>CM042022.1:87702500-90375000 GCA_023525975.1 Smallanthus sonchifolius | reverse complement strand
CCGCCTTAATATCTTTAATTATTAAGATGTCCTACATTTTGTGTAGTTTGACTAGCTTTAATAATCTGCTAGTGAATTCCCGACATAATTATTACTTTAACTATATCATACATGTATACACATAAAATAACTCAAGGTCATGCAACCAACATTTTTATGTCCATGTTTTAAAGTTTAGTCACCAATATATACGTTTTTATATTAAAACGTGTCTCTAGACTTTACTGGAATAAAATCTTGTTAATCACCAATGGTCGTACACTACGAGTAATAAATGTTTTTGACCTAGTAATTCGTAAAATTACTAAAGTATGATACGTTTTACTTTGCTAGACTCCTTGACAATACTATGTCAAAGATAATATTCTAGGAATATGGAGTATGAACGTGCTAAAATAATATGGCTTTTGACCTGAAATACTGGGTGTCACAGTAGAGTTACTGATAGTGTTCATCACATGCGCGGGAATCTGCCAAGTATTACTGTTAGGCATATTAGGACGGGTAATAGAGGACCTAGTACCCGTGAAACCATCACATGCCCTCTGGTGGACGGTACGCTTAGCAGGTGGATCGGCATAACCCATGTCAGCAATAGGAATTGGAATGCGTACCTTTTTCTCAACTAGCTCGCTCAAACGACTGTGAAACTTCCGGCTGCGCTCCCGAAGCTCTCGCTCTGGCTCTGAATAGGCTTCAAAGTCGGGTGATCCCTGTGAGCGAGTATGTTGCATAAACTGGACAGAAAATAAAGGGAAAACAGAAGAACTAAGAACAAAGAAAAGACTCAAACTAAGACGCACACAAATAGCAAACAAGGACACAAAAGAAAACAAGCAAATTAAGGAAATAAACTAGAAAGGAAAAATAAAAACAAATAACCAAACAAGAACTAATCAAAGCTAATTTTGCTATCGCCAAGTGTCCCCAGCAACGGCGCCAAAAACTTGATATCGGTCAAACGGTCTATAAAATTAAACACAAACTAACCTAGACACTCTAGTTAAACTCTATACAACCCTATAAAACTAGACCACAAAGACAGGCAAGTGTACCTATCAATTGTAACACAGCTAAAAGAAGTCCGGATATCGAACCCACGAGACACTGACTCTAACACAAATTAGACTCTAACTAGGACTTAATATTTGGTTTGGATTGGGGGGAATTCTACGAACTAAGATTAAACTAGGAAAATGATACTAAAGAAGATAAACGACTATCTAACAAGGAGCGGGATGAAATCAGTAAGAATGCAAAGGACTACCTAGGCTGTGAATCATGAAGGCTAAGCTCGGCTTCTACTGGTTAAGGAATATGATATGGAACTGGGATTTAAAGATATGACACCCTCAAGACTGACTAATGGATTCCCGATCACTCTCGGTCTCAGGATGTGACCAGAAGGCAACTCAAAGGTTATTAACTCACCAGTAATCGGATCACCTCTCGGTATCACCGATTATGCTATAGACTCGATAGACAAGCTCACCTCTCGGTTATGCTATCTCAATACATCAAAGATGCAAGGAGCAATCTAAATTCAACACGTTTGACACGGATCAACAACAATACTAGACCTCTAAGGAAACGCCCTCTCAGACAATTCGCACTCAGAAACCCTAACACTGAAGACTAACCGATTACCTATCACTTTTTCAGATATTTAGATAAGAAAAACACTTGATTTTAATTGATTATTAGTTGACAATCCTATGGTGACTACGTCTAGACAACCACAAAGTAATCACAAACACAAAGTAAACGATCTACTACACATTCATTCATGAAAGACATTTAACAAAGCACGTATGGACGAATCAACCAACGAACAATCAATAACAAGCAAGCATACTCATCAAACACATCAAATCAGATCTGGACTAAAGCGTAAAATCAAATCAATATCCCAAAAACCAATAAAAATCCAATCTTTAACATGCAATCATCTTTAACCTAGGTAGCTCTAAAGGTTTTAGCCAAGAATCATAGTAAAATCAGAAGATCCAGAATAAAAACAAGTAAACATGTTCATAAACGAAGAGCAAACACCAATCAAACGATTAAACGTGACCGAATGATTGATTCTAACCCGTATCTTCTTCTTCAATCCTTCAAACTCTCGATCAAAATCCTTGCTTTCTTGCCAAAATCGCCCAAGATCCAAGCTTTGACAGTAATTAGTCGATATCTTTGAAGAATGGCCGTCATAAACATTAAAACCCTAAAAATTCCTCAAATTTCGGAATTACAGCTCTCTCGCGTACAGCGAGAGATTTCTGGCCGGTCCCTCGGGTACCGCGAGGGACAATTTAGTCGGGGCATGTTCTGGCTTCCCTCGCGTACCGCGAGGGATTTCTTCTCCTCCCTCGCGTACCGCGAGGGGCATAAATTCTCAAAAAATTAATATTTTATTCTTTTGCTTTGCTCTCCAACTCCGTGTGCTCGATTCCTTCGTACTTTAGCTCTATTTTCCGCTCCTTTAGCACACTATAACCTGCAACTATGACCCAAACTCAGAACGAACTCTAAACAATACAAAACGATTACAAAACTATACGAATACGCACAAATATACATGGATAAACACATGTGTTTTGCAACACATCAACGTAATTTGTTTTAAAACATTCGACTGACATCTCAAACAACAACAAGTTTTAATAACTAAGAGATGACTCAAAACAAGTTTAATAAACCCCAATCACGGAGTTCTAACTCCAACCGTTAATAACCAACACAACGAACGAGAATCCAATCCACCACAAAGCGTGACCCGAGACATCGAACTGGAGCTCGCCTACAAGAAAACACCATAAAAACACCATTAATAATGATATACAACTCCCCCATTGATTTCCCAAGTGCAAAAATGGACCGACAGCCCAAAACGACAAAATTCAGCATTGGGCGTATTGGGCAGCGTAGGCAGAAGGTTTTGGGCATATCATACGCCGAGGGGGCATATGATACATTGCCCACCTATACACAGACCTCATATTTAGATTCCTCACATCGAGGCACCACAAATTCATATATTATGGGTTTCGCAATTCATTTTCTAGCATGAGATATACTTATTAGAAGTTTGGGCTTTTCCCGGTAACATGTATTAACATCTATATATGTCTAACCCCAACCGAATATCAATTTACACCCCAAAAACTTCAATAAGAATATTTAACACATTACATATATTACCACCTATGTATGTACACACTAGTTAGTTAACCACCCACTAACCCCACCATCCTCCTTTGTGAGGTTCTAAAGACTTCAAATACCACAAAACGACTATGTGAAGTTCATGACCTCAATCACACCCGTGTGAGGTTCTTAGACTTCAAATGCCACAAAACAACTTGTGAAGTTCATGACCTCAAATAACTACTGTTTGAGGTTCTTAGACTTCAAACAACAACGACATTACTTCAAGCGACAACGACATTAGAGAAGTTCACGACCTCAATTAACCATTGAGTGATGTTCTTAGACTTCAAACACTGATTTTTAACATACATACAAATGTACACACACGACACCATTCAAAATTTATAACCCTTACGATATTACCAACATGTGGGATTCAAAGATCCCAGATTCACCATTTAGACTTGTGAAGTTCAAAGACTTCATTTACAACTAAGTCACTCCTTCCCTTGTATACAACATGGTCATACAACTACACTACTTAAACACATAAGTAATTTAATGACTTTAATCACCATACTACATGGTGAGGTTCATGGACCTCAAGCACCTTTAGCACCCACCCTTTGCATCCATTCCCCCTATGCAAATCTACCAACTCAACAAACATACATTGCACATATAATATTCAAAAAAATCAACATATATATCAACTATGTGTATTTTACTACCACATATCATTACTAAGTAAGTGCAAAGCACTTACCTTTAGCTAGAAACGATTCCACTTGGTCTTCAAGCTAGCTCCTTTAACGCCTTGATCACCTAGCAATCAACTTGTATTTAGAAATCTTATGATCTCAATTCGTTCTCCAAATTGAGATTCAAAACACACCTATGATCTAAAGATCAACACGTCAACTCAATTTGGTTAACACAACCTTAACCAACCTCCAACGCCCAATTCACCTTTCAACCCATTTTGACCCGTTAAGGAATCACTAAAGTTCACCCAACACTTTAATTTCATAAATCACTCATTATGAATGTGGTTTCTACTTGGTCTAGTGTTCATGGACATGCCACAACACTCATACACCATTCAAACAACACTCAACACTCCCTTAACCCAAATGACCCGTTTGGGTTTTCACCCAATTTACCTCAATTTCAACTATTTTCAAATCAACACTTTTATTGAGTTTTCTACTTGTTAATGTGTTTATATAACACTTATTAACACTCAATTCAACATTCAAACACCCAACAGTCCAAGACCCCCAATTTTACTCCCAAGAACCCCTAATTTCAAGATTCTAAAATTGGATGGGTTAAGGATGTTTTAACCATTCAATCAACATTAGACAAGCTAGATTATAAGTAATGAACCATAATCCACCACCAATTCAGCCTCTAATTTTGTTTTCCTCAAAACCCACCAAGAACATCATTAATGGTGGATTCAAGGTTTGAAAGAGAAGTTACATGTATTCTTGAAGAAGAACACCACCACTCATCTTGATTCTTCATGCAATTCACCAATTTTGATTTTCAGCCTATCCACCTCTTTCTCTCTTCCCATTTTCGCAAGACACACTGCGTTTTTCTCCACCAAGACCAAAACCAAATTGGTTTAATTAAATAATCAGTCCCCCAACTTCAGTTTTGATCTCCTTCTTGCCATAAGTTAGTCAAAACCATTTATTTGCAACATAACACCCCAAAACTTCCATTTAATTTAATTCCACCACTTCAAATAATATAAAATATATTATTTTAATAAACCAAAAGTTGGTTCGTTACAAGACGGCGGTGGTATCATATCCGGTGGATAGCGGCGACGGTGGATCTTGGGTTAACAACCGCCGTAGATGATTCTAACCAACAGTGTGGTATGAACTTTATACCGGCATTCCAGTAGTAGAGAATTTGAAAATATTTTTAGGATGCCCCTACCTAAATATTTGATAGGCCCCTTCCATTAACCTGAATTGATCTCTTGAGGTTGGAATCCAATGCCTGAAGAAGCTGTTTTAGTGAATCCCTAAATGCTTCACACATGTATGATTTTATTTCAACTTTTTAGTGTTGTTGACTTGATGTCATTGACCAAGGGGCATATGGCTTCAATTCGTAAGCATTTCTATAGATTTCACACTCAATTAGCGAGCTACTTTCTATCTTCTTTTCATTCCATATTTTATGTAAAAATTATTGAACTCTGTAGGAAATTATGGGTGGGGCATCGTTGCCAGTAGGTTTATGGTTTTATCCAATAAATGAAGAATTGCTTGGTTTTTACCTTAAAAAGAAGGTTGCAAGGCTTGAAATTGAACTTCAGGCGATTCCAGTTATTGAGCTGTACAAATTTGTTGCATGGGATATGCTTGGTGACCTTTATTTTTTGAATTAAATTTGAAGCTGCTGATGCATGCAATCTTTTTGTTTTTATGCCTATATGAAAATCACTTCATGCTAATTCATTTTAACACAAGTGTACATATATTAAAATCACTTCATGCAATCTGTTTGTTTTCATTTTTTGAATTAAATTTGAAGCCATTGACAATTGGTATGTATATGTAACATAGGTGTTACGTATATATGTGTAGCACAGGTGTTACGTATATGTAGCGCATAGTGTTACATGTATGTAAATCCCCTTACATATATGTAACACTGAGTGTTTCATATACATAACAAGAAGAGATGATCTTGGTTTAGTAAAATTCTGTAAGCTAAGTTTATAAACTAAATATTTGGTTTTTTTAATCACTGTGTTCTTCATCTTTTATATGTTTTATCGTTGTAAACCTATAATGGTTCTGCTTTAATTTTTCCCCATTATGTAACTTTGTTGTTACATATACGTAACTCAATAATTTCTTTCAGTTTTTAAATTATGTTGTTTTTATATGATTGTTACATATACGTAACTAAGTAACTTTTATCAACTTTTTAAATTATGTTGTTTTTATATGATTTGTAAGTATATGTAACTTGATAAGATACGAAAATGGTAATGATCGTGAGAGAGAGGAGAGAGAGTGTGAGAAATTTTAGGAAATTTATTGATTGATTTACAAAAATTAGGGAACATAAATATCAATCAATGGTTGATTTACTTAGAAATTTTAGGGAATTTATTGATTGATTTACTCAAAAATTTTACTCTTTTGTAATTAATATAAGTAAATTTAAATTTAGATAATTACAGATTTGCCACTAAAACATATCAACGATTGATTAACATCAATCAATGGTTTAAATATGTTGATTAACATCAATCAATGGTTTAGATATGGTTTTCATGGTTATCTAATAAATTGGTTCAAATGATAATCAATTTTTTATATGATAACTGTAAAAACCACTCTTAGACAATCACATAATTTATGAATTATTTTTTTTTAATTGTTAAATACTCTTTAAACATATATCTTAAACATAAATATGTAAATGAGGAGTTTTACATATACATACCACATAATGTTACATATACGTGACACATAGTGTTACTTATATGTAACACTAACAGAATGATAATTGTTACATATACGTAACATTATGTTTGAGAGTGGTTATTACGGTTATCACGGTTATCAAATAAGTATTGGTTATTATTTGAACCGCACGACTGGTTATTGTACAAAGACTTTTTAGCGTGCAAACGTACGAAACCACCATGACGCGATACATGTCATTAGGGCGAGGGGTAAATACGTCCGCGTAATAATAATAACGTAAGTTGTAGGAAGGATTCTAGACCATTGATCTAGGAAATCAAGGGTTAAGATGAAGGTTGTGCCTTGTGAGCTTATTTTTAAGCATAAAAAGAGTCTGAAAGGGTAAAATTGGAAAGCCTACCATTATTGACTTTTTTGAAGTTCCCCATTGTTTTAAAACACATATAACTTTTTTATACGACATTATTTTTTTTTAAAATATACACCATAAAATCGAGCATTTTATTCTCTTTAAGTTGTGTATAGTCTTGCTATATTTTTAATATAAAAAATAACTTTTTTTAAGAAAATGTTAATGTGTTGTACGTATAACATGTGTGATTATTCGTATAACATGTGTTATTATCATTTTAAAACATGCGTTATTGTTATTATTATTATTATTATTATTATTATAGAACATGCGTTATTTTTAATATTCATATAACATGCGTGATTGTTCGTATAACATGCGTTATTATCATTTTAGAACATGCGTTATTATAAAGCATGCATTATTATTATATAACTTGCGTTATTATTACGCAGATGCATTTGCCCCTCACTCTAAGGACACGTGTCCCATTCCAGTGGCTTCGTACCTTTGCACGCTAAAAACCCTTTGTATAATAACCGGACCCTATATATATATACACGAAGATGTTCAATTCAGAATAATAAAAATACGCGAGAACAAAAAGAAAATTGTTTAACCAATCAGATATTTTTTTCTAATTTGTATTTAATTTTATTAAAAGAGTATATTAATAATTTACATAACTAGATTAATATATTTAATTTTAGTCAAACTCCACTAATTTAGGCATGTAGAATCATGAGTTTAAGTTTTTATCCATATAAATTTTGAATTCAAAATTTTAATAATCATAAATCGTTTTAAAGTTTAATGATTTTTTTTTTCGTTAGGGTCCGATTAAAAAAATCTTCTTCTCAACAAATTTTTTTTTCTCAAAAATAAAAAAATAAAAAAAACTTCTTAACCCTATGTTTTATTTTTCAAATATCACCGATGATGAAATGGAAAATCAGTGGGTTTTTTATTTGATGGATTGCATGATTTTTTATTCAAAATATTCTTCAATTTGAAATTTACAAGAAAAATCCTTTTTTTTATTTTATGTATCTCATGAGATTTTCTCATGTTGTTAACGCCAAATAGTTATATATAATTTAGAATAAACTCTAATTTGTGTTTTTTTGTCGTTTACTCCAATCTACATTTTGGGTTCCTAAATTTAAAATTTCAACCTCTGAGTCCCTATGGTTTCTTTTTTTCTTCTATTAAGTCTCTGATGCTAACGCCCGTCACATATCTGTTAGAAAACAAATTAAATGACCATAATACCCCCCATTACTTCATGTTCTTCTCCAAATGTTTTCCTCATTTTCTCACCCTGCAAATTTGTTACAACCATCACCACCATGAACATAAATGTAAAGGAGGAAAACATTTCAAAACCGTGTAATGTTGTAATGGTTTGCAAACCTGATCATTTCATATATACATTTAGGGGTAAAATGCAAACCCATGCAAACCCGATCAAAACAGAGGCAAACTAAGGTCATTACATACATACATTTAGGGGTAAAGTTCATCACCAAAAAACCTCTAAACAAACACTGAGCTTTAACTTCACCCTATAATATTAGGCATCACTAACTTACTAACAATCTAACCTATTTGTGTTGCCACATTCAAGCTCAAAGTTGAGGTTCTAGTTGAACAGGAACTTCAAGGTCACATTGCAGTACACTATAAGGTGGGTAATGGTGCCGGTTATCCTTATTCTGGCTGTAACAAAAACAACTTTAATAAGTTCCAGGTGGATGTAAACAAAGTGGCTGTAAACACAGATTGGGGCAAAATGAACCTATGACATGATCGTTCTCTAGAGTTGCCGTAAATCTGATTGGAAGCACCATTGTTCTCTAGTGGGATCGGTGGGAGTGGTGAGTTACGTGGGTGCGATGGGTGGGATGGATGGCCGGCCGACGATGAAAGAATGAAAGAGGAGGATGAAGTCGGGTTGGGAGAGGATGAGGGAGGACGGATGAAGAGTGTAATGAAAGGGTTGATGGAGGGATGTAATTGGCAACAAATGGGTGTGGTGGTGAGAAAAGTTTGAATTACCCCTAAAAAGCCAAACAAAATGACGAATGTACCCTTCATCAATAACAGATATGTGACGGGCGTTAGCCTCAAGGACTCAATAGAAGAAAAAATGAAACCACAGGGACTCAGAGGTCGAAATTCCAAACTTAGGGACCCAAAATGTAGATTGTAGTAAACCACATGGAGGCAAATTACAATTTACTCTATAATTTATTTTGATTTAAGCAATTTTCAAGTGCAATTATATATAGATTATTTGGGTTTAAGTTGTTTTTTTATATATACGCATCTCACTTTTATTTGATTTGCAATCATCGTTTCCACCTGCACATATGGAGTTTCAATCTATAAAGTTAAGTTTCAACCTACACAGTATGTAACATATGAGAGTTCTAACCTACAAATATGTAGCTAATGAGAGTTTACATTTGAGTTTACATTTACATATGTAGTTTAAACTTACCCGTATGTTGGTGCAGTCCATGAAATTTGTTTAGAGATTTTGAGATTTCAACATACAGATGCGTAACCGTTAAACTTAATCGTATATTTGTTTTATGTAATTATGTATACATATGTATAGGTACGGACTTATGTGTAATTTTTGGTTTATGTTAACTAAAAATGTAATAAAATCCAAAAACTTGTACCTACATATGGTATGTAGTATGTACATATGTGTAGGTATGACGTACTTATGTATGCATATTTGTAGATACCTATATATGGTACCCTCATATGTGTAGGTCCTAAATGATTCAGGATAGAGGACTAAAGTTTTTTTATATGTGTAAGATAAATTTCGTTAAATGTAGGATTAGTTTCAATTAATTAATTAAAAAGACTAAATATGATAATTTTTTATACGTGTATAATAATATTTATTTTAATTAATTAATTGAAGATAGAATAGAGAACCTGCTTAATTAGAGAGAGAAGAAAGAGTTAATTAACAGGATCAAAAGAAAATGACTAATTAATTTTTTTAACGACAATCTAATCTACTCCTAATTTTACATCATTGTTCATCACGGGACTCGAACCCTTGACCTTAAAGAGAGGGGCACCATTTTTACACTCCAAGATACCGCTAAACCAAGGGTCTTTTTGATAAATGACTAATTAGTTGGGGATATAACAAAACACCCTTAGAGATTAAAATTAATGTAATTAATTAAACCGTTTCCATATTATGTAGAGAGAGAAACGATGACTAGTTAATTAGGGAGATACCCAAAACACCTTAGACATTAAAATTAATGAAACTATTTCCATAGTAACCACTATCAATTACAACCCTTGATTATATATCTAATTTAGGGATGTGATTAGTTCCCCTCTTCTCTCAGAAAAAAAAATGTGTTCTCTGTAGAACCATATATATATATATATATATATATATATATATATATATATATATATATATGTGGGAATGTTCAATTTAGAACAAAAATTTATGTTAGAACAAAAGTAACTAATCTCAACCCCTTATTGAAATGAGTTAATGGTGGTAGATGCAGGTGGCACTTCTGTAAATATTTGAATTAATTGTTACTAAATTTAATATGCATAAGGGTAGTTTGGAACTTTTACTATGTATGTTAATTAATTTAATAAGAGTGATTATGGTATGAGAATTAATTTCCAATTAAATCCATACACCTACAAAATTGTTCTATAAAGAGGTTAACTAATTTTTAAATATTTAAAGTTTTAAGAATACTTTCAAAGGTCGATCTTTTGCATATTGATTTTTCGAATGGTATGAAATGTGTAGGAACAATGTTTTGTGTAGGTAAAGTGTTTTTTATGTGTAGAAACTAAACGTGTGATAGTCTTGTGTTGGGAATTTGTAAAGAAAGAACACATGTACTATTCTTGTGAAGGTCATTTATAACGGACCTAAACATGAAATAGTATAATCACCTACACAAAATATATAATTGCTTACATATGCATTTTTTTTCATGTGTAAGTGATTATGTTATCAGTGTAGGAAATCGTTTACCTGTGTATGATTAACATGTTATAAGTGTAGGAATTTTACCTTTGTGTAGAATTTAGGTATATGTCCTTGTTTAAGAGAGATATTTAAAGGCAAATATGATACATGTAGTTTTATGTGTAGGAATCAAGTATTTTATTCCATAAAAATATTGATCAGATAATCATAAAAAATTTATTTGATATTGCAATTTCAACAATTATTTAAAACAAATTAATCTTTGTAATGGATTTCAATAATAATATGAAGGTGGTGATTTGAATTCAAATTTATAATGAACATAAAATAAAAAACGGATGTACATTCCTAAAATAGTGGAATGAGTAAAAATAGATTAGTTAATTAAGTTATATAAATTACTATTACACCCTTGTAATAAAATTAAAAGGAAAATAAAATAAAAAAATCTCATTGGCTAAATTTAGTTTTTTTGTTTTTATAACTTTTAGTTGTTCTGTAATAAAACTCTTCATATATATATATATATATATATTTATTTATAGTAAACTAATTTTTTTTTAATTTCCTTTTGGTTTTTTGATTTCAAATTAAGTGTTTAGATTATAAATATTTTTTTTGAACATCAATTCTCATATTTTTTTAAAAATAAATACACCATAACTTATACTTTGTAGAATTTTAAGTTTTTAGTCCTAACCTTTTGGTTATGGAGTAGACCACTTAAACACCCGACGTCCCACCGGGAACGTTCGGATTTTAAATAAAAATTCAAATTCACTTTAAGAAATCACAATTTAGGGAAACCAATTAAGTTACCAAGGAAACCGAAATTCAATTCAATGAATGTCAAAATACAACTTTATCTTATGACTACTAAACATTCAACAACAAATAAAGTTCACTGTATCATATAAATACATAAAAATCTATATCCAATAAAAACAGAAATTTATTTATTTATTCCCGTACGGACATGGAAAATAAAAACGTAACACCTGTGATCTGATCTGTATGAAATGTATCTGATATTTTTCATTCAATTTTATAACTTTCTAAACCGATAATATACATAGATTGTTATTTGTGGCACCAGAGTCAAAATCACAAAATACAAATTAAAGTACAAATTTTAATTTACAATGTACAAGTACCATATGCACAGGTGGTGTGGATCTTATTATTCAAGATCTGGACAATATATTGTAAGAAATAAGCTTAGGAAGCAAAGCAGTCATAAAGCCGCATCTCCGTTCCCGGAGCTCCGACCTGCATTTATTTCTCTGCCTATATATACACATTTCATGTATGTATCTGCATCTTCCAGTGAGATATTTCAGGTGTATTTTGGAGTCAGTTAATGATGCAATCCCTAGCTGTTAATCTCCGTTCATCACCGTCGTTTCACCGGTTTTCTCCGCTGTTGAACGCCGGAGGCTCCGAAATTTCCGGTCGAAGTAGAGACAGACGTGCTTTGATTTCGTTCCGTGCTCGTAGTTCACTTCGCTGTGTTCTTCAGTCTCCGACTCTAGGTAATTTGTTTTTGAATTCATTTGAGTAGTTGAATAGCATTGTGGTTTTGTGCACCGGTAGTTGATTCCGGTTTCGTTTTTTAGTTGATTTGATTGCGAAATCTGGAAATGTGTTTCGGAATGAATTTTTGGTTGATTGATTACGAATTTAACTAATTTTACAAGTGGAGGAAGCATTAACCAACAGATTTTGTAACAGAAGTTTGTTAGAATCGGCTGAGATTTTGTTTTGTTTTTGCTAATTTGATTTGAACGATTCACGTCTCGTTTTTTAGTTGATTTGTTAGGAAATCTGGAAATGTGTATCGGAATGTGTTCTTTTGATTGATTGATTATGAATTTAACTAGTTTTAGAAGTGGAGGAAGGAACCGTAACCAACAGATTTTGTAATTTCTGTTGATGTACAAAAGTTTGTTAGAATCGACTGAGATTTTGTTTTATTTTTGCTAATTTGAAATTGAACGATTCGCTTATAGTTTCCGATGAAGCGGAATTTGTTGAAGCTTCACGGAAAGGAAATCTGGTGCCGCTTCACAAGTGCATATTCGCTGATCATTTAACGCCGGTGCTCGCTTACCGGTGTCTGGTCAAAGAAGATGACCGAGAGGCTCCTAGCTTCCTTTTTGAGTCCGTGGAGCCTGGTTTCCGGACTTCACAAGTTGTAAGATTATTTTTATATTTTATGATTTTAGTCTGTGCTTTGATTGTGTATGATTTTATGACATGCTGAATTTGATTTGTTAGGGTCGGTACAGTGTGGTGGGGTCTGATCCATCAATTGAAATTATTGCTAAGGAAAATAATGTGACTATTGTGGATCATAAGAAAGGAAGTTTTGTTGAGAAGGTGGTTGATGATCCTATGGAAATTCCAAAAAGTATCTCTGATGGTTGGGAGCCTCAGCTTGTTGATGACCTTCCTGATACATTTTGCGGTATGAGTAACGATAAAATGGGAAATAAATGTTTGCTTGCTGAAATATTTATTAATTCATTGTTTTTGTTCATGATTATTTCTTGCCAACAATTAATTCCCACTAGTGACACTTATACAACTCTAGAAAATTTACTATAACTAGTTCAGTTCTTAAATGTATCCTCATATCAAAATGAAGGGTGTGATTTAATCCTCATGCGGCTGGGTAGTTGAACAAAATGTAGGGCATAACGATAGCTTGTTTCTTAGTTGGAATCCATTTCTTGGCATCGTTACTTGCTGTCATGTTGCAAGGTTTTGACCGGACAAACGTTCAATGTACTTTTTAGATACACATCTGATCATTATGTTAAATTTCGGTATTGTTTGGTGGAACATTAATTGCTTGCTTCCTCATTTATCCTGAAAAGTTTGAGGAAGGGTAACTTGACCAAATTATATATAATTTGATATCAATTTGGTTATTATTGGCCGTTGAAAGTGTTTTAAACGTTCCAGGGATGCAAGTAATTTTTATACAATTTTCACCATAGTTAACCTAATTCGCGGTTCGCTCCGGTACGGGTACGTGGTTCGCTAGAGCGGACGTATTTGGTACGGAGGGGGTAGGTTCATTTCGGTACGAACCGGTACGGTGTACCATGGAGTTAGGTTCGGTGTACCCAATTTAAAACACAGATTACCATAATCTGAAATACCTAAAAAGAAAACACAAATTACCATAATCTAAAATACCAAAAAAGAAAAAGTGAAATTGCAGTATGTATGTAATCGGTAGAAGTAGAAATTAAGTAAACAATTTGGGTATGGTTTGAAAGTAATTTATACATGTTGGGCTTCAATTGCTACAATGGGAATAAAGCTGGTCTGACTCTCTGACCCAAATTGACCAAAATTTAGACGTCCTTTATCCCTTGGTCATGATTTCCCGCCAAATTAGACATCTATTATAGTCTAACCCAAATCAACCCTAAATCGCGAATTAAAACGTGTATCTGCAATCCAGAAATCGATCCAGAATCAGAACTGGAACGTGTATCTTCAACTCCCGAAATCGATCCAGAAAGTGAATTGGAACGACGTACCAGTCGATTTAATTCGCGAATTCACCAACGAATGGAACGCCAGCGTATTCCGATCCAGTACACTTCTTACCAATTCGAAATTCGCGGCAGTCTTAGCGAATTTGGTAACTATGATTTTCACCCATGAGGATCACTTGTAGACTTCCCATAAGAAAGATTATAATTTACTGACCAAAAGCTTATAATTTACCAGCATAAGTGAAATTTTAAAGAATCACTATGTAACTATATTGTGGATGGTTTATGGATATGTCCTCACAATTTATAAATTTTGATCATGAACAGGTGGGTGGGTTGGTTACTTTTCATATGACACCGTTCGTTATGTAGAGAAGAAGAAACTCTTGTTTATAGATGCACCACAAGATGACAGGAATCTAGCTGACATTAATCTTGGATTGTATGAAGATGTGATCGTTTTCGATCACGTGCAAAAGGTACTCATAGCATAGCTATATACTATTCTTCCATTAAACTTAATCATGATTATGGTTCTTTTTGTTAAATAATTTTGATCTTCAGAAAGCATATATAATTCACTGGGTAAGGCTTGATCAGTATTCATCCACTGAAGAAGCTTATAAAGATGGAGTCAAACGGTTGGAAATACTGGTGTCTAAAGTACTTAATGTTGACCCGTACGTGACTATCTTCTTTATAGCATTATGGCTCTATAATCCAGTTCTTTTCACATAAATTTGCTTACTTAGTTCTCAATCATTAGGCCGAAGTTACTTCCGGGTTCTGTGCAATTAAGCACGCAACAATTCGGAACTCCTCTGAACCAGTCAAGCATGACCCGTGAAGAATACAAGGCAGCAGTATTGCAAGCAAAAGAACACATTCTCGCAGGTGATATTTTCCAGATTGTTCTAAGTCAACGCTTTGAACGCCGTACATATGCAGATCCTTTTGAGATTTACCGAGCATTAAGAGTTGTGAATCCAAGTCCATACATGACTTATTTGCAGGTACATTATTCATAAATTAATCTTTTCCAGTTATTTTTCTTACTTAACTCCTTGTGGTGTTTCATGTTGTCAGGCTCGAGGGTGTATCATGGTTGGTTCAAGCCCGGAAATTCTCACTCGAGTGAAATCTGTAATTATCACTTCTTTTCTTTATAGGTGTTCATATTATTGTAAAATTTCACAAAAATTGTAAACATTATATATCTTTTTGACAGAATATGGTTGTTAATCGACCTTTAGCTGGGACTGTAAGAAGAGGAAGAACTCTTGATGAGGATGAACAGTTGGAGAAGAAGCTGTTAAATGATGAAAAGCAATGTGCAGAACACATCATGCTGGTTGACTTAGGGAGGAATGATGTTGGAAAGGTTAAATTGACTTTTAATTTAACTAAATGCTTTGTAGCTCAAACATTTAAAATGTTGACTTTCTTAATGCTGGTTGCTGACATACAAATCGGATGCAGGTCACAAAACCTGGTTCAGTTAAGGTGGAAAATCTTATGACCGTTGAACGGTACTCCCATGTGATGCATATTAGTTCCACTGTAAGCAATTTCAACTCATTTATTTATAAATGGATCGGTTTGGGTTGTGTTTTATGTCAAGCAGGTAACATAAAAAAGTTTTAGTTAAAATGGATCAAAAGGGTTGAAAGTCAATCAAATTCCATTCTTAATACATAAAAGTAAAATTAAATCGTTTTATTCAAAGATTTATATTTCTCATCATTATATTGTTTATGCAATCATTATTAACTATTTGTGGAGAAAAAGTGTCTGGGTCAACCCGACCCCCACTTTGACTTTGACCCGTTTCAGCCTAAACCCATTACTATAAATGCTGAACTTACCACCTTTAGTTAGATTCTTTAACATTATACAATCTCGCTTGAACAGTAAATCCATAGGGATGATTATTTGGCTCTAATTGATGCAAGAACAAGCAATTTTGGACAAAAAAAATATCAATTCCAATGTCTATTTGCATTTTGTACAAGCATGATGGCTAGTTTGAACTTTGAAAATAAAAATCAATTAATTGATTCAAAAAGTCAGATCATTCTGTTACAACAACAATCTATATTGAATAATTATTGCTCCCTTTCGGTTTTTAAGGTGACTGGGGAGCTGCTTGATCATCTGACTTGCTGGGACGCCCTTAGTGCTGCACTTCCGGTTGGAACTGTTAGTGGTGCTCCAAAGGTTCGCTCTTCATACCATTGGCTTCTAGTGGTTGCAAAATGGACGGGTTGGGTAGCAGGTCAAAACAGGATTGGGATCATTTTTTTTCTATATTTCTTGAAACAGCCCGGGTCAAGTTTATCCCAAAACTAATTTTGTCAAAGTTTTGCATTATTTTATAAAGAGTTAGCATGTCAAATATGATTACAAAAATTTATTGTTTCAATAATATTCTTTTTGCAAATAAATGATTTATGAGATTTACGCATTATTTATACAATTTTTGGGACTTTTGACCCTTTTCCTTTTTAGTTATTTTTTTTCATTTGACCTGATTGACCCGTCAGAAATAAAACATAACCCAAATGGATGGATCAAAATTTCCACTCACTTTAAATACAAAAGTTTATTATTTTAATAATAACCTTGTTATTGAATAAAATGATTATGATGTTTTATGCACTAGAAGTACATTTTTGGACACTTTGACATGTTTCTATGTTTTTGTTTTACGCGTGTTAAAGATAAAACATTACCCGAATCGACACATACACATGTAAATGGGTAGAATTTGGCACCTCTCTTTGCTTCACTTCAAACTCATGAAAATTCCAATTTGTTGCAGGTGAAGGCCATGGAACTAATCGATAAACTGGAAGTTACAAGACGTGGGCCCTACAGTGGTGGGTTCGGTTGGATTTCGTTTTCTGGGGAAATGGACATCGCGCTTTCCCTCAGGACCATGGTGTTCCCAACTGGCACCCGTTTTGACACAATGTACTTGTACAAAGATGACACCAAGAGAAAGCAATGGGTGGCTTACCTTCAAGCGGGTGCTGGTATTGTAGCCGACAGTGTTCCAGAAGATGAGCAACAAGAGTGTGAAAACAAAGCAGCTGCTCTGGCTCGCGCCATTGATCTAGCTGAGTCAGCGTTTTGCCAATGAGTCGACATCACTTTCTTAATAGGTCAGGGTTCGATATGATTGGTTTTTGTTGTTGATTAATGGCCTGTTGGAAATGAAATTATGTGGCTAGTGCAAAACATTATAGCTGGTGGTTCATAACCTTTATATGGTCATCCAATTCTCCTTTTTACCTAAAAACCGGCAATCCCGGTTGGTGTTAAACGGGTCGTGTTGGCAGGTCGAAACCAACACGACCCTGGAATTTTATAGGAACCCGAACACGGCATGAACTAAAAAATCTAGTTAAACAAACGAATCCAAACATGAATCGCGCATTCATGGGTTGACTCAGACATTATTTGTTTAACCTAATTTTTATTTTTCATATTACTACTATAAAAATTTATAGCTGAAAACATAAATGGTTATAACATAATTGCGTTTGACCGTTTTATCTTTTAACTATTAGGGTCTGTTTAGTATGGGGTAATGGAATAGACGAGGGAATGGAATGAATGAGGTAATGGAATGGACAAAGGAATGAAATGGACCATTCCATTCCAATGTCTTGTTTGGTTACCATGAGGGAATGGAATAAATCATTACTTTATGTTGTTTGGTAGGCTAGAAAAGACGAATGAATAAAATCGGTTGTGAGTGGCGGTGGTGGGTGGCGGTATTGGGTGGTTGTGGGTGGGGGGTGGCGGTGGTAGGAGGTGGTGGTGGGAGGTGGAAGTGGGTGGTGACGGTGGCGGTGGGTGGTGGTGACGGTGGGAGGTGGCGGTGGGTGGCGGCGGCAGTGGGAGATGGGGGTGGGTGGTGGGTGGTGGCGGCGGTGGTGGTGGCGGCAATAGATGGCGGTGGGTGGTGGAGGCGGCGGTGGGTGGAGGAGGCGGCGGTGGTGGGTGGTGGAGGCGGTGGTGAGAGGTGGTGGTGGGTGGTGGTTGGTGGTGGTGGTAGGAGGGTGCGGTGGTGATGAAGGGTGAAAGAGGGGATGTAATGGAAAAAAAACAAAGGGGTGAATGAAATGAATTTGAGGGATTTAGATGGAATGAGTGATTCCATTCCATCGTCCAACCAAACACCATTTTTTCATTCTCTCGTAATTCCACCTCCCATTCTTCCATATCAAATGCTACCTTAACTTTTTAGGTTAGGCATAAAATTACCAAACCTCAATATAAAATACATTTTTTTTTAAATTATAAAATGGTCAACCTGTGAACTTAGACATGGATTAAATAAATACATGTTATTTTTTTTTGAAGGGAAATAAATACATATTATAATGCAAATAAAACTAGAAGTTTAGAGTGCGCGCGTTACGGCGGAAAGTCTTAAACGATATCAAATACCTAAGCACGCGTTTGAGAGACCGAAGATATAAAATATAAAAACATGTGTCTGGAAAACATAAGGAATACAAAAAGTACAAAATAAAGTAAACTCACAATGATCTTAAGTAAAAGTAAAGCAGTGAATTTTTTTTTCATTAAAGTGGGGAAAAAATAGAAAAAGAAAGAAAAAAACCCCAACCGAAGTACTCGAACCAGGGTTAAATGAAAGAAAGACAGATTAAATAAGCTCTAGTCAACCATCTCAACCCCATTGTCCTTTATGTTTAATAGGGGGAAATAATGTTATTTATCAAATTATTATTTCGAAAAAAAACAAGAGAGTTCCTGTAGCTAAGAAAGTTGCCTTTTAAAAGAGATTATAATTGTATTTTATTATTATTATTTTATCTATTTGAGGCATGTTTGAGTTTTTTAACTAGTCTCATTCTCAAATGTCATCGTCAATAGTTCGTTTTGAGGGTGGGGGGTTGGGGTCTGGCATGGGTTCAAACCTTGCCCAAGATAAAAAAATCGTCCGATGTATAGTCCATAAATGATTACAATTTGATTGGACATCATAAGCATACACTCACATGTCTCCCATCGGACAAGGGTAATGCTCACAAATGTCTGGTTCATCCATACCAGTGGAGAAAGAAAAAAAACCAGTTTGGATTTCCGAACTGGTACCCCTAAAAAAACTGGTTTTGCCCAAACCAGTTAGAATCCGACCCAAACCGTCTGGCTGTATACCAGTTCGTGTCCTCGCGCTTTCAAACCGGTTTCAACCCGTTCCAAACCCGCACAAACCAGTTTGGAATAATGAAAATTCTATGTTTCGATTGGTTTGTTGCCCTTATGTTGATTACAACAGGCTACATAGAATCTTTGTAGTGATGGGAATGATATATCTCAGTCATTTATTCTTTCTAGAACAACCCAAAACACCACATACACCCAAAAAAATTGTGTTTATATACATCGAAACCATGATCAGACACATCCAAAAAACACAAACACACAATAAACCATGGATCTAAATCACTTGTAAAATTGAAAGGGGTGAGAGGGGAAAGCGGTAACAATTGGTTTATGGGTACTAAATAGTGACTAACACAGTCCGAACTAAAATTCATTCTCCAATAATATATACTTTCTATTTTAATAAACTAGAAAAACTTTCCATTAACTTAAAGGGCGAATATAATAAAAAAGTCAATATATTTTTTTATATTCTCCAATAATATATACTTTCTATTTTAATAAACTAAAAACTTTCCATTAATTTGAAAAGGGCAAATATAATGCCATCCATAGTGAAGGCGTGAAAGTGGTGGCGTAAGCCACCTGGCTAACCACTGACGTGGAACACCGCCCCTGCAGGCGTGGGGGGTGGGGGGTGAGCCCTTGTGACGTGACCACTTTCACGGCAAAGGGACAAGTCTTCATCTTTCAATCATCAATTAAAATGAGACACATATAATTTCTCTTTTCTTTTTTTTAAATTATATATTTAGTTTAGGATTTAATTTGGTTTTTATCAAATAACTCATTCTCGGTAATTATTTAAAAAAAAACAAAATACATGGGCTCGTTTATTTTATTTTTCTGAACATCCAGGTATAATTTTTAACGAAAACGGAGTTGTTTTCAAAAAAACAATTTTTGATCTCGTAAGTGATTTTGTAACATGTTTGGATCGAAATTTCGGATGATAACTAATTGTTTTAAAAAACTAATATCAATTGTTTAAAAAAACACAATAAAATGAGTTAAAAAAAAGTTCACCCATTAATACAATGGGTGACGTGACAGTGAAACCATTACTCACCTTAGTGATTCTGGACGGTGAAAGCACCTGTGCTGATGTGGCGCTGACGTGGCGGCCGTGAAAGAGGGAATATGGCTTATCAAAAGAGAAAACTTCACAAAATAAAAAAGTTTTTTAAATATGTTATCAAAGTAAGAATAAAAACTCACAATCTACTCTTAAAACACTCACAGTGGGTTTTTATCATCATCTATATAATTTAACTAAAAAATACATTTATCTTATCAATTTAAGGGTTTTAAAAAAAAGTGTCATATCCAATTCGTTATATTTATCTCTATTCAATTAAATAATACTTTTTAATCATTTTTTTATTATAAAACCTGCACTTTTTCATAAAAAATACATTTTTTAGAACCTATAGAGATTTTTGAGATATTTAAGTTCTTCAAATGAACTTGAATCCAATGTTTTGAAAACCACACCAGAACAACCGATCAAAGAAAAATAAATAGGTCCAAAACCAGTTTTTCGCTAAATTAAAGGAAAAGTAAATCTACACTGAATTTTAGCCAACAACCTAGAGATGTTTTGATTCAACTTTTAGGCCTGTGATTTTTTAGGAGCATGAGCATCCTACAAATTATTTTCACACCTAAACCGATGTGCAGCGTAGGGCTGTGCAACTAGCTTGTGGCTCACAACTCGCTTAATATTACTTACGTGAAAACTTGCTCGTGGTTCCGCTCAAGCTAATTTGATTTAAGTTACTTGACACATATAAACATTGACACATATAAACATTCGAGCTCACGGTAACTTACTCGGGTTAGAGATGGGCAAAAAAACCGGTTTGAATTTTCAAACCGGTATTAGCCCGAAAACCGGTTCGCCATAAACCGGTTTACCGTAAACCGGTTCAAACCCGAAGAAAACCGGCGGTTACAAACCGGTTTGACCTTTCCTGATGCCGACCGGGTTAGGGACCGGTTCCTCTGAACCGGTTCAGAAAACCGGTTTTTAAACCGGTTCAAACCGGTTTTTTTGCTAAAAAAAAATAGCCGTTACTCAACGGATTTATAGCCGTTAGAGTCGAATTTGGCCATTTTTTTGGCCCCATTTGCACTCTTAAAACACTATAAATAGGTGGGGGTGTTTAGGGTTGATCACACCTCTCTAGCGATGGAAATGTGCATTTGCTTGAAGGACCATTTGGATGCGATGGATAGGATACAAGACCAAACTTCTCTCGAAGACGAAATTCAAGCCGAAGAAATCATACACAACAACGAGGTTGATCTTGGAATATCCGAACCAGTCACCGATGAAGAACTAGCCGAAGATACAAGGCTACGAAGCTCCAGTTCCGAAAATAACGCACAAGAATAATCAATCAATATTTCAAAAAATAAAAATATATATTGTCATTTATAATGTTTTACAATTTTATAATTTTATCTTGTCATGTTTTTAAATTTTCGAACTTTCCAAATATTAATAAACGTTGCACTTTATGTTTTATATTTGTTATATTTTTTTTTGATTTTTTATTAAAAATATCGAATTTATTTGATTTTTTTAATTAAAACCGGTTTAACACGCAAACCAGTTTCAACCCGACGCTAACCGGTTTAACAGGTTATGGATTTCCTTGCCTCCAAACCGGGTTAACCCGAACCGGTTTAGGGCCAAACCGGTTTTGACTTTCCATTAACCAAACCGGTTTGGGTCGGGTTCGAACCGGTTCGGGTTAAAAAACCGTTTTGTGCACCTCTACTCGGATAAATTGTCATCCTTGGTTTTTCTAGTATGGTAGTTTGGAGTTATGCCTTTTAATACTTTTATAGTTTGTTACATTTGTATAAAAATATAAAAAAATCATCAAATGTTATAATAAAGGAGTTAACTCACTGATCCACAAGCTCGATCGAGTTAAATATGAGCCAAATACCAGCTTAGTTTCTAGCTTGAATTGAAGATTACAAGCCGAGTTAGTAGGGAAGAGTTCAAATACTAACCAACTTTTTATGTGATAACCGTGTTAACCATTATAAAACAATCACATAATTTATAAATTATTTTTTCTTTTAATTGTTAAAATAGTATTTAAGTATCTTGAATAAATATTTTGAACGTAAATACGAAAATGATGAGTCTTACGTATACGTACCAAATAATGTTACATATACGTGACACATAGTGTTTACATATATGTAACATTAACGTAATGATAATTGTTACATATACGTAACACTATGTTTGAAACTGGTTATCATAGTTATCACATAAATATTGGTTAGCATTTGAACCTCACCCCGAGTTAGTATTGCTATAAGCTCGAGTCCAAATGGATGCTAGCTCGACTCACTCGTGAAAAGCCTTAGACTTGTAGACTATCATGTCTATTTCAATTATGGTAACTCTTTTGTATTCTTTTCTTATATGTTAGCCAAGAAAATTACTATTCTAACGAAAATCAATTTTCATCTACTTTCTAAAGTTTGTTTAGTTACACGTTTGAATAAAAGTATAGTAATATTATAATTTTGAGTTAATTGCATAAATCCTGTGGTTTAATCAAATTACATGTTTGGTCCCTGAGTTTTAAAAATTACAAATTTATCCCAAACATTTGAGACATGTTGTCCATTTAGCCCCTGATGTTAACACCAATTTGTTTTTTTAACGGAAAGTTAACCCATTACCATCCACGTGACTTACGATTGCAAACTTAACTCTAAAAATGTGTTAAAATCAGTAAAATATATCAAAAATAATAATTTTTTTTAATAAAAATCAGTAAAAGTTCGTTAAAATCAGTAAAAATCACTAATTTTTTATTGATTTTTACTGATATTACTCATTTTTAAGATTCAGTTTGCAATCGTAAGTCACGTGGATGACACATGGGTTAACTTTTCGTTAAAAAACTAACTGGTATTAACATCAGGGGCTAATTGCGCAACATGTCTCAATTGTTGGGCTAAATTTGCAATTTTTAAAACCCGGGTGCCAAACATGTAATTTGACTCTATACTTTTTTTAACGATGAATACACCCACCCCGCTAAAATCTTCTTCTTAAATCCACCTTATACCCATTCTTTAAGACTTAAACCCGCACCACTTTTGTGAGGATAACATCAGGTGTCACTAGGCCAAAAGGCCATCGACAGTAATTATATACTTATGTTTTCATAATTACCTTATTTTTTAATCATCATTTGTTTGTTATAATGATTTTCAAGTTGTTAAAACTTTAAAAGATCAACTAACGACTGTCTTTATAAAAATACCACCACCAAATGTGTAAACAAGCACATAAATCTTCATTATTCCACTGCATTAAGAGCTCTTATATTGTATTTATATTACTAAAGACTTGTAATTGATCCACTTGTGAAAGGGAAGGGGTAAGGCAAGCAAACTAGTAAATCAATCACTAAAACTATGATTCCCATTGCAACATACTTGTTATCGGGCTCGCTTATTTCCTCAGCCAGAGGTGCAATCGGCCCTCGTTGTAAGAAGAATATCAAAACTACCTAATAAAAAGCCACGTCATCCTGTAACGACAATAGTCCCAACAACACAATAGAGGCAACTGATAAACGATATGCAGCCTGCAAAAGACAACCAAGAGTTCATATAACCATATTTGTTCATAAGTTTTCATGCTACACTTATGCTTGGTATCATGAAATCACAATTCCGGCCCAATTACTTATGCATGGATCAATTCGGGTCTTTTTTTTATTTTAAACAAGATAAATAATTACCTAAGGGAATGAGTTGAAAGTGCGTCTATTTTTGTCGCAATAACTATTTATTAAAAAAAGACTGAAAAGGTACAAAAATGTGTTTTGAGGGTTAAACTAGCCCGACTCGGCCCGACCCGGCTTAATCCATTTTGAAGTGAATAAAGATCATGAAGCAAAGAATGGAATTTAAATAAAAACCTTTCGACCCCATATTGCAAAAGAAATTCGTCCACCATCTAGCTCGCCTGAAGGGATGCTGTTGATTGCCTTGATGAGAAGCCCGGCCCAAGCCCAAATCACCAACGGGTTCACTGATATCATTGCTCCTTCTTTAAGAACATCACCAAGAAGCACTTTTGCTATACAAAATAATAAAATGAAAATATAAATTATCATTTAGAAGCTACAAACAAGATCATGTTTGGTTGGGAAGGGAGTAAATGTGATGAAACATACCTATCTCACCAGCAAGAAATGATGTGTGAAATACAGAAGCATCGACAACGAACCCCATATCATCGGTTGGTGGCAAGTAAAAGCCCGAAAGCAAAAGAACAAGGCACAATGAAAAGCCCGCTAAAGGTCCTGCTTTAGCCCATTTAGCTTGTAAGGCTTTGCCTATCTATTTAATATTTGTTTTCTCTTCATTGTAACCTAATCTTCATTTGAATAACATCGAGCATCCATCTTTCACTGTACATGTTTATTAGTTAACAATATTAATTGGGTCAAACGAGGTAACATGTTGACCTCATAAAGGGAGCTTATAAACGTACACTAAACACCTCCCCCCTCCCCAGTATATGACCTGTATAGCCCAAAAGTCAAAGCCGACGGTTTCTTGACATGTGACACCAGTAACATAGTACGGGGCCATATTGTGTCCCGTAAAGCCTAATACGGCATGTATTGTGTCTCGAATAGCCAATACGAGTCGTATTAGGGGTGGTGTCCGGATATAATGCGGATGGTGTCCGGATATCCTCTCTCCCTTATAAAATACATATTCTTTTTAGTTTTTGATCAAATTTTAAACAAGTTAAACATGTCAACCCAAACATAATTCATTTAATTAAATGGGTTAGTCATCCCAAAACTAGATTATTTTCATGTTGTCACCCACTGGTTTAGCCTGTTCAGGGATTCAGACACACCACATTAGTAAGCTAAAAAACTGCAATAGATGCATAATTTATCTCCGTCTGATCGGGTCTCTGTCTCAGTGGCTCTGCATTTAACCACTCGGTTGCCTCGAACCACTAACCTAAATGTAGATCATAACATTACACTCCAAACATAAGTACGTACTGTAAATTCAACAAATTGCAACTCAACAAATTGCAAATCAGTCAATTAAACATACTAGGGTAAACATGAATCCGAAATAACCAACTCAAAACCGAAATAACCAAACCCAACCAAAAACCGATGTTCAATTGTGTTTTTCTAAATATTGGGGTTTTTGATTCAGTTTCAGTTCCCCATAACCGAAAAAATCGAACCAGACCTAAAAAACCGATACATCATTTAAACACATATGTATGTATATGGCGCAGTTCAAATGATAACCAATATTTATGTGATAACCACTCTCAAACATAGTGTTACGTATATTTAACACTTATCATTATGTTAGTGTTACATATGCATAACACTATGTGTCACGTATATATAACACTAGTGGGATGGCCCGCGCAAAGCGTCGGGTATCACCGGGGCTCTTTTGGAGAGCGCAATCTAACCCGAACTGTCTTAAACACTGATTATATTTGGGTATTATTATAACTATGTAAATATTTAGTAACTATATACTTAAGCATTTAAATAATATAATACTTAATTTAAATAGTATTTAGTTATAAAAATATAAATAGTAAATGTGAATTTAAATCTTAATTTTAAGTATTATAAATAAAATAATACTTAATGTAATGAATTAAATAATCTCATGTGCAATGGGGTTGGTGGCCCATCGGTAAAGGAAAATCCTTTAGGAACACCAAGATTTAAGGAGGTCATGGGTTCAAGTCCCACTCCTGGAGGAATAAGAAAATTTGTCTTCCAAAAAAAAAAATCTCATGTGCATTAAATAATGGTAATTATTGAGTGCTGGACTTTAATTGTAAAGATGAGATTAAATAGTAGTTGAAGACATTTTATTCATTGGTAAGGTGTACCTTATGCACAACAATTTGTGTTAGGTCTCTTAAAATTTCAAACCCAATTGGTAAAATCGAAGTGAACCCATTGTCAAAACCGAAAACCAACCTATCCACACCCCCAACAACACACCGATCTCACCTTGGTGCCGCAAATGGATTCAGGTGATCTATACTCAAATTAAGAACAGTATACAACTGCTAAGCAACAAATTTAACCTGGAAGCCCCTTTTATATGATCAGTTTTTTGCATGCGGCCATGATTGATATACGAAGATATGAACGGCTGCGATCGAAGGTCACAACAAGAGCTGCAATGCAATGAAGGAACAAAATTCCCGCGAAAACACATCTGCGTGGTCATAGTTGCTGCAGAAGTCATCTTAAAACATGCGACATTGAAACTGTTGAGAGAAAGGAATCTGGAGATATTTCAAAATCTTACCTTCATATAAACGAAAGAAATGTGGAATCTTTTTGGGCCATAATTCCTCAGCATGAACACCCATGCTGTGGATCTTGTTTCTTTTCACCGTTCAATAATAAACCCATCATGGATAAAACTTTATATTAATTGCAGTGAATAAAATCCTCTTATCACCGTGGCATGCATGGTGATTGGTGACATATCCTAAATGAATATATATTGACACTTCATTTTTAACAAAAAAAAATACTTTTTACTTGGTTGATTTTATGTGAAAGAACACGTAATGTGTTTGACATTTGTTGTTATGTGAGATATTCACCACACAATTGATGCTGTTTGAGAACTTTATTTATAATCATTACAATGGTTTAAAAAGATAGAGATATGCACAATTTACACTATCTATAAGATATACATTGACTACTAATAGACTATTTAAATAACCCATATACATAATTTGTTATTTATGTATTTTATCTATAATATCTTCCTCAAGCGAATCGGTGGTGGACCAAGACAAAGCATATGTAACACCCAAAAATTCAAGCCGATTTAAAGTTTTTAAATACGACGCGGAAGCGGTCCCAATTACAACATTTAACGTATCCACACGGTTTAGTTTTACAAAGATGAATTAAACTACAATATTTCCCACAAAAGTAGTTTAAACAAATGTTAACCATGACAAGTTATCCACAACTTATAACGACTCCAAATAATTTGTAAAACATCAAAAACCGAATTTGAGAATCCAATATCCACCTTAGTCGAGACCCGAGATCACTCCGGAGCTTTCTTACATGCAAAACAACAATTTGAATATGGTTAGTAAAGATAAGTAGCCCTAGGGACCTTTCCACAAGTCCCCACAACGATTACTAAGTCCGTAGACCCCCCTCCCCCTCATGGGTAAAACCCAAGAAAAGTCATTTTAAAGAAGAGTAAAGTGCCATTTTCGTCCCTGTGGTTTGGCCATTTTAGCCACTTTCATCCAAAAACTTTTTTTTTAGCATTTTCGTCCCTGACGTTTCTAAATCTAGCCATTTTCATCCAACTGACTAACTCCGTTAAAATTTTAACGTTAAATCAGAGGCATTTTAGTCTTTTTCAAAAATTCTTCTTTTTAACTCTTTTTTTAATCCCTTTTGTTTCCCCTCCTTTTCAAAGCTTAAAAAAAATAAAAAATTCTCGAAGTTTTTTTTGAAGATGACGATGACTAGGGGTGTAAACGAGCCTAGCCGCTCGCGAGCTACTCGAGATCGGCTCGCTAAAAACCCCTAGTCATCGTCATCTTAAAAAAAAACTTCGAGAATTTTTTATTTTTTTTAAGCTTTGAAAAGGATGGGAAACAAAAGGGATTAAAAAAAGAGTTAAAAAGAAGAATTTTTGAAAAAGACTAAAATGCCCCTGATTTAACGTTAAAATTTTAACAGAGTTAGTCAGTTGGATGAAAATGGCTAGATTTAGAAACGTCAGGGACGAAAATGCTAAAAAAAAAAATTTTGGATGAAAGTGGCTAAAATGGCCAAACCACAGGGACGAAAATGGCACTTTACTCTTTAAAGAATAAAAATTTCTAAATAAACACAATCATGTTCCCTGAACACAACCGTGTTCCCCTTCAGCTCCAGAAAAAGCAAGGTTGCTAACATGGTTGTGTTCAGATGAACACAAAATGATCATGTTCAGATGAACACAACCATGTTCCCTGACAGCACCTTCCATTCTCACCATTTCTATAATTTTTTGCATATAACAAGTATCTAACGTATACTTACTTGTTTTTCGACCACGCAATGTCTACCACATTAACTAACATTAATTTGTTAGTTTATCCACCCCAATACGAGCACCACTACTCGTTTTCCGTTCCGACCCATTCCAACCCGTTTGCATCTTTGTGAAAAACGACACCAATATAACATGTATAATAACAACACACACACACATGTTTACTCCCACCCATTTATCACCTTTTAGTTGGCTTACAACGCCTCGGTGCGAAAACCACAACTCGTCTTACCCGCACTTAGAGTATTTGACTCCAAGTCCACCCTTTGAAGTATCCCACACTTCTTATTGGGTTTACGACCCCTAGGTGCGAGTTCCACAACTCGTCTTACCCGTACTTGGAGTATTTGACTCCAAGTCCACCCTTTGAAGTATTACACACTTCTTATTGGGTTTACGACCCCTCGGTGCGAGTACCACAACTCGTCTTACCCGTACTTGGAGTATTTGACTCTAAGTCCACCCTTTGAAGTATTCCACACTTCTATACACCATTTTATCAAATTCTCACATTTTGTTGACTTTATACCACATAGTCAAGTACATCAATTCAAACCACATTATGCATACAAGTTTGACTTTTATCACATAAGTCTTTACACCAAAATTTTAAACCACAATGTGCATACTACCTTACTTTTACCACATAAGTCATTACACCAAATTCAAACCACATTATGCACACAAATTTGAATTTTACCACATAAGTCATTACACCAAATTCAAACCACATTATGCACACAAATTTAACTTTTTCCACATAGGTCATTACACCAAATTCAAACCACAATGTGTATACTACCTTGACTTTTACCACATAAGTCATTTTATTCCATTTAACCTCATTAGTTAATACAGTTTGGCTAAATATCACTTAATCCAATTTACACACATTATCACACACCAATGGTTTAGTTTGACTACATTTCCATGTTGGGTCAAATATACAAGTTCTACCATAACCATTAAACATTGAATTTATACCACGAAAGTCAAACACATTAACAACATATAAATAACATACCACATAAACTACTTACATAGAGACTACTTATCTAATACTAAGTAAGTGCAAAGCACTTACCTTTACCAATGAAGATTCCAAACGGTCTTCAAAACTAACACATTTATCGTCTTGATTACCTAAACAATTCATCTTATTTAGTAATCTAAATATCTCAAACTTACACCATTTGAGATACAACAATCTTCTAAGACTAAAGAGTTAAATACACAGATGGTCCATGTGGTATGTTCAAATTTTGGATTTAGTCCCTACTTTGAGAAACTACACGGGTAGTCCCAAACTATGCATACATGTAACACCATTGGTCCCTGAGTTGGATGAGGATTAAGTTTTCTAGTTAAGTGGTTATGTAATTAATAAAATACCCTTAGTTATAAAAATTTTTAAATAAAGTTATTATATAGCAGTAGACCCCACCCCTTTTTATAATAATAATAATAATATTATTATTGTAGATCTAAAACTCAAAACAAAGATCGTCTCTTTCATCGAGTCCATCTAAAATACATACACACAACACACTCTAAAACCCAAAACCATCGGCTGCAATTTCATCTTCACCACCACCGGCGAACATCGATTGCAACCATCTTCACCACCACCACCACCACCGGCGAACCCGAACACCACCGGGGGCAACTTCATCTTCACCACCACCACCACCGGCGAACACGAAAACCACCATCCCCATCGATTACAACCATCTCCACATCGATTTCAATTCGTCGATTGCAACCTCATCCTCTTCCGAGAGTGTGACGGGGATGCTCATCGTGTCTGCTCTGTGTCCGCCTCACATGATCGGACCCTAATCAAGGGTGATGTGTCGTGTTTGATATAATAAAAATATAAAAAATATACTTTTATGTTGGTTTTACGAGATCAGGTTTTAAATTTATAAAATGATAATTACTTTAACTTAAAAACACACATAATAGGCAAGTGTACCTATCGCAACGTAATATAGTTTAGGTAAGAACCAAGTATCGAACCAATGGACACGGTCGAGTTCCAGTACTCAACTTTTGTTATCGTTTAGCCGGATCAATTAGTGAGTGGGTTTTGTGTGTTTGTGAAGAAGAATAGTAAATGACAGAAAACTAAATAACGGTAAAGTAAATAACAGAAAAGTAAAAATTTGCGTGATGTGTGTAACAAGAATGTAAATAGTAGAATAGTAAATAGCAGGAAAGTAAATATTTTGGAAATAATCAGTTACGAAGAGTATTGCTTTGGGCTTCGAATCAGCTTGGTACGTGATAATGTTAAGTTGACTAATCTAGTGATACGACTACTACAAACTTGTGCCCCAGGTCACCGCTAGAACCTCGTCCTCACGACATTTGATTCACGAATTAAAATTTTTAAATTAAAATGGTAGTGCCTCCTGTTAAGGACAACAGTTACCCTCAACCCTTCGAATGGTCATCTCTGGGTTGGTTTAAGGCATCGAACGTAAATGCTTTGTATTAAGGTTAAATAGGTGATTATATTTTGCTCACCGGGAGGGGGTGTAACAATGGGACCAAGTATAAAGACGTATCGTTCCCAACATGAGTTCACCAATTTATGGTCGCATAAGAAGTTTGTATAAAGACGTACGACCTTAATAATGTTGACCAAGCCTTGGATTATCAATCTCTGCTTGTATAAAGACGTACAAGTTTCAAAAGAAGTTTGATTAAAAAGGTTTTACGGTCTTACGCTTTAAAATCAAGAACATTCATAAATATAAAGACGGATTTAGACATTAATAAAAGCCCACCAAATGGTGGTTTTAAGGACGAATAATTAAATACATAAACATACCACTAAATTAATACGTCAAAAATTAACATGCACCAAACTTCATCTTCACCCTAGCAATACAAAGAGTTTAGCCATGAATGGCCATACTAACTAGCATAACGCTGAGTTTCGTAGGCTCCCCTATTGCGGAACAAGGAGGAAGAGCCCCTCTACTCACTGCTACTACTCTAATACTACTAGAAACGAACTATTCTCTCTATCTTGAGGTGTGTGGAATGAAGAACCCAAGCCATCTATTTATAGGGCTCAAAATGAGCAATGCACGGCCATGCATTGGATTGCACGGGCGTGCAAACACCTCGGGAATCAAACAGGGGTACACGGGACAGTGTACTAGACCCTTGGAGAGCAAGATAGGGTTTGCACAGTCGTGCATGGCATTGCATGGTACGTGCATTGCCTCACTGCTCTCTAGTTTCGTCTTTTAGCTGCTGGTTAGACTTCTGTTGACCAATTTTGACTTCTTGGGGGTCAATGCTTGGGTTTGGTCCTCCGAAAGCTTGATTTTTTCATGTTTTAAGCTGGTTTTTGCTCTGTTTATCTTGGGACACCGAATAACCTGCAATTGTGAAATATGAACACATTAAGTATCATTTGCAAGGCTTTTGTTTCATTAATACCATAATATGGGGATTATTATGCATACAAAACATGTATAATTTAGGACATATCATAATACCCCACACTTAGACTTTGCTTGTCCTCAAGCATACTCATGCATGATCAGACCCATAACTAAAAACTTTACAAAGGGTAATTGAGCCCCAAGTAGATGGAAACTTCGGGATAACTCTTGAGTTGCTTATTCTATTTTTGTGTTTTTCTATGATGGGATCCATGAAAAGCCTACTAGAGCTTCAATTATGCATAAACTTTCACTCCTCACAATGTTCACTCAACTCTAGGGTTATATATGTATGGATAATGTAGGTTAAGTGGCACACTCAAGTTCGAATCGAATTATGCACCGGTCATAAGCTTGTATGCAGATCAAGTCTCCACCAACAAACTAAGTAGTATGCATGAATCAAGAGGACTTTAAAAGGGTTGTAATGTGTCTAAAATAAAAATAAACGGTGAAAATGAAAATCTTTTTGAATATTTAGGGGTTTAAAGGGTTTGAAGGGCTGCAACTATCGTGAAACACACATCTACGGCTTCATGGCTTAAAATGGAAAATACTAGCAGGTCCCTCTACAATACTCAGATTGCCAAGACCAAGATCTCTTATCATTCTCAACTCTTTCCTCATTGCGTAGTACACATTACTGCCTTTCCGTACGGATCTTTCGGCATGTAGCCTAACAGCTCCTACTTTGATCAAATGCGTATACTCATGCTGGGAATGAGTTTGATTCTTGCTACACTTTCCATCGTGGCTCCAGTTGCCACACTTCACACATTTGTCGTATCTTTTGGCTCTTCTTTTGGCGGCACTTTTTGACAAGCCGCAGAATGGTGACAGTTGTTCTTGCTTGCGCCACCGTTTTCTTACATCACTAGTTGCTTTGAAAAATTTCTCTCGGAGTTCGAGCGGTAATTCAGGCTTTGCGAAATGAAGGCAGAAAATAAAATTAAAATCAAAAGAATGCATATCCATTTCTTTAAGCTCTAGCCGGTAAAAGACCCGCTTCTTTCTTTCTTTTTCTTTTCTTCTTTTTCTTTTCTTTTTGTATCAAGACAAATTCTTCAATAACTATTTTTTCCTCAATTTCCTTGAAATAATATTTCCATAAATTCCTTGTAGATAGTTCGGCTATTTCTTCCTAATACATCCACCTTTTTGTATATTCCAATTCCTTTGAGTGAAACAGATTCTTTATAAATTGCCTTAATGGTAATGAACTTGAAATAACGACATAAGATAAATTTCCCACTTTGAAGACATTCAGCCAATAACCGGTGTTTACAAAAAGTTGGTTGGTTGATAAATGTGGGTAGTAGAAAAGAAAAAGCTAAAGCTCATAGGGCTATCTAGGCGGATTATTATTTTGGGATTTTTGGGTTTAAGGATAATATATAGGGGTAATAAAGTCCTAGGTGCCTCAATCACTTTCATACTTCTACTAGTTCATGGTCTTGATATGTACCAGTCACACAAGTTCTAATTATGCATAAAATCCGATTGAAAAACACTCAATATACCAAACGAAAGAGAATGCGAAAAATAATGATAATAATGCTCGTGAAAAGGCTCAAATTATTCTCACATGGAAACGGATGGGATAGGGTTTAGTGATTTGTTATGCATAATATACATTTGTTTCTACTTGCCATGTATTTGTTTTTTTAATTAAGTGCGAACTCAAAGAGATTTAGATTTTAGGGTTTAAAATTTTTGAAAATTTTCCGGGTTTTACAAAAGGTAGGGTTTTGTAATGTTTTAGTCAAATGGGTAGAAAACCATGAGTTAAAATTTTACTGCGTTGAGGTTACAGGTAGTCCTGAATCTCTAATTCCCCACCCCACACTTAAAAATGTGCATTGCCCTCAATGTACAAATGCATATAAAGAAATGCTATGCAGGAATTTAAATCATGAAGTTTTAAGGGAAAAGAAACTTGTACTCCCCCAGTCAATTCGGTGTATAACATAAGGCCAAAACTTATTTCCGCTGTTAGGCTGTGCCTATCAGCTACTTGTCAACACGTTGCTTCAAAGACTTCATCGAATTTCAAAGAAATTTGATGCGGTTTTTGATTCCTCGGGTTGTAGAGATGGAGTGTGATTCCTCAAAGAAGTAGAGAGACTATCTGGTGATGCTATTCTACCTGACACATAAAGGAAAACATAAAAGCAGAAAAGGAAAATAAAAGGTAGTAGTTAAGCTACTAAGGTACTAGTATCGAGAAGGCATACCTGGGGGCTGAAGTAATAGAAACTTAAATTTAAAAATCAAACGTGAGGTCCATGCTTTCTGCCGTATGCACCAACTTCTCATTTTATTCATGATCATCGGGTTGCCTCCCGGAAGCGCCACGTTTATTTATGGGTCGTTGGCTAGACCCGTACGTGCTTCATTAGTGTTTCTTCAGGTGGGGTCATCGACTTCCCCCATATCTCCTGTTCCTTCGTTCAAGTCCTTCATTTTTGGTAGCTTATCAAAGTATTCATTGATCCAATTAGTGTTGTCAAAATCCTTGCCAAGATCCAGTTTCTCTCCTTTGTTGAGTTCTTTGGCTTTCTTCAGCTGGTAGTCCAGATTAGTATCGATGAATTGTGCAATTTCAAAGGGATCATTGGATAAGCACTCATTTCCTCCGATGTTGTAGGTCACTGATTGTTTTCCGACACAAAGTGTCAAAATTCCTTCATTTATGTCAATTACGGCTCAGGCAGTAGCTAAAAATGGACGACCCAAAATCAAAGGTACGGAATAATCGAGTCCCATTTCTAAAACCATGAAATCGACAGGGAAGACAAATTTGCCGACTTTCACTAGTAAATTATCAATGACTCCTATTGGTGCTTTGATTGATCCATCCGCGAGTTCAATAGTTGCATTGACAGGTCGTGGATTTCCAATTTTTAGTCTTTTAAACATGACATATGGCATTACATTCACACTTGCTCCTAGATCAGCGAGCGCGAATGTAACATGTGTGATTTTCTTACATGTAATATTTTTTATTTCAATTTGTACTATCATAACATTTGTGACTATCAACATATTGCAACCTTGTTTTGACATTTCATCCTAGCAACTAATACATTCAACGTGTAACGATCTAGAATTCTAATCTCGTATGAATATCATAAGTATATAAATATATAGATTTAGCTATAATAATTAAATTAATTTTAAACGTTAAGCCTTTATTTATTTATTTCTTTTTATATAAAAAAAATAAATTAGAATAAGGTTTGATATATATATATATATATATATATATATATATATGTATGTATTTTCTTTTTATATATTCATGTTTTAAGATTTTAAAGGCCTTATAAAGAAAATTTTATAATTAAATGTGTAGTTATCTAGAATTTTGAAACTTGAACCCTTAGCCAATTCAAATGAACCCCCTCTATAACCTTTTGCACCCTTTTATAACATTTGAACCCCCCTAACCTAAATTTTGAACCCTTTGGACCCTGGAAAAGACTCAAACGCAGGTTTGACTTTCAAAAGTCAAACCGCGTAAATCACTCTCTAAATCTCCTTCAATCCGCATTCAAACCTTACCTTTTTGGATCCAAATCATTCTTGATCGATTAATGACACCGTATCAAGCTCCAATTTGACGGATTTGGACCAAAATCAAAGATTTGAAAACCATTTAAGAAAGTCACGTAAATGGGTGCAAGATTTGCAAAATCACTGAAACCAAGCCCCGATCTCGCGAATCTCATCACATTCAAACTGTATTACGCGTTCCTAAACATCTTATATATACCCCGTTGCGTCCTCAAACCCAAATCACAAGCCTTCTCATCCCTGTCGTGATTGGCCAAGAACAGGCAGAGGTTCCACCTCAATTGGAAACGAGTAGGCTTCAATTCAGAAGAGTCATTCCAGGTAAGAGCTTTGTTTCAGTCCATTGCATATCCTATAATCCCTTTTCGATTTTGAAAATCTGATTTGGAGGTGGGGAATGTTCAAGGCTCGCATCTGGGTTTCTATATATTTTTTTTGGAAGATGAAGGCCGCATGTTTTCTTCTATTAATAATTCTTGTTCTGAGTTCTATAACAAAATAAATGGTAAGGCACAAGCCTCACACAGCATTGGTCTCACACATCATTGGTCATGGGTTCTAATCTTGGCAAACTCATTTTTTTTTCTTTCTCCTTATTTTGTTGTTTTACTTCTATTTTCCACACACACATTTATATATTTATCAATTATTATGTTATGATTTTTAAACCAATTCTTTTTTTTATTGATTTTCAAGGGTTTTATAAATATTGTCCATTTTAAATAAAAAAACTCGTACGTATATATGTTTAGTTAATTTAAAAAAAACATTATGATCACCACAAACGTATAATTTAGAGTATTTGAGTATTATGGATTAGTGACTTCGCTATTAAATCTATTACTTCGTTTTAAAAACAATATAACGTTTTATCTAAAACGACATGATCCAATTACTTGGGATCAGTTAGGGTTTTACATACAAAAGTTAATTTTAAACATGGTTATTATTTTATTAATAAACTAATTTTGAATCGTTAATGACTTTGTCCTATTAATATATTTGCGAACAATAGTTATTATTGACACCGAGTTTCCTTTTTGAAATAAAAATTATAAAACATCATTTTTCTTATCTGATTTATAACTTGGTATCAATAAAGTTCGGATCTTTAATATTCTCGTTCGTTCATTCGTTCCAAATCCTATCTTCCCAAATCATTCCGTTCCGTTCTTATTTCTTTTAATCGTTTCTATATATATATATTAAATAACGTATCTTATTATTTAGGGCATCGTTAAATCGGTTCACTCGCTCTCGCGGTATAGTTCAAGTTTAAGTCACAATATCAAGGTGAGATTCATAGCCCCCCTTTTTCCTTTTATTTTTGGGGTGAAACATGTATACATATAACTTGATAACTCTAACCTTTTTACCAAAACAAATTCTCAAACAAGTAATTTCAATTATGTGCTTAATATATGAACACTTATAACAACATTGCAATTATTAACTTGATCATAAGCCTAAGGAAGTACTAGTATGGCCATATGGGGAAAACCGATATAACAACGGCACAATCTTAAGGATTGTGGATGCATATAACTTTTTAACGGCATAGTCGTGGATTGTGGATGCTTATAACATATAACATTTAGGGTTGGTTGCAAAACGTTTGTGTTAATATGCTTGTACACTTGTTTGAACTTGATTTGAATTTGTTTATGTCTTTATAACAATTTATCTTTATAACTAATAAAACCTATGCTTCTCACCAACTTATTGTTGACCCATTTACTTTACATGTTTCAGGAACTAATAACTATGAGATGAAGATTCACATAGGATTGCTTTTGGGACTTAGCTAATTAATTTGAACACTATATTAAAATTTTTATTTTGGAAGTTGTTGACTTGTCGAAACAAGGGTTGTTATTAATTATGAAACTTTAATAATTTATGTGTTGCCTTAGTGTTGTCTTTATACCTTGTGCTGACACCTCGCGTTTCCGCCTTGGCGGGGTGTGACAGCGAAGGTTATCGGGAGTGGTCTGATAGAACGTGGTAGAGTGAACTTTCCAGGATCTGAAAGTTTCTTCGGAAGACATCTCTTAATAAGAGCAACACAATGGTTGGTCCTCTTTACCGCCTCTTCCATGTTTCTTTTGTTTGTAAGGAAATCCTTTAAGAACCATCCATAATTAGGCATTTGTTGTATGATATCCCAGAAGGGAAGATTAACATGGATTTGACTTAGTAGTTCGATGAATTTCTCATATTGTTCGTCAGTCTTCTGCTTTACTAACCTTCCTGGGTAGGGTATGTGAGAATGAAACGTTCTTTTTGTTGGAACTTTTGGAGGAGTATTCACTGGAGCAGGAGGTGGGATTACATTTGATTTCGATCCTTGAGTAGTTGTTTCTGCGATGTGCGGACGAAGTGGTACCCCGGTTAATATTTCTCTCCTTGGTGATTGAACTTCTTCTTCTGGCATGGGTGGTTCTGGATAAACCTTTCTATTTCTAAGAGTGATAGCACTTACATTTGCTTTTGGATTGGTTTCAATATTACTTGGGAGACATCCTGGTTGCCCTTCGGATAGAAGTTTCGCAATTTGTCATAATTGCGTCTCAATGGACTGAAGTGTTGCTTTCTATGTCCTAAACTCAGCTTCGTGAGGACTAAACTTCTCCTCATATTGTTTGTGACGGGAATCCGCTAGAAGGGCTTGACTTTCAGTTGTAGATATTAACTTAGTTACCGCATCCTCCAAGCTTAACCCGTTACTTGGCTTGTTAGTTCCTTGAAATTGTTGACGAGGCTGATAGTTTTGAGATTGTCTTTGTGGAAACTGTTGCTGTTGTCCGAAGCCAGATTGTCCCTTGTAGGATCGTGAAATTACAAGATGGTTCTGTTCTTAGTTGAGATTGGCGGAAACAATAACAACTACAAAATTACAATCGAGTAGACAGAAAGAATACTGATAAGATCACTGTTGTATTAAGCTTAGTGAATAAACGATTACAAATGAAAACTCTGCGAAGAAGCACACTTACAGTGAAGTGTTTACACAGTATTTATACTAACTTAGAGTCAAGACAGACCCTTGATTCTAAGGATCAGATCGAACACAGACCGTTGATCTTTTATACAAAAACTAATTTTACACGTTAAAGCTAAACTAGCTAACTTTATTGAAGCGTCTTCTTTATGCATCATTGCTTGCATGTCTGGAGAAGAGCATTGCTGGGTTTTATTGGTTGTGCCATTGAGGTTCCTTCTGCTTTGAGTGTGTCAGTTGCTTTTGCAGAAAGTTGTCAGTGACGCTTGGTATGGATAGTCAGCTGCAACGGTTTGTCTTCAAGGAACATAGCTATCAATAGCAAGAATGAGAATAATGCTGCAGATAAGCCTATCAGCAGCAACAAGTGTTGAACGCTGCTGATAAGCCTATCAGCAGCAACAGGTGTTGAATGCTGCTGATAAGCCTATCAGCAGCAATATGTGTTGAATGCTGCTGATAAGCCTATTAGCAGCATTTGTACTTAGAATAATTTAGTAGCAATCAATCTTTGGTTCTACAAACTCCCTCTAGACTGATGCAACCAAAATTATTCTAATCACTTTGCTGCTGAAGCTTTTGCATGTGGCTGACTATCCTCTCAACCACATAGCCTCTTGGATCCTTACTGGGATTGTTCAGTGGAATTGTAGACAGAGTCTTGTCCAAATCAGCATTATAGGACCAACTTACAAATGGAGAGTGGGACTTGAGTGGTTTGATGTCAATGATCACATCTTTGCTAGGGTTAAAGTAGTGTTTGATGGCTAGCACAAGAAGTTTCCCACCCTCATTTGCAGGCTCATGAGCTTCACCCAGCTCCAAAATTCTGCCAAGATCTGAATCTGGCAATTGTAGAACTTCATCAACAGATCTGTAGATAGATCTTCCTTTTTTAGTTCTCCCCCTGAAGATCTCAAACCTTTGATCCTGTGGATTATAGACCCAATCAACTATGTCTCTTGAGTCTTCTGGTTTAGGTGTGGGTTTGGATTTCTTCAAGGGAGGCTGTTGATGAGTGGGGGCTGGGTGAGATGGTTTGGACTTTTTGGGTGGAGGAGTGGAAGGTTTGGGGAGGAGAGAGGAAGGTTGTTGGACTGAGGAAGAGGTAGGTGAGGGAGAATGCTTGGGTTTCTTTGCTTTTGTTTCTCCTTCTTCCTGAATAGGTACCCTTTTCTTGGAGCCCTTCTTCCCCACTCTTTCTTCCTCATCCTTCTTGACTTTGAAGTAGAGGGCTTGCAGGTTCATGAAGTTCATAGGACCTAGCCTCTTTCCATTCTCTCCTCTAGCCTTAAGGAAGTCAATCATGACTTTCCTTTCTTCATGGGTCCGTTTATTAAAGGCAATGGTCTTTTTGGACTGTTGCTTGGCTTTTTCTTCTTTTTCAGCCTGTTTCTTCTTTGCCAATTGACCTTGCTGACCCATGAAGGCTCTGTAGACTTCTTTATTTGATAGTTTCTCAAGGTAGTCTGCATCCTCACCTTGAGAAACTAGAGTCTTTATCCATTCCTCCCTTATTTCTTTGGCTAGTTCGGAATCGGTTATCCTGAACTTAGCTTCTTCTTTCTTCTTCTTCTCCAGTTCTTCCTCTTCTCTGTAGAATTGTTCCTGTAGTTGAAGAGCAAGAGCTACATCTTCTTCAATCTGGTCAACTGCATGAATTTTTCTTTTCAGTTCATCCAGCTGTCTAGCATACAGCTGGATAAATTGTTCTCTAAGGAGAATGGCTGTGTTTCTTTCTTGAGCCTTGTTTATGTCAGCCATCTCCTTTTCTTCTCTTATTTTTCTTTTCTCTCCCCTCTCTCTTAGCAACCTCTCTTCATCTTCATCTGTCATGATTCCCTTTCCTTTGTTTACATTGGATGCCTCTGCTTCGGCTTCACTGACCACAACAGCAGATGATGGTGCTGATATTGGGATCTCTGCCTCAGCTTCATTGGAAATTTGAGATGTAAATAAGGGAAGGTCATTGGTTTCATTCAATTTGCACTCAGGATTTGTGACTTCTTTCAGCATTTCTTTGATAGTTGATCTTGACTCATATGCTGCAGTACATATGTCTACTCGAGGGGAAGCTGAGTCAGTGTCAGTGTCAGAGTTTGACACATATACTTCCTCAGAGATTCTTCCTACTTGTTCAAGTTTGGCTCTGACAGTAGCTATCATTGAATGGCTTTCACGTGAGTTGACATTGCAGATATTTGCCCTGAGTTGAAAGATTTTGTAGAGAAAGTCTGTAGGAAGTGACAAGATGTTCCTGGTGTTGATGGTGAGAGAGGTGCCGTTGCTTAGTAAGAAGGTGTGGTCAAGAGACTTAGTGCTTGTCCATCCCAGCACATCTAAGTCTTTGACGATGAAGGAGTACAGAAATCTTCTTAGGCAGCAAATTTCTTCTTTAGTGAGAAGAATGCTCCTTATAATGTCAAGTCTTCTAGGAGTCAGTCTTCTTGCTGTTGATGCCGAAGATTCAGGATAAGCTACCCGTTTTGCTGTTTGAATTAGTCTTTCGAAGTGGGGTAGATTATCCTCCATCAAGTCATGGAACCTGCCAATGGCAAGTTCTGCTGAGAGATCTGATGAAGTGTTGATGCAGTTAGTTAAATGCAGTTGTAGGACTTGGAGGGCATTGAGGGAGTTCCAGTTTAGCTCTTTTACACCACTAAACTCCCATCCAATCCAAAATCTCTCAGCTGATCCATCATACCCCCAAGCTAGAATGGAGTCAAATTCTAGCATTTGTGTAGTTTGAAAAAGTTGGGGGGTAATGGATTGACTTATGATGGCTGCTGCTTCAGGAAGGATGCTGAATGGTGTATTTGTTTATTCTGTGTCTTCAGCATCATTCAGCATTTTATCGACAGCCCTGACGACCAACTTCCAGTCTTCAGATGTCTCTTCTTCTTCGTTATCTGAGACTGGCAAGTCATGAATTTGTACAAAGGCCGGCTTGAATAGTGAGCTTTGAAGTACAACCTGCTCTTGAATCCAGTCGTCAAGACTGTCTGTGTCTTCCTCCATTGAGACCATCTCCCCCTTTTTGGTTGCATCAGTAGACAGGTAAGCATCAGTTTGGGTGCCTACTGATACAAGAGAGGGAGTGTCTAAAGTTGGGCATTGATGGGCTTCATGTATAGAGACTTGGTGTCTTAGTTTGGACACTTCTGCCTCTTGCATAGCTACCTTGGCCGTCAATTCCAAGTTATGAAGTTTTAGTCTGTCCTCATCCACAGTTGCTGAATCCTTGGACCCAGATGGGGCCTTAGGCCTAGCCTCTTCATCCCCATCACCCATGGTTTCTTGGCACCAGGGATTCCTCTCAGTGAAGGGAGTTTCCAAGGAAACATCCTCACTATGAGTTGCCGTGGTTGAGGTCTTAACAATGTTGTCACTGTCCTCCTGGTCATTTGATGGACCAGCAGTAGTGACAGCCTCTTCCACATCCACTCTTTCATGGCTCCTAGAGTGGACCTTCAGGGTAGATGAACTTGGGTTGGGTGTGGAGGAAGCAAGATCAATCAGTACCTCCGAGATAGTGGTAGTTGGAGAAGGTACATCATCTTGATCAGGTTCCTGAACACTTAAGTTCAGAAGTGAAAGGAAGGGCTCAGGGGGCTGTTCTACGGATCTGGGAGGTGATCCTGATCCTAATAGAGAGGCATCCGAAGGAGTCTCCCTAATAATGTGGCTCTCCCTTGTGATATTCTCACCAGAATGTTATGATTCTGAGTGAGGGCTATTAGGTTGGGTTTGGGCCTTGGAGGCAAGAGAAGAAGGAGTTCTCTTGCCCCTTTTCCTAGTATATGTCGTTGCAACCGGGGCCCTGTGTTCTGGTTGAACGATAACATCCAAAACAGGTGTAAGTAATGTTTGTGCCTGTGCATCCTCAGTAGTATGCACAGGGGTTCGAATGGTGGATGCAGACTGTTGTTCAGGATGTGAGGTGGAGGGTGTGGGATTAGTATCAGCTGGGATTGCTGAGCTGTCACCCTAGGTACTTTGTACGTTCAGCATTGTAGATAACAATGGAACGTTGACCCCTGAGAACTTTTTGGAAACAGTTCTCATGCTTTGAAAAATGTTATTTTTATGACCCAACATGATGTAGAATCTTGCAGGTTTTGAAAGTTCTTTTAGTTCTTGATTGAAAACTTCCTGCAAGAACCTTGGGTACATAAAGAATTGCTGCTTTGCACCCTCTTGAAGGTTGTATCGCAAACCCTAAAAAATGAGATGTGCAAAGTTGAAGCCTTGGTTAGTGACCATACCATGGAAGGCGGAGGCCAGTGCAGAGCTCACCTGATGCCATCCACTCCTCTTCTGAGATATGCATTGGAGAAGAGTGTGACAAAGATACTTCCATGGAGGGCCCATCAATGCCTTCTCGATCGTATACTCGGTTTGATTTCCAGTGTATCAAATGGAGACAAAGGTCCTCATGTATTCGTCCTTCGAGTATGAGATGGCTGCTCCCTCATCTTGAAGCTTAAGATGTTTTCTGAGTGTAGCTTCCAAGATGGTTATATTCTTGCCGTCTACTTTGGCTTTGATTTGGGGAATCCCCTGTTCGGTTGAGTAGACGGCGGTTCTCCAGAAATCCTCCATATGGGGAATATATAGTAGGGTTGGTGGTGAGGGCAAAGTAGATCTTTGATCGACATAAGAAATCGATCATATCGTCAAAACCATCGGATTTCTTTCCTTTGGTAAGATATGCTGTTAGGTTATGGTATGTGGAAAACTTGTCATCTGGGTTGTCGATATCTGCCATAGCCGTTTGATTTTGGAGGGATGTTTTGAATATGGTGGTGACTTGATGAGTATGAAGAATATAGAGAGCTTTGAATGTGGTGGGGACTTTGGGTGAGAGTGATAGTTGGTTAGGGTTGAATTGAATATGAAGAGGTGGTAAGGAAAATTTGATTTGTTCTTATAGCGGCAGATGAGAGAAAAAGCAGAATGACTTGTACAGTACAACCTTATTTACTTTTCATTGTTACAGCTGTAATACACCGAGGCAGTCATGGTAAAGACTGACGTTATTTTCTTTTACAGCGGGTAAAAGTTAATTTTGGACTTAAGTTTACCCATCAGCAGCAAACTTGGTTGCTGTGGATGAGTAAGCATGTCCGCAGCAACCAAAGTTGCTGCGGAAGGTTAAGTCTGTCAGCAGCACACTTAATTGCTACTGATAGATGCAATGATCTGCAGCAGGGATGTTACTGCTGATGGCCTTAAACCTATCCGCAGGAAACTTGTTCCTACTGATAACTTAAGATAGTCAGTAGCAAATCCTTTGCTGCTGAATATTAAACCTGTCAGCAGCTGAGGGGCAAAAATGCTGCTGACTTATAACTTTTATTTACATCAAAAGACAGGCATATTTACAGTAAAGGATAGATGCACTCAACTGAACCGATGATGATGCTTGGTGTTTTCTTTGCCTTCCATTGTTGAGTTGGTGGTCTTCCAGCTCTCTTTGCCTTTTCAGCAGTAGACTTTGTATTCGGCTTATCAGCAGCAGATTTTGAGGCTGCTGATTGTTTTACTTGAGCAGCTGCGGATTTTGTTGCTGCTGAAGGCTTTACCTTTTGTTCCTTGGGCTTTACTCGATCAACAACAGTTATTTTGACTACTGATGGCTTAGGAACCGACGTATGCCTATCCTTCTTCACCTCACTGATAGGCTTTTGTATAACTGGTGTTGAAAGAGGAATCTGATTGAAAGGATTAAACTTACAATTTGCAGCAAAGTGGTTTGATTCTCCACAGATGATGCAAGATTGTTTAGGTTTTGACAACTGCTCCCTTGATGGAAAAAGAGATTTTCTGAATTGAGTTGTCTTAGCTTCAAATCTTCTTACCTGTTTGTTCTTCTCTGTCTTCTTAAAAGCATGTTGCTTGAGGTTTCTTTGCTGCTGAAGGTAGTAGAAGCAGGTGCTGGCAGCGTGGTTATATTTTCCACAGATAAAACATGATTTTGCCAGTTTATCCCTTGAAAGATGCACATAATCCTTTCTTTTGAAAAGGTCTTTGAAATTCCAAGGGTGAGCTTTGTTGTGCTCAAACGTAGCTTCTTCCAATGTTTTTTGAACATATGGAACCCTTTCTCCAGGCGCATGACATATGTCAAACACCTTCCTTGGCTGGACTGAAGATGAGGACTGGCCCTTTTCAGTATTTAGCTTCCTACCTTCTGGAGGATATCTAATTTTGATTTGTTTGAATGGTGTAGGAACTGGTACTGAAATGGCTGGTACTTGTGCTGAATGGACTTCATCTTTAGTCAGAGTGACTTGAGGAGCAGGAGGAGATGAAGCTTCACTTGTTTTAGTGGAGTCTGAGTAAGTTGAATCAGACTCTGATGAGGTAGTGCATTCTTGTACCAATAGTTCATCCTTAGAAGGATCAAGATTTCTGTTAGCCATATCAAGATTTGCCAGATTGAAGCTTGGTTCATGAATGGTCACGTAGTCAGCAGGTGGTGCAACGGCTTGATATTGTTCAGCATGATACCCCACACCAGTTTTTACCTTATCATGAATTTGAGCATCCAAAAGTCTTTGCAGCTTTTTGGATGCAAATTCATATTTGTCGACATGAACCTTTTGTTCTGCCAATTCTGTTCTGGTAGCTTTTAATCTGGCCAGTAGATCATCAATCTGAGTCTCAAGATTGGTTTGTTCATGTTTTAATGATGAAATCTCTTTCTTTAGGCAGTTAATTTTTTCTTTGTAACTGTCCTCGACCCTTTTGAATTCAGATTTCATTTGATGAAACTCTTCATTTTGATCTATTAGGTTTTGATTATGCTTTCTGTAGCCTAAAACCTTATCAATACAGGCTTGGGAACATAGATGTTCATATACATGAGGCGGTATCTCAGTTGTATCTGCCATAAGAGCTTGGTTGTTAGTAGGCAGATCTTCATACTGGAAGCTCCAGTCAAAGTCAGATGTTCCAACAGCTGCATAAGCTACAGTTTGAGCTGGAGGAGTAGCTTGTTGCTGTTGATGTCTTGGTTGGGCTTGGTGAGCTGCTGGGTTTGCCCTAGGTGCCTTGCATTCTCTAGCAAAATGACCCAGTTGGTTACAGTTGTAACATTTTAATTTGCTTTTATCCAAGCCAACTCTGGTGTTTGAGCTGTTGCTTGGAATGGGTCTTCCGGTTCTAGAGTAGAACCTTTTTGCTCTTATGGAGAGCATGGCATACGAGTGCTGTATGTCCATTTCTTCTAGATCATCTGGATGGAAGCATTCAAGATCCTCCTTGATAAAGTACATGTTGCTTGAGTTTTCAGAAACAAAAGCAGCAGTGGTTGAGGCTTGAGAAGGAGCTTCAAGGAGAAATGGTGATGTGTTTGTTTTAGAGGTGGGAGTTTGAGGATGTGTGACTATGGGAGGATAGTAATTGCTAGTACTGGGGCCTGAGTGCTCAGAGTGAAAAGCAGATGAGGTGGTGTTGGATGTGGAGGATGTTTGGTAGCTTGAGCTCCTTTCCTTGGCCTGAATCATTTCTAATTCATAGGTTTTGAGCATACCAAATAGCTCAGTCATCTGAAGAGTCTTTAGATTCTCAGTTCTTCTGATGGACACTGTGTAGAGTGTCCAGCAACTAGGTAGAGATCTGATGAATTTTTTAAGAATGTCTTCATTCTCCAACTTCACTTTTGAGCACTGCAACTCACCTACAAGATAAGTATATCTATTATATAAAACAGTTAGAGACTCACCTTCCTTCCAGATGAAGTTTTCGTATTGCTGCTTAAGGATGTCTCTTCTGTTTTCCTTAATTTCCTCAGATCCAGCAAACATCTTCTCGAGGGCCTCCCACAGCTCCTTAGCAGTTTTGTAACTTCTGAAGTTATGAAAAACTTCGTTTGGAAGGCACATCTGGATGGCTCCTAGTGCCTTGAAGTCCACCTCCATTTTCTTGATATCCTCTTCTGAGTACTTGGAGGGATCCTTTGGGACTGTTGGTCCTCCAGAGTCAGCAGATGCCACCATTGGAATGTAGGGTCCATCCCTGATGGATTTCCACATTCCGTACTCTTGATAGCAGAAAAAACTTTCCATGCGATTTTTCCACATGTCGTAGTCTTCTCCTGACACCAATCTTGGTGGTCGGTTGATGCTTCCGATGTCTTCAAAACCATTGCTTTGTGCCATTTTTGTTTCGTGGTTTTGGGTGACTTGATAAAACAAAAGAGTTTAGAATAGAACCTGAAGTGATTAAACAAGTGTTAGTTTGTTTAATCTAAGCCAAAGCTCTGATACCACTTGTAGGATCGTGAAATTACAAGATGGTTCCGTTCTTAGTTGAGATTGGCGAAAACAATAACAACTACACAATTACAATCGAGTAGACAGAAAGAATACTGATAAGATCACTGTTGTATTAAGCTTAGTGAATAAACGATTACAAATGAAAACTCTGCGAAGAAGCACACTTACAGTGAAGTGTTTACACAGTATTTATACTAACTTAGAGTCAAGACAGACCCTTGATTCTAAGGATCAGATCGAACACAGACCGTTGATCTTTTATACAAAAACTAATTTTACACGTTAAAGCTAAACTAGCTAACTTTATTGAAGCGTCTTCTTTATGCATCATTGCTTGCATGTCTGGAGAAGAGCATTGCTGGGTTTTATTGGTTGTGCCATTGAGGTTCCTTCTGCTTTGAGTGTGTCAGTTTCTTTTGCAGAAAGTTGTCAGTGACGCCTGGTATGGATAGTCAGCTGCAACGGTTTGTCTTCAAGGAACATAGCTATCAGCAACAAGAATGAGAATAATGCTGCAGATAAGCCTATCAGCAGCAACAAGTGTTGAACGCTGCTGATAAGCCTATCAGCAGCAACAGGTGTTGAATGCTGCTGATAAGCCTATCAGCAGCAATATGTGTTGAATGATGCTGATAAGCCTATCAGCAGCATTTGTACTTAGAATAATTTAGTAGCAATCAGTCTTTGGTTCTACATCCCTGATTGTTGTTATTCTTCTGGCTGAAGTTTGGATGATTCCTCCATCCAGGATTATAAGTGTTGCTGTAGGGGTTGTTCTGCGGGCGGTTTGTTCCGATAAAGTCAACTTGCTCAGTATTGGCAGTCATGCTTTTTACTTCTTCAGTATTCTCAGTCATCACTTTGCCTTTGCTAAGCTGATTGAGTCGAGTGGTGAGGGCGTCTACTTGCGCAGAAAATGAAGTGACAGTATCGATAGAGTGAACCCCTTGCCTAGCTCCCCTATTACTTCTTGGATTGTACCATTGATAGATGTTCATAGCTATTTCCTCAATTAGGCTGTAAGCTTCTTGTTTCCAAAAATACCACATGAAGTAGCGTCGAGTGTTTGACGAGCTTAATTGTGCAACCCATTATAGAAGGATGATACTTGTAACCAAACCTCTAGTCCATGATGTGGACATTTCCTCGGCATGTCCTTAAAACGTTCCCATGCCTCATATAGTGATTCACCATCTTCTTGAGTGAAAATGGTGATATCATTCCTCAGTTTTGCAGTTTTCGCTAGCGGGAAGTATTTTGACAAGAATTTCTAAGCTAGATCATCCCATGTAGTGATCGACCCGGTAGGAAGAGAATTTAGCCACGCCTTAGCTCGTTCCCTTAAGGAGAAGGGAAACATTCAGAGGCGAATTGCGTCATTAGAAACTCCGTTCAGTTTGAAAGTGTCACGGATATCGAGGAAATTTGCAATGTGGGCATGTGGATCTTCATCGGGTAATCCATGGAAAGTGCATGATGACTGGATCATGCGGATAACATGAGATTTGATCTCAATGTTGTTAGCATCAACCGTTGGCCTTGTGATACTAGACCCCAAAGCCTCTAGTGACGGTCTTGTGAGTTCGGAGATAGTGCGGTTTTCTATGGCCATTCTTCTCGTACGGTTTTCTCGTATTCGGCGGTGAAAGAATCTTTCAGGCTCTACTAAAGGATGATACAAACCAGTAGTGGAGCTATGAATCATACACCGCCTGCAACAAAATGTAAGAGAGAAACAGATGAAAATGATAAGGCTAATCCGTTAACTTGAATTTTTCTTGAAATCACCGTGTCCCCGGAAACGGCGCCAAAAATTTGATGTGTCGTGTTTGATATAATAAAGATATAATAAAGATATTTTTATGATGGTTTTACGGGATCAGGTTTTAAATTTGTAAAATGATAATTACTTTAACTTAAAAACACACGCAATAGGCAAGTGTACCTATCGCAACGTAATATAGTTTAGGTAAGAACCAAGTATCGAACCAATGGACACGGTCGAGTTCAAGTACTCAACTTTTGTTATCGTTTAGCCGGATCAATTAGTGAGTGGGTTTTGTGTGCTTGTGAAGCAGATTATAAATAACAGAAAAGTAAATAACGGTAAAGTAAATAACAGAAAAGTAAAAACGTGCGTGATGTGTGTAACAGGAATGTAAACATCAGGAAAGTAAATATCTTGGAAATGATCAGGTTACGAAGAGTATTGCTTTGGGATTCGAATTAGCTTGGTACGTGATAATGTTAATTTGACTAATCTAGTGATATGACTACTACAAACTTGTGACCTGGGTTACCGCTAGAGACTCGTCCTCACGACATTTGATTCACGAATTAAAATCCTTAAATTAAAATGGTAGTGTGTAGGTCCTGGGAGCCTCGTCACGCAGCAGAAAAACAAACATCTGATCGTTGATTCGTGTGGGAACAGTGAAGAACGAGACAGAGAAAACCACGGACATAAAGACAAGAGAATCAACACAAACGAAACATAATCCATAACAAAGAAGTCATCTCACATTACAGACCACATACCGAAGGAGTACACATCTCTCGTTTACGCTCACGGTTCACGGGGGCTGGGAGAGGTCATCCCGGCTAGAACCTCTCTTAACCTTGTCCCAAGTTCCACCTACAAATGAGGCCATCATCTCAATTTATAGGGGCTGGAACAATACCTGCATACTTGGCTAAGTACGCATGTCAGTGGTCATGCATACTTGATAAGAACGCTAGACAAAAGCCATGCGTACTTACTAAGTACGCAGCACCAATCGTTGTACTTAGCTAGTACGTAGGAACAATAAAATCTAAGAGTATTCATGGGACGTTAAAGGGGTGGTGGATAAGCCGCTGGTACATCCTATATATAAACCTCGATAACGTAACATGGATCTCAACTATGATTTCTTGTGTAAACTATATTTTTTCGTGCTCTTTGGTCAAGCATGTGTTCAAGATTTGATGTGACTTAATTATGATGGGATTTCTCATTTGGGATCTGGGCGGAATCCAGATACAACCTAGTTATGGAACTTCACCATGGTGAATGTATATAGATTAGGAGGTGTTAACCAGGAATGAAGATCTAATTGAAGAATGTTGGACTTTGGATTCAGGATGATCACTACTAAACATGATTTTGTGTTAGAATCTATCGAGTGTTTTCAAGATGAAGCTGAATCTCCGCTGGATTATTAGTTGAAGGTGGAACCTTTATCATTGGCCGACGGGATAGGAAAGGTTCCCTTTTTTATGGTCTAGTCAGATGGAGCTTACATTGAAAGGGGATATTGGAAATGAACATCTTCGGGATTCTAGTTGACTTGTGAAGATACAAGATAGAGTTGGACACATCTGGTTTGAAGACTGAAGTTTATCTTACTGGAATTCCAATGGGAGCTGATTAGTTTGATGCAGGTTATTGGAAATTCAACCTCTTTATCATATGCCAGCTGATTAGGAGGAATTCTAAGTCAGGGTGGAGGTTGCTACTGCTGAGAGGTTGAACTACAATGAGGTGTGTTGGGTTAGTTGGTTCCTATTGAAGCACTTGGTTTGATGTACAATGCAAGCATCAGTTAAAGTGGAGTCGGTGTGCTTGAAGATTACTCGGTAACTGAAGACTACAGATTGAAAATTGAAGATCAGAAGATCACAAGTGGAATGCCAGAAGATCAAGTCTCGCCAGAAGACACGTGATGTCATTAGTTTAAAGGGAGTCTGTTAGGACGTTCTTTGCAAATTGATGTTTATCAGTGTTAGTGATAGATAGAATTAGATGCTATAGTTAAGAGGGAGTCTGTAGAAGCATAATTTAGTAACTATAGATAAAATTCTATGTATCGGTGTACTTTGCTAGTACGCAGGAGGGTGTTCCTGCATACTTAGCTTGTACACCAGATTGGTGATGCATACTTAGTAAGTACGCATGGATTTTCCCCTGCGTACTTATCAAGTACGCATGACCAATGACCTGCGTATTTAGCCAAGTACGCAAGTATTGTTCCATCATCTATAAATTGAGATGATGGCCTTATTTGTAGGTGAAACTTGGGACAAGGTTGAGAGAGGTTCTGGCCGGGATGAGCTCTCCAGGCCCTCTGTAATGTGAGATGACTTCTTTGTTATGGATTACATTTCGTTTCTGTCGATTCTCCTGTCTTTATGTTCGTGGTTTTTCTCTGTCTCGTTCTTCACTGTTCCCACACGAATCGACGATCAAATCTTTGTTTTTTCGTTGCGCGACGAGGCTCCCGGGACCTACATAGTGCCTCCCGTTAAGGACAACAGTTACCCTCAACCCTTCGAATGGTCATCTCCGGGTTGGTTTAAGGCATCGAACGTAAATGCTTTGTATTAAGGTTAAATAGGTGATTATATTTTGCTCACCGGGAGGCGGTGTAACAATGGGACCAATTATAGAGACTTACCGTTCCCAACATGAGTTCACCAATTCTTGGTCGAATAAGAAGTTCGTATATAAACGTACGACCTTAATAATGTTGACCAAGCCTAGTCTTATCAATCTCTGCTTGTATAAAGACGTACAAGTTTCAAAAGAAGTTTGATTAAAAATGTTTTACGGTTTTACGCTTTAAAATCAAGAACATTCACAAATATAAATATGGATTTAAACAATAATAAAATCCCACCAAATGGTGGTTTTAAGGATGAATAATTAAACACATAAACATACCACTAGATTAATACATCAAACATTAACATGCACCAAACTTCATCTTCACCCTAGCAATACAAAGAGTTTAGCCACGAATGGCCATACTAACTAGCATAACGCTGAGTTTCATAGGCTCCCCTGTTGTGGAACAAGGAGGAAGAGCCTCTCTAATCACTACTACTCTAATACTACTAGAAACGAACTATTCTCTCTATCTTGAGGTATGGAATGGTGTATTTAGGTGTGTGGAATGAAGAACCCAAGTCTTCTATTTATAGGCCTCAAAATGAGCAATGCACGGGCGTGCAAACACCTTGGGAATCAAACAGGGTACACGGGACAATGTACTAGACCCTTGGATAGTAAGATAGGGTTTGCACGGTCGTGCATGGCATTGCACGGCCGTGCATGGCATTGCACGGTCGTGCATGGCATTGCACGGCCGTGCATGGCATTGCACAGCCGTGCATTGCCCCACTGCTCTCAAGTTTCGTATTTTAGCTGCTGGTTTGACTTCTGTTGACCAAATTTGACTTCTTGGGGGTCAATGCTCGGGTTTGATCCTCCGAAAGCTTGATTTCTTCATGTGTTAAGCTGGTTTTTTCTCTCTTTATCTAGGGACACCGAATAACCTGCAATTGTGAAATATTAACGCATTAAGTATCATTTGCAAGGCTTTTATTTGATTAATACCATAATATGGGGATTATTATGTATGCAAAACATGTATAATTTAGAACATATCAGAGGGCTTCATCGGATGCCCCTCGCCGTTGGATCTTGCGTCAAATTGTGTGGGGCGGCTGTGTGTTGTGGTGATCAGAGTTGGTGTGGTGGTGGCCGGATCTAGGGTTGGGAGATGGTGGTAGTTGCTGGGAGATGGTGTACGTTAGTGACGGGATCGGTTGCCGATGGGTGGTCGCAGGTACGTCTGCTGCCGACGATTAGTGGGGTTGTGGATGAAGTCTTGAACACTCAATGAAAGGAATTGTTTTTTTAATTTATTATTAATTTAAATTTTAGTTAAAAAGGGTGAGCCCATTTATATTTTAATATTCCTTAAACAAAGGGGTATTTTAGTAATTACATACTCACTTAACTGGAAAACTTAACCTCCATCAAACTCAGGGACCAATGGTGTTACGTGTATGCATAGTTTGGGACAGTCCGTGTAGTTTCTCAAAGTTAGGGACCAAATCCAAAATTTTAACATACCACAGGGACCATACGTGTACTTAACTCAAGACTAAAAGACTAACATCCTCACTAGTCTTAGTTCTAACCACAATATTCACCCAAATATCAACAACACACCCAAGTTGACCCGTTTAAGTTTTAATCAAAATTCCACAATTTCATCAATTCATAATTCACCAATTCAATTGAGTTTTATACTTGAAAATGTGTTTATATTACACCATAAACACTTATCCATACTCAAATCACCTTTTAAACACCTTCAATTGAAAAACCCTCAATTTGGGTCTCAAGAACCCAAATTTTGAAATCATCAAATTGATTGAGGTTTTTATCATAAAACGTATCTAACAACACCCTAGACACTTAATAACCACCAATTCAACATTAGATTAAAAACCCCCAAATTTCCCTAAAGAATCCTAATTCTTGAATCATCAAATTTGGTGTTTAGATGTTGATATCTACCTCCCTTTACCCTCTAACAAGCTAGATTATCACTTTTATCAAGTTAATAATCATTTACAACACCCAAATCAGCCCCAAAGCTTGATTCCAACAAAACCCACCAAGAACACCTTAAATGGTGAATTCAAGAGCTAAGGAGGAGCTTACTTGATGTTTAGAAGGAGATATGCTAACTAAATCCTTCAATTCCGAGCATGCAACTCCAGATTTCAAGTTCTTGATCAAGCTCCCTTCCTCCTCTTTCTTCCATGCAAAAAAACATGAATACACACACATGTGGTTTTGCCTGATTTTCTCCATTAACACAATGGAGATTGTGTTAATTGCACAACAACCCCCTCTACTTGCAATATAAACCCCTTGGCACCAAAACTAGTTAATTTTAACTAAAAGAAATGCACCCACCAGCTTTCATTTTATTTAAAACACCCCCTATAATATAATGAACACATTATAGGATAAACCCGAAAGTTGGTTCGTTAGAGCATAGTGTGAAAGTACTAAAATTGGGGTCATGAAAGACTTTTGGTAAAGACAGCCGTCATTTAAAGATTGATAGGAACAAACTTGGTATATAATTTTCTAGAAGAAATAAGATCCCGAATGAAATGATAATCAAGATCAATATGTTTTGCCCGTTGATGAGAAACTGGATTCTGACTTAAAAACAAAATTCTATGATTGTAACATAGAAGAGTTGGAAGATCCAGAGGCAAGGCATGCAATTCTCGCAGAAGATGTGTGATCCAGACAATTTTAATAGTAGTGTTAGCCATAACACGATATTCAGATTCACAACTGGAACGCGAGATGGTAGGTTGTTTATTGGCACTCCATCAGGCTGTAGGTTTCTTGATTTCATAATAATCGGATGGATTTCTGAATCGTGTACTCGCTTTCAGATTAAAGTATTTCACTGTATACAAAATATTTAATCGGATAAGACAGAAAGTGTTTCTAAGAACAAGACGTGAAATCTGAGTAAACAAAGTTGTGAAAATCGTTGTTGAAACAAACCAATTGAATTTTTTATATAGGGGACAAACAGCCATAACGAATCGTTGCAACGTTTCATGAACACGTATGATGGTTGATGGTTATAACTGTTTGTAACTATTGCAGGTACATCATTAATAACAGAGCTACAACCAATCATAAGATCATTATTAGTAAACAAATTTACTACTGACCCTTAGTTCCTACTGATCCAAAATTGTTGCCAATGTATAACGTTGCTATCAAAACACAAAGTTGCAACTGGTGTACAACTTTGCTACTGATGTACAAGTTAGCTATTGATGATCATTTTACTATCGAAACTCAGTTCCTATCCTGATTGTCAAATTCTAGCAACTTTTCCATCATTCATGCAGCTCTAATGCATTTTCAATGAAGCAACAATTAGGCAAAAAAAAAAAATTTCAAGCAACTTTTCAAACCTACCAGGGGCTGCCACCCCTTGGAACCCCCTCTACTAAACTACCATATAGGTTCCATCGTTCCAAAAATTAGAAAAGTCTTGATTGAGTGTGCACTCTGCACCTCCTAACTCTTGATTGAGTAAACCGAATTATAACAAATGACATTGATGACACTAAAATCACCAACAAATATGAGATTACCACCTAGAAGATAGAGTATCCGTATGTAGACTGCCTAGTTTCAATACAACGGACCCAATTCACATTAGAATAGCCCAAAATAGATGTTGTGTAATAACACTTGGATGTGAGGCCATATGAAAGAGTGCTCTTAACATAACGTAAGATCCACTTAACGGATTGATAATGGACGGTGGTAGGAGAATGGATGAACTAACTAGCCTGATTAATTGCGTATGAGAGACCCGGTGTTGTGATGGTCAAATACTGAAAGGCCCTAACATGCGAGTGATATACTGTGGGATCGGGAAAGGCAAGAGGGGTCGCCATTGGTTTTGAATAAATTAGACTTGCTCGAGTAAGGGTGGCATGAACATACTTTGTTTGACAAAGAAATAATCCATTATCAGTGTATGCAACTTCAAGACCCAGAAAATAATTAAGAGACCCAAGATCCTTAATAGCAAACTCCTTGTGTAAGTGAGAGATGAAATAACAAATAGTATGCTCTTGGTTGCTAGTGATAATAAGATCATCGACACAAACCAAGAGATAGATGATACATGATTCACGTTTAAAAATATATAGTGAAGTATCTGCCCAACTACCAGAAAACCCATGATGAAGAAGAAAGGTGTTGAGGCGTTGAAACAAGGCACGTCATGTTGCGGGGCCTGTTTCAGGCTATACAATGCCTTTTTGAGTTGGCTTACGTGATTAGGAAAGTTGGGGTCAACAAATCCCGACGGTTGTTACATGAAGACGGTCTCGGTGAGGTGGCCATGTAAAAAAGCATTTTGTACATTGGTTGATGACAGTAAGAGAAAGGACAATGTGGATTGCCGAAGCTTTGACCAAATGACTGAACGTGGGAGCATAATATAAGCTCCGGATAAACCCTGAGCGAACACGCGAGCTTTGAGTCATTCAACTGTTCCATCGGGGTTGTATTTCGTGTGGCACATCCATTTTATACCAACGAAATTTGATGAACTGGGACAAGGTACTAATATCCAAGTATCATTTGCACGTAAGGCAGCCATTTCTTCGTGCATAACAAACATCCGTTTAGAATTTTTAACAGCTGATTTAAACCCTTTTAGGATCATGTTGAGCGAATAAAGCTAAGTAAAGGGCGTGAGTTTCTACGTGAGCTAGATCGGCTCGATGTCGGGGCTTGAAAATTCTTGCACGTGCACGAGTAACAATGGGATGCATAGAGCGGATAACCACAGGTGGGGTGGGTTGCGAGCGGGCAGCCACACATGTTTAGGCAGCAAATGTGATGAGTCAGAATCTGGCTTCAGCACTGAAGCCGAGGGTTGTGGCTGAGACGTGGCAGATGGCTCGAAGGTTGGCGGTGGAGTAGAACTTTCAACGATTTGCACAAAGAGCAAAGAACAATAGGAGTGACCTTTTTGCGTTTTCATTTGGGCATATTTAAAATAGGAGTATCAGATACAAAATCTTCGTTAAAGGTGGATAGAAGCAAAGAAGACAAATCACTTGCAGATGATATGCCTGAAAATGGAAAAAATTGCTCATTAAACCGTGCATGGCGAGTGACATAGATATGTGAAGTACTGGGATACAAACAACGGAATCCTTTTTATTGTACACTATAACGAATAATGTAAGACCCTAACTTTTTGAAACTTTAGATAATAATAATAATAATAATAATAATAATAATAATAATAATAATAATAAGTAAATAAAAAGGTAAGTAAGTTAATAACAAAATAAATATCCAACTAAAAATAGGAAAATCTAATCTCTTTACCAATAGTCGAGAGTTGGTCACAAATAGACTTTAATTTTTCTGAAACATAGGAGTTACATTTATGAGTGACGTAAAGCATCATGAAGATTCTACACACATTCGACATAAAAGTTGTTGTAAGTGGTCTCTAGGGCATACCAAACTTGACGAGAAGAGGTAAGACCAAGAACTTCAGCATTGGCTTCTTCGGTGAGGGAAGATTGAAGTATAATAATACATGTTGATCAGCATCATGCCAGGCAGCGTAGGCTGGATTTGGCGATTCTTTACCATCATTGGTAATAGTTTTAGGTGGCTTTTTAATTATGCCATCAACATACCCGAGAAACTATATAGGAGATAATCGGATGAAGAAAGCTTGATAGTAAGCATGTGGAGTATCGTGGCCATGGGTAGAGGACCATCTGTAGATGAGGCGGTACTAGTGGAAGTCATCGAAATATTGAGGAGGGGAGAATTAAAATCAACTATGGAGAGGGCCGAATAGGTATGAAGAACGATGAGGGAAGAAAAGAGAAAGGACCGAAAAAATGTTTAGGCTGATACCATGTTAGAATTTCATCACGCAATTGATGTTGTTTGAGATTTTTATTTATAATCGTAACAATAGTTTAAAAAGATAAATATATATACACAATCTACACTATCTATAAGATATACATTGACTAGTAACAAACTATTTAATAACAAATATACACAATCTATTATATATTCCTTTTCTTCACATTTAGCATATTGACATGTGGTCGTATGCTAAGGTGTCGTGTGGCGCCCTCAATTGCCCGAGCGCCGACTATTCTGTCCCTTTTAAAGATACGGGTCACTAGTTTTGTTCTGTCATAGACTCATTAGGGGAGTGGCCTCAACTCTGGTATGCGGGTAGTGCAAGTACTTCCATTGCAGTACTTTCCTTAATCTTTGAAACTTTTTCTAAAGATATGAATGAGTAGCTAGTAAACTCAAGCGTTATGGCACAAATTAAGTAGATACGATCTTCAAACATTTAGCACGTTACATTCTCACACCACCAAAACATGCACGTCCTCGTGCATCGTTTCTCATCAATAGCAGCACCCCGTAATAAAGGCTTCGCTTTGGAAATCTTGGCTAAACGAATGCTCATTGTAATGTTGATCACCGCGTGGAGCGACCTTTTATCACTCCAGACTGTTCCACTACTTTTGGTCCTTCCACTTAGGCGGGTACATTACTCATTCTACCAATCCTTCCGTTCTAGTTTATAACGACCAACTTTTCCCCTCGATCGGTTCTGTGAACACCCACGTCCACCATGTAAATTCCCTGCTTCCTCCAACCATGGACACTCCTCGTACATTGTCGAACTTGCGACATCGACACACCACATTGAACTTGCGGATTCAACATACCCGTCAAATTTTCGGCTCCGACATACCATGTTGAACACGATTAACTGGTTTTTTTCCGTGTAACCACCTTGACGCTTCCGGGAATAAAGATCTAAATAAGTTTCTATCTACAAATGTATGCATTGAACTTAATTGTATAAGTATTTGATTACACACGTCATGTTTGTCAATGCACTAAAACCTGACTTCCAAGTACAAGATGAGATGTGAATTGAAATTGAACTTGGGTGACAACAAGAAGGAAAATTGGTAAAATAGAAAAATAAGTTTTGAGTTCTAAAGTTAGTGCTTGGGGTTGACCATAAGGTTGACACACAGGGGGCAAATTTACATAGGGCCTGGGTTCATCGGAACCCTCAGAGTTTTGAAATTGTAGTAGGAAGCTATATAAAAAAACTGGGGTGAATCTCTTAAAAAAATATAGTGTGAACCCTTAAAAAAATTGAAAACTGATAAGATCAAATTTTTAGATATGAACTTGAAATGAAATGATTTGCTACCATTGTTGGTGCTGGATGTGAGTTTGCAAGGAGGAGAGAAAGAAGGGAGACGGAGGTGAATTGAAATCAATGTTTTTAAAACCGGACCGGACCGGCCGGTCGGACTGGGAACCGTGACCTCCACCGGTCCGGTTACATGCTCTGAGACTGTTTGCTGGTTGAACCGGGCGGTCCAAGCAATTCAGCGGTCGAACCGCGAACCGCGAACCGGTGGTCGAAACGGGTAGTTTAATTTTTTTTTATCTTTTTTATCCTATAGTCCTTCTACTTACTTCTATTTATAATTTTAACCCAATTTGACTTTTCCTTTTAACTTATACGCTGCCACAGGTCCTCCAAAACCCTAATCAAAATTAAAATTGAAGATTAAAAGAATTAAAATTCCTACAGACCTACAACCCTCGTTCTTGACTCAAAATTGTTTAAATGGTTGTATATGTAGTATTTGGAATTTTTTATATTTTTCTATATATTTTTATGAATATTTATATCATTTATTGCGTCATTCGGTTCTTGAATCCGATCCGACCGGTCCGACCAGTGAACCTCTAAGACGTCCGGTTCGTTGTCCGGTCCGGTTCTGAAAACATTGATTGAAATGTTGTTGTGGCATGTAGGCTTTGTTTTAAAATTAAAATAATATATTAAAATGCCTCGTAAAAAGAAGAAACTTAATATTAAATTAAAGGTTCCTTTTTACTTTTCCAAAAAGTTGTCAGAATAGTTACCTATACATTAAGAATACATAATATTTATTTAATTATTTTTGTAGTTTATGTCTTGCTGGTTATTTCTTTAATTTAAAATTGTACACATGTTTAGCATTTATTTTATGTCATACTTTTATATGTTATTTATTTTTATGATTCATTATTTTATATAAATTCTCATTATTCGTTTAACTATGTTATTTATTTAAAATTAAATGATTTACGATTCGTTTAGCTATGTAACATATATCATTTTGTTACAATAACTTTGTTTTGTTTATGGCTATTATAATTTTCATCGCATTAATGAATTATATATATATATATAACTTTATATTTTAGATTTTTAGGGGCCTATTTTTTCAAGTCGCACAGGGCACCCGAAATCTTAGGGACGGCCCTGTTGAAAAGATTGAAAATTTGTTGTTATTTTGGGTAGGGATAAAGGTAGAATGATACGTGTGTGTGATGAACCTTACCCGACCCGAACAATCGAACCGAACCAAACCGAAATTTTTTATGTTCGGCCCTATGAAATTGGACCATCTAAAAACAGTAAACCCATTGGAAAAAATTCCTGGATCCGCCGTTATTAACACATGCACTTTAAGCTCACCGTAGTCTTACGATGAGATGTTAATTTCTGGTTGTCTTTAGCTTGATGGTGAAAATGTGAAAAATTAATCCATGTTGCTTGTTCGAAAAGTTTGGGAAGAATGGACCAAACAGATTAGTACGTCCAATATTTATATTTATTTATTTGTTTTAGAGGCAATTTAAAATTTAAATTGTTTAGATTGTTCTCAAGTTAGGTTAGCTATAAATAGAGATAGTTTCTTTATAATTTAAAAGTGTGAGTTTTTCAATCAATAAAAAGAGTCGAGGGAGTCCACCCCAAAATTATCGTGTGTTTATGATTGCGCATAACGATTGTTACCAACAATTGGTAGCAGAGCGTAGGTTAAAAATGACTTACGTTCTTTAGGTTTTGGGAGTGTAACCAAGCCTAAACAGGAGCAAAACTCACGTCTGGTATAGACGTACGTTCTGCTATCACACAAGGAAAGAAGTTCTTTAAGATCAAGCTTGTGGGGAGAATAACCATAAAGCTTAGAAGAAGATCTCATAGCCGACGGAGGGAATGGTGTACCACCAGCCCATCCAATCGTGGTCCATCAAAGAGAGGCTAGTACTTCATCTTTAACCTTCCCGAAGTTGACGAGTACCAACTACAATACTTGGACTGTCATGATGGAAGCTAACCTTGATGCTCAAGGCTTGTGGGAGGCGGTAGATCCCGACACCGAAGATGCGGTAGATGAAAGGAAAAAACAAGGTAGCAAGGGCAATAATCTATCAAGCACCGCCGGAAAATATATTGATGCACATAGCCACAACCCGTAGTGCTCGAGAAATTTGGGAAGCATTACGGGTACCCTTTCTCGGGGCAGATCGGGTTCAACAAGCCCGATTAAAAAACGTTAATCGTGAATTAGAACAACTCAAGATAGGGTAAAAGGAGACGGTCGACGACTTTGCCGGAAAACTATCCGAGTTCGTAAGTAAATTCAATGCATTAGGGGAGACTGTAGATGATACAGTGATCGTGAAAAAGCTACTAGATAGCATGCCGCTTCGTTTTATCGCCATAGTTGCAACGATAGAATAGTCCGTGGATCTATCAACCATGACTAGTGGTGCACAAATCGGTTTTTAACCCAAACCGGTTCAAACCGAACCGAACCGGTTTGGTCAACGAAAAGTCAAAACCGGTTTGACCCTAAACCGGTTCGGGTTAAACCGGTTTCGTAGGTGGAAAATGTCTAACTGGTCAAACCGGTTAGGGTTGGTTACAAACCGGTTTAAACCGGTTTTTATTAAAAAAAAAAATTCAAATAAATTTTATATTTTTAATATAAAATCAAAAAAAAAATATAACAAATATAAAACATAAAGTTCAACGTTTATTAATATTTAGAAAGTTCGGAAATTAAAAAACATGGCAAGATAAAATTATAAAATTGTAAAACATTACAAATGACAATATATATTTTTATTTTTTGGAATATTGATTGATTATTCTTGTGCGTTGTCTTCGGAACTGGAGCTTCGTAGCCTTGCATCTTCGGCTAGTTCTTTATCGGTGACTGGTTCGGATATTCCAAGATCAACCTCGTTGTTGTGTATGATTTCTTCGGCTTGAATTTCGTCTTCGAGAGAAGTTTGGTCTTGTATCATATCCATCGCATCCAAATGGTCCTTCAAGCAAATGCACATTTCCATCGATAGGGGGTGAGTCTAGTCCTTCGTATCGATAAGACCCTGCCACTAAAAGAAAACGCAGATTCCGAAGCTACCGTGGAAGCTTGGACGGTTAGTACATCACGGGCCATGGCGGAAAGAATTGGAAACGAAGCTTCGTTTTTTTCCACCAAGCCAAAGTATCAAACTCCTCAAAAACGGTAGGAGGCATAAACGCTAAAAAGTTTGTGTCAATTAGAGAGTGTAGAAAGAGGTGTGATCAAACCTAAACACCCCCACCTATTTATAGTGAATTAGAGGTGAAAAAAGGCCAAAAAAGGGCTAAAATCGACCCCTACAGCTATATAGCCGTTGAATAACGGCTAGTTTTTTCAGCAAAAAACCGGTTTATCGAACCGGTTCACACAAACCGGTCCCATACCCGATTACACCCAGAAAGCTTCAAACCAGTTTCAAACCGGCGGTTTTAGGCTAACCCGAACCGGTTTGCTCCAAACCGGTTTATCCCAAACCGGTTTGCCGGTTTGGACCAGGTAAAAAAAAACCGGTTTTTTGTGCACCTCTAACCATGACCATTGAGGATTGCATAGGCCGGTTAAAAGCTTTTGAAGAACGGATAAAAGTCCATGAAGCAGCTGTTGAAAAAGATGGAAGGCTGATGTATACAAGGGCTGATACATTAGCTCAAACACAAGACCAGAAACAATGATCAAGAACGACGAACACAAAGAGGAAGAGGACGAGGTAATGATCATCGGGGAAGATGGCGTGGTCGCGATCGGGGTTTTGGTCGGGGACGAGTTCAGTATACTCGTTCCAATGAAACCCGTACTAATGACCAACTAAGAAACAATAATGATCAAGGGCGAGAAAACACGAACAAAGCTCGAGACAAAAGTAGTCAGGGCCGGCCCTAGGGTAGGCCAAGTCGGGCGCCGGCCAGGGCCCGCTTTTTCGGGGGCCTAAAATTTTTACGGGACCTTTATATATATATGTTTTTTTATAAAATTTTAAATACCGGTTTTATATATTGGGTCTTTTTTATGCTTCAGGCCTGCGTTTTATTGTTTGATAAATTGATTATTGATATTGCCAATTTGCCATAGTTTTATTGTTTGATAAATTGATAATTGCCATGAGTTATTAGGTATTTCATATTTGGGTTTAAGTTTTATTGTTTTCACATATGATAATTGATATAAATATATAATAGACTTTTATTGTTTTTGTTTATTCCATGTGTTAACTCCAAGACCTCCGGACCTTAATCAGGCCGTCCAAGAGTCTCCAGAAGGGTTATGCTGAGCTTGACCTAGCAAAACAGTAAACACCGTTAGTCTCGTCACAGTGAGGACCCCGGGGGGTTTCACTGTGACCAGCCTCCGGCGTGAGAGTAAGTATAGGATTTTTGGTAGAGAAGACAAGTATTGAGAGAGAGTATGGGAATGAGAGAATGAGAATCCCCTTTACCTTATGATTAATGGGGTATTTATACCTAGAACGTTTTGTCTTTAGCCTGCGGCTGCCTCTTGCTTATTGGCTAAGATATGTAATGGCCAAACCATTTTTAAGGTTGTTAGTAATGGTTTGCGCATTGTCGGGTCTCCTCTATTGATTGGTTCGTACTCTGGTATGTTGATCTTTGTCTCCTCTTTACCGTTATTTGTTTGTCTCTTTCTTTCCAGCGTGTCCGGACCTTGGCTTGCCTTGCCGGGCTTCAGTTGAGGTCCGTTTTTAGACCTGTTGGACTCCATAACCAAGCTACCTCGCACAACTAAAGGTCATGACACCATTTGGGTAATTGTGGACCGTTTAATGAAGAGTGCTCATTTCCTACCTATTCGCGAGACGTTCTCGTCGGAAAGGTTAGCGAAAGTATTTATTAATGAAGTAGTGGCGCGACATGGGATGCATTTGCCAATTGTATCTGACCGGGACACACGATTCACATCGAGGTTCTCGAAGAGATTTCACGAGGCTATGGGTACGAGACTTAATATCAGCACGGCATAGCACCCGCAAACAGGTGGTCAGTCCGAAAGGACTATTCAAACATTGGAGGACATGCTCCGCTTTTGTATTATTGACTTCAGGGGCAGTTGGGACAGTCATCTGCCGTTAGCCGAATTCTGTTTGACCAAGTTTGACTAAGTTTGACCAAGTTTGACTCGACGACCCGTTGGTGACCCGTTTAGTGATTAAATGTTTGACTTGTATAAAAACACGCTTAGCACACAAATAATTCACGTTTCATGCTACCTAAGTCATAACTAACTTAGCATGGCAACTACGTCAACAATACACGTTACATTAATTTATTATTTTTAAAATAATATAAACTCATGTTTGCTTTCAAATGAATCACATTATCTATAACACGTTCGTATCATCATTCCATGTCTATCTACACATGCTAATACATAATAGATTACCATAACACACATCCTTAAGTTTAGACATCAAGTTCCAATTCACAAAGTTTCTACTTTTAGTAACCTATGATCTAAACATGTTATTTGTATTCATCAACACTTTAACAAGCTTCATTACCTTCATAATAACATGCTAGTATCATTTAATATTGTCATGCATGTCAAGAAACCTCACATTCAAAAATCATCTTTCAACAAAGTTTCCTCTTTTAGTAAGTCGTCCATTACACGCTTTGTTTACACAATTAACACGTCTAATCAATCCCAAATCTTTCAACTAATATAATTATAACTATATTAATCATAATCCACGTCTAGCATGCGATTCCTATTCTTCACATAATCAACAAGTCTCAATTTACACTTCGTATGGAAACTAGGGTTTCACATATTTTCATAAAATCACCAATACGATACAACAATATCAAACAATTAACTAATTCATTAATATATTTCGAAAATCATTAAGTTTGGATGAACTAGGGTTTCGATCTCAAAAATCATAATGAAAAAGTGACGGATTTTAATAAAATAACTTACGTAGGAATGTTAGGAATGCCTAAACTAGCACGTATTCACTTCCGGTTTCGCGATTGAAGCTCGATCGATGTGTGTTTGGGTTGCTTGAAGATCTCGGCTCAAAGGAGAGAGTGGGGGCTGATTAATTTCGAAATTTTGGAGTTATGGGATTAGGGTTTTTATAAAATCCTTATATATACTCACTCCATGGGCCCCTTCATGGACTTAAAAATTGATTTATGTGGCCCATGGACTAATTAAATGAATTTAAAACACATTTAATTAAATGTAACTAATTAAAATAGTTTCTAATAAATATTTTTATAAAACTTATTTATAAAAATCACTAAAGCAATAAAAGTCACAACGTTCCGCGTAAACGTACGCAATTTCATGAAAGTCTACAGTTTACGCATAAAATCATATAACACGTAAAAGCACATAATTTATATTAATTATAAATTATTTATTGTTTGAAATATTATTTTTAATTATCACCAACGTTCGGGGATCGACTCGTGCGATTCGGTTACGTGAGTGTTTGTGCAATAACTGACACAATTAATTAACCCTAATTAAATGTAATGCATGAGTGAATGTTTGAGATAACTGACTTTGTATAAACAATGTTTGAACTAATGATGTTTGTGTTAACGGAGTTAACCTGAATTTGCCGGATGTCACATCATCTCCTTGTTGAAAGAATTTTCGTCCCGAAAATTAAACGAAGTCGGTAACGTCTGAAACAAAAAGTTTAGGTTTGTCACATCATCCCCTTGTTGAAATAAATTTCGTCTCAAAATTTAGTTAGTACCATCCGTGTTTGCCGTTGACTGTTTGAAAAGGTGAGGGTACTTTTTCATCATTTGATCCTCTCGTTCCCACGTGAACTCCGGTCCACGCTTCGAGTTCCAGCGAACTTTGACAATAGGTATCTTACTACGCTTGAGAGTTTTGACCTCCCGGTCCATGATTTCAACTGGTCCCTCAATTAAACGTAGTTGTTCGTCAATTTCCAACTCCTCGAGTGGAACTACAAGTGTCTCATCTGATAGGCACTTCTTTAGGTTTGAGACATGAAAGACGTTGTGCACTCCATTGAGTGTATCTGGTAGGTTTAGTTGATATGCTACTGGACCGATCCTTTTCGCTATCTCGAATGGTCCAACGTAACGCGGGTTTAACTTTCCTCGTTTTCCAAAACGAATCACACCTTTCCACGGTGAGACCTTTAATAATACTTTGTCGCCCACTTGGAATTCTAGCGGTTTTCTACGCTTGTCTGCATAACTCTTTTGACGGTCACGAGCTGCCGCCATACGGTTTTGGATTTGCACGATTTTCTCTTAGGTTTCATGCACAAGTTCAGGACCCGTAAGTTGACTATCTCCAACTTCAGCCCAACAAAGTGGTGATCGACACTTTCTCCCGTATAAAGCCTCAAACGGTGCTGCTTTGATGCTAGTATGATAGCTGTTATAGTAAGAGAATTCCACTAAAGGCAAGTGAGTCTCCCAACTGTTTCCGAAATCGATCACACAAGCCCTTAACATGTCTTCTAAGGTTTGTATGGTACGCTCACTCTGGTGTACTCATGTCCAGGCGCGTGCCTAGAGCTTTCTGTAATGATTGCCAGAAACGTGAGGTGAATCGGGCGTCTCTATCAGAAATGATGGAGATTGGCACTCCATGTCGGGATACTACTTCTTTAAGATAGAGGCGAGTTAACTTTTCCATTTTATCGGTCTCTTTGATAGCAAGAAAATGATCGGATTTGGTTAGGCGATCCACTATCACCCATATTGTGTCACATCCCGTAAGGGTTCGGGATAATTTGGTTATGAAATCCATGGAAATCTGCTCCCATTTCCACATTGGTATTTCCGGTTGTTGAAGTAATCCGGATGGCTTTTGGTATTCCACCTTGACCTTTGAACAAGTCAGACACTTGCTCACGTAGGTGGCTATGTCAGCTTTCATGTTTGGCCACCAATACAAAACTTTGAGATCGTGATACATCTTGTCGGATCCCGGATGGATAGAGTATCGAGATTTGTGAGCTTCATCCATGACTAGATCTCTTAGGTTTCCATATACTGGTATCCATATTCGTTCCGCGAAGTAGCGAATACCATCTGCTTTAGCCTCAAGTTGTTTCTCCATACCACGAGTGGATTCCAATGATAAGTTCTCCTCTTTTAAGGCTTCGAGTTGGGCATTGCGGATTTGTTCGGGTAGTCCTGTATGAATAGTGAGTTGTAATGCTCTAACCCGTCGGGGTTTGGTTTCTTTTCTGCTTAGGGCATCGGCCACCACATTAGCTTTGCCCAGATGGTACTTGATTGCACAATCATAATCGTTTAATAACTCGATCCAACGACGTTGACGCATGTTCAACTCTTTCTGCTCAAAAATATGCTGAAGACTCTTGTGATCGGTGTAGATGGTGCACTTGGTACCGTACAAGTAATGTCTCCATATCTTGAGTGCAAACACCACGGCTCCTAACTCCAAATCGTGAGTCGTGTAATTCTTTTCGTGGATTTTTAACTGTCGAGAAGCGTATGCGATAACCTTGTCGCGTTGCATCAACACACAACCGAGACCTTGGATGGAGGCATCGCAATACACCATGAAGTCATCTGTTCCCCCCGGTAGAGATAGGATGGGTGCGCTACATAGTTTCTGCTTCAGTAGCTGGAATGCTGATTCTTGAGTCTCGCTCCAATTATAGGGTTTATCTTTTTGGGTTAAGGCGGTGAGAGGTTGGGCAATCTTTGAGAATCCCTCGATAAAGCGACGGTAGTATCCGGCCAATCCTAGGAATTTCCGAACTTCGGTTGGAGTTGTGGGTGCTGCCCAATTCTTGATAGCTTCCACTTTGGCTGGATCGACATGTATTCCTTTCTCATTGATCACATGTCCTAGAAATTGAACCTCGCGAATCCAAAAATCGCATTTGGAAAACTTAGCGTACAACTGCTCCTGTTTCAGTAGCTCAAGGATCAAACGCAGATGCTCCTCATGCTCTTCCCGACTCTTAGAGTATACGAGGATATCGTCAATGAAGACAATGACGAATTGGTCCAGGTAAGGTTTACACACACGGTTCATGAGGTCCATGAACACCGCGGGTGCATTGGTTAATCCAAATGGCATGACCAAAAATTCCAAATGGTCGTACCGGGTTCTGAATGCAGTCTTGGATACATCTTCACCCCGAACTCTCAGCTGATGATATCCAGATCTTAAGTCGATTTTCGAGTAGAAACTTGACCCTTGAAGTTGGTCGAATAAATCGTCAATGCGGGGTAGTGGGTAGCGGTTCTTGACTATTACCTTGTTTAACTCTCGGTAATCAATGCACATGCGGAAAGTTCCATCTTTCTTTTTGACAAATAGGACTGGAGCTCCCTATGGTGATGAGCTAGGTCGGATGAAACCTTTATCCAACAACTCTTGCAGTTGTGTAGATAGCTCTTGCAACTCACTTGGTGCCAGTCTATAAGGTGCTCGAGCAATAGGCGCTGCTCCGGGTGTTAGGTCAATCTGAAATTCGACCTGACGATGTGGTGGAAGACCAGGTAGGTCTTCAGGAAATACTTCTGGGAATTCGCGAACGATAGGGATATATTCTAACTTTTTCTCCTCAGTGGACTTGTCAGCAACAAGGGCTAGAATTGCGGTATGACCCTTACGCAGACACTTCTGAGCCTTCATGAAAGATATGATGCCCATGACTGTACCACTTCTTTCGCCCTTAACGGATAGGATCCCTCCACTAGGAAGGGGTATACGAACTATCTTCTCACTACAGATGATCTCAGCTTGGTTTTTAGACAACCAATCCATGCCCACAATTATGTCAAAAACTGCCGAGTGTAATTGGCATGAGATCGATGTCGAGTTTGTGACCAGATAGTTCTAATTTACATCCCTTGAGAATGTGGGTTGCCTCGATTACTTTACCGTCTTCTATCTCTACGGTATAATGATGTTCTAGTAAAGTTGGGTTTATTCCTAACCGACTACTAAGTTCTCTAGATATAAAACTTCGATCGGCGCCAGTATCAAAAAGTACATAAGCAAAATGATCGTTTAAGAGAAACATACCGTTAACCACGTTCCGATCATTTCGAGCTTCTCCCGATCCAATCATAAATGCTCGGCCCTTTGCACCATTTCTGTTGTTATTACCATTTCCACCTTGGTGGTTATTACCATTTCCATTACCACCTGATGATTATTGCCATTTCCATTCCCGTTTCCATTTCTCCTTAACTGCGGGCATTTTTTCTTGAAATACCCTTCTTTACCACACTCAAAACAGCCTTTGGGTGCGTCTCCAGGTGGTGTCTGTTTGTTCTGCAGATCTACTCTACAGTCTTTGGCCAAATGACCCATCTTTCCACACCGGTGGCAACGGTACCGGTCACACGCTCCATGATGGTGGAAGTTACATTTGTTGCACTTCGGGTACTTGCCAACATATGAACCCTGATTCTGTTGAGAAGAGGTAGACTGATTGTTGTTCTTTGACGGTTCAAGCTTACGGTGTTGCTGTTGCTGTTGCTGAAAAGGTGGGTTTGACTGGAAGGTTTTGGGGAATGAACTGTCAAACTTCCGCTTGTTGTCAGTTGTCTTTGATAACGCACCTCTAGGGGGTAGGGTGCCCTGAGCGACTGCCTGATCGGTTAGCCTGTGAGCCAACCTGATTGCTTGCTGGATCGTAGTGGGATTAGAAGATGTCACCATGCTCTGAATTTGCGGGACCAAACCATCAATGAATTTCTCGATCCTCTTATAGGGAGGTGTTACCATTTGCGGACACAAGTTTTCCAGTTCATGCGAACGAGTAGTGTAGGCTTCAATTTCATATCCCTCCATCTTGAGGTTCCAGAACTCGCCCTCAAGTATCTGCACTTCATCGCGGGGACAATACTCCTCCCGCAGCATAGTCTTAAATTCGTCCCATGGCAATGCATTTGCCATCTCAAGAGTTAGCATTTGCACTTGGGAGTTCCACCAAGTAAGGGCCGGACCCTCAAGTGTGCCAGATGCATACTTCACCTGATTATTCGGTGGACAATTGCACATTGCAAAAGCGGATTCAGATTTCTCCATCCAGCGGAGTAAGCCAACAGCCCCTTCGGCTCCACTGAATGAGTGAGGCTTGCAATCCATGTACGTCTTGAAAGTGCAAACCTGTTGGTGGTTGTGTTGACCTGAATTGTAAACAAGAATGCGCTTTGGGATACCATATTCAAATTTGAGTTTAGGATGAATGATGACTCACTAGAGTCGATAATATTTTGCTTTACCTCCAGCATTTACGGCGGCTTGACTAGCTGCTACCGCTTCAGCCACACGCTCATTTATGAGTGTCGCGAGCTCGGCTGCAGTCATGTTAATGTTTCCGCAACCACCACGTCCTCAGGCGCGTCCACCACGTCTATTTCCTCGTCCAGACATTATCTTTACATTCACAACATACAATAATGAGAAAAATACATCGCATTTTGTCGTCATACAAGTACAAGTAAACAAAGAAAATTTAAACCACAACATCTAACATTTCAATAATAATAATCCTTGATAAATAAATTGTAAGGGCTACAAAGTAAATTCAATCAAACATCAAAATCCAGAAACATCTGTTGGATGGGAACAACCCTGCCCATCTAGGTTTAAAGAAAAGACGTAAATAAGTAATGAAGATAAGATATCAAATGCCACTGCTAGCTGATGTAACATCAGAAAATGTATCCTCGTCCTCGGCCGGATCTCCTGCGGGTGTATCATCTGGTGCAACTCCCACTGCTTCAGCAGCTGCAAGTCGAGCCTCCACTTGCTCAATCCTGGTGTGGAGTATATCTAGGTTCCACTCTGCAGTGTTCAGCCGGTCTTCCATATCCACACATCCATTTGCCAAATTCTCATGGACTTTATCAGTGAGTGCCAAATCTGAAGTCAATTTGTCAATTTTCTGATTCATCAGAATCTGTCGCTCTAATATACCAGAAATCTCCCCTGCTGCATCTCTCATGTTCCGGATCTCCCGGTCCATCATGGCTACAAATGCAGCTAACACCTGCTCAAAGGGGTACTGCAATGGTGGCAAAGCTCGCACAGAAGATGATGAAGAAGAAGCATTGTCAGCAGTGAGTGGAGGTGGGACTTCCTCCTCGCGGATCCAGTTCCTGATCCTATCGGGATACCAATCCGAGTCCTGCGTGTTGCCTCTGACACGCACATGAATAGGCTCGTCATACCCTACAGTGGTATTGATTGGGTTGAGTCGACGTCTCCTCGGCTCTGGCAAAGGTACGGTAGGAACATCGTGCTCCTGAACGACTGGGGATGCGGGTGAATTAGGCGGGGTCGACATTTCCTGTAACGGGATGAGTGAGTGTCATATATGAGTGTAAGTACTGTGTAACTAATGCATGTACGTGGTTATAGTCTAGTATGCATTTCCTAGTTCTCTATAACCAATGTCTCTGATACCAATCTGTCACACCACCAAAATCCACTAACGGAGTTTTACCGTTAGGAGCGTGACATACCAGGATCTCAGTCATTAGTTACTTTGAATGACTCTATATGAGTTTAAGAAAACCACAAGTATTGCTCATAGTCACGATGCAACACTAGTAATGAAAACATTGATTTTATGTAAGACTGCGGAAGCGAAAAGTTAAATGAAAAGCATGCGCCAAAACAGTCGCGCCAAAAATAAATAGTTCAAAAATAAACTAAATAAATAGTTCTTGAGTTTGAAAATGATGGAATTCGAATGCATGCATGCCTTAGCTTGTGCTTGTACCTTAATGACCTGAGAAAACATGCTAAAACGTGTCAACACTAGGTTGGTGAGTTCACAGGTTTCAATGTTTGTAAAGTTTACTAGATAAAACCATTTACAATTTATATCATAGGTAGCTAACCTAATTACATGTTACTAAAGCGTTTCGACACCGAAGCTGACTGTTTATGTTTGAACTGCCTCCTACCATGACTATCATGATCAATGGTAAATGTTTAGGTCAATGTTACACCCGTTCGACTACCTGTCGTGTTAGCGCGACTAACGAGGGGTATACGAACGATCTTCTGAGCCTTCATGAAAGATATGATGCCCATGACTGTACCACTTCTTTCGCCCTGAACGGATAGGATCCCTCCACTAGGAAGGGGTATACGAACGATCTTCTCACTACAGATGATCTCAGCTTGGTTTTTAGACAACCAATCCATGCCCACAATTATGTCAAAACTGTCGAGTGTAATTGGCATGAGATCGATGTAGAGTTTGTGACCAGATAGTTCTAATTTACATCCCTTGAGAATGTGGGTTGCCTCGATTACTTTACCGTCTTCTATCTCTATGGTATAATGATGTTCTAGTAAAGTTGGGTTTATTCCTAACCGACTACTAAGTTCTCTAGATATAAAACTTCGATCGGCGCCAGTATCAAAAAGTACATAAGCAAAATGATCGTTTAAGAGAAACATACCGTTAACCACGTTCCGATCATTTCGAGCTTCTCCCGATCCAATCATAAATGCTCGGCCCTTTGCACCATTTATGTTGTTATTACCATTTCCACCCTGGTGGTTATTACCATTTCCATTACCACCTGATGATTATTGCCATTTCCATTCCCGTTTCCATTTCTCCTCAACTGCGGGCAATTTTTCTTGAAATACCCTTCTTTACCACACTCAAAACAGCCTTTGGGTGCGTCTCCAGGTGGTGTCTGTTTGTTCTGCAGATCTACTCTACTGTCTTTGGCCAAATGACCCATCTTTCAACACCGGTGGCAACGGTACCGGTCACACGCTCCATGATGGTGGAAGTTACATTTGTTGCACTTCGGGTACTTGCCAACATATGAACCCTGATTCTGTTGAGAAGAGGTAGACTGATTGTTGTTCTTTGACGGTTCAAGCTTACGGTGTTGCTGTTGCTGTTGCTGAAAAGGTGGGTTTGACTGGAAGGTTTTGGGGAATGAACTGTCAAACTTCCGCTTGTTGTCAGTTGTCTTTGATAACGCACCTCTAGGGGGTAGGGTGCCCTGAGCGACTGCCTGATCGGTTAGCCTGTGAGCCAACCTGATTGCTTGCTGGATCGTAGTGGGATTAGAAGATGTCACCATGCTCTGAATTTGCGGGACCAAACCATCAATGAATTTCTCGATCCTCTTATAGGGAGGTGTTACCATTTGCGGACACAAGTTTTCCAGTTCATGCGAACGAGTAGTGTAGGCTTCAATTTCATATCCCTCCATCTTGAGGTTCCAGAACTCGCCCTCAAGTATCTGCACTTCATCGCGGGGACAATACTCCTCCCGCAGCATAGTCTTAAATTCGTCCCATGGCAATGCATTTGCCATCTCAAGAGTTAGCATTTGCACTTGGGAGTTCCACCAAGTAAGGGTCGGACCCTCAAGTGTGCCAGATGCATACTTCACCTGATTATTCGGTGGACAATTGCACATTGCAAAAGCGGATTCAGATTTCTCCATCCAGCGGAGTAAGCCAACAGCCCCTTCGGCTCCACTGAATGAGTGAGGCTTGCAATCCATGTACGTCTTGAAAGTGCGAACCTGTTGGTGGTTGTGTTGACCTGAATTGTAAACAAGAATGCGCTTAGGGATACCATATTCAAATTTGAGTTTAGGATGAATGATGACTCACTAGAGTCGATAATATTTTGCTTTACCTTCAGCATTTACGGCGGCTTGACTAGCTGCTACCGCTTCAGCCACACGCTCATTTATGAGTGTCGCGAGCTCGGCTGCAGTCATGTTAATGTTTCCGCAACCACCACGTCCTCCGGCGCGTCCACCACGTCTATTTCCTCGTCCAGACATTATCTTTACATTCACAACATACAATAATGAGAAAAATACATCGCATTTTGTCGTCATACAAGTACAAGTAAACAAAGAAAATTTAAACCACAACATCTAACATTTCAATAATAATAATCCTTGATAAATAAATCGTAAGGGCTACAAAGTAAATTCAATCAAACATCAAAATCCAGAAACATCTGTTGGATGGGAACAACCCTGCCCATCTAGGTTTAAAGAAAAGACGTAAATAAGTAATGAAGATAAGATATCAAATGCACTGCTAGCTGATGTAACATCAGATGCTGCATCCTCGTCCTCGGCCGGATCTCCTGTGGGTGCATCATCTGGTGCAACTCCCACTGCTTCAGCAGCTGTAAGTCGAGCCTCCACTTGCTCAATCCTGGTGTGGAGTATATCTAGGTTCCACTCTGCAGTGTTCAGCCGGTCTACCATATCCACACATCCATTTGCTAAATTCTCATGGACTTTATCAGTGAGTGCCAAATCTGAAGTCAATTTGTCAATTTTCTGATTCATCAGAATCTGTCGCTCTAATATACCATAAATCTCCCCTGCTGCATCTCTCATGTTCCGGATCTCCCGGTCCATCATGGCTACAAATGCAGCTAACACCTGCTCAAAGGGGTACTGCAATGGTGGCAAAGCTCGCACAGAAGATGATGAAGAAGAAGCATTGTCAGCAGTGAGTGGAGGTGGGACTTCCTCCTCGCGGATCCAGTTCCTGATCCTATCGGGATACCAATCCGAGTCCTGCGTGTTGCCTCTGACACGCAAATGAATAGGTTCGTCATACCCTACAGTGGTATTGATTGGGTTGAGTCGACGTCTCCTCGGCTCTGGCAAAGGTACGGTAGGAACATCGTGCTCCAGAACGACTGGGGATGCGGGTGAATTAGGCGGGGTCGACATTTCCTGTAACAGGATGAGTGAGTGTCATGTATGAGTGTAAGTGCTGTGTAACTAATGCATGTACGTGGTTATAGTCTAGTATGCATTTCCTAGTTCTCTATAACCAATGTCTCTGATACCAATCTGTCACACCACCAAAATCCACTAACGGAGTTTTACCGTTAGGAGCGTGACATACCAGGATCTCAGTCATTAGTTACTTTGAATGACTCTATATGAGTTTAAGAAAACCACTAGTATTGCTCATAGTCACGATGCAACACTAGTAATGAAAACACTGATTTAATGTAAGACTGCGGAAGCGAAAAGTTAAATGAAAAGCATGCGCCAAAACAGTCGCGCCAAAAATAAATAGTTCAAAAATAAACTAAATAAATAGTTCTTGAGTTTGAAAATGATGGAATTCGAATGCATGCATGCCTTAGCTTGTGCTTGTACCTTAATGACCTGAGAAAACATGCTAAAACGTGTCAACACTAGGTTGGTGAGTTCACAGGTTTCAATGTTTGTAAAGTTTACTAGATAAAACCATTTACAATTTATATCATAGGTAGCTAACCTAATTACATGTTACTAAAGCGTTTCGACACCGAAGCTGACTGTTTATGTTTGAACTGCCTCCTACCATTACTATCATGATCAATGGTAAATGTTTAGGTCAATGTTACACCCGTTCGACTACCTGTCGTGTTAGCGCGACTAACGCGGGTGGGGCTTGTCAATGCCCAGTAGTACTACTCAAGATTACCTCGCTATCCCATATATTAAACGGTTCGATAAGTAAGGACTTGCATGATATGTTTGCGCTTAGTACAACAAGTCATATAATTGAAATGTAAAATCTAAATGTTCGTACCCATGTTTTCTCCCCTAAGTTTAAATCATAAGAAAAGGGGCCGTAAAACTCACCTTAGAGTGCGTGCGAAAGAAAGCGAACTTAGAATGCTTGACGACTAACTGCCACCTATAAACACCGGTTTATAAGTGTGTGTTTGTGCAAGTTGATACGAACCCTTAGTATCCAAACAATACTATTGTTTAAGTGTTTAGAAAAGTTTTGCAAGTTTGACTAAGTTTGACTAAGCTTGACCAAGTTTGACTAAGTTTGACCAAGTTTGACCAAGTTTGACTCGACGACCCGTTGGTGACCCGTTTAGTGATTAAATGTTTGACTTGTATAAAAACACGCTTAGCACACAAATAATTCACGTTTCATGCTACCTAAGTCATAACTAACTTAGCATGGCAACTACGTCAACAATACACGTTACATTAATTTATTATTTTTAAAATAATATAAACTCATATTTGCTTTCAAATGAATCACATTATCTATAACATATTCGTATCATCATTCCATGTCTATCTACACATGCTAATACATAATAGATTACCATAACACACATCCTTAAGTTTAGACATCAAGTTCCAATTCACAAAGTTTCTACTTTTAGTAACCTATGATCTAAACATGCTATTTGTATTCAACAACACTTTAACAAGCTTCATTACCTTCATAATAACATGCTAGTATCATTTAATAATGTCATGCACGTCAAGAAACCTCACATTCAAAAATCATCTTTCAACAAAGTTTCCTCTTTTAGTAAGTCGTCCATTACACGCTTTGTTTACACAATTAACACGTCTAATCAATCCCAAATCTTTCAACTAATATAATTATAACTATATTAATCATAATCCACGTCTAGCATGCGATTCCTATTCTTCACATAATCAACAAGTCTCAATTTACACTTCGTATGGAAACTAGGGTTTCACATATTTTCATAAAATCACCAATACGATACAACAATATCAAACAATTAACTAATTCATTAATATATTTCGAAAATCATTAAGTTTGGATGAACTAGGGTTTCGATCTCAAAAATCATAATGAAAAAGTGACGGATTTTAATAAAATAACATACGTAGGAATGTTAGGAATGCCTAGACTAGCACGTATTCACTTCCGGTTTCGCGATTGAAGCTCGATCGATGTGTGTTTGGGTTGCTTGAAGATCTCGGCTCAAAGGAGAGAGTGGGGGCTGATTAATTTCAAAATTTTGGAGTTATGGGATTAGGGTTTTTATAAAATCCTTATATATACTCACTCCATGGGCCCCTTCATGAACTTAAAAATTGATTTATGTGGCCCATGGACTAATTAAATGAATTTAAAACACATTTAATTAAATGTAACTAATTAAAATAGTTTCTAATAAATATTTTTATAAAACTTATTTATAAAAATCACTAAAGCAATAAAAGTCACAACGTTCCGCATAAACGTACGCAATTTCACGAAAGTCTACATTTTACGCATAAAATCACATAACACGTAAAAGCACATAATTTATATTAATTATAAATTATTTATTGTTCTAAATATTATTTTTAATTATCACCAACGTTCGGGGATCGACTCGTGCGATTCGGTAATTCTCCGAATTACCGTTACGTGAGTGTTTGTCCAATAACTGACACAATTAATTAACCCTAATTAAATGTAATGCATGAGTGAATGTTTGAGATAACTGAGTTTGTATAAACAATGTTTGAACTAACGATGTTTGTGTTAACGAAGTTAACCTGAATTTGCCGGATGTCACAGAGTGAAGTTCACGGTTTGGGGTGAAGTTCACAGCCGAGAATTTCCCCTTGAACCATGAACCTCTAATTTTGCGGGGAAGAAACCATGTACCCCTAAGTTCTTGACATGTAGAAGTAAAATGTAATAGTTGTGTGTAAAGCTAAGGCTAGGTTGTGTATGTACTGGTTAGAAGATCCTTTACAAACCTTTGACCCTATTTATCTCAGGTGAGTTCTAGAGCCCTCTCTTTTAACGTTTTAATAACCGTTTTGGGCAGGTGTGCATACTTACGAAATTATGTTTTATGAAAAGTTGTTTACGAAATGATGTTTACGAGATGATGTTTATGAAATGTTTTGCCAAATGAAGTTTACGAAAGCTTTACGAAAAAGATGATGTTTTTGTTTAATAAAACATACGAATGCTTTAACTAAGATGAGGTAAAGGTTTTATGAAAGTCATGAATGAACGAATCTGCCACGAGTTCTAACGGGAGCTAGGGTATGTATGTATGTATGTATGTATGTATGTATGTATGTATGTATGTATGTATGTAAGTATGTATGTATGTATGTATGTATGTATGTATGTATGTATTGGCCTTACCCTTACGGGGGGCCTCTGTGGCTGGCTAACGGTTGTACAACTGGTTGAGGATGGGGTGACGACGGTCACCCATGGGATTATCGGGATCCCGATGGAAGGTACTATTCCTTGCGGGGAAATAGTGCCTAAGTTATGTTCTTTCTACCTAGAGGTAACGAACCTTAGGAGACATATGTTTGGTCCACCTAGAGGTAACGAGCCTTAGGAGACATATGTTTGGTCCACCTAGAGGTAACGAGCCTTAGGAGACCTGGGTGACGGATGACTTAGAGGTAACGAGCCTTAAGTTCATCCGCTGGTATGCGATGTATGGAATTGACGGCTACAAGAAGGCGCAGATTCTATTCATGTTAACTTATGTTATGATGCTATGTTACAATGTTATGATGAGGTAAAGTTATTGCATGTTTTACGTACGATTTGTTAAATAAATGTATGTTATGTTTTTGGCAAAATGTTTATGTTAAGGTTTTATGTAAAGCTAGAACTCACCAGCGTAGCTGACTTTTAGTATGCATATTCAGGTTAAGGCAGGTATGGAAGTTGAACGGTGATGCTTGTCAAGCGATGAAAAGTTACCCGGCTTATACGATGACTGGCATCCCATTACGTTATGTTTATGTTATGTAATGAATGTTTTACACAATGTTACGCTTCCGCATGTTTGAACAAGTTTTAATTGTTTTGAATGAATGATTCCGCTGCATTATTTGATATTCAAGTTTAAGAATTGTTTGTGAATGAGTAAATCCAACAAGTGAGGCCTCCCGGGTTTGGGGCCTTACATCAGGCTTCCCTGGATGTCTTGAAAACGGTGTTTACTGGTGCTCCAGCCTCTTCTGCCAGTACTGCTCCTCCTTGGCTCTTTTGGTTTTTCTTGTGTATTTTTTTGAACAATTTGTACTCGCCTTTGTGATATATTAGCTTTCTTACTGTTGTGTGATCTTCCTTATCTTTTGACGTTATGATTTATACATGAATAACCCGTAGGTTTATATTTGTGTGACTTATCCAGGGGTGATCCGGACGGATAGCCTTAGGGTTCTGTTTAATCTTCTTACCCTTTGCAAGGGGTAAGAGTTTATCTTCGTGACTTATCCGAGGGTGATCCGACTGGATAGCCTTAGGTTTTTACTTAGTCTTTGTACCCTTGGCAAGGGGTAAAAGTTTATCTTTGTGACTTATCCGGGGGTGATCCGGCCGGATAGCCTTAGGTTTTAACTTAGTCTTTGTACCCTTAGCAAGGGGTAAAAGTTTATCTATGTGACTTATCTGGGGGTGCTTCGGCCGGATAGCCTTAGGTTTTTAGTTAGTCTTTGTACCCTTGGCAAGGGGTAAAAGTTTATCTTTGTGACTTATCCGGGGTGTTCCGGTCGGATAGCCTTAGGTTTTTACTTAGTCTTTGTACCCTTGGCAAGGGGTAAAAGTTTTATCTTTGTGAATTATCCGGGGGTGTTCCGGCCAGATAGCCTTAGGTTTTTACTTAGTCTTTGTACCCTTGGCAAGGGGTAAAAGTTTATCTTTGTGACTTATCCGGAGGTGCTCCGGCCGGATAGCCTTAGGTTTTTACTTCTGACGAGTGTTATTTTCGAAAAATGAAACTTGCATTGAAAAGGCATAAATCCATTGCATCAGAACGAGAGGTATCATTGGTCGTAGCACTTAGTTTTACATAAAGTACTTCCTTAACTGCATTCCATGCCAAGTCCAGGGAATGAGTGTTCCGTCCGGTTTGGCCAGCTTGTATGATCCTCTAGCTTTGGCCACAAGTACCTGGTAGGGGCCTTCCCATTTGGGTCCCAGCTTACCAGTGTTTCATGCAGACTAGCTTTGTTATCCCGTAACACCCACTCACCGGGGCTAAAGCTCTTGCCTTTGACACGGTTTTTGTAATACCTTTCCACTTTATTTTTGTACTTTATCACTCTGGTGATGGCCATTTCTCAGCGTTCTTCCAGCATATTCAAGTTGAGCCTTAGGTTCCCTTCATTTTCTTTTTACTCGATCCGGATTCGCTTGCTTGGCGACCCTATTTCTGTTGGGATCATTGCCTCAGTGCCGTAGGTTAAGCTGAACGACGTTTCTCCATGACTGGTCATTGGCGTGGTGTGATGGGCCAAAAATACGTGTGGGATTTCTTCCACCCAGGCGTGACTCTTAGGTTCCAGGCATTTCTTCCACGCACCAATGTTTGAACGGGTTTTCTGCAAATTGTTTCCCATTGTCACTTACCAGCTCCCTTGGCATCCCAAAACTGCAAACTATGTTCTCCCATATGAAGCGTTGCACTTGTTAGCCTGTTATTGTTGCCACTGGCTTTGCCTCGATCCACTTAGTAAAGTAATTGATGGCCACAATGAGGAATTTCACCCTTCCCGTCGCCTCTGGGAAAGGTCCCACAATATCGATGGCCCATTTGTAAAAAGGCCAAGCAGAAATGATTGAAACTAAATTCATACAAGGGCGTCGACTTACCGGGGCATGCCTTTGGCAGTTGTCGCACTTCTGGATTTCCTCCACCGCTGTCTTGTACATTCCGGGCCAGTAATACTCGGCTCTAATCGCTCTTGCTACAATTGTTTTTAGCCCTGAGTGCATGCCGCAGATACCCTCATGCATTTCCCTGATTACATAATTGGCCTCGTCTGAGTCAACACATTTCAGCATGGGGCCAAGATAGGATTTTCGGTACAGTTGGTTTTCTTCTAATGCATAATTGAGGGCTTTGTATTGTATCTTCCGGGCTTCATTCTTGTCTGTCGGGAGAACCCCTTCGGTCAAGAAATCCAACAGGGGTGACATCCATGTCTTTTCTCCTTTTGCCTCTACTGACTCAACGTTCTTCTCTGTTGTTGATGTCTCGGCTAACACTTCCACTCGAATTTCTTTTGCCAAGTGACTGAATGCCACCGAGGCCAGCTTGCTTAGGGCATCGGCCTTCTTGTTTTGGCTCCGGGGGATGTGTGTTACCTTGTAGTATCTGAAGTTACCCATTAACTCTTCCACTTTGGCTCTATACTGCTTCATCATTTCACCTTTGACCTCATAGACATTATTGACTTGGTTTTCCACCAACATGGAGTCAACATGTGCCTCTATCCGGGTTATTTTCATTTCTTTTGCTATGCGGAGCCCTGCCAGAAGAGCCTCGTATTCTGCTTCATTATTAGTACTCTTGAAGTCTAGCCGGAGTGCAGTTCCACCTCCTCTAGGCTGACCAGGATTAGACCTACTCCACAACCTTCATCGTTGGAAGCTCCATCTGTAAATAGCTTCCACGGTTTTTGTTCTACAGTTTCCTCATTTCTTCCTTCTAACACTTCCATTTTGTCTTCCTGGGTCCCCGACAACTCGGCCAGGAAATCTGCAATTACTTGCCCCTTAAATGATGTTCGCAGACAGTAGGTGATCTGGTGACTCCCTAGCTCAATTGCCCATGTGGCCAACCTTCCTGAATATTCGGGCTTCTTTAAGACCCTTTGGATTGTTTGATCGGTTAACATTTTGACTGGGTGGGCTTGGTAGTACCGTCGGAGTCGTCATGAGGCGTATACCAGCGCCAAAGCTAGTTTTTCCATATCCGGGTATCGAGTCTTCGGGTCTTTAAGTATTTTGCAAACAAAATAGATCGGTGTCTGGACCTTTCCTCTTTCTATCATGAGTACCGCACTAACAGCATTTACAGAGGCAGCTAGGTACATGATCAGCGTCTCCCCTGGCTTTGGTACTGTCAGCGCCGGTAGGTTGCATAAATGAGTCTTCATCTCTTGGAATGCCGCCTCTGGCTTTGCCGTCCATGCAAAATCATTCTTTTTGAGACAATTTTTCAGTGTTTCCATAAATGGCAGTGACCTTTCTGCCATCCGGGATAGGAATCTGTTCATCGCCACCAACCTGTCATTCAGTCTTTGTACCTCCTCTAACGTTCTTGGGGAAGGCATTTTGGTTATGGCTTCTACCTTCTCCGGGTTTGGGCGAATTCCTTCCTTGGTCACCATTACTCCCATGAATTTTCCCTCTGCTACCCTGAACGAACACTTCTTTGGGTTGAGCTTCATGCCAGCCTCGCGGAGTGTTTTAAAAGTTTCTTCTACATCCTTGATCATCCCTAGCTCTGTTTTGCTTTTGATTACCAGGTCATCCACATAGACCTCAAGGTTTTTGTCGATCTGTTTGGTGAAAGTTTGATCCATGAATCTTTGGTAAGTAGCTCATGCGTTCTTTAGACCGAATGGCATTTTGGTGTAACAGAATACCCCTTCATCTGTGTAGAATGCCGTTTTCTCTTCGTCCTCCGGTGCCATCTGTATTTGGTGGTACCCCTTGTATGCATCCAAAAAAAACAGCTTACCGGGAAGTCCGCCAGGGCTTCTACCTTCATCTCCATTTCTGGCAGGGGGTAGCAGTCTTTCGGGGTTGCTTTATTGAGGTCCTTGAAATCTATGCACATTCTCCAAGAGCCGTCCCCTTTTGCCACCATTACCGGGTTTGCTATCCAAGATGGATAGTTGACCTCCCTTACTATTCCCGCTTGTAGTAACTTTCTAGTTTCCATACATGCAACTTTGCGGCGTTCTGGGCCCATACTCCACCGCTTCTGCCGGATTGGAGCTGCTGTGGGGTATATGTTCAACTTATGTTCCACTAAATCCCATGGAATGCCTTCCATATCTTCCTCTTCCCAGGCAAACACCTCCATGTTACGGATGAGTAATTCTTTTAAATCTACTTTTACTTTGTTGGACAACTGCGTCCCCGCCCTGACGGTTTGGTTGTGCAGTTGTCGTGGATCATCCAGGCTTCGTGCTCTACGTTTTGACCTTCTTTAGTTCTATCCAATGCAGCTACTATCTCGGCAGCTGTACTGACCAATGCTACACCCTTTGGGGTGGGGAATTTCATGATTCCGTGGTTAGTGGATACTACCCCTCTAAAGGCTTTGATTCCCGGCCTGCCCATGATGATGTAATTTTTGGAATTGGGTTGAACTATAAAAAAAAAGTTAAGTTGACAGTATGAAATCTTTCCCCTTCCCCAAGGTGACCTGAAGTGTTACTTTGCCAATGGGTAATACTCTTTCTCCTGCAAATCTGACCAGCGGGAGATGATCCGGGACCAGCCTAGCTTTTAAGTCTTCATCTAAACGTTTGAAGCAGTGCTCGAACATGATCTCCGCCCCACTGCCTCCATCCACATGTATTCTCCCAATACGATGACCTGCCATGTTTGCAGAGATAACTAGTGGACCATTATGGATGTCCTCGTCCGCTAGTGACTCAAAATAAATGGTCTGTGTCATCCATGACTCAAGTGGCGGTGGTTTTCTTTTATGGTTGGCCTCTTCTTGCTTTGAAGTTTCCCCTTTGTACACCATTTCTACTCTTCCTCTGTCTTCCGGAGGTGGTTTCTGCCTGTCTCCTTCGGGCTTTCTGTCTCTCCTTCCCTGCTGGCTTATTTCTTTAATCAAATGAGACAGTTTGCTTGTTTTCACCGCCTTTTCTATCTCCCTTCTTAAATGTTCACATTTATCCGTGGTATGGCCCCCTATTTTATGGAATTCACAGAATTTTCCTGAATCTTGCATGTATGGCCGAGGTCTGACGGGTCTGGGTGGTTGGAAACTTTGGCTGACCCGTTCTGTGGCCAGGACTTGGCTTGGTGTTTTTGTCAGGCTTGTGAAATCAAACGGCCACTCCTGACTTTCTCCCCCATGCCTTCTTGTTTCATTATTGTATGATTGCTTTGAGTACGGACTAAATGATGCGGCGGGGTGGGACGAGTACCTGTATCTTTATGGCATCGGTGGTCGAGGTCTGTGGACAAGGCCACTCGTCGGGGCATATCTACTTCCCCTGCTGTCTATTTGCTTGCTTGTCTGTCGGGTGGTCCGACTATCCCATTCCTTGGCTCTGTCGGATGTATATTTGCCCCGGATGAATGCCCGTACTCTATCCATCAGTGTATCAAAACCCTTGGGATAATCGTCTCCAAACTTTTCTTATAGCTGTGTATGCCGCACCCCATTGATGAAACTGCTCACCTTCAATTGCTCTGGTACATCTTCTATCAACAGACTTACATTGATGAATCGCTCCATGTACTGCTCCACACTTTCATTTTCTCTTCTTCGGATGTGCATGATCTCATTAGCATTCTTGAACCTATTCTTTTGTTGCCCAAAATTACGGAGTAATTTTTCTTTCAGCTGAATGAAACTGTCTATGCTTTGCGGAGGCAAGGAATCGAACCATACCTGTCACACCCCCAAAATTCCACTAACGGAGTTTTACCGTTTGGAAGGTGACACACTAAGATCTCAGTCATTAGTTACATCAAACGACACTATATGGGACTCAAATTGAAATATTATAAAAGTTCAGAGTTAATGCGGAAGCGTTTTAAACTAGAAAGTAAATGCGCAAAAACAAACGCGCCTAAATTAAGCTTAATAAAACAAATGGATTGTTTTAAATGTTTGCATGAGAATGCTATGACAGTAGGACTCCATGCATGTCCTAGGTGTGCAACCTGTGCCTTAGCGACCTGAGAAACATGTAAGAAAAAGTGTCAACACGAGGTTGGTGAGTTTATAGGTTTCAAGTTAGTAATAAGAGAGTGTTTACCAGATTATGTACATTCAATATGCATATCTATAGGTAGCTAGCCTATGTTCATGTTTTGCAAAAACACTCGCAACCGAAGCTGACTGTTTGTGTTTATATGCCTCCTGCCAGGTCTATCAACTCTGGCAAATGTGAGTAGGCTAACATTTCACCCGTTCGACCTCCAATCGAGTTAAGGCTTGTCAAACCCAGTAGTACTACTAAACATTACCTCGCTAAGATCCATATTAACGGTTTGATGTATGATGAGGACTTTCTGTGATAGTGTGTCACGCTTAGCCTCAACGGTAACAACATATGAATTACAATAATATAAAATAGTTGTGTCATATTTTCTCCCTCAACGGGAAAAACATGTAAAATAATGTTTGTCTGCGTACTTGTTTCTCCCACACAGGGAAAACAAGTAAAAGTATGATAGTTTGTGTACATGTTTCTCCCCCAACAAGAAAACGAGTAAAAAGGGGCCGTGAAACTCACCTGCGTTGCGTAGTAGGTAGTATCACACAAGTATGAGACTTAGAACCTCAAGTGTTAGCCTGCACGGCTTATGTATACCCTAGAATTGTAAACACATAAGTTAGGGACATATAGGATTTGTGACGACGACACGGAAGATTAGAACGTCTTAAAACATTCTAATGATCAACGAATAGACGAACGTGTCCACGGTAATAAGGATTTCTAAATTTATTTAATTATTAAGATAAATACGTTTCGTGTCGAACTTTTCTAATAACGAATAATAATAAATAATTATATTCGTACGTTTGTGCCATTTAAAATGGTTAGGAAAATAATATAACTATATATATATATATATATATTATTTTTAAGTTCGTATGATTAACAAAATAATCATTTGTGTTGAAAAATAATAAATATATTATTTTTGATCGAGGATAAAACCGAGGGTAAATAAAAAAATTAATTATATTATTTATAAGTTTGAAACGTTTCATTGAGTTTATAAACGAGGTGAAAATAATATAAATATATATTATTTTTAATTGAGGTTACAAGGTCGAAAATAATATAAATATATTATTTTATTTGGAGTCGCGGTTTGAAAATAACATAGAAATATTATTTTTAAAAGTGGAGAAATATTATAAAATAGGTTATAATGTCAAACCCGAGCCTACGGGTGTTTTCCGAGGCTAAAACACTTTTATATATTAATATAATAATATCGGGATAGGTTAAATATTAAAATAATAGTTTAAAATAATAAAAATGCCAAAAATAGGTTATAAAGTCAAACCCGAGCCTACGGGTCTCCTCCCTGTTTGTACATGAGTTTAACCGGTCCGCCCGCTAGGGTCATCGCGACATAATCCGGTTTCAATTTGTTTTATCATACAAGTTTAGTGGATCCCTCTTCCCATGTGAACTTGCGATCAATTCCAGTCCCAAAACCCTCTGATTCGGTCACGATTGGTAAAACAAGTTTAGGGATTTTGTTTATCAAGGGTTGGCGAATCCGTGGGTGGAATTAATTGCAAAAACAACAAGTATCGAATCGTTTATTTACCGTTTGAATATCGAAACCATAGAATATGAACACATAATCGATTTGATCAAAACTAATATTAAAACTTATTGAAATCATGGGGCTTTTGACAAGTAGAGGATTTCGAACCTGTTCATGTAAATTAATTCGATTGAGGTTAAGCGTAGGTTAGGGTTCGACTAAATCCATTCAAACGATGAACCCTAGAATCTGTTTATGTTAGATTCGATAGTGTAAGCCCGAATTGGTATAGGGCTTATGATCTACGTATAAAAACGAACCGAAGGAAGTGTTCAATTACCATAATGGTGTTCGGATTGATGGTGCTCGACTAAAAACCCGGTGCTCGACTTCACGTTTTCGTTCTCCGGCGAGTCCGTTATGATTCTGATCGAATTGGGGTGTGGAGAACGATTAGAGAGGCGCGATTAGAGTATTCTGAGTGGTAATTTGGGAGTTGGTAACGAATTAGATCGAATTGTGCAGTTCTAGCATTTACTTCGACGGTTTAAAACTTGAATTCTCAATAATGGATTTAATTTCGAAAATGATGAGGATTAAATCAGTGGTTATGACCGTTAATGACACAAATCATGTAATAATAGTTTTAATTCAAACAGAAACGGTCGTAGGATTGCGAATTTGGATAAAAGCCGTGAGTTTGACTTTTGAAAGTCAAACAGAAATCGAATTTGGGTATATTACCGAATTGGTCCCTCAATTTTCTGTTTTAAGGTTTAAAGATGGGCAGGAATGGTCCTTAGGGTTTAGGTTTGGTTAGTTAGGTTAAGTTTTGGTTAGTTTGACTTTATAAAAGTCAACAAGAATCAATTATAAGTTAATTACAAGTTAGTCCTTCGAGTTTTGTGTAAATGAGTTTGAATATAGGCAGGATTAGTCCCTGTAGTTTGGGTTGAGGTTAAATAAGTTAATATTTAACTGGATTTGTTAACGGAATTATCTGAAAAAGTTCGGATTGTCACATCATCCCTTAGTTGAAAGAATTTTCGTCCCGAAAATTAAATAATAAATTTTTTTTTTGAGATATCACATCATCCCCTAGTTGAAAGAATTTCCGTCCCAAAAATTAAATAGTACCTTAAGAATTTGACGCGGAGTGTTTGAATAGATTAGGATATTTTCGCATCATCTGATCCTCGCGTTCCCACGTGAATTCCGGTCCGCGCTTTGAGTTCCAACGAACTCTGATGATAGGGATTTTACTGCGTTTTAACGTTTTGACTTCCCTATCCATAATTTCCATAGATTCTTCGATGAAAAGTAACTGTTCATCAATGTGTAGTTCCTCAAGAGGAACCGCGAGTGATTCGTTTGCTAGACATTTCTTCAAATTTGAGATGTGAAAGACGTTGTGTACACTACTAAGTCCTTTAGGTAGGTCTAGTTGGTACACCACTGGCCCGATTCTTTTCAATATCTTGAATGGTCCAACATAACGAGGATTCAATTTGCCTCGTTTCTCAAAACGAATGACACCCTTCCAAGGTGAAACTTTTAACAAGACCATATCCCCTACTTGAAATTCTAACGGTTTACGACGCCTATCGGCATAGCTCTTTTGACGATCACGAGCTGCTGCCATACGGTTTCTAATTTGAATGATTTTCTTAGAATTTTCAAGTATGTGTTTTTGGACCTCTAAGTTTACTATCCCCAACCTCGGCCCAACAAATAGGAGAACGGCATTTCCGTCCATACAATGCCTCGAATGGTGCCGCCTTGATGCTAGTGTGATAACTGTTTTTGTAGGAGAACTCCACTAAAGGTAAGTGAAACTCCCAAGTGTTACCGAAATCAATCACACAGCTCGTAGCATGTCCTCCAGAGTTTGAATAGTACGTTCTGTCTGGCCATCAGTATGAGGATGGTATGATGTGCTCATATCTAGACGCGTGCCTAAAGCTTTATGTAACGACTGCCAGAAACGAGAAGTGAATCGTGTATCACGATCCGAAATGATAGAGATTGGCACCCCGTGCCGAGAGACTATTTCTTTCAAGTAAGTACGAGTAAGCTTATCCATTTCGTCGGTTTCCTTGATTGCTAAGAAGTGAGCGGACTTTGTTCAACGGTCAACAATTACCCAAATGGTATTACATCCGGTAGGAGTTCGTGGCAATTTTGTAATAAAGTCCATGGATATTTGCTCCCATTTCCACATGGGAATTTCTGGTTGCTGAAGAAGACCAGAAGGCTTTTGATATTCTACCTTGACCTTTGCGCAATTCAGGCACTTGTTCACATAGGTGGCTATATCGGCCTTCATCTTTGGCCACCAATACAGCACCTTTAGGTCATGGTACATCTTGTCTGAACTTGGATTAATAGAGTAGCGAGATTTATGAGCCTCATCCATGACTAGTTCCCATAAGTTTCTGAATACTAGTACCCATATTCGTTCGGCGAAGTAGCGAATACCGTCAGATTTTACCTCGAGTTGTGCTTCCATACCGCGTGTACCTTCCAGCAGTAGGTTTTCCTCTTTCAGGGCTTCAAGTTAAGCACTTCTGATTTTGTCAGGTAAACCATGGTGAATTGTAAGCTGTAAGGCTCGAACTCGTTTGGGCTTGGTTTCTTTTTGGCTTAGGGCATCAGCTACAACGTTAGCTTTACCCGGATGGTACCGGATCGCACAGTCATAATCATTCAAGAGCTCGACCCAACGACGCTGTCTCATGTTCAGTTCTTTCTGCTCGAAGATATGTTGAAGACCCTTGTGATCGGTGTAGATGGTTCACTTGGTACCGTACAAGTAATGTCTCCATATCTTAAGTGCGAAAACTACGGCTCCTAACTCTAGGTCATGAGTGGTGTAGTTTTTCTCGTGAATCTTTAGTTGAAGTGAAGCGTATGCGATCACCTTTTCTCGTTGCATTAACATACAACCCAGACCTGAACAGATGCATCACAATACACCACAAAATCATCGGTTCCTTCCGGAAATGCTAGAATAGGCGCACTGCAAAGTTTCTGTTTAAGATGCTGGAATGCTGACTCCTGGTTATCGCCCCAGTTATAGGCTTTACCCTTTTGAGTTAAGGCAGTGAGAGGTTGTGCAATTTTTGAAAATCCTTCGATGAATCGACGGTAATATCCAGCCAATCCCAGAAATTACCGCACCTCAGTCGGAGTCGTCGGTGCTGCCCAATTCTTGATGGCTTCTATCTTTGATGGGTCGACATGTATTCCTTTCTCGTAAACCACATGTCCTAAGAATTGAACTTCCCGGATCCAGAATTCACACTTGGAAAACTTAGCATACAGCTGCTCCTGCTTAAGTAATTCCAAAATTAGGCGTAGATGTTCCTCATGTTCCTCCTTATTTTTGGAATAAATGAGAATGTCGTCGATGAAAACGATGACAAACTGATCAAGGTATGGTTTACACACACGGTTCATGAGGTCCATGAATACCGCAGGTGCGTTGGTTAATCCGAAAGGCATGACCATAATTCATAGTGGCCGTACCTTGTCCTGAAAGCAGTCTTAGAAATATCCTCATCTCGGACTCTTAATTGATGGTAACCGGACCTGAGATCTATTTTGGAATAGAAACTTGATCCTTGGAGTTGATCAAAGAGATCATCTATACGAGGCAAAGGGTAGCGATTCTTAATTGTGACTTTATTCAGCTCACGGTAGTCAATACACATACGGAAGGTTCTGTCCTTTTTCTTGACAAACTGGACTGGAGCTCCCCATGGCGATGAGCTAGGTCGGATGAAACCTTTATCCAACAAATCCTGTAACTGAATGGACAACTCTTGTAATTCACTAGTTGCCAGTCTATAAGGTGCCCGAGCGGTCGGTCCCGCTCCGGGTGCTAGATCGATTTGGAATTCGACTTGACGGTGTGGTGGCAGACCAGGCAAATCTTCGGGAAATACTTCCAGAAAATCACGAACGACGGGAATTTCATCGATCTTCTTCTCTTATAAGGACTGCTCAGCAACGAGAGCAAAAATAGCAGTATGCCCTTTTTGAAGGCATTTCTGTGCTTTCAACAAGGATATGATGCCCATGACTGCACCAACTTTTTCGCCCTGAACGGAAAGGGTTTCTCCACTCGGGAGAGGGATTCGAACAATTTTCTCTTGACAGCTGATTTCAGCTTGGTTTTTAGATAACCAATCCATGCCGACAATTACGTCAAAACTACCAAGCGTGACCGGCATAAGGTCGATATCAAGTTTATGACCAGCCAACTCAAGCTTACAACCCTTAAGAATGTGGGTTGTTTCAATTATTTGGCCATCGACTATTTCTATTATATACTTAGCTTCTAGAAGATTTGGAGTTTCTTTTTATCAAATCACTAAGCTACTTAGATATACAACTCTTATCAGCTCCAGTGTCAAAATGACAGCAGCAAAGTAATTGTTTAAGAGGAATTTACCGGTAACCACATTATCATATCTAGCTTCTCTGGATCCAAGCACGAAGGCTCGTCCGTTCGTATCGTTTCCGCCATTGATGCCATTATTGTTACCATGGTTGTTGTTATTATCTTGGTTATGGTTATTGTTGCCATTACCCCCTTACTTTAGTTGAGGAAAATCCTTCCGAAAGTGTCCTTCCTTTCCACACTCAAAACAACCCTTTGTAGGTCATGGCTGTTGAAAAGGCTATTTGGCTTGTAGTTCACCTATACAGTCCTTGGCAGCATGACCCACCTTGCCACACCGCTGTCAACGATTTCTCTCACAAGGACCGAGATGGTGAAATTTACACTTGTTGCACTTAGGGTATCTCCCCGTATAACCACTCTGGTTTTGTCCTGAAGAGATAGACTAGTTGAAAGTCTTAGCAGACTTGAACCTACGTTGTTGTTGGTGGGGTTGGTTAGATTAAATCCTTGCTTTCTAATGTCATTGGATCATTTCATGAAGAAAGAAATTCGTTTATAGGATTGAATACGTTGGGTATAATTCGTATTAGACTAAGGATTAGTCATCGGATAAGGCAATAGGGTTAAATGAGATTTATTGTTGGGGCGTAAGGGATAACGTGTTAGCTTAGAAAGAATTCCACAATTTCCTGCTTACAAAGTTGGAGTCAGTGACTTTGCCATAAGGTTCTACTAGAGTTTCAATCGAGATTGTTTCTTTGATCAAGTTTGAATGAGAGTCTTACGGTCACTAAGAATCTTACACGAGTGAAAATAACATGATGGATTCCATTAATGATAACTCAGTGTGTCTGTAAGCGTCTTCAGCCTGATAGTCGCGTCTATCGGCCGTTGACAAGGTTTAACGATACCAACTAGTCGTTGAGTGGGTTACGAGAATTTCTACAGACAGTGGAAACTTAAGTCTGTAAATCACAGATTTGGACCATTTATCCACACGCTAGGTTTCACCAGGACTTACATGCACCTCAAATTATTATTACGTGTGCACCCGTAATGATAATTTGCTTTGCATGCTCACCCTAGTTCTCCCTGTCTTGTGTCATAATGTCCTTTAGCATGTATTGATGAGTACAAGGTGTTGTCAGATATGATAAGTCATTTGAGAAGCTTAGTCATTAACCATAAGTTGATCAACTAGGACTCATATAAGGATGAGTCGTCAGGAATTGTTTGATCCGAGTATTCACTCGAGTTGAAACACAATACGATAGTCCAATCCAACGGATTGTATATGGGTCATGCACGCGAATGCGACTTCGGGAGTGAAACTAATTCATGGATATGAGTTACAGGAAGAATCAAAGTAGCCGTCCTTTCAACTGAGTCAAGATAGGGTTTGAGTATGCATTGAGTAATGCGTCCTCAGATTTGTGGTCAATCTATTCTCAACAAAATATCGACCAATGACGCGAGCCCATGGCTCGAGAAAGTGATAACATCTACGTGTCAATGGGTTCTGCAATAATACGTGCAACGGTCTGCCTTCACTCGGCGTATTGTTACTAGTGGGAACAGTAGGGACTCGCCTCCAACGATCCTTACTCCCAAAGAGACATGTGCTAGCTGAGTGTCGTCCATAACATAGACCTGAGAAATCCCACCATACCCAACAGATGATGGTGATATAAGTGACTCCTCCGAAGGCTCCGTCTCGCTGCCCTCGGACGGGAGTGGATGATGTTCTGGTGATTCCCCGAGTGTCGCCACTAGGAATGATGATGCAATGCAAATGATGTGTTCCTCATCAGTAGAGGGTGATATGTATGATGTCAACATGACTGCAATGCAATATACGTATGGATACCATGGGTATTATGTATGAGTGTCCGTGCCGTGTAACTAATGCATGTGTGCGGTTATAGTCTAGTATGTAATCCTAGTTCTCTATAACTAATGTCTCTGATACCAATCTGTCACACCCCCAATATTCCACTAACGGAGTTTTACCGTTTGGAAGGTGACACACCAGGATCTCAGTCATTAGTTACATCAAACGACACTATATGGGACTCAAATTGAAATATTATAAAAGTTCAGAGTTAATACAGAAGCGTTTTAAACTAGAAAGTAAATGCGCAAAAACAAACACGCCTAAATTAAGCTTAATAAAACAAATGGATTGTTTTAAATGGTTGCATAAGAATGCTATGACATTAGGACTCCATGCATGTCCTAGGTGTGCAACGTGTGCCTTAGCGACCTGAGAAACATGTAAGAAAAAGTGTCAACACGAGGTTGGTGAGTTCACAGGTTTCAAGTTAGTAATAAGAAAGTGTTTGCCAGATTATGTACATTCAATATGCATATCTATAGGTAGCTAGCCTATGTTCATGTCTTGCTAAAACGCTCGCAACCGAAGCTGATTGTTTGTGTTTATATGCCTCCTGCCAGGTCTATCAACTCTGGCAAATGTGAGTAGGCTAACATTTCACCCGTTCGACCTCGAATCGAGTTAGCGCGACTAAAGCGGGTGGGGCTTGTCAAACCCAGTAGTACTACTAAACATTACCTCGCTAAGATCCATATTAACAGTTCGATGTATGATGAGGACTTTCTATGATAGTGTGTCACGCTTAGCCTCAACGGTAATAACATATGAATTACAATAATCTAAAATAGTTGTGTCATGTTTTCTCCCTCAACGGGAAAAACATGTAAAATAATGTTTGTCTGCGTACTTGTTTCTCCCCCACAGGGAAAACAAGTAAAAGTATGATAGTTTGTGTACATGTTTCTCCCCCAACAGGAAAACGAGTAAAAAGGGGCTGTGAAACTCACCTGCGTTGCGTAGTAGGTAGTATCACACAAGTATGAGATTTAGAACCTCAAGTGTTAGCCTGCACAGCTTATGTATATCCTAGAATTATAAACACATAATTTAGGGACATATGGGATTTGTGACGATGACACGGAAGATTAGAACGTCTTAAAACATTCTAATGATCAACGAATAGACGAACGTGTCCACGGTAATAAGGATTTCTTAATTTATTTAATTATTAAGATAAATACGTTTCGTGTCGAACGTTTCTAATAACGAATAATAATAAATAATTATATTCGTACGTTTGTGTCATTTAAAATTGTTAGGAAAATAATATAACTATATATATATATATATATTATTTTTAAGTTCGTATGATTAACAAAATAATCATTTGTGTTGAAAAATAATAAATATATTATTTTTGATCGAGGATAAAACCAAGGGTAAATAATATAATTAATTATATTATTTATAAGTTTGAAACGTTTCATTGAGTTTATAAACGAGGTGAAAATAATATAAATATATATTATTTTTAATTGAGGTTACAAGGTCGAAAATAATATAAATATATTATTTTGTTTGGAGTCGCGGTTTGAAAATAATATAGAAATATTATTTTTAAAAGTGGGGAAATATTATAAAATACGTTATAAAATCAAACCCGAGCCTACGGGTGTTTTCCGAGGCTAAAACACTTTTATATATTAATATAATAATATCGGGATAGGTTAAATATTAAAATAATAGTTTAAAATAATAAAAATGCCAAAAACAGTGGAGGGAGACTCGAACCCGGGTCTCCTCCCTGTTTGTACATGAGTTTAACCAGTCCGCCCGCTAGGGTCATCGCGACATAATCCGGTTTCAATTTGTTTTATCATACAAGTTTAGTGGATCCCTCTTCCCATGTGAACTCGCGATCAATTCCAGTCCCAAAACCCTCTGATTCGGTCACGATTGGTAAAACAAGTTTAGGGGTTTTGTTTATCAAGGGTTGGCGAATCCGTGGGTGGAATTAATTGCAAAAACAACAAGTATCGAATCTGAACACATAATCGATTTGATCAAAACCCTAGAATATGAACACATAATCGATTTGATCAAAACAGATATTAAAACTTGTTGAAATCATGGGGCTGTTGACAAGTAGAGGATTTCGAACCTGTTCATGTAAATTAATTCGATTGAGGTTAAGCGTAGGTTAGGGTTCGACTAAATCAATTTAAACGATGAATCCTAGAATCTGTTTATGTTAGATTCGATAGTGTAAGCCTGAATTGGTATAGGGCTTATGATCTAGGTATAAAAACGAACCAAAGGAAGTGTTCAATTACCAGAATGGTGTTCGGACTGATGGTGCTCGACTAAAAACCCGGTGCTCGACTTCACGTTTTCGTTCTCCGGCGAGTCCGTTATGATTCTGATCGAATTGGGATGTGGAGAACGATTAGAGAGGTGCGATTAGAGTATTCAGAGTGGTAATTTGGGAGTTGGTAACGAATTAGATCGAATTGTGCAGTTCTAGCATTTACTTTGACGGTTTAAAACTTGAATTCTCAATAATGGATTTAATTTCTGCAATGATGAGGATTAAATCAGTGGTTATGACCGTTAATGACACAATTCATGTAATAACAGTTTTAATTCAAACAGAAACGATCGTAGGATTGCGAATTTGGATAAAAGTCGTTAGTTTAACTTTTGAAAGTCAAACAGAAATCGAATTTGGGTATATTACCGAATTAGTCCGTCAGTTTTCTGTTTTAAGGTTTAAAGATGGGCAGGAATGGTCCTTAGGGTTTAGGTTTGGTTAGTTTAACTTTATAAAATTCAACAGGAATCAATTATAAGTTATTTACAAGTTAGTCCTTCGAGTTTTGTGTAAATGAGTTTGAATATAGGCAGGATTAGTCCCTGTTGTTTGGGTTGAGGTTAAATAAGTTAATATTTAATTGGATTTGTTAACGGAATTAGCTGGAAAAGTTCGGATTGTCACAATACCCTTGTCGGGCCTATTAGTGTTTGGGCGAACATGTGGCACCAAACCGAGAGGGACCATTGCTCAACGTGGGCCGAACCGTTAAAGGTGTGCAAACGGTCTTCCGGGTCTTGACTACCGTCATATTTACTGATGCATGTTGGCATTTTGAGCTTAGCCGGGAGTGGTGCTCCAGTCAACCGGGTGGTAAACATGGATTGTTTTGGTTGTTGGTCCGGCCTGTATGGCTTCGTTAAATCATCCTCTACCTTCTTTTCTCCCGGGCTATTTTTGGGCTTATCACTTGTTTTGCTCGTTTCCGCTACCTTGCCTGTCGTCAGGTGTGGTGTGAGCATTGCTAGCAACTGGTTCAGTAGGTTGGGTGTATCTGCCACCGGCGTGTGCATGTTATCTTCTTGCTGCTTACTTTGTCGGGCCTCCCTAGCATCAGCCCAGTTTTCTAACTGTTTGTTTTTATCTGCTGCTTCCCCAGCTTTATCAAATACCAACTTTGTCCTGACCTCGGCAAGCTTATCTGCTCTGTCCAGAGCTGCTAACTCCGCCCGGAGTTTTTCCTAGTTGCTCCGGATGAACTCTGGGGTGATTTGAGCTGTTGCACCAGATGCTTCTTGGTCTGATTCATCACATGCATCCTCCACCAGAACATAGTTTTCCAAGGATTCTTTTGACTGGCTCTCTTTCTCCTTGCCCTCCCCCACCACCCACTGACATCATTCCGTTCAAGGAGATCTCAGGGTTGGGTGTTGGAGAAGGGTTTTATTGCTGGTTTGACATCGCTACTGTGTGAAAATAGGGTTTTACTTTGTTTTTCTATGTGAGTTGGTTTTAGGGTTGATCCAATTTGGATGGCGCCACTGTTAACTCCAAGACCTCCGGACCTTAATCAGGCTGTCCAAGAGTCTCCAGAAGGGTTATGCTGAGCTTGACCTAGCAAATCAGTAAACACCGTTAGTCTCGTCACAGTGAAGACCCCGGGGGGTTTCACTGTGACCAGCCTCCGGCGTGAGAGTAAGTATAGGTTTTTTGGTAGAGAAGACAAGTATTGAGAGATAGTATGGGAATGAGAGAATGAGAATCCCCTTTACCTTAGGATTAATGGGGTATTTATTCCTAGAGCATTTTGTCTTTAGCCTGCGACTGCCTCCTGCTTATTGGCTGAGATATGTAATGGCCAAACCATTTTTAAGGTTGTTAGTAATGGTTTGCGCATTGTCGGGTCTCCTCTATTGATTGGTTCGTACTCTGGTATGTTGATCTTTGTCTCCTTTTTACCGTTATTTGTTTGTCTCTTTCTTTCAAGTGTGTCCGGACCTTGGCTTGCCTTGCCGGGCTTCAGTTGAGGTCCGGCTTTCCACCTGTTGGGTTTTCGTGGTTTCGTAGATGGTTATCTGGACTTGGGTTTTTGGGACCTGTTGGTCCGGCCACCTGTTGGTCCGTCCACCGGTTTTTGTGGTTTCGTAGATGGTTATCTGGACTTTGGTTTTTGGGATAGGTCTGGTCCCTCTGTCGGGTCCCTCTGTCGGGTCATATCCCAACACCATGACTTATTGACCAATAATTGTTAATTGATTGACTTATAATTTTTATTATTAGTTAAATTTGTTGACTTAGAAAATTAGAATTGTAAATGTTAATTGTTGAATTTTGATTTGATTTTTAGAAATCATGCCTCCTAAACAATCATCTGGTGCTCAAAAACGTAAAAGGAAAACACTAGATGAAGCAATGACAAAGTCTCAAGCCGGTGCTCTATTGAAGTTTTTGCCTAAACCGCCTATTAAAAAGAATGTTGAAGAGCAAGAGTATGTACAAGTAGAAGAGGCGGACGAGCAAGAACATGTAGAGGAACAAGATCATGTTGAAGAACAAGATCATGTGGAAGTAGAACTTGAAAAGCTGGAAGAGGAAGAACATAATCATATTGATATATTTGATCCATGAAGGGGGGAAGGATTTAATTCTAATGAGATTAAAATTTTAGTCGAGAATGGTCCTAAAAGAGATAATAATATAGTCTATGGTCCGTACGATACAAATAGAAGACGATTTTTCGCAGCTTTTTATACAAGTACTTTATCAATTATGGAGAAGGTTGATCGCCCATGGCTAGTATATTCGAAAGAAATAGATAAATTATTTTGTTTCTGTTGTAAAGTGTTTAGAAAAGGCGTCCCGAAAGGTAAATTGGATGGGGAAGGTTATGTAGATTGGCACCATGCACCTACTAGTATAAAAAACCACGAACTTTCCCCGTATCGTCTCACAAATATCAATAAGTGGTTTGATATGCGTAAAAGATTGAAGTTGAACGAAACAATTGATAAAGTCCAATACGAGCAATTCAAGAAAGAAAGAAAGAGATTACTGGATGCAAATCCTTTTGAGAATCACTGCAATAGTGAAGTTTCTTGGCAAACATAATTTAGCTTTTCGTGGATCAAAGGAAAAGTTGTATCAAAAAGGTAATGGTAATTTATTTGTTCTTTTTTTATTCAAGGATTGCATATAGAATATTGTTAACTATTCTAGTCACGGTGGCATCTACAGAAAGGAGTTTTTTGAAATTGAAGTTATTGAAATCATACTTACGATCTACAATGACCCAAAAAAGACTTAGTTGATTGGTGATGATAGCATCGAGAACAAAATTTTAGAGAGCCTAAACTTCGAAGAGGTGATCAAAGAGTTTGTTGTCAAGAATGCTAGGAGAGCTTCGCGAATCATCTGTTAGCTATTACGGTATGTAATATAACACACTATATTTTTTCTATGTTTATTGCTATAACGTTAATCGTCGCTTAAAAAAATTTAGTTTATATATTTTCTTCGTATGGGCCTTTTTTTCCGGCTTCGGCCAAGGCACTTAAATCATCGGGACCGGCCCTGAAAGTAGTGTTCATTGTTACAACTGCGGGAATTTTGGTCATTACGCTTGGGAATGTACCAAGCAACCGGAGCCCGAAACAAACCGAAACCAAGCAACAAATCATAGACCTGCACTCATGATGGCAAACGTAGAGTTAGACGAGGAAAAGGTCTTGTTGAACGGTACATCCGAAACTATATGCCAATGATAGTCATGATGATTTAATATGGTACTTGATAAAAGGATTACCGGGTTGGTTAGGTTTGGTGATGGATCAAAGGTAAAAATTGAAGGCAAAGGCTCGATAGTCTTTAATTGCAAGAACGGATAACAAAGAGTTGTAAGTGACGTTTACTATATCCCCGACTTGTGTAGCAACATACTAAGTCTAGGGCAATTAACCGAAGATGAATGCAAGGTTTGGATGGAAGATGAACACTTATGGCTTTATGAAGAGGGAAACCGTTTGCTTATGAAAGTCCCAAGGAGTCCTAATCACCTCTACAAAATTGCATTGAATCTAGGAAACCCGGTATGTCTTTTGAACTCAATCGATGACCAAGCATGGCTTTGGCATGCCAGACTTGGTCATCTAAATTTCCAATCTATAAAGGATATGAAAGCTAGAAACATGGTACACGGTGATATACACACAATGCAAGGAGAACACGTATGTGATGCATGTATGTTGGAAAAACAAAGTCGTAACTCGTTTCCCAAATAAGTCGGGTATCGTGCCTCTAAGCCAATAGAGTTTATTCATACCGACTTATGTGGTCCTATAACACCTCCCACACTAGAAGGAAATCGGTATTTTATCCTATTCGTTGATGATCATACAAGACATATGTGGGTGTACACAATTAAACATAAGAATGAGGCATTAGATATGTTTAAAAGGTTTAAACAGAAGGTTGAACTTGAAACGTCTTTGAAGGTAAAAGCATTACGAAGTGACCATGGTGGTGAGTTCCTTAATAATTTGTTTTTAAGGTACTGTGATGAAACTGGAATTCGTAGATACTTTACCGCACCGTATTCCCCACAACAAAACGGTGTTGTGGAAAGGCGAAATAGGACGGTTTTAAATACAACTCAAAGTATGATGAAAGCAATGCATTTACCTCAAAACTGATGGGGTGAAGCCATTCGACACGCCGTTATGTTCTGAACCGAGTACCTAGTAAAGCATTGAAGGTTGTAACACCGTATGAGGCATTGCATGGGAGGAATCCAAATATATCACACTTACGAGTTTTTGGATGTAAAGCTCATATGAAAATACCAACCGTAAACATGTTGAAACTAGATGACAGAAGCAAGACCGTTGTTTACCTCGGATTGGAACCTGGTTCAAAGGCATTCAGACTATACGACCCAAACCAAAATAGAATTTATATAAGTCATGACGTGAAGTTTGAAGAAAGCAAAACACTCGACTGGTCTAGCTGTAAATCGTCCATGATTGTTAGTGAAGGACCTGAATGGGTTGAGTTCCTGGTATAACTTGACGACGCCATAATAAGCGCACAGCAACCAGCACCAACTGAAACGCTCCCATCACAGTCTCCGGTCCAGACTGAACAGACAAACAATCCTAATCTGGAGCAATCAGATGAGCAGCCTCAGGATCAAAATGGACCAGATTTTGAATCAGGCCACAGAAACCAAAACGAGGAAGAAATAGAGGACGAACAGGTTGAACACGAACTAAGAAGGACATCGAGACAGACCTAAATGCCAAAGAGATTTGATGACTATGTTATGCTTACAGAAGAATGTCTCCTGTTTAACGATGAACCGTTAACGTATGGCGAAGCAAAAGGTAACAAAAACTGGGAAAAGGCAATGGTGGACGAGCTAAATTCTATTGAGCAAAACAACACATGGGAGTTAACAACCCTAACGAATGGATCAAAGGCTATAGGCCTAAAATGGGTGTTTAAAATCAAGAGAGATACAAACGGGCTTATAATAAAGTATAAAGCAAGGCTCGTGGCTAAAGGGTATATCCAACAACCGAGGGTGGATTTCGAAGAAGTGGTCGCCCCAGTAGCAAGAATGGAAACCATACGACTAATCTTGGCAATAGCAACAAAAAGGGGTTGGTTTGTGTATCACTTGGACGTCAAATCTGCATTTTTAAATGGTGATCTTAAGGAAGTTGTTTATGTCAAACAACCGGAGGGATGCACGGTGACTGAAAGGGAAAGTTTGGTGTAAAAACTTAGGAAGGCACTATTCGGGTTACGCCAAGCACCACGAGCTTGGAATGAAAGGCTCGATAAGACGTTAAAGAATCTTGGGTTTACTCGTTGCCCAAGAGAACAAGCGATGTATAGACGAAACACGAATGGGGCATTAATTATAGTCAGTGTTTACGTAGATTGACCTTATCGTAACCGAAGAAAAGCTAGAAGAGGTCGAGACGTTTAAAAGACAAATTATGGCAGAATTTGAAATGCAAGATCTTGGCCTATTATCTTACTATTTGGGAATCAAAGTACATCAAGAGAAAGGCAGAATTGAATTAAAACAATCTGCTTATGCAAAGAAAATATTAAAACATGTTGCAATGGAAGATTGTAACTACACAAAGTATACCATGGAAAACAGATTGCAGGTGACCAAGGATGAAATACGCAAGGATGTAAACGCAACGGTATATCACTGCATAATCGGTAGTCTTCATTACTTGTTACACACGAGACCTGACATTTTTTACTCTGTTGGTGTAATGAGTCGGTTCATGCAAGAGCTGAAAGCTAGTCATTTGCAACTAGTTAAGCACGTATTACGATATGTAAAAGGGACCATAAACCATGGTTTATTATATGGCCAAGATGGTAAAGATAACTTGGTTGGATTTTGTGATAGTAGCCACGCAACTGACCAAATGGATGGAAGAAGCACAACGGGTATGGTGTTCTATTATGGAAGTGCCCTTATTTCATGGAACTCACAATAACAAAAGACGGTAGCCCTCTCATCCTACGAATCGAAGTTTATGGCAGCAACAGCCACAGCATGCCCAGTTATATGGTTAAGAGGTCTTCTAAGTGAATTAACCATATGTGAAGAAAAGGTAGTGCTCATACGTGTAGATAATAAATCCGCGATAACATTAATGAAAACCCCGTTTTTTCATGGACGTAGTATACATATCAATACAAGATTTCACTTCATACGGGAATGCGTAGAACGTGAAGAGGTTCGAGTTGAGTATGTTAAAGGACGAGCAAAAGGCGGATATATTAACAAAGGCACTACCTAGGATAAGGTTTTAAGAGATGCGGACTTTGCTCTGAGTGGTGGATTTGGGTGGTACAAAAACAAGGATTAAGTTGGTGAATGTGGAAAATTAATCCATGTTGTTTGTTCGAAAAGTTTGGGAAGAATGGACCCAAACAGATTAGTACGTCCAAAATTTATATTTATTTATTTGTTTTAGAATCAATTTAGAATTTAAATTGTTTAAATATGAAGCATCAAAAACGTGAAAAACGTTGACCTTGATTATTGATCAAGTTTGGATACAAAGTTAACGGGTCAGAATTGCAAATAGTTTAAATTATAGTTTTAGTATTTTATGTAATATTTGTAATTCAAGGGGCCTGGTATGTATCATTGTAAATTAGAAAACTGTATTTAGGGTTGTCGAAGGAAAGAACACGTCGATCCCTATTGTCTGTATATATACGATCATGTGTAAACAATCAGTAATAGTGTTCAATCAACAAACTTGTTTAGGGTTAAATCCCTCTCATCTTGTTCTTTATCATATTGTTTTTGAGTGATGGTTGGAATCGTGATCCCTGGGATCTATAAAGAAAGAATAAGAAAAACCTTGAAATGGACTTGTTTATGTAATTATAACTTGTCACGTAGTCTTTTGAACTATATCTTGATTACAAATCACAAGAGCTTGAAATTCTTTTTCACATAGAAAGAACTCATCATGAGGCAGAAAAAGATGGTTAGAGCTTTGAAATATTATGATGTCAAAAAGAAAAAACGTGGTTACAATTGCCCTTAGTAAAAAATAAAAATACAAGGTCATGTATCATGTATGTCTTATGATTCAACACGCACTTAGTTCTGACTTGGGACAACTTGAGGTGAATATATAGATTAGAGAAGCAAGTGGTAGCGTAACTCATTTAAAAGTTGAACTCACTATATCAAGGAAGCTCAAAAGGAAGCCGAAGTTGTGGGTCATAGTGAATGATGCAGAGGAAGGTAAATAACACGACCACCTGATGAACATGAAGCAGTGTGGCTAGGAAACATGATATGTGTTACTGATGATCTGAAAATCTGACGAACATTGATAGACTCATAACTCTTGGTTGTTTATACATCTTGGTTCAACAAACATGTATCAAGACTTCAAAAAGATGCTGTGGAGCTTGTTTCAAAGTGTCTTACTTTTCAGAGTGATGATAAAAATCAACGAGCTAGTGTGTTTCCATAACAATTAGAAATTCTTGTTTGGAAGTGGGACTAGGTTTTATGGATTTCTTCTTAAGACATTAAGGAATAAGGAAGAATGATGTGATACGAGTCATGGTGGATCAACTTGTAAAATCAGCTCACTTTCTACCAATTCAAGAAAAGTACTATACAAACAAACCTTGTAATGTGATTGTATTAGAATGTATATTAGGGTTTATAATGAGGTGTGAGCATACAATTACAAATTCAGTCCCTACACTATTACCTAATGACATTGTGGTCTAATATATACTAGTTGATTGGCAAAAATATTTTAGAAAGATATTATTAGACTTCATGGTAGCATAGTGTCAATGTTGGATAGTGAATTGACTAATATCCTGCTCAATGATTAATAAACAAATTGATTTGATTAACATCGTAAGTCTTATGTTAATTAATCAATAACATTGTATGATTGAAAACTCAAGAACACAATGAACAAAAAGAATTTTCAGAATCACAATACCATCCAATAATCAATAACCGTATGTCATATGTAGGGTTTTACCGTTCCATTGAACATATACGATTCCTATAGCTAAATCTAGCTAAGATCTCTACGTAATCTAGAAAGACAACTACAAAATACTAAACAATGGATTGCAAGAGATAAACATAGAATAAAATAAACCTTCATCGTTATTTATTCTGATCTTCCCCTGTTATTGCGCTTTGTTCTCAATGGAATGATCTTCCTCATCAGCAGTTGCGTCTTCATTAGCATCGTGCTACCATCAATAGTAACTTGATCTTCATCAACATTTGTTATATTGGTACAACTCTTTACTAACAGTAACAACTGCATCAGCATGAAGTTGTTCAGCACTAACCTTACCATCAGTAGTAATATCAATATGAACTTCATATCAGCATTTCTTCTTATTATCCATCAACACTAAGTGTTCCCATTAGTAGAAACATTAATGTGATATCCCGAGAAATTTTTTTTTAATTTTATTTATTTAATTTTCGGGATGAAAATTCTTTCAACTAGGGGATGATGTGACAATCCGGACTTTTCAGTTAGTTTCGTTAGTAATTCAGTTAATTCCTAACCCGGTTAACCCAATATTAAACCCCAGGGACTAATTATGTCAATAATCCAAACCTAAACTGCAGGGACTAGTTCTGTCAAGTCCCAAAACTTGAAATGTTGACTTCCAAAGTCAAAATCACTTCAATTTAATTCCGTTTGACTTTTTAAAGTCAAACTCGTGACAAATTCAATCAAAATCAAATTCACAAATCGATTCTGTTGAAATTGAAACCGTTATCGCTCGATTAATGCCATTAACGATCTTAAACATCAATTAAAACATCCATCATTAGCAAATTAAACAGGTTAATGACGAATTATTTTGTAACCGTCGACCCACATCAAACATTCATTGAATTCGACAAATCCTCGTATTACTTTCACAAATTAAACCCTCTCACACCTTTATCGAATCTGTTTGAGCCTGTTGCAAGCATCAATTCGTCCAGAATCATAGCAGAGGGAGCCGGAGATCAAACCAGTTCAAGTCGAAACTATTTTAGTCGAGGATCATCAATTCGAACTCTAATCCGGTACTTGTCTAAACCCACACTGTCGTTTCTACCTAATAATTGAAAGCCCTAACCAAATTAGGGCTTACATTATCGAATTCGACTCAAACTGGAATTCTAGGGTTCATCGTAAACCAGTTTAATTGATCGAGACCCTAGACTTTTATTTAAATCCAATTAATATACATGATTAGCTTCGCAATCCTCTGTATATCAAAAGCCCTATTTTAATTTTGGATTCCATTATCGAATTCATCGTGATCCGATACCTAGGGTTAATACGACTTCGGTTTAGTCGAACCCTATCATTTCGATACGGATTACTGAAATTGAAGGCAGCAATAGACTCGCCTTGATTCATACATTGAAAGCCCTATGAAATTCAGAGGTTTTATCATCGAATCGAAACCGGATCGAACCTAGGGTTCTTATGATTTTCAGATTAATCGAACTCATATCAGTACCCATTTTAAATGAAATTAAACTACATAATCAGATTCGCATTGTTGTTTTTGTTAAAAGCCCCATGATTCTAACAACTTTTATTATCAGAATCTCATGAATCGATTTTGTGTTCATAACCTAGAGTTACGACCCGTTTTTCCTAAACTCAGCGACCTTAGACCGGTTGTTTTTTAAATTAATTACTCACACAAGATCGCAGGCATCTGTTTAACAAAACCTATTCGTTGTTTTGATTGACCATCATCGAAATCGACGGATTTGGGACTGGTTTTGGCTCGGTTACGATGGGGGAGAAGAACACGCTGGACTTGTATGTTTTAACCATTCCAATCCGGATATTGTCGCGATGACCCTAGCGGGCGGATTGGTTAAGGCAGTGTGCGTGTGTGTGAGAGACCCGGGTTCGAGTCCGGGCTCCCACATTTCTTTTTAAACATTTTTCTAAACATATTTAATTAATAAAAATCATTCTTAATATTATTATATTAATATATAAAAGTAAGGCTCGGGTGAAATTTTATAAATAGCATGTTCATTTATAAAATAATATATTTATATCATTTTCAAACCACGACTCTGAATAAAATAATATATTTATATTATTTCCAACCCGTGACTCGTATTAATAAATAATATATATATATGTATATTATTTCGTATCGTTTTGTAACCTCGTATAACACTTGAAACTAAATAATAATAATATAATTAGTTATATTATTTACCCGCATTTATCACGTTCATAAAAATAATATACTTATTATTTTGTACCACGCTTATTTACATAAATCCGGTAAACGCTTATTTACATATATTGAAACCTGTGGACTCACCAACCTCGTGTTGACATAAATCCGGTAAACGCTTATTTAAATGCTAAGCGTAACACGCTATCACAGATAGTCCTCAACTAATATCAGACCGTTAATATGGATCTTAGCGAGGTAATATTTAGTAGTACTACTGGGTTTGACAAATCCCACCCGCGTTAGTCGCGCTAACTCGATTAGATATCGAACGGGTGTAATGTTAGCCTACTCACACCGCCAGTGTTGATAGACCTGGCAGGAGACAATAAACAAACAGTCAGCTTCGGTTGCGAGCGCTTGAGTTGAACATGAACATAGGTTAGCTACCTATAGATACGTACTGAATGAACATAAATCCGGTAAACGCTTATTTACATATATTGAAACCTGTGGACTCACCAACCTCGTGTTGACATATTTTCTTACATGTTTTCTCAGGTCGCTAAGATAAGACACAGGTGCACGTTAGGGCATGCATGGGATTCAACAACTTTGATTATGACTTATCTATGTTTGTTTGGATTATTCTATTTGTACTTGTTTGGTTGGACGTTTTGAACTTTTTAGACTTTTGGACTTTGGTTTTGGGCGTGTGTATTTTGCGCATTTATTTCTTTACGCTTCCGCATTGATACTCTGATTTAAAAGATATTTTCATTTTGAGTCCCATGTAGAGTCGTTCAAAGTAACTAATGTCTGAGATCCTGGTTCGTCACTTCCCAAACGGTAAAACTCCATTAGTAGAAATTGGGGGTGTGACAGATTGGTATCAGAGCCATTGGTTATAGAGAACTAGGATTGCATACTAGACTATAGCCTCACACATTAGTTACATGTCATTTGGATGTTTGGCACTTATATGTATTGTTACAGGAACATGTCGTCAACCCCACCTTCATCACTTAAGGCACCAAGACATAAGGCACCTACCCTATCATCCCCGGAGCCCGAAAGGCGCCGGACTACTTCCAATGACTATTCAGTTGACCAAGGGGAAGCGAGCAGCGCGCAAGCAATGAATCCTGCTCGAAACTGGAACACATACCCACAAATGATCCAAAGATGGATCGAAATGGGAAATGTCCCATCACATTACTTCGGTTCTACTTCCTCGTCACCTACCTTGCCTAGCTTGCCATGTACTATGGAACAAGCTTTTGCAGCCTTTGTGTTTTATATGTCTAGAGAGTTAAGTATTGTAAAGGATGCTACCGATGAGATACCGAATATTTTGAAGAAAGAGCCTCAAATAGAGGAGAATAAAGTAGGGATAGAACTTCTAACTGCTGAACTAGCAGTAACTGACCAGTTCCATAACCTTTTACTGGATCGTGTGACACACTTGGAGACGAGGGTGGACACCTCGGACGATGACATGGAAGGAGTTCTGGAGAGGATGGCTGCTCTGGAAGCTCAGCTACATGTAGCAAACCACACTGCTGAAGGTCTTCAAGAGAGGGTGACTCACTTGGAAGCCCAACTGCAAGCCGCTCTATTTCCTGAGGAGATTCCACTTTCTGATGGAGGAGGAGCCTTTTGAGGAGGAACCTTTTGAGGAGGAACCTTTTGAGGAGGAGCCTTTTGAAGAAGAGCCCTTCGAAAATGAGCCTTTGGAGGAGGAACCAGTGGAGATAGACGATGCACAATCGTATGTTTCTTCCGATGACGAAGATGCTTGATGATCTTCCTATTCTATCTTCCTTTTCATGTTTGCTTTTGCTTATGCTATTTCTTTTCAAACCTAGATGGGTAAGGTTGTTCTCATCCAATAAAAGCATGAGAAGTTTAATATTTGAGTTATTTATTTTGTAGCCTTACAATTTATTTAATTTTCAAAATATTAGATGTTGTATCTCCTTACTCATTCCTGAATAATGTTAAAATGCGATATATTTCTCATTGTTTTTTTTTCATTTGTGATTGTGAAGAATCATGTCAGGGAGAGGACGCGGAGGCCGTGCCGGTGGTCGGGGTACCATTAACATGACGGCAGCAGAGCTAGCGGCACTAATAAACGATAGTGTGGCGGAGGCTATAGCAGCACAGAATGATGCAGGCAAATGCTTTAGCTATTGACTAATAATGTCAATCCACCTCCTAAAAACATCTTCCTAAACTCTATAATTCCAATACTATTTTTATTTCTAAATCCAGACCAGCAAAACCAACAACCAGCTTGCACTTTCAAGGCATTCATGGATTGCAAGCCCCACGCCTTTAGTGGAGCTGAAGGAGCCGTTGGACTACTTCGTCGGTTTGAGAAGGTTGAATCGGTGATTGCCATGTGCAACTGTCCCGTGGCTAATCAGGTGAAGTTTTCCGCCGGAACTTTAGAAGGCCCGGCACTCACATGGTGGAACGCCCAGGTCCAAATGTTGGGTCTGGCCATGGCGAATGGACTCCCGTGGGAGGAATTCAAATCAATGATGAAGAAGGAATACTGCCCTCGCGATGAAATCCAGAAGTTAGAGGGAGAGTTTTGGAACCTAAAGATAGAGGGTTCTGAAATTGAACTCTACACCACACATTCCCATGAACTTGCTACTATGTGCCCGCATATGGTAACTCCTGATTACAAGAGAATTGAGCTTTACATTGGGGGTCTAGTGCCTCAAATAAAAAGCATGGTTACTTCATCCAATCCTACCACTATCCAACAAACTATCCGACTTGCCCATAAGTTAACCGACCAAGCGGTGACACAAGGGACTCTACCTCCGAGAGGTTCGGTTTCTAAATCCACCGATAATCACAAACGCAAGTTTGATCACCATTCCAACACCCATAACCACTCCAACTCTCACTCCAAAGGACCCCAGCCCAACCAACCCAGTTTAATCAACCACAGCAGCAGCAACAGCGTAGGTTTGAGCCTACTAAAAACTTCAACCAGTCGACCTCTTCAGGCCAAAACCAGGGTGGTTACGCGGGGAAGTCTCCAAAGTGTAACAAGTGTAACTTCCACCACTTTGGGTTTTGCAATCGTTGCCAGAGGTGCGGCAAAATAGGTCATGCTGCTAAGGACTGCAGGGGTGAGTTACAAGCTAAACAACCTTTTCAACAACGGGGATCCACAAGGGGTTGCTTTGAGTGCGGAAAGGAGGGGCATATTCGGAAGAATTGTCCTCAATTGAAGAAAGGGGGTAATGGAAACCACAACCCTAACCAGAATAACAATGGCAATGGTGGTAACAATGGCAGTGGTGGAGGAAATGGTGCGAAGGGACGAGCCTTCGTACTAGGATCTGGAGAAGCCCGTTACGACCATAATGTGGTCACCGGTAAGTTTCTCTTAAATAATTACTTTGCTTCTGTCCTTTTTGACACTGGTGCTGATAGAAGTTTTATATCTAAGAAACTTAGTGGTGTGATAAAAGGAACTCAAACTTTGTTAGAAGCTAAGTATACAATAGAGATAGCTGATGGCCAATTAATTGAGGCAACTCACATTCTTAAGGGATGTAAACTTGAGCTAGCTAAACATATATTTGATATCGACCTTATGCCGGTCATACTTGGTAGTTTTGATGTAATTGTCGGCATGGATTGGTTATCTAAAAACCAAGCTGAAATTATATGTCATGAGAAGATTGTTCGTATACCTCTCCCGAGTGGAGAAACTCTTTCCGTCCAAGGCGAAAGAGTTGGTGCAGTCATGGGCATCATATCTTTTATGAAAGCACAAAAATGCCTTCGAAAGGGGCATACGGCTATTTTGGCTCTCGTTGCTGAGCAGCCATCAGAAGAGAAGAAGATTGAAGATATTCCCATCGTGCGTGAATTTTTGGAAGTGTTTCTCAAGGATCTGCCCGGTCCGCCACTGCACCGTCAAGTTGAATTCCAAATTGATCTAGCACCCGGAGCGGCACCGATTGCTCGGGCACCCTACAGACTGGCACCCGGTGAATTACAAGAGCTGTCCACTCAACTGCAAGATTTGTTGGATAAAGGTTTCATCCGACCTAGTTCATCACCGTGGGGAGCTCCGGTACTATTTGTCAAGAAGAAGGACGGAACTTTCCGTATGTGTATTGACTACCGGGAGCTGAATACAGTCACAATCAAGAACCGCTACCCTTTACCTCGCATTGATGACCTCTTTGATCAACTCCAAGGATCGAGTTTCTATTCCAAAATAGATCTTAGGTCCGGCTACCATCAGTTAAGAGTCCGAGAAGAGGATATCTCTAAAACTGCATTCAGAACAAGATACGGCCATTACGAGTTTATGGTCATGCCTTTCGGATTAACCAACGCACCTGCGGTATTCATGGACCTCATGAACCATGTGTGTAAGTCTTACCTTGACAAGTTCGTCATCGTTTTTATCGACGACATCCTCATTTATTCCAAGAACAAGGAAGAACATGAGGAACATCTACGCCTAATTTTGGAATTACTTAAGCGAGAGCAACTGTATGCTAAGTTTTTCAAGTGTGAATTCTGGATCCGGGAAGTTCAGTTTCTAGGGCATGTGGTTAACGAGGAAGGAATACATGTCGACCCATCAAAGATAGAAGCCATCAAGAATTGGGCAGCACCGACAACTCCGACCGAGGTGCGACAATTTCTGCGATTGGCTGGATATTACCGTCGATTCATCGAAGGATTTTCAAAAATTGCACAACCTCTCACTGCCTTAACCCAAAAGGGTAAAGCCTATAACTGGGGCGATAATCAAGAGTCAGCATTCCAACATCTTAAGCAAAAACTCTGCAGTGCACCTATTCTAGCTCTTCCGGAAGGAACCGATGATTTTGTAGTGTATTGTGATGCATCTATTAAGGGTCTGGGTTGTGTCTTAATGCAACGCGAAAAGGTGATCGCATACGCTTCACGTCAACTAAAGGTCCACGAGAGAAACTACACCACTCATGACTTAGAGTTGGGAGCCGTAGTTTTCACACTTAAGATATGGAGACATTACTTGTACGGTACCAAATGCACCATCTACACCGATCACAAGAGTCTTCAGCATATCTTCGAACAGAAAGAGTTGAACATGCGACAGCGTCGTTGGGTCGAACTCTTAAACGATTATGATTGTGCGATCTGATACCACCCGGGTAAAGCTAACGTTGTAGCTGATGCCCTGAGTCGAAAGGAAACGAAACCCAAACGAGTTCGAGCATTACAGCTCACTATTCACCCCGGATTACCTGACAAAATCCGTAGTGCTCAACTCGAAGCCCTAAAAGAAGAAAATCTACCGCTGGAAAGTACACGCGGTCTGGAAGCACAGCTTGAAGTCAAATCTGACGGTATTCGCTACTTTGCCGAGCGAATATGGATTCTAGTATTCGAAAACCTAAGGGAACTAGTTATGGATGAGTCCCATAAATCTCGTTACTCGATACATCCAGGTTCCGACAAAATGTACCATGACTTAAAGGTGATATATTGGTGGCCGAAGATGAAGGCCTATATAGCCACCTATGTTAGAAAGTGTCTGACTTGCGCGAAGGTCAAAGTTGAATATCAAAAGGCATCCAGTCTTCTGCAACAACCAGAAATTCCTATGTGGAAATGGGAACAAATATCCACGGACTTCATCACCAAATTACCACGAACCCCTACCGGATGTGATACCATTTGGGTAATTGTTGATCGATTAACAAAGTCCGCTCACTTCTTAGCAATCAAAGAGACCGACAAAATGGATAAGCTTACTCGTACTTACTTGAAAGAAATAGTCTCTCGGCACGGGGTGCCAATCTCTATCATTTCGGATCGTGATGCACGATTCACCTCTCGTTTCTGGCAGTCGTTACATAAAGCTTTAGGCACGCGTCTAGATATGAGCACAGCATACCATCCTTAAATTGACGGCCAAACAGAACGTACTATTCAAACACTGGAGGACATGCTACGAGCTTGTGTGATTGATTTCGGTAACACTTGGGAGTCTCACCTACCGTTGATGGAGTTCTCCTACAACAACAGTTATCACACTAGCATCAAGGCAGCTCCATTTGAAGCACTTTACGGACGGAAATGCCGTTCTCCCATTTGTTGGACCGAGGTTGGAGATAGCCAACTCACAGGTCCTGAACTTGTATTTGAAACTTTCGAAAAGATTGTTCAAATTAGAAACCGTATGGCGGCAGCTCGTGATCGTCAAAAGAGCTACGCCGACAAGCGTCGTAAACCCTTAGAGTTTCAAATAGGTGACATTGTCTTACTCAAAGTCTCACCTTGGAAAGGTGTCATTCGTTTCGGGAAACGAGGCAAACTGAATCCTCATTATGTTGGACCATTCCAGATAATGAAGAGAATCGGACCAGTGGCGTATCAGCTGGACCTACCTGAAGGACTTAGTAGTGTGCACAACGTCTTTCACGTCTCAAATTTAAAGAAATGCCTAACAGATGAATCACTCGCAGTTCCTCTTGAGGAACTACACGTTGATGAACAGTTACGTTTCATCGAAGAACCTGTGGAAATTATGGATAGGGAAGTTAAAACGTTAAAGCACAGTAAGATCCCTATTGTCAGAGTTCGTTGGAACTCGAAAGGCGGACCGGAATTCACGTGGGAGCGCGAGGATCAGATGATGCGCAAATATCCTAATCTGTTCAAGCACTCCGCATCAAATTCTCAAGGTACTATTTAATTTTTGGGACGAAAATTCTTTCAACTGGGGATGATGTGATATCCGAAGAATTTTTTTTTTTTATTTATTTAATTTTCGGGACGAAAATTCATTCAACTAGGGGATGATGTGACAATCCGGACTTTTCAGTTAGTTCCGTTAGTAATTCAGTTAAATATTCAGTTAATTCCTAACCCAGTTAACCCAATATTAAACCCCAGGGACTAATTATGTCAATAATCCAAACCTAAACTGCAGGGACTAGTTCTGCCAAGTCCCAAAACTTGAAATGTTGACTTCCAAAGTCAAAATCACTTCAATTTAATTCCGTTTGACTTTTTAAAGTCAAACTCGTGACAAATTCAATCAAAATCAAATTCACAAATCGATTCTGTTGAAATTGAAACCGTTATCGCTCGATTAATGCCATTAACGATCTTAAACATCAATTAAAACATCCATCATTAGCAAATTAAACAGGTTAATGACGAATTATTTTGTAACCGTCGACCCACATCATTCATCGAATTCGACGAATCCTCGTATTACTTTCACAAATTAAACCCTCTCACACCTTTATCGAATCTGTTTGAGCCTGTTGCAAGCATCAATTCGTCCAGAATCATAGCAGAGGGAGCCGAAGATCAAACGAGTTCAAGTCGGAACTATTTTAGTCGAGGATCATCAATTCGAACTCTAATCCGGTAATTGTCTAAACCCACACTGTCGTTTCTGCCTAATAATTGAAAGCCCTAACCAAATTAGTGCTTACATTATCGAATTCGACTCAAACTGGAATTCTAGGGTTCATCGTAAACCAGTTTAATCGATCGAGACCCTAGACTTTATTTAAATCCAATTAATATACATGATTAGCTTCGCAATCCTCTGTATATCAAAAGCCCTATGTTAATTTTGGATTCCATTATCGAATTCATCGTGATCCGATACCTAGGGTTCATACGACTTCGGTTTAGTCGAACCCTATCATTTCGATACGGATTACTGAAATTGAAGGCAGCAATAGACTCGCCTTGATTCATACATTGAAAGCCCTATGAAATTCAGAGGTTTTATCATCGAATCGAAACCGGATCGAACCTAGGGTTCTTATGATTTTCTGATTAATCGAACTCATACCAGTACCCATTTTAAATGAAATTAAACTACATAATCAGATTCGCAATGTTGTTTTTGTTAAAAGCCCCATGATTCTAACAACTTTTATTATCAGAATCTCATGAATCGATTTTGTGTTCATAACCTAGAGTTACGACCCGTTTTTCCTAAATTCAGCGACCTTAGACCGGTTTTTTTTTAAATTAATTACTAACACAAGATCGCAAGCATCTGTTTAACAAAATCTATTCGTTGTTTTGATCGACCATCATCGAAATCGACGGATTTGGGACTGGTTTTGGCTCAGTTACGATGGGGGAGAAGAACACGCTGGACTTGTATGTTTTAACCATTCCAATCCGGATATTGTCGCGATGACCCTAGCGGGCGGATTGGTTAAGGCAGTGTGTGTGTGTGGGAGAGACCCGGGTTCGAGTCCGGGCTCCCACATTTCTTTTTAAACATTTTTCTAAACATATTTAATTAATAAAAATCATTCTTAATATTATTATATTAATATATAAAAGTGTTTTAGCCCCGGAAAACACCCGAAGGCTCGGATGAAATTTTATAAATAGCATGTTCATTTATAAAATAATATATTTATATCATTTTCAAACCACGACTCTGAATAAAATAATATATTTATATTATTTTCAACCCGTGACTCGTATTAATAAATAATATATATATATATATATATATATATATATATATTATTTCGTATCGTTTTGTAACCTCGTATAAGACTTGAAACTAAATAATAATAATAATATAATTAGTTATATTATTTACCCGCATTTATCACGTTCATAAAAATAATATACTTATTATTTTGTACCACAAATGAGTAATTAGATTATCCTTTCGAACCTAAAAATAATATATTAAATTATATTATTTTCCTAATTTTTGTAAATGACAAAACGCTCGAATATATTTATTATTATTGTTGTCATTCTTCGCGCAACGTATATATATAATCTAATTACTAATTAAAAAATTCATATTCCCGTGGACACGTTCGTCTACTCTCATTTACTAGAGCGTTTCTTTTGAACGTTTCTCATTCCGAGTCATTGTCACAATTCCCATTTTATCCCTAATTTATGTGTTTATAATTTTAGGGCATTCGTTAGTCGATTGAGACTTACACACGTGGTTCCAACTTGTCTATTGTGTGATACTACCTACAACGCAACGCAGGTGAGTTTTCACGACCCCTTTTACTGTTTTAACTTTGGGGAGAAAACATGACTAAACGATTTTGAATTTTTAATTCGTATGATATCAATGTTAAATGCTAAGCGTAACACGCTATCACAGAAAGTCCTCAACTAATATCGGACCGTTAATATGGATCTTAGCGAGGTAATATTTAGTAGTACTACTGGGTTTGACAAATCCCACTCACGTTAGTCGCGCTAACTCGATTAGATATTGAACGGGTGAAATGTTAGCCTACTCACACCGCCAGTGTTGATAGACCTGACAGGAGGCAATAAACAAACAGTTAGCTTCGGTTGCAAGCGTTTGAGCTGAACATGAACATAGGTTAGCTACCTATAGATACGTACTGAATGAACATAAATCCGGTAAACGCTTATTTACATATATTGAAACCTGTGGACTCACCAACCTCGTGTTGACATATTTTCTTACATGTTTTCTCAGGTCACTAAGATAAGACACAGGTGCACATTAGGGCATGCATGGGATTCAACAACTTTGATTATGACTTATCTATGTTTGTTTGGATTATTCTATTTGTACTTGTTTGGTTGGACGTTTTGAACTTTTTGGACTTTGGTTTTGGGCGCGTGTATTTTACGCATTTATTTCTTTACGCTTCGGCATTGATATTCTGATTAATTTTGAGTCTCATGTAGAGTCGTTCAAAGTAACTAATGTATGAGATCCTGGTTCGTCACTTCTCAAATAATAAAACTTCGTTAGTAGAAATTGGGGGTGTGACAATTAACATCAAAACTTATATATCTCAATCATCCTTTTCATCAACAGTATCATGTTTATCAGCATAAACTCTCATCAGTAGAATGAATAATCGATAATTATAAGATAGTTTTGAATTATTAGTTCTAAGGATAACAGACTCAACAGTTAATATTTTCAGATTGCGGCCCACATTTCTAGAAGGCATTTCAAAAGGCTTAGGGTATAGCACCACCTTTCACCCTTACCGGAACAAAAGGCTTAGGGTATAGCACCGCCTTTCACCCTTAGACGAGTGATTAATAAAAAAAAGAGTTAATTATACGGATGGTCCCTGTGGTTTTGTCAAATTACGGATTAAGTCTCTAACTTTGAGAAATTACGGGTTTAGTCCTAAGATACTTTCATTTTGCTACACTGACCGTCTTTAAAATTGATGAAGGTTAATTTTTCTGTTAAATGTGTATGAAATAATTAAAATGCCCTTAAGGTTAAATAAATAAAAATTAAATAATAAATTAAATATTAAATTTTATGAGCCCACCACATTAAAATAAATTAACAAAGACAAAGACAAAAACATGTTAAAAATCTTTCTTGGTGGGACCACTACAATCCCTCATCTTCTTCACTTTACTCCGCCAATCTTCTGCAATCTTTCTAAGACCGCCGCTGCCACCATCAAAGAGCCTACAACAACCACCAAACTTGCCAGAAACAAGGATGTTTGTGTGTTTTGGCGGCAACCGAAGATGGAGGAGGCGGGGGAGAAGTACTGGACCTAACCAGCGGCGGCGACGCAAGTTCCCCTCTATTTACGGGCATCGGACCAACCCCCTATCGTTGAAACTCTATCTATCAGGCCAAATCCCAGTATCCAAAACTCCAATAACCAGATCCGACCTGAAATCCGAGTCTTTCAATAAGCCGACACTATCGGACGTCTTGAGCCCAGGAACTCCGGTGAACGCGTGGTGTGCAGCTGGTTTACCAAAATTTTACTCTTTATAAAAGATGGTGCACATGGTTTACCAAAATTTTATTTATTTTACTCTTTGTTTTTATTTTATTTTTTATAAAGTGGTATTTTGGTTATTTTATACACACTTAACAGAAAAAGTTAACTTTCATCCACTTCACGGACGGTCAGTGTAACAAAATTAAAGTATTTTAGGAATAAACTCGTAATTTCTCAAAGTTAGAGACTTAATCCGTAATCCGACCAAACCACAGGGACCATCCGTGTAATTAACTGTAAAAAAAACTATCCGAACATTAGATGGTATGTTCAGGTCTTGTCTTTAGAATGGGCGGGTAACTAGGATGCAGGGCCGGCCCTGCGGGCAACACGACCGTAGGGGCCTAACATTTCGAGGGGCCTAAAAAAAAATTTAAAATTATATATATATATATATATATATATGTTTAAAATTTTCGAGGCTTTAAAAAAAATTATTGGGCCTTTTTTTTACGGCTCTGCTCATTATGGGTCTTTTTTTATGGCTCTGCTTATTATGGGTCTTTTTTTTATGGCTCGTGTAGTGCATTCGAATCCTCGGACCGGCTCTGCTAGGATGATTATCTTTGCATGGTGTACTTCGCATACAATAATAGTAGGCATGGAAGTACCGATATTTGACCATTTGAGTTCTTAAGGCCTTCCCGCATATACATCCTTTGTCGTTTGATATCTAGGGAAAGCATAACCCTAGATTCATCGGTCCCTTTCAGGTGTTATAAAGGGTAGGAGAAGTGATGTATCGCCTGACTTTGCACGTGGCACTTCACATGTGAATTATGTGTTCCATGTAGTAGAATCCCCCTTCATAATATCTAGGAACACGAAAAAGCGGAAGCAATCTTAGCTCGTGAGGAAACTGATAATGCGAAGAAAAACAATTCCTTTTGTGAGCATGTTGTGTTAGTTGATATCTTTTAACCCCTTATCGCATTAGGGGGTGTGTTCTAATAACTGACTTGTATCAGGTTGTTAGTTGCCATCTTTTAACCCCTTACTGCTTCAGCTATCTTTGTTTCCATATTGAGCAATTAGTTCAGCTGCATTTCATTACAGTTTCCTTTGCTTCGTAGCACGTTACACTTGGGTTGTGTGAAGAGTTACTTGAAATCTTTTGAACTCCGTATTTACTTTAGTGAACGAATTCAGGTTTCGTGAACACATACTTTGATTATGTACTGACATTTGATGTAACTTGCCGTTCCATTGTTGGGATACGAGTGTCACAAAACATGTCATATCATGTCGAGATTACAATCACAATTCTAAAACATATCAAGCTCATCAAATACAAACAAATTACAAACTATATCTAATCATATTATACTGTATCATATCATGTTCGACTCATGCCATGTTACAAAATGTTCGATTGTTCACTAAACCATGGAATTTGGAAAAACTGACCGCATTATAATTCACAGATCTCTATCTTTTTATATAATTGGCTAGTGTATAATGATGAAACGTATTAACTAGGCCAGGAAGAATAGGAATACGATGAGAAAAATTATCAAAATAAAAAATATTTTGATTATCAGCCACCTGTTTGATGATATCTGGTTCAAATGCTTCAAAAGAGCTCCACGAGCACCTTCAACATTTGACAATGTTTCTTCCATATTGTCATCAATCCTGATTGAAAAATCATTTCCAACATGCAAAATTTTATATAATTAAACAAACAAGGCATTTTTAAAAGTAAATAAAACTTTAAAAAAATTAAAATACTACTCCCTTCTGTAATTTTGCAATCTTGACTTTGCACGTAGTTTGAGGAAAGTGGTTAAACTATTTATAGATTATCTGAAATACTAGAGGTCAATTTCATAGTAGTTAAAAGCGCCCAAGCGAGGCGCAGCAAAGCCGCCTTGAGTGCAGCAAGGCTCAAAAGCCTGGAAAAAATCGACCTGAACCTGCAAAAAACCTATCTGAACCGGCCAAAAGTAGTTCCAGATGGTCTGAACTAGCCAAAAACCAGTCTAAACTAATCTAAAATACTCCAAAACCAAATGGTATGGTTATACTGTGTGTTGGTGTGTAGTCTCGTTTAGAGGCGGCCGGCCCTAACGAGGGTTAGCCGGCCCTAATGGGCCTATCTATACGGTTTGGGCCTAACTTGGAGAACAAGTTAGGAACCCTAGTTTTAATCTATAAATACTCTATGTTGTAATTGTAATCTGTGTGCCCTTGAGCTTAATGAAATAACCTAGTTGCAGCCTGTGGACGTAGGTCCCCCACCAGGACCGAACCACGTAAAATTCTTGTGTCGTTTATTTTTCTGTACCGCATGATTATCGTTTGTGCATGTGTGTGTGTTGATTCCGCTGCGCCACGTTATTCCTAACAAGTGGTATCAGAGCTTTGGCTCGTTGTTTACACACGGTCTGCACGGTTTTCGATCGAGAAAAAAGGGTAGAGGCTGATCGAGGGTTGATTCAGATCTGCTGCTACAGTACCGTCGCCGTCGTGAACAGTGTTTCCGGCGTGAACAGTGTTTCCGGGAAAGAAAACAGGGCTGTTCGGGACTGATTTGGAGTGATTTTGCAATTAGAGTTTCTGTTGTGGATCTCTTGGCGTTGCTGGTTTCACTCGGGTTTGCAGGTGAAGCGTCGGGTCGGGTGTTTCGGGTTTGTGTTGCGGGTTAACGGTTTGATTGTTTCGGGTACCGGGTTAAACTCTTTGAAGCCGCCGATTAGGGTTTGGTTATAAAGCTCTTGGATTCGTCGGGTAAAGGTTAGAGTTTTGTTTAGTTCTGTTTGACTGTTTATTATCAACTATTTGGGAACCGGGTTATGTGAAATTCAGTATTCGGGTTTAGATTTGTCTGCGAGGTTTATTGCAGGAGCAGATCGGTTTATTGACAGTGTTTGGTAGAACTGTCAAGTTCAGGCCCGTGACATTACTGTGTTTGTTTCACTGTTTCGATATATTTTCTGTGTGCTATTGTTATGGCTGGAGACAGGATGGTTGTTATCGAAAGGTTTGGCGGTTTGGATTTCGGTTGGTTGGTTTGTCAAGTGAACTTGGATGTGGTACTAACGATGGATAAACCGGGAGAAAATGGAACCAGCGGGTGTGCTGGTGATGACATAAGTGAAAAAAGGGAAGTCATGTGATATTTGCTCGGTTGAAAGATTTTTTCGGTTAGGGTTAGATGATCGGGTGTACGATCACAGAATCCTTGGTACCGTTTGCTTTCATGAAAGCTCTGCTGTTGTTATAACCGTTTGCCGGTTAGCTGGTCTAGAACTGTGAAGCGGTTTCTTGTTCGGTGGTGATCAGTGGTACGACATTTGGCATGGGCTGGGATAACAGGGACAGTGGGAGCTGAGCATAGTTGACTTGGTGGAGCTGCATGGAGGTATGTGACATTCTTTTAGAGTCGATGTCAAAGATAGTAAATTCTGCTTCTGAGAATGTGTCTGGATTGATGCATTGGGACTCAGTGATGGCAGTGGAGACTCTTGGGTTCAAGATTCTGGTATGCTTCATTACTCACTTCTATGAAGCATTGGTGAATCTATTGTTTGAAGACTTTGGGAAGATACAGGATTATGTATCGCTGGAAGAAGGGAACCAACTTCCGAGTATTAAAGTCTTGACTCGCTGCATCGGGTAGAGCTAAGTGGATTCATTTTGCAAGTGTGAATCTTGGAGCCACGGGGATGTCAGCTGAGTGCATTCGAAGGTTTAAACCAGGTCAGGGGTTTTGGGAACAGTGGGAGCATGGGACGTGTTCTGGGTACAGTTCTAAACACCGTTGGGTTTTGAAGACCGGAATTCCGAATGGGAAAATCTCTCCATGGTACTTGCAGGTTTTGGAGAGTGGTGTTTCCTCTGGAAGTCTCTGGAGTCGGTAGTTCGAGTGAGTAGGTGCCGGTTGAGATTGAGGATGAGTCAATGGCGGGTTTTGCCATGGCTGGGTCAGTGATGACTGCTGGGTTGGAGCTAGGGGGAGCTTCAACGGGCCCTTCTGGTAATTGAGGAGTGGGCTGCTGCAACTAGGAGGATTGGATTGAAGTCTTAGCTTGTTTATGGGAACTGAAGGTTTGGAGGACTTCTGTTATTTGAAATCTTAGCTTGTTCTTGGGAGCTGGAGGCTTGGAAACTTCTAATAGTGAAGTGTTAGCTTGTTCTTAGAACTGGAGGCTTGGAGGATTTCTGTTATTGAAGATTACTGGAGTTACTGGTATAGGGTCTGCTTGGATGGTGGATTGAGGATTGCTCGAGCCTCCAAGTGGGAGATTGTTAGGTGTGTAGTCTCGTTTAGAGGCGGCCGGCCCTAACTAGGGTTAGCCGGCCCTAATGGGCCTATCTATACGGTTTGGGCCTAACTTGGAGAACAAGTTAGGAACCCTAGTTTTAATCTATAAATACTCTATGTTGTAATTGTAATCTGTGTGCCCTTGAGCTTAATGAAATAACCTAGTTGCAGCCCGTGGACGTAGGTCCCCCACCGGGACCGAACCACGTAAAATTCTTGTGTCGTTTATTTTTCTGTACCGCATGATTATCGTTTGTGCATGTGTGTGTGTTGATTCCGCTGCGCCACGTTGTTCCTAACACTGTGCGCCTTGCTTATCTCAGGCACCCGCTTTTTAAGCGCCTTGTAACTAGGTGACAAGCTCACCCTTTTCGCCTTGAGCGCGCCTTTAACTACCATGGTCAATTTCAACCAATTTACTTTTAATGAGTCGAATTAGGTTGTGTTTTATCTTCAATGAGTCAAAAGAAAATATAGCTAAAAGGGGAACGTGTCACGTGTCAAATAAGTCAAATTGGTTGAAAGTTGCACAAAGTTCACTTTTAATGTATAAACCATTTAAATCAATTTATAAAAAGATTTAGATTCTGATTGTAATAATACCGTTTATGTAATCATCAGTGTTGTAAAAATCGCTAGGCGCTAGTCGGGCGGTGGGGTAGGGCCTAGGCCTAGGCGGGATTAATCGGATTATAATTTTTATATGTAATTTTCAGTTTTTTATATATATACACACATTTTTATATGTAATTTTTATAAAAATGTTCATTTTTAAACCACACCAAAGGTTTTCGCCGGAATTTGGCCGGAAAGTTCAGGTTTTCGCCGGAATGTTCGCCGGAATGTTCACCGGAATCTGGCCGCCTAGGCCCTCCTAGGCCCGCCTAGGCCGCCTAGGACCGCCTAGGCCCAAAATTCCTTCTTAGTCGAGCGCCTAGCGATTAATCGGCGCCTAGGCGCGATTTTTACAACACTGGTAATCATAACGGAAGCATCATGCAAAAAATGAAAAACAATGGACAAAAAGAGTGTTTGTCGGTCAACCCAACTGACCCGACCCGTTTCAACACGTAGTAAAAGTACCCGTTTTGTCCAACCCATTTTGACCTGTTATCCAACTCGCCCATGTGGCCACCCTTATAACTTAACCTTACTTAAGGACAAAGTATATGGACCTTCTAGACCCAAATAAATGCCATCAAATTTTTTGGAAGAATGATTATGGGTAAATAAGTAAAACTTAACTAACCTGATAGCTAACTCCCCCTGGTGAACAACCATTGTAGCCAAATTCGTGAAGATCCCACTCAGTTCGGTAATTGTAGACTCAACACTCTGTAGAGCAACTGCACGGTTTTGAGAAAAAATTTCTTGTTGTGGGACCACCTGCTGCAACATGGATGCTCCCATATGTTGGGAACTGGAAGGAGTACCATCAGCACCTAACCTTCGTCTGCATTGACAAAATTAATAAATGTTATATACTATAAATATACCCTATTGTAGTTACACTCCTCTTGAAAGAAATAAACATGTGATACAAATGACAATTGTTGAGGACATGTATGAGATGAATCTGAACAGTCATTTTTGGCTCTCTTAAACATAGTGCAAGTATTATGGGGTTGCTTTGGGTACACTGACAGAGTCCTCTGACTTGGAGGCAAAACATTCGAACAAAAAATCATACTTCAGAAGGATAAAACAAAACAAAACAAAATGAAAAAGAAAAGATTCATGAACTTTAGTTGTTCAATGTTTCAAGTTGTTTGAAAAGTGAAGATACCTTTAGGTCCTGATTAAAATCATCATCATCATTATTATTATTTTTTTCTTTTGTTTTTCTTTGCAAAAGTTTGCACCCTCGAGCTCGCTTGTGGAACACTGTAGGTAATAATAAAATTAGCTAGGGACTAAAAAACATGGTACAACAAGTTCTTTGACATCACTAGGACTCAAGTATAAATAAGCAAACATTGAGGTAAAACCAATTAAAGAGGACGGCACAAAGTCGTAATTATATAGAGCCGACTCATAAGATAAACATATACCTTAGTTGGTTGCCAACTTGAACTCCACTTCCAGAAGATCTGAGAAAAACAAAGCAGATTAAAGCAAATAAGTAAGAAACTACTATTTGGTAAACATGGCATACAAGATACAAGACTAAAAAAAGATAGACCCTTAGCATCAATGACAATAAGTTGCTGGATAAATGTTCTTTCTTTCATGCATAAAATGAGGTCATTTGCATCTTAATGCAGAATATCAAACAGGGGGATGCTGATATGTGACTAAACACCATACAAACGCAAATAATTTTTTTTAAAAAGAAAAAAGAGAAGACTCACTCAGATTGTTGTAGATTTCCAGATAATTTAGATGAACTCGACCAAGGAGGCGGCTCCATCGAGGTCTTCGTTTGCTGCCTCAACGGATTCTCTCTTGTTATATTCGTAGAAAATATCTGTCTCCTATTTTCATGAGCCTTAATGTTCTGCCATAAAAACAGTTATGAAATACAGAAACACGAGGTAGATAATTCCCAACTGTTGCACTTATAACCACAACACAAACCTCAGTCCTCGCAGTTAATACATCCTGAAACTTCTTTGTAGCTCCCATAAGCTTATTCTTCAAATCATCACAAACAGCAGTAGAATGGACAACTCTATCTTCTGAATAATTACCATCAGCAATCTCCATGTTTTGAAGAGTTTGTAAATCAGAAACAGCTACATTTAGAGCTGTTATATCATTCTTTATCAAGGCTGTCAATTCTTGAATCTCCTTCAACGGATCATCAAAAATTGAAGACTTTTTAGACACTGCATCTCCAAACAATAAAGATGCTAAGAAATGCATTCAAGTCTAGAAATCACCAAATAAAGGAAAAATCACCAATATAAGACACGATGACCATCAAAATCACCAAACTAATCATTTGACTTTCAAAGCGCTCGCACAAAAAATATTGAAAAAGTAAGACATGATGACCATAAAAATCACCAAACTAATCATTTAACTTTCAAAGCGCCCCCAAAAAATCTTGAAAAAGTAAGACACGGTGACCAATGCAAAATTTTTATTTCATTACTTTCAAAATTTGGATTACAAACTTTAATCAAAATAAAGTACAGTGTTTACTAGACATCAAAGTAAAGGTCTACACCTACATGCTCCAAAGCTCGTGCTAAACGGCTAGCTACTACTAGCTATCTCCAATCATTAGCTATCCATATCCAAAACTATCATTCACTAAAGATGTGCTTAAAAATACTTTCGAGTGGGTTTACACCGGGGAGTTCTCAAATCATATTTGTTTCAAAACATTTGTTCAATCAAGTGTCCTGGAAATCACCAAACTAGTCATTTGACTTAAAAGCACCAGCACAAAAAATCTTGAAAAGGTACAACGGGTCCAAAAAACAGCAAAACAAATCAATGCATTATCCACCGGCTAATTGAAAAGTCAAATATCTATTTTGGTGGTCTAACATGTCTAGATCCCAAAAAAAAAACCTAACAGATAATATCACAGCATATATCAATAGGTACTGCCAAATTTATATGAGAATCGATACCATAACTTTTGCAGTTGATTCGTTAAGAAGGTATGATCAAAAGCAGGGAAATTGAATCGAATGATGGAACATGATGAACAGAATTTCAATTTTGAAACCCTAGGTTTAACGTGGAAAGTGACGGATGCTTACGATTAGCGAGTCTGGCGATTTTTTTGGAGGTTTCATGAACGCCTAATCCTATACGAGACGCCTTCTTGTTGAAATTGGATTGATGTGAAGAAGATGCTGGTAGATTAAAAGATGTAGATGGATCGGTTTGCTGATGTGATCCGCCTGGATTGGGAGCTGATGTTCTGCCGAATTTCTTCAATGTGTCTAATAGAGATCGGAATTCTGAAGTCCGATCCCGGAAGGTCTGAGTTCCGGCAGACGACATTGCTACCTATTGATGGTCACTTCACCATTTCACACTCGGGTCATATTAAAGTCTAATATTTGTGTTGTTAAAAATTATTAATTAGGTTATAAATGAATATATATATCCAATATTCTCTCATATTTGATGTGTATGTTTCTTACCGACAGAATTCTCATGTATAAATAAACCGATTATATCAATAAGAAATACACTCTTTTACGCATTCAATATTCTTATGTCACGTTATCAGCACCTTAGCTCTGCCCATGTTGAAAGCCATCGAGATTCATTATTTGTAATTACTACTATATTGTGCTTTTCAAATTTATTCACCCACTCAGGTATACAAATCAATAAAACTCTCATGTTCATTATTATTATTAAATGCTTGAATGTTTTATGTTTCCACGTTTGAATCGATTATGTAAACAAGGAATATGGAATACAAAATAGAACTTTAGATATGAACTTAGAACAACAGAAACAAGAACTTTGATTTGAGTTTTTAGAACAGATTAACCGACGATTATCTATGAAGACAATGCTACTTACATAGCTTAGATCAAAGAAGGCTTCATCAAGGATGACCGAACAAAGCACATCTCGCTAAGTTCTTCTCAACATATGACCTGTAGAAAGAAAGGAAAATCGATGTTCGTCAGATCAAGTCAAATGAAAATCTAGCTGACATGTTTACAAAATCTATACCTAGAAGCAGTTTCAAACAGTTGTCACAATAGATCAGGCTCTGCAGATTGAAAGACATTTGTTAATTTGTGGGGGAGCATTATATATGTTGTACTCTTTTTCCCTTAACTAAGTTTTATCCCCACTGTGTTTTCTTAGTAAGTATTTTAACGAGGCAGCATAACTAATCCAGTAGTATCAGTTTATTTTCTTGGTCTCGAAGTATCGAGTTAACATCATCCTGAAGTATGTTGTTAATTAGGTATAATGAGTCTGAGGGGGAGTGTTATAAATGCAGATATATATATATATATATATATATCCAATATTCTCTTCTATTTTATTTGTAGTTTGTTTCTTATTGATAGAATCCTCATGTATAAATAAACCTATGATATCAATGAGAAATACACTCTTCTACGCATTCAATATTCTTATGTCCATAATTTATATTTAATTTTGCCAAAATTGTCGAAAAACATATTTAAATTTTTAAATCATTCGGGTCAAAACTGGTTGTCGTTTAAGAGATGGATCCTTTTAAGTTAAGTTAAAATCAACGTATTAAACTTAGTTTTAGAACTTGTCATTTATTACCAAAGGACTTAACAGGCTAGTGGTATTAGAGAAGGGAGTACCCTCGGGAAGCAGTGTTTGTCGTGCGGTACCGTCAGGAATACCATTCTCACCGGCTCGGTATCGCAAAAATGAGTGAAAATCGGCGAGATCGTGTCGATGTAATATTGAAAATCAACGGCTATATCTCCTCAACGTTCCAATTTTAACGGCTAATCTCCCCCCCCCCCCCAACCCCTACCCCTACCCCCACTCCCACTCACGGCTAGTCTTAAAAAAAAGTACGTAAAATTTTATTTTTAACACTATAAATACCAACTCAAATTGTTTTTTTTACTCACTCAAATTATTATTATTTTTGCTTGTTTTTCATGGATTCAAGGTGGCGTAACGCAAAGAAGGCCGGTTCAAGCCAAGATAAGTCCAAAAAAGTAGCCAAATCATCACAAAGTCAACCTCGGTCTCAACCCAACCCACATTCTCAACCAAAGCCACAAACATTCCTACAATTTCAACACTTTGTCAATGCTCTCTCACAATTTTCTCAAGAAGTTCCACAATTTCCCACTCAAATATCCTATAGTGAATTTCGTTTCCCGCGAGATCAAACTAACCTCGACCCATTATATTACTACAACCCAAACATGCCTCGTCAACAATCCGAGGAGTCCTCGGATGAAACCCAACCCCGTTCGTTGGAGAAAACATATGTACCACGTCTACAAGGGAGAAACCACAACTATGGAACAACGATGAAAAATTGGCGTTGGCGAAGGCTTGGATCACGATATCTGAAGATCCAAAAGTTGGAAATCAACAAAAATCCAATTCTTTTTGGATGTGAGTTCTTAAACATTTTACATATAACGTTGGGGGCAAGCGTAGTATCCATCAACTTAATTCAAAATTGAAAGGATACGAATATGAAGATGTCGAAGTTCAACGCTATATACAATAAGGTGACCAATCGGCGAAGCGGTCAATCTGGAGAATACATAATGAAGGCGACACATAGACGGTATAAGATGTTCAACAAAAGCAGAGTTGATACGTGATATTTTATATATATATATATATATATATATATATATATTTCATGCATGTTTGACATCTATTTTAAGCATTTTATTGATAAATTCAAATGAGTCGATGCTTAATTAGTTTATATACGAATTTTATAGGTTTAAAATGAAAACGAGCTCAAATGAAGAATTTGAAGATTCTAAAGTTGAACATTGGAGAATTGAAAGGGTTACAACAGTTTTGGACCAGATAATTAATTAATAGGTATTATAAATTAATTGGTTGATTGGGCTAGGTCATAAAAATAAAAAGAATAAAAAAAAAGAAATAAATATAGTTGGAAAGAGGAGGTTACGACAATTAAGAAAGGAAGCGGCTGTTCTTGGTTTTGGAGCCGTGAAGGTCAAAGAGGGGAGCCGTGAATAAGGCAATTAAAATCATTGGTGGTGGCTTTTTGGGAAGTCTACCAACAGAAACCAAAAAGATTGAATTGGAAATCTTGTAACAAAAACAAGTCAAAGCATTTACACACACCTCAAAGACTGACGGCCGAGATCACGAATTGGAAAAAGACAAAAGCACGTCTAACATTTATCGAAGCAGGAGACTAAGCAAGTAGCTCAAAACATTCGTCTTTTATCGGTTTGATTTTATTGTTTTCATTATGCATTCAGTTTTTGAACTAGTTTACTTTGTTTTGTTCTTAAGTATTATGAATAGCTAATCTTGTTAAGCTACCTAGATTAGGATGATTATTAACGCGGTATGAATGTTTTTTGGTTTTTAATTACTCGTATGACGAATGTTATTATCAAGGTTACTATTTTATTGATTATGAATGTGTATGAATGCTAAGTTTTTAATAATCTTGCATGAACTTGTTCCGCTTGTCATCTTGTTCGTTTCCTTTGTGTGTTTCGAATAGGGTTTCGAGTTTTGGGTCATTTACTTGATCTTTTTAGTCTAAACGATTAGATCGGTCGTATGAGCAGTTGTGTGGGTCTTTAAAAATCAGTGTTTTACCAACCTTGAGTCTAAGAGGAGATAGGTTGACGGGTTGTCTCTTGGTTTTGGTGATTTGGGTAGCAATTTCACGAGAGTGAGTTGTCCAGGTTAGCTTTATCACTTGCAATTTCGTGTCATAGTCGATATTTTAGTGCTTACTCCTTGCCCTTAGGTCTGTCTAGGATAGCCTCTGGGTACAGTAGCGGCTGAAACTGAGAGGTGAAGCCGTTTTCGGGTACTTAGTGTTCTAGGGAGTGGTGAGTCTGAGAGGAGATCCATTGCCTTGCCGGTGAGTTTATTGTGACCTTCGGGATAGTTGGGTGTGTAGGTGAGTCTGAGAGGAGATCCTGCGTGTCTCAGTGATTACCGAGTCGGATTATCTTTAGAGTTGGTTTCGTACGGTTAGTTGTTCCCAAAAGCTTTTAAACTAGTTAATAGGATTCCTGGTCTTGGTAGTGTTTGTCTCATACTTGGTTTCCGCTCGTGTCTTAGTTCATTTGGTCTTTTCAGTTTCTCATTTTTGTTTGTTTCTTTCTACTGTCTTGTTCGTTCTAAGTCAGTTGTTTATTGAGTTTCGTCCTATTTGTTTTCGTTTAATTATATGTTTTAAAAATAATAAAAATAAAAACATCACTTGTTTTCCATCGGTTAGGAGTCGATATAGGTCTAGTATCGAGGGTCGTCGCCTTTTGTGTCCATGGTTCGATAACTCGGGCTTACTGTCTTTACTACACGCGACCGGTACACTTGCCGTTTGTGTGTTTTAGGATTGGTAATTCCTTTTTAAAACTATTGTGTGAATTGACTTAAATTTATATATACACTTTACACGCATCAAGTTTTTGGCGCCGTTTCCGGGGACACTGCATTGGCGATTTCGAGAACGATCCGAGTCGGGGGTCTAGCCATTTTTGTACATATTTGTGTGATTTTTAGTTTTTTGTTGAGGAATTCTGTTTTTAATTTTGGTGTGATTCCACTTTTCTAGAAATAGTTTTCGTGTGATTTTGCTAGGGTTATTTTATTTTTGATAGTTTTCTTTTTTAAGGTTTTATTTGATAGTTTTTTATTTCTTTTATTTTGTTATTATCTCACCTGTTACGTTAAGTATGTACAAACAACAGGTTGGGTGGTACAAGGAACGTTGGTGTGAATGTTGTGGAGGAAATCATTGGATACAAAATTGTCATTATGAGAAAGTGGAGGCAATGTTCGCCTATATGATCCGTAGGAATGATCTCAGGGATGCTGAAGAACAAGCTCAAAGAACAAAAGCATTATATGATGCCTCCTAGAATACTACAATACCGATCGAAACCTACCTTGTCCCTAACCGAGTTAATGCAACAAGCACGCGAGAGATTTGAGCGGGAAGAGGAAGAACAAAAGGTTGAAGCTGAACAACGTAAGCTTCTTATCAAGGAATATAAGCAACAAGTCCATATAATAGAGGCGTTGGGCATGAAGATTCATGAGATTTGTGCTAGTTATCAACGGGAGAAGATAATGGACGAGGTGCAATTACCAAGCTCACAAAGTACTGCACAAGTCCCACCTCCTGTTAAGAACGAGTTCAGTTACTATGAGCCACAATTCTTCGAACCCGTATTTTCAACTGATATTGAATCCGATGTCGCAGTGGAGCATCTATCCAGCCTTGAGTCAGGTAAGTATCCTACCTCTAGCTATATTGATCATGAGTGTGTGGGTGATACACATTTGACAGCATCCAGTTCCATACATAATTCATTTATCCCATTTGATATGTCACACTTGCTCTGGGAGGATGATTTGATGCAGGATTCAAATGTTGAGGACACACAGGAGGATGCCGAGATTGTTGATGCAATTGAGGATGCTGAGTTGGTTGCTGATGATATCGAGGAGGAGTATGTTCCCTCGCTGCTAGCTGAGTTCGGGGATGAGTTGGTGGATCTACCAACTGCAGACGAAGGAGAATTTGACCCTTTTGGTGACCTTGCTGAGTTAGAAACATTACTGTTCGGGGAGCCAGAAAGGGAGACGGAAGAACCACCGCACCACGGTGAGATAGAGGATGAAGAAGGAAAGTAGGAGGAAATGGTTGAGGAACCAGAGCAACCACTTCATGTTAAAGATAGCCGGCCTGTGGAGGTGGGAGATGGTGGATCGCCACCTCGATCGACACGACCACGAGATAGGGCACAGAGACGTATGGACCAACAGACGTTGAGGGTGCTGAGATGGTCACATAAGGACCATAGGATGACACCATATACTAGAGATGACCGATTACCTCATTACATGCCCCACAGCAGATTTGGTCCAGGTAGGTTTAAGGACTGGTGGGTTGACTCGGTTACATCTGTCCGAGTCAGTTTGAGCCCTACCGTCGCATTCTTCCTAGTAGACGGCAGGAGGAGGAGACTGAGCAAAAAGAGCAGGAAGCGAATAAAGGAGAAGCCACCTGATTAACATAGGTTCTGAGTCCGGCTGAAGACTCTTCTGTAAACTTAGCGCTTTCGGGAGGCAACCCGCATGTATGTTTTTATTTTCTTTGTTTTGTTTTGTGTGTTGTTAGTTTTCCTTTGTGTGCAGGTTTTCACTCCGGGCTTTGAGAGGTTGTTCATTCTAAGGATTGTCGGTCGAGGTTTGCTCGTATTATGGTGGATTGGTTGCTATATCCATAGGGGAGTCCCGTTCTATCCCTTTTACTTTTATGCATTTGCATTTTTACTTTACATTATTTTCAAGTAAACATTGAGGGCAATGTGATGTTTAAGTGTGGAGATGGGAACGTGATTGATATAGACTTTATGGATTTTTACCCCTTTATTTAGACACATTAGGGACAATGTGTGTTTTAAGTGTGAGGATGTTAGCATATGTTAGAAAAAAATGGAAAATTTTTGAAAAATAAAATAAAAGAGTGTTTTTGCATGTCCTAAGTTAACACATTTTTTGAGTCCTGATGCACACAAAAGACCAGTTTTTATTCAATGTAAATCGAAAGCAAAAGGCGAGTCGAGTGCGGGTTTGCGTTTCTTTAAATGCGGTTTTCCTTAAGTATTGGGATTAAGTAGGCCCAATGGAGTCGTTTTTCATGTAATAAAATTGTTTGGGATGCCTAGGATAGTGTAGCAAGCTAGATAGTGATAATTGTGCATGGCTTATATCGGTAACCCGATTCCACACGTTTTTAGTTAGTTTTTGAGCCTTTCTAATTTCATATATATTCACTGTTTCGTTTGTTGAGTGTATACCTACATGTTATGTTTTGTTAGAACTTGAACATTTTGATGCATGTTGAGACCCTAGGCAGAGATGATACAAAGACATGATAGATGCATTAGGATTTAGCCAATTTGTTAGCCTTTTTTGTTTGTTTTCCCTACCCCAACATTATCCCTTAGTGAACCTAGTTTGAGCCTTATTCCCTTTTGTTTGATTAACCCACATATTACACTTTGAGCCTTTTAGCCTTTTTATTTTTAAACCCGTGTCATTAATCCGATTAGAGCTAGTGTCTAAGTGTGTATTAATAATTATTTGTGAGTTTGAGCATTATAGCCTATGTTAAAAAAAGTAGCTGAAATTCTGAAATTTGTGTGAAAAAAATAATGAAAAAAATATATACACAAAATAAAATGAAAAAAATATGAAAAAAGAGAAAAATTGAAAAAAAAATATATGTAAAAGAATAAGTGCGAGGATCAAAGATCCTCAAAAGTTCAAAAGTTTTATGTTTAGTTAGTTTATGTTTATTTGTTTGTTCCTAGCTTAGCGAGTCCGGATTATGATCACATTAGCCACTTTTATATCATTTATCCATACCCTTACCCTAAGCCTTACATTACAACCCGATAAAGTCCTTTTAATCTGTGTGTTTGTCTTATGTATTTGGGTGGAGATTTGATTGATGTTCAAGCTTATAACATAAATGTTTCACTGTTAGGTTTTGAGAGTATAGATAGATACTAGCACATCTTTTGCTAGTTACAGAAACAAACCGAGTGGAGAATGCCATTGTGAGAGGTATGAGCCGTGCATGATTCGATCTTGAAAGTAGATGAAACTTGAATAGGTATGCCCATGTTTTTTCAAAAAATATAGTGTCATCTTGACTTGTTGGGTCGTAAATCTATTGAACGTGTAAATCTTGGGGAATTAATTGTGTATTTGGACTTCGTGGCCTGTATTTGATTTTGCTAATTGTGATCATATTTGTTTAATTACATTGTTCGATGTGTTGCATGGGGCTTTGCTTAGGGACAAGCAAAGTGTAACTGTGAGGATGTTTGATACGTGCTATATATATATATATATATATATATATATATTTCATGCATGTTTGACATCTATTTTAAGCGTTTTATTGATAAATTGAAGTGAGCCGATGCTTAATTAGTTTATATACGAATTTTATAGGTTTTAAATGAAAACGAGCTCAAACGAAGAATTTGGAGATGCTAAAGTTGAACATTGGAGAATTGAAGGGGTTGCAACAGCTTTGGGTCAGATAATTAATTAATGGGTATGTTGAAGCACTTTCGTGTGACAAACACTCTGGATAGAGTCTTAGTTTTGTACTTTCATTTTATGTATTTGTCTTTGTTTGTAAGTGTCTATATGTATTAGTTATTGAGTTGTATTTACTAATGCATGTTGATAGTTGCTGAAATCTCTAAGTGTTTTGCGCACTTGTATGTGCGCAGGAATTAGTTCCTGCGTACTTAGCAAGTACACAAAAATACCTTGCGTACTTGCTAAGTACGCATGAGCAATTTGCCCGGCGCACTTGCTAAGTGCGCAGAGTTCAGGTCGTGTATAAATAGGATAGGTTGACAGTAGACAAGTACGCAATCATATACGCAGACATATACGCAAGACCTTTTTGTGTTGGGTATAAAAATAGTACTTAGAAAATTTTCAGAATTTTTATCTCATTCAAATTTCTCTCAACTGTGGAATTTCCCTCCGCCATTTTTACTCAAAAATTCGAGTGTCCTAACCAATTTTTACTCAAAAATAATGTCGTCGACGTAGACTTGTACAAGAAGAATGTCACCTCCTGCTTTCCGTATGAAGAGGGTCGAGTCGATCTGTGGAATTACCACAGTTGAGAAAAATTTGAATGAGATAAAAATTCTGAAAATTTTCTAAGTACTGTTTTCATACCCAACACAAAAAGGTCATCGCCAGTAGGTTTGGTTTACTTTGTGTTGTAAGACTCTCCACCTAGTCACGGGTATTCCGCACCCTGTCTGACTCAGGAACACACTTGCATGTGACGATCCGCCACACCCGAGGGACCTACAAGTGGTATCAGAGCCAGAGCTAAGTGAACATTCAGATGAACAACAACACCAAGAAGAGGAAGTTGAAAGTGTGAATGAATCGTTGAAAAGTGGAGACGAAGAAGCAGGTCATGATGGTGCTGAAGGATCCGACTCCGAAGCTACAGAATCTGATTCCTCTGATTCTGATTATGCACCATCACAGGCACACCCGAGAAGAACAACGAAGGCGACCCTTCCTGAGTCGTCTTCAAAGAGAAAGCGACAATCAACAAGCAGTGAGTACGAGACAGATTCTGACTCGGACGTTGCTATTCAAAGACAAAGAAGAGAAAGTACTAACAAACAAAGGGGGATAGGCAGCAATAAGTTATCCCTAGTGAGGTAGTGGTTAGTGCTCAGCAGCAAGTACAAGTTTCGGCTACGAGTACTGATTCAGCTTCTACCCCACCTTCACAGCAACTATACCGGCGACAGCGGAGAAGGCCACAGGTACAACCAGATGTGGCGGTCACTTCTATCACAGAGGAGGTTCCTGTGATAGTGACCCTCCCTGTATCATCTGTCCTTGTGGCGGTGACTACTCCGATTCTTACAGAGTCAGTCACCATCACACCTTCCATCACTCCTATAACCATCATCACATCTACAATCCCAACTGCCACCACTGAACCGATCAATCAACCCTACAACTATGGCGATTTTACTCAGGGTTTTGACTTTGATACTATCTTCTCATCCCCACTTCATAATGTTGAAGCATCTACATCCAGACATCCTGATCCAAATGATGCAAGGATAGAAACTCTAGAAATCCACGTCGCTGCTCTACTTGAAACCGTTCGGAAATCAAAGGAGGAGTCTGAGGCTCAACAGGCTCAGATAAATTTGTTAGTGAACGAGGTTACCATTCTGAGAAGCCAAAGGGCTGGGACGTAGGAGAGACTTGCTAATGTGATGGCCAGAACGAGCTACTGATCAAGACAAACAACATGATTCTGGGACACAGGTAATCTTTTGAGCTTCGGTTTGATCTACAGCGAAAAGAGCATGACATGATGGTCAAATTAATTGCTGATCTGACCAAGCAGCTAGATGCTCAGGGGGAGAAAGATAAGGAGAAAGAGAAATAGAAGACATCCAAACCTATTGGTGATGAGCCTTGTCATCCTGTTGATTTGACGAAGGATGATGACAAAGACAAGGATCCCGAAGTCGGTCCTAGTGGAAGTGAGCATCAAGCTTTGGCAATCGTGCCCATTTCTGCTATTCTAATGGCTGAGGGGGAGTCTACTCATCAGGAAGGTGGTGATACTTCTGGTGGTGACAAAGGAAAGTCAGCGGCTGATGTTCTAAAGGATCTATCTGAAGATGAGATCTTGTACTTAGATCTAACTATTCCAAGGAAGCACAGATCGATGCTCTCTACAATCTTGAAGAAGGAGAGATCGACTCTGGTGATGATTGGGATGAAGATGATGATGATGTAGTTATTGAAGTTCCCAAGGGTGACGGGGAAGGAGAGTATGAGTTCGAAGATGGAGAGATCTTCGAAGTTCCATCCTTTGAATCTCATCTCGACACAGGTTCAGTCGAGTCTGCTAGTAATGTTGAAGCATCGACTGAAGCCTCTCCGGCCGACCCTACACCTGTGGATCCAGAGGCACAGAAAGATAAAGATATGTCTGCTAGTTCATCAAATGATCCAGCTCCTGTTTGGCAAAAGACGTCTATCATAGACAAACAAGGAGCAACAGGGATGATCTTAGCTGTAAGGTTCGAGGAAGATAAGCAGTAGTTCGCAATCAAACGATCTGGGGGGGTTCAATACTTGAAACCAACCAGTGAAGCGTTCAACTCCTTACCTAAATACGACCTCGTGTACCTAGCAAACCGAGAGCTACTGGGTCACTCAAATCACGCAGTGGCAATGGGTTTGTGGCAGGTTCTACATCGGGAAGCAAGATCTGGGAAGTTTGAAGTGTTCAAGCCTCAAGTGCCCAAGCGAGTCAAGGATAAGAATGCTAGACATCATGTAACTAAGAAAAGCTTAAAGAAACTGGTATACAAGCCAGTGCTATGTGAAACCAAGATTACCCTGAGCAAGTTATCTCAGGATATCCTCGGTGACATGTGGTACTGGTACGTAGATCCTAAAACGGGTGAGGCTGTGGTGATAGGAAAGATACGGTCAGAAAGTGGATGCTTAGTGCCGAAGGAACTAATCAGAGTATTTGATGAAGTCTGCTTCATAAATTTCTCTGTGAAAGATCTGGAGGCACTAGCAGACAGGTATTGCATGCATACGGACGAATGGACGAAATTCCTTGCTTCTAAATATGACAAGGTGATCAAGTTTTGCCTTGACTACAAGAAGAAGATGGAAGCTAAAGATCCAGAGCTGTGAAGACTGAAGACTGAAGACCGAAGACGATCCAGAGCTGTTGTCAAGGGGGAGTTTGTTGAAGTACTTTCGTGTGACAAACACTCTGGATAGAGTCTTAGTTTTTTTACTTTCATTTTATGTATTTGTCTTCGTTTGTAAGTGTCTATATGTATTAGTTATCGAGTTGTATTTACTAATGCATGTTGGTAGTTGCTGAAATCTCTAAGTGTTTTGCGCACTTGTATGTGCGCAGGAATTAGTTCCTGCGTACTTAGCAAGTACGCAAGAATACCTTGTGTACTTGCTAAGTACGCATGAGCAATTTTCCCTGCGCACTTAGCAAGGTCGTGTATAAATATGATAGGTTGACAGTAGACAAGTACGCAGTCATATACGCAGACATATACGCAGAATTTGTATACTCAGTATTTCTTTCTGTAACCTTCAAGTGTTTATAATAGACGAAAGTTTAAAGTGATTCTCTTGTCGGTTTACTTTGTGTTGTAAGACTCTCCACCTAGTCACGGGTATTCCGCACCCTGTCCGACTCAGGAACGTACTTGCATGTGACGATCCGCCACACTCGAGGGACCTACAGGGTATTAAAAATTAATTGGTTGAGTGGGCTAAGTCATAAAAATAAAAAGAATAAAAAAAGAAATAAATATAGATGGAAAGAGGAGGTTACGACAATTGAGAAAGGAAGCGGTTGTTCTTGGTTTTGGAGTCGTGAAGGTCAAAGAGAGGAGCCGTGAATAAGGCAATTAAAATCATTGGTGGTGGCTTTTTGGGAAGTCTACGAACAGAAACCAAAAAGATTGAATTGGAAATCTTGTAACAAAAACAAGTCAAAGCATTTACACACACCTCAAAGTCTCACGCCGAGATCACGAATTGGAAAAAGAAACAAGCACGGCTAACATTTATCGAAGCAGGAGACTAAAACATTCGTCGTTTATCGGTTTGATTTTATTGTTTTCATTATGCATTCAGTTTTTGAACTAGTTTACTTTGTTTTGTTCTTGAGTATTATGAGTAGCTAATCTTGTTAAGCTATCTGGATTAGGATGATTATTAACGCGGTATGAATGTTTTTTGGTTTTTAATTACTCGTATGACGAATGCTATTGTCAAGGTTACTATTTTATTGATTATGAATGTGTATGAATGCTAAGTTTTTAATAATCTTGCATGAACTTGTTCCGCTTGTCATCTTGTTCGTTTCCTTTGTGTGTTTCGAGTAGGGTTTCGAGTTTTGAGTCATTTACTTGATCTTTTTGGTCTAAACGATTAGATCGGTCGTAGGAGCAGTTGTGTGCGTCTTTAAACATCAGTGTTTTACCATCCTTGAGTCTAAGAGGAGATAGGTTGTCGGGTTGTCTCTTGGTTTTGGTGATTTGGGTAGCAATTTCACGAGAGTGAGTTGTCCAGGTTAGCTTTATCACTTGCAATTTCATGTCATAGTAGATATTTTAGTGCTTACTCCTTGCCCTTAGGCTTGTCTAGGATAGCCTCTGGTTACAGTAGCGGCTTAGACTGAGAGGTGAAGCTGTTTTCAGGTACTTAGTGTTCTAGAGAGTGGTGAGTCTGAATGGAGATCCATTGCCTTGCCGGTGAGTTTATTTTGACCTTCGGGATAGTTGGGTGTGTAGGTGAGTCTGAGAGAAGATCCTTCGTGTCTCAGTGATTACCGAGTCGGTCTATCTTTAGAGTTGGTGTCGTACGATTAGTTGTTCCCAAAAGCATTTAAACTAGTAAATAGGATTCCTGGTCTAGGTAGTGTTTGTCTCATACTTGGTTTCCGCTCGTGTCTTAGTTCATTTGGTCTTTTCAGTTTCTCATTTTTGTCTGTGTTCTTTCTAGTGTCTTGTTCGTTCTAAGTCAGTTGTTTATTGAGTTTCGTCCTATTTGTTTTCGTTTAATTATATGTTTTAAAAATAATAAAAATAAAAACATCACTTGTTTTCCATCGGTTAGGATTCGATAACGGTCTAGTATCGAGGGCCACCGCCTTTTGTGTCCATGGTTCGATAACTCGGGCTTACTGTCTTTACTACACGCGACCGGTACACTTGCCGTTTGTATGTTTTAGGATTGGTAATTACTTTTTAAAACTATTGTGTGAATTAATTTAAATTTATATATACACTTTACACGCATCAAGAGCCTTCACTCACATGTCGTCATGGGACTTTGTTAAAGATCACCCGAAGTGGATTCCGATTCCTTTCATGGGTGCCGAGTTTGAAAACCAATCATCCAAAAGATCGAGGACATCTAATTCTCAACCCCAAACTAGGTCTTTGGATGCCGAGTTTCCCAATTACCACATCGACCTCGACGACGAGGATGAGGATTTCCCCCCATTTTAAAGGGCCGCAAAGATTGCAACAAAAAGGGAAGAAATCAGCATCAACATCATCAGCAAAGGACCACCAAGAATTGTTTAACATGGTTTCTAACTACACTAACTTGAAGCCAGAAGATATTGATGATAAGAAACGGGACCGAGCGGAGTGGTTAAGAGTCACGTTCGCGAAGAAAGAAGCTAAGATCCGAAAAGCTGATGAGACGGTGCGCTACATGCAAAAACAACAAAAAAACGAAGATTTAAAGTTTTTTTAACGCCTCATGATCACTTGACCGAACTAATGTTTAATATGGTGCTATCACGCAAGCGTCAAATAGCAAAACATTTGGGATGGGAGTTCTAGTTGACGGATATATTTTTTTTACGTCTTTTTATTAAAAGTCTAGTATTTTTATTTTGTTTTTTATTTATTCTTGTATTTTTTTTTTTTTTATTTATTCTTGTATTTTTTTATGTTTTTATTTATTCTTGTATATTTTTTTAAATTTAATGAAATGTGTTTTATTTTAATTTAAATTAATTATATAGTTTTTATTATGTTTTATTTCATTTATTCAATTTAATTTTAAATTTAATTTTGTTTTTATTTAATTTTGTTTTTATTTAATTTATTAAATTTAAATAAAAATGGTTTAGGGATCAAGAGGGATGAAAAGGGAAGCACTCCCACCCCTTTAGGGATGGATTGGGAAGCAATGGAAAATCTGACGTGGCGCTGACGTGGCTCCGTTGGAAGGGATGGGAGGAAGCACTCGCTCCACCCTCATTGTGTGTACTAAAAGTGTTTATCCCTAACTGCTTGTGTGGTTAAGAGTTCTTGTTCCATAATGGACATTAGTGTATATTTTAGAAGTAGGTTTAGATAATGTCTGAGTTAGTCATTTTAAAAAATTAATAAAAATTTATTATTTATGCATATAAAACTGAAAGCTCAATAATATTTGATTGTTAATGCATACATGATTAACATAGTATAAATCTACTCTGCTTTGATGATAATAAAAATATAAACGTTTATAGGCAAATCATGCATTGGTCGTGAATAGAAGTGGTGTTGGGTTCATAAGGAATGTCATGACTCAAATATTAGCAACGCGTTTTGGACACATTGACTGTGTATAAGAGAATAACTCCACAGTTAAACGTGTTTAGATGACAGCAATCCCAGAATAGGTAACATCCTGAGAAGTTTTCACACGAGCAACAAAAAAACAAATCTGTAAACTCCTTGTAAGCAAAGCAGTAAACACTTAACAACTAAAGTTCTAAAGCGAAATTTTTTTCAAAAGAAATATATGTGTATGGTAACACATCCTTTATCCAGGTTGGTGACTCAAAACGATTAACCAAAGAGATTATTGTTGGCGAATTAGGTATTTTGATTTTTTTTTATTAGTTAATATGATTTTTTTTATTAGTTAATATGATTTTTTGAGCATCATGCAACTTTGTGAAGTGTCCAGTATTTTTCTGTCAATATTAGTTGAATTATTTAATTGTAAAGAAGAGATAAACTTTTTTTTTATTTTTTCACTTAATTACATGAAAGGTTTACGTGGTATGTCAATATTTTAGATTGACTCCCCAAATATGAGAAACTACATGTTTTAACTCTAGATCAAGCCACACCGCCCATCCAAAGGGACCAATGTTGACATCACCTCTGATACATGCTTACGATTAACTTAAAACCACAAGAAATAACCTTAGCAAATATCTTAAAAGGGATATAGCCCTATAAAAATATGCTACACATAACGGGTTAGCTCATATAACCCTTTGAGCGGGTCAGACTCTAAAGAACATAGACAAGAGAACGAGACAATACTTGTTTTTTTTTTAACGGCAACACCTAGATGTTCTAGGATAATTGGGTTTCCCCGGGGCAACACTTAAAACATCTAGGGCAGCCCACCCAAGGAGTAACCCTCCACTGGGTAAACCCCCTGACCTGGCCACAGACCCTTTTTTTGCTGTGGCCAGGATTCGAAGTTAAGACCTACACTTTGGAAAGTGTTGGGGCTACAATTGCACCAAATGACCCTAAACCCAAGACAATACTTGCTTTAATCCATTTTTTCTACTCTTTCAATCCAACAAAATCAACCTAGCTTTTATAGGCTTACAAACAACATACGCAAACACATGAAAATAGGTAGCACTTACCCCACAATCTAGAACATAATCAACAATTAAGGAAATGAAAATAACTTGCAAAATATGGAAATAGCTTGTGAGGCAATAACCCACGATTTGTGATGGAACTTAGCAATATGTGTTATAACAACGTGGGTGTTGGCACGTATCATTAGCCATAGGTGGTTACACCTAGAACAATATCAATGGGTTGTTATTGCATGCAAATGAACGGATGAGATTATAATTTAGATCTGAAGCTGATTGATCTAAAGAACGGCTGAGATGGAGACTAAGGTCAGTATCTTCTATAAGTCGTAAAAATACAACAAATACAAAAATCAATCGTGTTTGCTCTTACTGCCCCAGAAGCTTCATTATTTACAGCATGTGTACTTCCATTAGAGTGCAAGAAGTGCATGCGGGAAGGGAATGGGAAAAGGGTGGTACCGCAGGGAACACCACCCAGCCCCCTTTTGTACCAAGAAAAACCACAAAAAGTGGGATAGTCTTGCCGATCCATTCCCGAAAATTTTAACAATTATTTATTATTTATATTATTATTTCATTTAACATTTAATTTGATTTTTCTTTAATAACTTGTGCTCGTTAATTTAAAAAAATCTAAATACACAGTGTTTGTTTTATTATCAAAATTTCAATATAAATTTTAACGAAACCGAGTCGTATTCAAAATAAGTATTTTTTAAGCTCATAAACGGATTTGTGAAATGAATTCAACGACTATGTTTAAACAACTATATTTCAACGACTATATTTCAACGATTATATTTCAACAAGATGATGCTCCCGCTTGTAGAAGATTATTTTAAATTTATGTAAGCTTTTTTTAATTCTTTTACTTAATGAAATGTTTTAGTTATTGTATTTTTTTTAATATTAGTTCAATTTTTTTAAGTTAATGATTTTTTTTTTATTTTTTTAGTTAATTTTTTATTTTTTTTAGTAAATAAAATGTTTTAGTTAATAAAGGTGTATATTTATTTGTAATTAATTATATTTTTAATTATTTTTAATTTATTAAATTTAATTAAAAATGGCTCAGGGATGGAGATTGATGGACTCCGCCCCTTTAGGAACGAATTAGAAAGGGATGGAAAATCTGATGTGACACTGACGTGGCTTTAGAATGGATACCCCTACCCTTAGGGTGGAGGGGGCATTCATCTTTCTTCCATAAGCATCTCTAACCAAGTACTAATCAATCTGTGCCACGTTATTTCTTCCTTGAACTACCCTGGACTTCCTTGCTGGATGAGACACTCATCTTTCTTTCATGAACTTCCCTAGCCATTTTTATTTAATAATTAATAAATAATTTAATTTTAACACATAAAATACAGGTTTCGTTGGTGATGTGTCGTTTTTAGTAAATAAAAATATAATAAATATATTTTTAGGATGGTTTTACGAGATTAGGTTTTAAATTTATAAAATGATAATTACTTTAACTTAAAAACACACACAATAGGCAAGTGTACCTATCGCAGCGTAATATAGTTTAGGTAAGAACCAAGTATCGAAACAATGGACACGGTCGAGTTCCAGTACTCAACTTTTGTTATCGTTTAGCCGGATCAATTAGTGAGTGGATTTTGTGTGCTTGTGAAGCAGAATAGTAAATGATAGAAAAGTAAATGACGGTAAAGTAAATAACAGAAAAGTAAAAACGAGCGTGATGTGTGTAACAGAAATGTAACGAACAGAATAGTAAATAGCAGAAAAGTAAATATCAGAAAAGTAAATATCTCGGAGATGATCAGGTCGCGGAGAGTATTGCTTCGGGATTCGAATCCGCTTGGTACGTGATAATGTTAAGTTGACGAATCCAGTGATGTGACTACTACAAACTTGTGACCCGGGTCACCGCTAGAGCCTCGTTCTCACGACATTTGATTTGCAAATTATAATCTTTAACAAATGGTAGTGCCTCCCGTTAAGGACAACAATTACCATCAACCCTTCGAATGGTCATCTCCGGATTGGTTTAAGACATCGAACATAAAATGCTTTCTATTAGAGTTAAATAGGTGATTATATTTTGCTCACCGGGAGGTGATGAAACAAATGGACCAAGTATAAAGACGTACCGTTCCCAACATGAGTTCACCAATTCTTGGTCGCATAAGAAGTTCGTATAAACACGTACGACCTTAATAGTGTTGACCAAGCCTTGGCTTATCAATCTCTGCTTGTATAAAGACGTACAAGTTTCAAAAGAAGTTTGATTAAAAAGGTTTTACGATCTTACACTTTAAAATCAAGAACACTCACAAATATAAAGACGGATTTAGACAATAATAAAAGCACACCAAAATGGTGGTTTTAAGGACGAATGATTAAAGACATAAACACATCACTTGGATTGATACGTTAAACATTAACATGCACCAAACTTCATCTTCACCCTAGCAATACAAAGAGTTTAGCCACGAATGGCCATACTAACTAGTATAACGCTGAGTTTCGTAGACTCCCCTATTGCGGAACAAGGAGGAACAACCCCTCTACTCACTACTACTACACTCTAACTACGAAATAAGCTTTATCTGGTGTGTTCTTGGGGTGTGTAAGGGATATCCAAATGAAGAACTCAAGCCATATATTTATAGGCCTCAAAATGAGCAATGCACGGCCGTGCATTGGATTGCACGGGCGTGCAAACACCTCGGGAATCAAACAGGGTACAAAGGACAGTGTACCGGAGTCTAGGGAGGCCAGACATGAAATGCACAACCGTGAAAAGGGATGCACGGCCGTGCAAGCTAAAACACGACCGTGATAACAAACCCTTAGCCTTTCAAACCCTTAGCCTTTCAAACCCTTAGCCTTTCAAACCCTAAATGAAGTGATAACAAACTCGGATTTGAGGATTTTTGATACAAAAAGTAAGAACTCAGATCTGCTCCAAAAACCCTAAAACACGAAAATGGAACACAAATCAACGAACACCGAGGCTCTGATACCAGTTGTAGGTCTTTCGAGCCTCGTCGCGCAGCGGAGATACACGGACCTGTTCTGTGATTTGTGTGGGAACAAAGAAAACGAAGCAGAGAAACACGAACAAAGACAAAAGATAATGAAACGATACGTAATCCATAACAACGAAGTCATCCCGTATTACAGACTACATACCGAAGAAGTACACATCTCTCGTCTACGCTCACGGTCCAGGGGCGGGAGAGCTCTTCCCGCCCGGACACCTCTCGACCTAGTTCCCAGAAGTTCCACCTACAAATGAAGACAAGTCTTCTATTTATAGGGGCAGGAACACTACCTGCGTACTTATCTAAGTACGCAGGGTTTGGTCATGCGTACTTGACAAGTACGCAAGGCAAAAGCCTTGCGTATTTACTAAGTACGCAGGACCAAACTAGTGTGCAAGCTAAGTACTCAGGAACATCCTCCTGCGTACTAGCCACGTACACCGATACATAGAATTTTATCTATAGTTACAAAAACATGCTTCTACAGAAGGAGAATAGAAGAGATATTCTGAAGCAACAATATGAGAACTTTGTCTGGAAGGAAGGTGAGTCTCTTACTATTTTGTACAACAGATACACCTATCTGGTGGGAGAGTTACAATGCTCTAAAGTGAAGCTGGAGAATGAAGACATTCTCAAAAAGTTTATCAGATCTCTTCCAAGCTGCTGGACACTCTATACAATGTCAATTAGAAGAACTGAAAACTTGAAAACTCTAAAATTGACTGAGTTGTATGGCATGCTAAAGACATATGAATTAGAAATGATTCAAGCCAAAGAAAGAAGCTCAGGTCATTCAACAGCTTCATCAACCACCACTTCATCTGCACTACACTCTGACCACCCAACTCCCAGTTCTTGCATTCCCAGTTCTAGTAACTATTATCCTCCCATTGTAACCTACCCTCAAACTCCCAACTCATAAACAAACAACTCACCATTTCTTCTTGAAGCTCCACCTCAACCAAACTCAGTTGCCTTTGTCTTCGAAAATTCTAGCAACATGTCTTCATCAAAGAAGATCTGGAATGCTTTCATCTAAATGACTTATAAGAAATGGACATACAACACTCCTATGCCATGCTTTCTCTTAGAGCAAAACGGTTCTACTCTAGAACTGGAAGACCAATTCCAAGCAACAACTTTAATACCAGAGTTGGCTTGGACAAGAGCAAGCTAAGATGTTACAATGGTAGCCAACTTGGTCACTTTGCTAGAGAATGCAAGGAACCAAAGGCAAACCCAGCTGCGGCACAATCTAGGCAGACCCATCATGGTCAAGCAAGTCAAGGCAACACCACTCCTGCTCAAACTGCAGCCTGTGCAGCTGTTGGAACAACTGATTTTGATTGGAGCTTCCAGTATGAAGATTTTCCTGCCAACAACCAATCACTCACGGCAGACACAACACAAATACCACCTTAGGTATATGAACATCTTTGTACTCAAGCTTGTATTGATAAGGTTCTATGATACAGGAAACATAACCAAAACCTTATAGATCAAAATGAAGAGTTTCACCAAATAAAATCTGAATTTAAAAAGGTTGAAAACTGTTATAAAGAAAAGATTAACTGCCTAAATAAAGAGATTTCATCATTAAAACATGAACAAACAAATCTTGAAATTCAAATTGATGATCTATTGGTTAAGTTAAAAGCTACCAGAGCAGAATTAGCAGAACAGAAGGTTCATGTTGAGAAATATGAATTTGCATCCAAAAAGTTGCAAAGACTTTTAGATGTCCAAGTTAATGACAGAGTAAAACTGGGCTGGGTACCATACTGACCAGTACAAAACTGTTGCACCACCTGCTGATTATGTAGCCATCCATGAGCCAAACTTCAATCTCTCCAATCTTGATCTGGCCAACCGAGATCTTGATCCTTCAAAGGAAGAATCATTTGTGCAAGAATGCACTACCTCATCTGAGTCTGAGACCACATACTCAGACTCCTCTGAAACAAGTGAAGCCCCATTACTTCTCACAAATGAAGTAATACTCAAAACCACCAAATCTGGCAAAGAGATCCAAACCAACGGTCCAAGCCCCTTCATTCCCTTAATACCGGTACCTTCACCCACCAAACAAATCAAAATTAGCTATCCTCATGAAGGAAGAAAGTTAAAAGTTGAACAGGGACAATCTTCAACCTCCACCATTCCTCAATCAAAATCCAATCAACCTAGGAAGATGTTTGACATTTGTCATGCACCTGGGGAGAGACCTTCATATGTTTAGAAAACATTAGAGGAAGCCACTTTTGAACACAACAAAGCTCATCCCTGGAACTTCAAAGATCTATTCAACAGAAAAGATTATGTATACTTTCAAAGGGGTAAGTCAGCTAAATCCTGTTTTGTCTGTGGCAAATACAATCACACTACCAGCACATGCTTCTACTACCTTCAGCAGCAAAGAAACCTCAAGCAAAATGCTTTTGAGAAGACAAACAAAAACAATAAGGTAAGAAGCTATGAAGCCAAGACAACTCAATTCAGAAAGTCACTCTCTCCTCCAAGAAAGCAGCTTCAAAAACCTCAGCAATCCTGCATCATATGTGGTGAATCACACCACTTTGCTGCTGATTGTAAATTCAATCCTTTCAACCAGATTTTTCAACCAGCCTCCACAGCAGTTCAAGCTACTCCAAAATAGAAGCCTATCTATAGAAGAACTCCCATAGAGAAACCCACTTTTAATAGAAAGATAAAGAAGGAGAAGCATGTATCTGTTGAACCATCAGTAGCCAACAAAAATGCTGCTGATCATGTAAAGTTAAAGAAGCCCAGAAACAAGCCTTCAGCAGTAATCAAAGTTGTTGCTGATCAAGTAAAGCCATCAGCAGCAACCAAGTTTGCTGCTGATCAGCCAAAGCCATCAGCAACAAATGCCACATCAGCTGCTGATAGAGTAAAAAGGTCTGGAAAATCACTTCCTTAACAGTGGAAAGCCAAGTCCACTGATTCTATCCCTCAAAGCATCATCATAGGATCCATTGAATGCAAGCATACTGATGATGTTGGCTCAAAGACACACTCACCCAAGTTTAGAAGTTCTTGGGTTCCTCCCTCTAACTAGATCTCTTTCATGTGTAGGGACAACCAGGTCAGAAGGAAAACACCTGGGTTGTAGACAGTTGTTGTTCCAGGCACATGACCAGCAACATGTCCATCCTCTCAAATTCCAGACATTTCAATCGAGGATATGTTGCCTTTGGGAGTGATTCAAAGGGAGGATCTATAACTGGACAAGGAACCATGTCCAATGAAAGAATGAGCATTGAAAGGGTAAACTTTTTCAAAGAATTGGACTTCAATCTCATGAGTGTGTCTCAGATCTGTGATCAAAAGCATTGGATGCTTTTCACAGACAAAGAATGCTTTGTACTCTCCCCTGGTTTAAGCAAACCTCCTCCAGAGAAGATTTTATTAACTGCCCAAAGAAAAGAAAACCTATTTGTGCTTGACATGAATGAGGTCACTCCATCTGGAAGTATATCTTGTTTTCTGTCCAAGGCATCAGTTGATGAATCAGCTCTTTGGCATAGAAGATTAAGCCATCTTAATGTAAAAACTATCAACAAGTTGGTGAAGGGAAATCTTGTCAGAGGTCTTCCTGACAAGGAATTCCAACTTGAAGATTATTGCATAGCATGCCTGAAGGGGAAGCGACACAAGAGTTCTCACAAGCCCAAAACATTGAATACAAATGACACTCCTCTAAAGCTGCTGCATATGGATCTTTTTGGTCCTACAAATGTCATGTCAATGGGCAAGAAGTCATACTGTCTGGTGATAACTGATAACTATACCAGATTCTCATGGGTATACTTCTTGAGAACAAAAGATGAAACTGCTGAGATTCTTAAATCCTACATTCTTAGGGTGGAGAATCAAAGAAATCAGAAAGTTAAAGTCATAAGGTGTGATCAAGGTACCGAGTTCAAAAACCACACTTTAAACTGTTTTTGTAAGAGCAAGGGCATAGAAAGACAATAAAGTGCTCCAAGAACTCCTCAACAAAATAGGGTTGCTGAAAGGAGAAACAGAACTCTAATTGAATCAGCAAGATCAATGTTGGCTGACTCAAAACTGCCTCTTACATTCTGGGTAGAAGCAGTAAGCACAACTCGCTATGTGCAAAATAGAGTTCTCATTGTCAAGCCTCTCAACAAAACACCTTATGAACTATGGTTTAAAAGAGTTCCCTACATTGGATTTCTAAAACCCTTTGGATGTCAATGTACCATTCTCATCACACACGGGGTTCTTCCTAATTTTGGTGCCAAATCAGATGAAGGATACTTTGTGGGATACTCCTCTCAATCCAAGGCCTACATAGTATTCAACTCAAGAACAAAAATTGTGGAAGAATCAGCAAATGTGGAATGTAGGGAACACATTGCATGTGACAAGGGTAAAGGACCAGACTGGCTCTTTGATATAGACTCCTTCTCCCAAGTATTTGAGCCCCTCATCTTCTCAAATATGGAGTCTTCCTCTTCCAAAGAACCAGCTTCTAAATCATCAACTGATTATAGATTGGAATTCAATAGTCCCTCTATAAAAATCAAAAGGCCATCTATTGATCCTCCATATGTTATGGAAGCTATTGAAGCCAGTGAAGCAGGAACAAGTCTGTCCAATGTCACTAGCAGCAATTTCTTTTAACATGAAAATCAAAATGAAATTAAGGACAATCCTGAAGCTGGTGTAGAGGCATCTGCTGCTGATGAAGAAAATACCATTGGAATAGAGGCATCTGTTGCTGATGTTGTTGATGTTGCTGCTGATGTTGAAGACTCTTCCACATTGAATGAAGATATTCCTGATCAAAATCAAAGCAATCTTGAGCAAGGAATACAGATGGATGTTGTTCCAGCACAGATAATCAACAAGGAACATCCATTGAAAAATATAATTGGCCAAGTTCAGCAAGGAGTCCAAACAAGAAGCAAGACTCATGAGGCCAATATATGTCTATATTCTTGCTTTTTATCTCAAGTAGAACCAAAGAAGATAGATGAAGCTTTGAAACATAGCAGTTGGATTGTAGCAATGCCGGAAGAGTTGCTGCAATTCAAAAGACAAGAAGTGTGGACCCTGGTTGATCTTCCACCTGGTCAAACTGCTATTGGCACAAGATGGGTATTCAGGAACAAGCAAGATAAGAGAGGGATTGTAGTAAAAAACAAAGCCAGACTTGTAGCTCAAGGCTACACTCAGGAAAGGGGAGTTGACTATGATGAAGTTTTTGCTCCTGTTGCCAGAATGGAGGCTATCCGAATCTTCTTAGCTTATGTTGCATCAAAGAGCTTTACTGTATATCAAATGGATGTCAAGAGTGCCTTTCTGTATGTGAAAATTGGTGAGGAAGTCTATGTCAGACAGCCTCCAGGCTTTGTCGATCCTGCCCATCCTGACATGGTATTCAAATCAGACAAAGCTCTATATGGATTACATCAAGCCCCAAGAGCATGGTATGAAACCTTGTCAGGATATCTACTTAGCAACAACTTCAGAAGAGGTGCTATTGATCAGACCTTGTTTATCAAAGATGAAGTGGGAGAAATACTACTTATACAAATCTATGTTGATGACATCATCTTTGGATCAACAAGGAAGAAGCTATGTAAAGACTTTGAAGTCCTGATGCACTCAAAGTTTGAAATGAGTTCAATGGGTGAACTAAATTTCTTCCTGGGTCTCCAAGTCAAACAAGTTCCAAATGGAATCTTCATCAGCCAATCCAAATATGTCAAAAGCATCTTGGAAAGATTCAAGCTGGCTGGCTGCTCTGCTGCAAGAACCGCTATGCAAGTGCACCATCAACTGACTTCAAATAAAGATGGACAAGACACTGATCAACATCAGTACCGTGCAATGATAGGATCACTCATGTATCTAACTGCATCAAGGCTAGATATCATGTTTGCAGTATGCCTGTGTGCAAGATTCCAAGCAGCACCAAAGAATACACACCTTCAAGCTGTCAAGAGAATTTTTAGATACCTAAAGGGAGCCCCAAGACTTGGGTTATGGTATTCTAAAAATGACAAGTTCAACCTGTATGCATACACTGACAGTGACTATGGAGGATGCAACTTGGACAAGAAGTCCACATCAGGGGGATGTCAGTTTCTGGGAGGAAGACTGATTTCATGGTAATGCAAAAAAGCAAACTTGTGTATCAACCTCTACAGCAGAAGCAAAATACATTGCAGCTTCCAGTTGCTGTGCACAAGTCATCTGGATACAAAATCAAATGCTGGATTATGGGATGACTTTCATGGCAACTCCCATTCACATTGACAACATGAGTGCTATATCAATTACAAACAATCTTGTGCAGCACTCCAAGACAAAGCACATTGACATCAGGTATCATTTCATAAGATATCAAGCTGAGAAAAAGAGAATCATTTTAACCAAAGTTCATACCAATGAGCAATATGCTGACTTGTTTACAAAACCTTTTGATGAAGCTAGATTTAGATATTTAGTTGAATCCATTGGCATGATGAACTTTGATTAAAATTTGTCTCCAAAAATTTTAAATAAAAATGTGTTCGTCTTCTGTTGTAAATAAAAATTAAAAGTCAGCAGCAAACATTTTTGCTGCTAATAGGTTTAAGCTTCAGCAGCAAAGAATTTGCCACTGACTGCCTTAAGTTATCAGCAGGAAAAAGTTTCCTGCGGATAGCTTTAAGACAATCAGCAGCAACCAAGTTTGCTGCTGATGGGTAAATGAGTCCAAATTAACTTTTACCCGTTGTAAAAACCACCTTCAGTCTTTACCATGGCTGCTACAGTGTGTTATAGCTGTAAAATAGTGAAAAGTAAATGGGTTGTACAGTACAAGTAAATCTGCTTTTTCCCTCCTTTGCCGTTATAACACAAATCAAATTTCTTCTTCACCTCTTCACATTCAATTCTGTCCTAACCCTCATATTTTTCTCTCAAGCATTCAAAGCTTTCCATACTTAACCACCTTTCAAAATCTTCCTCCTTTCCCTCCAAACCTTACTAAAATGCTAGAAGTTGATATCAACAACCCCAATGACAAGTTCTCAACCTACCATAATCTCACCGCGTATCTTGTCAAAGGAAATAAATCTGAAGGGTTTGACGACATGATTGACTTCCTCTGTCAATCGAAAATCCACTTTGCACAAACAGTCAACCCCACAATCTATATCCCACACATGGAGGATTTCTGGAACACTGCCGTCTACTCTACCGAATAGGGGACTCCCCAAATCAAAGCCTCGGTAGACGGCAAAGACATCACCATCACTGAAGTCGCACTAAGAAAACACCTCAAGCTTCAGGATGAGGGGGATGCCATCTCATACACCAAAGACGAATATATGAGGAGCTTTGTATCCATAGGGTACACTGGAAATCAGGACGAATACACGATTGAGAAGGCACTGATGGGTCCTCCTTGGAAGTTCTTATGCCACACTCTTCTTCAATGCATATCTCAGAAGAGAAATGGATGGCATCAAGTGAGCTCTGCCCTTGCGTCTGCAGTTCATGGTATGATAACTAGACATGGTTTCAACTTTGCTCATTTGATATTCGAAGGTTTGAGATATAACCTTCAGGAAGGTTCAAAACAAGCCATCTTTATGTACCCAAGGTTATTGCAGGAAGTTTTTAATCATGAACTAAAAGATCTTTTAAAACCTGCAAGAATCTACTTGATGTTGGGTCATAAAAATAACATTTTTCAAAGCATGAGAACAATTTCTAAAAAGTTCTCAGGGGTCAATGTTCCATTGTTATCTACAATGTTGAACATACAAAGCACCCAGGGTGACAGTTCAGTATCCTCAGCTGATACTAATCCACACCCTCCACTTCACAGCCTGAACATACTTCTGCTTCCCTTGATCGAACCCCTGTGCAGCCTATTAAGGATGCACATGCACAACAAATACTTACCTCAGTTCTTGAAGCCCAACTGGAAAACAGGGCCCCGGTTGAGGCAAGCTATACTAGAAAGCGAAAAAGGAGCAAGAAGACTCCTTCTATTCTAGTCTCACAGGCCCAATCCCAACCCAAAAGCCCTCATTCAGAATCACAACACTCTGATGAGAATACCATAAGGGATAGCCACATGATTAGGAAACTTCGTCAGAAGGATCCGTATTAGGATCAGGACCACATCCCAGGTCCATAGAAATCCCCACTGACCCCTTACATCTTTCTTCTCTGGACCTAAGTGCAGAGGCTCCTTGTCTAGATGATGTACCTTCTCCAAATTCCACTATCAAGGAGGTACTGATTGACTTGGCTGCCAATGTACCCAGCCCAAGTTCATCACCCAAGAAGGTCCACTCTGGGAGTCATGAAAGAGTGGATATGGAAAGGGCTGTCACTACTTCTGGTCCATCAATTGACCAGGAGGACAGTGACAACACAATTAAGACCCTAACCATGGCAACTCAAGGTGAGAATGTTTCTCTTGAAACATCCTTCACTGAGAGGAATCCCAGGCGCCAAGAAAACCAGGGTGATGGGGATGCAGAGGCTAGGCCTAAGGCCCCATTTAGTTCCAAGGATTCCACAACTGTAGATGAGGACAGACTGAAACTTCATAACTTGGAATTGACGGCCAGGGTAGCTATGCTAGAGGCTGAAGTGTCCAAATTACGACACTAAGTCTCTATGCATAAAGCCCATCAATGCCCAACTAAGACTTCTCCTTCCCTTGTATCAGTGGGAACTCAAACAGATCTCTCTCTATGCACTGATGCAACCAAAAAATGGGAGATAGTTACCACTGAAAACGACACTGATAGTCTGGAGGATTGGATACAAGAGTAGATTACCTTTCAAATAATACTATTTCAGCCTGCCTTTGTTCAAGTCCATGAGTTGATGCCTCCCAGAGATGAAGAGGAAGAAATCACTGAGGAATGGAAGTTAGTGACAAGGGATGTAGAAGAAATATTCCCTGAGGAGATGGAAATTGAAGATGAAGAAATGTCTCTCTTAGTCACTATACTTCCAGCTGCTGCTTCTATCTCAAGACAAGCCATATCCCCTCATTTCCCACTAACTGCTCACAACCTGGAGTTTGACTCCATTATGTCATGGGGATATGATAACCTATCTAAAAGATTCTAGATTGGCTGGAAATTTGCTGGAATCAAAGAGCTTAACTTGGATAACCTAAATCTGTTGGAAATCCTTACCCTGCATCTAACTGAATGTATCAACACATCTGATAATCTATATGCTATGCTTGCCATTGAGCACCTCCATGACATATGTGAAGACAACATGCCCAGATTTGAAGCCTTTCTTGATCTTACTAAGAAAGTGGCATATAATAAGGTTGAGGATGAAGAAGCAGAGTCCTCCCAAGCAGCTCAACAAAGACAGGCTCAAAGGTCTGAATTAATAAGAAGCAGGGTGTTGACAGAAGACCAAGTTCTATGCCTAAGAAGATTCTTGTATAATGAAGTTGTTAGGGGTTTGGAAGTGCATTGATGGGCAAGCACTGGGTCTTCTGGCTTTAAATTCTTTCTTTGTGATGGATCATCCTTTATTATTAACAATATTCAAGAAATCCTTCTCCTCAACCCAGACTTCATGTACAAGGTCTTTAAACTCGGGACACACATCTGCAGCATCAACTCCTTAGAAAGTCAAGAAATGATCAAGATTGTCAAAGCTTTTCTTGAAAAGAAGTGATGGATTGCAATGGATGATTCTAACTAAGACCTATCCATTCCATCCTCACCAACTGTCATTCTAAATACAACAGAAGAATAAAAAAGAATGGCTGCATAGAATATTAAAGAGGCATATATGACTGCATATGGAAATGAATGGGAGAAGAATGAGAATGAAGAAGTCCCTTCCTCTTTGTCTGTTCCTGAAATTTCCAATGAAGCTAAAGCTGAGATCTTAACAGCATCTCTCACATCTGCTGTTATGATCCATGAAGCTGAAGCCGAGGCATCCAATAAAGACAAAGGGAAGGGTATCATGACAGAGGAAGAAGAAAAGAGGATAGAGCAAGAAAAGAAGGAGATGGAAAAAAGAAGAAGAAGAAGAAGAGAAAGAGAAGAGGAGGAGATGGCTGAGCTTAAAAAGGCTCAAGAAAGAAAAACTGCCATACTCCTCAGAGAACAACAAATCTAGTTGTATGCTAAGCAACTGGATGAAACAAGAGTTCATGTTCCTACAGCTTCACAACTAAAAGAAGACGAAGCCTTAGATCTTCAGTTGTAGGAACAGTTCAATAAAGAAGAAGAAGAGAGGGATAGGAAGAGAAAAGAAGAAGCCAACTTCAGAATCACTGACTCTGAACTTGCTAAAGAAATGAGGGAAGAGTGGACTGAAGCTCTGATTTCTCAAGGTGAGGATGCAGATTACCTTGAGAAATTATCAAATAAAGAAATATACAGAGCTTTCATGGGACAGCAAGGTCAACTGGAAAATAAGAAAAGGGCTGAAGAAGAAGAAAAAAGCCAAACAGAAATTCAGGAAGACCATTGCATTCAATGTCAGAACCCATGAAGAAAGGAAGGTTATAATGAACTTCCTGAAGGCTAGAGGTGAGAGTGGAAAGAAGCTGGGTCCCATGAGCTTCATGAACCTGCAAGCCTTATATGTCAAAGTTAAGAAGGAAGAGGAAGAGAGACTGGGGAAGACAGGCTCAAAAAGAAGGGTAAACACTCAAACTGATGAAAGAAAACAAAAGAATCCCAAGCCTACTCTCTCATCCACTCCTTCCTCTATCCAATAACCTTCCACTCTCCCTCCCTCCATCCTCTCCTCCCAAAGAGTCCAAATCCTTTCATCCAGCTCCACCTCATCAACAGCCTCCCAAGAAGAAAACCAAACCTACTGCCACACCAGAAGATTCAAGAGAAATTGTAGTATGGTTCTACAGCAATCAAAACCAATGGTTTGAAGTTTTCAGGGGAAGGGAAGGGTTAAAAAGATCAATCTACAAATCTGTTGATGGGGTGATGCAGCTTCCAGATTCTAATCTTCAGAGAATGATGGAGCTGGGTGAAGCTCATGAGCCTGAAAATGATGGTGGAAGACATCTGTTGCTGGTGATCAAGCATCATTTCAACCCTAGAAAGATGTGGTTATTGATGTTAAACCTCTTCAATCCCACTATCCATTTGTCAGTTGGTCCTACAATGCTGCTCAAGATGAGTACACTTTGATAGATGTCAGAGGTAAGAAGATGAGATGTTCAAGCAAGACCATCTTCAGCATGCCAAGCAAGGACATCAAGACTCTATATGAACTCCCTCTTGACAATCCAAGCACGGACCCCAGAGGCTATGAGACAACAAAGATTGTTGCTCACATGCAAAAGCTTCAGCAACAAAGGCAATAAGAGAGTTTTGGTAGCATCAGTCTAAGGGGAGTTTGTAGAGATAAAGACTGATGGCTACAAAATTCTCTAAGTAAGATTGCTGCAGACTCCATAATTTTGCTGCTGACTTACAAGTTGCTGTAAATAAGGCTAAGTGCTGCAGATAGTTATGTTCTCCTACTGATGAACAAGTTTCCTGTAGATAGCCTTATCTGCTGAAGTCCAAAGTTGCTGCTGATAGGCTTCTAATCAGCATTAAACATTGATGCTGCCGATAGGCAAATCATCAGCAGCTTTGACTTTACTACTGACATTTTTTGCTGCAACACTGACACACCTATTAGCAAAAGGAATGTTATTGGTGCAAAGAACAAAAGACAATGCTCCTATTCTGATCTGTCCTGCAATGATTACTGAGAAGACCTTAGTTTTGATGTTGTCTTTTCATTGCAGCAGTCTTTTCTCTGCAGTTGTCTTTTAGCTACTTGTCTTTTTGTTGTCTACTAATAGTAGTGTAACTTGTAACTGTCAAAGATCAACGGCTTGCGTTTGATCTGATCCTTAGAATCAAGGGTCTGTCTTGATTCTAAGTTCCTTTATTTGTATTGTGTCTTTTCATTTTACAAGTGTGATTCCTAAGTGTTTTCTCTGTAACTTGTAAACCTTGAATATTAATACAACTTGCATTTACCATTATTATCATTGTTTACTTGTATACATTGATTAGTTGTTATTGTTTCCGCCAATCTCAACTAAGAACAGAATCATCGTGTAAACACCGATCCAACAAATACATCTCTATATTTTAATAATAATATATTTTTAAAGAAAATACTAATTATACTAATAAAACACATTTATTTTAAATTATCCCTTATTATAAAAAAACTTTGAAATCTAATTATGTAACTTTTATTTTCAATTAAATAGTAAATAAAAGTCAAATTACATTAAATAGTAATTAACGTATTTTCAAAACTCAATTATATATTAATTTTTACATATTTTGAATTTTGTTTTCTATCATTAATATATGTAATACATTTTTATTCTTGTAAAATATATACATAAATATTTAAGAAATTTATATACTGATATTTTTCACCCTGTATGTAGACACAGGTTCTAAGCTAGTATTTCTTAAAAATTCAAATGTTTTTATGAACTGATTATTTTATTTACGTTTTCATAAGAAATTATATATGTTGTGTATTTAAAAACCTTAAAAAGTGTCTTTCTTCGGTCCACTTTTCGTCTGTGCCCGTCTACAACCACCGTTTTTTTGAGTTAATTACACGGATGGTCCATGTGGTTAATTAGCCTCAAGACATATTATAATCCATAGCAGCCACCATCTTAGGTGTTCGATTTTTGTGTTTGGCCGGTGATTTAGGTGTTGACGGATGGTGTGATTCTGCGGGGAAGAGTCACAGAGATGAAGACCAGGGGAAGGGGGAGTAGAAAGGGTGAGGTGGGTTAGGAAGGTTAAGCTTAATAAAGTGGACCCACAAACCTTTTATTATTTTGTTTTTTAGCTTAAGGGTAAATATGTCATTTAACCCTAACTTAACTAGAAAACTTAATGTCCATCCATGTCAAGGACTACCCATGTTAGAGTTTGGCAAACTAAAGGACCATACATGTAGTTTCTGAAACTTGAGGACCAAACTTTGCAATATGGGCAAACCATAGGGACCATCCGTGTAATTAACTCATATTTTTACTATGCTAGAAACCCGTGTATCACACGTGTTTAATAAAACTCTAAATACTATTATATCATCTCAACCTTTGTGGCCCAAAATCATTCATAGACTTTGCACAATAAAACCATTTGTATTTGTTGGACTTAATCTTTGTTTATTTAACATGAGAAAGTTCAAGGGTGTTTTTGAAGTATTTGGAATGTTTGAGGTTTAGTTTCATTAAAAGTAGTTTGAGTTGAAGTATGAGTCTTGGAAGATTGGGTAAGAGTTTGGCTTGGATGGAAGATGGTTATCGCAAGTTTTCTAGCAGATAGGAGTAGTAGTTTGTTTGAATTAATTAGATAAAATTGTTGGGTTTATTTTAAAGTTTGGTAATTAGCTAATAAGTCGGAGATAAATCCAAGACTTGTTTAGATTATCTATTAGGTAATTGAGTCCTAGTAGGTTTAGTAAGGTTATTTATAGGGATTGTTTGTTTGCAAGTTTAGTTGAATAAATGAGAATGGAAGTTACATAGAATTAATGGGCCTTCAATTGTTATCAAAGCTTAGGCTCTTGATGCTCGGTTTAAAGCAAGAAGAAGCAGTTGTTCGAAGGGTCTACAACATTGTTTTTTTATGTGCTTGGCTCACGAATTGAGAGAAGAACATTAGAAAGTTTCTCTTGATCTGGTGGATCTGTTTGGAGGTCGAGACCTACAAGAAGGAAAGAAGAAGGTTTTCAAGGTTAAGTATGTAATCAAGAACAAGTTTCTTGATGAACTGAAGAAGGTAAAGAAAGTAGGAAAGAAGAAGAAGTGGGAAGAAGGAAAATAAGTAGGAAGAAGAAAGAAAGTAGGAAGAAAGAAGGAAAGAAAGTAGGAAAAGAAGCAAGAAGGAAAGAAAGTAGGAAGGAGAAAGTCAAGCAAGAAAGAAAGAATAGCATAGAACGCAGGTAAGAAAGCAATAGTACGAGTTCGTGAGCAAAGGAACGTGACCAAGTGGAAAGAGAAAGAGAAAGAAAAGAAAGTGATTGTGAACATAAAGATTAAAGGGATGATTGTTGGACTTAATCTTTATTTGTTTAATATGAGAAAGTTCAAGTGGTGTTTTTGGAGTATTTGAAAAGTTTGAGGTTTAGTTTGATTAAAAGTAGTTTGAGTTGAAGCATGAGTCTTGGAAGATTGGGTGATAGTTTGGCTTAGATGGAAGATGGTTATCGCAAGTTTTCTAGCAGATAGGAGTAGTAGTTTGTTTGAATTAATTAGATAAGCTTGTTAGGTTTATTTTAAAGTTTGGTAAATATCTAGTAAGTAGGAGATAAATCCAAGATTTGTTTGGATTGGTAATTGAGTCCTAGTATGTTTGGTAAGGTAGGTCTATTTATAAGGATTGTTTATTTGCAAGTTTAATTGAATAAATGAGAATGAAAGTTACGTAAAATTCCTGGACCTTCGGTATTTAAACCTTTCTATATATAATTTCAGAATATGTAAATGTGGTGCAATCTATAAAAAAAATATGGTTGAATCTCATAAAAAAATTCATCACCCATTAGACATATATGAATTTGGAATTACAGAATAAACAAAAAAAATCTCACGATTAGGTATATAAAAATTTTGAATTCAAGATCTCTTTTGAAAAAAAAAACTTATATTCCTAAAATATTGATTTGTTACAAATATACATAAATAAAAATAGATTTACAATTACTATTATGCCCTCCTAAAAATCAGCGGGAAAAACAATCTCCAGATCACATAATTGTGACATGTGACGTAACCGATTAGTTATTTATTAGACCACGTGTAGTGGGCTGGCACCCCACTCCACCTTACATTTTAACGCTCGTGAAACCATTTCAGGTATGTATTTGAAGGGCGTGAGCCCCAAACGATGCCACCACCCTAACGCCCAAAGCCAATATCTTTTTGTTCCCCATTTAATTGTTTTACCCAATCAAAAAATTACACATAACCTCTTTTGTTTTAATTTATTAATTTAAACATTATTTTATTAAGTGGTTTTAAACCACTACACACTTTTGAAGGGTTAATTAGTTAAAACATCATTGTTTACGTGGCATAAATTTTTTTACTTTTTAGTTAAACTACTACACATAGTCATAGGTATAGATTTGTATTATTTAAAGTTGATTTTTACGTGTTTCATAAGAAATTACCTATGTTGTGTATAATTATTCAATGTAATCAAACCCATTAAATTTTTCTTCTTGCCTCTTTTAACTTCCCTTGTTTTATTACTCTCTCACTTGTTCCTACGGCTCTTCTTAGAGCATGTTCCCGAGAAAGAGAACGAGGCTAAGCCAAATGTAAAGTTAATGAATTGTAAGGCCATCCGGTATACATCAATTTACCACGCCGTCGTCCGATGTGGCAACCTTAATAACGGCGTGATTAAGATGGAACATCGCCCCCTTGCCGCGTGAAGGGGGGCGTGATTCCTTGGCGTGAAAATTTTTACGGGGTGATTTGTGTACTTCAACGTTTACAAAGCCGTTGAACGGCTATATTTTCAAAAAAAAGTTTTTTTTTATTTTTTTTATTTTCATTATTCTCATCTCCTATATAAACACAAATACCTTTCATATTATACCTCATCTCTCATCCCATACTATACATAAAAAGTTTATACTACTAAAATGTCTTAATCATCAAGCGAGTAAGCCCGGGTAATGGAGTTCGGAGTTATGGCATTGGCGGCGGTTAGGTGGTGGCAAGAGCCGGAATCATCCTCAACACCATTAAAACGAATCGCACGTCTCAACCGTGATCGGTGTAATTTCCAAGATTTTCCGACGTATCATTTCCCGGTTATCATATTGTAATTCTATCTTTCTGTTGTAACCTATCTACTTTAAATTTCAAGAACGTATCATTTCCTAAATCCTTGCACGTGTTATAACATTTAATCCTGGAAACTTATTTAAAAGATTAATTTCTTAATAAATAGATATAAATTAAGTTGTTATATTAAAAAAACCAATTATACTTAAAACATAGGTATAGATATATATCTAAATATATGTATGTATTTATATCCTAAAAATAAAATATGTTAAATTCTTAAAACTTTATAAGTTTATAATTATTATTATGTAAATAATATAGTTAATAAACTTATTAACATTAAATACATAAAACTTGTAAAATTATAAACTTAGATTATTCTATAAAATTATAAAATAATAAGCTATAAAACTTACAAAAACTTAGAGGAATTTTATAAAAATAAAACATTTATTTATTTTATAAAGTCTAGGGTCTAAACTGCCATTCTTGAAAACTTGTTTAAACTAAAAATCATGTTTTAGCATAAAAAGATAAAGACTTCAAACTTCAGGGACTGAAAGTGCAATTAACCCAATCTCCCGAATTCGAAATCAGTCTCAGGTTCGAATCCTTCCGAGCCCGGTTTTCATCCCTTTATTATCAAAAACGCGTATTCAGTCGAATTTAATGCTCCTCGAGCTTCCCATCGAGCATGCAACCCAAACCCAAGAACTTTCAATGCTCGAAATCAATTCTATCGGCCGCGTGATTCGAATTTGAATTCGATTTATCCACCTGTTAACTTCCCAATTGTACGAGCATTAAACGATTGAAATGGTTATAAAAACCAACCCAGGCACCTTCACGACACCTCCCTCAAACTCTCTGAACTCCCAATTTCATCGTTCATCACCTGCATTTGCCGATTCAAACATGTGGACGGTCGTTTCTGAGCTTGAACCGGTTCTCCCTCGATTCGATATCAAAACAGGTAATTCGAATGACCATTCTTATCGTTTTCATCCCATAATCAAAAGCCCTCTGTCAATTTACAATGATAGAGGGATTTTTGATTCGTATTTGATGGATTTTGATTCTAGGGTTTATACGGGAATTAGGGGTGATTTGGGATTGTGTTTAAGTATTTTATTTTTCATGTTTAACACCAGCGAGGCCCGTAGCCTGGTGGTTTGTGCGTTGGTGTGTGGACTCAGGCGGCCCGGGTTCGAATCCGGCGGGCCTGAGTTTTGTGTTTTTTATTTTTTAATGCTTTTATTCAGATTTAATATTTCCAACTATTTTTATAAAATCTGTTAAACTTTTATAAACTTAAAACTAATTTTTATTTATACTTTTATTTCCAAAATCAATTTTATTTAATTAAACTTAGTTAAAAACTTATAACAATTAAATCTTTAAAAATTAGTTTTTAAATACTTAAAAACTATAAAAATAATTTAAAATTTTATATAACTTATATATTCAACAGAAACTATTTTATAAAATCAGAAAGTTTAATTTGTTATTTATTTTCTAGAATAGACAAATTATTTTTGTTTTAAACTTTAAATAATAATTATAAACTTTAATTAAACAGAAACATATATAAATTTTATAAAATCAGAAAAGGTTTATAAAACTTTTATTTTATTTAGAAATCAAAAGACTTGTAAACTTATATATATATTTTTATATAAAACAGAAAGCTATTTATTTATTTAAATTTAAAACAGAAAAATAAATATATATTATTTTCAGAAATGTTATAAACTTATAAACTTTATAAAATTAAAACAGAAACTTTAATTTAAAACATTTATAAACCTATATTTAAAACATAAAATACTTATAAACTTTTAAATTAAAAGAAATTCTTTTTAACACTTTATGAACTTATGATTTCATTTAAACTTTTAAAAGCATTCTAAATAATATTACAAGTTACTTTTTGTAAAATGAATACTTTATGATTAAATCTTAAATGATTAATATTAATTATTTTAATTAGATAAAGTAATTAATTTAAATTCTTTTAAGTAGTTACTATTTATTCTTATTATTATATATTCTTTTACTTATTTATTATTACAACTTTATTTATAAATACTTAGAAAACTATTTCAGATTACTATTACCTATCATGTGTTATTAATAATCATAAAGCTCTTTAAATAATTATATTAATTAATTAATAATTATTTTTAACTATAAACTTAATAAACTTTGATATTTCAAGTCTTGTATCATCTATTTAAAACCGTATTTAAAATTTTGATTAAACATTATAAATAACACAATCATTCTCGTCTCCATTTGGAACCCTAGTTAATCATAGAACCTAGATCCATTGCCATAGACTTTTAGGATCAAACTTTTAACTTTAGACTTTGTTATTTAGGCTTGTTGTGAGATACTCTTCCTCGAGGCTTTACTACACTTTATCTTTGTTAGAAACTCTTTCATCATTCCAAGTGAGTATACTTAGCCTCTTTTTGCTTTGTTTTGTTTATAAACTTGGGGTGAAACATGTATGAAACTTTTAGACTTATACAATTCATAAACAACTATGTCTATATGCTTTCATTGTGTTATGTGTTTTGAGACTAGCATGCTTAAATTAGACTTAACTCTAGCATACCCATTAACCTTGCTCGAGCCTACATTGACAATAATAGATCTATTGTATTTGACCAATCCACGTAGTTTGATTGACCCTTCGGGGGGAGCCCATGGTGATTGTTACTGGACCTATTCTTTTAGGGTAACCTTCGGGTTTTGCCTAATCTTGGTTGGAAGGATTGATATGCAAAATGTTTAAACTAGTTTGTTTCTCACACTTATACCTTAGATGCATGTACATAGTGAATTGTAAAACTTTCAAAGACTTTGTTAAACCGTGTCAAAACCTTTGTATCTCACCAACTATTTTTAGTTGACAGTTTATTTAACATGTTTCAGGTGATCAAGTTTGAGGCTTTCTTGTGATCATATAGGATGCTTTGGACTTAGAGAATTTATCGATTAAATCTTTTATTCTTGTTATGTTTTGTTGAACTATGTGTTTTCCTTTTCTTGTATTGAACTTTTGAAAGTTATTAATGAAATATTTAAATTTTAATAGTCAACCTTATGCTTTTGAACAACCGTGTCCACCCCGACGTATAATCCGCCGTCGGTTGGGGTGTGACAGATTGGTATCATAGCCTTGGTTATAGGGAATTAGGTTATTAGACACATGACCTAGACTATAACTTAGGATTCTCAAACATGAGTTATCTCATGTCCCTTACTAGGAATCACCTCTATATTCTATTCTTAAATCTTAAACCCTATACGTGCATGCTTATACTTGGAACCTTATACTTCTATTTATTTACATATTGCAACAATCTACTACATCGAGGTCATATTCTTTGACTTCAAGTCTAATCCAAAAACTAACTCTCGTCAAGAGTATTTAAGTTCTAAACAATGTGTGAGAACTTGTGCGGACCGGAAGGGTGGATGCTTGTATTTTGGGAAATTCTGTCTAGGAAAGCATTTCGTACAAATCCAGACCAACCGTTAGACCTGTATGCTTTCTTGGGAATTCTTAGGATGAGTGTCCACTATTAGGAATGCATGACTTTTCTAACATTGTTGAATTTAAATTACTTTTGATATGTCAGAGTACCTATTTAGTGATGTGAACTAAGTGGGTGCCATCTAAATGTTTTATTCTTAATGGTTTTGTGATTTCAAATTCTCATCTATAATCCTTACTCTATGATTCTTATGCTCATTCTTTTCATTTGTTTGTCTCTTTATAGTATGCCTCCTCGTCGTAGCCGAAGCCGAACTCTTGCCATCCTGATTGCCCGGCAAATGGCTAAGGTCCTACCTACTTTGGTGACCGAACTGAACCAAGATGTAGCTAGCAACAGTGCTAACTCCGGGTCAAACCAATCTGGTACAAACCTTCCATGTACCTTCAAGCATTTCAACTCATGTAATCTCGCCAAATTCTTTGGGACTGAGGGAGCCACTGGTCTTCTCCAATGGTTCGAAAGCATGGAGAGCACTTTCCTCAATAACGATTGTCCCGATAATCTCAGAGTCTGTCATGCTTCGAGTGTCCTTCAAAAGAGGGCGCTTACGTGGTGGAACGGTGAAAAGCGTAATCGTGGTGTGGACACTGCTATGTCTCTAACATGGACCGAGTTTAAAGACTTAATGATTGAGGAATTTTGCCCAAGAAACGAGATGAAAAAGCTCGAAGCTAAGTTCTGGGATCTTGCCCAGGATAGCGGGGAAAACCTCATTTATACGACTCGTTTCCATGAATTGAGTTTGCTAGTGCCTCATATGGTCACTCCTCTGTCTCGGGCTATTGAAAAGTATATCAGCGGGTTGCCAATGAAAATTCAGGATACTGTGTGGGGTCGGACCCTGCCACCTTGGAAGACGCCATACGTCTTTCCGCTACTCTGACAGATAACCATGCGAAAGCAGGGACTTCGTTAAGAAAGAGTTCCAAGAAAACCGTTGATACTCCTACTCCTGAACCTTTCAAAGTAGTCAAGGTTGAACCCTCTTACAACAAGAAGTGTAAGGCCAAAAACTTTGTGGTGGTCACACCGGTTTCTCCTTTGACCCAAGTTGCTCCTGCTAATAAGCCTTATGTAGGAACACATCCTCAATGCAACACCTGCAAGTTCCATCATCCAGCCTCTATGTCATGCCGTTTGTGTAATCTTTGTGGCCGCTATGGACACATAGCTACCACGTGTTTTGTTCCTAGACCTCCATCTGTTCAAGGAAATCGTCCCAATGCTCCTGCACCACCAGCCATCGCAAATGGTCTTGGATGTGGTGATCCAACCCATTTTCGTAATCAGTGCCCAAATCTCATCAATGGGAAACAAGGAGCACGTGGACGTGCCTTCAACATCAATGCTAACGAAGCCCAGACCAACACTGATGTGGTCAACAGTAGGTTTCTAGTAAATTATCAATATGCTTCAGTTTTATTTGATACCGGTGCCGATAAAAGTTTCATTTCTTTGGAATTTGAATTTCTACTTGCTAAAAACCGCTCTAAGTTAGAACAACCTATTATAGTAGAAGTAGCTAATGGAAATCCTATAACTATTGACTCCGTCATTCGTGATTGTGTTCTTAATTTTAACGATCATGCCTTTCCGATTAATCTTATTCCGACGCATCTTGGAAGCTTTGACGTTATTGTGGGCATGGATTGGTTAGCCGAGCACAATGCTGAAATCGTGTGCTTCGAAAAGTGCATTCGCATTCCTCTTTCTTTTGGGAGTATCTTGAAAATCTATGGAGAAAAACCATCTAGTGGTCTCAAACTCATGTCATGTACTACAGCCCAGAAATACTTACGAAAGAATTACGTTGCCTTTTTAGCCAACATTATGGAAAAGAAGGAAAAGGGAAAGAGTATTCAAGACATTCCTATCATTCGTGACTTTCCAGAAGTATTTCCTAAAGACTTACCAGGTCTTCCTCCCATACGTCAAGTCGAATTCAGAATCGATCTCATTCTGGGAGCTAATCCTGTAGCCAAATCACCTTACCATCTTGCACCTTCGGAGATGCAAGAGTTGGCAAGCCAATTACAAGAGCTTTCTGAAAAAAAATTTCATTCGTCCTAGCGTTTCGCCTTGGGGAGCACCCGTTTTATTTGTGAAAAAGAAAGGCGGATCCTTCCATATGTGCATTGATTATCGTGAACTCAATAAGCTTACCGTCAAGAACCGTTATCCTTTGCCAAGAATTGATGATATTTTTGATCAACTTCAAGGTTGTTTGTGTTTTTCCAAGATTGATCTTCATTCCGGTTACCATCAACTCCGTGTCCTTGAGGATGATATTCCAAAGACAGCCTTTCGTACAAGATTTGGTCACTACGAGTTTATGGTTATGCCTTTTGGTCTAACCAATGCACCTACGGTATTCATGGACTTAGACCGTACTTGGACAAGTTCTTAATTGTCTTCATTGACGATATTCTAATCTATTCTAAAACCAAGAAGGATCACGAAGAACACCTATGTTTGGTGTTAGATCTTTTGAGGAAGGAGAAATTGTTTGCCAAATTTTCCAAATGTGAATTCTGGCTAAATGAAGTCCAATTCTTAGGGCATATAGTCAACGAGAAATGAATTCACGTGGATCCCGCAAAGATCGATGCGGTGAAAAACTGGAAGGCTTCAAAGACCCCTACAGAAGTTCATTCATTTCTTGGTCTAGCCAGTTATTACCGTCGTTTCATTTCTAACTTTTCCAAAGTTGCGGTGCCTCTCACAACCTTAACTCATAAAGGCAAGCCTAACGAGTGGGGACCGAAACAAGAAGAAGCCTTTCAAACCCTTAAGCAAAAAATTTGTGACGCTCTAATCCTGACTCTTCCTGAGGGTAATGATGACTTCGTAGTTTATTGTGATGCATCTAACCAAGGTCTCGGTTGTGTCCTTATGCAACGGGGCAAGGTTATTGCCAACGCGTCAAGGTAACTTAAGACCCATGAAAAGAACTACACAACGCACGATCTCGAATTGGGTGCGGTTGTCTTTGCTCTCAAAATCTGGCGACACTACCTCTACGGTACTAAGTGTGTGGTTTTAACTAATCGCAAAAGCCTCCAGCATATTTTCAATCAGAAGGAACTCAACATGAGGCAACGACGTTGGGTTGAATTACTTAACGACTATGACTGTGACATTCGCTACCAACCTGGAAAGGTGAATGTTGTAGCCGATGCTTTGAGTCGAAAGGAACACACCATGTTACATTGTGTGAGAATTCAAAACGACATTCAAAACTGCATTCTTGAAGTTCAACACCTTTCAGTTACTGAAGGGAATATGTACAACGAAATGGCACGCGGAGCTGAACTCCAATTAGAATCTAAGCCTAACGGCTTGCTCTACTTCTTGAATCGTATCTGGATTCCCGATCGTGATAACCTTTGTACGTTTATCTTGAACGAGGCTCATAAGACTCGTTATTCGGTTCATCCTGGTGCGGATAAAATGCACAAGGACCTTCGTTACCAATATTGGTGGCCCGGCATGAAGAAGGACACTGCTCTATATGTAGCAAAGTGCCTCACTTGTTCTAAAGTTAAAGCCGAGCATCAGCGTCCATCTGGTCTTCTTGAGCAACCAGAAATTCCTATGTGGAAATGGGAGTGTATAGCAATGGATTTCATTACAAAACTTCCATGCACATCTCATGGTCACGATAGTATTTGGGTGATCGTTGACCGTCTGACTAAATCTGCACATTTCTTGCCTATTCGCGAGGACTATGGAGTCAAGAAATTGGCTCGGATCTACATTAACGAAGTGGTTAGTCATCACAGTGTGCCTCTTAACATAATCTCTGACCGTGATGGTCGTTTCACTTCTCGTTTCTAGCAATCTTTGCAATCTGCTCTTGGTACTCAGTTGAACCTCAGCACAGCTTACCATCCTCAAACCGATGGTCAATTCGAGAGAACCATTCAAACCTTGGAAAACATGCTTAGGGCATGTGTTATTGACTTTGGCGGTAGTTGGGATTCACATCTACCTTTGATTGAGTTTTCATACAACAATAGCTACCATACCAGCATCAACATGGCACCTTTTGAAGCTCTCTATGGTTGTAAGTGTCGTTCTCCTATTTGTTGGAACGAGATCGGTGAAGCACAAATCACCAGACCCGAACTTATTTAGGAAACATCCGATAAGGTCTTCCGTATTCGTGATAATCTTCTGCTGGCTAGAGGTCGGCAAAAGAGCTATGCTGACATGCGATGAAAACCTTTGGAATTCCAAGTCGGTGATCTCGTACTTCTAAAGGTATTTCCTTGGAAGGGAGTGGTTCGGTTTGGGAAGAAAGGTAAACTAGCACCTATTTTCGTGGGTCCTTTTAAGATTCTCGAAAGGATTGGGAAAGTGGCCTACAAGCTCGAATTACCCAAAGAGCTCAGCAACATTCATCCGACTTTTCACGTCTTCAATCTCAAAAAGTGTCTTGCTGATGAGAACCTCCACATACCTCTCGATGAAGTGCGCATTGATGAAACTATGCACTTCGTAGAAAACCCGTGGAAATCATGGACCGTAAAGTCAAGCAACTCAAGCGTAGTCGAATCTAAACGTGGCATAGAGTTCAATTGGGAACAGGAAGACCAAATGAAAGACAAGTACCCGCATCTCTTCCCTGGACCCTCCTCTTAAATTTCGGGACGAAATTTCCTAAACTAGGTGAGACTATAATATCTAGTATTTTCCGATGTAACGTTTCCCGGTTATCATATTGTAATTCTATCTTTCTGTTGTAACCTATCTACTTTAAATTTCATGAACGTATCCTTTCCTAAATCCTTGCACGTGTTATAACATTAATCCTTGAAACTTATTTAAAGGACTAATTTCTTAATAAATAGATATAAATTAAGTTGTTATATAAAAAAAACCAATTATACTTAAAACATAGGTATAGATATATATATAAATATATGTATGTATTTATATCTTATAAATAAAATATGTTAAATTCTTAAAACTTTATAAGTTTATAATTATTATTATGTAAATAATATAATTAATAAACTTATTAACATTAAATACATAAAACTTGTAAAATTATAAACTTAGAGATTATTCTATAAAATTATAAAATAATAAGCTATAAAACTTATAAAAACTTAGAGGAATTTTATAAAAATAAAATATTTATTTATTTTATAAAGTCCAAGGTCTAAACTGCCATTCTTGAAAACTTGTTTAAACTAAAAATCATGTTTTAGCATAAAAAGATAAAGACTACAAACTTCAGGGACTGAAAGTACAATTAACCCAATCTCCCGAATTCAAAATCAGTCTCAGGTTTGAATCCTTCCAAGCCTGATTTTCATCCGCTTATTATCAAAAACGCATATTCGATCGAATTTAATGCTCCTCGAGCTTCCCACCGAGCATGTGACCCAAACCCAAGAACTTTCAATGCTCGAAATCAATTCTATCGGCCTCGTGATTCGAATTTGAATTCGATTTATCCACCAGTTGACTTCAAAATTGTACTAGCATTAAACGATGGAATTGGTTATAAAAACCAACCCATACACCTTCGCGACACCTCCTTTAAACTCCCTGAACTCCCAATTTCATCTTTCATCACCTGCATTTGCCGATTCAAACCTGTGGACAGCCGTTTCTGAGCTTGAACTGGTTCTCCCTCGATTCAATATCAAAACAGGTAATTCGAATGACCATTCTTATCGTTTTCATCCCATAATCAAAAGCCCTCTGTCAAATTACAATGATAGAGGGATTTTCGATTCGTATTTGACGGATTTTGATTCTAGGGTTCATACGGGAATTAGGGGTGATTTGGGATTGTGTTTAAGTATTTTATTTTCCATGTCTAACACCAGCGAGGCCCGTAGCCGGGTGGTTTGTGCGTTGGTGTGTGGACTCAGGCGGCCCGGGTTCGAATCCGGCGGGCCTGAGTTTTTGTTTTTTATTTTTTAATGCTTTTATTCAGATTTAATATTTCCAACTATTTTTATAAAATCTGTTAAACTTTTATAAACTTAAAACTAATTTTTATTTATACTTTTATTTCCAGAATCATTTTATTTAATTAAACTTAGTTAAAAACTTATAAGAATTAAATCTTTAAAAATTAGTTTTTAAATACTTAAAAACTATAAAAATACTTTAAAATTTTATATAACCTATATATTCAACAGAAACTATTTTATAAAATCATAAAATTTAATTTGTTATTTATTTTCTGGAATAAATAAAATTATTTTTGTTTTAAACTTTAAATAATAATTATAAACTTTAATTAAACAGAAACTTATAAAATTTTTATAAAATCAGAAAAGGTTTATAAAACTTATATTTTATTTAGAAATCAAAAGACTTGTAAACTTATATATATATATTTTATATAAAACAGAAAGTTATTTATTTATTTAAATTTAAAACAGAAAAATAAATATACTTTATTTTCAGAAATGTTATAAACTTATAAACTTTATAAAATTAAAACAGAAACTTTAATTTAAAACATTTATAAACCTATATTTAAAACATAAAATACTTATAAACTATTAAATTAAATGAAACTCTTTTAAACACTTTATGAACTTATGATTTCATTTAAACTTTTAAAAACATTCTAAATAATATTACAAGTTACTTTTTGTAAAATGAATACTTTATGATTAAATCTTAAATGATTTATATTAATTATTTTAATTAGATAAAGTAATTATTTTTAATTCTTTTAAGTAGTTATTATTTATTCTTATTATTATATATTCTTTTACTTATTTATTATTACAACTTTATTTATAAATACTTAGAAAACTATTTTAGATTATTATTACCTATCATGTGTAATTAATAATCATAAAGCTTTTTAAATATTTATATTAATTAAATAATAAATATTTTAAACTATAAACTTAATAAACTTTGATATTTCAAGTCTTGTGTCATCTATTTAAAACCGTATTTAGAATTTTGATTAAACTTTATAAATAACACAATCATTCTCGTCTCCATTTGAAACCCTAGTTAATCATAGAACCTAGATCCATAGCCATAGACTTTTAGGATCAAACTTTTAACTTTAGACTTTGTTATTTAGGCTTGTTGTGAGGATATTATTTCTCGAGGCTTTACTACACTTTATCTTTGTTGGGAACTCTTTCATCATTTCAAGTGAGTATACTTAGCCCCTTTTTGCTTTGTTTTGTTTATAAACTTGGGGTGAAACATGATTGAAACTTTTAAAATTATACAATTCATAAACAACTATGTCTATATGCTTTCCTTGTGTTATGTGTTTTGAGACTTGCATGCTTAAATTACACTTAACTCTAGCATACTCATTAATCTTGATCAAGTCTACAGTGACAATAATAGATCTATTGTATTTGATCAATCCACCTAGTTTGATTGACCCTTCAGGGGGAGCCCATGGTGATAGTTACTGGACCTATTATTTAAGGGTAAACTTCGGGTTATGCCTAATCTTGGTTGGAAGGATTGATATGCAAAATGTTTAAACTTGTTTGTTTCTCACACTTATACATTAGATGCATGTACATAGTGAATTGTAAAACTTTCAAAAACTTTGTTAAACCGTGTCAAAACATTTGTATCTCACCAACTATTTTTAGTTGACAGTTTCATGTTTCAGATGCTCAAGTTTGAGGCTTTCTTGTGATCATATAGGATGCTTTGGACTTAGAGAATTTATCGATTAAATCTTGTATTCTTGTTATGTTTTGTTGAACTATGTGTTTTCCTTTTCTTGTATTGAACATTTGAAAGTTATTAATGAAGTATTTAAATTTTAATAGTCAACCTTGTGCTTTTGAACAATCGTGGCCGCCTCGACGTATAATCCGGAACATTATGTATGCTTGTGTGATTTTTGCATAATATGATTTTAAAGGATTAAGGAGTGACAATTTGTCAATACAACCCAAATGAGGAGGAGTTTAAGCACGAAGAAATTGATAAAGATCAAAAACGAGTAAACCGACAAGAAATACGCAATCGAGAAATTCATAACACTCTAAAGGCGGATTTGATTGAGTGTTTATGAAAATTCAAATATTCATGGGAAATTTTTTTTTGTAATGTAACTTTTTTTTAATTATTAATGTAATTTGTTTTTTAGTTATTAATGTAATTTTTTTAATTATTAATGAAATATTATTTATTATGTTTTATTTTATTTAAATGAAATATTATGTTTTATTTTATTTAAATAAAAATTAAAAAATAAACATTTAATTATCACACCACCATAATCACACGGGTATACCCCTTGCCAAGTGATGGATGGTGTGATAATGAGGGTAGTGACGTGGCGCCACATGACGTGCATTTTATTATCATATCACACCACAATCACACGGGTATACCCCATGCTCTAAGTTTGTAACTATAACAACGATAAAATAAACGATGAAAGAGTAAATCAAGTACAATTGTACAAACAAAATCTTAATAAAATGAGGATACAACTTGTAACACTTAGCCCCAAGAAAAGTGCAAACCAAATCTTAATAAAATGAGGATACAACTTGTAACACTTAGCCCTAAGAAAAGTACAAACGGAATCTTAATAAAATGATGATACAACTTGTAACACTCAGACTCAAAACGACTCATGTGTCATCATTACATCAATAGTAAACAAAAGCACAATTTCTTAATCACTTAAATAGAATTACAACAAAACATACTCAAATCAAATTCATGTTCAATACATCTATTAAAAATTTAATTACTCTAAGCTTTAAATTTGTGTTATCTTCATTGCCCAACTAGAAACCATTGGAAAACATGTTGTTCACAAAGAAAAGCGTGAGCGAGCCAATAGATGAAATAAACATAAGGGTACAACCCTAAGTATCCCAAGTACCCTAATGACTCTAACCAATGAGAAAATGTCACTTCATTTTTATCCAAATCCAACCCAAAGTATCCAAAGAGGTGGGGGCACAACCCTAATACCCTAAACCATTTATTCTCATTTATTGAAGAAGAGCCTTAACACAGACGGGTAGTTATACCCAGAAGCAATACCCGCAAGGGGTACTCGAACCATTGGCGTCGATGTACCCGTGGCTACCTGAGTACCCGCATGTCTATACCTGAAGGTGCCTCCATCGCCCTAATAGATAGGAAAAGCATGAGTGAGCTGATAGATTTTTTTTTTGTGAACAACAATTCCTAGATATTTAGGATAAATACATCACAACCTGTACTTTACAGGATTTGAACTCCCAATCTTTTGGTTGTGGGGTACACCACTTAACCACTAGATGTCCCTTAGGGACAAGTGAGCTGATAGATGGAATAATCATAATAGATCAGCTAAATATGAGGAGTATTGCTCAATATAAGAGAGTTTGTTCATAACTTAACCTCGTAACTATATAACAATATTATCTTTACGAAAAGTTTACCCACCTAAAATCCTCTTAGTTGTGACATTATATAAAAAGATATGTTTTATTGTTTTTGGAATATGTTATGAAGTAATTTATAACAACTTAAAATAGAAGTACAACAAACATACTCAACTAAATTCATGTTCAATACATTATTTAAAACTGAGTTACTCTAAGCTCTAAATTTGTGTTATCTGAATGAGTTAATCTTGATTTTACGAAAGAAAAAGCGTCGGTTTGGAAGAACGTGAAAGTTGAAGGGGTGATCTGGAACTAGTTAATTAATTAGTATTCAATTAATAGTTTGAATGTTTAGATAAAGTTATATTTAGCTATTAGTTTGTTGGATTTAGTATTAGATTATAATTAAAAGAAGTATTTGATTATGATTAGTATACTTTATTTTAGTATAAATAGATGGTTAAGGCTTATGTAATTGCAAGTCAAGAATTATAATAAAAAAGAGTAGATCGGTTGTTGAGATCAAATTTTGTGTTAGGGTTCTTGGGCCTGATTTCCAACATTATCTTCTTTGTCAATCCAAAAAAACATCAAAAATCTGTCGTTGACAAAGAAAGTAATGAGTCAATAAATGGAATAAACTTAAAAAATAAGCTAGATAGAAGTATTGATCAAGATAACCGAGAGGTTGTTCATAACTTAAGCTCTTAATTGTATAACAATATTATCTTTATAAAAAGTTTACCCTCCTAAAACACCCTTTGTTATGAAATTATAAAAAATATATGTTTTATTGTTTTGTGTATAAATTCTCTTAGAATATGTTATGAAGTAAAACTCAACGGTTTTTGTTAAATTAAAATGTTTCTTTTATTTCATGAAAATTACGAGTAAAAAGTTTTGTACCCAACTATTGGCAAGTTTAACGAGCTCTATCAAGCATGGTGATTAATGTGACATGGGTTTAAGAGTTGAAGCACCTAATAAATCTAACAAGCATATCTCGTATCATTAGTTAGGAGTCGCAAATCGGATATCATAATAACGAAGTGTAGAGCATAGTAAAGGCTCGAAAATCTAAACAACTAGCATAAGGTTATATCTAATGGGAGTATGGGACTACACAGATTCATAAATTAAATACATTACGATTTATGTGAAATGTCAAACGGTTCACAACGATCTCTGTGTAAGTTGTGTGGTTTGTTTTTAAAGATGAAATCAAATTCGACTTAGAAAAGTCACGTTGAAAAATCATGCAAGGCGTTGAAAGACATTCCAGGTGAAGGTGAAGTATCAATGTCAAATGAGGGAGGAATTTTGAATTTTGATGTAAATATGGTTCGGTAAGAATGTTAAAGTTGGTGACTCAAGAGGGGTTGTCGTTCAACCACTAACCCGCGTTTGACAATGATGATTCAAGAAATGCTTCAACCACGCTATAATTAAGTAAGTCGCACTACCCTTAGACGTGATTGTTTAAAAATGTGACAAAAAAACAAAAAAAACGAATTAATTTTAGGCTTTCAGAAATTACAAAGCAGTGTAAACTTAACTACCGATGTTTGATCGACGACACACGGACACGGTAACCAGATTCGTACATTTGCATTACCGCTTACTAGGTAAATCCCGATACGTGGCAAATGATGAAGCATAAAATTGCGTTTGAATTATTTAGATTTCCGTATACTAGAGAAAATTTATTTCACATTTTAAATAATGTAACAACTTTTAATTAGAAAATAAAAATTTTTCAATATCATTTGACAACGCCTCAAATAATGTAAGTGCGACTGCAAAACTAAAATTAAAATATCAACCTATTTGTAACAACGTTTATGTGTTACATGCATCATTAACTTGATTGTGCAAGACGAACCCGTTATTCAAGAAATTCAAGATTTAAAAGACGATTTGTATAGGATTTGGGTTTTCCACTCAATAAACCGTCTTCAAACCAAACTGGTTTTGACCAAATTGACCCAAACCGGTTTGATTTGAAAAACTGGTTTATACAAACTAGTTTCGATTTCGAGTCGGGTCAGTTTTCAAACCGGTTTAGAATCCCAAACCCGTTTTCTAACATGGGCCAAAAAGCCTTTTTTATGATGGGCCAAAAATAAACCTAACTAGTCAAGGCCTATCAACGTCAGCGTTTCACCTTTACGGTTAAACCATATAAAACCCCCAATTTATCATATTTTCATTTCCAGACAAAACCTAAAATTTCTCAATCGGAAAGACTAAACCGGAGATGACGACGACGACCAACGACACCACCACTTCCCCAACCAAAAACCCCAAGAAGACCAATCTCTTAGATCACAACTCCATCAAGCACCTACTCGACGAAACTGTCACCGAGGTAACATCAATTTCACTCAAACATCTCCAATTTTCAATTTCAGATTCAGTTTCAGTAGTCACGTATGTTGTGATTTTGATCCAGATCGTGACTAGCCGCGGTTACAGGGAAGATGTGAGGATGAGTAACGTTAGGTTGTTGATCGGAGCGATCATTATCGTAATTGCGCTTTTTGCTCAGTTCTACAATAAGAAGTTTCCGGATAACAAGAATTTCCTCATCGGATGCATCGTGTTATATCCTTTTATGTGTCTGAAATTGAATTTTAAGTTTTAGTGTTGTGATCTACTGTTTTAAATGTTAGTATTATACTATTAGGATGAGGAATTTAGGTTTGTTTGATCTTTAACTATGGCAAGTATGTGTTATTCAATGGAATATTGCAGCTGATTGTCTACACCAAGGAAAAGAATGCATTTTTGTTTACCTACCCTCCTACAGTAAGTTTTTTTTAATAATTCTGTTCTAGTTTGGATTTGATTTGATTTGATATGATAATTAACCTTCTGTGAATCTATTTGAAGTCTTAACATAGGTGGCGTACCTTATAGGCTATATTGTTATGCTATCTGTATGGTTTACTTTCTACATGAGTGTGAAACCTGGAATAATATTGAAACAATGTGCTTGAGTTGAATTATTGGTAATTCTTGAAGCCTGGGACTAGGATCTGGCTTCTTGCACTTTTTGAAATATGGAAAGTTGGAAATTACAATGTTATATAATCAAGTGTATTGCAGTTTTGGGTAAATTGGGAATAAAGTCTCTCAGTTTTTGGCTCACACATATGTTTCTGAAGTGCCTAGTATTTGAGTATTATCATGGCAGCTAGCTACTTACCTTGATTTGGCTTGTACTTTGCTGTATATATGTGTGTGTGTGTTTCAAGATTGAGCTTTTCCTTGAACTTTACAATGTGTAACTTATTGTGAATTCTTGTAATGGATGTGAGCATAAATCATCTAGTTTTGAAGAAACAAGGTCAGGATAGGGAAAACTGATCCCTCTCAGGAAACAGTAATAATCGTCTTTCATGTTCCTCGTTAAGATTGTTAGGGGTTTGGTTTGTATATGTGTATATGTTTGAAAGAAAAGGAGAGAGAAAGTCCATCCCTCTTAATAGGTTTGAAGTAGGTAACCCATGCTTCTTGGGTTTTCTTAAACCCATTCCCTTAAAACAAGCACAATGTGCCACTTTCATTTCCATTCTTAAACCCACAAACCAAAGTTTTTTTGTCATCTCAAGTGAAATAAATTGTTCTGTAATAAGTTTTTGAACCTTGTATGCTTTAATCTCTTCGTAGGGTGCACATTCCACCCTGCTGTACAAACAAAATATTTTTTTAGCATGCCAATGCCCATGCTACAATTATTTTGAAGTTCTAAAACAGATACATCATGTGAAATTATAATTCCAAAAATTATGTTCAATAAACAGGTAATTACAATATAAGGCCCAAATCAAGGCATCTTTTAACTAACTTTTGCAATCAGCAGAAAAAAGTTTTAGCAATGAAATCACATTTCAGCTATGATGACACATTCTAGATAGGTAGATATTAGTAATAAAAGTTACCTTCTAAATATTTAGTGAATAATTAGGCGTTGAAAGGTACTCAATTTCACGACTTGCCACGAATATCAAGTTGTGTGCTTTAGAAATCAGCAATGTGTTTATTTTTCTAGTCCTGGGTTAATCCCCAATACGTATGTTACTATTTGACCCATATTTTACCCATTGTTTTCATAAAGCCTCTGCTTTCATATTATGTTGGACTGTTATCCATTTCAATCTTATGTGCTAGTGCACATCGGTTCCTCTTTCACTAGCTCTAAAATTAAGTTTTATTCAAAAGAATTATTGCAATGTATCATACAATGGCAATGGTTCTTTGTGCAAAATAGCCATGCATGCAAATTGGCCCCATGAAGACTTTTCATAATGCACACGTTGTGCTGAATGTTAGAGGGAAAAATTCAATGGTACATCATTGTATAAAGATGTAATTGATTTGAGCACTTTGGTGTATTTATCACCTTAAGATATTTTACATTATGTTTTTTTATATCATGTTTAAACTTTTCTGGGTATAGCACATGACATAATATTTTTATTTTTGATAGCGTACTGGTATCCATCTTCATTTATCAAGTTTGTTATATTTGCAGGGCTCTGCTTATAACAGCACTGGGTTGATGGTGTCTTCTAAGTTGCCCAGATTCTCTGACATGTATACTTTAACGATAGCGAGCGCTGATCCTAAATCCATTTCCGCAAAGCCAACTGTGGAGTTTACCAAAAGCGTCACGAAATGGTTCTCTCTCTCTCTCTCTCTCTCACACACACACACACAACAGACACACACAATCATGATCTAACTTTAAAAAGAGATTTTTTCCGATCAATCATTATGCTCTCATTCTTTGATGATTTTCTAGTTTGTGTTTGTCTAAAAGGAAGAACAAAAGATTTGGTAATTCTATTGTCTAGGGTATTCTTTTTTCCTGTTTTTAATAAAGGTGGTTTTTCAACAACCCACTTATCTATGAACAAATCGATTTGGGTTTTTTTTTCCTGGGTCTAAAGGGTAAAAAAAGCTAGCTAAAAAGAGACGGGTAGAATTGGTTAGCCAGGTTGTAAGATGCCAAAGTTGTATTCTTAATGCATAAAGCTCCTACGTCATTATATTAAAAAGTAGATTATTATTGAGATGATCTATTTTTTTAATCATTCTATACCAATTTTTGACAGAAAAAATATAAATTTTGGACAAAATGTGTCCCAAGCCTATATGACCCATGTAAAAAGTTACTCAATTTGATCCAAAACCTATTTTGACTCTGTTCTCTATTTAACCTTTTAGGACTAGGTAATTGTTTCTAAAGTTGCGTATGTGTGTTTTACAGGTTCACAAAGGATGGTGTGTTGGTGGAAGGGCTATTCTGGAAAGACGTCGAGGGCCTAGTAGGCGACTATGCTAACGCTAAAGATAACAAAAAGAGCAAGTGAAATTTCAACTTCAAAACGGAATGATTGTGACTGATAGGAGGATAACAATTGCTGACATTGAAAACTTGTAGAGGTATTTTACCAAATAGATTTCCATCATAACATATAAATGGCATGTTACTCCTATTGTCAATTGGTTTAGAATGAAACCCCATCTAGACTTATGTGTCGATTTTAATGAGGTTTGAGCTAGAAAGTAATCCGATCACTAGATGTGGTAATTTCTATCGGTATACCCAAACATGAGGTTATTTTATAACTTTACGGATCAAACGAACTAAAAAACCTATGGTACTGGTTGAAAGCTTTGTTTAAAAAGCGTGAGGAGCTTCTAGGCGTTTTGGTCCCAAAAGCCTTGGTGCAAGGCACGCACATCACATATGTCAGGCGCGCGTCTATGTACAACCAAATTCGCTTTATTTACAACCAGAAATGACATCTCTTTTATCTGATTATAATCCTATTTATCAAGAAAGCTTTTCATAATTTTCGCTTGGATGTTTTTACATATAAACTTCATATACACCCTAATATTGACTAATTTTGAATCAAAACTACATGAGTTGTGCCTTTTTGACCTTGATGCGCCATTTTAAACCAAGGTTGAAAGCAATGTTTTAAAAACCGGAAGGGACAACGAACCGGACGACTTACTGATCCACTGGTCGGACCGGATTACGAACCGGACAGCGTCATAAAAAATACACATAACAATCTAAGTATTAAACAAACATAATTCAAACTTAAAAATCCAACAAATATAATCCAAAGTTCCAAACTTAAACATAACAATCCGAATTTAAAGCAAACATAAGAAAAGTTCAAACATTTCATTTAGTTACTTATAGAGCATCCAACCCCTCATCATCAAGTTCAATCAAATCATCTTCGTTTCATTGACTTCTCCTAAATTAAAATAAATGACAAAGTATAGTCAACTATTAATTGAACGTTCAATGTATGAGTATACAAAGGATACAACTTAATCATTGCATCTAAAAAAATAAATACCAACCTTCGGATGCTTGTTTGCGAAGTAAAGGGCTCGTGGCTCTTCTTCAAGCATATTTTCCAACTCATCATAATCAAGTTCACCTTTCGGCTCGTCATCAACCACCCAAAAATCATTATCAACAATGCTCTCATAATCAATTAGGATATAGGACCTTTCTCAATGCTCTCATAATCAATCACCTTTTTTCTCATTGGCCCTGCCAAATTCAAATGTTAACAACTTAATGTTTTTATAAATATTATGCAAAAAAATAAAAATAACAAAGATATCATATATATCATACCTATTCTGTAGACGCAAGTTGTAACGAACATATACAAGATCGCTTAGCCTTTGATGCTCTAGTCGGTTTCTTCTTTTAGTGTGTATCCTTTCAAAAACACTCCAATTACGTTCATTTCCGGAAGAAGATGCCGTTTGGTTTAAAATTCTTATTGCAAACGATTGCAACTCCGGGGCATCTCCACCACTCATCTAATAAAAAGAATGTTTAACATAATAATATAATCATAAAATTAGTATCATTACTCAAAGTTAAAGTAATCTTACCAGGACGAGTATTCTTAATAGAAGACAAAGCAAGTGGTCGCTTAAAACTACCCTCCTTATCACGATACCTATACAACTGTGTTGTAAGCTTAGAAGGATATATATCGGTCTTTTGCTTTATCATATTAAGCACCCCTGCAAACGCATTCTGTTTATCATCATCGTTATTTGTATCATATTGAAATATCAGATTTAACCAATAAGAGGCGTCATGAAGACTCCTACGCAACATCCTATCCCAATGATTATCAATGATATCAATATACATCTCGTAGTTACTTCTTTTGTTGCGAAACAACTCTTCAATCCCTTTCTTTGCCTTGTACATGCCTTCATACACATAACCTAGTGAAGGTTTTTCATCCGAGTCACAAATGCGTAAAAGCCTCAAAATTGGACCCATAACCTTCACGATTATAAAACAATTATTCCAAAACCCATCATCTAAGACCGTAAACCTCACATCTTTAGCTTTTGGCAGTGTTAAAACATTCTTGAAATCACTTGAAGTAACCATAGCTTGCAAATTAGATTTATAGGCATATAAACTTTTCAATGCAATAAATGTTGTACCAAAACGAGTGGCACCAGGACGAATGATTTCTTTCCAACCTTTTCTTTTTCTCAACCAATTCAAAGGCCACTTGTGGTTATAGATGAAATCAGGCACCCGAGCTGCAAGTGTAACCACATTAGCTACAGAAGACAACTCTGAAATATCCTTCAAAATCAAATTAATACAATGTGCTACACACGGAGACCAACAAATCAAAGGATACCTCTCACATAACAATCTACCAGCAGCCTTGTAATTAGCAGCATTATCAGTAACAATGTGAACAACATTCTTATAACCAACGGTTTCAACAACTTCCCTAAAATAATTCTGTAAATTTTCAGCGTTACTCTCGATATTTGATGCATCCACGGATTTAATGAATGATATTCCTTTTGGACATTAAATCATCGAATTAATAAGTGGCCTTTGTCTCGCATCCCGCCATCTGTCACTCATAATATTGCAACCTGTTTCAGACGACAACCTTCTTTGACCTTCAACAATGAGCGTCACCGATTGCTTAGCATCTTTCAACAAACTTACACGCAATGCATGATAATTTGGTCCAGTATATCCATGCCCCATGGAAGCTATTTTGCCCATTACAATTGTGAAAAGTGGAGAATTGACAGCATTCATAGGTATACATGCATCATAAAACCACATGGAAACAACTAAATCAGTATCATGCAATCTTTCTTTGCTTTGCCATGCTGATTTAATCGAAGGTTGAGAATGATCGTTTATACCTCGTGGCAAATATGATTGAAGGTTGCCGGAAGTAGAAGAAGCTTTCCTTTTCCTCGACTTTTTTGTTGGGTAGATATTTCTACTTCAGCATCTTCATCTAATCCAACACTCTTTTCTCTTTTCCTTTTTTTGTACATTCTTCAAAAGCATTTTTCAAAGTAAACCTAATGTCTGCATGAACCTTTAAACATGGTGCAACATTACCTTTCACTCCACTAATGTGTTGTTTCATTCTATTAATGCCCCTCCACAGAAAGTTTTATTGCAAAAGCCACAAATTAACATTTTTTCCCACTGCATCTTGAGATTCAGTAACATATTTCCATAGTTGTCAATAGCGAATAACGGTAAATAGCGACAAGCCACCTATACGCTATGTAGCGAATAGCGGTAAATAGCGGGCGCTATTTCACGTTTAGCGATACACTAGTAGAAAGTTTTAAAAATATTTTATATTCAACTATTGTAGGATATATAGCAATTATAATCAATAATCATCTAAATCTTCATATATTAGGGTTATTAGCAACCCTATTTATATTAATCAAGTAAAAAACTGTTAAAAAACATAAAAAAAGAATAAAAAAGGGAATATTCGCTATTCAGTCGCTATTCACCATATAGCGACCATAGGCCGCTTCGCTACATAGCGCGCTATGGTCGCTATTGACAACTGTGCATATTTCCATGTAATATCCTTTTTCATACGAAGGTTTGATTGAACACTAGATTATGATACTTGAGGTCCTTGTGATGAAGGTGCTGTTGAATCCATATTCTAAAAAAGTAGGACATGAACAAGTTTATCAAGTACGAACATGAACAAGCTCATTGTCAAGCATCAAGCTGTAGAACATGAACAACCAGGAACAACTTGTAGAACAAGAAATCTACTGTTTCATAAGCTCAAAATAAAGTAACATAATCAAAGTGTAAAGTAAATCTATTGTTTCAACAAAAAGAGTGTTCCAGCACACACAAATTTATCATAAGCTACTGTTTCAACAAAAAAGATATGAACAAATTTATCATAAGCTCAATGTAAAGTAACATAATCAAATATACGGTTTCAACAAAAAGAGTGTTCCGGCACACACACATAAGCTGAACATTTAAGTGGTGAACAATTGAACATTATAAATCATGTTTCTGTGACTGTCAAATATGAAAATAACTTGCAAAGTTGAAATTGCACACATGTCTAAAGACGCACATATAAGTATATTTGTAAATATTTTTTTTTGGGAATATGTTACTCAGAAGGGATCTCTTGTCAAGACATGTAAGTTCGTTATGCTATGACCCTGAGCTTTTGCTGATTCTAAACACGTAAGCCCGTAGTGCTATGTTTCTGATCAAATTCTACCAGAGATTCCCTGAACAGTTGTAAAACCCGTGCTAGTTATGCTCAATTAGTTATAATTTAGGTGCTCAAAATATCATGAGGAATGAAAGGTTTACCTGATAAGCTGTGGGGTCCAATAAAGTTCATTAAGAATTCACATAATTCACATTCACTTAATTATAGGTTTCTAAGATATGAGTGTGGGACCCATTAAGTCATAAATAATTCTACCCAAATGTAACATCCTTGATTTTTCCATGCTATTTATATAACCCTTTAGTGATACTATTGATTCCTTATGCATTGTTGAAACTATTTCGATCTATGAAAACGTTAGCATAATTCAATTTCAATACATTGTGATTCTATATATTGTCATTTACTATGGTGATTCTATTTGATTCAATGCTATATTATCATATATCTTGCCTAATGTAGTAACTTGGATGCCTTAAACCATAATCAAAAATAAATTCTATGGAAAGTCTTTATCTTTAGAAACTTAAATTCAAACTTAGAAGGTCAAAAATTTCATATTTGTAACTACAAGGTTTATTGTGTAACATTTTATAAAATTCAATATTTGAATGATTATTTATTTAAATCTTTTAATGAAACTGAGATTTTATATTTGTTGGAAACTCTATATTAATATATATTCTTTTATTTTAAACAATAATTATCCTAAACCTATTAAACATTTTATACAATTCAACATATAACTAACACTTGTAATCATTATGCACTTGTAATTATCTAGTCATGAATGTTATTAAATCCTTAGTTGTTCCTTATTCACAAGTAAGTTCTAGTCATCATGTTCTTGGTGTTCTTAAATTTTTATCTTTAATTCATTCAATGTTTTTACAAAAACAACTTTAGATCTACGATTCCCTAACACTTACATGTTATAATCATAGATCTAGGCTATCAAAGCTTGATTTAATCAATAAATTTTTTTCTCTAAAACATAAAAACTATAATGCTGAATTTTTGACAGATTCGTCACCCTATCTTATCGGGGCCATAACTCACTCAAAACAGAACTTTTTCAAGCGTTTCTTTTTATGAAAATCAAGTTTAAGGTCTCACGGTTGAAACGCCTACTCGCACGTCTTCTGGTTCATAGTTTAAGTCCCTCAAACAGCCCGCGCAAGATCGGTGCGCAAAGCTGTCAAAAACCCTCTTTTTGCAAACTTTCATGATATTCATATTTTTTATGAAAGATACGAATTTTATTATAAAATAAGTGATTTTAACATGTTATAAGTTATAAAAATACAGAAATTTATGATACTTATAAGTCTTTTAATCGCATTCAAATTTTTTATATAAAAATCTAAGCTTTGATTCATTTTTACTCTCTATCCATTCTTGAATCATGTTTGTATTCAAACTCTCTACTTTTTCAATTATAATCCTCTAATATTCAACTTATTCATTTTAATCCCAACTAAAATCATATTTACACTTTAAGCCCCTACACTTTCTAAAGTTACCAAATAAACCCTAAACTTGGTCTAGTATATCGATAGAGTAACCATCCAACCGGTATGTAGTTATCTGACAAACAGAAAGTTCTTGCTAGGAAAGACGGGGTCTTGATCCAACCAACTCTTTCCTGGGAACGCTTCTGTTGGAGGTACTACTCTGGGACGATAACCATTCTAGTATACGATAAACACTTTCCTCTATTTACAATATCAACCTTTATCTATTCTAAACTTAAATTCTAAAACTAACTTGCACTATAACTTACTTAGGGTTTAATCCTTAAGGCATTCTCGTAACCAAGTTACTACCAGGACAAGATTCTACCCACCTACTTCAAGGTGAGACACATAGCCCCTTTTTCTTTTTATCTTTGGGGTGGAAAACATGCTCGTATATCAAAGGTTGTTCAAACTATATCAAACTCAAATACTACTTTTCAATAACAACTTTCTATACTTGGAAACTTAAACGGTTTTATACACTCTACAACCATTAACTTGGGATAGGCCAACGGGAGTAAGTCATAGATCTATGGGCCTGACATGCCGATCTAGTCTTGAGTTGACGAGATACGATATCAACTTGAGACTAGATATACAGAAACTGCAAAACTTGTTATTCATGCTATATCAATCCTATGGGAACCCAATCTTGTCATTAGGTTTGGTTGAATCGATGTATAAAAGTTTGTTTACTTGTTATTGAATCTTGTTTATGAATTGCAAAAATCTTCATTATCTATACTATGTAATTACTTAAACCTATGTTCTCACCGGCTTTATAGCTGACATATTTTAGCATGTTTTTCAGGTACTAACAACTAGGTTGCTGTTACAATTACGCTAGGACTTCAAGACTTGGCTCTAGGAGATTTAGTTATTTATAAAGTTTAATAAAGACTATTTGTTTATCTATTTTGTTTGGTTGTGTGTTTTTAAAACAATGTAATGCAATTATTCGGTTAATTTAATAGTATTTCTTTTAATCATTGTGATGATTTCAATTCGTCACCCCTCGCGTAAATTCCACCATCGGTGGGGGTGTGACACCAAAACATGATAATTTAAATCACAGTGAAAAACTTAGGTTTGAAGCTAAAACATGAGTTTAGAAGGATCTGAATATTAGCAATTCACTTGACTTGTCTGAGTAAAAGTACGTGCTGAAAAATGTTCCTTGGTATGCCTATAGAACGATATGATCCCATTGCAAACTTCCTAAAGGCTCATTGTTGGTTAGTGTGTATAGATATAGAAATGTTTATATTTATTTTGATTGATTCTAGTTTAGTTTGTTTTATGTTTATTTTTATTTAATTTTTTAAATCATAAAATGACCTTGTTCTATTTTGAAAAGAAAAAACATCTAAGGGACTATGCTTTTAATTATCAAAGGTACTCGGGTGTTTTAACTTGGCCCACCATAGTTTTCGGTGGGCCCCCACTTTTTAAAGTGAAAACCGAGAAGCCTCAAGGAATACATAAACCCTTTGATAAGGGTTTAAGGTCTCATTCAAAAGCTCAAAAGGAACCTTTTTTTTCTCAAATTGGCGAATTGTTTTACCAAATCTGTTGCCAACCACTCATTCATTGTTGATTAACAAGATATGTGACTAAGTTCAAGTACATATTCTTGTCCTTCACACCATACTGACCTGTTAAAGCTTCAAGTCGCCCGTAAACCTCCATTCATTATGGTTGGACGATTCATGGATGAAAAGCGAAATTGAAGATGTGATTAGGGTCGAAATGTATAGGCGAGCATTGGTGTATGGTCAACATCTCAGAACTCTCAACAAATCTGGATCAATTTGGAGTATCAAGCTTGTTTGATGTTACCCGTAAAATGAGGTTCACGGTGTGAATTTTTAAAATTACCGTGAAACCTTTGATATTCCCACATACGGTTTCTTTACCGTGAACCTCCCAGACACCGTAAATCAAAAGGTTTTGGCCAATAACATCGAGTGGGCCGTAAACCCTTCTTGGTCGTGAATCCCAAAGGAGCCGTAAACCCCTTGGAGGCCGAGAATACTTGAAACCTAAACTTAAACTATTTATTTAAATATGAATGGTGAATTACGGTGCTAACTTATTAAGGTTTTTACAGATATGGCTGAGATGAGATTCGTTCCTGATCACAATGTCTGTGCTTTTACTTTGGACCCACCAGAGGAGTATGAATACTTCAAGTCTATGGTTGCGGGGTTGACACTTTCCCCCATCAACTATGCAATTATGGAGAATCCTATAATTTACAAGAGTTTCATTCAGGAATTCTAGGCAACTGCCTCCATTCATCCTAATGACAATGGAGAGGAATGCATCATTAGAACCATTCAGAACAAGAGAATAAGAGTGTTTGAGGCTATAATCAGAGAGGTTTTACAATTTAGAGATGAACCTGCATTTCCTACAAAGCTAGATGCAAATACTATTACTCCTATCCTTCTAAGAATGGGGTATAAAGGAGATTACCCGCCGGTTTACAAGAAGCTACTGCATCCTTATTGGAGATATCTTGCACACGTGTGCATGAACCGCATATCAGGAAGAAAAGGAGGTTTTGATGAGATAAATGCCACCATCTCTTTAGCTATGGTTTCCCTTACCATGAGCTGGAATTACAATTTTTCCAAGATGGTGTTTGAGGAATTAAAAAGCAATTTGAAAGGGGGGAAGAAGGACATCTTTCTGATGTATCCTAGGTTTCTCCAGATCATCTTCAACAGAAATCATGAAGATCTGGAACCTACAATGGAAACTTTGGATCTGAAGGCTATGGGTCCAATGATTTTCAAATTCATGAACGTCAACAAACAAGGAAAAAGAGTATATAAGGGGTTGTATCCCCTTGAGAAGTTTGGCAGATTCGCTGCCTTAGTTGATGAAGAAGTTGAAGAGCCGGCTGTACAGGTTGAAGCCGATGTTGCTGAGGAACAACAACTACCTCCTCAACCATAGATTGAGCAACACTTTAAACCACAAGTAGAACCACAAGAACCGGTTGTACCCGAGTTAGAATATGCCGAAGTTATATCTTCTTCTGACAGTGAAGGCACACCGGAAAGACCTTTAGTACCAATCTATCGGTTTGTCAGGGAAATGGAAAGCAAAAAGGCGTCGAGTTGAGAATCCTCCTCTTACCTCTTCGTCAAATCAAGCCGACATCGATCCTGAATACATACCGGATCATGATCTTCAATCTAGACCAAGAAAACGAAGAGATCCGAGAATAGTGAGAATGCCACCAACACCAACACCAACACCAACACCAACACCAACACCAACACCAACACCAACACAAACTCCAACTCCAACTCCAACACCTTCCTTATCTACTCAGATACCACATTCACCACTACCCACCTCAACCCTACCTCAGTCATCATCCCATGTGAGCCCCTCTACAGATGCTTTCTACACTAATCAGTTCTTTGTGTCATCAGCTGAAGCATACAGAGCCGAGAAAGCTAAGGGCAATAGTCCTGTAGATACTTCCACACCTGCTCTGTAGATCCACATATGCTACAAGAGAGAGTGTTTGTGCTAGAACAACAGGTAGCAGCAATAAATGCCAAGATAATGTCCTAGGAAGCAAATCAAGGCTATCTAACTGCCCTTGTGTTTGAGCTAAAGAAGAAATTGGAAGATCCGGAGTCTAAGAACCATGAGAAGACAGATTCAGGAGGAAATGATAATGATGGTGATGATCAGGGAGGTGGAGATGCCGAGAGAAGTAATCAGGGAAATCAGAATGAAGACAATCAAGACAATGATCTTTATAATTTCGATTTTGAAGGGAATCTTGATGATAATCAAGATGATTTGCCTCCTGATGACTTAGATAAAGATAAAGACACAAGTCATTTGGATGCATCTACTGTCGAGATGTTTGAAAGTTCATCTGATTCAGAACTAGAAAGACTTAATCAAGACATCGATGATGAAGTAAATCTAGTTAGCTCAACAAATGATGCAAATGAATCCTCAACTGCAGGAGCAAAGGTAAGAAAATAACGTCCTTCATGGCTATTACTGTCTGGTCCACCTTTTGAGACTCATGTTACAACAAGTATTGATGGATACTACTCAAAAAAGGGTAACAGGTCGCGAATTGCTTCCTGGTAGTTTGATAATGAAAAGAAGATGTTCGTGGTGAAAAGAAACAGTGGACGATTGGAATACTACAAGCATGCTAATTACTTTAGTTCTTGGACAAAGCTTGATCTTCGGGAATTAAATGAAGCTTATTTTGTAATCGAGGAAATGATTTGATGGCAGATGTTCAGATAAAAATTATATAAACTAACTTTGTAACCAAATTTTGTAAGTGAGGTAGTGTGCTTGAAAGATTCGTGATGAACAAAGTGTATAAAGCAATAAAACGACACGAGTGTTTACGAGGAAAGCCCTTAATCCCTAAGGATTGCCTGCATAAAACCTCAGGAAATGACCGAAAGTCACTTGCCTCCTAGTCTTGTATAAATTGATGAAAATAATTACAAATGTGAGCAGCGAATGATCGAATACTAAGTGTTACAGAGGTGTGTACGACTGTTGTGAGTTGCTAAGTGAGTTGTGATGTGTTTCCTATTCGATATTGCTACAGATTAAATACAAAATATATGCTAACTAACTATCCGAGAATCCTGGAATCGACCAAATCTTCAAATGTGACCGTTGGAAGCCACTCCACGCTTCTTCTACACATTCTTCATGACTTCTAGACCGATTCTTCAGGGATGGCATTGACTACGCACATTTGACCTGAGAATAAATCAAGATAGAAGAAAGAAACAACGGTTAAATATTAAGGATACCGATACCTATCAAGATACCGAAGTACGTCGAAGATCCAGGATCCTTAGCCGTAAAAGTGACCCCTAATAATTGTCTCCAAATTTAACAGCTGTCAATTAGATCGACATCTGTAAAATTTTTGAAATTCAAATGGTAAATGATGATAGGGTCCTGATGAGACTCTCCCGAATTCCAGTGCGACTCAACCGGTATCTCAGTAGGCAAAGCAATACAGTCTTCAGTTACGTGGCCAAAGTCTTCGTGGAATGCACACTACTTGGACTTGTCCTTCACTCCTGAGCTCTTCTCAAACTTGCGAGGCCACTGGATTTTTCCCCAAGATCCTGCATAGCAAATAGCAAACCAGTTGTATCAAGAGAAAAACAGTATTCAGACAACTTAGGGTATTCTTCCTCGTTCTCGTTATATTCTACAACGTTGATCCTGTGATTGTCAGGTTTAGAATATGGATTGGATCTGTATGACTTGAAAGGTGCAGATTCAACTTTTCGGTTGCGCTGAGCGTAGCTGGTCGGAGCATCTACCCTCTGCTGGATCTTTTTATCATCCTCTAGCCTAATGAACCTCAGCGCCCGGTTCCTGACTTCATTAAGATTCCTACAAGGATTTATGACAAGGTCTTCGTAGAATTGAGAATCCTTCTTCAGTCCCATCTTGAATGCTTGGACTACAGTGGCGACGTCGAGTCTCGGGATATCCATGGATTCCCGACCGAACTTGCTGACATAGTCTCGGAGGGATTCTCCGGGATTTTGGATTATCCTGTATAAGTCACTTGTTAACCTTTCAAAAGTTCTACTGTAAGAGAATTGATTGTTAAACAAGTTAATTAAATGAGCAAATGAAGTAATGGAATATGGAGGAACATTAAGTAGCCATTTTAAGGCTGATCCTGTTAAGGTAGAGCCAAAGCCCTTGCACAGACAAGCTTCCTTCAGGTCCAAAGGGATGGGGTTGATCTCCATTCTCTCTCTGTATTGCGCCACATGTTCCTCAGGATCTGTAGTTTCATCATATAGTTTCATGTTGGGAGTCTAGAATTGCTTGGGGATCTCAACATCACAAATTGGTGAAGCGAATCTGGAGATCCCGTGACTAGTAGAGGACATCTTCGGTATCGGTTGGACTACACCTGGTACACTGGAGATCATATCTCTTAACTTCTTCAACTCCTTGGCTATGGACGGAGTGATTCCTGTATCCTGTACAAATTCGTTAGTATTAGAAAATTGATTGAAAGTGTTACCATTCTCAGGATTTTGGGATGATGATCCCGAAGTAACTCCAAGATCCTGATTTGTTATAACTCTAACAGTCGGAGTTAGGCCAGCCGTAGTGATTCCAGAATGCATGGGAAGAAAATCTCCCTTATGGACTCCTGGGGATCCCGAATAATTAAAAACCAAGACCCTTGACTTCAACGGGGTCGTCACTTCCACCGGTTTCTTAGATTCTTTGACCCTTTCAAGCTCCTTAAACAGCATCTGATTAGTTTTCTTATGTTGTTCCATCTGTTGCTTCATTTTTTAGAACAAGTTGAGGATATCGTCATTTGAAACTAGCACAGGTCCTCCAGCAGGTATCCCGGATCCCCAAAAACCCGCCGAAACAGTCTTCTTTGACTGATTATCACTTTTCTTCTAGAATAACGGAGGGGGAGGAATAGGGTTGTTCAACCCAGAGCTTGAAGATGGAGCAGAAACAGAAACGTTTTTGGATTGGGACGACATTTTTGAAATCAATTTGGAAAGATAGTGATTGAACACAAAATTTAGTAAAGATTTGAAGATGAAAAGCACCACTCGCCCCACGGTGGGCGCCAAATTGTTTTGGGTAAAAGTTATGTTAAATAATTTTGTAACCAAACTTAGTAAGTGAGGTAGTGTGCTTGTCGAATTTGTAAAGAAGAACGTATATAAAACAGTAAATCGACACGAGTGTTTACGAGGAAAGCCCTTGATCCTTGATGATCTCCGACACAAAACCTCGGGAGTCGACTAAACGTCGGGCTGCGTTGATAGCTTTTATAAATTCGAAGTAAACGAGTACAATGAGAGCGAAATAAGATCGTTTGCTAGGTGTTACAGAAGTTTTCGAGTGAGTTATGTGTTTCCTAAACGATCCTATCGCTAATTAAATACAAAATGATCCTAACTAACTTTGCGAAAATAAAGGCTTGACTCTATCTTCTTCTTGTGACCGTTAGTCCACTTATCATGCGCATTTCCCACATAGTCCACGTCCTACTGAACGAGTCTTCAGGTAAGTATAACGTTTTGACTATTTCTCCTACTAATAACAAAGAAAACAATGGACAAGTAGCCGTTAATAACAATATTAAGGATACCGAAGTTACCAGGATCTTGGATTCCGGATCATGCATCATTCAAGATCCTGCTTGAAATTCATCCCATAACAGAAGGTATGCATGATACCTTAACTTAGGAGAGATGGCCAATCTCTATCTTTGAAGGTCCCTTCGTGTGTGTCGGATCGTCACATGCAAGTGGTCTACTAGTCAAACCGGGTTGCGGAATACCCGTGACTAGGTGGAGAGTCTTACTAAACAAAGTAAACCAAACACGAGAGTCACAATAAACGTTCTTTGTATTATAAACACTCGACGGTTACAGAGAGAATACAAGCTGCGTACTTAGCAAAACTGAGTTCGTCTGAACAAATGGTTCTGCGTACTTAGCTTCTGTGAACCTATCCTATTTATACTGACCTGATGCCTGCGCACTTAGCAAGTGCGCAGGATCAATTGCTCTTGCGTACTTAACAAGTACGCAGAGGTGTTCTTGCGTACTTGCTAAGTACGCAGGAGCTTTCTCCTGCGCACTTGTAAGTGCGCAAAACACTTAACAGAAAAACAACAAACATTATGTAAAAGTAAATACAACTCGATAAACTATTACATAATGACTCTTACATACAAAGACAAATTACAGACATTAGAAATACAAACTAAGACTCTATCCAGAGTGTTGTCACAGGAAAGTGCATCAACAATCTTCTGTCAGGATCCTTGAGGATACTTCCTGCAAAACATGAAACCTTGGTGAAGGTGGGTGTTAGCTTGGCTAACACCCCTCCGACGCTCAAGTTAGTACCTTGATAAAGAGTAATAAATATATAAAAATAATCAGGGATAGAATACATACCGGTCTTAGTTAGAATTTAAGTTCCAACTTACATAAAATAGGCTTTAAGATGGATAGCATTCCAGGATCTTGGCAGGATATCTCCTTCCATTGTGGCTAACCAATATGCTCCCTTGCTGCTTCCGAATCTATTAAGTATGGGCCTTCCCATTTTGGTGCAAGCTTTCCATCGCCGTGATTAGTGGTATTTTGAAATGCCTTTCTTAATACCAAGTCTCCCGGTTGGAATCTTCTGATCCTTATGTTCTTATTATACGACTTTGCTATCCTCTGCTGATAAGCTGCAATACGAACCTTGGCAAGATCCCTGAGCTCATCCATAGTATCAAGATCATGAGTAAGAGCTTCGTTGTTGGTCTTTGAAGTTTGAAGATTGGCTCTGGCAGTAGGGATAACCATCTCTGTCGGGATTATGGCTTCGGTACCAAACACTAATGAGAATGGAGTTTGACCTGTCGCATTCTTTGTGGTTATCCTATCTGCCCAAAGTACAAATGGTAACTCTTCAGCCCATCTTCCTTTCTTTGCTCCCAATCTCTTCTTGCGGTTGTTAATGATGATTTTGTTGCTAGATTCCGCTTGTCCGTTGGCTTGAGGATGTACTGGGGTGGAAGTTATCATTTTGATTCCCCAAATGGCACAGAAGTCAGTTGTTCTCTTGCCAATGAACTGATATCCATTATCACATACTATCTCTGTCGGGATCCTGAATCTTGTCAGGATGTTGCGCTTGATGAAGGAGATGACTTCTTTTTCTCTGACTTGGACGAATGCTTCAGCTTCAATCCATTTGGAGAAGTAATCTGTCATTGCCAGCATAAAAACTTTTCCTCCTGGTGCTTTGGGAAGTTTCCCGACTATATCCATTCCCCATTTCATGAATGGCCATGGAGGGATGATTGGATACAAGGGTTCTACTGTGTCTTTGTCAAACGTCACATTTCTGGGCGTAAGTCATAGCATCTTTCCTCATGGTAGGCCAGTGATATCATGTCCTCATGATCCTTGAAAATAACGCTCTGCCCCTAGTGTGATTACTACAATCTCCTTCGTGTTTATCTTTCAGAACTTCATGTGCTTCAGGATCCTCCAAGCATCTTAAGTATGGACCTGCAATAAACTTTCTATACAAGACATTGTGCAATATTATAAAACGAAATACCCTCATGCGAAAAGCTTTGTGATTCTTTTCCTCACTTGGGATCTCACCATCCTGAAAATATTTTTTAATAGGTGAAATTCAGGATCCTTGACTAGGTTCAAGATCCTGTATGTCTGCTTCTTCGTCAGTGTTGGATACTTCATTTATCCTCTCAATTGCTGGGCTCAGAATATGTATGATAGGTATTTTGGTACCTTCTGGTATTTTAAGAGCCGAAGCAAGGTTTGCTAAGGCATCAGCCTCAGTATTGTCTTCTCTAGGTATCTGTGTAATGTTAAAAATTTCGAATTCCATGGATAATTGCTTAACTATTGTGAGATATTTGGTTAACTTCTCACCTTTTACTACATACGAACCATTGAAATGGTTAGCAATTAACAATGAGTCTACATATACCTGGAGATACCTGATCTTGATATCCCTAGCTAATTGCAATCCTGGTATCAGCGCCTCATACTCTGCTTCATTGTTCGTAGCCTGGAACTCACAACTTATGGATTGGGGTATTATGTCCCCTTGTGGCAATTTCAGTATGATACCTAGACATATTCCTCTTACATTCGATGCACCATCAGTGAATAACGTCCACTTATCCCTGGATTCTTCCAATTGCTGAACTTCAAGATCTGCTTCATGTTGGATATCACTGCCGAAATCAGCCACAAAGTCCGCAAGTGCCTGAGACTTTATTGTTGTTCTAGGTTCATATAAAAGGTCATAGGCGCTGAGCTTGACTGACCATTTAGCTATCCTTTCTGACATCTCTGGCTTTCTTAAGACACACTTAATAGGGTAGTTAGTCTTAACGTGAATAACATGAGTTTCAAAAATGTCTAAGTTTAGTGGATGCCATTATTAAAGCTAAGATTAGTTTTTCTAAATGAGAGTACGTGGTTTCAGTTGCAAGCAAAATTTTACTTACATAATATACCGGATGCTGCTGGCCTTCGTGATCCTTAACTAGTACAGCACTTACGGTGCTTTGGGATACTGCCAAGTGTAGGGATAATGGTTCGCCGTCTTCTGGTTTCACTAATAGAGGAGCTGATGACAAGTATTCTTTCAATGATTGGAGTGCTCGTTCATGCTTCTCTTCCCATTCGAATCTTTTGTTCTTTCTCAGGATGTCGTAGAACTCTTTGCTCCTTTCTGAAGATCTTGATATGAACCTGTTAAGTGCTGCTACCCTTCCGGTTAGTCTTTGGATGTCCTTGGTGTTTGCTGGGGATTTCAGATTGATGATCGCTTTGATTTGTTCTGGACTGGCCTCTATCCCTCTCTTGGTTACCATGTAGCCCAGGAACTTTCCTGCCCCCACTCTGAAGTGGCATTTTGAAGGATTTAACTTCAAGTTGTATTGGTCCAGGATATCGAATGCGTCTCTGAGATCCCTGAGGTGATCCTCAGCTTTTTTTGATTTTACCACCATGTCATCTATGTAGACCTCCATGGTGTCCCCTAGTTTTTCTTTGAACATCATGTTCACCAGCCTTTGGTATGTAGCACCTGCATTTTTCAAACCAAAAGGCATAGCAATATAACAATAGATACCTGTTTGAGTCATGAATGTGGTATCCTCCTTATCTAAGGGTTCCATCTGAATTTGTTGGAATCCTGATGAAGCATCCATGAAAGTCAGCATTTTATGGCCTGCTGTGGCGTCGACCATAGAGTCAATGTGTGGTAGTGGAAAAGGCTCTTTGGGGCATGCTTTTTTCAAGTCAGTGAAGTCTACACAGACTCTCCATTTCCCATTCTTCTTCTGGACCACCACCAAATTAGCTAGCCACATTGGGAATTTCACTTCCCTTATCATTCCTGCCGTTAGTAGTCTTTCGACCTCTTCTTGGATAACTATGTTCCTCTCCGGTGCAAATTTTCTTCTTTTTTGATGTATTGGTCTGAAACTGTTATTAACACCTAATTTATGTGTAATAATATCTTTAGAGATACCTGTCATGTCTTCATGTTTCCAAGCGAAGGTTGAGGATCTGTTTCTTAGTAATTCTATAAGATCTTGCTCAATATCCTTGGGGATATTAGTTCCAACAAGCACCTTGACATCGGAATCCTCTGTTCTTAAGGATACTTCTTTAATATCCTGCTCTTTGGTTTCCAAGACGTCTCGGGCTTGTTTCTTTAATTACTATGCTTGCTTGTTTTTGGTGGAGGCTTTCATTGAAGAAGTATAACATTTTTTTGCCTTCTGCTGGTCACTGTTGATTTTCACTACCCCCCAGGGGGTCGACATCTTGACACACTGATGGTATGTTGAGGGTACCGCCTTCATGTCGTGTATCCACGGCCTTCCTAAAATGATATTACAGCAAGACAAAGAATCTATTACACAAAATTTTTGTATAACATTTACCCCTTCGATATACATCGGTAGCTTTATCTTTCCGACCGTGTTTTTGACTTCTCCGCTGAATCCTACCAGCACTGAGGATTTTGAAATAATTTCGGAATCTGGGATCCCCATTCTCTTCAGGACTTCATGCTGAATCATGTTCACCGAGCTCCCTCCGTCAATCGGTATCCTTCGGATAAAGTGGTTTGCAATATAGAAAGTGATTACTAGACCATCATGATGAGGATCATGTATGTCATCCCTGTCGAAAGAGATCACCTTTTCCTAAGTTAAGCTGGAAGTTCTGAAAGGCATGTCCCCTTTTTTTGTCTTTGCTTCTTTGGCATTCCTTTTTGCTACAGAGTAAGAAGTGCCACAAATATCAGATCCACCAGATATAAAACCTATTACATTGGCATCCGGTGGCGGGGATTTTGCTCTTTGCGAGATCCTGTCTTGATCCTTAGACTTGTTTTTTCCTTTGCCTAGAAATTCTTTGAGATGCCCTTTTCTTAAGAGGTAGCTTATCTCTTTTCGCAAAGCAATGCAATCTTCCGCCACGTGACCAAAGTCTTCGTGGAAAGCACACGACTTGGACTTGTCCTTCCAACCTGTACCCTTCTCAAATTTGCGAGGCCATCTGGCTTTTTCTCCAAGATCCTGCATAGCAAATAGCAAACTAGTTGTATCAAGAGAAAAACAGTATTCATACAACTTAGGATATTCTTCCTCGTCATCTTACAGCGTTGATCCTGTGATTGTCAGGCTTAGAATATGGCTTGAATCTGTACGACTTGAAAGGTGCAGATTCAGCTTTTCGGTTGGGTTAAGTGTAGCTGGTCGGAGCATCTACCCTCTGCTGGATCTTTTTATCATCTTCCAGCCTAATAAACCTTAGTGCCTGGTTCCTGACTTCATCAAGATTCCTACAAGGATTCATGACAAGGTCTTCGTAGAATTGAGAATCCTTCTTCAGTCCCATCTTGAATGCTTGGACTGCAGTGGCGACGACGAGTTTCGGGATATCCAGGGATTCCCGACCGAACTTGCTGACATAGTCTCGGAGGGATTCTCCGGGATTTTGGATTATCCTGTATAAGTCACTTGTTAACCTTTCAAAAGCTCTACTGCAAGAGAATTGATTGTTAAACAGGTTGATCAAATGAGCAAATGAAGTAATAGAATATGGAGGAATATTAAGTAGCCATTTTAAGGCTGATCCTATTAAGGTAGAGTAGAAGTTTGCATATACAAGCTTCCTTCAGGTCCAAAGGAATGAGGTTAATTTCCATTCTTTCCCTGTACTGCGCGACATGTTCCTCAGGATCTGTAGTTCCGTTGTATAGGTTCATATTAGGAGTTTGGAAGCGCTTGGGGATCTCGGTGTCACAAATTGGTGGAGCGAATCTTGAGATCCTATGGCTGGTAGAGGACATATCCGGTATCGGTTGGACTACGCCTCGTACACTGGAGATCATTTCTCTTAACTTATTTAACTCCATGTCCATGGAGGGAGTGATTCCTGTATCCTGCACAAATTCGTTAGTATTTTAAAATTGATTGAATGTGTTACCGTTCTCAGGATTTCGGAACGATGATCCCGGAGTAATTCTAAGATCCTGATTTGTCGTAACTCTAACAGTCGGGGTAGGGCCAACTGCAGTGATTCCCGTTTTCATGGGAAGAAAGTCTCCCTTATGGATTCCTGAGGATCCTGAATAATTAAAATCCAAGATCCTTGGTTGCAGCGGGGTCGTCACTTCCACTAGCTTCTTTGATTCTTTGACCTTCTCAATCTCCCGAAACAGTATTTGGTTAGTCTTCCTATGTTGTGGCATTTGTTGTTTCATTTCTGAGAACAGATCGATGATATCATTGTTTGATACGATCACAGGTCAACCAACAGGTATTCCGGATCCCGAACCGCAGAAGTAGTTTTCTTCGGCTGATTAACATTTTTTTGAAATGGAGGAGGAGGAATAGGGTTGACCAACCCAGAGCTCGAAGATGGAGCAGAAACATAAATAGTTTTGGATTGGGACGACATTTTTGAAATTAGCTTTGAAAGATAGTGATTGAACACAAATTTTAGCAAAAAATTAACGATGAAAAGCACCACTGGCCCCACGGTGGGCGCCAAGTTGTTTTGGGTAAAAATTATATAAACTAACTTTGTAACCAAATTTCGTAAGTGAGGTAGTGTGCTTGAAAGATTCGTGATGAACAAAGCGTATAAAGCAATAAAACGACACGAGTGTTTACGAGGAAAACCCTTAATCCCTAAGGATTGCCGGCATAAAACCTCGAGAAGTGACTGAAAGCACTTGCCTCCTAGTCTTGTATAAATCGATGAAAATGATTACAAATGTGAGCAGCTAATGATCAAATACTAAGTGTTACAGAGGCGTGTACGACTGTTGTGTGTTGTTAAGTGAGTTGTGATGTGTTTCCTATTCGATATTGCTGCAGATTAAATACAAAAGATATGCTAACTAACTATTCGAGAATCCCGGAATCGACCAAGTCTTCAAATGTGACCGTTGGAAGCCACTCCACGCTTCTTCTACACATTCTTCATGACTTCTAGACCGATTCTTCAGGGATGGCATTGACTACGCACGTTTGACCTGCGAATAAATCAAGATAGAAGAAAGAAATAACGGTTAAATATTAAGGATACCGATACCTTTCAGGATACCGAAGTACGTCGAAGATCCAGGATCCTTAGCCGTAAAAGTGACCCCTAACAGCAGACATGTTCTATAACTTTCTAAATCAACAGTGTCTGACTAATTTAGCCAGTATGAAGACAGTTGATTCAAAATTGAAGAAAGCTAAGGGAGTAAAGGATTCTTACACTAGAAGGAATGTTTATAATGTTTTCTGGCCAGCGACGAAGATCACTATGAAGGTACCTGTAAACTCTCTAAAGGACTTTCAGTTTTGGGCTTACGATCCAGTTTATGCTAAAGCTATGATTGTAACAAATGCTACTGAGTTTAGAATTCTAGATCCTTTCGATCTATCAAAGTTTGGTGAAGAAGATATAAAGGTGTTACCAAGAAGTCAGGTCAGAAGCGAACAATTGTTTGAACAACAAGCTAAGGTGTTTAAAAGAGTTGTTGCTGATATCATGAGCAAGAAACTTTATGCTGGAAGTGGAAGCCACACTGAAGATATCAACTTATGAGTGAAAAATGATAGCTTAATCCTAGGGGGAGATTGTAGGACCCGGTTTATGATTAAGCTTATTTTTGGTTGTTTGGGTGTAACCGTGAACAAAGAGGTTCACGGGTTGGGTGTTAATGGGCCGGCCACAAGGCCGAGTATATGTATTTGGGGCCAAGTATTGTATAGACTAGGTATATATACATGTATACCCTAATATTGTATGGTTAGTGGTTTTTTAAATTATTTTTCTCTGTAATTCTCGTTAAGCAATACATTGAGTTTTACTTTGAAAATCTGTGTTCTTAAATCACCATACTTGGTAGTTTCCGCCTACTAAGTGTGAGAATTGATATCATGTTTGTGATTATTCAAAGATTCGTAGAAAATTGGGACTTACAGGCATTAATAGAATGAAACAACACATTGGTGGAGTGAAAATGTAATGTTGCACCATGTTTAAAGGTTCCTGTAGACATTAGGTTTACTTTGAAAAATGCTTTTGAAGAATGTACAAAAAAGGGAAAAGAGAAAAGAGTGTTGGATTAGATGAAGATGATGAAGTAGAAATATCTACCCAACAAAAAAGTCGAGGGAAAAGGAAAGCTTCTTCTACTTCCGGCAACCTTCAATCATATTTCCCACGAGGTATAAATGATCATTCTCAACCTTCGATTAAATCAGCATGGCAAACAAAGAAAGATTGCATGATACTGATTTAGCTGTTTCCATGTGCTTTTATGATGCATGTATAACTATGAATGCTGTTAATTCTCCACTTTTCACGATTGCAATGAGCAAAATTGCTTCCATGGGGCATGGATATACTGGACCAAATTATCATGCATTGCGTGTAAGTTTGTTGAAAGATGCTAAGCAATCGGTGACGCTCATTGTTGAAGGTCAAAGAAGGTTGTGGTCTAAAACAGTTTGCACTATTATGAGTGACGGATGGCGGTATGCGAGACAACGGGCACTTATTAATTTGCTGGTTTATTGTCCAAAAGGAATATCATTCATTGAATCCGTGGATGCATCACATATCGAGAGTAACGCTGAAAATTTATGCAAATTGTTTTGGGGAAGTTGTTGAAACCGTTGGTTATAAGAATGTTGTTCACATTGTTACTGATAATGCTGCTAATTACAAGGCTGCTGGTAGATTGTTATGTGAGAGGTATCCTTTGATTTGTTGGTCTCTGTGTGCAGCACACTGTATTAATTTGATTTTGAAGGATATTTCAGAGTTGTCTTTTATGGCTAATGTGGTTACACGTGCAACTCGGATGTCTGTTTTCATGTAAAACCACAAGTGGTCTTTGAATTGGTTGAGAAAAACAAAAGGTTGGAAAGAAATCATTCGTCCTAGTGCCACTCGTTTTGGTACAACATTTATTGCATTGAAAATTTTATATGACCATAAATCTGATTTGCAAGTTATGGTTACTTCAAAAGATTTCAAGAATGTTTTGACACGTGTCTTTCAATAAACTTACAAGCAATGCATGATAGAAAAAAACTAAAGATGTGAGGTTGATGGTCTTAGATGATGGGTTTTGGAATAATTGTTTGATAATCGTGAAGGCTTTGAGACCAATTTTGAGGCTTTTACGTATTTGTGACTCGGATGAAAAACCTTCACTAGGTTATGTGTATGCAGCATGTGCAAGGCAAAGAAAGGGATTGAAGAGTTGTTTCGTAACAAAAAAAGTAACTACGAGATGTATACTGATATCATTGATAATCGTTGAATAGGATGTTGCGTAGGACTCATGCCACCGCTTATTGGTTAAATCCGATATTTCAATATGATACAAATAACGATGATGAGAAGCAGAATGCGTTTGCAGGGGTGCTTAATATGATAGAGCAGAAGACCGATATAGATCCTTCTAAACTTACATCACAGTTGTATAGGTATCGTGACAAGGAGGGTAGTTTTAAGCGACCACTTGCTGTGTCTTCTGTTAAGAATACTCGTCCGGGTTGATTCGCAGCCTGGTTTCTTGTTTCTGCTGCTGTTCCAGGGCTGATTCGCAGCCTGGTTTCTTGTTTTTTGGGCCGCCGGAATTATGGTTTTTTCAAACCCTAGGTTGCGCAAAAGGGGAAAGAAAACGGGGATGTTTTGGAGAAAACAGGGCTGTTCTGGAGTGATTTTGCAATTAGAGTTTCTGTTGTGGATCTCTTGGAGTTGCTGGTTTCACTCGGGTTTGTAGGTGAAGCGTCGGGTCAGGTGTCTTGGGTTATGATATCGCAGGTATAAATGGTTTTGTTTATAGTACCGGGTAAATCTCTTTGAAGCCGCCGATTAGGGTTTGGTTATAAAGCTCTTGGATTCGTCGGGTAAAGGTTAGAGTTTTGTTTAGTTCTGTTTGACTGTTTATTATCAACTATTTGGGAACCGGGTTATGTGAAATTCAGTATTCGGGTTTAGATTTGTCTGCGAGGTTTATTGCAGGAGCAGATCGGTTTATTGACAGTGTTTGGTAGAACAACTGTCAAGTTCAGGCCCGTGACATTACTGTGTTTATTTCACTGTTTCGATATGTTTTCTGTTTGCTATTGTTATGGCTGAAGACGGGATGGTTATTATCCAAAGGTTTGACGGTTTGGAGGTTGGTTGGTTTTGTCAAAAGAACTTGAGTGTGGTACTGTGGGATAAAACCGGTGAAAATGGAACCAGCAGGTTTGGAATGCTTTGGGTTTTAAGTATTCCGGTTCTGGTGTGCTGGTGACGACATAAGTGAAAATAAAAAGGAAGTCTGGTGATATTGCTCGGTTGAAAGATTTTTTGGTTAGGGTTAGCCGATCGGATGTACGGTCGCGGAATCCTTGGTACCGTTTGCTTTCATGAAAGCTCTGCTGCTGTTATAACTGTTTGCCGTTTAGCTGGTCTAGAACTGTGAAGCGGTTTCTTGTTCGGTGGTGATCAGTGGTACGACATTTGGAATGGGTTAGGATAACAGGGACAGTGGGAGCTGAGCATAGTTGACTTGGTGGAGCTGCATGGAGGTATGTGACATTCTTTTAGAGTCGATGTCAAAGATAGTAAATTCTGCTTCTGAGAATGTGTCTGGGTTGATGCATTGGGACTCAGTGATGGCAGTGGAGACTCTTGGGTTCAAGATTCTGGTATGCTTCATTACTCACTTCTATGAAGCATTGGTGAATCTATTGTTTGAAGACTTTGGGAAGATACAGGATTATGTATCGCTAGAAGAAGGGAACCAACTTCCGAGTATTAAAGTCTTGACTCGCTGCATCGGGTAGAGCTAAGTGGATTCATTTTGCAAGTGTGAATCTTGGAGCCACGGGGATTTCAGCTGAGTGCATTCGGAGGTTTAAACCAGGTCAGGGGTTTTGGGAACAGTGGGAGCATGGGACGTGTTCTGGGTACAGTTCTAAACACCGTTGGGTTTTGAAGACCGGAATTCCGAATGGGAAAATCTCTCCATGGTACTTGTAGGTTTTGGAGAGTGGTGTTTCCTCTGGAAGTCTCTGGAGTCGGTAGTTCGAGTGAGTAGGTGCTGGTTGAGATTGAGGATGAGTCAATGGCGGGTTTTGCCATGGCTGGGTCAGTGATGACTGCTGGGTTGGAGCTAGGGGGAGCTTCAACGGGCCCTTCTGGTAATTGAGGAGTGGGCTGCTGCAACTAGGAGGATTGGATTGAAGTCTTAGCTTGTTTATGGGAACTGAAGGTTTGGAGGACTTCTGTTATTTGAAATCTTAGCATGTTCTTGGGAGCTGGAGGCTTGGAAACTTCTAATAGTGAAGTGTTAGCTTGTTCTTAGAACTGGAGGCTTGGAGGATTTCTGTTATTGAAGATTACTGGAGTTACTGGTATAGGGTCTGCTTGGATGGTGGATTGAGGATTGCTCGAGCCTCCAAGTGGGAGATTGTTAGGTGTGTAGTCTCGTTTAGAGGCGGCCGGCCCTAACTAGGGTTAGCCTAATGGGCCTATCTATACGGTTTGGGCCTAACTTGGAGAACAAGTTAGGAAACCTAGTTTTAATCTATAAATACCCTATGTTGTAACTGTAATCTGTGTGCCCTTGAGCTTAATGAAATAACCTAGTTGCAGCCCGTGGATGTAGGTCCCCCACTGGGACCGAACCACGTAAAATTCTTGTGTCGTTTATTTTTCTGTACCGCATGATTATCGCTTGTGCATGTGTGTGTGTTGATTCCGCTGCGCCACGTTGTTCCTAACATGTTTGATAATCGTGAAGGCTATGAGACCAATTTTGAGGCTTTTACGTATTTGTGACTCGGATGAAAAACCTTCACTAGGTTATGTGTATGCAGCATGTGCAAGGCAAAGAAAGGGATTGAAGAGTTGTTTCGTAACAAAAAAAGTAACTACGAGATGTATACTGATATCATTGATAATCGTTGAATAGGATGTTGCGTAGGACTCATGCCACCGCTTATTGGTTAAATCCGATATTTCAATATGATACAAATAACGATGATGAGAAGCAGAATGCGTTTGCAGGGGTGCTTAATATGATAGAGCAGAAGACCGATATAGATCCTTCTAAACTTACATCACAGTTGTATAGGTATCGTGACAAGGAGGGTAGTTTTAAGCGACCACTTGCTGTGTCTTCTGTTAAGAATACTCGTCCGGGTAATATTACTTTGAGTAATGATACTAATTTTATGATTATATTATTATGTTAAACTCTATTTTTGTTAGATGAGTGGTGGAGATACCCCGGAGTTGCAATCGTTTGCAATAAGAATTTTAAGTCAAACGACATCTTCTTCCGGATGTGAACGTAATTGGAGTGTTTTTGAAAAGATCCACACTAAAAGAAGGAACCGACTAGAGCATTAAAGACTAAGCAATCTTGTATATGTTCGTTACAACTTGCGTCTACGGAATAAGTATGATATATATGATAACTTTGTTATTTTTATTTTTTTTGCTTAATATTTATAAAAACATTAAGTTATTAACATTTGAATTTGGTAGGGCCAATGAGAAAAAAATGCCCCATGACCCGATTGATTATGAGAGCATTGCTGATAATGATTTTTGGGTGGTTGACGATGAGTCGGAAGGTGAACTTGATTATGATGAGTTGAAAAATATGCTAGAAGAAGAGCCACGAAATAACCCCGAGCCTTTTACTTCGCAAACACAAGCATAAGAAGTCAATGAAGACGAAGATGATTTGATTGAACTTGATGATGATGAGGAGTTGGATGCTCTATAAGTAACTAAATGAATTGTTTGAACTTTCTTATGTTTGCTTTAAATTTGGATTCTTATGTTTAAGTTTGGAACTTTGGATTATATTTGTTGGATTTTTAACTTTGAGTTATATTTGTTTGATACTTAGATTATCATGTGTATTTTTTAAGAGGTCGTTCGGTCCGACCAGTGGATCAGTAAGGCGCCCGGTTCGCTGTCCGGTCCGATTTTTAAAACATTGGTTAATTTATTCATTGTTCTTTTCTTTTACTTTGAGTGTCAAATTTCCTTATGCTCTGACTATTTAGGATTATTAGATAGAATATATTAATTAAAAATTATTGTAGTATTCTTTACAATAATTAAAAATATGATTGATTATATTTTATTTGTAATTATCCTTATTGTGCTCTTATTAAGAATTAGATCAATAATACATAGAATTTCTATTATTCTATATAAGTTTTTTTTATTATAATAATCTTAATTTGTTTTACATACGGGTAATGTAACTTTTTTATATATCAAATCCAGATAACATAAGTTTAGAGAGAGGTGACAACATAGTAATTTAGTCAACGACGGTTGAACTGTTAGAAGTGTTAGCATGAAACATGAATGTTGGTGTGATACTTGTTTCTATTTGTTTGCTTAATTCGGCAATTTTTATTAAATAAAAATAATAAAAAACTCACACTATCGATCATTTTCGGTACACTGATAATCATGAGTCATTCTTTAAAGAACGGAAAGATTTAGTTAACTTCCCTGCCAAATAGGCTGATTTGTTTGCACTCAATACAATAGATCAAAATGGATTGCATAGATAAACTTGGAACTGGTACCACCCATCATCATTGTCTACCTCCACCACTTACCTCATCATTGTCTACCTCCACCACTTACCTGTTGCCGCCGCCAACCGCATTGCCTTCGTCCGCTGTCATCGTTAGTCGTCTTAAAAACAAATATAACTTGTCAATCAATTTTGGGTTTCTTTTTTGTAACATCCCGAGTTTTTAGAACACGAAATAGTTCACGAGGATTAAAACAAAACAAGAATAAAGGGAACGGGCTTGGGCTTGGGCACATGGGCCGGAAAAGAGGAAAATGGACCCTTAAAAACCCTGAACTCAGCCCCATTCCTATCATTTGCTTCATTTTCACAAATCCTAGAGAGAGGTTAGAGAGAGGAAGAAGGAGATCGGACCCGGATTGGAGTCGGATTAGTTACAGGAGCACTATAGTAACATCACCATCGAACCAGGGGCTCGTGAAGGTAAGCCACCGACCCTAGATCTCAGTTTTACGATCGATTTTGGTGGGTTTCGGGTTTGTTAAGAAAGCACCGATTTTTACGTGTGTAATGCAAAACGAACCTTAGATCTATACTCTAGGATGCCTAACAAGAGTTTTGAACGTAAAACGTTTGAGTCTTGGCGAGTAAAACCTCAGCCGCCATGTCCATGCAACGTTAGGGTTTAGCTGGGAAAGAGATGAAGCCAGCAGGCGAACTTGCTAAGTTCGTCGGGCCTTGAGGAAGCGAACTTGCTTGTCAAGTTCGCTAGACATTGTCTGGCGAAGTTATTAAGTTCGCTAGGCCTTGAATTAGCGAACATGATATGTTCACTTGATAAGTTCGCTGGCTAGGGGAGGCGAACTTGTCTTAAGTTCGCCTAGTCAGATATGGTAAAAACGTTTAATGTCGAGTTAAGTCTGATACGTGTCAAATTGTTATAATTATTAAGATTGTGTGAGATCCAGTAGACCATTCCAGCTAAGATATCAGGTGAGTTCTAATCCCATTTTTGCCTGCTTTAGGGTGGTGTGCATACTTAGTGTAAAGTGTTTATTACATATTTTATATTAATAAACAAAGTGAAAAGCTATGTTTAGTGTAAAGTTTAAAAGAGGCAAATGTACGTTTTGAGCAAAGTATACCTATATTATTGGCAAGTGTTTACTATATTTTCATATACATAAACAAAGGCAAGATATATGTGTTAAGATATATTTTAGTAAAAGCAAAGGTATTTATGGCAAACGTTTACTATATTTTCATATACATAAACAAAGGCATGCTATATGTGTTAAGATATATTTCAGTAAAAGCAAAGGTATTTATGGCCAGCGTTTACTATATTTTCATATACATAAACAAAAGCATAATACATGTTAAGTTATGAACAAGGCAGATAAAGTTTTATGAACAGAAAGTGAATAGATTTCCTACGGGAATGTGTACCAGCTATAAAGGTCTTTGGGACAGATGTTACTTGTACAAGATGTCAGATTTGGGTTCTACCCATTACTAAGAACATTTGGGTTCGCTAACGGTTATACAACTGGGATGAGTGATGACGGTTGCTCGGGAGGTCCACGCAACCTCCCCGTAGTGTTAAGCGGTATTGTCGGTTCATGGTCGTTGATCATGGGGGCATTGACCAGGGTATTGTCGGTTCATGGTCGTTGATCATGATGGCATTGACCAGGTACTCGTCGGTTCATGGTCGTTGACCATGGGGGCGGTACAGTAGTGACAATGGAATTGACGAATAAGCGGTAGTGTCGGTTCATGGTGTAAGCCATGGGGGCATTGACCAGGTACTTGTGGGTTCATGGATGTAAGCGATGAGGGCAGTACAGTAAAGAGGAATTGACGGTTTATTATTTGTTTTAAATTGTCTGAAAAGTAAAGTATGTAAAGTTTTTGCTTATTGTCAGTATATATGTATTAGTAAATCTTTTGTATGATTGATTTAAAGTAAACGTTACTCAGCGTTGCTGACTTTTAGTATGCATATCAGTTAAGTGTAGGTGGCAGTAGATGGAAGTGGATGCTTGGCTTGGCGAGAAGAGTTACCCGAATATCAGCATCTGGTATCCCGTTTATGTTATGTTTTAGTTTGATGTTGTTTAAAGTTCATGCAGTTTCAGACAAGTTATGTTTAGACATGTTATGTTTCCGTTGCGTATGTTGAGATTTTAATTCGTTTCCGTTGTTAGTGATATATGTTTTATGATTAAGAGCTATGTGTTGATGAGTAAATCCAATACATGAGGCCTCCTGGGTTTGGGGCCTTACAAGTTGGTATCAAAGCCATAGTTTGAGAGATTTGGACATCCCCGATGTCTAGACTTAAACTAAGAATGGGACAAGTAGCGGATGCCAGTAACGGGTAACTCAAGCCAAAGCATCATAAGTGTATAGTAAGTAAAGTTTCTTTCCTTGTTTAGGGTGTCAAGATAAGAATAGAGGCTCTAGTGGAATCATGAAAGCGAATAAATAGAAAACAAGAAGTGATGTAATAGTTAATTGCAGATGGCCAGTGTATATTAACATCTTACCTTACTTACTGTGTTCAACATATTACCTAGCATGATGAAATTAAATCCCTTTGTTATCTATCTTTCTGTTAGAAATGGCTAGATGCGGAAGAACTAGAGGATGTGGAGGAGGAAGATGTGGTGGACGTACAGGCCGCCGCTGTGGAGCTAGAACCAACCAAGAGATTGAGGGGAGTGTTCACACTACCTATACTGATACGGTAGTCAGTCATCACAATGTTGAGCATGCGGCAGGAGATGATCAGAGAGCCGGCCGTGCAAGCAGCTCTTGGCCGTGAATTTACCCGACTGCTAAAGGAAACCTTACCGGCCATACTAGACAAAGCCTTGAGAAAGGCCAAGGAGAACCCCAACACAACTGAAGAGCATGTGGTGCTTCCAACAATGGGAGGACTAAATCTGGTAGAGAATGTTGCACCGCCTGCTCGCGGCTGCGACTACAGGGCGTTTCAGGGTTGTGTTCCACCCGTGCTTACTAGGGAGAAAGAAGCAGCATATACTTTAGATTGGATTAACGGCATGGAGTCGACCATTCGTCTTAGTAAATGTCGACCAGAGCAAGCAGTCATGTTCGTTGTGAAGTCATTAAAGGGGGAAGCATCACACTGGTGGGAAACTGTGAAACAGGCTAAGGGTGACCAAGCAGTCGGATTGATGAGGTGGAATGATCTGAGAGCATTGGTAACTGAAAATTTTTGTCCTAAGAACGAGGTCCATAGGGTGGAAAGGGGATTCTTGACTCTGCAAGCCGGACTCATGACTCACCGGCAATATACTTCAAAGTACAATGAGTTGGCGCGTCTGGTGCCCCATATAGTGACGACTGAGGAAAGGAGAATTCACTACTATGTCCAAGGATTGCCACCAGAGATCCATACCTTTGTCAAGACCAACACACCCAGTACCTTTGAGTCGGTGGTCGTTCTGAGCGTGGTTGTGTACGGTGACATCGCCTTTGAAGTCATTGCTGAAGCACCCAAGAAACAGGCAGCTAAGCGAACTGCTGAGGAACTCCAAGGTCCTAACGATAGGAGGGCAAGGGTAGAAGCTGAGGGTCTATGCGGCAAATGTGGAAGGAGACATGGGGGTGAATGTAAGGCGAGTCAGGTGGGATGCTTTAGGTGTGGCAAGTTTGGACACCAATCACGGGACTGCCTGGAAAAGCCAAGATGCCACAGTTGTGGGGAACAGGGACACATGAGCCGAGATTGCAGGAAACCCAAGGAAGCGGAAGCGGGGGGATCAGGAAAAGGAAAGGGTGCAGAGAAGGAACCCTACACGAATAGAGCCAAGGCGAGGGTCTACCGATGACTCAGTAAGGTACATTGCAAGCTCTTATTTGTGATATAGCAAATTTATGTTATTATTTCCTTACTAAATTAGTTAGCCCCATTAGTCTAGATGCCTTAGAATTTGAGATCGCCCCAGGTTAAGCTCCCAGTGGTAGTTAATCACAATGGCCTTCATGACCAAGCTGCCTTGCATAGCTACGGTTTATGCCACCCATTATGTGATTTGCTATCAATATAGCTCATGGCAGGTTTCGAGGACGAAACCTGTTGTAAGGAGGGTAGACTTGTAACATCCCGAGTTTTTAGAACACGAAATAGTTCACGAGGATTAAAACAAAACAAGAATAACGGGAACGGGCTTGGGCTTGGGCGCATGGGCCGAAAAGAGGAAGATGGACCCTTAAAAACCCTGAACTCAACCCCATTCCCATCATTTGCTTCATTTTCACAAATCCTAGACAGAGGTTAGAGAGAGAAAGTAGAGAGGAAGAAGGAGACCGGACCCGGATTGGAGTCAGATTAGTTACAGGAGCACTATAGTAACATCACCATCGAACCAGGGGCTCGTGAAGGTAAGCCACCGACCCTAGATCTCAGTTTCACAACCGGTTTTGGTGGGTTTCGGGTTTGTTAAGAAGCAACGATTTTTACGTGTGTAATGCAAAACGAACCTTAGATCTATACTCTAGGATGCTTAACAAGAGTTTTGAACGTAAAAAGTTTGAGTCTTGGCGAGTAAAACCTCAGCCGCCATGTCCATGCAGCGTTAGGGTTTAGCTGGGAAAGAGATGAAGCCCGTAGGCGAACTTGCTAAGTTCGTCGGGCCTTGAGGAAGCGAATTTGACAAGTTCGCTTGGCAACGTTCGCTAGACATTTTCTACCGAAGTTATTAAGTTCGCCTAATAAGTTCGCCAGGCCTTGAATTAGAGAACATGATGTGTTCGCTTCATAAGTTTGCTGGGCAGGGGAGGCGAACTTGTCTTAAGTTCTCCTAGTCAGAAATGGTGAAAACGTTTAGTGTCGAGTTAAGTCTGATACGTGTCGAATTGTTATGATTATTCATATTGTGTGAGATCCAGTAGACCATTCCAGTTAAGATACCAGGTGAGTTCTAATCCCATTTTTGCCTGCTTTATGGGTGGTGTGCACACTTAGTGTAAAGTGTTTATTACATATTTTATATTAATAAACAAAGTGAAAAGCTATGTTTAGTGTAAAGTTTAAAAGAGGCAAATGTACGTTTTGAGCAAAGTATACCTATATTATTGGCAAGTGTTTACTATATTTTCATATACATAAACAAATGCATGATATATGTGTTAAGATATATTTCAGTAAAATCAAAGGTATTTATGGCAAACGTTTACTATATTTTCATATACATAAACAAAGGCATGCTATATGTGTTAAGATATATTTCAGTAAAAGCAAAGGTATTTATGGCAAGCGTTTACTATATTTTCATATACATAAACAAAAGCATAATACATGTTAAGTTATGAACAAGGCAGATAAAGTTTTATGAACAGAAAGTGAATAGATTTCCTACGGGAATGTGTACCAGCTATAAAGGTCTTTGGGACAGATGTTATTTGTACAAGATGTCAGATATGGGTTCTACCCATTAGTAAGAATCTTTGGGTTCGCTAACGGTTGTACAACTGGGGTGAGTGAGGGCGGTTGCTCGGGAGGTCCACGCAACCTCCCCATAGTGTTAAGCGGCATTGTCGGTTCATGTTCGTTGATCATGGGGGTATTGACCAGGGTATTGTCGGTTCATGGTCGTTGATCATGAGGGCATTGACCAGGTACTCGTCGGTTCATGGTCGTTGACCATGGGGGCGGTACAGTAGTGACAAGGGAATTAACGGATAAGCGGTAGTGTCGGTTCATGGTGTAAGCCATGGGGGCATTGACCAGGTACTTGTGGGTTTATGGATGTAAGCGATGAGGGCAGTACAATAAAGAGGAATTTACGGTTTATTATATGTTTTAAGCTGTCTGAAAAGTAAAGTATGTAAAGTTTTTGCTTATTGGTAGTATATATGTATTAGTAAATCTTTTGTATGATTGATTTAAAGTAAACATTAGAACTCACTTAGCGTTGCTGATTTTTAGTATGTGATGTTCTAAAAGTAATATAGTAAAAATAAACTAAATTATCCTAGACCTAGACACTAAGTAATACTCTAGACTCTCTTAAACTACACTACTACTAACCGGCAAGTGAACCGATCGACTCTAGTAAAGCTAAGTAAGTCCGGATATCGAACCCACGAGACTCTATTAATTACGCTAACGACTCTATCTAGACCTAGACTGACACGGACACGACACTAACCATTTTTATTGTTTGAGGGGGGGGGGGTTTACTAAAAATCCTAAAATTGAAATTAAAGTTAATTAAGCTAAAGTACGAAATAGATTAAGGTTGAATTCAGTAGAGATGAATGACTACCTAGACTAGAATCCGGATTGATTTAGGAATGGATTTTCTAATGGTATTAAAGTGCTATGGAACCAGGATCTTTGTGTACTAAACCCTAAGAAATCTCAGCTAAGACCTCCCGACCCTTCTCAGAAAGAAACCTAGGAGACTCTACAAAGCCGTTATGAACACCGGCTGTTAGACTTCCTTTCAGTCCTCTAACGTCTCTAAAAGTGCCCTAACATGACAACCTACCTCTCAGCATGGAAGTCTAAGGCAACTATGGGTTCTAACTTGGTTTAATAGACACAAGAATGACTAGGGAACTAAGACCGGCTTCTCTCAAAACCTACCTTAGCTATATGTTAAACCGTGACCTTCTAACAAACTCGAGCCTCTCAGCGACAAGTTAAGCAGAAAACCTAGTTCTAATTGTATTTTAATTACTTTTTTTAAGGCTAGTGGCCAATTTACCCAGAGATTTCTGAACCCGCAAAGACTCGATAATCAACACAAACGCATTACATGAAAGACATTCACCAAAGTTTGTGTAAAACAGTAACCAATCAACAATCAAAGCTAGATACGCATATGCACCAAATTAGAAGTTCCAAAGTTTATTACTTTTTTGAGATTAATCCATAAACACAATAAAGTCCATAAAAATCCAAACTTTATTCAATATTTCATCTAATCTAGGTAGTTCAAGAGTTTTAGCCAAGCATCATGGTAATAAAAATCAAAGCACAATGTTTAACAAAGGAATTCATAATTAAAAGAATGAAAACACAAGAATAAGGAAAACCGGATGATAAAACCCAAATGTTCTTCTTTCCTAAGCTTCCGTCTTCGACCAAGTGATTCCCGTGAGTTAGAATTCTTCAAAAATCCCAGAACTTGCTGCAAAATTCGCCCTCAAGAAACCCTATTCGTAACTAGGTTAAACTTTGACTTTAAGATGTTTATATATGATTTTCAGCAACAATTCTGCAGCAGCAACAAACTGAGCCGAAAACAACCCCCGTCGCGTCGCCCGACAGGTTTCCTACCTAGGCGTCGCGTAGCGTGGCGCCTTCACTTCCGGGCATTATAATTCCAAGGCTATGCGTTGCGCGTATCCTCCTTCCTCAGGGGTGTCGCGTGGCGCGTAAACCTGTTTCTGCCAGATTTTCTCTTTTTTTTTCGTTCCCGTTCAGCTCCAACTCGACCCGATTCCAACCGTTAACTCTTTTCAGCATATTTTGACTGTTTTTCGCTCCTTTCAGCAACCGGGACCTGCACAAACACAAACTATCAAAAGGAACTAATCTAACTACGAAAACGCAACGAAACTATACGAAAATTATACAAACTCTAAACGATAAATAGATGTATTTTGAAATACATCAAATATCCCCACACTTACTCTTTTTTCGTCCCCGAAAAAGAATTATGCAAACGGAATCAGAGACGGATAAATATTCGGGCCAAAAGCTATTTTACTTATTAGAGTCAAAACTTGTGTTAGCCGCGATTGCAAATATACTTATCCCTTTAAACCCAAGTCCGGTTCCAGGCCCTTATCATGCAATTTTAGTTCAAGTGTGGTCAATCTACCTAGGGTCTCACATTAGAAGCCACAGCCCACCTAATCCCACCTCAAGCTTATAGAACAAAAGGAACAATCACTGGACCACTTCCTAACCATTTTATACCAAAATCAAGAGAATTTGAAATCAATTTTTTTTTTCTTTGAGCTTAGACCTTGCTTCACCTAACTCAGAGGCTGTCTCAATCAGAGTCACCATCCCCGAGAGTGACAACGTGAGCGTCGGTAATTTTGCAATTTTGTTTCGACACATCCCAGAGGCATTCTAAGTCAGAGTCACCATCCCCGACGAAGATTACGTCCTGCGCTACTTTTCTTAGTTTCTAGCTCATTTATTCTATTTTTTTATGATTAGATATTCTAACAATTTTAGCTTATAACGACATTTCTTATACTATTATTGGCGGTTTCAATTTCCCATTTTTCCTAGATGAGAATCCACTAGTAGACCGACAATTAAGGTATATTTAGATCAAAGGAACCTAAAACCGAACCGAGCCTATTCACATATCCCAAACTAGACACAAGCTCGACTATATTAAACTTATATTATCATTATTTGAACCCGAACAAAAACCCCTCTTTTCTATCATTTTCCGTTTTATTTTGCAAACTTCTTTATTCAAAAGACATTTTCAAATTTTTAAATTTTTTTTTAATTTTTATGAATCAACTTAAACTACTTAACTAACACTACGACTCAAGTGTCCCATCCCCACACTTGAATATTGCATTGTCCCTAATGCAAAGATGGAAACACAACCTAGACTAAATAAACTACCACTAAAATTTAAATAAATAAAATATACAAAATCTACAAGTGGAAACGAATTAGCTGAATATGTGAGACTGTCAATGTGCCAGTCAATTCCACATACGCCCTCCAATCCAAAACGCGCTCAGCAAACTGTTCCTAAATCGTACACGTGAACGGAAGCGGCACAAACACATCATACCTATCAAATAAAAATACAGACCAAACGAAATACGATAGATAATAAGTGTTTCAAAGTTCACCATCACAAACCAACCAATTTAAAAGTATTTAAAATATGGGGGACAGACGGGATAAGATAAAACAGCATAAAAAGAAAAATAAAGTAAAAAAAGATACTCCTTCACACTCCATCTGCTATCATCCCCACACTAATCCTCATCCTCATCCTCACTCTCTTCATCATCACCTTGACCATAAACCTGAAACTCTGGTGTAGGATCCACATATCCATACTGTCCAGAACCAAAACCACCCTGCTGACTAGAACCACCTGCACCACTCGGATCATAATACCCCGGCATCGAAAACTGAACCGGGTCGACAAACGGCTGGAAAAAATCAGGCACATCGATACTCATCTGACTCATCATATACCTGAGTGCTCCATCCTGCCTATCATGTCGAGAATCAATTCTACCAAACCCCTGATCCATGCGGTCATATAGTGAAGATAAAGTAAGCGGATCCGGTGGTGGCTGTCTCCTCGGGTACTGAGGCGCTGGAATCTCCCGTCTCTGAGGCGGTCTCTGTCGGGCTGGAGGATACATGCCCTGCATAACATCATCAGCCGGATGCCCTACTGGCGGCATAACCTGAGGCCCCTGCCTCGCATCTAACCAAGTAATAGGCTCTCCTAGAGTGAGTATACCCGCAAGCTGAAGATCTCTAACCTGAAAATGCCTCGATGGCGCACCCACACGCAGCGTCGCCAAACTATACTTCTGAAATACCCCCAAATTCTCTGCCAACTTTGTAATATAATGACCCATGTCAAGCGCGGCCCTATGTCCTCCTCTACGTGCTCTATTCAACGACCAAGCCAACACACTCGCTAAATTCATATTTCGTTCTTCCACCAAACACATAAGCAAAAATATATCTATCCAATTTGCCTTATTCTTACCAGACTTCCTACCAACCAGAGTGGTAGAAAAAACCTTCAATACATACCTATAAATAGGATCCCGAACAGACGTAATCAGATTAGTCTTTGCGAACCCCACATCAGCAATAGTACCCCAAAATCTCGCCAACTCATCACTGCCCAAACACAATTCTCTTTGATTCACATACACACCCCTCAGCCCAGTCACAAACTCAGGAGTCACTACCTCCTCCTCTGTATAGAAACCACTCGCTACAGCAAACTGTGGGATGGACATCTCATGAACCATCCTCCCTAAACTAAACGATACTGCATCATCCTCAGCAAAAGAACCCTCTTTATGCTGAAAAGTCGAATGGAATTCAACAACTAACTCGTCATATTGGGGCCAATGACAATCAACCATAGCACGCAATCTTGGACCTAGCAACCGCTCAACCCTATCCCGAGCACCCACACTAGCTAACCAATCCCAATCAATGGTCCAATGCTCAAGTATCTCAGTACGAATGATTTTTTGTAACTTTGTCCACTCCTTCGTATTGACTTCAAACTGTAAGAGTGGGTGCTCTCCCCTTAGTGGAATACGGGCATAATTCACCCGTTCCTGACCCTCATATCTAATACGTCTGCCCTAAAGACAGGCACGGGCTGCTGGTGCTCTCTCGCGACGCCTCTTGGGCATGGAACTGGCCCTTTTCTTCTTTTTCCACCTGCTCCGCTAGAACTACCTTCACCTGACATATCTGCTAAGACAAACATATAGACAAAGCAAGCAGAGACATCAGCTATCACAAACTATTTTTGGTATTTTAAAATTTTAAATTATTATTATTTTTTTTTCATAAAATTGGAACAACCGTATAGCATTCCATTCGCGGCTGAAACCGAAAATAAAGTGAAAAATAACAATCGGGTTATCGTTTACAAAAGCATAAGTTATAAACAACCTCGCCCGAATGGAGATTGAGTACGGGCGAAGTGTTTTGTACCTGTACGTGCATATAAGTAAACCCAAGACCCAAAAACTACTAAAATTAAAACGACTCCAAACATAAGACTCAATGTAAACTACCCCCTCCCGACACTTTAATTGTCCCAATTAAGAGCCAAGTGCCTACCAAACCGAACATTGAGTCCAAACTTGCGTAAAGAAATGTCCTTTAGTGATAAAATCTGAATTTAAGTCGAAAAAAAAAATCCCGCCTAGTAAAAGGAGGTTTTAACCGGTTAAACTCGCAAAGCAAGTTCGGATTTTTCATGGCAATGTGATATAGCAAATCAGTTCAATGGCAATAACATACCCAAACCACGCCTCCCGCAACCAGAAAACACTAACATTCGGCTAACCCATGACATAGAACCAACCCGACACGAACCGACACATAAATTATGCAAAACTAGACTCATACCTAGCTAATAAACGACTAATATACAGAAAATTACAAGAAAACATACCGGATTCGTGAAGAACAAGCTAAAAATTTCAACTTTTTAAGTGGAGAAGGGTGGTCCCGTGTTTGGTGGATTTAGCGGCTAATCGGGTGAAACTGACGGTTAAAATGGATGGGGAAGTGAAATGGGTGATGTGGGTGTAATTTGGGAGTAAAATGGTGAAGAATGGAGGTGGTTATGGCTGAAATGGGTGGTTTACGGTTGGGGATTCGCGAGTTAGTGTTTGGAGAGGTTTTGGGGAAAAAGCTGAAGCAACAGGTTATAATGTGGGAATGGGGGCCTTCGCGTAGCGCGTAGCACGAATGGAGGGCGTATGTGGAATTGACTGGCACATTGACAGTCTCACATATTCAGCTAAGTCGTTTCCACTTGTAGATTTTGTATATTTTATTTATTTAAATTTTAGTGGTAGTTTATTTAGTCTAGGTTGTGTTCTAAAAGTAATCTAGTAAAAATAAACTAAATTATCCTAGACCTAGACACTAAGTAATACTCTAGACTCTCTTCAACTACACTACTACTAATCGGCAAGTGAACCGATCGACTCTAGTAAAGCTAAGTAAGTCCGGATATCGAACCCACGAGACTCTATTAAATTACGCTAACGACTCTATCTAGACCTAGACTGACACGGACACGACACTAACCATTTTTATTGTTTGAGGGGGGGGGGGGTTTACTAAAAATCCTAAAATTGAAATTAAAGTTAATTAAGCTAAAGTACGAAATAGATTAAGGTTGAATTCAGTAGAGATGAATGACTACCTAGACTAGAATCCGGATTGATTTAGGAATGGATTTTCTAATGGTATTAAAGTGCTATGGAACCAGGATCTTTGTGTACTAAACCCTAAGAAAACTCAGCTAAGACCTCCCGACCCTTCTCAGGAAGAAACCTAGGAGACTCTACAAAGCCGTTATGAACACCGGCTGTTAGACTTCCTTTCAGTACTCTAACGTCTCTAAAAGTGCCCTAACATGACAACCTACCTCTCAGCACGGAAGTCTAAGGCAACTATGGGTTCTAACTTGGTTTAATAGACACAAGAATGACTAGGGAACTAAGACCGGCTTCTCTCAAAACCTACCTTAGCTATATGTTAAACCGTGACCTTCTAACAAACTCGAGCCTCTCAGCGACAAGTTAAGCAGAAAACCTAGTTCTAATTGTATTTTAATTACTTTTTTTAAGGCTAGTGGCCAATTTACCCAAAGATTTCTGAACCCGCAAAGACTCGATAATCAACACAAACCCATTACATGAAAGACATTCACCAAAGTTTGTGTAAAACAGTAACCAATCAACAATCAAAGCTAGATACGCATATGCACCAAATTAGAAGTTCCAAAGTTTATTACTTTTTTGAGATTAATCCATAAACACAATAAAGTCCATAAAAATCCAAACTTTATTCAATCTTTCATCTAATCTAGGTAGTTCAAGAGTTTTAGCCAAGCATCATGGTAATAAAAATCAAAGCACAATGTTTAACAAAGGAATTCATAATTAAAAGAATGAAAACACAAGAATAAGGAAAACCGGATGATAAAACCCAAATGTTCTTCTTTCCTAAGCTTCCGTCTTCGACCGAGTGATTCCCGTGAGTTAGAATTCTTCAAAAATCCCAGAACTTGCTGCAAAATTCGCCCTCAAGAAACCCTATTCGTAACTAGGTTAAACTTTGACTTTAAGATGTTTATATATGATTTTCAGCAACAATTCTGCAGCAGCAACAAACTGAGCCGAAAACAACCCCCGTCGCGTCGCCCGACAGGTTTCCTACCTAGGCGTCGCGTAGCGTGGCGCCTTCACTTCCGGGCATTATAATTCCAAGGCTACGCGTTGCGCGTATCCTTCTTCCTCGGGGGTGTTGTGTGGCGCGTAAACCTGTTTCTGCCAGATTTTCTCTTTTTTTTTCGTTCCCGTTCAGCTCCAACTCGACCCGATTCCAACCGTTAACTCTTTTCAGCATATTTTGACTGTTTTTCGCTCCTTTCAGCAACCGGGACCTGCACAAACACAACTATCAAAAGGAACTAATCTAACTACGAAAACGCAACGAAACTATACGAAAATTATACAAACTCTAAACGATAAATAGATGTATTTTGCAATACATCAGTATGCATATCAGTTAAGTGTAGGTGGCATTAGATGGAAGTGGATGCTTGGCTTGGCGAGAAGAGTTACCCGAAGATCAGCATCTGGTTTCCCGTTTATGTTATGTTTTAGTTTGATGTTGTTTAAAGTTCATGCAGTTTCAGACAAGTAATGTTTCCGTTGCGTATGTTGAGATTTTAATTTGTTTCCGCTATTAGTGATATATGTTTAATGATTAAGAGCTATGTGTTGATAAGTAAATCCAATACGTGAGGCCTCCCGGGTTTGGGGCCTTACAAGTTCGTATTAGAGCCATAGTTTGAGAGATTTGGACATCCCCGATGTCTAGACTTAAACTAAGAATGGGACAAGTAGCGGATGCCAATAACGGGTAACTCAAGCCAATCACGGGAATGTGGAAGGAGACATAGGGGTGAATGTAAGGCGGGTCAGGTGGGATGCTTTAGGTGTAGCAAGTTTGGACACCAATCACGGGAATGCCTGGAAAAGCCAAGATGCCACAGTTGTGGGGAACAGGGACACATGAGCCGAGATTGCAGGAAACCCAAGGAAGCGGAAGCGGGGGGATCAGGAAAAGGAAAGGGTGCAGAGAAGGAACCCTACACGAACAGAGCCAAGGCGAGGGTCTACCGATGACTCAGTAAGGTACATTGCAAGCTCTTATTTGTGATATAGCAAGTTTAAGTTATTATTTCCTTACTAAATTAGTTAGACCCATTAGTCTAGATGCCTTAGAATTTGAGATCGCCCCAGGTTAAGCTCCCAGTGGTAGTTAATCACAATGGGCTTCATGACCAAGCTGCCTTGCATAGCTACGGTTTATGCCACCCATTCTGTGATTTGCTATCAGTATAGCTCATGGCAGGTTTCGAGGACGAAACCTGTTGTAAGGAGGGTAGACTTGTAACATCACGAGTTTTTAGAACACGAAATAGTTCACGAGGATTAAAACAAAACAAGAATAACGGGAACGGGCTTGGGCGCATGTGCAGGAAAAGAGGAAGATGGACCCTTAAAAACCCTGAACTCAGCCCCATTCCCATCATTTGCTTCATTTGCACAAATCCTAGAGAGAGGTTAGAGAGAGAAAGTAGAGAGGAAGAAGGAGACCGGACCCGGATTGGAGTCGGATTAGTTACAAGAGCACTATAGTAACATCACCATCGAACCAGGGGCTCGTGAAGGTAAGCCACCGACCATTGATCTCAGTTTCACGATCGGTTTTGGTGGGTTTCAGGTTTGTTAAGAAAGCAACGATTTTTACATGTGTAATGCAAAACGAACCTTAGATCTTTACTCTAGGATGCCTAACAAGAGTTTTGAACGTAAAAAGTTTGAGTCTTGGCGAGTAAAACCTCAGCCGCCATGTCCATGCAGCGTTAGGGTTTAGCTGGGAAAGAGATGAAGCCCGTAGGCGAACTTGCTAAGTTCGCCGGGCCTTAAAGAAACGAACTTCACAAGTTCGCTTGACAAAGTTCGCTAGAAATTTTCTGCTGAAGTTATTAAGTTCGCCTAATAAGTTCGCCAGGCCTTGAATTAGCGAACATGATATGTTCGCTTGATAAGTTCGTTGGGCCAGGGAGGCGAACTAGTCTTAAGTTCGCCTAGTCAGAAATGGTGAAAACGTTTAGTGTCGAGTTAAGTCTGATACGTGTCGAATTGTTATGATTATTCAGATTGTGTGAGATCCAGTAGACCATTCCAGCTAAGAAACCAGGTGAGTTATAATCCCCTTTTTGCCTACTTTAGGGTGGTGTGCATACTTAGTATAAAGTGTTTATTACATATTTTATATTAATAAACAAAGTGAAAAGCTATGTTTAGTGTAAAGTTTAAAAGAGGCAAATGCACGTTTTGAACAAAGTATACCTATATTATTGGCAAGCGTTTACTATATTTTCATATACATAAACAAAGGCATGATATATGTGTTAAGATATAATTCAGTAAAAGCAAAGGTCTTTATGGCAAGCGTTTACTATATTTTCATATACATAAACAAAGGCATAATACATGTTAAGTTATGAACAAGGCAGATAAAATTTTATGAACAGAAATTGAATAGATTTCCTACGGGAATGTGTACCAGTTATAAAGGTCCTTGGGACAAATGTTACTTGTACAAGATGTCAGATATGGGTTCTACCCATTAGTAAGAACCTTTGGGATCACTAACGGTTGTACAACTGGGATGAGTGATGGCGGTTGCTCGGGAGGTCCACGCAACCTCCCCGTAGTGTTAAGCGGTATTGTCGGTTCATGGTCGTTGATCATGGGGGCATTGACCAGGGTATTGTCGGTTCATGGTCGTTGATCATGAGGGCATTGACCAGGTACTCGTCGGTTCATGGTCGTTGACCATGGGGGCGGTACAGTAGTGACAAGGGAATTAACGGATAAGCGGTAGTGTCGGTTCATGGTGTAAGCCATGGGGGCATTGACAAGGTACTTGTGGGTTCATGGATGTAAGCGATGAGGGCAGTACAATAAAGAGGAATTGACGGTTTATTATATGTTTTAAGCTGTCTGAAAAGTAAAGTATGTAAAATTTTTGCTTATTGGTAGTATATATGTATTAGTAAATCTTTTGTATGATTGATTTAAAGTAAACGTTAGAACTCACTCAGTGTTGCTGATTTTTTGTATGCACATCAGTTAAGTGTAGGTGGCAGTAGATGGAAGTGGATGCTTAGCTTGGCGAGAAGAGTTACCCGAAGATCAGCATCTGGTATCCCGTTTATGTTATGTTTTAGTTTGATGTTGTTTAAAGTTCATGCAGTTTCAGACTAGTTATGTTTGGACATGTTATGTTTCCGCTGCGTATGTTGAGATTTTAATTCGTTTCCGCTGTTAGTGATATATGTTTTATGATTAAGAGCTATGTGTTGATGAGTAAATCCAATACGTGAGGCCTCCCGGGTTTGGGGCCTTACATTTTTAAAACAAGTTTCAACCTTAGCTCATCTGTTTCATAAACTTGGAACTGGTACCACCCATCACCATTAAACTTTTTTGTTTCATAGAAGGCTAATTGTGGTTGGCTTAGCTGGTGTGATCTACCCATGGGTGAGAGGGCCAACAAGATTATACATGGGTTGATTCGATCTATTAACAAGCATGAGCAATTGCCGAAGAAGAATGAAGAATTGGCAAGGATTCGAGCTGAGGAAGTGAAGAAGTGGAAGTATGTTGCTGCAATCGGTTGGTTTTTGTTTTGATGTACATTGTCATTAATTGACTGTATTTTGTGTTGGTTTTAATAAAATGAAGTTAGCTGATTGTTTTTTTTATCATATTCCAATCCATTCCAACGGCTACTTGGTGATAATGTTATTAAATTTGAAACGTCTAATGTAATGGATGATAACAGGGAACAAATTGATGATGTTGATCAAGATGGTGGTGATGCTGCAGATGAATAAGAAGTTGCATCCTGTGATGGAGATGAGAATCAAGAGGAAGAACTTGGTGGTTCACAAGGTTATGACCCTATGTTGGACTATAATCCAGATGTATTGAGGAAAGCCTGGGTTTATGATTCAGATGAAATAGAAGCATATGTGGAAGATGGTGTACATGTAGAACTTGGTGGTTCAGGTGAATATGACCCTACGTTGGACTATGATCCAGATGTACTGAATAAAGCCTGGGTTTATGGACCTCAAGTGAAACAAGATTTTCGGTATCATAATCTATATTCTGATGAGGAAGACTCAGACTGGTCCAATGATGATTTTCGGTGGAAATAAGTGTTTGCTATGTTTGATGTATTTACTTTTATGTTAAGAAGCAATGTTTTCTGAGATGTTACTTTGAATGTTAAGAAGCTGTGTTTGATGTTTCAGTGTTGTATTATTAAACAATGTACTTGCAATGTTACTTTGAATGTTAAGAAGCTGTGTTTGATGTTTCAGTGTTGTATTATTAAACAATGTACTTGCAATGTTACTTTGAATGAAACATGGTCAAACATACATAGTGCAAAACAAGTCAAATAAACATGGTCAAACATACTTCAAATTCCAAGTCAAACAAACATGGTCAAACATACATAACTTCCAATTCCAAGTTAAACATACATAGTGCAAACAAACACTGTTCAAGACAAACAAAAACAACCCAAACAAACATTGTTCAAGACAAACAGAAACAGTCAAACAAGTAATGTGTCTTTAATCCTGTGTTGCCATTGATGCACATTGTGAAGATGAAACACTACCACCTGGAGCCTTGCGGGTTCGAGAATTGTCGCGTGTTTTTTTGCACTTTCCACATTTTTTAGTTTGTGTCTGGCTGTAGGTTCTCCTTCTGCAGCAGTTGGTGTGGACTGGGTTTCAGCAGAAGCAGCAGAAGCAGTCCCCCCTTGACCCTTACAATTTCTTAAATTGTGTCCAGGGTTTTTACACTTGCCACATGTCACCACACTGCCCATTCTTATCATTTTTTCACCTTTAGCAAAGTTCTCTTGGATCTCTTCAATTGATCTCTTCCTCAACTTCTTTGGCCTACCAATTTGTTTATGATGCTTTGGAGGGATTAGTCTGGTTGGACAATTAGATAGAACCCACAACGAAGGACCAGTTACATGATCAATTGTGTAGGTGTAAACCTTCTTCCAAGTATCTAGCCAATAAACTTCATCCACCCATTTCTCTAGTATGCCAACAGGCATACCATTTGCAGACATGTCCCAAATAGCTGTAACTGCATGCTTACAAGGCATCCAAGTCAATTCCCATTTCCTAAAAGAACATGTTCTCTTGTCCACATCCACAACACATTGGGTGGCCCATGGACCACTAACCTATCAAATATAAATGATTCATTATTATCGGTGTTCATAATTCACAAGTTATGATTGTAGAAAAAAATCTACTTACTTGGTATTTTGAAGAACCAGTCATCAAAACATTGTATTGAGATGCATCATTTTTAATTGCATCGAAAGCTTTTGTTGCAGCAGGAGTTAAGGGACCATCACATTTTGCTTGAAATTTTTTTCACATTGACAATTCTCTTTGTGGTACTCCCTGATGTACTCTAAGCATATAATGATTGGCTTATCTCTAGCACCTACTAATTGCCTATTGAATACCTCACATAAGTTATTCAATAGAACATCACATTTTGCCCTTCCTGTGAAATGTGCTCTTGACCAACTGGCTAATGGGATCTCATTTAGCCAATCAAATAAATCTTTGTCCTCTTTCTTTATCTCTTCTATTGCTTTATTAAAATAAGGTAATGTAGTGGCACTTGCAGCCTTCCAAAACAATCCTTTGAGGATATCCCCTTGCCATCTCTTCCTCATATTGTCATGAATATGTCTTAGACAATACCTATGCTCAGTAGATGGGAAGACTCTTGATAATGCAGGAATGAAGCCCTATATTAGACAAGTAATGAACCTATATAGATATGTAACAAGTAATGAACCTATATTAGAAAATAATAATGTTAATTAGGTGAAACAATTTACATTTTGCCTGTCACTGATAAATGTGAAGTTAGCATTAGTAGGTAGGCCCAGGTCATTACCAAGTAATTGTAGGAACCAGCACCAAGATTGAGTAGTTTCACCCTCCATAATAGCATAAGCTACTGGATATATACCATTATTGGCATCTATCCCAACTACAGTCAATATAAGGTCCTTTCATAAAACATCCATCCAGCCCAATAATTTCTCTACCACATAACTTGAAACCTTCCTTCAGAGGATCTAAACATATATATAGTCTTCTGAATTGTCTTGTAGGACTAGTATGTGTCACACCCCCAATTTCAACTAACGGAGTTTTACCGTTTTGGAAAGTGACAAACCAGGATCTCAGTCATTATTTACATCGAACGACTCTACATGGGACTCAAATGAAAATATCATATTAATCAGAGTTTAATGCGGAAGCGTAAAGAAAAGTAAATGCGCAAAACACACGCACCCAAAAAGTACAAAAGTCCAAACCAAACATAATTCAAAATAAAGTCCAAACAATTTAATAAAACATCAATCAATAGGAGAATCCCATGCATGCCCTATATGTGCACCTGTGCCTTATCTTAGCGACCTGAGAAAACATGTAAAAAAAATGTCAACACGAGGTTGGTGAGTTCACAAGTTTCAGCAGATAAATAAACGTTTACCAGATTATTGATCATTCAATATGTATCTATAGGTAGCTAACCTATGTTCATGTTTAACTTAAGCGCTTGCAACCGAAGCTGACTGTTTGTTTATTTGCCTCCTGCCAGGTCTATCAACCCCGGCGATGTGAGTAGGCTAACATTTCACCCGTTCGATCTCCAATCGAGTTAACGCGACTAACGCGGGTGAGATTTGTCAAACCCAATAGTACTACTAAACATTACCTAGCTAAGATCCATATTAACGGTTCGATGTGTGTTGAGGACTTTCGGTGGTAGTGTGTTACACTTAGCTTTAACATTGATAACATATGAATACAATATTCCAAAAATAGTTTGCGACATGTTTTCCCCCCAAGATAAAACAGTAAAAGGGGCCGTGAAAACTCACCTGAACGGCGTAGGTAGTTCATACTAGAATACGATTGGAACCACGAGTGTTAGCCTGCAACAGCTTACGTATGCCCTAGAATTATACACATAACAATTAGGGATACAATGGAATATGTGACGACAACACGGGAGATTGAACGTCCTAAAGTAACGCTCTAATAATCAAGAGTAGACGAACGTGTCCACGGGAATAAGAATTCTTTAATTAGTAATTAAGATGTATACGTTACGCGGCGAATGACAAAATAATATATAATAAATATATTCGAGCGTTTTGTCGTTAACTAGAAGTCTAGGAAAATAATATAATTTATTATATTATTTTTAAGTTTAGCGAAGTAACGTAAACAATTAACTTGCGTGACAAAAATAATAATTTATTATTTTTATTCGAGGATGTAACGAGTGTAAATAATACGAATAATTATATTATTTATAACTTTGAAACGGTACAAAAATGTTTATGAACGTGATAAATATATTATTTTTAGTTGGAGTTTTGGGTTGAAGATAATATAAATATTATTTTATAAATGAGTTTTTTAATACCAAATATGGTTTACAACCCAAACCCGAGCCTACGGTTGTTTTCGGGTTTCAAAACACTTAATATATTAATATAATATTATAGGGTATTGATTTTATATTAAAATAATAAGAAAAACGATTTTTAAAAACAAAAGGGTGTGGAGAGACTCGAACCCGGGTCTCTCCCACACACGCACACAGCTTTAACCAGTCCCGCCCGCTAGGATATCGCGATATCAATCGGATTCAATTGCTTTTAATGCGTATTTCCCCTACGATCCTCTTTCCTAGCGAACCGAGGCCAAAACCAGTCCCAAGACCCTCCATTCGATCGTGACAAGACAAGGATTCATAGGGCTTTTGTTCGTCGATTGATTACGAGTCTGGGGATGCAATTAATTGTAAAAATTGTTGAGTTTTGAATTGTCAATTTTAGTTTCAAAAGCTGATAACCTTAGTTTAAAACACAGATTCAAATTGAGTAAATTTGATAAGATTGTTTGCTGGAATCATAGGGATTTCAAAGGGTAGGTGTTTGCGAACCTGATCGTCTAGTTTAATTGGATTGAGATCGTGCTTAGAGTAGTATTCGATTAAACAGTTTATATGAAGAACACTGGTTATTAGTTTGCTATGAAATCGATGATATAGGTTCAAATTAGGATGGGGCTTTCATTATACAGATGATTATGAGTCTAATGGTATAAGTTAATTGGACTTAAACACGTTTTAAGGTAGGGTTCGATTAAACCGAATGGATATGAACCCTAGAATCGATTTGAGTTAAATTCGATAGTGAAAGCCCAAATTAACATAGGGCTTCTACTAAACGAGTGATTCCGATTCTAGCCATATGGTTTAATTGAATTATGATTGAGTCTAGAGTCAAAAGCCCCAAATTTGATTTCGTATGAACCCTAGATTCTGGATTTCGATCAATTTGATGTTATGAGCCCCAGTAATCATAGGGCTTTCATTCAGAGGGTAAAAACAAAGCTAAAGATGCAATTAGTTACCAGAAAGGTTGACGGATTGATGGTGATCGACTAAAACGAGTGCCGACGGCTTGCGGGTTAGCTTCCGGCGACTTCTTCTACGATTTCAGCCAAATTGGTGTGCGGGATAGCTTCTGAGTTGCTCGACTGAGATGCGCAGATGTTCAATTGGGAAAATCATGATCGAATTTGAGGTGTACGTGACCATGGTCGACGGTTATGACTTTAATTAGTCATTAAATGGTTTAATTCGACAATGATTATGATTAATTTGGTAGTTATGGTTGTGAATGCGACGAATGAGAGGAATCGGTTACGATTTCCAACCGAAAACACTCGTGGCTTGAGAATTGGACTCAAGAACAACCAGGTTGACTTTCGAAAGTCAACCAAATTGAGTTTGGGCTAATTACAGATTCGGTCCCTGTGATTTCATGTGTAATTGTGTTTCAAAATGGCAGAATTGGTCCTTAGAGTTTGATATTGAGTTAACAGGGTTAGAACTTAACAAAAATTTAATGGGAAATTTAATTGAGTTAATTTGAAAGATCGGATTGTCACATCATCCCCTAGTTGAAAGAATTTTCATCCTGGAAATTAAATAAAATAATAAAAAAATTCCCGGATGTCACAGTATGATTTGGTTCAGGCTCCACATCAATTGTTATGGATGTCCCAGGGTTTGCCCTTCGAAGTTCTTCACAATAATCTCTCAACTTCATATATTGGTCCCTATGATCACCATTCAATTTCTTTAGATCCATCATCTTTGCCCTAACAATTTTGAAGCGTGATATTTGGATCTGATGCTTTTTTTGAAGCTGATCTTGAAGGCCTCTAACAGGGTACTCAGGATTACTTTGGATGATTGTTTCAATTTCTTTTGCTATGAATGCCATAGTATACATACCAACATCTCTTGTTTGGAGGCATATATATTCATCTCGGGTGGTTTTGACACACCAACGTTCATTAGTTGCAGATCTAGAGATATGCACTGCCCAAGGACAAGTCGGCTTCGTTTTCCTCTTAGTCACTTTATTGGGGATTGAATTTTCACCATTGGATGTAGACCCACCAACTTCATTCTTATCATTTATTCCCTGTGGTCCCTACTCATTATCTTCTTTCCCATTTTGCCCCTATGAGTCTTCATTAGAAGTTAAAGTGGGAATTGTACCCAAACACACAACTCTATACCGTAGATGATCATTCTTCCTTATATAAAGTTGCCTTCTGGATTCAACAACATACCTTCTTACCATATCATTCATCTTAGACTTATCCTCTATCAATTGACCAATGTAGAATGGGTTGGTAAATCGTTCACCTTGAGCTTTCTTTCTTTGCCTTCTAACCCTCCTGATTACCTTTGTTAAACCGGGTGCATTATCATCACCATCAATGTCCATATCCATGTCTTCTAGTTCAACATCATTGCCTTCATCATCTTGTTCATCTTCTGAATTGTCAAGGTCATAGTCTTGATCACCATTAAAATTTTTCATATCAACTAGAGTATTATATTGATCATCTTCCATAATGTAATCTGGGTCATCTGAATCACTATCACTATCATGACCACTTCTCTTCTCACTTTCTGTGTCAGTGTACCCATTTTCTACTAATGAGTCCATTAGCAACCGAGAAGTCCAATGTTTAACATAAATTTCAATGATCTTAGCCCCATGTCTAACAACATTATGCAAGCTTTCAAAGTCACTATCCTCACCCAGTGACTTTAGACCAAAATCCAAACTAGCTAAAGGAAGCTTATAGTGGAAGTAAAATACCATATCAACTGGATACCCAATAGTCTTCACCATTTCAGTCAACACGTTAATTACAAAATCCTTTATGTCTGCAGAATCAATGAAACTTGTCTTACCATTCACATACTTACGTCCAGGGCTATTAGTAAACTTACCACCATGGAATATTTTTAGTGTAAAATTGTTACCAGCATTTGCTGAAACAGAAAAACAAAAAGACTATATCAAATCGGACACAAACAACGACTATAGCTACTCAAACAACAGTTATAATGCATACAAACAACAACAAAAAAGCTGATTTCAAGATTAACAAAATTTAGCAAGCTTAAAGTATAACTTGTATGGGTCATAATCTGCTCCAAAACCTTAAATCAACCAAAATCCTCCAGGCATATGCTTAATCTTGACAACCAGCCAACGATTACAGCTTGATCAACAACGGGGATGTTTGCTTACACCTTAATTTTGGACGGAATGTTAGAAGCAGGGGAAAGACCCCAGTGATTCGATGTGCAATGTATATCAACTTCAGGGATGTCTAGGGCTTGTATATAAGGGTTAAATTAAGGGAATTGTGTTTTTACACTAATAGCCCTCAATAGTAGCTGAGAAAAGACACAAAAGCCCTTCCTTACTAACGTCTGTTACTTGAATTTGGATGGAGGGACACTGATTTGAAGTGAAAGACAACTTCAGGGGCTCCCAGTGCTATTATTTTGAATTAGGGACTCATAGTGGAATTAGCCCTAAACCACGGGGATGCAAAAAGCACTTAACTCTAAAATAATTAAGTTAAAAGCACTTAAGTTGAAACATTGAGTCAACCCGGATTAACCAAGTCCATTTGGCCTGTCAACTCAATGCCTCCTCTCGTTGTTTTTTTACAACATCGTTAACACATGCCCATCTAATCATATTCCTAAATCAGTAAATCTACATTATTGTCAATCATAAAACATGAACCCTATTCTTGTTTCTTGTTGCAAAAAACTATTCCCCTTCAATTGCCATCTGAGATGACGATGTTACCGTAAACGACCACACATGCTTACCCTATAAAAGGGAGGCCAACTCCCTGGCCACTAATGTAATAACCTAACCCTCCCCCCCCCCCCTTAAAAAAATTCTAATAATGGAGTGGGAAATCATATGAAATGTTAAGAGATTATCAAAGTACTAACAAGTTCAAAAGAGAATCTATTTATACTAATAAATAAAAATATGAGGTGATACGTGTCACTCTCTGGTTCCTTCTCACCCTTATTTTCTCGCATCTCTCTCATATTAAATACTAATTTTTTCACTTCTCTCTCCTATTAAATTATTTAATGATATTAAATAATAATTAACAAAAAACTTTAAAATAAAAAGGCTTCCTTTTTTTCTAATTTTGCCACATAACTTTCTTTCTTCAGCAAAATTGCATCCTCCTTCACTTCGTTTTCCACAAAAGCATCAAACTCTAAAAATTGATGTCGGTTAACGATTGTTCATCGTCTTCTTCTTCAACAGTTCGAATTCTCTATCAAACGGGTAACATTTATATCTCTATAATCTGTAGTTTGCTTCAGATTAATTAGGGTTTGCAGTTTAGTGCTAATTGTTCATCGTCTTCTTCTTCAACAGTACAACTCTCTATCAAACAGGTAACATCTATATGTCTATAATCTGTAGTTTGCTTCAGAGTAATTAGGGTTTGCAGTTTTGTGGGTCTACAAGTGATTAGGGTTTGGTTTTCTTCGTTATTGCTTCAGAGTAATTGGGGTTTACGGTTTTGTGGGTGTAGGAGTAATTAGGGTTTCATGAAGTGATCTTATTTTGCTATTTTGTTTAAAGGATTCACTCAAATCACACGCTTTTTTTACTTTACTTGCAGGTTGATTCATTTATGAAGGTTGATGATACCTCATAGGTTTGTTTAAGTCCTAATTTTTTCCTTTTAGCAACTTTCATCAATCCAATATTTGTCTTACACATACCCGACAGATTTCACAGGTTGTGTTGCCCTTTTCATCAAACCGTCTCTGTATGCAATCTCTGTGAGAAAACCGATGAACAAACAAATCAATATTACAACATTAGATTATTGTTTTAAAAAGATTTGGAGTTTGAAAAAAAAAATATTCTCTAAAGTACAAGAACAAGAAGAGGGGAAACTTGAAGGTTTATTCATATAACATTGATATATTAAAAAACAAATTTTATGCAGAAAGTTGTAATACTTTTTGTAACTAATTTAGTGTTTTAGTTACATGTTTTTCTATTTTAGCACCTTTTAACATGAATGTGTTTTGTTGCTATGTTTAGTGCCATGTAAGTATGACATAGCTCAATATGTATGTGTTATTTTACTGTAGGTTGAGCTTCTCTTGTCACAGGTTATTTTGTTGGTAAATTAACCAACAACCTGATCAAAGTTGGTCTTAAAATGATAAAAAAAAATAGCTATTGGAATATGTTTAAAGTAATGTGGAATGTATTTAGGTATTTAAATCTTCGTTTTGTTCAGGTCAAATTAGTGGTCATCGGGTTCGTAATCTTAAATAAGCATTCACTTTGGGTCAAATGAATCCCAACACTGACATAAACTATCATTTGATCTAAAAAAACATATTGATATGTATGTTGACTTAGGAAGTCAACTGGTGAAGAAAGAAGGCTTACAAAAAGGAACTTCAAGGACCGAGGTAAGTACCCGATACCCTACTTACACATTAAATAGGTATACATGTATGAATTATATGGTTCTAACTTTCAAGGTTATATGTCGAGCTTGGCCCTGGTTAACTGATCTTCCAGACTCATGATGAATGTAATGTTCATTGTTGTGGCCTTTTTATTTTTGTATTTTGATTTGGAGGTGTTGATTAAGGGTTGGGTAAATTTGTGTGAAAATTAACATAAAACTGTTGAGCTATGTGCATGATTCAGTAATTCTTTGGAAATTGTTTATCATGAGCTTAAAACAATTGGAGTGATGTTTAATGTATGACTTGAATTTTGTATGACAGATTTTGTATTCTTAGTAAGCATTATTATGGGTTAATCTGTAGTTGAACAATAAGCTAAAGCTTATTTAATTGATCTGCACAATTTCAAAACATTTATGGGGTATCATGTGGTCACAGATGTAGGTAATCTTTGTGGGAGATACAATTTGAAGCTAAGTTGTGAAGACATTCTGCTCATTGCTACACCTCTTAAAGGTAAGAAGTCTAGGGATTTGAGATTCATAATTTGTTATATATATATGATTAAAAGGTAACCCCTTGTGAACATTTGTGATTGGTTGAATTATTTTCCTCTTTTTAAAATACGGTTTTTTTTTTGTCAAATGCAATTCCGTTCGCTTTTAAAAACAGAATCATGCGATCATTGGGATGGTCGATGCGCTGACCTCTCCTTCCCATAGTCATGGGTTCGAATCCTGGGAGGGCCCCCTGTTCCTTTTTTTTAACTGTTTGCGTTTAACTAGAATCACATTTGGTTTAGTTTATTTTTTCTTTTTTATTTTTAATATTTTTCGAGCACGCGTTTTGATATTTTATGCCTTAAGTTTCTTGCACAAGTGTGCAGATATTTGGTATCGTGACGGAGTTCTCGTCACAAAGCGAGGGTTGAAAACCCTCTTGGTTTTATGCCCTAAGTTTCTCCAACACGCGTTTAGGTGTTTGGTATAATGGAGGACTTCCCACCAGCCCTATAACTAAACATAATAGAACAGACTACCTTGGTCGGGTAACGGGTCAAAACAGTTTCATGTCAAGCTGCTTGACCTAACACTATACTGTTGATAAAATTCAGAAAAAGAAAAACCAAACACGTACCCGAAATTACTATTTTGACCAGTTACTCAACCTATCCCTGTATCCTTTTTGAGAGACTCAAATCATGCAGGATAAGTGATAAAATCCAGTCCCAAGACTCTATTTGTATCACCTCTTAGAATTTGGAAAATAATCAATCTAAATCGTGCTGAATAGTTGCAGCTACACAACTTCTCAGATTTAATTAACAAGGTGGAAAGAACTTAAGGGAATGATAAATTGTTTTGGCATTGTGATGGGTATGGTATATTCTCTGTTCTTTAACAAAACTTTGGCCGAGCTGGTTCTTTTTTTTAAGCAATTGGCCCTTAACGGACTATTAATGCTTAGCCTTGATTTTGTTACGTTATTGTTAATGATCATGGCTCTAGATTTACACAGGGTGATATATTGAAGGTGTACCCGAAGGGGACACGTCTTGATTCATCTAATTAAAATCCTTATAATGGTTGGAAACATGGAGCACAAATGGTTACATCCAACATGCAGGTAGGTATTTGTGTATGTTTTTCTACCTTATATATAAAACTCAGGAAAGAAACACGAATAGTTTTCCACTATTTGATCTCATGCTTGCAGGCATATGAAACGAATCTATGGTTGATGCAAGCAAGATATGGTCAGAGCCAAATCTACCAAATGATAAGAGTGCCTATGAGGTTCAGTCATAAACAACTTTGCCTCGGTTTGCTTTTTGTGTGCAAATAGACACCGATATGCTTTTGTATGCTATAAAATTGGATAAATGTACTTGGACAACTGCACTTAATGCTTGCTAATGTATGCTCTAAGTGGGTTATGAATGAATGTATCGTTTTAACGGAAATTCGTTTTTTACATTTATCCCGCCGCAACGCGCGGGCACAAATTCTAGTTATATTAAGAAACATAACAAGTTAATTATGGATAGTTATTATAATATAACTAAATAAAATTAATATAAAATTAATCATGGATAGTTTTAATTCCCGACGATAGTTATCATTTTTTGAAAAATAAATTTGTATTATGGAAATCAATTATATTATGAGTCTGTTTTTATATTTTAATAAACTTCATCATTTTAGACAACTAGATTAACTTTTCCTTTGAATTTTTATCAACAGATTTTTTAATTCAAAATTTTGATTATCATCAATCATATTTTTATAAATTCTACAAACTGAAAACGATTTTATAGCCATGTAAGCACCAATTAAAAAAACATTCAATCATATATTTACATATTCAAAGATCTAATATCTGTTATGATTTGTTAAATCATACTGTATTTTTTGTCATATCATTATAGCCGGAAGTATTCAAGTAATTATTTTCTTTTATTCCTGTTTCGATTTATATCATTACTTATTTTAGTTCTTTGTATATGTTTTCTAGATGTGGCAACTTTGACTCATTTTCTTATGAACGGGTCGATTTGGGTTATTTTTATCTCTAACGGGCCAAATGGTTAAAAATCAAATAAAAGTAGTTTAAAACGATAAAGCATATCGGTTGAAAGTCGTCCTAAGTTTAAATTTAATGCAAATAAATATATTTAGATTGTTATATTACAATAAGAATAATATAAATTTTTAGTTATATTTGATACTAAGCTATAACTAATAAATAAGTAATTGGTTGCGTCACGTGTCACAATTCTGTGAGCCCAAGATTCTTGTAACCATTTGAAAATTTTCCTGCTTATTTTTCTGTGAGCTTAATCTATACCTAATAATTAAGTAATTGTTTGAAATTTTTTTCACTTATTGTTTCTCAATTATTTATTATCTTCTTCATTAATATTTATTTTATGAATTTTTCATTTATTTAATATTTATTTTCTCCACAATTTCCTTTGTTTTTTTCGCTTATTAATAACTGTTTAATATTTCCTTGATCCAACCCCGTGTAATACACGAGTTTCTAACCTAGTTACTTAATAACCAGGGTACAAAAACAAACCAAACTTTCAACGTCTAAATCCATGGACCTAGAGGTGTACAAACCGTTTTTTTTTTTTGCCAAACCGGTTTTGGGTTGCAACCTAGTCGGTTTGGTCAAACGTGGCCAACACCGGGTTGAGATCCAAACCGGTTTGAGAAGGGGACGGACTCGAACCTATCCGATGCGGTTTGGGTTGGTCCGGAACCGGGTTACATCCAAACTGGTTCGGGTTAAACAGGTTTTGAAAAAAAAATATATTATTATTTTTGTTTATTTTTCAATTTAATTAATAAAATACAACTAAAACAAAATAAATTTTGAGTTTTTATTAAATATTGAGCGTGTTTTTAGATTGAATTGAGTAAGGAATGATGTGATTTAACCAATATCTATTTATAGTAACATAGGGGGGCAAAATGGTCAAGAAATTAAAAAAAAACTGGTCAAAAAACACTCCCAAAGGTTAGAATAACGGATATATAACGTTGGAAACTGGTTTCAAACCGGTTTCACATTCCAAACCGCACCAGGTCGGGTTCCAAACCGGTTTCCCCTTCCAAACCGCATCAGGTCAGGTTCCAAACCGACGTCTAAAAAATTTAAAACCATATTCTAAATCTACGGTTTGGGCCGGGTTCCTGACCGGGTTGACTCAAACCGGTTTCGTTGCGCAATCAGGTCGGGTTTGAAGACCGGGTTTTTTGTACACCTCTACATAGACCCAGATAAATACTAAACTCAACCAATTAGTACTCCACTCGCTCCTCGTATAAGTTTTGAAAACGGACCGACTGTCAAACCGACAGCTCTATCATGGTCAGAACGGTTTCAAAGACCTGGTAACATCATAATCCGTTCAGAAATTAAAATTAGACAATACAAAGCTGAAATGAAATGTGGGACAGTATCTGGAACAGCCGTACAATGCGCTTGCGATGTGCGAACAATCGAGCCATCCAGGGAAATGTTCTAAAACAAAGGAGGTGCAAATGAAAGGAGACGTTGGTCCATTCTGTTTACGTACTTAAACCTAGTCTGGAATTATCAAATGAAAGAGTTTGCTATTTTGGGGTATACGTGTGATATATAGTGCTAGTAAATTATCAGAATAAGGTTAATGCTCATATATAGTTCCGGAATCTGGTTCATAGCCATTGTCCATTACCATGTTTCATGGTTTGCTAATCATTTCTGTTTTAACATGGTTTAAACCTTAATTATTATGATTATAAAATCATGATTATGACTGGACTTCGTAAACATGCACATTCATCTCTCCTATTCGGCAATATGTCATAATGGCAACATGCCGTTCGTAGCAGTCAACGGCACTTAGGCGCAGCCCAACACAGCAACACTGCCTTCCAGCCATCAAGACGCATTATGTGCAAATTCTGGCCAGTTTCTGTAAAAAAACCAGTCTGAAACAGCTAAAACTAATCTGAACATCCAAAAATAGTCTATAACCATCCTAAAGCATGTCTAAAACTCCTAAAAGATGGTCTGTTTACACCGTGTCTTGCTCAAAAAGTCCTTGCCTAGGCTCAAGGCTCACCCATTGTGTTTTGAATGCACCTTGAGCGTATGACTACTATGATGTCGTTCGCCCCTTACCAAGTACATCCATAAACGTCCTTTAAACAAAGTGTCGCTGTCCCAAAAAAGATATTGTAGAACATAATGAACACTTTACAGAACGTTGTCCCAAAAAGATATTTTAGAAACGCTCCTCTTACCCTTGATGCTTGTTTTTTTCGTTCATGGTTACGGTTTATGGGGTTGACACTTGTAGACCCCCCTCTAACCTGTTTTTAGCTTTGATTGTGTTTGGACCATTTCATTCAATTCTTGATTGTCTTCCAAAAGCAATAGGATATGACAAACAAGAATCATGTCCACTCAGAGTCTCAGACAAACAAGATCACAAGACTTCATATTGTCATGGACACGATAACACGACTCAACAAATATGACAGTTTACATCAAAATTGACAAGTCATAGGCCGACACGTCATCTCCACGTTCATATAGTGACGGGTTGTATGTAAATAATTAGAAACAAATTTTCTATATTTACACAATCACTTCAAACCCATAATAAGCTTAGCCCGAAAACAAAAGGCTCGGTGGTTTGAACCATGAGCCCATACAAACCAAGACCATACGCCTTTTGCGAGCCTAACCGAGCTAATTTTCAAAAGTCAATCTTTGATTCAGACTAACAACTAAATTAGGTGATACCAGTTTTATCATTCATGGGTTAAGCATGCTGGACAGTTAATTAACATACAAATTAAGTAAAAATCAATCAGATTAGCATCTCATAAGGCTCACCTTCCTCGGATGTTAAGCAGGCGTCTCTCACTGTTGATTTCATCATCTATGTTTCCATCCAAACACAGACCGTTATTCACACTCATTTCAGAGCTCGCGTTGCTGCTAGTGGCAAGGGGTGAATCTGAAACGCTGATTGTTCGACTTCTTGTGTGACCCGTTCTCACACTGTACATTGATGATGCTGGAATGTTAGTCATCAATGGCCTCAGGTTGCCTGGTACTGTTCGCCTTATATCCTGTTCCAAACAAACAATTTAGGCTTAATCATATAACCAAATTCTGATCAGATTATCCAAGTTATCAGCTTTTTGTTGCAAACTCAATCATTGTTTTATTTGCATTTTGTAAATATGAGTGTGTCAAAACATATAGCTTGGGTATGGGACTATGGGGTCGGGTTGGGTTGACCCGAACCCTTATGTGGATGGATATTTTACTTTCTATAAATAATTAGTTGCCCAATATGATTACAACATTATATTATTTCAATATAAATAAATTCAGAGCTTTTATGCATCAAAAATCCACTTTGGACAACTTTAGACCCGTTCCGACTCATTTTGCATGATTCCTTTTACACTAGTTATTTAACTTTAACCCTTTTGACCCAATAGGGATCAAACATAACCCGAATCAACCCATTCATAAATAAATGGGTCGAAATCACAAGAACAATGCATCTTAGTTGCAAACAAACCAACATGATATACAACAGACACTTGTTTTTTCAAGAATTAGTAGTCATAGAGAAAGTGCCAAATACGATTTCTGCTCTATTTGCATTTCCGCAATTATCCAAAATTACTCATTCTTGCAAAGTATAATGTTTTTGGCATTCAAAGAAAAGCTAAAATTGACAGAAACTGTTAACCATTTTATGTGAGATGAGAAGAAACATACCATATGTCGTATAGCCATATCCAATGATTTCTTTGAAAGTGATCTACCAAAACCAGAGTTATCGGGAGATGACTTGGCAGACAAATTACTATGGGGTGAATGTTTGTCATCTTGCTTAGGTGGAACCAATTTCCTCATGTTTATTACCCTTTCAACCATCTTTGTCCCGTACAAACCAGGACTCAGATTATCATTAGCTTTAGCATATGCACGGTTCAGTGCAGGAACAGGGACTGAGCTTCCACTATTGTGAATCATACCATTAGGTAGCCGTCCTCTTGAGGGTGAACAAGATTGCCTTCTAATCCTTCCATTAGACACGGGCTCAACGGATGAAGACCGGCTACTGGGTGCACCAGGCCTTCCCCTTGTAACTGAAGGGGGCCTATCAGAAAGAGAAGTCCGTAAATTCGGCGGTGCATCAAGAGAGTAACCGGGCATCTCTTGAGGTTTCCATGGTTTTGGTCTTATACTAGGAGAACTAGACCGTGGTGGTGGTGGCGCACCACCACTTCGCGTTGCATTTGGTACTGGTTTTGTGACTGTAGGAGACCTAACAGTAGGTGTGGATGTTTTTGTTGAGGTTGTCAGTGTAGGTTGCCTACGGGTTGGTGTTGTGGCCCGTGATGCGGGTCTGGTTACAGGTAAAGATGGTCTACTTGTGGGAGTTGAAGATCTTGCAGTAGACCTTGGTGTAGGAGTAGAAGATCTAGCTGGTAATGTGGGCTTAGTTGAACCCATGGTGGGCCGAGATGTAGGCGTTGAGGATCTTGAAGGTCTAGATGTTGTGGTAGAAGTCGGTCTAGATGTTGATGAAGAAGTCGGTCTAGATGTTGAGGAAGAAGTCGGTCCAGATGTTGTAGAAGAAGTCGGTCTAGATGTTCTGTTAGAAATTGTTTTGGTTGAATTTGATATGGGCCTAGCTGACAGGCCCAATGTGGGCCTGCCGGTGGGAGTAGCAGGCCGTCCGGTGGGAGTAGCAGGCCGTCCGGTTGGTGTAGCAGGCCTTCCGGTTGGTGTAGCAGGCCTTCCGGTTGGTGTAGCAGGCCTTCCGGTTGGAGTAGCGGGTCTTGAAGCTAGGCCTCCTGAAGAGGAGGGCCTACGGAGTCCGGTACTTGAAGTATTTAACCCAGGAGAGGACACTTGCTGCCTAGACACCAAATTACTCCTACCAGTAGCCTCTGGGTGCGTATTTGATAGCTATAGCAAGCAAGTAAACAGCATTATTAATTCAGAATCTATACCAAATTGATATCTCTGAAAATTTAAAATTTATATAAAGCTACTGTATATAGAACAAAGAATTGCTGTTACTCGAGATCTTAATGCAGTAGGGCGAGCTTTAGGTGTTCCTGCTTGAGCCATGACGGTTTTCTGTGATTCCATTTCTAATGAAGGGAAAAGAGGCGTCCCCGGCGGCGTCAAAAGCCTGAAAACATAAACAATGTTCACTAAACCATACTAAAATAAAGCCTACAACCCATACATGAGTATAAAACAAGAATCCAGTAGCAACTAAAAAGATTTATGTTTATAATCAATGGCAGAAACCTAACAAACTAATGCCAAGAATCACACAATGATGACAAGTTGAATATGAAATAGAGACAATATAACACAAATTACCAATCATAATCATTTTTATCGTTTTCAGAATTGAGAAACTCATCAGCACCAGTCTTTCTAGCAGGTGTTGCCGAAGGCATACTGAACATGTGCGAACTTCCTTCAACCGACCCTGCAAAATCAAACATAACAGTTTAAAAATACAGAACAAAAATATACCATCATCAAGTCACATTCGCAAGTGAATTCGCCATTTCGAGCATCATCACTTCCAGAGGTATTCAAATAAAAAATCACAAAAAATATACAACTAATTACTTATCCTCTGCCACTTTGCCCTCTAGCAACTGTCATAAAAACCAGATATTATATTGTCTGAGTTTTAGCCCCACCAACCAACTAGACAAATAGTGACCAGACGTTAAATGAAGTATCTCAAATTGAAATGTAATCTCTTTCAGTCCTAATTGGTTAATCAGCAATTGAACAAATTGTACCATTTTATCATCATTTTCAAATAACAGTTTAATGAACAGAACAGAACAAAACCTAGTGAATTACCAAGTGATGAATCAAACTCATCTTCTGCGCTCTGAAGAAGAAGCTGATCACGCTCTATTTCTCGTTTCCTCATCTCCAAAAATAAACCTAACTCATCTTCTTTCTCTTTCACTCCAGACTTCCTAAAACTCCCCATCATTTGCTGCTGCCGTTGCTTCAGAGCCGCCGGTTCCGGCATTCCCTTCTCCGGCGCTCGGAAACTTCGATTCATCGCCGTAATAAACAATTTCCACGATTTTCACCAGTCCGAAACCCTAAACTCTAATTAAACACATCGTATTCACGAAAACCGAAGCACGCGCCAAAATCGTAAAGTCAGTAACCCTAACTTTTGAATATGCAAAGGAATCATTAAAATTTCAGCTCCAGATCTGAAAATCGAGCTGGAATGCTTCTAATGCGGCGAAAACAACCTCTCGCAACCAATTTTTTTTTTGAAACTCATCTACGAACGAATAGAAGAACACAAGCATAAATGAATGAAAATGGAGATTTCAGAGCGACATTTATGTGAAGAGATGAGAGGTTTGAGGTTCGAAGTGTTGTGAATATGGAGTTTTAGAGAGAGAAAACAACACAGAAGTTAGAGAGAGAAAGTTGGAAGGAGTGGAGTCGATTTTGAAAGATAGGAGGGGGAGAGAGAAAGAGGGGGTGGCAATTAATGTAAATAAGGACCGTTGGAAGGCATTTATTCTGGGAAATAATAGGACAAAGAAGTTTTTATTTGGGTCCTGCCAAAGGAAACGTAACATTTGTTTCGAATTAACAACTAAACAAATACCAACTTGTCAATGAGCTAGTGGTAAGAGGGGTTTAGGGTGATGCAATTGATGCATAACTCTTACGCTGATGAACCTATATTTTACCCACGTCGATCCAGGGTTCAAGCCTTGGCTCTTCCTCCAGCCTGGAAGGGGCCGTATTGGGTGAGATTTTTCCTTGGATGCTCTCCAACTTTGACGTCAAGTGGGCCCGGTTAAGACAACATATTGGCCGAAGTTAGACGAGACACTTTCATGTTACAGGGGTGCGACGTAACAACATTCAATGTTCGCCGTTAAAAAAAACAAATACAAACTTCATGAACAGTAGAGTACCTTCTTCTATGCGATGGGTACAACAGATGGGTTACATTACATTTCACTTGGAAGAGATGAACCGTTGCGCTATGTTTCAGACGGTTCTTCCCCTGCTGCACCGCGTTTTTTCACCTTTTCTAGGCTGTCGTATCCCACGAATCTTCCCCTTCCTCGCCACGCCTTCGCGTCCTTCGTCGGCTGTCGCCGCTAGGGTTACAAGAAGAGAATCGATTACTTTGATTTTTAGCTGTTTGTCACAGGCAGCACCGGTGCTCTTCCACATTCAAAATCGTTCGATTACGAAGAAAAGAGTTCGAAGTTTCTACTCTAGGGTTACCACCACTAAATCAGGGGTTCCGAATCCCACCAGGTATCGACCTTTCCTGTTGAAATACCCCTTCTTGGCTTCAATTTCTTCTCTAATTGCTCCTTTAAGAACATCACTAAAATACTTTTACAAATGGCTGAGTTTTCTGTTGTCATAGTGTGCAATCGACAGGAAGTAGTAATCATATTCATCAAGTATTCCCCATTGGTAAGTTATTTGAGATTAAATCATGTTTATACAGAGAATTTTTAGGTTAGCATGAAAAGATTATCATTTAATATTTTAATTTCAATCTAAAATCATATACTCTCAGGTTGCGTTGAGTTAAAATAATGTTTATTATTGGGTTCAACTTTGTGTTGTAATTCGGACTGGTGCAGTTTTGGGTGATCAGAAGTGTCGGTGTTTGTCTACAGAGGGTTTATTCCAACAATTGAGACCATCAACAGTTTTGGGTAAGAAATTCATGCCTAAAACTCAAGGATTTTGCTTAAGTTATGATAGATTGTTTAAACTAAATTGGGTTTATTGGATATCTGAGTTTAATTTGTAAACAGAAGATATTTTGAAGGATTTAAACGGAATACCTCCTCAACTTTGGTCATCATCTTCACAGCAGGTAAGAAAGCAATGGATCATTGCTATTAAAATATAGTCTATCCATCAAAGTAGATAATGTATGTGGAAGCAACTGACCTGCTAATTTTCTTTCTACTCCTGATGACTGGATCTTGCTGATGCTGAAAAACAATAGGCATAAGGGGAACATTCATCATTTTTGAGATTTTGATGAATTCCAAAGTTACAATGTAAAATAATGATTTTTACCAGAACTGACCCAAAATAGGAATTTGAATGTCGAAAGTCTTTAATTATTTATTTCAATTTAGTTCAATATATTCCTTTCGTTATGATAAATTTAAATATACTAATTAAAATGGTATTTCAGTTGCATTCAGGTATAACAGACGTGGTTGCAGCAAAGGGTTTTAGCAAACCTGATGGAAGTATGCCATCTATCTGTTATTGTTTTATTTTAAATTTTACTATTTTTCTTTTTGTGAATTCTATGTTGCATATACATATAACAAACAAACACACCCAAGAAAAATCCCACTGCAACGGTAGGGTTGTTATATAAAAAATAAAGAGGTTGTTATATACATATAAACTTAAAAAATGTGGTCAAACTTTGTTTTCTGTTACAGTTGTCCAAGAAGAGCGTGGTCCATATAGCGATCCTCGACATCTCTATTTTCATGATGGAGAACATATGTGGATGGCACCAGGCTTCATTAATCAGTTTTTTTAAGTAAATTCCAGTTGGGTTGTTTATTTAACTTTTAATCAATCTGCAGTAAAACCACAGTTCTTGCAAAAAAAAAACCAGTTATTGGCATGTTTATAACTCTGGAAACAACATATTGTGGTTCATTTCCCCTTTCAGTTTGTGTCACACAAAATTCATGAATAAATTTCTAAACCTAACTTCTCTGTTTTCAGATTGTAGTGATTGTGCTTTATTTTCACTTTTCTAAACCTGCCTTCTTTGTTCTCAGATTGTAGTTGATTTTCCTTTTATTTTGTGTCACATAAAATCCATAAATCAGTTTAGAAACCTAACTTCTGTGTTGGTTAGTTGATCCGTTTATGATATTATGTACATTTTGTTTTGATTTTAAAACATGTTTGAAAACAACAAATTGTGGTTCAATTTATGTGTTTTTTTGGTGTTTTTTTTACTTTTTTCTAAATGGGTATGCTATAAAATTGAAACTTTTGTTTTATATTTTGATTTTCAGATTCGTGTTTCATAATTTGTTTCCTTAAATGTATGATGATAGGTGGTATTGAATGATTGTTTCATGTTAGATTTTTGTTTGGCATTCTTCATTTTGTCAATTTGTTTGGATATGGAGAAAATTGGACTCAATTCAGTGCAGATTTATGTTCCAATTGCTAATTCACTTTACTTGGAATTCTCAGATTTTTATTTCTTATGTAGTACAAGTTTAAATTGTGCAGCAAAGAAAACAAAGTTCCTGTAGATCGGCTTGGATTTGAGAGGAATGATGTTCATAGTGGTGAAGATGATGAGGCGACCTTCAGGAAAGGGTCACCGATCATTCCATGTGGCCAGCACACAGCTCTTGAGGCGAGCAAGTTTTTTTTCTTCAAATTTTAATATAATAAAACATAGATTAAATATTGATTCATTTATTAAGATTGTAACGGATGTTAATGTCACAAATGTTGGATCGTAGAAGCTCAGATGCCAGGTCAGAAAGTGGTAAATGCAACTGCATTTTGGAACTATTTGAGAGGTCAAAAGCCGAAGAAGTTGTGGTTGTAGAAGCGAATTTTCATAATCTCATGTCTGTTTTTAAGGTTTTTTATGTTTTGATTATTAATCTTCTTTTGATTGCATGCATGTTCTAGATTAATAGATGGTTTATTGTAGCATGGTTTAAAAAAACGGTCGAGGCGTACGCCTCGAGGCGCGCCTCGAGGCGAGGCGGTAGAAAAACGAGTCTGAGGCGTACGCCTCACAAGGTATTTTGGTACGTACGCCTCACTAGGGCTGAGGCGGTCGAGGCGGGCTGAGGCGGTCGAGGCGGGGCTGAGGCGGTGAGGCAGTAGAAATGGAAAAATTTGACTTTTGACTGGACTTTTGACCCATTTGAGCTGTGTATATCGTTTTATTAACGAAATACACAACTCAAATGGGTCAAAAGTCCATAATTAGCGTCTGGTTCTCCTTAATTTGACCTATTTTCTCATTCTTCTCCTTAATTTGACCTAATTTCTCATTCTTCTCTCACACATCACACCTAGGAAAGGTTTGGAAGGGGTTGATGTAGTCGACAAACAAGATACAAACATTGTTTGATGTTTAGTATTTTATTTTTTGTAAGATATATAATTTTTATATTTATTTTTAATTCCGCCTCGGGCTTACGCCTCGGTTCGCCTCGAGGCTTACGCCTCGTGAGGCGAAGGGAAAACGCCTCGAGGCGCATTTCCGTTCTTTTAAACATTGTATTGTAGTAAATTTTTTTTATTTTTTAGTAGAAGACTAACTGAATAGACATCAATTTCCTCTTTTATCTTTAGTTGCTAACACTTATTCAATCATTAATTCATCTGTCAAGGTTTCCTGCAAAATGGTAACTTTTTTTTTCTTTGTGATAGGATTTGTTTTTGAATTTGTTTACAAAAGTTTCAAAGGACACATATGTGGGTAAATGCTCAAATTTCATGCTTTTAGTTTCTTGGTAGTAGTAATATTTATCAGTTAAATACAGTTAAGGGTCTTAATATTTAACTTTAATGTAAGACATGAAGAATTCTTTTGACCCTTCAATCAAGCCACATAAGAATATTGTGGGACGTGGGTGTATATTAGTTATGTTAATTTTCAAATTTTCCTAAAAGATAATGTTGTATTCCAATGTCGAACACAAACACATCACATTGTTTTTTTTTTTCAGAATTATGAATTTTTTTGCAGAAGGAGAAGGATCAAATGGCCAAGGAAGACGTTGTTAAACCAGGCATTGATCATTTCAACAATGAAGAAACTGATCATCTTAAAACCAATGCCATGAGTAAGTTGCAGAGCATTTTAGTATTGATGAAAATAATCAAACTCTCTTAATGTTACAAGACTGTTTTGCATGTTAGTCGGTTTTTTTTTTGCATTTACTGAATTTGTAATTTTTTGCAGAGAGCTATTTGTGGGAAATTGATACCCTGCATCACCACTGCTGCCCCCAGGTTCGAGGTGAAGTATACTTATTTATTTACAGACAGTAGGATGTGTTTGTATCCATATTCACGCACAAAATCTGTGTAGGTTTGTTCCGTCATTGGAGAATGATTTAACGGTTCGATCCAAAACAACAGAAATTGCTGTAAAAGATTTCGGTTCAGGTTCATATGCAACCATATTTAGAGATGAGGTAATACAGTATAAAATTTTAGATTTGAAAACCATGATAGATTGATTAAGGTGATCTAAAACAAGTTAGCATATGGTATTTTGTGAATACAGATGAGAAGGAGAGTAAAGCAGGTTCCATTGGCTTTCTTCTTAGATTCAATCTTGACTTTTTCGTGCAGTCGATTGAAGATGTCAGAAGGGAAGTAAAGTTAGGATTCATTTGATCTCAATTGAATGTTTTTTTAATGGAATATGGCCTCCTTGGTCTTATCTTGATCTGTTTGAACTAAAAGTTATGTTCACCGTTAGTGTTAGCAAACAGATTGTAACCCAGTTGCAGCAACTACAGATTTTACTTCATGGATTTTTCATTTGTTTACAGCCAACAAAGGCTGTTTAATGTTCAAGTTTTGGAGCTCCATATATTGATTAAGGTTAGTCTACTTGACAGCTATAAAGATTTTGTGATCTTTAACTTCACCTGTTGCTGTTTTTATTTTAGTTGTTTTTATCAAAAAGTTATTGTTTATAGATTATGAAAAGGTTTAGAAAAGGTGTATGTTGTTTAACCAGAGCCTACCTGTTTCGACACATTACCTATTTTGAATAATATCTGTTGTGACCCGTTTAAGTTTTTATCAAAATACACATATTAGCCACGTATGCAGCCCGCAGATGCAACCTCCAATATAAAGAATCCTTTCACTTAAAAGATGAGAATTTGGATGATGGGTTCAAGAATGATACAGACCACATGTTTGCATACCTAACTTTGCTATCATAATCTCCTTGAGTGATGTGTACCTACAGAATGAGAAAATGAAATACCAATTAAACTAGAAGAATGATTCTGTAACTGCATTACTGTTTGTTTATTTAATTCAAATTACACTTCGTTAAATATGGTGAAACTGTACCGCCCCTGATCCATCATTAGTTTATATTACTATACCGGGATGCATTTTTTTAGTTATTGATGCCTTAGGGTTTTTGTATGCGCGTATGGGATGTGACAAAATTCGCGGCACGACTCTCGCTGGGAAACCCCTAGTTTGTATATAAAAATGATATAATTTTATTACTTCAAGGATTTTACTATGTTACATTTTATAAATATAAAAACTGATACCGTATAACAAGAATCATTATTTATAAGACAAATAATTACATAATGTGCTAGCTTATTGATAAGAGTTGTTTCTTATTTATGTTACTTCAATCTAAGGGGCTGTTAATGTTTAAAAGGAATTGAAATTTGATGGAATTAGAATTAACTTCATTCGTAATTTACAAGGTGTTTGGTTGGAAATTTTAATTAAGAAATTTAAATGGTTAAAATGATAAAAGACAAATATATCCATCGTCACTCAATCATAATCTATTCTGGTCTTCGTCACCGCCTCTCCACGAAATTGCAGGTTAGGTCGATTTTTGAGGTGAAGCTCTTCAATCAACAATCGTGTCCATCCTCAATTATCGGCTCTCCGCTTCAACCTCCATTGCTGCTTCCCTCTCCATCTAAATATTAGCTTGAGAAGGATTCATATTGTGTTTCTGGATTTGGTTCATCTCCACTTTCTCCATAACTGTATTCATATTTCTTGTCTCGATTTGGTTAATCTTTTGGATTTGATTCATCATCTAGATTTTATTCATCTTCTGTTGAGACCGAGACACACGATTCTACATTTATGGATCTGGTTCATCGACATGGATTTTTTGTTTGAAAGGTTTCATTGAGTGTTTGCTTTGAACGTCTTCATCGAACTGAATTTTTTTGAAGGTTTTCATTCGGCTTTACATTTGATTCATCGAAATGAATTTCATAGATCTGGGAAGTTTTATTTGTTTCATAAAATTGGAATGATTTGGATTCAATTCACAAAAAAATTGGAACTCTTCGGTACACGAACTGGAATTAATTGGATTTGATTCACAAAATTCAATTTTGAATCAAAGATGATAGTGGGTTTATTAGGGGTATGTAAGTAAATTTATGAGAATTCCTTTGGAATTTAAACTTTCCATTGGGTTTGTGACGGATTCTTAAATTCCTTTAGTTGATGGAATTTGGTGGATTTTTTTCCAATTCCAACTCCAATTCCATCAAAAACCAACCAAACACAATTTTTGATGGAAAACTTTTCGATTCCAATTCCCTTGAATTCCACGAACCAAACGGGACCTAAAAATAATCGGAAACTCGAGAGTGTCGCCTTTGGAATCTAATGCTCCTGCATAGAGCGTGAGGAAGTTGAACATTTAAATTTGAGCGAAAAAACAATATATGTATAAAGCGACGATAGCAAATGACATGATACGAAGAAAAATGACAACAATAATGGTAGTCATTATTGTTACGATAATAAAATGGTGGTGGCAAGGCAACGACAATCACAACGGAGACAGGGTTGTGACGGGAAAAGGCATGACGACATGGGTGAGGCGATAGGAGTTACGGCTACGATGGCATGATCTATGAATAAAACGGAAGGGTCGTGGAGACCAAAGACTTGGTAGGGAAAAATCAAATGTACTCTCATCCATATATACGTATAATGCGTCCTAGGCGGTAGGAGATGGAGAAAAAGGTAAAGTCATCATACTAAGAAACGAGAGAAGGAAGAAGGCCACTAGAGAGGAATATAAATGAAGAGAAAATGAGAAGAAATAAATATAAAGCTTAAATGTCTTATTAAATAATGAAAATACCACGTATCATATTGAATAATGAAAACTCTACAGGATATGTATCATATTGATTACTATTTATAGCATGCAAATAAATAATTACAATAAAAACATCTAAGTGACATCATATTTATATAATATACTAAGTTAATACAAGAATTTTTTCTATGTGTTCTATCACTAGATGAGCTTTACTTTTAGGAGAAAGCTGAGGAAAGGGTAAGGGTATGAGGTATACCCTCACGGTGAGGGTGTCGTGACGGCCTTCACGGCGTGAGGGATGTTGGAACACCTCCCCCTCTTGCGTGTGGGGGGGGGGGGTGAGGGACTAGCCGTGAGAGGCTTCACGCGTAAAGGAGCAAGATTTAGCCGCTGCGGCTATTGACTGTTAATTTTTTTTTTTCATTTTCAATATAAAAACCCAATCACACTTCTATTTCACAAACCCAATCAAATACAAACCCAATCACACTTCAATTTTATATATATATTTTAAAATGGCATCTTCATCTTCAAGTGACGAAGCAGCTCAAATAATGTTCCGTGCTTGGACAGCCGCAGCGATTACGTGGTGTCAAGAAGCCGAATCATCACAACCTTTAACATGAAGTGCTCGTCTAAACTGTGAATGGTCGGCTGCTAACGCACAACTACTCCAAGACTACTTTAATGAAGGGTGTACGTATGACGAGAAGCACACTTTACTAACTGGTTTCGAATGGGCCGGAATTTATTTTTAAGGATATTAAATGATATCGAGAGAGAGGTTCCTTGGTTCCGACAAAGGGTTGATGCGAGAGGTCGGGTTGGTTTTACCCCCGTGCAAAAGTGTACCGTCGCGGTTCGTCAATTGGCGTACGAAACCGCTAGTGATTCGTTCGACGATTATATAAAGATGTATGCCCGAACTATCAGGTCATGTATGTATAAATTTTCTAGAGCTATTATTAGAGTGTACCATAGTAGATATTTACATAGACCGTCGACTAGCGATATTGAGCAGTTATATGCAACGCATGAAGCTAAACACGGCTTTGTCGGCATACCTAGAAGCATCGATTGCACGAATTGGGACTGGAGAAACTGCCCCAACGCGTGGCGAGGTCAGTTTGCACGTGGTGTTCATCCTAATTCGAGTATTATGCTCGAAGAAGTTGCATCAAATGACCTATGGATTTGACATGCATTTTTTGGTGTTGCATGTTCCAACAATGACATTAATGTTCTAAACCAATTTGCTGTATTTGACGATTGGATAAACGGGACCGCACCCGACTCATCTTTTTGAAACTTAGGGGGACAATTTACTAGCGTGGGTATTATCTTGCCGATGGCATATACCCCGAATAAGCTGTAATTGTCAAGTCGCTTACAGAACCCATATGCCTTAAACATAATACTTACAAAAAAACTCACAAGGCGGCAAAAAAAGATATCGAACGAGCGTTCGGTATGTTGAAGTGTAAGTGGCATATTATCCAACGCCCCACTAGGTGTTGGTCTCAAGACAAAATTAGGAACATAATGTATGTTTGTATTATTGTGCATAATATGATTTTAGAGGACACCGGCTTGGCAATTTGTCAATATAACCCAAATGAAGAGGAGCCTACGTATGAGGAAATTGATGAAGATAAAAAACGAAGCAACCGTCTAGAAATACGAAGTCGAGAAGTTCATCACGCTCTAAAAGCAGACTTGATTGACTATATTTTCGAACGTTCTCAACATTAGCTTTTTATGTAACTTTTATTTATGTTATTTATGTTTTTTATGTAACTTTTATTAGCCAATGATCTTCAGCCCAAATGGTTGAGGTGAGGTAGAAAAGACTTCATTAAAATGGGGAGGTCTTGTGTTCAAGTCCCACTTGTGACAAAAAAAGGGTTCCAGGTTGGGTCAGGGGGTTTTCTCACTAATTAGTGAAACCATTACACATAGCCTTAGTGCTTATTGATTTCTTGTTAATGAATCAAAGGATCTTGAAATAGAAAAAAGAAACACAATAATAGAATTAAGGAATGCATAGGTTACGGAAAATGTGTTTGCTTGTTTCAACCAGTGAGTACGAAATATCATTTAAACTAGATGATGATATTGTTCGTAATGAATCTTCAGGGGCAAGATTGTTAATGATTGATGACGTAGGATGATTCATATCCATTTATCCCCCTCCTAATTAGATGAAAGAAATGAAGTGACAACACTACAAGAAGGGAACATGAGAAGACTCCTCAAATAAAGGACTCTCGACGCTTTAGAAGAGCAGGAGGAGAGGACATTTCCCTTTCAACGAACGACTAAGATGTCAGCACGATAACCAAGGAATATCTTACTTTCGTAAGTCAAACCTCGGAAGACGAGATAAAAAGAATGCATATCTAGGCACAAGAGAAAAACAAGAGTGGTTGCTGTCAACAAAAAAGAAGGTCAACACTTTGCCTAATCAGGAGTACCAGGAGAAAAGAGAAGGACTGAGGAGGAGAAAGTTACCTGCTAGGCTTCCTTTTCCGAAAAGATCACGGGATCGACTTGAAGAACGAGGAGTCCGTTAAGGCCACTATAAATACCAGCCTCAGAGATCATTTGAGGACACCCCGGATCAAAGACTTAGATCCATAGTTTTAGCTTTATCCTCTCCTCTTTATTCTCGTTACTTCCCCTTGTATCTTAGGTTACTTCTCCTTGTATTTACTTTACTTCCCCTGGTTGTAATCAAAGATCCTTCTTGTAATAGTGTCGCTTAGCCTTGGAACCTCCAAGTATAAGCGTATCATTATATCAATAAAGCATACTTTGTCCCTACCGCATAGTCGTTGTATCAACAAGTGGCCGCCCACCGTGGGTCACGCTTCGATCTAGCTACTTGAAGTGTGTCTCGTGTCCAGATTCACCGGGTGTTTTTGTTGTTTTCTTTCTCAACGGAAGGGAATGTCTGGCGAAAATGAGGTTGTCGAAATATCCGACATGATGGAACTTACACTCGAAGGGGTTAGGGAATATTTCCTCAAACTACAACAACTGATGAACGACCATGTCCGAAAGGAGAGGATGAAAGGTGCGACGACAAGACTCTCCTATGAGGAAGAGACATGAGGCACTCCTGATAACACGCTTGCCCAGCAAATAGGTAAGCAGATCCAACAACTACCCATCAACACCACAGCCACGGGAGCCTCCGGGCAGTTAGGGGTAACCCCCCGAATCTGTGTCCACACCTATCTTGGGAGTACAGTCGCAAGGCCCGACTTTCGCAGTCTCAAGAAGTACCTTTCCCCCGGTCCAACAAACACAAGCCCCAACGGGGCCGCAAATCCATATGAGTCAACTCCTCGCATCGCAGAACATGCCATACGTCCCATACACGCTATACTATCCTTGGCAAAATTTGAGGATGCCGTTGGCTCCTCCTTACTAGGAAAGATTGCCCGTCCTCCCAAACTCCACACCTAGCGGCACGGGAAGGGACACGTCTTAAACCGAGTCTGGAAGAATCATCCCACAAACAAAGAGCGATGAGCTCTTAGACGAGCTTTTAAAGTCGTATAAGCCCCTAGATTCTGATAAGTTCACAAAGAGAATCGCCGAATTCAAGTTCCCAACCAAGACTAAGATGTCGTCTAACGTACGAATGTACAACGAAACCGAAGACCCAGATGACCACCTGCAACTTCTCTCAGGAGGATCAAAGGTAGAACAATGGTCCATGCCGATATGGTGCCACATGTTTGTCCAAACCTTAACGGGGGAGGCGAGTATGGTATAACGACATCCCCGAAGGAAGCATCGACAACTTTGAAAATTTAAGCAAGAGTTTTTTTTTACTAACTTCATGCAACAAAGGAAGTGTGTTAAGGACCCCATCTCTCTCCACTACATCAAACAAATGGAAGACGAACTCTTGGAGGACTTCACGGAGAGATACAAAAAGGAAAGCCTCTGCATAGGAGAGGCTGATGAAAGAATGAGAGTCTCAGGTTTTGTTCATGGGGTTCGCCCGAAACAACTGTGTGTATAAATGGGCAAACATCCCCCAAGACAATGGAGGAGGCCCTAGAGATGGCTGGGGCATTCCTTTAGGGGAAAAGAAGCCCTACAAGCATGAGAAACTTGTTTGAAGACAGACATGGGAAAGCCTCTCCTCTTCCAAACTACCGGTCCAGATCATCTTATGCGGAACGAAGAACAAGAGGATACCATTCTGACACCAGAAGAAGATATGAAAGAACTCCTTACTTTAGGCCAGAAAGGAGAGAGAGAACTCCCGAGAAGCAAAGAGGTGTCCAATTCACCGAATTAACCAAGACGACAAGGGAAATCTTGGTCACTGAAGAAGCCCGCTTCTCTTTCAAAACCCTAAAACCAATGGCCTGTCCGGGAAGAGACAAGTCCAAGTACTTTTAATTCCATGGTGACAAAGGTCACCACACCAACGACTGTTTTCATTTGAAGAAGCAGATTGAAGATGCCGTTAAAACAGGAGAGATGGCCCACCTTATCAAAAACATTAGGGAAAAGAAGGGGTCGGAAGGGTCCAAAGATGGTAAGCTAGCCAGAGACAATACGGTGTACATGGTGCAGAACATGGGAGAACATTGGCATGAGAAACCATGAGATTGCCGAAAGATCAACTTTACTTCCCTCCCCAGGGAAGGGTATTCCTCCGAAGTAGAAGGGTAGGAGGTCCGCAGAGTCTATATCAACGGGGGTAGTGCCTCCAAAGTCATCTACAAACATTGATTTCTCCAGTTAGAGACAAAAGTCAGAAGAGGATTGAGGAGTTCAGACGTCCCCTTGATTGGTTTCTCAGGGGAAAAGGTCCAACTAGTTGGAGAGGTAGAGTTAGAAATCACGCTTCGTAAAGGACGCAGATCTTGTACAGAAAGGCTGACCTTTTTGGTGGTACGATCCCCTTCCAGCTACAACACCCTAATCGGACGACCGGGCATCCATGCTTCCGGAGCAGTCGTCTCCACTGCTCACTCCATGATAAAATTCCCAACCATCGCGGAAATCTTGACCATAAACATAGACGAAAGGGAGGGGATGGTATTCTCCGTAGAAAACACAAGGGAGGTCTCCACTTGTAAGAACCGTGCAAGGAGAAAAGTGCAGAGTTCAGGTGATGGATTAAGGGCATCACATCATTTCCCCGCCAAATCAGCAGGGAGGTCCCCCCTTTTTTATCAAAACACCGACAGGAACTCAAGAAAAGTCCAAGGCCAAAAAAGGGGAGGGTTCCTACCGAGAAACAAAAACATACATGTCCACAATACCGGAGATGGTTCCCCCGGCAAAAGACGGAGAGTTACATTCAAAAGATGGAGGAAAAAGTATGTGCCGCCCGTATAGTCGTGCAGGGTGGCAAGCAAATGTCCGTACACTCTGCCAACATAATTTTAAGAGAAACAAAAAGTTAGGCACCTTACCCTGAAAAGGCCGATAATCGACATGGTTCATACCTCGAGGTGCCTGTGGATATATTTTTAGGGGCAACAGGCCAACGTCATAACTGACCAATCTGCCAAGGTGGTAATGACGTGGCTAGAAAAATTAGGAAAACCGGCAAAATGGATAAGAGGGTCAAGGAGACACGAATCGCTCCACCTACCCTGGGCGGCCAATGGCGAAGTTCTGGAAAGCCTTATGATAAAAAATCCCAGGGAAACAAAGGATCCTCCAGCGGAAGAAAAAGAAACAGGAAAGCTATACAAGGAAGGAGCTGCAAGCGGCGACGGTCCAGGAATCGAGATGAATTCGATTGCCCCAAGAAAGATTGGACTCACGTACCTTCCGAGTATACATGTCGACTCCCCGATGCACAAGAAGGGCGGCAGAAAAATAGTCCCCAAAAGGGAAGGTCACTGTATGGTTAAAAAATGGGACAAGGAGGTATCATCCAAAACATGCACGATGGAAAGGAAGACCGTCCCAAAAGATGAGAAGGCGGTAAACCCGCAATGTCCCTCCTCTAAAAAGATAAGAAGAGTGACACAACTCTTGGGATACCCGGAGCCTTTTGAAAAAGGAGCTAGATGCGTCCTTTACTGCTTTTTCCCTTTTCTTCTTTTGTTTTGTTTTGTCTCTCTTTGGTTATTCTCTACTTATATCATGAAGGCTTAAAGCCAATGGTGCAATGTTTGTAATCGCCTTTTGGGAGCTTCATAGTAAGCCAATGGGAAATGAATGCAATCTATGTTACGTTTACGAAAAGAATGTCGAAATTGGTAATACCATAGACAACAAACAATCCAACGTATGGTATACACCAAGATTGGAAATAATTGCAAACCACACAAGGAAAAGGAAGGCTTACTTAACGGATGGTTCGAACTATCAAGTTTATCTTACCAAGGGTTGATCACCCTTTAAAAAGTAAAGAACCCTTCCTTTCTCGCAAACGACGCAATGCAACAAGCGATAATGCAACATAACAATTACACATATGATAGGAAAGGACATCACATAGTCAAATGATAAACTAAATCACCCAAAGGGTACCTAAAAAGCACAAGATAGTACCAAAAGATGAGGTTACAAATGCCAAGTGAAACATATCACCGGGCAAACATTCAAACAAACACAGTTACACTCCACCAAGGAGTCAAAAGAAGAAATCAGTTTTCAATTCAAATACATCATCTCAAAGGGGCATACCCCTCCCTTCAAACAGTAGTTTTAGCTATACCATCACCAGCTTTTCCTCTTGCTTCTGCGTCCTTCGCCACCACTTCCCCAGTAATAGTCAGGCTTCCTTTGACCCCCTCCTTTGCCCCGGGAAATGCCTCAACCGTCTTAAGGGAGGGAGAAGTAGGAGGATTATTGAAGGAGATTGAGGAAGGCGTCTCTACACTAACGTTGGCCTGACTAGTTTTCCCGCTGCCACCCATACTTGCAGCGATCCAGCTAAGAGCTTTCTCTTTGTTCAAGCCATGATGCTCCATCTCCTTGATATCAGCAAGGGCCCTGTCGACACAAGCAGCTAGGGAAGTAAGGTAGGGGTAGTAAGTCTTCTCATAAACATGAACAACTTGGAAAAGGTTTTGTTTGGCATAAGGATCATAACCTTTCACAGATGAAAGAGGGGCATGTTCCAAAGCAGCGCGGTAGCTAACAGAAACCCCCTCATGCATACCCAGCGCCCTAAAGGACCTTTGCACGGCAGACAAAGGACTAACAAACTCGGCGCCCCGGAGCAAATACCCAACAACATGAACAAAACCCTCCTCCACTAGCCAACGTTTATTTTTCAGAAGCTCCACGACTTGACTCTCCAACTCTTTTTTCTCTCCCTCAAACAACTCTCTTTCAACATTAAGGGAATCAATAGTGAGCCCCCCCAACTCCACATTCTTATCCTTCAGAACATTCATCTCCCCTGACATCTTCCTCAATTCCTCCACCTGCTTCACACGGGTTCGATCCAGAACGTTCAAGTCATCCAAGTGACGGGCCTCTAGCAAATCGTCCTTCTCCTTCATGGACTTGACCAATGCAACCTCAGTCGCATAGTGACTCTGCCAAACAGAAGCACGGGATACCTGCTTATCATAAATACTCTTATGGACCACAACCTTGTCAAAAATTTTAGGTAGAAGCGAATTCATTCTGGCTTGATGCTAGTAAACCTCATTAATGAGAGCATCGAGCTGCAAACTACCAACCGCGAACTTCTTCGCAGGAGGAGCAAGCCGACGGATTAACTGACGGCAAACAGAAGGATCATAAAAGGTATCCTTGCTGGTAATAGACCAGGAAGGAACAAACAACTCCTCGTTCACCGCATCTCCACCTTCCATATTCAGGTCAGCACTAGAATGACGATCGTGGTCATGTGGAGATTCCCCCTCCCCTCCTTTGTTCGGATCTAACTCCAGAACCTTCAAACCACTATCCTCAGGATCAAAAGGATCACGCTTCTTCACCGAAGCTCAAGTCCTTTTCAAAGGACCTGTCGCAGTGGCCTGTTTCTTCCTCTTGCTTGCTTTCTTCAAAGCACCAGTTGCAAAAACCGTCACTTAGGAAGGACGAACAGGGGAGGAACTTAAAGGCGTAGGATCCCCCTTAGCAGGGTTACCAGGAGGGGGAATCACAGCGTTAAGATTAACAATAGGAGGGCCCAAAAACCCTCCCCATCTAAATCGGCAAGAAGGCTAGCAAACTCACCACCACTACAAAAAGCAGACTGATACACCTCAAGGACTGATTTCTCCCCCTCAGCCAATGGTCGGACTCGTACCTCACCCCATCCAAACTTTTATCTTACAAAACATCAAGCAAACTCATCTCCGCAAAATAAATAACACAACAGGTCAATATCAACGAGAAATATATAGTAAAAGGAAGAAGCATTTTGACGCTCACCTACACCTCCCCTCACAATCAGGGGTTTCTTGTTAGAAGCAGACCATAAACGACTGACGTCGGCCTTAAGAAGAACGTGTTCGTTATACGCCTGAGCGTAGGTTAGAGGACTTTGGAGACTCGTAAAAACCTGGCAACGAAGGGGGGGAAGCTCGAGGGAACCCAAGGGATCACTAAAGGGCATCTCGAAAGGAACAACTGACCTCCTAACCCAAAAGAAGTTTTTCTTTCCAATGCTTAAGGGAAGGTTTGGTACGATAAATGCACCAAGGACTGTCGTCCTTGAGCATCTTGATGGTATGCCAATCGCCTTTATGAGCAAGTTAGAAAAACTGATGAAACATGGGGACGGAAGGTTCAACGCCATGTGCTCGGCAAAGCATTTCAAAGTGGGTGATCTTACTAAGACTGTACGGTGCTAGTTGGTGGATTTGAAGCCCTAACGACTCAACGACTTGTAGAAAAAAAATGTGAAAGGCAATCGGAGATTCGAAAATTCGAAGTAAATGGTGTACAAGCCCATATAACCAACAGGAGGGTTGCTGATCACTACCTCATTGGAAGGAAGGGTCGGATTATACTCAACACTGATGTTATATCGAGCACAATGATCAGCCAAGGATCGATTATTAAGTCTAGAATAATGAAGGCTCGTGTCGTGTGTACCACCTATAGCGCAAATCAAAGATAAAATTTGTAATAGGAAAGAAGGAAGACTAACCTGAACTCTGATGAAGAATATTTTATAAATGAAGAAGAGCCGAGAGATGATGAGAGAAATAGGGTGATTCAAAATTTAAATGTGATAACCGTTGGGATTCGTGCGACAATTGATGGGACGGCAGGTAGACTGCTGCAAGGGGCGGCGCGTAGGTCATGATGGCCCAAGCAGTTGTACAAAGGACACAAGATGTACAAGATAAAAAGTCTGGCACATTCGTGTTGGAATTTCCATAAAATACCCGCACTAGGGGCTGATGACGTAGGAGGATTCATCTCCATTTATCCCCTTCCTAATTAGATAAAAGAAATGAAGTGTTAACACTACAACAAGGGAACAGGAGAAGACTCCTCCTCAAAGAAAGGACTCTTGATACTTCAGAAGAGCAGGAAGAGAGGACTTTCCCTTCCAATAACAAGATGTCAGCACGATAACCAAGGAATATCTTACTTTCGTAAGTCAGATCTCGGAAGACGAGATAAAAAGAATGCATACCTAGGCACAAGAGCAAAATAAGAGTGGTTGATGTCAACAAAAAGGAAGGTCAACGCTTTGCCTAATCAGGAGTACCAGTAGCAAAGAGAAGTACTGAAGGGGAGAAAGTTACCTGCAAGGCTTCCTTTTCCTAAAAGATCACTCGATCGACTTGAATAACGAGGAGTCCGTTAAGGCCACTATAAATACCAGCCTCAGAGATCATTTGAGGACACCCCGGATCAAAGATCTTGATCCATAGTTTTAGCTTTATCCTCTTCTCTTTATTCCCGTTCCTTCCTCTTGTATCTTAGGTTACTTATCCTTGTATTTACTTTACTTCCCCTGGTTGTAATCAGTGATCCTTCTTGTAATAGTGTCGCTTAGCCTTTGAACCTACAAGTATAAGCGTCTCATTATATCAATAAAACATACTTTATCCCTACTGCATAATTGTTGTATCAAAAATGATATTTAAAAAGAATGCATAGACTGGCCAATAGAAAAAAACAATGAAGCAGACATCACCAACACAAAGAATATGAATGGAACAATAAAATGCATAAATTTATTGTTTTGCAATAAAAAGTATGACAATAATGCTGGTAACTTAATACAAGCAAGTTCCTGTCATTGATCACTGATAACGTGTTTTTGTGTGTAAATATATATATATATATATATATATATATATATATATATATATATGCATGTTCCTAGTAATGGCTCCAAAAACTTGATGCCAAGTACAAGAGACATAATATATATATTTAATAATGTTTTGTTTAGAGTTACACAAAATCAGGTTTTAAATTTATAATTTAAAATGATAAATACTTCAACTAAACACACACACACAATATGTAAGTGTACCTATCGCAGCGTAGTATAGTCTGGGTAAAAATCAAGTATCGAACAATGGACACGGATTCCGTACTCAACTCTTGCTATTGTCTTACTAGGATAATTAGGTTGGAAAATGGGTTTTGTTTAAAAGAAAATAAAAAGGATAAGAAATGTAATTAGAAATGTTTTCTTGTTTAAGATGTTACTCTGGATGTTATCACTTGTTAATTAATTTTAGTAAGGTTGGTCATAGTTACTAGTACTAACCCTTTCGATGGGGGAGTTAGTATTTCATAACGGAACAGTGGATACGGTCGGCCAACTGTTCCTAATGAATCTCGGGACCCTAAACGGGGTCTCAAGTCCTCCAGCTATCCCGTGATTTATTATTCGGACTAAGATTATCCTTTGACTGACGTACGTCATGTCTTGTAACTTCTTTCGGAAAGTCGGAATGCGCAACTTCCTCCAAAGGTACTTTATGAACGCTCGGACCTAACAAATTATATTCTTAAAATAGTTGTCTTTACTTATAAAAATATTTTAAATAGATAAAACTTTCATTCTCAAGATCAAGCCCCATGGCTCCCACTAGAAGTCCTCTGCAAGTTAACACAAGAGAAGTAAAGAAATACCGACACATTTCATAAGGTCCAGTCAGGACCCGAATGACCCTTTGAATACCCAAACCTCCAATCAACCCATAATAATAAATCAATACTAACTTGGCCGTTGCTAGCACCAAGATTGTATATAGACCGTACAAACTCGAATAAGCTTCCCAAACAAGAAGTCGTACTTAAGTGACTTATAAGATTTAAGATTATTAAGTTGGTTTAAAGATCACTTATTCTGGTCTTTTTAAGATAAACTATAAGAAAGACTTCAAGAACATAACTTACTAAAAATACTTTATTAATTAAAGTTCAACTAACCCGAGCAACACAAGAGGACTAGTCATAAATGACCATACAAGTGACTTCACTAACTCTTAGACATTGTGTGGAAGTATTCCAACACCAAGGGAGAGTGGGCATAGGTTGCCTCTTGTTTACTCGAACGAGAAGAATCATGTCACACCCCGACCGACGGCGGAAAACGTCGGGGCGTGAAGCTGTGCAGACTGTTCATAGCTCATGGTTGCTAAAGTTTGAATAATTTAAACATTCATTTTCATTACACGTAGCAAGTTCATACCATACAAGAACCAAATGTAGCGATTACAAAATATAAAGAGTTTAGATTAATTGCTAGGTCCAAATCCTATATGTAGCAGCATGTAATACTTCAAACATTGTCACCTGAAACATGGTTAAAAACAAAGTCAACTAAAAAGTTGGTGAGAATACATAGGTTTTCGTGTCATGTAATAGAATATAGTGTTGTGTGTATACAATTCATACAAACATGGCAATTAAGGCATTTATGAAGAGATACCATCGTGTGACCTGGTAGTACAATCAAACCTTTGTAACTAGCATGCAAAACAAACGCGTGTTGGCAGTAACAGTCACCCTACCTGGGTGGATTTGTCAGACTCAATAGATCTATCACTGTTTACTGTAGGCTATAAAATAGTTAATGATTGCACGTGAATAGCAAACTGCGTGTTGGTCTACACACCTAGTACTCAAGCACAAAGCTCAAAATTGTAACACATGATTGTAGGGTGGAATTGTATATTGTGTAGTTTGTAAACATAGTAAATAGAACGCATGTTCCACCCCAAAAGTTTGTAAATAGAGTAAAAGAGGGGCTATGTAACTCACTTGTGTTGGAGCGTGTAGTTTGCACAGATCAACAAAAATACCAAGCGTGTTGTAGGTCGCTACGTTTGACCTATTGAATGAGGGTATAACGCGTGTCACTGTTTGTGTTATTTTGTGTCCAAAGTGGGTTCGTTGGTGGTTTGTGTGTTTAGGGTTGGTTTTGGAATAATAAATTAGTAGCGATATATATATATATATATATTTATTTAAATAAAATTTAATTAAACGATATTTGTTTAAATCAATATATATATATATTTGTATAAATAAAAATGATTATATAAATTCACGATTTCATCGGTTTTGAAACTATCGGGAATTAATCGTTTTAAATTTCTAAATCAGCGATTTGGTATATAAATGATTCCCGGGTTTTGGGATTTTATAACTTAAATTTTTATAAACAAGTTTTGAAATGTTTAAATAAAAACATATTAAATTAAGTTTGAAAATAATAAAATTAAAGTTTCTGGTCAAGGAGCACGACCGTGCTCAAGTAGGGCACGACCGCGCTCGTTGCCGGGCGTGACCGTGGTGGTCTAAGCGCGCCCGTGGTCGAGTCAGAAGGTACTTCCTAGGTTCTGGACATAGAGCACGACCGTGCTCGTATCTGGCACGACCGCGTCTAGTGTTTGTTTTTGGTCAAGACTTGTTTGCTCGGTAAGCACGACCGGGCCACACCTGGGGCACGACTGTGCTTGGTCAGGCACGACCGCGCTCAGGGATGAGCGCGACCGTGTCGGGCCTTTTTCAGACACAATTCGATCGATTCTTATATTAATAGCTTCTAGATTCTTAGGGCTTTCACTTAGTGGATGATTACGAATGTTTCTACATAGTTTAATTGTATTTATATCATGTCTAGAGTGTAGTTCGAGTAAAATTTATGTTTCGGCTTTTTGGTTCAAAATCGGATCGATTTGAGTGTTTCTACAACGAATTGATATAGGGCTTTCGTAGTAGAGGTAGATACAAGGCTGAAGACGTGTTACTTACTTGTTGAAAGTGGGCAATTGAATGCGGTCGGCTACGGGTCGAGCGGCTTCGTTTCTTGGCGATCAATCGGACGACAGAGGTGTTGTGAGCGTCGAGTGAGAGTTCTGAGAGATTGAGTGGGTGTATATGAGAGTGTAGGAAACGTGCAACTGACTCTATATCGACGAATTTGAGAGGCTCGGTTGTGGTGTGAATGGGATTAATTAATTGTGCAAATTGGACGACAATTGATGCGTGTTTTAGACGAATTTCAGTCGAGTATGGTCTGACGCGCGAAGACCGGCTTTTCTTTATTTTAATTTTCACGAATTCAGAAGGTATGGTATGGTTTGACTTTCTGCAGTCAAGTGGGTTCATCAGCGCGACCGTGTCTACTTTAGGCGCGATCGTGCTTAGGTCGGCAGGCGCGACCGTGCCTAGTCCTAGGCGCGACCGTGCTTGCCTAGTTTTGTAGTTTTTTGAGTTTTGTCAGTTTTGGTCCTCGGGGCTTGTGAGATAATTGCGTTTTTGTTTAATTTGTTATTGTAATAGAATAGTTTGTATATGTAACTGCATCGTAGTTTGTTTGTACACGAATCGAAACTGAAATGTGTTTATTTATTGAAATCAAACGATTACATGATGAAAATCAGAAATGTTACAAATCATTTCGTATTACAAGACTTTAAAAAGGAAAATAAACAAAGAAAAACTAAAACGGACCAAATCCGAGGAGTTCCGGCTCTAGCAGAGCACTAGGGCCTTCACAACCCATGGTCTTGGACATCTAAAACACTAGAATGAGCTTGCTATTTATAGGCTAAGATTTTGGCAATACACGACCGTGCATTGGATTGCACGGGCGTGCAAAGTACCCTTTCTTGCACGTGAGGAATCTTGACAGCTTTAGGGAGTACAGGGAAGCAAAAGTGACCATGCACGGCCGTGCATTGGCCAACTTTTGCTCCCTGTTGACTTTTGACTTCCTGCTTTGACTTTCTTGGTCCAAGTTCATTCAATTGGCTTCCGAATGCTGATTTCTCCTTGATTTTGAGTGATTTCTTCATGTTTTTGCATATCCAAGTCAATTATCCTGTTGTGAAACAATTGAATAGATTAAGTATTAATTATTATCATACTGTCTCTAATTGTGACAACCGGCAAATTCAGGTCAATACCCGTCCCCGTCTCTGTCATAATTTGCATACATTATATTCGTGTTAGACTTAATTATGGTTAATTAAGGTCATTTCATAAATAGGAAAGTCCATTCATAACATTTCACGCATCGGTAATTCGGTAAATTACCGAGTCACCCGCAGTATATCCGGCACACACGAACGTTGGTGATAATTAATATTTATGTTTTAATAAATATTCTGAGATGTTACAACATTATTTTAGAACCTAAATATATGTGTGTATTTATTTATTTCAACTTAGTATTTTAACGCGCGTCCCTATCGTTTCACTGGTATATCTTATTTTAAACGCGCTATTTCGCTATATTAATTTACTAAACTTATAGTTACATGTTAGTAAACCACTAAATATATATGTAAAATTTTATTTAAATTCGGTTTTAATAAAAAGTGACTTTTATCGCTTCTAACTTATACCCGTTACCACCCTAATACCCATTTGATTTATTTTAAACTAAGAACCACATTTTACCAATTTAAACACTTAATAATTCACCAACTTTTTCTCTCAATTATTTTACTTCCATCGAGATTTCAAACAAATCCCAACACCATATTGTTGGACTTGAACCTCCTACGCACACATACCTAACATTCCCATTTTTATGAAAATTTTGAATAAAAAGCCTCTCCCTTTTTAACACTTTCTGCCAATCTAGTCTACCCTCACACACACACAATTCAACTACTTTGACTTGTTAGAAAATCCCAAGAATTGCTCTATTGGTGTTAGTACTTTAAACAAGGCACATAAAAACCCACTTTGACCATTAACCAAAAAAAATTGGACTCAAGACCCACCCCCGTATGACCGAACCTTGAACCCCACCACCCCCCATGTGTTGACTATATTAATGAGCTAACCTTTCATATCACATACACAAAACAAAATACAATCCCCACTCTCCCACGATTGCTCTCAAACTTACGGCTCCCACTCCACACCTTAACTTAGACATTTTTCAAACCTTAGTCAAGGATTCAAGGTGTTCCAATTCTCCTTAGGTGAAGTTCAAGTGGTCTCTTGGTGTCTTTCAAGCAACCTACAACTCCTTCATTTTCCTTGCTTGCTACTAGTGAGGACACTCTCTTATTTATACTTACTAATTATTTATTGCTATGTTTCACAACCCACTAGTTTTATGTAACCATTTTTGCCCCAACAAAGTGATATTTGTTAAAAATGATGTTTTTTGTTACATACTAATACTTACAAGAGTTATGTTTTTACATACACATACTAATTATTGCTATATAGTGGTTCATAAGATTAAATAAAATGTACGTGTTGGTGATTTGTGTTTATGCTTGATTATTTCAATTATTGGAAATTACTATACTAAAGGAAAACTAAGCTTATGTTTAAACTTGGAATTGTCGTCAAGTGCGTTTATTTATGTCCATGGGTACTAGTAAACATTAGTAGTTGATAATATGTATGTGTTAGGGTTCTTACAAGTTTATGAATTAATTGTTAGTTATGACAAGTTGGTAGAAACTTTGAAAGTAAATACTTTGATAAATTGGGTACTTGAATTATTATGGATTTTGGCTAATACATATATATTATGTATTTTGGTCATATAGGAGTTGGATTTAACCCCTAGTCTTAATTTAAAAAAAAAAAGAATATATATTATTTTACAAATATATATCAAGAGTGGTAATTATATAAAAAGGGATACTTGTATGTTGGTTGTTTTCAAAATGATTTTCATAAGCATAAATTTACATCTATTATTTTCAAGACTAAAAACTAATTTTATAAATATATATACATGTATATTTATATTTTAGTCAAATACGTAAACCGACATTATTTTTGTTAGTGTTATTATTTCTCAAATTATATTTGATAGAAATAATATAAATATTATTTTATTTAGGTATATGTCGTGTTTCAAAAAATATTACTTTAAATAAATATATATAAAACATATTTATTTATCGTTCGTAACGAGTTGCGACTCGAGTCGAGTCAAAATATTATTTTACAAATCAAACCGTGGGTTGATGCTAAGTTACAAGTATTCATGGACACACTTGAAGAAAAATGTAGTTTATATTTATTTCATGTAAATATATATTTTTGGATAACAAATACATATCACCAACGGGTCGTCGAGTCTTACGGAATTTCATAACGAAACTAAGTTGGATGAAACGGTTACATAACTCACTTACACACGGATACATTACTTAGACCTTAAGGTGTCTTATATATTCTAGGGCACGCGTAAGTCGGTTTACTCTCGGACTTTTGCTACCTACACGTTTACGGTACTCACGCATCAGGTGAGTTTCACGGCCCCATTTTACTTATTTTCCTTTTGGGGGAGATTACATGCATACTTACTGTTTTCATTGGACACAATTTCACTTACATGATTTCACATATTACATAAGCGGTTTCATATCGTATTAAGTCCTCTCAAACTGGACCGTTAGTTTCGTTTCTAAGCGAGGTAATCATGGATAGATCTATTTGGGTTTGACAACCCCCACCCGCGTTAGTCGCGCTAACTTTGACCGGAGGTCAAAACGGGTGCATCATTGACCTAATCACCCCATGCATACGATAGGCATGGTAGAGGCATTACACTACATTACTGTTACAGTCTAGCTTCGGTTTCGGTGTGCTTATGGTAATATTGAAGTATTGTCTGTACAACAATCAAATCATTGAAAGTTTTGTGGTCCATTATAACGATTTACTTTTACATTTAAACCTGTGAACTCACCAACATTATTGTTGACTCGTTTAAGCATGTTTTCTCAGGTCGTTAAGCTTGCACGGGATTAGGGTGCACATCATGCATGAAGTCTTTTGATGTTCCCATGACAATGAACATTTGCTTGTCTTTTGCTTGGCATTGTATTTTCAAAACAATTTATTTTCCTTCCGCATTACTTTCCGCATTAACTCTGTAAAACAATGTTATATTTTGGAACGATTTGGAATGCATGATTTTCAAAACCATATAGAGGTCGTACTATGTAATCAGTGACGATGATCCATGACCGTCGCGCCCCGCGGGAAACCGCCGTGGTTGGGGTGTGACAGATTGGTATCAGAGATATTGGTTATAGCGAACTAAGTTGCATTTAGTGGGTTTAGACTATAACCGTAGTCTCATAACATTTACATTACCGCATACACACACTGCATACTTATGTTACATAGTATTTCGAATATTGCCTTGTCACAGATATGACTTCAGTAGACTCGATTGTTATATACGCTTCTGACGAGGAGTACACACCCGCGACCCCACCACCACCACCATCTGGGACACCACCAGCGTCGCCGCCTGCACCCGTACCGGAGGTAAGTTACGAGACCGACCCGGAGGAGGCGTCCGGAGAGTCAGCTACTGACAGCACAGGCGGAGCGGCCGCCGGGAGTGACAGCACGAGCTCCGGAGAGACGGTGCCTCGCTCGGTGATCTTCGGAGGGTCTTCCTCAGGAGAGAGTACCCCAGTTTCGACACGACGAGCTCCTACACCACCGAGTCCCGTACCATCAGCCCCACCTGTCCTTCGCACCGGAGCTAAGACGAGTCAGACTGCTAGGAAGCAGGTCCCCATACTAGGGAAGAGGCCCGCACTATCACCACCAGCACCTGCCGGCGAGGCCGCAGGGACTGACGACACTACACGAGAGCCTCCGCGGAAGAAGACTTTGGCTTTTGCGAGGAAGCAGACATGGATGCCACACACCCTCAATGGGTGGTTGGAGGAGGAGGATTTACCCTCTATCCACGAGATAGGCGAGTCTTCTCAGGCGCCCCGTCCCCTACCACTGACCGGGGAGCCGGTTGAGCGCACCGTGCCCACACCAGTGGCACAAGATGCTCACCGTGACCTCGAGACCCACTCAGTTCGGGATGACATTGAGAGGCTCAAGGGCCTCCACATCGAAATTTATACAATTCAGGAACAGAGCACAATGCGAGGGGCTGTTCATTTAAGTCCTTCCTCAACTGCAAACCTCATACTTTCAATGGCTCTGAGGGGGCAGTTGGAATGGTTCGATGGATAGAGAAGGCAGAGTCTGTCTTCAGCATGAGTAACTGCACTGCGGACAGTAGAGTCAAGTTCGCCTCTGGCACATTTGAAGGGCAGGCACTATCATGGTGGAACTCTCATGTTCAGACATTGGGTCTGGATGTCGCCAATGCGATACCTTGGGAGGATTTCAAGGGGATGCTGAAAGAAGAGTATTGCCCTCGCAGTGAACTGCAAAAGATAAAGCAAGAGTTTTGGAATTTGACCATGGAGGGTGCTGATGTGGACACTTATACCACCAAATTTCATGATTATGCACGCTTGTGTCCACACATGGTGACCCCTGAATTCAAAAGGATTGAAAGGTACATTTGGGGTCTAGCACCTCAAATCCAAAGCATGGTAACTTCTGCTGAACCCGCTACAATCCAGAGCGCAGTGAGACTTGCTCACCACTTGACTGATCAAGCAGTTCGCCAGGGTGTTTTGGTGAAAAAGGGTTCCTTTGTGAGAAGCGCTGACAACAAGAGGAAATGGGATAATAATCATGGCAAGACCTTTGTACCCCCAGTTCAGAAGAGACAAGAAACAGTTAAGGCCTTTGCTGTAGGCCCAACTGAGAAGAAACCAAGAGGTGGGTATACCGGGAACCTACCTAAGTGTAACAAGTGTGGTTTTCACCACGTGGGTACATGTGAAGACTCTAAGTGCCAGAAATGCAAGAGGTTCGGCCATGCAACTAAAAATTGCCGAACTACTGAGCCAGCCGCCAACCCAGGGGTCAACCGTGGTTGCTTCGAATGCGGGAGTACTGCACACTTCCGCAAGGATTGCCCAAAACTGAAGAACCACGGGGGCAATAATGCGCGCGGTAGAGCCTTTGTGATAGGAGCAGGAGAAGCCCGTCAAGATCCGAACATTGTTACGGGTACGTTTCTCATTAATGATCACTATGCTTCTATTTTGTTCGATACGGGTGCCGATAAGAGTTTTGTGTCTAGCGAATTTAGTCCATTGCTCGGTATTAAACCAATCATGTTAACTAGTAAGTATACCATAGAGTTAGCCGATGGTAAGCTAATTGAAACCGATAAAGTAATTCAAGGGTGTACTTTGAATTTGGCGGATCACCCTTTTGTCATAGATTTACTGCCTGTAACGCTTGGAAGTTTTGACATCGTCATTGGGATGGATTGGTTGTCAAAGAATCGAGCTGAAATCGTTTGTCGTGAAAAGATTGTTCGTATTCCGCTTCCGAATGGGGAAACACTTTTGATTCAAGGAGAAAGGAGCGGTACTACGCTAAGGATCATTACTTGTATGAAGGCCCGGAAGTGCTTACGAAAGGGCTATCATGCAATCTTGGCGCACGTAATAGAAAAGCCAACGGAGGAGAGAAAAGTCGAGGATATACCGATCGTTCGAGACTACCCTGAAGTCTTTCCCGAAGACTTGCCCGGACTTCCACCTCCGAGACAAGTCGAGTTTCGAATTGACCTGGTACCCGGAGCCGCACCGATTGCGCGATCACCTTACCGGCTAGCGCCATCGGAAATGCAAGAATTGTCTAACCAACTACAGGAGTTGTTAGACAAGGGATTCATAAGACCGAGTTTCTCGCCTTGGGAAGCCCCGGTCTTGTTTGTCAAGAAGAAGGATGGATCCTTCCGAATGTGCATCGATTACCGGGAATTAAACAAGCTGACTATTAAGAACCGGTATCCACTTCCGAGGATCGATGACTTGTTCGACCAACTTCAAGGATCCAGTTATTATTCGAAGATCGACTTACGTTCAGGATACCATCAGTTACGAATTCAAGAGGAGGATGTTCCTAAGACCGCGTTTCGGACTCGTTACGGTCACTACGAGTTTATGGTCATGCCGTTTGGGTTAACCAATGCGCCAGCTGTATTCATGGACCTCATGAATAGAGTGTGCAAGCCCTACCTGGATAAATTCGTGATTGTTTTCATCGACGACATCTTGATATACTCATAAACTCAAGAAGAGCACGAGCAGCATTTGAGACTAATATTGGAATTACTTAAGAACGAGAAGTTGTACGCTAAATTCTCGAAATGTGATTTCTGGATTCGAGAGGTGCAATTTCTCGGGCATGTGGTCAACGAGAAGGGTATACATGTTGACCCGTCCAAGGTTGAAGCGATAAAGAATTAGAAAGCACCGAAGACTCCGACTGAGGTGCGACAATTCCTAGGCCTGGCAGGCTACTACAGACGGTTTATCGAAAATTTCTCCAAGATAGCCCAGCCAATGACGACCTTAACCCAGAAAGACAAGAAGTTTGATTGGGGTGAAAAGCAAGAAGCAGCTTTTCAGCTGTTGAAACAGAAACTATGTTGTGCTCCTATCTTGTCACTTCTAGAAGGAACAGACGAATTTGTGGTATACTGTGACGCATCACACCAAGGTCTTGGTTTCGTATTGATGCAACACGACAAGGTTATTGCTTACGCGTCCCGACAACTAAAAGTACATGAGAAAAATTACACCACCCATGACTTAGAACTGGGAGCCGTAGTTTTTGCACTCAAGATCTGGAGGCATTACCTGTACGGTACTAGATGTACTATTTTCACTGACCACAAGAGTCTCCAGCACATCTTTGACCAGAAAGAATTAAACATGAGACAACGCAGATGGGTCGAGTTACTTAACGACTACGACTGCGAGATTCGCTATCATCCTGGTAAGGCAAACGTCGTAGCAGATGCCTTGAGTAGAAAGGAACGAACCAAAACTCTACGAGTGCGAGCATTAGGGATGACAATTCACACGAGTTTAACCACTCAAATTCGCGATGCTCAGTTAGAAGCACTCAAGGAGCAAAACCTGAAAGATGAGTCCTTACGGGGTATGGACAAGCAATTTGAGATCAAATCCGATGAAACCCGTTACTTCATGGATCGGATTTGGGTACCAAGCTTTGGGAGCTTAAGGGATTTAGTAATGGACGAAGCACACAAGTCCAGGTACTCGATTCACCCAGGCTCTGACAAGATGTATCAGGATCTCAAGGAACTTTACTGGTGGCCCAACATGAAAGCTGACATCGCCACCTACGTTAGTAAGTGTCTGACATGTTCAAAAGTCAAGACTGAATATCAGAAACCGTCAGGGTTACTACAACAACCAGAGATTCCACAATGGAAGTGGGAGCAGATTTCCATGGATTTCATCACAAAGTTACCCAAGACATCCGGTGGTTATGATACGATTTGGGTAATTGTCGACCGACTGACAAAGTCTGCACACTTCTTGCCGATTAAGGAAACTGATAAGATGGAAAGGTTGACCAGAATTTATCTCAAGGAGGTTGTCTCGAGACATGGAGTGCCAATCTCCATCATTTCAGATCGAGATAGCCGATTCACCTCTAGGTTCTGGCAATCTCTACAGAAAGCATTGGGTACAAGATTGGATATGAGTACCGCGTATCACCCCCAAACTGATGGCCAAAGTGAAAGGACTATTCAGACTTTGGAGGACATGCTTAGAGCTTGTGTGATTGATTTCGGGAACAAATGGGATACTCATCTACCATTGGTTGAGTTTTCTTACAACAACAGTTATCACACTAGCATCAAAGCCGCACCTTTTGAAGCACTGTATGGACGAAAGTGCCGATCACCTTTATGCTGGACAGAAGTTGGGGATGGCCAGCTTACTGGGCCAGAGATCATTCATGAAACAACAGAGAAGATCGTCCAGATTCGGGACAGACTTAAGGCCGCGCGTGATCGTCAGAAGAGTTACGCTGACGTGAGACGCAAACCATTGGAATTCCAGGTTGGAGATAAGGTTTTACTCAAAGTCTCACCTTGGAAGGGAGTTATTCGCTTCGGCAAGCGTGGTAAGCTAAACCCAAGATACATCGGACCGTTCGAAATCCTTGCAAGGGTTGGTCCCGTAGCTTACAAGCTTAAGCTGCCGCAATCACTCAGTGGTGTTCACGCAACTTTCCACGTGTCAAATCTGAAAAAGTGTTTATCAGACGAGACACAGGTCATACCACTCGAGGAAATCCAGGTTGATGATCGACTCCATTTCGTCGAAGAACCAGTTGAGATCATGGACCGTGAGGTCAAGAGAATGAAACAGAGTCGTATTCCCATAGTAAAAGTTCGGTGGAACTCTAGACGAGGACCAGAGTTTACTTGGGAACGCGAGGACCAGATGAAGCACAAGTACCCGCAGTTGTTTGAAACTGCACAAGTCACTAGCTGAATTTCGGGACGAAATTCTTTTTAACATGGGGAGTATGTGACAACCGGCAAATTCAGGTCAATACCCGTCCCCGTCTCTGTCATAATTTGCATACATTATATTCTTGTTAGACTTAATTATGGTTAATTAAGGTCATTTCATAAATAGGAAAGTCCATTCATAACATTTCACGCATCGGTAATTCGGTAAATTACCGAGTCACCCGCAGTATATCCGGCGTACGTTGGTGATAATTAATATTTATGTTTTAATAAATATTCTGAGATGTTACAACATTATTTTAGAACCTAAATATATGTGTGTATTTATTTATTTCAACTTAGTATTTTAACGCGCGTCCCTATCGTTTCACTGGTATATCTTATTTTAAACGCGCTATTTCGCTATATTAATTTACTAAACTTATAGTTACATGTTAGTAAACCACTAAATATATATGTAAAATTTTATTTAAATTCGGTTTTAATAAAAAGTGACTTTTATCGCTTCTAACTTATACCCGTTACCACCCTAATACCCATTTGATTTATTTTAAACTAAGAACCACATTTTACCAATTTAAACACTTAATAATTCACCAACTTTTTCTCTCAATTCTTTCACTTCCATCGAGATTTCAAACAAATCCCAACACCATATTGTTGGACTTGAACCTCCTACGCACACATACCTAACATTCCCATTTTTATGAAAATTTTGAATAAAAAGCCTCTCCCTTTTTAACACTTTCTGCCAATCTAGTCTACCCTCACACACACACAATTCAACTACTTTGACTTGTTAGAAAATCCCAAGAATTGCTCTATTGGTGTTAGTACTTTAAACAAGGCACATAAAAACCCACTTTGACCATTAACCAAAAAAAATTGGACTCAAGACCCACCCCCGTATGACCGAACCTTGAACCCCACCACCCCCCATGTGTTGACTATATTAATGAGCTAACCTTTCATATCACATACACAAAACAAAATACAATCCCCACTCTCCCAGGATTGCTCTCAAACTTACGGCTCCCACTCCACACCTTAACTTAGACATTTTTCAAACCTTAGTCAAGGATTCAAGATGTTCCAATTCTCCTTAGGTGAAGTTCAAGTGGTCTCTTGGTGTCTTTCAAGCAACCTACAACTCCTTCATTTTCCTTGCTTGCTACTAGTGAGGACACTCTCTTATTTATACTTACTAATTATTTATTGCTATGTTTCACAACCCACTAGTTTTATGTAACCATTTTTGCCCCAACAAAGTGATATTTGTTAAAAATGATGTTTTTTGTTACATACTAATACTTACAAGAGTTATGTTTTTACATACACATACTAATTATTGCTATATAGTGGTTCATAAGATTATATAAAATGTACGTGTTGGTGATTTGTGTTTATGCTTGATTATTTCAATTATTGGAAATTACTATACTAAAGGAAAACTAAGCTTATGTTTAAACTTGGAATTGTCGTCAAGTGCGTTTATTTATGTCCATGGGTACTAGTAAACATTAGTAGTTGATAATATGTATGTGTTAGGGTTCTTACAAGTTTATGAATTAATTGTTAGTTATGACAAGTTGGTAGAAACTTTGAAAGTAAATACTTTGATAAATTGGGTACTTGAATTATTATGGATTTTGGCTAATACATATATATTATGTATTTTGGTCATATAGGAGTTGGATTTAACCCCTAGTCTTAATTTAAAAAAAAAAAGAATATATATTATTTTACAAATATATATCAAGAGTGGTAATTATATAAAAAGGGATACTTGTATGTTGGTTGTTTTCAAAATGATTTTCATAAGCATAAATTTACATCTATTATTTTCAAGACTAAAAACTAATTTTATAAATATATATACATGTATATTTATATTTTAGTCAAATACGTAAACCGACATTATTTTTGTTAGTGTTATTATTTCTCAAATTATATTTGATAGAAATAATATAAATATTATTTTATTTAGGTATATGTCGTGTTTCAAAAAATATTACTTTAAATAAATATATATAAAACATATTTATTTATCGTTCGTAACGAGTTGCGACTCGAGTCGAGTCAAAATATTATTTTACAAATCAAACCGTGGGTTGATGCTAAGTTACAAGTATTCATGGACACACTTGAAGAAAAATGTAGTTTATATTTATTTCATGTAAATATATATTTTTGGATAACAAATACATATCACCAACGGGTCGTCGAGTCATACGGAATTTCATAACGAAACTAAGTTGGGTGAAACGGTTACATAACTCACTTACACACGGATACATTACTTAGACCTTAAGGTGTCTTATATATTCTAGGGCACGCGTAGGTCGGTTTACTCTCGGACTTTTGCTACCTACATGTTTACGGTACTCACGCATCAGGTGAGTTTCACGGCCCCATTTTACTTATTTTCCTTTTGGGGGAGATTACATGCATACTTACTGTTTTCATTAGACACAATTTCACTTACATGATTTCACATATTACATAAGCGGTTTCATATCGTATTAAGTCCTCTCAAACTGGACCGTTAGTTTCGTTTCTAAGCGAGGTAATCATGGATAGATCTATTTGGGTTTGACAACCCCCACCCGCGTTAGTCGCGCTAACTTTGACCGGAGGTCAAAACGGGTGCATCATTGACCTAATCACCCCATGCATACGATAGGCATGGTAGAGGCATTACACTACATTACTGTTACAGTCTAGCTTCGGTTTCGGTGTGCTTATGGTAATATTGAAGTATTGTCTGTACAGCAATCAAATCATTGAAAGTTTTGTGGTCCATTACAACGATTTACTTTTACATTTAAACCTGTGAACTCACCAACATTATTGTTGACTCGTTTAAGCATGTTTTCTCAGGTCGTTAAGCTTGCACGGGATTAGGGTGCACATCATGCATGAAGTCTTTTGATGTTCCCATGACAATGAACATTTGCTTGTCTTTTGCTTGGCATTGTATTTTCAAAACAATTTATTTTCCTTCCGCATTACTTTCCGCATTAACTCTGTAAAACAATGTTATATTTTGGAACGATTTGGAATGTATGATTTTCAAAACCATATAGAGGTCGTACTATGTAATCAGTGACGATGATCCATGACCGTCGCGCCCCGCGGGAAACCGCCGTGGTTGGGGTGTGACACTAATTGTGATGAATTCAGGGATAATTATACATGCAAAACATGTATAATTTACGTCATATCAATCACTATAAAAAATTTGGCAACTCACAAGGACGGAGCCAGAAAAAATTCCATGTAGGGGTAAATTCAAATTGATCTGTTAGCTCATAGTTTTATTTGACCCACTAGAAATAAAGATATGGCCATAAGTAAATTAATGAAATTCACCACATCTGAAAATTACACATTTTAAAACCAAATCAACAAATCGATGGTGGAATCCATCTGTAAATCGACAACCCTAATTGCAAGCGTTGCTTACCTTGGAACACCTGTAATTGCTATCACATTATCATCGAAAGAACAGGGAAACTTCAACCCTAACAAAGCAAAAATGGAACAAAGCAGGACACACGTACATGTCAAGAACTGCCCATGTTCGAAGCAATACCTTCCGGCCGCCTACAACCACGACAACCACAACCATCGCGACACCATCGCCACCTAGGGTTTCGTCAAAGCTGAGAAGATCGACCCAGCGGAGATTGCGGACCATGGCAACCACTGGCTGCCGTCGATTGAGCGCAAAAAGAGAAAGGCGGAGAGGAAGAAGCGATACGCTTTCTTGAAGAGATGAGAGAACGAGATAAAGAGAAAGGCGGAAAGGAAGAACCCATACGCTTATAAAGGACATCAAAGCAAACTTGTACCTACCGCATAAAAAGTTGCAAAACAATGTATCTACTACTCATCCCATGGGCTTTAAAAGAGTTAGTAATACTATGATGATGGAGAGGTTAAGTTAAAAAGAAGCATACGAGAAAGGGTTGATAAATTATTTGGTTAAGACTCATGTGTCACTTACATGATAGAAAATGAACCTAAAACCCTACCAACAATGGAAATAAGCTATCAAGAGTGAAAAGGATTATATTTTAGAGAACCACACATGAGAGTTAGTGGGTGCAAACCACTTGGCTCTCGATGAATCTCCAAGAAGAAGATGAAATTTGACGATAACATAAAATTTCAAAGCAATATCGATGATCAAAGGTTACGCGTTGTTACATATATAAATGCAGATAACATGAATAACTTCCACCAAGAATCAATAAATGTACTGCTTCCAATAAAAAACATTGTTCACAATTAGTTCAAAAGACTTTGCACACAAAAATAATTTAATAACATAAGAGGTATTGCTTCCTCAATGATTCTACGATATATGGAGGTCAGAAAATCCTTCTTTAGTCGAACCAGCACCCTAATATGGTGCCAACAAAAAGGGTGACGCCTGATAACTGTATATTGTATTGATTGTGTTTTATTATGGTTATAAATGGTCTCATCCCTAAACTATCACTAATAACATTCTGGTCTAATATTCCCCCGCAAGTTAAGCGCGAGAACAATTGTAGCTTGTAAAATAAAGATAGATATACACGAGATCTAGTTGCCTATGGTGATGGTGGTTGATGGCAGGTTGTATCCCCCCGTGAACCGACGTTTGTCTTGAGCACCTGTGTTGGCGTCTCCCCTGCTAACTTTCGGACAAAAGTTCTTCATAAAGCACCAACTTTCGGGTGAGAATCCAGACGAAAGTACGAAAGTATTATGACTTTCGTGTAACAGTTTCGGGTAGAAGCTTTTGGGTAGTAACTTTCGGGTGACCGAAAGTTCACACGAAACATGTTCTCCACTGTTGTGTAGCGGTGGCGCGGCGGTGGCTTCCGGCGGGTTGTGAGCTTCCTAGCTCTGATACCAAAATAACCAGAGAATTGTATATTGTATTGATTGTATTTTATCAGGGTTACAAATGGTCTCCTTATATAGAGAGACATATTACACTCGAGTCCCTAAACTATTACTAATAACATTCTGGTCTAATAAACGATGAACCAACCAAAAGTTTCTTCGAAATTTAAGATGGTGAGGTAATAAAGAGTTTTTTGTAGAAGGAAATTCAACAACCATCATTCTAAGCTTCAAATTTTAGAAAACAATCCATCATGAAATGAATTGTGGTACTGTTATGAGGACCCAATCAGCATTTTAACTTCTAAATCATAACACACTTTGTGACCTATAAAGCTCACCCACCATACATAAAGTCACGGAACATGTTCACCAGAGTGACCGATGTATTTCAAGTCCACCCCCACAAAGTTCACATCATGGGATAACCTTATGTCCTTATCTATGCATGGACCAGTTGAGCTACATGATACCATAAACTTGAGACACAATAAGGGTAAGAATTAAATGTTATGACACGATATTAAAGAGGTAAGGTGATCGTACGAGAGGATCATACCAATTCATGGTGTTATATCACCCGACCTGATCAGGTGGCATCGGGTTATTCATAGCCACATAGGCTCATTAATTCAATTTGTCCAATGGGTTCGCTATTCGTACTCCCCCACCTTCCCCTGAGATATCAAATCAATGAGTTTTTTTTGTATTTTAGTGTAAAAATGTAAGAATATTACTGATGTGACAAGTTGAGGGGAAGGTGTAACAAGTTAAAATGGACATGGATGGGGAACGTTTAACACAACCCTTCTCCAAAAGTCAATCGTTCATGCAAATTGCATCCAAAATTTGTGCTTTTGAGACTCAGATTCCATGACTAAATAAGATATGCACAAAAAATTACCTTTCGATTCTTTTAAATCGTTGTATATGTAAACAAAAAGATTATATATCGCGTGTGTAGAAATAGGCACCATCGCTTCGTTTGTCTGCCTTTCAATGAACTTAAAGCTGCTCAAGAAGGACTGAAATGTACTTTAGCTAAAGTATAAGGGGTCTAGAAGTAATTAGAGGACACTATTCCCTTGCCAGGGTATAATCAAGTAAACAAATTAATTCACAAATTTGTTCTTATTAAAGTGATACTATGTTCAGGTTTTAATAAGGCCAAACTTGTTCCAAATCTGACAGACAAAAGATGATCAAGAAACATAAGATACCATACCATGATCAAATTCAGAAAGCCACATGATATACGTACACCCATCTAGGTTCTTTTTACACCCAAACCCTATACGATTCGCATAGGGCTATACGAAGCACAATATGGCCGCATTGGGCAATTTTGGACACAACACGGCCGTATAGGACATTTTTGGACACAATACGGCCGTATTGATGACCGGATATGACTGATGTGACATGTCTGGTCGCTGTCAGTTTGACTTTTTGGGCTATACGACCCATATAACCCTATACGAGTCGTATAGAGGGTGTATCTATAACAGCACTCTTCAGAAATCAATTTTGAATTTCATTAACAAGAACAATTAGTTCATAATTTCACATTTTGACACATAAACCAATCCATAATTTCTTAACATTGATGACATTAAAATGAAATCGGGTGGGAGAATTTACAGTTTCCAACTTTCAGATGTTGATTAATCATCAAACTTCTTCTTGTTCACTCTGAATGATCTGTGTTTCATGACTGACCCAGTAACTGCTTCCATCAGGGCCCGAAAGCTTAAACCTGCATAATTTAAGAATTAAGATCGATTAAATTGACTTCCTGCTCGTGTAAAGTTCATGATCACATAAGTTTGTCAAATACTAACCGCTCCAGGACTGATTTTCCCTTCTTGTACTTTTGGTTCTTTTCATGGGCGGTTTCCTAAAAGTCACAAATCAAAAGTTCAAAATCACACATCTTATATCTTGACATAACATATAAATGTGACCCGTAAAATTTAAATGTTAAATAGTAAAACTGTAAAAGCCCGAAAGATGTGAGATCTTACATATGTCCATCCAACAATTGATCCACATTTGACACAGAAAATGTCGGCTACTGTGTGTAATCCCGTCATCATCATTCTATCTTCCTTGACTCCAACTGTGACATTTGCTCTGTAAAACATTAGAAATATGTGAAATCTGAATATGATTACTACTGGGACTCGCAACATGAAAATCTAAGAGAAAAGAGACGCAAAATTTGATAATTAGATATTCGAGTTCTCACAACATATATACCACTTGTGATTATGCTTATAAGTAGAAGCAGATAATCAACTTACTGAAAACAACTTATTTCACACTAAGGGTAAATTTGTAATTTTGACTCCACCAAGAATCATGAGTTTGAAATAACTCTATGAGCAATCTCAAACTGCTTATTGCGAACAACCTATGATAAGCAAAAACACTTTTCTTCATCCAAATATTCAAAAGTACTTGTTTGCTTTAAAAAAAATACAATAAGCGGATAAGCTATTTAAATAAGCAATCTCGAACAACCCCTTAAGTTCATAATTTAGATCCATAACCGATGTGAAACAAGATGTTCCATACTTCAATTATTTTCCTAATATCCTTATCATGGCTCAACAAAATGCAAAACAAAATCCCATAACCATTATCCACCAAAGATGCATTGATCCAGTCCGCCACAACTCTCATGCCACTTAATATCATAGTTGTCGAAAGCGCAAAGGGTGAGCCTTGGGCCCAGGCGCAAGACGCTTAAAAAGCAAGGGCCTAAGATAAGCAAGACGCATAGCATAAACATACAATTTTTAGGGGTTTTAGACATGTTTTAGGCTGGTTCCAGGACATTTTTGGCCAGAATTTGCAGAATTTTACCAAAATTTACAGGATCTGGCCAGAAGCTCACCAGAGCACCTAGATTGCCACAAGGCGTTTTTTCCTGCAATTCGCCTCGACTGAGCACCTAGGTCCCTTTGACAACATAGCTTAGTATCCAAATTAACTAAGGACATAAAAAGGGGCTCCTAATTCACACCATAAGTTTACTTGAGAAGATGAATTTACACACAATGGTATTTGGGATTTTACTAATTCTTACAATTTCATAATAATCCAAAGTAGCAGCCACATTATGAAGAAAGCAGTTGATATAAACAACAATAAAACATAGGAGCAATGAAAACTTACACCTTACTGAAGAGATAAGCTTTCCCATGTCTGCAATTGAAGGACTAAATAAAAAATTAAAAAAAAATCAGCAAAATTCTGTAAATCAAACAAATATCTTGCCCTAGAAATCAGTGATTTAATGTAAATCTCAACTACCTTGTGAAGGTTTTTAGGTCAGATGAGTTAATTCATAGGAAATTTTGCATAAAAAATCAAAATTAAAAACAGGAGATTTGGATTGGAAGAAGAAGAAGAAAGTGACCTTTGAAACAATGTCGTCGCAAAGAGCAAGATGGGTTTTGCAGTGCTTGCAACTGTAAATCTTCCCCTCAAGGGTTACCAGACACAATCGCCCCATTTGTTCTTGAATGCTGGAAGAAGTTGTGAAAAGTGGGGAAGGATCAAGAATGAAGGATTTTCAAAGGATTCGATCAACAACAAATTCACGCAATCTGACCCCACTCATCTTTTTGCTGGACCCCACCTTCAGTGTTTTCGTGATACATTTGTATGTCAGAGAGTACAACTTGTATTTCAGAGAGTACAACTGTTTGGATAAAGTATTTTCGTGATACATTTCATTTTCAATTGGACTTCAATTCACAAAGTTTCTCCTTAATTACACGTCTCCATACGGTTATTATTTTTTTATTGTGCAAGGAGTGTTGTGTGTAGGCCCACGTTCACTAAGGTGTCTGATTAGGGCTTTCAAAAAGGTTACGCCTCGTGACTCATCCGAAGTTTACTTGAAAAATGTTTGAAAAAGCTCGTCTCGAAAAAAGCTCGATTGTAAACTAGTCGAGCCCGAGCCAGGGTAGGTTCGGCTCGTTGGCTCATCTCAATAATACACACACATACGCACTTAGTTACTTTATTAATTATTTAAAAAAATAACTCAAAGAGTCAAAGTGTCAGACTCTATCACTCCAAATACTTTCAAAATTCTAATTTCCTAAATCCTAATTCAACTTTTAAATTTATAAATTTTAATTGTACTTCAAAGTTCAAACCCTAATCGGCTCCTAAAACTCTTCGTCTCTCCCGTTTCCCCTTTCAGTTTTGGGTTGTGTATATTGAAAATATTTTTTTGTCTTTTATATATCAATATATGAAAAAATAAAAAAATTAATGAGTTGGCTCGACGAGCCACGAGTTGGCTCGAGCGTTTCACGAGCCGAGCTTAAGCTCACCTTTTCAGCTCGTTAAAATTTTCGAGCCGGCTCGGCTCGAACTTTTCATGAGCCGAACTTGAGCCCACCATGGCTCGACTTGGCTTGGCTCGTTTACAGCCATATTTCTAATAAACATGTGAGGGAGCAAGGGGCATAACCCTAATACCCCCCAATACCCTAATGACTCGGTTCAATGAGTGAGTGACACTTCATTTTTACCTAAATCCAACTCCAAGTACTCTAAGTGATGGGAGCACTACCCTAAGTACCCTAACTACCCAAATCCATCCCCAACGGCTCAATTGCTTTCAACCTTCATTTGTTGAACACGGGTACTTATAGCCGAACACTATACCCGCCACGGTACCCGCAAGCCTTGCAGCGGTGTACTCATGGTACCCGATGAACCCGAATGTGCCCCCAGTGCCCTGAATGTGCGTCAGCTTTACTGATTTTTTTAAATGGGGCAATATTATATATACCCCTACAAACTTGAAAAATACCATATATACCCAACCAAAACTAAAAATATCATATATACCCTTACAAACATGTAATAATATCATATATACCCATTTCATTAAAAACAATTTAAAATATGACCATTTTACCATTATTTTTCTAAAACTTTAAAATATCAAATTTATCAATTTTTAACATTGAAATTTCATATTTACTCATTTTTAAATTTAGAATTTTATATTTTACCATAAACAATAGTTTTCTCAAAATACTATTTTGAATTTTCTCATTTTTTTTATAATTTTACCAATTTTCTTTTATAGCATTAGCATTTTGTAAATTTTTCGCAATCATTCCTTTTGAATCGATACATTCTGAATGAGTTTGGGGAATCCCGATAGTCACCATCAAGAATAAAAGAACGAGTAATCTTTTACGTATTGGATATAACTAAAAAATTAGGTTATAAAAATCATATAATAGATAAGGGTAGAATGGTCATAAAGTAACAAATTATTTAAATTGGGTATATATGATATTTTTAGTTTTTGTTAGGTATATATGATATTTACACATGTTTGTAAGAGTATATATGATATTATCCCTTTTTAAATCCACCTTACTAATTATTTTTAGAGTAAACTATGGTTTGGTTCAAATACCACTTTTAATACAATAGTTTTAATTTTGTTTTTTTAGTCTTTGTTTCAATTAAAGCCAGACGTCTAACGCTATCTAGCTTTTCTGATAGTTTTCATGTGAAAAAGATAAAAATGCCCTTGTTTTAACATAAGGACCATTTATGTAATTAACTAATTTAAACTATGACCCACCACCATTATCTTTCTTATTCATAAAACCCTAAAAATCCACGTTAAACTCCATTGTCACCACCCACCTCCACCTTCGTCGTCACCACCACCCATAAAAATCCGGCCACCCTCCAGAACCCTAAACGACTACACTTATATTTGAAACCTACCACCACACCACGTCTGTTCATAGCTACAGTCGTCGATCATTGTTATTCCCTCCCTCATCTTCTCTGGCCAACCCCCATCCTCTGCCCCTTTCTGCTGGTCAACACCACCGCCACCACATCGGCGGCCTACAAAAACCGATATACCCATTTTGTACTAGAATCTCTCCCGGTTTCTCGGTAATTTCTTGATATTAGGTACCAATTTGATCCCTAAAAACAAAACCTAGAAAATCGAGTGAGATCCGAATGAACAAGAAATCTGAACTCAAAACAAAATGTAGCACCTTTGGTTCCCTTTCTTCTATTGATCATCACTGACAACTCATCCCCTCCCATAACCAATCAGAGCAAGAATGATAGGAGCCGGATTCGAGATCGGTAAATCTCCAAAATACAAATAATAAACGTAAATATTACTGCAAATTTTCTTCTTGTGCATTTCAAATAACCCAAAGCCTCTTAAATAGGTTGTGAAAAACAAACATGCATGCATGGAATGTTAAGAATCCAAGCGATAACAGTTGATACACAATCAACCTCACACACACTCAAGAATGTGAAACTGAGAACTAATCTCTCTCTAGCTTCTTGATTAATTAGTGAATAACAAAGTTGCAGTACATAAATAGGAAAAAGCAGAAAAACAAGCTAAACACCAGGTCCACTACTCAACGTTCAACTACCTATGAAACCGGTAAAACATGACCACGTAAATCTAACTGACTCCCACATACTCGATAGGAATAAAACAATTAAAAACATGTTAAAAACAAATAAACCATCTGATCCATAATGCACGTGCCACATCACCAAGTAACACAGTGAAGTTGCAATCTTCAACACTCCCTCTCAATCTTCACTTTGGACAGACCCAATCTGCTACAGAAACCCAGGAGCTTTATGCTTGAAAGACTCTTTGTAAACATATCCGCCACTTGATCATCGGTATCAACCCACTCCATCTTAATCTCTCCTTTTAGAACCTTCTCTCTAATAAAATGATAATGGACCTCAATATGCTTCGTTCGGGCATGGAAAACTGGGTTTTCAGCCAATTTTATAGCTGACTAATTGTCACATAACAACCTTATTCCATAGGATACAGGCTGATATATCAGTGAACAACTGGGTCAGCCACATGCATTCTTGGGCAGCCATGGCAGCTGCCCTATACTCAGCCTCTGTGGTCGAAAGGGACACTGTTGGCTGCCGTTTGCTACACCACGAGATAGGGCTCGACCCATACATAAACACATATCCAGTAGTCGATCGCCTTTCATTCAAGTCACCTGCGTAATCTGCGTCACATAGACCAGCTAACTTCGGATTCTGCTCCCTCTTGAACATTACTCCCATGTCCATTGTACCTCTTACATACCGCAACACCCGCTGAATTGCTAAGAAATGAGGCTTTCGAGGGACTTGCATATAACGACTTAGAACTCCGACAACAAAAGATATATCAGGTCTTGTGAGTGTGAGATATATCAGGCTACCAACCATCTTCCTATAAACTGTTGGGTCTTCAAGTTCCCTTCCCACATGTGAGTACAACTTTACTCCAAACTCAATTGGGGTTGGTGCAGCTTTGCATGAAGTCATACCAAATTTGTATAGCATGTCACTCGCATACTTTGTCTGATGCAGAATTACCCCATCTTCAATATAAGCCAACTCCAGGCCAATAAATCTTGCCAGTTTACCCCAGATCTTTCATTCGGAAGCGCACACTGAGATTGGCTTTAAGCTGAGCGATTTCATCATCTAAGTCTCCGGTGATAATCAAGTCATCCACATAGGCCAACACTATCACAACCTTGTCACCAATTTTCTTGACAAACAGACTTGCATCCGCATTAGTTAGAAAGAACCCATTTAACTCTAAAAATTCCGCAATCTTACCGAACCAGGCTCTTGGAGATTGCTTCAACCCGTAGATAGCCTTCTTCAACTTGCACACATATTCCGGGTGTTCTTTGCCTTCGAACCCATTTGGTTGATCCATGAAAATCACATGATCAAGGTCACCATAGAGAAATGCGTTGTTGACATCCATGTGTGTCAACATCCACCCTTTGTTCACTGCAATGGCTAACAAAACTCGAACCGTTGTTAACTTGGCCACGGGACTAAATGTATCTTCAAAGTTAACCCCATACTCTTGTGTGAAGCCACGAGCTACAAGTCTTGCCTTGAACCTCTCCACGGACCCGTCTGATTTCTATTTAAGTTTATACACCCATTTGCAACTCACCGGTTTTGCACCATCGGGTTTTGGTACCAACTCCCATGTTTCATTTCGATACAGGGCAGCCATCTCCTCTTCCATTGCCTGCCACCATTCTTGTTTCGAACATGCCTCTTCGAAAGAGCTCGGTTCAGCCCAAACATCTTCAACAATAGCTACATTAGCATATTTAGGATTCGGTTTACGTACCCGTTGCGATCGCCGCAGACCGGGATCAACTTGGTTTTCCCGTTCTCGATGTGTAGCAGTCTGATCTTCACTGTTTTGACCCATTAAACCATCCTCTTCATGTGTATCATCACTGGTGAACCTTAAGGTAATCTTTGGATTTTCGAGATCTTCTTTTAGTTGTGAACTGTCAGGCAGTACTTGGTTCTCGGGAGACCACCATGATGATTGCTCATCAAAGATAACATTTCTTGAAACATACACCTTGCCACTATTGGGATCACAACACCGCCAACCCTTTCGTTGTGAATCATATCCTACAAACACACACCTAATGGCCTTTTTCTCCATCTTGTGGCGAAGATGAGAAGGGACAAATACATAACACACGCAACCAAAAACCCGAAAATAACTTACATTCGGTTTGGTCTGGGTCATCTTCTCAACAGGAGACAAATAGTTTAGGCTTTGAGAGGGTACCCGATTGATCACATAGGCAGCTGTACTCATTGCTTCTGCCCAAAAACGCCCGGGAAGATTTTTCTCATGAATCCAGCTCCTTGTTATCTCTCCCAAGTGCCTGTTCTTACGTTCCGATACACCATTTTGTTGAGGCGTATTCGGACACGTGAACTGTCTTCTGACTCGTTTCTGCTTGAGGTACTCACAAAAATCAGTGGCGATGTACTCCCCTCCATTGTCAGATCGCAAGCACCTGACTTTGTTGCCTGTCTTCATCTCTGCTTCGATTTCAAATTCTTTGAACTTGGAGAATACCTCTGATTTTTCTTTCATAAAATAGGTCCACACAAACCTCGAGAAATCGTCAATGAATGTCACCATGTACCTGAGGCCTTGCACGGAAGGCTGCTTAACCGGACCGAACACGTCCGAATGAACAAGTTCAAGAGTTGAAGTCGATCGAAAATCGGAGGGTTTGAACGGCAATTGCATAGCTTTGCCATATTGACAACCTGAACATACTCCCTTTTTGTTTACCTCCAAGTCTGGTAGCCCACCAACAAGTTTTTGTTTCACCATAAGACCCAATTTATCAAAACCTACATGGCCTAGTCGCTGATGCCACAAGTCGACCGTTTGACTTCCTTTTGTCTTCTCTACGTACGGTGATTCTGCATTAAGAACGTACACCGTCTCGGTTTTGCGTCCTTGAAGTATAGGTGTGGATACCGTCTCAAAATCTTTATACACCTTGACATCCTTTGGGCCGAATAGAACATGATAACCATCATCTGTCATATGCGGAACCGATATTAAATTCTTCTTCATACCCGGCACATGATAGGCGTCCCTTAGGGTTAACTCTCTCTTATTACTACCCGTAGGAAACACCACATCCCCAATATGAGCGATGGAATGTTTGGAATTATCTGCAATTACCACTACCCTGCTGCCCCCGTACTTAATCGGGTTTTGTAGCCGTTCCTTGTCTCCGGTTAGGTGGTTTGAGGCACCTGAATCCATGATCCATTCATCCAGCCGATTGCACTTGTTTTCTATAGTTGCTGTGAGTGCAAACACATCTTCTACTTGGGCTACATGACCTTCAACATCCCAGCCATCTTCCTGATCAACTGTGGCTGCATTGCCTTCATCATTCACCTGCACCCGACAGTTCTTCGCCATGTGCCCTTTGGTTCCACACTTATAACATTTAAATGGAAATTTTTTTCCATTATAACGCGTCTTTCGTTCACCTAAGGACTTTCCCCTGTCATTTTCAAAAGGCTTCTTTTCATTATGAAAAGTATGCTTACCCTTGTCATTCTGTCGATATGAGTTCGATGTTTGGTGCTTTGACCGAACCGTCCTTTGCTCTTCTCTGCATACAAGACTTGATCTTCAGTCTTTGAAGTTGCACCTACAGTCAGATTTCCCAACTGCTTGGCGAGGGCTTCTTGACTAGCCAACAAATTTTCAAACTCACCCAACGAAGGTTGCGTTTGCCAACCCTGTATAGCAGCAACAAAACTCCTATATTCAGGTCGCAACCCATGAATGATGATACGTTTCATTCGAGCATCACCAATCACGGATTGTCGATCAAGGTCGCCAATTTCCCGACAAAGCGTCTTGACTTTGTGGAAATATTGAGGAATCGTCAAGTCACTTTGAGTTATACTCAATAACTCATTTTCTAACAATTGAAGCCTAGCATCATTCCTTTTCGAGAGAACTTCTGCCAATGTATCCCACGCTACTTTTGGACTCGTAGCATCCTTGATGTGTTCAAGGAGCTCTTCTTCGACAGTTGTCTTGAGAATGAACATAGCCTTACCAACTTTGATTCGCCACTTCCGTAGGGCTCCATCGGGTGCTTCTCGGTTTGGTTCCTCCGTGTCACACCCTTGTACCACTTCCCAAAGATCTTGTCCCTGCAAATACGAAGAAAGATACGTAGCCCAGGTCTTGTAATTCTGGTTATTCAATTTCTTCACACCACCAATTAGTTGCAGGTCCGACATTTTGAAACGCGGCTCTGATACCACTTGTTAAGAATCCAAGCGATAACAGTTGATACACAATCAACCTCACACACACTCAAGAATGTGAAACTGAGAACTAATCTCTCTCTAGCTTCTTGATTAATTAGTGAATAACAAAGTTGCAGTACATAAATAGGAAAAAGCAGAAAAACAAGCTAAACACCAGGTCCACTACTCAACGTTCAACTACCTACGGAACCGGTAAAACATGACCACGTAAATCTAACTGACTCCCACATACTCGATAGGAATAAAACAATTAAAAACATGTTAAAAACAAATAAACCATCTGATCCATAATACACGTGCCACATCACCAAGTAACATAGTGAAGTTGCAATCTTCAACATGGAATTAACCCACTATTTGATCATGGGTGTAACTTACCCACTATCCTAATTAATTAAACAAAACATTAAAATGAAAACTAGAATGCAGAAATTAGAAACGTGGATGCAGTACTAGAAACGTGGATAACTTGATTTGGTGTTGACCGGTCACGGTGGATGGTCCGTATCAAAGAACCAGTAACAAAGCATCCGAAACAAGATCTGGGTTTTATAAAAAAACTACGATCAGGCACCCAATTCTCCACAAGAAATCGTTTCTTTATGCTATTACAAGAAAAAAAAATCACACTCAATTTTGAGGAATACGATAGTAACCTCGGTTGTTACAGATGAAGATCTTGCAAAATCAAACCATAAACTTGATATGGAAACTACTGGGAGTTTTTTTTTTCCGGCGCTGATTTGTATGTCGGCGGTGTGTGGTGAAGCTACTGGGAGTTCCTGGTGGGTAATCGAAAACCAACAATCCTGTGCTCTTGATTTCTTTCAAATCCAACACCATGTCTTGTGGTGGTTCAAACGATGGTGGCGATTGTCTGAGAGGGTGCCGGAGATGGTGGCGATCATCTGAGGTGGTGGTGTTGGGGATGGTCTAGAGAGAGAGAGAATTGACGGGAAAGAAATTGGGTAAGGGGTGAATGGGGGGGTTTTGATTATTTATATTTTTATAATATAGTAACCATTTTAATCTAAGGCCATTTTAGTATTTTTTCAAAAACTTAATATAAAAGTTGGATGACGACGTTAAGTCTTTGTAGTTGATTGGGACAAATTAAAAATAACAGTGACTAAAAAAAAGAGAAATTAGAACTATTGAACTAAAATTGGTATTTGGATCAAAATCGGTATTTGGACCAAACCACATGGACTAAAACTGTAGTTTACACTTATTTTTAACATAAAATACTAATATTCATTTAACTTTTTTAAACACGATAAAGAAAAAAAAAACAATACTTTTAACTATGTTCAGCACTATGTGAACGATGCCACCAAATATGTTCAACCAAATAAACCCGAAGGTTGTCATGCGTTTTTATATTGCGTATCGCCACGCGATTTGCTTGTTTCTCCGTGGTGTTGATCACTACGGTAGCCAGTTTGATATCATCTTCATAATTTTGGCAAATCATTTGTTGATCGCTCATCATTTGTCCTCTAAGATCATAGTATGTAAAATCGTTCAAGCGTACATTACACACCTTATTTTTTCTTTTGTCCAAATTCGTGCTAGTTTGCGCACGATATGCCGGCACTTCTTCATAACACTGAATGTCCGTTCGATATCCTTTCGTGTCGATTCTTACGCTTTTTTGAATTCCTTTCTTTTGTCACCGTGTAGACATGTATACGATATGACAAGCGTGGAGTATTTTGGATAAGTACCATCGACCAGATAATAGCCGTAATGGTACTATGCTCAATTGAAATAAAATGAAGACATGAGTGCAACTCCGTCTATGATGTCGTCGAAGATATATGATCTAGCAACACCAAATAACGCATGCCAAAACCAAAATTCATGTGATGCCACGACTTTAAGCACAATGGCTGGGTGTGGATGGTCACCTCGATGGTGATGACCTCACCAAGTAATGAGGCAGTTTAACCACTTCCAATGTGTGCAATCGATGCTACCATGCATATCAGGAAATTTGTGTACGACTTCATGCACCTTGTATATTTGTTGCACGTCACTCCACACGAGTCTCCTCAAATATCTATTGTCGTAGAGATCAATCACACCTTCATATAATTAAGTAAGTAATATTACTAAACAATAATAAATAATTAAGGGGATTTCATATATATATATATATATATATATATATATCCGTACAAACATAGGTAAATATCATATATATATATATATATATCCAATCAAACCTAAAAATATCATTCATATATATCTACCCTAGTAAAGGAATATCAATGACTACACGTGTCTTTATGTGAGTTCACCGATTCTTGATGTTCCCGCCCAAAGTGAGAGGCACATCCTATGTCCGTGATGTCCACTTAATAATAAGAATAACAAAGGAAATTAGGAAAATTGAAAGAATCAGGGGGTGTTTGGGATTACTTTTGAAGCTACTTATTAACTTATTAACTTTTTTTAAAAGTTAATAAGTTAAAAGTTTGTTTGAATAAATCAAAATGAGATGGAAAAATAGAAGAAATAAGTAGTTTTTGAAAAGTAAGTCTCACTTATTAACTTTTATAAAAAGTTAATAAGTAGTTTTGAGAAGTAATCCCAAACACCCCCTCAAATTCAATGATAAACGGAAACATCGATTATCTTCAATGTCAAACCATTTCCTTAGCAAAATCCTTTCATCCTATGATCCGGTTTCAATTTTGAAAAGCCCTAATTTTGTTCTCTTCTCTTTCATCTGCTGCGTCGCCGGCAAAATCAACACAAACGATCCTCCACACGATCTCTTAGCTCGATGTTTCACTCCTCAATCAGCGATTCGTGTTTTCTCTCTCCTCAATCAGCGGACCTTTTCCGCTGGTCATGGCCTCCGATCTGCCATGAGGAAAGAGCAGAAATATTAAAGAAACTATCCAGTTTGCAAGTTGGTTTATGGGTTTGTTAGCGAACTTAGTAGCCGCTTGTTTCGTATAGGGGCGAACTCAGTAGTTTGTTAGCTTTTCTTGTTTTGTCTATAAATAGTTTTTTTATAACATTATTTAAATTATCAATCAAATCATTTCAGTTTTACCACCGATCATTCTCTCTCTCGTTTATCATTCTCCCTTGTTTCTAGCGATCATTCTCGATATCATAACATGGTTTTGATTATTTGACATTTTAAGAGTTTACGACACTTGGGTTCTTGATCTTTTATATTTGTGTGACAGAGTACCTTAAAGAAGGTGAAGGGGATTTTCTCCCTTAAAGCTTTTTCGTGGTGAAAGATCAGATTGCTATGGCAAAGGCAGACATAACCCAATATCAATCTCTATACAAGAAGTTGCTGGTAGTTACATTAACATTTTGTTTCATTTTCTATGGACCATACTAATTACAAATTTACAATATATTTAGGTTGAGAAAGATAACCTTGGGTGGCGAGAGAAAGAATTCAACATGAAGAATGATAATCTTCTGGCGTTTCTGATTCTAGAATTAGGGATTTGCAAATGGAGATACAAAAACAAATTAAAGTTGATTGAATCAATTTGGAAGAAGTATCAAGAGAATCATTTCAGTGTTTAAACTGTTGCATAACATGCTGCAAGTGCAACCTCTTGCCTGATGGTTTCGGATAGGAAAGAAATCATTGCAAACTTCAGAACTTTTGTATCTTCATTCCCCCAATATATGGGAATCATGCAAACTCAACTAAGAGAATATAAAGAGGCTTCTTCATATGTTCAATCGTTGCATGATAATGTTCAATCTCTTACCGCCATCCTGGATAGGATGGTGCGTGCACTTGACGAGTTGGTTTCTTTTGTTCCTAAATAGATGAAGTGACAACTTTTTAACTTAAATTTTTATTGCATCACACGGACGAAAGAGTTGGAAGCATTATCAGCCAGATCAGTTGCGCAATGAAGTGAAATACAGAAACTACATGCAACTGTATGTTAATTTATTTTGTTGGTTTAAGCATGCTATTATGTTATAAATAAAACTAGAAATATAGCACATAACCTACTCCTGTATTTGCATCAAGTCATATGCTATGATCAATAAAGATTCAACACAAATATGCTATATAATTAGTGTTTGTAATCAAACATTTATAAAATAAAAGTATATTTAACATGGCAATTAAAGGTTTTCTTGGATGTCTTTAGTAGTTGTCTTGGATTTCTTTCTTTCTCACATCATTATTAATCAGAGTTTCATGATTTAATAACACTTTTATTCAACAATGTGGTTGTTTCTAAGAAATAAAGCAAGTAGAATGTCATGGGTCCTATACGTGTGTTCATTCTTCGAATCAGATTAAAATAACGATTTTCGAACCCAACTTATTTGACCAGAATATTCAAATTCAAATTACTTTTCATTTTTCTTATATGTAATATGTAAATTCATTTATAAGAAGTATTTACAGTTTTATGATATATATAGTTTTTTATTATTTCAACCCGTATAGTACACGAGTCTCTAACCTAATATATATATAGGGTTATGTTCAAATAAAAAGAGTTTTTAAAATAAGAAGGGTGAGAAGCATTTAAGGTCACTAGATCAAATTGTAGAAATGATTTAATGGTTAAAATCAAATTATAGGAGAAAAAGTTGTTAAAATTGTAATTTAGTCATGGTCATTTTTGTTGACTTTTTATCAAGTTCCACCCCCTTTTTTAATCGTTCATAACTTTTATGTACGACATTATTTTTTTAAAAAAATTACATCATAAAAACGAGTGTTTTTTATTTTTAAAACGAGTATAGTCTCGTTATATACAAAAACATTTTTTTTACGTTTTCCAGCTCATTATGTAATTTGCTAGTCATTGTGTAATGTCAGGTCTGGTCATTGTGTAATACATATAACACAATGATGAAAAATATTTGACAAAATGAGCAAATTACACAATGAGCTGAAAAACGTAAAACACAATGATGAATACATATAACACAATGATGAAAAATATTTGACAAAATGAGCAAATTACACAATGAGCTGAAAACTTAAAACACAATGATGAATACATATAACACATTGATGAAAAATATTTGACAAAATGAGCAAATTACACAATGAGCTAGAAAACGTAAAACACAATGATGAATACATATAACACAATGATGAAAAATCTTTGACAAAATGAGCAAATTACACAATGAGCAAATTACACAATAATGTCAGGTCTGGTTATTGTGTAATGTAAAAAATAACACGAAATTATCTAAAACATGAAACACAATGACGAAAACGGACATTTTTTATCTTTAAAACGAGTATAGTGTCGTTATATACAAAAACAAAAAAAATACAAAAAACGAGTATAGTGTCATTATAAACAAAAATGACATTATTGTGTATTTTGCTCATTGTGTAATATGCTCATTTTGTCAAATATTTTTTATCATTGTGTTATATATATTCATCATTGTGTTTTACGTTTTTCAACTCATTGTGTAATTTGTTCATTTTATCAAATATTTTTCATCATTGTGTTATATGTATTCATCATTATGTTTTACATTTTCCAGCTCATTGTGTAATTTGCTCATTATTGTGTAATTCGCTCAAATATGTCAAGTAATTGTGTAATATCAAGTCTGGTCATTACACATAAAAAGACTATTATTGTGTTATTACACAATAACCTGACATATTACATAATGACCATTATGCCCTCACTTTAAAAACAATAAAAGTACATATGTCAAGCCTAGAATCCTTCTTACCCTTCTTATTTTTAAAACCCTTTCTACCATAACCTAACCATATATATATATACTAGGTTAGAAACTCACGTATTACACTGGTTGAATAAGTCTAACTTGTTATAAAATCAACAGTTTCTCTAAAAATTTGTACGTTGGATGTCATTAGGTATTGGTTAAATAAAAAATAATAAAGATTTAAGAATTATAAATAACAAATAATGAAGATTTAAGAATTATAAAATTTTATTTTAAGATAAGATGTAATTGAAATCATCATATTAGAATAAATTTAGATATTTAATTATTTAAAGTAATTATTATTAGGGATGAAAAAGTGGGTACCGATACTGGTACCGAATTTATCGGTACGGTACAGGTTAGAGGTGTGTATGAGTCGGTTTGGGTCGGTTTTGGGGTAAAACCAAACCAAAACCGAAAGTTCGGTTTTTGGTTTTTTTAAAACCGTTCGGTTTTGGGTTTTTTGGTTTTTGGTTTTCGGTTTTTACAATGGGTTCAGTTCGGTTTAGGTTTTAAAACCAATTGGGCTTGAAAATTTTGAGGAAAAAGAAAAATGACCCAAAATAATGAACATGGTTTTGAAATTTTGGGTCTAAATATTTTTTATTAACTAATGATTATCACATATTTTAGCCTAAATATTATGGGCTACAAAAATTATTAGTTTTTAAAAAAAATACTCAACATAAAAAATAAACTTTATAACTTATAAATTCAATAAATATAAATAATAACCTACTATTAATGCAAATACGTGTAACACAAATATGTATACACTTTTTAACATACAAGCACATAACACAATATAATATATATATATATATATATTATGAAACGTGTATGTACACAATGTATAATTAAAGTATATGTATACGTTCGGTTAAGTTCGGTTTTTTTGGTTTTCAAAAAATACAAAACCGTAATTTTCAGTTTTCAAAAAATACAAAACCAAAACCGTCGGTTTTAGTTTGGGTCGGTTTTTCAGTGCGGTTTTTTCGGTTATTTCGGTTTTGGTTCGGTTAATTCGGTTTTTTGTTTACCCCTAGTTGTAATTGTAGAAAATCCTATCTTGTGGCTTCTGTCGAACAAATTATGCACACATTAGTGTTCCATATATCATTTACAATAAGTGTTCCCTAAGCTTTGGGTCATTGTTTCCTGATAACACTGTTAACAATTTTAAGAAACATTAGATACCATTAAAGAACACTCCCTCTTGTTCCAAGATTTAAAGCTTTGATCTTTTTGGGTTAAACCAACTAACAATTTAAGGCTTTGACTAAAACTAATAGACCCCAATTCAGTTTATCCACTTCAAAACTCAACAAAAATGCCAAACATGAACACCTATCATCTTTTTATTAAAGATGACTTCTTTAGGTCAAATTACCTAAATTTTGTAACATCAACACTTGTTTTCTAAAGAAAATTAATGAAATCCATATTAATTTTGTACCTAATCATTAGGTTATCAAGGATGCTAAACTCACAAAATTATTAGTTATGTGATTATAGGAAGTGTATTAAGACTTACTGATAACAGGCAAGTCCATTTCAAGACCTACAAGTTCAAGAAGCTTGAAGCTATCCATGTCTAGCATATGAACATCACTGATCACAAGGTTAAACCTGTTTCGATTCTCCCTTAACATCTTCAATGATGATCTTGCTTGATTTGTGGTTGTAAGTATGTAACATCGCGAAATAATAAAAACGTTTAAATAATAACGGGATTGGAATTTAATCAAGGGATGAATATGAAGTACGGGAGCGGGCTTGGGCTTGGCTCTAATGGGCTGATATGGGCCCGTGTATATAAAGGCAAGATCAGCTTCATATTCATCATTCCACCTTCTTTAACCTTGAAACCCTAGAGAGAGAAAGAAAGAGTTCTAGAGTGAGAAAGCTCAAGAAGGCACTATCAAGCTTGGATCCTGCTTCCATCTTGTTTCTCCATCAACCTTGATCGATTCTACACGAAGAACCACGAGTTTTAAGGTAAGAATTAACCTTAGATCTGAGTTTTTCTTCCAAAATGGGTTTTTTAGGTTTTATGGAGTTTTTAAACATAAAGGAAGGATTTTTACGTATGAAAAGTGGATTAAAGCTCAGATCTAGCTTCATAGAAGATAGATAAACGTTTTGAAAGTAAAAAGTTAAGGTTTTGGATAAAAAATCAGACATGAAAATGCTCAATGTTCTTGAGCCGACTCTCGAGAGTCGGCCACCTTCAAGTGGCGACTCTCGACGAGGAAGAAGAAGAGAGTCGACTGTCAGAGTCGACCGTCAGAAGAGTTGGCTGTTACTGTCAGAAGAGTCGTCTGTCAGAGTCGACTGTCAGAAAGTCGACTGTCTGAGAGTGGACCATCCGGGAATCGGCCCTTTAAGAAAAACGAACACGACATAAAGTCCTCAACGCAAGTTCAGGTGACACTATGAGTGTGGCTAGCGACTCTCCTACTCGACACTCTCGAAAATACCCACAAAACTGTCGACTCTTGCATGAAATAATAGAAAATTGTACTTTGACTTATGTGTAGATCGGTATACGCATTAACAGTAGCTAAAGCATCACCTTCGGGTTAAATACCGGAAGACATGTGAGTTCTATGTGCCCCCTATATGTCACATGCACATAATTTTAAATGTTTTAGGGCTGAAGTGTATACACTAAATGAATGAATGTTAATATGACCATACATGATACATGAAAACGAACGATGAACAAAGAATGAAACGTATGTGCACAAAGTATGAAATGAATGAATGACATAACGTTAATGAATGAAATCTTGCTTTACATTTTTATATATTGCATGCTATGAATGTATGTAAATGTTATGGACGGTATGATGACAACGTCTACTTCAGTATACGGACGACCACTCATTTATTATGCAACCGAAATTAAAAGTCTAGAAAGGTAGAAAAACTAAGGCCACTACGGTGGAGTATGTCCCTCAATCGAAGCATGGTTGCATAATAAAGATCGGGTGGGAAATGGATGCCTTCGGGCAGACGGGCGAATATGATGGTCTACGATGGTAGAACGGTGAGGACGGCCGGTCGAAGGAATCCGGACGGTATAACATGACGTACAGTCGAAGGAATCCGTACGATCATGGAGGACGGACTACGACGGTAGGACAGGCGTTTGTTTTTGTGACTTACGCAAACCAGTGGTGGGCTGATCACCCTTATGTTTATGACCAATGAATGTTCAATGAAAGTAAGGAGGTGTGCATAACTTTATATGTACCTGTTATGAATGATAAATGCATGCAAATTAAATGTTAATGTGTGCATATATATGTATATATACATACTTATAAAGAAATTGTCACACCCTAAATTCCACTAATGGAGTTTTATCGTTTGGTGTGTGACAAACCAGGATCTCAGTCATTAGTTACATCAAACGACGCTATATGGGACACAAATGAAATATCATAAAAGTTCAGAGTTAATGCGGAAGCTTAAACGTTAACAGGAAATCAAAAGTATTTACACGCAATAAAGCGTCACTTTTTGTAAGTAAGTAAAACTGTTTAAACTGTTTGAAATGAATGATATGACAGTAGGACTCCATGCATGTCCTAAGTGTTCAACATGTGCCAAAGCGACCTGAGAAACATGTAAGAAAAGTGTCAACATGAGGTTGGTGAGTTCACAAGTTTGTATGTAAATAAACTGTTTGAGTGTTGCTGGATCCACAAACGTAAGTCACACCTATTGCTAGCTAGACAATGTAAAGGTTACTTTAAGCGCTCGCAACCGTAAACTGACTGTTTATGTTTAAATGCCTCCCACTAGGTCTATCAACCATGGTGCATGTTTAGGTCAATATTACACCCGTTCGACCTCCAATCGAGTTAGCGCGACTAACGCGGGTGGGGTTTGTCAAACCCAGTAGTACTACTCAACATACCTCGCTATTCTTCATATTTAAACGGTTCGATGTGAGGACTTTCATGATAGAGTTTACGCTTAAGTACACAAGTAGTAGTGAAAATACTATGTGATCCATGTCCGTTTGTGTGTGTCTCTCCCTGGCTGGAAGATAAGTAACGGATGCCTGTTCGTAAGCATGTTTCTCCCTAACGGGAAAACAAGTAAGATGATGTTTGTTTGTATGCATGTTTGTCCCCAACGGGAAAACAAGTAAAATGATATTCGTTTGTGTGCATGTTCCTCTCCAACGGGAAAACAAGTGAAATACTGTTTGTGTGTATGCATGTTTCTCCCCCAACGGGAAAACAAGTAAAATAATGTTTGTGAGTATGCATGTTTCTCCTCAATGGGAAAACAGTTAAAATAATGTTTGTGAGTATGTATGTTTCTCCCCCAACAGGAAAACAAGTAAAACGGGGCCATGAAACTCACCTGAGTCTGAGTAAAGCGTAGTAAATAACACCGCTAAAGGATGCAACAGAGCCACAAGAATTTGCCTGTGAACAGTCTATGAATTCCCTAGAATTACAAGTACAATAGTTAGGGACATAATGGGATTTGTGACAACGATACGGAAGATTTGAACGTCCTAAAGCATACTTAGGATTAAAGAGTAGGCGAACGTGTCCACGGGAATAAGGGTTTCTTAATATATTTATTAAGATAAATACGTTTCATGTCGAATGTTTCTAATTACGAATAATATTAATTAATAAATAAATTCGTGCGTTTGTACTATTTAACAATGGCCTAAGAAAATAATATAACTACTATATTATATTTGAACTCATAGAAAATATACGATAATCGCTTAAGTGGCAAAAATAATAAATATATTATTTTTATTCGAGGAAATAAACGTGAGCAAATAATATAAACAATTAATTAGTTTTCGAATGTTATACGAGATTAATAACGAGGCAAAATAATATATATTATTTTATAATAGGAGTCACGGGTTGAAAATAATATAAATATATTATTTTTCCTATGTCGGGGTTTGAAAATAATATGGATATATTATTTTAAAAGAAATGAAAATAGTATTAATTATGCATCATAAAACCAAACCCGAGGCTACGGGTGGTTTCCGGAGCTAAAACACGTTAATATATTAGTATAATAATAGTGGGATGATTTTTATATTAAAACTATTAATTAAAAACGATTTTAAAAAGAAATGGGTGTGGAGATACTTGAACCCGGGTCTCTCCCAAACATGCAAAAAGCTTTAACCAGTCCTGCCCGCTAGGGTATCGCAACAGAACCCGGTTCCATATGTTTTTATTATACAAGTCCCTGTGATATCCTCCCCATATGCATCATTGATCGAATCTCAGCACAATTCTATCAAATCTGGCCAAGATCGAACACAAGCGTATATGGGTTTTGAGAATCGAGTATTGGCGAGTATGTGTAAGAGTTAAATTTGAAAATCATCGAGTCTAGGGTCATTAAATTTACAGAACTAAATGCCGAAACCCTAGATCAAGGGCACCAGATTGAATTGACAAAATCTGATAATAGATGTTGTTGGAATCATGGGGCTTTTACAGAGCAAGGCATTGCGAATCTATCTTAGTGGTTTAATTGAATTGAAATTGAGTGTAGATTAGGGTTCGATTAAACTAGATTCGCGATGAACCCTAGACATCGGATTGTGTTAAATCCAATAATGGAAGCCCGAATTATGATAGGGATTTTTATTAACAGGTTAAAACAAATCTAAAGATGTAATCAATTACCAGAATAGCTGACAGATTGATGGAGTTCGATTAAACCACATCCGTGGTCCGACGAGTTGGTCTCTTGCGTCTCCGGCTACCTCTCCGGCCAAGGTTGAATGCGCAAAAGCTTCAATGGGATTCGTTTGAGGTGTACAGAGTGTTTGTACGCGAGATTGATACAAGAACTTGTCGAATTCGATGGATAACCAATGATGGTCGGCTGTTATAACTTAATTAGTCATAAATTGGTTTAACTCGTGCATAATGATGATGTTAAAAGCTTCAATGATGTCGTTAATGACAATAGTCGTGCAAAGCGGTTACAATTCGATTAGATATCGGCTGTGAACTTTGAATTTGGATCAAAGACCGCGATTTTGACTTTCAAAAGTCAACATAAATAAAAAATTGGCTAATTACACGTTTAGTCCCTCTAGTTTCATGCTTTAGAGTTTGGAACTTGGCAGAAAAGACCCTTGTGGTTTGAATTGAGTTATACCATGGTTAGTTGACTTATATAGTCAATAGAAACTTGAATTTTGACTTTACAAAGTCAATTAGGATTGAGTTTGGGCTGATTACACAATTAGTCCTTGTAGTTTGAGTTTGGATAATGACATAATTAGTCCCTGAAGTTTGCATTAGGTTAACTAGGTTAATATTTAACTGGATTTGGTTAACAGAGTTAACCTAAAAAGTCCGGGCTGTCACATCATCTCTTAGTTGAAAGAATTTTCGTCCCGAAAATTAAAATAAAAAAAAATTTCTGAGGTGTCACATCATCTCATAGTTGAAAGAATTTTCGTCCCGAAAATTTGAATAGTAGCTTAAGAGTTTGACATGGATTGCTTGAACAGATGAGGATACTTGTGCATCATCTAATCCTCGCGCTCCCATGTGAATTCCGGTCCGCGTTTCAAGTTCCAACGAACTCTAACGATAGGGGCTTTACTGTGTTTAAGCGTTTTGACTTCCATATCCATGATTTCTACCGGTTCTTCGACAAATCGCATTTTTTCATCGATGTGTAGTTCCTCAAGAGGAACCGCGAGTGTCTCATCTGCTAGACATTTATTCAAGTTTGAGACATGAAAGACATCGTGTACACCACTATGTCCTTCCGGTATGTCCAGTTGATACGCTACTGGGCCAATTCTCTTCACTTTTTTGAACGGTCCAACATAACGAGTATTCAGTTTGCCTTGTTTCCCGAAGCGAATTACACCTTTCCAAGGTGATACTTTCAAAAGAACCATGTCACCTACTTGAAATTCTAACGGTTTACGACGCTTGTCGGCATAGCTCTTTTGACGATCACGAGCTGCCGCCATACGGTTTCTAATTTGAATGATCTTTTCGGGAGTTTCAAATACAAGTTCGGGACCTGTAAGTTGGCTGTCCCCAACTTCATCCCAACAGATAGGATATCGACATTTACATCCGTACAATGCCTTGAATGGTGCTGCCTTGATACTAGTGTGATAACTGTTGTTGTAGGAGAACTCCACCAGAGGCAGGTGAGACTCCCAAGTGTTACCGAAATCAATCACACAAGCTCGTATCATGTCCTCTAAGGTTTGAATGGTACGTTCCGTTTGGCCATCAGCTTGAGGATGTTACGCCGTACTCATATCTAGACGCGTGCCTAGACCGTTTTGCAATGATTGTCAGAGAAGTGATGTGAATCGAGCGTCACGATCCAAAATGATAGAAATTGGCACTCCGTGCCGAGAGACTACTTCTTTCAAGTAAAAACGAGTAAGTTTCCCCATCTTGTCAGTTGCTTTGATGGGTAAGAAGTGAGCAGATTTTGTCAAGCGATCGACAATTATCCAGATGCTGTCGCATGTTTAACTCTCTTTTTCAAATATGTGCTGAAGACTCTTGTGATCGGTGTAGATGGTGCATTTGGTACCGTACAAGTAATGTCTCCATATCTTTAGTGCAAATACCACGGTTCCCAACTCTAAGTCGTGAGTCGTGTAGTTCTTCTCGTGGATTTTAAGTTGACGAGAAGCGTATGCTATCACTTTCTCGCATTGCATCAATACACAACCAAGACCTTGAATGGATGCATCGCAATATACCACAAAATCATCCGTTCCCTCCGGAAGGGATAGGGTGGGTGCACTGCAGAGTTTATGTTTAAGAAGTTGAAATGCTGACTCCTGGGTGTCACCCCACTTATAGGGTTTACCCTTTTGAGTTAGAGCAGTGAGGGGTTGGGAAATCTTGGAAAATCCTTCAATGAAACGACGATAATAGCCAGCCAATCCCAGAAATTGTCGCACCTCCGTGGCGTTGTAGGTGCTGCCCAATTCGTGATGGTTTCTATTTTAGATGGATCGACATGTATTCCGTTCTCATTTACTACATGTCCTAAGGATTGCACTTCTCGAATCCTGAATTCGCACTTGGAAAATTTTGCATACAATTGCTCTTGTCAAAGCAATTTTAGAATCAAATGAAGATGTTCCTCATGTTCATCCTTATTCTTGGAATAGATGAGGATGTCATCAATAAAGATGATGACGAACTGATCAAGGTAGGGTTTACACACATGGTTCATGAGGTCCATGAACACCGCGGGTGTGTTGGTCAGTCCAAACGGCATGACCATGAATTCATAGTGACCATACCTAGTCCTAAATGCCGTCTTTGAGATGTCCTCCTCCCGGGCTCTCAGCTGATGATAGCCGGATCTAAGATCTATCTTAGAATAAAATCTTGATCCTTGGAGTTGAGCGAAAAGATCATCAATGTGTGGTAGAGGATAACGGTTCTTGATCGTCACTTTATTCAGCTCCCGGTAGTCGATGCACATTCCCGTCCTTTTTCTTGACAAACAGGACTGGAGCTCCCCGTGGCATTGAGCTAGGTCGAATGAAACCTTTATCCAACAACTATTGCAATTGCGTGGATAGCTCTTGCAATTTACTAGGTGCAAGTCTGTAGGGTGCCCGAGCAATAGGTGCTGCTCCGGGTGTTAGATCAATTTGGAATTCGACTCGACGATGTGGTGGAAGACCTGGTAGATCTTCGGAAAATAATTCCGGATAATCACGAACGATCGGGATGTCGTCTATCTTCTTCTCCACAGATGGCTGCTCGACGACGAGAGCCAAAATGGCAGTATGACCTTTACGTAGACACTTATGTGCTTTCACGAATGATATGATACCCATAACAGCACCATTCTTTTCGCCCTGGACAGATAGGGTTTCTCCACTCAGGGGAGGAAGGCGAACAATTTTCTCTCAACAAATAATTTCGGCTTGGTTCTTAGACAACCAATCCATACCGACAATTACACCGAAGCTGCCGAGTGTGACTGGCATAAGATTAATGTCAAGTTCATGATCAGCCAATCCTAGCTTACATCGCTTAGGTATGTGAGTTGCTTCAATTATCTATCCATCATTTGTTTCTATGGTGTACTTAGCTCCTAGCAGGGTTGGAGTCTGACCGCACCAGTAAGAAATTTGTGAGGTCACTGAAATAACTGGATATGATGGCGTATAAATCAAATTAGACCAAGGATTAGTCACATGATGAGGTAACAAGGTTAAATGGAATCTATTGTTGGAGTGTAAGGAATATCATGTTAGTTTAGGAAGAACTTTCCAAATTCAGCTTACATAGTTGGAGTCGGTGGATTTACCATGAGGTTCTATTAGAGTTTCAATCGAGATGGTTTCATTGATCAAGTCTGGATGAGAGTCTTAAGTTCACTAAGACTCTTACATGAGTGACATAAAGTAATGGGTTCTATTGATGATAGCTCAGTGTGTCCGTAAATCTCTTCAACTTGATAGTCGCGTCTATCAACCGTTGAACAAGTTTAATGATACCAACTAGGCGTTGAGTGGTTTACAAGAATTTCTAGTTACAGTGGAAACTTAGGTCTGTAAATCACAGATTAGGACTATTTATCAAACACTAGGTTTTCACCAGGACTTACATGCACCTCAAATTATTATTACGTGTGCACCCGTAATGATAATTTGCTTTGCATGCTCACCCTAGTTCTCCCTGTCCTGTGTCAAAATGACCTTTAGTTTGCATTGCTGAGTACAGAGTGTTGTCAGATATGATAAGTCATCGAAAGGGTTAGTCATCAACCACAAGTTGATCAATCAGGACTTATATCAGGATGAGTAGTCGGGAATCATTTGATCCGAGTATTCCCTCGAGTTCAAATATAATATGATGGTCCAATCCGGCAAATTGTAGATGGAATCATGCACGTTAAATGCGAATTCGAGTATTGAAACTAGTTCATGAATACGGGTTACAGGAAGCAGCAAAGTAGTCGTCCTTCCAACTGAGTCAGGATAGTCGTCCTTCCAACTGAGTCAGGATAGGGTTTGAGTATGCAAAGAGCAAAGCATTCTCAACCTTATGGTCAATCTTTCTTCCACAGAATATCGACCACAGCGCGAGCCCACGGATCGGGAAAGTGACATCTACGTGTCAATGGATTCTGCAATGATGCGTGCAACAGTCTGCCTTCACACGACGTATTGTTGCTAGTGGGTACAGTAGGGACTCGCCTCCGACGATCCCAACTCCCAAAGAGATATGTGCTAGTTCAGTGTGTCATCCCCAACACGAACTTGAGAAAACCCACCATTCCCTGATTGTGTCCTCGATAGGTTTAAGCCGGTGTCATCTTTGGCTCTGATGGTGTAACAAAGGTGTAGGTGATGGTGGTGTGAGTGACTCCTTCGAAGGCTCCGTCATGCTGTCCTCGGACGTGAGTGGATGTTGTTCTGATGACCCCTCAAGTGTCGCCACCGGGAATGACGATACAATGAGAATGACGTGTTCCTCGTCAGAAGATGGTGATATGGATGTTGTCATCATGCCTGCAATGCAATGTATGTATGGATACCATGTGTGTCATGTATGAGTGTCTGTGTCATGTAACTGATGCACGTGTGCGGTTATAGTCTTATATGTAATCCTAGTTCTCTATAACCAATGGCTCTGATACCAATCTGTCACACCCCCAAATTTCACTAACAGAGTTTTACTGTTTGGTGTGTGACAAACCAGGATCTCAGTCATTAGTTACATCAAACGACGCTATATGGGACATAAATGAAATATCATAAAAGTTCAGAGTTAATGCGGAAGCTTAAACGTTAATAGGAAATCAAAAGTATTTACACGTAATAAAGCGTCAATTATTGTAAGTAAGTAAAACTGTTTAAACTGTTTGAAATGAATGATATGACAGTAGGACTCCATGCATGTCCTAAGTGTGCAACCTGTGCCAAAGCGACTTGAGAAACATGTAAGAGAAGTGTCAACACGAGGTTGGTGAGTTCACAATTTTGTATATAAATAAACTGTTTGGGTGTTGCTGGATCCACATACGTAAGTAACACCTATTGCAAGCTAGACAATGTACAAGTTACTCTAAGCGCTCGCAACCGTAAACTGACTGTTTATGTTTGAATGCCTCCCACCAGGTCTATCAACCATGGTGCATGTTTAGGTCAATATTACACCCGTTCGACCTCCAATCGAGTTAGCGCGACTAACGCGGGTGGGTTTTGTCAAACCCAGTAGTACTACTCAACATACCTCGCTATTCTTCATATTTAAACGGTTCGATGTGAGGACTTTGATGATAGAGTTTAAGATTAAGTACATAAGTGGTAGTGAAATACTATGTGATCCATGTCCGTTTATGTGTGTCTCTCCCTGGCTGGAAGACAAGTAACGGATGCTTGTTCGTATGCATGTTTCTCCCCAACTGGAAAACAAGTAAGATGATGTTTGTTTGTATGCATGTTTCTCCCAAACGGGAAAATAAGTAAAATGATATTCGTTTGTATGCATGTTCCTCCCCAACGGGAAAACAAGTGAAATAGTGTTTGTGTGTATGCATGTTTCTCCCCAACGGGAAAACAAGTAAAATAATGTTTGTGAGTATGCATGTTTCTCCTCAACGGGAAAACAATTAAAATAATGTTTGTGAGTATGCATGTTTCTCCCCCAATAGGAAAACAAGTAAATGGGGCTGTGAAACTTACCTGAGTCTGAGTAGAGCGTAGTAAATAACACCGCTAAAGGATGCAACAGAGCCACAAGAATTTGCCTGTGAACAGTCTATGACTTCCCTAGAATTACATGTACAATAGTTAGGGTCACAATGGGATTTGTGACGACGATACGGAAGATTTGAACGTCCTAAAGCATACTTAGGATTAAAGGGTAGGCGAACGTGTCCACGGGAATAAGGGTTTCTTAATATATTTATTAAGATAAATACGTTTCGTGTCGAATGTTTCTAATTACGAATAATATTAATTAACAAATAAATTCGTGCGTTTGTACCATTTAACAATGGCCTAGGAAAATAATATAACTACTATATTATTTTTAAACTCGTAGAAAATATACGATAATCGCTTAAGTGGCAAAATAATAAATATATTATTTTTATTCGAGGATATAAATGTGAGCAAATAATATAAACAATTAATTAGTTTTGGATTGTTACACGAGATTAATAATGAGGCGAAATAATATATATAATTTTATAATAGGAGTCACGGGTTGAAAATAATATAAATATATTATTTTTCTGAAGTCGGGGTTTGTAAAAGAAATGGAAATAGTATTAATTATTAATCATAAAACCAAACCCGAGGGTACGGATGGTTTCCGGAGCTAAAACACGTTAATATATTTTTATAATAATAGTGGGTTGATTTTTATTTTAAAACTATTAATTAAAAACGGTTTTAAAAAGAAATGGGTGTGGAGAGACTTGAACCCGGGTCTCTCCCACACATGCACAAAGCTTTAACCAGTCCCGCACGCTAGGGTATCGCAACAGAACCCGGTTCCATATGTTTTTATTATACAAGTCCATGTGATATCCTCCCCATATGCATAATTGATCGAATCTCAGCCCAATTCTATCAAATCTGACCAAGATCGAACACAAGCGTATAGGGGTTTTGAGAATCGAGTATTGGCGAGTATGTGTAAGAGTTAAATTTGAAAATCATCGAGTCTAGGGTCATTAAATTTACAGAACTAAATGCCGAAACCCTAGATCAAGGGCACTAGAATGAATTGACAAAATCTGATATTAGATGTTGATGGAATCATGGGGCTTTTACAGAGCAAGGCATTGCGAATCTATCTCAATGGTTTAATTGAATTGAAATCGAGTGTAGATTAGGGTTCGATTAAACTATATTCGCGATGAACCCTAGACATCGGATCGTGTTAAATCTAATAATGGAAGCCCGAATTATGATAATTAACAGGTTAAAAGGAATCTAAAGATGTAATCAATTACCAGAATAGCTGACGGATTGATGGAGTTCGATTAAACCACAGCCGTGGTCCGACGAGTTGGTATCCTGCGTCTCCAGCTACCTCTCCGGCCAAGGTTGAATGCGCAAAAGCTTCAATGGGATTCGTTTGAGGTGTACAGAGTGTTTGTACACGAGATTGATACAAGAACTTGTCGAATTCGATGGATAACCAATGATGGTCGGCGGTTATAACTTAATTAGTCATAAATTGGTTTAACTCGTGCATAATGATGATGTTAAAAGCTTTAATGATGTCGTTAATGACAATAGTCGTGCAAAGCGGCTACAATTCGATTAGATATCGGCTGTGAACTTTGAATTTGGATCAAAGACCGCGAGTTTGACTTTCAAAAGTCAATAGAAATCAAAAATTGGCTAATTACACGTTTAGTCCCTCTAGTTTCATTTTTAAAGTTTGGAACTTGGCAGAAAAGACCCTTGTGGTTTGAATTGAGTTATACCATGGTTAGTTGACTTATATTGTCAACAGAAACTTGAATTTTGGATTTTGACTTTACAAAGTCAATTAGGATTGAGTTTGGGCTGAATACACAATTAGTCCTTGTAATTTGAGTTTGGATAATGACATAATTAGTCCCTGAAGTTTGCATTAGGTTAACTAGGTTAATATTTAACTGTATTTGGTTAATAGAGTTAACCTAAAAAGTCCGGGCTGTCACAGAAATAATGTTTATACCTAAATGCTTTAAACTAGAACTCACCGGCGTTAGCTGACTTTTAGTATGCACTTCAGGTAAGAAAAAGAAAGGACGTGCGAAGGCATGAAGGCTACCCTGGTTCAAGACTGACATCCCGTTTATTTGCTTATGTGTTAAAAACAATGTTTACGTTTAATGTTAAGACTTTCGCTGCTATGTTTTGTATTTGAATGATACGCTTCCGCTATGTCGAATGTTTTAAATTAAAAGTTCAGTATTGATGACTATGTTCATGAGAAAATCCAACAATTGAGGTCACCTAGAAAAAGGGCCTTACAAGTTGGTATGAGAGCAATAGTTTGAGAGATTCAGACATCCCTAAATGTCTGAACTCAAGCTGATAATGGGACCAACGCACGGATGTCAGTCTGGGTAGCCAACGTGTAAGGCCCTTTTCCCGGGAGACCTCACTTGTTGGATTTACTCATAAACATAGTCATTAATCACTGAACTTTAATTAAAAAATTCAAACACAGCGGAAGCATTAATCATTCAATTAAATTGACAGCGGAAGTCTTAACATTTAAACATAAAACATTGTCTTAACATAAATGTAATTAACAGGATGTCAGTCTTGTAGCGGGGTAGCCTTCACGCCTTCGCACGTCCTTTCTTCTTTTTACCTGAAGTGCATACTAAAAGTCAGCTAACGCTGGTGAGTTCTAGTTTAAGCATTTAGGTATAAACATTATTTCTTGTCATACTTACAATTGTATAAATATATTTATATGTATATATTTATCATTTTAATTCCTCCATTCGTGTTTCATTCAATGTAGGTATATATAATAACAATAATACCAACATTCTTGTATTCATTTGAACATTCTTTGAACTTTCATAGATTTACACATAAGGGTGATCAACCCGTCATTTTGTTTACTTAAGTCACAAAGACAAACGCTTCATCCTACCGTCGTAGTCCGTGCTTCATAACGTCCAACCAACCTTTGGTCGTCCGTCATGCTTTACAATTCGACCAACCTTCGGCCGTCCGTCTTTTCCGTATAACCAACCTTCGGCCATCTGTTTTAACCATATGACCAACCTTCGGCCATCCGTCTTAACCGTCCTACCGACGTAGTCCGTCCGCCCGTTTGCCCTAAGGCATCCGTTTCCTACCCGAGCTAATTATACAACCGTGAATCGATTGAGGGACTGACTCCACTGTTGTGGCCTTAGTCTTAGTCTACCATTCTAGACTTTCATTTCTGGTTGCATAGTAGTCGAGTGGTCGTCCGTCTACCGAAGTAGCCGTTGTCATCGAAGCGTCCATAACATTTACTTATACTTGGCAAGCAATATATACATAGATATAAAGCAAGATTTTATTCTTACACGTTATGTTGTTCTTTTAATACATGGCAAGCAATATATACATGGATATAAAGCAATATTTCATTCTTACACGTTATGTTATTCCTTTCATACTTTGCAAGCAATATATACGTGGATATAAAGCAAGATTTCATTCTTATATGTTATGTCATTCTTTCATTTCATAGCTTTATACATACTTGTCATTTATTGTATTCACAATGCATCGTCACATAACACCTAAGTTTACATATAATATTTACATCTTTTATTCAATTCATGTATACACTTCAGCCCAAAAACATTTAAAATGATTTGCACATAACATATAGGGGGCACATAGAGCTCACCTGTTTTCCGGTTTTCAACCCATAGGTGATGTTTTAGCTACTCTTAATGCGTATACTGATCTGCACATAAGTCAACGTACAATTTCTATTATTTCATGCAAGAGTCCATAGTTTTGTGGGTATCGCCGAGAGTGTCGGCTAGGAGAGTTGCTAGCCACACTCATGAGTGTCGCCTGAACATGCGTTCAGGACTTTGTGGTGTAATGGGTCGACACTCAACGTTTTTCTTTGAGGGCCAATTCTCAGACAGTCGACTCTCAGTTAGTAAACTTTATGACAGTCGGCTTTCTGACAGTTGGCTCTGACAGTCGGCTCTAATAGTTGATTTTGACAATCGACTCTGATAGTCGGCTCTGACAGCCGACTCTCTAACAGTCAACTCTCTTCTTCTTCCTCGCTGAGAGTCGCCACATGCAGGTGGCCAACTCTCGAGAGTCGGCTCAAGAACATTAAGCATCTGCAGGTCTGATTTTTGATCCAAAACCTTAACTTTTTAGTTCAAAACGTTTATCTAGCTTCCATGAAGCTAGATCTAAGCTTTAATCCACTTTTCATACGTAAAAATCCTTTCTTTATATTTAAAAAGCCCATAAACCCTAAAACCCCATTTTTAAATAAAACTCAGATATGAGGTTGATTCTTACCTCAAAACTCATGGTTCTTCATGTAGAATCAATCAAGGATGATGGAGAAGCAAGATGGAAGTAGGATCCAAGCTTGATAGTGCCTTCTTGAGCTTTCTCTCTCTAGAACCCTCTCTTTTTCTCTCTAGGGTTTTCAAGTTTGAAGGAGGTGGAATGAGGAAGATGGAGTTGATCTTGCCTTTATATACACGGGCTATATCGGCCCATTGGCTCCGGGCCCAAGCCCACTCCCTTTTCTTTCTTTTTTCCTTTAATTAATTCCCGACCTCGCTTCCATTATATCTATTTATTATTTCGGGATGTTACAAGTCTACCAATCTTATAGAGGTTTCGTCCTCGAAACCTGCTACAAGTTAAACAGTTGAGGGTATAGTTCCTTCATCCCATTCTCTTTTTCCCATATAGTTTCTGACCCTTTTCTGTGCTTCCATTGTACTTTAACCAAAGGAATCGACTTATTTCGTAGTTGTTTTTGGCTCGGTCAAGAATATCTATTGGTTCTTCTACATAGTTTAAACCATTATCTACTTTGATCTCATTATAAGGTATGTGAGCCGTATCGTCCGCAAGGCACTTTCGTAAGTGCGATACGTGGAATGTGAGGTGAATTCCACTAAGCTCATCGGGTAGGTCAAGTCGGTAAGCAACGTGACCAACTTTTGCTTGGATTTTGAAAGGTCCGACAAAAACCTTGGACTTAGTTTGTCACGTTTCCTGAATCGGATAATTCCTTTCCAAGGCGACACTTTCAATAGTACCATGTGCCCTACTTGAAACTCTAAATATCTTCTTCTCTTATCCGCATACCATTTTTTTCTATCTTTAGCGGCTTTCATGCGTGCTTTGATCTGGTCGAATTTCTTGGAAGTAGCCTTGACTACTTCGAGACTTGCAAAGTTATTTTGTCCAATTTCTCCCTAACAGATCGGGGTTCGACATCTTCTTCCATACAACATCTCAGATGGCAGCATGCCAATGGTTGAGTGATAGCTGTTGTTATATGAAAATTCTGCCAAAGGCAGGTGGCTATACCAGCTCCCACCGAAATCAATGATACAGGCCCAGAGCATGTCCTCCAAGGTGTGAATGGTCCTTTCTGACTGACCGTCGGTTTGGGGGTGGTAAGATGTGCTGATATGCAATCTAGTGCCCATTGCTTCGTTGAATTTCTTCCAAAATATTGACATGAATCGGGTGTCCCTGTCGGACACGATCAACACTTGCATACCATGCCTGATCACAATTTCATTTATGAATAACTCTGCTAGCTTCTCAGACGAAGAAGCCTCGCGTATTGGTAAGAAGTGAGCACTTTTCGTCAAGCGGTCGGCGATCACCCAAATGGTATCATTGCCTTTAGCTGTTCGCGGTAGCTTGGTAATGAAGTCCATTGTGATCTCCTCCCACTTCCATTCCGGTATTGGCAAAGGTTGCATTTTACCTCATGGTTTTTGGTGCTCGGATTTTACTAGTGAACAAGCTAGGCACTTGCTCACATATTCGGTCTCATCGTTCTTCATGCCAGGCCACCAGTATTATTTCTTCAAGTCTTGATACATTTTGCTCCTTCTAGGATGGATAGAGTAGCGATACTTACGGGCCTCGTCGAGGATTTTGGCCCTATGTTTGCCAATCTTGGGTATCCACATCCAGCCAAAACGAGTTCGTACACCGTACATTAGTCACCAGATCACTTTGTTGTCCTACTATTCTTTCTCGCTTCACATTCCTATCTAACAGTGCTTCATCCTGTACTTTTGATATGTCGTTCATTAGGTCCGACGTGATAATTAGTTGACATGCTTTGATCCGGACAGGTGTCGACTCTTCCTTTCTGCTCAAGGCGTCAGCCACTACATTTGCCTTGCTCGGGTGGTACAATATTTCACAATCATAATATTTTAACAGTTCTAACCACCTCCTTTGTCTCATGTTTAATTCCTTTTGCTCAAATAACTACTTCAGGCTTTTGTGATAGGAGTAAATGGTGCATTTAACCCCTTACAAATAGTGCCTCCATATCTTTAATGCGAAAACTACCGCCGCCAACTCCAAATCGTGAGTCGGGTAGTTAACCTCGTGAACCTTTAACTGCAATGAGGCATAAGCAATCACTTTTCCTTGCTGCATAAGGACACAACCCAATCCCTGACCCGAAGCGTCAGAGTAGACTAGGGGTGAACAGTTAACGGGCATTACCCGTCAAACCCGTTGGAACCAACCCGTGAGGAACCGTAAAAGCTAACTAGGGTATGGTAAACGGGTCTATGATTAAGCCTTAAAAGGGTAAGGGTCGGGCACAGGTATAGAATCGAAGACAACCCGTATACCCGTTAAACCCACCAACTTTTAAAAAGTAACAAATTTACAAAATATTTAGTGTAGATCAATATGTAAATATGTGATTTATTTTTTAAATTTACCAAATTTAAAATATACGAGAATCAAGAATGAATTCAAAGACTGATTTTTATTTTTAAATCACATCCAGTTGGTCTTTTTTTTATTATTAATCGTTATTTTTTAGATCTTTCTGAGAAAATTGAGTCAGTGGTATTTAATGAAGATTGAGAAAATAATAATTTTGAAGATCAAAGAAAGCTCGAAGAATCTGATGTTTATTTAATTTTGAGACACATATTTATTTTTGAAACCATATTGTTTATTTGTCTGTTTGGTTTTAAATACTATTTGTTTGTTTTTGAATTATGGATACTATTTTGACCACTATTGTTTTCTTTTTGAACCATCGTAATTGCTTTTGAATGATTTGTTGTTGAATTAACACAGTGGAAATTTTGATAATCCCATTCGTTAACTATACGGGTCCATCTTCGCAAAACCCGCAAACCCTTACCCGTTTACCCGTGGACCCTTAACCAACCCTTTTAACTACTATACGAGTCACGGGTATGTATTTGGTCATCAAAAGGGTACGGGTACGGGTATACCCGTTTGCACACCCCTAGAGTAGACTACCAAGTCTTAGTTTCCCTCAGGTAAGGTCAAAACCGGAGCTTGGGTTAACTGTGTCTTCAATTCCTCAAACGCATTGTTTTGGGTTGGACCCCATTCATACTTCACTTCCTTACACGTTAGCTTTGTCAATGGCGAGGCTATTCTAGAGAAATCCTGAATGAATCTCCGATAGTAACCTGCCAATCCCAGGAAACTTCGTATCTCAGTTGGTGTTTTCGGGATGTTCAATTATTTAACTGTTACGGTCTTTGCAGGATCTACCATAATGCCATTTGGGTTTATGACATGGCCTAGGAATTGGACTTCCCTAAGCCAGAATGCGCATTTAGAGAATTTTGCGTATAACTTCTCCTGCTTCAGAATCTCTAGAACTTTCCTTAGGTGACAGTAGTGATCACCTTCGTTCTTTGAGTAGATAAGAATGCCATCTATGAAAACTATTACTGACCAATTCAACATTGGTCGGCATACTCTGTTCATTAAATCCATAAATGCTGTAGGTGCATTGGTTAGTCCGAAGGAAATCACGAGGAATTCATAATGTCCATAACGTGTGCGAAACGCGGTTTTTGGTACATCCACCCTTACTTTCAATTTATGGTAACCCGACCTAAGATCGATCTTTGAGAACCAACTCACGCCTTGCAGTTGATCAAAAAGATCGTCTATTCTAGGCAGTGGGTACTTGTTCTTTACTATTCGTTTGTTCAATTCACGGTAGTCGATGCACATGCGCATGCTTCCGTCTTTCTTCTTTACAAATAATACCAGAGCGCCCCATGGTGAGATGCTCGGTCTGATAAATCCTTTTTCTGTCAATTCTTCAAGTTGAGACATTAATTCTTTCATTTTTTACGGAGCTAATTGGTAGGGTGCTTTGGCAATGGGTTGAGCTCCTGGCAGTAAGTCAATCTGAAATTCTATTTCCCGATCGGGCGGCAAGCCAGGTAGGTCCTTTGGGAACACTTCTGGAAAGTTTCACACCACGGGTACGTCTTTGAGCTCTTTCGTTTTCATTCTATCGTCAATAAAATACGCCAGATAAGCTTCGCAACCGCGCTTCATGTAACTTTCGGCCTTGCTTATCGAGATGACGTTCGGCATTGTGCAATTCCAATCACCATAAACCGTAATCGGACTGCCATCAGTGGCTTTGAGGTGTATCATCTTTCGCTTACATACGATTTGTGCTTCGTTGGCCGCTAACCAATCCATGCCCAATACTATGTCAAATCCTCTAATGGTTAGAAGGTACAATCTAGAAGGAAACTTATGGCCCTCTATTTATATCATGCAATCTTCAGTTACTTGAAATACTGCCGAGTTTCTACCAATGACGGTTTCTACGCTAAAAGCCTTCACTATAGTATCAATTGAGCAGTCTAGTTTGTGACAGAAGTTGTTCGATATAAAGCTTTTACTAGCACCAGAATCAAATAAAATAGCCGCATGTTCATCATTAACTAGGAACGTACCTGACACGACATCAGGGTTTCTGTTGCCTCCTCTTCAGTTAGGGCATAAGCCCGAGTACTAGCCTTTGGCTATTCCTTTTCCTTCTCTTTTCTCGAACCAGATTGTCCGGTCTTCCTACAATCATTAGTCAGGTGTCCCATCAGTCCACAACCCTGGCACTTGGTGCCGCTTAAACATTCTCGAGAAAAGTGCCCTGGTTTCCCACACCTGTAACACATGGTGGAGCCAACTCGGCACTCGCCACGATGTTGTCTCCTACATTTCTGGCAAGTTTCATACTCACATGTTCTTGGCTTCTTAACTTCAGTTACTAAATTCCCTCTCCTAGTACCCTTCCCATTTCCTCTTCTGTGTCTCAGGTGCCGGGTCCTCATTTGCATAATCGTCGTAGACGATTCCACTCAGGTTCACTACCGACTTGAAAGTCGAGGGTAGGTTAGCTTTTACATGAACTTAGACCCTCTGTGGCAGGCCCTTGACATAATACTTGATCAATCATTCTTCAGTTTCTACCTGGTGGGGTACCAATTAAGCCAACTCATTGAATATGGAAGTGTACTAGCGATGAGTTTTGTTGCTAGCCTTGAAGTTTAGGAATTCATTTTCCACTCTATGAATTTCATTATGGGGGCAGAACTTTTAGATTATCAGCTTCTTCAGGTCTTCCCAAGTCATCCTACTAAGAGCGTTCAGTGACTTAGTCCTCTGGATGTTCCTCCACCAACTTAGTGCCTCGTTGGTGAAAGAGTGAGCAACATACTTAACAGCCTGGTCAGGTCGACACTTGCTTATGTTGATTACGCCGTTCATCCTCTCAATCCATTCAAACGTAACTGCCGAATCCTTGTTCCCGTCAAACTTGGGTGGGTCACCATCCTTGAATCCTTTGTAGGTACACCCACAGGTGTTCAGTCCCACAGTCATCTCATCCCCATCGCTATCATACACTTTCTCCTCATGGTTCTTTTCCTCCTCCTCCTTGCTCTTCTTTAGTGCCTAAGATAATAGATCAGGCAGTACGTCCTTCAGAGTTAGCACAACCTCACGAGCAATAGCATCCCTAACTTCGGGTTCCAGTCATAGAAATCCTTCTTTGCCTTCACCCGGTGGAGTCACATTAGTTTCGTGCACACTCTCAGTACGTTCTTCATGCACGCTTTCCTCCCATTCCACATGCAGACTTTTCTCATCATTACATCTTCGGTTCAATGGTGGTCTACCGACTGGGCCAGTGCGACCGCCTCGGCGTCCAGTTCCTCCTCTACGAGCCATAGTTTTCTAGATTTCCTGATAAGTAAAAGGGTATACATCAATGTCATTCCTTCATATCATAGTTTAGAATAGTACGAGCAAGGTAAATTCTTAATTACAGTGACTGGTTTGTGATTAATAATTTGCTTTGTTTTTCGGGTTCAAAACTCTTCACATCAGTAGTGACATTGCCATCTAAGCATTCTAAGTTAAGGCATCTACCCCTATCTATAGGCATTAATTTAATTACGTACTTACTTTGTTGGCATCGGCGTTGGCTACCCATACTGACATCCGTGCGTTGGTCCCATTATTAGCTTGAGTCCAGACATTTAGGGATGTTTGAATCTCTCAATCTATTGCTCTGATACCAACTTGTAAGGTCCCTTTCCCGGGAGACCTCACTTGTTGGATTTACTCATAAACATAGTCATTAATCACTGAACTTTAATTAAAAACATTCAAACACAGCGGAAGCATTCATCATTCAATTACATTGACAACGGAAGTCTTAACATATAAACATAAAACATTGTCTTAACATAAATGTAATTAACAGGATGACAGTCTTGTAGCGGGGTAGCTTTCACGCCTTTGCACGTCCTTTCTTCTTTTTACCTGAAGTGCATACTAAAAGTCAGCTAACGCTGGTGAGTTCTAGTTTAAGCATTTAGGTATAAACATTATTTCTTGTCATACTTACAATTGTATAAATATATTTATATGTATATATTTATCATTTTAATTCCTCCATTCGTGTTTCATTCAATATAGGTATATATAATAACAATAATACCTACATTCTTGTATTCATTCGAACATTTTTTGAACTTTCATAGAATTACACATAAGGGTGATCAATCCGTAATTTTGTTTACGTAGGTCACAAAGACTAATGATTCGTCCTACCATTGTAGTCCGTGCTTCATAACGTCCAACCAACCTTCAGTCGTACGTCATGCTTTACCGTCCGACCAACCTTCAGCCGTCCGTCTTTTCCGTATGACCAACCTTCGGCCATCCGTCTTAACCGTATGACCAACCTTTGGCCATCCGTCTTAACCGTCCTACCGACGTAGTCCGTCATATTCGCCCGTTTGCCCTAAGGCAGCCGTTTCCCACCCGAGCTAATTATACAACCATGCGTCGATTGAGGGACTGACTCCACTGTCCTGGCCTTAGTTTTAGTTATCGTTCTAGACTTTCATTTCTGGTTGCATAGTAGTCGAGTGGTCGTCCGTCTACCGAAGTAGCCGTTGTCGTCGAAGCGTCCATAACGTTTACTTATACTTCGCAAGCAATATATACATGGATATAAAGCAAGATTTCATTCTTACACGTTATGTTATTCTTTTCATACTTGGCAAGCAATATATACATGGATATAAAGCAAGATTTCATTCTTATATGTTATGTCATTCTTTCATTTCATAGCTTTATTCATACTTGTCATTTATTGTATTCACAATGCATTGTCACATAACACATAAGTTTACATATAATATTTATATCTTTTATTCAATTCATGTATACACTTCTGCCCCAAAACATTTAAAATGATTTGCACATAACATATAGGGGGCACATAGAACTCACATGTTTTCCGGTATTTAACCCGTAGGTGATGTTTTAGCTTCTTAATGCGTATACCGATCTGCACATAAGTCAAAGTACACTTTCTATTATTTCATGCAAGACTCCACAATTTTGTGGGTACCGCCGAGACTGTCGGCTAGGAGAGTGGCTAGCCACACTCGAGAGTGTCGGCTAGGAGAGTTTCTAGCCACACTCATGAGTATCGCCTGAACTTGCGTTCAGGACTTTTTGGTGTAATGAGTCGATATTCAACGTTTTTCTTAGAGGGCCGATTATCAGACAGTCGACTCTCAGACAGTCGACTTTCGGACAGTCGGCTTTCTGATAGTCGGCTCTGAAAGTCGGCTCTGATAGTCAGCTCTGACAGTTGACTCTGACAGTCGACTCTGACAGTCGGCTCTGACAGCCGACTCTCTGACAGTCAACTCTCTTCTTCTTCCTCGCTGAGAGTCGCCACATGCAGGTGGCCGACTCTCGAGAGTCGGCTCAAGAACATTGAGCATCTGTAGGACTGATTTTTGATCCAAAACCTTAACTTTTTACGTTCAAAACGTTTATCTAGCTTACATGAAGCTAGATCTAAGCTTTAATCCACTTTTCATACGTAAAGATCCTTCCTTTATGTTTAAAAACCCCATAAACCCTAAAACCCCATTTTTGAAGAAAAATCAGATATGAGGTTGATTCTTACCTCAAAACTCGTGGTTCTTCATGTAGAATCGATCAAGGATGATAAAGAAGCAAGATGGAAGCAGGATCCAAGCTTGATAGTGCCTTCTTGAGCTTTCTCTCTCTAGAACTCTCTCTTTCTCTCTCTAGGGTTTTCAAGTTTGAAGGAGGTGGAATAAGGAAGATGGAGCTGATCTTGCCTTTATATACACGGGCTATATCGACCCATTGGAGTCGGGCCCAAGACCGCTCCCTTTTCTTCCATCTTTCCTTTAATTAATTCCCGACCTCGCTTCCATTATATCTATTTATTATTTCGGGATGTTACACAACGCTAACGCCAACACAGTAAGTAAGTAGTAAAATTAATGCCTGTAACTTAGGATAGATGCCTTAACTTAGAGTACATAGATGTCGATGTCACTACTGAGGTGAAGAGTTTTGAAACCGAAAAGCAAAGCAAATTATTAATCACAAACTGGTCACTGTAAGTAAGAAATTACCTTGCTCATCATGTTCTAAACTATGATATGAAGGAATGAAATTGATGTATTCCCTTTAATTATCAGGAAATCTAGAAAAATATGATCGGTAGGGGAAGAACTGGATGCCGGGACGGTTGTACTGGCCGAGTCGGTAGGCCACCATTGAATCGAAGACAGGAGGAAGAAGAAAGTGTGCACATGGAACACACTGAGAGCGTGCATGAAACAAATGTGACCCCGCCAGTAGATGACAATGAAGGATCACTAGGACTGGAACCTGAAGTTAGGAATGCTATTGCTCAAGAGGTTGTACTGACTCTGAAGGACGTATTGCCTGATATGTTATCTGAGGCACTGAAGAAAAGCAAAGAGGAAGATAACCACGAGGAGAAAGTGTATGATAGTGATGGGGATGAGGTGAATATGGGACTGAACACCCGAGGATGCACCTACAAGGGATTCAAGGATGGTGACCCACCCAAATTTGATGGAAACAAGGATTCGGTGGCAACGTTTGAATGGATTGAGAGAATGAACGGTGTAATCAACATAAGTGAGTGTCGACCCGACCGGGCCGTTAAGTATGTTGCTCACTCTTTCACCAACGAAGCACTGAGTCAGTGGAGGAACATTTAGAGAACTAAGTCACCGAATGCTCTTAGAAGGATGACTTGGGAAGACCTGAAAAAGCTAATAATCCAATAGTTCTGTCCCTAGAACGAGATTTATCGGGTGGAGAACGAGTTCCTAAACTTCAAGGATGGCAACAAGACCCATCGCCAGTACACTTCCAGATTCAATGAACTGGCCCAACTGGTAGCCCACCTAGTAGAAACTGAAGACCGACCGATCAAGTACTATGTCAAGGGTCTGCCACAAAGGGTCTGAGTCCATGTGAAAGTTAACCTACCCTCGACCTTCGAGTCGGTAGTAAATCTGAGTGGAATCCTCTACGATGATTATGGCACATGAGACACAGAAGAGGAAGTGGGAGAACCCGTCTAGAGGGACTGGAAAGGGAATTGTTACAACGGAGGCTAAGAGGCCAAGAACTGATGAGGGCGAAACTTGCTCGAAATGCGGTAAACAACACCGCGGTGAATGTTTGGCTGGCTCTACCATATGCTACAAATGTTGAAAGGCTGGTCACTACTCTCGAGACTGTAGGAGTACCATGAAGTGCCAGAACTGTGGTTGGTTTGGAAACGCGACTAAGGATTGCAGGAAAACCGGACAATCTGGTTCGGGAAAATAGAAAGAAGGGGAAAAGGAGCAGCCGAAGGCTAGGACTCGGGCTTATGCCCTAACTGAAGAGGAAGCCAGAGGAAACCCTGATGTCGTGTCAGGTATGTTCCTAGTTAATGATGAACATGCTGCTATTTTATTTGACTCCAGTGCAAGCAAAAGCTTTATGTCAAATGATTTTAGTTGTAAACTAGATTGCACGATCAACACCATAGTAAGGGCTTTTAGCGTAGAAACTGCAGTTGGTAGAAACTTGGTGTTATTCCAAATGACTGATGATTGCATAATAGAAATAGAGGGCCATACGTTTCCTTCTAGGCTATTTGTAAGGCCCCAACCCGGGGGCCTCACTTGTTGGATTTACTCATTTACAAACAGTTCTAAAACTTGAATATCAAATAACATAGCGGAAAAACTTTCATTCAAACATAACAGTAACATAGTTAAACATGCGAAAGCGTAAACGTTGTCTAAACGTAATCAAAACATAACAGAATGCCAATCTTCATCGTTAGTTGGGTAACTCTTCATCACTTTCCAAGCATCACCGTTCATCATCCTTACCTGCCCTTAATCTGAATGTGCATACTAAAAAGTTAGCTACGCTGGTGAGGTCTAGCTTTAACATAAAACCTTAAATTCAAATATTTGCCAAGACATAACATTTAACATCATTAATAAAAGCGTACGTAAAACAGCCAATAACATAACACATAAGTCAACAAACTTATCGAATCTGCGCCTTCTCGTAACCGCCAATTCCAACTTCAAGTACGATACCACATAGGGCATCCATACCAAACTTCAAGCATGACATCATAAGGATGACATGTACCAAACTTCCAGCACGATACTCCGTGGAGTAGTCATACCTAACTTCAAGCACGATTACCCCCCAAGGTAAATCGTACCAACTTCAAGGAACACGATGATACCCATGGTGACCGTCATCACCCCAGTTGTACAACAGTTAGCCAGCCAAAAAGGACCCTATAAAGGTAAGGCCCATAACATACATCCCATACCCATAACCTCAATTCCCTTAGGAATAATGGCAGATTCGTTCGTTTGTGACTTTCATATACATTCACTTCTTTACTTCAAAACTTCAGTTAGAGCATTCGTACGTTTTATTAAAAATCATTCGTTCGTAAACACATCGAAAAATTCGTTTGGCAAAACATTTCATAAACACATCGTTCATAAGCATCATTTTATAAATCATCATAAACAACAAAACGTCATTTTATAAAACTGTCACATCGTTACGTATGCACACCAGCCCGAAAACATTATTTAAAACATTCAAAGAAGGGATTCTAGAACTCACCTGAGATAAATATGGTCAAAGGTCTCTAAAAGATCTTTTAACCTGTACGTGCACAACCTAATTTTAGCTTAACACACAACCCGTTACATTTTACCCCTTCATACCGTAAACTTAGGAGTACACGGTTCATTCCCGTGAATCTTGGGAGTACAAGGTTCATTCCCGTGAACTTGGGAGTACACGGTTTATTCCCATGAACTTGGGAGTACACGGTTTATTCCCGTGAACTTGGGAGTACACGTTTTATTCCAGTGAATCTTGGGAATACACGGTTTATTCCCGTGAATCTTGGGAGTACATGGTGTATTCCCGTGAACTTGGGAGTACACGGTTTATTCCTGTGAACTTGGGATCACATGGTTTATTCTCATGAATTTGGCCCGAGAACTCCTACCATGAACCATACTGAGAACTCGAACTGTGAACCGTACCGAGAACTCCAATCGTGAACCTTCAGTTCTTACCTAAAACCCTAGTTTTGCATGGATTCAGATCTGGATCGATTAATTTGTAAAGTTTGGAGCTTTTTATGTTCAAAACGTGTATTTCCCTCTCATGATTCCAGATCTGAGGTCTTTTTATTGTTTGACTCGTAAAAACCCCACCTTTATGAGTAAAAACCCGTAAAACCCGTTTCAAGGAAAAACATAGAAAAATGAGAGTTTCTTACCTCGAATCAACTCCTTCCTTCAGCAATCCTTGTCCCAAGTAGTGTAGCAAGGTAGAGGGTCGATCCTCAACTCAATCCAAAGCTTTCTCTCTCTAGAAGTGGTATGGAGCTTGAATTAAGGATTAGAAAGAAACATATGTGTGGAGGCTAGGGTTTTAAACCACTCCCCCCTTCTCAGCCTAGGGATGCGGCCCAACTAGCGGCCCCCAAGCCCCCATCCACTTCCTTTCATCTTCATCCCGCTTATTTCCTTGACGTTATTTTTGGGATGTTACAAGTCTACCCCCCTTACAAAAGGTTTCGTCCCCGAAACCTGTCATAAGTCAAACAATCGTGGGTACGACTCCCTCATTTCCGTCTCTGTCTCCCAAGTAGCTTCAGACCCCTTTCTGTGCTTCCACTCAACCTTAACCAACTGGATGACCTTATTACGTAAACGTTTCTCCTTTCGGTCAAGGACGGCCACAGGTTCTTCGATATAGTTTAGATGGTTGTCGACCTCGATGTCGGTAAGTGGTATGTGAGCCGATTCATCCGCCAAACACTTTCGTAAGTGTGATACATGGAACGTGGGATGAATCCCACTTAACTCATCAGGTAACTCCAACCGGTAAGCGACCTCACCAACCCGTGCCAATATCCTAAATGGTTCAAAAAATCTCAGACTTAACTTTCCCCTCTTTCTGAATCGTATGATTCCCTTCCAAGGGAATACCTTCAACATCACTCTGTCCCCAACATTAAATTCAATAGGCCTTCGCCGTTTATCCGCGTTGGATTTCTGACGATATTGGGCGGCCTTCATTCGTGCTTTAATATGGTCAAACCTTTCTGACGTCTCTTTATCGACTTCGAGACTTCCCAATTATTTTTTGTCCAATCTCACCCCAACAGACCGGGGCCCCACACCTCCACCCATACAACATCTCGTAGGGCGGCATACCTGTCGTCGAGTGATAACTGTTGTTGTAGGAGAATTCGGCCAACGACAGGTGACTGTCCCAATTGCCTCCGAAGTCTATAATACAAGCACAGAGCATGTCTTCCAATGTTCGAATGGTCCTTTCGGACTGACCATCCGTCTGCGGGTGGTATGCCATACTGATATTAAGTCCCGTGCCCATCGCTTCGTGAAACCTTTTCCAGAACCTCGACGTGAATCGTGTGTCCCGGTTAGATACAATCGTCAAAGGCATGCCATGCCGCGCTACCACTTCATTAATAAATACTTCTGCTAACCTTTCCGATGAGAACTTCTCGCGAATAGGTAGGAAATGAGCGTTTGTCGTCAAACGGTCCATAATTACCCAAATGGTGCCATGACCTTTAGCTGTACGTGGTAGCTTATTTATGAAGTCCATTGTAATGTGTTCCCATTTCCATTCCGGTATATCAAGTGGTTGGATCTTCCCATACGATTTCTGGTGTTTGGACTTAACTTGTGAGCAAGTCAAGCACTTGCTTACGTATTTCGTCACCTCATATTTCATTCTAGGCCACCAGTATTCCTTCCTCAGATCTTGGTACATTTTGTTGGTACCGGGATGGATAGAGTACCGAGACTTATGAGCCTCATCCAAGATTTTGGTTCTAAGCTCGCCACCCATAGGTATCCGTACCCGTCCAAAACGTGTCCTAACACCAAGGGTGTTATATTCCAACTTGTCCTGTTGGCCAACCATTCTCTCTTTCTTTATGTTTTCTTCTTTAAGTGCCTCATCTTGAGCCTTTTTAATTTTCCTCATCACATCCGGTGTCACCACCAACTAGCAAGCTTTCACTCTAATAGGAGCAGGCACATCCTTTTGGCTTAGAGCTTCAGGCACCATGTTCGCCTTTCCAGGATGGTATATGATTTCACAATCATAGTCTTTCAAAAGTTCCAACCATCGCCTCTGCCTCATATTCAGTTCCTTTTGTTCGTAGAAGTACTTCAAACTTTTGTGGTTTGAGTAAATGGTAAACTTCACCATGTAAAGGTAGTGCCTCCAGATTTTCAATGCAAACACAACATCAGCAAGTTCCAAGTCATGAGTTGGATAATTAACTTCATGAACTTTCAACTGCCGCGACGAATATGCGATCACCCTCCCACGTTGCATCAGCACGCACCCCAATCCCTGACCCGAAGCATCAGAGTATATGTCACACCCCGCCTCTGGCACCCCCTGGACGTGTGCTAGATTGGTACCTGCTTTGATTTTAGAGTTTTTATAAATACATCGGAAGTCTTTTTCAAAATGACCGTTTCATCATTTGTTCTAACCTCAAGGGTTATATTTGTAAATATCAAGACTTAATTGGAAAACAAAAAGTCTTGTATTTATTTTATAAACATAGGGATTTAAATACCCTTTTTATTTTGATTAAAAGGTAGAGATTGAAATCAAATATATCTATTGTCTCTTATGGACAAATTTAAGCCACTGGAAATAGTACTATGCAGGGTTGATCAATCCCCCGGTCCTATCTCCTTTTTCTTTTCTTTAGGATTTCCTTTATACAAGGCATGATAATCCTACGTAAAAGTTATCCTTTTCACTTTTCTTGGGTCAGATCTTATGTCTGTCCGAATCCCCATTTTCATCATATTTTATTCGTTACCTGAAAACATTTTTGAAAATAAAACGTTAGCGCGAACGTCAATGAATACAATTATCTTGACATTAAAATTAATTTGGCGCAAACAAGCATTAGTTCATAATCACAACTTTATGTTCAATCCACACATTCATTAGGCTCGTCCTATTCAATCGCACCACAGTATACACTGGCGTCATGTCTTATAACAAGGGACAAGTTTGCCTCTGAAGTTGTTATAAGACAAGCACCATCCGCATTCCGGGAATTTCACCCGAGACCCGTGTATCCCTTGTAAGTTTTACGCATACCTATGGCTTGAATGCTTTGTTCGTAGAAGAACGTTGAGCATTATTCCCTTAACCTTATTTCACCATTTTCATAAAAGTAAATGTTTGACATAAGTTTTGAAAGAGATAAAGTATTCACCTTGTTTATAGGAATGAGCCTCTAAGTTGGAAATTATAGAGTCAGCTTCCTAACTTGGTTTCTCTAACGTTTCAGCACCTCTACTAGCGTTTCTTTTTAAACCGGGCACTACAACGAGCGGGAGTTGGACCGGGATCGTCGTGAGCAAGCTAGGACATCTGTGGAATGGATTTGTGAAGAGATAATCGATTATGGGATAACTCGACCATCTATTTATAGGGCAATTTCAGAGACCGTGACAGACCGTTACGGATAGTGACTGTACGTCACCAGATTAGGGTCGTGAGTCATCAGATACGTGTCGCCCTCTGGTCAATTTGCGATGTGACAGACCGTTACAGGGCGTGACGGTCCGTTATGGAGTGATACGTGGCGTACCCGGGTGAATTTGGGGCTGTGACGGACCGCTACCAGTCGTGACGGTTCGTTATAGGGTTTCCACACGTCAGAATTCGATCATTAGTCACTGGACACGTGGTGCGTCATCAGGGTTCGCGTGCCCAGCCCGTAACGGACCGTTACTGTCCATGACGGTCCGTTACCGTTGGATTTTTGGTAAATGGTACTTGTTCTTCATAGTAAGTTTATTCAACTCCCTGTAGTCGATACACATTCTCATAGAACTATCTTTATTCTTTACAAACAGCACCGTAGCACCCTAAGGCGAGATGTCGGTTAGGTAAATCTTTTCTCAAGTAGCTCGTCTAGTTGTGCCATTAGTTCTTTCATCTCTACTGGTGCTAGGCGGTATGGAGCCCTAGCCACGGGCTGGGCATCTGGTACCAAGTCGATTCGAAACTCAATCTCTCTGTAAGTGGTATCCCAGGCAAATCCTGTGGAAACACCTCCGGATACTCGCGCACTACAGGCACGTCGTCTTGTTCTTTTACTTCCTTACACTTGTTTAGCACGTACACCTGATAAGCCTCGCATCCGCGCTTCAAGTAATATGTTACCTTAATCACCGAGATGACGTTAGGCATTGGGGCGTCGCGATCCCCGAAAACTTCAACGTCGCTACCATGTGGAGCCTTGAGTCGGATTATCTTTCGTTTACATATCCAACCCAACACAACATTAAACCCTCCCAAAACCATAACGAATAACCTGATGGGGAATCTATGGCCTTTTATTGTTATCGTGGACTTGTCAACTACTTTGGTTACCCTTGCGGTTCTACCCTCAGCGGTTTCTATGCTAAAGGCTCTTTCTAGTTTACTGACTGAGTATTTCACCCGCTTACAGAAAGTGGCAGATATGAAACTCTTACTTGCGCCCGAATCAAATAACACAGAAACAAAAGTGTTGTCAAGGATGAACGTACCTGACGCCACATCGGGGTCTACTCGGGCTTTGAACAGTGCATACGCTCGAGTCTTCGCTCGGGGTCTCTCTTCTTTCTTTTCTGGGCCTTTACCTTTCCAGCTTCGCCCATCCTCGGCTTAGTGCATTCTCGACTCATGTGGCCACTCTCCCCACAGTTAAAGCACTTGAAGCCTTGTGGGCATTCACGGGAGTAATGTCCCGTCTTGCCGCATTTGTAGCACAGATTTGATCCAACCCTGCATTCACCTGCATGCCTTCCTCCACATTTCCCACAGACCGCTATCTTGCCTACCCTGGCCTGTTTATTCTGAGCCCTAATTAAATTCCCACCCGCTCACTTGGCAGGGAAACTTGACTTCTTTTTGGGCTCATCAATGGCAACGACATTCATCGCTAGATCATCAAATACCACGCCACTCAGTTCTACCACTGAACCGTAGGTAGTAGGTGCGTTTTCCATGACATAGGTGCGGACCTGGTCCGCCAGTCCTTGAATGTAGTAGGCAATCTTCCTCTCCTCAGTTGTGATAAGGTGTGGTACCAGGCGTGCCAGTTCATTGAACCGAGTGGTGTATTGCCGAGGAGTCATGCTCCCGACCTTCAACCCTAGAAATTCCCTCTCTACCTTCTCGATCTCATTCCTTGGGCAGAAATTCTTTATCGCCAGAGTTTTCAAGTCATTCCACATCATTGCGTCAACAACCTCGTCCCCCTTGGCTTGACGCACACCTTCCCACTAGTGTGATGCTTCTTCCCTCAAGGAATTAGCAGTAAACTTCACAACTTGATTTGCTCGACATTCGCTAAGATGGATGTCGGCTTCCATCCGGATCACCCAATCAAAAGTAGCCACCACGTATTTATTTCCAGTCAGGACCGGCGAGTCACTTGCCTTAAAGGATTTATAGTCACAACCGCGAGCAAGCGGTGCATTGACAGCCTCATTGTTCAGGGCACCAATTGTCATATTAGACCCGCCCGTCTCATTAGCCTTCTTCAATGCTTCTGCCAATAGATCTTGCAACGAAGCCTTCATCAATTCAATAAATTTGCGTGCCATAGCTGCTTTCACTTCCGGTTCAAAAGTGAGATGTTGTTCTTCAACATGAGTCTGTTCAGTCCCATGCACATTAACTTTCGGTTCCATGTGGACACTTCTCTCTACACTGTACTCCTAAAGAGCAGGAGTCCTACCTCGGCCACCGGTACGGCCCCCACCACGCCTTCCGTTTCCTCTTCTCGCCATTTCGTTCTATAGGACAAGGAATACAATGTCATCACGCTAGTTAACAAATAGAATTCAACAAGTATTGTGTCACACCCCGGCCGTCGGTGGATTATCGCTGGGGCTGACATGGTTGTTCATAAGCACATGATCCTCTATTATCAATGAAAATATTTATTCATTAATTTAAAACCATCCATTACATAGAAAATGAAACAGATGGTTTTAAATTAATGAATAAATATTGTCATTGATAATAGAGGATCATGTGCTTATGAACAACCGTGTCAGCCCCGGCGATAATCCGCCGTCGGCCGGGGTGTGACAGATTGGTATCTGAGCCATGGTTATAGGGAATTAGGTTATTAGACACACATGACCTAGACTATAACCTAGGAGTCCCAAACATGAGTTTAACTCATGTATTTCATTAGGAACTCCACTCTATACTATACTTACTTACATCTATCTATTTCTGACTACCTGATACAACTATATGAACTACAAAGGATCTACATGAATTCTACTCTTAGACTTAAAAATCTAATCCGAATGAAACTCTCAAAGGTATGTAGTTCTAACTAATTAATGAGAACTTGTGCAATCCGGAAGGGTGGATGCCTGTATTCTGGGAGTTCTGTCTAGGAAAGTATTTCATATAAATCCAAATCAACCGATGGACCAGTTATGCTTTCCTGGGAATTCTTGGAATGAGTGTCCACTTATAGGCTAAAGCATGACTTCTCAAACATTAGATGAACTTAAAAGTACTTTGAAAAGTCAATGTGCCCATTAGGGTACCATCCATGTTTTACCTAGTACCTTATGAATTATTTACAAACTCTTACACATGATTCACATCTTACAAACTTTCTATTCATACCTTTTGTAGAATGCCTCCCCGTCATGAACGTAGGGGCAACCTCACCAACAGGATCATTCACCAAATGGCTACGATCCTACCAACCATGGTTAACCAACTGAACCAAAATGTTGCATCAAGGAACCCGGTGTGCACTTTCAAACACTTCAACTCCTGCAACCCCACCAAGTTCTATGGGAATGAAGGAGCTACTGGACTTCTCCAATGGTTTGAAAGCATTGAGGGAACCTTCATCAATGTTGACTGTCCCGAGAACCTGAAAGACCGTTATGCTACTAGTGTCCTCTAGAAGAGGGCACTCACATGGTGAAATGGGGAAAAGCGTAACCTTGGGATCGGAGTTTCTCTAGCCCTACCTTGGGCTGATTTCAAGACACTCATGACCGATGAGTTTTGCCAACGCAACGAGATCAAGAAACTAGAAGCGGAGTTCTGGGATCTCAAACAAGACATTGGTGAAAGTCTTGCCTACACCACCCGTTTTCATGAGCTCAGTCTTTTGGTGCCCCATATGGTCACTCCTCTAACCCGAGATATTGAGAAATACATCAATGTCCTGCCCATGCAGATTCAGGATATTGTTTTGGGTAGCAAACCAGCACCCTTGAAGAAGCCATCCATCTTGCTGCAACCCTGCAGACAATCATGGTAAGGAAAGAACCCTATCTAAGAAGGGTGCCAAGAAGACTCCTGAGAAAACCACTGCTGAACTCATCAAGGAGTCCAAGACTGAGCCTTCCTTCAATTGGAAGAAAAGGAAAGGTAAGAACTTTTCCATTATCACACCTGCTACTCCTCTAGCCCAAATGGCCCCTACTGCCTTCAATCCTAACAAGAAGCCATATGGGGGAACCTTACCTTTGTGCAACACTTGCTAGCAACATCATACAACCAACATGCCATGTCATTTATGTACCGGTTGTGGACATTATAGGTATATGGCTAACATCTGTCATGCTGCTCCCCGAGTTAGCCAAACCTACCAACCTGCCGTTCTTGTTCCTGCTCCCGCTACTATCCCTCAGGTTCGTGCTTGTTACGAGTGCGGTGACCCAAATCATTTCAGGAACCGTTGCCCTAGGTTGGTCATTGTGAACCAAGCCAACATGAACCAGGGTAACATGATTCAAGGAAATATGAACCAGGGGAACATAAACCGGGGAAATGTGAATCAGGGGAATGCAAACCCCGTGGCTCGTGGACATGCCTTCAACATCAATTCCAATGAGGCTCAAGCAAACAACGATGTGATAAACAATACGTATCCAATTAATCAACAATATGTTTCTATCCTGTTTGACACGGGTTCCGATAGAAGTTTTGTGTCCTTTGAATTTGAACCATAACTTGCTATGAGTCGAGCTAAGTTAGACAAACCCTTTGATATTTTAGTAGCAGACGGTTATTCTGTTTAATGTGACACCATTATTAGAGATTGTACCTTAAACTTGAATGACCATGACTTATCGATTAATCTTATCCCTATGGCTCTCGGAGGTTTCGAAATCATATTAGGCATGGATTGGCTGACCAAGCATCATGCTGAAGTCGTCTGCTTTGACAAGTATATTCATATCCCCCTTGACTCTGGTGACATTCTGAACATCTATGGTGAGAAGCCGTCAATGGGACTCAAGCTTATATCTTGCACTACCGCACATAAGTACTTACAGAAGAAATGTGTGGCATTCTTGGCCCATATTATGGAGCGAAAAGGCAAAGACAAGAGTCTCCAAGACATTCCTGTAATCAAGGACTTTCCTGAAGTTTTTCTCGAAGACTTACCCGGTCTTCCTCCCACACGTCAAGTCAAATTCCGTATTGACCTAGTGCCAGGAGCAAATCCTGTGGCCAAATGACCTTATCGTCTTGCACCAACTGAGATGCAAGAGCTCTCAAGCCAACTCCGAGAACTTTCTCATAAAGGATTTATTCGTCCAAGTGTTTCTTCTTGGGGAGCCTCCGTCTTATTTGTCAAGAAGAAGGATGGTTCTTTCCGGATGTGCATCGACTACTGGGAACTCAACAAGCTTACTGTGAAGAACCGTTATCCACTTTCGAGGATTGATGATTTATTTGATCAACTTCAAGGCTCGACTTATTTCTCAAAAATTGATCTTCGTTCTGGTTATCACTAGTTACGAGTCCTTGAATCCGATATCCCCAAGACAGCCTTTCGTACAAGATACGGTCATTACGAGTTCATGGTTATACCCTTCGGACTAACCAATGCACCTTCGGTATTCATGGATCTTATGTACCGCATGTGTAAACCGTACTTGGACAAGTTCGTGATCGTATTCATTGACGATATTCTCATATATTCAAAATCAAAAGCGGAACACGAAGAACACTTGCGTTTGGTTTTGGATCTCTTGAAAAAGGAGCAATTATATGCTAAGTTCTCCAATTGTGAATTTTGGCTAAAGGAAGTCCAATTTTTGGGACACGTAGTCATCGAGAAGGGCATTCACGTGGACCCCGCTAAGATTGAAGCGGTGAATAATTGGCAAGCTCCAAAGACCCCTACAGAAGTCCGCTCGTTCCTTGGTTTAGCGGGCTATTATCGTCGTTTCATAGCCAACTTTTCAAAGATCGTGGTACCACTCACAGCCTTAACACATAAGGGCAAGCCCTACGAGCGGGGACCAAAGCAGGAGGAAGCCTTTCAGACTTTAAAGCAAAAATTATGTGAGGTTCCTATTTTGACTCTTCCGGATGGGACCGAATACTTTGTCGTCTACTGTGATGCTTCCCATTTAGGCCTTGGTTATGTTCTTATGCAATGAGGCAAAGTGATCGCTTATGCGTCTCGACAACTCAAAATCCATGAGAAGAATTATACGACGCACGATCTTGAGCTGGGTGCGGTCGTATTCGCTCTCAAAATTTGGAGGCACTACTTGTATGGTACTAAGTGTGAGACTTTCACCGACCATAAGAGTCTCCAGCACATTTTCAACCAGAAAGAACTTAACTTGAAGCAAAGGCGTTGGGTTGAACTCCTAAACGACTACAACTGCAATATTCGTTACCATCCTGGTAAGGCGAATGTCATAGCCGATGCTCTTAGTCGTAAGGAACCTATCAAAATCCACAGCATTCGAATCCAAAATGACATTCAAACTCGCATTCTTGAAGCACATCTTTCCGTCACTGAAGGAAATATGTACAACGAGATGTCATGTGGTGCTGAACTTCAGCTCGAAACCAAACCCAATGGATTACTCTACTTCCTGAATCTAATTTGGATTCCGGACCGTGACAATCTCCGTACCTTTGTCATGAACGAGGCTCACAAAACTCGTTATTCGGTACATCACGGTGTGGATAAGATGTACAAAGACCTTCGTATCCAATACTGGTGTTCTGTTATGAAAAAGGACAATGCGTTATACGTGTCCAAGTGCCTTACTTGCTTGTCAGTTAAGGCCGAGCACCAGCGTCCATCTAGTTTACTTGAACAGCCCAAGATACCCATATGGAAGTGGGAGTGTATGGCCATGGACTTTTATAACCAAACTCCCACACACATCTCGTGGTCATGATAGTATTTGGGTTATCATCGACCGTTTGACAAAATCTGCTCATTTCCTACCCATACGTGAAGACTATCGAGTCGAGAAACTGGCTCGAATCTATATTGTTGAGATCGTTAGTCGTCACGGTGTACCTCTCAACATTATTTCTGATCGTGATGGACGATTCACTTCACGTTTCTGGTAATCTTTACAATCAGGTTTGGGTACTCGGTTGAATCTTAGTACGGCTTACCATCCGTAAACGGATGGTCAATTCGAACGAACAATTCAAACCCTCTAAGATATGCTTAGAGCATGTGTCATTGACTTCAAGTTTGGATTAACATCTACCCTTAGTCGAGTTCTCGTATAACAACAGCTATCACACGAGCATCGACATGGCTCCTTTTGAAGCACTATATGGTCGGAAGTGTCGATCTCCTATCTGTTGGACTGAGATTGGCGAAGCATAACTCACTGGTCCTGAACTTATTCAAGAAACTTCTGACAAGATTTTGTTAATCTGAGACAACCTTCTGGTAGCAAGGAGTCGGCAAAAGAGTTATGCCGACAAACGACAAAAATCCTTAGAGTTCCAAGTTGGCGATCTAGTTCTTCTCAAGGTATCTCCTTGGAAATGCGTGGTGCGTTTTGGAAAGAAAAGGAAGCTTGCACCACGATTCATAGGTCCTTTTAAGATCGTTGAATGGATTGGGAAGGTGACTTACAAACTAGACTTACCTGAAGTACTCAGCAACATCCATCCTACATTCCATGTCTTGAATCTAAAGAAATGCTTAGCTGATGAAAATCTCCAGATACCACTTGACGAGGTGCACATTGATGAAACAATACACTTCGTGGAGAAACCCATGGAGATCATGGATCATGAGGTTAAGAAGCTCAAGCGAAGTCGTATTCCAATTGTTAAGGTACGGTGGAATCCAAACGTGGCCCAGAGTTTACTTGGGAGCGTGAGGATCAAATGAAAGTCAAGTACCCACACCTGTTTCCAGGACCCTCCTCTTAACCAATTTCGAGACGAAATTTCCTAAAGTAGGGGAGACTGTAATCCCTAGGAAATTCCGGATCTATTTTAACTTTTCCGGTATTGTAATCCTTTTGTTTTATCAATAGAATTACCTTATTTATCTACCTTAGGTGCAACTATATCTAATTGGAGCCATGAATACCTGAACCCTATTAAATAAATACATATATATATATATACTTATACCACTAAGCCTATACATATATAGATATGCAAAGGCATTAAATTCTATAATATAAAGGTTAGTTTATAATTTAACAAGTGCATACGTACGTGTATATATATATATATATCTATATATCTATATATATATATAATGAGTTATTGCTCCATGTATATATATATATATATGAATGTGAACAACTTATAATTATAAATTCTGTAAAGATTTAGGGTTTATAAAAGTTATATTATTTAATTTCTAAGAAAATGATTTTTGATAGAAATAAAGGTTATTTTCATTTTACAAAATTATATTTTAGGATTATAACATTTATTTATAATATAAAGAGGGTTAGATTTTATAAAATTTAAAGAATTTATGTTTATAAAAACTTCAGGGGCTATTGGGAAATTTCAAAAACTTAATTCCTAATTTTACCTAACTTTTAACAAGAAATGATAAATTCTGGAAACCTAGGGACCATTTAGCAATTTGAAACTTTCAATTCTCCCCCCCGTATTTAGAAAACACCCGATCCACCCTTTGACCTTCAAAAAGTCAAACGAACCAAAACCCTCAAATTCGTACAACGATCCGTCGAATTCGAATGTTAAAACTATAATCGAGCTTCTAAAAACGTTTGTGCAACCAAAGCAATCGTTTATAATGAACCAATTTCATACACAATCAATGAACTTGAGCCAGATCGTCCCGTAACCGTCCTCAATCAATCGAGACTTCAATTCGTGCATTTAACATGAAATTAGCCTATAAAAACGAATGCCACACCTCATACAAAGCACCATAATCTCTATAAAAATCTGATAGCATTGCGTTTCACCCCCAAAGCCCTGCCTTCGAAGATTGCCGAAACCCTCCCATCTGTTGTTCTCCCTCAATCCGCAACCATTGGAGGTAAGTTTTGCTTTGATCCAAAGTATAAAAGCCCCATGAAATCGGGTTCCAATTTGTGGCCGATCGGGTGGACTACAGGGCTAGGGTTACGGGTATCGTTTGGGGACGAAGATGGATTGGGTTTGGAAGTTAAGAACCTAAGCCGTCTGGATTTTAGAGAAGGCCTCGAGCCCAGTCCAACGGTTAAAGCTTATGCACTCCACAGGGGAAACCCGGGTTCGAGCCGGGCAACCTCCTTTCTGTAAATAATTATTTTGGTAAGGAATAATTATTTAAAACATCTAAGAATTTGTAGAATTTCTTGAATAATTTTTTTTAGATATATAATTATACAAATTCATTTATTCTCATTTAAATCTAAATTATACTAATATTTATTTAGTATCTCTCTTACTCATCCTTTAAGTAAAAGAAACTATTTAAATAATTTAAATAATTATGTGGGTTACACATAACAATTATTTAAACCCTTTTTCTAAATCCACATTTCACCTATTTATTCATTCATAGTATAATTATTTAAATAGATTCAAACGTAACATTTTTATAAATTCTAATTTATTATATAAACTACCTTATCATTGTTTTTAAATACTTACACAACCTTAAGAACTTGTACAAATCCTACATCCGATCCCAAATCCCTAGAGTCTCAAATAAACTTAGAATTCTATACTTAATTCCATTTAGACATACATTGAATCGAGAGTACTATTATTTATGTAGGTTTGTTGTGAGAAATCCTCACAAGACCTATTCGTCTTACCAAATCCTACTATTTCCAACTTCAACTCAAGTGAGTTTGATAGCCCCGTTTCTCTTTAATATTGTTTACAAATACTCGGTGTGGAATATGTTTACATTACATACCAGAATTCAATATCATTTGTTCTCATGCTATTTACTATGTGCTTTATGTCTTAAACTACTTGGCGACCATACATACAGTACAATCATTAACTTGCTACCCAAGCCTAAGGCAGTACCTTTTATGATCATTTATACGAGAATCCGATTCATTACAAAACACGAACCTTGGCGGGTTTTGTGTATACATCTTACTACTTTTTTCAAAATGACAATTAGTTGGATTGTACCTACACTTTTCCATTTACACGGTTTGATTGTACGATTTGGAACCTTGTGTGTTTTCACATTTATGCCTTAGTATTGCTCTAAACAACATTGAATTTCAAATACCTTGTACTTAACTTTTGTTTGTGTCAAAACCTATTTTACTCATCAACTACTTGTAGTTGACATTTACCCACATGTTTCAGGTGCACCAGTTTGAGGACCCTACTTGCTCATCTACGACTTGGACCTAGTTTAATTTAATTACTGTTATGTTTTGAACGTTTCATTTTCTATGTAACGGATGGTTTTAAATTAATGAATAAATATTGTCATTGATAATAGAGGATCATGTGCTTATCAACAACCGTGTCAGCCCTGGCGATAATCCGCCGTCGGCCGAAGTGTGACATATTATAAGATGTTAATATACACTGGTCATCTGTAATTAACCATTACACTACCTCTTGACTTCTATTCGACCACCTTTATGATTTCATCAGAATACATGTCCTAACCTACCCTTTCTAAGGCATTCTATACAACATATATATAATACCTTCATACCTGATGCTGTGGCTCGAGTTACCCGTACTGGCATCCGCTATCGCTCCCATTCATAGTTTAAGTTTAGACACTGGGAGTGTCTAAATCTCTCAAACTATTTCTTTGATACCAACTTGTAAGGCCCCAACCCGAGAGGCCTCAGTTGTTCGATTTACTCATTCACAAACAGTTCTTAAACTTGAATATCAAATAACGCAGCGGAAATACATTCATTCAAACATAACAGTAACATAGTCAAACATGCGGAAGCGTAAACGTTGTCTAAACATAACATAAACGTAATCAAAACATAACGGAATGCCAGTCTTCATCGTTAGTCGGGTAACTCTTCATCGCTTGCCAAGCATCACCGTTCATCATTGACGTGAGGTCGAAGTCTCACTCAAAAATAAACCAATTACAACTAAATAGCTAGCGGTAAGTGGGTATCGAACACGAGGAGTTTGTGGAAAATGTATTATCTAAGTAGCTTTTATAGTAAACTAAAATTAAACTAGATTGCAGAAATGTAATTTCCAGAATTTTGATTGATTGGTTTGATTAACTAAAATTAATTAAAACACTTATCAAAAATTGTAATTCAGAAATGAGAGAGTATGTCTTCCCCCGGTTTCAGGTTTCCATGAATGATAATACTGATGTTTAATTAGGAAGAACTACATAGACATAGTTCATGAAAATATGTTTGATTGTGATAAAAGGGGACCAAGTGCTTGGATTACAAGAACGCAAGATTGTCACCCGATGATCAATTAAATATATCCAACCCCGAATTCCTCCCAATAAATCTCGATTGCCAGCGGCACCAAGAACTGATGGTTTAGAAAACGATGTTAAACAATATCAACGATTACAATCAAACACATAAACACCACAATAACACAACCAAAATGATTAGATTATTGTCCTACAAATAACATAAACATCAACAAACATTCAAAAGATAAACCTTACAATCCGGAGGAAAACATATGAAAACTTAGCCACACATCATTCGGTTGATCATCATCAAGCAACTATCAATGTTCATGTGAATCAAAAACACAAACCCAATGATTAGAAATTGTTTTCAACCCCAGAAATCTCCAATTTTTGCCCAAAAAAACGCTGCCAAACGTCTCCAAATGATGATAGATGAAAAGCCCCTTCGAAAATTGACTTTTATGGGCAGTTACACTTTCTGCGCTGGGGACCACCGTAAGCTACGGTGCCCACCGTAGCTTACGGTGATAAGCTAGCTGCTACGGTGAACAAACACTGCCTTACGGTGCTAAGAAAAAAATCCCAGATGTCACCGTAGCTTACGGTGACCACCGTAAGCTACGGTGGAGCTCAGGTCGTTCTCTCCTTTTCTTTGTTTGTTTCAATGATGATTCAGTCTCTTTCCGCTTGTTTCAATTCTTGCGTAAAATGCATCCAATTAAACTCTTCTATACCTGAAACATTAAACCACCATAGTCATCTAATTCTAACAAGTAACCGGCTTAAATGTAGGATTAAAATACCATTTATAGCACTTAAGGGTCGTCCTACGGACCACCCGTCACATCCCCACACTTAACCGTTGCTTGCCCCCAAGCAACTCATCAAAAAAACATTTCATCAATTCTCACGCGATCAAATACAAATCAAGCAACCAAATATCCTCATTTACTAACTTTTTCTTAAACCTCGCATAACACACCTCTCACAATGACTCTCCTCTCGGCGACAAATAATAACTAGCAAGGATGAGATAGAACACACATAAAGCAAATGGGTGATTGCACAATAATAGGCTTGTACTTAAATCGGTCCTTCGCCTAAAGAATTTACTAAAATGCGCACGTGAATCAAAGGGACTTAAGGGTTGGAACGTGGCTAGGCATATGGGTAGGACATGGAAATATATATGTAGTAGCTAATGATCCGACCCGGTCTTATTATTACATCTAAATAAACTCAACTAATTAACTAACTACAAAGCCTCGTATATTTTTTTTTTCAAACTACTACCACATTTATTCTTATTCTTTTTTTTTTTGTACTTCCACTTTTTTTTTTTTTTTTTTTTTTTTCATTCTCCTTCAACTACCATCGCATTTATTTCCTTCTTTTTGCATTTTTCTCAGATTTTTTTTTTTTTTTTTAATTTTTAAACAAAACAAAAACATCAAACACTACGTACTAAAACTAATAAACTACTAAACCGGGTCTTCTCAAACAGGTAAGATGTTTTGGGCGGTAAGCATGGGTTATCAAATGATAGGCAATAAGCTCAAATATGGTTACTAATGGACCAAACCCCCGCCCCTCTCGCTACCATGCTCATATGTGTAATTTATGAGGCCCAACCCCCGAATCCCACACTTACACACATCGTGACGAGGCTACCTAAATGCCCTTATCCTTTTCACATACATATCAAGCTAAGGCCTCAAACCGAATTCAAGCACAAGTTCAAATGTACCCCCATCCGTTGCCACTCTCATGAAGAAAGATATATTTTAATAACTCAACGAAGTGGCTCAACTCTCACCAAGAAAAAAAGGAAATATGGGCTGCCGATGTGTCATGCGGTTTAATACTTAAGTGTTCAAATTTGGATCATTTTTTTTTTTAAACATTCAAAACTAAATAAACACCACCAATCTTTCACAACCCAACAACTAAATACCTCAAAACACCACCCAACCGCCCAACCATAAACATAAACATAAAGATATACAAAAATGTACAAGATGAGGTAGAACACGACCTGATCAATAGTATCTCGGTTGAGGAGGTCCGAAAATGGACGTCATCATGTCAGAAAATTCTCCAAATCCGAATGAGCCACTGCTACTATCACCTTGATCTCCTCCTTGACCAGCTTGTTGACTTCCCATACCTGTGTGTGGATCCACCCACTGAGAATGATGCAATGGTGGGGTAGGATAAGTTACACTACCATCATAAGGAAGTAGAGTAGAGTAATCCACAATGGGAGGGTCAGCAACAACTGGTTGACCTGTATGCCAAGCATCATGCATACGTCTGTTCCGGTCATCAAGGTAGCGGTTGTTGATCTCCTCTTCATGAGCAAACATATGAGCCCGATTCCAGTGCTCTTGTCGATCATAGTTCTGCTTAAAAGCTCTCTCCATACTCGCTCCCGTAAATGTCTGATGATCATAAGACACTTGTCTTGAATCATCCCAATCAGAAAAAATAGGTGGACGCATACGTTCAACAACTTGCTCCATCGTTCCAACATGAGCCCAGTTCGGATCATAAGGCATTTGTGCATAATCAAATGCACTCCCAATGTACCCCGATTGGGTTCCTTCTCTTCTTCCACTTTCGCTTCCACTTGGGCCTCCTCTATCCGTTTCCATCGGTACTACATACGGATCATCCCTATAGTCATCATCCCCACTCGGAGCTTCCTCTTCACTATCGGGCTCATCAGCCTCACCCCGTCGTAACGACCTTGCATCCACTTTCAAGGCCCTCCATCTCTCACCCTCGCTCTTGATCTTATGATACCTCTCCGACTCGACATATTTCCATCCAATTCCCAACTGCTTAATGTCAAACGGCTTGAATTTCTTGTAAGAGCCTTTATCCTCGGCTTGAATAGCTCCATACTTCTTCAACAGTGCAGTAATCAACCGACAATGTGGTATTATCTTTCGTTGATCACTATTCCGACTTATCCATATATTATTTAACACTAAAAATCGGAAAGGAAAACACGGAGCCCCATTCAACAAGGCATACAAGATTGGCACCTCCGGATATCGTACTTCAACCTTGTCACCCCGTCGGGGAATGACATTTTGTGTGCAAATAATCAACATCAATTTAGCCTCGATCCTCAAATTCTTACGGTATAATTTCCCATGTGTAGTACCGGGCAAAAACAGATAATCCAACATCATGTGCCATCTCGGATGCTTCTCCGGCTCAAAATACAAATCCTCCAACCGCGGGATCATGTATTGATTTATAGGTTTACTATCAAACTTGGCTATCCTACGCAACGTGTCAAATGACATCTCAACATCAACCCCATTGACCGTCCCAATCAACTTCATTTTTGATGCACCTTTGTACGGGGGGCATTTTAAAGTGGCCATCCACTCTTGAATTTCCTCAACATACAAATTATTAGCCTCTTGATCGTAACACTTCAGTGCCGCTTCCCAACACAAAGCGCGGAACTTATCAATGACCCCGAACGGACCGAAATCTTTTTCACGAACTTCTTTCTCACAAATGAATGCTTCTTTCCGTTGGGTTAACTTATTCATTTGATCATGGAACAGTTCCGCCTGCCATTCATTTGGTTGCTCGTGTAAAGGCCCAGATGTCCACTTTGGTTTCGGACCTATCGGCTGCTCTTCCTCTTGTTGTTCTTCTTCATCTTGATCTGCCAATCTGAGTAGTCTTCTTTTCCGTTGCTGATTCTCAGGTGGGTTACTAGAAGACCCAACTTGTTCTTTCCCTTTTTTACCCATAACCTACAAGTAACAAACAAACAAAAGTTATGTTCCCATTAACCACATTCAATCCAAACATCTCCACACTTGCTCGTAACTATGATTGTAGATGCATGTCAAGTACAATATTCCTCTTTTTGCAAAAATTTGGTCATTATTTCCCTATATTAGCAAAAATTCTGCCCAAAAATTTTGTTTTGACATAACAATTTATTAGCTACAACCATAACCCTTTACAAACTCAACAAGTTCTTACCATCAATTCACTACAAGCAAGTGTGTAAGCAAAAACAAGTATGAAAACTTACAAATCTGCAATGGACTTCAAATAATGAACATAAATTGCATACCTTTGCTTTGAGGGTGATGAAGACAACAAGAACTTCAAGCTAAGCAAAAACCCACTAAAACCTCAAAATTTTCGGACCCGTAATGTCCAAAATCGACCACCAAAACAGAGGAATCTTTGAAATGTAAACACAAATCTAGAATCCTTGTGAAATTTTAGTCAAAATAGACCCCAAAACCACTCGATTTGGTTTAGATTTGAGAAAATAGTGCAAGGTTGAAGTTATGGAAGTTAAGGTTTATTTTTGAAGATGAATGGGGAAGGAGGTGATGTTTGGTGGTGAAAAAGGGATAAACCCGTATGTGTGGTTCTGAATTAAATGAGAATTTTTTTTTTTTATGACTCGAATTTATGAATCAGACCGCCACCGTAAGCTACGGTGCCACCGTAAGCTACGGTGGTAACTGGCAACAAAATCCCACCGTAAGGCAGTTTAGGAATGGCGTATGGGTTTAAATCCCCACCGTAAGCTACGGTGCCACCGTATCCTACGGTGGTAACTGGCACTTAAAATTTTTTATTTTTATTTTTTTTTTTTGAAAATCATGAAAATACCCTACCCCCATGAAAAACCCGTGTTGTCCTCAACACTGTGTTAGAGAAATTCGTAAGAACTTCCCCACACTTGTTTCAAACACAAGTTAAACGTGAGTACGGTAATTGTTTAAAAACAACTAAATTACACTAAATGAACTATTTACACTACCAAACCTGGGCCTCTCATGCTTGTTCTTCATTTACCGGGCGTAAAATGTAGCCCACCTTGTCAATTTCGAGAGTGTTGATGTCATTTCCTTCCAGATACGGCTTGAGCCGATGCCCATTCACCGTTTGCTTCGTATTAGTATGAATATCTTCAATATCAACATCCCCGAATCGACCCACTCGCGTGATCACATACGGCCCCATCCATTTACTTTTCAATTTTCCCGCGAACAATTTCAAGCGTGAATTGTACAACCATACCTTTTGGCCCACTTCAAAGATTCGCTTCCTGATCTTTGCATCATGAACCTTTTTCAGTTTGTCTTTGTACGCGGATGCACATTCATATGCTTCGTCCCGAATCTCTTCAATTTCACTCAATTGAAGCTTCCTAATCCTACCCGCTTCATCGTAATCCGCATTCACCGTTTTAATCGCCCAATGTGCCCGATGAGCTAACTCCATTGGTAAGTGACACCCTTTCCCATACACTAACCGGTACGGAGTTGTACCAATAGGAGTTTTATAGGCCGTTCGGTAGGCCCACAACGCATCATCCAACTTACTTGACCAATCTTTTCTATCCGTTCGCACCGTCTTCATGAGAATTTCCTTGATTTGACGGTTGGACACTTCAACTTGTCCGCTTGTTTGCGGATGATACGGCGTAGCGATTCGATGGTTCACATTGTACCTTTTCAACAATTTTCCAAAGTTAAAAATTTTAAAATGTGAACCGCCGTCACTAATTATAACTCTTGGAATCCCGAAACGAGCAAAGATGTTGGACTGAACAAACTTGCACACAACCGAATGATCGTTGGTTCTTGTAGGAATGGCTTCAATCCATTTCGAGACATAATCTACCGCCACAAGAATATACAAAAACCCATTCGAACTCGGGAATGGACCCATAAAATCTATGCCCCACACATCAAATATCTCAACCACCAAAATAGGTTGCAAAGGCATCTCATCCCTCTTCGAAATACTTCCCATTCTTTGGCAATTTAGACAGCTCCGGGCAAATTCACACGCATCCTTGAAAATGGTGGGCCAATAAAGCCCACATTGAAGAACCCGATAACCGGTTTTCTGCCCACTGAAATGACCCCCACATGCTGATGAATGTGCATGAGCCAAAACCTGCAACACCTCGGTGTCGGGAATACACCTCCGAATCACTTGATCCGACCCAATCTTGAAAAGGTCCGGTTCATCCCAAATATACTGTTTCACTTGAGCCATAAACCGTTGCCTTCTCTTCTTCTCCCAATGGCTTGGAATGGAATCCGTGGCTAAATAATTCACAAAATGAGCATACCACGGTGCGATAGACACGGCTAGCAATTGCTCATCAGGAAACCGTTCATTTATTTCCATCGTGTCGTCAACTCCTTCTAATGGAATCCGGGATAAGTGATCCGCCACAACATTTTCACATCCTTTTTTATCCCGAATTTCTAAATCGAACTCTTGCAATAAAAGCACCCAACGAATCAAACGGGGCTTTGCATCTTTCTTCTCCATCAGGTAACGGACCGCACTATGGTCCGAATACACAATCACTTTGCTTCCCCATATGTACGATCGAAATTTGTCCAAGGCATACACCACCGCTAACAACTCCTTTTCGGTTGTGGTGTAGTTCAGTTGCGCCTCGGACAATGTCTTGCTTGCATAGTAGATTGCCACCGGCTTTTTATCAATCCGTTGACCCAAAACCGCTCCAATTGTTGTGTCACTTGCATCACACATGATCTCGAACGGCTTTGACCAATCCGGCGGTTGCAAAATGGGAGCTTTCACCAACTGTTCCTTCAAAATATTGAAAGCTTGCAAACATTCATTAGTAAAATCAAATGAAACATCTTTAAGCAATAAATTACATAAAGGTTTAGTGATTACACTAAAACCTTTAATAAATCTTCGATAGAAACCCGCATGTCCCAAAAACGACCTTACCCCTTTAACATTTTTCGGTGGAGGCAAAGTTGAAATTACTTTTATTTTTGCCTTGTCTACCTCCATCCCTCTATTGGAAATCACATGACCCAACACAATACCCTCTTGCACCATGAAATGGCTTTTCTCCTAACTTAGCACCAAATTTTTCTCGACACATCTTTTTAAAACTTTTTCCAATTCGTCGAGACAAGATTCAAAAGTTGGGCCAAAAATGGAAAAATCATCCATGAATACTTCAAGTGACTCCCCGACCATGTCCGAGAAAATACTCATCATACAACGTTGAAAGGTGGCCGGGGCATTGCACAATCCGAATGGCATTCGCCGAAAAGCGAAAGTGCCGTATGGACACGTGAAGGTGGTTTTGTGTTGGTCATCCGGATGAATAGCAATTTGGTTATACCCCGAATACCCACCAAAAAACAGTAATATTTTTGACCCGATAATTTTTCAATAATTTGGTCAATGAATGGTAACGGAAAATGGTCTTTAGAAGTGGCGGCATTCAATTTCCGGTAATCAATACAAATACGCCACCCGGTGACCGGTCGGGTGGCGATTTGTTCACCATTTTCATCTTTTATTACTTGAATGCCGGCCTTCTTAGGCACTACTTGGGTAGGACTTACCCAAGCACTATCCGAAATCGGATAGATAATACCTGCATCTAACCACTTAATTACCTCCTTTTTTACCACTTCCCGTAAATTCGGGTTCAATCTCCTTTGAGCCTCTTGGGTTGGTTTCGCATCCTCGGTCGTGATGATTTTGTGCATGACGATTGATGGACTAATTCCTTTCAAGTCGGCAATCGTCCACCCAATCGCTTCTTTATTTGCCTTCAACACCTCCAACAATGCTCGCTCTTGATCCATCTCCAAATTAGAGGCAATAATGACCGGTAAAATGTCATTATCCCCTAAAAACGCATATTTCAAGTGGCTAGGCAAGTTCTTCAACTCCACTTTCGGTGGAGTTTCCAGTGACGGTTTCGTATCCGAATTAATCTCCGCTGGTAAACTTTCAATTTGATGGGTCCACGGTGGTCGTCCTTCTCGAACCGCAAAAGCCTCTTGATTTTTCTCTTCCATCCTCAATGCACATACATGTACCTGTTCAGAAAAATCACAAACACAAGTTTCCAAGACATCTTCCTCATACTCGTGCGGGTCACACCTGTCAACTAAATCTGCCATAAAACACTCATCACCACCCAAAGAGTTAGAAACGTTAGTAAAAACATTTAATCTCATTGTTCTATTTCCAAAGGTCATATCAACTGTACCATATCGACAATCAATAATGGCATGAGCGGTGTTCAAAAATGGTCGACCCAATATGACATTTTGTTGTTGACTTGGGTCAACCGATGAGTAGTCCAAAACTAAAAAGTCAACGGGATAGTAAAATTCATCCACTTTTACTATCACATCCCGCACAATCCCTCGGGGAAGCTTGTGAGATAAATCGGCTAAAACAACCGTTGTCTCGACCCGTTTCAATGGACCAAAATCGTATTGGTCATATAAGCCCCCCGGTAAAATACTTACTCCGGCACCAAGATCCAATAACGCCATCGACATTTGAAAATTTCCAACTTGAATATTAATTAATGGCGTTCCCGGATCTTGGAGCTTAGGAGGAAGATCCCCTTTTAAAACTGCACTTACCCGCTCAGTCAAATTAACCTGTTTAGGCACTTTCTGTTGCCTCTTTTTGGTGCACAATTCTTTTAAAAATTTTGCATACGCGGGTACTTGCTTAATTGCCTCAAGTAAAGGAAGATTTACTTTTACTTGTTTGAACACCTCCCACATCTCCTCTTTTTGAGGGCCCCTTTTTGAAATAATGTTCTTCTTACCTGGGTCTATTAAAGCCGAAGGAAAAGGGATAGGATTTGACCCCCCCCCCCCATTTTTCTTGTTATTCAAAAGTTCACTTAGACCCGGTTTTCCAAATACTTTTTCAAAAGTTTCACTTTTTGATTTACCCAATGGTGATGATGCGTCATCATCACTTTCCACCCCCGTAATATCCTCAACTACCCCTTCAACCAAATTCGGGGAAGAGTCATTTTTGTATTCTTTACCACTTCTCAAAACACTTACATGATTAATAGGAACATTACGTGAAGAATTATGAGAGGGGTTTACCTTAGTGTCGCTTGGAAGTTGACCCTTATTCTTCTTCAAATCCGCCACTTCGGTTGCAAGTTGACCCATTTGGGTGGTCAAAGATTGAATGGCCTTGTCACGAACTTCGTCTTTTTGTAGACGAGCGTCGTCCAACTGATTTCTTCTTTGCATCTCTTGTTGCATCGTCTTTAACACATCCATAACCTCATTCCCACTTGAATTGGATGGTCCCGGTCCCCCAGTTTGTTGTTGGTATTGTCTTTGATAACCTTGATTACCTTGGTTTGCATATGGTTGACGCGGAACAAAGTTTGATTGAGGTGCTCCTTGGAAATGTGGGTTGGATTGATTCGCGGGATTGCCATAACGAAAATTCGGGTGATTTCGCAACCCCGGATGATACGTATTTGAATTCATGTTATAATTTCTACCACCCCCACCTTGGCCTTGACTTTGAATTGCATTGACTTTTTCGAAATTTTCTTGAACCCCCAAAGTGCAATTATCCACTGAATGGCCTAATTCATTACAGTTATTGCAAACATCATAAACTTGATTAGTAGTTTGCACATTACCATCCTCCACCGCATGCATTTGGGTTCTAGTAATGGCCGGTCTCGCTCTCCTAGATGATTGCGCCTTCCTCTTTGATGTGACCGCCATTTGTTCCAAAAACGCCCAATCGTCTTGCTCGTAATTAGTACCGAATGTACCATTCGTGATAGACATTAAGTCACGAGCATCTTCGGAATTCAACCCTTCATGAAACGCGTTCAACAATTCCCACAATTCGATCCCATGATGAGGGCAATTTTTTATCATCAAATTAAGCCGTTCGAAAGCTTCGTGAAACATTTCACCTTGTTGTTGTTGGAAGCTTCTCAAGCTTCTTCTCGCATCGTTGGTCTTTTGGGCCGTGAAAAATTCTTCTAAAAATCTTTGTTGCATCTCCGCCCATGTATAAATCGAAGCCGTTGGTAAAGTGTATAACCATCTCTTCGCTTTATCTTCCAACGAGAATTGAAACAATACCAACTTTACTTCATCCGATGAAAATCCTTGCCCACCGATAGTATTGCATATCGAATCGTATGCCTCCAAATGAAAATAAGGTTCCTCCGTGGCTAATCCCTTATATTTCGGTAAACTTTGAAGGGAATTAGTTCTAACTTCGAACGTCATCCCTTGATTGTTTTGAGGAATAACTACCGGTGAAGGATTGTTGGTAATAACCGGCCTAAAATGTGCTTCAATACCCCTCACGGCCTCCCGATTATATCTTCTTGGCACGCCCAACGGTACTTGTGGTGGCAAACCGGCTTGCCTAGGCATTTGTCTTCGAGGTTGAACTTGTCTAGGAATTTGTTGCTGAAATTGTGGTTTTTGTTGAAATTGTTGTTGAGGCACTTGTTGCTCATATTGTTGGACTTTTCGAGGTTGACCTTGTGGAGCTTGCGGTATATCTTGCGGTCTTCGCACAAATCCACTCCCTCCTTGAAATCCCGTTTGATTTCCATTACCCCCAAGGGTATATTCACCTTCATTATCAACCTCATATTCATCTTCATAACCGTCATCAAACACATCATCTTGCACCCTCATAAACGGCATTGTGGGAGGTTGTTGATATTGGAACCTCGATGGTGGTTGTTGTTGTTGAACCGGGGTGGTGAAAGTTATAGGTGGTTCTTGTTGAAATGGGAATGGTTGACTCTGTTGGGAAGATGATTGACCTTGAGTCGGGAAGAAATGGCTAAAAGGTGGAAAGGTTGATGCAGTTTGGTAGGTCAATGGATTTGGTGGAAGTGTGCTTGTAGGAACAGTGGTATTTGTGGGTTTACTCTCACTTGTTATAGGACTTGATAGAATAGGAGGTGTGGTGGTTGGTAGTGTTTGACCCGTAGTGATGATTGGTGGATCCATGATGCTTTTCGATGTAGTAGGAGACCCAATGACTTTGTTCTCCCTAAGTAAAACTCGGTTCCGTGAAAGTGTTCGTTCAACTTCCGGATCAAATGCTAATGGTGATGACTTTTTGGAGCCTCTAGTATGCATACACCTGTAAGTACCTGCACATTAACACAACCAGCGTAAACCCGAAAATAACAAACAAAACTACAAAAGTTAACACACGTTGCGCACTACTCCCCGGCAACGGCGCCAATTTGACGTGAGGTCGAAGTCTCACTCAAAAATAAACCAATTACAACTAAATAGCTAGCGGTAAGTGGGTATCGAACACGAGGAATTTGTGGAAAATGTATTATCTAAGTAGCTTTTATAGTAAACTAAAATTAAACTAGATTGCAGAAATGTAATTTCCAGAATTTTGATTGATTGGTTTGATTAACTAAAATTAATTAAAACACTTATCAAAAATTGTAATTCAGAAATGAGAGAGTATGTCTTCCCCCAGTTTCAGGTTTCCATGAATGATAATACTGATGTTTAATTAGGAAGAACTACATAGACATAGTTCATGAAAATATGTTTGATTGTGATAAAAGGGGACCAAGTGCTTGGATTACAAGAACGCAAGATTGTCACCCGATGATCAATTAAATATATCCAACCCCGAATTCCTCCTAATAAATCTCGATTGCCAGCGGCACCAAGAACTGATGGTTTAGAAAACGATGTTAAACAATATCAACGATTACAATCAAACACATAAACACCACAATAACACAACCAAAATGATTAGATTATTGTCTTACAAATAACATAAACATCAACAAACATTCAAAAGATAAACCTTACAATCCGGAGGAAAACATATGAAAACTTAGCCACACATCATTCGGTTGATCATCATCAAGCAACTATCAATGTTCATGTGAATCAAAAACACAAACCCAATGATTAGAAATTGTTTTCAACCCCAGAAATCTCCAATTTTTGCCCAAAAAAACGCTGCCAAACGTCTCCAAATGATGATAGATGAAAAGCCCCTTCGAAAATTGACTTTTATGGGCAGTTACACTTTCTGCGCTGGGGACCACCGTAAGCTACGGTGCCCACCGTAGCTTACGGTGATAAGCTAGCTGCTACGGTGAACAAACATTGCCTTACGGTGCTAAGAAAAAAATCCCAGATGTCACCGTAGCTTACGGTGACCACCGTAAGCTACGGTGGAGCTCAGGTCGTTCTCTCCTTTTCTTTGTTTGTTTCAATGATGATTCAGTCTCTTTCCGCTTGTTTCAATTCTTGCGTAAAATGCATCCAATTAAACTCTTCTATACCTGAAACATTAAACCACCATAGTCATCTAATTCTAACAAGTAACCGGCTTAAATGTAGGATTAAAATACCATTTATAGCACTTAAGGGTCGTCCTACGGACCACCCGTCAATCATCCTTACCTACCCTTAACCTGAATGTGTATACTAAAAAGTCAGCTACGCTGGTGAGTTCTAGTTTTAATATAAAACCTTAACTTCAAATATTTGCCAAAACATAAAATTTAACATCATTAATAAAAGCGTAAGTAAAACATGCAATAACATAACACATAAGTCAACAAACATATCGAATCTGCGCCTTCTCGTAACCGTCAATTCTAACTTCAAGTAAGATACGACATAGGGCATCCGTACCGAACTTCAAGCACGGCATCACACGGATGACACGTACCAAACTTCCAGCATGATACTCCATGGAGTAGTCGTACCTAACTTCAAGCACGATAATCGTACCAACTTCAAGGATCACGATAATCCCCATGGTGACCGTCATCCCATACCCATAACCTCAATTCCCTAAGGAATAATGATAGATTCATTCGTTTGTGACTTTTATATACATTCACTTCTTTACTTCAAAACTTCAGTTAGAGAATTCGTACGTTTTATTAAAAATCATTCGTTCGTAAACACATCGTAAACATCGTTTGGCAAAAAATTTCATAAACACATCGTTCACAACCTTTCTTTCCAAAACATCATTCATAAGCATCTTTTTATAAATCAACATAAACAATAAAACGTCATTTTATAAAACTGTCACATCGTTACGTATGCACACCAACCCGAAAACATTATTTAAAACATTTATAGAAGGGCTTTTAGAACTCACCTGAGATAAATATGGTCAAAGGTCTCTAAAAGATCTTCTAACATGTACGTACACAACCTAATCTTAGCTTAGCACACAACCTGTAACATTTTACTCCTTCATACCGTGAACTTAGGAGTACACGGTTCATTCCCATGAATCTTGGGAGTATATGGTTCATTCCCGTGAACTTGGGAGTACACGGTTTTTTCCCGTGAACTTGGGAGTACATGGTTTATTCCCGTGAATCTTGGGAGTACACGGTTTATTCCTGTGAACTTGGGAGTACACGGTTTATTCCTGTAAACTTGGGAGTACACGGCTTATTCCCATGAACTTGGGAGTACACGGTTTATTCCTATGAACTTGGCCCGAGAACTCCTACCATGAACCATACCGAGAACTCCAACCATGAACAGTACCGAGAACTCTAATCATGAACCTTTAGTTCTTACCTAAAACCTTATTTTTACATGGATTCAGATCTGGATCGATTAATTTGTCAAGTTTGGAACTTTTTACATTCAAAACTTGTATTTTCCTCTCGTGATTCCAGATCTGTGGTCTTTTTATTGTTTGACCCGTAAAAAACCGTCCTTTATGAGTAAAAATCCATAAAACCCATTTCAAGGAAAAACATAGAAAAATGAGAGTTTCTTACCTCGAATCAACTCCTTCCTTCAGCAATCCTTCTCCCGAGTAGTGTAGCAAGGTAGAGGGTCGATCCTCAACTCAATCCAAAGCTTTCTCTCTCTAAAAGTGGTATGGAGCTTGAATCAAGGATTAGGGAGAAACATGTGTATGGAGGCTAGGGTTTTAAACCACTCCCCCCCTTCTGGGACAAGGGATGCAGCCCAACTAGTGGCCCCCAAGCCCCCATCCACTTCCTTTTATCTCCATCCCGCTTATTGCCTTGACGTTATTTTCGGGATGTTACACTATTCCTTCTAACCTTAGAAGGATTCGATATAGTATTGGGCATGGATTGGTTGGCTACCAACGAAGCCCAAATCATATGTAAACGAAAGATGATACATCTCAAAGCTACTGACGACAGTCCGATTATGGTTTACGGGGACTGGAATTACACAATGCCAAACGTCATGTCGATGATCAAGGCCTAAAGTTACATGAGGCGCGGTTACGAGAATGAAAACGAAAGAGCTCAAAGATGTACACGTGGTGTGCAACTTTCCAGAAGTGTTTCTAGATGACCTATCTGGCTTGCCACCCGATCAGGAAATAGAATTTCATATTGACTTACTGCCAGGAGCTGAGCTCGTTGCCAAAGCACCCTACCAATTGGATCCGTCAGAAATGAAAGAACTAATGTTTCAATTAGAAGAACTAACAGAGAAAGGATTCATCAGACCGAGCATATCACCATGGGGCGCTCCGGTATTATTTGTAAAGAAGAAGAATGGCAGCATGCGCATATGCATAGACTACCGTGAATTGAACAAACGAAGAGTAAAGAACAAGTACCCACTGCCTAGAATAGATTATCTTTTTGATCAACAACAAGGCTTGAGTTGGTTCTCAAAGATCGATCTTAGGTCGGGTTACCGTCAATTGAAAGTAACGGAGGAGGATGTGCCGAAAACCGCGTTTCGCACACGTTATGGACATTCCTCGTGATGTCCTTTGGACTAACCAATGCACCAGCAGAATTTATGAATTTACTAAACAGAGTATTCCGACCAATGTTGGACCGGTCAGTAATAGTGTTCATAGATGACATTCTCATTTACTCAAAGAATGAGGGTGATCATCACTGTCACCAAAGAGAAGTATTAGAAGTTCTAAAGCAGGAGAATTTATATGCAAAATTCTCCAAATGTGCGTTGTGGCTCAGGGAAATCCAATTCTTGGGTCATGTTATAAACCCAAACGACATTATGGTAGAGTCTGCGAAGATTGTAACAGTTAAAGACTGGAACGTCCCGAAAACACCAACAGAGATACGAAGTTTCCTGGGATTGGCAGGTTACTATCGGAGATTCATTCAGGATTTCTCGAGAATAGCCTCGCTATTAACAAAGCTAACACCTAAGGAAGTAAAGTATGAATGGGGCCAACCTAGAACAACGTGTTTGAAGAATTAAAGACACGATTAACCCAAGCTCCAGTAAACGAAGACTTGGTAGTCTACTCTAACGCTTTGGGTCTGGGATTGGGTTTTGTACTTATGCAACGAGGAAAAGTAATTGTTTATGCCTCGCGATAGTTGAAGATCCACGAGGTTAACTACCCGACTCACGATCTGGAGTTGGCGGCGGTATTTTTCGCATTAAAGATATGGAGAAACTATCTGTACGGGGTTAAATGCACCATTTACTCCGATCACAAGAGCCTGAAGTATTTCTTCGAACAAAAGGAATTAAGCATGAGAAAAAGGAGGTGGTTAGAACTGCTAAAAGATTATGATTGTGACATATTATACCATCCAGGCAAGGCAAATGTAGTGGCTGACGCCTTAAGTAGAAAGGAAGAGTCGACAACTATCCGGATCAAAGCATGTTAGTTGATTACAACACCTGATCTTATGAATGAGATAGAGAAGGCACAAGATGAAGCACTGTTAGAAAGGAATGTGAAACGGGAAAGAATAGTAGGACAACAGGGAAATCTGGAGACCAATGCGTACGGTGTATGAACTCATTTTGGCCGGATGTGGATACCCAAGATTGGTGAACTTACGACAAAAGTTCTCGACGAGGCCCATAAGTCTCGCTACTCTATCCACCCCCAAACTAATAAGATGTACCAGGACTTGAAGAAAGAATACTGGTGGCCCGGCATGAAGAACGATATGACTGAATATGTGAGCAAGTGTCTAACTTGTTCACTGGTTAAGACCGAGCACCAGAAGCTATGTGGTAAAATGCAACCCTTGCCAATACCAGAATGGAAGTGGGAGGAGATAACGATGGACTTCATTACCAAGCTACCATGAACAACTAAAGGCAATGATACCATTTGAGTGATCGTCGACCGCTTGACGAAAAGTGCTCACTTCTTACCAATACATGAGGCTTTTCATCTGAGAAGCTAGCAAAGTTATTCATCAACGAAATTGTAAGCATACATGGTATGCCAGTGTCGATCGAGTCCGGCAGGGACACTCTATTCACATTGAGGTTTTGGAAGAAATTCAACGAAGCAATGGGCACTAGACTGAATATTATCACCGCTTACTACCCTTAAACCGAGGACATGCTCCGGGCTTGTATCATTGATTTCGGTGGGAGCTGGGATAGCCACCTGCCATTGGCAGAATTTTCATATAATAACAGCTGTCACTCAACCATCGGCATGCCACCATTTGAGATGCTGTATAGGAGGAGATGTCGAACCCCGGTATGTTGGGGGGAAATTGGACAGAAAGACTTTGCGAGTCTCGAAGTGGTCAAAGCTACTTCCAAAAAATTTGAACAAATCAAAGCTCGCATGAAAGCCGCTAAAGACAGACATAAATCATATGCGGACAAGAGAAGAAGAGACATAGAGTTTCAGGTAGGGGACATGGTACTATTAAAAGTGTCGCCCTAGAAAGGAATCATCCGATTCAGGAAGCGTGGAAAAGTAAGTCCGAGGTTTGTCGGACCTTTCAAAATCCTAGCAAAAGTTGGTCACGTTGCTTACCGACTTGACCTACCCGATGAGCTCAGTGGAATTCACCCTACATTCCACGTATCGCACTTACGTAAGTGCCTTGCTGATACCATATGATGAGATCGAAATAGATAATGGTTTAAACTATGTAGAAGAACCAATAGCTATTATTGACCGAGCCAAGAAACGACTACGCAATAAATTGATTCCTTTGGTTAAACTACAATGGAAGCACAGAAAAGCGTCAGAAGCTACATGGAAAAAAGAGGATGAGATGAAGGTACTGTACCCTCAACTATTTAACTTGTAGCGGGTTTCGAGGACGAAACAACTGTAAGGAGGGTACACTTGTAACATCCCGAAATAATAAAAAACGTTTAAATAATAACGGGATCGGGATTTAATCAAGGGACTGATATGGGCCCGTGTATATAAAGGCAAGATCAGGTTCATCTTCCTCATTCCACCTTCTTCAACCTTGAAACCCAAGAGAGAGAAAGAGAGTTCTAGAGAGAGAAAGCTCAAAAAGGCACTATCAAGCTTGGATCCTGCTTCCATCTTGTTTCTCCATCATCATTGATCGATTCTACATGAAGAACCATGAGTTTTAAGGTAAGAATCAACCTCAGATCTGAGTTTTTCTTCAAAAATGGGTTTTTTTTTTGTTTATAAGGGTTTTTAAACATAAAGGAAGGATTTTTACGTATGAAAAGTGGATTACATGAAAGATAGATAAACGTTTTGAACGTAAAAAGTTAAGGTTTTGGATAAAAAATAAAACCTGCAAATGCTCAATGTTCTTGAGTCGACTCTGGAGAGTCGGCCACCTGTAAGTGGTGTCTCTCGGCGAGAAAGAAGAAGAGAGTCGACTGTCAAAGTAGACTGTCAGAGTCGACTGTTAAAAGAGTCGCCTGTCAGAGTCAACTGTTAGAAAGTCGACTGTCTGAGAGTCGACCATCTGGGAATCAGCCCTCTAAGAAAAAAGACCCACTACACTACACAAAGTCTTGAACGCAAGTTCAGGCGACACTAATGAGTGTGGCTAGCGACTCTCCTAGCAGAAACTCGGGGAAATACCCACAAAACTGCCGACTCTTGCATGAAATAATAGAAAATTGTACTTTGACTTGTGTGCAGATCGGTATATGCATTAACAGTAGCTAAAGCATCACCTTCGGGTTAAATACCGGAAGACAAGTGAGTTCTATGTGCCCCTTATATGTTACATGCACATCATTTTAAATGTTTTGGGGCTGAAGTGTATACACTAAAGGAATGAATGTTATGAATGTTAATATGACCATACGTGATACATGAAAATGAACGATGAACAAAGAATGAAATGTATGTGCATAAAGTATGAAATGAATGAATGACATAACGTTAATGAATGAAATCTTGCTTTATATTTTTATATATTACATGCTATGAATGTATGTAAACGTTATGGACGCTACGATGACAACGACTACTTCGGTAGACGGACGACCACTCATTTATTATGCAGCCAGATTTAAAAGTCTAGAAAAGTAGACTAAACTAAGGCCACTACGATGGAGTAAGTCCCTCAATCGAAGCACAGTTGCATAATATAGATCGGGTGGGAAACGGATGCCTTCGGGCAAACGGGCGAATATGACGGTTTACGACGGTAGAACGGTGAGGACGGCCGGTCGAAGGAATGTGGACGGTATAGCATGACGTACGATCGAAGGAATCTGTACGTTCATGGAGGATTGACTACGATGGTTGGACGGGCGTCTGTCTTTGTGACTTATGCAAACCAATGGTGGGCTGATCACCCTTATGTTTATGACCAATGAATGTTCAATGAAAGTAAGGAGGTGTGCATAACTTTATATGTACCCGTTATGAATGATAAATGCAGGTAAATTAAATGTTAATGTGTGCATATATATGTATATATACATACTTATTAAGAAATAATGTTTATACCTAACTGCTTTAAACTAGAACTCACCAGCGTTAGCTGACTTTTAGTATGCACTTCAGGTAAGAAGAAGAAAGGACGTGCGAAGGCATGAAGGCTACCCTGATTCAAGACTGACATCCCGTTTATTTTCTTATGTGTTAAAAACAGTGTTTACGTTTAATGTTAAGACTTCCGCTGCTATGTTTTGTATTTGAATGATACGCTTCCATAATGTCGAATGTTTTTAATTAAAAGTTCAGTATTGATGACTATATTCATGAGAAAATCCAACAAGTGAGGTCACCTGAAAATGGGGCCTTACAAAGTTGTAACTGCAGAAAATCCTATCTCGTGGCTTCTGTCGAACTAATTATGCACACATTAGTGTTCCATATATCATTTACAATAAGTGTTACCTAAGCTTTGGGTCACTGTTTCCTGATCACACTGTTAACCATTTCAAGAAACATTAGATACCATTAAAGAACACTCCCTCTTGCTCCAAGATTTAAAGCTTTGATCTTTTTGGGTCAAACCAACCAACAAATTAAGGCTTTGACTAAAACTAATACACCCCAATTCAGTTTATCCACTTGAAAACTCAACAAAAATGTCAAACATGAACACATATCATCTTTTTATTAAAGATGACTTCTTTAGGTCAAATTACCTAAATTTTGTAACATCAACACTTGTTTTCTACAGAAAATTAATGAAATCCATATTAATTTTGTACCTAATCATTAGGTTATCAAGGATGCTAAACACACAAAATTATTAGTTATGTGATTACATGAAGTGTCATAAAACTTACTGATAACAGGCAAGTCCATTTCAAGACCCACAAGTTCAAGAAGCTTGAAGATATCCATGTCTGGCATATGAACATCACTGATCACAAGGTCAAACCTGTTTCGATTGTCCGTTAACATCTTCAATGCTGATCTTGCTTGATTTGTGGTTGTAACTATGTAACATCCTGAAATAATAAAAACGTTTAAATAATAACGGGATCGGGATTTAATCAAGGGATGAATATGAAGTAAGGGAGCGGGCTTGGCCTTGGCTCCAATGGGCTGATATGGGCACGTGTATATAAAGGCAAGATCAACTTCATATTCCTCATTCCACCTTATTCAACTTTGAAACCCTAGAGAGAGAAAGAGAGAGTTCTAGAGAGAGAAAGCTTAAGAAGGCACTATCAAGCTTGGATCCTGCTTCCATCTTGTTTCTCCATCATCCTTGATCGATTCTACACGAAGAACCACGAGTTTTAAGGTAAGAATTAACCTCAGATCTAAGTTTTTCTTCCAAAATGGATTTTTTGGGTTTATGGGGTTTTTAAACATAAAGAAAGGATTTTTACGTATGAAAAGTGGATTAAAGCTCAGATCTAGCTTCATGGAAGATAGATAAACGTTTTGAACGTAAAAAGTTAAGGTTTTGGATCAAAAATCAGACCTGGAAATGCTTAATGTTCTTGAGCCGACTCTCGAGAGTCGGCCACCTGTAAGTGGCGACTCTCGGCGAGGAAGAAGAAGATAGTCGACTATTACAAGAGTCGGCTGTCAGAGTCAGCTGTCAGAGTCGACTGTCAGAAGAGTCGACTGTCTGAGAGTCGACCATTTAGTAATCGGCCCTCTAAGAAAAACGACCCATTACACGCTACAAAGTCCTAAATGCAAGTTCAGGCGACACTCATGAGTGTTGCTAGCGACTCTCCTAGCCGACACTCTAGGCAATACCCGTAAAACTGCCAACTCTCGCATGAAATAAAAGAAAATTTTACTTTGACTGATGTGCAGATCGATAAACGCATTAACAGTAGCTAAAGCATCACCTTCGGGTTAAATACCGGAAGACAGGTGAGTTCTATATGCCCATATATGTTACATGCACATCATTTTAAATGTTTTGGGGCTGATGTGTATACACTAAATGAATGAATGTTATGAATGTTAATATGACCATATGTGATACATGAAAATGAACGATAAACAAAGAATGCAACGTATGTGCACAAAGTATGAGATGAATGAATGACATAATGTTAATGAATGAAATCTTGCTTTATATTTGTATATATTGCATGCTATGAATGCATATAAACGTTATGGATGGTACGATGACAACGGCTACTTCGGTAGACGGACGACCACTCATTTATTATGCAACTGGAATTAGGCCACTACGATGGAGTAAGTCCCTCAATTGAAGCACGGTTGCATAATATAGATCGGGTGGGAAACGGATGCCTTCGGGCAGACGGGCGAATATGACGGTCTACGACGGTAGAACGGTGAGGACGGCCGGTCGAAGAAATCCGGACGGTATAGCATGACGTACGGTCGAAGGAATCCGAATGATCATGGAGGATGGACTACAATGGTAGGACGGGCGTCTGTCTTTGTGACTTAAGCAAACCAATGGTGGGCTGATCACCCTTATGTTTATGACTAATGAATGTTCAATGAAAGCAAGGAGATGTGCCTAACTTTATATTTACCCATTATGAATGATAAATGCAGGCAAATTAAATGTTAATGTGTGCATATATATGTATATATACATACTTATAAAGAAATAATGTTTATACCTAATTGCTTTAAACTAGAACTCACCAGCGCTAGCTGACTTTTAGTATGCACTTCAGGTAAGCAGAAGAAAGGACGTGCGAAGGCATGAAGGGTACCCTGATTCAAGACTGACATCCCGTTTATTTGCTTATGTGTTAAAAATAATGTTTACGTTTAATGTTAAGACTTCCGCTGCTATGTTTTGTATTTGAATGATACGCTTCCGCTATGTCGAATTTTTTAATTAAAGTTCATTACTGATGACTATGTTCATTAGAAAATCCAACAAGTGAGGTCATCTGGAAAAGGGGCCTTACAAGTTGGTATCAGAGTAATAGTTTTAGATTCAAACATCCCTAAATGTCTGAACTCAAGCTGATAATGGGACCAACGCACGGATGTTAGTCTGGGTAGCCAACGCCAACACAGTAAGTAAGTAGTAAATTTAATGCCTGTAACTTAGGATAGATGCCTTAACTTAGAGTACATAGATGTCAATGTCACTACTGAGGTGAAGAGTTTTGAAACCGAAAAGCAAAGCAAATTATTAATCATAATCCGGTCACTGTAATTAAAAATTTACCATGCTCGTACTGTTCTAAACTATGATATGAAGGAATGACATTGATGTATTCCCTTTACTTATCAGGAAATCTAGAAAACTATGGATGGTAGGGGAAGAACTGGACGCCGAGGCGGTCGTAATGGCCGATTCGGTAGGCCACCATTGAATCGAAGACAGGAGCAAGAAGAAAGTGTGCACGTGGAACACACTGAGAGCGTGCATGAAACAAATGTGACCGTGCCAGCAGATGATAATAAAGGATCACTACGACTGGAACCTGAAGTTAGGAATGCTATTGCCTGAGAGGTTGTACCGACTCTGAAGGACGTATTGCCTGATATGTTATCTGAGGCACTGAAGAAAAGCAAAGAGGATAAGAACCACGAGGAGAAAGTGTATGATAGTTGTGGGGATGAGGTGAATATGGGACTGAACACCCGAGGATGCTCCTACAAGGGATTCAAGGACGGTGACATGCCCAAATTTGATGGAAACAAGGATTCAGTGGCTAAGTTTGAATGGATTGAGAGAATGAACAGCGTAATCAACATAAGTAAGTGTCGACCCGACCAGGCCGTTAAGTATGTTGCTCACTCTTTCACCAACGAAGCACTGAGTTGGTGGAGGAACATTCAGAGAACTAAGTCATCGAACGCTCTCAGAAGGATGACCTGGGATGTCACACCCCGGCCGGCGGCGGATTATACTCCGGGGCTGACGCGGTTGTTCATAAGCACATGATCATCTATTAAATATGATAATATTTGTTATTCAAATTAAAAGCATCCGTTACAATAGAAAATAGGAAAGAAACAAAGTATTCAAACATAACATAATTAAACTCTATTATTTCTAGGAACAAATCCTAAGTGATCATGTCGTATCCTCAAACTGAGCACCTGAAACATGTTAGTAAATGTCAACTACAAGTAGTTGGTGAGTAACATAGGTTTTGACACCAAACAAAAGTTGAAAAAGAAATTTAAAATTCAATATGTTCAAAGCACAACTAAGGCATAAATGTGAAAACATACAAGGTTCCAAAGCGTACAATCAAACCGTAGTAAATGGAAAACTGATATGTGCAGTCCAACTGACTGTGTTTTGGAAAAGTAGTAATATGGTACACACAAAACCTACCAAGGTCTGTGTTAACTATGGTTTGGTTTCCCGTATAAATGATCATAAAAGGTACTACCTTAGGCTTGCAACACAAGTTAATGATTGTACTAAACATGAACACACGTATGGTCGCCAAGTAGTTTAAGACATAAAGCACATAGTAAGCACATAGTAATTAGCATGAGAACAATGTTATTGAATTTGGTAAGTATAGTATGTAAACATGTTCCACCCCGAGTATTTGTAAACAATAGTAAAGGGAAAGGGGCTATGAAACTCATTTGAATTGAAGTTAGGAATGGTGTTAATTGGTATAGATGGATAGGACTCGTGAGGATTTCTCACAATAAACCTACACAGGTAATGATACTCTAAATTCAATGTACGTCTAATTGGAATTAAGGAAATTTTGGGACTTCAGGGTTTCATAAGGGTTTGAAACTGGGCATAGGGTTTGTGCAATTTTTGTAGGAAAATATATGTACTTGTAATGCTAAAATGTTTGGACTTTATTCATATAATTATTTTTCAACAATTAAATGAATAAATTATAGAATGGAAAGAGGTTTAAATAATATTATATTTGAATTGTTAAATAAACATATTATGAAATGGAAAATAATGCATTCGGATTTATTTATATAATCATTCTAAAAATAATTTATAAATAATTTATAAAATGGGAAAGGGTTTAATTAATTTTATTTTATGTAAATAAAATGATTAATTAAACTATTAGTTAATGTAAATAAAATGGTTAATTAATCTATTAATTAATTCATTTTAAATGAATTATAAAAGACTAAATAAATAGGCTTTAAATAGAATTAATTGAACTTTGTATAAAATAATTATTTAAAATTGATTATTTGAGTATTTATAAGTTTAAAAGTATTTTTAAATAATTATTCATACTAAAATAATTATTTATAGTTTGAAAGAATTTTAAAATGTCTAAACATTTAATTAAAATTTTGTGTAATAACATTATTAATAAATAACATAGTTAATTTGATTAAACAAAAGATTTCTATTAATTATTTAGGAATTTTAAAATGTTTTATAATATTTTTTTAACTAAAACAAAATAAATAAACATTATTTTATAATTTCTGTTTTTATAAAACTTTCAGAATATATTTATAGAATTTTATAAAATTTAAATGGGAATTTTTAAATATGGAATAATGGGTTAAATTAATAAAAAGGAATTAATTTAAAAACAAAAAAGGTGGTCGAGACTCGAACCCGCGCCACTACTGGGTCACACGCGCACAAACACACTAACCATCAGACGAGGGCATGATGCCGTGTCTGATTTGGTTTCGCTTTGAATATAAGACGCATGCCCAAACACCCTTCGTCCCCAAATGAACCCGTAAACCCTAGCCCTCCAAATCTCTCGATTGAGCAAACGATCGAAGCCCAATTCATTGGGATTTTGATCCTTGCATCAATACAAACTTAACAACACCAAATTTACCTGAAATGAATACGAATTGGAGGAGAATGACTCAATGAATAGGTTCGGGTATATCGGCTCTGATTTGATATTTCGTAGTGAAATGGAATGAAATTTAGTGTGTGTTGAGTTTGCAATGGGTCTCGTCTACGATTATGAGTGCCTATTTATAGCTAATTTGCACCGCATTGATCGACCGAGTAAATGATTGAGAGTGGGTTCATCGGTTACGAGTTTGGTATTGAAATGTTCATAAAAATTCAATTAAACGCAGGTAGTGGGTCGATTAGGTGTTCTCGACGTATAGTCGTTAACTAATTTGCTCGAAATATCCAAGACGCGAGTTTGTGAATAATGGTTCAAAAACCGGCTTGAATGAGGCTCAAACTCGCGACTGGTTTGGGGAGGGGGAGGTTTGGGATTTGGCAAGACAGCTGTAGTTTAAAGGTGTTATCATTTTATGTTTAAACTTTAGTTTTAATTAGAAATGAAGTTTTAGAAATTACCATTTGAACCCTAGACTTTTATAAAACATAAAAATATTAAATCTTATAAATTTTTATAAAATTCAATAAATCTTTATGTTATAATTAAATGTTATAAAGGTAAAAATGTATTTTTACTAAATAGAATAAATTTTTATTTGATTAAAATACATAAACCCTAATTTTTTTTAGAATTTAGAATTTAACTTTTTGTAAGATGTTTATTTATAAATATATGTATATATATATATATATACATATATATATATATATAGATTTAGAAATAACTTACCATATATATATATATATTTATTTATTTAATAGGATAGTAACAATTATTTATATAATTTCTTATATAGATATTTATTATTTTTGAATTTGAAATAATTGTACCCAATATATGCATGTATGAATACTCATGAAATTTAATGGATAATTTATTGAAATGGACGGAAGCAAACCACAAAATAATGTAATTACAAGTGTCGGAAAAGTAAAGATAAAGGCCGGAATTTTCTGGGGATTACAGTCTCCCGTTCTTTAGGAAATTTCGTCCCGAAATTGATTAGGAAGAGGGTCCTGAAAATTTAAGAAATTTCATCACTATTTAGCCTTCATTTGATCCTCACATTCCCAAGTGAACTCAGGGCCACGTTTGGATTCCCACCGAACTTTAACTATTGTAATGCGACTTCGTTTGAGTTGCTTAACTTCTCGGTCCATAATCTCCACGGGTTTCTCCACGAAGTGCATTGACTCGTCAATGTGAACCTCGTCAAGGGGTATGTGGATATTTTTATCGGCCAAGCATTTCTTTAGGTTCGAGACATGAAATGTCGGATGAATGTTGCTGAGTCCTTCAGGTAGATCCAACTTGTATGCTACCTTCCCAATCCGCTCGAGGATTTTAAAAGGACCTACGAATCTTGGTACAAGTTTTCCCTTCTTTCAAAAACGGACTATGCCTTTCCAAGGGGATACCTTGAGATGAACGAGATCGCCGACTTGAAATTACAAGGGTTTTCGACGTTTGTCGGCATAGCTCTTTTGCCGACTCCTTGCTACTAGAAGGTTGTATCGGATTAACAGGATCTTGTCGGAAGTCTCCTGAATGAGTTCGGGACCAGTGATTTGTGCTTCACCAACCTCGGTCCAACAGATGGGAGAACGACACTTCCGACCATAAAGTGCTTCGAAAGGTGCCTTGTCAATGCTCGTGTGATAGCTGTTGTTAAACAAGAACTCGACTAAGGGTAGATGTAAATCCTAATTTCCCTTGAAGTCAATGACACAGGCTCTATGCATATCCTCAAGGGTTTGAATCGTTCATTCGGATTGGCCATCAATTTGCGGATGGTAAGTCGTACTAAGATTCAGCTGAGTACCCAAAGATGATTGCAAAGATTGCAAGAAACGATAAGTGAATCGTCCATCACGATCAGAAATAATGTTGAGAGGTACACCATGACGACTAACAATCTCATCAATATAGATCCGAGCCAATTTCTCAACTCGGTAGTCTTCACGAATGGCTAGGAAATGAGTAGAGAACCACGAGGAGAAAGTGTATGATAGTGATGGGGATGAGGTGAATATGGGACTGAACACCCGAGGATTCACCTACAAGGGATTCAAGAAAGGTGACCCGCCCAAATTTGATTGAAACAAGGATTCAGTGGCTACGTTTGAATGGATTGAGAGAATGAACGGCGTAATCAACATAAGTGAGTGTCGACCCGACCAGGCCGTTAAGTATGTTGCTCACTCTTTCACCAACAAAGCTCTGAGTTGGTGGAGGAACATTCAGAGAACTAAGTCGCCGAACGCTCTCAGAAGGATGACGTGGGAAGACCTGAAAAAGCTAATAATCCAAATGTTCTGTCCCTAGAACGAGATTGATCGGGTGGAGAACGAGTTCCTAAACTTCAAGGCTGGCAACAAGACCCATCACTAGTACACTTCTCGATTCAATGAACTGGCCCAACTGGTACCGCACCTAGTAGAAACTAAAGACCGACTGATCAAGTACTATGCCAAGGGTCTGCCACAAAGGGCCCAAGTCCATGTGAAAGCTAACCTGCCCTAGACCTTCGAGTTGGTAGTAAATCTTAGTGGAATCGTCTACGACGATTATGCAAATGAGGACCCGGCACCTGAGACACAGAAGAGGAAGTGGGAGAACCCGTCTAGGGGGACTAGAAAGGGAATTGTTACAACGGAGGCTAAGAAGCCGATAACTGATGAGGGCGTAACTTGCTCGAAATGCGGGAAACAACACTGCGGTGAATGTTTGGCTGGCTCTACCATATGCTACAAATGTTGAAAGGCTGGTCACTACTCCCGAGACTGTAGGAGTACCATCAAGTGCCAAAAATGTGGTTGGTTTGGACACGCGACTAAGGAATGCAGGAAAACTGGACAATCTAGTTCGGGAAAATAGAAAGAAGGGGAAAAGGAGCAGCCGAAGGCTAGGACTCGGGCTTATGCCCTAACTGAGGAGGAAGCTAGAGGAAACCCCGATGTCGTGTCAGGTACGTTCCTAGTTAATGATGAACATGCTGTTATTTTATTTGACTCTGGTGCAAGCAAAAGCTTTATATCAAATGATTCTAGTCATAAACTAGATTGCACGATTAACACCATAGTAAGGTCTTTTAGCATAGAAACCGCAGTTGGTAGAAACTCGGCGGTATTCCAAATGACTGATGATTGCATAATAGAAATAGAGGGCCATAAGTTTCCTTCTAGGCTATTTGTAAGGCCCCAACCCTGGAGGCCTCACTTATTAGATTTACTCATTCACAAACAGTTCTTAAACTTGAATATCAAATAACGCAGCGGAAAAACTTTCATTCAAACATAACAATAACCTAGTCAAACACGCGGAAGCGTAAACGTTGTCTAAATATAACATAAACCTAATCAAAACATAACGGAATGCCAATCTTCTTTGTTAGTCGGGTAACTCTTCATCGCTTTCCAAGCATCACCGTTCATCATCCTTATCTGCCCTTAACCTGAATGTGTATACTAAAAAGTCAGCTAAGCTGGTGAGTTCTAGCTTTAACATAAAACCTTAACTTTAAATATTTGTCAAAACATAACGTTTAACATCATTAATAAAAGCGTACGTAAAATAGACAATAACATAACATAACATAAAATAAGTCAACAAACATATCGAATCTACGCCTTCTCGTAACCGTAAATTCCAGCTTTAAGTACGATACCACAAAGGGCATCCGTACAAACTTCAAGAACGGCATCACAAGGATGACACGTACCAAACTTCCAGCACGATACTCCTTGGAGTAGTTGTACCTAACTTCAAGCATGATTACCCCGCAAGGTAAATCGTACCAACTTCAAGGATCACGATATTCCCCATGGTGACCGTCATCACCCCATTTATACAACAGTTGGCCAGCCACAAAGGCCCCTATAAAGGCAAGGCTCATAACATACATCCTATACCCATAATCTCAATTCCCTACGGAATAATGGCAGATTCGTTCGTTTGTGACTTTCATATACATTCACTTCTTTACTTCAAAACCTCTCTAAGAGCATTCGTACATTTTATTAAAAATCACTCATTCGTAAACACATCGTATACTTCGTTTGGCAAAACATTTCAAAAACACATCGTTCACAACCATTCTTTCCAAAACATCGCTCATAAGCATCATATTATAAATCATCATAAACATCAAAACGTCGTTTTATAAAACCGTCACATCGTTACGTATGCACACCAGTCCGAACACATTATTTAAAACATTTAAAGAAGGGATTCTAGAACTCATCTAAGATAAATATGGTCAAAGGTCTCTAAAAGATCTTCTATCCTGTATGTGCACAACCTAATGTTAGCTTAACACATAACCCGTTACATTTTACCCCTTCATACCGTGAACTTAGGAGTACACGGTTCATTCCCGTGAATCTTGGGAGTACACGGTTCATTCCCGTGAACTTGGGAGTACACGGTTTATTCTCGTGAACTTGGGAGTACACGGTTTATTCCCGTGAACTTGGGAGTACACGGTTTATTCCGGTGAATCTTGGGAGTACACGGTTTATTCCAGTGAACTTGAGAGTACACAGTTTATTCATGTGAACATGGGAATACACGGTTTATTCCCGTGAACTTGGCCCGAGAACTCCTACCATGAACCATACCGAGAACTCGAACCGTGAACCGTACCGAGAACTCCAACCGTGAACCTTCATTTCTTACCCAAAACCCTAGTTTTGCATGGATTCAAATCTGGATCAATTAATTTATCAAGTTTGGAACTTCTTACGTTCAAAATGTGTATTTTCCTCTCGTGACTCCAGATCTGAGGTCTTTTTATTGTTTGACCCGTAAAAACCCGACCTTTATGAGTAAAAACCCGTAAAACCCATTTCAAGGAAAAACACAGAAAAATGAGAGTTTCTTACCTTTAATCAACTCCTTCCTTCAGCAATCCTTCTCCAGAGTAGTGTAGCAAGGTAGAGGGTCGATCCTCAACTCAATCCAAAGCTTTCTCTCTCTACGGTTTCTCTATGTAGAAGTGGTATGGAGCTTGAATCAAGGATTAGAGAGAAACATGTGTGTGGAGGTTAGGGTTTTAAACCACTCCCCCCTTCTCAGCCCAGGGATGCGGCCCAACTAGCGCCCCAAGCCCCCATGCACTTCCATTCATCTTCGTCCCGCTTATTGCCTTAACGTTATTTTTGGGATGTTACAAGTCTACCCCTTACAAAAGGTTTCGTCCCCGAAACCTGTCATAAGTCAAACAATCGTGGGTACGACTCCCTCATTTTTGTCCCTTTCTCCCAAGTGGCTTCAGACCCCTTTCTGTGCTTCTACTGAACCTTGACCAACTAGATGACCTTATTACATAAACGTTTATGCTTTCAGTCAAGGACGGCCACAGGTTCTTCGGTATAGTTTAGATCGTTGTCGACCTCGATATCGGTAAGTGGTATGTGAGCCGATTCATCCACCAAACACTTTATCCAGTGTGATACATGGAACGTAGAATGAATCCCACTTAACTCATCAGGTAACTACAACCGGTAAGCGACCTCACCAACACATGCCAATATCCTGAATGGTCCGACAAATCTCAGACTTAACCTTCCCCTCTTTCTGAATCATATGATTCCCTTCCAAGGGGATACCTTCAACATCACTTTGTCCCCTACATTAAATTCAATAGGCCTTCGTCATTTATACGTGTAGGATTTATGACGTTCTTGGGCGGCCTTCATTCGTGCCTTAATCTAGTCAAACATTTCTGAGGTCTCTTTAACGACTTCCAGACTTCCCAATTCTTTTTATCCAATCTCACCCCAACAGATCGGGATCCTGCACCTCCTCCCATACAACATCTCGTAGGGCGGCATTCCTATCGTCGAGTGATAACTGTTGTTGTAAGAGAATTCGGCCAACGACAGGTGACTGTCGCAACTGCCACCGAAGTCTATAATACAAGCACGGAGCATGTATTCCAACGTTTGACCGGTCCTTTTGGGATGACCATCCGTCTACAGGTGGTATGTCGTACTGATATTAAGCCTCGTGGCCATCGCTTCGTGAAACCTTTTCCAGAACCTCGACGTGAATCGTGTGTCCCGGTTAGATACAATCATCAAAGGCATCCCATGCCGCGCTACCACTTCATTAATAAATACTTCTGCTAACCTTTCTGATGAGTATGTCTCACGAATTGGTAGGAAATGAGCACCCTTCGTTAAATGGTCCACAATTAACCAAATGGTGTCATGATCTTTAGATCTACGAGCTAGCTTGGTTATGAAGTCCATTGTAATGTGTTCCCACTTCCATTCCGGTATATCAAGTGGTTGGATCTTCCCATACGGTTTCTGGTGTTCGGCCTTAACTTGTGAGCAAGTCAAACACTTGCTTACGTATTTCGTCACCTCATATATCATTCCAGGCCACTAGTATTCCTTCCTCAGATCTTGGTACATTTTGTTGGTACCGGGGTGGATAAAGTACCGAGACTTATGAGCCTCATCCAAGATTTTGGTTCTAAGCTCGCCACCTGTAAGGCCCCTTTTCCCGGGAGACCTCACTTGTTGGATTTACTTATAAACATAGTCATACATACTGAACTTTTTAATTAAAATCATTCAACATAGTGGAAGCATACAATAAATCAATTACATAACGTAGCAGCGGAAGTCTTAACATTTAAACATAAACATTGTCTTAACATAAACTCAAGTAAATGGGATGTCAGTTGTGCCGATTAGCCATCACGCCACTTTTCTTCTTTCTACCTAAAGTTCATACTAAAGGTCAGCTAAGGCTGGGGAGTTCTAGTTTAAAAGCAATCAGATATAAACATTATCATAATATATATATATATATATTATATACATATTCTTTTACTTTACTTCACTTATTTCTTATAACATTCGTAAGGAGTACGTATATAAATACATACATACCTATTTTCTTAGTGCACAATCATTGGTCATACACATATGGGTGATCAACTCGTTACTTTGCTTACGTAAGTCACAAAGACAAAAGTACTCGAACTACCGTCGTAGCCCATTTACTTAACCGTCCGGCACTAGAAACCATCCGTCATATCTTAAACCGTCCGGCACACCTTTGGCCGTCCATCTTTACCGTCCTACCGTCGTAGTCAGTCATATTCGCCCGTCTTCCCTAAGGCATTCGTTTCCCACTTGAACTAGTTATACAACCGTGCATCGATTTAGGGACTTACTCCATCGTAGTGGCTTTAATTTAGTCTACCTTTCTAGACTTTCATTTCTGGTTGCATACTAGTCAAGTGGTCGTCTGTCTACCCAAGTAGTCGTTATCATCGTTTCTGTCCATAACGTTCATTCATACTTAGCAAGCAATATATACATGGATATAAAACAGGATTTCTTTCTTATACGTTATGTCATTCTTTTCATACTTGGCAAACAATATATACATGGATATAAAGCAGGATTTCTTTCTTATACATTATGTCATGCTTTCATTTCTTTATATAAAAACATACTTGGCATACTTATAATCAGTGTACATTGTCATATGGCACATAACATAACATTCATTCATATCATGTATACACTCCAGCCCTAAAACATTTAAAATCATTTGCACATAACACATAGGGGGCACATAGAACTCACCTGACTACCATTGTTCGACCCGAAGCATATGTCTTAACTATTGTTAGTGCATATACCGATCTGCACATAAGTCAAAGTACGTATTCTATTATTTAATGCAAGAGTCAGATGAATCATTAGAGTGTCGACCGAGAGAGTCGGAAATCCCACTTGAGTGTCGGCTGGGATAGTCGCCAGCCACACTTGAGTGTTGGCTGGGAGAGTCGCCAGCCAGACTTGAGTGCCGCCTGAACTTGCGTTCAGGACTTGGTGTTATACTAAGGTTCTAAGTCTTGTCTGACAGTCGGCCCGGAGAGTCGACTGTCGACTACAGTAGGCTCTTGCCAGAACTTGCGTTCCAGACTTTTACTCATCAGTCGCTAATAGGGTTTAAGTAATGTACTTCCACGACGTGGTGTCTAGAATATGAACCCGAACCGTACGGAGGACGTCTATGTTTGCAAAATATACTTCTTTAACCGAAACGAGAATCGGATAAAGTCCCGTTTGTTTTGATCTAAAACCCAACAATATTAATTTTCTATTTCCATTATAAAAAATGATCAATAATCCAAATCAAGCGAGCTTAGCCATTATATAAAAATATGCATTCTTTTTCGTTAGATGTTTGTCAAATGTAATCTCTATACGTCCTCCTTAATTAGGGTATTATGACACGAACTAATATTGATAATTAGCATTCTACGAGTTTAAAGGATATACCTTCCCGAACACGGACCCGTAAGTTATAACCGAGACTCGACCCGAACCGTATCCATCATCTTCATCATTATGTAACTATAATCATCATTCTTATCATCATTATGTAATCAGCATCCTCGTCATCATCACCATGTAATTATCATCACCATCATCATCTAATCATCACCATCATCATCTAATCATGTAACCATCATCATCATGAAGCCTAAACAATCGCCCCACACCACCACCGTGAAACTACCGATTCTATACCCACGCCGCCATGAAAGTAACTTGAAACGAACCACCACCCGTCGTCATGATCTACCTTCTTCCTTGAGAACTTTAACCTGACACCATAGCAGCCACCACCACTTTCGTGAAGCTTACGCAACAACCACCAAGCTCGAACCACCACCGTTAACCACCATATTATTCTTGTACGCCACTGTTAACCCTGTCGTCTACCACCACTGGCCACCATCTATAACACCACCGGGCTGCCATCCAGCACCATACTAACCGCCACTACACAAAATCATCATATCGCCACCATTGTTAACCTCTATTGGCCATAACAGCCATCACATGGCCGGTTAACGTGAAACCGAGTCACCATTGTCTCCATCGTTCACCTCTACCTTTCTCTCTCTTTCTCCCATGGATTACGCTGTCACCACCTTACATGAGATAAGCCACCACTACGCACCAGCTCATACAGCCGCCACCGACGTTCAGGTAGTCACTACTGCTGCCGGAGTCCATGGCAGCAGCTCGTCCTCCTTTCTCCTTCATGAATGGTGGTGCGACGTCGTCCCTGTGGCTTTTCCATGTAGATTGAGCATGATGTGTGTCAAGTTGGCCGGTTTAGGGTTTAATCAAAGATGATGTGGGCGTTGATTTGCTTGTTGGCCGATGAGAGGGTGAGGTGAAACGGGTTGGTGGCTGGGAAGCTTATTATAAGAATTAGGTTTTTAAGATTTTTTTTCCATTTTTACCCCTTAACTTTGAGTAATTTACCGTATTGGCTTTTTAGTTTATTTTGGTTGTTAAACTATCGGGTCGCATTTTCGTTCTTTGGCAACTTTAATCCTCATCAAAATCCCGTGAATTACGTAGCATAGAATTAGGGATGTTACACCACCCATTGGTATCCATACCCGCCCAAAACGTGTCCTGACACCAAGGGTGTTATATTCAAACTTGTCCTGTTGGCTAACCATTCTCTCTTTCTTTATGTTTTCTTCTTTAAGTGCCTCATCTTGAGCCTTTTCAATTTCCCTCATCACATCCGGTGTCACCACCAACTGACAAGCTTTCACTCTAACAGGAGCAGGCACATCCTTTCGGCTTAGAGCTTCAGCCACCACGTTCACCTTTCCATGATGGTATATGATTTCACATTCATAGTCTTTCAAAAGTTCCAACCATCGCCTCTGCCTCATATTCAGTTCCTTTTGTTCGAAGAAGTACTTCAAACTTTGTGGTCTGAGTAAATGGTAAACTTCACCCCGTAAAGGTAGTGCCTCTAGATTTTCAATGCGAACACAACAGCAGCAAGTTCCAAGTCATGAGTTGGACAATTGACTTCATGAACTTTCAACTGCCGTGACGCATACGCGATCACCCTCACGCATTGCATCAGTACGTACCCCAATCCCTGACCCGAAGCGTCAGAGTATATCACCAAGTCTTCATTTCCCTCGGGAAGGGCCAAGACTGGAGCTTAGGTTTGCTTCTCTTTCAGTTCCTTAAACGCCTCTTCCTGGGTCGAACCACATTCGTACTTTACCTCCTTCCGTGTTAACTTTCTCAACGGAAAAGCTATTTTCGAGAAATCTTGGATGAATCTTTGATAGTAGCTCGCCAATCCCAAGAAACTACGGATTTCTGTTAGCGTCTTAGGAATATCCCAATCTCTTATCGTCATTATCTTTGCTAGGTCAACCATAATTTCATTTGGGTTAATGATGTGACCTAGGAATTGGACTTCCCTAAGCCAGAACGCGCATTTGGAGAACTTAGCATACAACTTTTCCTTCTTCAGAGCTCCCAACACCTCCTTCAAGTGACATGCGTGAACACCCTCATTCTTCGAGTAGATGAGGATATAATCGATGAACACTATTACTGATCGGTCCAACATCGGTCGACACACCCTATTCATCAAATCCATAAACGCTGCGAGGGCGTTTGTCAAACCGAAGGACATTACGCCGAACTCGAAATGTTTGTAACGCGTACGAAACACAGTTTTCGGCATGTCATCTTCCCTCACCTTCAACTGATGGAACCCGGATCGAAGGTCGATTTTTGAGAACCAGCTTGCGCCCTGTAATTTATCAAACATGTCGTCGATCCTTGGTAAAGGGTACTTGTTCTTCACGATACGTTTATTCAACTCCCTGTAGTCGATACACATTCTCATAGAACTATCTTTCTTCTTTACAAACAATACCGTAGCACCCCAAGGAGAGATGCTCGGTTGGATAAATCCTGTCTCAAGTAGCTCGTCTAGTTGTGCCATTAGTTCTTTCATCTCTACTGGTGCTAGGCGGTATGGAGCCCTAGCCATGGGCTGGTCATCTAGTACCAACTCGATCCGGAACTCAATCTCTCTGTCGGGTGGTATCCTAGGCCAATCCTCCGGAAACACCTCCGGATACTCGCGCACTACATGCACGTCGTCTAGTTCTTTTACTTCCTAACACTTGTGTATCACGTACACTAGATAAGCCTCGCATCCGCGCCTTAAGTAATCTGTTACCTTATTCATCAAGATGACATTAGGAATCGGGTCGTCGCGATCAGCGAAAACTTCAACCTCGCTACCATCCAGAGCCTTGAGTCGGATTATCTTTCGTTTACATATAATTTGTGCTTCGTTAGCAGTTAGCCAATCCATACCCAACACAACATCAAACCCTCCCAAAACCATAATGAACAACCTGACAAGGAATCTATGGCCTTTTATTTTTATCATGGAGTTGCCAACTACTTCGGTTACCCTTGCAGTTCTACCCTCAGCGGTTTCTACGTTAAATGCTCTTTCTAGTTTACTGACTAAGTATTTCACCCGCTTACAGAAAGTGGCAGATATGAAACTCTTACTGGCACCCGAATCAAATAACACAGAAACAAAAGTATTGTCAAGGATGAACGTACCTGACGCCACATCGGGGTCTACCCGGGCCTCAAATAGTGCATACGCTTGAGTCTTCGCTTGGGGTCTCTCTTCTTTCTTTTCTGGGCCTTTACCTTTTCCAGCTTTGCCCATCCTCGGCTTAGTGCATTCTCGACTCATGTGGCCACTCTCCCCACAGTTAAAGCACTTGAAGCCTTGTGGGCATTCACGGGAGTAATGTCCCGTCTTGCTGTATTTGTAGCACAGATTCGATACAAGCCTGCATTCACTTGCATTCCTTCCTCCACATTTCCCACAGACCGCTACCTCACCTACCCTAGCCTTTTTGTCCCGAGTTCCAAATAACTTCCCACCCGCTCGCTTGGCATGGAAACTTGACTTATTTTTGGGCTCATCAATGGCAACGACATTCATCGCCAGATCATCAAATACCACGCTACTCAGTTCTACCACTGAATCGAAGGTAGTAGGGGCGTTTCTCTTGACATAGGTGCGGACCAGGCCCGACAGTCCTTGAATGTAGTAGGCAATCTTCCTCTCTTCAGTTATGATATGGTGTGGCACCAGGCGTGCCAGTTCATTAAACCGAGTGGTGTATTGCCGATGCGTCATGCTCCCGGCCTTTAACAATCTCGAACTCATTCCTTGCGCAGAAAATCCTGATCACCAGAGTTTTCAAGTCATTCCACATCATTGCGTCAACAACCTCATCCCCCTTGGCTTGACGCACACCTTACCACCAGTGTGATGCTTCTTCCCTCAAGGAATTAGCAGCAAACTTCACAACTTGATTCGCTCGACATTCGCTGAGATGGATGTTTAAAGGACTTATAGTCGCAACTGCGAGCAAGCGGTGCGTTGACAACCTCATTGTTCGGGGCACCAATTGCCATAATAGACCCGCCCGACTCATTAGCCTTCTTCAACGCTTCTGCCAATAGATCTGACAACGAAGCGTTCATCAATTCAGTAAATTCGCGTGCGATAGCCTCTTTCACTTCCGGGTTGAAAGTGAAATGTTGTTCTTCAACATGAGTCTGTTCAGTCCCATGCACACTAACTTCTGGTTCCATGTGGACACTTCCCTTTTCACTCTACTCCTGATGAGAAGGAGTCCTACCTCGGCCACCGGTATGACCACCGGTACGGCCCCCACCACCCCTTCTGTTTCCTCTTCTCGCCATTTCGTTTTATAGGACAAGGAATACAATGTCATCACGCTAGTTAACAAATAGAATTCAACAAGTATTGTAAGATGTTAATATACAATGGCCATCTGCAATTAACCATTACACTACCTCTTGACTTCTATTCGACCACCATTATGATTTCATCAAAATACATGTCCTAACCTACCCTTTATAAGGCATTCTATACAACATATATATAATACCTTCATACCTGATGCTGTGGCTCGAGTTACCCATACTGGCATCCGCTATCGCTCCCATTCATAGTTTAAGTTCAGACACTGGGAGTATCCAAATCTCTCAAACTATTGCTCTGATAACAACTTGTAAGGCGCCACAACCCGGGAGGCCTCACTTGTTGGATTTACTCATTAACAAACAGTTCTTAAACTTGAATATCAAATAACGTAGCTGAAAAACTTTCATTCAAACATAACGGTAACATAGTCAAACATGCGGAAGCGTGAACGTTGTCTAAACATAACATAAACGTAATCAAAACATAACGGAATGCCAGTCTTCATCGTTAGTCGGGTAACTCTTCATCGCTTGCCAAGCATCACCGTTCATCATCCTTACCTGCCCTTAACCTGAATGTGCATACTAAAAAGTCAGCTACGCTGGTGAGTTCTAGCTTTAACATAAAACCTTATTGAATTTGCGCCTTCTCGTAACCGTCAATTCCAACTTCAAGTACGATACCACATAGGGCATCCGTACCAAAATTCAAGCACGGCAATACAAGGATGACACGTACCAAACTTCCAGCACAATACTCCGTGGAGTAGTCATACCTAACTTCAAGCATGATTACCCCGTGGTGACCGTCATCACCCCAGTTGTACAACAGTTGGCCAGCCACAAAGGCCCCTATAAAGGTAAGGCCCATAACATACATCCCCTACCCATAACCTCAATTCCCTATGGAATAATGACATATTCGTTCGTTTGTGACTTTTATATACATTCACTTCTTTACTTCAAAACTTCAGTTAGAGCCTTCGTATGTTTTATTAAAAATCATTCGTTCGTAAACACATCGTAAACTTCGTTTAGCAAAACATTTCATAAACACATCGTAACCTTTCTTTCCAAAACATTGTTCATAAGCATCGTTTTATAAATCATCATAAACATCAAAACGTCCTTTTATAAAACCGTCACATCGTTACGTATACACAACAACCCGAAAACATTATTTAAAACATTTAAAGAAGGGCTTCTAGAACTCACCTAAGATAAATATGGTCAAATGTCTCTAAAAGATCCTCTAACCTGTACGTGCACAACCTAATCTTAGCTTAACACACAACCTGTTATATTTTACCCCTTCATACCGTGAACTTAGGAGTACACGATTCATTCCCATGAATCTCGGGAGTACACGGTTCATTCTCGTGAACTTGGGAGTACACGGTTTATTCCCGTGAACTTGGGAGTACACATTTTATTCCCATGAATCTTGGGAGTACACGGTTTATTCCCGTTAACTTGGGAGTACACGGTTTATTCCCATGAACTTGGGAGTACATGGTTTATTCCCGTGAATCTTAGAAGTACAGGTTTATTCCCGTGAACTTGGGAGTACACGGTTTATTCCAGTGAACTTGGGACTACATGGTTTATTCCTGTGAACTTGGCCCGAGAACTCCTACCAGGAACCATACCAAGAACTCTAACCATGAACCGTACCGAGAACTCCAACCGTGTGTAACATCCCAAAAATAAAACGACGATTAAAAATAACGGGTTAAACGCGAGACGAACGGAATAAACGAACGAGGCGTGATGGACCGGGCCAGATGGGCCGGTGAACATGAGGGGAGGAGTCTCCTCCCTTTAAATGGGCAACACACTCCATAATCTCTCATTTTCAAGTTCTAGAGAGAGAAACCGTAGAGAGAGAAAGTTGGCGGATCAACCCAAGATTGAAGAAGTGTGTTACTCCAGAGCTCGTGAGCAAAACCTCCGAATAAGAAGCTCGATACAAGTAAGATCTGATCTAGATCTGAGTTTTTGTTCTTTTAACAGTTTTTCAGGTTTTGGATAAAAAGATGGCATTTTTACATATGAAACTTGAATATAAACCTAGATTTAGCATCTGGAATGAAAAGCAAACGTTTTGAACGTAAAAAGTTTGGATCTTAACAAGGTCGGATCTGCATGCAAAAAGTTAGGGTTTTAACGGGGAAGAAGGCTGTCAGCAAGCACAGTACTTATCAAGTATGCAAGAAGCAAAGTCTGCGTACTTATCAAGTACGCATGAAGCAAAGCCTGCGTACTTATCAAGTACGCATGAAGCAATGCCTGCGTACTTATCAAGTACGCAAGAAGTGAAGCCTGCGTACTTATTAAGTACGCAAGAACAAGGCCTTACACACTTTCTAAGTGTGCAGGCATCAGGTCTATGGGTATATATAGCCGGTCAGTGAAGTCAGTATGTTAGTCTAAAACAGAACGAGTAAACCGTTAGAGTCAGGATTAGGTATGATGTGTATTTAAGTAATCAATTTAAATCGGAAGTGACGTTGTTGGACCTTTGTTTAGGACAACCTAGATTACCTTATCAGGTGAGTTCTAGAAGCCCTTCTTAAATGCTTTAATTAATGTTTTTGGGCTGGTGTGCATACATACGAAATGTTGTTTTAAGAAAAGATGTTTACGAAACGATGTCTTACAAAATGATGTTTACGAGATGATGTTTATGAAATGTTTTGTCAAATGAAGTTTAAGAAAGGTTTACAAAAGAGATGATGTTTTGTTTAATAAAACGTACGAATGCTTTAACTAGGGTATGTATGTATTGGCCTTACCCTTACGGGTGGCCTTTATGGCTGGATAATGGTTGTACAACTGGTTGATGATGATAGGGTGACGACGGTCACCCATGGGATTACTGGGATCCCGATGGTAGGTACTATTCCTTGCGGGGAAACAGTGCCTAAGTTATGTTATGTCTACCTAGAGGTAACGAGCCTTAGGAGACATATGTTTGGTCCACCTAGAGGTAACGAGCCTTAGGAGACCTGGGTGACGGATAACTTAGAGGTTACGAGCCTTAAGTTCATCCGCTAGTATGCGATGTATGGAATTGACGGTTACGAGAAGGCACAAATTCGGTTCCTGTTGACTTATGTTACGATGCTATGTTACGATGTTATGATGATGTTAAGTTATTGCATGTTTTACGTATGCTTTTGTTAAATAAATGTATGTTATGTTTTTGGCAAAAATGTTTATGTTAAAGTTTTATGTAAAGCTAGAACTGACCAGCGTAGCTGACTTTTTAGTATGCACATTCAGGTTAAGGGGAGGTTATGATGACAGACGGTGATGTTGGGCGGCTTGAGGAGTTACCCAGATGATATGAAGACTGGCATCCCGTTATGTTTTATTTATGTTAAGATTATGTTTAAGACAATGTTACGCTTCCGCATGTTGAACAATGTTATGTTATGTTTGAAATGAAATTTTCCGCTGTGTTATTTGGTATAAAAGTTTAAGAACTTTTTATGAATGAGTAAATCCAACAAGTGAGGCCTCCCGGGTTTGGGGCCTTACAAGTTGGTATCACAACAATAGTTTGATAGATTCGGACACTCCCAGTTTCTGAACTTAAACTGTGAATCAGACCGAAAGCGGATGCCAGTACGGGTAACTCGAGCCACAACATCTGGTATGAAAAAGTAGAGTATGTTCATGTAGTATGCCTTAGAAAGTAATATATTAGGACATGTGTTCTGATGAAATCACAAAGGTGGTCAAATAGAAGTCAAGGGTAATGTAATGGTTAATTGCAGATGGCCAGTGTATATTAACATCTTACAGTACTTGTTGAATTCTATTTGTTAACTAGCGTGATGACATTAGATTCCTTGTCTTATAGAACGAAATGGCGGGACGAAAGAGCGGAAGGCGTTGTGGGGGCTGTACCGGCGGTAGTAATAGGACTCCTGCTCGTCAGGAGTATAGTGAAGAGGGAAGTATCCACAGGGAGCCGAAAATCAGCATGCATGGAACTGAACGGACTCCCGTGGAAGAACAACACTTCACTTTCGAACCGGAAGTGAAGGCGGCTCTTGCACGCGAGTTTACTGAGTTGATGAAGGCTACCCTGCCAGATCTGCTGGCAGAGGCAATGAAGAAGGCTAATGAGGTGAGCGGGTCCAACACGGCAAGTGATGCCCCGATCATTGAGGCAGTTAACGCACCGCCTGCTCGCGATTGCGACTATAAGTCTTTCAAGGCATGCGATCCGCCGGCTCTCACTGGGAAGAAAGACGCGGTGGCTACGTTTGATTGGGTGATTCGTATGGAGGCTGCCATTCATCTGAGCGAATGCCGAGCGAGTCAAGTTGTGAAGTTTGCTGCTAACTCCTTGAGGGACCAAGTATCTCACTGGTGGGAAGGTGTACGTCAGGCTAAAGGGGATGAGGTGGTTGACTCAATGATGTGGAATGACTTGAAAACTATAGTAATCAAGAAATTATGTCCGAGGAAAGAGATTAAGAAGGTAGAGAGGGAATTTCTGGGTTTGAAGGCCGGGAGCATGACACGCTGGCAGTACACTACTCGATTCAATGAACTGGCACGTCTGGTGCCACGTCTCGTCATGAATGAGCAAAGAAAGATTGCCTGCTACATTCAGGGACCGCCGGACAAGGTCCACACCTACGTTAAGGCAAATGCTCCTATTACCTATGATTCGGTCGTAGAACTGAGTGGCGTGGTATTTTATGATTTGGAACTGAATGTTGTCGCTACTGATGAGCTGAAGAAGAAACCAAGTTTTGCGGCCAAACGATCTAGCGGGAGACTGTTTGGAGCTCGAGAGAAACAGGCTAGAGTGAGTGAGGCCGCAGTATGTGGGAAGTGTGGCAATAGGCATCTAGGTAAATGCAGAATGGGGACAAATTTGTGCTACAAATGTGGCAAGACTGGGCACTACTCCCGTGAATGCGTGCAAGGCATTAAATGTTATAAATGTGGTGAAAGCGGCCACATGAGCCGGGAATGCACTAAATCAAGAATGGGTGAAGCGGGAAAAGGGAAATGCCCTGAAAAGAAAGAAGACAGTCCCCGAGCGAAGACTCGAGCCTATGCGCTGACGCAGGAACAGACCAGGGTGGACCCCGATGTGGCGTCACGTACGTTTATCCTTGACAACACTTTTGTATCTGTGTTATTTGATTCGGGTGCCGGTAAGAGTTTTATATCTATGACTTTTTGTAAATGAGTAAAGTACACTGTGAGTAAGCTAGAAATGGCCTTTAGCGTAGAAACTATTGAGGGTAGAACTACGAGGTTGACTGATGTAGCTAACAATTCCACGATAAAAATAGAAGGCCATAGATTCCCCGTCAGGCTGTTCGTTACGGTTTTGGGTGGGTTTGATGTAGTTTTGGGTATGGATTGGCTAACTGCCAATGAAGCGCATATTATATGCAAACGAAAGATAATCCGACTCAAGGCCCCGGATGGAAGCAAAGTTGAGGTTTTTGGAGATCGTGACGCCCCGATGCCCAACATCATCTCGATGATTAAGGTAACAGATTACTTGAGGCGCGGATACGAGGCTTATCTGGTATACGTGATTGAAAAATATAAGGAAATGAAAGAACTAGATGATGTACCTGTGGTACGCAAGTACCCGGAGGTGTTTTCAGAGGACTTGCCTGGGATACCACCCGATAGAGAAATTGTGTTCCGAATTGACTGAGTACCAGATGCCCAACCCGTGGCTAAGGCTCCTTATCGACTAGCACACCTACACGAGTTACTTGAGAAATGGTTTATCCAGCCGAGCATCTCACATTGGTGTGCCCCGGTGTTGTTTGTAAAGAAGAAGGATGGTTCGATGAGAATGTGTATTGATTATCGCGAGATGAACAAACATACCATGAAGAACAAGTACCCTCTACCAAGGATCGACGACCCATTCGATCAATTGCAGGGCGCCAGTTGGTTCTCATAGATCAACCTTCGATCCGGGTACCATCAGTTGAAGGTAAGGGAAGAAGACATACCAAAAACCGCGTTTCACACGCGCTATGGACATTTTGAGTTCCGTGTAATGTCCTTCGGATTGACGAACGCCCCCGCAGCATTCATGGATTTGATGAATAGGGTGTGTCGACCGATGCTGGACCGATCGGTAATCGTGTTCATCGATGATATCCTCATCAACTCCAAGAATGAGGGTGATCACGCATGTCACTTGAAGGAGATGTTGGAGGCTCTGAAGAAGGAAACGTTGTATGTTAAGTTCTCCAAATGCGCATTCTGGCTTAGGGAAGTCCAATTCCTAGGTCACGTCATTAACCCGAACGGCATTATGGTTGACCCAGCAAAGATAATGACGGTAAGGGAATGGATTATTCCTAAGACGCCAACTGAAATCTGTAGTTTCTTGGGATTGGCTGGCTACTATCGGAGATTCATCCAGGATTTCTCAAAAATGGCTTCGCCGTTGACAAAATTGACTCAAAAGAAGGAAAACTACGAATGGGGTTCGACCCAGGATGAGGCGTTTAAGGAATTGAAGGAGAAGCTAACCCAAGCTCCAGTCTTAGCCCTTCTCGAGGGCAATGAAGACTTAGTGGTATACTACCTTTACGGGGTGAAGTTTACTATTTACTCCGACCACAAAAGTTTGAAGTACATCTTCGAACAGAGGGAGCTTAGTATGAGGCAGAGACGATGGTTGAAACTCCTGAAAGATTATGACTGTGAAATCATATACCATCCTCGAAAGGCAAACGTGATGGCTGGCGCTCTAAGCCGAAAGGATGTGCCTGCTCCTATTAGAGTGAAATCTTGCCAGTTGGTGGTAACATCGGATGTGATGAGGGAAATTGAAAAGGATCAAGATGAGGAGGAAAACATAAAGAAGGAAAGGATGGTTGGCCAACTGGACAAGTTGGAATATAACACCCTTGGTGTTAGGACACGTTTTGGACGGGTATGGATACCTATGGGTGGCGAACTTAGAACCAAGATCTTGGATGAGGCTCATAAGTCTCGTTACTCTATCCATCCCAGTACCAACAAAATGTACCAAGATCCGAGGAATGAATACCGGTGGCCTGGAATGAAACATGAAGTGACAAAGTAAGTAAGCAAGTGCTTGACTTGCTCGCAAGTAAAGGCTGAACACCAGAAACCGTATGTGAAGATTCAACAGCTTGATATACCAGAATGGAAGTGGGAACACATTACCATGGACTTCATAACCAAGCTACCTCGCATAGCTAAAGGTCATGACACCTTTGGGTAATTGTGAACCGTCTAACAAAGAGTGCACATTTCCTACCTATTCGCGAGACGTTCTCATCGGAAAGGTTAGCGGGGGTATTTATTAACGAAGTAGTAGCACGGCATGGGATGCCTTTGACGATCGTATCTGACCGGGACATACGATTCACATCGAGGTTCTGGAAAATATTTCACAAGGCGATGGGCACGAGACTCAATATTAGTACGGCATACCACCCACAAACGGATGGTCAGTCCAAAAGTACCATTCAGACATTGGAGGATATGCTTCGTGCTTGTGTTATCGACTTCGGTGGCAGTTGGGACAATCACATGTCGTTGGCCGAATTCTCCGACAACAACAGTTATCACTCGACGATCGGCATGTCGCCCTACGAGCTGTTGTATGGGAGGAGGTGCAAGACCCCGGTCTGTTGGGGTGAGATTGGACAAAAAGAATTGGGAAGTCTCGAAGTCGTTAAAGAGACGTCAGAAAGGTTTGACCATTAGGGCACGAATGAAGGCCGCCCAAGAAGGTCAGAAATCCTACGCGGATAAACGACGAAGGCCTATTAAATTTAACGTTGGGGACATAGCGATGTTGAATGTATCCCTTTGGAAGGGAATCATACGATTCAGAAAAAGAGGAAAGTTAAGTCCAAGGTTTGTCGGACCATTCAGGATAATGGCACGGGTTGGTGAAGTCGCTTATCGGTTGGAGTTGCCTGATGAATTAAGTGGGATTTATCCTACCTTCCATGTATCACACTTGTGAAAGTGTTTGGCGGATGAATTGGCTCACGTACCACTTACTGATGTCTTGCCCGCCAGCGTCAACAGCAACAAGACCAGTGCCAGCTTTGAAACATCGAGGCAAACAGCCTTAACTACATTGAGGAACCCGTGGCCATCTTAGACAGGAAGGAGAAGCGTTTGCTTAATAATTTTATTCAATTGTTTAAAGTCTAATGGAAGCACCGGAAGGGATCGGAATCTACTTGGGAAACGGAGACGGAAATGAGGGAGTCGTACCTTCAACTATTTGACATATGATAGGTTTCGGGGACGAAACCTATTGTAAGGGGGGGTAGACTTGTAACATCCTAAAAATAAAATCACGATTAAAAATAACAGGTTAAAAGCGAGACGAACGGAATAAACGAATGAGCCGTGATGGGCCGGGCCAGATGGGTCGGCGAACTTGAGGGGAGGAGTTTCCTCCCTTTAAATAGCCAACATACTCCATAATATCTCATTTGCAAGTTCTAGAGAGAGAAACCGTAGAGAGAGAAAGTTGGCGGATCGACCCGAGATTGAAGAAGTGTGTTAATCCATAGCTCGTGAGAAAAACCTCCAAATTAGAAGCTCGATACATGTAACAATCTGATCTAGATCTGAGTTTTTGTTCGCTTTGGGGTTTTTCGTGTTTTGGATAAAAGTATAGCATTTTTACGTATGAAACTTGAATATAAACCTAGATTTAGCATCTAGAATGAAAAGCAAACGTTTTGAACGTAAAAAGTTTGGATCTTGACGAGGTCGGATCTGCATGCAAAAAGTTAGGGTTTTTGCGGGGAAGAAGGCCGCCCGCAAGCAGGTCCTGCGTACTTATCAAGTACGCAAGAAGAAAAGCATGCGTACTTATCAAGTACGCAAGAAGCGAAGAATGCGTACTTATCAAGTACGCATGAAGCGACACCTGCGTACTTATCAAGTACACATGAAGCGAAGCCTGCGTACTTATCAAGTATGCATGAAGCAAAGAATGTGTACTTATCAAGTATGCAAGAAGAGAAGCCTGCGTACTTATTAAGTACGCAAGAACAAGGCCCTGCGCACTTGCTAAGTGCCCAGGCATCAGGTCTATGGGTATTTATAGCTGGTCAGTGAAGTCAGTATGTTCACCTAAAATAGAACGAGTAAACTGTTAGAGTCGGGATTAGGTCTGATGTGTATTTAACTAATCAATTCAGATCGGAAGTGACGTTGTTGGACCTTTGTTTAGGACAACCCAAATTAGCTTATCAGGTGAGTTCTAGAAGCCTTCTAAAATGCATTAATTAATGTTTTTGGGTTAGTGTGCATACATACGAAATGATGTTTTACGAAACGATGTTTATGAAACGATGTCTTACGAAATGATGTGTGACAATCCGGACTTTTCCAGTTAACCCCGTTAGAAAAATCCAGTTAAAGTTAACTGAAATTAACTTTATTCAAACTTCAGGGACTATTTCTATCAATATTCCAAACTTAAACTTCAGGGACTAGTTATGTCAATAGCTCAAACTATTCTGTTGACTTTTGGAAAGTCAAAATCCAATCTGTTGACTTTAAAAGTCAAAGTTAACCAAGAACTAACTCCATTCAAGCCTAAGGGACCTATTCTGCCAATTTGCAAACCTCAATTTCCACTAAAAACCTCAGGGACCAATTCTGCAATTATTAGATTGTCAGTTTGTTGACTTTTGAAAGTCAAACATCGCAAACTCTTGGAATTGAGCCGTTTCTAGTTGATATCCAGTGATATTGAAACCGATTATCACGATCTAACCGTTTCTAATCGTTATCATTATCCTTAATTCCGACATTGAAGCAAATTAAACGCAATTAAACCCAAATTAAACTCAAAACCGTCGAGCATAACCTGATTCCATCAAATTCGTCACAATCTGACATTACTCTCATGAATTGAAGCTTCTCACACCCTCGAAGAATTCTCCTGAAGTGTTTGCACAACCTGCATTGGCCGGAGAATCATCAGAACTCGCCGGAAAGCAACCTGTGCAGCTGACACCTGCATCTACTCGAACTCCATCAATTCGATACGCATTCTGGTAAATCTTTAATCCAATTACTTCGTTTTCATTCTGTAAAGCTAAGCCCCGTGTTAATTCGGGCTTACATCATCAATTCGATCGAGTTCTTGATTCTAGGGTTCATCACTTGACTGAATCAGTCGAACCCTAATCTAGGCACGATGAAAATGAAATTAATATCTGCAGAAAGATTTGCAACATCATTTTTATTAAAAGCCCTTTGCCAATTTCAAGTTTTAATATCGAAATCTCTGCAGCCCGTAATTAGGGTTCATATGAACCCTATCTGTCGAATTCGATCCTAAACCATTTTTAAATCAAATTAAAGTATACCATTAGCTTAGTAATCATATACTCATTGAAAGCCCTCTGTAAATTTGTCATTCTATTATCGAATTCATATCAATCTGGAAATTAGGGTTCTTGTGTTTCTGAAATTGGGGTTTTCGATCTTAGATTGAAAAGAAACGAAATTAATTTACATGATCAGTTTCGAAATGCCCCGTTTATCAAAAGCCCTATGGTTTTAATCAAATCCATTATCTAAATCTTTCGAATCGATTCAAAGTATTTTTATTACTCTTTTCGGTACAAAACTCGATAATTAGACAGCCTAATCATGCTCGTTTTCGAATTGGATTGTATGCTCAGGTTCGTAATTCACTGAGCAACAATTCTTGTTTTCTGTTTGGCTCGATCCATCGCCCAAATCGATGGATATCGAACGGATTCGATCGTGGGCGATTTAGGGAGGGAAACCACTCGAAACCGGATGTTAAATCAATTTTGATCCGGATTCTTTCGCGATGACCCTAGCGGGCGTGATGGTTAAAGTCGAGAGCGTGTGTGGGAGAGACCCGGGTTCGAGGCCGGGCTCCCACACTATTATTTTTGGGGCGATTTTTATTAAATAAAAATATATATAAATTCAACCTATATTATTATAAACCTATTTAAACGCGTTTTGGCCCGAGAATTGACCCGAGAGCTCGGGTTTGAAATTAATGAAAAACTATATTATTATTACCGTTTTTAAAATAATAAACTCTTCGCATTTCCAACCCGCGATCCCGTGAAAAATAATATGATTATATTATTTTGAACCCGTATTAAATATTTTTAAAATATTATAAACGTTATATTGTTTTCAATCCATTCGTGACCGTTCGTGACTATTGCTTTAAACTAAATGATATAAAAGTGTATTATTTACCTACGTTATTTATCCGATTTAAAAATAATATAAATTATTATTTTCCACTCCGAGAATAAATTGTCTAATCGTTCGTATTTAAAATAATATATATATATTATATTATTTCTTAAGCGTCGTAAGCGACTCGATCAAAAGAAAATAATTATCCTATTATTATCCATTGTCGACGTCCGACGCGTTCGTTTATTTTAAATCCTTAGAACAAGTTAGGACATCCTAACTTTCCGTGTCGTCGTCACAAATCCCGAATCGTCCCTAATTGTTGTGTTGTATTGTTAGGTCACACGTAAGTCGTTTAAGGCTTACACCCGTGGTTTCAAATTCCTACAGCGTGACCCGATCTTTCACTCGAAATCAGGTGAGTTTCACGGCCCCTTTTTACCTGTTTTACTATTGGGGGAGAAACATGCTTACACACAAACGTATTTTACTTGTTTTCCTGTTGAGGAAGAAACAAACATGAAACACCAATTATCATACTTTTACTTGTTTTCCCCGTGGGGGAGAAACAGGTACGCAAGCAAATATATTTTTTCCCGCCAGGGGAGAAAACATGACGCAACTATTTGATTATGGTACTTTATATGATATCACTGTTGAGACTAAGCGTAACATGCTATCACAGAAAGTCCTCATCTTATTTCGAACCGTTAATATGGATCTTAGCGAGGTAATGTTTAGTAGTACTACTGGGTTTGACAAATCCCACCCGCGTTAGTCGCGCTAACTCGATTGGATATCGAACGGGTGAAATGTTAGCCTACTCACATGTGCCAGAGTTGATAGACCTGGCAGGAGGCATACAAACACAGTCAGCTTCGGTTGCGATCGCTTTAGTAAAACATGAACATAGGTTAGCTACCTATAGATATGCATATTGAAAGTATGTAAACTTGAAACCTGTGAACTCACCAACCTCATGTTGACACTTTTTCTTACATGTTTCTCAGGTCGCTTTGGCACAGGTTGCGCACTTAGGACATGCATGGAGTCCTACTGTCATATCATACATTTCAAATACTTTAAACAGTTTATTTAATTACATTAATCGACGCTTGTTGCGTGTAATTACTTTTGATTTCATATTAACGTTTACACTTCCGCATTAACTCTGAACTTTTATGTTTTGACATTTCAAGTCCCATATAGTGTCGTTTGACGTAACTAATGACTTAGATCCTGGTGTGTCACCTTCCAAACGGTAAAACTCCGTTAGTTGAAATTGGGGTGTGACAGATTGGTATCAGAGCCATTGGTTATAGAGAACTGGGATTGCATACTAGACTATAACCTCACACATTAGTTACACGGCACAGACACTTATATGTGATACATATAGCAACTATACATACATTGCAGTGCAGGCATGTAACACCATCCGTATCACCCTCAGTTGGCAAGGGACACATCATTTGCATTGTATCATCATTCCCAGTGGCGACACTCGGGGAATCATCGGAACATCATCCTCTCCCGTTCGAGGGCAGCGAGACGGAGCCTTCGGAGGAGTCACTTACATCACCATCACCTGTTGGGTATGGTGGGCTTTCTCAAGTCCATGTTATGGACGACACTCAGCACTAACGCGTATCTCCTTGGGAATTAGGATCGTCGGAGGCGAGTCCCTACTGTACCCACTAGCAACAATACGCCGAATGAAGGCAGACCGTTACACGCATTATTGCAGAATCTGTTGACACATAGATGTCATCACTTTCCCGAGCCATGGGCTCGCTTCTTTGGTCAATATTCTGTTGAGAATAGATTGACCACAAAGTTGAGAACGCATATTCAAACCCTATCCTGACTCAGTTGAAAGGACGGCTACTATGCTGCTTCCTATAACTTGTATTCATGAATTAGTTTCATTTCTCGAAGTCGCACTTCATGTACATGTTTGTTACATGTTCTCATTTACAATCCGCTGGATTGGACTCCTGTATTGTGTTTCACTCGAGTGAATACTCATATCAAACCATCCTTGACTACTCATCCTGATATGAGTCCTAGTCGATCAACTTATGGTTGATGACTACTCCTTTCAATGACTGATCATATCTGACAACACTCTATACTCAACAATATAACCTAAAGGATATTATGACACAGGACAGGGAGAACAAGGGTGAGCATGCAAAGCAAATTATCATTACGGGTGCACACGTAATAATAATTTGAAGTGCATGTAAGTCCTGGTGAAACCTAGTGTGTGGATAAATGGTCCTAATCAGTGATCTACAAACTTAAACTTCCACTGTCAGTAGAAGTTCTTGTAACCTACTCAACGACTAGTTGGTATCGTTAAACTCGTTCAACAGTTGATAGACGCGACTATCAGGTTGAAGATGTCTATGGACACATAGAACTATCATTAATGAAATCCATCAATGTTATTCTCACTCATGTAAGAGTCTTAGTGAAATTAAGACACTCATCTAAACGTGATCATAGAAACCATCTTGATTGAAACTCTAATAGAATCTCATAGCAAACTTATCGATTCCAACTATGTACACCGAATTTGAGAAATTCTTTCTATGCTAACACGTTATTCCTTACACTCCAACAATAGATCGCATTTGACCTTATTACCTCATCTTGTGACTAATCCTTAGTCTAACTTTGAATTTACCCCAGCATACTCAATCTTGTAAACGGATTTCTTTCTTCACGAAATGATCCTGTTGATCCAATGACATTAGGAAACGAAGATTTAACCTAACCAACCATCAGTTGAACGCAACTACTTAGACATACATCCTATATCTTATGCTACTGGAATCTATATCTCATTAGACTTTTCATTCTTACATGTGAACCTATTCCCTTAGCCTATGCATTGGCTGACACTTGCCTTATAAGCGCAGGTCTCACTAGAAGACTCAGTATGACTACACAAATTCCATATTAGTGTGTCGTGCTCCAACTCTATTAAAAGCCAAGTATACTATTGAGATAGCAGACGCTCAGAAAATCGAAACAACTCGCATTCTTACAGATGTAAACTAGTATTGGTTAGTCAAAAGCTTGACATTGACCTTATGCCAGTCACACTCGGCAGCTTCGACGTAATTGTCGGTATGGATTGGTTATCTAAGAACCAAGCCGAAATGATTTGTCGTGAGCAAATTTGTTCGCCTACCTCTCCCGAGTGGAGAAACCGTTTCTGTCCAAGGAGAAAAGAGTGGGGTTGTCGTGGGCATCATATCTTTCGTGAAAGCACAAAAGCATATACGTAAAGGTCATATTGTCATTCTGGCTCTCGTCGCCGAGCAGCCATATGAGGAGAAGAAGATTGACGACATACCGATCATTCGTGATTATCCGGAATTATTTCCTGAAGATCTGCCTGGTCTTCCGCCGCATCGTTAAGTCGAATTCCAAATTGATCTAACACCCGGAGCAACGCCTATTGTTCGGGCACCCTGTAGACTTGCACCTAGTGATTTTCTAGAACTATCCATACAACTGCAAGATTTGTTGGATAAAGAGTTCATCCGACCTAGTTCATCGCCATGGGGAGCTCCAGTCCTATTTGTCAACAAAGAAGGATGAGACTTTCCGCATGTGCATCGACTATCGTGAGCTGAACAAAGTAACGACCCATAATCGTTATCCTCTACCCCGCATAGATGATATATTTGATCAACTGCAAGGATCAAGCTTCTATTCCAAGATAGATCTTAGATCTGGTTACCATCAATTGAGAGTCTGAGATGAGGATATCTCTGAGACTGCTTTCAGGACAAGGTACGACCACTATGAGTTTATGGTTATGCCTTTCGGATTAACCAACGCACCCGCGGTATTCATGGACCTCATGAACCGTGTGTGTAAACCCTACCTTGATCAGTTTGTCATCGTTTTCATTGATGATATCTTCATTTATTCCAAGAACAAGGAGGAACATCTACGTTTAATCCTGGAGTTACTTAAAAAGGAGCAGCTGTATGCTAAGTTTTTCAAGTGTGAATTCTGGATCCGGGAAGTTCAATTCTTAGGACATGTGGTTAACGAGAAGGGAATACATGTCGATCCATCAAAGATTGAAGCCATCAAGAATTGGGCAGCACCGACGACTCCGACGACTCCGACAGAGGTGCGACAATTTCTGGGATTGGCTGGTTATTATCGGCGATTCATCGAGGGATTCTCTAAGATTGCACAACCTCTCACTGCCTTAACTCAAAAGGGTAAAGCCTATAACTGAGACGGTAACCAGGAGTCAGCATTTCAACATCTTAAGCAGAAACTTTGCAGTGCACCTATTCTAGCTCTTCCGGAGGGAACGGATGATTTTGTGGTGTATTGTGACGCATCTATTCAGGGTCTGGGTTGTGTGTTAATGCAACGAGAAAAGGTGATCGCATATGCATCGCGTCAGCTAAAGATTCACGAGAAAAACTACACCACTCATGATCTAGAGTTGGGAGCCGTAGTTTTCGAACTTAAGATATAGAGACACTACTTGTACGGTACCAACTGCACCATCTACACCGATCACAAGAGTCTTCAGCATATCTTCGAGCAGAAAGAGCTAAACATGAGACAGCGTCGTTGGGTCGAGCTCTTGAATGATTACGACTGCGTAATTCGATATCACCCGGGTAAGGCTAATGTTATAGCCGATGCCCTAAATCGAAAGGAAACCAAACCCAAACAAGTTCGAGCATTACAGCTTACTATTCACCCCGGATTATCTGACAAAATCCGTAGTGCTCAATTTGAAGCTCTGAAAGAGGAAAACCTACCGCTAGAAGGTACACGCGGTATGGAAGCACAACTCGAGATCAAATCTGACGGCATTCGCTACTTCGCCGAACGAGTATGGGTTCCAATATTCGGAAACTTAAGGGAACTAGTCATGGATGAGACTCATAAATCTCGTTACTCTATTCATCCAGGTTCCGACAAGATGTACCATGACCTAACGGTGCTATATTGGTGGCCAAAGATGAAGGCCGATATAGCCACCTATGTGAGCAAGTGCCTGACTTGCGCAGAGGTCAAGGTAGAATATCAAAAGCCTTCTGGTCTTCTACAACAACCAGAGATTCCCATGTGAAAATGGGAGCAGATATCCATGGGCTTTATCACAAAATTGCCACAAACTCCTACCGGATGTGATACCATTTGGGTAATCGTTGATCGTTTAACAAAGTCCGCTCACTTCTTAGCAATCAAGGGAACAGACAAGATGGAAAAACTTACTCGCATTTACTTGAAAGAAGTAGTATCTCGGCACGGGGTGCCAATCTCTATCATTTCGGATCGTGATGCACGATTCACTTCTCATTTCTGGCAGTCATTGCATAAAGCCTTAGGCACGCGTATAGATATGAGCACAACAAACCATCCTCAAACTGATGGACAAACTGAACGTACTATCCAAACTCTGGAGGACATGCTACGAGCTCGTGTGATCGATTTCGGTAACACTTGGGAGTCTCACCTACCGTTGGTGGAGTTCTCCTACAACAACAACTATCACACTAGCATCAAGGCAGCTCCATTTGAAGCACTTTACGGACGGAAATGCCGTTCTCCCATTTGTTGGACCGAGGTTAGGGATAGCCAACTCACAGGTCCTGAACTTGTATTTGAAACTTCCGAAAAGATCGTTCAAATTAGAAACCGTATGCGCGGCAGCTCGTGATCGTCAAAAGAGCTATGCCGACAAGCGTCGTAAACCCTTAGAGTTTCAAATAGGTGACATGGTCTTACTCAAAGTCTCACCTTGGGAAGGTGTCATTCGTTTCGGGAAACGAGGTAAACTGAATCCTCGTTATGTTGGACCTTTCAAAATATTAAAGAGAATCGGACCAGTCGCGTACCAGCTGGACCTACCTGAAAGACTTAGTGGTGTACACAACGTCTTTCACATCTCAAATTTAAAGAAATGCCTGGCAGATGAATCACTCGCAGTTCCTCTGGAGGAACTACATGTTGATGAACAGTTACGTTTCATCGAAGAACCTGTGGAAATCATGGATAGGGAAGTTAAAACGTTAAAGCACAGTAAGATTCCTATTGTTCGAGTCCGTTGGAACTCGAAACGCGAACCAGAATTCACTTGGGAGCGCGAGGATCAGATGATGCGCAAATTTCCTAATCTGTTCAAGCACCCCGCGTCAAATTCCTAAGGTACTATTTTAATTTTCGGGACGAAAATTCTTTCAACTAGGGAATGATGTGAAACCCCAAGAAAAAAAAAAAAAATTTTGTTATTTTAATTTTCGGGACGAAAATTCTTTCAACTAGGGAATGATGTGACAATCCGGACTTTTCCAGTTAACCCCGTTAGAAAAATCCAGTTAAAGTTAACTGAAATTAACTTTATTCAAACTTCAGGGACTATTTCTGTCAATATTCCAAACTTAAACTTCAGGGACTAGTTATGTCAATAGCTCAAACTATTCTGTTGACTTTTGGAAAGTCAAAATCCAATCTGTTGACTTTAAAAGTCAAAGTTAACCAAGAACTAACTCCATTCAAGCCTAAGGGACCTATTCTGCCAATTTGCAAACCTCAATTTCCACTAAAAACCTCAGGGACCAATTCTGCAATTATTAGATTGTCAGTTTGTTGACTTTTGAAAGTCAAACATCACGAACTCTTGGAATTGAGCCGTTTCTAGTTGATATCCAGTGATATTGAAACCGATTATCACGATCTAACCGTTTCTAATCGTTATCATTATCCTTAATTCCGACATTGAAGCAAATTAAACGCAATTAAACCCAAATTAAACTCAAAACCGTCGAGCATAACCTGATTCCATCAAATTCGTCACAATCTGACATTACTCTCGTGAATTGAAGCTTCTCACACCCTCGAAGAATTCTCCTGAAGTGTTTGCACAACCTGCATTGGCCGGAGAATCATCAGAACTCGCCGGAAAGCAACCTGTGCAGCTGACACCTGCATCTACTCGAACTCCATCAATTCGATACGCATTCTGGTAAATCTTTAATCCAATTACTTCGTTTTCATTCTGTAAAGCTAAGCCCCGTGTTAATTCGGGCTTACATCATCAATTCGATCGAGTTCTTGATTCTAGGGTTCATCACTTGACTGAATCAGTCGAACCCTAATCTAGGCACGATGAAAATGAAATTAATATATGCAGAAAGATTTGCAACATCATTTTTTTTAAAAGCCCTTTGCCAATTTCAAGTTTTAATATCGAAATCTCTGCAGCCCGTAATTAGGGTTCATATGAACCCTATCTGTCGAATTCGATCCTAAACCATTTTTAAATCAAATTAAAGTATACCATTAGCTTAGTAATCATATACTCATTGAAAGCCCTCTGTAAATTTGTCATTCTATTATCGAATTCATATCAATCTGGAAATTAGGGTTCTTGTGTTTTTGAAATTGGGGTTTTCGATCTTAGATTGAAAAGAAACGAAATTAATTTACATGATCAGTTTTGAAATGCCCCGTTTATCAAAAGCCCTATGGTTTTAATCAAATCCATTATCTAAATCTTTCGAATCGATTCAAAGTATTTTTATTACTCTTTTCGGTACAAAACTCGATAATTAGACAGCCTAATCATGCTCGTTTTCGAATTGGATTGTATGCTCAGGTTCGTAATTCACTGAGCAACAATTCTTGTTTTCTGTTTGGCTCGATCCATCGCCCAAATCGATGGATATCGACCGGATTCGATCGCGGGCGATTTAGGGAGGGAAACCACTCGAAACCGGATGTTAAATCAATTTTGATCCGGATTCTTTCGCGATGACCCTAGCGGGCGTGATGGTTAAAGTCGAGAGCGTGTGTGGGAGAGACCCGGGTTCGAGGCCGGGCTCCCACACTATTATTTTTGGGGCGATTTTTATTAAATAAAAATATATATATATTCAACCTATATTATTATAAACCTATTTAAACGCGTTTTGGCCCGAGATTTGACCCGAGGGCTCGGGTTTGAAATTAATGAAAAACTATATTATTATTACCGTTTTTAAAATAATAAACTCTTCGCATTTCCAACCCGCGATCCCGTGAAAAATAATATGATTATATTATTTTGAACCCGTATTAAATATTTTTAAAATATTATAAACGTTATATTGTTTTCAATCCATTCGAGACCGTTCGTGACTATTGCTTTAAACTAAATGATATAAAAGTGTATTATTTACCTACGTTATTTATCCGATTTAAAAATAATATACATTATTATTTTCCACTCCGAGAATAAATTGTCTAATCGTTCGTATTTAAAATAATATATATATTATATTATTTCTTAAACTTCGTAAGCGACTCGATCAAAAGAAAATAATTATCCTATTATTATCCATTGTCGACGTCCGACGCGTTCGTTTATTTTAAATCCTTAGAACAAGTTAGGATATCCTAACTTTCCGTGTCGTCGTAACAAATCCCGAATCGTCCCTAATTGTTGTGTTGTATTGTTAGGACACACGTAAGTCGTTTAAGGCTTACACCCGTGGTTTCAAATTCCTACACCGTGACCCGATCTTTCACTCGAAATCAGGTGAGTTTCACGGCCCCTTTTTACCTGTTTTACTATTGGGGGAGAAACATGCTTACTCAGAAACGTATTTTACTTGTTTTCCTGTTGAGGAAGAAACAAACATGAAACACCAATTATCATACTTTTACTTGTTTTCCCCGTGGGGGAGAAACAGGTACGCAAGCAAATATATTTTTTCCCGCCAGGGGAGAAAACATGACGCAACTATTTGATTATGGTACTTTATATGATATCACTGTTGAGACTAAGCGTAACATGCTATCACAGAAAGTCCTCATCTTATTTCGAACCGTTAATATGGATCTTAGCGAGGTAATGTTTAGTAGTACTACTGGGTTTGACAAATCCCACCCGCGTTAGTCGCGCTAACTCGATTGGATATCGAACGGGTGAAATGTTAGCCTACTCACATGTGCCAGAGTTGATAGACCTGGCAGGAGGCATACAAACACAGTCAGCTTCGGTTGCGAGCGCTTTAGTAAAACATGAACATAGGTTAGCTACCTATAGATATGCATATTGAAAGTACATAATCTGGAAAACACACTCTTATTGTAAACTTGAAACCTGTGAACTCACCAACCTCGTGTTGACACTTTTTCTTACATGTTTCTCAGGTCGCTTTGGCACAGGTTGCGCACTTAGGACATGCATGGAGTCCTACTGTCATATCATACATTTCAAATACTTTAAACAATTTATTTAATTACATTAATCGACGCTTGTTGCGTGTAATTACTTTTGATTTCATATTAACGTTTACACTTCCGCATTAACTCTGAACTTTTATGTTTTGACATTTCAAGTCCCATATAGTGTCGTTTGACGTAACTAATGACTGAGATCCTGGTGTGTCACCTTCCAAACGGTAAAACTCCGTTAGTTGAAATTGGGGGTGTGACATGATGTTTACGAGATGATGTTTATGAGATGTTTTTCCAAATGAATTTTACGAAAGGTTTACGAAAGAGATGACGTTTTGTTTAATAAAACGTATGAATGCTTTAACTAAACTGAGGTAAAGGTTTTGTGAAAGTCACGAATGAACGATTCTGCCACGAGTTCCTACGGGAACTAGGGTATGCATGTATGTATTGGCCTTACCCTTATGGAGGGCCTTTGTGGCTAGCTAACGGTTGTAAAACTGGTCGATGACGATGGGGTGACGACGGTCACCAATGGGATTACCGGGATCTCGATGGTAGGTACTATTCCTTGCGGGGAAACAGTGCCAAAGTTATGTTCTGTCTACCTAGAGGTAACGAGCCTTAGGAGACATATGTTTGGTCCACCTAGAGGTAACGAGCCTTAGGAGACCTGGGTGACGGATGACTTAGAGGTAACGAGCCTTAAGTTCATCCGCTGGTATGCGATGTATGGAATTGACGGTTACGAGAAGTCGCATATTCGGTTCCTGTTGACTTATGTTATGATGCTATGTTACGATGTTATGATGATGTTAATTTATTGCATGTTTTACGTACGCTTTTGTTAAATAAATGTATGTTATGTTTTTGGCAAAAATGTTTATGTTAAGGTTTTACGTAAAGCTAGAACTCACCAGCGTAGCTGAATTTTTAGTATGCACATTCTGGTTAAGGCCAGGTTATGATGGCGGACGGTGATGCTGGGCGGCTTGAGGAGTTACCCGGATGAAATAAAGACTGGCATCCCGTTATGTTTTATTTATGTTATGATTATGTTTAAGACAATGTTACGCTTCCGCATGTTGAACAATGTTATGTTATGTTTGAAATGAAATTTTCCGCTACGTTATTTGGTATTCAAGTTTAAGAACTGTTTGTGAATGAGTAAATCCGACAAGTGAGGCATCCCGAGTTTGGGGCCTTACACCGTGAAGCTTCAGTTCTTACCCAAAACCTTAGTTTTGCATGGATTCAGATCTGGATCGATTAATTTGTCAAGTTTGGAACTTTTTACGTTCAAAACGTGTATTTTTCCGCTCGTGATTCCAGATCTGAGGTCTTTTTATTGTTTGACCCGTAAAAGCCCGACCTTTATGAGTAAAAACCCGTAAAACCCATTTCAAGGAAAAACATAGAAAAATGAGATTTTCTTACCTCGAATCAACTCCTTCCTTTAGCAATCCTTCTCCCGAGCAGTGTAGCAAGGTAGAGGGTCGATCCTCAACTCAATCCAAAGCTTTCTCTCTCTACGGTTTCTCTCTCTAAAAGTGAAATTTAGGATTCGGATACGGATAGTGAAATCTACTGTCCGAAATTTTTTGATATCCGAAAATTCGGATATCTGACTTTGAACACCTCTAGTAACGAAATTTCGGTTTTTGATTTTGTTATAACCGTTAGGTTTCGGTTTTTGGTTTTCAGTTTTTACAATGGGTTCGGTTCAGTTTCGGTTTTAAAACCAATTGGGCTTGAAAATTTTGAGGAAAAAGAAAAATGGCGCAAAATAATGAACATGGGTTTGAAATTTTGGGCCTAAATACTTTTTACTAATTAATGATTATCACATATTTTGGCCTAAATATTATGGGCTATAAAAATTATTAGTTTTTTAAAAAAAGACTCAACATAAAAAATAAAGTTGATAATTTATAAATTCAATAAATATAAATAATAACCAACAATTAATGCAAATACGTGTAACACAAATATGAATACACTTTTAACATACAAGCACACAACATAATATAATATATATTATGAAATATTGAAACGTGTATGCAAACAATGTATAATTAAAGTATATGTATATGTTCGGTTCGGTTCGGTTTTTTCGGTTTTCAAGAAATACAAAACCGAAACCAAACCGTAATTTTCGGTTTTCAAAAAATACAAAACCAAAACCGTCGGTTTTTTCGTGCAGTTTTTTTGGTGATTTAGGTTTAGGTTCGGTTAATTTGGTTTTTTGCTCACCCCTAGTTGTAACTGTAGAAAATCCTATCTTGTGGTTTCTGTTGAACAAATTATGCACACATTAGTGTTCCATATATCATTTACAATAAGTGTTTCCTAAGATTTGGGTCACTGTTTCCTGATAACACTATTAACAATTTCAAGAAAAATTAGATACCATTAAAGAACACTCCCTCTTGCTCCATGATTTAACGCTTTGACCTTTTTGTGTCAAACCAACTAACAATTTAAGGCTTTGACTAAAACTAATAGACCCCAATTTAGTTTATCCACTTCAAAACTCAACAAAAATGTCAAACATGAACACCTATCATCTTTTTATTAACGATGACTTCTTTAGGTCAAATTACCTAAATTTTGTAACATCAACACTTGTTTTTTTAAAGAAAATTAATGAAATCCATATTAATTTTGTACCTAATCATTAGGTTATCAAGGATGCTAAACACACAAAATTATTAGTTATGTGATTATAGGAAATGTATTAAGACTTACTTATAACACGTAAGTCCATTTCAAGACCCAAAAGTTCAAGAAGCTTGAAGCCATCCATGTCTAGCATATGAACATCATTGATCACAAGGTCAAACCTGTTTCGATTTTCCCTTAACATCTTCTACGCTGTTCTTGCTTCATTTGTGATTGTAACTAGTAGGGGTGTTCAAAATTATCCGTATCCGAAAACGAACCCGAAATATCCAAAATTATGAATCCGAATTATTCAAAAATGTCACACCCCAACCGACGGCGGAAACGTCGGGGCGTGACATGTAGACTGTTCATGAGCACAAGGTTGACTAGATTTCAATATTTAATCATCAATTTCATTTCAAACAATCCAAACACTACCAAATTCAAGAAAGTACATAAACGAAACACATAGTATTCTTTATTTAATTTTAACTAAGTCCAAAGCCTATGTGTAGCATGTCTTGATCAAACTCACACATTAGCACCTGAAACATGAATAAAATAAAGTCAACTAAAAAGTTGGTGAGCATACACAGGCGAATACATAGATAGTGTGTAGATATAAATAATCAAATCCTACATAAGATGATAAAATAAGGCATTTACGGGGACCAGCTATTGTGTAACCAAAGTATAATCAAACCTTTGTAACTAGCATGCAAATTGTGTTGTAGGTAACAATCACCCCAATTTGGGTGGGTTTGTCAGACTCAATAGATCTATCATTGTTAACCGTCGGCTTGAATAGTTAATGATTGCACATAAATTGCACACAAAAGTTAACACACCTAGCACTCAAACATAAAGCTCAAATTTGCACACATGAATGTAAAGAGAATTTGTATTTGTGTAGTTTGTGTAAATGTAAGCAATTGTTTGTATAAAGTTCATGTTTTACCCCAAAAAGTGTAAAAGAGTAAAAGGGGCTATGTAATACTCACTTGATTTAAAGGTGTAGTAAACACGAGAGACTAGGTAGTAACGTAATCCTTGTAATGCACAACGTTAACCTAAAGTGTATTGCGTATGAACATATATTAATAAAATATCTAAATGAAAGTCTAGGGTTTCAATGGATATGAGTATAAGGAATCATATACCGAGTTCATGACGAATTATGAAAAAGGGTTGTGTAGGTGTTGACTAAAATGAAAACAATTTGAAATGAATAGTTTAATTATATTATTTATGAATTTGAAACGTTACAAAAATGCTTATAACACGGAGGAAATAATATATAAAGTGTATTATTTTTAATTTGAGTCACGGAACAAAATAATGGGAAAATATATTATTTTATAAATGGATTATAATAATAATATCGGTTTGCAAGACCAAACCCGGATCCACGGGTGGCTTCCGGTTTCAAATCAACTTAATACTTATTGTTGTGAAAATATAAATATAAATATAAATAAAAAATTTGACAAAGGTTTCCTCACACACACGACCGTGCCTAAGACAAGGCACGAACGTGTTAAGATCATGGACGCGACCGTGCTGGTCAGGGGCGTGACCGTGTTGATCAAACAGAGGACACAACAAGGCTGATCACTAGGCACGACCGTGTCTGGGCCAGGCATGACCGTGTCTAGGGTTCTCTAGGCATGACCTTGTCTGGCTAGTAGGCACGACTAGGTCATGTATGGGGCACGACTGTGCTCGGATAGGCACGACCGCGCTAGCAGATTAGCGCGACCGTGTCTGACTAATTTCATAAACGAATCGATTAAATCTTATAATATTAACGTTGAAAATCATGGGGCTTTTGATAATCAAAGAATTATGAATTTAACCATGCAGTTTAATTGAGTTACAAACGTGTCTAGATTAGAATCCGATCAAGCCAAAAGTGTATGAACCCTAGGATATGGTTCGCTACAATTTCGATAATATTAACCCGAATTAACAAGGGGTTTTTGATCTATGAATAAAAACGAAGGTGTACGATGTTTCAATTACCAGAAAGGATGATGGATTGATAGCGTTCGACTAAAAAGAGCTCTGACTTGCGCAAGCCTCGTCTCCGGCGATTCCGGCTTCAACTCCGGTGAGATTGACGTGCGTAAAAACTTCAGAGAGGGTTAATTACGGTGCGTAGTTTCTTGATTTGAGAGAGTAACAATAGAAATGAACGAATTCGTTGAGTAAAAGATGAAGAGGTCGGCGGTTTCAGTTTAAAAATCCATAATTGGTTTTAATTCAAGTGTAATGTCGATGTTTAATGGACTAATGATGGTTGTTAATAGATGAACGTGTATAACGGTTACAAAGTTGAACGAATTTAGGATTAAAGACTGTTTTTTTTACGTTTCAACTGACAAGAGGAGCGACCGTGCCTACTAGGGTTTCTGGCTATTTACCAAATCAGCCCTTGCAACATCAGCTTTGACACATTTATATAAATATTTACATATATAGGATTCTAATAGAATATACCCGTGTAAAACTCGCGGATTTGCATTGGAACCTAGTACTTAATAGTTGGTACGAATAGAATAAATCAGTGTACTAGAATTGGATTTTGAGATGTGTTACATTGAAAAAAATACCGATAATAAAATCAGAAATGTTACAGTATCCCCATGTTGAGGGAATTTCATCCCGAAATTTAGCTAGTTGGGGCGACTGCATCAGCAAAGAGGTGGGGGTACTTGAGCTTCATTTGGTCCTCACGTTCCCAAGCAAACTCTGGGCTACGTTTGGATTCTCAATGAACTTTGAAAATTGGGTTGCGGAGTACGATTGATAACAAGGTTCAGGTGTGTTTCTCAAGGTCAGGTATGAATGTTGATAATGACCTTAGTTTTAAAATGAGCTTAAGGAGGAAAACCGTCGAATAATAATTTGGACTCTGAAGGTGAAATGCATTACTTGGTATAGGTTTGATGAGAAATTTTATAATTATGGTTTGCCTAATATGCTCAAGAATTGTCAGTGGATAAGAGATTTCACAACTATTGGTCTAGGTCAAAACGACATAATACTTCCCGTGACACGAACAACGCTATTTCTAATGATATGATAGAGCACTTATATATAGGAAGTACCATCGGCGTATCCACCATGCCCTTGTCATATCACATCAGTTTCGTTGTTCCATGTCATGTTAAGTTTTAGGTCACAACACACGACAAAATTTACTATGTTTTCCATGCGCTGATTTTTATAATTGTGTGTGCACCCGTAATTACTCAAATCATCGCATGGTCCTTATAGATCATTCCGTTGTGTGCAGGTCAAGAGGGGCACAATTTCACTCTGTTCATGTCTATTGTTTTTGCATAAAAGTTGTTAAAAAGTAACTATGTCCTCAGGTAGGCAGGTCAGTTAGCAACTAAGGAGTAATAAGGTAGTATAACTTAGAGTTTCTTAGTTTACTCGTGTTTGAACAAGAATACGTCAAACCCCGAGTAGTTTCAATGTGTTATGGTTTCCAAGTTTGGTGAACAAAGTGTATGACCATTCTTTGTGTATAATGTGCTCAATCATTTGTAACAACTGCAAGCAACTTAGTTTCACGTATAATGTAAACACAAGAGTCTCATGTATGATCTAGTGTCACGTAGCTTGTAATCAAATAGGTTTCATGTGTAGCGTGAACAACTTAGCATCATGTATTTTGTAAATCAATAAGCTCTCATGTGTAATGTAAACAACATAGTGTCATGTGTATTGTAGGAAATGAAGTTCATGTATGGTGTTGACAACTTAGTATCATGTATTTTGTAGCTCAATAAGTTTCATGTTCAATGTAGTCAATCTAGTATTTTGTACCAAGCAAACAATTGTCATGTATCATGTATATTGTAAATCAATAAGCTCTCATGTGTAATGTAAACAACATAGTGTCATGTGTATTGTAGGAAATGAAGTTCATGTATGGTGTTGACAACTTAGTATCATGTATTTTGTAGCTCAATAAGTTTCATGTTCAATGTAGTCAATCTAGTATTTTGTACCAAGCAAACAATTGTCATGTATCATGTATATTGCAAATAAACTGGTTTCATGTGTTATGTGATCAATCTAGTAAATTGTGATTTGCAAATAAACTAGTTTCATGTATTATGTGATCGTGATGTGTATCTTGTGAACGTGCATACGTAAGTTATTGAATTTTGTGTGACATATACTAACGAGTTTTGCATGTGATCAGGTGTTGCGGAGCAGCGTGTTGGTTTATGTTCGTGTATGATGTGGTAGTTAGGTTCTAGTTCTTTAAATCTCGTTGAGGTTTGTAGGGATGGTTAATCGTTTACGCTAAATGGGTCGTCTCTTGAAGTGGTAAGTGAAAGATAACGAGGAGGTTCTGAAAACATTCAGGGAAATGTGTTTACAAATACTGACCTTTGTTTGAAAATAGAAAGTAGTAAATTGTTCTTGGTTGTAGATGTATAAAGTAGTGAAACCATTGAGTTACATAATTTAAATAAATAGACAGTTTATAGGAAAAACTTTTTAAATTTTCAATTATTATAAGGAGAATATTTTTAAGAGAAATTATTGGCTAATCAAGTAGTTGTACATCAATTTAGCCAGGTTTTAGAAATAATTACTTTAATGAGGAAAATCATACTTATTTATCAATTTGAAAGGATGCTTTTATAAAACAGGTTGTATTGAGTTTTCTCACAAGATGAATTAGAAAATTCATATTTTTGATACTATCTAAAAGTTTGATAAACGTTTTGTTTGAATAAAATAACGAGGTTGTTTAAATCAAATAATAGGATGATTTGTTTACGATGAAGATTGTCGGTAGTGTACTAACTCGTATTGAATGAAGAAGGTGATACTTAAGAAATTTTGATGAAAATATGATGGGTGTAATTCATACTCAACGGGTCAAATCAATGAATAGTAATTTTAGAGTTGGAATATATAAAATTGATTAAATGCTGAAATGTTAAACATTACTAAAAACATAGGGAAATGGTTCTCAAACTGAAAATTTAAAGACAATAAATAATGGAAAAATAATTTTATTAATGTCTCTTGTAGCTTTCCACTAGAAGGAGAATAATTCCCAAGACGAGTACCGCTATGGTCACTCGGGTAGCCGATCTGGCTTCAGCTTTAGCTGTCTCCGTGCGATGTTCCAGTATTTCTTTTTCGAGGATGGAGGTTAACTTCTTTTGGTACCCTAATTGGTTTGCTAGGCTATCCATTCTTTGTCCTTACAAGTCGTGCATTACCCCCTGCTCTATCCTTTTCCTCTCAAATTCTGAGGTCCTTACATATTGGTGAATGTCATTGGTTGGAATTCCCATAACACTAGTGGGTGCCGTGGTATGCCTTACCCAAGGGTTAGGATGGTACGGGTCGGGCATTAGATATGGGTCTCTTAGTGGGGTGGTAACTGATTGTGGAGATGAGGTGTCTGATACGGGTTCCTGGGTGCGGGTGATCCAGATGTTCGAAGTCTTGGGCCGGTGTTCCTAATCCAATCTGCCCTTACATCAAACCTTGGTATAGCAGTTACGGGTGTTGGTGACCGATACTCGGGTGTTCTGATGTCTTCTTCCCAATCAGACTCTGCTCCGGGACGGTATACCGGGGGGAAGGAGAGTAGGAGTCCATGTCTAGTAGGAAACAATGAAAAGGTTGTAAGTGATAATAAAATATTGAGTGTTAAATATAGGAGTTCTCATAGGTTTAGAGTTTGACTAGTCATAACACCGAGCCTTCACAACAGTATTTTAGAAATACAATTGACCTATAAGCAATGCATCTCTGAGGAGGATTCCTAGGAAAGAGGGGTGGGTCACTAGGACACACTTAAGTACCCTATCTTTTATTAGCCAGAATCCCTCATGGGCATACACACTCTTCCAGCCATCATGTATTAATAACACTATTGTTGGGCTCATGGTCATGATGAGAATTGTTGTGGACTGGCCTTTGAGGCCCGAAAGTGAGGCTTATATGTTGTAGTAGACTTCTTCTTCTTGGAGGGTAAGCGGGCTTATAGTTTATTATTCATATGCTTTAGGCCCAATAGTTTAGATTTAGATCACAAGAGGTGGTGACATTATATGGGTGAGTTTAAGGGTGCATGAAGAACTAAGTGTGTATGAGTGTGTGTGGAAACTTAGGATAGCACTTTAAATAAATCAAATAGGTAGCAATGAATGTAGCACAAAAATTATCAGGCAGTATGACACATAAATTATTAAATATTGTATCAGGTATTGTATTTACTTATGATAGTATGTAGGAATAGTCACACAAGAAGAAATCATGTAGCATGTAGTAGCATGGCATTGTATGGGTGTCCTAAGGTTATAGTCTAGGTTAAAAGTGTCTAATAACCTAGTTCCCTATAACCAAGGCTCTGATACCAATCTGTCACACCCCAACCGACGGCGAAAACGTCGGGGCGGAACATGTAGACTGTTCATGAGCACATGGTTGACTAGATTTCAATATTTAATCATCAATTTCATTTCAAACAATCCAAACACCACCAAATTCAATAAAGTACATAAATGAAATACATAGTATTCTTTATTTAAATTTAACTAAGTCCAAAGCCTATGTGTAGCATGTCTTGATCAAACTCACACATTAGCACCTGAAACATGAATAAAATAAAGTCAACTAAAAAGTTGGAGAGCATACACAGGTGAATACATAGATAGTGTGTAGATATAAATAATCAAATCCTTACATAACATGATAAAATAAGGCATTTATGGGGAGCAGCTATTGTGTAACCAAAGTACAATCAAACCTTTGTAACTAGCATGCAAATTGTATTGTCGGTAACAATCACCCCAATCTAGGTGGGTTTATCAGACTCGATAGATCTATCATTGTTAACTGTCGGCTTGAATAGTTAATGATTGCACATAAATTGCACACAAAAGTTAACACACCTAGCACTCAAACATAAAGTTCAAATTTGCACACATGAATGTAAAGAGGATTTGTATTTGTGCAGTTTGTGTAAATGTAAGCAATTGTTTGTATAGAGTTCATGTTTCACCCCAAAAAGTGAAAAAGAGTAAAAAGGGCTATGTAATACTCACTTGATTCAAAGGTGTAGTTAACACGAGAGACTAGGTAGTAACATGATTCTTATAACGCACAACGTTAACCTAAAGTGTATTACGTATGAACGTAAATTAATAAAATGTCTAAATCAAAGTCTAGGGTTTCAATAGATATGAGTATAGGGAATTATTACCGAGTTCGTGACGAATTATGAAAAAGGGTTGTGTAGGTGTTGACTAAAATGAAAACAATTTGAAATGAATAGTTTAATTATATTATTTATGAATTTGAAACGTTACAAAAATGCTTATAACACGAAGGAAATAATATATAAAGTGTATTATTTTTAATTTGAGTCACGGTACAAAATAATGGGAAAATATATTATTTTATAAATGGATTATAATAATAATTACGGTTTGCAAGACCAAACCCGAATCCACGGGTGGCTTCCGGTTTCAAAACACTTTAATACTTATTGTTGTGAAAATATAAATATAAATCAAAATTTGACAAAGGTTTCCTCACACACACGACCGTGCCTAAGACATGGCACGACCGTGTTAATATCACGGACGGGACCGTGCTGGTCAGGGGCGTGACCGTGTTGATCAAACAGAGGACACAACAAGGCTGATCACTAGGCACGACCGTGTCTGGGCCAGGCACGACCGTGTCTAGGGTTCTCTAGGCATGACCTTGTCTGGCTAGTAGGCACGACCAGGTCATGTATGGGGCACGACTGTGCTCGGATAGGCACGACCGCGCTAGCAGATTAGCGCGACCGTGTCTGACTAATTTCATAAACGAATCGATTAAATCTTATAATATTAACGTTGGAAATCATGGGGCTTTTGATAATCAAAGAATTGTGAATTTAACCATGCAGTTTAATTGAGTTACAAACGTGTCTAGATTAGAATCCGATCAAGCCAAAAGTGTATGAACCCTAGGATCTGGTTCGCAACAGTTTCGATAATATTAACCCGAATTAACAAGGGGTGTTTGATTTATGAATAAAAACGAAGGTGTAGGATGTTTCAATTACCAGAAAGGATGATGGATTGATAGCGTTCGACTAAAAAGAGCTCCGACTTGCGCAAACCTCGTCTCCGGCGACTCCGGCTTCAACTCCGGTGAGATTGACGTGCGTAAAAACTTCAAAGAGGGTTAATTACGGTGCGCAGTTACTTGATTTGAGTGAGTAACAACATAAATGAACGAATTCGATGAGTAAAAGATGAAGAGGTCGGCGGTTTCAGTTTAAAAATCCATAACTGGTTTTAATTCAAGTGTAATGTCGATGTTTAATTGACTACTGATGGTTGTTAATAGATGAACGTGTATAACGGTTACAAATGTTGGGTATAATTTTGAGACTGATGCTGTCAATCGAAATTACAGTATCGAAACTACTAGTTTCGGTTGAACTTTTGTTCAATCGAAACTACTAGTTTCGATTGAACTTTTGTTCAATCGAAACTACTAGTTTCGGTTGAACATTTGTTCAATCGAAACTACTAGTTTCGGTTGAACATTTGTTCAATCGAAACTAGGTAGTTTCGATATCTGTTTTTCAGGCCCATTGGGCGGTGGCCTGGAAAACAAGGCACATGTGCTTGGCCTCCTATATATAGCAGATTATGCCCTAGGAGTGAGTGTGTGTCTATAGAGGGAATCACCACCCCAGGGGGAGCTCACCCTGGGGTGAGATAATTGTTAGTGTATGATCGAGCCTTTTAATTTTCATTTCAATCAAAGAATCGTACGTTTTATGCTTTCAATTATCTGTTCTTTTCATTTTCATATGTTTCTGTCAGTGTTTGTGATTCCCGCACCCGTCTCTACCATTTCTGATTCGAGAGTGATACCGGATCCAGAGATTCCGCCTCTCGATCCGGACTGTTTGAAGATTTCTCCGCAGATTTGTGTTTTTCGAATCTGCTCAGGACCTACAACAAAGTTGAACGAATTTAGGATTAAAGACTGTTTTTTTACGTTTCAACTGACAAGAGGCGCGATCGTGCCAATAAGAGGCACGACCGTGCCAAGGCGTTTGGCGCGACGGTGCCAAAACATGACGCGACCGTACCTACTAGGGTTTCTGGTTATTTACCAAATCAGCCCTTGCAACTTCAGCTTTGACACATTTATATAAATATTTATATATATAGGATTCTAATAGAATATACCAGTGTAAAACTCGCGGATTTGTATTGGAACCTAGTACTTAATAGTTGGTACGAATAGAATAAATCAGTGTACTAGAATTGGATTTTGAGATGTGTTACATTGAAAAAAATACCGATACTAAAATCATAAATGTTACAGAAAATTCGGATATCCGTACGAATTTTCGGATTCGGATAGCATTTTTCAAAAAATTCAATATCCGAAAATAATATATTTTTTTTATTTTTTAAGATACCTTTCTTAGAAAGTGTTATCAATACAATATGTATATATATATATATATATAAAGTATATGGTTTTTATGTTATGTATTTAGTTCTCTTATTTTTTAAAAAAATAAAACGTATTCGCGTCGTAATTTTGAAAATTATTTTTTTTTTGCCAATTTATATATTGTTTCTCAGAAAGTGTTATAAATATAATATATGTGAATTATATGGCTTTTTATGTTATGTGTTTAGCCTTCTTATATTTTTTAAAAACTAAAACGTATTCGCGTCGTAATTTCGTAAATTACTCAAAAATTGGTTTTTTATGTGTTTTTTAATTATTTCATAAGGATGATGTTTATTTAGTATATTTTATATATTTAGATTTTAAATTAAAAATTATATTTAAGTTAAAAAACGGATATCCGTTTAACTATCCGAAATTTTGGATTTGGATACGGAAGTGAAATCCACTATCCGAAATTCGGATATCCGACTTTGAACACCCCTAGTAACTAGGGGTGTGCATGGGTCAGTTTGGGTCGGTTTTGGGGTAAAACAAAACTAAAACCGAAAGTTCGGTTTTTGACTTTTTTAAAACCGTTCTGTTTATGTTTTTTTAGTTTTTTAAATAGGTTCGGTTCGTTTTCGATTTTAAAACCATATGGGCTTAAAAATTTTGAGAAAAAGGAAAAATGACCCAAAATAATGAACATAGGTTTGAAATTTTGGGCCTGAATATTTTTTATGTTGAAGCACTTTTGTGTGACAAACACTTTGGATAGTGTCTTAGCTTTTGTACTTGTCTTGTATGTATTAGTCTTTGTATGTTAGTGTCTGTATGTATTAGTTATCGAGCTGTAATTTCTAATGCATGTTATTTTTGTATAATTTCTCTAAGTGTTTTGCGCACTTAGCATGTGCGTAGGAATTACTTCCTGCGTACTTAGCAAGTACGCAAGAATACTCTGCGTACTTATGAACAATTTGCCCTGCGCACTTGTTAAGTACGCAGAGATCAGGTCTAGTATAAATAGAATAGGTTGACAGAATTTATGTACGCAGACATTTGCACTCAGTATTATTCTCTCTGTAACCTTCAAGTTTATAATAGACGGAGTTTGAAGGTGATTTCGTTATCGGTTTACTCTGTGTTGCTTGATTCTCCACCTAGACACGGCATTCCGCACCCGGTCTGACTAGTCACACACCCACACGTAACGATCCGAGACACCCGGGGACCTACAAGTGGTATCAGATCATAGCTCTTGATTTCGAGTGTTGTGAGTGTGTTAGGAGCATCTTCTACACATCCTACAGAGATTTTGCAAGCAAAAGTGGGTGTTTTTGTTGATTTTTGTGATAAAATAGGGGTAGCTCTTGAGCACTATTTTAGAAGCAAAAATCACTCAAAAACCGACTTTTGTTGTGTATTTGAGTGTTTTGAGCATCAAAGATTGGTTAGAAATGAGTTTCTGACCCTTTGGCTCATTTTGTTTGGTCTTATCTTCAATTTCTTCTGTCTCCGGTGTGATTCTAGTGACCGAAAAAAGTTGGTGAGGGTTGATGAAAAAGTGACCTGCGTACTTACCATATTTGGCAACAAGTACAGTCTTGCTGCGTACTTACCAAGTACGCAAGACCATATTTGATGCGTACTTTAGTCATCTCCTGCGTACTTATCATTTTCTCCTGCGTACTTGTCAAGTACGCAAGACCAGATTTTTTAAGTGTGCAAGGCCAGAGTCAAGTGCGCAAGTTGTTTTGACTTTTCTGAAATTTGACTAAGTGTCACACTATGGCAAATCTTCAGAACCTCGGTAACCTTCTTAATTATGACAATGAAATTGAAACCCCACTAAAACCGCCAAAGTTGCTTAATGTAAAGGATTATTCAAATTGGAAAGCATGCTTTGAACATTATATCTCATATACTGATTACTCTTTTTGGATACCTATACTTGAGGGGTATAAGCATCCAACTTACACATATTTTGATGAAGATGTTCCCAAGCCTATTTCTAAGCTAGACGAAGAAGAAAAGAAAGTCTATGATAGAGAAAAGAAAGCACATGGATCTATCACAATGGCCCTAACTATAGAACACTTTCACAGCTTCAGAGGTTATGATAATTCGAAATATCTCTCAAAGGCATTACAAAAAAGATTTGAAGGGAACAGTGACATCAAGAAGAGCAAGAGAGATCTTCTGAGAAAGCAGTATGAGTGCTTCAGATATCTGGAAAATGAATCTACTGATGAACTTATATCTAGATTCTATCATCTTCAAACTGAGTTAAAAGCTTTTGAGGTAAAGTATCCTGATGAGGAATTAGTTGAAAAATTTCTGGATGCTTTACCACCAAAGTTTGAGATGTATACCACTCTGCTGAGAGAAAGTTCTATGAGATGACGATTGAAGAAGCAATTGGTAAGGTTCAAGCTCACGATATGAACTTGAAAATAAAGGAAAGCTCAGGAAGACCTCAAATCGAATACCCTTCTATGTATTATGGGACGTCTTCCATAGCTAAATCATCTGGTTCTGGTATCGCCTTATTCTCAGGGAACTCTAATGAAGAAGATAACTCGAATGGTTGTGGTGGTCATACATGCTTTACAGCATCTGGATCTGGTTCTCACCACCAACATCCCTCAAGAAATTCTCCCTCTACATCTTCAGCTAACCAAACTGCTATAGCCAAGATAGCTGAAGATCATGTAGCATTATTTTCATCGTGTATGCTTGCCTATGAGAACTTCATTGGTGGCAAGCTTACAGATCCTGAGACAATTGAAGAAGATTTTAATCAGGTGGATCCATATGACATGGAGGACATGGATATTCAGTGAAATATGGCCATGATCTTGAGAAGGGCAAAGCGTTTCTTGAACAGAACTGGGCGAAAGTTTATTGGTGGGCATTCAAATGCCAAGGTGGGTTTTGACAAATCCAAAGCCAAGTGCTACAAGTGTTAGAACTTTGGACACTTTGCTCGTGAATGTTAGAAGGAAAAAGCACCTGCCTCAGGATTCACAATACCAAGCCAGGGAAACAACCAAGGAAACAATCAAGGGTACAACTCTAACAACCGCAATCAAAGTCAAGGTGGAACGTCCAATGCATTGGTGGCTCAACAGGACGAAAGCTTTGATTGGGGTGTTCATTTGGAGGATGCCCTTATTGTATAAACACAGGTTGGGCTAATGGCTGAGATGATGGAAACAGAAGAACGGGAAGCGTCTGTAGCTGACCAAGAGGAGTCTACAACTGCCTTTGCCCTCATGGCCATTGGGGAAGCATCAAGTTCATCAACTGAGGTAGACTCTAATTCTTTTGCTGTTATTTCATGTTCCAAATGTCTTGGCTTAAAAGAAGAAAATTCTAAGCTTCAGGACAAAGTCGAACCCCTTCGTATTGCAGCGTTAAGCTACAAGGAAAATGAAAAACATTACAAAGATTCAATTGAAACTTTAAAGAAAGAAAAACATGATTTTTCACTTAAAATCAGTGAACAACAGTTTCATTTGGATGTTGCATACAAGGGGTTAGCAAAAGAGAAATAATGAAATTACCAAGCTGCAGAATGAGGTCTTACAGTTGAAAGGTAATATTGAGAAGTTGAAAAATTCTTGTTTTGTGGTGGAACACTACGAGTCTGTAGTGAGATAAGTGAATGGATTAGGGCTGGGTACTAATGCCATTCCTCCACCAGTAAGCGGGAAATTGGTCAATGGCTTAATTGACATTGATTTGTCTTGCCTTGATGAGTCCTCAAGTCAGGATGATTCCTCTAACAAGGATGATTCCTCAAGTAAGGCTGACTCTACATCTAATGAAGAGTTCTTTACTGCATCTGATGATGGGTCTGAGAACACCTGCCCTGAAGGAGTAGTCTCTGAGGAGTTGTTAGGTGAACAGAAAGTTAAGAAAAACATTATCTCACTGATAGTGATAATTGTATTTTAACTGAACCCGATATCATTGAATCAAATGAAAAATTAAAAGTGATGCTTTATGGGGGATATAAAAACATTAATCAAGTTAAGAAAGAAGCTTTTTCAGCTCATTTTGGGCTTGGTTATCAAGAAAATTTGCAAAAATATTATATACCCAAAAACTAATCATCATCGGGTCAAACTACTGTTCACCAAACAACTTCTCCTGCTCATCATGCCAACTCATCTAATGCCAGATCTAATGAGCCTTACAGGAGGACTTACAAAGAAAAGAGAACTTGCTTTCACTGTGGTATGGTTGGTCACATTCTTGTGAACTGTCCTGCTAAGAACTAAGGGAAACGGCCAATTGTTTCACAACCAGCTGTTATCCCTAAGTCACCACTAGTGAAGCATTCCAAAAGTCCAAAAGCAAATGTGGTGAAACCACCAATAAAACCTATGGTAAAGCCAAAGATCACATCTGAGGCTAAACCATCTGTTTCAAAAAAGGGAAAGCTACCTGCTAAACCTTGTGTATCTACCTCTGGTAGTGCACCAACTAGTGAGAAACCTGTGGTGAAACTCTCTAAGCCATAAAGGAGAAGAAGGAACAAGATATTAAGAAAGCTGGAACAGCTGGCTGGAATTCAATCAGGTGAACCTTCCATTAGTTCATCTGCTGCTGTTGAATCTAAGTATATTGTTCCAGTTAAGAAGAAGAAGAGGTCCTGGATTAACAAATCTAAAAGTTCTCAATCTCCTGGTCCCAAATCTTCTAAAGATTCATCCATTTTTTACAGTCACGACTGTGAATTAATTGAGGTTGTTTATTTTGAAAAAAACGGACAGCCCAAGACCACTATGGCTTGGGTCTCCAAATCTAATTAATTTCTTGTGACTCGTGCAGGGACATCCAAAGGGTACTATCTCTAATCGTTGGTATGTAGATAGTGGATGCTCCCGACACATGACAAGTAATATGGATCTGCTTCAAGATGTGAAACCATTTAGAGGCGGCTATGTAGCCTTTCTAGAGAGAAAGGCGGTAGTATCACATGTCAAGGCGTGGTTTCAAATGGTTGAGTCAGCTTCGACAACGTCAACTACTGCTAGCAGCTGAAGCATAACCTGTTGAGTGTCTCCCAGATGTGTGACAAAGAGTACTCGGTTATGTTTGACAAGACTGAATGCATGATTCTCAAACCTAGTTTTGAGGTTCCTGAAGACTGGATTCTGATGCGAACGCCAAGAAAAAATGATACCTATCAGATCGACATGAGCGTGGCGAAAACCACATCATCTGTTGCTACTTGTTTTCTTACCAAAGCGATAGAGCTTTAATCTATCTCGTGGCATAGGATACTCGGACACATTTCTTATCGAAAAATGAATCATATTGTCCAAAACGGTTTGGTAACCGGTGTTCCTAAGCTGCGATTTACCGTTGCAGATGACTGTATGCCTTGTAAAAAGGGCAAACAGCAACGGAAGTCTCACACCCTTTGGAGCTATTGCATATGGATCTATTTGGACCCATAAGTATCAGGATTATTGGCGGTAAGTCATACTGTCTGGTTGTAACTGATGATTTCTCACATTTTTCTTGGGTGCATTTTTTAGGTATAAAGGATGAAACTGCTAACATTCTTCAATACCTGATCCTGAGCTTGGAATCTCTTTGCAAATTGAAGGTTAGAAGAATAAGAAGTGATAACGGAACTAAATTAAAGAATAATTTGATGGAACTATTCTGTCTCAAGAAGGGGATCCGTCACGAATTTAGTGCCCCGTACACACCTCAGCAGAATGGAGCTGCAGAACGGAAGAACAGAACCTTGATTGAGACTGCAAGGATAATGCTGTCAAATGCAAAGCTTCCTGTCATTTTCTGGGCAGAAGCAGTTAATACAACTTGTCACGTCTTGAACAGAGTTCTAGTTGTGAAGAGGCACAATAAGACTTGCTATGAGTTGAGCAACAATCGACCTCCCAATCTTGACTATCTAGTTCCTTTTGGTAGTCCCTGATCCTTATTGCTACAATACAAAGACCGCAAGTCTAAGTTTCATGCAAAAGCAGTGGAAGGCATCTTCTTAGAATATGTTTCCATCTCGCCTTGCAAGATAGTGTACAATATAGGAACTCGTACTGTCGAGGAATGGTTTGAAGTGGATTGTAGTAAACACAACATTCCACCAGAACTAACTGGTCCAGCTTGGGGTTTTGATTATGATGCGCTATTTAAATCTTTCAACCTTCTTTATTTTTCTGCAGATGATGCCGCAAATGTATATGAATTATTTAGTGGCGGTGATGACTCTAGTGTCCCAACACGTGCTACTGTACCGATTGTAACTCTCGATTCCAATGCTGCATCTGCATCTGGAACTCATGACAGTGATAACATTGAAGATGTTCATGTTGACAGAAATGACGCTCAAGCTAATCCTAACACTCGTGTAGGAAATGAAGCTCTAGTTGATCCAATCAACATTGAATCTTCTTCTTCGGGAACATAGGATATGGGGGAGTTGAGCACGAACCTCGATTCAGAAATTCAGGAACCGAATGTACCAGAGACGAGAGTGCATAAGAATCATTCAATTGACAACATTATTGGTGATCCTCAAGCCGGTGTTCAAACCCTCATAGAACCATTGCTGAGAGCACTAGTTTGTACTCTGAGATACTTGACACTGGTGTCATGGAAACATGTCTGCATGCTGCATTCGTGTCCCAGTTAGAGCCGAAGAATGTGAATGAGGCTCTCGCTGACAACTGCTGGATTGAGGCAATGCAAGAAGAACAGTCTCAATTCCAAAAGTTGCATGTGTGTGATTTGGTTGACTTGCCAAGAGGTGTACAACCAATTGGAACCAGATGGGTGTTCAAGTGCAAGACTGATGATCGTTATGTTGTAGTGAAGAATAAAGCAAGGTTGGTTGTTCAGGGTTTTTATCAACAAGAGGGCTTGGATTACACAGAAGTATATGCCCATTTGCTAGACTTGAGGCCATTCGACTGTTTCTGGCTTATGCCTCCTATGTCGGCTTCGAGGTCTATCAACCTGATGTGAAGAGTGCTTTCCTGTATGGAAAAGTTCATGAACAGGTCTATGTCACTCAACCTCCCGACTTTGAAGATCGGCATAATATCAATAAAGTGTATAAGCTCGACAAAGCACTTTATGGTCTTCATCAAGCACCTCGGGCATGGTATGAGACATTATCAAAACATCTACTGTCGAATGGTTTCAACCGTGGACAGATTGACTCGACCCTCTTCATTCGGAAAGCAGGAGGTGATATTCTTCTTGTACAAGTGTATGTCGACGACATTATCTTTGGGTCTACAAATGAAGAGATGTGTAGGGAATTCAAACAGGTGATGAAGTCCAAGTTTGAGATGACTAACATGGGTGAATTATCGTTCTTCCTGGGTCTGCAAGTCAGTCAAAGAGAGGATGGCATTTATCTGCATCAAACTAAGTATGTGCAGGACATCTTGTCAAAATACAAGATGAATGATAGCAGTACTTATGGCACACCTATCCCCGTTAATCATGGTCTGCATCCAGACAAAGATGGAAAGGATGTGGATTGCAAATTGTACCGTGGGATGATCGGATCTCTTATGTATCTCACAGCTTCAAGGCCCGACATAATGTTTGATGTATGCTTGTGCTCAAGGTTTCAGTCACAACCGAAGGAGTCTGATATGATAGCTGTCAAGAGAATTTTCAGATACTTGAAAGGGAAACCCCGATTGGGTCTTTGGTACTCAAAGCAGCAGTCATTTGACTTCAAAGCCTATACTGATTCAGACTATGGCGGTTGTAACCTTGATAGAAAGTCAACTTCTGGTGGATGTCAATTCTTGGGAGACAGACTGGTTTCCTGGTAGTGTAAGAAGCAATCAACGGTTTCTGTCTCAACATGTGAAGCTGAGTACATTGCTGCAGCTAGCGGTAGTTCTCAGAGATTGTGGATTCAGCAGCAATTGAGACTGGAACTCCACTGTTCATTGATAACAATTCCACCATGTCCATCACAAACAACCCGGTGAAACATTCCAAAACTAAACACATTGAAACTCTCCATCATTTCATCCGTGATTGTGCTGAAAAGCATCTCATTGAACTTGTAAAGGTTCACACGGATGACAACTTTGCTGACCTTTTCACTAAGGCGTTTGATCGATCCCGCTTTGAACATCTTGTCAACTTGATAGGAATGTTCAATCCAGAGTGAAAACTTGTTTTTCTTAAATCAATTCAATTCATGAAAGTTTAATTTTATTTCTTTTAAATTTTCTGTATAGTTCTTTTACTTTTCAAATATTTTACAAAAATCCAAACAAAATAGAAAATGGAGAAAATTTCAAAGTTATCTTGAGAAAAGAGAAAATGATAGTACATCAGAAATGATCTAAACGCCATAGACTGCATATATGGGAAATGATTGCGTCATGCTTACTTGATTGTTTAAATTGTTGTGTTTTTAATCTGCTTATTTACAAGTTATTTGAATTGTTAGTATGCTGTAGGCGTCTTTGAATCACTAGTAGTGTGGAAACTAAATCTAGACTACAACTGTGATTTGAACCCATGTAAGCATGTGTGCGTGTGTAAAAGAATACAAAAAGATCATTATCAGATAAATGATGTAAGATTTTAGCAAATATTTTCTTAAGAGACCAGTTTCGGGTTATGTCTTTAGCACAATTACTGCGGTTCATCTCACTGCCCATACTCACAAGTATGCAATGAGAGATTGATCAAGACATGTCTTTACATCAACCGTTGATCATGTATTCACCCTTGAATCATACCTGATTCATTGAAATCAAATCCAGATAAAAGTTGTATCACCTTACCTAAATCCTCAGACTCCATATCTATTAACCTGAATCATCATATGATATTCATAGAAGAAAATCCAATCAAACCAAGACATTTGAATCACTTGATTCTGATTCTTGATAATCCTTATGGATTCTGCTTGATATTTTCTGTGCTAAACGATGTAACTTCATTCTGGAGATTTGAAAATCTTTGGGAAAATCTTAGATGCCTTGAGATAATGCAAGTTACATTTCTGTATCATATCAGTGGGGTACACGTTGTATTTCTTAAAATTAATACCTTAACACACAAGAACGTGATACAAAGATGCTTTTGGTTTCAAATCTTATAATATTGCCAACTTGAATTACTTGTTTATGTGCTTATTACGTATGAATAGATTGTAATCCATTATATGATCTCATATTCTTTAACGTTTATCTTGTATCGTTTTTGCTATAGTTTAGCCTGATATGATCCTCTGCTCGTGTCTTTGAACAAAAATAGTGTGTGTATATACTTGTATATTTATATCTAGAAAAGATAAAAAAGATTCTAAGTTTGTGTACAGTTCAATTTTAATCAGAAAAGCCAAAAATATTTGTGTTTAACTTTCTTCAATTGACTTTGAATCCTCTTGATTGAATGTGTTTATCTTGTTCGTTATTTGACTTGAAATCTTCATAATTTGAGTTGAAAGTTTGAGCACACAAGGGTCTCTACGTACTTATTAAGTGCGCATGACGTAAACACTGCGTACTTAACAAGTACACAATACTTAAGTCATGCGTACTTAGTAAGTACACAGGAGTTAAGTCATGCGCACTTAACAAGTACGCACGACCAGTTTGTGTTGGCTATATATACATCAGTTAGAATTTTTCTTGGGTTTCATCTCATTTCAATCGTTTCACTGTTGAATACCTCCTGCCCTTTTTCACTCAAAATTTTCGTGTGTTCCTAATCGTTTTTTCTTCCCAATCTTTGTGTCATCTTCACCTTACTAATCATTGGTGAGAATCTCAGTACATTTCACCCGTTATATCTCCGATTATTGTAGATTCTCTAAGTTCTTGATAGTGAGGCTTTGACTGGTTTTGGTTGTTCTAAATGAAAATTAAGACCTAAAATATGTTATTAGTCACTAATCGAAGCTTATTGACTTCTAAATTATCTGTATCAGGGTTTGATTTTGCGTTTGACCCCTTGTTTGACTGTAGGCTACCGTCTGACCAAGGCTAGGTCAAAATTGATGAGTTTAGCAACTCATTGCGTTTGATAGTGGTTCCATATGTCCTAATCATGTATTTCGACCTTGTGGTGACCCTAATCCATAGCAATGCCTCACATCTGTTGACTTTTGGAATTTGAAATTTGGCTAAGTGAAAGTTCCTACGCACTTAACACGTACGCAAGAAGTAATTCTTGCGTACATGCTAAGTACACAAGAACTAACCCCTGCGTACTTGCTAAGTACGTATGCAGAACACTTGTGAAAAATTTCTAAGTCTGAAATTCAGTTCATTGTGTAGTTGCTATATCAAGTCATGTTTGATTCATTTCCAATGATGCTTCTTGTTCTTATTGTGTTTATTGTTTGTTTTTGCAGTGATGGCTCGTGCATTTACCAGCGAATTCAATCTACTGGCTCTAATATAGCCTGAGGGAAGGGTGTTGCACTTCAATATAAGGAGATCGTCGACTTCCTGAACCGATCGAAGATCAGATATGCCATCTCTGCTGATCCTATTGTCTCAAGACCGTATCTGGAGCAATTCTGGGAATCTACTGATCAAGGCTGTACAGTAACCCCAAACGTCATTTGGGCTACTGTAGCAGGTCATGATATTGCTATTTCTGAAGACACCATCAGACGCGTGCTACAGTTTAGGGACTTATCAACTAATCCGGTGAGTTACCCTGACTACTTCGTTGATGGATGCTGGAGACAAAGGATGGGGTATGTCGGTACCATGGACTACTCTTCGTACAAAAATATGTGGGTACTTGATCAGTGGCGGTACTTCGCGCACGTCATGATCATGTGCCTATCTGCAAGAAAGGCGGGAAAGGATGCCATGGGGCATGACTTGGCAGCTGCAATGGTTGCCCTCTCTCTTAACAAGGGTTATAACTTTTCAAAATATATCTACAAGTCTATCACCGATCAGATCAATGTTGCTGATAGGTTTAGATTTCTATTATACCCTCGGTTTGTGCAGTTGTTGATTAATGATGATGTACCTAATCTACCGGCAATTGGAGAGAGACTTCAAGTCAAACAGGTGGCCAAGATAGTTTTCTCACAGTTCTTAACGCCAGGCAGAGTAGAACCTACCCCTGAGCATACTCCACTCTTTGTCCACCTGATCAAGGAAGCATATGTGGCCCCTGCTGACTTCAGATGGTATAGTGCCAAGTCTGAGCCAGAACTTAGTCAGCACAGTGATGAACAGCAAGAAGAAGAGGAAGTTGGATCTGAAGATGAAATGTCTGAAGAAGAAGTAGATGAAGAACAGGAAATCGGAGGTGCTGAAGATTCCGACTCTAAATCGACCGAGTCAGATTCCTATGATTCTGGTGATGCACCATCCCAGGCACACCCAAGAAGACTGACAAAGGTGACCCTTCCCGAGTCATCTTCCAAGAGAAAGCGACAAGAGACTAGCAGTGAATACGAGCGCGATTCTGATTCGGACGCTGCTATACAGAGATGCAGAAGAGAGAGTATAAATAAGCAACGGGGGAATAGGCTGGAACAAGCTATCCTTCGTGAGGTAGAAGTCAGTGCTCAGAGGCAAGCACATGTAACGGTTGTGAGTACTGATTCCACTTCTACCTCACCTTCACAACAGCTTTACAGGCGACAGCGGAGGAGACCACGTGTAACACCTGATGTGACTATCACTGCTATCATAGAGGAGGTTCCCGTGATAGTGTCCCTCCCTGTACCATCTGTCCAAGTGGCGGTGACAACTCCAATTTTAACCGAGTCTGTCACCATCACTCCTACCACCATTCAAATAACCACAATCCATACCTCAATCCCCACAACCACTCTTCAACACATCAGTGAACCATTTCATGAGTTAGATTTTACTCATGGATTTGATTTCGATGAAATCTTCACCTTCCCAACTCATCAAGCTGAAGCATCGTCTTCCAGGGGACCTGATCCTCATGATACATGGATCACTACCCTAGAAACTCAAGTCGCGAGCCTTCTTGAAACGGTACAGAAATCAAGAGAAGAATCTGACAAACAACAGGGCCAGATCAACTCTTTGATTGATGAAGTAGCCGCGTTAAAGAAACAGCGGGCGGCTGATGAAAAGTAGCGGTTAGAGCATAACACTGTGGTGAAACTGGTCTGTGATATGGCCAAGACGCTTGCTGCTCAGGGGGAGAAGTTGAAGGAGCTGTTGGAGAAGAAATCACCTAAGCCTAGCAGTGAAGAGGCTTGTCACTTAGTTGATCTGACTAAGGGTGATGATCAGGACAAGGATCCTAAAGGCGGACCGAGCGGAAGTGAGCAGCAATCTTCGGATTGGGCGATTGTTCCCATTACTGCCGTGCCTATGGCGTAGGGGGAGTCCACTCAGAGTGAAGGTGGAGGTGATGCTTCAAGTGACAATAAAGAAAAGTCGATGGCTGACATTCTGAAAGAACTATCTGACGACGTGTCGGAAGATGTGATTTTATTCTTAAAGCCAGACTATTCCAAAGAAGCACAGATCGAGGCTCTCTGCAATCTGGAAGATGGAGAAATCGACTCTGGTGATGACTGGGATGAGGAAGATGATGATGTGGTAATCGAAGTTCCCAAGGGCGACGGGGAAGGAGAATATGAGTTTGAAGATGGAGAGATCTTAGAAGTTCCATCCTTTGAATCTCATCTTGACACAGGTTCAGTCGAGCCTGCTAGTACTGTTGAGGCGTCGATTGAAGCCTCCCCTGCCGACCCTAAACCTGTGGATCCAGAAGCACAGAAAGACAAACATATGCCTGCAAGTTCATCGAACGATCCGTCTCCTGTCTGGAAAAAGACATCAATCATAGACAAACACGGAGCGACAGGGATGATCTTAGCTGTGAAGTTCGAGGAGGATAAGAAGTTGTTTGCAATCAAGCGAGCTGGGGGGTTCAATACTTGAAACAAACCAGCGAAGCTTTCAACTCCTTGCCAAGATACGACATCGTGAACCTATTAAACCGAGAGCTGCTGGGTCACTCAAATCATGCAGTAGCGATGGGTTTGTGGCAGGTTCTACAGCGAGAGGTAAGATCTGGAAAATTCAAAATGTTTAAGCCTCAAGTGCCCAAGCGAGTCAGGGACAAGAACGCTAGACATCCTGTGACTAAGAGAAGCTTAAAGAAACTGGTATACAAGCCAGTGCTGTGTGAAACCAAGATTCCCCTGAGCAAGTTATCTCAGGATATCCTCGGTAACATATAGTATTGGTACGTAGATCCTAAATAGGGCGAGGCAGTGGTGATTGGAAAGGTGTGGTCCGATAGTGGAAGCTTAGTGCCAAGGGAACTGATCAGAGTGTTTGATGAAGTCTGCTTCATAAACTTCTCTGTGAAAGATCTGGAGGCGCTAGCTGACAAGTACTGCATTTACACTGACGAGTGGACAAAGTTCCTTGCTTCTAAATACGACAAGGTGATCAAGTTCTGCCTTGAATACAAGAAGAAGATGGAAGCTAAAGCTGGGGAGCAGTGAAGACCGAAGACAATCCAGAGCTGTTGTCAAGGGGGAGGTTGTTGAAGCAATTTTGTTTGACAAACACTCTTGATAGTGTCTTAGCTTTTGTACTTGTCATGTATGTATTAGTCTTTGTATGTAAGTGTCTGTATGTATTAGTTATCGAGTTGTAATTTCTAATGCATGTTATTGTTGTATAATTTCTCTAAGTGTTTTACGCACTTAGCATGTGCGCAGGAATTACTTCATGCGTACTTAGCAAGTACGAATACTCTGCGTACTTACTAAGTACGCATGAACAATTTGCCATGCGCACTTGTTAATTGTGCAGAGATCAGGTATAGTATAAACAAAATAGGTTGACAGAATTTATGTACGTAGACATTTGCACTCAGTATTATTCTCTCTATAACCTTCAAGTTTATATTAGACGGAGTTTGAAAGTGATTTCGTTGTCGGTTTACTTTGTGTTGCTTGATTCTCCACCTAGTCACAGGCATTCCACACCCGGTCCGACTAGTCACACACCCACACGTAACGATCCGAGACACCCGGGGACCTACAACTTTAACTAAAACTAATAGACCCCAATTCAGTTTATCTACTTCAAAACTCAACAAAAATGTTAAACATGAACACCTATCATCGTTTTATTAAAGATGACTTCTTTGGTCAAATTACCTAAATTTTGTAACATCAACACTTGTTTTCTAAAGAAAATTAACGAAATCTATATTAATTTTGTACCTAATCATTAGGTTATCAAGGATGCTAAACACACAAAATTATTAGTCATGTGATTGTAGGAAACGTATTAAGACTTACTGATAACAAGTAAGTCCATTTCAAGACCCACAAGTTGAAGAAGCTTGAAGCCATCCATGTGTGGCATATGAACATCACTAATCACAAGGTCAAACCTGATTCAATTTTTCCTTAACATCTTCAATGTTGTTCTTGCTTGATTTGTGTTTGTAACTAATAGGGGTGTTCAAAAGTATTTGTATCCGAAAACTAACCCGAAATATCTGAATCCGAATTATCTGAAAATTCGGATATCTGTCCGCATTTTCGGATTCGGATATCGTTTTTCAAAAAATTCGGATATCCGAATATTCGAAAATAATACTTTTTATTTTTTATTTTTTAAGATTCCTTTCCTAGAAAATGTTATCAATACAATATGTATATATATAAAGTATATGGTTTTTATGTTATGTATTATCTCTCTTATTTTTCAAAAAAATAAAACGTAGCGTCGTAATTTCGAAAATTATATTTTTTTTGTCCAATTTATATATTGTTTCTTAGAAAGTGTTACAAATATAATATATATGAAGTATATGGCTTTTTATGTTAAGTGTTTAGTCTTCTTATTTTTTTTAAAAACTAAAACGTATTCGCGTCGTAATTTCGTAAATTACTAAAAAATTGGTTTTTTAACGTTTCTTTTAATTATTTCATAAAAGATGATGTTTATTTAGTAAATTTTATATATTTAGCTTTTAAATTAAAAAATATATTTAAGTTAAAAAAAACGGATATCCGTTTCCCTATCTGAATCCAAATCCGAAATTTCGGATTCGGATACGGATAGTGAAATACACTATACGAAATTCGGATATCCGACTTTGAACACCCCTAGTAACTAGGGGTGTGCATGGGTCGGTTTTGGGGAAAAACAAAACCAAAACCGAAAGTTCGGTTTTTTGTTTTTTTAAAACGGTTCGGCTTCGGTTTTTTTCTGTTTTTTAAATGGGTTCGGTTCGTTTTCAATTTTAAAACCAATTGGGCTTAAAAATTTTGAGAAAAAGGAAAAATGAACCAAAATAATGAACATGAGTTTGAAATTTTGGGTCTGAATATTTTTTATTAACTAATGATTATCTCATATTTTAGCATAAATATTATGGGATACAAAAATTACTAGTTTTTAAAAAAAATACTCAACATAAAAAATAAACTTTATAATTTATAAATTCAATAAATATAAATAATAAGCTACTATTAATTCAAATACGTGTAACACAAATATGTATACACTTTTAACAAACAAGCACACAACACAATATAATATATATTATGAAACATTGAAACGTGTATGCACACAATGTATATTTAAAGTATATGTATACGTTCGGTTTTTTCGGTTTTTAAAAAATACAAAACCGAAACCAAACCGTAATTTTCGGTTTTCAAAAAATATAAAACCAAAATCGTCGGTTTTTTCGGCTATTTCGGTTTCGGTTTGGTTAATTCGGTTTTTTGCACACCCCTAGTTGTAACTGCAGAAAATCCTATCTTGTGGCTTCTGTCGAACAAATTATGCACAGATTAGTGTTTCATATATCATTTAAAATAAGTGTTCCCTAAGCTTTGGGTCACTGTTTCCTAACACAGTTAACAATTTCAAGAAACATTAGATACCATTAAAGAACACTCCCTCTTGCTCCAAGATTTTACATCTTTGACCTTTTGTGCCAAACCAACTAACAATTTAAGGCTTTGACTAAAACTAATAGACCCCAATTCAGTTTATCCACTTCAAAACTCAACAAAAATGTTAAACATGAACACCTATCATCGTTTTATTAAAGATGACTTCTTTAGGTCAAATTACCTAAACTTTGTAATATCAACACTTTTCTAAAGAAAATTAATGAAATCCATATTAATTTTGTACCTAATCATTAGGTTATCAAGGATGCTAAACACACAAAACTATTAGTAATGTGATTGAAGGAAATGTATTAAGACTTACTGATAACACGTAAGTCCATTTCAAGACCCACAAGTTCAAGAAGCTTGAAGCGATCCATGTCTAGCATATGAACATCACTGATCACAAGGTCAAACCTGTTTCGATTTTCCCTTAACATCTTCAATGTTGTTCTTGCTTGATTTGTGGTTGTAACTAGTAGGGGTGTTCAAAAGTATCCGTATCCGAAAACGAACCCGAAATATTCAAAATTTCGAATCCGAATTATCCGAAAATTCGGATATCCTAAATTTCGGATATCCGTCCGAATTTTCGGATTCGGATTGCATTTTTTTTAAAATTCGGTTATCCGAATTTCTGAAAATAATATATTTTTTATATTTTTTAAGATACCTTTCCTAGAAAATGTTATCAATACATTATGTATATATAAAAAGTATATGATTTTTATGTTATGTATTATCTCTCTTATTTTTTTAAAAAATAAAACGTATTCGCGTCGTAATTTCGAAAATTATATTTTTTTTGCCCAATTTATATATTGTTTCTTAGAAAATGTTATAAATATAATATATATGAAGTATATGGCTTTTTATGTTATGTGTTTAGCCTTATTATTTTTTTAAAAAACTAAATAGTATTCGCGTCGTAATTTCGTAAATTACACAAAAATTGGTTTTTTAACGTTTTTTATAATTTCATAAAGATGATGTTTATTTAGTATATTTTATTTATTTAGATTTTAAATTAAAAAATATATTTAAGTTAAAAAAAATGGATGCCCGTTTCACTATCCGAATCCAAATCCGAAATTTCGGATTCGGATACGGATAGTGAAATCCACTATCCGAAATTCGGATATCCGACTTTGAACACCCCTAGTAACTAGGGGTGTGCATGTGTCAGTTTGGGTCGGTTTTGGGGTAAAACAAAACCAAAACCGAAAGTTCGGTTTTTGGTTTTTTTTAAACCGTTCGGTTTCGGTTTTTTCAATTTTTTAAATGGGTTCGGTTCGTTTTCGGTTTTAAAACCAATTGGGCTTGAAAATTTTGAGAAAAAAAAATGACTCAAAATAATGAACATGGGTTGAAATTTTGGGCCTGGATATTTTTTATTAACTAATAATTATCACATATTTTGGCTTAAATATTATGGGCTACAAAAATTATTAGTTTAAAAAAAAACTCAACATAAAAAATAAACTTTATAATTTATAAATTCAATATATATAAATAATAACCTACTATTAATACAAATACGTGTAACACAAATATGTATACAATTTTAACATACAAGCACACAACACAATATAATATATATTATGAAACATTGAAACTGTATGCACACAATGTATATTTAAAGTATATGTATACGTTCGGTTCGGTTTTTTCGGTTTTCAAAAAATACAAAACCGAAACCAAACCAAACCAAACCGTAATTTTCTGTTTTCAAAAAATACAAAACCAAAACCGTCGGTTTTTTCGGTTATTTCGGTTTTGGTTCGGTTAATTCGGTTTTTTGCACACCCCTAGTTGTAACTGCAGAAAATCCTATCTTGTGGCTTCTGTCGAACAAATTATGCACAAATTAATGTTTCATATATCATTTACAATAAGTGTTCCCTAAGCTTTGGGTCACTGTTTCCTGATAACACTGTTAACAATTTCAAGAAACATTATGAAAGGACCCAAAACGGGTTCCTCTCATAGTTGGCAAACATAGCATAAACATAGTTCTTAAACCTTGATATTTATCATTAAAACTTTAACAGCGAAAGTCTTGTACAAAATTCAGAGTTAACAAAAACTTTATACATAACATTGTTCAACATTTATAATCTTATAATGGGGATGCCAATCTTCATATCAGCAGTCATCCAGCCGTCCACTTCTAAGCCCTCGCGGCGTCATATCTTTTTCTTTCCTTTGCTACGCCATGTGCAAACTAAAATAGTTAGCTAACGCTGGTAAGTTCAAGTGTTTCTTTTATTTTACTTTACATCAAAGGTTTTCTTTTTTTAAAAACGTTCTTCAAACATGTGTATTATATTACTAACATAATACAATAAAATATTTCTTTCTTCTTTTACATACATACGTATTTGCTTTGTGTTCTTTTCTTTAAGTCATACATTAATGTCTACAATCAGTTTTCATTCGTAAGCGTCTCTATGTCTCGAAGGGACCGAGGCAGGTGTTGTTCCCAAAGGCTCAACGTTAAAATGCCGACACCGCCCCTCTGTGTTCCTGAAGGAACTTCTTGCGCAGGTATTGTTCCCTAAGGCTCAACGTCCAAAGGCCGATACCCGACTTTCTGTGCCCCCAAGCGGGCTTCTTCATTCTTACTTAGCGACCGTCGCCGCTAGAGTAACCGTCGTTACTCCTCTTAACCAGCTGTACAACATCCTCGTTACAGTGCCCTGCCGAGCACTGTCCCGATTTTTCTCATGGTACGTCGTGGACTTTTTCCATGACGCAGCATCAGCTTCGAGTAGCATTAGTCTCAAGGACTATACTACTACCTCAAGACTTGCTAGTATGCTTAGGGTACCACTAGTCTCGAGGACTATGCTACTACCCCAAGTCTTTCATCGTATAAGCATACTTTTACAAATTAGACAATGAATTTGACTTATTCTTATTCTCTTTGTTTATGAAACATATAGTTAAATAAACCATTCTTTCTTCTCTTTCTGTTTGTAAAACATGTAGTTGAATATACCATTCTTTATTTTCTTTCTTGCTTGTAAACGTTCGGTTAAACAACCGTTATCTTTCTTATCTTTCTTCCTTACAAAATGTTTAATTAAATAAACCGTTATCTTTCTTACGAAACATTCAGTTAAATAAACTATTTTCTTTCTTATCTTTCTTTCTTACAAAACGTTTAAGTAATAAAATAAATTTATTATAACGTCTAATTCTTGAGTATGCACACCATCCTAAAACAGTAAAATAGGACTTCTTGAACTCACCTGGATTTTCTGTCTACTAAAACTAAAATCTTGGGCTAAACGAGTGCTACGTGATCTGTGCAAACGCAATACAAGATATTGGTTAAACTTGCTAGAGTCGACTAATACTCTTGAGAGTCGGCTGACATAGTAGGCTGACACTCTCAAGAGTCGGTCGACACTCTCAAGAGTTGGCTGATACTCTAGAGAGTAGCCTGAACTTGCGTTCAGGACTTGTGTCATGCTATAGGAGGCCGACTATTACTAGGCCGGTTCTTCCTGGCCGATTCTTCCTTCATCTTCTTCGCTGAGAGTCGGCCCAAGAACCCTAATTCCATAACAGATTCGTTTTCGATCTAAAACCATAACTTTTTACGTTCAAATCACTTCTCTAACTCCCATGAAGCTAGATCTATACTTTTCATGTGCTTTTATACGTAAAAATTCAATATTTATGTGATTATACCCAAGAACCCTAAAAACCCATTTATATCAAAAACGTAGATCTAAGGTTGATTCTTACCTAAAAAGGTTGTGGTTGATTTGTGAAACTTGCTCCAAATCAATGGAGAAACCTTTTGAGACTGATCTTGAGTCCATCCAAGATTTCTTGAAGCTTTCTCTCTCTATAACTCTCTCTCTCTCTTTCTCTCTAGGGTTTTGACTTGGAGAAGATGATGGAGAAATGAAGGAGATGAGCTGATTCCTCCTATATATACATAAGCTATATCGGCCCATGAAGCCGAGCCCAAGCCCGCTCCCTACTTTTCATTAAACCCCCTCTTAATTTCCGATCTTGTTATTATTCTTTCATTTAATTATTTCTAAATGTTACAAGTCTACCCCTCTTATTAGAGGTTTCGTCCTCGAAACCTATCATAGGTCAAATACCCGAGGGTACAACTCCCTCATTTCTGATTCAGTCTCCCACGTGGCTTCAGACCCTTTGCGATGTTTCCATTAAACCTGGACTAGCGAAATGACTTTGTTGCGAAGTCGCTTATCTCTTCTATCCAAAATTGCTTGGGGTTCCTCAATATAGTTAAGGTTGTCATTTACTTCGATGTCATCGAGTGGCACATATGTCGACTCGCCCACTAAGCACTTACGCAAGTGTGACACGTGGAAAGTAGGATGGATTCCACTTAATTCTTCTGGCAGCTCTAAACGATACGCTACTTCCCCAACTCGTGCCACAACTTTAAACGGTCTGACAAACCTTGGTCTCAACTTTCCTCTCTTTCGAAATCGTATTATTCCCTTCCAAGGGGACACTTTCAACAGCACCATATCCCCAACCTGAAACTTGAGATCTCTTCTTCTATCCGCGTAAGACTTCTGCCTATCCTTAGCGGCTTTCATGCGAGCTTTGATCCGGTCAAACTTCTCGGAAGTTGCTTTGACCACGTCAAGACTTGAGAAGTCTTTCTGCCCGATTTCACCCCAACAGACCGGTGTCCTACACTTCCTTCCATACAACATTTCATATGGTGGCATATAAATGGTTTAATGATAGTTGTTGTTATAGGAGAATTCCGCCAGTGGTAAGTGATTGTCCCAGCTTCCACCGAAATCGATAATACATGCCTGGAGCATGTCTTTGAGTGTTTGGATAGTCCTTTCGGACTGTCCATCGGTTTGTGGGTGATAAGCCGTGATGATGTTGAGTCTGGTGCCCATTGCCTCATGGAATTGCTTCCAGAACCTTGAGTTGAATCGTGTGTCCCGGTCAGACACGATTGATAAGGGCATACCGTGTCTGGCCATGATCTCATTGATAAACACTTCTGCTAATTTCTCAGTCGAATAAGTCTCACGTATCGGCAAGAAGTGAACACTTTTCGTCAACCGATTCACAGTTACCCATATGGTATCATAACCCTTAGCTGTACGCGGTAGCTTGGTTATAAAATCCATAGTAATGTGTTCCCACTTCCATTTGGGAATAAATAACGGTTGCATCTTCCCACAGGGGCTTCTGGTGCTTGGCCTTTACTTATGAACATGTAAGGCACTTACTCACATAATTAGTTACATCATTTTTCATGCCGGGCCACCAATATTCTTTCTTTAGATCATGATACATCTTGTTGGTACCGGGATGGATAGAGTAGCGAGACTTGTGAGCTTCGTCAAGAATATTAACTCTGAGCTCGTCACCCTTGGGTATCCACATTCTCCCAAACCGTGTTCGTATGCCATACGCATTAGTTTCTAACTTCTCTTGCCGGCCCACTATTCTTTCCTGCTTAACGTTTTCTTCTTTCAAAACTTCATCCTGGGCATGTTCTATTTCTGTCATAAGGTCTGGAGTCACGACCAGCTGGTAGGATTTCACCTTGATAGGAGTTGTCGCCTATTTTCGACTCAAGGCGTCGGCCACCACATTTGCTTTCCCTGGGTGGTAAAGGATTTCATAATCATAATCTTTCAACAGTTCTAACCACCGTCGCTGCCTAATATTCAATTCCTTTTATTCAAAGAAGTACTTCAAACTCTTGTGGTCAAAGTAGATGGTGCACTTGACTCCGTAGAGGTAATGCTTCCAAATATTTAAGGCAAAACCTACCGCCGCGAGCTCAAAGTCGTGAGTCGGGTAGTTGGCTTCGTGAGTCTTTAACTGCTATAACGCATACACAGTCACCTTCCCTCTTTGCATTAGGACACAGCCTAACCCCTGACCTAAAGCGTCGGAATACACCACTAGGTCCTCGTTACCATCTGGTAGGGTCAATACTAGTGCTTGGGTTAATCTCTTCTTTAATTCTTCAAAGGAATCAGATTAGGCCTGACCCATTCGTACTTTACTTCCTTGCGGGTCAACTTTGTTAAAGACGAGGCTAACTTTGAAAAGTCCTGAATGATCCTCCGGTAGTAGCCTGCCAATCCTAGAAAAATTCGTACGCCTGTTGGTGTCCTAGGGGTTTCCCAATTCCACACTACGTCGATCTTTGCTTGGTCTACCATGATGCCTTCTGCGTTAATCACATGGCCTAGGAACTGAACTTCGTTTAGCCAGAATGCACATTTAGAAAACTTAGCATACAACTTTTCTTCTTTCGGTGTGTCCAAAACTTCTCATAGGTGAAAGGCGTGATCACCTTCGCTCTTTGAGTAGACGAGGATATCGTCTATAAAGACTATTACTGACCGGTCTAGCATCGGTTGACACACCCTGTTCATCATATCCATGAATTTCGCTGGGGCATTCGTCAACCCAAAGGACATTACACGAAACTCGTAGTGTCCATACCGCGTGCAGAATGCGGTCTTAGGTATGTCCTCCACTCTTATCTTCAGTTGATGATAACCCGACCGCAGGTCGATTTTAGAAAACCATTTTGCGCCTTGCAGTTGATCGAATAAATCGTCGATCCTGGGTTACGGGTATTTGTTCTTCACGGTTCTTTTATTCAATTCTCGATAATCGAGGCACATTCTCATGGCACCGTCTTTCTTCTTTACAAACAGCACCAGAGCACCCCATGGTGAAACGCTTGGTCTGGTAAATCCCTTTTCCAAAAGTTCTTCCAGTTGGGTCATCAGCACTTTCATCTCAAGTGGCGCTAGTCGGTAAGATGCTTTGGCAACAGGATGAGCATCTGGCATTAAATCTATTTGAAACTATGTTTCCCGATTAGGCGGCAATCCAGCCAATTCCTCAGGGAACACTTCCGGATAATGGCACACCACGGGTACTTCGCTTAACTCTTTCACTTTCATGTGTTTTTTTATCACATAAGCCAAGTAAGTCTCACACCCGTGCCTCATATACTTTTCTGCTTTCATTATTGAGATTACATTGGTCAACGGGATGTCGCGTTCCCTGTATATCATGACCTCGCTGCCATCAAGAGCATTGAGCTGAATCACCTTTCGTTTACACACAATACGGGCTTCATTGGCAGCTAATCAATCCATTCCCAATACTACATCGAATCCTCGCAATGCTATAACGAATAATTTAACAGGAAATCTGTGACCCTCTATTTTTATGGTAATATCGTCTATCAATTCTACTACTTTAGTGTTCCTACCCACGACAGTCTCTACATTAAAGGCCCTTTCTATTTTGGAAGTTTTGTATTTCAATATTTTACAGAACGAGGAAGAAATAAAACTTTTACTAGCACCCGAATCAAACAGAACAGAAACAAAGGTGTGGTCAAGTATGAACGTACCCGACACCACGTTGGGATCTCCCCTTGCTTCTTCCTGTGTCAGGGCATAGGCTCTGGTCCTCGCTCCCCCTTTCCCAGCCTCCTTTGGCTTCTCATTGTTTGATGTTCTTAGTTTGCAACAGTCCTTGGAGAAATGTCCCGATTCACCACAGTTGTGGCATTTTCCATAATTTACAGAACTGAGAGCGTTGGTACACTCACGGGATATGTGCCCCGTCTTGCCACAACGGTAGCACATATTCAAGCCATATTTGCACTCCCCAAGGTGCGCCTTACCACACTTGTTACAGATGGTCTTTTCTTCCACTCTCGGCTTCTTACTCTTTGAGGCGGACCAATCCCCGCCTGAGCGCTTAGTGGTGCTAGACCACTTCTTTTGAGTTTCTGCGGGGGTTGCGCCTTCTACGGCCACGTCATCAAAAATCTTTCCACTCATTGCCACTGCAGAGTCAAAATCTCTTGGAGTGTTGGCATTGATGATTGTGCGCACTCTTGGGGTAGCTTCTGGATATAACATTTGATCCTTCTCTCTTCCGTGTTCACCAGATGTGGAACCAACTGAGTTAACTCATTAAATTTGGAGGTGAACTGCCGGTGCATCATGCTACCAACCTTGAGTTCCACGAAGGCCTAATCCATCTTGTCAATCTCTTTTCGGGGGCAGAACTTTTGAATAATAAGGGCTTTCATATCGTCCCACTTCATTCTATCAATATCTCTTTCAGACTTAGCCTTCTTCACATTCTCCCACCAGCTCAGTGCCTCGAAGGCAAAAGAATGGGTGGCAAACCCTACTGCCTGGTCAGCACGGCATTCACTCATCTTGATGACTGCAGTCATGCGGTCAATCCAGTAGTATGTGGCAATAGCATTTTTCTTTCCGTCAAAAGTTGGCGGATCACAGTTTCGGAAGGACTTGTAGTCACATCCGCGCTTCTCATCATAGTCGAAGTCATCATCTTCAGACTCAGTTTCAATCTCATTTCTATTCTCGGCCCGTAGGCCCCTTCCCTTTTCTTCTTCTACAGTTTTTAGAGCCTCAGTTAGGGCGGCTGATAGAGTGCTCTTCAGAACTGCAGCTACTTCATCAGCTATTGCTTTCCTGACTATTGGCTCCAAGACTAAGCCTTCTTCGTCATGTGCTCCAGGGTTACTCGGAGCATTCTCACTAGCAGTATGAATTGACACTGATCTATGAACAGAGGGTTCATTTTCTTCTCTTTCCACCCGATTGACATGTGGTCTACCCCTACGTCCCGTACTGGATCCTCTCTTTGCACCTCTCTTTCCGACCATTTCGTTATCTAACTGCGAACAAGGAATACTCATGTTATCATGATAGGTAATTATTTAGAACACCTCGAGTAATGTAAATTACTAAATACAGAGACATGTATGAAATTACTAATTTACTTTACTTCTCGGGTTCTGAACATTCCCTGTCAGAGTAACGTTTGCATTCAAGTGAAAAGTTCCTTCCTTAACGCACATTATGTCTACCTTTCTATTCTAAGGCATTTACGGTCTATGTTCTATACTAGGACATGGACTACCTTCTATTCTAAGGCCCTTACCGTTTACTGTTTCTACTATTTTCTATTACTCAGGCCTTATTGTTCTACTTTCATGGCTTGGCTGATCTGACTGACATCCCATTCTTCTATCCCATTCTCAGTTTAAGTTCATACATTTTGGCGAATGTCCGAATCTCTCAAACTATGGCTCTGACACCAACTTGAAAGGACCTAAAACGGGTTCCTCTCATAGTTGGCAAACATAACATAAACATAGTTCTTAAACCTTGATATTTATCATTAAAACTTTAACAGCGGAAGTCTTGTACGAAATTCAAAGTTAACAAAAACTTTAAACATAACATTGTTCAACATTCATAATCTAATAAAGGGGATGTCAGTCTTCATATCAGCAGCCATCCAGCCGTCCACATCTAAACCCCTCTTTGTTCCTGAAGGAACTTCTTGTGTTGGTATTGTTCCTTAAGGCTCAACGTCCAAAGGCCGATACCCGACTTTCTGTGCCCCCAAGAGGGCTTCTTCATTCTTACTTAGCGACCGTCGCCGCAAGAGTAACCGTCGTTACTCCTCTTAACCAGTTGTACAACATCCTCGTTACAGTGCCCTGCCGAGCACTGTTCCGATTTTTCTCATGGTACGTCATGGACTTTCTCCATGACGCAACATCGGCTTCGAGTACCACTAGTCTCAAGGACTATACTACTACCTCAAGACTTGCTACCATGCTTAGGGTACCACTAGTCTCGAGGACTATGCTACTACCCCAAGTCTTTCCTCGTATAAGCATACTCTTACAGATTAGATAATGAATTTGACTTATTCTTCTTCTCTTTGTTTATAAAACATATAGTTAAATAAACTATTCTTTCATCTCTTTCTGCTTGTAAAACATGTAGTTGAATATACCATTCTTTCTTTTCTTTCTTGCTTGTAAACGTTCGAAACAAGATGGAAGCAAAATCAGGTAACCATCATGCCCAAATATGAGTTTTTATAACTTTTGGGTTTCGGGTTAAAAATCAAGTAAAGGTTTAGTTTTTTACGTATTATTTTCAAAACAGACCACATATTCGTGTTCATGGATGAAAAAGAAACGTTTTGAACGTAAAAAGTTTAAAGCTTGATCGATTAGAAATAATTGGCTAGATCTAGGGTTTCTGGTTGGGGAAGAAGACTGATGCATCGAAACTACTAGTTTCGATATAGGTAAATCCATCGAAACTACATAGTTTCGATATAGACCCCTAACCCGAAACTACTAAGATTTTACTTCAGTTATTTATCAAAACTACCATAGTTTCGATATAGACCCCTAACCCGAAACTACAAAGATTTTACTTAAGTTATTTATCAAAAATAACATAGTTTCGATATAAACCAATGACTCAAAACTACCATAGTTTCTATATAAACCCATGACCCGAAACTACCATAGTTTCGATATAGACCTCTAACCCGAAATTACTAAGATCTTACTTAAGTTATTTATCAAAACTACCATAGTTTTGATATAGACCCCTAACCCGAAACTACTAAGATTTTACTTGAGTTATTTATCAAAACTACCATAGTTTAGATATAAACCAATGACCCGAAACTACCATAGTTTCAATATAAAACCATGACCCAAAACTATCATAGTTTCGATATAAACACATGACCCGGAACTATCATAGTTCGATGTGATCAATCCATCAAAACTACTGGGTTCAAGCATAATAATGTTTAGTGTCATATAGGAGCACTACCTTATCTGTATGACTTCTTTATACAGATTGTGAGAGACCTTAGTGACACTTAGTAACCAGCTAAGTGTATTACAGAAACCATTTATCAGGTGAGTTCTATGTGCCCCTTATATGTTATGTGCAAATTATTTTAAATGTTTTGGGGCTGAAGTGTATACACTAAATGAATAAATATTATGAATGCCAGTGTGATCATACATAATGTATATATATATAAATATATGAAAATGAATGATGAACAAAGAATGTAACGTATGTTTACAAAGAATTAATGAACGAATGGCATAACGTAAATAAGATATGACGGACAATTTCTAGGGCCGGACGGTTTACGAAATGGGTTACGGCGGTAGTTCTTATGGCGTTTGTCTTTGTGACATACGCAACAATTATGACGGGTTGATCACCCATATGTGTATGACCAATGAATGTTCACGCAGAAATAAGCATGTATGTATTTATATACGTACTCATTATGAATGTATATGAAAGTAGTAAGGCTAAGAAGTACAAATATACGTACATATAAATATACTTATGAAGAAATAATGTTTTTACCTAATTGCTTTAAACTATAACTCACCAGCGTTCGCTGACTTTTATTATGCACTTCATGTAACAAGAAGAAAGGACGTGCGAAGGCGTGAAGGCTACCCTGATTCAAGACTGACATCCCGTTTACTTGCTTATGTGTTAAAACAATGTTTACGTTTAATGTTTAGACTTCCGCTGCTATGTTATGTATTTGAATGCTACGCTTCCGCTATGTTAAATGATTTTAATTAAAAGTTCAGAATTAATGACTATGTTCATGAGTAAATCCAATAAGTGAGGTCACCCGGGAAAGGGGCCTTACAAGTTGGTATCAGAGTAATAGTTTGAGAGATTTAGACATCCCTAGATGTCTGAACTCAAGCTGATAATGGGACGAACTTACGGATGTCAGTCTGGGTAGCCAACGCCGACGCAAGTAAAGTAAGTAAGTAATAAAGTTAATGCTTATAGATAGGAATAGATGCCTTAACTTAGAACACATAGATGTCACTGTCACCACTGATGTGAAGAGTTTTGAACCTGAAAAGCAAAGCAAATTATTAATCATAAACCGGTCACTGTAATTAAAAATTTACCTTGCTCGTACTGTTCTAGACTATGATCTGAATGGATGACATTGATGTATACCCTTTTACTTATCAGGAAATCCAGAAAACTATGGCCGGTAGAGGAGGAACTGGACGCCGAGGCGGTCGCACTGGCCGAGTCGGTAGACCACCACTGAACCGAAGACGTAATGATGATGAAAGTGTGCATGTGGAACACGAGGAAAGCGTGCACGAAGAACGTACTGAGAATGTGCACGAAACTAATGTGACTCCACCGGGTGATGGCAACGAAGGATCTCTACGAACTGGAACCCGAAGTTAGGGATGCAATTACCCGTGAGGTGGTGCTAACTCTGAAGGACGTACTGTCTGATCTGTTATCTGAGTCACTTAAGAAGAGCAAAGAGGAAGAGGAAAAGAACCATGAGGAGAAAGTGTATGATAGTGATAGGGATGAGGTGACTGAGATACTGAACACCCGAGGGTGTACCTACAAGGGATTTAAGGATGGTAACCCGCCCAAGTTTGATGGGAACAAGGATTAGGTGGCTACGTTTGAATGGATTGAGAGGATAAACGGTGTAATCAACATAATCGAGTGTCGACCTGACCAGGTTGTTAAGTATGTGGCTCACTCTTTCACCAACGAGGCACTAAGTTGGTGGAGGAACATTCAAAGGACTAAGTCACCAAACGCTCACAAAAGGATGACTTGGGAAGATCTGAAAAGGCTGATAATCCAAAAGTTATGTCCCCAGAACGAGATTGATCGGGTGGAGAACGAGTTCCTAAAATTCAAGGCTGGCAACAAGACTCATCGCCAGTATACTTCCAGATTCAATGAATTGGCCAATCTGGTACCCCATCTAGTAGAGACTGAAGAGCGATTGATTAAGAACTACGTCAAGGGCCTGCCTCAAAAGGTCTGTGTTCATGTTAAAGCCAACATACCCTCAACCTTCAAGTCGGTAGTGAATTTGAGTGGAATCGTGTATGTCGATTATGCTAATGAGGACCCAGCTCTAGAAGCACCAAAGCGACAATGGGAGATTCCGTCAAAAGGCAATGGAAAGGGAAACTATACCACTGAGGTCAAGAAGCCAAGAGCAGAAGAGTATGAAGTTTGTAAGAAATGTTCGAAGAAACACCAAGGCGAATGCCTAGTCGGATCATCCATGTGCTATAAGTGCGGGAGGCCGGGGCATTACTCCTGAGATTGCGTAAGGGACGTCAAGTGCCAAAGCTGTGGAAGATATGGGCACCCAATAAAGGATTGCGGAAAAACCAAACAGTTTGGTTCGGGAAAAGAAAAGGAAACAGAACAGCCAAAGGCTAGGACTCGGGCCGACACCTTAACTGAGGAAGAAGCGAGAGGAAACCATGACGCCGTGTCGGGTACGTTCCTAGTTAATGATGAAAATGCTACTATATTATTTGATTCTGGTGCTAGCAAAAGCTCTATATCAAATGAATTTAGTCACAAACTAAACTGCACAATCACCAACCTCGTAATGGCCTTTAGCGTAGAAACCGTTGTTGGTAGAAACTTAGTAGTCATCCGTATGACTGACGATTGCATGATAGAAATAGAGGGCCATAAATTTCCTTCTAGATTGTACCTTCTGACCATAGGAGGATTTGACATAGTGTTGGGCATGGATTGGTTAGCTGCCAACGAAGCATAAATCGTTTGTAAGCGAAAGATGATACATCTCAAAGCCACAGACGACAGTCCGATTACGGTTTATGGTGATTGGAATTGCACAATGCTGAACGTCATCTCGATGATCAAGGCCGAAAGTTACATGAGGCGTGGTTGCGAAGCTTATCTGGAACATGTTATTGACGATAGAATGAAAACGAAAGAACTAAAAGACGTACCCATGGTGTGCAACTTCCCAGAAGTGTTCCCAGAGAACCTACCTGGCTTGCCACCAGATCGGGAAATAGAATTTCAAATTTACTTACTGCCAGGTGCTCAGCCCGTCGCCAAAGCTCCCTACCGATTGGCTCGGTCATAAATGAAAGAACTAATGTCTCAATTAGAAGAATTAACAGAGAAGGGATATATCAGACCGAGCATCTCACCATGGGGCGCTCCGGTATTATTTGTAAAGAAGAAAGACGAGAGCATGCGCATGTGCATCGACTACCGTGAATTGAACAAGAGAACAGTAAAGAACAAATACCCACTGCCTAGAATAGACGACCTTTTTATCAACTACAAGGCGCGAGTTGGTTCTTAAAGATCGATCTTAGGTCGGGTTACCATCAATTGAATGTAAGGGAGGAAGATGCACCGAAAACCGTGTTTCGCACGCGTTATGGGCACTATGAGTTTCTCGTGATGTCCTTTGGACTAACCAACGCACCTGTAGCATTCATGGATTTATTGAATAGGGTATGTCGATCAATGTTGGATCGGTCAGTGATAGTTTTCATAGATGATGTTCTCATTTATTCAAAGAATGAAGGTGACCACCACTGTCACCTAAGAGAAGTTTTGGATATTTTGAAGCAGAAGAAGTTATACGCAAAATTCTCTAAATGCGCGTTCTGGCTTAGGGAAGTCCAATTCCTAGGTCATGTCATAAACCCAAACGGTATTATGGTAGATCCTGCAAAGATCGAGACAGTAAAAGAATTGAATGTCCCAAAGACACCAACAGAGATACGCAGTTTTTTGGGCTTGGCAGGGTACTATAGGAGATTTATTCAGGATTTCTCGAGAGTGGCCTCACCATTAACAAAGCTAACATGTAAAGAAGTAAAGTATGAATGGGGTCCAGCCCAAAACAATGCGTTTGAAGAACTAAAGACACGATTGACCCAAACACCGGTCTTAACCTTACCGGAGGGAAATGAAGACTTCGTAGTCTACTCTGACGCTTCGGGTCAGGGATTGGGATGTATACTTATGCAATGAGGAAAAGTGATTGCTTATGCCTCGCGGCAGTTAAAGATTCACGAGGCTAACTACACGACTCATGACCTAGAGTTGGCGGCGGTAGTTTTCGCGTTAAAAATATAGAGGCACTATCTGCACGGGGTTAAATGCACCATTTACTCCGATCACAAAAGCCTAAAGTAATTTTTCAAACAAAAGGAATTAAACATGAGACAAAGAAGGTGGTTGGAACTACTAAAAGATTATGATTGTGAGATATTGTACCATCCAGGCAAAGCAAATGTAGTGGCTGACGCCCTAAGCAGGAAGGAAGAGCCGACACCTATCCGGATCAAAGCATGCCAGTTGACTATAACACCGGATCTGATGAATGAAATAGCAAAAGCGCAAGACGAAGCACTATTGGAAAGGAATGTGAAACGGGAAAGAATAGTGGGACAACAGAGTAGTTTGGAGACCATTCCGTACGAGGTACGAACTCGTTTTGGCCGGATGTGGATACCTAAGATTGGTGAACTTAGGGCCAAAATCCTTGATGAGGCCCATAAGTCTCGCTACTCTATCCACCCCAGGACGAATAAAATGTATCAAGATTTGAAGAAAGAATGTTGGTGGCCTAGCATGAAGAACGATGTAACCGAATATGTGAGCAAGTGCATAACGTGTTCACTAGTTAAGGCCGAGCACCAGAAACCATGTGGTAAAATGCAACCCTTGCCGATACCGGAATGGAAGTGGGAAGATATCACAATGGACTTCATTACCAAGCTACCGCGAACAGCTAAAGGCAATGATACCATTTGGGTGATCGTCGATCGCTTGACGAAAAGTGCTCACTTTTTACCAATACGTGAGACTTCTTCGTCTGATAAACTAGCAGAGTTGTTCATCAAAGAAATTGTGAGTAGACATGGTATGCAAGTGTCGATCGTGTCCGACAGGGACACTCGATTCACGTCAAGATTTTGGAAGAAATTCAATGAAGAATTGGGCACTCGACTAAACATTAGCACCGTTTACCACCCTCAAACCGATGGTCAATCTGATAGGACCATTCAGACCTTGGAGGACATGCTCCAGGCCTGTATCATTGACTTCGGTGGGAGCTGGGATACTCACCTGCCATTGGCAGAGTTCTCATATAACAAAAGCTACCACTCAACTATTGGCATGCCGCCATTTGAGATGTTGTATGGAAGGAGGTATAGAACTCCGGTTTGTTGGGGGGAGATTGGACAGAAAGATTTTGCAAGTCTTGAAGTGGTCAAAGCTACTTCTAAGAAATTCGATCAAATCAAAGCTCGAATGAAAGTCGCTAAAGATAGATAGAAATCGTACGCGGATAAGAGAAGAAGGGATTTAGAGTTTCAAGTAGGGGACATGGTACTGTTAAAAGTATCGCCATGGAAAGGGATCATCCGATTCATAAAACGTGGCAAACTAAGTCCAAAATTTGTCGGACCATTCAAAATTTTAGCAAGAGCTGGTCAAGTTGCTTACAGACTCGACCTACCCAATAACTCAGTGGAATCCACCCTACATTCCACGTATCGCACTTATGCAAGTGCCTTGCCAACGATACGGCCCACATACCATATGATGAGATAGAGGTAGACAACAACCTAAACTGTGTATAAGAACCAATAGTTATTCTTGACCAAGCCGAGAAACGACTACGCAATAAGTCAATACCTTTGGTTAAGGTACAATGGAAACACAGAAAGGGGTCAGAGGCGACTTGGGAGAAAGAAAGCGAGATGAGGGAAATGTACCCTCGGTTATTTAGCTCGTATCAAGTTTTGAGGACGAAACCTCTATAAGGAGTGTAGACTTGTAAAATCCCTAAAATAAATAAAAAAAATAAAATGAAATAAAGATCGGGACTAACATCACAAAGAGAAAACGGAACATGGGGGTTTGGCCCATGGGCCGAAATTAAGAGGGAAAAACCTTTCATATCAGCGCCCTCACCTCGGCCTCTCCTCATTACCCACATTTAGCAAGGCTAAAGAGAGAAAGAGAGAGCTTGAGTCTAGAGAGAGAAAGCTTGGGATCAAGCTCAAAGTCTCGAGTACTGTTTCTCACCATCTCTGGAACGTATAGAAACAAGAAGGAAGCAAAAACAGGTAACTATCATGCCCAAATCTGAGTTTTTATAACTTTTGGGTTAAAAATCAAGTAAAGGTTTAGTTTTTTACGTATGATATTCAAAACAGACCACATATTCGTGTTCATGTATGAAAAAGAAACGTTTTGAACGTAAAAAGTTCAAGGCTTGATCGATTAGAAATAATTGGCCAGATCTAGGGTTTCTGGTTGGGGAAGAAGACTGATGCATCGAAACTACTAGTTTCGATATAGGTAAATCCATCGAAACTACATAGTTTCGATATAGACCCCTAACCTGAAACTACTAAGATTTTACTTCATTTATTTATCAAAACTACCATAGTTTCGATATAGACCCCTAACCCGAAACTACTAAGAATTTACTTAAGTTATATATCAAAACTACCATAGTTTCGATATAAACCAATAACTCGAAACTATCATAGTTTCTATATAAACCCATGACCCGAAACTAACATAGTTTCGATATAGACCCCTAACCCGAAACTACTAAGATTTTACTTAAGTTATTTATCAAAACTACCATAGTTTCGATATAGACCCCTAACCCGAAACTACTAAGATTTTACTTGAGTTATTTATCAAAACTAACATAGTTTCGATATAAACCAATGACCCGAGACTACCATAGTTTTGATATAAACCCATGACCCGAAACTACCATAGTTTCGATATAAACCCATGACCCGAAACTATCATAGTTTCGATATAAACCCATGACTCGAAACTACCATAGTTCGATTTGATCCATTCATCGAATCTACTGGGTTCAAGCATAGTAATGTCTACTATCATCTAGGAGCACTACCTTATGTGTATGACTTCATTATACAAATTGTGAGAGACCTTAGTGACATTCCGTAACCAGCGAAATGTATTACAAAAACCACTTATCAGGTGAGTTTTATGTGCCCCCTATATGTTATGTGCAAATTATTTTAAATGTTTTGGGGCTGAAGTGTATATACTAAATAAATAAATGTTATGAATGCTAATGTGATCATACTTGATGTGTATATATATATATATATATATATATATAAATATATGAAAATGAATGACGAACAAAGAATGAAACGTATGTTTACAAAGAATGAATGAAACGATTGGCATAACATAAATGAATGGAATCTTGCTTTATATTTTATATATTGCATGTTATGAATGTATGTAAACGTTAAGGACGCTTCGATGATAACGGCTACTTTAGTAGATGGACGACCACGTGACTATTTTGCAACCGGGACATATTCGTTCCTTCATCAGCTAGGACGTATGAAAGGCATTAATGTACGGTCGAAGCAATTGCCTTACTATGATAAGTAGAACAGTTGCATAAATAATAGTCGCACGGGAAACGGATGCCTTAGGGCAGACGGGCGAATAGACGGACTACGACGGTAAGACGGTTTAGGCGGACGGACAAAGGTTGCCGGACGGATTTATGATATGACGGACGGTTTCTAGGGCCGGACGGTTTACGAAATGGGCTACGACGGTAGTTCTTATGGCGTTTGTCTTTTTGATATACGCAACAATTATGACGGGTTGATCACCCATATGTGTATGACCAATGAATGTTCACCCAGAAATAAGCATGTATGTATTTATATACATACTCATTATGAATGTATATGAAAGAAGTAAGTCTAAGAAGTACAAATATACATACATATAAATATACGTATGAAGAAATAATGTTTTTACCTAATTACTTTAAACTAGAACTCACCAGCGTTAGCTGACTTTTAGTATGCACTTCAGGTAACAAGATTAAAGGACGTGCGAAGGCGTGAAGGCTATCTTGATTCAAAACAGACATCTCGTTTACTTGTTAATGTGTTAAAACAATGTTTACGTTTAATGTTAAGACTTCCGCTACTATGTTATGTATTTGAATGCTACGCTTCTTCTACGTTAAATGATTTTAATTAAAAGTTCAGAATTAATGACTATGTTCATGAGTAAATCCAACAACATCACCCAGGAAAGGGGTCTTACATTATTTTATAAAGATGGTGTTTATTTAGTATATTTTATATATTTAGATTTAAATGAAAAAATATATTTAAGTTAAAAAAAGGATACCCGTTTCCCTATCCGAATCCAAATCCGAAATTTCGGATTCGGATACGGATAGTGAAATCCACTATCCGAAATTTGGATATCCGACTTTGAACCCCCGTGGAAACTAGGGGTGTGCATGGGTTAGTTTTGGTCGGTTTTGGGGTAAAACAAAACCAAAACCGAAAGTTCGGTTTTTGGTTTTTTTAAAACCGTCCGGTTTCGATTTTTTCAGTTTTTACAATGGTTTCGGTTCGTTTTCGATTTTAAAACCAATTGGGATTGAAAATTTTGAGGAAAAAGAAAAATGGCTCAAAATAATGAACATGGGTTTAAAATTTTGGGCCAAAATATTTTTTATTAACTAATGATTATCACATATTTTGGCCTAAATATTATGGGCTACAAAAATTATTATTTTTTTTTTAAATACTCAACATAAAAAATAAACTTTATAATTTATAAATTCAGCAAATATAAATAATAACCTACTATTAATGCAAATACGTGTAACACAAATATATATACAATTTTAACATACAATCACACAACACAATATAATATATATTATGAAACATTGAAACGTGTATGCACACAATGTATATTTAAAGTATATGTATACGTTAGGTTCGGTTTTTTCGGTTTTCAAAAAATACAAAACCGAAACCAAACCGTAATTTTCGGTTTCAAAAAATACAAAACCAAAACCGTCGGTTTTAGTTTGGGTCGGTTTTTTCGGTGCGGTTTTTTCGGTTATTTCGGTTTTGGTTCGGTTAATTAGGTTTTTTGCTCACCCCTAGTTGTAACTGCAGAAAATCCTATCTTATGGCTTCTGTCGAACAAATTATGCACACATTAGTGTTCTATATATCATTTACAATAAGTGTTCCCTAAGCTTTGGGTCACTGTTTCCTGATAACACTGTTAACAATTTCAAGAAACATTAGATACCATTAAAGAACACTCCCTTTTGCTCCAAGATTTAAAGCTCTGACCTTTTTGGGTCAAACCAACTAAGAATTTAAGGCTTTGACTAAAACTAATAGACCCCAATTCAGTTTATCCACTTCAAAACTCAACAAAAATATCAAACATGAACACCTATCATCTTTTAATTAAAGATGGCTTCTTTAGGTCAAATTACCTAAATTTTGTAACATCAACACTTGTTTTCTAAAGAAAATTAGTGAAATCCATATTAATTTTGTACCTAATCATTAGGTTATCAAGGATGCTAAACACACAAAATTATTAGTTATGTGATTGTAGGAAGTGTATTAAGACTTAATGATAACAGGTAAGTCCATTTCAAGACCATCAAGTTCAAGAAGCTTGAAGCCATCCATGTCTGGCATATGGACATCACTAATTACAAGGTCAAACCTGTTTCGATTTTCCCTTAACATCTTCAATGTTGTTCTTTCTTGATTTGTAGTTGCAACTAGAAGAGGTGTTCAAAAGTATTGGTATCCGAAACCGAACACGAAATATCCGAATCAGAATTTTCGAATTCGGATAGCATTTTTCAAAAAATTCGGATATTCGAATATCCGAATATCCGAAAATAAATTTTTTTTAAGATACCTTTCCTAGAAAGTGTTATGAATACAATATGTACATATATAAAGTTTATGGTTTTTAAGTTATGCGTTTAGCTCTCTTATTTTTTAAAAAAAATAAAACGTATTCGCGTCGCAATTTCAAAAATTATATTTTTTTTGCTAAATTTATATATTGTTTCCTAGAAAGTGTTATAAATATAATATATATGAAGTATATGGCTTTTTATGTTATGTGTTTAGCCTTCTTATTTTTTTTAAAAACTAAAACGTATTCGCGTCGTAATTTCGTAAATTACTCAAAAATTGGTTTTTTAATGTTTTTTTAATTATTTCATAAAGATGATTGATATGCCCTAAATTATACATGTTTTGTATGCATAATAATCCTCATATTATGGTACTAATTGAATAATAACCTTGCAATTGATACTTAAAATGTTTATATTTTATAATTGCAAGTTATTCGGTGTTCTAAATATAAATCGAGATGAAATCTATCAAAAACACCCAGAAACCAACCTTTTAGAAGGATCATTCCCGCGCTTTGACATGCAAGAAGTCAAAATTGGTCAATAAGAGTCAACCAACAGCTAAAAGACAAAAGTGGGCAGCAGGCAAGGGATGCACAGCCGTGCCTCCGAATGCACGGACGTGCATTTGCCTGCTTGCTCCCCACAGATCCCATTACACTGCCACTCATACCCTATGATTCTCTAGGTGTTTGCACGCCCGTGCAATCTAATGCACGGTCGTACATTGCTCAGTCTGAGGCCTATAAATAGGAGGCTTAGGTTCTTCATTCCGCACACCTCAAGAACAAGCAACACACTCTCCAAAGAGAGAGAGTAGCTCGTATTTAGATTAGAGTAGAGAGGCTCCTCTTCTTTGTTCTGCAATAAGGGAGCCTACGAAACTCAACCATTCGTGGCTAAACTCTTTGTATTGCTAGGGTGAAGATGAAGTATGGTGCATGTTAATGTTTGACATATTATCTTAATGGTATGTTTATGTCTTTAGTTATTCGCTCTTAAAACCACCATTTGGTGGGCTTTTATTATTGTCTAAATCCGCCTTTATATTTGTGAGTGTCTTGATTTTAAAGCGTAAGATCGTAAAACCTTTTTAATCAAACTTCCTTTGAAGCTTTTACGTCTTTATACTAGCTGAGATTTATAAGCCAAGGCTTGGTCTACATTATTAAGGTCGTACATCTTTATACAAACTTATTATGCGACCAAGAATTGGTGAACTCTTGTTGGGAACGGTACGTCTTTATACTCGGTCCCATTGTTACACCGCCTCCGAGTGAGCAAAATATAATCAACTATTTAACAACAATATTAAGCATTTAAGTTCGATGTCTTAAACCAACTCGGAGATAACACCAAAGAGTTGAGGGTAAATGTTGTCACTAACGGGAGGCACTACTATTTTAATTTAAAGATTTTAATTCGTGAATCAAATGTCGTGAGGACGAGCCTCTAGCGGTGACCCGGGTCATAAGTTTATAGTAGTCATACCACTGGATTAGTCAACTTAACATTATCACGTACCAAGCGGATTCGAAGCCTAAAGCAATACTCTTCGTGACCTGATCATTTTCGAGATATTTACTTTTTTGCTATTAACTATTCTGTTCATTACATTTCTGTTACACACATCACGCACTTTTTTACTTTTTTTGTTATTTACTTTACCGTCATTTAATTTTCTGTTATTTACTTATCTGCTTCACAAGCACACAAAACTCACTCACTAATTAATCCGGCTAAACGATAACAAAATTTGTGTATTGGAACTCCACCATGGCCATTGGTTCGTTACTTGGTTCTTACCTAAACTATATTACGTTGTGATAGGTACACTTGCCTATTGTGTGTTTTAAGTTAAAGTAATTATCATTTTATAAATTTAAAACATGATCTCGTGAAACCATCTCAAAAATATATTTATATATATTTTATATACTTATCAACACGACACATCAAGTTTTTGGCGCCGTTGCCGGGGACACGGTGATTTCAAGAAAAAATCGAGTTAACAGATTAGCTTTTTTTTAAAATTAAAAATTTCACAAAAATATAATCATGGATCCATACAACGAAAACTTTACTGAAGAAGAATTTTTCAAATTTGCCAGAAATTTCTCGGATTCATGATGCGAGTATGTGGGGGATCACACTACATTGAGGTGTGTTATCTTTCTGCATGGCGCCCCATGGATCAGGAGATAAATCTCCACCCGTCACCATTTGAAGATGTATTTCCTTCACCACCTCCATCAGTAAACATAGATTGTGCATTCTACGAACCAGATCCTTGGAAGCCAGACACGTTATTCCGTAATTTAGAGGAAATAAGAATTAAATCATTAAACACTATGCTACGGAATCACATGAAGATCCCTCTAAAATTCTGGAAGCAGATCAAGCATCACAAGAATAGAACGTGGAGGTAATAACCATGATACCCATAGACAACACGGGGAATATCGGCGAAGATGACATAGTAAGGGCTAAAATTATACAAGAAACCTTAGAACCACCGAGGTTGGAGAAACAATTCAAACGCTTTCAGTCTTTATTAAATTAAATTCAACTAATTCTGCATTACGAGATGTTCCTATATAAGATGCCAGCTCATGCAAAGTTTCTCAATAATATGCTGACTAACCGAGAAAAAATGGAAGAGCGGCCAAAAATCGCGTTGAACGAAGAATGCTCAACCATTATGAGAGGAAGAAAACCTCCCAACCAATTCATAATCTCATGTATTATAAGCAACTCAATCCAAGGTAATGTTATTGTTGATCTATATATCGGCGTAAATATTTTACCTAGCGCTATATTTGACAAAATGAATCTCAAAAAACTCCAAACCACAAAATTAGAACTATGCCTAACCAATAGGATGGTTCGCTATACAACGGGATTTGCTGAAGATGTGTTTATAAAATGTAACACACTGAAAATTTCCTAAGAAATAAAGGACTAAAATTGCCCAATTTCAAAGTTGAAGGGTATATGTAAGAATAAACAAAGTCCAGGGACTAAAAATAAAAAATCTAAAAAATTAAAGGATAGCGGACCGCTATCCCTAGCATAACGGTCCGCTATGTGGAGAACAAGCAAAGAACCGGGTGGCGACACATGTTCTATGACTCATCAGACGCATGTCTCGATAGAGGACCGACATACGGACTGTATCGGTCGGATATGGACAGTTGACCAATAACAGACCGAGTATAAACTCATATAGGTCCGATATGTAGGCCCGAAGGAAAATTTTCGGCTCGAGGCGGTAGCAGACCGACATCCCCCAGGATAACGGTCCGCTATGGGTGCGAGTTTTGCCCTATAAATAGTTGGACGAGTTTGAGCCATTTCACACGCAATTCTCACCACAAATACACATACACACACACACACACTCTCCGGTGGTCCAATCCCGAGCCCCGATTCGCGTACGAGAGTCCGGTTTCCGGCATTTCAACTCCAAATTGCCGTAGATAATGCTGAGGTAAGGTTCTGATGTGTGAATTTTGATGTAGTTAAATATTATATAATAATATTTAAATATTATATAATAATATTTAGATATTATGGTTTCATGAGATCAGGTTTTAAATTTATAAAATGATAATTACTTTAACTTAAAAACACACAATAGGCAAGTGTACCTATCGCAACGTAATATAGTTTAGGTTAGAACCAAGTATCGAACCAGCGGACACGGTCGAATTCCAATACTCAACTTTTATTAATGTTTAGCCGGTTTAATTAGTGAGTGAGTTTTGTGTGCTTGTGGAACAGGAAAGTAAATGACAGAAAAGTAAATGGCAGTAAAGTAAATACCAGAAAAGTAAAAACGTGCGTGAAGTGTGTAACAGAAATATAACGAACAGAATAGTAAATAACAGTAAAGTAAATATGTCGGAAATGATCAGGTTACGAATAGTATTGCTTTGCGTTTCGAATCCGCTTGGTACGTGATAATGTTAAGTTGTCTAATCCAGTGATATGACTACTACAAATGTGTGACCCGGGTCACCTCTAGAGCCTCGTCCTCACGACATTTGATTTGTAAATTTAAAAGCTTTAACAAGTGGTAGTGCCTCCGGTTAAGGACAACAATTACCCTCAACCCTTCTAATGGTCATCTTCGGATTGGTTTAAGACATCGAACGTAAAATGCTTTGTATTAGAGTTAAATAGGTGATTATATTTTGCTCACCGGGAGGCGGGGTAACAATGGGACCAAGTATAAAGACGTACCGTTCCCAACTTGAGTTCACCAATTCTTGGTTGCATAATAAGTTCGTATAATAACGCATGACCTTAATAGTGTTAACCAAGCCTTGGCTTATCAATCTCTACTTGTATAAATACGTACAAGCTTCAAGAGAAGTTTGATTAAAAAGCTTTTACACTTTAAAAATCAAGAACACTCACAAATATAAAGACGGATTTAGACAATAATAAAAGCCCACCAAAATGGTGGTTTTAAGGACGAATAGTTAAAAACATAAACACATCACTTGGATTAATACGTTAAACATTAACATGCACCAAACACCATCTTCACCCTAGCAATACAAAGAGTTTAGCCATGAATGGCCATACTAACTAGCATAACGCTGAGTTTTGTAGGCTCCCCTATTGCGGAACAAGGAGGAAGAGCCCCTCTACTCACTACTCTAAACTACGAAATAAGCTCTCTCTGGTGTGTTCTTAAGGTATGGATGGGTGTGTGGAATGAAGAACTCAATCCATCTATTTATAGGCCTCAAAATGAGCAATGCACAGCCGTGCATTGGATTGCACGGGTGTGCAAACACCTCGGGAATCAAACAGGGTACAAATGGCAGTGTATTGGAGCCTTGGAGAGCAAGACATGCCATGCACGGCCGTGCATGGCATTGCACGGCCATGCAAACCCCTGCCTACTCTCCAGGCTTGTCTTTTAGCTGCTTGTTGACCTGGTTTGACTTCTTGGGGGTCAATGCTCGGGTTTGGTCCTCCAAAAGCTTGATTTCTTCATGTTTTAAGCTGGTTTTTGCTTTGTTTATCTTGGAGCATCGAATAACCTGCAATTGTGAAATATTAACGTTTTAAATATCAATTGCAATGTTATTAATCAATCAGTACCATAATATGGGGATTATTATGCATGCAAAACATGTATAATTTTGGATATATCATAATACCCCACACTTAGGCTTTGCTAGTCCTCAAGCAAACTCATTCATGGTCAAACCCATAACTAAAAATTTTACAAGGGAAATGAAACTCCAAGTAGTTGGAATTTTTGGGATAACTCTTGAGTTGCTGATTCTATTTTTCTATTTTTCTATGATGGAATCCATGACAAGCCTACTAGGACTTCAATTATGCTTAAACTTTCACTCCTCACAATGTTCACTCAACTCTAGGGTTATATATGTATGGATTATGTCAGTTAAGTGGAACACACAAGTTCGAATCGAAATATGCAATGATCATAAGCTTGTATGCAAATCAAGTCTCCACCAATTAACTAAGTAGTATGCATGAATCAAGAGGACTTTAAAAGGGTTGTAATGTGGCTAAAATAAAAATAAAGGGGAGAAGATGAAAATCTTTTTAGGTTTTTAGGGATTTAAAAGGTGTTAAAGGTTGCAGCTATAGTGAAACACATAGCTACGGCTTCATGGCTTAAAATGGAAAATACTAACAGGTCCCTTTACAATACTCGGATCATGAGGGTATAACTAATCCGAGGGCTCGTTTATGGTCAGATTTCCAAGACCAAGATCCCTCATTAGTGCCAACTTTTTCCTTACTGCGTAGTACACATTACTGCCTCTCCGTATGGAACTTTCGGCTTGTATCCTAACAGCTCCAACTTTGATCAGATGTGTATACTCACTTTGGGAATGAGTTTCATTCTTGCTACATTTTCCATCATGGCTCCAGTTGCCACACTTCACACATTTTTCGTATCTTTTGGCTCTTCTTTTGGCAACACTTTTTGACAAGTCGCATAATGGTGGCAGTTGTTCTTGCTTGTGCCGCCGTTTTCTTACATCACTAGTTGCTTTGAAAACTTTCTCTCGGAGTTCGGGCGGTAATTCAAGCTTTGCAAAATGAAGTCAGAAAAGCAAATTAAAATCAAAGGAATGCATATCCAGCTCTTTAAGGTTTTGCCGGTAAAAGACCCACTTCTCTTTTTCTTTTTCTTTTCTTCTTTTTCTATTTTTTTTCAGAGTAAAACAATTTCTTCAACAATTCTTTTTACTCAATTTTCTTGAAATAATATTTCCATGAATTCCTTGTAGATATTTCGGCTGTTTCTTCCTAATACATCCATCTTCTTATATATTCCAATTACTTTGAGTAAAACAGATTCTTTCCGAAGTTGCCTCAATGGTAATAAACTTTAAATAAACGACATTGGATCTTTTTTCCATTTTGAAGATAGTTAGCCAATAATCGGAGTTTACGAAAAGCTGGTTGGGTGATAATTGTAGGTAGTAGAAAAGAAAATGCTAAGGCTCAAAGGGCTATCTAGGCAGATTATATTTTTGGTATTTTTGGATTTAAGGATAAGGGTCATAAAGTCTTAGATGTCTTAATCACTTTCATACTTCTACTAGTTCATGGTCTTGATATGTATAGGTCACACAAGTTCTAATTATGCATAAAATTCAATCGAAAAACACTCAGTAATGCCAAACGCAAAAGCATGCGAATAATTATATACTGCGCCAAAAATTTGATGTTGTGTAATAGGCTTGATTTTCCTCACATGAAAACAGATGGAATAGGGTTTAGCGAATCGTTATGCATAATATCCATTTGTTTCTACTTTCCATGTATTCAATTTATTTAGTTAGGTGCGAACTCAAAGAGGTTTTAAATATTAGGGTTTAAAATTTTGAAAATTTTTCGGGTTTTACAAAAGGTAGGTTTTTGTAAAGTTTTAGTCAAATGGGTAGAAAATCACAAGTTGAAATTTTACTGCTTTGAGGTTACAAGTAGTCCTGAATCTCTGCTTCCCCACCCCACACTTAAAGTTGTGCATTGCCCTCAATGTACAAATGCATGTAATGAAATGCTATGCAAGAATTTAAATGCATGAAGTTTTAAGGGAAAAGAAACTGGTACTCCCCCGGTCAATTCGGTGTATAACCTAAGACCAAAACTTATTGATGCTGTCAGGTTGTGCCTATCAGCTTCTTGTCAACACGTTGCTTCAAAGACTTCATCGAATTTCAGGGAAATTTGATGTGGGTTTCGATTCCTCAGGTTGTAGAGATCGAATGTGATTCCTTAAAGGAGTGGCGGAGCTATCCGGTGATGTTATTCTACCTGACTTACAAAGGAAAACATAAAAACAGACAAGGAAAATAAAATGTAGTAGTTAAGATACTAAGGTCCTAGTATCGAGAAGGCATACCTGGGGGCTAAAGTAAAATAAACTTTAAATTTGGAAAAACCAAACCTGAGATCCATGATTTTTGTCGTATGCACCAACTTCTTAATTTATTCATGATCATCGGGTTACCTCCCGTAAGCGCCACGTTTATTTAAGGGTCATTGGCCAGACCCGTACGTGCTTCGTGAATTTCCAATTTAGTGCTCGTGGTGAAATAATCAGTCAAATGGGTGGTTTGTAATATAGAGAGGTTCATCCAACCCATTTGACAGTTATACGTACAATGATAATAAGCTGATCCAGAAATTAGTGGAGTCCATCCTAGGCCAGCTGGACAGAGAAAGACAGGATACAACGTGTTCAAACTTGAAACGGTCATAGCTTGAGTTACGTTTGGAGTTAGAGGGCCTCCGACCAGGGGACGGAAATATTTCGACGAGCCGGATCATGTGGCAAACACCGTAGGTGGTTTGTCCCAGTGGTCCGAGCCATATTCCCCCATTAAGTGGCCCAATTTCACAAATCAAAGATGTTCCCCAATTTTCTACTTTTATTAACCTTCAACGTTTTTGTGCTAAAATAAGTGAATCATTGATCTATGTATTTCCAAAGTCTTTTTATAGTTTTAGTTTTAGTTTGGATGGATGGATTGATTTGAAATTTTAAATTTTTTTTAATCCTGCCAAATTTAGGATGCTCTATAGAAGAGTACCTAAAGAAAATGGTGTAATTGAATAACGCCACCACCATTTGAAATTTCCTGGACCAAACTTCAAGAAACCCATGTAGTGAAGGAGACGGTCACCCAGGTATGATTATTTTGTCACGTAATCTTCGTTAAGTGAACGTTGCTTCTTCCATGAGAAGTGGTCCTCAGAGTGATGTGCCCTATCCTGTGGCTTATGTGATTCATGGAATGATTCACTGATATGCTTGGTCACAGGCCAGCTATCACTGTTGCAAGTTAGAGCTCCCACCATTGACATTTATTTGCTGGTGAATACTTCATCTTGCATAATCTCCTCCTGGATGTTGGTCTCACAACCTTGTTCTTCATATGATGTTGTCTTTGAAGTGACAGGAACTCCAGACTGTTCCATACATCCTTCTTGTGCTTCCATAGTGAGTATTCCCACCGATTCTTCTTTAGATCTTTGCTCTTCTGGCTCCTTTGATTGTTTAGTTACCAGCCTCTCAGAAAAGTCAAGAAATGATTGTAAAGTTGCAGTAACTCCCTCTTATGAATCATCCGGTCTCACTTCCGACTGATCCATGCTTGTGAAGCTGGAAGGTTCTTGCTCTATAGAGTAACTTTACCCTACTAAAGATGTTGAAGCTATAACTTCCGATTCTTGGATTTTGAATGGATCATCTTGTTATTCAGTTGGATAGCTCTTTATGAATTGAACCTTAATTTCTTCCAAATAACGAAATAGATTTCCTGGGGTCCATGAGTCGGAATCTAGAGCTGAGTGTTGAATTTCTTGGGACGGTGTGGTTTCCTCATATGGTTGCCAGTAGGGTTGGTGAAAATCTATGGAATACCCTTGATAGTGATAACAATCTTGAGTGTAGTGGGCTTCCCCATATATCTCACACCAAACCTCTGAATAGTGGTACTCATAGTCGTATTGATATCCTTCATAACAAAAATCGTAGTTGTCACCCATGAAAGTTGCTGTAAAGAACAATCAAAACAAACCATAAAAATATATGCTAAGATTAAAAAGGCTAATCCATTAACTCGAATTTTTCTTGAAATCACCGTGTCCCCGGCAACGACGCCAAAAACTTGATGTGTGAATTTTGATGTAGTTAAATATTATATAATAATATTTAGAGATTATGGTTTCACGAGATCAGGTTTTAAATTTATAAAATGATAATTACTTTAACTTAAAAACACACACAATAGGCAAATGTACCTATCGCAGCGTAATATAGGTTAGGTAAGAACCAAGTATTGAACTAACGGACACGGTCGAATTCCAATATTCAACTTTTATTAACGTTTAGCCGATTTAATTAGTGAGTGAGTTTTGTGTGCTTGTGGAACAGGAAAGTAAATGATAGAAAAGTAAATAGCAGAAAAGTAAAAACGTGCGTGAAGTGTGTAACAGAAATGTCACGAACAGAATAGTAAATAACAGGAAAGTAAATTTGTCGGAAATGATCAGGTTACAAATAGTATTGCTTTGGGTTTCGAATCCGCTTGGTATGTGATAATGTTAAGTTGACTAATCCAGTGATATGACTACTACAAATGTGTGACCCGGGTCACCGCTAGAGCCTCGTCCTCACGACATTTGATTTGCAAATTTAAAAGCTTTAACAAGTGGCAGTGCCTCCCATTAAGGACAACAATTACCCTCAACCCTTCGAATGGTCATCTCTGGGTTGGTTTAAGACATCGAACGTAAAATGCTTTGTATTAGAGCTAAATAGGTGATTATATTTTGCTCACCGGGAGGCGGTGTAACAATGGGACCAAGTATAAAGACTTACCGTTCCCAACATGAGTTCACCAATTCTTGTTTGCATAATAAGTTCGTATAAAGACGTACGACCTTAATAGTGTTAACCAAGCCATGGCTTATCAATATCTACTTGTATAAAGACGTACAAGCTTCAAGAGAAGTTTGATTAAAAAGGTTTTACACTTTAAAACTCAAGAATACTCACAAATATAAAGACGGATTTAGACAATAATAAAAGCCCACCAAAATGGTGGTTTTAAGGACGAATAGTTAAAGACATAAACACATCACTTGGATTAATACGTTAAACATTAACATGTACCAAACATCATCTTCACCCTAGCAATACAAAGAGTTTAGCCACGAATGGCCATACTAACTAGCATAACGCTGAGTTTTGTAGGCTCCCCTATTGCGGAACAAGGAGGAAGAGCCCCTCTACTCACTACTCTAAACTACGAAATAAGCTCTCTCTGGTGTGTTCTTAAGGTATGGATGGGTGTGTGGAATGAAGAACTCAATCCATCTATTTATAGGCCTCAAAATGAGCAATGCACGGCCGTGCATTGGATTGCACGGGCGTGTAAACACCTCGGGAATCAAACAGGGTACAAATGGAAGTGTATTGGAGCCTTGGAGAGCAAGACAGGTAATGCACGGCCGTGCATAGCATTGCACGGCCGTGCAAACCCCTGCCTGCTCTCCATGCTTGTCTTTTAGCTGCTTGTTGACTTATGTTGACCTGGTTTTACTTCTTGGGGGTCAATGCTCGGGTTTGGTCCTCCAAAAGCTTGATTTCTTCACGTTTTTAGCTGGTTTTTGCTTTGCGTATCTTAGAGCATCGAATAACCTGCAATTGTGAAATATTAACGTTTTAAGTATCCATTGCAAGGTTATTAATCAATTAGTACCATAATATGGAGATTATTATGAATGCAAAACATGTATAATTTAGGAGATATCATAATCCGACCTCCTATTAGGCTTTGGTTATACACCATTAAGCTAGGATTATGTACTTAAGTAATGTCATTACATGTCTAGTTACTATGTCCGAGGTGATTGCCATATTCCTGAATTAATAAGCTGAAATACTGCCAAGGTGAGTTCCTAAACTGTGATGCATGAACCCAATCATAACCTTGTCTAGCTTGATTGATCTATTAAAAAAATTTGAGTATATTGATACGATTGCACCGATTGTTTATATATAACGTATTTTAAGCGCTTATTGTATTTCACTTGCCCGTGGAACGACATGTTGGACAAGACCCGTGGAACGGTCTTTGGTTATATATATACTGAATGATTGTTCATAGTGGTCTATGAAATTGGGTGTTGAAGCCCATGAATGTGTTCAAGATACTTTGGCGGGTCATTTTAAATAAACTATTTTAGTTTATGAATTCACCAGCTTTGTGATGACCCATGTTTTATCAAATGTTTTTGAACGCATCACAGGTAGTCATTAGACAAGGCATTTCCAGGACTAGAATGAAAAAATGAACGATCCAGATGATGGCATGCCTGGAACTATAAGTCCCGAATGACATGTTCCTTGTTAGGAAGAATGATGTAACTTTTGTTAAACATGATGTAACAATGTTTTGATGTTAATAGAAGTTATGATTTAGTCTTCCGCTGTGTGTTTTTGATATCAACGTCACCGTAACTAGAAGGCGACCTTCTGACTGGTATGTAGTTATCTGACAAACGGAATGTTCTGCCTAGGAAAGGACGGTGTATAAATCTCTCCTAGACCCGTTGTTCTTTCCTGGGAACATCTCTGTTGGAGGTACTACTATGGTTAGATAACTGTCCTGTGTTTCAGGCGTGACATAAAAATTAATGAATTCGTCTTCCCTGTGGATTTTGTGGTGGTCGACATAAAAGGAGGAACACGTTGCCCTCTTATTCTCGGGAGACCATTTCTCAATACAGCCCTCGCCCTTATTGCCGTTTGGGGTGGAAGACTGGCATTAAGCATTCAACAAGAACTAATAACGTTCGATCTCAAAAAATCCATGCAGCGACCAAGCAGTCACGACGATCTCCCTTTTCTCTTCGACGATTTTGACTACCTAGTAGGCTACTACATGCATGACGTCTTGGGAAAGAAGAAGAATGGCCAACTGAGGAACAAGAGGAATATTTAGTTTGTGAACGGTTCATGATAAAGCACACTAATCATGATGATGAAACAATAGGCATTGAGGAGCTGGAAGATCGAGACAAGAGTGAGAAGACAAAACCCTCTATTGAGGAACCACCTACACTTGAGCTAAAGGAGCTTCTGCCTGATCTATCATACGCCTTCCTAGATGAAGAATCCAAGCTTCCGATTATTATCTCCTCGAGATTAGAAAATGACGAGAGGGAAAAGCTGCTAGAAGTTTTGAAAAAGTACAAGAAAGCTATCGCATGGAAGCTAATGGATCTTAAGGGAATTAGCCCTTCATTTTGCACTCAAAAGATACTTTTGGAAGAAAATTACAAGACTAGTGTGCAGCACCAAATATGACTGAACCCTAAAATGCAAGAGGTAGTGAAGAACAAGATTGTCAAACTGCTAGATGCAGGAGTTATCTATCCCATTTCAGATTTAGCATGGGTTAGTCCCATACAAGTTGTACCAAAAAAGGGAGGTATAACGGTAATCATAAATGAAAAAAATGAGCTAATACCAACCCGCACAGTCAGTGGATGGCGGGTGTGTTTTGATTATCCCAAGTTGAACGAAGCTACTTGAAAAGATCATTTCCGCTACCCTTCATAGATCAAATGTTGGAGCGGCTATCCGGGAATATGTTCTATTGTTTTCTCGATGGATTCTCAGGGTACATTCAAATCCCTATCGCCCCCGAAGATCAGGAAAAAACTACGTTTACCTGTCCCTTTGGCACCTTTGCTTATATGCGTATGCCATTTAGACTATGCAATGCACCCGCTACGTTCCAGCGATGCATGATTGCTATATTTCATGATATGATAGAAGAATCAATGGAATTATTCATGGATGACTTCTCAGTTTTTGGAAATTCCATCGACCATTGTATACAAAACTTGGAAAAGATGCTAGCAAGATGCGAAGAATCAAACCTAGCGCTGAATTGGGAAAAGTGCCACTTTATGGTCAAAGAAGGAATAGTATTAGGACACAAGATTTCAAAAAATGGTATTGAAGTCGACAAATCCAAAGTGAAAACTATATCGATGCTTCCACTGCCAAATTCAGTAAAGGGGATCAGAAGTTTCCTCGGTCACGCAGGATTCTATAGGATATTCATAAAAGACTTCTCATCAATCGCCAGACCCTTGACACAACTGTTGGAAAAAAGATCGACTCTTTTTATTCTCTGATAATTGTTTGGTAGCATTTGAAACTCTCAAAAAGAAGCTCGTTGATGCAGCTATCATGACGACACCTGACTAGACAAAACCATTCGAACTCATGTGCAATGCAAGTAACTACGCAGTAGGGGCAGTTTTAGGTCAACGAAGAGAAAAGCATTTTCACCCGATTCACTATGCAAGTAAAACCTTAAACGCTGCTCAAGAAAATTACACCACTACTGAGAAAGAGTTACTAGCCGTAGTTTTTGCCTTTGATAAATTCCGTTTGTACCTGGTCTTATAAAAAACCATCGTCTACACCGACCATGCAACCCTAAGACATCTCTTTAACAAGCAAGATGCAAAACCAAGGTTAATTAAATAGATCATCCTACTACAAGAATTTGACATCGAGATAAAAGATAAGAAAGGAGCAGAGAATTTAGCAGCAGATCATTTATCTCGCCTTGAAAATACTCAAGAGAACCAAGATGTTGCTATAAATGATAGTTTCCCTCACGAGTACATACTGCACGTACAAGACACCGATGAATGTCCATGGTGTGCAGACATCGCAAACTTCCTAGCAAGTGGAGTACTAGTGAAAGGAGTAACATTTCAAGAGAGGAATAAATTTTTCGCATATATTAAGCACTACTTCTGGGAAGATCCATATCTATTTCGCGTCTGTACAGATCAAATAGTTCGACGATGTGTGTACGGGAAGGAGGCACATGAGATACTATGAGAATGTCACGAAGGGCAAAAAGGAGGGCATCATGGAGCCAATCACATTGCAAGGAAGGTCTTTGATGCCAGATTCTTTTGGCCAACTATTTTCAAGGACACACATAAGCTTGTAAGCACATGTGACTCCTGTCAAAGGACATGGGGTGTTTCAAAGCATGACAAAATGCCTCAAACAAGCATCCAAGTATGTGAAATATTCAACGTATGGGGGATCGACTTTGTTGGGCCATTCCCTCCATCTCACGGAAATTAGTACATCCTGGTAGCAGTAGACTACGTGTCAAAGTGGGTTGAGGCACAAGCTTTACCAACCAATGACGTAAGAGTCGTCATCCGGTTTCTCAAAAGACTGTTCACATGGTTCGAAACACCAAAAGCTTTAATCAGTGGGAACACACTTCTGCAATTCACAATTGGAAAAGACGCTCAAACGATATGGTTATACCCCTAAGCTATCCACACCTTTCCATCCCCAAGCAAATGGACAAGTGGAAGTTACAAACAGAGTAATTAAGCGTATCTTGGAGAAAGTTGTGAGTCCACATCGGAAGGACTGGTCTGATAAACTAGAAGATGCATTATGGGCTCTACGCACAGCTTACAAAACAACTATCGGAACCACTCCTTACCGAATGGTTTATGTAAAGGCATGTCATCTCCCAATAGAAATTGAGCATAAAGCGTACTGGGCATTTAAGGCAGTAAACTTAGATATATCTAGTGCAGGGGAGCACCGCCTTCTACAAATTCATAAATTGGAAGAACTCTGAAACCAGTCATATATGAACTCAACAATATATAAGGACAGATCAAATAAAATTCATGATAAAAAGCTAAGGAAGGGGTAGTTCCAAGAAGGAGAAAAAGTCTTGCTTTACAAGTCAAGATTGCAACTATTCCTAGGAAATTGAGATCTAAATGGATGGGACCATACATAATTCGAAAAATATTCCCTTATAGAACATTAGAACTGGAACAAATAGACAGAACAACTTTCAAGGTTAACGGTCATCGAGTGAAACGTTACCTTGAAGGACCAATTGATCAAGTAGGGGACGAAGTTCCACTAGAAGAAAAAGACTGATGAAGCACGTACGGGTCTGGCCAACGACCCTTAAATAAATGTGGCGCTTCTGGGAGGCAACCCGATGATCAAGTATAAATTGAGAAGTTGGTGCATACGGCAGAACGCATGGACCTCGGGTTTGGTTTTCCAAATTTAAGTTTCTCATACTTCAGCCCCAGGTATGTCTTCTCGATACTAGGACCTTAGTAGCTTAACTACTACCTGTTATTTCCGTTTCTGTTTTTATGTTTTTCTTTATGTGTAGCATAACATCACCATGTAGTTTCTCTACATCTTTGAGGAGTTACACTCCACCTCTACGAGCTGGGAACCGAAAACCACATCAAATTTCTGAGAAATTCGATGAAGTCTTTGAAATAACGTGTTGATAAGCAGCTGATAGGCATAGCCTGACAGCAGCAATAAGTTTTGGCCTTAGGTTATACACCGAAATGTCCGGGGAATACCAGTTTCTTTTCCCTTAAAACTTCATGCATTTAAATTCCTTCATAGTATTCCATTACATGCACATTGAAGGGAATGCACAGCTTTAAGTGTGGGGTGGGGAATTAGAGATTCAGGACTACTTGTAACCTCAAAGCAGTAAAATTTTAACTTGTGATTTTCTACCCATTTGACTAAAACATTACAAAAACCTACTTTTTGTAAAACCCAAAAAAATTTCAAAAATTTTAAACCCTAAAATCTAAACCTCTTTGAGTTTGCACTTAATTAAATAAAATGAAGACATGGCAAGTAGAAACAAATGGATATTATGCATAACCAATCACTAAACCCTATCCCATCCATTTCCATGTGAGAATAATCTGAGCCTTTTCACGAGCATTATTATCATTATTTTCCGCATGCTCTTTCGTTTGGTATACTGAGTGTTTTTCGATCAAATTCTATGCATAATTAGAACTTGTATGACTTATACATATCAAGACCATGAACTAGTAGAAGTATGAATATGATTAAGGCACCTATGACTTTATTACCCTTATATTTTATCCTTAATACCCAAAAATCCCGAAAATATTATCCGTCTAGATAGCCCTCTGAGCCTTAGCCTTTTCTTTTCTACTACCCACATTTATCACCCAACCAGCTTTTCGTAAACACCGGTTATTGGCTAACAGTCTTTAAACTGGAAAAATTATCCTATGTCATTATTTCATGTTCATTACCATTGAGACAACTTTGGAAAAAATCTGTTTTACTCAAAAGAATTGGAATATACAAGAAGGTGGATATATTAGGAAGAAACATCTGAACTATCTGCAAGAAATTTATGGAAATATTATTTCAAGGAAATTGAGGAAAAAGAATTACTAAAGAATTTGTCTTGATACAAAACGAAAAAAAATAGAAAAAGAAGAAAAGAAAAAGAAAGAGAGAAGTGATCTTTTACCGGCCAGACCTTAAAGAACTTGATATGCATTCTTTTGATTTTAATTTGATTTTATGCCTTCATTTCGCAAAGCCTGAATTACCAACCGAACTCGGAGAGAAGATTTTTCAAGAACCTAGTGATGTAAGAAAGCGGTGGCGTAAGCAAGAACAATTGCCACCATTCTGCGGCTTGTCAAAAAGCACCGCTAAAAGAAAAGCCAAAAGATACGACAAATGTGTGAAGTGTGGCAACTGGAGCCACGATGGAAAGTGTAGCAAGAATCAAACTCATTCCTAACATGAGTATACGCATCTGATCAAAGTAGGAGCTGTTAGGCTACAAGCCGAAGGAACCATACGAAAAGGCAGTAATGTGTACTATATAGTAAGGGAAGATTTGAGAAAGATAAGAGATCTTGGTCTTGGCAATCTGACCATAAATGAGCCCTCATATTAGTTATATCCTCATGATCTGAGTACTGTAAAGGGACCCGCTAGTATTTTCCGTTTTAAGCCATGAAGCCGTAGTTGTGTGTTTCACGATAGCCGCAGCCATTCAAACCCTTTTAAAACCCTAAATAAAATCCAAAAACATTTTCATTTTCACCCTTTATTTTCTTTTAGTCACATTACAACCATTTTAAGTCCTCTTGATTCATACATACTACTTATTTAGTTGGTGGAGACTTGATTTGCATACAAGCTTATGACCATTGCATAATTCGATTCGAACTTGAGTGTTCCACTTATCTGACATTATCTATACATATATAACCCTAGAGGTGAGTGAACATTGTGAGGAGTGAGGGATTATGCATAATTAAAGTTCTAGTAGGCTTGTCATAGATTCCACCATCCTAAAGATAGAAAAGCACAAAAATAGAATAAAGTGAATCATGAGTTATCCCGGAGTGTCCAACTACTTGGAGCTCCATTACCTTTGTAAAGTTTTTAGTTATGGGGATCATGCATGAGTTTTGTTGAGGACAAGCAAAGTTTAAGTGTGGGGTATTATGATATGCCCTAAATTATACATGTTTTGCATGCATAATAATCCCCATGTTATGGTACTAATTGAATAATAACCTTGCAATTGATACTTAAAACGTTTATACTTTATAATTGTAGGTTATTCGGTGTTCTAAATATAAATCAAGATGAAATCTATCAAAAACACCAAGAAACCAAGCTTCAAGAAAGATCATTCCTGACCTTTAACCCCCAAGAAGTCAAAATTGGTCAATAAGAGTCAACAAACAGCTAAAAGACAAAAGCGGGCAGCAGGCAAGGGATGCACGGCCGTGCATCACAATACATTGCTCCCCACGGCTCTCAGTACACTGCCACTCGTACCCTATGATTCCGTAAGTGTTTGCACGCCCGTGCAATCCAATGCACGGCCGTGAATTGCTCAGTCTGAGGCCTATAAATAGGAGGCTTGGGTTCGTCATTCCACACACCTTAAGAACAAGCAACACACTATCAAGAGAGAGTAGCTCGTATTTAGAGTAGAGTAGAGAGTAGAGAGGCTCCTCTTCTTTGTTCCGCAATAGGGGAAACTACGAAACTCAACGTTACGCTAGTTAGTATGTCCAATCGTGGCTAAACTCTTTGTATTGATAGGATGAAGATGAAGTTTGGTGCATGTTAATGTTTGACGTATTAATTTAGTGGTATGTTTATGTCATTAATTATTCGCTCTTAAAACCACCATTTGGTGGGCTTTTATTATTGTCAAAATTTGTCTTTATATTTGTGAGTGTCTTTATTTTAAAACGTAAGATCGTAAAACCTTTTTAACCAAACTTCCTTTGAAGCTTGTACGTCTTTATACAAGTTGAGATTGATAAGCTAAGGCTTGGTCAACACTATTAAGGTCGTACGTCTTTATACGAACTTATTATGCGACCAAGAATTGATGAACTCATGTTGGGAACGGTACGTCTTTATACTCGGTCCCATTGTTACACCGCCTCACGGTGAGCAAAATATAATCACCTATTTAACAACAATATTAAGCATTTAAGTTCGATGTCTTAAACCAACTCGGAGATAACACCAAAGAGTTGGGGGTAAATGTTGTCCCTAATGGGAGGCATTACTATTTCAATTTAAAGATTTTAATTCGTGAATCAAATGTCATGAGGACGAGGCTCTAGCGGTGACCCGGGTCACAAGTTTGTAGTAGTCATACCACTGGATTAGTCAACTTAACATTATCACGTACCAATCGTATTCGAAGCCCAAAGCAATACTCTTCGTGAACTGATCATATTTACTTTTCTGCTATTTACTATTCTGTTCGTTACATTTCTGTTACACACATCACGGGGGTTTTTACTTTTCTGTTATTTACTTTACCGTGATTTACTTTTCTGTCATTTACTTATCTGCTTCATAAGCACACAAAACTCACTCACTAATTAATCCGGCTAAAGGATAACAAAAGTTGAGTATTGGAACTCAACCGTGTCCATTGGTTCAATACTTAGTTTTTACCTAAACTATATTACGCTGCGATAGGTACACTTGCCTATTGTATGTGTTTTAAGTTAAAGTAATTATCATTTTATAAATTTAAAACCTGATATCGTGAAACCATCCCAAAAAAATATTTATTAATATTTTATATACTTATCAACACGACACAACAATGATGTTTGTTTAGTATATTTTATATATTTAGATTTTAAATTAAAAAATATATTTAAGTTAAAAAAAACAGTAGTGAAATCCACTATCCGAAAATTCGGATATCCGACTTTGAACACCCCAAGTAACTAGGGGTGTGCATGGTCGGTTTTGGGGTAAAACCAAACCAAAACCGAAAGTTCTGTTTTTGGTTTTTTTAAAACCGTTCGGTTTTGATTTTTTCGGTTTTTACGATGAGTTCGGTTCGTTTTCGGTTTCAAAACCAATTGGGCTTGAAAATTTTAAGGAAAAAGAAAAATGGCCCAAAATAGTGAACATGAGTTTGAAATTTTGGGCCTAAATATTTTTTGTTAACTAATGATTATCACATATTTTGGCCTAAATATTATGGGCTACAAAAATTATTAGTTTTTTTAAAAAATACTCAACATAAAAAATAAACTTTATAATTTATAAATTCAATAAATATAAATAATAACCTACTATTAATGCAAATACGTGTAACACAAATGTGTATACACTTTTAACATACAAGCACACTACACAATATAATATATATTATGAAACGTGTATGCACATAATGTATAATTAAAGTATATGTATACGTTCCGTTCCGTTCGGTTTTTTCGGTTTTCAAAAATACAAAACCGAAACCAAACCGTAATTTTCGGTTTTCAAAAAATACAAAACCAAAACCGTTGGTTTTTTCGGTTTTTTGCTCACCCCTAGTTGTAACTGCAGAAAATCCTATCTTGTGGCTTCTGTCGTACAAATTATGCACACATTAGTGTTCCATATATCATTTACAATAAGTGTTCCCTAAGCTTTGGGTCATTGTTTCTTGATAACACTGTTAACAATTTCAAGAAACATTAGATACCATTAAAGAACACTCCCTCTTGCTCGAAGATTTAAAGCTTTGACATTTTTTGGTCAAACCAACTGACAATTTAAGGCTTTGACTAAAACTAATAGACCCGAATTCAGTTTATCCACTTCAAAACTCAACAAAAATGTCAAACATGAACACCTATCATCTTTTTATTAAAGATGACTTCTTCAAGTCAAATTACCTAAATTTTGTAACATCAACACTTGTTTTCTAAAGAAAATTAATGAAATCCATATTAATTTTGTACCTAATCATTAGGTTATCAAGGATGCTAAACACACAAAATTATTAGTTATGTGATTATAGGAAGTGTATTAAGACTTACTGATAACAGGTAAGTCCATTTCAAGACCCACAAGTTCAAGAAGCTTGAAGCCATCCATGTCTAGCATATGAACATCACTGATCACAAGGTCAAACCTGTTTTGATTTTCCATTAACATCTCCAATGATATTCTTGCTTGATTTGTGGTTGTAACTAGTAGGGGTGTTCAAAAGTATCCGTATCCAAAACCGAACCCGAAATATCCGAAATTCCGAATCTGAATTATCTGAAAATTCGGATATCCGAAATTTGGATATCCGAATTTTCGGATTCGGATAGCATTTTTCAAAAAATTCGGATCCGAATATCCGAAAATACATTTTTTTTAAGATACATTTCCTAGAAAGTGTTATGAATACAATATGTATACATATAAAGTATATGGTTTTTATGTTATGTGTTTATCTCTCTTATTGTAAGGCCTCTTTCCCTGAGGACCTCACTTATTGGATTTACTCATAAAAATAGTCATTAATACTGAACTTTCAATTAAAAACATTCAACATAGCGGAAGCATAACGTTCAAATACATAACATAGCAGCAGAAGTCTCAACATTAAACGTAAACATTGCTTTAACACATAAGCAAATAAACGGGATGTTAGTCTTGGGTCATGGTAGCCTTCATTCCTTTGCACATCCTTTCTTCTTCTTACCTGAAGTGCATACTAAAAGTCAGCTAACGCTGGTGAGTTCTAGTTTAAAACAATTAGGTATAAACATTGTTTCTTTATAAGTATATTGATGTAGTGCAAAGCATACATCTTTATTCCTTTGTATTCCTTCATTCTTAGACAGTTTTGTATTCGTTTTTACTTGTTTTTGTTTCGTATTGAGTATTTGTTGTGTTTACAGGAGCTCACGTGGAATACAATTCAAATCATGAGGAAAACGAGCACGAGAGTGAAGCCGGAGGAAAAAGTGAAAAAAGTTAGATTTTGGTTCCTTCGCGGTACGTGAGGGAGGAGTGAAAATGTCTCGCGGTACGTGAGGAAAGTTAAAACCGCGCCCGACTATTTTGTCTCTCGCGGTACATGAGAGACCCATAAATTTCCCTCGCGGACGCGAGGGCCTGGTGAATTTGCAAAAAGCCCTAATGGACTTTTAAATCAAATTGTAATGCCATAGTTCAAGGAGTTCGAGTTTTAGCCGTCTAGAGAAAGCTAGGAGGTGATTTTGGGGTTGAGAAGTCGATTCAAGAGCAAGATCAAGACTTTTGATTCCGGGTTTGTTTAGATTAGCTTATTCGGTTTCAAAGTTCGAATCTTTGTGTTTGATTGTTGTGTTTGAACCATGTTTATGCTTTATTACTTCTGTTTGGATGTTTTAACTATGATTATTTGTAAGATCATTGATACTGCCTAGGTTATTGATGAATACTTAGTAAAGTTTGAATCTTTTATCGGTTTTTGGAATCTTTTGAATAGATTAATGGTTTTGTAACGATCTTGGTTTAATAATTATGATGTTATGCATGCTTTGAACCTGATTTGCAATTGATTATAGTTCCATATGCTGCTTGTGAATGTCTTTAAGTTTGAGTAGTATATTTAGATCATAGACTGTGTGTTTTTGGTTATTTGATGGTTTGCTAGACGTATTATTCCATAGGAACTGTGATTGAGAGTAGGTTAGATCTGAGTGTTCTTCCTATCTTGATACCCGAAAGGTGAGAGGTTGTCGGTTAGTCTTCGTATTAGGATTCCGAGTGTTACTGTCAGAGAGGAAGTTGCCTTAGGTTTCTAGTATTTGTTGCTAATCTGAGTCATAGTTGTTGATCTGATATTACCCTGTGCATCTTAGATGTATTATGGACAGTGAGACTGAGAGGTGATCTGTCTTTTGGGTACTTTATCATTGTTGGAGAGACTGAAAGGTAATCCGACTATCTGGTGAGTTTAGTACTTCTTTAGAGTTTCTTAGTTGGTGACACCCTGAGAGTGATTAGGGATCCACTAGGTTATCTAGAGTTGTTATCCTTAGATATCCAGATCTATCATTGTTTCCATAACTGGTAGAAGTTGAGCTTTGCGAGTAGGATTCCTACCTAGTATTCTTCTCATTCCTAGTATTTCCCTGAGTTCTTTGTCTAGATAGTTGAAGTCATTCATTAGTTTTCTTCCTTGATTTTAGTCTAATCAGTAGTATAGAAAACCCCCCAACCAAATCATCTTTAGTACATGTCAGAGTCTAGTTTAGCTATAGTAGTTTCTCTAGGGTTCGATATTCCGGTTTACCGTTAAGCTGTGCTACACTCGATAGGTACACTTGCCTGTCAGTGCGGTTTAGTTCATAGGTACTCCAATTATTACTTAGGAGTCTAGGTTAGGTTTATTTGTTAGTTTTTTATAGACCATCCGGACGACATCATATATATATATATATATATATATATATATATATAAATACTTATACACGTTAACATTTGATTAGCCTTCATTTATCATTCATACTAAGTACATATAAATATATGCACACGTCTTTACTTTCATTAAACATTCATTGGTTATAAACATAAGGGTGATCAGCCCGTCATTGATCGCGTAAGTCACAAAGACAGACGCTCCGTCCTACCATCGTAGTCCGTCCTCCATAACATCCGGCAAACCTTCGGCCATCCATTATGCAATACCGTCCACTAAACCTTCGACCGTCCGTCTTAACCGTCCTACCGTCGTAGTCCGTCTATTCGCCCGTCTTCCCTAAGGCATTTGTTTCCCACCCGAACTAATTGTACAACCGTTCATCGATTTAGCGACTGACTCTACTGAAGTAGCCTTAGTTTAGTCTACCTTTCTAGACTTTCATTTCTGGCTGTATAATAGTCGAGTGGTCGTCCGTCTACCGAAGTAGCCGTTGTCATCGTTTCTGTCCATAACGTTTGCATACATTCATAACATGTCATATATATAAATATAAAGCAAGATTTCATTCATTTATGTTATGTCATTCATTCATTTCATTCTTTGCATACATACGTTTCATTCTTTGTTCATTTTTCACTTTCATATATATATATATATATATATATATATATATCATTCATTTAATGTATACACTTCAACCCCAAAACATTTGAAAAGATTTGCACGTAACATATAGGGGGCACATAGAACTCACCTGATGAGCCGTTCCTGAAGTATACTTAGCTGGTTATAGAGCGTCACTAAGGTCACACACAATCTGTATATTCAAGTCATACAAGATAAGATAATGCACCTGAACGAAACTTACACGTTTCTGTTTCTTAGGGTTAGGTGAACTTAAGTATGTTCGCTATTTTGGGCTTAGCTTGATAAGTTCGCCAACCATTAAGTTTGCTTCCTTTAACATAGGCGAACTTGGACAAGTTCGCAACTATTGAATTTTAGGCGAACTTGGGTAAGTTCGCTTCCTTTGAAACTAGGCGAACTTAGATAAGTTCGCTAGTTTGTTTCCTTGGGCGAACATGAGTCAGTGAACTTGATAAGTTCGCTCAAAATGGTTCCATTAAGTTCGCCTGCGCGAGCTTCTTCCCCAATCAGAACCCTCGATCTGACTAATGATTTCACGTTATTTAGACCTTAGACTTTTTACTTCCAAAACATTATATTTCCTTCTATGAGCCCAGATTTAGGTTTTGTTTAGAGTTTCATACGTAAAAATCGTACCTTTACTCGTTATTACCCGAATACTCAAAATACACAAAAACTCTTATTTGAGCATGGAGATTACCTTCTAGAGCCTGGTTTCGGTTGCTTTGCGATGCAGAGATGATGGCTAACGATCCCCGAGCTTTTGAATCGATTCCCGAGCTTTCTCTCTCTAAACTTGTGCTCTCCTTTCTCTCTCTAAGTTTGCACAATGAAGGTGAATGAGGAGAGGGGCTGGGTGGCTGCTGATTAGGAGGCTTTTGTAACATCTATGATTTTCCGACCCTTTTTTATTATTATTATTTATTTTATTATATACGACAGGGACCCTCCGTTTCAGTCCCGTACTTGCCCGACACAAAATATCACAATAATTATCATTTTAAACGTGTATAAATATAAAGTTTCAACTTCTCACTTGCATATTATTCTCTATTATATAAAACACGTATGAATTGTATACATACTTCATTACAATAGACATATCAAAAATAAACTTATGGATTTTAAACATGTAATTACACCTTTCATTTTTTTTATGATATATATATATTTACAAATATATATGTATATAGTTATTTATATTAAACGCATCATTTATCCAATTTGTAAAAACCGAAGTTTCCTACATAAAATATTTTAAAATAAAATAAATAATGTTTTAGATTTTACAAGTTTATAAAAAAATTATTTATAACAAATTTTATAATTAAGTATAGGTAATTTTCGTCGCTCTCTATTATCTTTGAAACCCCCCCCCCCCCCCAAATATGCTTCGAACCCTCATGTGAACCCTTGATATCCCCATACAAGAGCTTTGACTTCCTAAAGTCAAAATTGACTTCAAGCTCAACAATAATTGTTAATATGAAATCTTAATCCACCCAAGTCCCCTTGTCCCTCATTTACAACCGTTAGCACCTGTTAATCGATCCAATTAATGATGAAATCAAACCCATTAAACCCATTTAAAGAATTTCGGTTTTAGAGGTGAAAAGGCACGAATTAAAGATCAAACCCTCGTTAAATCCGACAATCTAAGGCTGTAACGCGTATGTTTATTCGTCCCTAAGAAAACCCTACCATTTAACAATACAAAAACAGCTTCAAACCCATTCTTTCGTCCATACCAGTCGTGATTGGCAGAAAGGGAAACGAGCTCCCTGATTTGCATGAATACGAGCCTAATAACAGGTAATTATCATACCATTATACTCGCCTAAATCTGTATTGCAAAAGCCCCATCGTTTTTGGTTTCAATCTAGTACTAAACAATGCTAATTTTGGGGTCACGGTTCCAAATCGGTTGTATTGGGGAAGAAGGTTCGTAGAACCCTATTGTTAAAAACCAATTTTTGCGGGTTCTTTAACAAGGCTCATGCCAAGAGTAGTTGGTTAAAGTCCTCGTCCCCCTCACACTAGGTCACGGATTCAATCCCTGACCCAGCCTGGTTTTTTTTGTTTTTCTTTTATTTTATTCCTTAATTTACCACACACATTCACCCATACATATATATATATATATATATACATATATATATATATATATATATATATCCTTAACCAATATGTTCTTTTATAAAATCTTAAAGATCAATTACATATTTAAACTATAGCCGGACACATAACATTTTTTTTAACTTTGAGAGTGAAAACATACACATATATATATATTGATATGAAAAATCTTCGTTCTAAAACCAATTCCTTTATAAATATCCGAGTATTTACAACAAACATCATTTTCAAATATACATGTTTATAACTATGTCTAAAATATTATTAACACGAGCGTATAACAAATAATGTGTAAACATTACTCTTTCCAGCATTAGTATTAGTTCATTTTTAATGATATATTATTGGAAAACCTTGGATTATAAAATACATTTGAGACATAAAAGAAATTGTTTTTATACATAATTTATGTTAATAAACTCCATTATTTAATATACTTTATAATCTTTTAAGGATTGTATACTGTTAACGAATAATTAATTGTGATTTAACTATTAATTAATTAGAACATATTTTAACACTTATTTTTTATGAAAAACAAACTAAATAAATAAAATGTTTTACTTATTTATTTATTTATGTAATTAGTTATTTATTTATTTATTTGATTAATTATTGCACGTTTATTTACCTATTCATCTTACGCATTTACAAACAGAAGAAAACTACGTATTCATTATTTTACCCAATCATTTACATGCAAAAAGAACACTTATTACTTTATTTGTATACGTTCATTCTTTCATTTACAAACCAAAGGGGAAATCTTTTGTTTACCCATTCAATCATTCTAATACAACTACTTACATGAGGGCACCCACATCAAACCCTCTTCATGTTAGGGTACCACTATTCAATTACACAACCATTGATGCAATTACATCATTAAATCATAGGTTAACCTTGGGGTTAGTTTGAACTTTTTGTGCAACAAACAATATACTCGTGTGACATACAAAGTCTCAAATTGCAATGTGAGTTTCATAGCCCCCTTTTTCTTTACTATTGTTTACAAATACTCGGGGTGGAACATGTTTACATACATTACTTACCAAATTCAATACCATTGTTCATATGCTACTTACTATGTGCTTTATGTCTTAAACTACTTGGCAACCATACGTGTGTACATGTTTAGTACAATCATTAACTTGCGAGGCAGGCCTAAGGTAGTACCTTTTATGATCATTTATAGGGGAATCCGATTCCAATTAACACAGACCTTGACGGGTTTTATGTGAACCACATTACTATTTTTCCAAAACTCAATCAGTTGGATTGTGCTTACCATTTTTCTATTTAATATGGTTTGATTGTACGCTTTGGAACCTTGTATGTTTTCACATTTATGCCTTAGTTATGCTTTGAACATATTGAATTCCAAATCCTTTTTACTTAACTTTTGTTTGGTGTTAAAAGCTATGTTACTCACCAACTACTTGTAAGTGACATTTACTCACATGTTTCAGGTGTACCAGTTTGAGGACATTACTTGATCACATAGGACATGGACCTAGTTTCAATTTAATTTAGTTATGTTATGTTTGAATACTTGTTTTCCTATTTCAATTGTAATGGATGCTTTAATTCGAATAATAAACGTTATCATATTAAATAGATGATCATGTGCTTATGAACAACCGCGTAAGCCCCGGCGTATAATCCGTCGCCGGTCGGGGTGTGACAGATTGGTATCAGAGCCATGGTTATAGAGAATTAGGTTATTAGACACACATGACCTAGACTATAACCTAAGAGTCCCCAAACATGAGTTTAACTCGTATCTTTTATTAGGAACTCCACTCTATACTCATTTATACACATACTTACCTACATCTATCTAGTTCTGCTTACATGATGCAATTACATGAACTACAACATTCTAAGGACTACATGAAACTATTTGAAACTACATGGATTACTTGAAACATATTCTTAGTCTATAGTCTATAACCTTAGGATACCTTGGTGTAATTATCCTACAAATTATCTAGTATATTACACAAATTATCTTATGTGCTATGTTACTTGATAACCTACATGTTTACAAAAACTACTACTCATGTGATACCTTATTTGCTACACTAGTTGAATTGTTTGCACAATATCTATTGGATATCACTAAATGGTGTCTTAATTTTTGCCATGCACACCTTCATCTTTACATATCATCACAAATCACTTATGGAAAGATTCAAACCCCTAGACCTAATGCCAATTAAAATTTTAAAATCCCATCAAAGTTTTGGGTTTTGAGAACTAGTAGAGAACATGTGCAATCCGAAAGGGTGGATGCCTGTACCTTGGGTCTTCCGTCTAGAAAAGCATTTTATATAAATCCAAATCAACCGAAGGATCCATATGCTTTCCTAGGAATTCCCGAAGTTAGTGTCCACCTATAGGCTAAAGAATGTCTTCTTGAAAGTATATGAACTCAAATCACTTTGATTTGTCACAGTATCCATTGGGTTATGCCCCAAATGAATACAACCTAAACATCATTCGCTTAATTATTATAATTTGATACACAAGTCCAAACCTCCTATTTGATCCTTAATCATATTTAAGTCAACTATACCTCTTCATCCTTATGCCTTGGAAATTTTATCACCCTTATTATCATTTGCAAAAGATTTAAACCCTTAGACCTTACCCCTCAAGGAAGGGAAGCTGATTGAATAGGTGAAGCACACCTTGAGCCTCAAGACACAATCCCTAACGACTTTCACCATAACCATGAGATTCGAATAATTAATGTTAATGGTACATGATGGCTGGAAGAGTGAGTGTAAGTCCATGGAAGATTCTGGCTAAGGAAAGACTGAGTACCTCAGTGTGTCCTTGGTGACCCACCTTTCTTTCCTAGGAATCCTTTTCGTGGGTACACTACTTATAGGTCAAGTGTTACTCCCGACATATTATTATAAGAACTCGGTGTTATGATTAGTAAAATTTTAAACTCATGAACACCTTTATATTTAACACTTACCATTGCAATATCACCCTCCTCACTCCCCTGAGAATCACCCCGAAGCAGAGTCAACACAAGAGGAAGACTTTGGATCCCCGTCACCAGATAACCGGTCACCGGCACGACTAGTTGTCACATCCATGTTTGACCGCAGAGCATATTGGCTTAGGAGCACACTTGAGACTCCGAGCAGCTGAATCACCCCCGAGAGACCCTTACCTAGCACATAATCTATACCATCCAGACCCAGGAGCAGGACAAGCCAAGGAACCTACCAGTGTCTTAGGAGTTCCGGCTGATACCGCTCAATAATATGTAAGGACCGCAGAGTTTCTGAGGCAAGGAGTGGAGACTAGGGAATACTTGACACATATACGGAAATAACTAGGATGATGCCCGGTTTGCAATACGAATAACCACAATGATGTTCGTCATGGTGCTCATCTGCTTGCTGGTGGAAAAGTATCTGAGATGTTAGACGGATATTCCATTTCGCGTTTTCTTAAAACTTAAATTGAAACCCATATCCAGTACCCAAATATAAGTGTTATTATTTTTAACTCTTCTTAATGATTGATATCTAAACCTTCTTTGTAAACTAATTATTTTATTATTTCCCGATTTGACTAATGTAGTTATTTTGTTCAAACAAAACCTTTATCAAACTTTTGATTTATAAATTTTATCTAGAATAGAAATTATCTACAAACCCCTTCACCTCGTGAAGGAATTAAATGTAATTTGTTTTATAAAAACATTTATCTCATTATCTTAGTAATAATTAATTATTTCATTACGGCCTCTTAACTCGTTACTTTTAAATTCTTGGCCTGATTACGAAATAATTTGGCCATTATTTTCTTTTGAAACATTCTCTTTATCATAACTAAATAAATAAAAAGGTTTTACCTAATCACCTAGTTATTCAACCTATTACTTTCACTTATTAATTTACAAACAAGGATAAATTTCAATTACTTTTTATTTACAAACAAAAAGCTCAAATCAGTTATTCGTGTGCGTATTATTCTAAATACCTGTAAAATTTTCTCATCACTCTACACCTTCGAAAATGTATGAACTTACTAGCCACTTTGAAAAGATGAACCATTTCGCATAGGCGTTAACCATCCATCAACAAAATTGAAAAATTGAAACCCAACTACCTACATTATACAACACGCTTGTCCGCAGCACTCGATCACCGAAAAGATTCGATAGTTTACGTTACTCAAGAGTTTCAATTATTTACATATGAACGTTCATAATATACCCGAGACTAAATTGTTTACATTATACATGCAACTTGATTGTTCACGTTATACATAAAACTTGGTTTTATACAATATACCTGATTATTTACATTATACATGAAACTTGACTACTTGCAATATACATGATTGATCACATTATAGACAAAACTTGAATACTAGTAATATACATGATACTAGATTTATCACATTATAGACGAAACTATATTATTTACAATATTCATGATACCAGATTGTTCACACGATACATGATGCTTGGTTATTTACAATATTGTATAATACTAGATCATTTACGCTATACATGAAACTTGAGTGCCTACATTACATACGGAACAAGACCGTTTACATTGTTTGCTATTGATTGTTCACTATATACATGAGGCATGATCATTCACTTTTGTGACATTCGGCATTTTTCAGGTTAACTCCGTTAACACAAACATCGTTATCTCAAACAATTATTTATTCAAACTCAGTTATCTCGAACATTCACACATGCATTACAATTAATTAGTATTAGTTAGATATGTCAGTTCGCACAAACACGTAGAATTTCTGGATCGCACACGAGTCTAACCCGGAACGTTGGTGAACTAATAAAAATAATTTCGAACAATTATTTTAGTATAAATTATGTGAATTTATGTGTTTAGTGATTTTTCTATGAATTATGTAGACTTTAGTGAAATCGCGTACGTTTACGCGTATCGTTGTATTTTTCACTGCTTTAGTATTTTTATAAAGAGAATTTTATAAAAATAATTATTAAAAACAATTTTAGCTAGTGGATTAATTAAATAAAATAAAAACCCGTGTAAACTGGCCCATGAATTATCTATAATTTTTTAAAAACCCATGCATGCAAGTATAGATAAGATTTTATAAAAAAAAATAAAACCCTAGCCTCTTCTCTCTATCAAAATCGTCGATCCCAACCCCCCTCTCCCTTCCTTTTGCGCCGAGACCATCAAAGCAACCATACACCTCTCTTTCGATCTTTAATCTTGTAATTGAACGCGTATTTGGACTCATCTAGACATTCCTAACACTACTACATAAGTTTTTCGTTCAATTTCATCACTTTTTGATTCCTAGAAATTCTATTGAAACCCTAGTTCATCCAAACATGAGTTTTTATTAAAAAAAAATATGGTGACTTTGCTATTTAATTGGTGTTATTTGTTGATTTTATTGTTATTTGGTAAACCCTAGTAGCATATAATCCATGACTTGTTAAAAGATGAAAGTTTTTTATTATGTAATGGAGAAGAATTGCATGATAAATATGTTTGATGATTGTTATGGCTATAATCACATTGGATAGGTTGTATGCAATTGATTTGATGTTTTGAATCTTGTTAAACAAGCTAGAAATCATAACTTACTTATAAAGGAAACTTTTTATGAATTCTACTAGACATGATTAGGATGATATGTTGATGTTTATCTACTTGTTACATGTGTAGATGAATTATGAAATCAGATTCTGAATACCTAACATGGTTTTACAAACTTGCTAAATAAGGAAACTTTAATTTGCAAAAGTGTTCATAGCTTGCTATTTAAACATGTATGATATGGTTTAATGATAGCTTTATGCTAGTTAGGACATAATAACATGTTGTAATGTGTTGGATGCTTGAAATCATGCATATCTCTCATAGGTTACTAAAGATAGAAACTTTGTCTTGAATTGTGAGTCACATGTTAAGTTCTATACAGTTGGTATGTGATGTGATGATCTTGAACATGTTAGAGTAATCATACAAACATATTAATAATGATAATTCCTTAAAACATGAATCTTGAACATGCTTACTATTTATGGAAATTTGCTATCTTGATAGAACAAATAGGATTTGTTGCTAAGTGCTACAGCATGATCATTTGTGTACAATGTAGTATTGTTATACTGAACAAACATAATTTCATACAACGTTTCACCAACGGGTCGTCAGGTCAAACTTGAGTCAAACTTGTAAATCTTTTCTAAACACTTAAACAATGGTATTGTTTGGATACTAAGGGTTCATGTCAACATACACGAACACACGCTTATAGACCTATGGTTTTAGGTGGCAGTTAGAGGTCCAAAAGTTTTCACTTAGCTTTCTTTCATACGCATACTAAGGTGAGTTTCACTACCTCTCTCTTTTACTTACTTTGCTTTTTGGGGGAGAAACATGTTCGCAAACATTTTGGATTTTGTATTATTGTATTATCACTTGCTTCCTAAAGTGCAAACATACCACATAAGTCCTTACATTCTCGAACCGTTAGTATTGGAACATAGCGAGGTAATCTTGAGTAGTACTACTGGGTTTTGACAAGCCCCACCCGTGTTAGTCACGCTAACACGACTGGAGGTTGAACGGGTGTAATATTGACCTAAACATTTGCCATTGTTCGATAGACATGGTGGAAGGCAATCAAACACAAATAGTCAGCTTCGGTTTCAAAACACTTGTAGTAGCATGACATAGACTAGCTATCTATCGGTATACATTATTTACACTATCTGGCAAACATCAAACTTTTACTTACATTTAAACTTGTGAACTCACCAACCATTGTGTTGACACTTTTAGAATGTTTTTCTCATGTCGCTAAGGTATTGAGCACGAGCATAGGACATGCATGGAGTCCCATCATTTTCAGTCACTAGACTTATATTATCTGCTAAACTGTATGGTTTGGGCGCCTTGTTTTACGCATTTAACTTTTACTTGCAATGGATTTTATTTACGTTTTCGCAACTTTTTCAAACTTAAAGATTGTTGCCTCGTGACTATGAGCAGCAACGGTATTTTATTTAAATTAGAGTCATTCCGTGTAACTAATGATTGAGATCCTGGTGCGTCACGCGCCTCGCGGTAAAACCCCGCGGGTGGATTTTGAGGGTGTGACATATTGGTATCAGAGACATTGGTTCTAGTGAACTAGGATTTGCATACTAGACTATAACCACACACATACATTAGTTACACAACACTCACACTTATACATGTCACTTACTCATCACACTACAGGAAATGTCTTTTTCACCAAGGTCACCAACATCCCCAGTCGATCAGGAACCCGAGGTTCCCACAGTACCTCCACTAGAGCCTAAGAGCCGGAGATTGACACCTATCGATGATGCTATTGTGCATGATGAGTCGTTTCACGTTCATGACGTAGACAACACACGGAACTGGGAGTGGTATTCCGACCAGATCAAGAGCTGGATCCGCGAGGAGCAGGTCCCACCCCCACTCACTGCTGACATTCCTTCTTCTTCCTCTTCGTCTTCGCGATTCTTGCCACCGCTGAGGTATCCACTCGAGCAGGTTTTAGCTGCCTTCGTAGCTAAGATGGACAGAGAGATAGGCAACATGCGTGAGGCAGTAGGTGAGATCATCAGACTATTGCAGCGTGGATACCAGACTGATCAGAGGGTAGAGAAGTTGATTAAGAATCAATCTAGAGCAAACACAGTACACGAAAACCATGTGACAGCATTCCATGAGCTGCAGGCATAAGTGAACATGCAACACCTTAACCTCGAGGCAGTGGGAGCTAGGATCGATGATCTGGAAGGACAGGTCAAGGCTGCCAACGCCGCGGAGGTTGCACACTCGAGGAGGAGCAGGATGAGGATGAATATGTTATTTCTGATGTGACCTCAGTTGGCAGTGATGATTGACAAACTATCGTTTTAGTTATTTGCTTTATTTAAACCTAGATGGGCAGGGTTGTTCCTATCCAACAGATGTTTCTGGATTTTGATGTTTGATTGAAAGTACTTTGTAGCCTTTACAAATTATTTTATCAAGGATTATTATTGAAGTGTTAAATGTTGTGGTTTAATTTTCTTTTATTTACTTGTACTTGTATGATGATAATATGCGATATATTTTTCTCATTATTGTATATTTGTGAATGTAAAGATCATGTCTGCACAACGAGGTGGACGTAACGACGGATGCGGTAACATCAGTATGACCGCTGCATAACTCACCGCTTTGATTAACGAACGTGTGGCTGAAGCTTTAGCAGCCAACCTGAATGGAGGTAAATTTATCATCTGTTGACTTTAACGAGTCAGCACTCATTCCAAACTCATTCCCAAATCTTGAATTTCCTAAACACATTCTTTGTATTTCATCCAGGTCCGAACAACAATCAGCGGGTCTGCACTTACAAGACCTTTATAGACTGTAAGCCCCACACTTTTAGTAGAGCTGAGGGAGCAGTAGGTCTACTCCGTTGGATGGAGAAAACCGAGTCGGTTTTTTGCCATGTGCAATTGCCCGCAAGCCAACCAGGTGAAGTATGCATCTAGCACACTGGAGGGTCCAGCCCTTACCCCAGGTACAAATGCTAACTTTGGAAATGGTAAACGCTTTGCCAACGGAGGAATTTAAGACCATGCTGGAAGAAGAATACTGCCCTCTCGATGAGGTGCAGAAACTAGAGGTAGAGTTCTGGAACCTCAAAATGGAAGGGTATGATATTGAAACTTACACCACCCGCTCTCACGAGCTAGCTACTTTATGCCCTCAGATGGTGACCCCAGTTTACAAGCGTATCGAGAGGTATATTGAGGGCCTAGTCCCTCAAATCCAGAGTATGGTAACATTATCAAACCCCACCACCATCCAGCAAACCATCCATTTAGCTCACAGGTTAACTGACCAGGCAGTCTGTCACACCCCCAAATTCCACTAACGGAGTTTTACCGTTTTGGAAGGTGACAAACCAGGATCTCAGACATCAGTTACTTCAAACGACACTATATGGGACTTGAAATGTAATAACATAAAAAGTTCAAGGTTCAGAGTGTATATGCGGAAGCGTTAAACGAAAATAAATGCGCAAAACAACGCGCCCAAGTCCAATTACAAACAAAAGATAAATATTATTCAGTAGATAGTTATTTCAATTGGATTCCAAGACACATGCATGACTTAACGTGATCCTGAGTGCCAACCTGAGAAAACATGTAAGAAAAAGTGTCAACACTAGGTTGGTGAGTTCACAGGTTTCAATCATTTCAAATAAAGCATTTGCGGATTATGTACATTCAATATGCATATCAATAGGTTGCATGCCTATATTCATGTTTTGCTAAAGCGCTCGCAACCGAAACTGACAGTGTGTTTGCATGTTTGCCTCCAGTCAGGTCTATCAACTCTGACTAATGTGTTAAGGTCAATATTTCACCCGTTCGACCTCCAATCGAGTTAGCGCGACTAACGCGGGTGGGGTTTGTCAAACCCAGTAGTACTACCAAAATTACCCCGTTCATACCATATTAACGGTCCAATGTGTGTGAGGAATTTTCATGATAGTGTGTTACGCTTAGCCTCAACAGTGATATCATATGAATTACAATAAACCAAAAAGGTTGTGACATGTTTTCTCCCCCAAATAAAAACAGTAAAAGGGGCCGTGAAACTCACCTGTGTTGCGCAGTAGGTAGTATCACACAAGTATGAGATTTATAATCTCAAGTGTTAGCCTGCACGACTTACGTATTCCTTATAATTATAACACATAAGTTAGGGACATATGGGATTTGTGACGACGGCACGGAAGTTAAAACATCTTAACACTTTCTAAGGATTTAAGAGTAGACGAACGTGTCTACGGAATTATATAACTTTCTTAATATAATCATTAAGGAAAAAGCTTTACGTGTCGTACGTTAATAACGAATAATAAATAAATACATTCGTACGTTAAAGTCGTTTACAAAAGTTAAAAAAATAATATAATTTAATATATTATTTTTAGGTTCGAAGGGTTAACTAAATGGTCATTTATGTGGAAAAATAATAAATATATTATTTTTAATCGAGTATATAAATGTGGGTAAATAATATAACAATTATATTGTTAATTGGTTGGAAACGTCACACGAGGTATAAAACGATACAAAATAATATAACGTATATATTATTTAATAAGATTAGTCACGGTTTGAAAATAATATAAACATATTATTTTATACGAAGTTACGGTTTGAAAATAATATAAATATATTATTTTTATTCGATAATAACATAAATATATTATTTATAAAAGTGGAAAAGATAATAAAATGGATTAATAAATTAAACCCGAGCCTACGGGTGGTTTCCCGGGCTAAAACACATTAATATATCATTATAATAATATAGAGTTTGATTTTTTTTATAATTAAATATGATTAAAAATGTCTCAAAAATAAAATGTGGGAGCCGGTCTCGAACCCGGGTCTCTCCCACACACGCACACAGCTTTAACCATCTCAGCCGCTAGGCCATCGCAACAGAACCCGAAGTCAATTGGTTTTAATCATCCATTCCCGTGGATCCCTCCCCCATACGCACCCACGATCGAAACCCAACCCCAAAGCCCTCGAATCTGATCACGATTGAAGGCAACGGTTTAGGGTTTTGTTCATTAACTAAATTCGAGTCTAAGGGTAGTTTTAATTTCAAAAACAATAGGTTTACAGTCGGAAATTTCTCGATTAGAAATCCGAAACTTAGTTTTAAGAACACAGATTTGATTTGAATAAATTCGATAAGATTACTGCTTAATTTCATGGGGCTTTTACTTAACAAAAGATTTCGAATCTGATGATATAGTTTAATTGGGTTAAGGTTAAGTCTAGGATTGAAACCCCAAATCATTTTATGAATAAACCCTAGCTTTCGGATCAAGATCAATTCGATGTTCTGAGATTAAACAAACATGGGGCTTTCGTTATACAGGTGATTACGAGTCTAAAGGTGTCGATTAATTGAATTGAAATTGGGTCTAAGATAGGGTTCGATCAAATCGAATTAAGATGAACCCTAGAATCAATTCGGTTTCAATTTGATGATATAAGCCCTAGATTTCATAGGGCTTTCAATCTGGGCATCGAGACGATACTAAGGATGCGTTCAATTTCATAATTTGATATCGGATTGATAGGGTTCGACTAAAACGAAATCCGTATGAACCCTAGGTTTCGATCGAGTTAAATCCGATAATATGAACCCCAATTAGGTTAGGGTTATTGATCTAGACACAGAAACGAAACTGTAGGTACAAGTAATTACAAGATTTCGTGATAGATTGATAGCGTCCGACTAAAACGAGTGTCGTCAGCAACAGGGTTGATCTCCGGCGATTCCCACAGCTTCTCCGGTCAAATTGTCGTGCGTAATAGTTTCAGGGAGGAGCGATTTAGGTGTGAGATAACTCGGATTGTGAAAATCATACACGAATTTACCTATTTTGGTGAAAGGGTCTACGGTTTCGACCGATTTGGTTTCATTAGCCATTAATTGGATTAATTCGAAATTGATGATGATTAATTGGATGGTTATGACCGTTAATGCAGATTACGTGTGAGATCAGTTATAAATTTCAGTAGCAATTGGTTATGGCTTGCGAATTTGGATCAAAGGTGCCCGGTTTGACTCTTGAAAGTCAACCAAATCGAAATTGTGTAATTTACAGAACTAGTCCTTGTGGTTTCATGTCTTAGGGTTTGAAACTTGGCAGAATTGATCCCTGAGATTTGAACTAGGTTACTTAGGTTATGAATTGGTTAAGTTTGACTATTAAAAGTCAACAGGATTTGGATTTTGACTTTTCAAAAAGTCAATATAGTAGACTAGGGATATTACATAACTAGTCCCCAGAGTTTAAGTTTGAAATCTTGACAGAAACAGTCCCTGGAGTTTGAGTGAAGTTAATTTTTGTTAACTTTAACTGGATTTTGTTAACGGAGTTAACTGGAAAAGTCTGGATTGTCACACAGTCGCTCAGGGCGCACTACCTCCCAGAAAAGCGGTTTCTAAGCTGACTTACAACAAGCGTAAGTTCGACAGTACGCACTTCAAATCTTATCAGTCCAACCCACCCCAGCATCAGCAGCAGCAGTGAAAGTTCGAGCCTGCTAAAAACCTCTCACAGTCTAGCTCTACTCAACAGAATCAGGGTTCGTATGCTGGTAAGTACCCAAAGTGCCAAAATTGTAATTTCTACCATAACAGGCCATGCGACCGTTACCGCTGCCAGCGGTGCGAAAAAATGGGCCATTCGGCTAAGGATTGTCGAGGAGATCTGCAAAATAAACAAACACCAACCGGTGACGCACCCAAGAGATGTTTTGAGTGCGGTAAAGAGGGCCACTTCAAAAGGGACTGTCACACCCCGACCGATGGCGGAATCATCGGGGCGGGACATGTAGACTGTTCATGAGCTCAAGGTTGACTAAATTTTAATATGTTAAATCCATTTCCATTCAAACAAACATGAATCAAGTTCCAAGTACATAATGAAATATAATTTGTTTTTGAATTAAGATTAACTAGGTCCAAAGCCTATGTGTAGCATGTCTTGATCAAAATCATATGAAAGCACCTGAAACATGAATAAAATAAGGTCAACTAAAAAGTTGGTGAGTATAACACAGGTTTGTATATAGATAGCATATAGTTTGTAAAACAAATCCTTACATAACATGATAAATAAGGCATTTATGGGGAGTAGCTATTGTGTAACCAAGTACAATCAAACCTTTGTAACTAGCATGCAAATTGTGTTGTCGGTATCAATCACCCCAATCTGGGTGGGTTTGTCAGACTCAATAGATCTATCATTGAAAACCGTCGGCTTGAATAGTTAATGATTGCACATAAGTGTTCACAAAAGTTAGCACACATAGCACTCGGGCATAAAGCTCAAATTTGCACACATGAATGTACATAGGATTTGTACTTGTGTTGTTTGTGTAAATGTAAACATGTAATTTGATAGAGTTCATGTTTCACCCCAAAAGTGTAAAAGAGTAAAAGGGGCTATGAAATACTCACTTGTATCAAAATGTAGTAGCTAACAAGAGCGTTGGGTAATTCAAGTGATTTGCAACTCACTAAGTTTGACCTAGAGTGAAATAGTATAAATTTGGATTAATAATATGTACAATGTCTAAGGAAATTCTAAGGTTTTCAATAGGAATGAGAGCATGGATTTGTACGAAGGGTTGATGTATTCATTTGCGTTGGTATTTGAATGAAAATGTAAGTTCAATTAAATAATGAAAGACTTAAGGTTTAATTTGAATAATTAACTAAAATAATAATTTAATTCCTTTTATTTAGTTGTTCACGAAAATGTGTCAAGAGGCATTTTAAATATATATTAGAATATAAATAGTTTGTGTAGGTTTAAATAAAACAATTATATGTAAAACTTTTATTTTAAATTTATTACTTTTTAATCCATTAGAAACGACTTAATTAATTTGTTTAATATTTTCAAGTTGATAATTTAGTTTATGAAAACAATTCTGGCTTTGGAGTTTTATAAATAATTTTTATAAAAGAAAATGAGTTTATATTAAAATAACAGAAGAAATAGGTTCTGACCCAAGGTAGCACAACCGTGTCAAATGTACGGCGCGACCGCGCTTAGGCACGGGGCGCGACCGTGCTTAGGCATGGGGCGCGACCGTGCCTGGACAAGAGGCGCGACCGTGCTAATTGATTAGCACGACCGTGTCTGAATGTTCCAGAAGCTAATTTGTCTAAATCCTGTATTAATAGCGGGTGAATTCATGGGGCTTTCGATTGTTGATTGTTTTAGAATCTATCCATGTATTTTAATTGAGTGGAGATCATATCTAGGGTGTAGTTCGATTAAACTAAAATATAATGAACCCTAGATTTTATTCGTGTTCAATTCGATTGTATAAGCCCTGAATAGGTTAGGGCTTTCATTCACGGGATTGAAATGAGTCTGAGGATGTGTTTACTTACCTTAAACAATATCGAATTGGTGGGGTTCGACCAAACGGAGTTCCGACTTCGGTGGGTTGATCCTTGGCGTCTTCTGCTGGGATTCCGGCACGATTGATGTGAGGAATGTGATCACAGAAGCTTGAAGATCATGCACAGTGGTTTGATTTCGAGAGTGATACGGAATTGGACGAGATTGAGAGAAAGAGATGAAAGTATGACGGCTTTGGTTCCCTAGTTACTAATGCGGTTATTCGAGAGGGTTTGGTCATTGATGAACGGTCTGAAACGGCGCAATAGGCGTTACAACTACGGACTCGAACAGGCTTTGCGATTAAGGCAGTGTTTACGTTTCAACTGGGTATCAGGCGCGACCGTGCCAGTGCATGGCGCGATCGTGTTTACGGGGCGCGACCGTGCCAAGTGATATTTTGATAATTTTCAAAACTAGTCCTTGTAGTTTGCGAGATAGCATAGGTTTGTTTTAGTTGTTATTGTGGCAATGTAAAATGTGTGTATGTACTTATAACATTATAATAATACTCCCTATTTGCACATGAAAATAGTAAATGATGCGACACTACGTTTTGAATGTGAACATGAGATTGAAATTGTCATTTATTGCGCAATATGAAATATCAAGAAAAACATGGATGTTACAGTATCTCCTAGTTGAAAGAATTTCGTCCCGAAATTTAACTAGTTGAGGCTACTGAATCAGCAAAGAGGTGTGGATACTTGAGTTTCATTTGGTCTTCTCGTTCCCAAGTAAACTCGGGACCGCGACTAGAATCCCAACAAACTTTGACTGTTGGTTTGGGGAGTACAATTGATAATAAGGTTTAGGTATGATACTCAAATTCCGGCAAGAATGATGATTGTGAATTTAGTTTTGAAATGAACTTAAGAAGGATATCTGTCAAATAATAATTTGGATCTTAAAGGTGAAAGGCATTACATGGAATGGATTTGATGGGGATATGATGATTAGGGTTTGTTTTAGATTGTAGTCTAATATGCTCAAGGATTTTGTTTTTTTTTTTTTGTGGTTAAGGGAATTCATAAACATTGGTCTAGGTCAAAACTTCACGTGACACGAGCAACGTTACTTCTGATAATAGTATAGGACACTTATATATAGGAAGTACCATCGGCGTATCCACCATTCCCTTGTCATATCACATTAGTTTCGTTGTTACATATCATGATAAGTTTTAGGTCACAACACACGACAAAATTTTACTATGCTTTCCATACGCTGATTTTCATAATTCTGTGTGCACCCATAATTACTCAAATCATCGCATGGTCCGTATAGGTCATTCCGTTGTGTGCGGTTCAAGGGGCACAATTTCACTCCGTCCATGTCCATTGTTTTCACATAAAAGTCGCTAACAAGTAACTATATCCTTAAGAAGGTAAGTTCACAACTAAAGAGTAGTAAAGTAGAATAACTTAAAGTTTCTTAGTTTGCTCGTGTTTGAACAAGAATACGTCAAACCCCGAGTCGGTTCCATGTATTATGGTCTTCAACTTTGGTAAACAAAGTGTATGACCATATCTTGTGTTTAATGTAATCAATCAATAATAATAATTGTAAGCAATTTCGTTTCATGTATAAAGTAAACGCACAAGTCTCTTGTGTAGTATGAACAGTTAGCATTATGTATTTTGTAAATCAATGAGCTCTCACGTGTAATGTAAACAACATAGTATCACACGTATTATAGGAAATGAATTTCATGTATGGTGTTGACAACTTAGCATCATGTATTTTGTAGATCAGAAGCTCTCATGTGGAATGTAAACAATATAGTATCATGTGTAATATAAACAGTTTAGTATCATGTATATTGCATAATGTGCACAGTTTAGTATGATGCCCTTTCTAACCAAATGAGTTTCGTGTTAATGTGGTCAATCTAGGGTTATATATCAAACAAACAACGGTTATGTGTCATGTATATTGCAACCAACTAAGTTTCATGTATTATGTGCTCAATCTAGTAGCATGTGTATTGCAATTAAGCATGTTTCGTGTGTTATGTGATCAATCCAGTAATTGTGATTTGTAGGCATACTAGTTTAATGTATTATGTAATTTGGGTAGCATTGGGTATATTGATAATAATTGGGTTTCATGCACCATGTGGTTGCGTTGGGTATATTGTGAACGTGCATGTGTAAGTTATTGAACTTCGAGTGTGTTGTATACTAACGGGTTTTGTACGTGATTGAGCGTTGCGGACGAGCGGGTTGCTTGGCGTTCTTGTATAATGTGGTAGTTAGGTTCTAGCTCTTAATTCTCATTAAGGTTGATGGATAGGGTTAACGTCTACGCGGTATGGATCGTCTCTTGAAGCGACAAGTGAAAGGTAATGAGAAAGTTCTGAAAACGTTCAGGGAAATGTGTTTACAAATACGGATCTTTGTTTGAAATTTAAAAGTGGTAAGTCGTCCTTGATTGTATATATATAATGTAGTGAATCCATTGAGTCACATAATTTAAATAAATAGACAATTTATGGGAAAAATCTTTTAATTTAAATTTTCAGCTATTTAATAAGAGAATATTTTTAAGCGGAATTATTGGCTAAACAAATAGTCGTATACTAATTTAGCCAGGGTTTAGAAATATTTTTCTTTAATGAGGGAAAATCATAATTATTTATCGATTCGAAATAATATTTTTATAAAATAGATTATATTAAGTTTCCCTATCAGGTGAGAAGTTTTTATGGAAAATTTATGTTTTTGATACTATCTAACAGTTTGCTAAAACATTTTGGTTGAACAAAATAACGAGGTTTGTTTAAATCAAATAGTAGGATGATTTGTTTACGAAGAAGACTGCTGGTAGTGAACTAAATTGTGGTGAATGGAAAAGATAATACTTGGATAATTTTGATGAAAATATGATGGGTGTAATTCACACTCAACGTATTGAATTTATGAATAATAACTTTGAAAAATATAAAATTTAGTAATGCTGAAATGTATTCAAAACACAGGGAAATGGCTCTCAAACTGAAATAAATAACAAAAATAATCCTGTTAACGCCTCCTGTAGCTTTCCACAAGAAGGAGAATAATTCCCAAGGCGAGCACCGCTTCGAGGATGGAGATTAATTCCTTTTGGTACCCTAATTGGTTTGCTAGGCTATTCATTCCTTGTCCTTGCAAGTCGTGCATTAACCCTTGCTCCATTCTTTGCCTCTCAAATTCTGAGGTCCTTACATATTGGTGCGTGTCATTGATTGGAAATTCGATAGAACTAGTGAGTGCCATGATATGCCCTACTCAAGGATTAGAGTAATACGGGTCGGGCATTAGGTATGGGTCTCTTAGTGGGAGTGGGAGTTGATTGTGGGGATGAGGTGTCTGATACGGGTTTCTGGGCGCGGCTGATCCAGGTGTTCGAAGTCTTGGGCCGGTGTTCCTAATCCAATCTACCCTTACATAAAACCTTGGTCTAGCAGCTGCGGGTGTTGGTGATCGATGTACGGATGATCCGGTGTCTTCTTCCCGATCAGACTCTTCTTCGGGACGGCATACCGGGGAGGTAGGAGAGTAGGAGTCCATACTTAGCAGGAAAACAATGGAAAGGTTGTAAGCGATAATAAAATACTGAGTGTCAAATGTAGGAGTTCTCATAGGTTTAGAGTTTGACTAGTCATAACGCCGAACCTTCACAATGGTATTTTAGAAATACACTTGACCTATAAGCAATGCATCCTTGAGGAGAATTCCCAGGAAAGAGGGGTGGGTCACTAGGACACACTTAAGTACCCTATCTTTCCTTAGCCAGAATCCCTCATGGGCCTACACACTCTTCCAGTCATCATGTATTAATAAAACTATTGTTGGGCTCATGGTCATGATGAGAACTGTTGTGAACTGGGCCTTGTGGCCCGAAAGTAAGGTTTATGCATTTCAGTAGGCTTTTGCTTCTTGGAGGATAGATGGACTTCTTAGTTTATTATCGATGGACATTAGGCCCAATAGTTTAAAATTTGTTGTTCACGAGAGGTGTGGTATTATGTATGTGAGTTTAGGGGTGCATGAAAAACTAAGTGTGTATTAGTGTGTGTGGAAACTTAGGATAGCACTTTTCAATAAATTAAATAGGTAGCAATGAATAAGAGAAAAAGTTGGCAGGTAATGTGACACATAGATTATTAAGTATTGTATCATATGATGTTATTATATAGTATAACATGTAAGAATATTCACAAAAAAATAATCATATAGCATGTAGATGGTAATGAGTGTAAGCACAAAAGTTATCAAGTAGTGTGACACATAAGTTATTATGTATCGTATCACATAGTGTAAATATTTATGATAGCATGTAAAAATATTTACACAAGAACTAATAATGTAACATGTAGTAGCATGACATTGTATGGGTGTCCTAAAGTTATAGTCTAGGTCAAGGGTGTCTAATAACTTAGTTCCCTATAACCAAGGCTCTGATACCAATCTGTCAAGCCCGACCGATGGCGGAATTATCGGGGCGGGACATGTAGACTGTTCATGAGCTCAAGGTTGACTAAATTGTAATATGTTAAATTCATTTCCATTCAAACAAACATGAATCAAGTTCCAAGTACATAATGAAATACAATTTGTTTTTGAATTAAGATTAACTAGGTCCAAAGCCTATGTGTAGCATGTCTTGATCAAACTCATATGAAAGCACCTGAAACATGAATAAAATAAAGTCAACTAAAAAGTTGGTGAGTATAACACAGGTTTGTATATAGATAGCATATAGTTTGTAAAACAAATCCTTACATAACATGATAAATAAGGCATTTATGGGTGTCACACCCCAACCGTGCATCTTAACCACGGGTGCGACTTAATTGACAAAAGAACACAATGGAATAAAGACATTTGCTATTAAAGTTTCATAATACTAAAAAAAATCCCAATTACATAAGTTTCGAATTAAACCAAACAGATAACATGTTCAAAAGACAAGCAACTTAAAATAAGATTCTTCAATTGATATCTAGGCAAATCCTATGTGATATTGACTTGACCTATCACGAGCTTAATCACCTGAAACATGTACGAAAAACAAGTGTCAACTAAAAATAGTTGGTGAGAAATCACAAGTTTAATAAAAGTATAAGTTTGGCAAAGGTGACAATTCATATTCCAAGATCATCATATAGCACGTAATAAAACAAACACATGATTAGCAAATCCAACCTAAAATGATGAGTAACGAATAAGTGGTACAACTCGCAAGTTGCAATAATAACGAATAAGATGTCCAACCAAAAGTTGTCCATAAAGTATATGCGGTTTCCATCATATGGCCCATATCTGTACTACCGTTGGCTTGAAAGTTTCAAGTTAAGGATTTGCAAGTTTAACACTTATCATGTCGTGTTCATTTACTCACATACATATATGATTCGCTTGTTTTAGAATTATTTGAAAACGTGTTTTAATGCGTGCCAACGCGTACATGTTTCCCCCAAAACGATTTGAATAAAGTGGGGCTATGAAGTCTCACCTTGAAAGCTAGACGAGATAAGAAACTTGAACGAATAGACGAGATAAATCACGGACCAGACCCTAAACAAATAAATAAACCAGTTTTAGGGTAGGTTCGATGGTTACGAGTGTTAGATAGGCGGTTCGGGTCATAAGATTAAGAATTAGTTGCAAAAATAGAGTTTTAGTTGATTTTCAGATTTGGAGAGCAAAGTAGCTGAACAGAAAAGGGATTGTTAAAAATACCAAAAGACGTCTAAAAATTATGAAATTTTACAGGGAATTAGTTTAAGTCGTCCCGAAGAAGTTTCGTTTAGAAAGTTTTTCCATTTGAGACTCGGATCATAGCCAAAATAGTCCAACAAGACAGAAGGTACTGAAAAAGTTTCTGTCCCGTTTTGGCTACTACGGAGTCATACTTTTGAATTAGAAAACGATCCAATTATGGTTGGAAAGGAAATTCGACGAACTACGTCGTGGAAATTGAGTTTACTCAGTTTAGATTAATTATGGTCAAGTTACGCTCAGTTAAATTCAGCACAATTTCTGTCCAAAATCAATGGTTGCACTTAAGTGGTCCGTTTAGGGTTTTAAGATTACCGAACGCGCAAATAAAAATTAGACGAATGTTATTATGTTATTATAATACAAAATATAATCAAATTAGGCTAGCCAAAACTTCCCGTGTCACCGGTCTAGCCATGATATTCACAGAAGCGTTTTGGAGAATCACATAATGCAATCGGCATAGCCGACACAAGCAAGCGGATTCTATATTTAATTAGCGTGCAAGTTCATATAAGTGATAATATAGAATAAATAACATGTTTTAAGTTAGCAAGAACATACTAAAGCGTCGGCAGAGCCACATTTGCAATAGTTGTCTTGAGGATTCGCAGAATGCGACGGCATAGCCGCCATTGCAAACGGGATCCTTTGTTTGTTAGTTGGTGATGTTAGCTTGATTTATTAGTTTGATTAAGATTATTAGAGGGTTTTTAGGGCTGAGATTTCACATGATCAAGTGATCATGGATAGAAAATACAAAAAGATTGAGGGGATGAAGAAATAATAAAATAAAAAGACGGTATTCAACTTCGGAGGGTTACTTACTTGTTTGATCTTCAAACCCTTGGAATCCTCTAAGGGATTTTCGAAATCTTCAAGGTTGGGAAGGGATTTCACAACTTAGGAGGGGTTGGGAGTGTTTGAGGGAGAATTAGTAAAGAAAACAAGATCCTAAGCCTCCTATTTATACTAATGGTTGAAGGGGTGTAAATATGGAATGTCTTGGAAAGCAATTTAGGGTTTTAGGGCCCTCAAATCTGTGAAATTTTCCTAAATGGGGCTGGGTTTTTTGTGATTTCTTGCTTGGGATAGGTCCAAGAGTAGGTGGGTTGGGTCCTAGCTTGATCCGGTTGAGTGCGCGCATTCGAAAATTGCGATTTTAAGCATTTCTAAGCTAAATTGGCAAATGTTTTCAACATTAAAGTTGATTGTCATAACAAAAAGAGTATATTTAGCTAAAAACATTTAAGTTAAAGTTACGTTATTCGCGTATAGTAGTTGGCGATCGGTGGGCGAGAAAACGGACTTTTTGATCGTTTTTCGATTTTCAGGATTTATTTAAGGAAAGTTTTGCAAACAAACTTTGTTTTAATTAAAGAAATGAATATTTTAAACATTTAAAACATAAATTAATGTCATGTTAAACGATTTGTCGGTCGTGGATGGTACGTAGTTAACGACGGTTTAAAAGGCGAACGATCTCACGAAAGTACTAACTAGTACTTTTAAGCATCAATTCACATTGAATGGGTTGTAAGAACATGTTTGAGATGTATGGGGGTGGTTCATGTGTATTTAATGTGTCATAAAGATCAATTAAGTCTACGTGCGATCCATGAATCAATCACAGATAAGTATAAGTCTTTGAAATCAAGCATAAACGTAATGTTTCACATGTGAACTAGTATTGTAACAACGTCTGAATAGGATTTCAAGTAAAATGAAATGTCATGCGGATTTTCATTGATAAGTCTAGAATGAGTACAAGTAGTGAAAATCAGAAGTGTCACAGTCTCCCCTAGTTAAAAGAATTTCGTCCCCGAAATTCAACTAGTAGAGGCTGTAGGGTCTAGAAAGAGATGAGGGTACTTATGTTTCATTTGGTCTTCACGTTCCCAGGTGAACTCAGGACCATGCTTGGCTTCCCAATGAACTTTCACGATAGGGATGCGGCTACGCTTGAGTTGCTTGACTTCACGGTCCATGATTTCAACGGGCTTTTCAACGAAATGCATAGAGTTGTCGATACGAACATCATCCAGAGGAACTTGAAGTGTGTCATCAGCAAGGCACCTTTTAAGGTTTGATACATGAAAAACATCATGAACGTTACAAAGTTCGGTTGGTAGCTTGAGTCTATAGGCTACTGGGCCAATCCTTTCAAGAATTTCGAATGGCCTAACGAACCTAGGGGCTAGATTTCCCTTCTTCCCAAATCGGACAACACCTTTCCAGGGGGAAACCTTGAGTAAGACTCTATCACCGACTTGAAATTCAAGGGGCTTCCTACGGTTGTCAGCATAACTTTTTTGAAGATCACGAGAGGCCTTGAGTCTTTCTTGAATTTGAAGTATCTTGTTGGTGGTTTCTTGAATGAGTTCGGGACCGGCGATTTGAGCGTCTCCGATCTCGGTCCAACACACCGGAGATCGACACTTCCTACCATATAGAGCCTCAAAAGGGGTGCACTTGATGCTCTTATAGTAACTATTGTTGTAAGAGAATTCGATGAGTGGCAAGTGTTGATCCCAACTTCCTCCAAAGTCAATCACACAAGAACGGAGCATGTCTTCCAAGGTCTGTATGGTCCTTTCACTTTGACCATCAGTCTGGGGATGGTAAGCCGTGCTAAGGTTCAAACGAGTTCCCAAAGCTTTCTTTAAAGATTGCCAGAATCGGGAGGTAAAACGGCTATCACAGTCGGAGATAATGGATAGAGGGACACCGTGACGTGTCACGACCTCATTGATATAGAGTCTGGAAAGCTTCTCCATTTTGTAGTCCTCACGGATTGGGAGAAAATGAGCGGATTTGGTTAAGCGGTCAACAATGACCCAGATGGAGTCATGACCACTAGAGGTTCGCGGAAGCTTAGTGATGAAGTCCATGGAAATTTGCTCACATTTCCATTGTGGGATTTTGGGTTGTTGGAGAAGACCAGATGGTTTCTGGTGCTCAGCTTTAACTTTAGAGCAAGTAAGACACTTCCCTACATAGAGGGCGATGTCTTTCTTCATTCCTGGCCACCAATAAAACTCTTTCAAGTCGTGATACATCTTATCAGCACCGGGATGAACAGAATAACGGGATTTATGTGCTTCATCAAGGATAAGGGTTCGGAGCTCACTTGAGTCGGGGATCCAAATTCGACCCATGAAGTAAAGGAGATCATCGGGTTTGGGTTCCAAGTGCTTTTCGACACCACAATCCAAATCCTTCTTCAACTCATCATTTGCAACAACTTGTTTTTGAGCTAGGAGGATCTTATCTTTGAGACTGGTTTGGACCAACATTCCCATGGCTCGTACACGGGTGGGTTTGATTCGGTCCTTACGGCTAAGGGCGTCAGCCACCACATTAGCTTTCCCCGGGTGGTAACGAATTTCGCAATCGTAGTCACTAAGTAATTCAACCTAACGTCGCTGCCTCATGTTGAGTTCTTTCTGGTTCAGAATATGTTGAAGGCTCTTATGATCAGTAAAAACCACACATTTAGTGCCGTAGAGATAATGTCTCCAGATTTTCAAAGCAAAGACCACCGCACCCAACTCAAGGTCATGAGTGGTGTAGTTCTTTTCGTGAACCTTGAGTTGTCTGGATGCATAGGCTATGACCTTGTCTCGTTGCATCAACACGCAACCAAGACCTTGGTTTGAGGCATCACAGTATACAACGAAATCATCATTGCCATCGGGAAGACTTAGAATAGGGGAGTTGCACAATTTCTGCTTTAGAGTTTGGAACGTATCTTCTTGCTTTTGTTCCCAGACGAAAGGCTTATTTTTCTGAGTTAATGTAGTGAGAGGCAGGGCAATCTTCGAAAAGTTTGGGATGAATCTTCGATAATAACCCGCCAAACCTAGAAACGAACGGATCTCAGAGGGTGTGGATGGTGTACTCCAATTCTTGATAGCGGTGACTTTGGCTGGATCGACGTGTATACCCTGGTTGTTGATCACGTGACCCAAGAAATGAATTTCTCTAAGCCAGAATTCACACTTGGAGAATTTAGCATAAAGTTTTTCCTTCTTCAAGAGTTCCAAAATCAGCTTAAGGTGGGTTGTATGATCCTCTTTGGTTCGGGAGTAGATCAAGATGTCATCAATGAAGACAATGACAAATTGATCTAGGTAGGGTTTGCAGACACGGTTCATGAGGTCCATGAACACCTCGGGCGCATTGGTTAACCCAAAAGGCATAACCATGAACTCGTAGTGTCCATAACGAGTTCTAAAAGCAGTTTTGGGAATGTCCTCTTCATGGACTCGGAGTTGATGATACCCAGATCGGAGGTCAATCTTCGAGAAACAAGTTGCTCCTTGTAGTTGATCGAAAAGGTCATCGATCCTAGGTAGCGGGTAACGATTCTTGATGGTAAGCTTGTTTAGTTCACGGTAGTCGATGCACATGCGGAAGGACCCATCATTCTTCTTGACAAAGAGAACCGGAGCTCCCCAAGGTGAGAAGCTCGGTCTAATGAATCCCTTGTCCAGCAGCTCTTGCAGTTGGCTAGATAGTTCTTGCATCTCAGAAGGGGCTAGGCGGTACGGAGATTTGGCAATGGGGTTAGCTCCCGGTAAAAGATCAATCCGAAATTCAACTTGCCGAGTTGGTGGGAGTCCATGCAAGTCATCTGGGAATACTTTTGAAAAATCTCGGATGATCGGTATATCTTGTAATTTCTTTTCTTCAGATTTCTTGACCACATGTGCCAAGAAAGCATGCTTCCTTAAATATCTACGTGCCTTCATGCAGGAGATGAATTTCAAACCTTTGCAAGGTTTCTCTCCAAAGATTTTCAAGGTCTCACCGGATGGTAGAGGGATACGAATGAGTTTCTCCGAACAGTTGATTTCCGCATGATTGTGGGATAGCCAATCCATTCCCACGATGATATCAAAACTCCCAAGAGTGATGGGAATCAGGTCGATAGAGAATGTGTGATCGTTGAGAGTTAGAGCACAACCTCGGACAACGGAATGCACAACAGTTAGTTTGCCATCAGCTATTTCTATAGTATAAGAAGGTTCAAGAGCGGTACGACAAGTTTTAAGTAAAGGTTCAAATTCTAAGGAGACAAAGCTTTTATCCGCTCTGGTATCAAATAAGATAGAGGCATAACGATTATTGATGAGAAACGTACCAGTAACCACGGCATTGTCATTTCTGGCCTCGGTTGCTCCTATGGCAAAAGTGCGAGCACGTGCACCTCAGTTATTGTTGTTGAGCTTCGGGCATTGGTTTTTGTAGTGATCAGGAGCACTACATTCATAACAGGCCCTACCATTGATGATGGCAGGAGTGGCAGTTTGGGTAGTAGCAGCCTTTTCAGCTACGCGACAAGCGTTAGCAAAATGACCAAGCCTTCCACATTTAGTGCACGAACGACATTGAACAGTAGTAGGGTGATGGTATTGACACCTTGCACACAGCGGGTGAGGTCCACTATATGGCTTCCTGCCAGGTGCAGATCTAGGTGCTACTTGGGCAATAGGAACAGCTGGGGTAACCATGGCAAAGCTTTTAGAGGTCTTTTGCTTCTTGTGGCGAAACTCAGGCTTTTTCGCCACTTCCTCCTTAACTCTCTTGTCACCTTTCCTGAATAGAAATCCAGACTTAACTAGATCGTCCGTTAAGGACGCAGATAAACGAATAGCAGCTTCAAGTGTTGTTGGGCTACTACCCATGACAGTACCCCGAATTTGAGGCGGAAGGCCTCCAATATAACGATCAATCATTCGGGTCAAGGGTGTAACCAGATGAGGGACTAGGGTGCAGAGTTCATGAAAGCGTGTGGTGTACGCCTTACTCTCCCCACTATCCTGGGTAAGGTCCCACAGCTCAATCTCCAACTTCTTCATCTCATTGCTAGGACAGAACTCCTCGATCATAATTTCCTTGAGCTTATCCCAAGTCATAGCAAGAGCTCCTTCCCTACCTCGAATTTTCTTTTCAGCATTCCACCAAGTCAGTGCCATCCTTTGGAAGGCACTTGAAGCATATTTTACCTTAAGTTCATCGGGGCAGTCACTCATCTCAAATGTGTTCTCCATGCCTTCAAACCATTGCAATAGCCCTGTCGCACCTTCACATCCAAGGTACTTGTGTGGGTTACAAAAGTTGAAGTGCTTGAAAGTACAAACACTCCCACTAGATCCTCCGGTGGAGTTGTTGATTTGAGTGACAATAGTGGGTAAGACCGCAGCAAGTTGTTGAGTGAGCAGGGTGGCTATGGCGGTGGTTTCGGCGGAGGCTTCACTGGTGTTAGCCACGGTGTTATCAGGATCACGACGAGGAGGCATTCTACGAAAAAGAAATCATAAGTCGGTAGTTAGGATAGACATTCAAGAATTAAAAGTGACAATATTTATAAATAAAATCACTCATTCATTAATATTAATGTCTTACAAGATAAATAAAACATATATTTAAAACATATATGTTGAATTACAAATGAAATATAAAGACAAAACTGACTAGTCAAAATTCAAGATTCGGATGAATGATACTAGTGAGACGTGTTTTAGCCTATAAGTGAGCACTCACTCCAAGGGTCCCCAGGTAAGTGCGACTCGTAATGAACGTGCCTCACTTTCCTTTGACAAGACCCCCAGTGTACAGGCGCTCACCCTTCCAGATTACACGTGTCTCTAGTATCACTATCCAAGCCTTTGATTTTGATGAGAACATTATGGATTGGGCCTTGCCCAAGAGTTGGATTCAGCTTCACAAGTCAGCTTTCTTTTCTTGAACGGGAGTTGGGCCTCAGAAGTGGTTCCAACATGGCTCTCTTGGTCTTCGGATTCCGAATCACTTGATATGTTGATTACTTCAGGCTTCGGTGCAGGCCGGCTTGTCGCATCGGAGATTAACTCGGGCTTGACATTATGTTTCGAGGGTAGCAGGCTTCCAGAGAAAGATGATCGTGGTGAGATTAGCCTACTCCAACTAATTGGGCTTTGGGACCCATCATCGGAAATAAGGCTTGAATTGCGAGAGATGTCAGCAGAGTACGACGACATACTAAAGATAAGAGAGTTAGTGGATTAGAATCACATAAGCATATAAGTTTCAAAGGGGAGCTTAGGTTATAGTCTAGGTCAAATGGTTGCCTAATTCTCTATAACCACGGCTCTGATACCAATCTGTCACACCCCAACCGTGCATCTTAACCACGGGTGCGACTTAATTGACAAAAGAACACAATGGAATAAAGACATTTACTATTAAAGTTTCATAATATTAAAAAAATCCCAATTACTTAAGTTTCGAATTAAACCAAACAGATAACATGTTCAAAAGAAAAGCAACTTAAAATAAGATTCTTCAATTGATATCTAGGCAAATCCTATGTGATATTGACTTGACCTATCACGAGCTTAATCACCTGAAACATGTACGAAAAATAAGTGTCAACTAAAAATAGTTGGTGAGAAATCACAGGTTTAATAAAAGTATAAGTTTGGCAAAGGTGACAATTCATATTCCAAGATCATCATATAGCACGTAATAAAAAAAACACATGATTAGCAAATCCAACCTAAAATGATGAGTAACGAATAAGTGGTACAACTCGCAAGTTGCACTAATAACGAATAAGATGTCCAACCAAAAGTTGTCCATAAAGTATATGCGGTTTCCATCCTATGACCCATATATGTACTACCGTTGGCTTGAAAGTTTCAAGTTAAGGATTTGCATGTTTAACGTTTATCATGGTGTGTTCATTTACTCACATACATATATGATTCGCTTGTTTTAGAATTGTTTGAAAACGTGTTTTAATGCGTGCCAACGCGTACATGTTTCCCCCAAAACGATTTGAATAAAGCGGGGCTATGAAGTCTCACCTTGAAAGCTAGACGAGATAAGAAACTTAAACGAATAGACGAGATGAATCACGGACCAGACCCTAAACAAATAAATAAACCATTCTTAGGGTAGGTTCGATGGTTACGAGTGTTAGATAGGCGGTTCGGGTCATAAGATTAAGAATTAGTTGCAAAAATAGAGTTTTAGTTGATTTTCAGATTTGGACAGCAAAGTAGCTGAACAGAAATGGGATTGTTAAAAATATCAAACGACGTCTAAAAATTATGAAATTTTAAAGAGGAATTAGTTTAAGTCGTCCCGAAGAAGTTTCATTTAGAAAGTTTTTCCATTTGAGACACGGATCATAGCCAAAATAGTCCAACAAGATAGAAGGTACTGAAAAAGGTTTCTGTCCCGTTTTGGCTACTACGGAGTCATACTTTTGAATTAGAAAACGATCCAATTATGGTTGGAAAGGAAATTCGACGAAATACGTCGTGGAAATTTATTTTGCTCAGTTTAGATTAATTATGGTCAAGTTACGCTCAGTTAAATTCAGCACAATTTCTGTCCAAAATCAATGGTTGCACTTAAGTGGTCCGTTTAGGGTTTTAAGATTACCGAACGCGCAAATAAAAATTAGACGAATGTTATCATGTTATTATAATACATAATATAATCAGATTAGGTTAGCCAAAATGTCCCGTGTCACCGGTCTAGCCATGATATTCACAGAAGCGTTTTGGAGAATCACAGAATGCAATCGGCATAGCCGACACGAGCAAGCGGATTCTATATTTAATTAGCGTGTGAGTTCATATAAGTGATAATATAGAATAAATAACATGTTTTAAGTTAGCAATAACATACTAAAGCATCGGCAGATCGACTTTTGCAATAGTTGTCTTGAGGATTTGCAGAATGCGACGGCATAGCCGCCATTGCAAACGGGATCCTTTGTTTGTTAGTTGGTGATGTTAGCTTGATTTATTAGCTTGATTAAGATTATTAGAGGGTTTTTAGGGCTGAGGTTTCACATGATCAAGTGATCATGGATAGAAAATAGAAAAAGATTGAGGGGATGAAGAAATAATAAAATAAAAAGACGGTATTCAACTTCGGAGGGTTACTTACTTGTTTGATCTTCAAACCCTTGGAATCCTCTAAGGGATTTTCGAAATCTTCAAGGATGGGAAGGGATTTCACAACTTAGGAGGGGTTGGGAGTGTTTGAGGGAGAATTAGTAAAGAAAACAAGATCCTAAGCCTCCTATTTATACTAATGGTTGAAGGGGTGTAAATATGGAATGTCTTGGAAAGCAATTTAGGGTTTTAGGGCCCTCAAATCTGCGAAATTTTCCTCAATGGGGCTGGGTTTTTTGTGATTTCTTGCTTGGGCTAGGTCCAAGAGTAGGTGGGTTGGGTCCTAGCTTGATCCGGTTGAGTGCGCGCATTCGAAAATTGCGATTTTAAGCATTTTTAAGCGAAATTGGCAAATGTTTTCAACATTAAAGTTGATTGTCAAAACAAAAAGAGTATGTTTAGCTAAAAAAATTTAAGTTAAAGTTACGTTATTCGCGTATAGTAGTTGGCGATCGATGGGCGAGAAAACGGACTTTTTGATCGTTTTTCGAATTTCAGGATTTATTTAAGGAAAGTTTTGCAAACAAACTTTGTTTTAATTAAAGAAATGAATATTTTAAACATTTAAAACATAAATTAATGTCATGTTAAACGATTTGTCGGTCGTGGACGGTACGTAGTTAACGACGGTTTAAAAGGCGAACGATCGCACGAAAGTACTAACTAGTACTTTTAAGCATCAATTCACATTGAATGGGTTGTAAGAACATGTTTGAGATGTATGGGGGTGGTTCATGTGTATTTAATGTGTCATAAATATCAATTAAGTCTACGTGCGATCCATGAATCAATCACAGATAAGTATAAGTCTTTGAAATCAAGCATAAACGTAATGTTTCACATGTGAACTAGTATTGTAACAACGTCTGAATAGGATTTCAAGTAAAATGAAATGTCATGCGGATTTTCATTGATAAGTCTAGAATGATTACAAGTAGTGAAAATCAGAAGTGTCACAATGGGGAGTAGCTATTGTGTAACCAAGTACAATCAAACCTTTGTAACTAGCATGCAAATTGTGTTGTCGGTATCAATCACCCCAATCTGTGTGGGTTTGTCAGACTCAATAGATCTATCATTGAAAACCGTCGGCTTGAATAGTTAATGATTACACATAAGTGTTCACAAAAGTTAGCACACATAGCACTCGGGCATAAAGCTCAAATTTGCACACATGAATGTACATAGGATTTGTACTTGTGTTGTTTGTGTAAATGTAAACATGTAATTTGATAGAGTTCATGTTTCACCCCAAAAGTGTAAAAGAGTAAAAGGGGCTATGAAATACTCACTTCTATCAAAATGTAGTAGCTAACAAGTGCGTTGGGTAATTCAAGTGATTTGCAACTCACTAAGTTTGACCTAGAGTGAAATAGTATAAATTTGGATTAATAATATGTACAATGTCTAAGGATATTCTAAGGTTTTCAATAGGAATGAGAGCATGGATTTATACGAAGGGTTGGTGTATTCATTTGCGTTGGTATTTGAATGAAAATGTAAGTTCAATTAAATAATGAAAGACTTAAGGTTTAATTTGAATAATTAACTAAAATAATAATTTAATTCCTTTTATTTAGTTGTTCATGAAAATGTGTCAAGAGGCATTTTAAATATATATTAGAATATAAATAGTTTGTGTAGGTTTGAATAAAACAATTATATGTAAAACTTTTATTTTAAATTTATTACTTTTTAATCCATTAGAAACGACTTAATTAATTTGTTTAATATTTCCAAGTTGATAATTTAGTTTATGAAAACAACTCTGGCTTTGGAGTTTTATAAATAATTTTTATAAAAGAAAATGAGTTTATATTAAAATAACAGAAGAAATAGGTTCTGACCCAAGGTAGCACAACCGTGTCAAATGTACGGCACGACCGCGCTTAGGCACGGCGCGCGACCGTGCTTAGGCATGGGGCGCGACCATGCCTGGACAAGAGGCACGACCGTGCTAATTGATTAGCACGACCGTGTCTGAATGTTCCAGAAGCTAATTTGTCTAAATCCTGTATTAATAGCGGGTGAATTCATGGGACTTTCGATTGTTGATTGTTTTAGAATCTATCCATGTATTTTAATTGAGTGGAGATCGTGTCTAGGGTGTAGTTCGATTAAACTAAAATATAATGAACCCTAGATTTTATTTGTGTTCAATTCGATTGTATAAGCCCTGAATAGGTTAGGGCTTTCATTCACGGGATTGAAATGAGTCTGAGGATGTGTTTACTTACCTTAAACGATATCGAATTGGTGGGGTTCGACCAAACGGAGTTCCGACTTCGGTGGGTTGATCCTTGGCGTCTTCTGCTGGGATTCCGGCACGATTGATATGAGGAATGTGATCACAGAAGCTTGAAGATCATGCGCAGAGGTTTGATTTCGAGAGTGATACGGAATTGGACGAGATTGAGAGAAAGAGATGAAAGTATGACGGTTTTGGTTCCCTAGTTACTAATGCGGTTATTCGAGAGGGTTTGGTCATTGATGAACGGTCTGAAACGGCGCAATAGGCGTTACAACTACGGACTCGAACAGGCTTTGCGATTAAGACAGTGTTTGCGTTTCAACTGGGTATCAGGCGCGACCGTGCCAGTGCATGGTACGACCGTGTTTACTTGGCGCGACCGTTCCAGGTCATGGCGCGACCGTGCCAAGTGATATTTTGATAATTTTCAAAACTAGTCCTTGTAGTTTGCGAGATAGCATAGGTTTGTTTTAGTTGTTATTGTGGCAATGTAAAATGTGTGTATGTACTTATAACATTATAATAATACTCCCTATTTGCACATGAAAATAGTAAATGATGCGACACTACGTTTTGAATGTGAACATGAGATTGAAATTGTCATTTATTGCGCAATATGAAATATCAAGAAAAACATGGATGTTACAGGGACTGCCCTCAGCTGAAGAAAGCTGGCAGTGGGAATGGTAGTGGCAATAATCAGGGTGGAAATGGTAACAATAATGGGAATGGTGCGAATGGTCGAGCCTTCGTGATCGGCTCAGGAGAAGCTAGAAAGGACCACAACGTTGTTACCGGTATGTTTCCTTTAAATGATCATTTTGCTTCTGTACTATTTGATACTGGTGCCGATAGGAGTTTTAATTCTGAGAACTTTAGTAAACAGATAGAGATGACCACAACCCCGTTAGAGCATAGATATACCATAGAAATAGCTGACGGTAAGCTAATCGAGGCAACTCATATCCTCAAGGGATGTAAGTTAGGATTATCTGGGCACAAACTCGACATCGATCTCATGCCAGTTACACTTGGCAGTTTTGACATAATCGTTGGCATAGATTGGTTATCTAAAAACCAAGTTGAGATCGTCTGTAAAGATAAGATTATTCGTATTCCCGTAGCTAGTTGAGAAATCCTTTCTGTAAAAGGCGAGAAGAGTGGTGCAGTCGTGGGCATCATATCTTATATGAAGGCGCACAAATGTCTACGCAAGGGTCATACCGCGATACTAGCCCTTGTCGCTAACAAACCTTCTGAGGAGAAGAAACTTACAGATATCCCTATTGTTCGCGACTTCCCAGAAGTTTTTCCTGGAGACTTACCCTGTCTTCCAGCCCACCGACAGGTTGATTTCCAAATCGACCTAACACCCGGAGTAGCACCTATTGCCAGAGCACCTTATAGACTTGCACCAAGTGAGCTGCAGGAGTTATCCACACAGTTGCAAGAAATGTTGGATAAGGGTTTCATCCGACCCAGTTCATCACCATGGGGAGCCCCAGTCCTATTTGTCAAAAAGAAAGATGGGACTTTTCGTATGTTTATTGATTACCGAGAGCTGAACAAGGTAATTATCAAGAACCGCTACCCACTTCCCCACATCGATGATTTATTCGACCTACTTCAAGGGTCGAGTGTCTACTCAAAAATCGATTTAAGATCTGGATATCATCAGCTACGAGTTCGTGATGAAGATATATCCAAAACCGCATTCAGAACCCGGTACGGCCATTACGAGTTTTTGGTCATGCCATTCAGATTAACCAATGCACCTGCGGTGTTCATGGACCTCATGAACCGTGTGTGTAAACCCTACCTCGACCAATTCGTCATCGTTTTCATTGACGATATCCATATCTATTCTAAGAGTAAGGAAGAACACGAAGAGCACTTGCGCTTAATTCTTGAACTACTGAGACAGGAACAGCTATACGCCAAGTTTTCCAAATGCTATTTTTGGATTCGTGAGGTTCAATTTCTTGGACATGTAGTCAATGAGAAGGGAATACATGTCGATCCATCCAAAGTAGACGTCGTTAAGAATTGGGCCGCGCCAACAACTCCGATAGAGGTGCGACAATTTTTGGTATTGCCTAGATACTACCGTTAGTTTATCGAGGGATTTTCTAAGACCGCTCAACATCTCACCGCCCTAACTCAAAAAGGTAAACCGTATACCTGGAGTGAAAATCAAGATTCAGCATTCCAACTTTTGAAGCAGAAACTCTATAGCGCACCCATCTTATCTCTGCCAGAGGGAACGGATAACTTCATAGTGTATTGTGATGCTTCCATCCAGGGTCTCAGTTGTGTGCTAATGCAACACGAGAAAGTTATCGCATAGGCTTCTCGACAATTGAAAGTCCACGAGAAAAACTACACGACTCATGACTTGGAGTTGGGAGCCGTGGTATTTGCGCTGAAAATCTGGAGACACTATTTACGACTCAAGACTTTGAGTTAATAGTGGATCGTCTAACTAAATCCGCTCACTTCCTTGCTATCAAAGAAACTGACAAAATGGAGAAGTTAACCCGCATCTATTTAAAAGAAATAGTCTCTCGGCATGGAGTACCAGTTTCAATCATTTCAGATAGAGACGCTCGATTCAATTCACGCTTCTGGCAATCCCTACAGAAGTCTCTGGGTACGCGTCTGGATATGAGCACGGCGTACCATCCCCAAACTAATGGCCAGAGTGAGCGTACAATTCAAACCCTAGAGGACATGCTACGGGCTTGCGTAATCGATTTTGGAAATAGTTGGGAGACTCACCTACCCTTGGTGGAGTTCTCTTATAATAATAGCTACCATACTAGTATCCATGCAGCACCGTTCGAGGCATTATATAGACGGAAATGCCGAGCACATCTCTGTTGGTCTGAAGTTGGAGATAGCCAAATTACAGGCCCTGAACTTGTGCATGAGACTTCAGAAAAGATTGTGCAAATTCAAAACCAAATGGCGGCAGCCCGTTACCGTCAAAAGAGTTATGCTGACAAGCGCATAAAACCGTTAGAGTTTCAGGTGGGTGATAGAGTGTTATTAAAAGTTTCACCTTGGAAAGGTGTGATCCGTTTTGGAAAACGGGGCAAGCTAAACCCGCGTTATGTTGGACCATTCGAGATAGTGAAAAGGATTGGTCTGGTTGCGTATCAATTAAACCTACCAGATAAACTCAATGGAGTACACAGTGTCTTTCATGTTTCATAGCTTAAGAAATTCCTATCTGATGAGACACTAGTGGTTCCACTCGAGGAGTTGGAAATCGATGAGCAGTTACGTTTCATTGAAGAACCAGTTGAAATCATGGACCGTGAGGTCTAAACGCTCAAGCACAGTAAGATCCCAGTTGTTAGAGTTCGTTGGAACTCGAAACGTGGACCGGAGTTCACATGGGAACGAGAGGATCAGATGATGAAGAAATATCCTTAGCTTTTCAAGCACTCAATGGCAAACACGAAAGGTACTAATTAAATTTCGAGACGAAATTTCTTTCAACAAGGGGATGACGTGACAACCCAAACTTTTTGTTTCAGACAACTAGCAACTTGGATTAATTTTCAGGACGAAAATTCTTTCAACAAGGGGATGATGTGACATCCGACATTTTTTAGGTTAACTCTGTTAACACAAACATCGTTATCTCAAACAATTATTTACTCAAACAAAGTTATCTCGAACATTCACACATGCATTACATTTAATTAGGATTAGTTAGATACGTCAGTTCGCACAAACACGTAGAGTTTCTGGATCGCACACGAGTCTAACCCGGAACGTGGGTGAACTAATAAAAATAATTGCAAACAATTATTTTAATATAAATTATGTGAATTTATATGTTTAGTGATTTTTCTCTGAATTCTGTAGACTTTCGTGAAATCGCGTACGTTTACGCGTATCGTTGTATTTTTACTGCTTTAGTATTTTTATAAAGAGAATTTTATAAAAATAATTGTTAAAAACAATTTTAACTAGTGGATTAATTAAATGAAATAAAAACCCATGTAAATTGGCCCATGAATTATCCATAAATTTTTTAAAAACCCATGCATGCAAGTATAGATAAGATTTTATAAAAAAAACCCTAGCCTCTTCTCTCTCTCTCTCTCTCTCTCAAAATCGTCGATCCCAACCCCCCTATCCCTCCCTTTTGCGCCGAGACCATCAAAGCAACCATACACCTCTCGTTCGATCTTCAATCTTGCAATTGAACGCGTATTTGGACTCCTCTAGACATTCCTAACACTACTACGTAAGTTGTTTCGTTCAATTTCATCACTTTTTGATTCCTAGACGTTCTATTGAAACCCTAGTTCATCCAAACATGAGTTTTTTATAAAAAAAAATATAGTGACTTTGCTATTTAATTAGTGTTATTTGATGATTTTATTGTTATTTGGTAAACCCTAGTTGCATATGATCCATAACTTGTTAAAAAGATATAACTTGTTAAAAAGATGTAACTTTTTGATTATGTAATGGAGTAGAATTGCATGATAAATATGTTTGATGATTGTTATGGTTATAATCACATTAGATAGGTTGTATGCAATTGATTTGATGTTTTGAATCTCGTTAAACAAGCTAGAAATCATAACTTACGTATAAAGGAAACTTTTTGTGAATTCTACTTTGCATACTAGACATGATTAGGATGATATGTTGATGTTTATGTGCTACTTGTTACATGTGTAGATGAACTGTGAAATCAGATTCTAAATACCTAACACGGTTTTACAAACTTGCTAAATAAGGAAACTTTAATTTTCAAAAGTGTTCATAGCTTGCTATTTAAACATGTATGATATGGTTTAATGATAGCTTTATGCTATTTAGGACATGATAACATGTTGCAATGTGTTGGATGCTTGAAATCATGCATATCTCTGATAGGTTACTAAAGATAGAAACTTTATCTTGAATTGTGAGTCACATGTTAAGTTCTATACAATTGGTATGTGATGTGATGATCTTGAACATGTTAGAGTAATCATACAAACATATTAATAATGATAATTCCTGGAAACATGAATCTTGAACATGCTTACTATTTATGGAAACTTGCTATCTTGATAGAACAAATAGGATTTGTTGCTAAGTGCTACAGGATGATCATTTGTGTATAATGTAGTATTGTTATACTGAACAAACATAATTTCATGGTGGAAGGCAAACAAACACAAATAGTCAGCTTTGGTTTTGAAACACTTGTAGTAGCATGACATAGACTAGCTATCTATCGGTATACATTATTTACACTATCTGGCAAACATCAAACTTTTACTTACATTCAAACTTGTGAACTTCCCAACCATTGTGTTGACACTTTTAGCATGTTTTTCTCAGGTCGCTAAGGTATTGAGCATGAGCATAGGACATGCATGGAGTCCCATCATTTTCAAACACTGAACTTATATTATCTACTTAAACTACATGGTTTGGGCACCTTGTTTTGCGCATTTGACTTTTACTTGCATTGGATTTTATTTACGCTTCCGCAACTTTTTCAAACTTAAAGATTGTTGCCTCGTGACTATGAGCATCAACGGTATTTTATTTAAATTCATATAGAGTCGTTCTGTGTAACTAATGACTGAGATCCTGGTGTGTCACGCGCCTCGCGGTAAAACCCCGCAGGTGGATTTTGAGGGTGTGACAGCTTTATCCAAGAAAATGATAGCTATAAACTTTGAGCTACTCGGGGTTTGACGTATTCTTGTTCAAACACGAGGGAGCTATAAACTTTAAGTTACTCGAGGTTTGACGTATTCTTGTTCAGACACGAGAGAGCTATGAACTTTATGGGTAATCAGGAGAGACATGCCATCTACGCAGGACACCCATGTATGGGGTTGTGCCACATTATTAGCCTTTACTTTCTGACTGACTTTACCATCTAGATACACAGTCACTTATTAACAACTAATACATGAAAACAATAGTCATGAACTAAATGTTTTTTGTGTTCCCCCCTTGACCCACACACAATGGGATGATATATACGGACCATACGATGATTTGGGTAATTACGGGTGCACGCGTAATTATGGTAATTATAAAAGTCTGCGCATGAAAAACATAGTGAATTATGTCATGTGTGATGACATAAAACTTACTGTGATATATAGTAACGAAACTTAGACGATGTGATAAGGGCATGATACACCATTGGTACTCCCTATGGATAAGTGTTCCTATCATACTGTCAGGAGTAGCGTTACTTCGTGTCACGTGAAGTTTTTACACTATTTTGGCCCTGATCAATGCCCGTAAAATCCTTACCCAGTGACACTCTTTGGACACGTTAGACTACAACCTAAGCAAGTTTTAGGCACCAACCTCTCATCGTTCTTATTTCAAGTAATGCATTCCATCTTTTGAGTCCAAAATATTCTTTGACAATTTTCCCCTTAACCTAAATCCACTATCACCATTCATGCATGACTTAATGACCAGACCTAACCTTAAGTACCAGACCTGAACCTCGTCATCAAGTGTACTCCTCAAACCGGCAGTCAAAACTCGTTGAGAATCCAAACCCGTATCTCTTTCCTGATTCAGTAGCCTCCAACAGTTGAATTTCAGGACGAAATTCCCTCAACTTGAGGATATTGTAACATCTATGATTTTTTGACCTTTTTTTATTATTATTATTTATTTTATTTTATACGATAGGGACCCTCCGTTTCAGTCCCGTACTTGCCCGACATAAAAAATCACAATAATTATCATTTTAAACGTGTATAAATACAAAGTTTCAACTTCTCACTTGCATATTATTATGTATTATATAAAACTTCTCACTTGCATATTATTCTCTATGCATTCCATATCAAAACTAAACTTATGGATTTTAAACATGTAATTACACCTTTCATTTTTTTTATGATATATATATATATATATATATATATATATATATATATATATATATATATATATATATTATATATATATATATATGTAACCATATACATATGTATATATTTGGTTATACTAATTAAAAATTAAAATCTTAACTTATAAATTTTACTCACGAAAATGCACCTCATATATATATATATATATATATATACATATATGTATATATATATATATATGTATATATATATGTATTTATTTACAAATATATATGTATATAGTTATTTATATTAAACACATCATTTATCTGTAAGGCCCCTTTCTCGGGAGACCTCACTTGTTGGATTTACTCATAAATATAGTCATTGAATACTGAACTTTAATTAAAACATTCAAACACAGCGGAAGCATACATCATTCGATTACATAACTTAGTAGCGGAAGTCTTAACATTTAAACATAAACATTGTCTTAACATAAACTCAAGTAACTGGGATGTCAGTTGTGCCGAGTAGCCGTCACGCCTTAGCACGCCGTTTCTTCTTTCTACCTGAAGTGCATATTTACAAATATATATGTATATAGTTATTTATATTAAACACATCATTTATCTGTAAGGCCCCTTTCTCGGGAGACCTCACTTGTTGGATTTACTCATAAATATAGTCATTGAATACTGAACTTTAATTAAAACATTCAAACACAGCGGAAGCATACATCATTCGATTACATAACTTAGTAGCGGAAGTCTTAACATTTAAACATAAACATTGTCTTAATATAAACTCAAGTAACTGGGATGTCAGTTGTGCCGAGTAGCCGTCACGCCTTAGCACGCCGTTTCTTCTTTTTACCTGAAGTACATACTAAAAGTCAGCTAACGCTGGTGAGTTCTAGTTTAAAGCAATCAGATATAAACTTATCATATATATATATATATATATATATATATATATATATATATATTATACATATTCTTTTTCTTTACTCTACTTATTTCTTATAAAATTCATAATGAGTACGTATATAAATACATACATGCTTAGTTCTTAGTGCATAATCGTTAGTCATACACATATGGGTGATCAACCCGTTACTTTGCTTACGTAAGTCACAAAGACAAACGTTCTCGAAATACCATTGTAGCTCATTTACTTAACCGTCCGGCACTAGAAACCGTCCGTCATATCTTTAACCATCTGGCAAACCTTTGGTCGACCGTCTTTACCGTCCTACCTTCGTAGTCCGTCATATTCGCCCGTCTGCCCTAAGACATCCGTTTCCCACTTGAACTATATAGACAGTCGTGCATCGATTGAGCGACTTACTCCACCGTAGTGGCCTTAGTTTAGTCTACCTTTCTGGACTTTCATTTCTGGCTGTATAATAGTCGAATGGTAATCCGTCTACCGAAATAGCCGTTATCATCGAAGCATCCACAACGTTTACTTATACTTGGCAAGCAATATATACATGGATATAAAGCAAGATTTCATTCTTACACGTTATGTTATTCTTTTCATACTTGGCAAGAAATATATACATAGATATAAAGCAAGATTGCATTCTTACACATTGTGTCATTCTTTTGATACTTGGCAAGCAATATATACATAGATATAAAGAAAGATTTCATTCTTACACATTGTGTCATTCTTTTGATACTTGGCAAGCAATATGTACATAGATATGAAGCAAGATTTCATTCTTACACATTGTCTCATTCTTTTGATACTTAGCAAGCAATATATACATAGATATAAAGCAAGATTTTATTCTTACACATTTTGTCATTCTTTTGATACTTGGCAAGCAATATATAGACAGATATAAAGCAAGATTTCTTCCTTTCTTGCTATGTCATGCTTTCATTTCTTTATTTAAAAACATACTTGTCATACTTATATTTAGCATGTATTTTCATGTAGCACACAACATAACATTCATTCAAATCATGTATAAACTCCAGCCCCAAAACATTTAATCATTTGCACGTAACACATAGGGGGCATATAGAACTCACCTGACAAGTGGTTTCTGAAATACACTTAACTGGTCACTGAGCGTCACTAAGGTCACTCACAATCTGTATAATGAAGTCATACACATAAGGTAGTGCTCCTAAATGACACTAGACATTACTATGCTTGAACCCAGTAGTTTTGATGGATGAATCACATCGAAACTATAGTAGTTTCAGGTCATGGGTTTATATCGAAACTATGGTAGTTTCGATAAGTAACTTATGTAAAATCTTATTAGTTTCGGGTCATGGGTTTATATCGAAACTATGGTAGTTTCGATAAGTAACTTATGTAAAATCTTAGTAGTTTCGGGTCATGGGTTTATATCGAAACTATGGTAGTTTCGATGGATTTACTTATATCGAAACTAGTAGTTTCGATGCATCAGTCTTCTTCCCCAACCAGAAACCCTAGATCTGGTCTCCGATTTCAAGTTGATCAAGCTCTCAACTTTTTACGTTCGAAATGTTTCATTTTCCTCCATGAACCCAAATATGTGGTTTGTTTCAAGTTTCATACGTAAAAACCCGCACTTTTAGCTATTTTATTCGAAACTCATAAATGTAAAAAAACTCAGATCTAGCGATGAAGCTTACCTCTTAGAGTCTGGTTTTCATTGCTTTGTGTTGCTATGATGATGACGGTCGAATTCCGAGCTTTTGAGCTGAAACCCGAGCTTTCTCTTTCTAAGGCTGTGTTTGGGATTACTTATTTGAAACTCCTTATGACTTATTCAAAAAGGTAATAAGTCATAAGTCATAAGTCACAATTTGTAACTTCTCAAAAACTTTGGGATTTTCTTTGAAAACTACTTATTGACTTATGCTATAAGTTAATAAGTTATAAGTAATAAGTAAGGATGGACTTACTTCTTGAAAAATGGTATAAGTAGGCTAAATAAATAGCTTTCCCAAACATCTTATTAACTTATATAAGTTAATAAGTTAATAAGTAGAGTAAATAAGTAATCCCAAACACCCCCTAAGTTCGTGCTCTCCTTTCTCTCTCTAAGTTTGCGAAAATGAAGAAAATGAGGGGGAAAGGTTGATGGCTGCTGATTAGTAAGGGTTTTCCTCGACTTATCTATGGCCCATGGGCCTACTCTTGGCCAAGCCCGCCTTGTTTTACTTTTATTTCTTTCTATTTATTCGGGATGTTACATTATCCAATTTGTAAAAAACGAAGTTTCCTACATAAAATAATTTAAAATAAAATAAATAATGTTTTAGATTTTACAAGTTTATAAAAAAATTATTTATAACAAATTTTATACTTAAGTATAGGTAATTTTAGTCTTCAACCTCCTTCCAAAGCAAAGAACTCTCTCTATTATCTTTTAACCCCCCCCCCCCCACAAATGTTTCGAACCCTCATGTGAATCCCGGATATCCCCATACAAGAGCTTTGACTTCCTAAAGTCAAAATCGACTTCAAGCTCATCAATAACTGTTAATATGGAATCTTAATCCACCCAAGTCCCTTTGTCCCTCATTTACAACCGTTAGCACCTGTTAAACGATCCAATCAATGATGAAATCAAACCCATTAAACCCATTTAAATAATTTCGGTTTTAGAGGTGAAAAGGCACGAATTAATGATCAAACCCTCGTTAAATCCGTCGATCTAAGGCTGTAACGCGTATGTTTACTCGTCCCTAAGAAAACCCTTCCATCTAACAATACAGAAACAGCCTCAAACTCGTTCTTTCGTCCATACCAGTCACAATCGATAGAAAGGGAAACGAGCTCCCCGATTTGCGTGAATACAAGCCTAATAACAGGTAATTAACATACAATTATACTCGCCTAAATCTATATTGCAAAAGCCCCGTCGTTTTTGGTTTCCGTCTGGTACTAAACGATGATAATTTTGGGGTTAGGGTTCCAAATCGGTTGTATTGGGGAAGAAGGTTCATAGAACCCTATTGTTAAAAACCAATTATTGCGGGTTCTTTAACAAAGCTCATCCCCAGAGTAGTTGGTTAAAGACCTTGTCCCCCTCACACCAGGTTACGGGATCGATCCCTGACCCAGCCCGTTTTTTTTGTTTTTCTTTTGTTTTAGTCCTTACTTTACCACACACATTCACCCATACACACACACACACACACACACACATATATATATATATATATATATATCCATAACCAATATGTTCTTTTTATAAAATCTTAAAGATCAATTACATATTTAAACTATAGCCAGACACGTAACATTTTTTTAAACTTTGAGAGTGAAAACATACACACACATATATATATATATATATATTCATATGAAAAATCATCGTTCAATCATCGTTCTAAAACCAATTCCTTATAAATATCCGAGGATTTACAACAAACATCATTTTCAAATATACATGTTTATAACTATGTCGAAAATATTATTAACACGAGCGTATAACAAATAATGTGTGAACATTACTCTTTCCAGCATTAGTATTAGTTCATTTTTAATGATATATTATTGGAAAACCTTGGATTATAAAATATTTTTGAGACATAAAAGAAATTGTTTTTATACATAATTTATGTTGTAAAACAATAAACTCCTTTATTTAATATACTTTATAATCTTTTAAGGATTGTATACTTTATTCAAAAAGGGTTGGCGGCGCAGCTTGTTGCCCGTTTGCCTTCTATCTCTATGTAATTTCCCTTTGGGAGTTGTGTTTTGATATTTGCATAATTTATATTTACTTCAAAAAAAAAAAGATTGTATACTGTTAACCAATAATTAATTATGATTTAACTATTAATTAATTAGAACATATTTTAACTCTTATTTTTCATGAAAAACAAACTAAATAAATAAAAGGTTTTACTTATTTATTTATTTATGTAATTAATTATTTATTTGATTAATTATTACACGTTTATTTACCTATTCATCTTATGCATTTACAAACGAAATAAAACTATGTATTCATTATTTTACCCAATCATTTACAAGCAAAAAGAATACTTATTACTTTATTTGCATACGTTCATTCTTTCATTTACAAACCAAAGGGAAAATCTTTTGTTTACCCATTCGATCATTCTAATACAACTACTTACATGAGGGCAGCCATGTAAATCCATGATTTTCTGATACTATTTTAATTTATTTTATACGATAATGACACTTCGTTTCAATCTCGTACCTACCACATTAATTATTATTTTAACGTGTATTAATTCAAAGTTTCAACCTTACTTTAACGTATTATTTCTTAATACATATATATAGTATATGTATATAACTACATACATTTCTTATACTAATTAAATCAAAAGTGTAACTTATAGACTTTAATCATGTAATTTCCCACTCTTTTACATATATCATATACATATATACGTATATATATATATATATATATATATGTGTGTGTATAATTATTTATAAATATGAGTATGCAAATATATTTAAGTACTTGAATTTATTAATTAAACCGCATAAGAATAATTGTTTAGTTTTAAGCAAATATATATTCGACATTTTTAAATAAATCATTTTAAATTTATAATATGATGAAATCGAATCCTATAATTGAGTCTTACACTATCGCAACACCCCTTTCACACTTCCAGAACTCTCAAACGCGCCTCAATTCATCCCTGGAGCTCAGACGGATTCGAAGAACACCGAGCTTGTTCATCCCGTCGTTCTCCTTCAATTCGTAACCTCTTAAGGTAAATCTTGTACCATCAGACTCATTTTGATGCAGGGAACAAAAGCCCTATGAATTCGATTGCAATCGGAGACCAATCGGATCTATTGAGGGGCTAGGGTTACGGGCTAGACGATTAGGGAAGAGGGACGGGTTGGGTTGGTTGTTAAAAACAAATTACATCAGTCCCTTGTCAAGGCATACCGCCCAGTTCAACCGGGTAAGTCACACGTCCCCTACAGAAGAGGTCGCGGGTTCGAGACCAAGCCCCGCACCTTTTTGTGCGTAGTTTTACCCTTAAACCTGGTCCCCTCACAGCTTTGAGTTATCAGCTTGTTTACCGGCCATTTAACACCAAGGATGCCTTGGTCTAGTGGTTGCGTGCCATGAGCCTCCTCCGAACAGACCCAGGTTCGAGTCCCGGGGGCTGTTTTGTCTTAATTTCATTTTTATTATTGATTTTTACCCCAATTCTTTTCATAAAAATTATTTTATAAAACTTACAAAACCCAGAATTGTTTTAACAAATTTAATTGTTAAGTTTTCAAAGAAAAATAATTTATTCCATAATTATTAGGTTTATCTAAATTGTTTTTAGCCATTGGTTTATAAATTCTAATTAGAATATAACTGTTTTGTTATGCCTATCACTTAGGGTAATTGTTGCCGGAAACACTTAAGGATAATTGTTGTGTTATGCCTATCACTTAAGGATAACTGTTGAGTTATGCCTAACACTTAAGGATAACTGTTGTGTTATGCCTATCAGTCACAAGGTTTGATTGTGCGCCCTAGTTTTAACTATAGAGGTTCTCCATAATTGTCTTATTAAACCATGATATCATATGAATTGTACACAAACTTTTGATATTACTTGTGGTGTCAAAACCTATGTATGCTCACCAACTATTTTTAGTTAACCCTGTTTTTATCATGTTTCAGGTACTAGTGTATGAGATCATGTGCAAGATACTACATATAGGATTTGGACTTAGTGAACAAAGAAATTGAACATGTTGATGTATTTGATCTTGGTTGTTGATTGAACTATTGTAATGAAATCTTGATGTAACTAATATATGAAACCTTAAATGATCATGAGCGTACAAACAGTTTACACGTCCGCCCAGATGTATTCCGCCGTCGGTTGGGGTGGGACATATTGGTATCAGAGCCATGGTTATAGGGAATTAGGTTATTAGAACCCAATGACCTAGTCTATAACCTTAGGACACACTTATGTGATTATCTTACATGTTATCCTAGGTATTAGATCGCATGATACAATACATGATATTTTATGTGCTACACTACTTGATAACTCACATGCTTATAAAATTGCTATTTATATAATACCTTGTTTACCACACTGTTTGATTACATGCTACCTATTTGATCCCATTAAATGTTATCCTAAGTTTTACCACACACTTATTCATATCTAAGTATTTATACACCTTCACCCTTACACATTGAGAATTTTGTCATCCTCATCATCACTTGTGAAAGATTCAAACTCTTAAGCCTAATGCCTATTAAAAAAAAAATTGATCCCGTCAAAGTTTTGAGTTCTGAAAATTAGTAAAGAACATGTGCAATCCGGAAGGGTGAATGCCTGTACTTTGAGTTTTCTGTCTAGGAAAGCATTTCATATAAATCCGAATCAACCAAAGGATACGTATGCTTTCTTGGGAATTCCCGAAGTGAGTGTTCACCTATAGGCTAAAGCATGATAGGCTAAAGCATGTCTTCTTGAAAGTATAAGAATTTGAATCACTTAGATTTTTCAGAGTATCCATTTGGTTATACTACCAAATGAGTACAATCTAAACATCATCTTTTTATTTATTGCAATTTAGTACACATACCTAAACCTTCTCGATAAACTAACTATTCTATTAACATCGTTATTTTGTTCAAACAAAACATTTATCAAACCTTTGGTTTACAAATACTATCTAGAATACAAATTATCCATAAACCTTTTCACTTTATAAAGAAACATAATACGATCTGTTCTATAAAAACATTTGCAAATATCTTATCATCTGAACTAAAAATTTATTTATTTCATTACGATCTTTCATTTCATTAAACTAATTACTTTTAGAATCTTGGCTAGACTAATAAATGATTTGACTATTACTTTCTCTTGAAACATTTCTTTCTTTATGTGTAACATCTTTCTTTCTTTATGTGTAACATCCCAAAAAAATAAAACGACAGTTAAAATGAAGAAATAAACGAACGAGGCATGTCGGGTCGGGCCGGATGGGCCGACGGGCTGGAAGGGGAGCCTCCCCTATAAATAGCTTAGGTCTCCATCATTTCTCTAATTTGCAAGTTCTAGAGAGAGAAACCGTAAAGAGAGAAAGTTGGCGGATCGACCCGAGATTTCAGCAAAGTGTTGCTCCATAGCTCGTGAGAAGAACCTCCGGATCAGAAACTCGATTCAGGTAACGATCGGGCCTAACTCTGAGTTTTTGTTCGTTTTTGGGTTTTTCGGGTTTTGGGTGAAAAGGTAACGTTTTCACGGATAAAACTGAAATAAAAACATATATTTGAGTTCCTTAATGGAAAGCAAACGTTTTGAAGTAAACAAGTTCGGGATCTTGACGTGATCAGACCCGAAGACGAAAGTTAGGGTTTTTGTGAAAAAGCAGTTCGTGCGTACTTATCAAGTACGCATGAAGATGATCCTGCGTACTTACCAAGTACGAAAAAAGAGGATCCTGCGTACTTATCAATTACGCATGAAGAGGGTCATGTGTACTTATCAAGTATGCATGAAGAAGGTACTGTGTATTTATCAAGTACGCATGAAGCAAAATCTGCGCACTTATTAAGTACGCAAGAACAAGTCCCTGCGCACTTGCTAAGTGCGCAGGCATCAGGTTGGTTAACTAAAGTTAGTATGTTTAGAATGGTTAAACCGTTAAAGTCGGTATTGGTCTGATGTGTATTTAACTAATCAATTCAGATCGGAAGTGACGTTGTTGGACCTTGTTTAGGACAACCCAAATTAGCTTATCAGGTGAGTTCTAAACGCCCTCTTTTAAATGTTTTAATAATGGTTTTGGGCTGGTGTACATACGTAACGATGTGGCTATTTTATAAAACGATGTTTATGAATGTTGTATGTGACGTTTTATAAAATGATGTTTATGAACGATGTTTTGGAAGGAAGGGTTAAGAAAGAAGTGTTTATGAAATATTTTGCCAAAAGAAGTTTATGAAGTTTATGAAGTGTTTATGAATGAAGGAATGATTTTTAATAAAACGTACGAATGCTTTAAATGAAGTTTTGAAGTAAAAGAAGTGAATGTTTACTAAAGTCACAAACGAACGAATCTGCCAATATTCCTTAGGGAATGAAGGTTATGGTTATGGGAAGTATGTTATGGGCCTTTACCTTTTAGGGGCCTTTGTGGCTGGCCAACTGTTGTACAACTGGGGTGATGACGGTCACCAAGGGAATTATCGTGATCCTTGAAGTTTGGTAAGATTTACCATACGGGGTAGTCGTGCTTGAAGTTTGGTACGTGTCATCCTTGTGATGTCGTGCTTGAAGTTTCGTACGTGTCATCCTTGTGATGTCATGCTTGAAGTTTGGTGCTGAATAACCTAAGTATCAGGCCCTAGGAGTTCCTCACCCGAAGGACAGTACGGTGTTGATGGGCCTAGTGGTGGTGATCTTTAGGTTATTCCACTAGTATGTGACGTATGGATTTGACGGTTACGAGAAGGCGTAGATTCGATATGTTCGTTGACTTATGTTTATGAAGTGTTATGTTTTGTTATTGCATTATTTTACGTACGCTTTTTTTAAATGAAGTATGAAGTAATGTTTTTGGCAAATTATTTGAAGTTAAAGTTTTATGTTAAAACTAGAACTCACCAGCGTAGCTGACTTTTTAGTATGCACATTCAGGTTAAGATAGGTTACGATGATGGAAGGTGATGCTGGGCGGCTTGATGAGTTACCCGGATGACATGAAGACTGGCATCCCGTTATGATCAGATTATGTTATGTTTATGTAATAGATTATGTTACGCTTCCGCATGTTGAACAATGTAATAGTTATGTTTTAATGAAGTATTTTCCGCTGCGTTATTTTGATATTCAAGTTTAAGAACTGTTTGTAAATGAGTAAATCCAACAAGTGAGGCCTCCCGGGTTTGGGGCCTTACAAGTTGGTATCAGAGCAATAGTTTGAGAGATTCGGACACTCCCAGTGTCTGAACTTAAACTGTGAACGGGACCGAAAGCGGATGCCAGTACGGGTAACTCGGCCACAGGGTTAGGTAAGGACTTGTGTTCTGATGGAATCACGAAGGTGGTCAAATAGAAATCGAAAGGTAGTGTAATGGTTAATTGCAGATGGCTAGTGTATATTAACATCTTACAGTGCTTGTTGAATTTTATTTGTTAACTAGCATGATGACATTGGATTCCTTGTCTTATAGAACGAAATGGCAAGGAGAGGAAACGGAAGACGTGGTGGGGGCCGTACCGGTGGTCGTACCGGCGGTTGAAATGGTGGGTGTGGCAGGACCCCTGCGCGCCAAGAGTATAGTGAAGAAGGAAGTGTTCACACTGAACCGGCGGTTAGTGTGCATGGAACTGAGCAGACACTGGTTGAAGAACAACCTTTCACTTTTGAACCAGAAGTGAGAGCAGCTAGAGCTCGAGAGTTCACCGAGTTGATGAAGACTTCTCTGCCAGGTCTGTTAGCTGAAGCATTGAAGAAGGTTAGTGGGGAAGGTGGGTCTAGCGCGGTAATTGGTGCCCAGAACAACGAGACTGACAACGCGCCGCCTGCACATCGATTCATTTAAAGCATGTGACCCACCGGTCCTCACTGTAAAGAAAGTCGCGGTAGCTACGTTTGATTGGGTGATTCGTATGGAGGCTGCCATTTGTCTGAGCGAATGTCGAACGGATCAAGTTGTGAAATTTGTTGCTAACTCCTTGAGAGAGGAAGCATCCCATTGGTGGGAAGGTGTACGTCAAGCAAAAGGGAGCAAGGTTGTGGATGCAATGATGTGGGCTGATTTGAAAACCTTAGTGATCAAGAATTTCTACCCAAGGAACGAGATTGAGAAGGTAGAGAGGGAATTTCTAGGTTTGAAGGCCGGGAGCATGACGCACTAGCAATACACAACCCGATTCAATGAACTGGCACGTCTGGTGCCACATCTTGTCACGACTGAGGAAAGGAAAATTGTATGCTACATACAAGGGCTGTCGGACCAGGTCCGCACCTATGTTAAGGCAAACGCCCCTACTACCTATGATTCGGTAGTAGAACTGAGCGGCGTGGTATTTGATGATCTGGCGCTGAATGTCGTCGCCATTGAAGAGCCTAAGAAGAAGCTGAGTTTTCCCGCTAAGCGATCGGGTGGGAAGTTGTTTGGGGCTCGGGAAAAACAGGCCAGGGTAGGTGAGACGACAGTCTGTGGAAGATGTAGGGTATGACATGCGGGTGAATGTCGGTTAGGGTCTAATCTATGCTTTAAATGCGGCAAGACCGGACACTATTCCCGTGAATGCCCGCAAGGCTTCAAATGCTACAACTGTGGGGAAGGTGGTCAGATGAGCCGGGAATACACCAAGCCCAGAATGGGTCAAGCCAGGAAAGGGAAAGGCCCGGAGAAGAAAGAAGAGAGACCCCGAGCAAAGACTCGCGCCTATGCGCTGACGCAGGAACAAGCCAGAGGGGACCCCGACGTGGCGTCAGGTACGTTTATCCTTGATAACACTTTTGTATCTGTGTTATTCAATTCGGGTGCGAGTAAGAGTTTTATATCTGTGACTTTTTGTAAACGAATGAAGTGCACTGTCAGTCAGCTAGAAAGGGCTTTTGGCGTAGAAACCGCTGAGGGTAGAACTGCGAGAGTGACTGATGTAGTTGACAATTCCACGATAAAAATAGAAGGCCATATATTTCCCGTCAGGTTGTTTGTCATGGTTTTGGATGGGTTCGATGTCGTGTTAGGAATGGATTGGCTAACTGCCAATGAAGCACAAATTATATGTAAACGAAAGATAATCCGACTCAAGGCTCCGGACGGTAGTAAATTCGAGGTTCTTGGAGATCGTGACGGCCCGATGCCAAACGTCATCTCGATGATTAAGGCAACAGACTACTTGAGGCGCGGATGCGAGGCTTATCTAGTGTACGTAATTGACGAGTGTAAGGAAGTGAAGGAGCTAGACGATGTACCCGTGGTACGCGAGTACCCGGAGGTGTTTCCAGAGGATTTGCCTGGGATACCACCCGACAGAGAGATTGAATTTCGAATTGACTTAGTACCAGATGCCCAGCCCGTGGCTAAGGCTCCATATCGACTAGCACCAGTGGAGATGAAAGAGTTAATGGCACAACTAGACATGTTACTTGAGAAAGGATTTATCCAATCGAGCATCTCGCCGTGGGGTGCTCCGGTGTTGTTTGTGAAGAAGAAAGACGGTTCGATGAGAATGTGTATTGATTATCGCGAGTTGAATAAACTTACGGTGAAGAACAAGTACCCTTTACCAAGGATCGACGATCTGTTCGATCAATTGCAAGGCGCAAGTTGGTTATCAAAAATCGACCTTCGGTCCGGGTACCATCAGTTGAAGGTGAGGGAAGAAGACATACCGAAAACTGCATTTCGCACGCGATACGGACATTTCGAGTTCCGCGTAATGTCTTTTGGATTGACGAACGCCCCCACAGCGTTCATGGATTTGATGAACAGGGTGTGTCGGCCGATGCTGGACCGATCGGTAATCGTGTTCATCGATGATATCCTCATCTACTCCAAGAATGAGGGTGATCACGCATGTCACTTAAAGGAGGTGTTGGAGGCTCTGAAAAAGGAAAAGTTGTATGCTAAGTTCTCCAAATGCGCGTTCTGGCTTAGGGAAGTCCAATTCCTAGGTCACGTAATTAACCCGAATGACATTATAGTTGACCCAGCAAAGATAGTGACGGTAAGGTAATGGAATATTCCTAAGACGCCAACTGAAATACGCAGTTTCTTGGGATTGGCAGGCTACTATCGGAGATTCATCCAGAACTTCTTGAAAATAGCATCGCCGTTGACAAAGTTGACTCGGAAGGAGGTAAAGTACGAATGGGGTTCGACCCAGGATGAGGCGTTTAGGGAATTGAAAGAGAAGCTAACCCAAGCTCTAGTCTTGGCCCTTCCCGAGGGCAATGAAGACTTAGTGGTATACTCTGACGCTTCGGGTCAGGGATTGGGATGCGTGTTGATGCAACGAGGAAGAGTGATCGCGTATGCGTCACGGCAGTTGAAGATTCACGAAGCTAATTATCCGACTCATGATTTGGAACTTGCTGCTGTCGTATTTGCATTGAAAATCTGGAGGCATTACCTCTACGGGGTGAAGTTTAATATTTACTCCGAACACAAAAGTTTGAAGTACTTCTTCGAACAAAAAGAGCTTAATATGAGACAGAGACGATGGTTGGAACTTCTGAAAGATTATGACTGTGAGATCATGTACCATCCTGGAAAGGCAAACGTGGTGGCTGACGCTCTAAGCCGAAAGGATGTGCCTACTCCTATTAGAGTGAAAGCTTGCCAGTTGATAGTAACATCAGATGTGATGAGAGAAATTGAAAGAGCTCAAGATGAAGCACTGAAGGAAGAAAACATAAAGAAGGAAAGAATGGTTGGCCAAAATGACAAGCTGGAATATAACACCCTTGGTGTTAGGACACGTTTTGGATGGGTATGGATACCTATGGGTGGCGAGCTTAGAACCAAAATCTTGGATGAGGCTCATAAGTCTCGATACTCTATCCATCCTGGTACCAACAAAATGTACCAAGATCTGAGGAAGGAATACTGGTGGCCTGGAATGAAACATGAAGTGACAAAGTATGTAAGCTAGTGCTTGACTTGCTCACAAGTAAAGGCCGAACACCAGAAACTGTATGGAAAGATTCAACCACTTGATATACCGGAGTGGAAGTGGGAACACATTACCATGGACTTCATAACCAAGCTACCTCGCACAGCTAAAGGTCATGATACCATTTGGGTAATTGTGGACCGTTTAACGAAGAGTGCTCATTTCCTACCTATTCGCGAGACGTTCTCGTCGGAAAGGTTAGCGGAAGTATTTATTAACGAAGTAGTAGCACGACATGGGATGCCTTTGACGATCGTATCTGACCGGGACACACGATTCACATCGAGGTTCTAGAAAAGATTTCACGAGCCGATGGGCACGAGGCTCAATGTTAGCACGGCATACCACCCACAAACGGATGGTCAGTCCGAAAGGACCATTTAGACATTGGAGGATATGCTTCGTGCTTGTATTATCGATTTTGGCGGCAGTTGGGACAGCCATCTGCCGTTGGCCAAATTCTCTTACAATAATAGTCATCACACGACGATAGGCATGCAGCCTTACGAAATGTTGTATGGGAGAAGATGCAGGACCCCTGTTTTTTGGGGTGAGATTGGACAGAAGGAATTAGGAAGTCTTGAAGTCGTAAGAGAAACGTCAGAAAGGTTTGATCAAATCAAAGCACAAATGAAGGCCGCACAAGATCGTCAGAAGTCCTATGCAGATAAACGATGAAGGCCTATTAAGTTTGATGTTGGGGACAGAGTAATATTGAAAGTGTCACCCTGGAAGGGAATCATACGATTCAGGAAGAGAGGAAAGTTAAGTCCGAGGTTTGTCGGACCATTCAGGATAATGGCACGGGTTGGTGAGGTCGCTTATCGGTTAGAGTTGTCTAATGAGTTGAGTGGGATTCATCCTACCTTCCATGTATCACACTTGCGAAAGTGTTTGGCGGATGAATCAGCTCACGTACCACTTACTGACATCGAGGTCGACAACAGCCTTAATTACATCGAAGAACCCGTGGCCATCTTAGACAAGAAGGAGAAGCGTTTGCGTAATAAGATTATCCAATTGGTTAAAGTTCAATGGAAACATCGAAAGGGATCGGAAGCCACTTGGGAAACGGAGAAGGAAATAAGGGAGTCGTACCCTCATCTATTTGACTTATGATAGGTTTCGGGGACGAAACCTATTGTAAGGGGACTAGACTTGTAACATCCCAAAAAAATAAAACGACAGTTAAAATGACGAAATAAAGGAACGAGGCATGTCGGGTCGGGCCGGATGGGCCGGCGGGCTGGAAGGGAAGCCTCCCCTATAAATAGCTTAGGTCTCCATCATTTCTCTCATTTGCAAGTTCTAGAGAGAACCCGTAGAGAGAGAAAGTTGGCGGATCGACCCGATATTTCAGCAAAGTGTTGCTCCATAGCTCGTGAGAAGAACCTCCGGATCAGAAACTCGATTCAGGTAACGATCGGGCCTAAATCTGAGTTTTTGTTCGTTTTTGGGTTTTTCGGGTTTTGGGTGAAAATGTAACTTTTTCACGGATAAAACTGAAAGATAAACATAGATTTGAGTTCCTTAATGGAAAGCAAACGTTTTGAAGTAAACAAGTTCGGGATCTTTACGTGATCAGACCCGAAGACGAAAGTTAGGGTTTTTGCGAAGAAGCAGTTCGTGCGTACTTATCAAGTACGCATGAAGATGATCCTGCGTACTTACCAAGTACGCAAGAAGAGGATCATGCATACTTATTAAGTACGCATGAAGAAGGTACTGCGTATTTATCAAGTACGCATGAAGAAGGTACTGCGTATTTATCAAGTACGCATGAAGCAAAGTCTACGCACTTATTAAGTACGCAAGAACAAGTCCCTGCGCACTTGCTAAGTGCGCAGGCATCAGGCTGGTTAAGTAAAGTTAGTATGTTTAGAGTGGTTAAACCGTTAGATTCGGTATTGGTCTGATGTGTATTTAACTAATCAATTCAGATCGGAAGTAACGTTGTTGGACCTTGTTTAGGACAACCCAAATTAGCTTATCAGGTGAGTTTGCCCTCTTTTAAATGTTTTAATAATGTTTTTGGGCTGGTGTGTATACGTAACGATGTGACTATTTTATAAAACGATGTTTATGAATGTTGTATGTGACGTTTTATAAAATGATGTTTATGAACGATGTTTTGGAAGGAAGGGTTAAGAAAGAAGTGTTTATGAAATATTTTGCCAAAAGAAGTTTATGAAGTTTATGAAGTGTTTATGAATAAAGGAATGATTTTTAATAAAACGTACGAATGCTTTAACTGAAGTTTTGAAGTAAAAGAAGTGAATGTTTACTAAAGTCACAAACGAACGAATCTGCCAATATTCCTTAGGGAATGAAGGTTATGGGCCTTTACCTTTTAGGGGCCTTTGTGGCTGGCCAACTGTTGTACAACTGGGGTGATGACGGTCACCAAGGGGATTATCGTGATCCTTGAAGTTTGGTACGATTTACCTTACGGGGTAGTCGTGCTTGAAGTTTGGTACGTGTCATCCTTGTGATGCCGTGCTTGAAGTTTGGTACGTGTCATCCTTGTGATGCCATGCTTGAAGTTTGGTATTGAATAACCTAAGTATCGGGCCCTAGGAGTTCCTCACCCGAAGGACAGTACGGTGTTGATGGGCCTAGTGGTGGTGATCTTTAGGTTATTCCACTAGTATGTGACGTATGGATTTGACGGTTACGAGAAGGCGCAGATTCGATATGTTCGTTGACTTATGTTTATGAAGTGTTATGTTTTATTATTGCATTATTTTACGTACGCTTTTTATTAAATGAAGTATGGAGTAATGTTTTTGGCAAATTATTTGAAGTTAAAGTTTTATGTTAAAACTAGAACTCACCTGTGTAGCTGACTTTTTAGTATGCACATTCTGGTTAAGGCAGGTTACGATGATGGAAGGTGATGCTGGGCGGCTTGATGAGTTACCCAGATGACATGAAGACTGGCATCCCGTTATGATTAGATTATGTTATGTTTATGTAATAGATTATGTTACGCTTCCGCATGTTGAACAATGTAATGGTTATGTTTTAATGAAGTATTTTCCGCTGCGTTATTTTGATATTCAAGTTTAAGAACTGTTTGTAAATGAGTAAATCCAACAAGTGAGGCCTCCCGGGTTTGGGGCCCTACATTATGATAATTAAAGAAAATAAAAACTTTTTTATCTATTTATCCCATTATCTATTCATTCAACTATTATATCCACTTATTTATTAATATACAAATAAAGAGTATATTTCAATTTCTTGTTTGTTTACACACAAAAGGTACAAATCAGTTATCTGTGTTCTTATTATTCTTAATACCTGCAAAACTTTCTCATTATCTTGCACCTTCGGAAATGTATGAACTTACTAGGCACCCCTAGGAGATAAATCATTCCGCGTAGGCGTTAACCATCCATATAAACCTCAACAAAAGTTTAAAAATTTAAAACCCAACTACCTACATTGTACATGAACGCCAAGCAACACACTTATTCACAAAACTCGATCACCTACAAAATCCGGTAGTTTACATTACTCATGCAATTCAATTATTTACATATGACCGTTCACAATATACATGAAACTAAATTTTTTACATTATACACGAAACTTGATTGATCACATTGTACACAAAACTTGTTTGTTTGCAACATACGTGATACTAGATTGTTCACATTATACATGAGACTTGGTTATTTATAATATACATAATACTAGATTTATCACATGATACATGAAACTTGTTTGTTTACAATATACACGATACTAAGTTGTTCACATTATACGTGAAACTTATTTGTTTATAATGTACATGATACTAGATTAAACATGAAACTTGGATGTTTACATATTACACAGAACTAGATTGGGTACAATTGTTACAATTGATGGATAACAAGGCATGGTAACTCACTTTACCCATAAAGGTTGAAAGCTACAAACTTTCAAGCTACTCGGGGTTTGACGTATTCTTGTTCAAACACGAGGAAGCTATGGAACTCTAAGTTATGCCACATTACTACTCTTTAGTTTTCTGATTGACCTTACTATCTAGGGGCACAGTTATTCATTAGCAACACATACGTGAAAACAATATATATATATATATATATATATATATATATATATATATATATATATATGTGTGTGTGTGTGTGTGAACTAAGTAATTTTGTGTCCTCTCTTGACCCGCACACAAACGGAAGGATCTATACGGACCATGCGACGATTCGAGTAATTACGGGTGCACACGTACTTATAAAAGTCGGCGCACGGAAAACACAGTGAATTATGTCATGTGTTATGACATAAAACCTATCGTGATATATAGTAACGAAACTAAGATGATATGATAAGGGCATGGTGGATACGCTGCTGGTACTTCCTATATATAAGTGTTCATATCATATTGTCAGAAGTAGCGTTGTTCGTGTCACGTCAAGTTTTATATTATTTTGACATTGACCAATGTTTGTGAAACCTTTACTCAGTAATATTTCTTGAACATATTACCCTACATCCTAAACAATTTTTTATCATCAAATTCTCATCGTTCTCATTTCTAAAAGTGATGCATTCCATCTTGGGAATCAAAAATATTCTTCAACAGTTTCCTCCTTAATTCTAAATCCACTATCACCATTCATGCATGACTTTGAGTAACAGACCTGAATATTGTTATCAATCGTACCCCTCAAACCAATTTTCAAAATTCATTGAGAATCCAAACGTGACCGAGAGTTTACTTGGAAACGCGAGGATCAAATGAAGCTCAAGTACCCTCATCTATTTCCAAATTCAGTAGCCTCCATCAGTTGAATTTCGGGTCGAAATCCCCTCAACTAGGTATATTGTAACATCCATGATTTTCTGATACAATTTTTATATATTTTATACGATAATGACACTTCGTTTCAATCTCGTACCTACCACATTAATTATTATTTTAACGTGTATTAATTCAAAGTTTCAGCCTTACTTTAACGTATTATTTCTTAATACATATATATATAGTATATATATAACTACATACGTATATTTGTTATACTAATTAAATCAAAAGTGTAACTTATAGACTTTAATCATGTAATTTCCCACTCTTTTATATATATCATATATATATATATATATATGTATAATTATTTATAAATATAAGTATGCAAATATATTTAAGTACTTGAATTTATTAATTAAACCGCATAAGAATAATTGTTTAGTTTTAAGCAAATATATATTCGACATTTTTAAATAAATCATTTTAAATTTATAATATGAGTAGTTTTTATAAAGTTTATAAAGAAAAATCCAAGTTGTAAATAATTACAAAAGAATTTAAAATAAATAAACCTAGTTTGAACCCTCTCAGTGCTCCTAAACCATTACAAACCAAAAGGGCCATCTACAAGCTCAAATTGAACCCCCAATTTTGACCCTTGTCTAACTTGCTAGAACTATACCCGAATTTTGACCAAGAAAAGTTAATTGATCAGAAATCAATCCAAGAACCCATGAATTTGATGCTGTTAATGCACACAAATCATGCAGAAACATTATACAACGGTTTCCGAATGCCAATCATGATCCAATTTAATGGGAATCAAGAGTATTAACCCCAAACACGAACCGTAACCGACCTCCCTTAACTCGAACGTCAATAGCACGTTTCTGGTGAAATCGAATCCTATAATTGATTCTTACACTATCGCGACACCCCTTTCACATTTCCAGAACTCTCCAACGCGCCTCAATTCATCCCTTGAGCTCAGACGGATTCGAAGAACACCGAGCTTGTTCATCCCGTCGTTCTCCCTCAATTCGTAACCTCTTAAGGTAAATCTTGTACCATCAGACTCGTTTTGATGCAGGGAACAAAAGCCCTATGAATTCGATTGCAATCAGAGACCAATCGGATCTATTGAGGGGCTAGGGTTATGGGCTGGACGATTAGGGAAGAGGGACGGGTTGTGTTGGTTGTTAAAAACAAATTACATCAGTCCCTTGTCAAGGCATAATGCCCAGTTCAACCGGTTAAGTCACACGTCCCCTACAGAAGAGGTCGTGGGTTCGAGACCAAGCCCCGCACCTTTTTGTGCATAGTTTTGCCCTTAAACCCGGTCCCCTCACAGATTTGAGTTATCAATTTGTTTACTAGCCATTTAACACCAAGGATGCCTTGGTCTAGTGGTTGCGCGCCATGAGCCTCCTCCGGACAGACCCAGGTTAGAGTCCCGGGGGCTGTTTTGTCTTAATTTCATTTTTTTTAATTGATTTTTAATCCAATTATTTTCATAAAAATTATTTTATAAAACTTACAAAACCCAGAATTGTTTTAACAAATTTAATTGTTAAGTTTTCAAGGAAAAATAATTTATTCCATTATTATTAGGTTTATCTAAATTGTTTTTAACCCTTGGTTTATAAATTCTAATTAGAATATAACTGTTTTGTTATGCCTATCACTTTGGGTGATTGTTACCGGAAACACTTAAGGATAACTGTTGTGTTATACCTATCACTTAAGGATAATTGTTGAGTTATGCCTAACACTTAAGGATAACTGTTGTGTTATGCCTATCAGTCACAAGGTTTGATTGTGCGCCCTAGTTTTAACTATAGTGGTTCTCCATAATTGACTTATTAAACCATGATATCATATGAATTGTACACAAACTTTTGATATTACTTGTGGTGTCAAAACCTATGTATGCTCACCAACTATTTTTAGTTAACCCTGTTTTTATCATGTTTCAGGTACCAGTGTATAAGATCATGTGCAAGATACTACATATAGGATTTGGACTTAGTGAATAAAGAAATTGAACATGTTGATGTATTTGATCTTGGTTGTTGATTGAACTATTGTAATGAAATCTTGATGTAATTAATATATGAAACCTTAGTTGATCATGAGCTTACAAACAGTTTACACGTCCGCCCTGACGTATTTCGCCGTCGATTGGGGTGGGACAGATTGGTATCAGAGCCATGGTTATAGAAAATTAGGTTATTAGAACCCAATGACCTAGTCTATAACCTTAGGACACCCTTATGTGATTATCTTACATGTTATCCTAGGTATTAGATCGCATGATACAATACATGATATTTTATGTGCTACACTACTTGATAACTCACATGCTTATAAAATTGCTATTTATATAATACCTTGTTTACCACACTGTTTGATTACATGCTACCTATTTGATCCCATTAATGCTATCCTAAGTTTTACCACACACTTATTCATATCTAAGTATTTATACACCTTCACCCTTACACATTGAGAATTTTGTCATCCTCATCATCACTTGTGAAAGATTCAAACTCTTAAGCCTAATGCCTATTAAAAAAAATTTTGATCCCGTCAAAGTTTTGAGTTCTGAAAATTAGTAAAGAACATGTGCAATCCGAAAGGGTGAATGCCTGTACTTTGAGTTTTCTGTCTAGGAAAGCATTTCATATAAATCCGAATCAACCAAAGGATACATATGCTTTCTTGGGAATTCCCGAAGTGAGTGTTCACCTATAGGCTAAAGCATGTCTTCTTGAAAGTATAAGAATTTGAATCACTTTGATTTGTCAGAGTATCCATTTGGTTATACTACCAAATGAGTACAATCTAAACATCATCTTTTTATTTATTGCAATTTAGTACACATACCTAAACCTTCTCTATAAACTAACTATTTTATTAACATCGTTATTTTGTTCAAACAAAACATTTATCAAACCTTTGGTTTACAAATACTATCTAGAATACAAATTATCCATAAACCTTTTCACTTTATAAAGAAACTTAATACGATCTGTTCTATAAAAACATTTACAAATATCTTATCATCTGAACTAAAAATTTATTTATTTCATTACGATCTTTCATTTCATTACGATCTTTCATTTCATTAAACTAATTACTTTTAGAATCTTGGCTAGACTAATAAATGATTTGACTATTACTTTCTCTTGAAACATTTCTTTCTTTATGATAATAAAAAAAAATAAAAACTTTTTTATCTATTTATCCCATCATCTATTCATTCAACTATTATATCCACTTATTTATTAATATACAAATAAAGAGTATATTTCAATTTCTTATTTGTTTACAAACAAAAGGTACAAATCAGTTATTTGTGTTCTTATTATTCTTAATACCTGCAAAACTTTCTCATTATCTTGCACCTTCGGAAATGTATGAACTTACTAGGCACCCCAAGGAGATAAATCATTTCGTGTAGGCGTTAACCATCCATATAAACCTCAACAACAGTTTAAAATTTTAAAACCCAACTACCTATATTGTACATGAACGCCAAGCAACACACTTGTTCACAAAACTCGATCACCTACAAAATCTGGTAGTTTACATTACTCATGCAATTCAATTATTTACATATGACCGTTCACAATATACATGAAACTAAATTGTTTACATTATACACGAAACTTGATTGATCACATTGTACACAAAACTTTTTTTTTGCAACATACGTGATACTAGATTGTTCACATTATACATGAGACTTGGTTATTTACAATATACCTAATACTATATTTATCACATGATACATAAAACTTGTTTGTTTACAATATACATGATACTAAGTTGTTCACATTATACATGAAACTTATTTGTTTATAATGTACATGATTCTAGATTAAACATGAAACTTGGATGTTTACATATTACACAGAACTAGATTGGGTACAATTGTTGCAATTGATGGATAACAAGGCATGGTAACTCACTTTACCCATAAAATTTGAAAGCTACAAACATTCAAGCTACTCGGGGTTTGACGTATTCTTGTTCAAACACGAGGAAGCTATGGAACTCTAAGTTATGCCACATTACTACTCTTTAGTTTTCTGATTGACCTTACTATCTAGGGGCACAGTTATTCATTAGCAACACATACGTGAAAACAATATATATATATATATATGAACTAAGTAATTATGTGTCCTCTCTTGACCCGCACACAAACGGAAGGATCTATACGGACCATGCGACGAATCGAGTAATTACGGGTACACACGTAATTATAAAAGTCGGCGCACGGAAAACATAGTAAATTATGTCATGTGTTATGACATAAAACCTATCGTGATATATAGTAACGAAACTAAGATGATATGATAAGGGCATGGTGGATACGCTGCTGGTACTTCCTATATATAAGTGTTCATATCATATTGTCAGAAGTAGCGTTGTTCGTGTCACGTCAAGTTTTATATTATTTTGACATTGACCAATGTTTGTGAAACCTTTATTCAGTAATATTTCTTGAACATATTACCCTACATCGTAAACAATTTTTTATCATCAAATTCTCATCGTTCTCATTTCTAAAAGTGATGCATTCCATCTTGGAAATCCAAAATATTCTTCGACAGTTTCCTCCTTAATTCTAAATCCACTATCTCTATGCATGCCTGACTTTGAATAACAGACCTGAATCTTGTTATCAATCGTACCCCTCAAACCAATTTTCAAAATTCATTGAGAATCCAAACGTGACCGAGAGTTTACTTGGAAACGCTAGGATCAAATGAAGCTCAAGTACCCTCATCTATTTCCAAATTCAGTAGCCTCCATCAGTTGAATTTCGGGACGAAATCCCCTCAACTAGGGATATTGTAACATCCATGATTTTCTGATACTTTAACGTATTATTTCTTAATACATATATATAGTATATATATAACTACATACGTATATTTGTTATACTAATTAAATCAAAAGTGTAACTTATAGACTTTAATCATGTAATTTCCCACTCTTTTATATATATCATATATATATATATATATATATATATATATATATATATGTATAATTTTTTATAAATGTAAGTATGCAAATATATTTAAGTACTTGAATTTATTAATTAAACCGCATAAGAATAATTGTTTAGTTTTAAGCAAATATATATTCGACATTTTTAAATAAATCATTTTAAATTTATAATATGAGTAGTTTTTATAAAGTTTATAAAGAAAAATCCAAGTTGTAAATAATTACAAAAGAATTTAAAATAAATAAACCTAGTTTGAACCCTCTCATTGCTCCTAAACTATTACAAACCAAAAGGGCCATCTACAAGCTCAATTTGAACCCCAATTTTGACCCTTGTCTAACTTGCTAGAACTATACCCGAATTTTGACCAAGAAAAGTCAATTGATCAGAAATCGATCCAAGAACCCACGAATTTGATGCTGTTAATGCACACAAATCGTGCATAAACATTATACAACAGTTTTCGAATGCTAATCATGATCCAATTTAATGGGAATCAAGAGTATTAACCCCAAACACGAACCGTAACCGACCTCCCTTAACTCGAACATCAATAGCACGTTTCTCGTGAAATCGAATCCTATAATTGATTCTTACACTATCGCGACACCCCTTTCACATTTCCAGAACTCTCAAACGCGCCTCAATTCATCCCTTGAGCTCAGACGGATTCGAAGAACACCGAGCTTGTTCATCCCGTCGTTCTCCCTCAATTCGTAACCTCTTCAGGTAAATCTTGTACCATCAGACTCGTTTTGATTCAGGGAACAAAAGCCCTATGAATTCGATTGTAATCGGAGACCAATCGGATCTATTGGGGGGCTAGGGTTACGGGCTGGACGATTAGGGAAGAGGGACGGGTTGGGTTGGTTGTTAAAAACAAATTACAACAGTCCCTTGTCAAGGCATATGTAACATCCTATATTCTTTATCATTTAATACGCGAGATTTCGTTTAGAAATAAGATTGCAAAAGAACGAAAATTATGACACTAGACATGTAATACCATTAAATTAAAAAGTTGAAGATGTAAATTGTTCAAACTTAGGGGAGCTAAATGGGAATTTGGTTAAACCTAAAACCCACGCCTTGTTTCTTTAGCCGCCACCCTTCGATTCCATCTTATTTTCTCCCCTTCGTTGATGTCACCATGGAACCAGCCACATCTCCAATCAAACATTAAACCGGCCAACCAAGCTTCACGCCTTGCTTGGTTTTCTTGAAGAAGCTCAGTCTCGTTTCCAAGCGCACGGGAATGACGAGGTGCAGCACCTCTCTACATCGGGTGGAACCTGGGAAGAGCTCACGACAGTAGTAAGTTCCTTGTAACCTGGTTACGGTGATGGCATGGCGATGATGATGAAAACCACCTCGTGGTGGCGATATGGAGGAGTGACATATGATGGTGGTTTCGGGTAGCGGTGGTTTGCTATGGTAATTTCGGGTAGTGGTGGTTGACCCCGGCTTGGTGGGGTGGTACGAACCTGAAGGTGGTTGTATAAGCAGTATGGTGGCGACATGGTGGTTTTAAGGCGGTTAACGGCAGCGCTCATGAAGAACAGTGGTGTTCACAAAGGTAGTTTCGGGTAAAGGCTGTTCACGGCAGTAGTTTCGGGTAAAGGGTGTTGGTAGGGTAGCGAAGAGAATGACGATGTGGATGTATGATGACGACGGTATCGGTGGACGCAGTTAATGGTGGTTCACGGTGGTGGTTTAGGTGATACTTCAGCAGCAAGTAGTTTCAGGATGTTATGGCAGCCCTAACGGGTGGTTCACGACTGTTACAGGTGTTATAATGGTGATCTCACGGTGGCTCATGGTGGTGATGATAGTTTCAGGTAAACGGAGTTCAAGATAGTAGTTTCGATGATTGAGTATGTGATAGTAATTTCGGATGATAACAAACTATCATGATGACATGATAATGATGATATGATAATATAATAATGGATACGGTTCGGGTCGGGTCTCGGTTATAGTTCGGGATCGTGTTCGGAAAGGTATATCCTTTAAAGATATCGTTTTTTATATAAGTATACAAAGATATCGAGGCTAGAGTTAAAACTCAATCTATGATGGATTATTGGTTATGATTTGGTAATAGAAATGGACAATTTATATTGTCGGGTTTTAAATAAAAACAAACATGACTCTGTCCAATTTACGTTAGGATTAAAGAAGTATATTTTTATAAATATGGACGTCCTCTTTAAGCGAGTGGGTTGTTTGGGAAGGAAGACTGATGTTAGCGAAACTACTAAGTTCGCTTGAATCAATGTAGGTTGAACTTATCTAAGTTCGCCAACCCTAAAGATAGAAACAAAGTGTCAGGTTAGGTCAGTTATCTTACCTTATACGAATGACTTATATAGATTGTGTGTGACACCTAGAGACACATACTAACCAGTGATAGTATCTCAGGACCCGCTTATCAGGTGAGTTCTATGTGCCCCCTATATGTTATGTGCAAATCATTTTAAATGTTTTGAGGATGAAGTGTATACACTAAATGAATTAATGTTATGAATGCCAATGTGATCATACGTGATATATATATATATATATGAATGTTAATGTGATCATACATAAAAGAATGATGAACAAGAATGAAACGTATGTATACAAAGAATGAAATGAACGAATGGCATAACGTAAATGAATGAAATCTTGCTTTATATTTTATATATTTCATGTTTTGAATGTATTTAAACGTTATGGACGCTTCGATGATAACGGCTACTTCGGTAGACGGACGACCATATGACTATTTTACAACCGGGACATATTCGTTCCTTCATCAGCTAGGACGTATGAAAGGCATTAATGGACGGTCGAAGCAAATGCCTTATTATGATAAGTAGAACGGTTGCATAAATAATAGTCGCATGGGAAACGGATGCCTTAGGGCCGTCAGGTGAATAGACGGACTACGACGGTAGGACGGTTTAGGCGGACGGACAAAGGTTGCCGGACGGTTTTATGATATGACGGACGGTTTCTAGGGCCGGAAGGTTTACGAAATGGGCTACGATGGTAGTTCTTATGGTGTTTGTCTTTGTGACATACGCAACAATTATGACGGGTTGATCACCCATATGTGTATGACCAATGAATGTTCACCTAGAAATAAGCATGTATGTATTTATATACGTACTCATAATTAACGATATATGAAAGCAGTAAAATCAAAAAAAATACAAATATGTAATTATACACATATATTCATTATAAGAAAATGTTAATGTTTGATTGCTGTTAAACTAGAACTCACCAGCGTTAGCTGACTTTTAGTATGCACTTCAGGTAAGAAGAAAAGAGAACGTGTGAAGGCTTGAGGGCTACCCCGCTCAAGGACTGACATCCCATTTACTTAAATTTCATGTTAAGACAATGTTTATGTTAAATGTTTTAAGACTTCCGCTGCTATGTTATGTAATCGAATGATGTATGCTTCCGCTACTTTGATGTTTTAATTTAAGTTCGGCGTTTGATGACTATGTTTATGAGTAAATCCAACGAGTGAGGTTTCCCGGGAAAAGGGCCTTACAAGTTGGTATCAGAGCAACAGTTTGAGTGATTCGGTTATCCCTAAATGTCTGGACTCAAGCTGACAATGGGACCAACGCATGGATGTCAGTCTGGGTAGCCAACGCCAACGCCAAAACAAGTAAGTAAGTAGCAAGGTTAATGCTTGTAACTCAGGGTAGATGCCTTAACATAGAGCACATGCCTTAAATATCGATGTCACTACTAATATGAATAATTTCACATAGGACATACGATGGTAGATGAATGGAACACATGAGTACAGTAAATGGTTAATAACACGTAGCTACTGTTATTAAACTTTTGCTCTGTAAGTGTGTCTCGATTTGTCATCCGTCGTATGTATTCGTCACAGAGAGTGAAAGAGGTGTTAGCATAGTACTACGAATGACTCACAAATTATAAGAACGGTGCGATCCATGTGTGGTGAACCCCCAAACAATGAGTAGAATTTCGATAAACCACATCGAAAGAAAGATAGCTGATTATCAACGGTCTGACCAGATCAGTGACGAATAATCATGAGCGACTCCCGTCGACTAGGAGTTTAGAAAGGAAAAGAGAATACATGGATTAGTCACTGTTTATAGAAGACATTCACTTTATGAAGCATGATAAGAAGAGTCAGGAATTCACGAGTAAGGTAAGTTGGCGATTACGTCAGGATCCACGTAATTGTGAATTTACAGGTGCTCGTGCATACTGATGAACCTTATCGTGTGGATTAATACACATGTCACCGAAATAATTAAATCACTCCAAGCAGGACTATGAGATTAGTCACTTGAGTAATGATGATCATAGAAAATTAGTAAGACGAATGATGGCAACAACGGCATACCAAAGGTGGAACGAGAAGGAGCGAGGCTTTAAATGAAGTTTGCTAAAGTTGATTAACACTAAGGAACAAGTTTAGAAAGATTGACAAAACCTAGTCCAGAACCTGATGCAACAGTAATGAGAGTAGTACAACAAGAAAAGATAAAGAAATGGAAGGATAGCACTAGAAGAGAATTGGTACGAGGACAATAAGAGAGCCTACCAAGCCCCAGTGAGACGATTGCTTCGCATGGCAACCAGCGAACAGCGAGAACGATTAAGTAGAGTTTGAGGAACTCAACACTTGTTCATTTCAGATTTAGAAAGTAGCTACCGAGGATTACACATTAGTACGAGACGTAAGTTCTACATATGTCAGACAAATGTACGCTTAGAGAACTGCTTTTGAACAGGAATTCTCTATGCTTAACACGAACGCGATATGATGAATAAACGATGGTCTGCTGTCGAAGTATGCATGAGTATGCATGATATAACCACATAAGTATATGTCTAAAAAATATATGAGTGCACGAACACACGAATGTCATCTCTCCATGCAGAAGACAACCCCAGATAAACTACTAAGAGTATTCACTGGGACGAGAAGATATATACCAACGTTAACAAATGACTGGAACCGCGATGTTAATTAGGGCGTGCAGGCAAAACCAAATGAAAACAGATCAAACCTAGGGTTTGGATGTTTAGGATAAATATGAAGTTTAAGTTTTGAACAATGATGTGAAGTAAGGAATGGGTACCAGCAAGGACTCAGGACAAGTCAGAAAGCACTCTATAATGATTTAGTCCAACTAATAGCAGGTGAGACTGCTGAAATTGAATGTTAACAAACCTATGAACGTAATTCTAAAAGAGTCACATAGGAAAAATGTTAACGATCACGAAAGGTTAGAAAATGTATATTTTGGTCACAAGGGGTGCCAAACCCTAAGACCATTCAATGTTATGAAGAAAGAATAGTGCATAATAGACTAATGATGAGAAATGTGAAACCATGACGAGAATGTTTTAAAGAAAGACTAGAAGGGAGTTACGTGTACAGGAATATGAATGTAAAGATCGTATACCTAGTGTTCCGTCTGAATGAATACCTTCCCGACAAGTTTGAGTATGATATAGTAAAGATTCATATGGTTCCTTCGGGAACGAAACAATGTGGTTCCTTCGGGAATGAACTGATATGGTTCCTTCGGGAACGAGATAGTAGAACTCATTCGGGAACAATACGGCATGAATCATTCACGAACGACATGGTATGGCCCTTCATGGGCGAAGGTACCAAGGATAATTTATGAGATACATGTAATAACCAAAACGACATAGAAGGAGATTGGTAACGACTTCCTAGGGCACAAAGTAGAAAATTTACACAAGGGACTAGGATACCAAAGAGACACTCCTAAGTGTTGAAGAGACTTCATGGCCGCTCAGCATGACAAATCCATGCAAGTGTTTGATGAACTCGAGTTAAGTCCACCCATGAAATGTGCATGAAGGTAATGTAGGTTATACTATTCATTATAACATCCGAAGTGTTAATTACAAAGAAGAAGAGGTAGCGGTGACATGTGAACCCAAATTTCGTGCAGTTCATGAATGGCATCGAATGATCCCCTATCAAATAACGCAAAACCTACAAATTCAAAGGAACCTAAGAGGCATCCTAGGCATGAGAAACAGAGTTCAGTTGGGTATGAGGAACACCGAATTTTAAGGACGAAATTCTTATAAGGAGGGTAGACTTGTAACATCTCAGATTCTTTATCATTTAATACGTGAGATTTCGTTTGGAAATAAGATTGTAAAAGAACGAAAATTATGACACTAGACATGTAACATACCATTAAATTAAAAAGTTGAAGATGTAAATTGTTCAAAGTTAGGGGGGGTTAAATGGGAATTTGATTAAACCTAAAACCCACACCTTGTTTCTTCAGCCGCCACCCTTCGATTCCATCTTATTTTCTCCCCTTCGTTGATGTCACCATGGAACCAGCCACATCTCCAATCAAACACTAAACCGGCCAACCAAGCTTCACGCCTTGCTCGGTTTTCATGAAGAAGCTCAGTCCCATTTCCAAGCACACGGGAATGACGAGGTGCAGCACCTCTCGACATCGGGTGGAACCTGGGAAGAGCTCACGATAGTAGTAAGTTCCTTGTAACCTGGTTACGGCGGTGGCATAGAGATGATGATGAAAACCACCTCGTGGTGGCGAAATGGAGGAGTGACAGATGGTGGTGGTTTCGGGTAGCGGTGGTTCGCTATGGTAGTTTCGGGTAGTGGTGGTTGACCCCGGCTTGGTGGGGTGGTATGAACCTGAAGGTGGTTGTATGAGCAGTATGGTGGCGACATGGTGGTTTCAAGGCGGTTAACGGCAGCGCTCATGAAGAAGATGATGATTAACAGTGGTGTTCACAAAGGTAGTTTCGGGTAAAGGCTGTTCACGGCAGTAGTTTCGGGTAAAGGGTGTTGGTAGGGTGGCGACGAGAATGACGATGTGGCTATATGATGACGACGGTATCGGTGGAGGCTGTTAATGGTGGTTCACGGTGGTGGTTCAGGTGATGCTTCAGCAGCAAGTAGTTTCAGGATGTTATGGCAGCCCTAACGGGTGGTTCACGACTGTTACAGGTGTTATAATGGTGACCTCACGGTGGTTCATGGTGGTGATGGTAGTTTCGGTTAAAGGGAGTTCAAGATAGTAGTTTCGATGATAGAGTATGAGATAGTAATTTCGGATGATAACAAACTATCATGATGACATGATAATGATGATGATATAATAATGGATACGGTTCGGGTCGGGTCTCGGTTATAGTTCGGGAAGGTATATCCTTTAAAACTCGTAGAAATTAATTGTTATGATTAGTCGGGTTACGAGTATGTATTTTAGGGCGTATAACAATGACTTTATTTAATAAATAATAACCGGCAATGATTTATTATAGTTTTTTATAAAAGTATACAAAGATATCGAGGCTAGATTTAAAACTCAATTATGATGGATTATTGGTTATGATTTGGTAATAGAAATAGACAATTTATATTGTCGGGTTTTAGATAAAAACAAACGAGATTCTGTCCAATTTCCGTTAGAATTAAAGAAGTATATTTTTATAAATATGGACGTCCTCTTTAAGCGATTGGGTTGTTTGGGGAAGGAAGACTGTTGTTAGCGAAACTACTAAGTTCGCTTGAATCAATGTAGGGCAAACTTATCTAAGTTCGTCAAACCCTAAAGAGAGAAACAAAGTGTCAGATTAGGTCAGTTATCTTAACTTATACCAATGACTTATACAGATTGTGTGTGACATCTAGAGACGCTTACTAACCAGTGATAGTATCTCAGGACCCGCTTATCAGGTGAGTTTTATGTGTCCCCTATATGTTACGTGCAAATCATTTTAAATGTTTTAGGGCTGAAGTGTATATACTAAATGAATGAATGTTATGAATGTCAATGTGATCATACGTGATATTATATATATATATATATGTATATGAATGTTAATGTGGTCATACGTAAAAGAATGATGAACAAGAATGAAATGAACGAATGACATAACGTAAATGAATGAAATCCTGCTTTATATTTTATATATTGCATGTTATGAATGTATGTAAACGTTATGGACGCTTCGATGATAACGGCTACTTCGATAGACGGACGACCACGTGACTATTTTGCAACCTGGACATATTCGTTCCTTCATCAGCTAGGACGTATGAAATGCATTAATGGACGGTCGAAGCAGATGACTTATTATGATAAGTAGAACGGTTGCATAAATAATAGTCGCATGGGAAACGGATGCCTTAGGTCAGACGGGCGAATAGACGGACTACCGACTACGACGGTAGGACGGTTTAGGTGGACAGACAAAGGTTGTCGGATGGATTTATGATATGACGGACAGTTTCTAGGGCCGGACGGTTTACGAAATGGGCTACGATGGTAGTTCTTATGTCGTTTGTCTTTGTGACATACGCAACAATTATGACGGGTTGATCATGCATATGTGTATGAGCAATGAATGTTCACCCAGAAATATACGTACTCATAATGAACGATATATGAAAGCAGTAAAGTAAAGAAAGTACAAATATGTAATTATACACATATATTCATTATAAGAAAATGTTAATGTTTGATTGTTGTTAAACTAGAACTCACCAGTATTAGCTGGCTTTTAGTATGCATTTCAGGTTAGAAGAAAAGAGAACGTGCGAAGGCTTGAGGGCTACCCCACTCAAGAACTGACATACCATTTACTTAAATTTCGTGTTAAGACAATGTTTATGTTAAATGTTTTAAGACTTCTGCTGCTATGTTATGTAATCGAATGATGTATGCTTCTGCTACTTTGATATTTTAATTTAAGTTCGGCATTTGATGACTATGTTTATGAGTAAATCTAACGAATGAGGTTTCCCGGGAAAAGGGCCTTACAGCATAACGTCCAGTTCAACCAGTTAAGTCACACGTTCCCTACAGAAGAGGTCGCGGGTTCAAGACCAAGCCCCGCACATTTTTGCGCGTAGTTTTGCCCTTAAACCAGGTCCCTCACAGCTTTGAGTTATCAATTTTTTTGCCGGCCATTTAACACCAAGGATGCCTTGGTCTAGTGGTTGCGCGCCATGAGCCTCCTCCGAACAGACCAGGTTCGAGTCCCGGGGGCTGTTTTGTCTTAATTTCATTTTTTTTAAATTGATTTTTAATCCAATTCTTTTTATAAAAATTATTTTATAAAACTTACAGAACCCATAATTGTTTTAACAAATTTAATTGCTAAGTTTTCAAGAAAAAACAATTTATTTCATTATTATTAGGTTTATCTAAAAAAATTTTAACCCTTGGTTTATAAATTCTAATTTGAATATAATTATGATCAGTTTTATAAACCCAATTTTTTTATAGAGATTTGTACATCTTTTATACAATTTATTTTTAACATTTAAAACATATTTTTATACTCATAATTAATAATTAATTTTGGTTTAATTATTAATTAATTTAAACATTACTTTTATACTTAAAATTTTAGTTTAATTGCTAATAAATTAAATCATTATTTTTTTAAACACTTATTTTTCATGAAAATCAAACTAAAATAAATAAAAGGTTTTATTTATATTGTTAAATTGTTTGTTATTATCAGTTATTTAATTACTTAAACTATTTATTTATTCCTTAATTTACTCATTCATTATCTAATCTTTTCAAACAAATGAGGGACTATTCATTTATTTATTTATGCATTTGTGTACAAAAGAACCCTAAATATTCATTTACACATTTATACAATTATTTACAAACAATTACAAATAAAATCCTTTATAATTCGTACACTTACTACTATATAACTATTTATTTATCAAAGAATTAAATAAGTATTATTTGAAACCCAAATAATTATTTTACTATTAAGGACAACCACAACAATCCCTTCGCGCATTAGAATTCCTTATTTCATTTGTACAAAATATTGATACACATATTCCACCAATCATAGGTTGACCATGTGGTTAGCTAGGACTTTTGTATAACAGTCACATACTTGTGTGACATTCAAGCTAAGCAATGCAAGGTGAGTATACATAACCCCTTTTTCACTTTTACATCTTTGGGGTGAAACATGATTACACTCAAACTATTTGCAATTACTACAATTCAAACATTATGATCATTTGTACAATTTGTGCCTTAGTGCAAACAACATGTACATACTTTTTATGCATATTGCAAGTGCAATCATTAACTTAGTATAAGCCGACGGTATACAATGATAGATCTATTGAGTCTGACCAACCCACCCGGTTAGGGTGATTGTTGCCGGAAACACTTAAGGATAAATGTTGTGTTATGCCTATCACTTAAGGATAACTGTTGAGTTATGCCTAACACTTAAGGATAACTGTTGTGTTATGTCTATCAGTCACAAGGTTTGAGTGTGCGCCCTAGTTTTAACTATAGTGGTTCTCCATAATTGCCTTATTAAACCATGATATCATATGAATTGTACCCAAACTTTTAATATTATTTGTGGTGTCAAAACCTATGTATGCTCAACAACTATTTTTAGTTGACCCTGTTTTTATCATGTTTTAGGTACTAGTGTATGAGATCATGTGCAAGATACTACATATAGGATTTGGACTTAGTGAACAAAGAAATTGAACATGTTGATGTATTTGATATTGGTTGTTGATTGAACTATTGTAATGAAATCTTGATGTAATTAATATATGAAACCTTAGTTGATCATGAGCTTACGAACAGTCTACATGTCCGCCCTGACGTACTCCGTCATCGGTTGGGGTGTGACAACCCACATCAAACCCTCTTCACGTTAGGGTACCACTATTCAATTACACAACCATTGATACAATTACAACATTGAATCATAGGTTAACCTTGGGGTTAGCTTGAACTTTTTGTGCAACAAACAGTATACTCGTGTGACATACAAAGTCTCAAATTGCAAGGGGAGTTTCATAGCCTCTTTTCTCTTTACTATTGTCTACAAATACTCGGGGTGGAACATGTTTACATACATTACTTACCAAATTCAATACCATTGTTCATATGCTATTTACTATGTGTTTTATGTTTTAAACTACTTAGCGACCATACGTATGTACATGTTAGTACAATCATTAACTTGCGAGGCAGGCCTAAGGTAGTACCTTTTATGATCATTTATAGGGAAATCTGATTCCAGTTAACACAGACCTTGGCGGGTTTTGTGTGTACCATATTACTATTTTTCCAAAACTCAATCAGTTGGATTGTGCTTATCAGTTTTCCATTTACTACGGTTTGATAGTACGCTTTGGAACCTTGTACGTTTTCTCATTTATGCTTTAGTTATGCTTTGAACATATTGAATTCCAAATCCTTTTTACTTAACTTTTGTTTGGTGTCAAAAGCTATGTTACTCACCAACTACTTGTAGTTGACATTTACTCACATGTTTCAGGTGTACCAGTTTGAGGACATTACTTGATCACATAGGACATGGACCTAGTTTCAATTTAATTTAGTTATGTTATGTTTGAACACTTGTTTTCCTATTTCAATTGTAATGGATGCTTTTAATTTGAATAATAATTATTATCATATTAAATAGATGATCATGTGCTTACAACCTCGTCAGCCCCGGCGTATAATCCACCGCCGGTCGGGGTGTGACAGGTTTTCCCTTCTTGATTTCGGACCATGGGCCGGCCCTTGGCCAAGCCCACCCTTCCCTTTCTAGTCTTCCTTCTTTTATTCGGCTTCGCGATGGTTGTCCCAATCTTGCTTATTCGTTTCTATTATTCGGGATGTTACACTTATTTTTTTTAAAAATAAAACGTATTCGCGTCGTAATTTCGAAAATTATATTTTTTTTTGCTAAATTTATATATTGTTTCCTAAAAAGTGTTAAAAATATAATATATATATATATATGAAGTATATGGTTTTTTATGTTATGTGTTTAGCCTTCTTATTTTTTTAAAAAACTAAAACGTATTCGCGTCGTAATTTCGTAAATTACTCAAAATTGGTTTTTTAATGTTTTTTTAATTATTTCATAAAGATGATGTTTATTTAGTATATTTTATATATTTAGATTTTAAATTAAAATATATATTTAAGTTAAAAAATACAGATATCCGTTTCACTATCCGAATCCAAATCCGAAATTTCGGATTCGGATACGGATAGTGAAATCCACTATCTGAAATTTTTAGATATCCGAACAACTTTGAACACCTCTAGTAACTAGAGGGTGTGCATGGGTCAGTTTTGGGGTAAAACCAAACCAAAACAAAAGTTCGGTTTTTGGTTTTTTTTAAAACCGTTAGGTTTCGGTTTTTTTGGTTTTTACAATGGGTTCGGTTCGGTTCGGTTTCGGTTTTAAAACCAATTAGTCTTGAAAATTTTGAGGAAAAAGAAAAATGACCCAAAATAATGAACATGGTTTTCAAATTTTTGGCCTAAATACTTTTTATTAATTAATAATTATCACATATTTTGGCCTAAATATTATGGGATACAAAAATTATTAGTTTTTTTTTAAATACTCAACAAAAAAAATAAACTTTATAATTTATAAATTCAATAAATATAAATAATAACCTACTATTAATGCAAATACATATAACACAAATATGTATACACTTTTAACATACAAGCACACAACACAGTATAATATATATTATGAAACATTGAAACGTGTATGCACACAATGTATAATTAAAGTATATGTATACGTTCGGTTCGGTTTTCAGAAAATACAAAACCGAAACCAAACCGTAATTTTTGGTTTTCAAAAAATACAAAACCAAAACCGTCGGTTTTTTCGGTGCGATTTTTTCGGTTATTTCGGTTTCGGTTCGGTTATTTTGGTTTTTTGCTCACCCGTGGTTGTAATTGCAGAAAATCCTATCTTGTGCTTCTGTCGAACAAATTATGCACACATTAGTGTTCCATATATCATTTACAATAAGTGTCCCCTAAACTTTGGGTCACTATTTTCTGATAACACTGTTAACAATTTCAAGAAACATTAGATATCATTAAAGAACACTCACTCTTGCTCCAAGATTTAAAGCTTTGACCTTTTTGGGTCAAACCAAACTAAAAATTTAAGGCTTTGACTAAAACTAATAGACCCGAATTCAGTTTATCCACTTCAAAACTCAACAAAAATGTCAAATATGAACACCTATCATCTTTTTATTAAAGATGACTTCTTTAAGTCAAATTACCTAAATTTTGTAACATCAACACTTGTTTTCTAAAGAAAATTAATGAAATCTATATTAATTTTGTACCTAATCATTAGGTTATCAAGGATGCTAAAAACACAAAATTATTAGTTATGTGATTATAGGAAGTGTATTAAGACTTACTGATAACATGTAAGTTACTGATAACATGTAAGTCCATTTCAAGACCCACAAGTTCAAGAAGCTTGAAGTCATCCATGTCTCGCATATGAACATCACTGATCACAAGGTCAAACCTGTTTCAATTTTCCCTTAACATCTTCAATGTTGTTCTTGCTTGATTTGTGGTTGTAATTAGGGGCGTGCATGAGTCGGTTTGGGTCGGTTTTGGGGTAAAACCAAACTAAAACCGAAAGTTCGGCTTTTGGTTTTTTTAAAGCCGTTTGGTTTTGGTTTTTACAATGGGTTCGGTTCGTTTTCGGTTTAAAACCAATTGGGCTTGAAAATTTTGAGGAAAAATAAAAATGGCCCAAATAATGAACATGAGTTTAAAATTTTGGGCATAAATATTTTTTATTAACTAATAATTATCACATATTTTGGCCTAAATATTATGGGCTACAAAAATTATTAGTTTTTTTTAAATAATACTCAACATAAAAAATAAACTTTATAATTTATAAATTCAATAAATATAAATAATAACCTACTATTAATGCAAATATGTGTAACACAAATATGTATACACTTTTAACATACAAGCGCACAACACAATATAATATATATTATGAAACGTGTAAGCACACGATGTATAATTAAAGTATACGTGTACGTTCGGTTCGGTTCAGTTTTTTCGGTTTTCAAAAAATACAAAACCAAAACCAAACCGTAATTTTTGGTTTTCAAATAATACAAAACCAAAATCGTCGTTTTAGTTTGGGTCGGTTTTTTCGGTGCAGTTATTTCGGTTTCGGTTCCGTTAATTCGGTTTTTTGCTCACCCCTAGTACGTGTACTCGTTACAAAATGTTCATCTTAAGATGGTACCGGTACCGAAAATACCAGTACCGAATCTATCAGTACGGTACCGGTACCAAATCTATCGTTACGGTACCGGTACTGGGTACCAAATGTCCATCCCTAATTATTATTTAATAGGAGAGATGCGGGAAACAAAAATCTAGATTTCACCAAAAGTCGACATTTGGAAGATAAAGTTATTTATTTATCATAATAAAAATATATATATCTAATTTAAATGATTTTTTTTATTTTATAACCATTCTATCCTTACGCACTATATGATTTTTGTGACCTATTTTTTTTAGGTTTTTCCCTTAAATAACCCAATTTACATGATTTTAGTTTTATCCCATACGTAACCTAATTTAAATGATTTTTTACCTAATCAAAATGATCTTTTACCTAATCTTTTATAACCTAATTTATTTTTACTTCACAACGACTATTATATAGTTGTTATGAAAGAAAATAAGTTTCTCCAATTATAAAAAAAAGCGAGAAAGTTAAATATAATATTTTAAGAAAACTATTCTTTTTGGGTAAAATTGTTTTGAAGTTAAAAATGGGGTAATACGAAATTTTAAAGTTAAAAATGGGTAAATGTGAAATTTTAAAGTTTTAAAAAAATAAGGGTAGAGTGGTCATTTGTTAAATTGTTTTTAATGAAATAGATATATAGGATATTTTTAAATGTTTGTAAGCTATATATGATATTTAATTTTAGTTGGGTATATATATGATATTTTCTCAGTTTTTGAGGTATATATATGAAATTGCCCGTAATTATTTGTTGTAAACATAATTAATAAAACCTTCTCAAAATATGTAAACACTATCTCGTGAGGTTTTTTCCGACATCTTCAAATAGTCATCCCTTGAGTCGGTGCTAGCGTCGTATGTCATTTGTCGAATTGCGGACGTACACTTTTTTAAAGTGGTGAAACCTCATTTACATCTTGCGTCATTTATTTGTTGTAAATATTCTAACTCTCGCTCCAAATCACCAACTATTTGTACGAATAGTTGTCAACTTGTGCGAACGACACCTAAACAATTCTTCACCATACGTGGGGTAGTAAAAAAATAATCACGTACGAGAAGGGCATTAGCAACCTCAAGATCCCAGTTAATTCGAGTTCATCTTGTAAGTGAACGTGACCTTTAGGCACGATGAACTACAAATTGGACCGCAACTTAAAATGCACCAATGAAAATCTCATCGCCCTCAGATGAGTCCGACGATGATGATAAATCCATTGTTTAGAAAAAAAAAAATTAAGAGTGCTTGGAACAAATTTGAGAGTAGAATGTAAAAGGTAATTGAAGGAAATATGAAAATATAAGTTCTTTTGTATATTTATAGGATTAAAATTAAAATTTTAAATTAACTTTTTTTAAATACAAAGTCGTTCAACAACTAGATTATCGTTCCTCGAGCGTCCAACACCTGCTAGGTTAGTGAGGCTCACAAAACCGCAGTGCGGTATTCCGTAGGTGTGGGGCTGATGTGGCTCACGCTCACGCACAATTGTGGATGGCCTAACGGTAAATCCTGAAAAAAATGTGTAGTTTTAGAAGTAGGATTAGTGGGTATATGAGTTAAACTTTCTAAAATAAATATAAATATATGTATGTACATATATATCACGGGACGCGTTTTTGTCAGAACTAATATTATGTTGAGAATTACGAGAACCGCATAAAACCATTGTACACAGTGCATTGATGATTTAATGAGAGTGAAAAAGATAGTAGGGTAAACGTTTATGTAACTGGTGTGCTTAAAATTACACATCTTTATTTCACGATTTACCTCTGTTTATGCACACTTATTGGGGTGTTGGGCTGATGTGGCTCATGCTCACGCACAATTGTGGATGGCCTAAGGGTAAATCCTGAAATAATGTGTAGTTTTAGAAGTAGGATTAGTGGGTATATATGAGTTAGACGTTCTAAAATAAATATAAATATATGTATATACATATATATCTCAGGACGCGTTTTTGTCAGAACCAATATTATGTTGAGAACTACGAGAACCGCATAAAACCATTGTACACGGTGCATTGATGATTTAATGAGAGAGAAAAAAGATAACGGGGGTAAACGGTTATGTAAATGACGTGCTTAACATTACACATCTTTATTTCACTATTTTACCTTTGTTTATGCACACTTATTGAAAATTTCATGAGAATCAATACTTATTTGCATTATTTGTGAATTTCAGGGTTTGGTGAAGTATTTTGGATTTACGGGGAATTATCGATGAAATTTGGGAAGTTCTGTGCAAATTAGAAATGAACCACAACCGTGGCCCCCAACAAGCACAACCGTGCCCCCCAACAAGCACAACCGTGCCCCAGTGTCGACTCAACGTTTCTGGAGGCCTAAAACGAATACTAAAATTTGGACCCTTTCTTGAATTTCAATGTCAAGATTCATCCTCTTCTATCTGAGACCCTTTTTTTGATTTAATTAAACCTTTTATTCTTATTTTTTGGACTTTTTAAATGATCTGTTTCAAACTTGCAGTTTAACATGAAATGATGGAATGATGTTATATGTTATCAAGTGTATAAGAAAACAATATAAAAAGTCAAATACCCCAAAATTCAAACTTGCTTCTTTGATCATAAATCAAATTTTTAGAGACTGAAGATATGTAAAAGGCAGTTCGTTTAGCAGGTGGGTTCTAGATCCCCTTTTATGCCTACTTTTGGGGTGGTGTGCATACTGTTTAAAGTGTTTACTATAATTGTGTGGCGGTAAACGTAGCGAAAGAAGTTTTAAAGAAAGTTAAAGTGAGGCAAAAGAATGTTTATGCAAGTAAAGATGTTTATGAAAGTTGACGAAAGTAAAGAATGTTTTTAATAAAAGATAGAACGTTAGCGTTTTTAGAAGTCATTGCATTGTCTATATCTGGGAAGGGAAGGGTTCCTCCGAGAACAGTTGTTATGTTGATACGATGTTATGTGTTATATGTATGTCATGCGTATAAAATGTGTGAGTATGTCTATCATGGCATTATTAGGGGCCTTTGTGGCTACCCAACGATTGTACAACTGGTTCTTCGTGATTAGGAGTAACGAAGGTTACTCATGGGGTAAACTTAACCTCAATCTTGTTGATAAGCATCTTCGTGATAATAATCTTCTTGATAAGTCTGCGTTACGAGTCTTCATGATAAGTATGCATGATAAGTCTTCGTGATGAGTCTTCATGATAAGTCTTCGTGATGAGTCTATGTGATAAGTCTTCATGATGAGTCTGTGTGATGAGTTTCCCAGGTTATGTTATGTACAAATTATACATGTAATGTATTGACATGAAAGTAATGAACAGTGAAAGTTTTGACTTTACCGACACTAAAGTACGTATGTGTAAATCCTTCTACTTTTATTAAATGTATGTTTTATGTAAAGCTAGAACTCACTCAACGTTAGTTGGCTTTTAGTATGCACATCAGGTTAAGTGTAGGTTGAAAGATGACTCGAGGATGCTTGGCTTGCAGTGAAAAGTTACCCGGTTGAAGAAGATCTGGCATCCCTCTATGTTATTTTTGAGAGTTTACTATGTAAGGACAATGTTTTAATTGTTTTGGACAGTTTCATGTTTGTAATGAAGTGTCTGCTGCGTTAATGAAGTTTAAAGTTTAAGAACTATGTGTGAATGAGTAAATCCAATACGTGAGGTCTCCCGGGTTTCGGGGCCTTACAAGTTGGTATCAGAGAAATAGTTTGAGAGATTCAGACATTCCAATGTATGAACTTAACTGAGAATGGGACCGAGTAATGGATGCCAGATACGAGTAACTCGAAGTCAAAGTATCAGACAAGGGTAGTAAGTAAAGTTTTCCCAGATAAATGAGTTAGATTAGGTCAAAGGCTTTTAATGTTATCATAAAGGTGATCAAATAGAAACCAAGAAGTAGTGTAATGGTTAATTACAGATGACTAGTGTATATTAACAGCTTATCTTACTTATTGTGTTCTACTTGTTAACTAGCATGATAATGTTAAATTCCTTTATTCCCTGTCTTTCAGTTTAGAAGAATGGCTAGACGAGGAGGTGGTAGACGCTGTGGTGGGCGTATTGGACGTCGTGTGTAACATCCCGAAATTTAATAAACTAAAATAAACAAGAGAACAGTCAAGACTAACAAAACAAGGTAAAAGGAAAACTTGCGGGCTTGGCCCATGGGCCCTAGGCAAGGGGGAGGCCTCAACTCAGCTATAACACCACAGCCCACCCCCAATTTCATCATTTTCGCAAGATTGTAAAGAGAGAGAACCGGGTCTAGAGAGAGAAAGCAAAGGAAACGGCCCAAAAGCTTGGGAATCGTCACTCTACATCTCTGGAACGTTTAGCAATGAAGAGAAGACAAAAACAGGTAACGACCATGCTCAAATCTAAGCTTTTAGTCAAGAAATGGGTTTTAGGGTTTGTATAGGTTTTTCCCATAAAGATGAGATTTTTACATATGGAATCGCATAAAAAGTATGTATCTAGCTTCATGGAATCTAGATACAAGTTTTGGACGTAAAAAGATTGAAGTTTGGATCAAAAATGAATAATAAGATCAAGAACATTTGAATCGTCCGAAAAGTCGGATGAATGGTCCGAAAACTATTTTCGTCCGAAAAGTATTTTCGGACGGCATGATTTCGGACAAAAGATTTCGAACGAAAAATTTCTCGGACAAAATATTTCGAACGAAATGTTTATCTAATAAAAGATGTTTTCTAACTATGTAGTTTTCGGTCGAAAAGAGATTTCGACCAAGATAGATTTCGATCAAAATAGATTTCGGACAAGATAGATTTCTGATGAAACATGTAGGTTATAACCTTGTTCCATTCATGACCTTTGACAGATCCACTAACACCCACCTAACTCGGAGCTCCTAAGTATCCTTCGGGAACTGCTCATCAGGTGAGTTCTATGTGCCCCCTATATGTTATGTGCAAATGTTTTCAAATGTTTTGGGGCTGAAGTGTATACACTAAATGAATGGATGTTATGAATGCCAATGTGATCATACGTGATATATGGAAATGAATGAATGATTGATATAACGTAAATAAAAGAAATCTTGCTTTATATTATATATATCGCATGTTATGAATGTATGTAAACGTTATGGACGCTTCGAAGATAACGGCTACTTCGGTAGACGGATGACCATGTGACTATTTTGCAACCGAGACATATACGTTCCTTCATCGGCTAGGACGTAAGAAAGGCATCAACGGACGATCGAAGCAAACGCCTTATCAATGATAAGTAGAACGGTTGCATGTTTAATAGTTCGCATAGGAAACGGATGCCTTCGGGTAGACGGCGAAAGGACGGACTACGACGGTAGACACGGTGACGGACGGCTAAAGGTTGTCGGACGGTAATGAAGGACGGACTACTTCTGTAGACACGGTATGAATTACAGCCTACGACGGTAGGACGGAGCGTCTGTCTTTGTGACTTACGCAATCAATGGCGGGTTGATAACCCTTATGTGTATGACCAATGAATGTTCAATGAATGCATATGCACCTATATGCGTGTATAGTCAATGTATATTCATTGAAACAATGATATATATATATATATGAACCAATGATACGAATGAATGACTAACGTTATACCTAATGCTTTAAACTAGAACTCATCAGTATTAGCTGACTTTTAGTATACATTTCAGGTAACAAGAGGAAGGGTCATGCGAAGGCGTGATGGCTATCCTGCATGAGACCGACATCCCACTTTAAATTATGTTAAGACAATGTTTATGTTCTAAATGCTAAGACTTCCATTGTTTTGTACTTGAATGATGAATGTTTCCGCTGCGTTTTGAATGTTTTAAAGGTTATAATTCGGTATCAATGGCTATGTTTATGAGAAAATCCAACGAGTGAGATTTTCCTAAAAGAGGGGCCTTAAAAGTTGGTATCAGAGTAATAGTTTGAGAGATTCAGACATCCCTAAATGTCTGGACTCAAGCTGATAATGGGACTAACGCACGGATGTCCGTCTGGGTAGCCGACGCCAGCACAGTAAGTAAGTACTAAAGTTAATGCCTGTAGATAGGAATAGATGCCTTAACTTAGAACACATAGATGTCAATTTCACAACTGATGTGAAGAGTTTTGAACCCGAAAAGCAATGTAAATTAGTAATCACAAACCGGTCACTATAATTAAAATCTTACCTTGCTTGTACTGTTCATAACTATGATTTGAAGAAATGACATTGATGTATTCCCTTTTTACTCATCAGGAAATCTAGAAAACTATGGCTCGTAGAGGGGGAACTGGGCGCCGAGGCAGTCGCACTGGCCGAGTCGGTAGACCACCATCGAACCGAAGACAAGAGGAAGAAGAGAGTGTGCATGTGGAACACACTGTGAGTGTGCATGAAACTAATGTGACCCCACTGGGAGATGGCAATGAAGAATCGCTACGACTGGAACCCGAGGTTAGGGATGCTATCGCTCATGAGGTTGTACTAACTCTGAAGAACGTATTGCCTCTGAAGAAGAGCAAGGAAGAGGAAGAAAAGAACCATGAGGAAAAAGTTTATGATAGTGATGGGGATGAGGTGATTGTTGTACTAAACACCCGAGGGTGTACCTACAAGGGGTTTAAGGACGATGACCAGCCCAAGTTTGATGGGAACAAGGATTCGGTGGCTACGTTTGAATGGATTGAGAGGATGAATGGAGTAATCAACATAAGCGAGTGTCGACCTGACCAGGTTGTGAAGTATGTGGCTCACTCTTTCACCAACGAGGCACTGAGTTGGTGGAGGAACATTCAAAGGACTAAGTCGCCAAACGCTCTCAAAAGGATGACTTGGGAAGATCTGAAAAAGCTGATAATCCAAAAGTTCTGTCCCCAGAACGAGATGGATCGGTTAGAAAATGAGTTTCTGAACTTCAAGGCTGGCAATAAGACTCATTGCTAGTACACTTCTAGATTCAATGAGCTTGCTCATCTGGTACCCACTTGGTAGAGACTGAAGAGCGGTTGATTAAATACTATATCAAGGGCCTGCCACAAAGTGTCCGTGTTCATGTTAAAGCCCAACCTACCCTCGACCTTCGAGTCGGTAGTAAATCTGAGTGGGATCGTCTACGAAGACTATGCAAATGAGGACCTGGCACCTGGGACACAGAAGAGGAGGTGGGAAAACCCGTCTAGGGGTACTGGAAAGGGAGTTGTCACAACTGAGGCTAAGAAGCCGAGAATGGATGAGGGCGAAAATTGCCCGCAATGCGGGAAACAACACCGCGGTGAATGTTTGGCTGGCTCTACGATATGCTACCGATGTGGGAAGGCTAGGCACTACTCTAAATATTATAGGGGTAATGCCAAGTGCCAAAACTGTGGCGTGTTTGGGCATGCAACTAAGGATTGTAGGAAAACCGGACCATCTGGTTCGGGAAAGGAAAAAGACAGCCTAAGGCTAGGACCCGAGCATATGCCTTAACTGAGGAAGATGCAAGAGGAAACCCTGATGTCGTGTCAGGTACATTCCTAGTTAATGATGAACATGCTGCTATTCTGTGTGACTCCGGTGCTAGTAAAATCTTTATATCCACTGCATTTAGTCACAAATTAGACTGCACAATCACAAACCTCGTAATGGCCTTTAGCGTAGAAACTATTGCTGGTAGAAACTCAGTAGTCATCCGAATGACTGCCGATTGCATGATAGAAATAGAGGGTCATAAGTTTCCATCTAAATTGTACCTTCTAACCTTAGGAGGATTTGACATAGTGTTGGGCATGGATTGGTTAGCTGCCAACGAAGCACAAATTGTATGTAAACGAAAGATGATACATCTCAAAGCCACTGACGGTAGTCCGATTATGGTTTATGGTGATCGGAATCACACGATGCCAAATGTCATCTCGATGATTAAGGCCGAAAGCTACATGAGGCGCGGTTGCGAAGCTTATCTGGCATATGTTATTGACGATAGAATGAAAACGAAAGAGCTCAACGATGTACCCATGGTGTGCAACTTTCCAGAAGTGTTCCCAGAGGACCTACCTGGCTTGCCGCCCGATCGGGAAATAGAATTTCAGATTGACTTAGTGCTAGGAGCTGAACCCGTTGCCAAAGCACCCTACAGATTGGCTCCGTCAGAAATGAAAGAATTAATGACTCAACTTGAGAAATTGACAGAGAAAAGATTTATCCAACCGAGCATCTCACCATGGGGGGCTCCGGTATTATTTGTAAAGAAGAAAGACGGCAGCATGCGCATGTGCATCGACAACCGTGAATTGAACAAACGAACAGTAAAGAACAAGTACCCACTGCCTAGAATAGACGATCTTTTTATCAACTACAAGGCGCGAGTTGGTTCTCGAAGATCGATCTTAGGTCGGGTTACCATCAATTGAAAGTAAGTGAGGAGGATGTACCGAAAACCGTGTTTCACACGCATTACAGACATTTTGAGTTCCTCGTAATGTCCTTTGGATTAACCAATGCACCTACAGCGTTTATGGATCTAATGAATAGAGTGTGCCGACCAATGTTGGATCGGTCAGTAATAGTTTTCATAGATGACATCCTTATCTATTCAAAGAACGAAGGTGATCACCACTGTCACCTGAGGGGAGTATTAGAAGTTCTGAAGGAGGAAAAGTTGTATGCAAAATTCTCTAAATGCGCGTTCTGGCTCAGGGAAGTCCATTTCCTAGGTCATGTCATAGACCCAAATGGCATTAGGGTGGATCCTACAAAGATCGAAACAGTTAAAGGTTGGAACATCCCCAAAACGCCAACAGAGATACGAAGTTTTCTAGGATTAGCAGGATACTATCGGAGATTCATTCAGGATTTCTCGAGAATAGCCTCACCGCTGACAAAGCTGACACGTAAGGAAGTGAAGTATGAATGGGGTCCAACCCAAAAAACGCATTTGAAGAATTGAAGACACGACTAACCCAAGCTCCAGTCTTGACCTTACCTGAGGGAAACGAAGACTTGGTAGTCTACTATGACGCTTCGGGTCAAGGATTGGGTTGTGTACTTATGCAACGAGGAAAGGTAATTGCTTATGCCACGCGACAGTTAAAGATTCATGAAGTTAACTACCCGACTCACGACCTAGAGTTGGCGGTGGTAGTCTTTGCATTAAAGATATGGAGGCACTATTTGTACGGAGTTAAATGCACCATTTACTCCGACCACAAGAGCCTGAAATACTTTTTCGAGCAAAAGGAATTAAACATGAGACAACGAAGGTGGTTGGAGCTACTGAAAGACTACGACTGTGAAATAATGTACCATCCAGGCAAGGCAAATGTAGTGGCTGATGCCTAAAGAAGGAAAGAAGAATCAACACCTATTCAAATCAAATCATGTCAGTTGATTATAACACCGGATATAATGCATGAAATAGCGAAAGCATAGGAAGAAGCATTGTTAGAGAGGAATGTGAAACGGGAAAGAATAGTCGGGCAACAGGGTAATCTGGAAACCAACGTGTATGGTGTACGAACTCGTTTTGGTTAGATGTGGATACCTAAGATTGGTGAACTTAGGGCCAAGATCCTTGATGAGGCCCATAAGTCTCGCTACTCTATCCACCCCGGGATGAACAAAATGTACCAAGATCTAAAGAAAGAATATTGGTGGCCTGGCATGAAGAACGACGTGACCGAATATGTGGGCAAGTGCCTAAATTGTTCTCTGGTTAAAGCCGAAGACCAAAAATCATGCGGTAAAATGCAACCTTTGCCGATACCGGAATGGAAGTGGGAAGAGATCACAATGGACTTCGTTACCAAGCTACCGCGAACAGCTAAAGGCAATGATACCATTTGGGTGATCGTCGACCGCTTTTCAAAAAGTGCTCACTTCTTACCAATACGTGAGGCTTCTTCGTCTAAGAAGATAGCAGAGATATTCATCAAGGAAATCGTAAGCAGACATGGTATGCCATTAACGATTGTGTCAGACAGGGACACTCGATTCACATCAAGGCTTTGAAAGAAATTCAACGAATCGATGGGTAATAGACTAAACATCAGCACAGCTTACCACCCTCGGACCGATGGTCAATTGGAAAGGACCATTCAGACCTTAGAGGACATGCTCCGGGCCTGTATCATTGATTTCGATGGGAGCTGGGATAGCCACATGCCTTTGGCATAGTTTTCGTATAACAACAACTATCACACAACCATTGGCATGCCGCCATTTGAGATGCTGTATGGAAGAAGATGTCGAACCCCGGTCTGTTGGGGGGAAATTGGACAAAAAGACTTTGCCAGTCTCGAAGTGGTCAAGGCTACTTCAAAGAAGTTTGACCGGATAAAAGCTCGAATGAAAGCCGCTAAAGACAGACATAAATCATGCGTGGATAAAAGAAGAAGAGATTAGAGTTTCAAGTAGGGGACATGGTACTACTGATAGTATCACCTTGGAAAGGGATTATCCGATTCAGAAAACGTGGCAAATTAAGCCCATGGTTTGTCGGACCTTTTAAAATCTTAGCAAGAGTTGGAAAGGTTGCTTACAGACTTGACCTTCCCGATGAGCTCAGTGGAATTCATCCTACATTCCACTTGTCGCATCTACGTAAGTGCCTTGCCGACGATACGGCTCACATACCCTATGACGAGATAGAAGTGGATAATAGTTTGAACTATGTAGAAGAACCGGTAGCAATCCTAGACCGAGCTGAAAAACGACTACGTAATAAGTCAATTCTTTTAGTCAAGGTACAATGGAAACACATAAAGGGTTTAGAAACTACGTGGGAGAAAGAGGAAGAAATGAAGGAACTATATCCTCAATTGTTTAACTAGTAAAGGGTTTCGAGGACGGAACCCCTTTAAAGGGGGTAGACTTGTAACATCCTGAAATTTAATAAACTCAAATAAACGAGAGAACGGTCAAGACTAACAAAACAAGGTAAAAGGAAAACCTGCAGGCTTGGCCCATGGCCAGCCCATGGGCCCTGGGCAAGGGGGAGGCCTCAACTCAGCTACAACACCACAGCCTTCCCCGACTTTCACCATTTTCACAAGATTGTAGAGAGAGAAAACCGGGTCTAGAGAGAGAAAACAAAGGAAACGGCTCAAAAGCTCGGGAATCGTCACTCTCCATCTCAGGAACGTTTAGCAACGAAGAGAAGACGAAAACAGGTAACCACCATGCTCGAATCTAAGTTTTTAGTCAAGAAATGGGTTTTAGGGTTTATATAGGTTTTTCACATAAAGATTGCATTTTTACGTATGGAATTGCATAAAAAGTATGTATCTAGCTTCATGGAAGCTAGATACAAGTTTTGGACGTAAAAAGATTGAAGGTTGGATCAAAAACGAAGAATAAGATCAAGAACAGTTGAATCGTCCGAAAAGTCGGATGAATGGTCCGAAAACTATTTTCGTCCGAAAACTATTTTCGTCCGAAAACTATTTTCGTCCGAAAAGTATTTTCGGACGGCATGATTTCGGACAAAAGATTTCAAACGAAAAAGTTCTCGGACAAAAGATTTCGAACGAAATGTTTAACTAATAAAAGATGTTTTCTAACTATGTAGTTTTCGGTTGAAAATAGATTTCGACCGAGATAGATTTTGATCGAAATAGATTTCGAACAAGATAGATTTCGATCGAAATAGATTTCAAACAAGATAGATTTCGGATGAAACATGTAGGTTATAACCTTGTTCCATTCATGAACTTTGACAGATCCACTAACACCCACCTAACTCGGACCTCCTAAGTATCCTTCGGGAACTTCTCATCAGGTGAGTTCTATGTGCCCCCTATATCTTATGTGCAAATGTTTTCAAATGTTTTGGGGCTGAAGTGTATACACTAAATGAATGTATGTTATGAATGCTAATGTGATCATACGTGATATATGGAAATGAATGAATGAATGATATAACGTAAATAAATAAAATCTTGCTTTATATTATATATATCGCATGTTATGAATGTATATAAATGTTATGGACGCTTCGAAGACAACGGCTACTTCGGTAGACGGACGACCATGTGACTATTTTGCAATTGGGACATATACGTTCCTTTTTCAGCTAGGGCGTATGAAACGTATCAATGGACGGTCGAAGCAAACGCCTCATCGATGATAAGTAGAACAGTTGCATGTTTAATAGTTCGCATGGGAAACGGATGCCTTCGGGCAGTCGGGCGAAAGGACGGACTACGACGGTAGACACGGTATACGGACGGCCAAAGGTTGTCAGACAGTAATGAAGGACGGACTACTTCGATACACACGGTATGAATTACGGCCTACGACGGTAGGACGGAGCATCTGTCTTTGTGACTTACGCAATCAATGGCGGGTTGATCACCCTATGTGTATGACCAATGAATGTTCAATGAATGCATATGCACCTATATGCGTGTATAGTCAATGTATGTTCACTAAAACAATTATATATATATATATATATGAACCAATGATACAAATGAATGACTAATGTTATACCTAATGCTTTAAACTAGAACTCACAGGCATTAACTGGCTTTTAGTATACATTTCAGGTAACAAGAGGAAGGGTCGTGCGAAGGCGTGATGGCTATCCTGCATGAGACCGACATCCCACTTTAAATTATGTTAAGACCATGTTTATGTTCTAAATGCTAAGACTTTCGCTGTTTTGTACTTGAATGATGAATGTTTCCGTTGCGTTTTGAATGTTCTAAAGGTTATAATTCGGTATCAATGGCTATGTTTATGAGTACATCCAACGAGTGAGGTTTTCCTGAAAGAGGGGCCTTACATCATGGTAGACCGCCCGTTAACCGAAGACAGAATGATGAGGAATGTCACACCCTAACCAACGACGGATTATACGTTGGAATGTAATAACTGATGTGGCATGTCACAAACGTTCCTAATGCATAAGATGAAATAAAAATAGATCAAGAAAAATTCATGGATGTTAAAGTATCCCCAAGTTGATGGAATTTCATCCCCAAAATTCAACTGGTGGAAGCTACTGGATTAGGAAAGAGTTGAGGGTACTTAAGCTTCATTTGGTCTTCACGTTCCTAAGTAAACTCGGGACCACGCTTAGAGTTCTAACGAACTTACACGGTAGGTATACGGCTATGCTAGATTTGCATAACGTTACGGTCTATGATCTCATAGGGTTGTTCGATGAAGTGCAACTTTTCATCAATGCAGACCTCGTCCAAAGGAATATGAAGAGTGTCGTCAACGAGACACTTCTTGAGGTTTGACACATGAAAGGTGTCATGCACACTATTGAGTGTAACAGGTAGCTTTAATTTTAGATATGATAAGTCGTGCTAAGATCCAGACGAGTCCTTAAAGGAATTTTGTAGTGATTGCAAGAATATGGAGATGAAACGAATGTCTCAGCCAGCGGTGACGAATAGGGGTACTCCATGATGAGTCATAGGGTTCATTGTGTTTTGAATGTCAAGAGGACGAGTCCTCACTCTTAGGCAAGAGTGAAATTAGAAGGTTATCCGTGAGGGTATCAAATCAATGTGAAGTCTAAGTGTCAAAGGACCACAAGGCAGTGACTATGCGAGGAGGTTAGGTTCTCCCTAGGTTAGAGATTGACCACTTGCGTTTAGCAAATAAGACTTGAAATTAAAGGAAGTTTATTGATTTAGTAACCATCTTCAACCTCTCAGTTGAGATTGATGTTTCCGATATTTGGGGTTGAAATCAAATGTTCATAGAAGTAATGGCTATTGTTTACAGGATAGGGGTTGCTAGGATTTGCATGCATCGCAAACTTTTATTACGTGTGCACCCGTAATAATTGCTTACTTTGCATGATCATCTTAGTTTCTCTTATCCTTCTACAATGTCCATTGGATTATCGAAGGTAAAGAGCTACCTGTGCCTAGAGATATTGAAGGTGTTTAGTCATTGATCGGGTAATTATGTTAGGGAAAATGGTAGTGAGTTGTTATATAATACAAATAGCAAGTTTGGTAATCTTGATGATAACATGACAGAAGTAATTTATGCTTGCAAGATTGAATCAGTGTGTGAGTAGTGGCATTCACATATGACAATTTGTAAATTAAAATTAACACCAAATGATAAAATGTCAATACAAACATTCCAGACATAGAGTAATGTGTCCAAACTAAAATTAAAATATGAAACAGAACAATTAGGTTAACGTCTCAGGTAGCTTTCCACCAGGAAGCTGATAAGCACCATGATGAACATTGTTATAGTTACTCGTATTGCAAATCGGGCCTCGGCTCTAGCTGCTTCCGTACGAGCATCAAATATCTCCCCGTCTCCTTCCATTATATCCAGTTAAGTACTTAGATTTGAAATTATGTCTTCCTGCTGCACTTGATTCAATAGGCCATCCATACGTTGACCTAGAAGGTCGTGCCTTGCCTCATGTTCTAATCTTTGTCTCAGGAATTCCGAGGATCTCACATACTGGTGAGCCGCGTTGACCGGGATTCCTATAGCACTGGTTGGCTCTATAGCTTGTATTGTCACTGAGCTTGGATGGTATGGATCTGGTGCTAGATAAGGGTCTCTCAGTGGGGGTGTTTCAGGTACTTGGATCCTTAGGGCTGTATTCCAAAACCATTCTGCCCTACAGAGTAGCGGGAATCTGGCAACTAGTTGTGCGGGTGACAGGTGGGTGACAGGTTGACTGGTTGTGGGGATCCAAGGTCTTCTTCTTGATCGGAATCTGTCTCGGAGTGATATTCCGAGAGTTCAGAAGGGTAAGCGGCCATGCCTAGCACGAAAAGAAGAAGGTCATAAGTGATAGTAAAACACTTAGGGTTGAGTACAAATGTTTTTATGAAATTAAAATTTGGCTAATCATAACACCGGGTTCTCATAATAGCATGTTAGAAGTATACTTGACCAATAAGCAGTGCACCCACAAAAGGATTCCCAAGAAAGAGAGGTGGGTCACAAGGACACACTTAAATACCAAGTCTTTCCTTAGTCAGAATCTTTCATGGATCTACACTCATCCTACAGCCATCATATACTACTCACACCTATCACTTGAACCCATGGTTATGATGAGAACATTATGGATTTGGGCTCTTGAGGCCCAAGGGTGAGATCCATCCACTTAAGCAAGCTTCCTCTTCTTGAATGGTGAGTGGGCTTCCTTATCTTCCTCGTTGCTTCCCTTGTATTTGCTCGTGGCATCCACTTAAGCAAGCTTCCTCTTTGCCATCATATACTACTCACACCTATCACTTGAACCCATGGTTATGATGAGAACATTATGGATTTGGGCTCTTGAGGCCCAAGGGCGAGATCCATCCACTTAAGCAAGCTTCCTCTTCTTGAATGGTGAGTGGGCTTCCTTATCTTCCTCTTTGCTTCCCTTGTATTTGCTCGTGGCATCAGATAATAGTCCGGGGCCTTCATCTTTGTGGGTCTTCTTGTTGGGCCTAGTCGTCTAGATTCCTTTACTTGACTTTATTAATGAGGCCCAATGGATGGGGAAATACGAGGGTTCACTAATGGAGGTGGGTAGAGGTGAACAAACGGTTTTTTTACCCGAACCGGTTCGAACCCGACCCGAACCGGTTTGGTCAACGAAAAGTCAAAACCGGTTTGGCCCTAAACCGGTTCGGGTTAACCTGGTTTGGAGGCAAGGAAATCCCTAACCTATTAAACCGGTTAGGGTTGGGTTGAAACCGGTTTGTCTGTTAAACCGGTTTAAACCGGTTTTAAATAAAAAATCGAATAAATTCAAATAAATTTGATATTTTTAATAAAAAAAATAACAAATGTAAAACATAAAGTGCAACGTTTATTAATATTTGGAAAGTTTGGAAATTAAAAAACATGAGAAGATAAAATTATAAAATTGTAAAACATTACAAATGACAATATATATTTTTATTTTTTGGAATATTAGTTGATTATTCTTGTGCGTTGTCTTCGGAACTGGAGCTTCGTAGCCTTGCATCTTCGGCTAGTTCTTCATCGGTGACTGGTTCGGATATTCCAAGATCAACCTCGTTGTTGTGTATGATTTCTTTGGCTTGAATTTCGTCTTCGAGAGAAGTTTGGTCTTGTATCCTATCCATTGCATCTAAATGGTTCTTCAAGGAAATGCACATTTCCATCGCTAGGAGGGTGAGTCTAGTCCTTCGTATCGATAAGACCCAGCCACTAAAAGAAAACACAGATTCCGAAGCTACCGTGGAAGCTTGGACGGTTAGTACATCACGGGCCATGGCGGAAAGAATCGGAAACGAAGATTCGTTTTTTTTCCACCAAGCCAAAATATCAAACTCCTCAAAAACGTTAGGAGGCATAAACGCTAAAAAGTTTGTGCCAATATACCTTCCTAGTTCGCTACTCGGGGTGGTACCTCGAGCGCGTTTACTAAATTCATTTAACATTTCGTTATATAAATTCAAATTAACATCTCTCGAGCTACCACTTGATGATGTACCCATTGTATCATGTGGAGTCGGAGTTGTACCATATTTATGTAAATAAATCTTGTAAACATTTGTTAAAATATGTTTTTGTGCCTTGTGCAAAATGGATGTCTTCACTATCCAAATTCAAAGTGTAAGTAATTCTATCAATCAACGTTTCAACCGCGTAAACATTTATGGTAGGGTTTAACGCAGCGACACAAGTTATAACGGGAGGCATTTCTTTAAAATATTTTACTAATTTTTCTTTAATCGGTTCTATCATATTTGTAAAAAGAGTGCTTTTATTTTCAAGTTCATACAACTTGTTAGCCATTAAATATATTTGTTTTAGAGTTAATGGACTTGTGGGATAATAAACACCGGATAAAAAAGTGGTGGCGGTTTTGAAAACTTCAAGCAATTCGCTTACGTCTTTTAAAATGTCCCAACTCATAGACGAAAACTTTAGAATTTTACGACGAGGTTTTGAGGCAAGCATTTTATGAAATAGTTCTAAAGTTTCTCTTTGTCGTAAAGCGCTATAAAAACATATTATAAGTCGAGTTCCATCTTGTCTCGACGTCCCAATTCGGACCTAAGCAAAGATTATTCGTTTCACGACAAAATCTATTATATTCATGGTATCTTTTTTTGTTACTAAAAATATCTTTAAGCATTAGTCGAAAAGCATATGTTAAGTTTGAAACCTCTTCAATTGCAAGCCCGGCTTGCACCGCCAAGTTAATGATGTGTGCGACACATCGACTATGGAAAAAAACGCCGTTGCAAACCGGTTTATATTTAATTTTTAGTTTTTGAACCGCATTTGTATTATTAGATGCATTATCAAAAGACATTGAAAAAAGTTTATTTTGTAATTTAAATTCAGTTATAACACCATCTAATATATAAAATAAATTTTCGCCGGTGTGTGGATATTCAAACAAGTCAAACGCGATTGTACGTTTCATCATTTGCCACGTTTTGGGATCAACCCAATGCACGGTAACACAAAGGTACGAATCTGGTATGCCATGTGGAGCCGACCAAACATCGGTGGTTAAGTTTACACCGGTTTCCAAATTTTCAAAACCCAAAATTAATTCTTTTTTTGCTTTTTTCCACATTTTTATACAATCTCGTCTATGAGTGGTGCGACTTACTTGATGATAACGTGGTTGGAGTGTCTCTTGAATCATCCTTGTCAAGCGCGGATTGTCAAAGTGGTTGAACGGCAATCCTTCTTGAATCACTAACCTCGCCATTCGATCTCGAACAATATTTGGATCAAAGTTTCAAATTTCTCCTTCGCTTGTCATCGAGGCTTGACCTTCACTTGGAATTCATTCAAGGACGGGCAAGATTTTTTCTTTATGCGTTTTCAAGCTAGTGTTTGAATCTTTCCCCAAAAACGCACCACACATCTTGCACCGAGCACGTTCCTTCCCGTTTGACAATAAACATAAATCGTAATTGCACCAAATTGCCAGATTTCTCGTTGTTGGTCGAATTTCCACAACGCTAATTTCGTTTGAGGAACTACCAACACTTGACGTGGTTATTTTCTTTGAGAGAGTTTTAGTGCGTTTAAAGAGCGGTTTTAGAGATTAGAGAGTGTAAAAAGAGGTGTGATTAAACCTAAACAGCTCCCACCTATTTATAGTGAATTATAGGTGAAAAAGGCAAAAAAAAAGGTCAAATTCGAACCTAACGGCTATAAAGCCGTTGATTAACGGCTATATTTTTCAGCGAAAAAACCGGTTTTCTGAACCGGTTCACACAAACCGGTCCTCAACCCGGTGGACTTTAGAATGCTTTAAACTGGTTCATAACCGGTGGTTTTAGGTTAACCCGAACCGGTTTGCCCAGAACCGGTTTGCCCCAAACCGGTTTGCCGGTTTGGACCGAGTAGAAAAAAAACCAGTTTTTTTGTACACCTCTAGAGGTGGGTAGAGAAAGGTCCGAGTGGACATGTGTGTTATAGGATATGTCGGCTGAATAGGATGACATGGCCTAAGAGAAAATAAAGTTAGTGTATAAATCACATAAAGTTCCTATGAAAAGTGTAAGGGAGTCTTAGGTTATAGTCTAGGTCTTTCTAAGCCTAATTCTCTATAACCAAGGCTCTGATACCAATCTGTCACACCCCAACCAACGACGGATTATACATCGGGGCGGGACATGGAGATTGTTCATAAGTACATGATCAAACTAAGTTCAATATATTTATTTAAAAACCAAGATTTCATATCCAGAAGTTCAAATGAAACAAACAACCAAACCAAAAGTTACACATTTGATTGAAGACTTTATTTATTCTAGGTCACATCCCTAAGTGTAGCATCTTGTGTAAAATTCTTAAATATTTGCACCTGAAACATATTGGGAAAACAAAGTCAACTAAAATAGTTGGTGAGTATACATAGGTTTTGACTCTAAAAACAAGTTCACAATATAGTGTACAATTCATTATGTCACATGGTATAGATATGCAAATATGTATAAACAACTAAAGCAAACCGGGTGTACAATCAAACCTTTGTTGACATATTAGGCATAACACGCATGTTACCCTCGTGTTTTCGGTAAACAATCACCCTACCTGGGTGGTGTGTCATTCCAATAGATCTATCATTGTTACCGTCGGCTTGTACGGAGATAATGATTGTACTTATTATAATTGTAATTTAACTAAAGTGTTCTAAACATAAAGCACAAAAATACTCATATGTACACATTGTTTGAATTGTATAAATTGCAAATAGTTTAAAATATAATCATGTTTCACCCCAAAAATATAAAATATAAAATGTGGGGCTATGTAACTCACCTTGATTAGTAGAGGATTGATCTTGTAACTTGTAGCAACAAGAATTAAGGATGCCCTAAGTTAAATAAGATATGTTATTATAATAAAGAACGGTTAAAAGAGATAGGAACAGAACGATTTGGACTTTAAGATTTAGGAACGGACGAACGAACGAGAAAATTAAAGATACGAACTTTAACGATAACAAGTTAAATAAAGTGATAATATATAAATCAAATTATATGAAATAATGTTTTATAAATTTTATTTATAAAAGAGACTTTTAGGTATCAACAATAAGTATTAATTGCAAATTTAATATAATTACTATCTCATTAAGACAATTAGGTTAAAATACTTATCATGATAAAATATTATAATTTGAAATAAATAAATTAGTTATTATTATTTATGAAAATCAAATTATTAAGAGAACCTTAATATTTGTGGAGTAAAATAATAATAGTATGATTAAAAAATTTATGATATTAACAACACTAATCTTAATATTAATTATGGATCAAGTCGTTTTAAGGTTTAAGTAAAATATGTATCTATAAAACCCTTTTGTTTCGTAAAATTCAAGGCGTTACAGTATGCTCATTATATAATAAAATAGAGTTCACACTTAATATTTGTCATATTTTTTAAATAGTGGTAACGAAATATACATATGATGCTCGTAGACTATTCGTGATAAACAAAATGCTTTTAGAAAAATAATTAAACATATATAATTATACTTTTCATTATAACACCCTCGAGAATATATAAAAAAGTTTGATTTATTAACTATTTATATGGTACTAATTGCTTCACTGTAAAATATATATATATTTGCAAAATGTCAAAATTAGGAGTTTTGTTACTAATATGTGATTTACTCTTTTTAATTCCATAAGAATACATGTAAGTAATTATATATATATATATATATGTGTGTGTGTGTGTGTGAGATAGAGAGTGAGTGGTGAAAAGGAGTAAAACAAGAGATCAACACGAAAAAAAGAGCAGAGGCCGAGACCAGAACCCGCGACTTCTACTGAGTGAGGAGGGAGGGGGGAGTTTAACCGGTTGGTCTTGGGCTAAGGCCTTGGTAAAGAACTAGAACATAAGCTTAAAAGAAATAGCAATACAACTACCTTCTTCCCTGTCCATGCCCCTCGCTAGCAGCCCTTGTAATCCTAACATCCCAAATCGAACTCCACCCTAGAAACAATGAAGAGGACGACGAAAAAAAAGGTGATACCTGAACGGAATCCTCGCAGAAGGAGTCTTCAATCGTCGATTTCGCTAGGCTCGGATCTCCCATAGCTCCGATCGTAACAAGGAGAAAGGAGGGACTGATTGGTGGTGTTTTGAGTTGTAAGATGGTAGGGGGTATAAAGGGTGATAAGAAACGCGATAACGGCTGTGATTGGGACGAGATTTACGGGTTTTTGAGGCTTGATTCATGGGTTGAACACCCATAACAGTAAATAAAAAAAGTTTTAAAAATTTTGATTTCTCAATTAATTAGCAAATTTTAACGCTTTATCATGATCGCAGGAGTTAAGAAAACGTTTTTGGAAGGATTCAATCCGGATTTATAGTGATTGGTGGAGGATTTGATTCGGATTGACTTTCTAGAGTCAAGATTGATGTTGAAATTGTTCCAGGGTTCATAGTCAAAGAGGGGAGGGGGGTTCAAACGCAAAGAAAGGGGGTTCAATACAAGATAAGGGGTTCAAAGGTATTAGAGGGGGTTTAAAGTTCAAATTCAAAAATTTCATTTAATTTAGTTATATATAAAAAACTTATTTATAAAATCTAAAAGCTTGAACTTACTTATTTACTTATTATTTTCATCTTTTATAAAATAGAACTTCATTTTACAAAATTTAAAGTTTATAATCAATTTATTTAATATATGATATAAAACATAAAGCAATATATAATAAATTACTAAAAAAATGTCTCAAAACTTCAAGTCGTTATACGTTGGAATTTAATAACTGATGTGGCATGTCACAAAAGTTTCTAATGCACAATATGAAATAAAAATAGTTCAAACAAAATTCATGGATGTTACAAGGAAAGCGTCCATACTGGCCCGGAGGCTAGCCAGCATGAGACGGATAGGACCCCATCGGCCAAACAATAGTTTAGTTTTGAGCTATAAGTAAAAGTGGCTCTTGCCACTGGGGGTGGTGACCCAGTGGTAAGGCTTTGGTCTTTGGTGGACATCGGTTCGATCCTCCTAAATGATGGGTGTTGAGTAATTTAGGAATAGGGTGGAGAGAGAAGAAGAAAAAAAAAGTGGCCCTTTCCCGTGAGTTTGAACCCTGCCGGCAATATTGGCGGAGAAATGTTGGCATCCACGTGGCACAACCTAAGATATAGAGAATTATATCCAGGTTTAGGCATCCACGTAGCACAGCTTCGAGGCCGATGATCCACTGTAACATCCTAAAAATAATAAAGCGAATAAATATAGCGAGACCGGTGGTTTAGTTGGAATATTAAACAAAAAGGGAGCAGGCCTGGGCCCGGCTTCAATGGGCCGAGGGAAGCCCATGCGCATAAGAGGCAAGGCAGCCCTCTTCCCTGCTCATTTCCTCAACTCACACAGTTTTTAGAGAGAGAAAGGAGAGCTCGGGTCTAGAGAGAGAAAGTGACGGATCAACTCGGGAATTCAGGAGAACGTTGCTGCTGTTCTCGTGATCATATCCTCTGAATCAGAAATCCAATCCAGGTAACGATTCGATCACATTATGAGTTTTTGTTCGTTTTGGGAGTTTTCGGGTTTTGGCTAAAGATACGATTTTTGCATATGAAACTTGAAACAAATCACGTATTTGAACTCAAGAACGATAAAGGAAGGTGTTTAACGTAAAATGCTCAAGGTTTAATCGATTGGAAATAAGTTGGCTGGAGCAAGGTTCTGGTCAGGGAAGATGCAGACCCATGACTCGAAACTATAGTTTCGATACATACAGACCCGTCGAAACTACTCTAGTTTCGATAGTCATGTTTGACTCGAAACTATCTAGTTTCGATAGCAGCCAATGACTCGAAACTACCATAGTTTCGATAGGAACTCAGGACTCGAAACTACCTAGTTTCGAGTGTCACCTTGAACCTAAACTAAGATTTTTCATAAGTTAATGACTCGAAACTACCATAGTTTCGATAGAATCTCATGACTCGAAACTACCTAGTTTCGATAGAAGGATTATGACTCGAAACTACCTAGTTTCGAGTGTAAGACCATAGCTCGAAACTACCATAGTTTCGATGCGACCCACCTCCCGAAACTACTGAGTTCAAGAATAGTAATGTCTAGTGTCATTTAGGAGCCCTACCTTATGTGTATGATTTTATTATACAGATCGTAAGTGACATTAGTGAAGCCCAGTAGCCAGCTAAGTGTAATTCGGAAACTACTCATCAGGTGAGTTCTATGTGCCCCCTTCTATGTTATGTGCAAATGTTTTCAAATGTTTTGGGGCTGAGATGTATACACTAAGTGAATAAATGTTATGAATGTCAATGTGATCATTTGTGATACTTATATATATATGAATGTTAATATGATCATACGTAAAATAATGATGAACAAGAATGAAACGAATGTATACAAAGAATGAATGAATGAACGACATAACGAAAAGGAAGAAAATCTTGCTTTATATTTTATATATTGCTTGTTACGAATGCATGTAAATGTATGGACCCTTCGATGATAACGGCTACTTCGGTAGACGGACGACCTCGTGACTATTTTGCAATCGGGACAAACACGTTCCTTCATTAGCTAGGACGTGTGAAAGGCACTAATGGACGGTCGAAGCAATTGCCTTATCAATGATAAGAACGGTTGCATATATAATAGTTCACGAGGGAAACGGATGCCTTAGGGCAGACGGGCGAATATGACGGACTACGACGGTAGTACGGTTAAGACGGACGGCCGAAGGTTTGCCGGACGGTATAGCATAACAGATGGCCGAAGGTTTGCCGGATGTTGTGGAGGACGGACTACGACGGTAGGACGGGCGTATTGTCTTCGTGACTTACGCATAAATGAATGTTGGCTGATCACTCTTATGAGTATGACCAATAAATGTTAATGAAAGTAAAGGTGAATGCATATTTATGTGCTCACATACGAATGATAAAAGAAAGCAAAGGATATGTAAATGTGAATTATATTTACATATTTATACGTAAGTATTTATAAATGAATAATGTTTATACCTAAATGTTTTTAACTAGAACTCACCAGCGTTAGCTGACTTTTAGTATACATTTCAGGTAAAGAAAGAAAAGGTCGTGCGATGGCGTGAAGGTTACCCGGCACAAGACTGACATCCCACTTTTGTTTGTTAAGACAATGTTGTGTTTTTAATTGTTAAGACTTCCGCTGTTATGTAATGTAATTGAATGATGAAGGTTTTTAATTTAAGTTCAGTAATTATGGCTATGTTTATGAGTAAATCCAACAAGTGAGGTCACCCGGGAAAGGGGCCTTACAAGTTGGTATCAGAGCAATAGTTTGAGAGATTCAGACATCCCTAAATGTCTGGACTCAAGCTGATAATGGGACCAACGCACGGATGTCAGTCTGGGTAGCCGACGCCAACGCCAGTGCAGTAAGTAAGTCATAAAGTTAATGCCTGTAGTTAGGGATAGATACCTTAACTTAGAACGCTTAGATGTCAATGTCACTACTGATGTGAAGAGTTTCGAACGCGAAAAGCAAAGTAAATTATTAATCACAAACCGGTCACTGTAATTAAGAATTTACCTTGCTCGTACTGTTCTAAACTATGATCTGAAGGAATGACATTGATGTATACCTTTTTACTCAACAGGAAATCTAGAAAACTATGGCTCGTAAAAGAGGAACTGGACGCCGAGGCGGTCGCACTGGCCGAGTCGGTAGACCACCGTTGAACCAAAGATATGAGGAAGAGGAGAGTGTGCACGTGGAACACACTGAGAGCGTGCATGAAACAAATGTAACCCCACCAGCTGAGGGCAATGAAGGATCTCTACGACTGGAACCCGAAGTTAGAGATGCTATTGCCCGTGAGGTCATACTAACTCTGAAGAAAGTACTGCCTGATCTGTTATCTGAGGCACTAAAGAAGAGCAAAGAGGAGGAGGAAAACAACCATGAGGAGAAAGTTTATGATAGTGATGGGGATGAAGTGACAGTGAGACTGAACACCCATGGGTGTACCTACAAAGGATTTAAGGACGGTGATCCGCCCAAATTTGATGGAAACAAGGATTCGGTGGCTACGTTTGAATGGATCGAGAGGATGAATGGGGTAATCAACATAAGCGAATGCCGACCTGACCAGGCTGTAAAATATGTGGCTCACTCTTTCACCAACGAGGCACTAAGTTGGTGGAGGACTATCCAAAGAACTAAATCGCCAAACGCTCTCAAAAGAATGACTTGGGAAGATCTGAAAAAGTTGATAATCCAGAAGTTCTGCCCACAGAACGAGATTGATCGAGTGGAAAACGAGTTTCTAAATTTCAAGGCTGGCAACAAGACTCATCGCCAGTACACTTCAAGATTTAATGAGCTAGCTCAACTGGTACCCCACCTGGTAGAGACTGAGGAGCGATTGATTAAGTATTATGTCAAAGGCCTACCCCAAAAGGTCCGTGTTCATGTGAAAGCTAACCTACCCTCGACTTTCGAGTCGGTAGTGAATCTCTCCGGAATCGTCTATGACGATTATGCCAATGAGGACCCGGTGCCGGAGGCACCAAAGAGGAAGTGGGAGAACTCGTCTAAGGGGACTGGAAGAAGAAATGTTACTGCTGAGGCAAAGAAGCCAAGGAATGATGAGTACGAAATATGCACAAAATGCGGGAAACAGCACCGCGGTGAATGTTTGGCCGGCTCAACCATGTGTTTTAAATGTGGAAGACCGGGGCACTACTCGAAGGATTGTACTAAGGGCATCAAGTGCCAGAACTGTGGTTGGTATGGGCACGCTACTAATGATTGCAGGAAGACCGGACAATCTGGTTCGGGGAAAGAAAAAGAAAAGGAACAGCCAAAGGCTAGGACTCGGGCCTATGCTTTAACCGAGAAAGAAGCAAGAGGAAACCCTGACGTCGTGTCGGGTACGTTCCTAGTAAATGATGAACATGCTGCTATTCTGTTTGATTCTGGTGCTAGTAAAAGTTTTATATCCACTGCATTTAGCCGCAAATTAGACTGCACGATCACTAGCCTTATAAGGGCCTTTAGCGTACAAACTGCTATTGGTAAAAAACTCAGTAGTCATCCAAGTGATTGACGATTGCATGGTAGAAATAGAGGGCCATAAGTTTCCATCTAAATTGTACCTTCTAACCTTAGGAGGATTCGATGTAGTATTGGGCATGGATTGGTTAGCTGCCAACGAAGCTCAAATCATATGTAAACGAAAGATGATACATCTCAAGGCCACTGACGGCAGTCCGATTACGGTTTATGGTGACTGGAATAGCACAATGCCGAACGTCATCTCGATGATTAAGGCCGAAAGTTACATGAGGCGCGGCTGCGAAGCTTATCTGGCATATGTTATAGATGATAGAATGAAAACGAAAGAACTCAAGAATGTACCCGTGGTGTGCAATTTTCCGGAAGTATTCCCTGAGGATCTACCTGGGTTGCCACCCGATCGGGAAATAGAATTTCAGATTGATTTACTGCCAGGAGCTGAGCCCGTTGCCAAAGCCCCCTACCGATTGGCTCCGTCAGAAATGAAGGAATTGATGTCCCAACTAGAGGAACTAACCGAGAAAGGATTTATCAGGCCGAGCATCTCACCATGGGGCGCTCCGGTACTATTTGTAAAGAAGAAGGACGGCAGTATGCGCATGTGTATCGACTACCGCGAATTGAACAAGAGAACAGTAAAGAACAAATACCCACTGCCTAGAATAGACGACCTTTTTGATCAACTGCAAGGTGCGAGTTGGTTCTCAAAGATCGATCTTAGGTCGGGTTACCATCAGTTGAAAGTAAGAGAAGAAGACGTTCCAAAGACCGCATTTCGCACGCGTTATGGGCATTATGAATTTCTTGTGATGTCCTTCGGACTAACCAACGCACCAGCAGCATTTATGGATTTAATGAACAGAGTATGCCGACCCATGTTGGATCGATCAGTAATACTTTTTATAGATGACATCCTCATATATTCAAAGAATGAAGGTGATCACCACTGTCACCTAAGAGAAGTATTGGAGGTTCTAAAGCAGGAGAAGTTGTATGCAAAATTCTCCAAATGCGCGTTCTGGCTTAGGGAGGTCCAATTCCTAGGCCATGTCATAAACCCGGACGGCATTATGCTGGATCCTGCTAAGATCGAAGCGGTAAAGGAATGGAACATCCCGAAAACGCCAACTGATATACGAAGTTTTCTGGGGTTGGCAGGCTACTATCGGAGGTTCATTCAGGATTTCTCGAGAATAGCCTCGCCACTGACAAAGCTGACACGTAAGGAAGTAAAGTATGAATGGGGACCAACCCAAAACAATGCGTTCGAAGAGTTGAAGACACGATTAACCCAAGCTCCAGTCTTGACCTTACCTGAGGGAAACGAAGACTTGGTAGTCTACTCTGACGCTTCGGGGCAAGGATTGGGTTGTGTACTTATGCAACGAGGAAAGGTAACTGCTTATGCCTCGCGACAGTTAAAGATTCATGAAGTTAACTACCCGACTCACGATCTGGAGTTGGCGGCCGTAGTTTTCGCATTAAAGATATGGAGGCATTATCTGTACGGAGTTAAATGCACCATCTACTCCGATCACAAGAGCCTGAAGTACTTCTTCGAGCAGAAGGAATTAAACATGAGACAAAGAAGGTGGTTGGAACTACTAAAAGACTACGATTGCGAAATATTATACCACCCAGGCAAGGCAAATGTAGTGGCTGACGCCTTAAGCAGGAAGGAAGAGTCGACACCTATTAGAATCAAGGCGTGTCAGTTGATTATGACACCAGATTTAATGAATGAAATAGTAAAGGCACAAGATGAGGCACTATTAGAAAGAAATGTGAAACGAGAAAGAATAATTGGACAACAGAGCAACCTGGAGACCAATACGTACGGTGTACGAACTCGTTTTGGCCGGATGTGGATACCTAAGATTGGTGAACTTAGGGCCAAAATCCTTGACGAGGCCCATAAGTCTCGCTACTCTATTCACCCCGGGACAAACAAAATGTACCAAGACTTGAGGAAAGACTACTGGTGGCCTGGAATGAAGAACGATGTGACTGAATATGTGAGAAAGTGCCTGACTTGTTCACTAGTTAAGGCCGAACACCAGAAGCCATACGGTAAAATGCAACCTTTGCCAATACCGGAATGGAAGTGGGAGGAGATCACGATGGACTTCATCACCAAGCTACCGCGAACAGCTAAAGGTAATGATACCATTTGGGTGATCGTCGACCGCTTGACGAAAAGTGCTCACTTCTTACCTATACGTGAGGCTTCTTCGTCTGAGAAGTTGGCAGAAATTTTTATCAAGGAAATCGTAAGCAGACATGGCATGCCGTTAACGATCGTGTCGGACAGGGATACTAGATTCACGTCAAGGTTTTGGAAGAAATTCAATGAAGCAATGGGCACTAGACTGAACATCAGCACCGCTTACCACCCCCAAACCGATGGACAATCGGAAAGGACCATTCAGACCTTGGAGGACATGCTCCGGGCCTGTATCATTGACTTCGGTGGGAGTTGGGACAGCCATCTACCATTGGCAGAATTTTCATATAACAACAGCTATCACTCGACTATTGGCATGCCGCCATTTGAAATGTTGTATGGGAGGAAATGTAGGACCCCGGTTTGTTGGGGGGAAATTGGACAGAAGGATTTTGCAAGTCTCGAAGTGGTCAAAGCTACTTCTGAGAAATTTGATCAAATCAAGGCTCGTATGAAAGCCGCAAAGGACAGACAGAAATCATACGCGGATAAGAGAAGGAGGGATTTAGAGTTTCAAGTAGGGGACATGGTACTGTTGAAAGTATCACCGTGGAAAGGAATCATTCGGTTCAGAAAGCGTGGCAATCTAAGTCCAAGGTTTGTCGGACCTTTCAAGATTGTAGCAAGAGTGGGTCAAGTTGCTTACAGACTCGACCTACCCGTTGAGCTTAGTGGAATACACCCTACGTTCCACGTGTCGCACTTACGCAAGTGCCTAGCTGACGACACAGCTCACATACCTTACGACGATATCGAAGTGGATAACAGTCTAAATTATGTAGAGGAACCAATAGCCATTCTTGACCGAGCTGAGAAACGACTACGCAATAAGTCGATACCGTTAGTCAAGATACAATGGAAGCACAAAAAAGGGTCAGAAGCTACGTGGGAAAAAGAAGACGAGATGAAGGGACTATACCCTAAATTGTTTAACCTATGAACAGTTTCGAGGACGAAACCTCTTTAAGGAGGGTAGACTTGTAACATCCTAAAAATAATAAAGTGAATAAATATAGCGAGACCGGTGGTTTAGTTGGAATATTAAACAAAAAGGGAGCAGGCCTGGGCCCGGCTTCAATGGGCCGAGGGAAGCCCATGCGCATAAGAGGCAAGGCAGCCCTCTTCCCTGCTCATTTCCTCAACTCACACAGTTTTTAGAGAGAGAAAGGAGAGCTCGGGTCTAGAGAGAGAAAGTGACGGATCAACTCGGGAATTCAGGAGAACGTTGCTGCTGTTCTCGTGATCATATCCTCTGAATCAGAAATCCAATCCAGGTAACGATTCGATCACATTATGAGTTTTTGTTCGTTTTGGGAGTTTTCGGGTTTTGGCTAAAGATACGATTTTTGCATATGAAACTTGAAACAAATCACGTATTTGAACTCAAGAACGATAAAGGAAGGTGTTTAACGTAAAATGCTCAAGGTTTAATCGATTGGAAATAAGTTGGCTGGAGCAAGGTTCTGGTCAGGGAAGATGCAGACCCATGACTCGAAACTATAGTTTCGATACATACAGACCCGTCGAAACTACTCTAGTTTCGATAGTCATGATTGACTCGAAACTATCTAGTTTCGATAGCAGCCAATGACTCGAAACTACCATAGTTTCGATAGGAACTCAGGACTCGAAACTACCTAGTTTCGAGTGTCACCTTGAACCTAAACTAAGATTTTTCATAAGTTAATGACTCGAAACTACCATAGTTTCGATAGAATCTCATGACTCGAAACTACCTAGTTTCGATAGAAGGATTATGACTCGAAACTACCTAGTTTCGAGTGTAAGACCATAGCTCGAAACTACCATAGTTTCGATGCGACCCACCTCCCGAAACTACTGAGTTCAAGAATAGTAATGTCTAGTGTCATTTAGGAGCCCTACCTTATGTGTATGATTTTATTATACAGATCGTAAGTGACATTAGTGAAGCCCAGTAGCCAGCTAAGTGTAATTCGGAAACTACTCATCAGGTGAGTTCTATGTGCCCCCTTCTATGTTATGTGCAAATGTTTTCAAATGTTTTGGGGCTGAGATGTATACACTAAGTGAATAAATGTTATGAATGTCAATGTGATCATTTGTGATACTTATATATATATGAATGTTAATATGATCATACGTAAAATAATGATGAACAAGAATGAAACGAATGTATACAAAGAATGAATGAATGAACGACATAACGAAAAGGAAGAAAATCTTGCTTTATATTTTATATATTGCTTGTTACGAATGCATGTAAATGTATGGACCCTTCGATGATAACGGCTACTTCGGTAGACGGACGACCTCGTGACTATTTTGCAATCGGGACAAACACGTTCCTTCATTAGCTAGGACGTGTGAAAGGCACTAATGGACGGTCGAAGCAATTGCCTTATCAATGATAAGAACGGTTGCATATATAATAGTTCACGAGGGAAACGGATGCCTTAGGGCAGACGGGCGAATATGACGGACTACGACGGTAGTACGGTTAAGACGGACGGCCGAAGGTTTGCCGGACGGTATAGCATAACAGATGGCCGAAGGTTTGCCGGATGTTGTGGAGGACGGACTACGACGGTAGGACGGGCGTATTGTCTTCGTGACTTACGCATAAATGAATGTTGGCTGATCACTCTTATGAGTATGACCAATAAATGTTAATGAAAGTAAAGGTGAATGCATATTTATGTGCTCACATACGAATGATAAAAGAAAGCAAAGGATATGTAAATGTGTATTTATATTTACATATTTATACGTAAGTATTTATAAATGAATAATGTTTATACCTAAATGTTTTTAACTAGAACTCACCAGCGTTAGCTGACTTTTAGTATACATTTCAGGTAAAGAAAGAAAAGGTCGTGCGATGGCGTGAAGGTTACCCGGCACAAGACTGACATCCCACTTTTGTTTGTTAAGACAATGTTGTGTTTTTAATTGTTAAGACTTCCGCTGTTATGTAATGTAATTGAATGATGAAGGTTTTTAATTTAAGTTCAGTAATTATGGCTATGTTTATGAGTAAATCCAACAAGTGAGGTCACCCGGGAAAGGGGCCTTACATCCACACTTAGTATTCGACTTTTAATTTTCTTTTTCCATTTCCTTTTTAATTGATGGGCAATGTTCTTATTTCCCAATGGCTCCTTCGAATCTAAATAAGTTTTAATTATTTGTTTTTAAGACTTAAAACAATCGGTATTAATTATATTTAAAAAACATAATATCTAATTTAGCATATAATTTAAAAAAATATATTTAATTAATGATTAGGAATTAAATTATTCAATAATTTAAATAATTGGTATTAATTATATATAAAAAATACAATCTATACTATATAATAAATAAAGGTTTTTTCATGCCACATGTCGCCTCCATATTTATTCTCATTATTTTATTCCTGTCTCTCTCTCTTATTAAATACACCCCTATCTTTTAATAATAATATATCTAAAAAAAATTCTAATTTTACTAATAAAACACATTTATTTTAAATTATCCTTTATTATAAGAAACTTTGAAATCTAATTATGTGACTTTTAATTTCATTCAAATAGCAATGAAAGTCAAATTAAATTAAATAGTAATTAACGTATTTTCGAAACCCAATTATATATTAATTTTTATAAATTTTGAATTTTGTTTTATAATTTTTATCCTTAGTATATGTAATACATTTTTACACCTGTAAAATATATACATAAAGATTTAAGATTTTTGTGTATTAATATTTTTCATACTGTGTATATTACACGGGTTCTAAGCTAGTATCTAATTTAACCTTTCCGTGCGGCGGTCAGTATCTTTTTTCCTTTACAATCTTTAAAATATGATCTTTTATAAAATTCCAAATTTTTCGTTTTGAAATTCTTATTTTTATCAACGTTTCGATTTGATTTTTTTCCGCAAGATTAATGCAGTATACAAGTTGTCAAAACTGAACCTTACAAATTTTAACACACCCGTCGTAGCGCGCGAGTATACGTTAAGTCATTAACTAGTATATATATACTATATTATAATACACTAGGTTATAGACCCGTGTATTACACGGGTTTGAGGATAGAGATTATGTAATTTTATAATGTCTATCCAAATTTATGTAACTGGATTATTTTTGTGTGATTCTATTCAGACACGGAATATTGGTAATTGGACACGCCGCTGCCCTGTACGCCCTCATATAGGCCGATACGAGGCATATAGGTTTCAGTTTCTGATAACAGAATGCCACGTGTCATTCCCTACCTGGCGGCTAGATCTCATACGTGGCATATTGAGCTATACGCAGCGTATGGGTCACGAGTTATATTTTTTGCTTCAAAAGTTGGCAGATTTGGGATTTAAAAATCTTATACGTGACATATTACCCTATACGCCACGTATAGGTTTTTTTATTTAATTATCTTTTTTAATTTAATTTGTATAACTTTGTTAATATAAGTTTGCTATCTTTTTTAATTTATATAATTTTTAACTATTTTTTAATTTATATAATTTTTTTTATACATTTATTATATTTTTACATTTATAATTTATCATTACTACCAAACAAAATATTAAACATTACAACCAAACAAATAACCAAAACATTATATACATTATATCAAAAAATTAATATATACATCAAAATGTTTTTACATACATAACAGAAGAAACAAACTAAATGCAAATAAAAACAACTAAGCCTGACCCGCTCCGCCGTCAGCCTGACCCGCTCCGTCGTCATCCTGATCCGCCCCGCCCTCATCCTGAACGGGGTCGCCCGGATAATGACGTGACGGTGGTGGTGGTGGCTCGATGCGTTCGCTATGATGAGCCTGTCGCCGTGAGTCGGCAACAAGTCTATCAAGCAATGCCTGGGTGGCCCTATCCAGCCTAAAAGACCGACGTGCGTGTCGGGGATGCTGTGACGGCTGGTCGTGGATGGGCTCGACGTGCGGTTGCGGCAACGACACACCATGTAGCAGGTCAGGCATAGGCGGGTCCCCCTGTCCCGGCATCGGCGGCAACGGCACTGGGACCTAAACCTGGTCCTGGACGGCCCCTACGAACCGAAGGCCGAGCCCCGGGAATCGGTGGGTAATGCGCATGACACTCGTCGTGCGGCGGTTTAATCGGACAGGGGAAATGGGCGCTAACATATCATGCTCGTGATCATGCCACGGTGTAAGAACACGCATCAGATGAGAGATGAAAGCGCCGCCATACAAAAGCACGCGCTTCTGCCGCATATAGGTAGACGCAAAATAAATCGCTAGGCATGTGGACAGGGCGTACTGAGTGCCGGTAAGCAGGCAATAGAGAAAGAAGAGGTCTCTATCGGTGCACCACTCACGGCTTTTCTGACGCGGTGCGATCGACGTCGAGATAAGCCGGTGCGAATATCTATAGAGGGGGTCTCTAATCTCCGAGACCCTCCCCTTGGTACCCAACCAAAGGCTATCTGAAATAAAACCCCAAAAAACAAGGAGATCCTCCTTCTCCACCTCCGTCACCGTCGCGCTGTAAAGTGGCGTGACCGTCTCGTGCTCGAAATGCAAGCCTGTCGCGACGGCCCACTGACGGAGGGTGAGACGGTAAACGTGCCCAAAAAATACGAAATGAGACCTGATCTGGCTCCTCTGCCTGCTCCTCCCCCTCTAGAGGCGCCAGCCTCTCCTCTGAATACACGAACATCGAAAGAAACTGGACACCGATCTCTCGGTATGTCTCCGTGTATGCAATATCGAACAGATTGTCCCACGGTGTGTCCTCGCCGATGATGCCCCTGGCCCGCTTCGCCTCAAAGACCTCTTAGAGAAGCTCCCAGTCAATCGTCGTCCCCGGCCCCATCCTCACCTCCCGTAGCTTCTGGCATCGGCCAAAAGCATCCGAGTCGGGAGGAAAATGCAAATACGGGTAGTGCGCAAGATCATCTAGCTCGACCATATCAATATCATCATCGTGACCCGCCATATCTGAAAATAATATAAATTAAAAATAAATTATTATTTTAATATTTTAAAAATTAATATTAAAATGTATTTTAATATAATAATATAAATTAAATGTTTTAAGAAAATATTTAATTTTAAAAAAAAGCTATACGCCACGATAACATGTAGGATAATCACACAAGGGTGCCCTAAGGTTATAGACTAGGTCATTGGTTTCTAATAACCTATTTCCCTATAACCATGGCTATGATACCAATCTGTCACACCCCAACCGACGGCGGAATATGTCGGGGCGGACGTGTGGACTATTCATAAGCTCATGATCAATTAAAGTTTCATATATTAATTACATCAAGATTTCATTAAGGTCAGATACATCAACATGTTCAATTTCTTTGTTTACTAAGTCTAAATCCTATATGTAGCATCTTGCATATGATCTCATACACTAGTACTTGAAACATGATGAAAACTGGGTCAACTAAAAATAGTTGGTGAGCATACATAGGTTTTGACACCAAAAGTAATATCAAGAGTTTGTATACAATTCATATGATACATGGTTTATAAAGCATTTATGGAGAATCTAAGTTAAGCTAGTTTCACAAATGTAACCTTGTAACTAAAGGGCATAACAACACATGTTATCCTGATGTAAATGTAGGGCATAACAACACATGTTATCTTGATGTAAATGTAGTGCATAACAAAACATGTTTTCCTGATGTAAATGTAGGGCATAACAACACATGTTATCCTGATGTAGGTCATAACAATCAAATGTTATCCTGATGTAATGTATTAATGATTACACGAGTATGTCATGTATATGAAGCCTTAACAGTTAGCATTCAAGCACAAATAAACACATATGATCATATTGTAGAATTGTACGTATGTAATTGTAAATAGTGTGTTATTGAGTAATCATGTTTCACCCCAAAAATGTATAAAAAAGAAAAGGGGCTATGTAAACTCACATTGGATCTGTAGCTTGAAATCACAATTACGAGTAGTCACGTAAGTTGTTTAGCTAACACGAGGTTAACCTATGATTGGATTTATATATGTATCAATGAAAATGCTCAAAAGACCAATGTATAAAGGAATTGGGTTTGGATGAATGAGGGTGTAAATAACGTGTTTGTTTAATAAGGACTTGGATACATATTTATATATATAAATACATGAATAACCAATTTGTTTACAAATGGATGGGTAAATAGTTAAATAATGTTTAATGGGATAAGTAGACAATTGGATTTAATAATCAAATTTTGAGATAAAACGTTCCAATTAAATAATTAGATTAGCTATCAATTAAAAATTATGAGATATGAAAACTATTACAAAATAATTGGTTAAATAATATTTCGTAGGGGTTTTGAATAATTAATTATACGAGCTGTTTTTAACTAAAAACTATTAGGTTTTAATCTCTAAAACTATAAAATAATTGTTTATATTTGATAAGTTAATAATTCGGTTCATAAAATATTCCCGAGCCTAGTGGTTTTATAAAATAATTTTTATAAAGAAATTTGGGTTAAAAAGAATATGTAAAAAATGATTTAAAAGTAAAAACTAACTAGGAAACACGACTGTGCCAGGGTAGGGCACGACTGTGCCAGGGTAGGGCACGACCGTGCCTAGGCTCGGGACGCGACCGCGTCTAGCCAGGAGGCACAACCATGCTTGGAGTGGAGGTACGACCACGCTAATGAATGAGCACGACGTTGTCTGCTTTCCTCCAGAAAACAAATTGACTAGATATTATATTATTAATAGTTGGATTCATGGGGCTTTCAAAGATTGGATGTTTGCGAATCTAACCATGAAATTTAATTGAATTGAGGTCGTGTCTAGGGTGTAGTTCGATTAAAACGTAAATGCCATGAACCCTAGAACTGATTCACGTCAAATACGATGTTGTAAGCCCCAATTGGGTTAGAGCTTTCCATCTACGGATGAAAACGAAACTGTAGGTGTGAATAACTACCTTAAACGATATCGACTTGATGGTGTTCGACCAAATGGACCTCCGACTTCAAACGGTCTTAGCCCCTGGCATTTCTGGTTCTTTCTCCGGCCAAATTAGAATGTGCAAAAGCTTCGCAGAGGACTGTAGGAGGTGTGCAGAGAGTTTGATTGCAACAAAATGAACAGATTGGTTGAATTTGATAGCGAACGTTGATGGTTTCAACGGTTTTGAGTTTAAAGCCATTAATTCGTGATTAAGGTCATTAAGGACGTGTTAAAATGACTTAATGATGATTAATGCCATCATTGTTGCGCGTTATCATTACAAATTCGATCTGTTTGGGACGTTACTGCTTTAATATGCGTCTTGACTACACGAGGCGCGACCATGCCTGGCATTAGGCGCGACCGTGTCCGGTCATTTGGCGAACCGTGCTCGTGCACTGGCGCGACCGTGTCAACTTGAATTTTGGTTAAATACCCCAATAGTCCCTGAAGTTTGGTGTTGGTTTGAGATTTGACAGGTTTGATCCTTGAGTTTGTGAGATAACGAAGGTTTATTTTATTTGTTATTGTAACAAGGTAAAAATGTGTATATGTATCTATATCATTTATATAATTATGATATAACTCCACAGTTATTGCACATGAAAATAATAAGTGTTGTGACACAAATTTTTGAATGTGAAATGAAATTGAAATTGTCATTTATTGCACGTCATAAGATACTAGGAAAAACATGGATGTTACAGTATGGCTTCATCTTCTTTCACAGATGAACTATACGCTACGTATAGGGCTATACGTAGCATATAGTTCATCAATTTCAGTGTTTTAAAACCTATTCTATCCAATTTTAACGGCTAATAATCAAAATTAAACCTATATTATCGACCGGGAGGCTAGAATACGTACCTTTACGAGTAAAAGAGAAGATTTCCGACCCGACAATCTTAATCAAGCGAGGCTTCGTATGTGTTTGTGTGTAAAAGAGGGGGCGCGTTTGGATCTGTACGAGGGGCCTGATGTGTATATCAGAGCTCTATACGCTTCGTATAGAGCAATACGATACGAAGCGTATAGGACTGACCTTTGGTATTCCCTAGTCCTATACGCCACGTATAGGCCTATACGTAGCGTATAGGATTTTTTTTAAATATTTTCTTTTTTGTAACTAATTAAAATTAATTAAAACTAATTAAAACATAATTAAAACTAATAAAAAATAATCAAATAAAATACAATTTTAAACAAACATCATCTGTAATTCGTGAAGTGTTGTGGAAAATTATGTCTACCACTAGCTATTATCTTATTAAACCATTCGATACGATCACTGTATATATTTTCCCATTCTGCTGCAGCATCATTTCGGTGCAAATTCCAAAGCGCATTTTAATGGGCATTGGAAAATCTCCGTCTAACTTGACGTGGATGAAATGAGCATTGTTGACGTGAACGATCGATACGATTTGATGTTGCGCGTGAACGTTAGGACCAAACCATAATGGGAAAAATGTTTGATTACCGGCGATGCTTAAAAGATGAACAATCACCACAAATATTTGAGCAATTAGGAGTCTTGTGTATGACATCCACATCCAACGACTAACTAGTGCGGCTTTCACATCATACCAATCTATCGTGTGATGTAGCTTATTATACTCTTGAAAGGCGACTCTGTTGAAAACAGTTCTCCCATTCTTCTTTATTATCCATCTCCTGTAGAAGCTGTTGTCGAATAAAAAACCACCGGTTTTCATTTAACCCTAAGCCCACAGCTACTGATCGAAAATCACAGTTACCGTCGGGATTTACATCTTGTATACGTGAAATGTAGGGATGAAACAAAGATGGAATCAAATCCTTAAAACAATTTATATTGTTAACTGCATCTTTCCCCATCATCAATGGAAACCCATGACGGGCGTTATCATCTTGTGGTTGCTTTCCTTTACCCGTCGTTGAACGACGGTGTTGAATGACTAAACTCGCTTATCGAGAGTCCTGTGACGTAATATAGGAGCTATGTCTCGCAGGGTCACACATGCTTTGTTGGGATCCTGTGAACGAGCTGTTTCTCGTACCACATGCGCTTTCTTGTTACTTTTGCTAGGAAAGACCACACATGTGATTCTCGACAACATAATTTTTTTGACCTGATCGGGTTGTGGCATATATTTGTTTCTCACTTGACCAAGTACTTTATCTACGTCTACATTTTCATCCTCGACAAACGATGGTTTTAGATCAAGCTTCCTCCAGAAGACGTCCACCGCCTCTAGCGAGATTCTGCCACCTGTATTAAAAAGAGATAGTCAGAACAATTTGAAATTAGAAAAAACAAGATAAATATTAAAAGGTTGACCTGTAGCTTCGATATTTTCCAGATGACAAGCACACGGCAACCCACAACTACTGAAAAGTTGGCAACCATACGTTGCATTTTGTTTCCATATAGTTGATAACTTGTACCACTCGGTTTCTAACAAATTTAGAGCTTTTTGTGCAACTTTACCGTGTAGGTTATCAAACATTTCAATAGCTACGTGGCTGTCTATTTTCCTTATGAGGCTTGTTCCAAACCCAAATTGTAATTGTATATACTGGTCTGTTACAATTTTATCAACAAACCAAACAAGTCTATCTAGCGAGTTGTTAGCATTTCTAAGATAGCTCTTTAAGAGCGAATGCTGGCTCTCGACTCGGTTCGTTGTATGTTGACCAAAATTGAGGTTTCTGTTGGACCAGGCGGATACAAACTTTTTTTTATATGGGTTCAACCAATTTTTGGTCACATAGTCTATAACTCCTGGAAAAATAATTTAAAACCTAATATATATTTAATATTGAAAATAATTTAAACCCTAATAAATATTTAATATTCAAAACTTACTTCCTCGTTTGGCTACATACAGTCGTTCGTAAAGCCGGTTGAAGTTGTACTTGTATACATCTGGCGTGGGAGACTCACATAATATCGACCATGAATACTTGAAATTTGCCCAGTTTTCATCTGTAAACGATGCCTTGCAATGTTTTGAGATATTCTCGTGTATGTGCCACCGACATAGGTTCTTGGAACTATCCGGGAATATTTTATCACACGCGTTCATAAGAGCTTTTTCCCTGTCTGTTACTATCACACGCGGCTCCATACACTTTTGCAACATACCTTTGATTTGCAGTAGCACCCAAACGAAGTTTTCCTCCCGTTCTTTAGATATAAATACATGAGCGACGCAAAACGACTGTGTAAGGCCCCAAACCCAGGAGGCCTCACGTATTGGATTTACTCATCAACACATAGCTCTTAAAGATAAAACATATATCACTAACAGCGGAAATGAAATATAATCTCAACATACGCAGCGGAAACATAACATGTCTAAACATAACTTGTCTGAGACTGCATGAATTTAAACAACATCAAACTAAAACATAACATAAACGGGATGCCAGATGCTGATCTTCGGGTAACTCTTCTCGCCAAGCCAAGCATCCACTTCCATCTACTGCCACCTACACTTAACTGATGTGCATACTAAAAATCAGCAAAGTTGAGTGAGTTCTAACGTTTACTTTAAATCAATCATACAAAAGATTTACTAATACATATATACTGCCAATAAGCAAAAAACTTTACATACTTTACTTTTCAAACAGTTTAAAACATATAATAAACCGTTAATTCCTCTTTACTGTACTGCCCTCATGGCTTACATCCATGAACCGACAAGTACCTGGTCAATGCCCCCATGGATTACACCATGAACCGACACTACCTCTTATCTGTCAATTCCCTTGTCACTACTGTACCGCCCCCATGGTCAACGACCATGAACCGACGAGTACCTGGTCAATGCCCCCATGATCAACGACCATGAACTGACAATACCCTCGTCACTGCCCCCATGATCAACGACCATGAACCAACAATACCGCTTAACACTACGGGGAGCTTGCTTGGGCCTCCCGAGCAACCGCCGTCACTCATCCCAGTTGTACAATCATTAGCGAACCATCAATGTTCTTACTAATGGGTAGAACCCATATCTGACATCTTGTACAAGTAACATTTGTCCCAAGGACCTTTATAGCTGGTACACGTTGCCGTAGGAAATCTATTCACTTTCTGTTCATAAAACTTTATCTGCCTTGTTCATAACTTAACATGTATTATGCCTTTATTTATATATATGAAAATATAGTAAATGCTTGCCATAAATACCTTTGCTTTTACTGCAATATATCTTAACACATATATCATACCCTTGTTTATGTATATGAAAATATAGTAAACGCTTGCCAAAATATATATCTTGCTTTACTTGAAAATACTAACACATATATTATGCCTTTGTTTATGTATATGGAAATATAGTAAACACTTGCCAATAATATAGGTATACTTTGCTCAAAACGTACATTTGCCTCTTTTAAACTTTACACTACACATAGCTTTTCACTTTGTTTATTAATATAAAATATGTAATAAACACTTTACACTAAGTATGCACACCACCCCTTGTTCTTGCGTACTTAACAAGTACGCAGGGCCTGCGTGTGGGCAGTCTTCTTCCCCACAAAACCCTAACTTTTGCATGCAGATCCGACCTCGTCAAGATGCGAACTTTTTACGTTCAAAACTTGTGTTTTCTAACCGAGAGTCTAGATATATACTTTGTTTCCATTTTTAAACGTAAAAAGCCAACCTTTACTCGATTTTTCTTCAAAACCCAACATAACATAAAAACTCAGAGCTGGAACGAATGGTTACCTGAAATCACTTCTTTTTCGTTGCTAAACACTCAAGAGACTCTTGCTAACGATCCTTGAAGCTCTAATCCAAAAACCAAGACTTTCTCTCTCTAGGCTCTATCTCACTTTCTCTCTCTAGAAATCCAAAAATGGTGAAGTTAATGAGACTTTGGGGCTGGTTTTGAGGCTTATAAGGGCCCAAACCCTTGTCCCTTTCGGCCCATACACCCCGGCTCAAGCCCGCTTCCCTTTTTCTTATTTAAGTTTTTTTAATTCTCGTGAATTCTTGCTCTAAGTTACAGGCTGGTGTGTGGAGGTCACACCGACCACTTGGACAAATGGAAGTCTATACATATTTGCTTTGTACGTCGCGTCGATCATCAACACTTGCAGGAACGCACGCCACATCTCGTATGATTTTGGATGAACAAAGAATACCTCCTCCGTGACATTTGTGGCGGGATCCTCCCGAGTATAGTAGACGTAATCTTTAGAAGAAAGCAGTTGCTCCAAACCTGCATTAGAGTTTCACCGACTCTCGTTTCGTTTTTATCTTTTGTATCGCATTATAAATGTCTTTTTTAATGCAACTACTCTTTGGGTTTTGTTCCCTTATGGTTGCCAGAATGTTTCGTGGCAACATGTTTTGCAAATACAGCTTCGCCACCAAAAGTTTTTCTGACTCAGACAGTCTCCTGTCAAACGAGTGCGCCTCAAGATGTTGACTAGGATCATGGTTATGACTATCATCCTCCACCGTTAATTTCCAATCACCAGTATTTACTTGGTACTCTCCTTCCAATTTAAAGGGACAACTTATTTTCTTGCTACCGGCACGTCGAACCGTGGCAGAAGACTTACGTTCGCCGTGACGGTCACACACACAAGCCACACCTTGATAACCGGTTCCGACCTTTTCTCCTTGATCGTCGGGTGACAATGACGTAACCATTCTCACGTCCTCTGCGGACATCCCAATCCACCAACTGTTCACGAGACTGAAAATTATACAACAACGGTATGGTAAAAGTGAATAAACAACAAACTAAATGTATGTATATATATATATATAGGAATGTTATACCTGGTCAGTTTTATACGACACAATTGGATGGGTTTGTTCCTTGTCTTCGGAGTCGTTAGCCGGCTTGTTCCCCGCATATACAAAGTTGTCGGTTTGTTGTGTCGGGTAAAAGACTTCACCGTACACGAACTCATACGTGGGTTGTGTAAGGTAAGAGGATTCACCATACACGAACTCGGGATTGCTTAGTGGCTCGTTCAAATCTGGAAGCCTTTCCCTTTGATTAGAATAAACGTCGGACGAGACCTCCTCCCGGTTCACATCTTGAAATCCAGAACTTTGCGGGTTGTTTTCCGGCGACTTGTTAGAATTTACCTGAAAACCGTAGTTACCATCCCACCACCAAGACATGGCTATAATTTTTTAAGGGAAATTGTTTAAAAAAATTTTGAACGATACGTTCAAATGAGAATTCTGCATGGTTAGATACACAAAATTTGGCCCATATACGCTTCGTATAGCCCTATACGATGGGTATAGGATCCTGGTCAAACCAACAGCCTCGTACAAAGTGGTCATTCCAACCCTTATACGCATCGTATAGGGTAATACGACGCGGTTTAGGGTACGAGGTACCTTCTGCAACTAGTCATACATCACATCTCTATACGCCACGTATAGACCTATACGCGATGTATAGCGATGTGATGGATGACTAGTTGCAGAAGGTACCTCGTACCCTAAACCGCATCGTATTGCCATATATGATGCGTATAGGGGTTGGAATGACCACTTTGTACGAGGCTGTCGGGCATGGGAAATTGTGAAGGGATATACGCATCGTATTGCCCTATACGAAGCGTATAGAGCCCGGTCCAAATAGCAATTCCCGTGTGCGATTGGTAGTCCCCTTATTTTTATTACGTACAACAATATAAAATAAAAGAACAATGACAATTCACAAATCCCTAAACACTTCTTTGTACATGAAATTTGATTTAAAAAAAGGCTGGGTGGTAAGAATAAGATCCTGGATATAATAAAATAGACATACCAGTTCTTTGTGTAACATTTTATTATACATAACTGTGTTCCTATCCCAAAGAATTTTTCCAAGACGATAGTTTTAATCTAACCGTAAATTAGGATTTTTCGTCATCTAAATTGGAGCGTGGTGGTCCAGGAACTGAGTGAAGCCATCTTTTCTAGTGAAGCCATATCACCAGCTTCTGCAACTATGTGCAACCGAAGCCTCTCAGCATCCTCACTGTCAAATTTCATTAACAACGTGGTTAAACAATGTGGCAGTAAGTAGAACTTCAATGACTACAGATGTGGCAGTTTCAACCAGTTTACCTATAAAGGGGTCGGTTTGATCTTATCTCTAACGGGTCAAGTAGGTTATATAAACCGCTCAAAGTCATCCATATTTTGTTTAAATACATAAAAACCTTCCAAATTGCTTTACTAAGAAAGTTTGATTAATTTTGTTTTGCAATCATATTAGCACAATATATTCCTTTTATAAAATTCAAAAAGTTGAAATAAAAAATGTTTTGTGAGTTGGTATAGCCAAAGCAAAGCCATTTGACCCGAACCCAGTATATTGTTACCCACCCCGTCCATTTTGTAACCCTAATGCAGTTGGGATATGAAGAAATTTACTCTAAAAGAATGATGCTTACTCTACAGTACCAAATATTTCTTTCACTATCAAGGAACTGTCACTTGAACAGAACTCGAGCAGCTGGTAACACAATGTAAACTTATCTCACATAGTTGCACTGTAGAAAAAAAAATGAAATTCAGTAAAAAAAATCATCATATGGTTAACCACACAATAACCGATTAAACGAAAACCGATCGGTTATCAGTTTCCGATTAACCGAAAGTTAGGTTATGGTTATGGTTATGGTTTTAGTTCAAAACCGACACGAACCGAACCTTGCACACCCGTAAGTATTTTACACTTGCAAAACACCCTCCAAAAGTCATACCCTGACATAGAGGAAGATTTGAAATTTAAGAAATATTTTAAAAAAGAAGTACCAAAAAATGAAAAAAAAATTGACATCCAATAAAAGAATCTACAAAATCAAGGTTGATATTGTTTCAAATAATTCATGCCAGTTACATGAAGACTTCTTTTCTTAATATGTATTAAACCATTTACACTTTCAAATTAGCATATTATCATGACACATAACGAATAGATAAATGCTACCACTCTGATTATCTTTGGATACCAATAGAATAAAAATGTGTAAATTTGTTTGAGACGCGTGAGGGTCACTTCACGTTAAGGATTTCAGAACATATGGCTGCATTCCAATGTGTTGTACCGGTGTACATTACCTGCAAGTATCAAGTACTTGATAAATCATACAATAAATTGTCATAAACTTAATGGTATAACAGAACATAATACACAAGTCCAAAGTGTGTAAAAAGTAGGTAACATTGGATTGTGATTAATTTGGGTCCAAACATGAAAATGTTTCAGTGGATTTCATTGGCATATATATTATGAATCTCATATATGCATTATATCACTTATGAAGGTGGTATACCAAAAGTAGGATGCACTTCCATCACGACTTACTTCATTCTTAGGCAGGCAATACAAATTACCAATATACACTCATGAAAGAACCAGCAAGGATAACTTCAGCCACCAAGATTGAAAATTTGAGGGGGGATAAAAAAATGTCAGCAAAGAGTGACAATCAATTCACCCATGGGATTTATATACAATGATTAAGGATGGAGCAAGTTATACTCATTTCAAAATTATTAAGTTTATGTTACTAGAAAGGAAGTTATTTGAGTGGCTGATTATAAGAGGAATACGAAGAGTTCTAATATTTAGCTCCTAAAGCATGATAAGTAGCATCATCCCAGTACCTAGAAATGAACTTCACTTTTTTTTAATGTCAACAAACAAAATAAAATGCAGTTTCCCCTATCCTTCTGAAGTAGCAAATTCAATTTCATAAAAGGCTTACTAAATATCCTATTAGAGTTTTACAACATGAGAAGTAGCTTTCTAAGTCTCCACTAAAAGATGGATTTGGCAATCAAATGCAAAAAAAATCCTACAAAAAAATAACCGTGTATTACACATGATCAAATCCCCTCCATTACAACATGAGAAGTAGCCTTAGAAAATGACTCAACCTTTTGGTTATGATGTCAGATCGAACAAAATAATGGCAATCTACCTAGCAACAACACATGATCAAATCCCCTCCATCACCGCCGTCTCTGCCTCCACCATTCAAACCACCTTCAACTCCCCCACCACCAGAAGCAAACGAGCAGCAGAGCTTGAAACACATTCCAATCGATGCCCAATCAGAGGCGCTCCAACGCCAACATTCCTCAGCCCAAACAGTGGAGTTGCAGAAGTGATCTTCTTCGATGATCTCCGAAACTCAGCTTTGGGTGTGTCCGAACTTCGTCGGACATGGAGAAGTGCAAGCTGAGTCGGGGGAATTTGAGCAGCGGTGGTGGAGTGATTTAGGGTTTTGAACAGAGTGGTGGTGTTGAACGGTGAAAAAGAGAAGGATTACGAAAGAGGCGTGGAAAATGTTTTTTAGGGTTTGAAGAATTCAAGCGGGTTATAAGAATAAATGGGATCCATATAGATTTGTAACGAACCGGGTTAGATCCGCGTGGTATTCGAGATTCAGATGCCTTTGTAGTGGGTAAAAATTTTGTGGAAACTGGAGGTGTTGCCATGTGGCTTTAAATGAAATTGTTTATTAGAAGTAAGATATGAGAAGGACAAAAATGTAATTTTATATAATTTTAAGAGTTTAAGTAACTACAACATTTAAAACATAGGTACAATCTTTTAAAACATATTGTTGACTTTTAAACCAAATCACTCCACGATTTTTAAATGGTCATATGTTTTTCATACGTTAATATTTAAAAAAAAATACACCATAAAAATGAGAATTTTATTTATTTTAATTTGAGTATGGTATTTGATGTCGTCCAGACGGTCTATATAAAAACTAACTAAACCTAACCTAGACTCCTAAGTAATAAATGGAAAACCTATGAACTAGACCTCACTGACAGGCAAGTGTACCTATAGAGTGTAGCATATCTTAATGGTAAACTGTATTATTAAACCCTAAAGACACTGAATACTAATACTAGACTCTGACTCGGACTAAAGATTGATGATTGGGGGGTTGACTACACTAAAGATTAACTAAAAATGCAGCAAACTAAGTCGACTCAACTATCAAGATCAAGAACTAAGGTGAAATCAGATATAGGAAGAATACTACCTTGGTCGGAATCCTACTTGCAAGGCACAACTTCTACCGGTTCTGGAAACTATGATGGATCTGGGTTTCTAAGGAAACAACTCTAGACTGCCTAGTGGATCCCTAATCACTCTCAGGGTGTCACCAACTAAGGAACCTAAAGGTGTAATAAACTCACCAGATAGTGGATTACCTTTCAGTCTCTCTAACTATGATAAAGTACCTTAATAGATAGATCACCTTTCAGTCTCACTATCCACCATACATTCGAAGAATGCACGGGGTGATCTCAGGTTAACGACTATGATTCGAACTAGCAACAATCAATAGACACCTAATACCAACTTCGTCTCAGACAGCTGACACTCGGATTCCTGATGACGAATACTAAACGACTAATTCTCACCTCTCGAGTATTGAACTAGGACACACACTCAGTCTAATAAAGGATTAACCAACACTCCTATGGATTACTACGTCTAGCAAACCACTCAGGTCACAAGCAATACGCAAACAACCTAAACATGCATCTATTAATGAAAGACATTCAACAAGACAACATGAGGAACATTAATCAACACAAAACCATATTAAAGCATGCATATACATCATAATAATTAACTCAAGATCTTTTACAAAATCATAAAACCATCAAATAGAATCCAAAACCGAATAAAAATCATAACTTTAACACAGTATTCATCATAACCTAGGCAGTATCAAAGTTTTAGCCTAGATTAATGCTCAAAACAACTAAATCAGAAGTAATAAACAAGAACATGGTTTCAAACAAAGCAATCAAAGAATAAAAATCGAATCTTGAAACCTAGAACGCTATTACTAACGAACCCGAAATCAAAAGACTCAAGCTTTTCTCTTCAATCGACCTCCTAAGCTCCAAAATCGCCAAAAAACTCCCTCTGGACGGCTAGAATGCCAACTCCTTGAATAATGGGAATCAAAATCTATTAAATATCAAATTAGGGTTTTTTCTCGGAAATCCTATCTCTCGCGTACCGCGAGAAAATCTGGCAAGCCCCTCGCGTACCGCGAGGGCCAAAATAGTCGTGGCCTGTTTCTGAGATCCTCGCGTACCGCGAGGCTTCTGTCTTCCTCTCTCGCGTACCGCGAGGCATCAATATTTCAACACTTTTCCTTTAAACTTTCGGCTCCATTCTCTTGCTCGATTTCTTCATGTATTCACTTGTAATCTTCACGAGCACCTGTAAATATACAATAGACTCAAATACAAACTTAAACAACTCAAAACGAACACAAAACTAAGTAAAAACGCACAAAACACTAAGAATAAAGATGTGTGCTTCGCACTACATCAAACATCCTCTCACTTCACATTTTTTTGTCCTCGAAAAAGCTGCAATGGAATCATAACTCAGATCTAACTTAACAAACATCAGTTACCAATTAGCAAAATATACTCACGCGTTAAAAAGCAACAATGAGTATTTCTGTCCGATTAAACCCAACCACCAACTTTCAAGCCCCAATTTAGTGTTCCAATTCATTTTATACAACTGTCAATCAATCTATGTGACTCACACTCAGAAGATACAGCTCTACCTAATCCCGTCTCACGGTTATATCTAGGCACGGATCAAACCATATAGATTTACCCTACCACGTTAAACTAAGATTGATTTGTTTAAGAAATTAGATGAACTAATGAATGAATGGAATGATAATGAGCATTAATAAGCAAATTAACTTTCGTCTAGAGACGTTTTAACCAAATCACTGTCCCGGAAGGTAGCACATAGACTAAGTCATAATCAGTAAAGCACATAAGAATCACTTAGGGGTGTTTTCTCCAAGTGGCCATCCCGAAGGGTAACACATAAGCAAAACTCAGTATTCTAATCAATAAGCTCAATGAATTATGGAATTTATGGATGTGGGCGCCACCAAAATCGGATTTATTCTCATAAAAAGAGATTGGTGTGCCAAAAATTTCAAAAACAAATAAATATTAACTTAACGTGGTACCCGGTCAATGCCCCCATGATCAACGACCATGAACCATTTCAGTATTACCGATACCATAAGATAAATACCCACAAGATATCATGAATTAATTCAATTATTAATCTTATTTAACACAAACAGGTTATTTAAGCTCTACTAGTTGACCGGGTCTACCAAAACATCACTAATTAGACGCGTTTTCAATTATGTATTCATTTAAAATCACAAATAGATCCAGTTGTACTATCATTTTCCAAGTATAAGCAGTTATTTCCAAGGACATTTTCAAAAATTTTAATTTTTTTTATATTTTTGAATTTTTATAAAGACACAAACTAAAACTAAATAAACTAAACACTCACATCCCCACACTTGAAAGACACATTGTCCTCAATGTGAAGCAAGACACAACTAAAAATAAAAATGCAAAAATAAACAGGAAGCAATTTAGTTGGTAATGTAGCAATGAATTGTCCAGCTTCACTCATCCTTGTGTGCACCGTATAGCATTTCGGTCGCGGTTGCACAGACTATTGGGCTGCCTTTACAAACTGTATGTAAGTGATGATCGATCCCACCCGAATGGAGATTGAGTACGGGCAAAATGATAAAACCTGCAAAATAAACCTCACAACAAACCCGCATCATTAAACTGACTCAAATTAAAATAAAGACTTGATTGATTCAGACTGACTCACTAGGAATTAAAGATAGAGAGCAAGCAGATAAATGTACTCAATGGGTGGCAAACACATAGACATGAGTGCCACAACAAATTAGATCATCGGTCATCAAACGGTTTCAAATTTCTCCCATAGTAATGGGGGTCGGATGGTATGTGATGAATGATGGATTATGAATGATATGGTAATAGTGGATGATGGATGATGATGGTGGTGAATGAATTATGTAATGATGGTTATGGTAGATGGTGGATGATGTAGGAGTGATGATTGTGATAATGGATGCTGTATAGAGGATAGAGGTGTGAATGATGATGGCGGTCGATGCGGGTGAACGGTAAACGAAACCACGGGAAAACAAGGAAAAAGGGTGAAAACAACATGTCCCCGCGTACCGCGAGAGAACCGGCAGCACTGCTCGCGTACCGCGAGAGAACTCCCCAAATGCTTCGCTTACCGTGGGGACTTGTTGGTAACATAAAGTTTTGAGATTTTTCCAACTTTTATACTTAGAAAATTTTTTATCATTTAAAATTTGTTTCACCCAAATTCCTAAAAAAACCCTATTCCAAGCATAAAAACCTATGTAAGAATACCTGGAACTTCATTCTTGACGATTTTCCTCACCGAATCAAGAGCAAATCCCTGCAAAACATGACATAAACAAAACACACACCGAAAAACACAAAAATGGACATGGACTCAAACCAAGTAATGTACACAAACTCTACATCCCAGTCACTTGCCCGAGACTCAAACAAACCTATCAGGAGGCTTCTCCTTGATCCTAACCGGCAACGCCTTCATCCTACGCGGTCTACCGATCCTCCACAACCTCATCAAGCTCCTACTTCTATCAAACTCTAAATGTATATCATATGCACCAATCCAGTCTTTCCACCACAACTTAATCTACCAGGTCCAAAGATCACCTGGTTCAAGTACTTCAGCAAACTGTCACCTCTAAACATCCCCACACTTGGGGTTTTCACTCTCCTTCGATCAACAAACTCACTCAACTCTCGGAGTTTCTTACGGGGCGGCCTAGATTTAGGGGATGACTCGGCTTCTATCCCCTCAGCATGGACACAAGTATAGGTTAAAGGCTCAATACGTGATATCACTAAAGGCATGGCCTCTAACCTCTCGCACGGATCCGCATGATCCTCAACTCTCTCCACTATCGGTAGCTCACAAATTTTCCTCCCCACTTGTGATAAAATCTCGCTCAAACTGCGATCATCACTAACATCACCTAGAAACGAGGATCCTATCAACTTCCTTTCAAACTCAGCAAGCCAATCTGGTGGGTCCTCTCTACTATCCTCAGACTTCCCTATACTTCAGGTTTTGCCTATGATCTCATCAAATTCTGCCATCATCTCCAACAGATCATCAGGCACCTTATCGCCATACGCATCTGGCTCATCTAACATCTTCTCCAACTCTAACGCCCATTCAGATATCTCTCCTAAGTTAGGGGCGGGTTCACCAACTTCTACTCCTGGATCATAGTCACTATGATCACCTATGAAGGCATCAAGCATGCACACGGAGTGGCTATGCTCGCCAACATCCTCCACGGGTTTCATAGCATCGAAAGTAATAGACTCATCCCCCACACGAAGTGTGAGTTTCCCGTCGAAGACATCAATCATTGCCTTGGCGGTACGTAGGAACGAGCATCCTAAGATGAGTGGGACTTTGTCATCCACTTCCATGTCCAGAATAACAAAATCCACGGGAAAGACAAATTTTCCGACTTTCACTAACAGATTCTCCACAATCCCCTGTGGATACTTGACTGAGAGGTCAGCCAAGGAAATGCACATGCGCGTAGGTTGCGGTTCACCTAGGTCTAGCTGCTTATAGATCGAGTAAGGCATTAGATTGATGCTAGCACCCAGATCAGCCAATGCGTGGTTTAAAGGCAAACCGCCGAGCAGACACGGGATCGTGAAACGACCCGAATCATTGCTCACTAAGTGAGACTTCAGAGATCCCCTCTAGCTTCTTCTTGTTGGAAAGAAGATATTTGAGGAACTTTCCATACTTTGGCATATGCTGGAGGACCTCTATAAATATGAGATTGACCTTGAGTTGTTTGAACATATCAAGGAAGGTACCGTATTCCCTAGCGTGTTTATGTGGCAGTAAGCGCGCCGGATAGGGAACACGACTCAAGTTAATCTCGGGGGACTTCATCTCCACCCCCTTCTTCTTATCCTCTGCCTTATAGGCAGGCTTCTCCATAACTATCTCCTCATCTACCGGCTCTTCTTCTTCTACCGGTGGGCTCTCTTTCTCCTGTACTCTCCTGCTCCTTATCGACATCGCATTCAACTCGGGGTACTCTAGCATCCTAGCATCGATCTCAGCAAACCGAGCTCTCCAATAAACCTTCTTCTCTTCCTCTACCGACGAGATGCCATAGTCAGCACCGTGGGAAGCTTCCTCTTCTCCTCGACTCATGATTGACACGGACATCACTGAAGCGTTAGAACTCTTATAGGCCACAGATGCTTCAACCTGCCTCGTGCGCTGTAAATCCTGGAATGTCGACTGTTGATTCTTCAATAAAGTGTCGTGGGCATCCAGTCTTTGCTTAGCGTCCCTATCCTGATGAACTAGGTGGGCAAGCATATGTTTCTGATTCTCTATCATCTCATCTATCTTCCTCATGTTGACACTGCTTCCCGAACTCGCTCCTACTTCAGCTCCTCCATACTGATGCTGGCGACCATTAAACCCAGGCGGGTTATTTCGAGATCTCCATCCCGAGCCATAGGTATTGTTGTAATTGTTGTAGCCTCGGTTCTGGTTCTAGTTGCCAGCAAAACTCACCTTCTCCTGATGATTGACGGGGCAATCTCTTGTGTCGTGGCCTCCCCTGCACACCTCACACCTTAGAGCACTGAGCTTAAGCTCTTTAATCTCATTTTCCATAGCTGCAAGTGCAACAGCCACGCTAGTATCAGGGTTGACCTGATGCATACCTCTAGGAGAAGAGGCGGGTGCTCTAGCACTAGGAATGGAAGTCCTAGTAGATGGCTGCTGTTGTTCCGCCAGAGCAAAGCTCTCGAACATCTCCTCACACTCGTCTGGCTCGAGCTTATCTATGATATGGCCTCCCGCAACTGTGTTGAACATTTGCTGCTTCTCGAAGGTAAGACCATTGTAGAACTTCTCCACTATCACCCAGTCGGAAAGACCATGTTGGGGACATCGGCTTAACAACGTGTAGAACCGCTCCCAGGCCAAGTGATAGGGCTCGTCAGGATCCATCCGGAACGAATGTATTTGATCCCGAAAGCGAGCGGCCATGGAAGGTGGATAGTACTTTTTGTAGAACTTGGCCTGAAGATCCTCCCATGTGGTGATAAAATTGTTGGGAAGGGTGTCAAGCCAAGTAGATGTGCGCCCAGAGCGAGAATGGGAAGAGACGCAAGTAGATAGCGTCCTTAGACACACCCGTGATATTGAATGTATCACATATCCACGCGAAGCGGGACAAATGTCCGGGTGCATCCTCATCCTCAAGGCCATGAAATTGGGTGGCATGAGTGATCGTGCTCATGACATGTGACGGCATCTGCCATGTATTGGTGTTAGGAATGGCGGGGCGTGTGATCGAAGATCTCGCCCCGCTGACCCCGTTACTAGCCTTCTGGTGCACGGTACGTCTCGCTGGTGGGTCAGCGTCGCCCATGATAAGAAATGGAATTGGGCTAGTAGAACATACCTGGGACTTGCACAGCTCCTTCAAACGCTCCCGGAAGTCGCGGGTGCGCTCGTGTAGCTCTCGTTCGGGCTCTTGAAAAGCTGAATATGGTGGTGATCCCTACGAACGAGTATTGTGCATAAACTAGCACAAGAACAAAAAGAAATAAATAAAGACTCAAAACAGAAGGACTCGATCCTATATTAGATACTCAGATAAGACACACAAGTATCACAGAAGACAAAGACACACAATTAAGACTCAAAAACAAAACAAACCAAAAATCAAACACAAGAACTAGTCAAAGCTAATATTGCTATTGCCAAGTGTCCCCGGCAACGGCGCCAAGAACTTGATGTCGTCCAGACGGTCTATATAAAAACTAACTAAACCTAACCTAGACTCCTAAGTAATAAATGGAAAACCTATGAACTAGACCGCACTGACAGGAAAGTGTACCTATCGAGTGTAGCACAGCTTAACGGTAAACCGGATTATCGAACCCTAGAGACACTGAATACTAATACTAGACTCTGACTCAGACTAAAGATTGATGATTGGGGGGTTGACTACACTAAATATTAACTAAGAATGCAGCAAACTAAGTCGACTTAACTATCAGATATGGGAAGAATACTACCTAGGTCGGAATCCTACTTGCAAAGCACAACTTCTACCGGTTCTGGAAACTATGATGGATCTGGGTTTCTAAGGAAACAACTCTAGACTACCTAGTGGATCCCTAATCACTCTCAGTGTATCACCAACTAAGGAACCTAAAGGTGTAATAAACTCACCAGATAGTGGATTACCTTTCGGTCTCTCCAACTATGATAAAGTACCCTAATAGACAGATCACCTTTCAGTCTCACTGTCCACCACACATTCGAAGAATGCATGGGGTAATATCAGGTTAACAACTATGATTCGAACTAGAAACAATCACTAGACACCTAATACCAACTTCCTCTCAGATAGCTGACACTCGGATTCCTAATGACGAAGACTAAACGGCTAATTCTCACCTCTCGGGTATTGAACTAGGACACACACTCAGTCTAATAAAGGATTAACCAACACTCCTATGGATTACTACGTCTAGCAAACCACTCAGGTCACAAGCAATACATAAACAACCTAAACATGCATCTATTAATGAAAGACATTCAACAAGACAACATGAGGAACATTAATCAACACAAAACCATATTAAAGCATGCATATACATCATAATAATTAACTCAAGATCTTTTACAAAATCATAAAACCATCAAATAGAATCCAAAACCGAATAGACAGTATTCATCATAACCCAGGCAGTATCAAAGTTTTAGCCTAGATTCATGCTCAAAACAACTAAATCAGAAGTAATAAAACAAGAACATGGTATCAAACAAAGCAATCAAAGAATAAAAATCGAATCTTGAAACCTAGAACGCTATTACTAACGAACCCGGAATCAAAAGACTCAAGCTTTTCTCTTCAATCGACCTCCTAATCTCCAAAATCGCAAAAAAACTCCCTCTGGACGGCTAGAATGCCAACTCCTTGAATAATGGGAATCAAAATCTATTAAATAGCAAATTAGGGTTTTTTCTCGGAAATCGTATCTCTCGCGTACCGCGAGAAAATCTGGCAAGCCCCTCGCGTACCGCGAGGGCCAAAATAGTCGCGGCCTGTTTTTGAGATCCTCGCGTACCTCGAGGCTTTTGTCTTCCTCTCTCGCGTACCGCGAGGCATCAATATTTCAACATTTTTCCTTTAAATCTTACGGCTCCATTCTCTTGCTCGATTTCTTCACATATTCACTTATAATCTTCACGATCACTTGTAAATATACAATATATTCAAATACAGACTTAAACGACTCAAAACGAACACAAAACTAAGTAAAAACGCACAAAACACTAGGAACAAAGATGTGTGCTTCGCACTACATCAGTATTGTTATAGTTTTTTTTTTTATTTTAAAAAAATATACATGTTATGTGATTACCAATGTATGTGTTCTCCGCCGGTCGCGTAGGCACCCCTCTATTATCTATAATTAAAAGAAAAGTTTTTTAGAGTAAACTACGGTTTTAGTCCTTGAGGTTTGGGCCAATTCTCTATTTTAGTCCATTAGTTATAATTTCACCTTTTTAGTCACCATGCTTTCTTTTTTGTCCCAATTAGCTACGTGCCCTTAACACCGTCTAATTTTTCTGTTAAGTTTTAATAAAATGACTAAAATGCCCCTAATAGTGTAAAAGAAAACAAAAAACAAAAAAATATATAAATTCTAACCCTCCCCTCTCTCTGGTCCCTCTCTACCATCACTCTCTCTCTACCCTCACTTGTGACCACCACTGGATCCGGCGACTAAGGGGGTGTTTGAGATTGAGTTTGAAAATGACTTATCGACTTTTTCAAAAAGCTAATAAGTCAAAAAAGTGTTTAGCATGGATAAAAGTATTTTTTATTTTGGTTTTTTAATAAGTCTTAAAAAGTTGTTTTTCAAATCACAAATCCTGGTTTTTTAAAACTCCTTATGACTTTTTGAACATAAAATTATTAATCTACCCACCCTTTTACCCTACAATAAACATTTTACAAAAATAAGCTAAGTCAAACACTTTTAAAAAAAATAACTTATTGACTTTTCCCACCACAAAAGCTAATCCAAACACTTTTTTAAAAACTTCTTTTGGAAAAGTCATAAGTCAATAAGCACTTTTAACAAAAAAAAAACACTTTTGGAGTTAAATAAGCAATCCCAAACACCCTCTAAGAAATCCACCACCACCAGATCCGTTCTTCACCACCGACAGATCCGTTCTCCACCACCGACATATCCGTTTAGCACCACACCCTTCCCTCTAACCCGTTTATTCTTCTTCCCAGATGGCCACCTTCAACGTCGCCGCCTCCGGCCACCCCAGCGCCACCCTAAACCCACCTCTCTCTTATGCAACCTTCTACCTCCCTTCTGTCATCAACACCTCAAAACACCCCCTATTTGCAAACCCACCTCTACCCTCTTTGAAGGCAACACCGACGAAGCCAACGTCGCTGCTGCAAACCCACCTGCAATCGAGGGGACATTTGATGGTTTTGTGTTAATTTGATTATTTGATGTTTAGGTTGGTTTAAGCAATTGCAGATCAGTTGTCAAAATATAAATGCATAAGAAAACCATGATTTTGACTTTTTCAGGCTCACATTTTGACTTCATAGATTAAAGCTTTGATGTTAACTCACTAGTATTTGACTCTTTTCAATTACTGATGTTTTTTCTTAAACCATTAGATCTCTGAGTCAGTTCTAGTATATTATCATAACCTCTCAGACCTCAAAAGTCAAACATTCAGATGCTTTTGTTCTGCTTGAGATGCAATTTTGACTTTTTTGGTCGATTATCAAGTGAGAGAATAAATTTTCACAATCTAAGATGTAAAAGGCTACCTTTTGAGGACTCGATTATATGTATATATTTATATATTTTTAAAGGGCCGAAGTCGCCGGATATTTAGGGTGGTGAAGATGGCTGGTTTTTTTTGTGTGGGGTGGTATTTTAGGGGTTTATGGAGAAGAAGATAGTGAATGTGGGTATTTTCAATTAGAGGGGTATTTTTGTTTTTTTATAAAAACTTAACAGAAAATCAAACAGTGTTAGCCATCTAATGGACTAAAATAGAGAATTGTACCAAACCCAGGGACTAAAACCGTAGTTTACTCAAGTTTTTAAGTTTATACTAACATAATTTGAAAGAAAAATAAAATGCACTTAACAAAATAAAACTTAAGAAAAGTGTATTAGGATGAAGGGGGCACACCACTCATTCAAAAAGTACCATAACAAAAATAGCCAATGAGGATGTGTCACCTCACGTTTATCTAAATACTACCCTAATACCCTAAAGTGTTGGAGAACACAACCCTAATAATTTTTTTTAACTTAATTCTTTATTAAAATTAAAAAAAAAATTAATAAAAACAACTTCATTGTTATTTATTTTCACCAAAAATCATATTTTTTAAAATTAAAGTTACCATCAATTTATTTATCCTTTTCAATTTTTCTTTTCTTTTTTACATATTTTCTATTCTTGATCATTTTATCTTTCACTCAAAGATACAAGAAAACATGGACCGGTTCTCATGGCTATTAAAAACTCACATTGAACCTCCATTAATATTCAATAGATTAATTATTTCAACTATGAATTTCTTCAGATTTCAAAGCATGGGCTATCTTTCAAACCTTTGATCTCGGGTACATATACCCGCAAAACCCTACCCGATCTCTTGCCTGAAGCGTCGGCGGCAGTGTACCCGTGGTACCCGTGAACCCGCGAAGCCCTACCCACCCTTATATGCATTCAATTCATGGAAGTCAATATTCGATGAAATAAAGAGGCGGTTCAGAGTCATCAAATAATGTGACCCAACTTTCAAAAATTTAACTCCAATCAACGACAGGAATCATCAACGTCCAGCGATGGTCGGACCACAGAGGCCTCAGTTTGTATTGTTTGGATCATCAATTGTTCAACTCAGTTTCAGCAATGATGGTTGGGGCGCCATTCTCGCCGACGTCTACGCTCGTAAGGTATTTCTGCTTTTGTTGATTTCATTTAGACAGAAGAACGATTTGCTAGGATTTCGGAAAATAATTGCATCATTAGTCTTATTTGTTCATACAATTGAGGATCAACTAGTGTTTTTGGTGTGAATCAAATTGTGCTCTATTTAGGTATTAATGGTTTAATTTTGGTAGAGTGACTCGATAGATGTTCAATTTGTATTTGAACCAGTAAAGTAGGCCCTGTAATCATCCCATTTACCGACCGGTTGGACGTACCTCCTAGGTACGTGAGACGATGAAGGGGGAGCTCTCAAAGACCCCCAGATGGGGAATGGCAGAAGGTGGGAGGAAGAAGAAGACAGGAAAAGTGGAGAAGCAACCATCGGTGGAACTCGGGTCAATCGGTAACCTCCATTTCCGTCTCCAACTTACCTAAAGGAACAAAAGCAGTCGATTTGAAGTCCTGCTTCGGGGTATACTGTAAGGTGGTGGATGCCTATGTTGCTGCAAAAAAAGATAAGGCAGGTTACTACTTTGGTTTTGTCAGATTTGAGGGGGTGAAGGACAAACTGGACACGGGGATCCAATTCAGTACTGTAAACCTAAACAATGCTAGGTTATCGGTTAACCCGGCAAAGTTCAACAAAGAAGGTAAGCCTAACAGAGCAGAGGGAGAAAGAACGAATACTCACCCTCAACTCCCTCGCCATGGACAGAGCGTCGTTGGCGGTGGTTGGGGGGGGGGGGAGGGTATGGGTCACACCGGAAGAAAATCGTACAAGAATGCCTTGTTAAGGAACCAAACTCTTGCTGCCATGGAGCTGGTATTACCGGAGGATGCGGGGGAAGGCTTGTCTCAGTGGTTCGGCCTATCGTTAATAAGAAAAACAATGGATCTTAGCATCCTAAGCAACCTACTCGAGTATGTCAACAATGAAGGAGATAAATAAATGAGCCTGAGATATTTGGGAGGTCTTTAGGTGCTATTAACTTCCAAGAGACCAGGGATGCAAGTGACTTCCTAGATAACAGGCAAGTCTGGGGGAAGTGGTTCTCCAACCTTGAAGCATGGTCTGGGCAATCGCTTGCATTAGAACGGGTAGTATGGCTGCAAATCCATGGTATTCCGGCACATTTATGGGACACAAATGTATTCGACTTAATTGCTTCCAATGTAAGGAAGATCATTGCCCCGTCTTAGGCATCATTTAATGATGGTTCCTTGGTCCAAGATACGGTGGGAATTCTGTTGGGGGAAGGATGGCGGCTACCGGAAGAGATTGTCATTTATTGGAAAGGGAAGTCGTACCGTTGCTGGTGTAAGGTTGACAAGGGTGATTGGGCGCCGAAGTGGATTGGTAAGCCGGAGAACAAGCTGTCCCCCGATCGAAGTCCCGCTGCTCATACCATGGCACAGGGGATCCATTCGAATTCCAACGTAGAGGAAGTGGGAGAGACATCATTGCACGGGGAAGGGAATGAGTAATGATAACTGTGTTGGTCCCAAGGAAAATCCCCGCAGGTTTCAATTCGTGTCAGAAAGGTGGATGCTATCCCAGGCCCATAATGAATCCGGAAGCCCAAGTATGGAAGACATAGCCCAAAAGCTAAAAGTTGTTATTGGGCCTAAATCTAGAAAGAGGCCCGGAATGGAGAACCTAGAGGATGATCCATTTAATTTGGATCAGATAATAGGCGAGGTCAACCAGGTCACTGTTAGGTTTCAAAGCACACACAAACACGAAAGCAATAAAGAACACGAGCAATTTAACGTGGTTCAGTCGGTACGACCTACGTCCGCGGACTGCAACTAGGGATCTTTTTATTGTTAGGTGCTCAAGAAATTACAAGTACATGACATTATATATATGGGGACTAATCTAGGGTTACAAACTTAATCAACAAGTTAACCCATTGTGGGCCCAGCCCAAACTTGCGCAGGAGGCAGCCCCTAGGGTCGGCCGACTCCTAAGCCTCCATACACACGACAATCTCCCACCTGGAGGCTTTAGCAAACTCCAAATTGTCTCTGTCTTCACATGTCTTCACTTGTACTTCTGTAACTTCTTTCCTTCTAGTTGCAGTCGCCTTCTCAACTTTATTCCTGAAGGCCAATTGAAGCTATGCATAGCTTCAACTTCTCTAAGGTAATTACCTTAGTCAGCATATCAACTGGATTCTCTGTTCCTTTAATCTTTTCAAGCTTTAGGGTACCATCACTAATCAACCCCCTGATAAAGTGACATCTCAGCTGAATATGTTTCGTCTTGCCATGAAACACAGGATTCTTTCCCAGATGTATGGCACTCTGGTTATCACAAAATAATGGACTGTCAAGCTGTTTCTTTCCAAGTTCTTCTAGAAAGTTCTTTAACCAAAACAACTCTTTACTAGCTTCAGCACAAGCCATGTATTCGGCTTCAGTAGTTGAAAGAGCAACGCTCTTTTGTAGACTGGACATCCAACTAATCGCGGTTTCTCCCACCAAAAAGACAAACCCGGTTGTGCTTTTATAAGATTCCTTGCATCCCCCAAGGTCTGCATCTGTATAGCACCTTAGAACAATATCTTTGCCTGAAAACCGTAACCCCATCTTTGAAGTGCCTTTCAAATACCTTAGCAGCCATTTGACTGCCTCCCAATGTTCCTTGCCTGGATTAGACATAAACGACTAACTACCCCCACGGCCTGTGCTATGTCTGGCCTCGTGCACACCATGGCGTACATAAGACTTCCCACAGCTGATGCGTAAGGAACTTTAGCCATTTCGGCTATGTATTCATCCGTCTTTGGCGAATGGTCTTTAGAAAGTTTAAAGTGACTTCTTAGAGGAGTGCTTCTGGTCTTGGCGTCTTTTATTTTGAATTTCTCTAACACTTTCCCAATATACTTTTCTTGAGAGATTGTCAGAGACCTGTCTTTGTTCTTGGAAATACTCATCCCGAGTATTTGTTTAGCAGCACCAAGGTCTTTCATCTCAAACTCTTCAGACATTTGCTTCTTCAGCTTCTTAATTTCTTTCATATCAGAACCAGCGATCAACATATCATCCACATATAGGAGGAGGAGGATGTATGACTTATCAAATTTCTTTATGTAACAACAGTGATCCATCTCACATCTCTTGTACCCGGATCTACCCATGAAGTTGTCAAACTTCAAGTACCACTGTCTAGGAGCTTGTTTCAACCCATACAAACTCTTCTTTAACCTGCAGACCATACTTTCTTTTCCAATAACCTGAAAACCTTCAGGCTATACCATGTATATGTCTTCATTCAAATCACCATGCAGAAAGGCTATACTTGACGTTTGTGTGTGAGAGCCCCGCCCAATGTTCTGTCATAAAACATTGTATGTGTGTGTGTATGGACAGTATGCACCCGCTTTGACCTCCAGTCAAGGTTAGCGCGACTAACCACGGGTGGGTGTGTCAACCCAAATAGATCTATTCATGCGTTCCACGTCTGAATCAGCTAACGGTTATAGTATTCCCGGGGACTTAATATGACAGTTGCGTACTCATGTAACAATCAGTTTGTGTACTCGTATCCAAATATGAGCTATGTATTCTCCCCCGTATGTTTAAAAATAATTTAAATCATAGTAAAAGTGGGGCCGTGATACTCACCTTATCTATCGAGGTGATGAGTGATGAGATGTGCAGTAAGTCCAACAAATGTCTGACCTATCCGTGCCCTAAGTTATTTAAGACACCTTAGGTCCTATGAGATGGTTTAAGTGTGGTTTGGTCACCTGACCAATACCCTGAGGTCTCGACCCTTGTCTTGTAATAATCTACAAGGGTTCGACCCTGATCGCCGTTGGTGATACGACTTGTTCAATTTTATTATATTTATTAAATTCTTTAATACATATTATGACTCAGTCTTTGTTTATCCAAAACTTTGTTTAAATTGATCCTCCTGATAAATATATGTAATATATTTATTTATTAAAATAAATCCTCAATTAATATGTTGTCATAAAATAATAATCATATTGTTTTATTATTTAACCTCTTTATGTCCATGTATATATATAATAATTATTTCTTGTAATTTTATGTTATATATAAACATTTATGAAAATAGGTTAATATATCTAAAAATAATTATATTATTTTATATTTCTTTTCAACCCAATTAATTTACCCACATATATATATTTATGTATTAAAAATATATATATAACTATGATTATTATATATTTGTCATATGGAGGTATTTTTGTAATTTTATAAAAATCTCCTCTTTTTCATGCAACATTATTTATAGGCATAACTACCATTAATAAAGAAATGTGTTTTTATAAAATAAATTAATCATTTATTTTATTATGATAAAAATTAGGGTTTTTAACCTATACTTTTTAATTGTTATTTATTACATTAACAACCCGTCTTTTATTTATTAAAAAACGACTCGTTTCCGATACGTTTAAAACTTGTTTAAATTCTAATCCCGGTTATAACCTAAATATCACCAACTATAATAACGTTAAAATAAACGAATCGAAATCTCACGTATATAGTCGGGAGAAGGTGACGGTGAACACGCGAGGTCCGATTTCTTCCCGTAACGTCCCGTATGACTACGTATGCTCCTGAAACGACCCGTAGGCTTTGTGTGAGCGTAATGTGGTGACCGTAGGCGAGAAACGGTGACCCGAAAGAACCGGTTTTCGTCCTGAAAGAATCCCGCAAAGGTGGCGGAGGGCTGGGGTGGTGAAAACGGTGCACGGCGTTGGTTTTCGGGGGCTGGGACGGGGCTGAAGAGGGCTGTGGTGACTGAACCGGGTGGTGGTGAGGGTAATCGGTGGTGGTTTGTGGGTTGTGGTGAAGCCGAGAGAGAAGCAAGGGTGGTTGATGTTGTTGCTTTGTGAGGGTGGTGAGGTGATGTTGCTGATGTTGCTGTGATGAAGTCGAGAAGGGTGGTGAGGGAGTGGTGTGGAGATGAAGGTGGTAATATTAGGGGGTGGTGGTGATTGCCGAGAAGGCAAGGGGGAAGGTGAGGGTGTTGTTCTTGTTGTTGCCGAGCGAACAAGGGTGGGGGTGAGCTTTGGGTGGTTGATGAAGATGGTGTTGCTAAGGAAGCCGAGAAGGGTGGTGAGGTGGTTTCGGGTGTGAGAGCCGAAGAGAGCAAGAGGGAGAGGTTAGTGAAGGTGTTGGTGTGAGTTTGAGAGTCTTCATGCATGGCCTTTTATAGCCCTTAACATGGGTATTAACTATTAGGTTTAGCGTTTTTGGGGGACACTCTTGTCTCTTGTTAGGGGATTTGGAGACAAATCAAGCCAAGACAATTCACATCATGGGTGGCGCACGGTTGTGGGGAAATAGGCACGTTGGGGTTGGGGTAGGGGTAGGGTGTAGGGTGTAGTGTTGAGTGATACCCGCTCGTTACGAGTTCGGTATACTACTCGGGTGTCGTCGTCTCCACTCGTTATTATATGTCGGGAATGAGTCGGGTATTAAAAATAATAATAGTTGAGTAGTTCGGGTATAATACATGTTCGACGTATATTAAACTTTATAGTTTCAATCAGCGGGTATTCTTTACCTCATCCATATATATATAATATACATATATATAAAAAAAACGTTTTAAATATTATTTTTGGTCTATCACCAATGCGATATGCGGTTTGTCGTGTCTCGGAAATTTCTAACATTTCGTGTGTAGTTGCGTGTGGGTTGGACTCTACTGGACCAGGTTAGACCTAATCAATTAAAATTAGTCTAATATGCACAATATGAGGTAATTATGTTTAAATAACTTTTCGGTAAATTACCAGTTGTCACATCCTCCCCCAGTTAGAAGAATTTCGTCCCGAAATTAAGTTAGCGTTGTCTGCAACCGGTGTACTGCTGAACAACTGGGGATACTTAAGTTTCATTTGATCCTCGCGTTCCCAAGTGAATTATGGTCCTCGCTTAGAGTTCCATCTGACCTTCACTATAGGAATGCGACTCCATTTTAGTTTCTTGATCTCCCGATCCATGATTTCCATTGGTTGTTCCACAAAGTGGAGTTTGTCGTCGATGTGGATTTTCTCAAGTGGTATAACAAGGGTTTCGTCTGACAGACACTTCTTTAGGTTTGACACGTGGAACATGTCGTGTACACCACTGAGTTCTTGAGGTAGTTTGAGTTTGTAAGCCACCGGGCCTACTCTGGCTAGGATTTCAAAAGGTCCGATGTATCGGGGATTGAGTTTTCCTCGTTTACCGAATCTAACAACCCCTTTCCAAGGCGAGACTTTCAATAGTACGTTGTCTCCCACCTGGAATTCTAAGGGCTTGCGTTTTATGTCAGCATAGCTCTTTTGACGATCCCTAACTGCTTTGATTCTATCTCTGATCTTAAAGATCTTGTCTGTTGTTTCTTGGATGATTTCAGGGCCAGTGAGTTGGCTGTCACCAACTTCTGCCCAGCATAAAGGTGATCGGCACTTTCGACCATAAAGTGCTTCAAACGGTGCGGCTTGGATACTGGTGTGATAGCTGTTGTTATAAGAAAACTCAGCTAAGGGTAGGTTAGTATCCCAATTCTTTCCAAAGTCTATGGCGCATGCCCTAAGCATGTCCTCTAGGGTTTGGATGGTTCTCTCACTTTGACCATCTATCTGCGAATGATAGGCGGTGCTCATGTCTAAGCGTGTACCTAACGCCTTCTGAAGTGATTGCCAAAATCTTGAGGTGAAACGACTATCTCTATCCGAGATGATAGAAATTGGCACTCCGTGCCTTGAGACGACTTCCTTTAAATAGATTCGTGTTAACCTTTCCATCTTATATGTTTCTTTGATAGGTAGGAAGTGTGCAGATTTTGTCAATCGATCGACAATTACCCAAATAGTGTCATAACCACTAGATGTCCTGGGCAATTTCGTGATGAAATCCATAGAAATTTGCTCCCATTTCCATTGTGGTATCTCAGGTTGTTGCGATGGCTTTTGGTGTTCTGCCTTGACCTTGGCAATTTCTGCCTTCATGTTGGGCCACCAGTACAACTTCTTGAGATCCTTATACATCTTGTCGGATCCTGGGTGGATGGAATACCTGGCTTTGTGCGCTTCGTCTAACACTAAATCCCTTAGATTCCCAAAATGTGGTACCCAAATCCGATTCATAAAGTAACGTGTTTCGTCGGATTTGGTTTCTAGTTGTTGATCCATACCTCGTAGGGATTCGTCTTTCAGATTTTCTTCTTTGAGTGCTTCTTGTTGGGCATTGCGTAGTTGAGCGGTAAGGCTCGTGTGAATCGTCATTCCCAATGCTCGCACTCTGAGGGTTTTGTTTCTTTCTTTCTTGCTTAATGCATCGGCTATGACGTTTGCTTTACTAGGGTGGTAACGGATGTCACAATCTTAGTCGTTCAGTAATTCTACCCATCTTCGTTGTCTCATGTTCAATTCTTTTTTATCGAAGATGTGCTGGAGGCTCTTATGGTCGGTAAAAATAGTGCATTTTGTACCGTATAGGTAGTGTCTCCAGATTTTAAGAGCAAAAACGACTGCTCCTAACTCTATGTCGTGGGTAGTGTAGTTCTTTTCATGTACCTTGAGTTGACAGGATGCATATGCAATGACTTTCTCCTTTTGCATCAAGACACAACCAAGTCCTTGGTGTGATGCATCGCAATAAACTACAAAGTTATCTGCTCCTTTCGGGAGAGATAAGATAGGTGCACAACACAGTTTCTGTTTCAACATTTGGAATGCCGCTTCTTGTTTGTCGTTCCAGTCGAACTTCTTATCTTTTTGAGTTAAGGTTGTCAGATGTTGGGCTATTTTGGAGAAATTCTTGATAGAGCGTCTGTAATAGGCTATAGCCAGCCAGACCTAGGAATTGTCTCACTTCGGTTGGAGTCTTTGGTGCTTCCCAATTCTTGATGGCTTCAATCTTAGATGGATCCACATGTATGCCTTTGTCATTGATTACGTGACCGAGGAAATGCACTTCTCGAATCCAAAATTCGCATTTTGAGAATTTGGCATACAGCTTCTCGTTTCTGAGTAGTTCTAAGACAAGCCTTAAGTGTTGCTCATGATCTTCTTTGCTTCGTGAGTATATTATGCCATCAATGAACACAATCACGAACTTGTCTAAATAGGGTTTGCAGACTCTATTCATGAGATCCATGAACACAGCTGGTGCGTTGGTCAGACCAAAAGGCATGACTAGGAACTCGTAATGACCATAACGAGTCCTAAACGCGGTCTTAGGGATGTCTTCTTCTTGGATTCTCAGCTGATGATATCTTGATCGCAGGTCGATCTTAGAATAGAATCTAGAACCTTGTAACTGATCGAACAAGTCATCAACCCTTGGAAGTGGATACTGATTCTTTACTGTTAATTTGTTTAACTCTCGGTAGTCGATACACATCCTAAAAGTTCCATCTTTCTTCTTTACGAACAAGACCGGAGCTCCCCAGGATGAGAAACTCGGTCGGATAAACCCTTTATCCAATAATTCTTGCAACTGATTGGATAGTTCTTGCATTTCGGATAGTGCAAGTTGGTATGGTGATCGTGCAATTAGTGCTGCTTCGGGTACCAGATCGATACGAAACTCAACTTGTCTTGGTGGCGGAAGTCCAGGCAAGTCTTCGGGGAAGACTTCTGGGTAGTCTCGTACGATTGGTATGTCAGTAAGTTCCGGAGCATTATCGAAAAAGATTTCGTGGGGTTCATTAAACACTTTGAGAAGCATCAGTCCATTGCTCGGGGATGTAATGCTGCATTCATTTCATTAGTCCATAAAGGGGGTGGCTCGGGCTCCTTGAACGAGTGCAGGCCAATTTCGCTCATCGGGTGTATGCCTAATGTATTTGGTAAGATGCTTGCCTCTCGTGTCTAGAGAATTATCAACAATATTATTGGGCCTGAACAATCGGCTTTCATTAAAGGTAGAAACATCCTAGATGGGTACATTATGATTAACTGCTTGCAAGTTTGGGCTAAGTGGTCTTCTACCAAAATGATGTTACTTAAGGTAGACTTTGCAAAGGCCTTTGATTCGATAAATTGGAATTTCTTGGACTCCTCTAACAAAGAAGCTGCCCCTCCTGTGCAAACAAACCCTACTTACCTTGTATGGGTCTCTAATGATGCGCATGTTCGCATGTTACTTTTGTCCACCATCTCCGAATCTGCCTTCCAGCATGTGCAGGGCACTACTTCTCGTGAATTATGGTTGTCCTTGGAGCGTGCATATGCACCCCACACGTCCTCTAGGGAATACACCCTTAAATTACAGCTACTCAAGTTGCAAATGAACACTGATGAAACATCCTCTGCCTATCTCACAAGAGCACAGACATATGTTGATTCTCTGGCAAACATCGGTGAACCTGTTAGAAAAAGACTTAGTGATGCTCGTGATCTCCGGCCTTCGTGATGAATACAACAGTCCGAAGGCAACGCTAGTGGCTCGTCAATTTCCCACAACATTTATAGAGCTACATGGTCTTCTCTCTGACCACAATTACATGGTGAAGAATTCTGCCTCAACACCTGCTGTTGCTTTCACAGCCACCACCAGCCAGCTCTCCTTTGCTGCACAGGTTAGTCAAATACCCACTGAGACGCTTCAGGCCCTACAACAGCTTTTATCTCATATTGGACTTCAATCCACACCACAAACACAGCCGTCGCAGGCCTTCTATACATCTCGTGGACGTGGTCATGGATCCTCCTATCGTGGACGTGGATACAACAATGGTAGCCGCTACAACAATAACTCAGGCAACAATCGTCCTTTTGGATACAACAACAATGGTGGAAACAATAATGGTGGCAATAGAGGTCAGTTTAATTGGGCATCTAATCAAAATACAGTTTATGGTACATGTAACAGGTGTGGAATCGGCCATATTCCATCTTAATGTTCTAACCGTGACCCAAACACTATCCGGTCAAGACAACCATCAGCAAACTATGCTGACTATCGCTCACAAGCACCAACTACGTGGCTTCCGGACACTGGTGCTAACAGTCACGTTGCACCGGATCTCAGCAGCTTTGACAATTCAGAACCCTATTATGGTGAGGACTTAGTTCATGTTGGCAACGGTAAGGGTTTACCTATATTACATATTGGTTCCACAAAGTTTCATTCCCCGAACAAAACCTTTTCCTTTTCTCATATACTTCATGTTCCAGAAATAAAACGGAATCTCCTTTCTGTTCAAAATATTTGTCATGATAATAAAGTGTTTTTTGAATTTCACTCTACCTTTTTTGCTGTGAAGGACACGTTTACATGCAATACCCTCCTCGCGGGTCCAAGTAGGAATGGACTCTACTTCATTTGTCTTCCTTCTCTTCGCCCACTTCACAAAGTTGCTTTTTTAGCTATTCGTGCATCTTCCAACACATGGCAACAAAGACTTGGGCATCCTCACCCAGAGCTTTTGAAGTCTATGTTATCTAGTTATTCTCTTCCTGTTGGTAATAAAAGTTTGAGTACCTCTTGTAATTCTTGTCACATGGGGAAATCCTTAAAACTTCATTTGTTTTCTTCAAAGTTTAAAAGCAATGATGTTTTGGATTTAATTTTCTGTGATGTTTGGGGCCAGCACCCGTTCAATCTTTTGATGGTCATAACTATTTTTTACTTTGTGTTGATCATTTTACTAGATATATGTGGCTCTTTCTGTTAAAATACAAGTCTGATGTTTATGCCACATTCAAAAACTTCCATGCAATGGTTGAACGACAATTTCAAACAAAGTTAAAATCCCTCCAAACCGATTGGGGTGGAGAATTCAGAAATCTATCCCCTTCTTCTCTTCTCTTCTCTTGGCATCCTTCACCGTCTCTCTTGTCCTCACACCAGTGAGCAAAACAGTTTCGTGGAAAGACACCACCGCCATGTTGTGGAAACGGGCCTTACCCTCTTGGCTCAATCAGGTGTCCCCATGAAATTTTGGCACTTTGCCTATGACACAACAATCTATCTAATAAACCGAATGCCCTCTCGTACTGCTTCCAAAACATCCCCGTTTGAACACCTACTTAAGTTCAAACCAGACTTCTCCTTCTTGCGTGTCTTTAGATGTCAATGCTATCCTCACCTACGTCCTTACAACAAACACAAAATGGATTTCCGTTCCTTTCCTTGTGTCTTTCTTGGGTACAGTCCCTCCCATCATGGCTATCGTTGCCTTGACCCCACCACTAATCGTCTCTACATAGCCCGTCATGTTCGTTTTAACGAGCAACTCTTTTCGTTCACTTCTCCTCCTCCTACATCTCACAAACTTCTCCCTCTCCCTATGTCTCATCTTTCCCTATTCCAGCCCTATTCACTCTTGAAACACCAACAACCCAAACCACCCAGACCCAATTCAACCCGCACCACCACTCTCTCCCCAACAACCTCCTCCCTCCGAACAGCCCACAAATGCACCACCCAGCCCTCCCGACCAGCCTACAACCACAACTCTGTCCACCTCTCCTCTTCGAACATACGGCGGCCCAAACAGTCCGCCACAAACCAACCCTCAACCACTTATCCCATCAACCCTTCCACTCGCACCCGGCCAGCAAACCTCCGCCAAAATCCCAAACAAAACAAATCCTACACTCACTCCTACACTGCCACCACCCAAACTAAACCCACTACCTTTGTTGTTGCCAATCAGAGTCCTCAGTGGCAAAAAGCCATGGTTGATGAATATCAATCCTTAATGAGAAACGGTACATGGACATTAGTTCCACCTGTCTCTAATGCTAATGTGGTTGATTGTAAATGGGTGTACATGCTTAAACGGGATCAACACGGTGCTATCAGTCGTTACAAAGCCCGTCTCGTGGCCAAAGGTTTCAAACAACAAGCTGGTGTTGATTATCATGAAACCTTCAGTCCAGTTGTCAAAGCCACAACGATTCGTGTGGTTCTCTCTTTGGCAGTTGCAAGAAGTTGGTCTTTACGACAACTTGATGTTCAAAATGCTTTCTTGCATGGTGACCTACATGAGACAGTTTATTTGCGCCAACCGCCTGGATTTGTTGATCCAACTAAGCCAAATCATTTATGTCTTTTGCACAAATCTCTGTATGGCCTGAAACAGGCACCGCGGGCTTGGTTCCAACGCTTGTCTGGAGCTCTTCACAAATTGGGCTTCAAAGGATCAAAAACCGATCCTTCCCTCTTTATTTACTCGTCTGCAGGCACTCTTCTATACATGCTTGTATACGTTGACGACATAATTTTGACAGGGAACAGTTCAATAGCCATTGATAGCATAGTCAAGAATCTGAGTAACACATTTGCAGTGCAAGATATGGATACCTTGTCTTATTTTTTGGGTATTGAAGTCATTTCCACAGGATCCAATTTGATTCTATCGCAGAAAAAGTACATTCTGGAACTGTTAAACAAGGCTGGTCTATCTCAATCCAAACCGGTTCACTCACCTTCCTCCACTTCAGCAAACCTGTCCCTTGGTGACAGTCCGCTTTTTGACAATCCAGTAAAGTATCGGCAGATTGTGGGGGCTTTGCAATATCTTACTCTTACACGGCCTGGCATAACTTTGCAGTCAACAAATCTGTCAGTTTATGCAATCACCTACCGAAAACCACTGGGCTGTAGCAAAAAGAATCCTTAGATATCTACAGGGAACCTTGACTCATGGTCTTCTAATTCAACGGGCATCTAGATCCACTTTACATGCCTATACAGATGCTTATCATCGGTCTCTACAGGTTTCTCTTATGCGGATTGGGCTAGTTGTCCTGATGACCGTCGATCCACACCGAGGGTTTTGCCATCTATCTCGGCTCCAATCTTGTCTCTTGGTCAGCTAAGAAACAAAGAACTGTCTCTCGGTCATCAACCGAATCTGAATACAAAGCGCTAGTAGATACTGTTGCTGAACTCACTTGACTTGAAGCCTTCTTAAGTGAACTTCACGTCCTTGTCAAATCTGCTCCTATCTTATGGTGTGACAACTTAGGAGCTACATACTTATCAGCAAATCCTATCTTCCATGCTTGCACAAAGCATGTAGAGGTTGATTATTTTATTTTGTCAGACAAAAGGTTGCTCAAAAGAAACTTTCGGTCCAAGTCATATCTACACATGATCAGATAGCTGATATCTTTACCAAGCCTCTACCTTCATAAATATTTGTGACTCTACGGGACAAGCTACAGCTCGTTTCCCGGCCTTAGCTTGAGGGGGAATATTAGACAAATATATATACTTTATTATATTAGAGGGATTAATGTGTAAATATGTTTCCTATTTATATCCTTGTAATCATTTGTTATAATTTACAATAATACAATACTGATTACCAAGATTAACTCTATGGAAAGGGGGACCCTCTTTCCCCCTTCCTCTTTATAATTGCAATGGAAGGTCTAACGGCCTTGTTGAAGTCGGCTGCTGAAAAAGGTTGGTTCCAGGGGATAAAAACCCCTATTGGCGGCCCTACGATCACGCACTCCATGTACGCGGACGATGTCTTCTTTGTTGGGAAATGGGAGAAGGAGAATATAGTTAACCTTAAGCGTATCCTTATATGCTTCTACATAATTTTGGGTCTGAAAATCAATTACCACAAAAGCAAGATCATTGGGGTTGGGGTGGAGGATCATGAGTGTCTTGAGTTAGCATCCACAATGGGTTATGTTAGAGAAAAGCTCTCGATCAATCATCTTGGGTTGCCAATAAGGGCAAATATGAGAAGGGCCAAGAACTAGGACTCGGTGATCATGAAGTTCAAGGCCCGGTTGAGCAACTGGAAGGCTAAGAATCTGTCATTTGGGGGGAGACTGACCTTAGTAAAGTCAGTGTTGGGAAGTCTCCTGTTGTACTTCTTCTCTTTGTTCAAAGCCCCGTTAAAGGTCATAAACGAGCTTGAGTCCATTCGAAGAAGATTCCTTTGGGGGGTTGTAGTTCTCAAAGGAAAATACATTGGGTTGCTTGGGAAAAAATTGCTAAGCCAAGAAGGATGGGTGGGAGGTCTTAGAATCATGAACATGGCCTTACTTCCAAAATAGAGGTAGAAGGCGGTACAAAATCCAACGAGTTTATGGGCAAAAGTTATTAAAGCCTTACATAATAAGTCATTTACATCCTTAGGGGACTTATGTAAAAAAGGGGTAGCCGACAACCGGGGGAGTATTGCATCGGATGGGCCGGTGTCAATTGGCAACGGGCCTTCGGTAAACAACTTGTTCAAAAAAAGGGTTGGGATAGGCTCTTCCTCACCATTTTGGAAAGAATGTTGGTTTGGTAAATAACCTCTCGAAGAGCTTTGCCCTAGGCTCTTCGATATAGAAAAATGGAAAATTTGCACCATAAAGGATAGAGTTACTTGGTCGGGTGCCGAGGTAGTGGGAATCACATGGGGATGGTCGAGTAGGCGTGAAACAAGGAAAAGGGAAGCTGAAATCCTTGACTTGGAAGAAATGGTAAAGTCTTATTGCTTTAATGTTGGGTCGGACAAATGGGTGTGGCAGGGGGACTCTTCGGGGCAATTCTCCATCGGGTCATGCAGAAAATGGGTGGAAGAATCTTTGCTTACAAAAACTCGGAAAGAGGTTATATGGCTCAATTGGGTCCCGATTAAAGTTAGATGCTTCTTGTGGAGGTTATTCCAATACCGTATTCCTGTGGCAACTTCGATCGTGGTCCGGGGGGTTAAAGTTTCATCGCCAGGTTGTGCTTTATGTTGGCTGGAAACTGAAGACGAAGACCATCTTTTCATACGCTGTCCAATGGCATGGGAAACATGGAAGTGGGTTTCTAATTGGCTCCAATTCGACATGTCGGGTATTGGTTCGGTGAAGGATTTGGCTGCCCAAATACACAACTCACGTGGCAATTGCAAGGTGAATAAGATCAGAATTCTAATCTCCTACTGCACGTTATGGGTAGTTTGGTTAACAAGGAATAGGTAGATTTTCTCGAACTCAAGAAGAAGAGTGGATAACATGGTGGAAGACATCAAGATCATGTCATACAAATGGCTGGAGAATAGAGGGAAGATCCAAGGTACCAAATGGGAAATATGGGCTCAAAACCCCCTGTTCGGGTTCGGATAGTGGCAATTGTCCATTTGGTCGTTCGGTTATTTTTTTTTGTTTTGATATAGTAGTTTTGGTCGATTATTGGTGCATTTAGCTACGGCTGTTTTCTTAAGTGGTGACTGTTATTGGGGTTTTGCTAGTTCCCCGCTAGCTTTCTGAGTTATCTCATTGTTTCCGTTCAAAAAAAAAAGAGTGACTCGATACGATATTCAAGTTAGAAGTGAACTATACGGATTTTGTGATCTATTGTTGTTTCTATACATGGTTCTGGTGGAAAGAAAACTTAAAACATGCTTCTAAATCTTCGGTTATACAATTGAGCATTTGCATTAGGCTGGTTTTAGTGTTTTTAAGGAGAGAGGGAGGATGGACGTTCTTATGTAAAAACGCTCGAAAACGGGTTTTGTGAGAGAGGGAGGAGGAGAGGATGCATGTTTGGTGCGTGGACACGTTTTAGTGACCTTTAAAATATTAGGGTTTATTTGTGTTTAGCCCATGGGCCCAAGATAGGACTTAGGGTTTCCAGTTTGCCTATATATCAAGGGTTTTCTTCCATTGTAAAATACAAATACAACATTCAGACATTATTTCACAGTTATTTTTACATGGTATTAGGTACAACACAAACCCTAGATAGGGCGTTCTTCGGTTTCTGCTAGCTGTTCCAGTTCTCCGGTTACGGTACTATTCTTCCCGAAGCTATTGTTCACCAGGAAGTTACTGTTCACGACTCGGCACTGTTCACCGGAATGTTACCGTTCACATTAACGTTCCAGCCGAGATGGTTTCCTGCTCCTGATCCTATTCTGGCTCCTATTTGGATTTCCTGCTTCGGTTTCATGTTCCTGCTATGTTTAAGATTACTCCCCCTGTTCCGGGTCCTGTTCATGCTCCTATTCCTATCCCGGATTCCTGCTCCAGTTTCATGTTCCTGTCTCGGTTTCCTGTTCGAGCATGTCCCGTTTTCCTCCGATCCTATCCTGGTTTTTTGTTCCAGTTTCCTGCTCCTGTTCCAGTTCAAGATTGCTGCTGTATTCCTGTCTAAGTTCTAGTCCCAGATTCTCGTTCATGTTTCTAAATTTTATTTGCAACGAGTTGGGATTGATTAGCATCTCTACTTCAACTTGAGGAGGGGTGTTATATACAGTTCTTAGGGTTTATTTGTGTTTAGCCTATGGGCCCAAGATAGAACTTAGGGTTTCTACTTTTTCTATATTTTGAGAATTCCCCTTCATTGTAAAATACATTATTTAGAGAGATTATTTTGTTAGGTATCAAGAGTCGTTAACGCAGCGGAATCACACACACGCACACTATCGATAAACAGAAAAGTAGAAGACACGAGAATTATAGTGGTTCAGCCCCAATTGGCCTACGTCCACTTTGCAACTAGGGTTCTTTATTATTAGGTGCTCAAGGAATACAATTACATCATAGGGATATATATAATACCAAGATTAGGGTTAATTAAATAAGGCAATAACTTAATCAACAAGAAATAGAACCAAGCAACCCTAAGGCTGCCGCTAGCTCTGATCTTGTTCTTTCAGCCTTAATAGGCCCAAGGGGCCCAGCCGCAGATGGCCCAAATCAGCCCAGGCCCACCGGGGCCATTTGGCCCAGTTCGGCCCAATAAGCCTTCACACCCAACAATCTCCCACTTGAAGGCTTTGCTCAATCCACAAACACCATCCAAGTAATCCTCGATCCAGTAATTCCAGTATCCTCCATATCCAAAGTCTCCCGAGCCTTCAGTCCCCATAAACAAGCTCAGACTTCATCAATTTCCCCCTAGTTGCAACCCCCCCTCTCATCATGTACATGAAGGGGCAGTAAGCTCCAACTCATTCTCTATCTCAACTGGTTTGCACGATCCACCAGTTCCAGAGATAACCCGAGAACCACCACTCTCCTCCTTTAGCAAGACTTCCATAGGAGAGATTTTCACAGTCGGACTACCGATCTTCAAAACCCATCGTTGTTTTGTAACTGTACCCGGAACACGCCCCATGCTCCCACTGTCACCAAACCCCTGACCCGGTTTTGACCTTCGACCCCGCTCAGCTTGAATCACCTTGGCACCAGGCTCCCCTCTTGCAAATTGAACCTTCTTTCGCCTCTTTGATTCAGCGAACCTAACTTTGTTTTGAGGGACGGTCATACTTCCCTCAGCAGGTACCTCCACCATGTATAAAGAACCTCGCCTGTTTCCACGAGCAATTACCAGATTACCTTTAGTTACCTTCCACTTGCCTCCACCAAACTTTACTTCTAGTCCATGTTTATCCAGCTGACCGACAGAGATAAGCTTACTCTTCAAAGCTGGAATAACCCTGACATTCTTCAAGTTCCATGTGGTTCCCAAAGAAGTAACCAAATTCACGTCACCCATGCCCGTAACATCAAGAACATCACCATTAGCTATTCGTACCTTCCCAAAGTTACCAACCTTTAAATTCTCCATCGTCTCCCCGCTGTGCATCGCGTGAAACGAAGAACCAGAATCCATAACCCAAGAATCTGTAGAAGACTCTACACAGCAAACCAAAACATCATCATCAGATTCCTCATTTGCCTGAACCGTGTTTACCTGCCTTTTGCCCTCATTCTTCCCAGACTCTTCCTTATTCCTTCTTGGACACTGACTTTTCACATGCCCAACTTCATTGCAGCTCCAACACCTCACATTTTTCCGAGCTCTAGACGAACTCCTTCCCCTACTCCCATTGCTCCTGTTATTTTCCCTTCCTCTGCCCACATTGAATATATCAAAAGACGAAGATCCTCCACTAGTGTTCCTCCGGCGAATATCCTCACCTAGAATACTATCCCGGACCACGCTAAACTTCAAATTCCCAGCTCCACCAGAATTAGTGATCGCCGTCACATAACCTGACCAGCTGTCAGGCAAAGAGGATAACAGTATCGCAGCTTGAGTATCATCATCAAGCTTTGTCCCAACGGTCGATAGCCTGGACAAAATTGAATTTATATTATTTATGTGATCAGGCACCGAGCTTCCCTCATTCATCCTCATCATGAATAACTCTCTTAACAGGAACACTCTATTACCGGCAGACGGCTTTTCATACATGTTTGACAGAGCCGTCATCATACCATAAGCCGTGGTTTCCTCTTTGATATTGAACGCTACGCTCCTCGTCAAAGCTAGTACAATCTTACATCTCGCCTTTTTGTCCTTAGTGTTCCAAACCACTTCGTCAGCCTTACTTATTCCATCCGGTTTTTCTGCCAATACCATCTCCAAATCGTTTTCACCGAATAACGGCTCTATTTGCATCTTCCACCATGCAAAATCAGTCCCGTTAAACTTTTCGATTCGAATTTTCCCGTCTTCAGCCATTGCAAACGAGAATCAGAAAAAAATAAAAAAAACCAAAATTAAGAAAGTCCACCAACCGAAGTCAAGCAACCTCCAAAGAAACCCTAAACCCTGAAACACCCGAACCGGCGCTTCACCTGCAAAACCCGTGACCAGCAGCAACTTCAAGGGTTCAAGAAACCAAACCCTAATCGCAAGATCACAAAAAAAACCGAACAGCCCCTTTTCCTGTCTCCCCACTTGCGCCAAACTCCAAGGGTTAGTGTAACCCTAATCGACGATGACCAGTAACCCCTTAGACAGGCTGCAATCAGCCGACTAGCAACAAATAACAATGGGACAGCCCTTGAGGTTTTATCGAACAGCAGAAAAAAAACTAAACCGAACCGAAAAATTCCAGCAGTACTGTTCACGCCGGAAGTACTGTTCTGCCGGAATCACTGTTCACGCCGGAAGTACTGTTCTGCGGAATCACTGTTCACGGCGGCGGTACTGTAGCAGCAGATTCGAACAGTAGCAGCTTTCTCGAACAGCCTTTCCTCACCTTCTTCGCGATTGAAACAGTGCAGAAACCGTGTATAACAACGAACCTGGCTCTGATACCACTTGTTAGGTATCAAGAGTCGTTAACGCAGCGGAATCACACACACGCACACAATCGATAAACAAAAAAGTAGAAGACACGAGAATTATAGTGGTTCAGCCCCAATTGGCCTACGTCCACTTTGCAACTAGGGTTCTTTATTATTAGGTGCTCAAGGAATACAATTACATCATAGGGATATATATAATACCAAGATTAGGGTTAATTAAATAAGGCAATAACTTAATCAACAAGAAATAGAACCAAGCAACCCTAAGGCTACCGCTAGCTCTGATCTTGTTCTTTCAGCCTTAATAGGCCAAAGGGGCCCAGCCGCAGATGGCCCAAATCAGCCCAGGCCCACCGGGGCCATTTGGCCCAGTTCGGCCCAATAAGCCTTCACACCCAACATATTTCACAGTTACTTTTGGGTGCTTTAAAATCGAATTGCATTAAAAACCAATTTGAATTCGAGTTGATTTGATTCGAATAAATAAAATATATATATAATTCAATGTAAAATGCTCATATTTTTTAAATTATATATATAAAATAAAAATAAAAATTATATATATAATTCGAATTCAAATCTTGTAGTTACATGTTTATTTGTTTACAAGTTTACGGGTTTACATGCTTACAAGTTATAATTTTACAAAACATGTTATATCTGTGTACGTACTCTTTTCCCAATTCCGTACTCTTTCAACCAAGTCTTTCCCTTCCTGTGAGGAGCACCACATGCCATCATTGTGACAAAATAGTGTGGCACCAACCGTGACGATGAGTTGAGATCACGACATCTTCCAATTTACTCTAGAACATGAGATTTGGAGGTGTATGGACCGATCCTAGGACATGAGATATATCTGTTTAGTGGATAGTTTGTATAAAATGCCCATACCCTATCTCACTGGTTCGCGGTTTGGGTTCTGTTAGTTTATGTTAAGGTAAATTACGATTATGATTGTGGGGTACATCTGTATGAAATGATATGATTTGAATTTGATATATCTATAGTTGAAAATATTAATCGATTTTGAAAACTTAAACCCTTTCCACTAAAAATAAAAATTATCTGATTTTGTTACCATCTATCCGCTCACTGGGCAATTTGTTCAGGCATATTTTTTTGTTTTTCCTTATTGTGCGTCAGGTTATGAAGACTATCGGGGTCGGGACATTGAAGAGTGCTCGAGAGTTTAAAAAGGACAAATATTTTAATTACTTAGACTTCGTATTTCTTATTAAGTTGTTAAACCAACATTTTAAGCATTACGGAATTATGTTAGAGATCTGACTTCTGTAAAGGTGACACATCAGCCCCAATCCGGGGTAGGGTCTTACATGACCTATGATGGAGAAGGGTTGTGATTGCTCTAAAATCACTCTCCTTTTTATTTTATTTTATTTTATTTTATTTTATGTTTTAGTTAACTCTAGAAGGAGATGGAAAACAGAACTTGTACAAACTTTGATCAGTCATTCATGCCTTAAATCATATCTTGCACATCTTACAACAATTTTATAGGTTGTTGCTTAAATTTGTTTAATACATTACTAATTAATTACTTCAATTTTAATTATGCAACAAAACATCATTCATGAAAATCGGGTAGACAGTAAGCATTTATCCACTGCAGGCGGATATAGTGCTGCGAGGGTACAATGGCTGGAATTCCCGACGTGCTATCGAGGTCCTTGACCAAGTTTTTCCAAAGGTAAATCTTTGACAACCACTTGAATCTTTTGTCTTTCTAATACAGTAAAACAGTATTATTGATGATTAAACATCGATTATATTATTTGTTTGAACTTTGAAGCATTTTCTTTATGTTGGGAAATGGGATGCATGCAAGGTGCAACCCAACACAGCAATAACGTCTTGCGTCCATCAAGGCGCACAAGCACAAATTCCGGCAAAAAACCGGTCTGAAACTGTTAAAACTTGTTAAAAACATCTAAAAATGACCTGGAACCAACCTAAACCTAAAAATGGTCCGGAATACACATGTACCTTCTTTTGCCTCGGGCCCTCGCTGTTTAAGCACCTTGCGCCTAGGCGACGGGCTCACCTTTTGCGCCTTGAGTACGCCTTGAGCTTTTGACTACTATGATTCTTATACAGTTAGCTGTGCTATGAGTTATGAATATAATGGTTTTGTTTTATTATCATGTAGGATGCTTCTAGTCAGCCTTCACTGATCATTGTTTACTTTGGTGGTAATGATTCAATGGGACCTCACTCATCTGGTCTAGGCCCCCATGTTCCTCTTCCTGAATATATTGAAAACATGAGAAAAATTGCTACATATCTGCAGGTACCATTTCTGCACAACATGTTTCTTTCAAAAATTTGTGAATGAACTTGTGTAGTATTTCACCATAAATAAATTTCTACTTTTAGAACGTCCTCCATCCGAATTTCAACTGAACTTTAGGAACTACAATCTCTTTACATTTTTTGGAACTGATTATCAGAAAACGACTTGAAATTGTTACAACCAGTTTTTAATGTTTGAATAATCACATTTCTACCAGTTATATGATTTTTTGGGCATTCTTTTAACTAAGTTGGGAGGCTTTTACTCCCATTTCACAAAATATCTAACTTTTCATAAAGATGTTCTTTTTGGTCATTTTATATATCAAGTTCTTAAATAATCCGAATATGTGAAACACTCAAACATGTAATTATCTGATTGTTACGACTTCAAATAACAAAAACACATCCAAACGCTATCTTCTACAAACCTGTTTGATATAATTATTTAATATCACATAATCACTTTCAAAAGGCACATCCAAACACTATCTTCTACAACATGTTGTATAACAACAGATTATTTGATACGGTTATTCAATATCACAATCACTTTCAAAAAAGCACGTCCAAACACATCCTTAACACTCACACAAATATGAAAATCAGGGGCTTTCAGACACAACTCGTATACTTTTCCTCACTTGCCCACCTGTCGATGACGTCAGACTTTGTGACGACACAAGGTACTTTTATTAGTAATTTTGTTTCTTCCTTAATTTTCTATTCTAGTAATACATTTAAAACTCGTGACCTGTCATGTAAAAACAGCTCAATATGTAGCGGACTAGATAGAACAAGTGAGTTATGCCGGACTTATTCAGATGCTTGTGTAGAGCTGTGCAATGAGATGGGAATAAAAGTTGTTGATCTTTGGACTGCAATTCAGAAACGAGATGATTATTTGACTTGCTTTACGTAAGCATTCTTGCCTATTATAATCCTTTTCCACTTCTATTTTATTATTGTAAATATTATTTGACCATGCCAATGAACCAAGAAAGAACAAATTCAAATTGTTCAAATCTTAATTGTCAAGTAGTAAAAATTCTAGAGGTGGAAAATGGGCGGGTCGGAAACACTTTGTTGTCAAAGAAAAATTATTTTTTTGTATATACAATTACTGTGTCGAATATGATTACAAATGGTATTATATTAATAACTGAAGGGGTTAGATAACCCTTTTAGAAAATCTATCCAAGGACCAAATGCGTTTTGGCATAGTTAATAGTGAGGACCATATACGTAATTTCTCAAAAAACAAGGATCAAAAGTGAAATATGGCCTTACCACATGGACAATCCGTGTAATTTCCTCTATTATTATTATCTAATTAATGTTTAAAAATAGCAATTTAGGAGGTTTTATGCATTTGAAATACACTTTGGGTGCTTTTCGAGTTTTGACCCGTTTCCTCCAATTTTAATTTTTTAACCATTGATTGTAAAAAATACTTGCCGAAATCAACTGTTTTTCCAGGGATGGGGTGCATTTATCAGGTGAGGGCAGCAAGATAGTTGCTGAGGAGATTCTAAAGGTGCTTAAAGAAGCAGAATGGAAACCGAGTCTACACTGGAAATCTATGCCCACCGAGTTTTCAGAAGACTCACCCTATGATTTAGTCTATTCGGATGGCAAAACGACCTTAAACCCGTCCGATTGGACTTTCCACAGAGAAATACAGTGGGACTAGAAAGACGATATCATTCATAACTGCAGAACACGCGCATTCGACTGTAAGCAATCGAATACTTTCTATTGCAATAACTGAGATTTGTACCCATGATGTTTAATCTGGTTCATTGTACTTCTTTTTATGCTTATATTACAACCTTCTAATGCAACATCTACATGTAGCATTGCCCATAAGATTCCTTGCTTACTGCATACCACAATACATAATGTTCCTGCTGAAAAAGCTTGTGCCATATGTTTATGAGGTTTATTATACTCTTGGTTTATTACATCTGTGTTTGATTGCTCAGTTAGTTATAAGTTAGAATTTATTTAAAAGGGTAATTGTTAAAAATACTATATATTTTCACAAAAAGGAAGTTTATTTTTTGAACGGTTAACTCTAACACCCTCTAATCCTACTCTTAAATATACACATTTCTTTACTATGGACTACAACCCTCAACCATTTGGAGAGATACCTTTTCTACACATAAATGTGCCGCTAGTTTTATGCTCAATCATGCATTATAATTACCCAACAATATATAATTACGCTGAACCCACAATTTTGTAACTATAATAATGCATAGTAGTCACACGACCTATATTGATATTCATATAAGCACAAAATGTAATAGCGTGCTGATAAAAAACATTATGAAATGACACAACCTAATTAAGGGATATGTAATAATGTGCTGATAATCACGCATGTAATTTTTCAACCGTTTAAACATTTTTTTAAAATTGTTTTTCTATAATATAATAATACTGTATTCAAATCAAAGATAATAAAATTCTTGATTTTGTGGTACTTTTTTTTAAATAATATAAAATTTATTTACATTTAAAAACTACTAGAACCGGTAAAAAATCAAAAAAGAGGTTTTCTCCATTTTTACCCTTTTTCATCCATTTTTTTTCCTTTTATTATTTACGATCTTACCATCGTCTCTGTCTTAACCGTAAAAAAGGTAAATGGTGCGATCGATTTCACATTTTTGGCATGCAAATACATTTTATTGTTTAATACTTGTTTTATATAATATTATCGTATAATTTTGTTAGATGCATTCAATTGATGCAAGTAAGTATTTGATGAAATACCAACGAGCGTTTGGCCCAACGTTATGCGGGTAATTAATAGGTGCTCCCTCCCTTAGAGATCGAGAGTTCAAATCATGCGAAAGACAGATTAGGTGGATTTAGGTGTAGATTAGGAGCCGTTAAAAAAAGTATTTGATGAAAGAGTTAATTACATAAAAGGTCCTGTGGTAAGGTAATATTATGGATTGGTGTATGGTAGCGGGTAACATAAGAGGCCACTGGATTGGATATCCGTTAAGTTTTGGCATTAACTTTTTAAAAGTGACCGTTTTACCCTTTTGTTAAAAAAATATATAGTTACCCAACCGGCCAACCCCCCTTTAGTCATCATCTCCGGCCACTCCACCATATCTTGCCATCATCTTCGGCCGCTCCACCATCTCTGGCCATTCACTAGTGACAATCCCTGCTTTATTTGTTTTTCCAATTGCACTTACATTTACAATTGCAAAATCAAAAGTAATAGGAACAAAACCAAAATCAAAAGTAAACAATTATCAAAATCAAGAACCACATATTCGCCATTGATGAGCTCTGAATTCACCTATAAAAATTCAATCTTCTTTTCCGGCTCCTCTACAACCACTGCCGGCCACCATAACCACCAATGAGAGATCGAGCGAGAGAGGGACGAACAGGGGCGGACTTAGTAAGGCCGGGAGGGGTTCACCGGAACCCCTGAGTTTCTAAATTTTAATAGAACGCTATAGAAAAAAATGGGGTGAACCCCTATGATTTTAATTTGATGAATAAAACAAAAATGTTTTTTAAAATATAGGATGGAAGATGTTTAAAACTCGTAGGGAACAACTCTCGGTAGTTTTTTTTAATTTGTAAAGACTATTTTATTTATATTATGTGTTTTTTAATTTCTAATGACGATGTTTTTTATTATTGTATCGTATTTTTATTATGTGATGAACCTTACTCGACCCGAACCATCGAACCGACCCAAAAATTTTTATGTCTGACCCTATGAAATTGGATCATCTAAAAACGGTGAAACCCTTGAAAAAATTCCTGGATCCGCCACTGGGAACGAAGAGAAATCGCACATCACAACCCTTATCTTGCACAGTGTCGCCTTGAAAATCAGCCTACTCTTCTTTTCTTTTTGAATCATTCGTCTGTAAAATGTTGATATGAGGTTTTGTTAATTCATTCCGCGACATATCATCTCTGATTCGTTTCTGTTCGATATTTCACAAGCTGCAAATCATTGATCTCTAACCCATCTGAAGTCGATGGCGGCGGATATGAACTTGGTGGTGTATGATGTCGATGGTCGTGGGTTTGGGCTTGGGGGGTTAGGATACATATAAGATAATGAAAGAGTTGGGTATGTGGGGATGGAGTGAGGGTTGTAATTGTCTTTTTAAGTGAGAGTGTAATTTGGTAATTTCGTAAATGAACATTCATGTAAAGGCCTTTTATTTTACCCTCTGTCATACGCATACCTAGGCCCGGCAAACTCTACGGGTCAGCGGATTCAGGTCACGTGTCATAACGGGTTTGGGTCAGAATGAGTTCGGGTTAATACGGGTTAGAAGCAAAATGACTTCGGGTCAAAACTGGTTTGGAGCAAAATAAGTCCGGGTCAAAACGGGTCGTTTAAAAAAACTATCAATTTGGTACGGGTCAAAACAGGTTCGGCCAATACGGTGGGAGGTGGCGGCATGGCGGGTGGCAGTGGGGGAGCGGCGGCGAAGCGTGGTGGCGGTGGGCGGGTGGGGGTGGTGGCGGCGGCGGATGCGGGTGGAGGCGTTGGTGGTGGCGGCGGGTGGCGTTGGTGGGGCGGCGGTTGGCAGCAGAGATAGCAGGGGTGGGGGTGACAGTGTTTTTTGTGGGGGGTGGGGTAACCCATATGCACTATTTTTAAGTTAACAAGTTTTATAATATTTGATCATTTTGATCTGTTGACTAATTTAAGGTGATCCAAATTAACCCGTTGAATATTTGAGGTGACCCAAATTAACCCGTTGACTAATTTAAGGTGACCCAAATTAACCTATTGACTAATTTGAGGTTACCCAAATTAACCCATATTCAATTGATTTTTACCCAAATAAACTTATTCTTTGAAGAATAAGTCAAGATTGTCACCTATAGTCTTACATGTAATTTTTCAAAACTAGGGATTCAATCCATAATATGACCTCATCACAGCAGGAATTTTTTTCAGGAGGTTCACTGTTTTTAGATGCTCCAATTTCATAGGGCCGGACATAAAAAATTTTGGTTCGGTTCGGTTGTTCGGGCCGAGTAAGGTTCATCACACACACGTATCATTCTACCTTCATCCCTATCCAAAATAACAACAAATTTTTAATCTTTTCAATCTCTTCAAGATTCTAACTTCTGGGTCTTCATCAACACATTGTTCCACTCCAAATTCACATATCAAAATTTGATCTTGATTAATTTTTAACTTTTTAAGAGGTTAACCCTATATCTTTTTAAGGGTTTACCCCAGTTTTTCTATATAGCTTTGTACTATAATTTCGAAGCCCGTGAGGTTCCGATGAACTCCCCCCAGCCCTATGTAGATCCGCCAATGCACCACATGACCTTTTATGTAATTAACTCTGGATGAAATAGAAAGGTGGTTCAGTGCTAACAAATGTGACCCAACTTAAAAAAAGGAAAAAAAAATAATTTCATATATATATCCTTACAAACTTGAAAAATATCATATATACTTAACAAAAAGTAAAAATATCATATTACCCTTACAAACATTTAATAATATCATATATACCCATTTCATTAAAAATAATTTTAGAAATGACCAGTTTACCTTTATTTCTCTAAAACTTTCAAATTTCATATTTACCCATATTTAACTTTGAAATTTCATATTTATTTATTTTTAACTTTAGAATTTTATATTTACCCATAAACAATAGTTTTCTAAAAATATTATATTTAGTTATCTCGTTTTTTTTATAATTTTACCAATTTTCTTTTATAGTATTCATACATCAAACATAGCAATTTTCTTTTATAGCATTAATAACTTTCTCGCAATCGTTCATTTTGAATCGATGCCTTCTGAATGCGTTTCGAGAATCACGATGGTCGACATCAAGAACATGAGAACAAGTGATCTTTTACTTATGAGATAAAACTAAAAAAATTAAGTTATAAAAATTATACAATGGATAAGGATAGAATTATCATAAAGCATAAAAATATTTAAATTAAGTATATATGATATTTTTAATTTTGACCCATGCTTACAGGGCCTATATGAAATTATTATTATTATTTTTTTAAAAGACACTCTTAATTTCTACGGAAGTTGGACTAAAAAAAATAAAAAAATAAAAGAAAAAGAGAAAAAAAACCCTATAATCTTGATGTTCTAGAGATATATATGAAATTTCCCAAAAAAGGAAAACATGTCCTAATCATATATTTATCTCTAATCAACAAAAGGAAAATCCAGCAATGGTCGGACCACAGAGGCCGCAGATTGTATTGTTTGGATCATCAATTGTTCAACACAGTTTCAGCAATGATGGTTGGGCCGCCATTCTTGCCGACGTCTACGCTCGTAAGGTATTTCTACTTTTCACTTATTCTCATGAAATTCCTCCTGATCAAACTTTGATTAGTCATTCATGCCTTGAATCATATTTTGCATATCTATTTCATATCTTGTTGCTTAAATTTGTTTACTACATTATTGATTAGTTACTTCACTTTCTATTCTATTTTTTTTAGAGCATTTAAAATAATTTGGTGATAAAAATAAATGTTAAAAAAATATGATAATCTGGAAATGAAAGGATGTTTGAAAAAAGATGTAGCATTCGAGAGAAAATAAATATTTTTAAAGGATGAGTGAAAATCTTATGCTGATAGACATAATGTTTAGGCCTTACTTTGCTTTCTTTATATTTGAGGGTATCTATCTCCTTCCTATTTATATATACCTATTGTAACCTATCATAATCAATAAAAACACTTTTCACTCCAAAGGTTTGTCTTGGTATCAGAGCAGCCAAGAAAACCAAAAGGTCTGCCAAAAAGAAAAATGCCCAGACCTTTCCGGCGGCTTCTTCCAACCTCCGCCTCTGCTTCTCCTCCTTCTTTCTGCCCTAAACCCAATCTTCTCCCATGGCAATGATTCAGGCCTTCACAAGTGTTGAGAAAACAGCCCATGACTCTCACAAATTCGCCTTCAAACTCTCACCCACCAACTACGGGTCCTGGAAGGCGATGATCCATCCTTTTTTAGTTACTAACAACTTATTCGACTACATAGATGGCACGGTCCGCTGCCCTCTACCGAAAACAACAGCAACAACTCCATCCGTTGATAATCCCAGTTATTTTCATTGGATCTCCAATGATGCCCACGTACGTATGATCGTTATCTCCACAGTCTCGGAAGCCTCCTTTCAACATGTTCAAGGCCTCACATCTAGAGAATTATGGCTATCCCTTGAACGAGCCTATGCACCAAACAACTCCTCTAAGGAATATACTCTTAAAACTCAGCTTTTGAAGATCGAGATGAAAGGGGATGAAACATCCGCGTCCTATCTCGGTCGTGCCCAGGAATACGCCACTGCCTTGGCCAACATTGGTGAACCGTTTAAAGACAAAGACTTGGTCATGCTTGCTATCGCCCGCCTTCGCGAAGAATACAATGGCTTAAAAGCGAATCTCTTGGCTCGTTCACCACCCATCACTTTTGATGAATTACATGGCCTGCTCAGTGATCATGATTTTATGCTCCATCGCCATGTCCAGGTTCCACCACAGTCCTTCACTGCTGCGACTCTCGGCTCCCTCCTAAAAACCCCTGCCCCACCACAGTCCCAGTTCACCGATTTACAGCAGACAGCAGCCCAGTTTGGGTACCAACTCAGCCAACTTATCTCTCAAAACACCCAGCCCTAGGCCTTTTATGCTAATCGCCCATCCAATAATTACCGGGGCAACCGATGTGGCAATTACCATGGAAATTCACGTGGGAATAATTTCAGAAATCGGGATGACACTCGTGGACCAGGAACTCAGAATCGTCCGCAACAGTTTGCATGGTCCTCCACCCAAAACACTGTCTACGGTCACTGCAGCCGCTGTGGCATTGGCCACATCCCCTCACAATGTCCAACTCAGTCAGGCTCTTCCCCGACCTGGGCCCCGTCTCAGGCAAACTATGCTAATTTTTCGGATCATGGATCACAGCCCGCCTCATCCTGGTTTCCCGACACTGGGTCCAACAGCCACGTCACACCGGATCTAACAAGCCTGGATAACTCTGAGGCATGCCATGGCTCTCACTCTCTCCACGTTGGTAACGGTAATCCTCTTCCCATTTTCTATATTGGTTCCTCCAAGTTCTACTCTCCAAACAAACTGTTTAACTTATCTAATGTCCTTCATGTACCAGAAATAAAAAAGAATCTATTATCTGTTCAGCAGTTTTGTAGCGACAATAACGTTTTCTTTGAATTTCACTCGTCTTTTTTTGTTGTTAAGGACGAGTCTAAAGGAGATTAGGGTAAAAGAATTCTGAATCTATTGACCGAACATATTACATCCCTTATATAGGGAGAGAGCAATAACAAATCTAGCACAATTCTAGGTAACAAACCTAGCACAATTCTAGGAAACAGAATATTCTAAATAAATTACAAATATACGTGATTGTATATTCAATGCATAATTATCGGCTAAGACACCCCCGCAGTTTGAGCGGGAGGAGGACAAACGCTCAAGCTGGACCGGAAAGACTGAAAAAGTTGCTTTGACAAGCCCTTGGTGAAAATGTCTGCGTATTGAAAAGCTGCTGGAACATGGAGTACTCGTATGTCACCAACCCGAACCTTGTCACGCACAAAGTGTATATCGATTTCGATATGTTTCGTCCTCTGGTGTTGTACTGGGTTGTTAGACAAGTATACGGCTGAGATGTTATCACAATAGATCACCGAAGCTTGCCGAAGAGGAGTATGTAGTTCCAGTAACAGGTTGCGGATCCAAGTTGCTTCAGCCACAGCATTAGCGACACCTCTGTATTCAGCTTCGGCACTGGATCTTGAAACTGTAGGCTGCCGTTTAGATGACCAGGATATCAAGTTATCGCCGAGGAAGACACAATATCCGGAAGTGGACCTTCGAGAGTCCGGGCACCCTCCCCAATCAGCGTCCGAATAAGCAATCAAAGAATGTGTAGGTGACTTAACAATACGAATACCATACTCAAGAGTTCCCTGTAGGTACCTGATAATCCGTTTGAGAAAGGCAAAATGGGAATCCCGTGGTTCGTGCATGAATAAGCAGATTTGTTGTACATCATAGGATATATCAGGGCGGGTAAACGTGAGATATTGTAAAGCACCTGCCAGGCTACGGTAAAGGGTTGGATCTCCAAATAAATTGCCATCAGTAGTACTCAGTTTAGCGGCCAAATCAACTGGTGTGGTACACGGTTTACAGTCAGTCATGGAGGCACGAGCAATGATATCTTTGGCATACTGAGATTGGGAGAGAAACATGCCATTTGGAATGCGAGACACCTTGATGCCCAGAAAATGATGAAGACTACCAAGATCGTGTTAGGAACAGCGTGGCGCAGCGGAATCAACACACACACATGCACAAACGATAATCATGCGGTACAGAAAAATAAACGACACAAGAATTTTACGTGGTTCGGTCCCAGTGGGGGACCTACATCCACGGGCTGCAACTAGGTTATTTCATTAAGCTCAAAGGCACACAGATTACAATTACAACATAGGGTATTTATAGATTAAAACTAGGGTTCCTAACTTGTTCTCCAAGTTAGGCCCAAACCGTAGAGATAGGCCCATTAGGGCCGGCTAACCCTAATTAGGGCCGGCTGCCTCTAAACGAGACTCCACACCTAACAATCTCCCACTTGGAGGCTCGAGCAATCCTCAATCCACCATCCAAGCAGACACTATACCATTAACTCCAGTAATCTTCAATAACAGAAATCCTCCAAGCCTCCGGTTCTAAGAACAAGCTAACACTTCACTATTAGAAGTTTCCAAGCCTCCAGCTCCCAAGAACAAGCTAAGATTTCAAATAACAAAAGTCCTCCAAGCCTTCAGTTCCCATAAACAAGCTAAGACTTCAATCCAATCCTCCTAGTTGCAGCAGCCAACTCCTCAATTACCAGAAGAGCCCGTTGAAGCTCCCCCTAGCTCCAACCCAGCAGTCATCACTGACCCAGCCATGGCAAAACCCGCCATTGACTCATCCTCAATCTCAACCGGCACCTACTCACTCGAACTACCGACTCCAGAGACTTCCAGAGGAAACACCACTCTCCAACACCTGCAAGAACCGAGGAGAGATTTTCCATTCGGAAATTCGGTCGTCAAAACCCAACGGTGTTTTGAACTGTACCCAGAACACGCCTCGTGCTCCCACTGTTCTCAAAACCCCTGACCTGGTTTAAACCTCTGAATGCACTCAGCTGACATCCCCGTGGCTCCAGGATTCACTCTTGCAAAATGAATCCACTTAGCTCTACCCGATGCAGCGAGCCAAGACTGTACTACTCGGAAGTTGGTTCCTTTCTTCCGGCGATACATAAACCTGTACCTTCCCAAAGTCTTCAGTTAGATTCACCAATACTTCACTACAGTGGGTAACACGAAATGAAGTATACCAGAATCTCGAACCCAAGAGTCTTCACTGCCTTCACTGAGTCCCAATGCATCAACCCAGACACATTCTCAGAAGCAAAATTTACCATATTTGACATGGACTCTAAAGAATGTCCCACACCTCACGCAGCTCCACCAAGTCAACTATGCTCAGCTCCCACTGTCCCTGTTATCCCATACCATGCCAAATGTCGTACCACTGATCACCACCGAACAAGAAACAACTTCACAGTTCTAGACCAGCTAACCGGCAAACGGTTATAACAACAGCAGAGCTTTCATGAAAGCAAACGGTACCAAGGATTCTGTGATCGTACACCCGATCGGCTAACCCTAACCGAAAAATCTTTCAACCGAGCAATATCACCTGACTTCCTTTTTATTTTCACTTATGTCGTCACCAGCACACCAGAACCGGAATACTTAAAACCCAAAGCATTCCAAACCTGCTGGTTCCATTTTCACCGGTTTTATCCCACAGTACCACACTCAAGTTCTTTTGACAAAACCAACCAACCGAAATCCAAACCGCCAAACCTTCGATTACACCCATCCCGTCTTCAGCTATAAATAGCAAACAAGAAACAAATCGAAACAGTGAAACAAACACAGCAATGGCACGGGCCTGAACTTGACGGATCTTCTACCGAACATTGTCAAATGACCGATTTGCTCCTGCAATAAATCTCGCAGACAAATCTAAACCCGATACTGAATTTCACATAACCCGGTTCCCCAATTAATAGTTGATAATAAACAGTCAAAAAAACCCGAACTGAAACAAAAACTTTAACCTTTTACCCGGCGAATCCAAGAGTTTAAACCAAAAACTCTAATCAGCCGCTTCTAGAGTTTCAATCCGGTACTCAATCAAACCTTTTTATACCCGCGATACCAGAAAACCCGAGACTCCTGACCCAACGCTTCACCTGCAAACCCGAGTGAAACCAGCAACTCCAAGAGATCCAAAATAGGAACTCTAATTGCAAAATACTCCAAAAACAGCCCCGAAACAGCCCTGTTTTCCTTCAAAACAACCCGGTTTTCTTTCCCCTTTTGCGCAACCTAAACCCTAATTCCAGCGGCCCAAAAACAAGAAACCAGGCTGCAAATCAGCCCTGGAACAGCAGCAGCAGAAAAAAAAAGAAAAAAAATTCTGTTGGTACTGTTTATGCCGGAAAACACTGTTCACGCTTGCCGGAAAACACTGTTCACGCTTGCCGGAAAACACTGTTCAAGCCGGGAAACACTGTTCACGCCGGAAACACTGTTCACGACGGCGACGGTACTGTAGCGGCGGCGACGGTACTGTAGCAGCAGATCTGAATCAACCCTCGATCAGCCTCTACCCTTTTTTCTCGATCGAAAACCGTGCAGACCGTGTGTAAACAACGAGCCAAAGCTTTGGTACCACTTGTTAGGAACAGCGTGGCGCAGCGGAATCAACACACACACATGCACAAACGATAATCATGCGGTACAGAAAAATAAACGACACAAGAATTTTACGTGGTTCGGTCCCAGTGGGGGACCTACATCCACGGGCTGCAACTAGGTTATTTCATTAAGCTCAAAGGCACACAGATTACAATTACAACATAGGGTATTTATAGATTAAAACTAGGGTTCCTAACTTGTTCTCCAAGTTAGGCCCAAACCGCAGAGATAGGCCCATTAGGACCGGCTAACCCTAATTAGGGCCGGCCGCCTCTAAACGAGACTCCACACCTAACAGATCGGTCATGGCAAACTCTCCCGAGAGTGTTTTGATGATGCTTGCTAGCAAAGTGTCATTTGAAGCTGTCAAAACGATGTCATCCACATATAGAAGAAGGTAGGCGACATTGGAAGGACCCTGATTGTAAATAAATAAAGAGCTGTCGCATTTGCTGCTGATGAAACCATGTGAGGTAATGTAGGTTGCAAACCGAGTGTACCATGCTCGAGGTGCCTGTTTGAGGCCATAGAGTGATTTCTTCAAGTGACACACATGATGAGGAAACCGTTGATCCACAAACCCCGGTGGCTGGTGCATGAAAACTGTTTCATGTAAATCCCCGTGCAAGAATGCATGCTGTAAATCCATTGCAAAACCAGAGCATCAAGTTCCTGCTATGATTCCACATCAGCAGCCGGAGAGACCGGAGCAGGGGTTCCATCGATGTGGTTGAGCACTTTGTAGGCGACAGCATGTAAACGGAAAAGTTTAACCCAAGAAGAAAAGGTTACCTTGGTTCCATCCAACGTTCGAATCTTCGTTTGAATGTTGGTAACCGAGTAAGCAGGGTGAAAGGGGGAGGGTTTCGGTGCGGAGGATTCAGGGGTGGAATTGGCGTTAGTCATCGCAGGAGGGCTGGCTGATCAGAAAAAAAAAAAGGAAGAAGTGATCGGAAGAGGTAATCAGAGATTATGGCTCTGATACCATAAAGGAGATTAGGGTAAAAGAATTTTGAATCTATTGACCGAACATATTACATCCCTTATATAGGGAGAGAGCAATAACAAACCTAGCACAATTCTAGGTAACAAACCTAGCACAATTCTAGGAAACAGAATATTCTAAATAAATTACAAATATACGTGATTGTATATTCAATGCATAATTATCGGCTAAGAGAGTCTACACGAGCTATCCTTCTCACGGGTCCAAGTGATGGAGGTCTCTATTCACTCCGTCTCCCTCAATTGAAGTCTCTCCACGCATGTCTTCCACCGCCACCAAAGCTTCCTCAACCATCTGGCATCACCGGCTTGGACACCCCCATGCTCGTGTTTTCTGGTCTATTATGTCAAATTGTTTTTTACCTATGTCTACAAAGTTGTTTCCATCTTTATGTTCTTCGTGTCAGTTGGGGAAATCCTCCAAACTGTCTTTAAACATTTCAAATTTTTGTAGTAATAATATTTTGGACTTGGTTTATTGTGATATTTGGGGTCCTGCTCCATCTCTTTCTTTTGATGGACATAGGTTTTTTATGTTATGTGTTGATCACCACTCACGTTATATGTGGTTCTATCCATTGGCTCAAAAATCTGACGTTTACTCGACCTTTAAATCCTTTGTCAATGTGCAAACCGATTGGGGCGGTGAATTTCGCAACCTTACCTCATTCTTCTCCTAAATTGGCATTATTCATAGACGTTCGTGTCCTCACACCAGTGAGCAGAACGGTATTGTTGAACGGCGTCACCGTCATGTCGTAGAAACGGGCCTTGCTCTCCTTGCCCACTCCAAAGCCTCGCAAAGGTTTTGGAATTTTGCCTTCAAAATGGCCGTTTATTTGATAAATCGGCTGCCCTCTCGGTCCTACTCTAACAAATCCCCTTTTGAGCATATATTCAAACGCACCACTGATTATTCTTTTCTGTGGGTGTTTGGTTGTCAGTGCTTCCCTTATCTGCGTCCTTATGACCACCATAAAATGGATTTCCGCTCTACACCGTGTGTTTTCTTGGGGTATAGTCCCATTCATCATGGGTATTGGGTACCGTTGTCTAGACCTAGTCACCGATCATGTCTACATCGCCCGACATGTTCGTTTCAATGAACATATCCTACCCTTCACTACTCCTCCACCCGAACCCTCCTCTGAGTCCTCTCCCTACTTCTCCTCATTCCCTTCTACACCAACAGAACCTACACCAACAGAACCTCCACCCGAACCTATATCCACCCACCAATCACCATCTACCCCTTCCCAACAGTCCAACACCTCCCCAACCACCACAAATCAACCCCCTCCACCTCCACCCAATCTTCCCAGGTCTCGTCCCCATAATCTACGGCCCAATCCTAAACCCCACAAAGATTCAATCCTTCATCCTATCACACCACTTTCAATAAATCTGATCCGGTGGAACCAACTTCCTTTACCGTTGCCAACAAATCACCTGAGTGGCGTCAAGCCATGGCCGAGGAGTTTGACGCTCTTGTCCAGAATGGCACGTGGTCTCTTGTACCTTATGTTAAAAATACTAACATTATTGATTCCAAGTAGGTTTACATGATAAAGAAGGACCAGAATGGGATTATCACTCGCTACAAAGCACGGCTTGTGGCAAAAGGGTTTCACCAACAACCCGGTGTTGACTTTCAGGAGACCTTCAGTCCTGTTGTAAAGGCTACAACAATTCGTGTTCTTCTATCTCTTGCCGTGACAAATAGTTGGTCTCTTAGACAACTTGATGTCCAAAATGCATTTCTCCATGGAGACTTACAAATCTCAAACAGCCCCAGGGATTCGTTGACAAGAATCGACCAGACCATGTTTGTCTCCTTCATAAATCTTTAGACGGCCTAAAACGGGCTCCACGGGCCTGGTTTCAACACCTATCAACTGCCCTACACCAGATTGGCTTCATGGGTTCCAAAACCGACCCATCCTTGTTCATTCTGCAGTCCATTGGCAACCTTGTCTATGTCCTTGTGTACGTTGATGACATAATCGTCACGAGTAAATAACACAACAGCTGTTAATGGTGTTATTTCCAAACTGAGCAACACTTTTGTTGTTAAAGACTTGGGTAATCTTCACTATTTTTTGGGAATTGAAATTGTCCCTCATGGCAAAAACATCATTATGTCTCAACGCAAGTATATCTGTGATCTAATCGAGCAGGCTGGTCTCTCAGATTGCAAGTCAGTACCGTGTTGACAGCCCCCTCCTTGCTGATCCCACCAAATATCGTCACACCGTCGGTGCCTTGCAATACGTTTGCCTCTCAAGGCCGGACATTACGTATGCAGTCAACAAGGTTTGTCAATTTATGCAGGCTCCAACAGATAATCACTGGTCGACTGTAAAAAGAATCTTGCGTTATCTCAAAGGCACTTCTCACTTTGGCTTATTCATCTGTCACGACTCTGGTTCCTCACTTCATGCTTTTACAGATGCTCGTTGGCGTGACACTATTCAAGCCTTCTCTGATGCTGACTGGGCCGGCTGTCCAAACGACCGCCGGTCCACGGGGGGGTTTGCCATCTATTTTGGGTCTAATCTCATCTCCTGGAATGCTCGCAAACAACGCACGGTTTCAAGGTCATCCACAGAATCTGAGTATAAAGCCCTTGCTGATACTGTGGCTGAACTTACATGGCTTGAAGCTCTCCTATATGAACTTGGTATTTGCTCCAAGGCTCCACCTACACTTTGGTGTGATAACCTCGGTGCCACCTATCTATCTGCTAATCCCGTATTTCACGGTCATACCAAGCACGTTGAAGTTGAGTTCCACTTTGTCAGAGAAAATGTTGCACAAGGCAAGTTAAAAGTTCAGTTCATCTCCACGGATGACCGAATAGCTGATGTATTCACCAAGCCATTACCATCTCAGAGGTTTCTATTACTAAGATCCAAGTTGCAGGTCGTTCCCCGCCCTCAACTTGCGGGGGGGATGTTAGACATAATGTTTAGGCCTTACTTTGTTTTCCTTTATATTTGAGGGTACCTATGTGTATTTCTCTTTCCTATTTATATCTACCTATTGTAACCTATCATAATCAATAAAAACACTTTTCACTCAAAAGGTTTGTCTGCCGCTGACTTGCTGCATTTGAAATCTCTAGCATTGGGTATGCTTTAAGTGCATCTCCAATAGTTGGTTTTGGGATGCATTAAGGAGAGAGAGAGTGTGATGTGAAGGAGAGAGAGTCGATTTTGTGAAAGAACTCCCTCAAACAGGTTTATGTGAGTGAAGGGAGGAGAGAGAGAATGTGTTTTTAATTGTTATAGAGCGGTAGATTTTTAAGGTTTGGGCAACTACCTAGGTGACAACGTTTTTATGTCCCGCTATTGGATTATGTACTGTAGGCGGATATAGTGCTGCGAGGGTACAATGGCTGGAATACCCGACGTGCTGTCAAGGTTCTTGATCAAGTTTTTCCAAAGGTAAATTGTTTTTTTTTTCAAGTAACAATGATTTCTTTTCCATTAAAAGAATGACGAGGTAAATTAACATTATGCAAGTATATATGCATTCTTATACAGTTAGTTCTGTTATGAGTTATGAATGTATTATCATGTAGGATGCTGCTAGTCAACCTTCACTGATCATTGTTTACTTTGGTGGTAATGATTCAGTTGGACCTCACCCATCTGGTCTAGGTCCCCATGTTCCTCTTCCTGAATATATAGAGAACATTAGAAAAATAGCTACTCATCTGCAGGTACCAATCTTAGCAACTAAAATGTCAAATATAGAAAGCATGTTTCCTATTCTCTCATTTTGCTTAGAACTGGCAGTCTTGGCCCAAAGTAGGGGAAATGGGTTGGTTTGGGTAAACTTTTTTTGTATTTTGAGTTGAATTGGGCAACATCATAATACAGAACGGGTTGAAATGGGTAACACCTTAACACATTTTGGGTCAAGATGGGTCGCCTAAAAACTATGTAAATTTAGAATGGTTCAAATGGGTAACGGGTCAAGGACATGTTTGGCGAGAAAATCACTTAAGATTACCACCGAAACCACCACCCACCGCCTGTTGCAACACCACGACGCCACCATCACCACCAGTCGTGGAAAAATATAGCAAATTTTGGTACTTTTTTTTTCTAAGACTAACTCATTTCAACCCGAGCCACTTTTTGGTTACAACCCATTTTGATCCAAAGCAAATTGATACTTTTTTTAAAAACGACCAGTTTTGACCCGAACTCATTTATGTTGTAACCCGTCTTGACCCGTTACCCAACCCGTCCGTTTCTCCGGGCTTAATTTTGCTAGAGGGGTGTCTTTGAATTTATATTTTGGATATGATTACATGAAAACCGCGACTTCGAGTCGTCATTATTAGAGCCGATAATTGTAGAGCAATTATAGGGGAATTAATTTGATTAGATATTTGTATAAAGTTATATTTAGAATAATTATGTGATCCTAAAATAGAGGATTCCTTTGTACCTATTTATATACATTGATTGTGAATAATGAAAGGAGGCAAGATACGTTCCTTCATGGTATCAGAGCTCCAAGCTCTCTGATTTACCAGCCGGCCCTAGCCTCTTCTCTAGCAATTCTTCTCCGGCAGCCCCTTCTCTCTTCCTCTGTCGACAAATTTTTTTTTTCTTTTTCTAGCTATGGCCTCCCTACACCCTGCTGTGACTGTTACCAACATCCGAAACTTCATACCCATTGTTTTGGACATGGAAAACGGTCAATACACGTCATGGGTTGAACTCTTCAAAATCCATTGTCGTGCATTTGAAGTTCTCCATCACATCATACCACCTACACCCTCTCCCACATCTTCCTCCGGTAAAGAGAAAGAAGCCGATGTTGCTGCTGCATAGAAAATATGGCCTCGTCTCGATGCTGTAGTCCTCCAATGGATTTATGGGACGATTTCTACTGACCTCTTAGTCACCATCCTCAAGCCCAGCGCCACCGCTGCCCAGGCATGGCAGGCGTTGGAGAGTCTTTTCATCGATAACCGATCCACTCGGGCCGTTTATCTTGAAAACAAATTTTCCAATACCAAACTAGACTCGTTCCCCAACGTGTCCGCCTACTGTCAAGAACTCAAAATCCTATCGGACCAGTTGGCTAATGTCGAAGCTCCGGTATCCAATCAACGTTTGGTCTTGCAACTCATTGCCGGACTCAACGACCCATATGACAACCTCGCCACAGTATTGCAGCAAACCAGCCCCCTCCCTGATTTTAACAAGGTTCGCTCTCAACTTGTGTTGGAGGAAACAAGAAAGGCAAATCAGTCCTCCTCCGCCACTGCTCTACAAGCAGCCACAACGCAGCAGCCTGCCTCTAATCAACAGCAGCCTATCTCCTATCAGACCTCCTCCTTCGGTCGTGGTAGGAGCCAGGCAAGGGGTAGAGGTCGCAGTCAGGGACGCTTCAACAGCCATGGTTGTGGTCGTGGTGGCACCCGCCATCAGCAACCTTGGTACCCTTCTCAGGTTCAGCAGCCTTGGTCCAACAATTATTCACAGCAGCCGTGGTACCCATCTCAGCCCTCCTGGCAGCAGCCTAACAGGGCTGCCCCACCAGTCCCATACCCAACCAGACCTGCTACTCCATGTCCATCGATGGGTAGTCCAGGAATTCTTGGTTCTAGGCCTGCCCGCTCCAACTATGCTGCTTCAGAGACCTCATTTGCCCAACTGATGTTGAACAAGCTTTGTACACAATGTCACTTAATCCACCAGACAACAATTGGTACCTTGACTCGGGCGCCACATCTCATATGACGAACACGCAAGGTAACCTTTCTTCTTATTCAAACAATTGTCGTTTAAATCATATAATTGTTGGTAATGGTTTCCAAATTCCTATTAAAGGGGCTGGCCATACAACTTTACAAACACCTTTTCCACCCCTCAAATTAAACAACATTCTTCATGCTCCTAATCTCATCACCAATTTACTTTCCGTTAGGCGTTTAACAACTGATAATCTCATCTCTATAGAGTTTGACCCCTTTGGTTTTCTTGTGAAGGATTTCCATACGAGGATCCCTATCATCCGATGTGACAGCACTGGACCACTCTATCCTCTCACCACTCCGTCACCGTCTCAAGTTCTTCCTCCAACTGCCTTTGCTGCTTTGTCTCAAGATCGCTGGCACCAACGTCTAGGACATCCAGGATCTGATTTATTACATCGTCTTAAAACCAATTTTAGTATTTCTTGTGATGCATCTAAACAGTCACCTTCTTTATGTCAATCTTGTGTGTTTGGAAAACAAGTTAAACTTCCGTTTATTAATTCTAATTCCATTACTTATTCTGCTTTTGATATCGTGCATAGTGATTTATGGACATCCCCGATTCTAAGCTTGGGGGGTCACCGTTATTATGTGTTGTTTTTGGATGATTATACTAATTATTTATGGACTTTTCCCATTTCTAATAAATCCCAAGTTTTCTCAATCTTTCAAACTTTTCATAAATACATTAGTACTCAATTTGAACGATCCGTTAAATGCATCCAATGTGACAACGGTACTGAATATAACAACAATGCCTTCCATAATTTCTGTACCCAAAATGGCATGAATTTTCGTTTCTCTTGCCCATATACTTCTTCTCAAAACGGTAAAGCAGAACGAAAAATACGTTCCATCAACAATATCATGCGTACTCTTCTTGCCCACTCTTCGGTCCCACCTAACCTTTGGCATCATGCCTTACAAACAACCACCTATATTCTTAACATTCTCCCTACCAAAACAAAGACCTTTCACACACCCACTCTCCTCCTATATGGCTGTCACCCTACTTACACCCACCTACGCACCTTCGGTTGCCTATGTTTCCCCTTACACCTTTCTCCCACCACTCATAAACTTACTAACCGTTCCTCTCCTTGTGTCTTTCTAGGCTACCCCTCCAATCATCGGGGGTACAAATGCTTGAATCTTTCAAGTAATAAAATCACTATCTCTAGACATGTAGTTTTTGATGAGACCATATTTCCCTTTTCCTCGACCTCTCCACCACCTACTACCTATAAATTCCTACATACCGATCCTCACCCATCCCTTTGGACAACTCAGATTCCTACCAGCCCAACTTCTACCCAAACTCAACAGTCCACTTCACCACCCCCTCTTCGTACCTACACTCGCCGCTCCAAACAGGCCCAACCACCTCCACCAGCCCTTCACAATTACTCTCTGCAGGCCCCAACACCACCAGTTGACCAACCTTCTTCCTCAGCCGACTCCTCTTCTACCCAGCCCATTGTCTCGGCCCAAATACCTTCCACTCAGCCCACTGTTACACTTTCTGCTGACCAGACAGCCCAATCTGCCCCCTCTTCCACCATTCCAGCACCTCCTACACACCCCATGCAGACCCGTAGCCGAACCAGAAACCCGCACTATTCTGCCCCACTTAACCTGCACACTACTTCTTCCATATCACCCACCACCTTCCTGCCCATTCCCATAAATCTAACCGATGCCTTATCCACTTCTGTTTGGAAATCCGCCATGATTGATGAATATAACGCACTTGTGGAAAATAAGACGTGGGTTCTTGTTCCTCGTTCTCATGATATGAATATTATTAGATGTATGTGGATTTACAAACATAAAACTAATGCTGATGGGTCACTTGAAAGGTATAAGGCCCGTTTGGTTTGTGATGGCAGGTCTCAACAAGTGGGAGTCGATTGTGGCGAAACATTCAGCCCAGTCGTCAAACCGGCGATTATTCGTACCGTTCTCAGTATTGCCGTGTCCAAGTCCTGGTCTATTCACCAACTAGATGTCAAGAATGCCTTCCTCCATGGACACCTATCCGAAACCGTCTTTATGCATCAACCCGCCGGCTTTCGAGACACTCGGTTTCCAGATCATGTTTGCCATCTAAAACGCTCACTTTACGGCCTAAAACAAGCACCGAGGGCCTGGTACCAAAGGTTTACCGATTATGTTCTCACCTTGGGTTTTACAAATAGTAAAACCGATCACTCCCTGTTCATTTATCATCATGGGCAAGACACGGCATACATTCTCCTCTATGTCGACGATATTATTCTCACTGCATCAACAAACTCACTTCGTGACCGGATCATGACCCAACTAGCTCAGGAATTTGCTATGAAGGATTTGGGGACACTTAGCTATTTTTTGGGTATTTCAGTCTCCACTCCAACAGGCCTCCATTTATCTCAACACAAATATGCATCTGAGATTTTAGAGCGCGCCGGCATGTCCACTTGTAAGCCGGCAACCACCCCTGTTGACACCGCCGGCAAACTAAGTTATTTAACCTATGCAGTTCAACAGGTTTGCATGTATATGCATGCCCCCAGATCGGTCCACATGAATGCTCTTAAAAGGGTCCTTCGGTATGTCCAGGGTATGCTAAATTTTGGCCTTGCTATTCATAAGTCTCCAACCACATCCCTTATGGCCTACACCGATGCAGACTGGGCCGGTTGTCCGGACACCCGTCGTTCTACTTCAGGATATTGTGTCTACTTAGGGGCTAACCTGCTCTCTTGGTCTTCTAAACGACAAACCACCCTATCCCGATCAAATGCCGAGGCCGAGTATCGCGGTGTAGCTAATGTAGTTGCCGAGCTATGTTGGATTCGGAATTTGTTACTCGAACTACATCTCCCCACCACTCGGGCATCAATTGTCTACTGTGACAACATTAGCGCCATCTACATGGCTGCCAACCCGGTCCAACACCAGAGAACAAAACACATTGAGCTCGATATTCACTTTGTCCGCGAGAAGGTCCAACGCGGACACATTAGAGTCTACCATATTCCCTCTCGCTACCAGATTGCTGACATCTTCACCAAAGGACTCCCACGGGTTCTATTTGAAGACTTTCGGTCCAGTCTCAACATTCGCTCTCCTATAGTTTCGACTACGTGGGTATATTAGAGCCGATAATTGTAGAGCAATTATAGGGGAATTAATTTGATTAGATATTTGTATAAAGTTATATTTAGAATAATTATGTGATCCTAAAATAGAGGATTCCTTTGTACCTATTTATAAACACTGATTGTGAATAATGAAAGGAGGCAAGATACGTTCCTTCAGTTATAATCAGTTTTTAATGTTTGAATAAACGCAACTGTATAGTTATTTAACCATCGTTTAAGAGACATTTACTCCCGTCTCAAATTTTTAATAAAAAAAAGATGTACTTTTTGGTCACTTTATATACCAAGTTCTTAAATAATCCGAAACACTCAAACATCTATTTATCTGATTATTACAATTTAAAAGAACGATATCTTCTACAAACCTGTTTTACTACAACAAATTATCTGATATGATTATTCAATATCACATAATCACTTTTAAATAACCAGGGGCTTTCAGACACAACTCATATTATTTTCCTCAGTTGCCCACCTATTGATGAGGTTAGACTTGGTGAAATAACAAGGTACATTTATTTATTAGTAGTTTCTATTAATTTCTTAATTTTCTATTCTAGTAATACTCTAAAACTATCAGGAAAAACCGCTCATTTGTTAGCGAACTAGTTAGAACAAATGAGTTATGCCGGACTTATTCAGATGCTTGTATAGAGTTGTGCAACGAGATGGGAATAAAAGTTATCGATCTTTTTACTGCATTTCAGAAACGAGATGATTGGTTGACTTGCTTTACGTAAGCATTCTTGTCTTTTTTTTTTTGAACGACAAATGTTACTCTCTATTTTACACCAATAATTCTAAACTACTCCATTGCCCAGGTTCGAACCTGGGACCTGCCCTCTAAGAGGCATGTGCCTCAACCAAGTTGGCTAGCCCCACATTCCTGCCTATTATAATCCTTTCCTACTTCTATTTTATTATTGTAAATACTATATGACCATGCTAATGAATCAAGGAGGAATAGATTCAAAGTGTTTCAATCTTGACCAAGTAGTAAAAATTCTAGAAAAATAAAAGTTATATATATTAACTAAAGTCATATCAATTAGTGTAACAAGCAAAAAAGCTTAGCGCATATAAGAGGTTTTATGCATTTGAAATACACTTTGGGCTTTCGACCCGTTTCCTTATGAACGGGTCAAAACTGTCGCCTTTCAATTTTTATTGGTCCACTATTGATCGCAAAAAATACTTACCGAAATAAACTGTTTTTCCAGGGATGGGATGCATTTATCATGTGAGGGCAGCAAGATAATTGTTGAAGAGATTCTAAAAGTGCTTAAAGAAGCAGAGTGGAAACCGAGTCTACACTGGAAATCTATGCCCACCGAGTTTTCAGAAGACTCGCCCTATGATTTAGTGTATTCGGATGGCAAAACGACCCTAAACCCGTCTGATTGGACTTTCCACTGAGAAATAAAGTGGGAGTAAAAAGACTATTTCATTCATATCTACAGAAAGCGCACATTTGACTGTATGTAACCGAATACTTTCTATTGCAATAACTGAGATTTACCAGTGATCTTTAATCAGGTTCATTGTACTTTTATTTATGCTTATATTAAAAGCTTCTAATGCAACATCTACAATTACATGTAGCATTGCCCATAAGATTCCTTGTTTTGTGCATACCACATTCATGATGTTCCTACTGCAAAACCTTGGGTGTTTGTTTTTTGGGTCAAGCAGTAAAGTAATCAAACAAAAGAACCTAATATAGTTTTGTCAATATGAATATCTTATTAGCAAAATTACCAGTCAGTTAGGAAGATTAAAAAATATCATTTTTTTTGTTTAAAGATGTGTTATATTCAATAGCGGATGCAGGAATTTGGTCATCTCCTGGGCAGGGACGGCCCATAGGGGGGCGGGGAGGGCGACCGTCCGGGGCCCCGTCTCCTAAGGGGCCCGTAGTTTTTAAATATATATATATATATATATATATATGGGGCGGTTCTACTAAGAAGTGGTTTTTCGCTAAGAAATCCTAAGAAGTGGGTCAAACGAACTCCGATTGAGCTCATTCTAGCGGCGTTGGAACCGTCTCATCGAACCCTAACCAGGACCCAAAAACCTAAAACCCCCTCCACCCGCACCCCCAAAAACCTAACCCCCCCCTCCAATCCCACCCCGAAAAGCCTAAAACCACCACCCCCACCCCCAAAAACCTAACCCCCCCATCCACTCCAAAAAACCTAAACCCCCACCCCACCCTCAAAAAAAACCTAAACCCCCACCCCACCCCCAAAAAAAACCTAAACCATAAAATCTAAACCTTAAAAGCTAAACCCTAAGGCTAAAACCATAAAATTCAAACATAAAATCTAAACCTTAAAAGCTAAATCCTAAAAGCTAAGATGGTAGAGTTCGACGAGACGGATCCAACGCCGCTAAAATGAGCTCAACCGGAGTTCGTTTGATATCGTTTCTTAAGGTTTTTGTCATTTTTTAGATTTCTTAGCGAAAAACTACTTCTTATTTGAACCTCCCCCTATATATATATTTTATAAAAGGCCCAACTTGTATTATCCATTTAACCTATTAACCCACTTAGAAATTAAAAAAGGCTCACTACTTGTATTATCCATTTATCCTATTAACCTAGGATAAATAATCGACAATGTCCCAAGAAAGACTTAACGGTTTAGCGATGATATCTATTGAAAACGATATATTAGAGACTATGAATTATAATGACTTGATCGAGAGCTTTGCTTCCAAAAACGGTAGAAGAGGCTCACGATTCACATAAGTAAGTAAATTAGAGCATTTTGGTACACTACGTTTGATTTAGTAATTATTTTTATAACTGTTATTGTCATATTAAGGTTTTTTTATATATGATTATTGAGTTTATATCATGGGGCCCGTTTTTTTATATATCTTTGCCCCAAAACGTTTTGAGGATTCTTGAGACATGCCGAAGACAACAGATTTAGGGTAATCATCTAATAGCGCAATCACTCATGGATTCAGGGATATTTCAACAGACAACAAATCAAGTGCAACTGTTCATGGATTGGAGCAAACGTTCATTAATTCAACGCCTCGGACTCGGAGATATTTGGAAAGGGACCTGAGAACCTTAATAAGGGTCGACAATCTTTTACGAAACGTAAAGAGAATCATGATAAATGTATTTTTTTTTCTTACAATCTTAATAATGATTTACCATTATTACTACATTTACCATGATCATAAATCGCAAACAAACTCGTCGCATTAGAATCACTATGTTCTGTTACACAACAATATTTATATTATTAAATTATTTAGAACAATTAAAACACAAGTAAAATCAATAAAAATTCACATAAATATCACAAATCAACTGAATATTTAAAAAATCTTGAGTTCTTGACCAAATATTTTACACCTCTGACGTTAATGTTTATAGTTGTATGTTTATATAAACTATAAACTCCACTTTTAACAAAGAATATATGCCTAATGTTTATCAAATTTAATGAATAAAGTTCAACCTATATAAACCAATAACACTCTAAATACACAAATTAAAAATGGTTCTACGTATAATTATTATTTGTTGGAAACAAAGAGAGAAGAGCAGAAAAAGCTTCATATTATTCATATCAAATGGTTTGGTTTACATATACAATATATATAGTGGTATAGATTGAAACCGACTCTATAATAAATGTATTACTAATGGGGGTATAATGTCTGTATTAAGTGTGTGAAAGTGGGAGTTTCATAACACTCCCACTCAGACATATTACCACCATTATACACTATTAACAACATATTTCATGATGATGTTAAGTCGGTACTTCAGGAAAGAAAAATATAAACTGATACTACTAGATCAGTTATGATGCCTCGTTAAAAACCTTACTAAGAAAACTCAATGGAAAAAACTTAGTTAAGGGAAAAAGAATGCAGCGTGTATAATTCTCCCCTTCAATTTAACAAATATATATCTTTCATCATGCGGAGTATAATCTTCTGTGACAATTGTTTGATTTGATCTTTGATGTAATCTTCTTTGATTTGAGCGACGCGTGTTACATTGTCTTCATAGTGTATTCGGGCTTCATCGACTCCAATCCGCTCTCTTCTTGAATATGCTGATGAATCATTGACCTTCACAGGTAAAATGTATCTAGATTGATATTGAATTTTGTGCAAGTCTAATAAGTATCCTGCATCTGTATAGCCAACTAGTTTGAGACACCATATTTTCTCGTAGAACAATCCCATATCTCGTGTCCCGCAAGGATATTAACTTATCCTTTATTATGCTTGGCGATGCTGCCTCGTTAAAAACATTGCTAGGAAAACCCGAAGAGACAAAACCCTAGCAAAAGGAAAAAGTATGCAGCTCGCATTTTCTCCCCCTGAGATATATTACTGTTAACAACATACTTCACGATGATATTAAACTGGTACTTTAGGGCTTAAAGATAAACTGATGCTACTGAATCAGTTGTGTTGCCTCATTATAAACCATACTAAGAAAACCCAAAGGGACAAAACTTAGTGAAGGGGAAAAGAGTGCAACATGTAATATTATTACTATAATTCGCTAACACATGTACAAGAATGCAATCACGCTTAAGTACGGTACTTCTGGACCATGTACTTCTTCGCCCTCTTCTTTGGGGAAGTAAGGATCTTCATGTATGTTTAACGATCGGACAATCATGGGTGTGCTTAGCAGATAACTTTTGTCCATATTAGAATATGTTAACGTCTTCCGGATGTAATTTGATTTGTGGACACATACAATCTCATATATACTCGATCATCAGGTTGAGGAATAATTTAGTCATGTCAAAATTATCACTCTAGTAGTTCGACAGAGTCTCTCGATGATGCTTAGATCATCACTGTAAACTGTGATTATAATTAACTTTAAGAGCGAAATTTTGATAAATATAAATGGCTGATATTTATCAAACTTATACCCCTCCTTTTCAAAATATATATTGGGTCGATTGTACCACATATGACCAGTTTTCTTGAGATTTATAACACACATCTCGGGGTACTAATTATAACGCTTCAAGCATTTCTAACCGTTTAGGGATTTTCAAGTAGATGTCACTTTAAGCTTTTCATACAAATATGTGGTGGCAACATCCATAAGTTTTCTGAAGTCCTTCTAAGATTGCGAGGCCGATTGAACATCTTAAGGTTATCGCATCCACTACAGGGGAACACGTTTCCTTATAATCAACTTTTGGGATTTGGGGAAAACCTTTGTGTTACAAATCGTGCCTACATCGCATAATCTCATAATTTTCGTTTCTTTTTTATTTTAAAGACACCCATTTATAACCTACTGGTTTGACGTCTATGGGTGTTCGAACTACAGGTCCGAAAACGTTTTGCTTGTCATGCAAATTTAGTTCAGCCTTTTAGGCATCTTGCCATTTTAGGCAGTCATCTCTGTGTATGTACTCTTATAGAGTTTTAGATACATAATCTTTTTCTTTGATTACATTTGTTGCTATAGCATATGCAAATATTTTAAACACGTGTTTCATTTTGGTTCCATATTATACTATTTTATACATAATTTATTGAGATCTCATATTTGTTTAGTACATGAGTTTCTTCTGGAATCGTATCAGTCTCTTCTAGAACATTTACCTCTTCTGGGGCTTTATCGCTTCTTATGCGATTTCGTTAATCTCTTATGGGATTTTATCAATAACCACTTCTAGGGTTTTGTGTGTAACCTCTTCTAGGGTTGGACCAACTGCATTTTTCTGCTCTTTTTATTTACATGGGTTTTATGTTTGGAACCAATTTATTTCTCATTTTTCCTATGTATGGTAATATTTTTGTGATTACTTTAGTTCGAGCAGGTGAATTTTATGCTGGTATATGTAACTTTGTCACTCTGTTTGTAGGTGTGAATGCATCAGATAATTTGTTTGATATTCTTTGTAAATATATGACATGTTGGACTTTGATTAATCATTAACAACTTCGAGGGTCAAAAATTAGACAAAGATGATGCATTTCATATGTTTTTGTTTTCTTGTATTACGAGTCTCCCCCTAAAACTGAGAATACTATCTCATTAAGTTGATAGTCAACATACTATGTTGTAAACGTATCCCATTGTGGTACGTTATAGTGGCGCTATTGGTACATAGATCGCATAACCAAATATTTTTATATGGGACACACTTGGTTCTTTTTCATAGACCGGTTGTATAGGACAGTATTTGTGATCAGTAGTTGGTTTTAAACTGATTTGTGTAGCAATATGCAGAATGGCATGCCCTCATATGATAATTAATATCTTTTCAGGAGCGGTCTAGCGATTAACTTTAATAATTTACTTAATGATTCAACAAACCAGGATGTTCATTTATCCCGATAGATATACAATTGTCATTAAAAGCTTAGGATGTGAATTCTCCTTAATTAGCCATCCGGATGATTTTAATTAGTTTTTCGAGAAATTAGCTCTCTATTTTATTGTTTGGGCTAATAGTTGGGCATATGCTACATATTTTTTTTGCTAAAAGACTCACATATGACCATATAGAATTGAATCTCTTTAAGATTATAAAATATTGAAATAATTCACATGAAGATTTATAGGCATGTATATGTCCCCTTAGATTATTTGTAAGGAATAAAATTAACTCTTGTAAGAGTTATTTTCGAAGGGCCAAAAGTTTGAATAAAGTTGAATCTTGTAAGAGTTATTTTCGAATGGTTAAAAGTTTGATTTGTCGAGGGAGCCAACTACTCAGGAGAGAAAGCTTCATATTATTCATATCAAATGGTTTGGTTTACATATACAATATATATAATGGTATAGATTGAAACGACTCTATAATAAATGTATTACTAACGGGGGTATAATGTCTGTATTAAGTGTGTGAAAGTGAGAGATTCATAACATTATTATTTTTTTGGAAAGGCGGTTTTTTTTTATTTTTTGAGGTCTAAAACTTTTAACGTTTAATTGACAAAAGAAAAGAATCCTCATCCTCAAAGGTAATATACTAAGACTGTGTGTAATGCTCGGGTGAGAGGTGGGGAGTGGTGCCACCTCACCCACCACGGGCGTGAAACACCGTGCCGGACCTGGGTGGGTGGGGGCGTGAGCGGTGCAAGTTGGTGGTGTTCAGGGGGGGTGAGGGCATTTCTTGGTCAAAATGCATTCAACTTCTTAGTTGCAGGGGACGATTTTTTAATTTGTTTGTTATTCAAATCGTTTTTATAATTTCAGTTGCAAGGGACGATTTCTTAAAGATGATTTTCTTAGTTGCAGGGATGGGTTTCTTAGTTGCACGGACGAATTTTGAAGATGGGTATGTGGGGGCTGGGTTGGGTATTTAGCTTTTAGGTTTTAAACAATTTTTCACTTTGGCTCCTCTACCTTTAAAAAATTACATTTAGCTTTTAGTATAAATTAGTTGTTAAAGTATCGTGTCGTATTTTATGTAGTAGAGAATTCAGGGTGTTATATTTTATTTTTTTTATGTTGTTTTTTTTAATATTATATTGTTTTTAATATTATTTTATTTATTTAATTAAATTAAAAAAATAATAATTATGTAATTATTATAAAATTGATCACCCTCACCCCACCATTACATATATTGGTATAGGTGAGAGAGACTTCTGCTAGTGTCTACGTGACGCCTACGTGTCAGAAGGTGTGCTCTGACGTTAACCATAACATTACTCATAGGCTAATATGGCCGACAATTTCCCCTTTTAAAGGGAAAGGTAGAGCCGAGTCTTTACCATTGGGGACCCATTACCCGACCCGAACCTTCACGTGGACATTGAAACAAACAAAACAATAAGCTTTCATCAAATCCCCATAAATGGTTTGACTAAATGACAACCCTAGATTCCTCCTCCGCCACTGAATCAACCATGGATGAACCATCTAACCTTCAACAACCTCCTTCCGCCGTCAACCACCGTCTCTCCGACGAAGAACAGAACAGCGACGAATCTCACGCGATGTGGAGTAGCTTCACCGACGGCTTCCGTGAAGTCCAATCCATACTGGATCGAAACCGAATTTTGATCCAGCAGGTTAACGAGAACCACCGCTCCAAAAATCATGAAAACATGGTCTCAAATGTTGCCCTAATTCAAGAGATCAATAACAACGTCTCGAAAATTGTGGCGCTGTACTCCGATCTGTCGACGAACTTCTCTACCGTGTTTCATCAACGGAAATCGGATACGGATGCAGATAACGTGAGTAAGAACTAATGTATGATGTTAATTTTGAGTTTTTGGAAGTTGATTTTGTTATGTTCTTCGTTATAGATGGATGAATTTTTGTAAATCTGTGATTCATGATTTGTTGAATTGAAAACAATTTCAACATCAAAATAAACCCTCTTAATCGGTTTATGTTCTGTAAAATGCATTCAAGGCTGTGAATTAGATCAATTGTGATCGACTGAAGGCAACAATTGGTTGAAATCAGATCAAACCTGCATCATCATCAACAATTGGAATAGTAGTTGGAACATAGGAGACTATGCTAGCATCATATCTCATATGATATGGATGTCAATCTCAAGGCGTTTGTACTTTGATGAGACACTAGATTGACTGTTAAGAGCACGATACTCTGCCTCGTGATAAAACGAACAATGATATGTTCTTTCTTAGAACTCTGACTGATGAGGTTGGTCTTAGAAACAGATAATAACATGTGGATCACTAGATCATTGAAAATGTTTAACAACCAACATTGGCGCATAAGCATGAATAGCAAGACTAGAAGACCTGTGAATAGTAAACCAATGAATAATAATAGTATATTTAAGGTATTGAAGAATATGTTTGATGATGATCCAATGGTGGTCACTAGGTTTTTGAAAAAACTAAAAAACCTTACTGGCGGCTAAGAAGTATCTAAACATAATTCATTAGTCTTTAAACAAAATCGAGCCGATTTAGCATTCTAAAGGGGGCGATTGAGTGTTCTTTGGGGCCGAGTTAGGGTTCTAAAATGGTGGGTGTGGGGGTGATGGACCCGTGTCTCAAGAAGATGAAGATGGGAGGGGTTAGGTTTTTATATATTTTCTTTATTTTTTAGTAATTCACATGAATGGTCCCTGTAAGTTAACATATTTGACTTATTTGTTTTTTTTATTAGCAAGTGTAGTTTAGTCATTTAACAAGACACTTAACAGAAAAGTTAACGTCAGTTAATGTAAGGACGTAATTTTTTACAAATCTTATTAAACTTAAAGGATGTTTAACGTGCTTTTTTTAAAGATAAAGGATGAAACCTAGAAATTCATATAAACGTAAAGGACGTTTTAAGTACTTTTGTCTTATATATATTATATCTAAAAGATATATAGTTTATTAAACTTAATAATTTTGTTTTAAAACATTAGTGAAAGAAAGTGAAACACAATTAAAACATTTAAAGATAATTTCCGAGAACATGCTTATTAGGTTAGAAACAGAGAATATTAAAAAACAGGTATGACAAGATGACGTGCGATACAAAGAATATTAGAAAACAAGGATGATCTAAGTTTGGAAATTGTAAGTTATTTTTAAACCTCGGCTAATGTCATGATGCATGTTTTCTCAACATTGTTTTAAGTTCCGTTTTAGACGCGTCCAAGCACATCGACCCAGTGGCGAAGCTTGAAGAAAAACATAGGGGGGGGTCGGGATTTTTTTCCCTATCAGGGGGGCCGGAACTATAAAATTTTCGGCCGAATACGTATAAATTAACACTACTTAGCGAAAAATCGGGGCTCCGGGCCCTAAGTAAACTTCGCCCCTGCATCGACCCGACCCAAACCTCTGAAAATCTGTAAATCGATTTAATAGGCATTCGAATATACAAGACATGATAACCGATAGAAAAAAATTCTTAGGTCGGCCACAGAATACGCTATGTGAGTTCACAAATCAATGTTTCAAACAAGAAAACGAGTCCCGTTACGCGCAAAGAAAGGGTGTGTTCAAGAACCACCTTACGGTGGTTGATACTAGCAATTAAAATCAACATAGATACTATGTAAACTAACTATTTCAGAAAGCAATAAAGGTTAACCAAAACTATTTCATTTGCTAAGTAGTACTTATTGTCTTCAGTTCCACAGCTTCTGAACTCATAACATGAATCTCCGTTTTCATATCACCCTTTGATGCATCATAGGAAGCATGCAATCCAACAAAAAAGTAGTACACAAGCAGCACACCGGTCCACGCCAAGAACCTCAAGAAAGATGCACCATCAATCGAGCCCATAATGAACACATTAACACAAACACTAGCCGATGGCAACCATGGAACCATCGGCACTCCCCACAGCTTCGGGTTCCTAGCTTGTTTCACCAACAATTGAAGACCAAGCGTTGCTAAAAACCAAACCCCTGCCATAACCGCATACCCAACCCAAAGATTCACATTCATCGCCCAAAGAACCGAGAGTCCAATAGCCGAAGAAACAATCAAACACAGTAGCACAATCAGCTTGTTTCTGTCTGAAACCGATGTTACTCCCGTTGAGTAGTAGCGTCTCACTAGCAACCCGAGAGCCACCAGTGAGAAAATGAAGAGTGTGGAGATTGAAAGAAGGCTAGCCAGGATTTCCAGATTCGTGAAGAACGCGACTAGGCAGTTTGCTAGTGTCATGATGATGGTGGCGTTCATGGGTGTTCCACGTTTCTTGTGGATCACGGCTAGAATTGGTGGAGCCAGGTGGGTTCGAGCTATGTGAGTGAAATACCGGGCTTGACCGATAATATTAGCCAACAGAACCGTTGTCATTCCCTGTAATGCACCTAACGCAACTATATACTTGGCCCAATTCATACCCACGGCTTGGAATGCTATCGAGAACGGTGCATCCTGGTCAATCTGGTTGTAAGGCTGCATCAGGCATAAAACAGTTGCTAGAAGTGAATAAATAGTGATGACTATCATCATAGACCCCACTAGACCAACTGGAATATCACGGGCCGGGTTCTTGGTTTCTTCACCCAACGTAGCCACCCCATCAAACCCGACATACGCGAAGAAAAGAACGGATGAAGCTTTTAACACACCCCGCATCCCAAAAGGTGTAAAAGGTTGGAAATTGGATGTGTTTGCTTTTGTAAACCCTCCCACAAGCATGAAAACCATGAGAGTCAGGTACATTATTGTTGCAATGGAATTGAACCGTGATGAGCCCTTCATGCTGAACGATGCAATAACACAAATGATTAGCGAGACAACCACTGCTATCGGGTCTAAGTGGTTATAACCCTCTGTTAAAGATGTGACATTGATCCGGAAATCATTAGGGTCATGGTTGCATAAGGTTGCAAAGTATGACGTCCATGAACGAGCCACACTGGCTCCGGATACAACGTATTCAAACAGGATGTTTCCAGCAGCAATATAAGCCACAAAATCACCAAGTTCGACTCGCAGGTAGGCAAACGAGCCACCAGCCACAGGGAGTTCAACTGCAAATTCGGTGTAGCAGAGGACCGATAGTAAAGCAGCAAAGCCCGAAATCAGATAGGATAACAGAACAGCCGGCCCAGCTAGATCACGGGCTGCTTCACCACTGAGGACGAAAACTCCAGCACCCATCACAGCTCCAATACCAAACCATATGAGATCAAACCAGTTAAGCGTCTTTCTCAGTTCATTCTGGCTTCGGGCCCGCAGATCATTGAGCTCAAGCTGGTCTGATGATCGGGCCAGAAAACGGTCTTTTAGACGTGTTCTGGTTTCCAGCAACGCTTTGCCATAGTTCGACCAGCTCTGGAATGATTCTTCTGGTAAGAAATCATCTTTCTCACATCCACAAGATCTTCTTTTCAGTTTGGTGATACCGTTACCTTGTGTCCTGGTGCCATCGCCATCAAAACTCACCATGTTTGTTCCCTGTTCCTATTCCTAATATCAGTTTCAGAAACCTACAAATAACAAATTAAATTAGAAATTGACAATTACCAAACAATTTGTAATCCAAAATCCTGTTAGCCGTCAACCTTATGACAACTAAATTCTAGAGATCATCAATTCGATTCAGAATCCTGTTTAACACGGTTAGGGGGCGTTTGGTTCATGAAATGTTTTGCAATTTGAATTGGAATTTAAAGGATTCATTTGAAAATCATAATGTGTTTGTTGATACATTTGTTAACGGAATTATAATGTAAAAATACATAAACAACGAAATTTCCCCTTGAAATAAACAAACTATAAAACAAAGATCCAAACTCAAATATTTAAAAAAAAAATGTTGAATAGAGATGGAATGAAAAGCGGCCAGGGTTATTACGTAAATTATAAACATTCCTGAGGTGTTAGGGTATTTTGAATTCCAGAAGGATTTGATTGGAATTAATTCCAATTCCAATTCCTTCTCTTACCAACAAAACATGTAAATATATAGAATTTGAATTCCAATCCCCATAAATTCCTACCAGCCAACCAAACATGCACTTAGGGTCTATGCAGTCGATATCGCCGATATATCGGTTATCGGTCCTCTGAGAAAATATCGGAAGAAATATCGGTACCGATATTATCGGCGATATTTAGCGATATATCGCCGATAATTTAAGTCCATAATATCGGTTGTCTCACCGAGTTTCTCGGTTTACTAATCTTGGCTCTTTTTTTAATATTTTTTTGCCCCAAAGCCCATTCCCCTTTAAAAATGTTGGCCCAATACCTTGTACCCATAGCCAAAACCATCAAAGTAAATGCCCTAACTCCCAAATACACCCACGTTCGCACTTCGCACACATGCTAGATCATGTTTCTAATATAAAATATTGACACTTTTTAGTTTTGACTTTTGATTTGATTATTAATATTATATATGTACATATATAAGTTTATGCATGATATAAAAATACTGATATCCCACCGCGAGAACCGATATCTCAAATATCGGTCCTTGACCGATAACCGATATTTTTCCGCATTAACTGCATAGCTTAGGGTTGCACATTGCAGCTTCAAAACTTTCTAATACATCAATTCATAGCAACTACAAAACAATTACAGCATAAACTGCATCAACACGTCATGCATTAGCAGGTTGTAACCTACAGATCAGGTACAACTCTTAACAAAATTAGGGCTAATAACGAAACCTTCAAAAAATTGTGCACCTAGAACGGTTCTAATTAGCCGATAACACTACAAAATCACGAAATTTATAAAAAAACCGCATCAAACATGCATGCATTAGCAGGTTGTACCATAGAACCTAGGGTTTAAGAAATACGAACACACTGCAAATTACCTGATTCACATCACACGCCGTTTTCTCCACGACGATCCGAATAATTGATTAATTGCATTACACTTATCAAAATACAAAACGAAATCGAACGAACAATCGGATGCATGCATCTCACCATGATTAAATCGATCTGCTTACAAAATTTTACTTTCGGCACATGTAGTTCATGCATTTTAAACAAAAATGAAGCGATGAAATGAAAATCCAGATCTACGGCTGATTAGCAACACAAAATAGAACTTGTGCGTTGTTTATACGCATGAAGGAATGTGATATACCTGTTACGTCGTCGGAAGAATTAGCCGCCGGCGAAATTGGATGATAGGAAGAAACTGAAAGAGAAAGTATAAATGTTACTCTGCAAGAAACAAACGCGCATAAGCGCGAGCGTTAGTAAATAAAGCCTCTGCTCTCCTTCAAGTCCGGAATATGTCGTATTGGGTGAGATTTTTTCTTGAATGATCCCAACTCTTATGCCAAGTGGGCCCGGTTAAGACAACATATTAGCAGGAGTTGGACGAGTCTCTCCCATATGACGTGGGTGCGACGTCACAACATTCAATGTTCGCCGTTCAAAAAAAATTAGGCTAAAAGATTAATAATATTTTATGCTTAATTAAATTAAATTTATATTAATTTTTTTGTTAATGATATTACTATTTTAATTAGTTTTATCTTGATAGAAAAGATTTAATTAGTGTAATATATGTTTATTTAAATTTAATTTTGAAGAGTTGATTAATTTTAAATATATTTGCTTATATGAATGTGTACAACTAGGAGTACACCCCGTGCTTCAAGGCGATGCCGTAATTCGCAGTAATGTTGACAGAACGGGAGCGTCAAGATTTGTAATGTAAAAATAATATACCGTAGAAATAAGGAAATGAGAAAGTGACTAAAAACTGGAAAACAACAAAATGAAAAAAAAAAATCCATTAAAAAAAAAGAAAATACCGCACCCCCAAAGTTCGAACCCGGGTGGGTGGGGTGGTATGTAAGGAAGTGCACGTCAACCACCCGATCAAGTCCCCTTTTGTGTTAATTTGCCAAAAACAATCTTAAATTCACACATAAAATCGGCTAAGTTGAAAAAAAAACAAATAATACTAACGAAGACGTAACACGTGTTACCACCGATTTAACCCACCAATATTGATTTAGTACCGTTCACGGCTACGCAAATTGTATAGAATAGGTATTAATTTTTATAGGGGAATTTCTTTAGTAGTAATGTTTTCATCTATTTTAGTGAAGTCACTGACTCACTTCAAGTATTTTTTTTTTTTTTTTTTTTAATTACTTAACTTTTATTATTTTTTTCTAATTTTATGAAAGTTTTTATAAATGTTAGAAAGTTTTAAAATCAAGTGAGTTGAATAAAATATCATTTTAAAACTCTTTTGTACTTTTAGAAGAAACTTAATATTTATATGTTTTTGAGGTTTAATTTTCTATAACTCAACTTAAAAGGAAAATAAGAAAGTAAAAGAAATTTTTAAGGCTTGATGAATATTTTTATGCAACTCTTTTTAAAAGTTATTTTAGTCCATATTCCTTATTTTCTCCATTAAGTGCATTATTTATATCGATTTAAAGTTAACTTAATATAGAAGTATATTATTGAAGATATTTCGTAGAGAGTATAATAATTTATTTCCCTAAAATATTTTTGTACTTGATATTAGTTTATAAGAGTAGAAGACGTGCCTCAGTTTATTAAAAGGATTTTTAATAGACATTTTAAAATATAAATAATTAAAATGACTCAAATAAAAGGCTTTAACATTATGTAGACGTGTGGAATATTAATTTTCTTTTTGAACGGCATGTGGAATATTAATTAATAATTAAAATGACTCAAATAAAACGTAATAAATATTTATATTACTAAAAATCTAAAAACATATTCCTCGGTTTTTAAGTTCCTAAAATTTTGGAATAGTCAACTTTGAGCTTTAACAAAGTTGGCCATAAAATAGGGTAAGTGGTTAATTCTTAATATGCCAAAGTATAGAAACTACCCATTATATTTGATTCGGTCAAATTGAAATCGACTTTAAACGTTTTATAATCAAAATTAGGGTTTTAATGATGCCAATCATTTTTATAGTACAAATTTTAAGATATAAGATAGAGTTAAATACGGTTTTAGTCCCTGTGGTTTGACATAAATAACCATTTTAGTCCAAAAGTTTAAATATGTCTTTTTTAGTCCAATAGTTTCAGTTTTGTATCGATTACGGTCCGGTCCACTCACTCCATCCAAATTTTTCTATTAATTTTTTTGAAATGACCAAAAAATTTTAGTTAACCTTTTCCTTCATTTTATCTTTATCCCCAAACAAACACACACACACACATATTCATATAGAGAGATGAGGATACGATGGAGAGGGGAGGACCGGCCAAACTCCGGCGGCCCATCCTGGCCTTTCCCAAATGGTGCTACGACGGAGCAAGACAAACGACGGGGTAGTACTGCGAGGGTGGTGGCGCTCTCGGCAGTGGTGGTCTCAGGCCAGCAGAGGCGGCGCTGATGGTGGAGAAGGCGACGGGAACCGCTAACCCAGTCATATCCGGCCACAACTAGAAGTAATAGCGGTGGCTCCAGGTCTAATAAGGGAGCCGACGGCGGCAGAAGGAACCCAGCAACGGCGGCTAGGGTTCCGGAGGTCCCAGGCAGCGGCAATGGTTCGCGATTCCGGCGAAGGCCAAAACAACTGGCTAGGTCCATTCTCCCTCTTCTTCTTCTTCTTGCACCGATTGCGTCGATGGCTACTCTAAGTTTGGACAACCCTAGTTTTCCTTCAAATCTAGCGAAGAAGATTATCAGAGACTTCAATTTGTTCCCAGACCGCTTGATCAACATCGTGGAGGACGACGTTGATTTAGGATCTTCAATCTTCGGCGAGAAGAAGCTAGTATATTTGAACATGTCCATTTAAACAGATCCGGTTCATCCCGATTTATGTAAAATTGATCGATTAGAATAGGCGTTGTGTGATGAAATCAAGTGTGGAGAGTTCGTCGTTCATCTCCATTGTAGAATCAGATTTAGGGTTTGATGTTGATGATGAGAGAAACAGAGTTGTGAAGAGAAGTGATAGAAGAGAGAGACTGTTATAAAATTTGGGTAAAATGGTATTTTGTCATTTTATATAATATTTAACAGAATTATTTAATGGGGTTAGTAGACAGGACTGTAATCGATACAAAACTGAAACTAGTGGACTAAAAAAGATAAATTTAAACTTTTAGAGTAAAATGGTTATTTATGTCAAACCACAGTGACTAAAACCGTATTTAACTCTATAAGAGACGTTTATATTGCAACTTGATAACTTTTTTAAACATGATAAACGTTTATCCTGTTTCACATAATTGTGTGTAAGACAAACATTGAATTCTCACCACTAGGTCGACTAGCATCTTAGTAACATCTTAGATACCACTTGGTGGACAATGTTATTTCTTGGTATCAAAATTACGAAATATTATGTACTAGATTAGAAACCCATGTTAAATTCAACTTGTTGTAAACCAGCAATCTTTATGAAGATTTGGATGTTATCAGCGTGAAATAAGAAATAATGAAAATTTCAGTAATTATAAATAACAAATATTGAAGATTTAAAAATTATAAAATTATATTTTAAAATAAGATATAATTGAAATCTTCTTATGATTTACTAAGTTTTAATAAAATATTAGAATAAATTTTAGATATTTAATTATATAAAATTATTATTATTTAATAAAAGAGATATGTAACGTCCCGTATCTACACCGAGGGGTAATGGGTAGAGGTTGCTATTTTTTAGTATCACCGGAAGAGTTCCTACAGTACGTCTCGCCATCAGTCTCGTCACGGGGAACCCCGAAGGGCTCCCCCATGACTTTACAGGATCAGCTCTAGGTCTTCCTTGGTCTTGATCAGGGCTGCATCCACATGAAACGTTCGTTGGAGGGCCCGGGGGTTGCCCCCCGAGGGCACTCTGACGCTCAAGTCAGTATCTCATCTGTGACATCCGGACTTTTTAGGTTAACTCCGTTAGCAAATCCTGTTAAATTCCTAACCTAGTTAACCCTATCACAAACCCCAGGGACTATTTATGCCATTCTCAAACTCTAATTCATATAAACTACAAGGACTAGTTGTGTATTTAACCTAAACTCAATTCTGTTGACTTTCAAAGTCAAAATTGAGTACAAATTGTTCCTGTTGACTTTCTGAAGTCAAACAAACCCATGTTCTTGATTCAATGGGCATTCTTAACTAAAATTCGTGCGAATTGATAACTGAAATGCAAGTTAATACCATTAACGACCATTATTGAACCAATTAACATCGACATTGATTCGAATTAAACCCAGTAATGGGTAATCAAACCATAACCGTCGTAACCCACCTTCATTTCAAACAAATTGAATCGTTCTATCAGTTATCCTCTCAAATTCATCACATGCGCACCTCAAACGAATCCCTGAGAAGCTTTTGCACGCATCAATTCAACCGGAGAAGGAATCAGAGACGCCGGAGACCAACTCATCGGACCTGCGGCTGTGGTTTAATCGAACACCGTCAAGTCGAACATCATTCTGGTAATTATTTACATCCTTAGTTTCATTTAAGTATCTAGATCAAAAGCCTCATATCAATTCGGGCTTACATATTCAAATTCATCATAAACCAATTCTAGGATTCATCACAATCTCGGTTTAGTCGAATCCTACCCCCAACTCAATTTAAATGCAATTAAATCATATGGATAGCTTCGCAATCCTCCAAGCAGTGAAAGCCCCTTGTTAATTTAATCAAACATCACCGGATTAATCATGATCTCTAACCTAGGGTTTATTCATAAACCGGTTTGAGGGTTTTGATCTTAGACTTAACCTCAATCTAATTAAACTACATGGTTTGATTCGTAATCCTTCGTTTAGTGAAATCCCTATGATTCCAACAGGTTTTATTATCGAATTTGATCAATTTGATTTGTGTTCTTAATCTAGGGTTTCAGCCCTTCAATCTGTAATTAAACGATTCAAAACGCGATGTTGTTCAAATTAAACTCACACGCAGATTCGCAAACCCTCGATTAACAAAACCCCTATGCACTTGACTCCAATCGTGGTCGAATTCGTGGGTAATTAGTTGGGTTTTGGTTCGGCTTGCGTACGGGAGGAGAACCCACTGGACTTGTATGTTAAAACCTTTCTGATCCGGTTGATATCGCGAAACCCTAGCGGGCGGAGATGGTTAAGACGCTGGACTCATGTGCAGGAGACCTGGGTTCGAGTCCGGTCTCCTGCATATATTTTTTTGGGGGCTTTTTCCACTATTATACTTTATAAAATATTCTCTGTTGGTTTGTTAATGTTAAATTAAAATGTTTTGGACCCGAAAAACACCCGTAGGCTCGGGATTGGATTTATATCTCCTTTAGAGTGTTAATAATAATAATTATATTGAAATAGTTATTTTATTTACACCTAAAACTATTATGTTATAACTCGTTAATTATTATTTCTCACATTTAAAAATAATATAATTATTTATATTATTACCCACGCTTATATCTCTCGAATAAAAATAATATATTTATTATTTTGTTACTTAAATAATCATCGTGTTATTTCCCCAGACTTAAAAAATAATATAATAATTTATATTATTTTCCTAGATCGTTATTTAATGGTAAAACACACGAATATTTATTTAATAATATTATTCGTAACTAGTGACTTTCGATACGAATTGAATCTACCTTAATTATTATATTAAGAAAATTCCTTATTCCCGTGGATAAGTTCGTCTACTCGTTAATCATTAGTGCGTCTTAGGAAGTTCAATCTTCCCGTGTCATCGTCACAATGCCCCACTTGTTTCTAACTATTATAAATGTAATTTTAGGGCATCCGTAGACCGTTCAAAGGCAAATACTTGTGGTCCCTTTTGCATCCTTGCGTGGTGCTACTCGTACTCAACTCAGGTGAGTTTCACGGCCCTTTTTACTTGTTTTCCTGTTGGGGGAGAAACATGCACATAAACAAACATTCTTTTACTTGTTTTCCTGTTAGGAGAGAAACATGCACACAAACAAACATTCTTTTACTTGTTTTCCTGTTGGGGGAGAAACATGCACACAAACATTCTTTTAATTGTTTTCCCGTTGGGGAGAAACATGCATACAAACGAACATCATTTTACTTGTTTTTCCGTTGGAGAGAAACATGCTTACAGACAAACATCATTTTACTTGTTTTCCCGTTGGGGAGAAACATGCACACAAACAAACATTCTTTTACTTGTTTTCCCGTTGGGGAGAAACATGCATACAAACGAACATCATTTTACTTGTTTTCCCGTTGGGGAGAAACACGATTACAGACAAACATCACTTTACTTGTTTTTCCGTTGGGGAGAAACATGCACAAAAACAAACATGGATCACATAGTATTTCATTACCACTTGTTTACTTAATCACAAACATAACATGCAAAGTCCTTACACACTCGAACCGTTAATATAAGATACACAGCGAGTAAATTTGAGTAGTACTACTAGGTTTGACAAACCCCACCAGGGCTAGTCGCGCTATCACGATTGGAGGTCGAACATGTGTAAATTGTCCTAAACACTTGCCATTGTTGATGTTAGCAATGGCGGAAGGCATTCAAACACAAACAGTCAGCTTTGGTTGCGAACGCTTAGAGTAACTTATACATTGTCAAGCTAGCAATAGGTGTGACTTACCTATGTGGATCCTGCAAACACTCAAACAGTTTATTTACTTACAAACAGTGGCGGATCCCAGTAATTTTTTTTCAAGGGGTTCACTGTTTTTAGATGATCCAATATCATAGGGCCGGACATAAAAAAAATTCGGGTCGGTTCGATGGTTCGGGTCGGGTAAAGTTCATCAAATAATAAAAATACGATAACATAATAAAAAACATCGTCATTAGAAATTAAAACTCACATAATATAACAAAAATACGATAACTAGAGTTGTTCCCATGAAAGCTCATTCAAATCTATTCGAGACGGTTTACTATTTGAAGATGATGATTCAAGGTTTGATGGTGCTCTATGGAAATATATTTTAATATCCATAATAGTACATAGGAATCAAATTCAAATTAACATCTAAAATCTAAATCAACATCTAAATTAACATTCAAATTAACATCTAAATTAACATGGGAATGAACATTCAAATTAACATCTAGACTGGCGGCAGAGCAGCGGTGGTGCGGTGTGCCGGTGGCCGGCGGCGACAGGGGGGAGCAGCACTGAGCCAGTGGCGGAAGGAAGGAAGAGTTGGAGGAGGCTGCGAGTCTGTCTGCGACCTGTTCTGTTGCTTCGCCCTTTGCTTCTTTACCTAATCAGTATACTTTTTTTTCTTGTTATGCCTGCTAATAGCCCAACAAAACATTAAGCTGCTGAAGGCCCATTATCTTATATCCTAACTATTAATTATTAAAAGGCCCATAAGCTACTGAAGCCTGAAGGCCCATACGAAATCTGTTGAAAAAAAAAGTTTTTAAAAAATGTTAGTGAAGGGATTCGAACCCATAACCTCCATGTTATAAATCAAAGCCTAAACCACTACACCACTTGTTCAAATTTGTAAGGGGTTCACCCTATAATTTTTAAGGGGTTCACCCAGTATTTTTAGCTAACGCTCTATAAAAATTTCGAAACTCGGGGGACTCCTGTGAACCCCCTCTCGTGTACCTAAATTCGCCCCTGTGAACTCACCAACCTCGTGTTAACACTTTTTCTTACATGTTTTATCAGGTCGCTAAGGCACAGGTTACACACCTAAGACATGCATAGAGTCCTACTGTCATTTCATTCATATGCAAACATTTAAAACTATTCACTTGCTTTTATTAAACTAAACTTGGTCGCGTTTGTTTTGCGCAATAACTACTTGACATAAATCGCTTCCACATTTAACTCTGAACATTAATGGATTTTGTTTAAACTCATATAGTGTCGTTTGACGTAACTAATGACTGAGATCCTGGTTTGTCACACGCCTAACGGTAAAACTCCGTTAATGGATTTTGGGGGTGTGACATCATCCAAGATGGTTAAGCATATATAAGTATAAGTATATCAGAGAGAAGGGGAAGGAAATCCAAGGGAAGAACCTGCCTAGTGAAGGAGGGGGTGTGCCTATTTATGGACATGAGGTGTTGGGCCTTTCCCATAATGGGCCCTTTCCCATAATGGGCCTGTAGCCGCCATATAGTGTGAAATGGAAATGGAACGAATCTTGAGGTTCACATAGAGGCTGATGATTATTCTAACGGAAGAGCGATCGGAGCTCCCGATCTGTGACCGGTTTCGTGATCTTTGTCATTGTGGGCAGCCCCGTCGGTCTTGTGCCCTCCTTTTTTAGCCATAGTTCCGTGTTGGCAACTGAGTGAAAGGCATTATGCCTTCCAGTTGGTATCCTTTGCTTACTTGCTTGTATTGGTTTTTGATAAACTTTTGAGCATTTTGGAGGAATTCCCCTATCAACCATGAGACATCCACACAAATGTGTATGCATGTGTTTGAATCCCAGCATGAGGCATTATGAGAAATCATTAACGATGTCTAATCTTACACCTTAGGCACGACCGTGATCCGTCAATAATTCATTGACCCATATCGTGAGTTGTTCATTGAAACGTTGCACTCGAACTAATGGCTCGGGCTAGATTATGAACTTGGCTTGCTTCAAGACCAGGAGCGAAAGCTACAATCATGTTTATAAACGGTTCGTATCAGTGCACGGGTTTCGTTCCATTGTAGTCGATGTCGGTTATCGTTGTTCATCCCGACTATTTTTCCTTGACTTGTACGTCGTGCTATACTGGCCGCGCCTTGTATTACCACTTCTTTTTTTTATCAATCTGCTTGTTGTAAGCTACTTCTCCTTTTAAGGTTACATCTTCTTCCTTTGGCTTAACTTTTCATGATATTATCATCTTCATAAACGGACTCCTGACATTGTTTTAATTGCATGTGTGCTGCTACGTGTTACTTGCTTGCTATTGTGTGTGCTTGCGTCATGTCCTTGTGATACAATAAATGATGATGTGAAGGACGAGGTCCTTCGGGTGGTCACTATGGGTGACAATGCCCTTCGGGGGCAGTGATGAGATCCAGTAGTGAGCTCAGAGTATGACGAATACCATGACGAGGGTAACCCTGACGAAACCGGTAAAATCCTTCAAAGGTAATTGTTGTGTGCAATATGTTGAATTAATTGCATGCAAGTGTTAATTGATATTCATTATGTTGTGATGTTATTATTTTGGTGTGAGCTTTAAATTGACCGTTGTGTCTGGACGATGTCGTGCTTACAATTGTTGTGTCAGTTGACCTTGTGAGTGTCTTGGTCAAGGCTTGTCAGGGCGGTGTATAGGGGTCGGTTGTGTTAACCGCACTTCGTGTTGCTACGTGTGGTAGGTTACGAGTTAGGAACGTGGTAAGGTCGATCCCTGTCGGTGAGACTTACTGGATTATGGTTATGAGTTGAGTTTGGGATTGTAGGACCCTTATGGGAAATGGTAGGTGACGTAGGTTACCAATATGTGAATAAATGATAAGCTATTTTTATAAAGGACTGGAATGTCCTGAGTTGGAAATAAACAATAATTGTGACGAGAATGTTTCTGTTTAAAATAAAATGTTAGAACTCACTCAGCGTAGCTGACTTTGTATGTACGTTAGACTGTTTTGCAGGTGAGTTCCGTGGACGACGTATCTTGGCTTGGGAAGCAGTGCTACTCGGATTGGTGTGCATGCATTCGTAAGGTAAGTTTAAGAACGATAATGATTTTAAAAGATAATTCTTATTTTGAGTAAGACTTTCGATGTTTGTTATATAAAGAAATAAGCGTTTTCAAAGAAAACCTTATGATGTGACCCAAATGTAGGGTGCCTGGTTTAGGGGTCTTACAGACAGTGGTGGTGCCGGTGGAGGGGTGTGGTGGTGGTGTCGGTGGAGGGTTTGGTTCGGGAAGAGAGAAAAGAAAGAGGTGTGGGTTTGAAATATGAATGACAAGTGGGTCCCACCAATTTACTAATATTTGTTTTCTTTTGTTTTTATAATATTAGGAGAGGTATTTTAGTTATTGTACAACCACTTAACATAAAAATAGACACGGCAATCTTGACCAAAAGCAGGAAAAAGGATTGGTTTGAGTACATAACTTTTGTATTTTGGGTTGAATTGGGTAGCACCATAACATAGACGGGTTGAAATGGATAACACCTTAACATATTTTGGGTCAAGATGGGTCGCCTAAAAACTATGTAAATTTAGAACGGGTTCAAACGAGTAACAATGGGTCAATGACATGTTTGGCGAGAAAATCACTTAAGATTACCACTGACACCACACCCATCGCCTCTTGCACCACCACGACGCCACCTTCACCAACAGCCGTCGCCACAACGCCACAACTTTTTGTATTTTGGGTTGAATTGGGTAGCACCATAACATAGAACGGGTTGAAATGGATAACACCTTAACATATTTTGGGTTAAGATGAGTCGCCTAAAATCTATGTAAATTTAGAACGGGTTCAAACGAGTAACAATGGGTCAATGACATGTTTGGCGAGAAAATCACTTAAGATTACCACCGACACCACACCCATCGCCTCTTGCACCACCACGACGCACCTTCACCAACAGCCGTCGCCACAACGCCACCAACAGTCTCGGAAAAAAATATAGCAGATTTTGATGCTTTTCTTTTCTAAGACAACTTATTTCAACCCGAGCCACTTTTTGGTTATAACTCATTCTAATCCAAAGCAAATTGACCCTTTTTTTTAAAACGGCGTGTTTTGACCCGAACTCATTTTGGTCATAACCCGTCCTGACCCGAACCCATCCAAACCCAAACCCAAACCCAAACCCATTCTGACCCATTACCGAATCCAACCCACCCGTTTTGCTAGGCATACATAAAAACTCAACGACCATCCACTAAAAGGATCATCCGTGTTACGTTTGAGCAAATTTGTAAATCACCGGTGTAGTTTTACAAACTTGGAAACCAAACTTACAATATCTTTAAACCACATGAACCATCCATGTAATTAACTAACTCTTTGCGACCATTATCCTTCAATCTCTTTAATAACAATTCACACTAACATTTTAAATAATGAAGAAAACCAAATTAAACAATCGAACCTCAAAAAAAAATCCCAAAATTGTAGAACCACAACCTACCATCATCATCCTCTTACCTCAAAAACCTTTCTTCTTTCTCCCTCCGATCACATTTCAAACAAAACACCCCAAATCAAATCTTCAAACTTTTTTCACGTCCCATCTTCCCAATTCAGCCCAAATTAACCTCCAATAACAACATTTGCACACACATTACAATTTACAAGCCACCCATGTACCACGATGATGAGCGAAGAGACCGAAGAAGAAAAAATGTCATGGGAAGCTACAATTATTACAAAATGTTCGGTTGTTTTAAACGAAAGTTCAAAATCAGCGATCTGGGTCCACCGCCGGACGTCATCGACGTCTTTAATTCGTATTCCATGGGCAAATCGGAGATGTCGCCGGATAAAATTTTTCGGTTCTTGGTTGAGTTCCAGAGGGAAGAAGGGGCCACCATTGATGACGTGGAGCGGGTTATGGATCGGGTCCTTAATCTGTCACGGTCCCATTTGACCCGCTATGTTTTCACAGTGAATGATTTTTTTCATTATTTATTACTTGATGACGTCAATGGCCCCATTAAACCTCAGGTGGGGTTTTTTGACTTTTTTTCTAATTCTTATTGACTTTGACTTTTGGTTTGACTTTCTTTTTTTAAATTACTTTTGCTGTAATTGATTTTCATAATTGGTGAAAAATGTGTCGCTGACGTTATACCCCCAATTTGATTGCATTTCTTGGTGATTTTTTTTAATTCTGGTCAATTTTAGAGTTGAAAATGTGTTTGACCTAGAAAGTCAAAGATGAGGTTTTTGGGGAATGATGGAGCATGAGGTAGAGGTACCCACCACGTGAAAAAGATTGGTTTTTTTTTACCAAATTACTAAGATTGATACTTTTGTGCCCTTTGTTTAGGCCAATATTGAATATATGGAGCTATAATTTACCTAAATTTGCTTGAAAGTTTTAGTGAAAAACTAGGTGAATAGTCTATGTGCACATTGTAGAAAGACATGTTTTTATATGAGACAATTATATCATTAAGTTTGATGAATACCAATACATGTAGTTTGATGCACTAGCAAGTGATGATGTCTTGTAATAGATTTTCGACGCAAGTACTAACCCGAGTTTTAATCATTTGGTAAGAAACTTTTTAAGCAATGAAGGATATTATAATCTGTTTGGAACCAAATTCGTAAGCTATCCGACTAATTTGAAAATGTTTAATTCTTTTTCCAATTAAATTGGGTTATTATTTCACCAATTAATGATCCATGGAGTAGAACAAGAATGTAATGTTATATACCCATTTAATTCCGTCAGTGATCCAAATTGCCGTTCAAAAAAATATGACCATTTAATACACTCAAGATACAATCTTTATGTCTTTACTTGTGTATTTATGTGAAACCTTTTTTTTTGGTGTGATGTTGTTTAACTATTTGTTTGATTTCAGGTACATCATGATATGACTGCTCCGTTGCAACATTATTTTACATACACAGGTCATAACTCATACCTCACCGGAAATCAACTTAGTAGTGATTCTAGTGAAGTACCAATCATAAAGGCGCTTCAAAGAGGTGTTCGGGGGATAGAACTTGATTTATGGCCAAATAATGCAAAAGATGGAATACATGTACTTCATGGGAGGTATGCATACCACCTTTTTCATTTGTTTTTATTAGATGTGCCAAATTCAACCAATTTACTTATGAGTCGATTTGGGTTTTGTTTTATCTCAAACGGGTCAAATAAAAAAGGTTAGCTAAAAGGAATCTGGTCAAATGGGTTGGACGGGTTGAAAGTCACCTAAAGTCTATTTTTAAAGCGTTAAAACTCTAAATTAATTTTATTCAAATATATAGATTGTTATTGTAGTAATATAGCTTTGTAAACATAATTAACTCATTGTTATTTGTATATTCTTAAAAAAATGGAATTGTTCTTGTCCTAAAAGTGTCCCATTTCAACCCAAACCTGTTTTGACTCATTACCCAATGCGACTGAGTGACTGACGCCCCAAACTTGCCATGTTTATTAGCTAGCTTTTATTTCATATTTATGATTTACATGGTTTTGTGTTCAAATTTCCAATGAATATAGGACATTGACAACCCCAGTACCGCTTCATAAATGTTTAAAGTCGATTAAAGAACATGCTTTTGTTAATTCTCCGTATCCTGTTATTATCACTTTAGAGGATCATCTTACACCAACTCTGCAAGCTAAGGTTGCAGAGGTTAACTTCATAATTCCCTTTTGTATTTATAAAACAAAACCTTTCTATATCATTTAAATTGAATCATTTGTTCATGGTTGTTTAGATGGTCACAAGCATCTTTGGGGATATGCTATACTTCCCAAAGGCAAGTGACAAAGATGCATTCCCTTCACCCGATGCGTTAAAACATCAGATCATTCTTTCAACAAAACCCCCAAAAGAATACCTTCAATCCAAGAATGTTGGCAAAGAACGTTCATCACTGGATAAAGATTCATCTGATGATGAGTTGGAAGATCGTAGGGTGAGTTAACTACAAATTTTATTTTTTACAGCGCTTGTAAAGCGAGTGATTATTTTTTTTTAACCATTTGACTATTTACTATTGCAAGGAAACCTTCTGCAAAAATTAATGATTTGGTGTAGGTTGCAACTTGCAAGATGGCAGGTCACGCGGATTGGGTAATGGGTCAAAACGGGCCGACTGGGTTAGGTTGGCCCGTATACATTTTTTATATTTTTTTTATAGATAGTTAATGTTTTAATATGATTACAAAAAGGATACTTATATACTATTGCAATAATAATCTAGATACTTGAATAAATTGATTTAGGAAGTTGTATGCATTAGAAATAGACATTTGATAACTTTTAACCCGTTTAACAGTTCCCATTTTGTGCTAAATTTCCTGACTGACCATTCAAGATAAAACACAACCCATTCCGACCCATTCATAGATAACTGGTTGAAATTGCCACCTCTAGTTTTGTACAAGCTATTATGATAGATACCAGAAATTTGATTTATTAAAATAAATAAAAACAAGGATAGTTGGCCCGATTCGAGAGGGGCTAGTGTCCACAATTCTGATCACAGAACTAAATTAGATAAAAACCAAGACAATCCTAAAACTAGAACATAAGAACTTAAATAGAGGTGAAGGTGAAGCCAAAGAGTTGACGGTTTTAGGCATTTATTCCCCTAAAGATCAAAAGTCCCATTTCAACAGTCCCATTTACTTCTTGGATCAGCAGTCCCATTTCAACAGTCCCATTTACTTTCTGGATCCAGCTGATCCGACCCTAAAACCCACCCGTACAGAAGCTGGGTCTGTATCAATACAGCATGCCCGGACAAACGACTTGTCCTCAAGTCGGGTATGAAAAAATGGAGCTGCCCATCCTGTTGACTGGTCCTCGAAGGATCCAATAGAGAGATGGTGAAAGGTAGCAGAATTTTGAATATCCGGTGATACTCCTTGCGGCTTGTACTTCTGCCCTTCGATTGTAAACATAAGAAACTGCTCTTTCCAATTCGTTAGAATGGTGTTTTGGGTAGCGAGCCGTTGAATTCCTAAGACCACATCAGCCTCCCACAGTTTAAAGGTGTCGGCTTGTACAAAGATGTTAAGAGCAGGGGCTGTGCACATGGAAATTATTGGGTGTTGTTTGACAGAACCTACCAAAGGAGGTACGGAAGGGTCTAGTAATGGGCCCAGTTTTGGTGTTATTGTTGGTGTCGGTGTAGGCGCTGACGGTGCGGGTGGTAGTTCTTGGTTGCTGGATGGTTTCGGAACAACATGAGAACAAGGGTTGGTGTTTACAACCGTTTTGGTGGTAGACAAAACAGGCTCAGAACTAGAGGTTTCATTCGAGCTCCTTCCCGAACTAGATTCCGAGTGATTGTTGCTCCGGATGGGTGTTCCAAACATCATGGTCTTGAGCTTTGCAACATCTCCTCTCAATTGTGACTCTATGGCGTACAGTTTTGCAGCAATGGCAGCCAATTGAGCAGCGACTGAATCAGATGGGGTGCTTCCTTCTCTTGCACTACTCCGGGTATTAACCATCTCGGAGATTTTCCGGCAATGGAACCAAATGATAGATACCAGAAATTTGATTTATTAAAATAAATAAAGACAAGGATAGTTGGCCCGATTTGAGAGGGGCTAGTCTCCACAGAACTAAATTAGATAAAAACCAAGACAATCCTAAAACTAGAACATAAGAACTTAAATAGAGGTGAAGGTGAAGCCAAAGAGTTGACGGTTTTAGGCATTTATTCCCCTAAAGATCAAAAGTCCAATTTCAACAGTCCCATTTACTTCCTGGATCAGCAGTCCCATTTCAACAGTCCCATTTACTTTCTGGATCCAGCTGATCTAACCCTAAAACCCACCGGGACAGAAGCTGGGTCTGTATCATATTACCAGATTTTTTTTAAAAATTTTTTGGCAAAAAACAATGATCTTCTGCAATGAAACACCAATTTTAGATGGTTTAAAAAGTTAGTCACTCTTTCTAAAGTGGATTGGTTTGTTAATAACAGAGCAACAGTGATCAGGATGATGATGATGATGGTAGATGCAGTGTAAGCGATAAATATTGTACAAGTGAGGTAAGCTCTAGCACGACTCAATCGTTGTCAGAAATCCTTGGTGTTGACTATGAAGATGAAAAATGTGGGCACCAAAAGGGCCTTGAGTACAAACACCTCATTGCAATTCATGCTTCTAAACCAAAACATGGAACAAGAAAGGCGTTAAGGGATGAACCTGGGAAAGCTAAACGTCTTAGTTTGAGTGAACAAGCCCTTCAAAAAGCTGCAAGTCTTTATGGAGTTGATATTGTCAGGTAAACTAGTAAGTTGTCTTTTAACTTTGATTGCCAAATAAACTACTTCTAATACTTTTGGAGGGAAAAATAATAATTACATGATAAGTATAACTACAAGTAAAAGGGGGTGTTTGGATTTGTGTTCTCAAACATATTCTACTTTTGTTTATCAGATTATTTAGAGGCCAAAAAATCAATTTGACACCAGCTGCAACAAAGCTAATTGTATGATGGTAAACTAAAATTTCTTATTTCCCCATCTTTAACCGAATTTGAGAATATTTTTATTTATATTTGATATAAGAGTAAACTCCGGTTTTAGTCCCTGTGGTTTGCACCAATTCCCTATTTTAGTCAAATAGTTTAAATTTCTCTTTTTAGTCACCATGGTTTCATTTTTGTTCCAATTAAAGCCAGATGGCTAACACCGTTTGATTTTCTGTTAAATTTTTTTATGAAAAGTCAAAAATACCCTTATGGCCCACCACCACTATCCTTCATCTTAATGAAACCCTAGAATAAAAATAAACTACACCTCCACCTTCATCTTCACCACCCCAACAACACACCAGATCTGTTTCTTCACCCAGATCAGTTGCCCCAACTCATCATCCACCGCTTTGAAAGCCACCGCTAACTCATCTACCCCCAAGCCTGCCACATCTCTCCGGCGAAGGTGGATCTTGGTTCCAGGAGTTCTTGTTGGTGGGAGGTACGACATCAAAGCCACCGTGGGAGCCGAGCGGGTCGCTTGGAGGAGGATTCAAGGAGGCATTACCTTCTGGCTTCCGACACCAACAACACCCTGGACGCTCTCTCTCAAGGGGGTTCATGTATTTTAATGGAGGAATTCATATCCAAAAGGATTGATCTTGTTCCTATTTTCCCAATTACATTCTTTAATTTTATTTTTTTTTGCTTTTTTGGATGTCAAATTTGTTGATTGCAATCAAAACATTGATTTATTTAAGAAAAAAGAAAGATTTTGTTGAAGAAGATGTAATTTAAGTTCACTGTGAGTGCTATTTTACCATTTGGGAATTTGGATATGAAGCTTTCAGGTGGGCGGAGAGTTTTCCGGTGATACAGGTGGCCGGCGATGGCGGAGCTGGCCAGTAAGACAGGTCGGGGGGGTTGGAGGTGGGTATTTTAGGGTTTTTATGGAGAAGAAAATGGTGGAGGTTGTGGTGGTGGGGGTGTGGTGGTGGATGGTGGCAGTTGCGGTGGCAGTGGCGTGGTGGTGGCAGTGGCGTTGGTGGTGTGGGCGTGGCGGTAGTGGGGGTGTAGTGGTGGTGGTGAAGGTGGAGGTGGAGGATATTGTTATTCTAGGGTTTTATTAAGATGAAGGATAGTGGTGGTGGGCCATAAGGGTATTTTTGACTTTTCATAAAAAAACTTAACAGAAAATCAAACGGTGTTAGCCATCTGGCTTTAATTGGAACAAAAATGAAACCACAGTGACTAAAATAGAGAAATTTAAACTATTGGACTAAAATAGGAAATTGGTGCAAACCACAGGGACTAAAACCGGAGTTTACTCTTGATATAATGTCTCTCTTGTTTTCACAAAAAGATGTCATTTTTTCATTTTTTTAGTAATTTCTTAAGTATTTATAATTTTTCGAACGCTCAAACATCTAATTATTACAACTTCAATCAGCAAAAGCACATCCAAACACCTCCTAAATAATACCTACAGCTTCGATAAATACAAACTCGACATTCAAATGAAAGCAAGGGACCAGATCTTTTCTTTGGGACTAAACAAGGGTTCATGTTGCATACAGATTCACTCAAAAGTATATTCTCCGGGTGTTCCCAAAGGGAACACGGGTCACCTCAACAAATTTCAGACCACTTACTGCATGGATGCATGGTGCTCAAATGGTTGCGTTCAATATGCAGGTGAGTTTTGAAGTGGAGATTATTGGTAATGTGTTTGATGAACTTTCATGTTATGTCTAAGCTATTAAATTATTGTGATTAGGGGTATGGGAGATCACTTTGGATGATGCACGGGATGTTCAGATCGAATGGAGGGTGCGGTTATGTTAGAAAGCCTGATTTTCTCATGAACAAGGGCCCTGATGGCGAAGTGTTTGACCCAAAGGCAACATTACCAGTGAAGAAAACTTTGAAGGTATAATAAGCCTTGTTATATTGGATTTCATGTCCCCCTTTATACTAACAAACAAACAAATATACCCAGTAAAATCTCACTCATAACAGAGTTATTGGTAGGGTCTAGAAAATCTTTTCTACTCCCACCGAGACCCTTGGCTTGGCTCCAATTTTTTTTTCTTTTTTTGACGTGTACAACATACAGTATAGTGAAATTGTATGTATTGATTTTTCAGGTGAAAATATACATGGGAGACGGGTGGCGTTTGGATTTTAGCCAGACTCACTTTGATGCATACTCACCACCAGATTTCTACACCAAGGTTAGTACCTAACAAACACCTAAAACAATCAATAGCATCAGACCTATTAAATAGTATCCGTTTGGATGCGCGTTTTGTAAATGATACGCGATAATGAATAACCCAAAGATATTAGCGTAATGCAATAGGACCATAGAAAATAGTATTTAAATGTGCTTTTGCGGTTTGAAGTTGTAATAATAAAAAAATGAGATATTTGAGTGTTTTGTAAATTCTGATATATTGAATAATTAACAGGTAAAATGACCAAAAAGACTTGAAAAAATGTTTATTCACACAGTTAAAACAAAATCTGTTTATCCAGAAACAGAATCTGTTTTTGAACAGAAACAAAATCTGCTTATCCAAACAATTAAAGCTAAGTCGCGATAACCAAATAATCAATTTCAAAACGTGTATCCAAACACCCTGTGAACAGGGATTTCCCGTATGAAATAGGATTCAAGGCATCTGAACAATCTTAACAATATCTAACAGTAGAATGGGATCAACAGATATATATGGCTGGAGTGCCAGCTGATGTGGCAAAGAAGCGAACCAAAGTAATTGTAGACGAATGGACACCCGTATGGAATGAAGAGTTCACATTCCCATTGAGAGTCCCCGAGCTTGCATTACTTGAGATCGTTGTACAAGAATACAATGTAGACAAAGATGACTTTGCGGGTCAAACATGTTTGCCTGTGTCAGAGTTGAGACCGGGGATTCGTGTGGTTCCACTTCACAACAAGAAAGGAGAGAAATTTAAATCTGTAAAGCTTCTTATGCGGTTTCTCTTTGTATAAACAGAAATCACAGTGATTTTTTTTTGCAAGAATTTGATCAGTGTACATATCTCACAAAAGGTTAACTCAATAAAGAGTTGTGTCATTCTCTTAATTATTTTAGACAGAAAATTGATACACACTAGTTGTAAGTAAATGTCCATCCACTTGCATGCAAAGGCAAGACCAAAAAATAGGAGAGAGGAAAATATATAGGCATCATCATTGTTAGCCACCCCATCAAAACACTATCTAGTAACTTACACAAACAATAAGGGTGCACGGAGTCGATGCAGGGCGGCATGCGTAGTGATGCAGGACTGGCAGGAACACAGGCCCTGATTGGGGGCTACTTCCCCAAGACAAACCCGCAAGAGAGTAAATTTTTAGGTTTAAGGATAAGGGGGAAAATGAAGGAGATGATGCACTAAGTAGGGATCGTACATTATGTTCTCTTGACTTGTATATTGTATTATTATTGTATTGTTCAAATTAATTTTATATTTAGTTTTTATTTATTTTAATTAATTTATTTAAAAAGTGGTTTAGGGATGAAGAAAGATGCATCGAATGACTAGGTATAGGCGTATAGCTAGGGAAGAGATGAAAAAAATGTGATGTGACTAGTCATTCAATGCATCTTTGTTTATCGTAGAGCTTTTTTTGTGGGATTTTATAAAAATTAAGGATAGCGTTTTACGTAGTGGAATTGAAGAGGTGAGCTTTTCGTATGTTTTTATTTCTTCAATTGATTAGCGTTTACCCTTATTTTTAGGATCAAATTAAGGGTTGATAGCTAAGATTTGTTCCTATGTATGTATGTATGTATGTATGTATGTATGTATGTATGTATGTATGAGTGACTTGGCTCGTGATAATGTATGAGTGACTTGGCTCGTGATTAATCATTTCTTTCTGTTCAAACAATAAGTATGAAATTTTAAAGATAAAAAATATAATAGCTATGAACAATAGGTAAAACAAAAAGTGCATCAAACATAGTAAATATGATGTACATACATGAATAGTAAAGTTGCTACGCTAGTTTTAGTCGTGTATTACATTACTTGAATAAAACTAAAAGGCATTTGAAGATTGGAGGGGTAACATCCGATATAAATAAACAACGAGATGAACTGAAGTAGTAAGGGTGCATAACGAGGGCTTCGACTCAATAAATGCTTCGGATCAGAGAATGAAGTAAAGATGCTACGCAACAAAATGGGGTCCACTCCGTAACAATCCAACTTATTTTGAACAAACATGTAACAATATTCAACCTGAATGAAGGACCACAAGCCAGGTCATCGGTTCAGATCAGGATTATTAGTCTAGCTTATATATGCAATGTAATTATGGGGCGACAAAGATGATACGTCTGATTCATTCCGGCAACAATATTGTTACATGTCAATTGTTTAGTCATAATAAGTAGAGGGGCTTTTATGTCAATGTTGTATTTCTGAGGCTGTATATTGTAAATAGTTAACAAACGGTAATCATTAGTCGTTATAATCTGTTGTAACCGATTAAATGATCTATCTCGATAATGAATTGATTTGTTTCCCTCTTTTTCGATTCTTCTCAATTTCTTATCGTAACATTGGTATCAGAGCTACCGATCCCATCGGAGCTCGAATTCATTGATTCTTAGTGATTTTCTGCTCACAATTGTTGTTCTAATAACCTGCAAATCGTTCAATTTGTGCATAATTGAAGAATTAGGGTTTAACAATCGGACATGACGACGAGACTTCAAGAAATGGAAAGATTAGAAAAGTTAGCTCATGAAAATGCGAGCATAATTCAACGACAACAGGCGACGTTGGATCAGAATTCTGAAGTAATCAAATTGTTACAAATTAGTATGACGACATTAGTATCTCAAATGACTGAAATCAGTAATAAATTGGGAAATGACAGAGTTGCTGGCCATCAGGAGCAACGATTGGTTCGTACAGGTCGGTTGGATTTTCCTAAATTCAATGGCAATGAAGTGGAAGGATGGATTATAAGCTGTAATCACTTCTTTGCAGTAGGTAAGACTCCCGATAATGCGAAGGTACACTATGTTGTCATCAATTTAGAAGGTGCTGAATTAGAATGGCATCAAGGATATGTGGATAGTCAAAATCGAAGTATAGAAGACATCACTTGGGATGAGTATTCCAGATCGGCAATTAATAGGTTCTCTAATCGATTGTCTGAAGATCCAATGGAGGAATTGAAGAATCTTAATCAAACAGGTTCACTTCCTCATTATACTAAAGAATTTGATGCTTTGTTTAATAGGGTTAAATTGACTGATGAGTATGCAGCCAGTTTATATGTGGGGGTCTAAAACCTGAAATTCGTTGTCTGGTTAAAATTTTTAAACCTAAAACAATGAGGGATGCTATAGCTATGGCTAAACAGCAGCATGTGGTTTATTCAACTCTATTTGGTGATAAAGAATGCAAGAAAACTACTAGTGCCAATACTGCTAACACTTCTATGTCTAAATTTGGATCAACAATGAGTAATAGAAGTGTAGTGAATCCAACCAATACATTGGCATTATTACCCACTCCACCAGCTAATAAGATGTTAAAGAATGTTAAGAAGGTGCTAAGGTAGCAAAAGAAAAGAGGGCAAAGGGAGAATGTTTTTGATGTAATGAAAAGTATTCCCCAACCCATAATTGTAAATTCAAGCATCTGTACATACTTGAAATTCATGGGGATGATGAGTGTGATGAGGAAGGAATTCAAAGTGAATTACAAGAAATGAAAGTGGATGCTCAGATTTTTGTTCATGCTGTAACATGGGTTAGTTCTTTTTCTACTATGAGGGTAGTGGGAACAATATGAACTAGACAAATGCAGATTCTTATTGATTTAGGCTCTACACATAATTTTGTGGATTCCAAATTAGCATCTAGGTTACAATGTCCTACTAAGGAGGTACCCTTAATGAAGGTAATAGTTGCTAATGGGAAGGAACTAGAATGTAATCAGTTGTGCCAAGATTTTCAATGGTTAATGCAAGGAGCCTGGTTTAAAATGGATGTGTTATTATTACCATTAGACAATTGTGATATGGTATTGGGCGTACAATGGTTACAATCATTGGATGATATTATATGGAATTTTAAGAATTTCACCATGCAATTTAATGTGGATTCAAAAGTTAATGTATTGAAAGGCACCAATAAAAATGGTATGTCATTATGCTCTATGGAAAAGTTGTCTAATATGTTTAACAAAGAAAATCCCATGGTTAAGCTACAACTTTTTAGTATGCAAGGTAGCATAGAAGGATCATTTCAACACCAACCCAAAGTAATTGCAGATCAGATGCATGGTGTTGTAAATGATTTGTTGCAACAGTATGAAGATGTATTTCAAACTCCTACTACTTTACCTCCCAATAAAAGCTGCAATCATAAAATTCAGCTGATTGATGAGTCCACTACCATTAATCAAAGAGCTTATAGATATCCAGTGGGGAAAAAAAATGTTATAGAAAAAATGGTGCAGGAAATGTTAGAACGGGTATCATTAGACAAAGTGTCAGCACCTTTGCATCCCCTGTAGTTTTGGTGAAGAAAAAAGATGGCACTTGGAGGTTATGTGTGGATTATAGAAAATTGAATGAACAAACAATCAAGAACCGATTTCCCATTCCCTTAATTGAAGAATTGTTGGAAGAATTGGGAGGGGCAGAAGTTTTTTCAAAGTTAGATTTGAGGTCTGGTTACCATCAGATTAGAATGTATGAAGGTGACATTCACAAGACAGCTTTTAGGACCCATCAGGGTTTATTTGAATTTTTGGTCCTTCCTTTTGGATTGACAAATGCAGCAGCAACATTTCAGGGTCTAATGAATTCAGTTTTCCAAAAGTTATTAAGGAAATCAGTGTTGATTTTCTTTGATGATGTGTTAGTCTATAGCAAGAACATGCAGCAACATTTAGAAGATTTGAAGGAGGTCTTACAACTGTTTAGAGATAATCAATTATATGCAAAGAAATCAAAGTGCAGTTTTGCTGGATCCAAAGTGGAATATCTTGGGCATGTAATTTCTAAAGAGGGTGTTTCCACTGATCCATCGAAAATAGAAGTAGTTAAGAATTGGCCTATCCCTGTTAATGTTAAACATCTTCGAGGTTTCTTGGGGTTGGCTGGATATTATAGGAGATTTATATCTTCCTATGGCATAATTGCTAAGCCCTTAACCAATTTGTTACAAAAGGATGCTTTTTGTTGGTCCATTGAAGCTCAAAAGGCATTTGAGATATTGAAATTAGCTTTGATACAAGCTCCAGGCTTAGCTCTTCATGATAGGTCCCAAGAGTTTATAGTGGAAACTGATGCAAGTCCAAAGGGTTGGGTGTTGTACTGATGCAGGGCAGACATCCCATTGCTTTTGTAAGTAAAGCATTGTAAGCTAGGTAGTGTACACTTTCAGTATATGAAAAGGAACTTTTAGCTATTCTGTTAGCAGTGAAGCATTGGCATCAATATCTTATATTGAAACATTTTACTATCAGGACTGATCAAAAGAGTCTCAAACACTTACTAGAGTAAAAGATTACAACTCCCTTGCAGCATACTTGGTTAAGCAAATTAATGGGGTATGACTATCACATTGTTTATAAGAAGGGAGTAGACAACACTGCTACAGATGCTCTTTCTAGGGTACATGGTTTAGTTTTGTTTCAATTGGCTGTATCTTCTTATGATCCTTTATTATTAGCAAAAACTAAAGCACATTGGGCCCAGGATGTTACTGCTCGGCAACTGATTTCCAAATTATCCAATGGGGAAATTGTTAAACATATGTCTTGGGATGGTACCTTATTAACAAGAAAAAATAAATTGTGGATTGGTCAGCAATCAGATTTAAGACATGATATAATGTTATTATGTCATGTTTCTGCAATTGGAGTCCATTCTGGTATGTAGCCTACTTTATAGAAGTTTAGAGATATGTTTTATTGGAAGGGGGCATACAAAGATGTGAAACAAATGATTAAAACTTATGATATTTGTTTGAAGGCAAAATATGAAGCTATAGCCACTCCGGGTTTGGTGAATCCTTTACTTGTGCCTCAATCCATTTTTACTGATGTCTCTATGGATTTCATTAGTGGGTTACCTATGTCTGGAGACAAAGATACAATCCTGGTAGTTGTGGATAGATTTACCAAGTATGGGAATTTTATTCCACTAAAACATCCATTTACAGCGGTACAAGTGGCTCAGGTGGTGTTAGATAATGTTTTTAAGTTGCATGGTTGTCCACAGACCATTGTCTCAGACAGAGATCCTATATTTCTAAGTCTGTTTTGGAAGGTGTCACACCCCCAAATTCATTTACTTAATGAATAAATAAATAAATTAAGATTGGAACGATTGATAACATTGCACAATAGAGAAAGCATATTTAAGATATCTAAAGTATTGAACACCATTACAAAAACTAACATAAACTAGTATATTATCCTAGAACCATATAGGTCAAAACCGTCTTGGGGTTTGACAATCATGCTTCTTCGGCTTCTAGGGTTTAATCCAAATGGTTAACATATTCCAACCGTGCTATGGTTATTTGTTACCTGAAAAACATACTTAAAAGTGTCAACACAAATGTTGATGAGTTCATAGATTTAATTGTTGCAATGTAAAGTAGTTTTCCTTAAAAACATTGATATCATGTACATGGGCATAGAATAAAAGCGTTTTCCTCAAAAACATGTGATGACTTCATAGTCATAAAACGAGTAGTTTTCCCAAAGAAAACATGTGATGACTTCATAGCCATAAAACGAGTAGTTTTCCCAACGAAAACATGTGGTGACTTCATAGTCATAAAACAAGTAGTTCTCCCCAAGAAAACATGTTAATGAATTTACGCCCATGTCAAACCCTCTTTAGAGAATATTAAAGATAGGAACGTTAACCAAAACATATAGCAGTTTCGGGTGTATATGATAAACAAAACAAGTAATGTTGACCCATTTGTAAACTAACTAAGAATACAAATAATATGTTCATACATAAGGCATAAACCAATCCATGACACAGGTATTTTGCCACCAGCTCGTACCTCCCGAGCACACGTTTGAACACTATGCGGCCATTCGACCAAAACCGATCAAACCACGACCGGGGGTGTCAATCATGGTTGTAAAAATCGCTAGGCGCTAGTGGGGCGGTGGGGCCTAGGCCTAGGCGGGATTAATCGGGGCCTAGGCGGGATTAATCGAATTGGAATTTTTATATGTAATTTTCAGTTTTTTATATATATACACATTTTTATATGTAATTTTCAAAATTATATATATACACACACACATTTTTTAAAGAAGCTGGAAATTACAAGAACTAAACTGAAAATCGTCGGAAATTTGCCTGAAAGTCGCCGGAATCTCGCCGGAACCGCCGGAACCCTACCGGAATATCACCGGAAAAACGGGAAGTGGCCGATTTTTGGCCGACTAGGTCCGCCTAGGCCCGATTTTGACCCAATTTTTCCGATTAGCGATTTTTAGTCCGATTTGGCCAAAAATAATCGTCGACCAGCCGCCTAGCGACTAATCGGCGCCTAGGCGCGATTTTTACAACACTGGTGTCAATCCTAAATAGTACTATCCATAGAATCCCATGCTAAATCCTTAGCTAATGGTTATTAAAATGTTTACGTAGGGGACTTTACGAGCTCCCAATGTTAACTCATACAAACATAAAGGTCGGGTCTTGTTTTCATGTTATCATATAAAAAGAGTATGAGTATGTTTCATGTTTTCCAAACGTGTCAAATATGTTTCATGTTTTCCAAATGTATCAGGTAAGTATGTTTCATGTTTTTAAATGTATAAAACAAGTATGTATCTCCCCCGATGATTCTAAAACATTTAAAAGTAAAAATGGGTAGTGAACTCACCTGGTGACGTGTCAGGAACACTAATGTCCTCCTGATAGTAAGGAAAAACCAATGTTCACATGATATGATAGTCACGAGTTTATGTTCTACTTGAGTCCTACAATCCCTATAGGTACTTAATGAGCTTTATAAACTAACCCTAATAATATAAAACGAGTCTAACTCGTGTTGAGTTATCACGCATGCGGTTGAGCTCTGTTGATTCTTAACGGTATTATCGATTCGGTGTACGATGTTGGTTTAACATTCGGTATTTTTAGTTGATTAATTCGAGTCGGGTCTCTCGACTCGAATATGTTTCAATAGTTGTATTAAAAAATATTAGTTTGTTGTACACACGATCGTATATAGCGATGTGCACGTATAATTAGTAATAATTATTCACGTTAGTGCGTCATTTAACTTTTTATTTTACTACGACGCTCACAAGTTTTCATATTTATTCAGAACATATTCGTTTAAGTTTCTAAACGTATGTGTCATAAATCCAAAGGTCTTAACGATACATATATACATATATATTTGAGCGTGTGAATATACATGTATTTATTTTCAAAACTAAACATCGTGGTATATAATAATCGTTTGATTCTCATATACAATGTGAATATTTCTATACAAATATGTATTTATAGTTATTTATATAAGTATATCCATTTGTTTATATGGTACGTTTATATTTATAAAAAATACAGTCGTATCAAACCTTGTTTAGCCATTTAAAACATTCGTTTAAATACAATTTAGCGTCATACCAAAATACTTTTATACATGTATATATATAGATATATATATATATATATATACATATACATATACATATACATATACATATACATATACATATACATATACATATACGTTTATACAAAATACTCAAAGTTTAAAATTATTCTAATTGTATTTATTTTGCATAAAGCATACGTATCCTTGTATGCGTTCATATAGATCTAAACAAAGCACTTAACTTAATGTATAAATTTTATATAAAATATATTTATTATTCAAATGTCGCAAATCACGTATATTCATATTATGCTATAACCATCAACGACTTTTGTGTTACAAATGTAATATAAATATTTATACACTCACGAGTAATATTTTATAATTGTACATATCGTTCGTTGATCGTATTCAAGATTCTAGTTTAACCGGTGATCCATTTACAAATATATTTTTCTCGTTTATTAACAATTATATATTTAGCCAAAACGAGTTTCTCTATATTAAATATACGTGTTTTACGGTCCGTTCATATTAATATTAATAATTAAGTAAATATATATTTTCATCGCTAATAAGTCGTTTAGGGCTCAACGCAAATAACCGTACATGTGTTTAACTTTTACTTAACTAAATATAATTGTTTTAACGCGCGTTTTATACCTTCCATATGTCTCGTTTACGAGCCGACGCGTTCTAACTCTTACGGTTCACGCATTGATCACGTTTGACTGAGTTTGACCACGATTGACCAAGGCCCATGACCTCAATTCCTGTCCAAAAACACGCTTTTTAACACTCGGGAATGAAACCTGGCCACAAGTTCAACCGATCTAACGAAAGTAACTAACCGAAACGTAATCTACTAGACTTTGATAAAACATAACTCGAACCTTGTAGATCGGGAACCCTACACAAGAAGATCCGGTCGCCGGGGACTCGTTGGAACATCAAACCGAGAACAAATCAGTACAATAGTATAGATCTAATCCGGGAATAACAAGTAAACGAGAAGGAAACTCACCGGAACCCTAGAGCCGTTATGGATCTCGTCGGAAAATGCTCCAATCAGTGAGACTAACTTTAGGATCGTAGATCGGGTCTAGAAACGAGCAAGTAAACTCTGATCCACGGCTGAGTCGTCGTCAGAGTCTCCTTGCCGTAGAAACGAGTGTTGCCGGACTACTGAGTTCAGCCTTAGCCGCGTCGGATCTTCACCGCTTCCATCTCCGTTCCCCGCAAACACCGCCGGAGGCGGCATTTCCTCTCCGCCACCTCCCTTCGACGTCGCCGGCGCCGCCCTAACTCAGATCAGGGCCGTATTTCCCTTCCTGTATACAAATAGAGTAAAAAAAATTTAAACGGGAGCTAGATCCGGAGTCGCTATGAGGCTTAGGTGGCCGAAAAACGAACCAAAACGAAACAAACTCACTGGATTCAACCTCTGCAGCGGTCAATCTATACCTGCAAGCGATTAGGAGTCCCCCTGAGCTACGCCGGAGAACATTCTGTCACTGTTGCACGTTGCACGTTGCCTCCGTCGTCCTAACAGCAACCCTGTCGTGGGGATCTGGGAGGAGCCGTCGGATGCGAGCAAAGGAGGGGACAGCACTTGCGGCTGGGCTGTTTGACCCGCCATTGCCGTCGGCCGGAGTCCGCCAGAGACCACCGCCCCGTCGTCTGTCTTGACCGTCATCGGGAGGGCCGCCGGAGATGGCGTTGCCGGCTCCCCTTCTCCGTGCTCTCTCCCGTAGCACACACATATGTGTCTTTGAATGTTTGTCGTAGGTCAGAAGAGAATAGGATGAATATATGATATCTAGGGTTTGTGTGTTTGAGAGAGTAGACGGGTATTGCGTGTCAAAACCCGAAATGAAAACTTAAATACTATGTTTTGAAAATATTCCGGTTAAATAATATCTACTTCGCATAACATTAATAGCTAATAATAATTAATATTATCCAAACACTTAATTTACGAAATTTCCGCTCTGACTGTCGTTCCAGTACCGCGTGTCTAGAGCGCTCATCCGTTTATACGTTTCACGTTCTAATATAATTTTATTATTTCCTTAATAAAAATAATCGTGAATAATAATAATGATTAAAATTTAATTATTCATTGTATTATTTAATCGTACTAGATAATAATTAACCGAATTACGTTTACACCGGTATTTATTGTAATTGCGTGTCCCACGTCGTATAACTCACGCGTAATTGTTCTTAGTTAATCGTCCGAACAAATACGAAATATTATTTTCAATATTCAATATTAGTAATTAAATATTGTTTCGTGTGTCGGTTACTAACTGCGAACTCGTTAATTTATTTACTCGTACGTTGTAAGTCTTGGGAACTCCTACGTATCAATGATACTTAATCTCTAATCATTCTGTGATTCGTCAAGTAGAGTTATATATCAAACTCGCATATTGGGCCTACTACTGGCCGTTAATGGGCCAATCCCATTTACGATGGACTAACTATCGAGAATTATTGACCCTAATTTAGGGTTGTCACAGAAGGAATTTCTAAAATTACAAGGAATTGACCAAGCCTTTTCAACTGCTTATCATCCTCAATCGGATGGCCAGACTGAGGTCTTAAATCGATGCTTAGAAACTTACCTGAGATGTATGGTCATGTCAGATCCTACTACTTGGATGAAATGGCTTTCATTAGCTGAATGGTGGTATAAAACTACTTGGCATTCTGCCATTAGAATGACACCCTTTAAAGCCTTATATGGTGTCAATCCTCCCATTCATCTACCCTATACTCCTTGTACCACTGATGTAGCAGCTTTGGAAGATTGGTTTAAGACTAGGGAAGATATGATTACCACTTTAAAACATTCCTTGGAAAGGGCTAGAAACAGGATGAAATAGTTTGCTGATATAAAACGAAGTGACAAAAGTTTTGAAGTGTGTGATTGGGTTTATCTCAAATTGCAGCCTATGTGTAGTCTTCTTTAAGGGTGCACATGTATTCCAAGTTGTCTCAGAAATTTTATGGCCCATTCAAGGTTCTTAAACAAATTGGAGCTGCTTCTTATACTTTAGAACTTCCTTCGGGCTCTCAATTACATCCAACATTTCATGTTTCTTTGTTAAAGAAGGCTTATGGACCTCCTGCTCAGCAAGTGTTATTACCCACTTCCGGTGATCAAGTGTTGCAACCTTTAGCCATTTTAGATAGGAAATTGGCTAGAAAAGGCAATCGTCCTATTGTGAAATTTTTGATTCAATGGCAGAATTTACCTAGTCATGATTCCACTTGGGAAGAAGCTACAGACTTCATAGCCAATATCCAGATTTTGATGTCAATTCTTGAGGACAAGAATGCTTAAAGGAGGGAGTTTTGTTACATGTCAATTGTTTAGTCATAATAAGTAGAAGGGCTTTTATGTTAATGTTGTATTTCTGAGGGTGTATATTGTAAATAGTTAACAAACGGTAATCCTTAGTCGTTATAATTCGTTGTAACCGATTGAATGAGCTATCTCGATAATGAATTGATTCGTTTCCCTCTCTTTCGATTCTTCTCAATTTCTTATCGTAACAAATATCATCATGTCGGCGCAAGGAAAAATAGCGACTGGCAAACGGTGGACTATAGGAAGATTTCGACGTGCAATTTCAATCGAAAGGAGGTAGTTCATGGCGGCAATAGGGTTTCACGTAACCCTAGTTTTAAAGACTTGGAGAAGCTTTTCGTTACGTTATTCGTGTCTAATTTCAATCTATCTCTAATATTGAAAGATTTATGGGGGGAGATGTGAGCAATGGGGAAGAGTGGTAGATGTGTATATTACGAGTAGATTGTCAAGAGTTGGTCACAAGTTTGGGTTTGTTCGGTATTTACGTGTAGATGATATAGAAAGAATGATTCAAAATTTGAGATCAATGTGGTTTGGCACTTATCATATTTTTGCTGATATTGCGAGATTCAATAGGGATAGCCCAAAACCAACTTGAAAGGAGGTCTCGGCTACGGAGGAGGTGGGATACGTTATGGTCTCGCTTCAACCTGTGTTGAGAAAAACTTTCAAGGGGGTGGTTAGAGGGAGTTCTGGGAATGGTAGTAATGATCTGAAACAACGTGAAGGGCAAGCTTTTAAGGTTATACCTAATGAGGATATGCGAGAGGTGGTGCTTGAGGATAAGGATATGCTTGTGTTCCAAGACGAACAATGTTGTATCATGGGTTAGGTGTACGACATACAATGCATGGATAACTTAGTGTGGTTATGTGAAAAAGAGGCGGCGTAATGATGTCACACCCCCAAATTCCACTAATGGAGTTTTACCGTTTGGAAGGTGACACACCAGGATCTCAGTCATTAGTTACATCAAACGACACTATATGGGACTTAAAATATCATAACACAAAAGCTCAGAGTTAATGCGGAAGCATAAACGTTAATATTAAATCAAAAGTTATTACACGCAACAAGCTTCAATCAATGTAAATAAGTATACTGTTTAAAATGTTTGAAATGAATGATATGACAGTAGGACTCCATGCATGTCCTAAGTGTGCAACCTGTGCCAAAGTGACCTGAGAAACATGTAAGAAAAATGTCAACACGAGGTTGATGAGTTCACAGGTTTCAAGTTTGCAATAAGAGCGTTTGCCAGATTATGTACATTCAATATGCATATCTATAGGTAACTAGCCTATGTTCATGTCTTACTAAAGCGCTCGCAACCGAAGCTGACAGTGTTTGTTTGTTTGCCTCCAGCCAGATCTATCAACTCTAACTAATGTGTTAAGGTCAATATTTCACCCGTTCGACCTCCAATCGAGTTAGCGCGACTAACGCGGGTGGGGTTTGTCAAACCCAGTAGTACTACCAAAATTACCTCGCTAATTCCATATTAACGGTCCGAAGTGTGTGAGGACTTTCATGATAGTGTGTTACGATTAGCCTCAACAATGATATCATATGAAGTACCATAATCAAAATAGTTTGCGTCATGTTTTCTCCCCCAACAGGAAAAACATGTAAAATAATGTTTGTTTGCGTACATGTTTCTCCCCTGCGGGAAAACAAATAAAAGTATAAGTGTTTGCGTGTATGTTTCTCCCTCAACGGGAAAACAAGTAAAAGATGTTGATTTGTGTACATGTTTCTCCCAATACAGGAAAATGAGTAAAAAGGGGTCGTGAAACTCACATGAGTCGAGTAGTAAGTAGAATCACACAAGTATGAGATTTGGATCCTCAAGTGTTAGACTGCACGGCTTACGTATGCCCTAGAATTATAAACACATAAGTTAGGGACATATGAGATTTTGTGACGACGACACGGAAGATTAGAACGTCTTAAAATATTCTAAGGATCAATGAGTAGACGAACGTGTCCACGGGAGTAAGGGTTTCTATAAGAATTAGAATAACTAAGATTCGTGTCGAATGTTACGAATAATACTATATATATATATACATATGTGTGTGTTTGAGTTATTCAGACAAGTTTAAGAAAAATAATATATATATCATATATTATTTTTAAGTTCGAAGGATTAATAAAATAAACGTTTGTGTGGAAAAATAATAAATATATTATTTTTAATCGAGGATAAAAACGTGGGTAAATAATATAAATAATTATATTATTTATTAGTTTGAAATAATCCAATAGGTTCATAAATGGGGTGCAAATAATATATAAATTTATTATTTATAATTTTGAGTCACGGGTTGAAAATAATAATATATTATTTTATTCAAGGTTAATAAACGAGAGTAAATAATATAAACAAGTATATTATTTTTTTGTTTTTGAAACATTGCAAAAATGTTTATACACGTGGTAGAAATAATATAAACATGTATATTATTTTTAAATGAGGTTACGGGGTTGAAAATGATATAAATATTTCATTTTATTTGGAGTAGTGGTTTGAAAATAATAAAAATATGTTATTTTAATAGTAGAAATGACGTTAATTATAAGTTAGAAAATCAAAACCAAGTCTATGGTTGGTTTATGGCTTCAAAACTTATTAATATAATAATATAATAACATAGGAATTATTTTTATAAATTAATTATAATGAAAAAGTCCCAAAAAAAGAATGCAGGAGACCGGTTTCGAACCCGGGTCTCCTACCTATGGGTCAAGCGTGGTACCAAGTCAGCCCGCTAGGGTGTCGCGAGAGAATCCGGTTCCTTCAGTTTTTAACACGCAAGCCCACCTAGTTTCACTCCTATACGCACAGTCAAACGAAACCAGTCCCAAAACCATCGAATTTGATCGCGATCGATTAAAGGGTTATAGTGGTTTTGTTAATCGGGTGATGGCGAGTTTGTAGGTTCGTGGAATTTGAAAATCATCGGGTTTATGATCGTTAATTTTCAGAAAAGGGGTCGTAACCCTAGTTTATGAACACAAAATCGATTCGAAGGATTTAGATGATGAGAGTTGTCAAAACCATAGGGCTTTTACTAAGTGGGTGATCGTGAGACTAACCTTGTAGTTTAATTTGATTGAAAACGAGTTTAAGATCAAAACCCCTAATTTAGTTTTTGAATAAACCCTAGTTACCGGATCATGATCAATTCAATGATATGCATTCAAATTGATAGAGGGCTTTTATTCAGTAGATGATTACGAGTCTACCGGTGTGAATTAATTGGATTTAAACAGAGTCAAAGGTATAGTTCGATTAAAACGGTTTCACATGAACCCTAGGATTTGGTTCATGCAAGATTCGATAATGAAAGCCCCAATTAACATAGGGCTTTGGTTCTAGATGTTGAAACGAAGCTAGAGGTAGGGTCAATTACCAGAATGGAGTGTGGATTGATGGTGTTCGACCAAAACAGGTACCGCCTGTGAATGGTTCAATCCCTGGCGACTTCTGTTGCAATTCCGATCAAATTGGTGTGTGCAGAGATTTCTCAGGGGTTCGCTTATCGTGTACAGATGATTAGTTTGCGAGTATGATACAAAAACTTGTCAAATTCGATGGGTATGATATGATGGTCGACGATTATGAAATGATCATTCATAATCGGGATTGATTGCTCGTAATTGCGTTGTTTAATGGCTTAATGATAAGCGTAATGCTCATTTTCGTGCAACATTCGTTACAATTCGAACGAAATTTAGTTACCGGTTGAATTTGGATCCAAGGAATTGCCCAGAAGTCAAAATAGCCAAGTATGGTTTAATTACAAAACTAGTCCTTCAGGTTTCATGCTTTAAAGTTGGAAATTGGCAGAAATGGTCCCTAGGTTATAGAATTAAGTTAACTAGGTTAGATATTTGGTTAGTTTGACTATCAAAAAGTCAACAGGAGGCAACTTTAGATAAATTACATAATTGGTCCTTCTAATTTCATGCATTTAATTTTGAATGCAGGCAGGATTAGTCCCTAGGGTTTGAGATTTGAGAATTGATAATTCTAGTCCCTAGAGTTTGTGAGTAGTTAGGATTTAACTAGATTTGCTAACTGAGTTAACCCTAAATTGCCGGATGTCACATCATCCCCTAGTTGAAAGAATTTTCGTCCCAAAAATTAAAATAAATAAATAAATAAAAATTTCTAGGTGTCACATCATCCCCTATTTGAAAGAATTTTCGTCCCGAAAATTAGAATAGTACCTTAGGTTTTTGACGTAAAGTGCTTGAACAGATGAGGATGCTTGCACATCATCTGGTCTTCGGGCTCCCAAGTGAATTTCGGTCCACGTTTCGAGTTCCTACGAACTCTGATGATAGGGATTTTACTGTGTTTGAGCGTTTTGACTTCCATATCCATGATTTCTACCGGTTCTTCAACGAACCACAATTGTTCATCGATGTGCAGCTCCTCAAGAGGAACCGTGAGTGTCTCGTCTTCTAGAAATTTCTTCAAGTTCGAGACATGAAAGATATCGTGTACACCACTAAGTCCTTCAGGTAGGTCCAGTTGATACGCTACTGGCCAATTCTCTTTACTATTTTGAATGGTCCAACATAACGAGGATTGAGTTTGCCTCGTTTCCCGAAGCGGATTACACCTTTCCAAGGTGAGACTTTCAATAGAACTATATCACCTACTTGAAACTCTAAGGGTTTACGACGCTTGTCGGCATAGCTCTTTTGTCGATCATGAGCTGCCGCCATACGGTTTCGGATTTGAACAATCTTTTCAGAGGTTTCAAACACAAGTTCAAGACCTGTAAGTTGGCTATCCCCAACTTCAGCCCAACAGATAGGAGATCGGCATTTACGTCCGTACAATGCCTCAAATGGTGCTGCCTTGATGTTAGTGTGATAACTGTTGTTGTAGGAGAATTCCACTAAAGATAAGTGAGACTCCCAAGTGTTATCGAAGTGGATCACACAAGCTCATAGCATGTACTCTAAGGTTTGGATGGTACGTTCCGTCTGACCATCGGTTTACGGATGATACGCTGTGCTCAAGTCCAGATGCGTGCATAGAGCTTTTTGTAATAATTGCCAGAATCGTGAGGTGAATCGAGTGTCTCGATCCGAAAGAATAGAAATTGGCAATCCGTGCTGAGAGACTACTTCTTTTAAATAAATACGGGTAAGTTTTTCCATTTTGTCAGTCTTTGTGATTGATAAGAAGTGAGTGGATTTAGTCAGACGATCTACGATCACCCAGATTGTGTCGTATCCGCTAGGAGTTCGGGGTAATTTGGTTATGAAGTCCGTAGAGATTTGTTCCCATTACTACATTGGAATCTCTTGCAGCTGAAGTAAGCCAGAAGGCTTTTGGTATTCCACATTGACCTTTGCGCAAGTCAGGCACTTGCTCATATAGGTAGATATATCCGCCTTCATCTTTGGCCACCAATATAGCACCTTTAGGTCATGGTACACCTTGTTAGAACCTGGATGAATAGAGTATCGAGATTTGTGAGATTCATCCATAAACAGTTCTCTTAAGTTCCCATATACTAGAACCCATATTCGCTCCACCAGGTAGCGAATGCCATCTGATTTGACCTCCAGTTGTTCTTCCATACCGCGTGTGGCTTCCAACGGTAGGTTTTCCTCTTTAAGGGCTTCGAGTTGAGCACTTCGGATTTTGTCAGGGATTCCGGTGTGAATGGTAAGCTGTAATGCTCGAACTCGTTTGGGTTTGGTGTCCTTGCGGCTTAGGGCATCGGCTACCACACTAGCTTTCCCTGGATAGTATCTGATTGTATAGTCATAGTCGTCTAAGAGTTCGACCCAACGATGATGTTGCATGTTCAACTCTTTCTTCTCAAAGATATGCTGAAGACTCTTGTGATCAGTGTAGATAGTGCACTTGGTACCGTACAAGTAATGTCTCCAGATCTTTTAGTGCAAATACCACGGCTCCCAACTCTAAGTCATGAGTTGTGTAGTTTTTCTCATGTATTTTCAGTTGACGAGAAGCTCAAGTGATGACCTTCTCGTGCTTCATCAGTACACAACCAATAACTTGAATTGATGCATCACAATACACCACAAAATCATCCGTTCCCTCCGGAAGAGATTGGATTGGTGCACTGCAAAGTTTCTGCTTCAGAAGTTGGAATGCTGATTCCTGGGTATCACACCAGTTATAAGGTTTACTCTTTTTAGTTAAGGCTGTGAGGGGTTGTGCAATTTTGGAGAATCCTTTAATGAAACGACGGTAATAGCCAGCCAATCCCAGAAATTGTCGCATCTCAGTTGGCGTTGTTGGTGCTGCCCAATTCTTGATTGCTTCTATTTTAGATGGGTCGACATGTATCCCTTTATCGTTGACTACATGTCCTAAGAATTGCACTTCACAAATCCAGAATTTGCACTTTTAAAGTTTTGTGTACAATTGTTCTTGTTTTAGTAATTCTAGAATCAAACGAAGATGTTCCTCACGTTCATCCCTATTCTTGGAATAGACGAGGATGTCATCAATGAAGACGATAACAAATTGGTCAAGGTACGGTTTACACACATGGTTCATGAGATCCATGAACACCGCGGGTGCGTTGGTCAGTCCAAATGACATGCCCATAAACTCGTAATGGCCATTCCTAGTTCTGAATGCCATCTTTGAGATGCCCTAATCTCGGACTCTCAGTTGATGATAACCGATCTGAGATCTATCTTGGAATAGAAGCTTGATTCCTGGAGTTGATCAAACAAATCATCGATGCGGGGTAAAGGATAACGGTCCTTGTTGGTTACTTTATTAAGTTCACGGTAGTCGATGCACATGCGAAAGGTCCCGTCCTTCTTTTTGACAAATAGGACTAGAGCTCCCCATGGCGATGAGCTAGGTCTAATGAAACATTTATCCGACAACTCTTGTAGTTGTGTGGATAGCTCTTGCAATTCACTGGGTGCATGTTTACAAGGTGCCTGAGCAATAGGCGTTGTTCCGGGTGCTAGATCATTTTGGAATTCGACTTGACGATGCGGTGGAAGACCTGATAGATCTTTGGGAAATACCCCCGGATAATCACGAAAGATCGGGATGTCGTCAATCTTCTTCTTCTCAGATGGCTGCTTGGCGACGAGAGCCAAAATGGCAGTATGACCTTTACGTAGACGCTTTTGTGCTTTCACGAAAGATATGATGCCCACGACAGCACCACTCTTTTCGCCTTGGATAGAAAGGGTTTCTCCACTCGGAAGGCGAACATATTTGCTAACGACAAATAATTTCGGCTTAGTTCTTAGATAACTAATCCATACCGACAACTACGTCGAAATTGCCAAGCGTGACTGGCATGAGGTCATTATCAAGCTTATGACTGGCCAATCCCAGTTTACATCCTCTAAGAATGTGAGTTGCTTCGATTATTTGATCGTCTACTATTTATATAGTGTACTTAGTTTCTAATAGAGTTGGAGTACGACAACACCAACATAAGATTCGTGAAGTCACGCTGAGACTTCTAGTGCGACCTGCGCTTATAAGGTAAGCGTCGGTCAACACAAAGGCTGAGGGAAGAGGTTCACATGTAGGAAAAGAAATTTAATGAGATACAGATTCAATAACATAAGGGATAGGATGTTTGTTTAAGTAGTCGCGTTCAACTGATGGTTGGTTAGATCAAATCCCCGTTTCCTAATGTCATTGAAATATCTAGATATGCTGGGTTACAAATCAAGTTAGACTCAGGATTAGTCACATGATAAAGTGATGCGTGTAAACTATATATATATTTTAATAAAGAATTTTCACACAATATGAGTTTTAAAATGGGTTTTCACCAAAGACTAATCACACACACATCGGGCAGTGTACCCGTCGGATAGCAATATAGTAAAGGTAAGAACCGGATATCAATCCGTGGACACGGTGGAATGCGATAATAAACCGAAACTAAAATCTAATCAAGTGAGGGTATAAAGATATTTTGGAAAGTTTTGTTTAATTAACTAACACGCAAATATATAAAAACTAAGCTAAGGTCACAATTCAAACAATTAGGGAGAAAATATCACTTCGGTGTCGAATCCATCTAGAATACATCCAATACACTCATAGAAACATGGTAATCACACGAAACATAAATTGACCAAATTCTTGTCAAAGACATCTAATCAAATGACTATTCGGAAAGCTAGCATGAATTACACAAACTAACCACCTAAAGTCATACAATGAAGCTCACGTGTTTAACAATCATGTTAATGTTTATAAAGATTAAACTAGTTTCCGGTTAAGGTACACTAGTCCAACAACTAGTTGGAAAGATAATATGAACAACACACTACCCACCTCAAGTTGATTAAATTAGATAACAATATGCATTTCTTCAACATACAATGTTCATGTAAAGGTTATATAAATTAGGAGAATGTGTCAACAATTCCTAGATAAACATAAAACTAAGCATGAAACATTCTAACAAACACCTTGTCTTTCCAAACATAAGCATAAGGATACACATACAAATATAATGATTCATAAACAAGACTTCATTCACCATTCCTAGTCAAAAGCCACAAACTAGTATAAATATATACACCAATCCATGAATATAAGCATAAACCATAAGTTTTCCAACATAATATGATATACACAAATACAAGTCTTGTAAACACCTCAAAACACTTGAATACATAATTTCATTGAAGAATAATCATACGGTTTTCATAACATTAACACAATAATTGCCAATAATCCATGAATGTTTTTAAATGTATCTAAACTTCATCTAAACCAAAGTGAACAGGAGTTTTAGCTCATCATGAGCACAAGAATTACAAATAAACAGGGAAAAGTAGTAAGAAACATGATATGGAAATAAGAATCAAACCACTCCTCCACGCCTAGATGTTGTTGTTGATGTAAGATGATCCTCTTGATGTTGTATCCTCTCCAAGAATCTTGAAATATGGCTGGAACAAGAGAAATACGAGTTGGAACAGTAGACTTTCTCCCCTGGTTGCTTCATATCTGAATGAGAGTTTAAGTTCTGTTTAAATAGAAAAGGGGAGGCACGACCGTGCCAAGAGAGAGGGCACGACCGTGCCAAGAGAGAGGGCACGACCGTGCCAAGTGCAAAGGTGCGGTCGCGTCTAGGTCTTGCCGCGACCGTGTGACAGAGGGTTGACCGATCCGGAGCTTCCATTGGGTCTCTTGCTTCAAGGTGTCAGACTCACGGGTGTTCCCGCGACCGTGTGGAGGCAGGGCACGGTTGTGCCTTGCCTTTTAGCTTGGCGCGGTCGTGCCATGTACGGGGTGCGACCGTGCTTAGGGTTTGCAAGTTAGGCACGACCGTGCCAATTAGGGGCACGACCGTGCCTTCATCACAGAAATTGTGCCAATCAGGGGCGGCGGAGGCGGAGGAGGCGGAGGAGGCGGCTGATCGGGCTGATGAAGCTCATGAACCTGCTCCTGCTGAGCGGCGGCCTCAGCCTCGGCCTGTACACGATCTGGATCGGGGCCCGGACGGTCTGGATCCCACGTCCGTCCCCATCGATCCACCAATCTAATCCCCCCTGCGCTGCGCCGAGCGACGTGCATGTTGCGCAATGTCTGCACAGACATCACGACAGTCTCGGCCACAGGGGTCAGATCCCCTATCAAATCGTCTGTCAGCAGCTGGAAGTGTCTCGCCAGCTTGGTCACAAAGTGACCTCCACAAATGGCGCTGCTGACGTCGCGCCCCGAGCTATTTACCAAGTACCCCGCGATAGAATGCTCGAGATTTCAGGCGCGCGGGCGTACAAAGCAAAATAGGTAAAATAACTCCCTGAGGTTCACCACCGTCTCCCCCTGACCTCTCCCAGAGATCGAATAAATGATGCAGCGGTGAAGAACACGATGTAACGGATGCCGAAGGCTCGAAGCCTTGGTCAAACTCGGATCGTAAATCCCGAACCCAAACTCATGCCAAAACTGATCCTTATCCTCCTCTGTCGGGAATTCGGTGATCCTCTCAGCGAACAACTCGGTCTGAAGCTCCTGTCGCGTGTATAACCCAAGTAGCCTCCCAAATCTGGCGACAGACATCACGCGCCACTCACCGCCGAGCCTAAATCTAACGGTCTCGGGCTGCTCCAAATCCGCGCAAGGATAATCGAACTCGTAAGTGGAGAAAAACTCCATCACGAGCTCGACGTATTGAATGGCGTGAAGCCTGAACAACCGGCGCCAGGGGGCGGTGACAATGTCGTTCCACCGGTCCCGCTGACCGATGGCATCGATAGCGGCTGGCTCTAAACGACGAGCAGCTAGAATCCGGCCTCTACGGGGCCACAAAACATCCAAACGAGCCTCGTACTCGTGCTCGTTCATGTCAAACTCGAGGTACGGGTGGTCCCTGTTGCCTGCCATCTGCACGACAACAAAAATGAAGTCAGAACAGTTATGAAGACGCTAGACTGAATTTATGAAGTTTCTGACCAAAATTATGAAGGGGTACGGTCGCGCCTGGGAAGGGGCACGACCGCGCCTAGGCCAAAATCCAAACCCACGGTCGCGCCTTGGGTGACCACGGGCAGTCTAACCCGGGAGACACGGTCGCGCCAGGTCAAGGCACGACCGCGCCTATGTCAAAATCACTAGGCACGACCGCGCTCAACAGAGGCACGGCCGCGCCTGACCAAACTTATCCTCTCCTGGAATTCAAAAGCCGAGCACGACCGCGCCTGGTCTTGAGCGCGACCATGCTCAACCCATTTTAGGGTTTTCAGCATTCAAAATTGATCAATTAACTACGTTTATGAGGGGGCTTTTAACACAACATAATTCCAGGATGTAAGACGACCTATTTCTACCTATTTACATCTAATTATGAAGTTCAAAACAGAAAAATTGACTAAAACCCTAGAATTTAAAAAAAAAACTAAATTACGATCCTATGCCTAATTATAAAGACGAAAAAAGTAGGCTAGGGGCGTACCTGGATTCGGAGGAATGGAGATTAACAATTGAGAATTCACGGGAATCAATCGCACGTAGGGAGGTTTCGTTGGGGTAAAATGTGAGAAAAAGGAATTCTGCCGTTTATCTTAACTTAACCTGCCCCAAATTTCTGAGGCACGACCGCGCCACTTACATAGGCACGACCGCGCCTGTAGCTAAGCACGACCGTGTCTATTACCCAGCAGACACAGAAACCTAAAATTTTTTTTTTAAAGAGTATTCCAAACCCGACTGCGATTCTTCCAAGTTAAATTATCTAAAAATTCAGAAGACATACCTGTGATATTCCAAACATTATCCCAAATCCGCTCGATTCAAAACACGTTCCGATCACCTAAACTCAAAAATAAATGATAAAACTCTAGAAAAATAGAAAATAAAAACTAATAAGATAAAAATCAAACAAAATCTAAAAGTTGTTACCCAAAAAGATACCGAAACAGGCTAAGTTTATTAACGAGTCCTTAGCTAGACTCAAGCCCCCGAATTCATTTGTCCTTGGGGTGGAGGTCAACTACCTCCAATGCCGGGTCAACCGGTCCGTCAATATATGGCTTAAGACGATGACCGTTAACCTTGAAGATCCTCCCATCTTCATGTTCAATCTCGACGGTCCCATAAGGAAACACCTCCTTAACCGTGTAAGGACCCGTCCATCGGGACTTCAACTTCATGGGAAACAAACGCAACCTAGAGTTGTAAAGCAACACACGACCACCCACTCGGAATTCCTTCTTGTCCTTCAAGCGTCGGTCATGTAAACTCTTAGTGCGCTCCTTGTAGATCGTGGAGTTTGCATAGGCTTGATTTCTCAACTCATCAAGCTCATGAATCTGAGTGAACCGGTTCTCACCCGCGCTCACCAAGTCAAGATTCACCGCCTTCAATGCCCAATAAGCCTTGTGCTCTAACTCCACCGGAAGATGACACGCCTTCCCATAGATCAACCTAAATGGTGTGGTACCAATAGGCGTCTTATACGCAGTCCGGAAGGCCCAAAGTGCATCATCTAACCTGTCCGACCAATCCTTACGGTTTTGACCAACCGTCTTCTCAAGAATCCGCTTTATGCCCCGGTTCGTGACCTCTACCTGCCCACTGGTCTGTGGATGGTAGGCTGTGGAGAATCTATGGTTCACACCATATCGTGATAATGCCTTCTCCAACTGGGAGTTGCAGAAGTGGGTCCCACGGTCACTAATAAGGGCTTTGGGGGCACCAAAGCGAGAGAATAGCTTCTTCAGAAATTGAACAACCACCCTAGCATCATTAGTAGGCAAGGCTTGAGCCTCGGCCTACTTAGAAACATAGTCAACAGCCACTAGGATATATCGGTTGCCATGAGAAGCTGGGAAAGGTCCCATAAAGTCAATACCCTAGACACCAAAAATCTCACAAATCTGGATGTTGTTCTGGGGCATCTCATTCCTAGATGAGATGTTGCTCGCCCTCTAGCAAGCGTCACAAGCTCGGATCATCTCATGAGCATCCCGGAAAATGGTAGGCCAGAAGAAACCGGCGTCAAAGACCTTCTTCGCGGTCAAGGTAGCTCCGTGGTGTCCACCTGTCGGACCCTCGTGGCAGTGTCTAAGCACCTGAAGTGCCTCATCTCCAAACACACACCTGCGCACGATCTGATCAGCTTCGACTTGAAACAAATAGGGATCCTCCCAGAGATAGTGCTTTACATCCGCAAAGAACTTTCGCTTTTGCTGATGCGTTAAGCCCTTAATCACAATCCCACTAGCAAGAAAGTTTGCAAAATCAGCAAACCATGGACACTCCTCATCCTGTGTCTGTATGTGCATGAGAAACTCGTGGGGAAAATTGTCATTTATGGATGACCCCACAAGTTCAGATGAAGCTGAGCACTCAAGACGGGACAAGTGGTCCGCTGCGACATTCTCCGCGCCCTTCTTATTGCGGATCTCAATGTCGAACTCCTGAAGCAGCAAAACCCACCGGATCAGTCGGGGTTTGGCATCCTGTTTGCTGAACAGGTGCCGAAGAGCTGCATGGTCAGTGAATACAATGGTCTTTGATAGGACGAGATAAGACCGGAATTTATCGAAAGCGAAGACAACGGCTAGGAGCTCTTTCTCCGTTGTGGTGTAGTGCTCCTGTGCATCATTGAGCGTCTTGCTCGCATAATAAATCGGGTGGAACTGCTTCTCTCTCCTCTGTCCTAAGACTGCCCCAACAGCGAAGTCGCTCGCGTCACACATGATCTCAAATGGCAACTTCCAATCAGGAGCTACCATGATAGGGGCATTCACCAACTTCTCCTTCAACAAATTGAATGCATTAAGGCATTCGTCGGAGAATACGAACTGGGCTTCCTTCTCAAGAAGCTGGGTCATCGGTCGGGCAATCTTAGAAAAATCTTTAATAAAGCGTCTGTAAAAGCCCGCGTGACCAAGGAAGCTACGAATAGATTTCACGGAAGTCGGCGGGGGCAGCTTAGATATGGTATCAATCTTAGCTCTATCAACCTCAATCCCCGCGCGTGAAACCTTGTGCCCAAGCACAATGCCCTCCTTCACCATGAAGTGGCATTTCTCCCAGTTCAACACTAGATTGGCCTCTTTGCACCTAGCCAACATCCTCTCTAGATTCCCGAGGCAATGATCAAAGGAACTCCCAAACACAGAAAAGTCATCCATGAAAACCTCCATGGAGTCCTCAATCATATCATGGAAAATGGACACCATGCAACGCTGGAAAGTGGCCGGAGCATTACACAATCCAAAGGGCATCCGCCGATAAGCAAATGTGCCATAGGGACATGTGAATGTCGTCTTCTCCTGGTCCTCAGGGGCGATCGGGATCTGGAAGTAGCCAGAGAAGCCATCCAGAAAACAATAGAACATCTTCCCCGCTAATCTCTCCAACATCTGATCAATGAACGGGAGGGGGAAGTGATCCTTCCGAGTAGCATCATTGAGTTTGCGGTAATCGATGCAAACTCTCCAACCTGTGACTGTACGAGTAGGAATTAGCTCATTCCTCTCGTTGGTGATAACAGTCATGCCTCCCTTCTTAGGGACAACCTGAACCGGGCTAACCCAAGGCGAATCGAAGATGGGATAAATCAAACCTGCATCAAGTAACTTAATCACCTCCTTCTTCACTACCTCCTGCATGTTCGGGTTCAACCTCCTCTGGTGCTGCACAGCGGGTCTGTAGTCATCCTCCATAAGGATCTTATGGGTACAGAAAGAGGGATTAATTCCCTTAATGTCCATAATCCTCCATGCAATAGTCTGCTTGTGCTGTTTCAGCACCTCCAATAGCCTCTCCTTCTCATCACTCATCAAATCAGAGGCGATAATGACAGGTAATCGAGACTCACCATCTAAAAAGGCATACTCCAAATGGCTCGGGAGCTCCTTAAGCTCAACAGGTGGTGGGTCCTCAATAGAAGGCCTCTCAATCGGCTCAGAATCTCTAGCAACCATTGCGAAAACCGCTGAACACTGGGGAAACTCATAGCTCTCCTGGCTATATAACTGCTCATCAAACTGATCCTCACCAATTGGATCAATCGTCTCCCCCCTACAATCTGGGTGTCCAGGGACTCCTCCTCAGCTGTGTCCTGGAGATGATCACTTACACAAGAATAAATAGTCTCAACAAAGTAAAGTGAATCATCCTGATTCTGGGTGTGCTGCATGGATCTCCCAACATCAAAGGTCACCTCCTCTTCATCCACCCTCAATGTAAGCCTCCCTGAATACACATCAATCAGGGCCTTAGCGGTGGCCAGGAACGGTCGACCTAGAATAATAGGGACATTCTTGTCCTCATCCATGTCTAGAATCACAAAGTCTACAGGAAACACAAAACGGTCAACCTTAACCAACATATTCTCCACTATCCCTCGCGGATACTTGACCGAACGATCTGCCAGCTGGATACTCATGCGTGTTGGTGCAGGTTCTCCCAACTCAAGCTTAGCAAAGACCGCATATGGCATGAGGTTAATGCTAGCACCAAGGTCAGCTAAGGCGTTGCTAACCGACAAGCTACCTATCAAACAGGGGATGGTAAAACTCCCCGGATCTCGTCTCTTCTCCGGTAGCTTGTTCTGAATCACCGCCGAACACTCCTCATTCAGCGTCACCTGAGACAACTCCTCCAATTTCCTCTTATTCATGAGGATATCCTTCAAAAATCTCGCATACTTAGGCATCTGAGCTAGAGCCTCCACAAATGGCAAGTTGATATGCAACTGCTTAAACAACCCTAGAAACTTACCATACTGCTCCTCCATCTTCTGTTTCTTCAATCTGCCTGGGTATGGAACGGCGGGAGTGTAATCTCTCACAGGCTCGCGAGGGCATGATGTGCTCGCCGGTTTACCCCTCGGCGGTGTCTCATCCGGAATCTCAATCACAACCTCCTCCTCGGATGACTCATGCACAGGGACCTGCGGATCCGGTCCTGTGCCTCTACCGCTCCTTGTAGTAATGGCCTTCACATGAGCCTTAGGATTGGGCTCAGTGTTGCTAGGCAGGCCACCTGGCGGTCTCTCAGAAAGGAACTTCGCGATCTGCCCGACCTGGTTCTCTATAGTCTGGATCGAAGCTTTCTGATTCCTCAACTCAGTCTCATGCGTGTGAAAACGCTCCTCCATGTAACGGTTCTGCTTCTCTGCCAACTGATTCTGACTCTCCGAGTTGGCAAGTAGCCGTGCAACCATGTCCTCCAAACTAGATTTACCCTCAGGAGCGGGTGGTGGACTGCTGCTAGAACCTTGGCCTTGAAACTGGCCCTGCAGAGGTCGGAACTGGGAACTCTGTCCCTGAGACTGGTGAGACTGATGCTGGAATGGGGGGCGCTGAGTGAATCCGGGTGGTTGCTGGCTATTGTTGCCAGACTTCCAACTGAAATTCGGGTGATTCCTCCACCCCGGATTATATGTGTTGCTGTAGGGATTATTCTGGGGACGATTCTGGTTGGACATGAAATCAACCTGCTCGTGGGCCCCCTGATCCCCAACCTGACAAGAACTCGTGGGATGCGCCCCACCACAAAACTCACACAAGGACTGGGCCTTGTGGACGTGCATCTGATCAATCTTGGTGGAAAGTGCTTCCACCTGGGCAGCTAAAGAGGTAATTCCATCCACTTGATGGACACCCTGCCTCTGAGATCTCGCTCGAGAAGTATGCTGAGTGTAGCTCTTTGATGCTACCTTCTCTAGCAAGTCATACGCTTCCTGGGGTGTCTTCGTCCCAATGTCTCCACCCGCGTATGCATCGATCAGCTGCTTCCCAGTCATCTCTAGACCATTGTAGAAGGTCTCACACTGCCACTTCAACAATCCATGGTGGGGAACCTTCCTCATCAGTTCCTTGAATCTCTCCCACGCCTCATAGATCGTCTCCCCGTCGTCCTGCTGGAAAGAAAGAATCCTAGCCCTCAACTTTGATGTTTTCTTCGGAGGGAAATACTTTTTTAAGAATTTAGCAGCCATCTGGTCCCAAGTACTAATGGACCTTGGGGGAAGTGACAGTAACCAAGCCTTGGCTCGATCCCGTAAGGAAAATGGGAATAACCGGAGCCGAATAGCATCGTCGGTAGCGTCACGAATTTTGAAAGTGGCGCAAATCTCTAAGAAACCGGCCAAATGAGTATTAGGATCCTCGTGATCCTTGCCATCGAACTGACACATGTTCTGCACCATCTGTATAATGCTGGATTTGATCTCGAACTGATGTGCTCCAACCGTCGGCCTGTTGATGCTCGACTCCAAACCCTCAAGTGTTGGTTTGCCAAAATCCGAAAGCGTCCGACCCGCATCCTCGTTTGCCATCTCCTCTACCTCGTCAACAACAACCTCGTCAAACTCGAGTAACCGGGCCACAATTCGGGAACGGGTTCGCAATCTCCGATGAAGATCACGCTCCGGCTCAGAAGACGACTCAGGAACCTCCTCGACCGGAGCTGAGACCATACACGATCTGCACGACAAGTTAGATTTAAATACGCGAACCTAGGACAAAGACAACACAAGTTAGATAAAACAAATAAAAATAAAAATAAATACAAATAAGAATGGAAGAAAATAAAATAGGATAAAAACAAAATATATATATATATATATATATATATATACAAATGAAGCTAGTGATAACAAGTAAAAATGCAAAAATATCTATACACACAAAATTGCAAAATAATAAACAAGAAAACACGATATTCACAAAAATATATATACTAAATGACTAAAAATTAATTCCAATCGTTCTCGCAAAAACCGTATCCCCGGCAACGGCGCCAAAAACTTGATGCGTGTAAACTATATATATATATTTTAATAAAGAATTTTCACACAATATGAGTTTTAAAAAGGGTTTTCACCAAAGACTAATCAGACACACATCGGGCAGTGTACCCGTCGGATAGCAATATAGTAAAGGTAAGAACCGGATATCAATCCGTGGACACGGTGGAATGCGATAATAAACCGGAACTAAAATCTAATCAAGTGAGGGTATAAAGATATTTTGGAAAGTTTTGTTTAATTAACTAACATGCAAATATATAAAAACTAAGCTAAGGTCACAATTCAAACAATTAGGGAGAAAATATCACTTCGGTGTCGAATCCATCTAGAATACATCCAATACACTCATAGAAACATGGCAATCACACGAAACATAAATTGACTAAATTCTTGTCAAAGACATCTAATCAAATGACTATTCGGAAAGCTAGCATGAATTACACAAACTAACCACCTAAAGTCATACAATGAAGCTCACGTGTTTAACAATCATGTTAATGTTTATAAAGATTAAACTAGTTTCCGGTTAAGGTACACTAGTCCAACAACTAGTTGGAAAGATAATATGAACAACACACTACCCACCTCAAGTTGATTAAATTAGATAACAATATGAATTTCTTCAACATACAATGTTCATGTAAAGGTTATATAAATTAGGAGAATGTGTCAACAATTCCTAGATAAACATAAAACTAAGCATGAAACATTCTAACAAACACCTTGTCTTTCCAAACATAAGCATAAGGATACACATACAAATATAATGATTCATAAACAAGACTTCATTCACCATTCCTAGTCAAAATCCACAAACTAGTATAAATACATACACCAATCCATGAATATAAGCATAAACAATAAGTTTCCAACATATATACACAAATAACAAGTCTTGTAAACACCTCAAAACACTTGAATACATAATTTCATTGAAGAATAATCATACGGTTGTCATAACATTAACACAATAATTGCCAATAATCCATGAATGTTGTTAAATGTATCTAAACTTCATCTAAACCAAAGTGAACAGGAGTTTTAGCTCATCATGAGCACAAGAATTACAAATAAACAGGGAAAAGTAGTAAGAAACATGATATGGAAATAAGAATCAAACCACTCCTCCACGCCTAGATGTTGTTGTTGATGTAAGATGATCCTCTTGATGTTGTATCCTCTCCAAGAATCTTGAAATATGGCTGGAACAAGAGATATACGAGCTGGAACAGTAGACTTTCTCCCCTGGTTGCTTCATATCTGAATGAGAGTTTAAGTTCTGTTTAAATAGAAAAAGGGAGGCACGACCGTGCCAAGAGAGAGGACACGACCGTGCCAAGTGCAAAGGCGCGGTCGTGTCTAGGTCTTGCCGCGACCGTGTGACAGAGGGTTGACCGATCCGGAGCTTCCATTGGGTCTCTTGCTTCGAGGTGTCAGACTCACGGGTGTTCCCGCGACTGTGTGGAGGCAGGGCACGGTTGTGCCTTGCCTTTTGGCTTGGCGCGGTCGTGACATGTACGGGGCGCGACCGTGCTTAGGGTTTGCAAGTTAGGCACGACTGTGCCAATTAGGGGCACGACTGTGCCTTCATCACAGAAACCCTAAAAACTTCACTTTTTATCCTGGAATCTTCTTGCTTGTTCACAAGGTTCACAAAAACCTACAAAACAGGAAATGAAGCAAATAAGTGCCTAAACGTTGAATATAACCAAGAATTGATCGTTAAATGAGCGAAGTTTTGTGCCAAAAAGATGTGTAAATACTAACACATCATAAAGCAATAGGGTTAAATGGAACATATTAGTTTAGAAAGAATTCCTCAGATTCCGCTTACACAATTGGAGTCGGTGGGTTTACCATGAGGTTCTACTAGAGTTTCGATCTAGATGGTTTCATTGATCAAGTCTGCATAAGAGTATTAGGTTCACTAAGGCTCTTACATGAGTGGAATCAAATGATGGATCCTATGGATGATAGTTCAGTGTGTTCGTAAATACCTTCAACATGATAGTCGCGTCTATCAACTGTTAAACATGTTTAACGATACCAACTAGTCGTTGAGTGGTTTACGAGAATTTCTATTGACTGTGGAAACTTAAGTCTGTAAATCACTTATTAGGACCATTTATCCACACATTAAGTTTCACCAGGACTTACATGCACCTCAAATTACTATTACGTGTGCACACGTAATGATAATTTGCTTTGCATGCTCACCCTAGCTTCTCCCTGTCCTGTGTCTAAATGTCCTTTAGTTTGTATTGCTGAGTACAGAGTGTTATCAGATACGATAAGTCATCGAGAAGCTTAGTCATCAACCATAAATTGATCAACTAGAACTCATACCAGGATGAGTAGTCGGGAATCGTTTGATCCGAGTATTCACTCGAGTTGGAACATAATAAGAGAGTCCAATCCAGTGGATTGTAGATGAGAACATGCACATGAAACAAATATGTACATGAAATGTGGCTTCGATGAGCGAAACTAGTTCATGAATGTCTTACTGGAAGAGGTAAAGTAGCCGTCCTTCCAACTGAGTCAGGATAGGGTTTGGGTATGCAATGAGCAAGGCGTTCTCAACCTTGTGGTCAATCTTTCTTCAACAGAATATCAACCAAAGCGCGAGCCCACGGCTTGGGAAAGTGATGACATCTACGTGTCAACGGATTCTGCAATGATGCGTGCAACAGTCTTCCTTCACACGGCGTATCGTTGCTAGTGGGTATAGTAGGGACTCGCCCCCAATGATCCCAACTCCCAAAGAGACATGTGCTACTGCTGAGTGTCGTCTATAACATGGACCTGAGAAAGCGCACTATACCCGACAGATGATGGTGGTGTGAGAGACTCCTCCGAAGGCTTCGTCTCGCTGCCCACGGACGGGAGTGGATGTTGTTATGATGATTCCCCGAGTGTCTCACTGGGAATGATGATGCAATGCGAATGACGTGTTCCTCGTCAGCAAAGGGTGATATGAATGATGTCAACATGCCTGCAATGCAACGCATGTGTAGATGCTACGTGTAGCATGTATGAGTGTCTGTGTCGTGTAACTAATGTGTGTGGGTTATAGTCTAGTATGCAATTCCTAGTTCTTTATAACCAATGGCTCTTATACCAATCTGTCTCACCCCCAAATTCCACTAACAGAGTTTTACCGTTTGGAAGGTGACACACCAGGATCTCAGTCATTAGTTACATCAAACTTCACTATATGGGACTTAAAATATCATAACACAAAAGCTCAGAGTTAATGTGGAAGCGTAAACGTTAATATGAAATCAAAAGTAATTACACGCAACAAGCGTCAATCAATGTAAATAAGTATACTGTTTAAAATGTTTGAAATGAATGATATGATAGTAGGACTCCATGCATGTCCTAAGTGTGCCACCTGTGCCAAAGTGACATGAGAAACATATAAGAAAAATGTCAACACGAGGTTGGTGAGTTCACAGGTTTCAAGTTTGCAATAAGAGCGTTTGCTAGATTATGTACATTCAATATGCATATCTATAGGTAGCTAGCCTATGTTCATGTCTTACTAAAGCGCTCGCAACCGAAGCTGACAATGTTTGTTTGTTAGCCTCCAGCCAGGTCTATCAACTCTGACTAATGTGTTAAGGTCAATATTTCACCTGTTCGACCTCCAATCGAGTTAGCGCGACTAACGCGGGTGGGGTTTGTCAAACCCAGTAGTACAACCAAAATTACCTCGCTAATTCCATATTAACAGTCCGAAGTGTGTGAGGACTTTCATGATAGAGTGTTACGATTAGCCTCAACAATGATATCATATGAAGTACCATAATCAAAATAGTTTGCGTCATGTTTTCTCCCCCAACAGGAAAAACATGTAAAATAATGTTTGTTTGCGTACATGTTTCTCCCCTGCGGGAAAACAAATAAAAGTATGAGTGTTTGCGTGTATGTTTCTCCCTCAAGGGGAAAACAAGTAAAAGATGTTGATTTGTGTACATGTTTCTCCCCCAACAGGAAAACGAGTAAAAAGGGGACATGAAACTCACCTGAGTCGAGTAGTAGGTAGAATCACACAGGTATGAGATTTGGAACCTCAAGTGTTAGCCTGCACGGCTTACGTATGCCCTAGAATTATAAACACATAAGTTAGGGACATATGAGATTTTGTGACGACGACACAGAATATTAGAATGTCTAAAAACATTCTAAGGATCAATGAGTAGACGAACGTGTCCACGGGAGTAAGGGTTTCTATAAGAATTAGAATAACTAAGATTCGTGTCGAATGTTACGAATAATACTATATATATATATATATATATATACATATGTGTGTGTTTGAGTCATTCAGACAAGTTTAAGAAAAATAATATATATATCATACATTATTTTTAAGTCAGAATGATTAATAAAATAAACGTTTGCGTGAAAAAATAATAAATATATTATTTCTAATCGAGGATAAAACGTGGGTAAATAATATAAGTAATTATATTATTTATTAGTTTGAAATAATCCAATAGATTCATAAACGAGGTGCAAATATTATATAAATATATTATTTCTAATTTTGAGTCACGGGTTGAAAATAATAATACATTATTTTATTCAAGGTTAATAAACGGGAGTAAATAATATAAACAAGTATATTATTTTTAGTTTTTGAAACATTGCAAAAATGTTTATACACGTGGTAGAAATAATATAAACATGTATATTATTTTTAAATGAGGATACGGGGTTGAAAATAATATAAATATTTCATTTTATTTGGAGTAGTGGTTTGAAAATAATATAAAAATGTTATTTTAATAGTGGAAATGACGTTAATTATAAGTTAGAAAATCAAAACCAAGCCTATGGTTGGTTTATGGCTTCAAAACTTAATAATATAGTAATATAATAACATAGGAATTATTTTTATAAATTAATTATAATGAAAAAGTCCCAAAAAAAGAATGCAGGAGACCGGTTTCGAACCCGGGTCTCCTGCCTATGGGTCAAGCGCGTTACCAAGTCAGCCCGCTAGGGTGTCGCGAGAGAATACGGTTCCTTCAGTTTTTAACACGCAAGCCCACATGGTTTCACTCCTGTACGCACAGTCAAACGAAACAAGTCCCAAAACCATTGAATTTGATTACGATCGATTAAAGGGTTATAAGGGTTTTGTTAATCGGGTGATGGCGAGTCTGTAGGTTCGTGGAATTTGAAAATCATCGGGTTTATGATCATTAATTTTCAGAAAAGGGGTCGTAACCCTAGTTTATGAACACAAAATCGATTCGATGGATTTAGATGATGAGAGTTGTCAAAACCATAGGGCTTTTACTAAGTGGGTGATCGTGAGACTAACCCTGTAGTTTAATTTGATTGAAAACGAGTTTAAGATCAAAACCCCCAATTTAGTTTTCAAATAAACCCTAGTTACCGGATCATGATCAATTCGATGATATGCGTACAAATTGATAGAGGGCTTTTATTCAGTAGATGATTACGAGTGTACTGGTGTGAATTAATTTGATTTAAACAGAATCAAAGGTATAGTTCGATTAAAACGGTTTCACATGAGGCTAGAGGTAGGGTCAATTACCAGAATGGAGTGTGGATTGATGTTGTTCGACCAAAACAGGTACCGACTGTGAATGGTTCAATCCCTGGCGACTTCTGTTGCAATTCCGATCAAATTGGTGTGTGCAGAGACTTCTCAGGGGTTTGCTTATCGTGTACAGATGATCAGTTTGCAAGTATGATACAAAAACTTGTCAAATTCGATGGGTATGATATGATGGTCGACGGTTATGACATGATCATTCATAATCGGGATTGATGTCTCGTAATTGCGATGTTTAATGGCTTAATGATAAGCGTAATGATCATGTTCGTGCAACAACCGTTACAATTCGAACGAAATTCAGTTACCGGTTGAATTTGGATGCAAGGAATTGCGAATTTTGACTTCCAGAAGTCAAAACAGCCAAGTATGGCTTAATTACAAAACTAGTCCTTCAGGTTTCATGCTTTAAAGTTGGGAATTGGCAGAATGGTCCCTAGGTTTTAGAGTTAGGTTAACTAGGTTAGATATTTGGTTAGTTTGACTATCAAAAGTCAACAAGAGTCAACTTTAGATAAATTACATAATTGGTCCCTCTAATTTCATGCATTTAAGTTTGAATGCAGGCAGGATTAGTCCCTAGGGTTTGAGATTTAAGAATTGACAATTCTAGTCCCTAGAGTTTGTGAGTAGTTAGGATTTAACTGGATTTGCTAACTAAGTTAACCCTAAATTGCCGGATGTCACATCATCCCCTAGTTGAAAGAATTTTCGTCCCGAAAATTAAAATAAATAAATACATAAAATTTCTAGGTGTCACATCATCTCCTATTTGAAAGAATTTTCGTCCCGAAAATTAGAATAGTACCTTAGGTTTTTGACGTAGAGTGCTTGAACAGATGAGGATGCTTGCGCATCATCTGGTCTTCGCGCTCCCATGTGAATTTCGGTCCGCGTTTCGAGTTCCAACGAACTCTGATGATAGGGATTTTACTATGTTTGAGCGTTTTGACTTCTCTATCCATGATTTCTACCTGTTATTCAACGAACCGCAATTGTTCATCGATGTGCAGCTCCTCAAGAGAAACCGTGAGTGTCTCGTCTGCTAGACATTTCTTCAAGTTCGAGACATGAAAGACATCGTGTACACCACTAAGTCCTTTAGGTAGGTCCAGTTGATATGCTACTGGGCCAATTCTCTTTACTATTTTGAATGGTCCAACATAACGAGGATTCAGTTTGTCTCGTTTCCCGAAGCGGATTACACCTTTTCCAAGGTGAGACTTTCAATAGAACTATATCACCAACTTGAAACTCTAAAGGTTTACGATGCTTGTCGGCATATGTGACAACCCGGACTTTTAGTCTAACCTCGTTAATTAAATCCAGTTAAAGTTAACCTAGTTAACTTATCTCAAACCCTAGGGACTAATTCTGTCATTTCCTCAAACTCTAACTACAAGGACTAAATAAACCACAAGGACTCATTCTGCCTTTCTTTGTAAACCTAATTCTGTTTGACTTTGTAAAGTCAAAATACAAGATTTAAATTCTATTGACTTTAAAAGTCAACTCAACATGTTATATAAACCACAAGGACTCATTCTGCCTTTCTTTCAAACTCAGATTCATGAAACCAAAGGGACTAGTTCTGTAAATTACCAAATTTCAATTTGGTTGACTTTTGAAATTCAAACCAGGTGTTCTTGAGCCTGAATTCGCGAGTTGTAACCGAGTTCTGTTTAATTTAGTAACCGTTATTCAAATTAATACCATCCACGACCATTATGAGACCAATTAACAACTTCATCAATCGTGAATTAAACCCAATGATGGGCATTAAAATGAAACCGTCGACCACTATCGTATTGAACATCAAATTCGTTTAAACCTGTTGTTAATCTCACAAATTGAACTCCTGCGCACTTTATTCGAACGCCATTGAAGCAATTGCACACATCAAACTCGTCGGAATCACAGCAGAAGTCGCCGGAGGTCAACCCAGTTGCTGTCGGCACCTGTTTTTGTCGGACACCTACAATCCGAATCAAATTCTGGTAATTACCTACACCATCACCTTCGTTTTCATCTGTTTAGGGAAAGCCCTATCAATTCTAGGGCTTACAACATCAAATTGAATCAATCAATTAATCTAGGGTTCATACAATTCCAGTTTGGTCGAACCCTATCAATTCGATGTCCATTTATGAAATTGAACACACCCATAGAATCGCCTATAAGCCTAGATTGAAAGCACTACGAAATCCACGGCTTATATCATCGAATCGAGTGTGATCCAGATTCTAGGTTTTGTTCATATTTCAATTTGGGGGTTTTGATCTTAACGACTATCGCAATCAAATTAAACCACAGGGTTGGATTCGCGACCCTCTGTTTATCAAAACCCCATGAATACAACAATTTCTAACATCAGAATTGATCCAATCTAATTAACGTTCATATCTAGGGTTTCGGTCTGTTTTTCCTGAATTTAACGATCTTAGACATGTTGCTTTTGCAATTAATCACACACACAAGTTCGCAAGCATCTGTTTAACAAAACCCCTATGTTGTTTTAGTCGATCATCATCGAAATCGACAGATTTGTACTGGGTTCGATCATGCGTGGTTTTGGGTAGGGGATACACTGGACTTGTTTAATAAAAACAATTGGATCTGGGTTCTGTTACGATACCCTAGCGGGCGGGACTGGTTAAGCGTGTGCTGTTGTGGGAGAGACCTGGGTTCGAGTCTCTCCACACCCTTTTCTTTTTAAAAACCGTTTTTGATTATTATTTTTATATAAAAACCATCCCACTTTTATTATTATACTATAAATATGTTTTAGCCCGGAAAACAACCCGTAGGCTCGGGTTTGGTTTTATAACCTATTTTTATATTTATTCCCACTTTTAAAATAATATATTTATATTATTTTCAAACCTCGAATTAAGATAAAATAATATGTTTATATTATTTTCAACCCGTGACTTCTAGTATAAAATAATATATATTTTATATTATTTCGCCTCATTTATTTATCTCGTGTAAAGTTTTAAACTAATTAATAATATAATCGTTTATATTATTTACTCACGTTTATATACTCGATTAAAAATAATATATTTATTATTTTTCCACACAAATGATTATTTATATAGTACTATGAACCTAAAAATAATATATTAGATTATATTATTTTCCTAACTTTTGTAAACGACTCGAACGTACGAATTTATGTAATTGTTTAATTATTATTCGTTATTAACGTCCGACACGTAACGATTCGATCTTAATTTTTACATTAAGAATCTTTATTCCCGTAGACACGTTCGTCTACTCTTAAATCCTTAGAATGCGTTAAGACGTTCTAACCTTCCGTGTCGTCGTCATAAATCTCATCTTGTCCCTAATTTATGTGTTTATAATTTTAGGGCATACGTAAGTCGTCTGAGACTTACACTTGTGGTTTCAACTCATCTCTTGTGTGATCCAAACCACTACTCAATCCAGGTGAGTTTTACGGCCCCTTTTACTGTTTTATTTGGGAGAGAAAAATGTCACAACCCTTTTTGGGTTATTATAATTCATATGATATCACTGTTGAGGCTAAGCGTAACACACTATCATGAAAAGTCCTCACACACATCGAACCGTTAATATGGTATGAGCGAGGTAATTTTGGTAGTACTACTGGGTTTGACAAACCACACCCGCGTTAGTCGCACTAACTCGATTAGAGGTCGAACGGGTGTTATATTGACCTTAATACATTAGTCAGATTTGATAGACCTGGCTGGAGGCAAACAAACAAACACACTGTCAGTTTCGGTTGTGAGCGCTTTAGCAAAACATGAATATAGGCATGCAACCTATTGATATATATATTGAATGTACATAATCCACAAACACTTTATTTGAAATGATTGAAACCTGTAAACTCACCAACCTAGTGTTCACTCGTTTTCTTACATGCTTTCTTAAGTTGGCACTCAGGATCACGTTAAGTCATGAACGTGTCTTGGACTTCAATTGAAATAATTACCTATTGAACAATCTTTATGTTTCATTTGTATTTGGATTTGGGCGCGTTGTTTTGCGCATTTACTTTCGTTTAACGCTTCCGCATATACACTCTGAACCTTGATCTTCTATGTTATTACATTTCAAGTCCCATATAGTGTCGTTTGAAGTAAATGATGTCTGAGATCCTGGTTGTCACCTTCCAAAACGGTAAAACTCCATTAGTGGAATTTGGGGGTGTGACAGATTGGTATCAGAGCTAGGGGCCAAACTGGTGTGCCATCGAGGACGCTGGGCTCCGTAAGGGGGGTGGATTGTAATATCCCACATCGGTTGAGAGGGAGAACGAAGCCTTCCTTATAAGGGGGTGGATACCTTCTCTATCAAGACGTGTTTTGCCTGGGCGAGCAACTCGTCGAGTAAAAATAAAACCGTGAGTTCCTGGATGGGCAACCCATCATGGGCAAAGCGGACAATATCTTGATACGGTTTGCTGGGGCTGTTACAGATGCTATCAGAGCCATTGGTTATAGAGAACTTGCTTGGCATAGACACTATAGCCACACACATTAGTTAATAGCCACACACATTAGTTACTTGGCGAGTCCCTACTATCTTGATACGGTTTGCTTGGACTGCATTCTAGACTATAGCCACACACATTAGTTACTTGGCATAGACACTCGACATAGATACTTACTCCTTATGTTTCAGGAATTATGTGTACACCACCATCTTCACCACCTACCATTCAGGAACATGACATTCCTGCCATTGCATCACCGGAGCCCAAGAGACATAGGCTTGAGCCCATTGATGACTCTATTGTGTATGGAGAGCCCATGCATATCCGGAATGGGTGTGACTGGGATTGGTACCCCAGTTTACTAAACAAATGGGTTAGACAGGAACGAGTTCCATCACCGTACTTTGGAGCTTCATCATCATCAGGACCACATTTATCATTGCTACCTTGCCACTTGGAGAAAGCCTTTTCGGAATTTGTGGCAACTATGGATCGAGAGATCCAAAATATGAGAGACGTAGCAGGAGCGATCACAAGTCTGTTAAGAGGGGAAAAACAAACGGATCAAAGGATGGATCTGCTAGTAGCAGAAATGGCAGGCACTGACCACTTGCATAATGCATTAGTGGATGAGGTAAGGGCATTACAGGCTAGAGTGAATGTCCTCGAGGAGGCTGAGGTAGAATCTCATGAAAGAATTGGGGAGTTAGAGATACAACTTGCAGCTGCTTTAGAGCCAGGTGAAGTACCCAACTTTGAGCCTGAGGATGAACCCGAGGAAGTAGAGGAGGATGATGTTGAGTCAGTCATCTCATCCGCCGACAGTGGAGCTTGATATTCCATTCTATTCTATCTTATCTTGTCATTTCATTATGTTTTAAATAAAAACCTAAATGGGTAAGGGTGTTCCCATTCCAATAAAATCTTAGTGAACTGTTTGCGTTGAGTTATTTATTCTATGGCCTTATGATTTAAGTTAGCCTTTTACTATAATCATAAACATGCATGTCTTTACACATCTCCTTCTGTTTGCTTACACTTGAATGATGTTAATATGCGATGTATTTACTCATTTCTTGTGTTTGTGAATATGAAGAAACATGGCCGGACATGGATGTGGCGGTCGCAACGGTGGTCGTGGAAATATCAACCTGACACCAGCCGAACTGGCCACGTTGATTAATGACAGTGTTGCTGAAGCCTTAGCAGCACACATTGCAGGTAAACCTGTTAACCGTTAACTCTAGACAACCAACTATACGCATTTATTCCACTCTTTCCTAAACCCAACATACTCTTTCCAATCCAGGGCAAGCGAACAATCCACAGAACAATCAGCATGTCTGTACCTTCAAGACATTTATGGACTGCAAGCCCCACACATTCAGTGGAGCTGAGGGAGCTGTCAGATTACTCCGATGGTTTGAAAAGATTGAATCTGTGTTCTCCATGTGTAACTGCCCTGTCGCCGACCAAGTCAAATTTGCATCGGGAACTTTAGAGGGTCCTGCCCTCACATGGTGGAATGCACAGGTCCAGATGCTAGGTCTGGACATGGCCAATGCATCACTATGGGAAGATTTCAAGAACATGATGAAGGAAGAGTACTGTCCCAGGGATGAGATTCAGAAACTGGAGGGAGAATTCTGGAATCTGAAAATGGAGGGTTCTGAAATAGAACTCTACACTACTCGCTCGCACGAGCTAGTGGGGATGTGCCCTCACATGGTTACACCACCCTACAAGCGGATAGATATGTTCATCAGTGGATTAGTACCACAAATCCAGAGCATGGTTACTTCATCCAAACCCACTATCATCCAACAAACCATCCGTCTTGCTCACAAACTGATGGACCAAGGTGTTACCCCAAGGGACACTACCTCCCAGGAAGTCAGCGTCCAAGTCTACTGACAACAACAAGAGGAAGTTTGACAGTAGCAATAACAACATGGGATTTCAGCCGAATCAGCCACAACAACAACAACAGCGTAGGTTTGAACATACGAAGAACTTCAACCAGTCGACCTCTTCGGGTCAGCATCAGAGTGGTTATACTGGGAGACACCCCAGGTGTAGCAAATGTAATTACCACCACCTCGGTTCTTATGACAAAAACCGTTGCCAGCGGTGTGGAAAGGTGGGCCATGCTGCCAAAGACTGCAAAGAGGCGAGCCTTTGTGCTAGGATCTGGAGAAGCTCGTTATGACCACAACGTGGTTACCGGTAAGTTCCTTCTAAACAACTATTTTGCTTCTGTACTATTTGACAATGGTGCTAATAGGAGTTTCATTACTAATAGACTTAGTAACCTACTAAGAAAAACCCCAACCCTGTTAGAGGACAAATACACCATAGAAATAGCAGACAAACAAATAATAGAAGCAACCCATGTTTTTAAGGGTTGTAAACTTGAACTGGCTAGTCATAAATTTGACATTGATCTCATGCCGGTCAAACTCGGTAGTTTCGACATAATTGTCGGAATGGACTGGTTATCTAAGAACCAAGCCGAGATTGTCTGTCGTGAGAAAATCGTTCGCCTTCCTCTTCCTGATGGAGAAACCCACTCTGTCCAAGGCGAAAGGAGTGGTGCTGCTATGGGCATCATATCTTTCATGAAAGCACAGAAATGTCTACGTAAAGGACATACTGCTATTTTGGCTCTCGTCGCCGAGCAACCATCTGAAGAAAAGAGGATTGAAGACATACTGATCGTTCGTGATTACCCGGAAGTATTTCCTAAAGACTTGCCTGGTCTTCCACCACATCGACAAGTCGAGTTCCAAATTGATTTAGCACCCGGAGCAGCGCCTATTGCTCGGGCACCCTACCGACTTGCACCTAGTGAGCTGCAAGAGTTATCGACACAACTGCAGGCGTTGTTAGATAAAGGTTTCATTCGACCAAGCTAATCGCCATGGGGAGCTCCAATTCTTTTTGTCAAGAAGAAGGACGGGGCTTTCCGAATGCGCATTGATTACCGGGAACTGAACAAAGTGACGATCAAGAACCGTTATCCTCTACCCCGTATCGATGAACTCCAAGGATCAAGTTTCTACTCTAAGATAGATCTTAGATCCGGTTATCACCAGTTGAGAGTCCTAGAGGAGGGCATCTCAAAAACTGCATTCAGAACTAGGTATGGTCACTATGAATTCATGGTCATGCCATTTGGACTGACCAACGCACCTGCGGTATTCATGGACCTCATGAACCGTGTGTGTAAACCCTACCTCGATCAGTTCTTCATTGTGTTTATTGACGACATCCTCATCTATTCAAAAAATGAAGAAGAACATGAGGAACATCTTTGTTTGATTATGGAATTGCTTAGGAAAGAACAACTGTATGCAAAACTCTCTAAGTGCGAATTCTGGATTCGTGAAGTGCAATTTTTAGGACATGTAGTTAACGAGTCAGGGACACATGTCGACTCATCTAAAATAGAAGCAATCAAGAATTGGGCGGCACCATCAAAGCCGACTGAGGTGCGACAATTTCTGGGATTGGCTGGCTATTACCGTCGTTTCATTGAGGGATTTTCCAAGATTGCACAACCCCTCACCGCTCTGACCCAAAAGAGTAAACCTTATGACTGGGGTGATACCCAGGAATCAGCGTTCCAACTTCTGAAGCAGAAACTCTGCAGTGCACCCATCCTATCTCTTCCGGAGGGAACGGATGATTTTATGTTGTGTACAAATGATTATTTATATAGTACTATGAACCTAAAAATAATATATTAGATTATATTATTTTCCTAACTTTTGTAAACGACTCGAACGTACGAATTTATGTAATTGTTTAATTATTATTCGTTATTAACGTCCGACACGTAACGATTCGATCTTAATTTTTACATTAAGAATCTTTATTCCCGTAGACACGTTCGTCTACTCTTAAATCCTTAGAATGCGTTAAGACGTTCTAACCTTCCGTGTCGTCGTCATAAATCTCATCTTGTCCCTAATTTATGTGTTTATAATTTTAGGGCATACGTAAGTCGTCTGAGACTTACACTTGTGGTTTCAACTCATCTCTTGTGTGATCCAAACCACTACTCAATCCAGGTGAGTTTTACGGCCCCTTTTACTGTTTTATTTGAGAGAGAAAAATGTCACAACCCTTTTTGGGTTATTGTAATTCATATGATATCATTGTTGAGGCTAAGCGTAAGACACTATCATGAAAAGTCCTCACACACATCGGACCGTTAATATGGTATGAGCGAGGTAATTTTGGTAGTACTACTGGGTTTGACAAACCACACCCGCGTTAGTCGCACTAACTCGATTAGAGGTCGAACGGGTGTTATATTGACCTTAACACATTAGTCAGATTTGATAGACCTGACTGGAGGCAAACAAACAAACACACTGTCAGTTTCGGTTGCGAGCGCTTTAGCAAAACATGAATATAGGCATGCAACCTATTGATATATATATTGAATGTACATAATCCACAAACACTTTATTTGAAATGATTGAAACCTGTGAACTCACCAACCTAGTGTTCACTCGTTTTCTTACATGCTTTCTCAAGTTGGCACTCAGGATCACGTTAAGTCATGCACGTGTCTTGGACTTCAATTGAAATAATTACCTATTGAACAATCTTTATGTTTCATTTGTATTTGGATTTGGGCGCGTTGTTTTGCGCATTTACTTTCGTTTAACGCTTCCGCATATACACTCTGAACCTTGATCTTCTATGTTATTACATTTCAAGTTCCATATAGTGTCGTTTGAAGTAAATGATGTCTGAGATCCTGGTTGTCACCTTCCAAAACGGTAAAACTCCGTTAATGGAATTTGGGGGTGTGACAGATTGGTATCAGAGCTGGGGGCCGGACTGGTGTGCCAGCGAGGAAGCTGGACTCCGTAAGGGGGGTGGATTGTAATATCCCACATCGGTTGAGAGGGAGAACGAAGCCTTTCTTATAAGGGGGTGGATACCTTCTTTATCCAGACGCGTTTTGCCTGGGCGAGCAACTCGTCGGGTAAAAACAAAACCGTGAGTTCCTGGAAGGGCAACCCATCTTGGGCATAGCGGACAATATCTTGATATGGTTTGCTTGGGCTGTTACATCATAGCTCTTTTGTCGATCACGAGCTGCCTCCATACAGTTTCGGATTTGAACAATCTTTTCAGAGGTTTCAAACACAAGTTCAGGACCTGTAAGTTGGCTATCCCCAACTTCAGCCCAACAGATAGGAGATCGGCATTTACGTCCGTACAATGCTTCGAATGGTGCTGCCTTGATGTTAGTGTGATAACTATTGTTGTAGGAGAACTCCACTAAAGGTAAGTGAGACTCCCAAGTGTTATCGAAGTCGATCACACAAGCTCATAGCATATCTTCTAAGGTTTGGATGGTACGTTCCGTTTGACCATCAGTTTGCGGATGATACGCTGTGCTCAAGTCTAGACGCGTGCCTAGAGCTTTTTGTAACAATTGCCAGAATCGCGAGGTGAATAGAGTGTCTCGATCCGAAAGAATAGAAATTAGCAATCTGTGCCGAGAGACTACTTCTTTTAAATAAATATGGGAAAGTTTTTCCATTTTGTCAGTCTCTCTGATTGCTAAAAAGTGAGCGGATTTAGTCAAACGATCTACGATCACCCAGATTGTGTCGTATCCGTTAGGAGTTCGGGGTAATTTGGTTATGAAGTCCATAGAGATTTGTTCCCATTACTACATTGGAATCTCTGGCAGCTGAAGTAAGCCAGAAGGCTTTTGGTATTCCACCTTGAGCTGTGCGCAAGTCAGGCACTTGCTCACATAGGTGGCTATATCCGCCTTCATCTTTAGCCACCAATATAGCACCTTTAGGTCGTGGTACACCTTATCAGAAACTGGATGAATAGAGTATCGAGATTTGTGAGATTCATCCATAACCATTTCTCTTAAGTTCCCATATACTAGAACCCATATTCGCTCTACTAGGTAGCGAATGCCATCTGATTTGACCTCCAGTTGTTCTTCTATATCGCGTGTGGCTTGCAGCGATAGGTTTTCCTCTTTACGGGCTTCGAGTTGAGCACTTCAAATTTTTTCAGGTAGTCCGGTGTGAATGGTATGCTGTAATGCTCGAACTCGTTTGGGTTTCGTGTCCTTGTGGCTTAGGGCATCAGCTACCACACTAGCTTTCCCTGGATGGTATCTGATTGTATAGTCATAGTCATCTAAGAGTTCGACACAATGATGTTGTCGCATGTTCAACTCTTTCTGCTCAAAGATATGTTGAAGACTCTTGTGATCGGTGTAGATAGTGCATTTGGTACCGTACAAGTAATGTCTCCATATCTTTTAGTGCAAATACCACGGCTCTCAACTCTAAGTCATGAGTTGTGTAGTTTTTCGCATGTATTTTCAGTTGACGAGAAGCGCAAGCGATGACCTTCTCATGCTGCATCAGTACACAACCAAGAACTTGAATTGATGCATCACAATACACCACAAAATCATCCGTTCCCTCCGGAAGATATAGGATTGGTGCACTGCAAAGTTTCTGCTTCAGAAGTTGGAATGCTGATTCCTGGGTATCAAACAAGTTATAAGGTTTACTCTTTTTAGTTAAGGCTGTGAGGGGTTGTGCAATTTTGGAGAATCCTTTAATGAAACGACGGTAATAGCCAGCCAATCCCAGAAATTATCGCACCTCAGTTGGCGTTGTTGGTGCCGCCCAATTCATGATAGCTTCTATTTTAGATGGGTTGACATGTATCCCTTTCTTGTTGACTACATGTCCTATGAATTGCATTTCACAAATCCAGAATTTGTACTTTGAAAGTTTTGCGTACAATTGCTCTTGTTTTAGCAATTCTAGAGTCAAACGAAGATGTTCCTCGCGTTCATCCCTATTCTTGGAATAGACGAGGATGTCATCAATGAAGACGATAACGAATTGGTCAAGGTACGGTTTACACACATGGTTCATGAGATCCATGAACACCGCGGGTGCGTTGATCAGTCCAAATGACATGCCCATAAACTCGTAATGGCCATACCTAGTTCTGAATACCGTCTTTGAGATGCCCTCGTCTCGGACTCTTGATGATAACCGATCTGAGATCTATCTTGGAATAGAAGCTTGATCCCTGGAGTTGATCAAACAAATCATCGATGCAGGGTAAAGGATGACGGTCCTTGTTGGTTACTTTATTAAGTTCACGGTAGTCGATGCACACGCGGAAGGTCCCGTCCTTCTTCATGACAAATAGGACTAGAGCTCCCCATGGCGATGAGCTAGGTCTAATGAAACCTTTATCCAACAACTCTTGCAGTTGTGTGGATAGCTCTTGCAATTCACTGGGTGCATGTCTATAGGGTGCCCGAGCAATAGGCGCTGCTCCGGGTGCTATATCAATTTAGAATTCGACTTGACGATGCGGCGGAAGACCTGATAGATCTTCGGGAAATACCTCCGGATAATCACGAATGATCGGGATGTCGTCAATCTTCTTCTCCTTAGATGGCTGCTCGGCGACGAGAGCCAAAATGGCAGTATGACCTTTACGTAGACGCTTTTGTGCTTTCACGAAAGATATGATGCCCACGACAGCACCACTCTTTTCGCCTTGGACAGAAAGGGTTTCTACACTCGGAAGGCGAACAAATTTTCTCATGAAAAATAATTTCGGCTTGGTTCTTAGATAACTAATCCATACCGACAACTACATCGAAATTGCCAAGCGTGACTAGCATGAGGTTAATGTCAAGCTTATGACCAGCCAATCCCAGTTTACATCCTCTAAGAATGTGAGTTGTTTCGATTATTTGATCGTCTACTATTTATATAGTGTACTTAGTTTCTAATAGAGTTGGAGTACGACAACACCAACATGAGATTCATGAAGTCACGCTGAGACTTCTAGTGAGACCTGCACTTATAAGTTAAGCGTTGGTCAACACAAAGGCTGAGGGAAGAGGTTCACATGTAGGAAAAGAAATTTAATGAGATACAGATTCAGTAACATAAGGGATAGGATGTCTGTTTAAGTAGTCGCGTTCAACTGATGGTTGGTTAGATCAAATCCCCGTTTCCTAATGTCATTGGAATATCTGGATATGCTAGGGTACAAATCAAGTTAGACTCAGGATTAGTCACAGGATAAAGCAATAGGGTCAAATGGAACATATTAGTTTAGAAAGAATTCTTCAGATTCCGCTTACATAGTTGGAGTCGGTGGGTTTACCATGATGTTATACTAGAGTTTCGATCGATATGGTTTCATTGATCAAGTCTGAATAAGAGTCTTAGGTTCACTAAGGCTCTTACATGAGTGGAATCAAATGATGGATCCTATGGATGATAGTTCAGTGTGTTCGTAAATACCTTCAACATGACAGTCGCGTCTATCAACTTTCAAACAGGTTTAACGATACGAACTAGTCGTTGAGTGGTTTACGAAAATTTCTACTGACAGTGGAAACTTAAGTCTGTAAATCACTTATTAGGACCATTTATCCACACACTAAGTTTCACCAGGACTTACATGCACCTCAAATTACTATTACGTGTGCACCAGTAATGATAATTTGCTTTGCATGCTCACCCTAGCTTCTCCCTGTCCTGTGTTAAAATGTCCTTTAGTTTGTATTGCCGAGTACAGAGTGTTATTAGATACGATAAGTCATCGAGAAGCTTAGTCATCAACCATAAATTGATCAACTAGAACTCATATCAGGATGAGTAGTCGGGAATCGTTTAATCCGAATATTCACTCGAGTTGGAACATAATACGAGAGTCCAATCCAGTGGATTGTAGATGGGAACATGCACATGAAACAAATATGTACATGAAATGTGACTTCAATGAGCGAAACTAGTTCATGAATGTCTTACTGGAAGAGGCGAAGTAGCCGTCCTTGCAACTGCGTCAGGATAGGGTTTGGGTATGCAATGAGTAAGGCGTTCTCAACCTTGTGGTCAATCTTTCTTCAACATAATATCGACCAAAACGCGAGCCCATGACTCGGGAAAGTGATGACATCTACATGTTAATGGATTATGCAATGAGGCTTGCAACAGTCTGCCTTCACACGGCGTATCGTTGCTAGTGGGTACAGTAGGGACTCGCCTCCGACCATCCCAATCCCAAAGAGACATGTGCTACTGCTGAGTGTCGTCCATAACATGGACATGAGAAAGCCCACCATACCTGACAGATGATGGTGGTGTGAGAGATTCCTCCAAAGGCTTCGTCTCGCTGCCCACGGACGGGAGTTAAAATGTCATAACACAAAAGTTACATCAAACGACACTATATGGGACCATAACACAAAAGTTCAGAGTTAATGTAGAAGCGTAAACGTTAATATGAAATCAAAAGTAATTACACGCAACAAGCGTCAATCAATGTAAATAAGTATACTGTTTAAAATGTTTGAAATTAATGATATGACAATAGGACTCCATGTATGTCCTAAGTGTGCCACCTGCGCCAAAGTGACCTGAGAAACATGTAAGAAAAATGTCAACACGAGGTTGATGAGTTCACAGGTTTCAAGTTTGCAATAAGAGCGTTTGGCAGATTATGTACATTCAATATGTATATCTGTAGGTAGCTAGCCTATGTTCATGTCTTACTAAAGCGCTCGCAACCGAAGCTGACAGTGTTTGTTTGTTTGCCTCCAGCAAGGTCTATCAACTCTGACTAATGTGTTAAGGTCAATATTTCACCCGTTCGACCTCCAATCGAGTTAGCGCGACTAACGCAGGTAGGGTTTGTCAAACCTAGTAGTACTACCAAAATTACCTCGCTAATTTCATGTTAACGGTCCGAAGTGGGTGAGGACTTTCATGATAGTGTGTTACGTTTAGCCTCAACAGTGATATCATATTATGTACCATAATCAAAATAGTTTGCATCATGTTTTCTCCCCCAACGGGAAAAACATGTAAAATAATGTTTGTTTGCGTACCTGTTTCTCCCCCGCAGGAAAACAAGTAAAAGTATGATTGTTTGCGTGTATGTTTCTCCCTTAACGGGAAAACAAGTAAAAGATGTTGATTTGTGTACATGTTTCTCCCCCAACAGGAAAACGAGTAAAAATGGCCGTGAAACTCACATGAGTCAAGTAGTAGGTAAAATCACACTGGTATGAGATTTGGAACCTCAAGTGTTAGCCTGTGTCACACCCCGACCGATGGCGGAATCATCGGGGCGGGACATGTAGACTGTTCATAAGCACAAGGTTGACTAAATTGAAATATATTAAACTTCAAATTCCATTACAATCATTCAAACAAAACCAAATCCAAGATAGAAACAATATTTCAAAACATAGACTTCTTTATTTAAATTAGCTAAGTCCAAAGCCTAAGTGTAGCACATCTTGATCAAACTCACACATTAGTACCTGAAACATGAATAAAATAAAGTCAACTAAATAGTTGGTGAGTATAACACAGGTTTGTATATAGATAGCATATAGTTTGAAAAACAAATCCTTACATAACATGATAAATAAGGCATTTATGGGGAGCAGCTATTGTGTAACCAAGTACAATCAAACCTTTGTAACTACCATGCAAATTGTGTTGTCGGTATCAATCACCCCAATCTGGGTGGGTTTGTCAGACTCAATAGATCTATCATTGAAAACCGTCGGCTTGAATAGTTAATGATTGCACATAAGTGTTCACAAAAGTTAGCACAACTAGCACTCGGGCATAAAGCTCAAATTACACACATGAATGTAAATAGGATTTGTATTGGTGTTGTTTGTGTAAATGTAAACATGTAATTTGATAGAGTTCATGTTTCACCCCAAAAAATATAAAAGAGTAAAAGAGGCTATGAAATACTCACTTGTATCAAAATGTAGTAGCTAACAAGAGCGTTGGGTAATTCAAGTGATTTGCAACTCACTAAGTTTGACCTAGAGTGAAATAGTATAAATTTGGATTAATAATATGTACAATGTCTAAGGACATTCTAAGGTTTTCAATAGGAATGAGAGCATGGATTTGTACGAAGGGTTGGTGTATTCATTTGCGTTGGTATTTGAATGAAAATGTAAGTTCAATTAAATAATGAAAGACTTAAGGTTTAATTTGAATAATTAACTAAAATAATAATTTAATTCTTTTTATTTAGTTGTTCATGAAAATGTGTCAAGAGGCATTTTAAATATATATTAGAATATAAATAGTTTGTGTAGGTTTGAATAAAACAATTATATGTAAAACTTTTATTTTAAATTTATTACTTTTTAATCCATTAGAAACGACTTAATTAATTTGTTTAATATTTCCAAGTTGATAATTTAGTTTATGAAAACAATTCTGGCTTTGGAGTTTTATAAAATAATTTTTATAAAAGAAAATAAGTTTATATTAAAATAACAGAAGAAATAGGTTCTGACCCAAGGTAGCACAACCGTGTCAAATGTACGGCGCGACCGCGCTTAGGCACGGGGCGCGACCGCGCTTAGGCACGGGGCGCGACCGCGCTTAGGCATGGGGCACAGCCATGTCTGGACAAGAGGCACGACCGTGCTAAGCGATTAGCACGACCGTGTCTGGATTTTCCAGTAACTAATTTTGATAATTTTCTGTATTAACAAGGGTTGAATTTATAGGGCTTTCAATTGTTGATTGTTTTCGAATATAACCATGTATTTTAATTGGATGGATATCGTGTCTAGAGTGTAGTTTGATTAAACCAAAAACGTAATAACCCTAGATTCTATTCGTGTTCAAATCGATGGTATAAGCCCTGATTAGGTTAGGGCTTTCATTCACGGGATTGAAATGAGTCTGAGGATGTGTTTACTTACCTTCCACGATATTGAATTGGTAGAGTTCGACTAAACGGAGTTCCGATTTCGGCGCGTTGATCCGTGGCGTCTTCTGCTGGGGTTCCAGCACGATTGAAGTGGGGAATGTGATCACAAAAGCTCGAAGATCATGCGCAGGGGTTTGATTTCGAGGGTGTCACGCGATTTGGACGATATTGAGATAAAGGAATGACTAAGTGACGGTTTTGGGTTTCTAATCGCAATTGTGGTTATTCAGGAGTTTGGTCATTGATGAATTAGTCTGGAAACGGCACAAAAGACGTTACAATCGCGGACTCGAACAGACTTTGTGATTAAGGCAGTGTTTACGTTTCAACTGAGTTTCAGGCGTGACCGTGCCAGTTCTCGACGCGACCGTGTTTACGGGGCGCGATCGTGCCAAGTGATATTTTGATAATTTTCAAGACTAGTCCTTGTAGTTTGTGAGATAGCGTATGTTTGTTTCAGTTGTTATTGTAGCAATGTAAAATGTGTGTATGTACTTTTAACATTATGATAATACTCCTTAATTGCACATGAAAATAGTAAATGATGTGACACAACGTTTTGAATGTGAACATTAGATTGAAATTATCATTTATTGCACAATATGAAATACCAGGAAAAACATGGATGTTACAGTATCCCCTAGTTGAGGGAATTTCGTCCCGAAATTTAACTAGTTGAGGCTACTGAATCAGCAAAGAGATGGGGGTACTTGAGTTTCATTTGTTCCTCTCGTTCCCAAGTGAATTCAGGACCACGTTTAGACTCCCAACGAACTTTGATAATAGGAATACGACTTCGCTTGAGTTGCTTGATTTCACGATCCATAATTTCTATCGGTTTCTCAACGAAGTGCATCGTTTCATCAATGCGCACGTCATCAAGTGGTATATGGAGATTCTCATCAGCGAGACATTTCTTCAGATTAGATACATGAAATGTAGGATGCACATTTCCAAGAGATGGAGGTAAGTCGAGTTTGTAGGCCACTTTCCCAATCCTTTCAAGGATTTTGAATGGACCAACATAGCGAGGTGCTAACTTGCCTTTCTTTCCAAAGCGGATCACACCCTTCCACGGAGACACCTTAAGAAGAACAAGGTCACCGACTTGGAATTCCAAGGGTTTTCGACGTTTGTCGGCATAACTCTTTTGCCGACTCCTCGCTACTCGAATGTTGTCACAGATTTGAATGATTTTATCAGATGTTTTTTGAATTAGCTCGGGACCGGTGATTTGTGCTTCACCAATCTCGTTCCAACAGATAGGAGAACGACACTTACGACCATAAAGAGGTTCGAATGGAGCCATGTTGATACTTGTGTGGTAGCTATTATTGTAAGAGAACTCAATGAGGGATAAATGTGAATCCCAATTGCCACCAAAATTGATTACACAAGCTCTAAGCATGTCTTCAAGAGTTTGGATCGTTCGCTCGGTTTGACCATCAGTTTGAGGATGGTAAGCGGTGCTCAAATCCAATCGTGTGCCAAGAGCAGTTTGGAGAGATTGCCAAAATCGGGAGGCGAAACGAGCATCTCTATCAAAGATTATGTTTAATGGAATACCGTGACGACTCACGATTTCGTCAATGTAAATTCGGGCCAGTTTTTCAACCCGATAGTCTTCACGGATAGGCAAGAAGTGAGTAGATTTGGTGAGGCGGTCAATGATCACCTAAATGCTATCATAACCACTCGAGGTGCGAGGGAGTTTGGTAATAAAATCCATGGCTAAGTTCTCCCATTTCCACACGGGAATTTCCGGTTGTTCAAGTAATCCGGAAGGACGTTGATGTTCGGCTTTGACTTTGGAGCAGGTTAAACATTTGGCAACATAAAGGGCAATGTCTTTCTTCATACCGGTCCACCAATATTGCTGGCGGAGATATTGGTACATTTTATCCGCACCAGGATGAATGGAATAACGAGTCTTATGAGCCTCGTTTAAGAGAAATGCACGGAGATCATCGCGATTGGGAATCCAAATACGGTTCAAGTAATAGAGTAAGCCATTTGTTTTTGACTCAAGCAGAAGTTCAACACCACATGACATTTCTTCGTACATGTTACCTTCGGTGACTGAGACGTGTTGAGCTTCTAAAATGCGGTTTTGAATGTCAGTTTGAATTCGGACACATTGAAGCGTGACATGATCCTTTCGACTCAAAGCGTCGGCTACAACATTCGCTTTGCCGGGATGGTAACGAATCTCGTAGTCATAGTCGTTAAGGAGTTCAACCTAACGTCGTTGCCTCATATTGAGTTCTTTTTGGTTGAAAATGTGTTGAAGACTTTTGTGGTCGGTGAACACCACACATTTTATGCCATAGAGATAATGTCTCCAAATCTTCAATGCGAATACGACCGCACCCAACTCGAGATCGTGCGTCGTATAATTCTTCTCATGAATCTTAAGTTGCCTTGATGCATAAGTGATTACTTTGCCTCGTTGCATGAGGACACAACCGAGACCTTGGTTAGAAGCATCACAGTAGACAACTAAATCATCATTCTCATCAGGGAGAGTCAAAATGGGAGCATTGCACAACTTTTTCTTAAGGGTTTGGAAAGCTTCTTCTTGTTTTGGTCCCCATTCATAAGTCTTACCCTTGTGGGTCAAAGCGGTAAGGGGGATAGCAATCTTAGAGAAGTTCGAGATGAAACGACAGTAATATCCCGCAAGACCAAGAAATGAACGAACTTCAGTGGGAGTCTTCGGGGTATTCCAATTCTTAACCGTCTCGATCTTAGCAGGGTCAACACGAATACCCTTTTCGTTGACGATGTGACCAAGAAATTGAACTTCCTTTAGCCAAAATTCACATTTGGAGAATTTGGCATATAGTTGTTCTTTCTTCAAGAGATCATGTAGGATCGTAAGATTACAAGGTGATTCTGTTCTAGTTGATATTGGCGGAAAACAATAGCAACCAACAAAGTAAACAAGTAAACAAGTAAACAGCAAGAATACTGATAAATGCACTGTTGTATTAGACTTCTGAGATTACAAGTTTACAAGTAAAACACTATCAAGAAGCACTATTAAGGCACATAAGCACACTTACAATCAAGTGTTTACACATTATTTATACTAACTTAGAATCAAGACAGACCCTTGATTCTAAGGATCAGATCAAACACAGACCGTTGATCTTGTTTATTAATCTAAATTACACGCAAAGGCTAATCTAGTTAACTTTACTGAAACGTCTTCTTAGGCATCATTGTTTGCATGCTTGGAGAAGCGCGTCATTGTCCTTTATTGGTTGCACCAGTGAGGTTCCTTCTGCTTGGAGTGTGGCAGTTGCTTTTGCAGAAAGGTGTCAGAGGCGCTTTGCATGGATAGTCAGCTGCAACGTTTGGTCTTCAGAGAATAAAGCTATCAGCAGCAGAGATGAGAATAATGCTGCTGATAAGCCTATCAGCAGCAACTTGTGTTGAACGTTTCTAATAAACCTATCAGCAGCAACAAGTGTTGAATGCTGCTGATAAGCCTATCAGCAGCAATATGTGCTGAATGCTGCTGATAAGCCTATCAGCAGCCATATGTGATGAATGCTGCTGATAAGCCTATCAGCAGCATTTATACTTAGAATAATTTGGTAGCAATCAGTCTTTGGTTCTACAAACTCCCCCTAGACTGATGCAACCAAAATTCTTCTAATTACTTTGCTGCTAAAGCTTTTGCATGTGGCTGAGTATCCTTTCAACCTCATAGCCTCTTGGATCCTTGCTGGGATTGTTCAGTGTAAGTTCAGACAGAGTCTTGATGTCTTTGTGTGGCATTTTGTAGATTGCTTTGCTTGAACATCTCATCTGCTGCTTCTTTACATCAATCAGAGTGAACTCATCCAAATCAGCATTGTAGGACCAAGATACAAATGGAGAGTGGGACTTGAGTGGTTTGATATCCATGACCACATCTTTGCTAGGGTTGAAGTAATATCTGATTGCTAGCATAAGATGTTTCCCTTTCTCATTTGCAGGCTCATGAGCTTCACCCAGCTCCAAAATTCTTCTTAGGTCTGAATCTGGTAGTTGCAGAACCTCATCAACAGATCTGTAGTTAGATCTTCTTCTTTCAGTTCTCCCCCTGAAGATCTCAAACCTTTGATCCTGTGGATTATAGACCCAATCAACTATGTCTCTTGAGTTTTCTGGTTTAGGTGTGGGTTTGGATTTCTTCAAGGGAGACTGTTGATGAGTGGGGGCTTGGTGAGATGGTTTGGACTTTTTGGGTGGAGGAGTGGAAGTTTTGGGGAGGAGAGTGGAATGTTGTTGGATTGAGGAAGAGGTAGGTGAGGGAGAAGGCTTGGGTTTCTTTGTCTTTGGTTTTCTTCTTCTTTGATAAGTACCCTTTTCTTGGAGCCCTTTTTCCCTAGTCTTTCTTCCTCATCCTTTTTAACTTTGAAGTAGAGGGCTTGCAGGTTCATGAAATTCATGGGACCTAGCCTCTTTCCACTATCTCCTCTAGCCTTAAGGAAGTCAATCATGACCTTCCTTTCTTCATGGGTTCTTTTATTCAGTGCAATGGTCTTCTTGGACTGTAGCTTGGCTTTTTCTTCTTCTTCAGCCTTTTTCTTGCTAGCCAATTGACCCTGCTGACCCATGAAGGCTCTGTAAATCTCTTTGTTTGAAAGTTTCTCAAGGTAGTCTGCATCCTCACCTTGAGAGATCAGAGCTTCAGTCCACTCCTCCCTTAATTCTTTTGCTAATTTAGAATCAGTGATTCTAAACTTAGCATCTTCCTTCCACTTCTTTTCATTCTCTTCTTCTTCTTCCTTTGCAAACTTTTCCTGCAGCTGTCTGGTAAGTTGTTCATCTTCCTCAACTTGAGACCCTGCATGGATTTTAACTTTAATCTCATCCAGCTGTTTGGCATACAGCTGGATTGTCTGTTGTCTTAGGAGTATGGCTGCCTTTCTTTCTTGATGCCTTTGTCTCTTCAGCCATCTCTTCTTCTTCTCTTTTCCTTCTTCTTTCTTCTTTCTCTTTCTTTTCTTTTCGCAACCTCTCTTCATCTTCTTCTTTCATAATGCCCTTCCCTTTATTAACATTGGATGCCTCTGCTCTGGCTTCACTGATCACAGCAACAGCTGATTGTTGTGCTGTTGGGATCTCTGCCTCGGCTTCATTGGCAAGTTGAGGAATTGACAAGGGACGGTCACTGTCTTCATCAAGTTGATACTCAGGACCTTCTATTTCCCTCAGTTGATCCCTAAGTGAAGATCTTGTGCCAGATGCTACAGATGTGGCTTCAACTTGTGGAGTATCTGAGTTGGAGTCAGTATCAGAAGTTGACACAAACTCTTCCTGAGGAATCAGTCCTTCTTCTTCAAGATGGGCTTTGATGGTGACCATCATTGCCTGGCTCTCCAATGAGTTAATATTGCAGATGTTGGCTCTGAGCTGAAAAATCTTGAATAGGAAGTCTGAGGGCAGCTGAAGGATGTTCCTGGTGTTGATGATGAGAGAGGAGCCGTTGCTGAGAAGAAGAGTGTGGTCAAGGGACTTAGTGCTCACCCAACCTAGCACGTCCAAGTCCTTGACCAGGAAGGCATACAGGAATCTTCGAAGGCCCAGAACTTCTTCTTCAGTGAGAAGACTGCTCCTTGTTATTTCAAGATTGCTAGGAGTCAGTCTCCTTTCTGCGGCCGCCGAGGATTCAGGATAAGCTACCCGATTTGCTTTTTGAATTAGTCTTTCGAAGTGGGGTAGATTATCCTCCATCAAGTCATGGAACCTGCCAATGGCAAGTTCTGCTGAGTTGTTGATGCAGTTTGATAAGTATAGCTGTAGGACTTGGAGGGCATTGAGAGAGTTCCAGTTCAGCTCTTTTACTCCGCTGAACTCCCATCCAATCCAAAATCTCTCAGCTGATCCATCATACCCCCAAGCTAGAATGGAGTCAAATTCTAGCTTCTTTGATGATCTGAATAGTTGGGGGGTAGAGGATTGACCAATGATGGCTACTGCTTCAGGAAGGATGCTGAATGATGTATTTGTTTGTTCTGTGTCTTCAGCATCATTCAGCATTTCATCAACAGCCCTGACGACGAACTTCCAGTCTTCAGATGTCTCTTCTTCTTCGTTATCTGAGACTGGCAAGTCATGAACTTGTACAAAATCCGGCTTGAATAGTGAGCTTTGAATTATAACCTGCTCATGAATCCAGTCGTCAAGACTGTCTGTGTCTTCTTCCATAGAGACCATCTCCCCCTTTTTGGTTGCATTAGTAGACAGGTAAGCATCAGTTTGGGTGCCTACTGATACAAGGGAGGGAGTGGCTAAAGTTGGGCATTGATGGGCTTCATGCATAGAGACTTGGTGTCTTAGTTTGGACACTTCAGCCTCTAGCATAGCCACCCTGAGGTTGAAAGGATAGTCAGTCACATGCAAAAGCTTCAGCAGCAAAGTAATTAGAAGAATTTTGGTTGCATCAGTCTAGGGGGAGTTTGTAGAACCAAAGACTGATTGCTACCAAATTATTCTAAGTACAAATGCTGCTGATAGGCTTATCAGCAACATTCATCACATATGGCTGCTGATAGGCTTATCAACAGCATTCAACACATATTGCTGCTGATAGGCTTATCAGCAGCATTCAACACTTGTTGCTGCTGATAGGTTTATCAGCAGCGTTCAACACAAGTTGCTGCTGATAGGCTTATCAGCAGCATTATTCTCATCTCTGCTGCTAATAGCTTTATTCTCTGAAGACCAAACGTTGCAGCTGACTATCCATGCAAAGCTCCTCTGACACCTTTCTGCAAAAGCAATTTCCACACTCCAAGCAGAAGGAACCTCACTGGTGCAACCAATAAAGGACAATGACGCGCTTCTCCAAGCATGCAAACAATGATGCCTAAGAAGACGTTTCAGTAAAGTTAACTAGATTAGCCTTTGCGTGTAATTTAGATTAATAAACAAGATCAACGGTCTGTGTTTGATCTGATCCTTAGAATCAAGGGTCTGTCTTGATTCTAAGTTAGTATAAATAATGTGTAAACACTTCATTGTAAGTGTGCTTGTGTGCCTTGATAGTGCTTCTTGATAGTGTTTTACTTGTAAACTTGTAATCTCAGAAGTCTAATACAACAGTGCATTTATCAGTATTCTTGCTGTTTACTTGTTTACTTTGTTGGTTGCTATTGTTTTCCGCCAATATCAACTAGAACAGAATCACCTTGTAATCTTACGATCCTACAAGTGGTATCAGAGCACTGTGGATGAGGACAGACTTCAAAAACCAATTTAAGGTGTTGCTCATGATCAGCTTTAGTCTTGGAATAGATTAAGATGTCATCGATGAAAACGATCACGAACTTATCAAGGTACGGTTTGCACACACGATTCATGAGGTCCATGAAAACTACGGGTGCATTGGTTAGTCCAAAAGGCATAACCATAACTCGTAATGACCATACCTTGTTCGGAAGGCAGTCTTTGGAGTATCGTCTTCTTGCACACGGAGTTGGTGATTACCAGATCGAAGATCAATCTTCGAGAAGCAAGTAGAACCTTGAAGTTGATCAAAGAGGTCATCAATTCTAGGTAAAGGATAACGGTTTTTGATAGTAAGCTTGTTGAGTTCGCGATAGTCAATACACATGCGAAATGATCCATCATTCTTTTTGACGAATAAGACGGGTGCACCCCACGGTGAATGACTTGGATGAATAAATCCCTTGTCGGAGAGCTCTTGAAGTTGACTTGCAAGTTCTTGCATTTCAGAAGGTGCAAGGCGGTAAGCTGCTCTAGCCACGGGGTTAGCTCCGGGCACAAGATCAATGCAAAACTCTACTTGTCGAACGAGTGGAAGACCGGATAGATCTTCGGGAAATACTTTGGGAAAATCTCGGATAATGGGGATGTCTTGAATACTCTTCTTTTTGACATCTTTTTGAACGATATGGGCTAAGAAAGCGATGTACTTCTTTCATAAGTACTTTTGAGCAGTAGTGCACGACATTAACTTAAGTCCTTTGCAAGGCTTTTCACCAAAGACTCTTAACGTTTCCCCTGACTGAAGGGGTATTCGAATGCACTTCTCAAAACAAATTACTTCGGCATGGTGACTTGACAACTAATCCATGCCTATGATGATATCAAAGCTTCATAGTGGCATTGGAACAAGGTTGATTGGGAATGTATGATCATTAAGTTCTAAAGAGCAATCATAGATAATGGATTCAATTGTAAGAGAGTCACCATTTGCTACTTCAACGGTAAATGTTTTCTCTAAAAGGGATCGTGTCTTTGCAAGTAAAGGTTCAAAGTTAAGCGACACAAAACTTTTATCGGCACCGGTATCAAATAAAATGGAGGTATATTGACTATTTACAAGGAACGTACCATTGACCACGTCATTGTTGGCTTGAGCTTCGTTGGCGTTTATGTTGAAAGCACGCCCACGAGCTCCACCTTGTCTAGCATTGGCAAATCTTGGGCATTGATCACGGAAATGGTTTGGATTTCCACATTCATAACATGCACGCCCATTTGCAATAGCGGGAGTACCTTGATTAGTCACTTGGGTGTTGGTTTGGTTTGGTGGGTTGACTTGGCCCGCAAGAGCTTTGGCCCTACAAACATTGACCGTATGGCCATATCTCCCACAATGAGTACAAAGGCGACATGGGATGCTTTGGGGATGATGGTAGTTGCAGATGGCACAAAGTGGGTAGATTCCAACATATGGCTTTTTGGCCGGTGCTTGAACCATAGGTGCAGCTTGGTTAACATGAATAGCAGGAGTGACCACAGCAAAATTTCTAGCCTTTCTCTTCTTATTGTGCCGGGAAGGTTCAGTTGTGGCTTCTTTGTTGTGGGTAGGAGGAGTTGCGGTGTCGAAAACTTTCTTGGTGCCCTTTTTAGTAAGAGTCCCCGCTTTCACATGGTTATCGGTTAAGGTGGCGGATAAGCGGATAGCATCCTCAAGTGTTGCGGGATCCCTTCCTAGGACAGTATCTTGAATTTGCCTAGGTAGTCCCCCAATATACTTTTCAATGCAGCGGGACAAAGGAGTGATCATGTGGGGCACAAGAAGACTCAACTCGTGGAACCGAGTTGTATACGCCAAATTTTCACCACTATCTTGGGTAAGATCCCAAAATTCGGCTTCAAGTTTCTTTACTTCATTTCGAGGACAGAATTCCTCGGTCATTAGCCTTTTAACCTCATCCCAAGGTTAGGCCATTGCTACATCCACACCTCTATTTCTTTTCTCCCCATTCCACCACGTGAGTGCCCGTTTTTGTAGGACACTTGTGGCATGACGAACACGAAGGTTGTCGGGTCAGTCACTATTGAGAAAGGTATTCTCAATGCCTTCGAACCATTGAAGGAGTCCAGTAGCTCCTACGGTACCATAGAACTTGGGAGGATAACACGAGTTGAAATGTTTGAAAGTGCATTGAGATGGGTTGTTACCACCATTTCCACCATTACCACCATTACCACTATTACTACCATTTCCACCATTGTTGCCATTGGTGGCACTATTAGCTTGAGTGAGTTGTGTCACGAGTTGTGCAAGAATAGCAGCAATGTCGGTATTGGCGTTGGCCGTGGGAGCACGACGAGGAGGCATTCTACAGATTTTCACAAGACAAGAAAAGATGTAAAAACTTATGAGAATTGTTTGGATTTAATAGAATTAAGATAACAAAATAAATAGATAATCATAGTTTGGATTGTACTCAAATAGTGATAAAATCACTCGAATACTATGACACATTAAGGTTAATTAAACTTATATAATTTTCAAGAAGACATGCTTTAGCCTATAAGTAAACACTCATCTCGGGAATTCCCAGGAAAGCATACGGGTCCCTCGGTTGATTGAGATTTATGCGAAATGCTTTCCTAGACAGAAAACCCAAAATACAGGTGTCACTCTTCCAGATTGCACGTGTCCTCAAATAATTAACAAATTTTAAAAACATTAACGAGGAAATAAATAAATTTTATGGATTTAGCTTCATGAAGTTTTCACATGCTTAGAAAGACAAAGATAGAGAAGGAGATAAGAATATTATGAGGTTTTAGGATATAGGAGAGGATATTGTTTATTCAATTTATTATTTAAGTATATACTAATAAGTCATGGATTTTTAATAAATAAGTCATCAATTAAAATAATAACTAATCATAGTAAGTATGTAGCACATAGCATGTAACACATAACATGTAACACATAACATGTAGCACATAATCATATAAACATGAAGCAAGGCATAAATGGGTGTCCTAAAGTTATAGTCTAGGTCAAGGTGTCTAATAACCTAAATCCCTATAACCAAGGCTCTGATACCAATCTGTCACACCCCGACCGATGGCGGAATCATCGGGGCGGGACATGTAGACTGTTCATAAGCACAAGGTTGACTAAATTGAAATATATTAAACTTCAAATTCCATTACAATCATTCAAACAAAACCAAATCCAAGATAGAAACAATATTTCAAAACATAGACTTCTTTATTTAAATTAGCTAAGTCCAAAGCCTAAGTGTAGCACATCTTGATCAAACTCACACATTAGTACCTGAAACATGAATAAAATAAAGTCAACTAAAAAGTTGGTGAGTATAACACAGGTTTGTATATAGATAGCATATAGTTTGAAAAACAAATCCTTACATAACATGATAAATAAGGCATTTATGGGGAGCAGCTATTGTGTAACCAAGTACAATCAAACCTTTGTAACTAGCATGCAAATTGTGTTGTCGGTATCAATCACCCCAATCTGGGTGGGTTTGTCAGACTCAATAGATCTATCATTGAAAACCGTCGGCTTGAATAGTTAATGATTGCACATAAGTGTTCACAAAAGTTAGCACAACTAGCACCCGGGCATAAAGCTCAAATTGCACACATGAATGTAAATAGGATTTGTATTGGTGTTGTTTGTGTAAATGTAAACATGTAATTTGATAGAGTTCATGTTTCACCCCAAAAAATGTAAAAGAGTAAAAGAGGCTATGAAATACTCACTTGTATCAAAATGTAGTAGCTAACAAGAGCGTTGGGTAATTCAAGTGATTTGCAACTCACTAAGTTTGACCTAGAGTGAAATAGTATAAATTTGGATTAATAATATGTACAATGTCTAAGGACATTCTAAGGTTTTCAATAGGAATGAGAGCATGGATTTGTACGAAGGGTTGGTGTATTCATTTGCGTTGGTATTTGAATGAAAATGTAAGTTCAATTAAATAATGAAAGACTTAAGGTTTAATTTGAATAATTAACTAAAATAATAATTTAATTCTTTTTATTTAGTTGTTCATGAAAATGTGTCAAGAGGCATTTTAAATATATATTAGAATATAAATAGTTTGTGTAGGTTTGAATAAAACAATTATATGTAAAACTTTTATTTTAAATTTATTACTTTTTAATCCATTAGAAACGACTTAATTAATTTGTTTAATATTTCCAAGTTGATAATTTAGTTTATGAAAACAATTCTGGCTTTGGAGTTTTATAAAATAATTTTTATAAAAGAAAATAAGTTTATATTAAAATAACAGAAGAAATAGGTTCTGACCCAAGGTAGCACAACCGTGTCAAATGTACGGCGCGACCGCGCTTAGGCACGGGGCGCGACCGTGCTTAGGCATGGGGCACAGCCACGTCTGGATAAGAGGCACGATCGTGTCTGGATTTTCCAGGAACCAATTTTGACAATTTTCTGTATTAACAAGGGTTGAATTTATATGGCTTTCAATTGTTGATTGTTTTCGAATATAACCATGTATTTTAATTGGATGGACATCGTGTCTAGAGTGTAGTTTGATTATACCTAAAACATAATAACCCTAGATTCTATTCGTGTTCAAATCGATGGTATAAGCCCTGATTAGGTTAGGGCTTTCATTCACGGGATTGAAATTAGTCTGAGGATGTGTTTACTTACCTTCTACGATATTGAATTGGTAGAGTTCGACTAAACGGAGTTCTGATTTCGGCGCGTTGATCCTTGGCGTCTTCTGCTGGGGTTCCGGCACGATTGAAGTGGGGAATGTGATCACAAAAGCTGGAATATCATGCGCATGGGGTTTGATTTCGAGGGTGTCACGCGATTTGGACGATATTGAGAGAAAGGAATGACTAAGTGACGGTTTTGGGTTTCTAATCGCAATTGTGGTTATTCAGAAGTTTGGTCATTGATGAATTAGTCTGGAAACGGCACAAAAGACGTTACAATCGCAGACTCGAACAGACTTTGTGATTAAGGCAGTGTTTACGTTTCAACTGAGTTTCAGGCGCGACCGTGCCAGTTCTCGGCGCGACCGTGTTTACGGGGCGCGACCGTGCCAGGTCATGGCGCGACCGTGCCAAGTGATATTTTGATAATTTTCAAGACTAGTCCTTGTAGTTTGTGAGATAGCGTAGGTTTGTTTCAGTTGTTATTGAAGCAATGTAAAATGTGTGTATGTACTTTTAACATTATGATAATACTCCTTAATTGCACATGAAAATAGTAAATGATGTGACACAACGTTTTGAATGTGAACATTAGATTGAAATTGTCATTTATTGCACAATATGAAATACCAGGAAAAACATGGATGTTACAGCCTGCACGGCTTACGTATGCCCTAGAATTATAAACACATAAGTTAGGGACATATGATATTTTGTGACGTCGACACGGAAGATTAGAACGTCTTAAAACATTCTAAGGATCAATAAGTAGACGAACGTGTCCACGGGAGTAAGGGTTTCTATAAGAATTAGAATAACTAAGATTCGTGTCGAATGTTACGAATAATACTATATATATATATACATACATATGTGTGTGTTTGAGTCATTCAGACAAGTTTAAAAAAAATAATATATATATATATATATATAATATATTATTTTTAAGTTCGAAGGATTAATAAAATAAACGTTTGTGTGAAAAAATAATAAATATATTATTTTTAATCGAGGATAAAACGTGGGTAAATAATATAAATAATTATATTATTTATTAGTTTAAAATAATCCAATAGGTTCATAAACGGGGTGCAAATAATATATAACTATATTATTTATAATTTTGAGTCACGGGTTGAAAATAATAATATATTATTTTATTCAAGGTTAATAAACGGTAGTACATAATATAAACAACTATATTATTTTTAGTTTTTGAAACATTGCAAAAATGTTTATAAACGTGGTAGAAATAATATAAACATGTGTATTATTCTTAAATGAGGTTACGAGGTTGAAAATGATATAAATATTTCATTTTATTTGGAGTAATGGTTTAAAAATAATATAAATATGTTATTTTAATAGTGGAAATAACATTAATTATAAGTTAGAAAATCAAAACCAAGCCTATGGTTGGTTTATGGCTTCAAAACTTATTAATATAGTAATATAATAACATAGTAATTATTTTTATAAATTAATTATAATGAAAAAGTCCCAAAAAAAGAATGCAGGAGACCGGTTTCGAACCCGGGTCTCCTACCTATGGGTCAAGCGTGTTACCAAGTCAGCCCGCTAGGGTGTCGCGAGAGAATCCGGTTCCTTCAGTTTTTAACACGCAAGCCCACCTAGTTTCACTCCTGTACGCACAGTCAAATGAAATCAGTCCCAAAACCATCGAATTTGATCGCGATCGATTAAAGGGTTATAGGGGTTTCGTTAATCGGGTGATGGCGAGTCTGTAGGTTCGTGGAATTTGAAAATCATCGGGTTTATGATCGTTAATTTATAGAAAAGGGGTCGTAACCCTAGTTTATGAACACAAAATCGATTCAAAGGACTTAGATGATGAGAGTTGTCAAAACCATAGGGATTTTACTAAGTGGGTGATTGTGAGACTAACCTTGTAGTTTAATTTGATTGAAAACGAGTTTAAGATAAAAACCCACAATTTAGTTTTCGAATAAACCCTAGTTACCGGATCATGATCAATTCGATGATATGCGTTCAAATTGATAGAGGGCTTTTATTCAGTAGATGATTACGAATCTACTGGTGTGAATTAATTGGATTTAAACAGAGTCAAAGGTATAGTTCGATTAAAATGGTTTCACATGAACCCTAGGCTTTGGTTCATGCAAGATTTGATAATGAAAGCCCCAATTAACATAGGGCATTGGTTCTAGATGTTGAAACGAAGCTAGAGGTAGGGTCAATTACCAGAATGGAGTATGGATTGATGGTGTTCAACCAAAACAGGTACCGGCTGTGAATGGTTCAATCCCTGGCGACTTCTGTTGCAATTCCGATCAAATTGGTGTGTGTAGAGACTTCTCAGGGGTTCGCTTATCGTGTATAGATGATCAGTTTGCGAGTATGATACAAAAACTTGTCAAATTCTATGGGTATGATATGATGGTCGACGGTTATGACATGATCATTCATAATCGGGATTGATTGTTCGTAATTGCGATGTTTAATGGCTTAATAATAAGCGTAATGATCATGTTCGTGCAACAGCTGTTACAATTCAAACGAAATTCAGTTACCGATTGAATTTGGATCCAAGGAATTGCGAATTTTGACTTCCAGAAGTCAAAATAGCCAAGTATAGCTTAATTACAAAAATAGTCCTTCAGGTTTCATGCTTTAAAGTTAGGAATTGGCAGAAATGGTCCCTAGGTTTTAGAATTAGGTTAACTAGGTTAGATATTTGGTAAGTTTGACTATCAAAAGTCAACTTTAGATAAATTACATAATTGGTCCCTCCAATTTCATGCATTTAAGTTTGAATGCAGGCAGGATTAGTCCCTAGGGTTTTAGATTTGAGAATTGACAATTCTAGTCCCTGGAGTTTGTGAGTAGTTAGGATTTAACTGGATTTGCTAACTGAGTTAACCCTAAATTGCCGGATGTCACAAATGATATTGAGATTAAGTAGGTAAGGGACAATAGGTGTTGCTTGAGATTGCATTTGTGGAGTCAAAGGGGAGGTTTTGTGTATGTGACGAGTTAATTACCTTCTTTAAATGTTTGAACTCGATTGATAAAAAATTTGTGCTTCAAGAACGAATAGTTTGGGTAGAAATTGTTAGGCTCCCTTTATGTGCATGGTTAAAGAAAGCGTATGAAAAGTTGGTGCGTAAATGAGGGGAGTTTCTTTTTATGGATCAAGATCGGGATGAAAGCATGGCTATAGGAAGGGTGTGTATTCGAACTATGGATAGAGGAAATTAATGAGACGTTAAAAATTCAAATTGGAGCAAACTCATTTGTTGTTGTTGTAAATAGTTCTTTTTAGAATGTGTATAAATGTGAGCGAACACGTTTACAAATAAAAATATACGTAAACTTGAACGCCTTTATTCAAGTTCGTTATCGCGTCTAAACTAAAAGAATATATATATATATATATATATATATATTACATACAGACAACTTCGGGATTTATTAATTAAAGCTGGTATTAATGCAGGTAGTATACCGCGTTTGAACCACCATCAACACCAACCACATCATCATCATGATTACCCCTTTCTTACACTCCACTCAAGTGTCATAGTCGCCATGATTATGACAAAGAGTGCAATCAACCTCCAAGAATCAAATCACCATGATTATGGTGAAGTGTGCACTCCACTCAAAGAACACATAGTCATAATGATGAAATTTATTTATGACAACACTCAACCTCCGTTCCATCTAATATATATATATATATATGAATGCCCCGCACGATACGAATGTAGGAATTTTTCACAAGCCTCTCCTACATATTATCACGAGTCATAACAATTAAATATATATATAAAGATATATATATACATATGCATCTAGTCATAATGATGAATATCTAATTGAATGACTACTTGTTTAACCAAACCCATTCATTTGGTATGGAACAAAGAACTAGATACTTGCCTAATATAATGATGGAGAATGATGATGATTTGGTGAATATCTCAAGCAAAGACCAAACCCCCATCCCATCACCCATGTTCACAACAATCATGCCACCAAACCACCCCATCTTATGGCCACTTTCACACTCCACTCCACCTCCATACCCCTTCATGATGAACAATAATTACTACCAAGATCATACTCCACCTAATCTAGTATATAAGTGTGTGTGTGTGTGTAGCAACAAAGCAAGAACCCTTGTCTTGTTTTTCCTTCCGCTCGACTCACATAACACACACAAACATAAGTTTCAAGGGTCAAGCATTAGAAATCAAGAGAAGATCATCTCAATTTGGTGATTCGTGTCGTGTGTGGAAGCTAGAGTCGGCCGACCCGGGGGCCTTCTACGCATTTGGGTTGGGGCCCATAATAGGTTAACTTGTTGATTAAGTTTTTAACCCTAGATTAGTCCCTATATATATCATTTCATGTACTTGTAATTTCTTGAGCACCTAATAATAAAAGATCCCTAGTTGCAGTCCGTGGACGTAGGTCATACCGACCGAACCACGTTAAATCTCTCGTGTCGTTTATTGTATTGCGTGTGTTGTGTTCGTGTGATACCTAACAACTGGTATCAGAGCCAGGTTCTTGATCGTATCACACTCACAGCCGCTCCAGAGTAACTAGGGTTTCCGACCGCCGTCGTCGCCATCATCGCCGGAATTAGAGTTTCGGCCCTTAAGTTCTTCTCTGCTTCTGTTACTGTCAGAATCGGTCTAGGATTACGATTCTGTGATAGGAGTCATCTTTTTCCGATCAGTTTCAGCCGCCGCCGTATTCCGCCGCCGCCGCCTTCGCCGGAGCTAGGGTTCTGTTGTGCCCGTTCGAAATCAAGTTTTTGGGCTCTGTTTTGGTCGCTTTTGCCAGATCAAGGCTCTATTTCAGTTCTGATTGCTGTAATCAGCCTTTAATCATCGGAATTTTACTGTTTCAGCCGTGTTTTGTCACCGGAATTGTGACCTCAGTCGTCTGCCACTGTTTTTCAGGCCACCGATTGGTCTGATCTGTTCCTGCTGTCCATCGCCTTCTACTGCCGCTGACAGAACAAATTTATGTCCCGTTTCCGCTGTTGCTGGTGCTGTCGTTGACCTGGTCAACCGCCTCCACCAAACCCTAAATCCAGTAAACTTTGTTATCGGTATTCTTACTCGTTTATTACTGATTTTGGTTAAGATTGGTTGAATAGAAAGTGTCCAATAGAACAGTCAACAAGTTCAGGCTGCCACCACTGTTGTGTTTGTTCACTGTTCGTGGTCTCGACTCGATCAGTTCTACTCGGTAAGTTTGTTTCAATGGCAGAAGAAGGTAAGGTAAAGATAGTGACGTTTGATGGATAAGATTATGGATTCTGGAGAATGCAAATTAAAGACATGCTCTATCAGAAGAGCTTACATCTTCCAGTGATTGATTTGGGAGCAAAACCAAAGAATATGTCTGATGCCGATTGGAATCTCCTAGACAGATAAGCTTTGGGAGTAGTAAGGCTGTCTCTGTCAAGGAATGTTGCCTACAACATAGTCAAAGAAAAGACCACTTTTGGAGTTTTAAAAGCCTTGGCTGACATGTATGAGAAGCCATCTCCTGTCAATAAGGTATTTCTCATTAGGCAATTGGTTAACACCAAGATGAGAGAAGGTTCGTTTGTTTCTAGTCATATTAATGAATTCAATTCTATTATCACTCGGTTAGAATCTGTTGATATTAACTTTGAGGATGAGGTTAAAGCTCTCATTCTATTATCTTCTTTGCCTGAAAGCTGGTTAGGTACTGTCACAGCTTTCAGTAGTTCATCTGGAACTACCAAACTCACATTCAAGGCGATGTGGGATTTGATACTGAATGAAGACATGCGTAGGAAAAACGTTGGAGAATCTTCCAGTTCTATTCTACATACCGAAGGAAGGGGGAGAAGACCTGAAAGAGGCAATAATAGGGGTAGGTCAAAGTCCTGGAAGAGAGGTCAATCCAAAAACAGAAAAGAGATTGAGTGCTGGAACTACAAAGAGAAGGGATACTTTAGAAGCCAGTGCCCTAAACCACAAGCTGCTAAAGACAAGAAAGAAGTGAACAACGTAGTAGCTCAACACCCAGATGACGCCCTCGTCTGTTGTGTTGAAAATTCAATAGAATCCTGGATCATGGATTCAGGGGCATCCTTTCATGCCGCCCCTTCCCCGGAGTTAGTAAAGAACTTGCGAACAGATAATTTTGGTCAAGTTCGTTTAGTTGATGATCAGACACTTGATATTGTAGGGATAGGTGATGTGGATCTAAGGACTACACTTGGAACCACCTGGACATTGAAAGATGTCAGGGTTCTTCCAAACTTGAGGAGGAAGTTAATTTCGGTTGGTCAGCTGGATGACCAAGGCAATGCTTTTCTCTTTAAGGATGGTCAATGGAAAGTTATCAAGGGCAACCTCGTGGTTGCTAAGGGAAAGAAGAGAGGCACTTTATACATGGTGGAGATACCTTCTGATGGTATAAATGCTACAACATCTGGTCCGAGTCCTTCTAATCTGTAGCACCAACTACTCGGACACATGAGTGACCAGGGATCGAAGATGTTGGCTGATAAAGGAAAGCTTCAAGATCTAAAGAAAGTAGACACCGGTTTTTGCGAGTCATGTGTTCTCGAGAAACAGAAGAAAGTTACATTTTTGAAGACTGGTCAGACACCGAAAGCTCAGAAACTGGAGCTCATTCACTCAGACCTTTATGGACCTACACCGGTTTAATCTGTAGGAGGCGCATCCTACTATGTGACCTTCATTGATGATGCTACTAGAAAGGTATGGGTTTATTTTCTTAAGCATAAATTTGAAGTATTTAATACTTTTATGAACTAGAAAGCTGTTGTTGAAAATGAAATTGGTTTAAAGGTTAAATGTCTGAAGTCTGACAACGGAGGAGAATACATCAGCAAGGAGTTTGTTGACTATTGTGCAAAGCAAGGGATAAGGATGATTAAGACCGTCCCAGGAACTCCTCTACAAAACGGCGTTGCTGAACGGATGAACAGAACTTTAAATGAAAAGGCGATGAGCATGAGGTTAAACGCAAGGCTCCCAAAGATGTTCTTGGCCGATGCAGTTAACACTGCAGCTTATTTGATCAACCGTGGACCGTCTGTTCCTCTGGGTTTCAAATATCTGAGGAAGAGTGGAAAGGAAAGGAGGTAAGTCTCAAGCATCTCAGAGTATTTGTTTGTACTGCTTATAGTTTGTTGAAAGATGGCGACAGGGATAAACTTGACTCAAAAGCCAAGAAGTGTACTTTTATTGGCTATGGGATAGATGAGATGGGTTACTGGCTTTGGGAATTTGAAAGCCGAAAAGTTATCTGAAGCAAAGATGTCACGTTCAACGAAGCCGAATTATACAAAGAAAGAAATGGTACTAGTCCTGAAGTTCAGAAAGAGTACATTGTAATTTATGCTGAGATAAAGAAAACTGGTGACAGTGAAGCTCCTTTAGACATTCCCGATAGTGGGAGCCTAGAGCCTGAAACTGAAGAAGATTCAACTGAAAGTGAAAGCTCTGAAGAAGAAACAAAAGATCCACCAGTTACTCCTCCCGCTCCTGAGACTCAGTGGGTCAGGAGATCCACTAGAGTCACTGCACCGCCAGAGAAATATTCTCCATCTGCTAATTTTCTGTTGTTAACAGAGAATAGAGAACCGTAGTGCTACACTGAAGCTATTAGTTTGAAAGATTCATTGCAGTGGGAGATTGCAATGAAGGATGAGATGAAGTCACTAGAAAAGAACAGAACATGGGAGCTTACAAAGCTTCCTCCCAGTAAGAAAGCGTTGCACAACAAATGGGTGTACATGGTCAAAGATGAACATGATGGTACCAAACGGTACAAAGCTCGATTAGTTGTTAAGGGGTTTCAACAGAAACGGGAGTTGATTACAATGAAATCTTCTCTCCGGTTGTGAAGATGACTACTATCAGGTTGGTCCTGAGTATTGTTGCTACTGAGAGTCTTCATCTAGAGCAGCTAGATGTGAAGACTGCTTTTCTGCATGGTTATTTGAATGAAGACATATACATGGTACAGCCTGAAGGTTTTCAGGTTACGGGAAAAGAAAGTATGGTTTGCAGATTGAAGAAGAGCTTGTATGGGTTGAAACAAGCTCCTAGACAGTGGTACTTGAAGTTTGACAACTTCATGGGTAGATCCGGGTACAAGAGATGTGAGATGGATCACTTCTGTTATATCAAGAGATTTGATAAGTCATACATCATCCTCCTCCTATATGTGGATGATATGTTGATCGCTGGTTCTGATATGAAAGAAATTAAGAAGCTGAAGAAGCAAATGTCTGAAGAGTTTGAGATGAAAGACCTTGGTGCTGCTAAACAGATACTCGGGATGAGTATTTCCAGGAACAAAGAAGGGTCTCTGACACTCTCTCAAGAAAAAGTATATTGGGAAAGTGTTAGAGAAATTTAAAATGAAAGGTGCCAAAACCAGAAGCACTCCTCTAGGAAGTCACTTTAAACTTTCTAAAGACCATTCACCAAAGACGAATGAAGACATAGCCAAAATCGCTAAAGTTCCTTACGCATCAGCTGTGGGAAGTATTATATACGCCATGGTGTGCACGAGGCCAGACATAGCACAGTTCGTGGGGGTAGTTAGTCGTTATATGTCTAATCTGGGCAAGGAACATTGGGAGGCAGTTAAATGGCTGCTAAGGTATTTGAAAGGCACTTCTAAGATGGGGTTACGGTTTTCAGGCAAAGATATTGTTCTAAGGGGTTATACAGGTGCAGACCTTGGTGGATGCAAGGAATCTTATAAAAGCACAACCGGGTTTGTCTTTTCAGTGGGAGGAACCGCGGTTAGTTGGATGTCTAGGCTACAAAAGAGCGTTGGTCTTTCAACCACTGAAGCTGAGTATATGGCTGCTTCTGAAGCCAGCAAAGAACTCATATGGTTGAAGAATTTTCTGGAAGAACTTGGAAAGAAACAGCCTGACAGCCCATTATTTTGTGATAACCAGAGTGCCATACATCTGGGAAAGAATCCTATGTTTCATGGCAAGATGAAACATATTTAGCTGAGATATCACTTTATCAGGGGATTGATTAGTGATGGTACCTTAAAGCTTGAAAAGATTAAAGGAACAGAGAATCTATCTGATATGCTGACTAAGGTGGTTACCTTAGAGAAGTTTAAGCTATGAATAGCTTCAACTGGTCTTCAGGAATAAAGATGAGAAGGCGAATGCGACTAGAAGGAAAGAAGTTACAGAAGTACAAGTGGACATGTGAAGACGGAGACAGTTTGGAGTTTGCCAAAGCCTCCAAGTGGGAGATTTTCGTGTGTGGAGGATAGAGCCGGCCGGCCCTAGGGGGCCTCCTGCGCATTTGGGTTGGGGCCCACAATGGGTTAACTTGTTGATTAAGTTTGTAACACTAGATTAGTCCCTATATATATCATGTCATGTACTTGTAATTTCTTGAGCACCTAATAATAAAATATCCCTAATTGCAGTCCGTGGACGTAGGTCATACCGACCGAACCAAGTTAAATCTCTCGTGTCGTTTATTGTTTTGCGTGTGTTGTGTTCGTGTGATACCTAACAATTCGAGGGACATTCAAGAAGAGATCTACAAGGATTCAAGCTAGGAGCTTAATATCACACACCTAAATCTATTTCTTTCTCTCTATTACGGCCTCACACACAAACACACAATCTATCCACTTTCATTTGAAGAATCATCAATTTCACATGTTAGATCGACCAATTTAAGGAGTTCTTTGAAGATCCAAGTGGTTTTTCAAGAGGATTCACTAGAGATCTAAATAACCATCGCCTTTTCTACTCAAAATCATCTTCCATTACGAGATCCTACCCTAGCTAGGCTAGTAGTAAGAAAACACCTCATATCTCCACCATTTCTTTGATTTTGATCTAAGAATGCATGTTGTTCACCCATAAAAGGAAAGATTTCATAAAAGATCCTTTAAACACGTAACTTTACAAGAAAAATGAACTTGATGTAATGATTAAAATATGTGTATGTGTATATATATCCTTATAACTTGTTTCACAAAAGGCTTATTGAATGGAATATACATAAGTATATATGTATATGTGTTTATAATATTTTATAGTTACAAATGGTTAAATAAATATATACATATATATGGATCTATACGTATATAGGTTTGAAAACATACACTTGCATAAAACTTAGGTTGTTTGATAATATATATATATATATATATATATATATATATATATATATATATATATATGTAGTTTAGTCGTTTCGAATAAAAACGAGTTTTACAAAATATGGAAACGTCTTGACGATAAATATGCTTTTAGTAAAACATGGCAACTTATATGCGATAGTGTGTTTTTGGATTTTGATACTTTAAACACTTGCAAACTCACGTATATATTTTGATAAGTAAAACCGTTAGACGAATTCAAATAATTATTATTTGTCACATGACAATTACGGATTTTGAAAACACGAGATATATAAATATATCAAATTACTAGTAAGCATACGTTTTGCTAAAAAGCGACTACATCGAAACCGTAATAAATAATTCGTGTCTTTTGTCGAAACAAGTATCTATGTATGATTATATTCATGATAAACCCGGGATTTGAATAAAAAGCGAATATTAAAGAATATAAAAAACGAAATAATATGAGTTATATTATTTGTACACGAACGACGAAAATGGTATATTTTTCTAAAAGTAGTTATATATATATATATATTGAATGTACATAACTACTTGATAAACATGACTTACATCTTTGTACTTATTTGTGTACATGTAATACATACATAGACTGTTATACAAAGAAATAAATATTAATCACCAACGGGCCATAAAGTACGGCATAATCTTAAACAAAAAAAAACTTTTCCAACTGGACCTAACATCTTCGGTGAACAACTTGCATATGAGACGTTCAATCTTAACCTTAAGATACTTTCGTAATTAGAGTACGAATCGTCAAGTCTCCTTAATACGAATTGTTATTTGCTAGCATACACGGACCCGAGGTGAGTTTCACGACCCCCTTTTAGCTTTTTAATATTTTGTAAACATCGGGGGAGAAACATACTTACTCAACATATTTGCTTACATATTTGAAAGCATGAAAAATAAATGTTTGATACATTTGAGAAAACTTGGAACACACTTACAAACATTTTTATATGATAACAGGAAAACAAGACACGACCATTATGTTTGTATGAGGGAACAATTATAGAGCTCGTAAAGTCCCCTAAACATCACCAACTTTATAACCATTAGCTTTATAGCCTGAGATTCTATGATAGTACTATTGGGGGTGACGCCCCTGGTCATGGTTAGTCGCGCTAACCGACGACTAGAGGGTCGAATGGCTGCATATTATCTTAACACATACTCGTGAGGAGCGAGGGAGGGGCATTCACCGATCATGGTTTGGTTATGGCTCATGCATGAACATAATATTGTAAGCCTAGCTAGCATACGAATGGATCAACAATACTTGTTTTGTTATCATATACACTCGGAATTATTTGCGTACAATTGGATATGTTTTCAATGGGAAAACCACTCGTTTTATGACTATGAAGTCATCACCATGTTTTCAATGGAAAAACCACTCGTTTTATAACTATGAAGTCATTACTGTGTTGTCATTGGAAAAACTACTCGTTTTATGATTATAAAGTCATCACTTGTTTTCAATGGGAAAACCACTTGTTTTATGACTATAAAGTCATCACTTGTTTTCAATGGGAAAACCACTCGTTTTATGACCATGTAGTCATCACCATGTTTTCATTGGGAAAACTACTCGTTTTATGACTATGAAGTCATCACTATGTTTTCATTGGGAAAACTACTCGTTTTATGACTATAAAGTCATCACTTATTTTCATTGGGAAAACTACTCGTTTTATGAATGTAAAGTCATCACTATGTTTTCATTGGGAAAACTACTCGTTTTTATGACTATGAAGTCATCACATGTTTTCGAGGAAAACTGTTTTACACTGAAACAACTAAACATGTGAACTCACCAACCTTTGTATTGACATTTTTAAGTATGTTTTTCAGGTAACACATAGCTAAGGCTTGGTTGGAATAGGCTAGCTTTTTGGATTAAACCATAGAAGCTGAAGAAACAAATTATCAAATCTCATGTCTATTTTTGATCTAGGAGTATTTAGATCATTGTATTATTTCACGATAGTAATTGTAAATATGTTCGATACTTAGAAATTTGTACTTTAGCTTCCGCTGTTGTGTAATGTTACTAATCGTTGCGACCTTTATTTATTTATTAAGTAAATAAATTTGGGGGTGTGACAAACAGTGTTTTCATAAATATACAGATGAACAGTAACAGTTTCTCTCTCCTCCACTCACATCCACTTTAAACAACTCCCTAAAATATGCAAAACTCACTCACAAACATATACAGAACCTGCTATGAATGCTCTAAAGGGAAGAAGATGAAGATCCGGATAAACGGAAGAGAGAAGATGATGAAGATATGTGTTTGTTTTTTATTTAATTTTGTTGGTCATTTTTTAAAATTTTAACAGAAAAATTAACGTCTGTTAGATCAAAGGATGAAACGTGTAAACTTTTTAAAACGTAAAGGACGATTTCTATTATTTCGTTAGTTTAAAGACGTAAACTGAAATTCGATAAATATATAAAAGACGTAAAATGTAATTTGCTCTATAAATTAAATAAAAATAATAAAAAAAGTTATCCTACAAGGAATTTTTTAATGTAACAAGTGACAGATCCAAAGGAAGTTTTACGTGAGTATGGATCGAGTTAAATCTGGTTCGGGTCAAAATAACCTGATCGGTTTAAAAAAATATTAGAACTATATTTTTGACCTGTTTTTTTATTATTATTTACGTTTCAATTTCATTATCCTTAATAATTAATATGTATTTTTATTAAAACCGGCACGATCTAACCTTATACTAATTTAAAAACTTGTGTCGAAGGTTTTAAGTGTACTTATCATGTGTGAACATCCCCTAATAAATATCGAATATATGATTTGGAGGAGAGAATAAAATATATTCTCATTAAATGATAATTTTAATTTATTAACAAATATAATAAATTATATAACTAATGCAAGAATCAATAGCTAAACCAATAACAATTTGACATTTAATTCAAAAGTGTTACAATCATGGATTAATCAATATCATTTAATTAAAAAATATTCCTATCAAATAGTCTTGAGTTTGTCTAACAACCCTAGATGAAAATGTCACAAGTAGTTGAATTCAATATCAATTAAACGAATAAAATCAAACAACAAAATACAGCCAAATAATATCAAACACGTTAGATCAAACAACTATTTTAAACCTGGCCTAGATGTGATTTAGACCAAATAAAATACCTAATTTAGTTTAAGTTTAATAAATCAGATTATTACCTTAAAATTTAAAAGGTAGAAGCCCTTGCATTGGAAGCTTTAATATGAAGGATTTTGCTTAGTTCTATTGAAGTACTACCGGGGTGTTGTTAATGTCAAAGAACAAGTTAGTATTGATTAACTTGTTTCTACCGAGAGACATATTTGGTGCCGATCTTTGTTGACAAGTTAAAAGAGCATGTGATCGTGTGCTTGATTATTCCCGATCATTATGTAATTAGATGTTTATTTATTTAATTCATAATGTAATCGTGGCTAGAAGATAGGATAAGTTATTTATAGCAATTCGTTTACAACTGCTATAGACAGTGGCGAAGCTTCAATAAAAACCCGGGGGGGGCGGGATTTTTTTTTTCCTATCGAGGGGGCCGGGTACTATAAAATATGCGGCCGAATACATATAAATTAACACTGTCGAGCAAAAAATCGGCCGAATACGTATAAATTAACACTACTGAGCGAAAAATCGGGGGGGGCCGGGGCCCCCCGGGCCCTAAGAAAGATTCGCCCCTCTATAGAGTTAGTGGGGTGTAACTGTTTCCTTCCTCATTGTATTTAAGCAATTGTTATCTTCTGTCAGAGGACATGAGTGTATGAGTTATTGTTGCAAGTAATATAATATTATTGGAGTATGTCTTGTGTTCTTGTGTTATTTGTTTGTTTTGTTAATCAAACTTAGTCGATTGTTCTAAATTTTGGTGCGCATAAATGATACAATTTATTAAGTTCGTAGAACAAAACTACTTGATTGATCTATTGGATATATGATGTCCGATCGTCAATTAAGTTAACGTTACAATCGCTGTACGATCCAAAGAGTTACACTTTGGGCAACAAGCAAATTGATAATATTTAATTCTTAAACATTATAATTCACGAAACACGGTTTTATTAAACGACAAATAAATATTTAGAGAAATATTTATCCGTGAATGTGTTGATTAATTATTTAGTGAAATAATTATTTGCGGAGGATATAAATATTTAAGTGTTAAACATGAGGTAATTATAGTTTTACTAATTATATGTAATTAGTAATAGCTCGAGGGTTAAAGGTAATTAATTGTTAATTACTAGGAATTAAAAGTTAATTTTCAAGGGTGTAATATGTAATTAAGTGGGTTATAAATATAACCTTGAATTACAAACCCTAAGCACAAAAAACCCAAAAAGCCGCCACCCTCCCTCTCCCTCCTGCGCTGCCCCCGTCGGCCACCGTGGACCACCACCATGCCGCCTTCGTAGACCGGAAACCGTCTCCGTCGGGTTCCTTTTGCGCAATCCATTAGACGTTTTATTAAAGGTTTTGTGAAATGTCAACTAGCGAGACGCTTGTTGAACCAAGGTGTCTTTCTTTTGGTTAATCGTCGAAGGTATAACCTGAAACACCCTATGGTTAAATTTAATTTTATTGTTTATACGCGTGTAATCGGATCACTGGCGGGATCCCAGTTTAGAACTGTTATTCGTGTCAAATGCTTCCGCTGTATAAAACTGATTTATTATTTAAAAGGTTTAAATATTATTTTGTTTTAAAAGTTAACACTAGTACGAGGATTCCCAACAGTGGTATCAGAACCACCTTTACGCGCGTTTAAACACAATTTTTTTTCAATCTAGTGTTTTATTTGTTAAAACTTTTGTTTGACAAAAGATCGAGCCGTTTTCATTTAGTATGGTTTTGTTGATTAAATCGAGCACCGGTGACCCGTGGTTGTTCGTTTGTTTTTGGTTGGTTTCTCTTTGTATTTCTATGAGTTATTTGGAACCCGTTGTAATAGTTAGATTTATTTATTTTATTTATTTTTAGTGTATTTGTAAATAAATTGTAAACCTAACGAGACGAAGACTTGAAGACCAAGGCGGACGCAAATGGGGTTAAAGATGGAGATCTTGGACTAAATTGGAGATAGCTGATTATTTCTTTATTTTGTTATCCCTTAAACCAATCTGGTTCTCGTTTGATGGCTCGAACGAAACCGGACAATATTTACTAGTTGCTCGGTTTATATGTTTTATTTATTTTTGTGCTTGTGACATTATTTAGAATAATAATTAAACCGCAAATATATTTTATAAAACTTTTGACACACTCTTAAAACGACGAGATATTTAATTTGCTTAAAAGAATTCTCGAAAAGTTTATTAAATAAAAGTGTTTTTATTTAAAAGTAAAACATGTTTTAAATTAAATAGTTTTATTTAAAACCATTTTAAATTAATTAAAGAGTTGATTAGTTTAAACTATAGTTCGCGATTAACGACCAATTTAGATTAAATAAGTTATTTAAAATAGGATCGTGTTGAGTGTTGAAAGACGTTTCACGAACTAAATAGTAAAATCGGTTTACTAAAGTTGCACGACTTGGATCGTGCTCCTCATCGTCCAAAATGTTTTTTGTCCCTAATCGGTAATTTAAAACATTAAAGCTAATCACAAATTAAAATTGATATTTCTGCGGCACCCTAAATTGTAACACTTCAATTGATCTATCTGAACCCCCGGGTGTTAGTGAATTACCTTGCATTCGGCCCTATGGTTTTGGTTGAAGGTAAAGCCGCGATTCCTAAGTTACTTAGGCCGTCTCTATAGTTACGATTGAAGGATAAATATCACTTAAGTCGTTTAAGTGGGCGTAGTTGAGGAAAACATATCCAAGTTTGACAATACTCGTCATGCCCCTCAAACCGAGAATTGTGTAGTTGACACAATTGGTAATCGTTACCTACCTACCTAGCCGTGCTAGTGGAGAGTGCTCATCCATTCACTTAGTTATGGTGAACCGGGATCTCATTCCTAATTATATAATTTTTGCAATTGGGTCATAAATTTAATTAGGACGTTATGCATGAAAATACTAAAATTTTATTTTGAATTTTGTAGATGTCGAATGAATCCAATCCTAACTCCTCATTCTCCCTAAAGTCAATCCTTGAGAAGGACAAACCTGACAACTCCAACTTCATGGATTGGTACCGAAACTTGATGATTGTCATCAGGGCTGAGAACAAGATGTATGTTCTCGAGGAACCAATCCCAGAAGAACCTACTGCTGCTACGGGCATTGCTCGTAAGACTTGGGATAAACATTCGATGATTCCATCAAGGTCTCTTGCTTGATGCTGGTATCGATGATACCGGAACTTCAGAAGAATCTGGTTGATATGCCAACATACGACATGATTAGGCAACTGCAGGAAATGTTCCAGCAGCAAGCCCGTCATGAACGCTTTGAAGTGATGAGATCACTTGTAAGCTATCGTATGCAAGAAGGTTCTTCGGTTAACACTCATGTGTTGAAGATGAAGGGATATATTGATCACTTAGCACGTCTTGACTCTCCCTTAAGCAATGAGCTGGCTGGGGATATAATCCTCAACTCACTGCCAAAATCATATGACCAGTTCACTTTGAACTATAATATGAATGCTTGGGACAAGACCATCCCGGAGTTGCATATGATGCTAAAAACTGCCGAGATGAATATACCGACTTCTGCTAAGTCTGGTCTGGTGCTAACGATCAAGGAAGGTCGAGTCAGGAAATCTAAAGCCAAGGGGAAAGGCAAGAAAAGCTACAAGGGTAAGGGGAAAGGCAAGGTTGTTGCCAAGAAACCTCTAAAGGATGTCAAATGCTTTCATTGTGATGAAACCGAACACTGGAAGAGGAACTGCCCCAAGTATCTAGCTGAATTGAAGCAGAAAAAGTCTTCTGGAGGATAGTCCTCAGGTATGTTCATTATTGAGATCTTCTCTTTGTCTAGTAAATCTTGGGTCTTTGACACTGGATGTGGTTTTCACATTTGTAATGATTTACAGGGACTAAAGAATGTTAGGAAGCTGAAGCATGGCGACTTGGAGCTCCATATGAGAAATGGGCAAAAGGTCGCAATGAAGGTTGTAGGAGAATATGTTCTTTTACTTCCTTCTGGTCTTGAACTTGTTTTAAACAATGTTTATTTCATTCCTAGTTTGACAAGGATTATTGTTTCGGTCTCCGCTGAGAACAAGGATTTATTTATGCTTTTGATGGTGATTATATTTCTGCATATTTAAATGATATGTTCTATTTTTCTGCAAAGCCTTATAATGGAATCTATAAGATAGATGTCCATGATAATAACGTTCTATTCAACATCTCCTCCAAATGTAAGAAATTAGACTTCAATGATAAGTATCTATGACATTGTAGATTTGGACACATAAACAAAAATCGCATAAAGAAACTCCAGACCGCCAAAATTTTGAATTCCACAGGTCAAGATTCATTTGATGATTGTGAATCCTGTTTAAGTGGTAAGTTAACCAAAGCCCTTTCACCGGTATCAGTCAAAGGGCCAATGATCTGTTAGGACTCGTACATACTGATGTATGTGGTCCATTCAGAACAATGTCTAGAAGTGGAGAGAGATATTTCGTTACATTTACTGATGACTTCAGTAGATATGGTTATGTTTATCTTATGAAGCATAAACATGAGACGTTTGAAATGTTCAAACAATACCAAAACGAGGTACAAAATCAGCTTGGTCAACCGATTAAGATGCTTCGATCTGATCGAGGTGGTGAATATCTTAGTCAAGAGTTTGACGAACATCTAAAAAAATGTGGGATCATTTCTCAACTTACTCCACCTCGAACACCACAACTTAATGTGTGCCCGAAAGGAGAAATCGAACTCTATTAGATATGGTTCGGTTGATGATGTGTCGTACAAACCTCCCACACTCCTTCTGTAGTTTTTCTCTCGGAACTGACACAAGAATCATAAATCTAGCTCCTACAAAGAAGGTGGACAAGACGCCTTATGAAATATGGCATGGGGAGAAACCCAAAGTGTCCTACCTTAGGGTCTGGGGATGTGACGCATATATTACCAGTGAATCTATGGATAAACTGAATCCCCGTGGCGATAAAGTTGTTTTCGTCGGATACCCTAAAACCATTGGTTACTACTTCTACAATCCTGCTGAAAACCGGGTTTTCATTAAACGCAGAGCTACCTTATTGGAGAAGGAACTTCTTGCACGAGGGATTAGGGAAAACCATGTGGATCTGGATGAGATCCGAGAACTACAAGTAACCGAATCCCAAATTGAATCTGCCGTTCAACATGGAGACTGTTGAAACTGAATCTGGAATTGTTCAAGATTCAACTGTGACACAAACCATTCACAGAAGTACTAGGGATCGTCATGAACCCGACCGGTATATCGGAGTTCACCAGATTGATGACATCCTGATAGTTGATCAGGCTGAGCCCACTAGTTACAAGTCTACGATCTTAGATTCTGAATCTAAGAATGGCTTGAAGCCATGGATGCCGAAATCCAATCCATGTACGACAACCATCAATGGGACTTGGTTGATATTCCTCCCGAGAGTCGGACCATAGGAAGTGATATGCTCTAAATTATACATGTTTTACATGCATAATAATCCTCATATTATGGTACTAATTGATTAATAACCTTGCAATTGATACTTAAAACGTTTATATTTAATAATTTCAAGTTATTCGGTGTCTCAAATATAAACAAAGCTAAATCCTATCAAAAACACCAAGAAATCAAGCTTCTAGAAGGATCATTCCCGAGCTTTGCTCCCCAAGGCCCAGTACACTGTCCTGTGTACCCTGTTTGATTCCCGAGGTGTTTGCACGCCGGTGCATTGCTTATTTTGAGGCCTATAAATAGGAGGCTTGAGTTCTTCATTACACACACCTAAATACACATTACCAAAGCTCAAGAAAGTCCGTTTCTGTAGTTTAGAGTAGAGAGTAGAGAGGCTTCTCCTCTTCATTCCGCAATAGGGAAGCCTACGAAACTCAGCGTTATGCTAGTTAGTATGGCCATTCGTGGCTAACCTCTTTATATTGCTAGGGTGAAGATGAAGTTTGGTGTATGTTAATGTTTAACGTATTAATCTAGTGGTATGTTTATGTCTTTAACTATTCGCTCTTAAAACCACCTTCCATGTGGGCTTTTTATTATTATCTAAACTTGTCTTTACACTTGTGAGTGTTCTTGATTTTAAAGCGCAAGACTGTAAAACCTTTTTAATCGAACTTCTCATGATGCTTGTACGTCTTTATACAAGTGGGTCTTGATAAGTCAAGGCTTGGTTAATATTAATAAGGTCATACGTCTTTATACGAACTTGTTATGAGACTAAGAATTGGTGAACTCATGTTGGGAACGGTACGTCTTTATACATGGTCTCATTGTTACACCGCCTCCCGGTGAACAAAGTCTAATCACTCTTTTAGTAATAATAACTAAGAACTTAAGTTTGATGTCCTAAACCAACTCGGAGATAACACCAAAGAGTTGAGGGTAACGATGTCCCTAGCTGGGAGTCCAACCATTTTATTATTAAAGAATATAATTCGTGAACCAAATGTCGTGAGGACGAAGCTCTAGCGGTGACCCGGGTCACATGTTTGTAGTAGTCATACCACTGGATTAGTCAATTTACATTATCATATACCAAGCGGATTCGAAGCCCAAAGCAATACTCTTTCTGACCTGATCATTTCCGAGATATTTACTGTCCTGCTATTTACTATTCTGTTATTTACATTCCTATTACACACATTACGCACGTTTTTACTTTTCTGTCATTTACTTTACCGTCATTTACTTTTATGTCAGTTAATTTTCTACCAGTTACTTTTCTGCTTCACAAGCATACAAAACTCACTCACTAATTAAACCGGCTAAACGATAACAAAAGTTGAGTATTGGAACTCGACCGTGTCCATTGGTTTGATACTTGGTTCTTCCTTAAACTATATTATGCTGTGATAGGTACACTTGTCTATTGTGTGTGTTTTAAGTTTGAGTATTTATCATTTTAATTATAAATTTAAAACCTGATCTTGTGAAACCGACATCCTTGAATATATTATTATATAATATATTTTCTATATACTAAACAAGACACATCAGGAAGCAAGTGGATTTTTAAGAAGAAAATCGACATGGATGGAAACGTGCAAACCTTCAAAGCAAGGCTGGTATCGAAAGGCTTTACTCAGACTCGAGGAATTGATTATGATGAAACCTTCTACCCAATAGCCATGCTTAAGTCGATTAGGATCTTACTTGTCATTGCAGCGAATTATGACTACGAAATATGGCAACTGTATGTCAAGACCGTGTTCCTAAACGGACACCATGCTTAAGATGTCTATATGGTTCAATCGGAAGGTTTTGAAGATCCAAAGAATCCTAATAAGGTGGGCAAGTTAAACAAATCCATTTATGGATTAAAACAGACATCTAGAAGCTGGAATCTTCGCTTTGACCAGAAAATCAAAGAGTTTGGTTTTGTTAAAAGACGAACCGTGTGTCTACAGGAAGGCAAGTGGGAGCTATATCACTTTTCTGATTCTGTATGTAGATGACATAATACTCATTGGAAACCATGTTCCTATGCTACAAGACGTAAAGTCTTGGCTAGGTAAATGTTTCGCAATGAAAAATCTTAGTGAAGCTGCATATATTCTAGGAATAAAGATCTATGGAGATAGATCAAAGCGTCTTATAGGTTTAAGTCAAAGTACATATGTTGATAAGGTCATTCGACGCTTTTCAATGCAAGACTCTAAGAGAGGATCTTTACCCATGGCACATGGAACCATACTGAACAATAAACAATGCCCTCAGTCTGACAAGGAAAAGAAAAAAATGGAAAGATTCCCATATGCTTCTGCAATTGGTTCCATCATGTATGCCATGCTATGTACTAGACCAGACGTATCGTATGCATTGAGCATGACTAGTAGATATCAACAGAATCCTGGTGAGAGTCACCGAGAAGCTGTGAAAAACATCCTTAAGTACTTGAGAAGGACTAAGGATATGTTCTTGATATATGTAGGACTGGAAGAAGAACTAGCTGTAAAATGTTACACTGATGCTAGCTTCCAGACTGATCGAGATGATTCTTGATCACAAACGGGATTTGTGTTTGTTCTGAACGGTGGTGCTATAATTTGGAAAAGTATTAAGCAAAGTGTTGTTGCTCAATCCACCACCGAATCAGAATACATTGCCGCTTCAGAAGCTGCAAAGGAGGTTGCTTGGATGAAGAAGTTCATTACTGCTCTCGGGGTAATGCCTAGCATTCAGAAACCAATCGAAATATTGTGTGACAATACTTGTGCCATTGCTCAAGCCAAGGAACCAAGGTCACACCACAACACGAAGCACATCTCAGGAGAGTTCATTATATCAGAGATATACTTGAACGGGGAGACATCGTATTAAACAAAGTTCACACAGATCAGAATCTAGCGGACCCGTTCACTAAGCCTATGCCTCATTCTAAACACGAGGAGCATGCTGATAAGATAGGCCTTAGATTTTCTAGACAGTGGGTTTGATCTGTAATTTAGTATTTGGTGCTTTCGAACAATATAGTTACATTGGTATTTTATTTTGATTTAATGCTTAAATGCATTACAAATAGATGTTTCTATGTTCGATATTTTATATGTTTTTAGAATCCTTGAATATTGTATTATAAATGTCCATAGTCGATCAGATTCATGGGAATAAATCTAAATATAAGACTATTGTGATTTAGATGATTGGTTCATTATGAATGAAAGTCCAAGTAGTTGGAGATCACATTCATAGATATTCATTAGAGAATGAATATTGGACGTAACTCGTTTCAAAACTATCTTCATGGATCAAGGTCTTGAGATGTTTTGAATATGGTAAGATCTATCGATCCTTCGACCCGAGGCACATATTAGAACTAATTTTGACTAAAGTTTGTTCTTTGATCATACCTAACGTTGTTCCTTAAAAGGCAGTAATAAGGGTATGATTAGGAATAAATCTGAAGTTAAGTGGGAGTTGTACGTGACCAAAGGAATTCTGTTCTCCTTTGATCGGGAGTTGGACATTCTGGCGCCATTATTGATTCGAACTGGTATAAAACGCATGGCCATTCTCAAACTAAGAGTAGTTTGTTTAGACCACTTTGAATTGGAGAACGAGAATAAGAATGATTGAACGACATATGAGAAATGATTTGTATCCATGTCTCATGTTCAGCGAATGCCCTAAACAGAAAGGATACAAAGATATGTTTACCATGACTGTTGTACTTGGTTAAGTAAGAGTTGCTGGAACACAAGGACATAGTTGACGATTATAATACGTCATATCTTGCTAGGGACAGTGAGATGAAGCTAGGCGTCCACCACTGTCTACGTTGAACCGATTAATTAATGAATCGTCCAAGTGGGAGATTATTGGATATATGATGTCCGATCGTCAATTAAGTCAACGTTACTATCGAGGTACGATCCAAAGAGTTACACTTTGGGTAGCGAGCAAATTGATAATATTTAATTGTTAAATATTATAATTCATGAAACACGGTTTTATTAAACGACAAATAAACATTTAGAGAAATATTTATCGGTGAATGTGTTGATTAATTATTTAGTGAAATAATTATTTGCGGAGGATTTAAATGTTTAAGTGTTAAACATGAGGTAATTATAGTTTTACTAATTATATGTAATTAGTAATAGCTCGAGGGTTAAAGGTAATTAATTGTTAATTACTAGGAATTAAAAGTTAATTTCCAAGGGTGTGATATGTAATTAAGTGGGTTTTAAATATAACCTTAAATTACAAACCCTGAACACACAAAAACCCAAAAAGCCGCCACCCTCCCTCTCTCTTCTGCGCTGCCGTCGTCGGCCACCATGGACCACCACCTTGCCGCCGCCGTAGATCGGAAACCGCCGCCGCCGCCGAGTTTCTTTTGCGTAATCTGTTAGACGTTTTGTTGCAGGTTTTGTGAACTGTGAACTAGCGAGACGCTCGTTGAACCAAGGTGTCTTTCGTTTGGTTAATCGTCGAAGGTATAACCTGAAACACCCTATGGTTGGATTAAATTTTATTGTTTATGCGCGTGTAATCGGATCACCGGCGGGATCCAAGTTTAAAACTGTTATTCGTATCAAATGCTTCCGCTGTGTAAATCTGATTTATTTATTATTTAAAAGGTTTAAATATTATTTTGTTTTAAAAGTTAACACTAGTACGAGGATTCCCAACACGATCCTGGAAGATAAGTTGATTATGGAATACTAAGAACCCTCTTTATTCACTGTTGATACAACGATCATGCGGTAGGGAAAATGTAGGCTTTATTGATATAACGAGATGCTTATCCTAGGAGGTTCCAAGGATAAGAGATGTTGTTACAATGAGGATTGCTTAATTCAATAAGGGAAAGTAAGCTGAGTACAGGGAAAGGTAGTATACGATATAAGGGGAAGCAATGAGAGTAAGGAGGAGAGGATCAGGTTGAAGTCATAAGTATGAGTCCTTGATCCGGAATGTCTTTCAAATGGCTTCTAAGGTCGGTATTTATAGTGGTCTTCAACGGACTCCTCGTCCTTCAAGTTGATCTCGTGAGTCTTCCGCGAGAGGAAACATAGCATGTAACTTTCTCCTCTTCAGTTCTTCTCTTTCCTTCTAGCTTCCCAGATTAAGTAAAATGTTGACTTCCTTTTCTGTTGGCAATAGCTACCGCTGCTTTGACCTTGTGTCTAGGTCTGTTAGGGGTGTGCAAAAAACCGAAATAACCGAAACCGAAATAACCGAAAAACCGCACCGAAAAAACTGACCCAAACTAAAACCGACGGTTTTGGTTTTGTATTTTTTGAAAACCGAAAATTACGGTTTGGTTTCGGTTTTGCATTTTTTGAAAACCAAAAAAACCGAACCGAATGTATACAATTATATATTGTGTGCATCACGTTTCATAATATATATTATATTGTGTTGTGTGCTTGTATGTTAAAAGTGTATACATATTTGTGTTACACGTATTTGCATTAATAGTAGGTTATTATTTATATTTATTGAATTTATAAATTATAAAGTTTATTTTTTATGTTGAGTATTTTTTTAAGAAAACTAATAATTTTTGTAGCCCAAAATATTTAGGCCAAAATATGTGATAATTATTAGTTAATAAAAAAAAAATTAGGCCCAAAATTTAAAACTCAATTTCATTATTTTGGGCCATTTTTATTTTACCCCAAAAAATTCAAGCCTAATCGGTTTTAAAACTGAAAAAACTGAAACCGAACCGAAACCATTGTCAAAACCGAAAACCAAAAACCGAAAAAAACCGAAACCGAACGGTTTTAAAAAAACCAAAAACCGAACTTTCGGTTTTAGTTTGGTTTTACCCCAAAACCGACCCAAACGACCCATGCACACCCCTAAGGTCTGTGCCCTCTTTATCCCATCTTCCGAGGTTTGACTTATGAGATTGAGTTGTTCCTTGATTATTGTGTTGGTCTTGTTTTTTCGTTTGAAGGAGAAGTCTTCTCCTCCCTTTTACTTATAGTGTTGAGGGTACTTCCTTTAAGGGTGAGTCGTCTCCTTCACTTTACTTATAGTGTTGGCATGTTACTTCTTCATTATGATTAGAAGGGGGATAAAAGGAGATGAATCCTCCAACGTCATCATTCAGAACGACTATAATGGGGCCACGTGCCAAAAACATAACTTGCCAAATGCGATATTATTAATTTGATATTTGTCGATTTACCTTATACAATATCAATATGTTGACACATCAACTTTTGCATGTTGATCATTTATCATGTAACATGTTAAAAAAAACTTTCAAAAATATTTTATAGTATATAGCAAGCATAACAGTGCTCTACATCCTACAACAATTACTAATTACTGTCTTACCATCAAAACATAACATCACATTCAAAATACATATATTTTTGTTTAAACAACAATTTTTTATACCTAAATACCACCTAATATTACACTTGTAAGGATTTGAACCCACACCACTTTTGTGGGGAGCAAACACCATACCACTAGACCACTAGGTCATGAGCAAATATTGATTTTTATAAGGCAATGTGTAATGATTTCACTAAAAAGTGTATAATTGTTTCACTATCCCGCCACGCCACTGCCACGAAGGAGGGAGTGAAACCACTGACCAAAACCACTAAAGTGTATAATAGTTTCACTATCCAATATTAATTTAAAAAATATTTTTTTAAATTAAAACGCATTGATTGGTTGTCTGCAAATGAGAGAACGTCCGGTGCCTGTGAATTGCCTCACAGCCCCGTCCATCACGTCCAATAACACCCAAGGAAGACTGTGTTCCACGCCCGATCACAAGCCACATGGTCCACATAGAGGTAGTGGCGCCGTGCGGTTCCCACGGTAACACCGCCACCACCACTACTACGTTGTGCAACGGCTCCATTTCACGGCTTCCCCGCGTAGCTCTATCTCAACTCAAAAAATGACCGTTGGAATGTTTGTGCCGTTGGGTAACAGCTAGATTTAATAAAAAACAAAAAAAAAAAGAACCTAGTATAAATACAAATCAAAATCCAAAGTCCACTCCATTCCAAAATATATTCCACATCTACATTCAAAAAACTACTCCAAAATGGATCGAAGGCAAAACAAAAATCCCGGCAAAAAATTTAGGCCGAAAGTTCGCTCGAGTTCTAGTGAACCGACTCCTCCAACCCGTTCGTCTTAAACCCTGAACATGTACTACCAACACTTCATCAAAACGTACCCAACATGCCAATTCCTGTAGCTCTAGGTCATTTCGTACTCAACAAACCACAACAATTTGCATACTACCAACACATTCCCAATCTGTTGCAAAACCCACCCCGTACCGAACAACCACAATTTCAACCCGAAGATCAAGAAGAAGAAGATATACAAGTTGAGAATAGCGAGGAGGAATTTGAACATCAAGAAGAAGAAGATGATGAAGATACGACCCAAAAGAAAGGGAAATTCAAAAACGGGCCATAGCCATGCCTTGGGATAGTGACGAGGAAGTAGCCTTGTCTAAGGCTTGGATTCACATATCCGAGGACCCTAAAGTTGGTAATCAACAAAAAAAAATGGTTCGTTTTGGAAACGAGTGCTTAGACATTTTTACGTTGCTCTTGGTGGAACGAGCCGAACCAAAGACCAAGTTACTTCAAAATGGGATTGAATTTAAATATATAGTAGCTAAATATTATTTTAAAATATATGTAGAGACATCGTTGGGCGAGCGTAAGCAATGATTCAGACGTAATCAAGAAAGCGTTGAGCGACTACCAAAAAGTCTATGAAAAGAAGGGCTTCTCAAGTCTCTGCGCATGGGAGATTGTCAAAGACCATTCGAAATGGGAACCATTCGAAATGGGAACCATTTGAGGTAATGGGCGCGGCGTTTGGATTTCAATCACAAAAGAAATCAAAAACTTTGGATTCGAGTAACTACACAAGCTCAAATGACCCTATCACAAGCAAGCTCCCCGACCTAAACGAAGACTCGACACCGACCGGCACGAGACGTAAAGGGAAGAAAGTGGCAGAGTCATCGAACAAAAGTAAAGGAAGCTTGAGTGAGGCCATATCCGATTACAAAACGATGAGGGAGGACGAAAGAGAAGCAAGAAAAGAACGAGAAGCTATCCGGTTGAAATTGGCGGAATCAAAATTGACTTTGGTAGAAGAACAACGAGAGGTTATGCGGCAAGAGATATTTGACCGGGACTTTTACAATTATCTCAAACCGCATGACGGTATTCCCGTGTCACACCCCAACCGACGGCGGATTATACGTCGGGGCGGACGCTGTTGTTCAATAGCACAAGGTTGACTATTAAAGTTTCAATATTTCATTAATAAATAATTTAAGATTCAATACAAGGAAACATAACAAGAATTCAACATTTAATTGATAAGTAGTCTAGATCCAAAGCATCCTATGTGATCACAGATAAGTCTCATGATATAGAACCTGAAACATGTGAAAAAATCTGTCAACTACAAAATAGTTGGTGAGATACAAAGGTTTTGACACAGTTTAACAAGTATTTGGAAAGAATTACAATTCACTATGATTTATGCATTCTATAATGTAAGTATGAGAAACAAGTATCTTAAACATTGTGCACTTCAAACCTCCAACCAAGTTTAGGCATAACCCGCAGGTTACCCTTATAAGTCTCAAGTTTAAAGTTTAATTTAGTAACAATCACCAAGGGCTCCCCCCCGAAGGGGTCAATCAATCAAGGTGGATTGGTCAAATACAATAGATATATCATTGTTACTATCGGCTTGATCAAAACTAATGAATGTGCTAGTTTTAAGTTTAATCTAAGCATACAAGTCTCAAGTTTAACATAAGAATAAACACGTAGTCATAGTTGTACAAAAATTGTATAAGTTTAAGAATTTTGAACATGTTTCACCCCAAAAGTATAGAAAGGAAAAATGGGCTAAGTATACTCACTTGGATGATGAATAGTATCCGACACGGATAAGTATTTGCAAGACTTGGAGAGAGAATATCCTCACGATAAGCCTAAGTATGCAAGTTTAAAGATTTAAGTATGATCTTATAAGTCTATGATAAGGATCTAGGATTTCAAGATTGACTAGGGTTCCAAATGGGAGACGGGAATGATTGTGTTTATAAAGTTTAAGTCAAGTTTTAATAAGGTTTTGAATGAGTCATACTAGACTTGGATTTCAAAGTTTAAATAAGTTAATAGTTTAAAATAATTATTGTTTAAAATAATTATTTAAGATAAGGATTAAAGATAAATAATAATTATTTCAAAAGTAAAATAATTATTAAATACAAAGTATTTAAAGACTAAATAGTGATTAAGGATAAATAATAATTATTTAAGAATAAATAATTACCAAGGATAAATAGTTATCCAAAAGAATAATTACTTTATCTAAAAATATAAATCATTCAAGATTTAAAGTATTTAAGAATTAAGTATTTGCCTTAAAAATATGGTTATAAGTTTAAATAAGCATTTATAAGTTTATAAAATGTTAAATAAAACTTCTTATAAAGTTTAAATTATAAGTTTATATATGTCTTAAATAAAGCTTCTTATAAGTATTTTAAATAAAGCTTACAAGTGTTTTAAAGTTTCTACTTTATTTTATAAAGTTTATAAGTTTATAAACATTTAAAAAAAATAAGTAAGGTATATTTATTCCTCCTGTTTTAAATTTATATAAACAAATAAGTTTATGTTTATATAAAATATAAGATTTATAAAATGTATAAGTAGGTAGTTCATTAAATCTAAGTTTCTGTTTTTATAAGTTTATAACTTTCTAATCTTAATAACAATGTATATTTATTTCTTGTTTTAAATAAATAAATAAACAAGTCTAGATTTAAATAGATAAAATGTAAAAATGCACAAGTTTATAAGTTCTTGTTTTCTAAATAATATATAAGTTTTATAAAAGTTTTAAAAGGTTTTTTTTTTATAGTTTTTATAAATTTAAAACCATAATTAAGGTTTTAATTAATTATAGGTTTTAACTAAGTTTTCCATTTAATTAAAAATATTCCAGAAGTAAAAGTGTAACTAAAGATTGGATTTAAGTTTATAAGTGTATAACATAATTTATAAAAATTATAAAAGTTTAAAAACTGTTTTTAAAAAGGCTAAAACAGTTAAAGTGAGCAAAACCGGTTCCCCCGGATTCGAACTCGGGTCTGGGACCGGGTCGCAACCACACACACACTCCCAGCCATCCCGCCTACGGGTCTCGGTGGGAATATAACTGAAAATAAAATACTTAAACAGAATCCCAAACCTCCCCCAATTCCCGTATGAACCCTAGAATTTGAATCCTCAAATACGTATCGATTTGCTCTCTGTTAATGAAATTAAACAGAGGGCTTTTGATCTATAGAGTAAAACGAACAAGATGGTTATTCAGATTACCTGGATTGGTTTCGAAATGAGGGAGAACTAGTTTGGGTTTCGGTCGACTGTTCCACGAGTTTAAATCGGCAATTGCAGGTTCGAATCGAATGAATTGATAGTTCACTGAGGTCAAGGGTGATGTCGTTGATGTTCCTATGCCAGTATTTATACGCGATTTCAGATTTTAATGCTCGATTAGGTGGGAAGGCGACGGATGATAATGGCCGAGTTTGAATTCGAAATTACGCGGTCTCGGGCCGTGTCCGAGCATTGAAGACATCGGGGTTGGGTAGCATGCACGAGTGGAAACCGAGGTTCATCGAATCCGGACGGAATTCGCGTTTTTTGCATAATCAAGCTCAAACCCGACCCCTGCGGGAATCGAACTCTGGATCGATTTTGAACTCTGGATGTTTAGGCTAATGGCATAACAAGTCCCTGGAGTTTCAAGTTGTTTTCATTTTTTGTTAAAATAGAAGTTTAGTTTTAAAGAAAAGTTTCGATAATGGCAGAATAGTCCCTAGCCTTTTTATAAAATGAATATGTTTTATTTATATTTTTTTTATAAAAAAAAAACCTGATAGGTTTTATAAGATTTGTCATCTTTTATTATCTTATAGTTTTATAAAATGATTTATAGTATTTATAGTTTACATGTTTAAGTATTTGAAGTAAGTTTATTAATTATATTATTTATATCGTTATAAATCTATAATATAATTATAAATCTATAATGTTTTAAGAATTTAATACCCTTTATCCATAGGATACATATACACATATATATATACATATATATATATATATATTAAAATAAGCCTCAATTATAATTTCATAAGCATAATTATATAAATTAGATAAATATAAGTTCTAAATATTTATATTTATAACGGATTTATAAAAGGTATTTCGTCGGAAATCTTGGATATTACAGTCTCCTCTACTTTAGGAAATTTCGTCCCGAAATTAAGGTAGAAGGGTTTTGTTCAGGTTTTAAGTCTTTGGTACGCATAAGGATAATGAGAAAAAAGTTTGCTTGGGTTTCTAAGTTTCAAAGCATACGGTTGCCAAGAGTTTCCCTAAGAAGTATATAGTTTTATTCAGATAGATGAAGATTCGTTTTCAAAAGCACTGGAGAGGATGACTGTTGAATTTCTATCCAAGATTTAAAGTGAGATGTATCACTCAGGATGGATTTGATGATAGTTCAAGAATTTGAGTTTGTAGACTAATACGTCTAAGGATTGCTACGGTACCTAAGTTCCGTGGCTACCTTTTACGATAAGTCTTAGATCATAGCACACGACAGAGTTTACTATGTCTTCCCATACGCTGATTTTCATCCTTACGTGTGCACCCGCAAGCATTCAAATCATCGCATAGTCCGCATAGGTCCTTCCGTTTGTGTGTGGATCAAGAAGGAGTACAAGAATACGACTAGAGTTTCCACATAAGAGTGATCATTGATTAACGAGTCTCTTAGAGAGAAACGTCATTCAATGATTAAAGAGAGAAGAATGTGACAAGATTTAGAGTTTCAAAGTTTTCTCGTGATTGAGTAAGAATACCTCAATCATCGAGTAGTTTAAAGTCTTTACACTTCCTCGTGTTTGATCAAGAATACATCAAACCTTGAGTAGTTTAAAAGTCTTATACGTTCATCATGTTTGAATAAGCATACGTCAAACATGGAATAGTTTAAAGTCTTATACGTCCATCGTGTTTGAACAAGCATACGTCAAACATGGAGTAACTTAAAGTCTTATACATCCATCGGGTTTGAACAAGCATACGTCAAACATGGAGTAGCTTAAAGTCTTATACGTCCATCGGGTTTGAACAAGCATACGTCAAACATGGAGTAGCTTAAAGTCTTATACGTCCATCGGGTTTGAACAAGCATACGTCAAACATGGAGTAGCTTAAAGTCTCGTACGTTCATCATGTTTGAACAAGAATACGCCAAACATGGAGTAGTTTAAAGTCTAATACGTTCATCATGTTTGAACAAGAATACGTCAAACATGGAGTAGTTTAAAGTCTCATACGTTCATCATGTTTGAACAAGAATACGTCAAACATGGGGTAGCTCAAATTGTGTTTGAACAAGAATACGTCAAACATAGAATAGTTTAAATTGTGTTTGAACAAGAATACGTCAAACATAGAATAGCCTTAAAGTCTCTTAGTTTAGCTTCAGTGTATAGAAGTATACGATTACGTTTCGAGTATAAAGCGGCTATCTAAATACTCTAGTGTTTAAGAGAGGTATGGGACAGCATTTAGAACAGGATTAACCATTATACGCTTTCTCACAGAAGATTCGAGTTGTCCAGAAGATTAGTGGATCCCGATGTTTGGTTTAGATAGGAGTCAGGGGATGTACTCTGCTAAAGAGAGTAATGTCCTCCTTCTTGTTAGTGTCTAGTGTCAAGAGTGAAGTTTTCTTGTATATATGGAATGTACGTTTATCAAGTCTTATAGAGTTTGGTTAAGACGGACACACAAAGTTTTCAAGACTAAGAATCCAAGTATAAGTTTGAAAATAGGATAAGTCAGTTGAGTTTCAAGTTTCAGTATTAAGCTTCACAGGATCCTTTATTGATCATGTTTAGTTTTAGGAATACGGGATTGAGTATTTGTACAAGTTTTACATGACTCAAAAGTCTCCTACCTTATAGTGGTGTACGAAGTTTAATGTTTTAGCAACGTGTATTTGAGTTTTTTTGTTCCCGTTGTGATTTATAGTAAGTCTTTTACGTGACAGGAGTTGAATGAGGAAAGTCTCCAAGCATAGGGTAACGGGAAAAGTTTCGATAAGGTTCATGATAGTGTGTTTACAAATGATTTATCTTGATTCATAACAGAAAGTATAGTTTTCTTTTGTATAGAATGTAATTAAGATGTTCAAAAACGACGAGTTACGCATCAATAAGTGGTACAAGTAAGATTTATAAAAGAATAGGTGTGATTGTCAAGCGAAAAGTTGGTCAAGTTTACAAGTGTTAAGTCTATACAAGAAGTAAGGGTCATGGTTATTTAGGGTAATGATTCGTAAGTCGGGTTGTTTTTGAAAAAGTGCTTACGAATTAGAAGATTTGTTCAAGATTTATTCCTCAGGTACACGTGTCACTTAGGATTTTTATAGTTTAATGCAACGTTGTTAATTATTTCAAGTACTAACGTAAGTTGCTTTTGACGAAAGTGTTTGGGTAGGTGTGTTAAGTTTACAATGATGAAAGGAAAGTTAAACTAGTAAATGATGACAAGATGAAATTTCAAAATAGTTTTCATTTAGATGTTTCAAAATTGGGACTTCTAGCCCTTACATAATACAATTTAAACGGGAAATTAAAGTGTGTAAGTAAGTTGATTAAATATGTTCAAAAGGTTTTTATTCATAATACTGAGTTATCACAGTAATATTTTTAAAAATAGTTTTTAATTGGAAGTTGATGGGCTAACGAAGAGGATTCCCGGAAGAAGGGGTGGTCTAAGTACCCTATTTCTCTAGCCAGAACTTCTTCATGTGCCTACAACTTCTCTCAGTTGTTGTCACCGATGTTTGGGTTTATGGTACTATGTCAAGGTTCATTGTGGGTTCAGAGTCTTAAACGTGGAACTTGTTTATTCTATAGTAGGCTTCTTCCCTTGCGGGAAAACAATCAGGTTACTAATCCCTTTGTTAATGTACTTTAGGTTTAGAAGACTTTAAGTTTTGTTTACAAGAAACGGTGACGTGTAAGTTTTAAGGACGTATGAAGGTTTTGAGATTAAAAGTGTAACAAAGTTTTGAGTTAGTCATAAAATGAAGTTTGCTTGCGTGACGAAAGTGAGATGAGACACAAGGGTTTCCCCTTATGTGCCAAGTTTATAAAATAATGAAGTTTGTATAAAGACTTGTATGTCAATACATAGTTTTAAATGGGTTGTTAGTTCAAGGATCATGAAGTTTAAGGATGTATGAACACTTTGAGATGTATGAAAGTGTAGCAAAAGTTTGAGTGAGTTATCTAGAGTAGTTTGGTTGAGTGATGAAAATAAGATGAAACACAAGGGTTTCCCCTTAAGTGTTATGTTCATAAAATAATGAAGTTTATAAGAGAATTTGTAGAGTAATACATAGTTTTAAGGGTTGTATTACAACGATCACGAAGTTTATTGGGTAGTATCTATAAATATAAGTTTATGTATGTAGTTTTTAAGTATAATCTCGTAAGAATTTCTCCTTGAAGGTAACTCCTTCAGGTCATGACGAGTAAGCATGCTGTCATGTGACAAGACGAAACATAAGAATCATAGAGTAAAGGTTATAGAGGAAAGTTTTTGAATCATGAATTTATGAAGTGTATAGTATTTGAGATGGTACTCCTTTAGTGCATATCACTAAGTAAGTACTTTGACATATCAAGAGAGATCTAAGCTCATTAATGTTTAGAGAAGTCATGCATTCCTATAAGTGGATACTCATCCCAAGAATTCCCAGGAAAGCATACGGGTCCAACGGTTGATTTGGATTTATACGAAATGCTTTCCTTGACAGAATTTCCCAGAATACAGGTATCCACCCTTTCGGTCCGCACAAGTTCTCACACATTATCTAGAACTTAAATATTCTTGACGAGAGTTTAGTGGTGGATTAGGATTAAAGCCTAAGAACGTGTCCTCGATGTAGTAGCCCCTTGTAGCACGTAGGTAAGTAGAAACGTAGAATCTCCGAGCGTTCACGTATAAGATTTAAGAATAAAATGAGGAGAGAATTCCTAGTAAAGGACATGAGATAACACATGTTTGGGTCTCCTAAGTTATAGTCTAGGTCATGTGTCTAATAACCTAATTCCCTATAACCAAGGCTCTGATACCAATCTGTCACACCCCAACCGATGGCGGATTATACGTCGGGGCGGACGCGGTTGTTCAATAGCACAAGGTTGACTATTAAAGTTTCAATATTTCATTAATAAATAATTTAAGATTCAATACAAGGAAACATAACAAGAATACAATATTTAATTGATAAGTAGTCTAGGTCCAAAGCATCCTATGTGATCACAGATAAGTCTCATGATGTAGAACCTGAAACATGTGAAAAAATCTGTCAACTACAAAATAGTTGGTGAGATACAAAGGTTTTGACACAGTTTAACAAGTATTTGGAAAGAATTACAATTCACTATGATTTATGCATTCTATAATGTATGTATGAGAAACAAGTATCTTAAACATTGTGCACTTCAAACCTCCAACCAAGTTTAGGCATAACCCGCAGGTTACCCTTATAAGTCTCAAGTTTAAAGTTTAATTTAGTAACAATCACCAAGGGCTCCCCCCCGAAGGGGTCAATCAATCAAGGTGGATTGGTCAAATACAATAGATCTATCATTGTTACTATCGGCTTGATCAAAGCTAATGAATGTGCTAGTTTTAAGTTTAATCTAAGCATACAAGTCTCAAGTTTAACATAAGAATAAACACGTAGTCATAGTTGTACAAAAATTGTATAAGTTTAAGAATTTTGAACATGTTTCACCCCAAAAGTATAGAAAGGAAAAAGGGGCTATGTATACTTACTTGGATGATGAATAGTATCCGACACGGATAAGTATTTGCAAGACTTGGAGGGAGAATATCCTCACGATAAGCCTAAGTATGCAAGTTTAAAAATTTAAGTATGATCCTATAAGTCTATGGTAAGGATCTAGGATTTCAAGATTGACTAGGGTTCCAAATGGGAGACGGGAATGATTGTGTTTATAAAGTTTAAGTCAAGTTTTAATAAGGTTTTGAATGAGTCATACTAGACTTGGATTTCAAAGTTTAAATAAGTTAATAGTTTAAAATAATTATTGTTTAAAATAATTATTTAAGATAAGGATTAAAGATAAATAATAATTATTTCAAAAGTAAAATAATTATTAAATACAAAGTATTTAAAGACTAAATAGTGATTAAGGATAAATAATAATTATTTAAGAATAAATAATTACTAAGGATAAATAGTTATCCAAAAGAATAATTACATTATCTAAAAATATAAATCATTCAAGATTTAAAGTATTTAAGAATTAAGTATTTACCTTAAAAATGTGGTTATAAGTTTAAATAAGCATTTATAAGTTTATAAAATGTTAAATAGAACTTCTTATAAAGTTTAAATTATAAGTTTAAAGTTTAAATAAAATTATAAGTTTATAGATGTCTTAAATAAAACTTCTTATAAGTATTTTAAATAAAGCTTACAAGTGTTTTAAAGTTTCTACTTTATTTTATAAAGTTTATAAGTTTATAAACATTTAAAAAAAATAAGTAAGGTATATTTATTCCTCCTGTTTTAAATTTATATAAACAAATAAGTTTATGTTTATATAAAATATAAGTTTTATAAAATGTATAAGTAGGTAGTTCATTAAATCTAAGTTTCTGTTTTTATAAGTTTATAACTTTCTAATCTTAATAACAATGTATATTTATTTCTTGTTTTAAATAAATAAATAAACAAGTCTCGATTTAAATAGATAAAATGTAAAAATGCACAAGTTTATAAGTTTCTGTTTTCTAAATAATATATAAGTTTTATAAAAGTTTTAAAAGGTTTTTTTTATAGTTTTTATAAATTTAAAACCATAATTAAAGTTTTAATTAATTATAGGTTTTAACTAAGTTTTCCATTTAATTAAAAATATTCCAGAAGTAAAAGTGTAACTAAAGATTGGATTTAAGTTTATAAGTGTATAACATAATTTATAAAAATTATAAAAGTTTAAAAACTGTTTTTAAAAAGGCTAAAACAATTAAAGTGGGCAAAACCGGTTCCCCCGGATTCGAACTCGGGTCTGGGACCGGGTCGCAACCACACACACACTCCCAGCCATCCCGCCTACGGGTCTTGATGGGAATATAACTGAAAATAAAATACTTAAACAGAATCCCAAACCTCCCCCAATTCCCGTATGAACCCTAGAATTTGAATCCTCAAATACGTATCGATTTGCCCTCTGTTAATGAAATTAAACAGAGGGCTTTTGATCTATAGAGTAAAATGAACAAGATGGTTATTCAGATTACCTGGATTGGTTTCGAAATGAGGGAGAACTAGTTTGGGTTTCGGTCGACTGTTCCACGAGTTTAAATCGGCAATTGCAGGTTCGAATCGAATGAATTGATAGTTCACTGAGGTCAGGGTGATGTCGTTGATGTTCCTATGCCAGTATTTATACTCGATTTCAGATTTTAATGCTCGATTAGGTGGGAAGGCGACGGATGATAATGGCCGAGTTTGAATTCGAAATTACGCGGTCTCGGGCCGTGTCCGAGCATTGAAGACATCGGGGTTGGGTCGCATGCGCGAGTGGAAACCGAGGTTCATCGAATCCGGACGGAATTCGCGTTTTTTGCATAATCAAGCTCAAATCCGACCCCTGCGGGATTCGAACTCTGGATCGATTTTGAACTCTGGATGTTTAGGCTAATGGCATAACAAGTCCCTGGAGTTTCAAGTTGTTTTCATTTTTTGTTAAAATAGAAGTTTAGTTATAAAGAAAAGTTTCGATAATGACAGAATAGTCCCTAGCCTTTTTATAAAATGAATATGTTTTATTTATATTTTTTTTATAAAAAAAAAACCTGATAGGTTTTATAAGATTTGTCATCTTTTATTATCTTATAGTTTTATAAAATGATTTATAGTATTTATAGTTTACATGTTTAAGTATTTGAAGTAAGTTTATTAATTATATTATTTATATCGTTATAAATCTATAATATAATTATAAATCGATAATGTTTTAAGAATTTAATACCCTTTATCCATAGGATACATATACATATATATATATATATATATATATTAAAATAAGCCTCAATTATAATTTCATAAGCATAATTATATAAATTAGATAAATATAAGTTCTAAATATTTATATTTATAACGGATTTAGAAAAGGTATTTCGTCGGAAATCTTGGATATTACATCCCGAACCGTTATTATCAACAGTCCTAGCACGCAAACGAGAAATAACCGCAAAATATTGATGGCCTTGAGATTTTTTGATTTTAGTTATTTTTTATTTTTAATTTTTTCGGTTATTTATGGTACTTTTATTTTTATTTTTAGTTTATTTTATTTTTATAAATTAAATGAATTAGTTAGTTAAATTGTGTTTTTTTAATTTTTAAATAATTTTTTGTGTGGCTTCGTTGGGTGCCCACGAACCCTTAATAGTTTACTCAACTTGAGAAAAGATAAAAAAAAGGATTAAATTACAATTTTTGTTCTTTATATTTGATAAAATTATGGAATGAATCTTTTAAAAAATTGACTTTCAATGACTGTCCTTTATATGAAAAGTTGTCTTGCTTCTTGTCTTTTCCCATAACGACCATCCATTTTCTCAGTTAAGTCTTAACATGTGCCAAGCACATGAGGGCATAAAGGTAAATTCAATTTTCCTTGTACCTTCTCTCTCTAACATTGAACCTTTTATAGGATTCTCAGTCCGTTCTTTATATTCCATATTATTATCCTTATAATTACATTAAAAACACTACTTTTTCTATCTTTTATCTTTACTTTTCTCTCTCCTTATCCTTATAATTATACTAAAAACCACTACTTTTATCTTTATATTTAAAAAAATATTATATCTTTTCTCTCTTCTCTGCTCACAATCACTTTAAACCACTCCATAAAATATACAAAACTCACTCACATATTTATAAAGAACGGACTGTGAATGCTCTTCAAGCCACAAACCCCCAAATTAAATTAACCTAACTCCCTAAACCTTATCACCATCAGTTCATCGATTCTTGAAGCCTTCATGGATAATCTGCCTAATCGATTCTTCATTTGGGAAGCCCTCGATCAAGACGCGGTTGAAGAATTCTACGGTAATCTGCACTTTAATATATTGATTTCAAGTCGTTTTTCACTTTTTAGGGAGTTTTAAAAAAATTCCAAATGTAGTTGGTTCCCCTCATCTGTTTTCCATTAAGTTGCATCACGGTGGTAATTTTTCAAAATTTCCTGGACGTTCGTATGAAAGTGCTATAGTTGAAGAGTTAATGGCAGTTGATATGGCTAATGTAGCTACAAGATCTATTCAGTGAATGAAATGGAAATTAAGCATATTTGACGGTTGTTTAATGTAATGCCTTTTGTTGGTTGACTGTTAAGTCCATGGAACAATTTTTTGGCTACTTGACTATTGTAGTTGGTTTTGTTGTTTCAGGTTGTTTTTGTCCATGGCTGCAAACTAATATATGTATTTGGATATTTGACTGCTAATTCCATATACTAGTTTGACTATTCTATTTCTTTTGTTTGACCACAAAATATGGTCATAAAATACAGGTTTCCATATACAAGTTTGACACAAAATATGGTCATAAAATGCAGGTATCCATCTACTACTTTGACTTTTCTGTTTGACTGCAAATATGGTCTTTTGAATTTCCTTGTTTCTGCTTCACTTTCTTTCAGCTTTTCTTCAATTTCGTTACTGAACTTCGATGATACAACAATCTAACTGATACAACGATACGATTTCATAAGTTATTTGGGTTGAAGGATGCGATGAAGCTTTATTGTGATCCTGTACAGACCGAAGAAACCGTAATTTATTTGGGGGTTGAGGGATTTAAAATCATTGAACTGATCTTGAGAGGGGTTTATGGAGCTAGCTTAATTTAATTTGGAGTTATGGCTTTAAAAGATTAAATGTCTGAGAGAGAAGGTAAAAAGAAAAACTGAATTTACATTTATGCCATCATGTGATTTAACTGATTGAAAATCAATTATTTAAAAGATCCATTCTATCATTTTGTTAAACATAAATGACAAAAATCTTAATTCAGTGTTAAAAAAAAGTGGCTTATGTTCCATGAGCGTCAACGAACTACCTCCCGCGACAAACACCGGGCCCAACGCCTTGCTGTTATAAACCTAACTGAATAATACGAATCATCACAACAATCCATCCCTTTCCATCTCTAGAAGCAAAATCCTGCTACAAATCTTCAACTTCTCTACGATTTCTCATTCACAATCAACCGCAATGTCCAAGCAGACCTATAAATTCTGTTTCTGTTTCCGGCGGAGGTTCCGGCTGGCCGCCACTGAAGCTCCGCCGCCAATCAAAGCTCTGTTCGAGCGCTACTCCGATAACGGCATCATGACCGTGGATCACCTTCAGCGGTTCCTTGTAGATGTTCAGAAACAGGAGAAAGCCACTTTGGAAGATGCTCAAGCAATTATGCATAGCACAGTTCATATCTTCCATCGCAAGGGTTTCAATCTCGAGACGTTCTTCAAGTACCTGTTTGGCGACTCTAATCTTGCTCTGGATCCTAATCGTCCGGTAAATTTTGTGTTCATTGTTGTCATTTGATTCGAATTTGTAGAAATTATCTATCGGTTCTAAATTTAGCATGTACTAAATTTAGACCTAAATTCAACCTTTTTGCTTTCCGATTTTGCAATTTCAGAACTCAAAAACTTCCAAAACAGTTGGTTAAACAGTTAATGACTTCACATTTGTGAACGAACCAAACGAGTTCCTTTGTTTAACTTTATCCGAACAAATGAACTAACAAGAACAATTAAATGAACGAATTTTCTTGATCGTGTTCGTTTATTAACAAAATGAACTTGTTCGGGTTCGTTTATGTTCGTGAACTGTTAGTTTAGAATATTAACGAAGGAACACAAACAAATATAAACCAACACCAATTAAAAGTAAATGTGAATATCCAAATTAATGTATGAAATATAAATCATCATTACATCCAACATTTCAAAAGTAAACAAATAAATCTAAACGAAAGGTTTTAAAATATGAAAATCATATTGATTTTAAATTAATATTAGTAATTGAAGAGTACTAGAAAGTAATAAATAAATTTGAATGAATATTTAAACGAATGAACATAAATGTATGGATATGAACGAAATTAAATGAACGAACATAAACGAACGTAACTGAACGAACATGACACGTGTTCATGTTCGTTAGTTTAGTTAAATTAACAAAATTTTATGTTCATGGTTGGTCACTTGGTCGTTTACTAAATAAACGAACTTCCCGCCGAACAGTTCACTGAATGTTCGATTCATTTACAAGCCTAAACATGTGAGATAATAATCTTTGTTTTCTTTTAGGTTCATGATATGAATGCTCCGTTGTCTCACTATTTTATATTCACCGGTCACAATTCCTATTTAACTGGGAACCAACTGAGCAGTGACTGTAGTGATGTTCCCATAGTTCAGGCATTGCAGAAAGGTGTGAGGGTGATTGAGTTGGATATATGGCCTAACTCAACTAAGGATGATGTGCATGTCCTTCATGGAAGGTCTGGTGTATATTTGTTGCAGATTTTGCCATATAAAGCAATTATGTTGTTCCATCTACCAATAATCTGTTTTGACATATGAGCCATTGTCATCAATGATTGGTTATATTGTATAGGACATTGACCACTCCGGTTGCATTGCTTAAGTGTTTAAAGTCTATCAAGAATCACGCCTTCGATGCATCTGAGTATCCTGTTGTAATTACCCTAGAAGACCACCTTACTACTGATCTTCAGGCTAAAGTGGCTAAGGTGAGTAACTTTGTCTCAGTTTCTTATTTATTATCGAGCAAACCTCAACTATTCACTTTTTTTTACCAATATATGCAACATATTTCATGTAACCATTTAATGCAACATGCTTACCATTTCTTACCAAAGTAGTCAAATTTTGCTTTAAATTAAAAATTGCATTTTTTATTTATAGAAATGGTAATTGTGTTGCATTAAATGGTTAAAGAAATTTAGTTGCATAGATCGGTGAAAAGGGAATAGTTGCGATTTGCCCTTTACAGTCTATTGAGGACTTGATTTCCCCGTAAAATAAAACCTTTTAGGTTTTAAGAGTGGTCTTGAATTTGTATATTTACATTGTGATATAATTGTAGATGGTTACTGAAACATTTGGAGACATGCTGTTTACTCCTAACGCAGAGAGTTTAGGGGAATTCCCATCTCCAGAATTTCTAAAAAGAAGGATTATCATATCTACTAAACCTCCTAAAGAGTATCTTAAAGCTCAAGAAACTAAGGCAAGTGGAAATAGTTCACAGAAAGAGAATGATTCATCAGAAGCTTGGGGTGGTGAAATTCCCAGCTTTAAGTCCCGCACTACTTCTGGATCTAAGGTACTTAAATATAATTTGCTTACTGTTTCAACTTCATAGGAACACAAGGTGGGTTCCTTGCCAACTAACTCTCTTCTTGCAGGATGATTTGGAAGAAGAAGATGAAGAGGAAGATCTTCAAGATGACAATTGTGCCCCTGTATATAGGAATTTGATAGCAATACATGCTGGAAAGGGGAAGGGCGGTTTAGACGATTGGCTGAGAGTTGACCCTGATAAAGTCAGACGGCTTAGCTTAAGTGAGCAAGAGCTTGAGAAGGCAGTAAAAACTCATGGGCCACAGATCGTCAGGTATTGTCTAAAAATTTTCATGAGCATTTATATTTATTTACAAAGATGTGCTAAGAACTGGTTTGCTTTAGGTTCACTCAGAGGAATATTCTGAGAGTATATCCTAAAGGGATACGTTTTGACTCATCTAACTATAACCCACTGATTGGGTGGATGCATGGAGCTCAGATGGTGGCATTTAATATGCAGGTTAGGCATCTAACACATCTAAAAGTTTGTTAGTGTGCCATAATGTTCGAATGGATCTCTTATGTTGAACCATGCTCCTTTGTTTGCTCATGCTACATCACCCTACTTTTGTCCTTCTACGTTAGATTAGAGGTAGCAAATGTGAAGGGCTGTTGGGTGGGAGGTCAAAACATGTTTAGGTTGAAACGGGTCATTTTTTAGTATATTGAAATGGTCTGGGTCAGGCTGATTAATGCATTAATTCATGATGACAAAAACAATAATAATAGTAACTAAATCTTTGTATAGAAAAAAATTTGGAGATTGAATGACTTTCGCTGACTTCGACCTATATGATCCGTTCCCATTTTAGCTGAACTTTTTAATACGACGTGTTTGAGATAAATCGCATTGAACCATTCGTATGTAAAAAAATGGCACCTATATATTGCTGTTTATAGAAGATTAGATATAGAACTATAGAAGGAGATTCTTATACATCAATCTCTACATTAAAGTTGAATTTATTGATCTTAAATCATAATGTATAAATAGACTACCCTTGTGCTTAGCATTCCCATTTTCACCCTCAAAATATGTCCAAGTTAGACCACCTTTATGTTTTTTTGGGGTTGTTTTCTAGTCATAAATCTCACTGAGAGTTTGTAAAAAATAGACATTTTACCTTAGATATTATTTTAAAACAAAAATATATTCTTTCTTTTAAATATAAAAATTAAACAATTAGGACCAAGCCTCCTCATTTACCCCTCCCCCTCCTGCCATCAGACCACCGGTAACATCCCTCCCCCAAGGAGATAAACCACCACTGCCCCTTATCCTCTGTCCCCAGGACTGTTGCCCAGAAACACACCGATCACCCATCATCTCCACCCCCAGTCCCCCACACTAGCGGGTGTGTGTGTTTGCGGATTAAGGGCAAAGTGCTTATATTAGTTTTGAATAGAGGATGTATTAAATTGGCAAGGGTTCCAGCAGTTAGGGTTGAGCACTGAGCACCATTTGGTTTGAGTCAGTTATGGCCCAAAACCGAACCTATAACTAGAAATTTCCATTTTCATATTTTGTAACCCATCAGTTTCAGTTACCAACTTTTTGTTTCTTCGGTTATAATAATTGGTGGATCAATTAAATTGGTTAAATATTGATTATCATTTTTTGGGTCAAGATCAATTCGGCCCAAAAAAGAAAATATTGCTGCAGGTTTTTGCATGATTTTTGGCCAAAAAGGACTAAGTTATTGAATAAAAGTCATCAAAATACTTATAGTAGCATGCCCAAAAAGAACACTGGAAAATTGAATTAAAGCTATAGCAGCTGGCCTAATTGTTAATTATAATTACAGTTGGTTTTAGGCTCTAAAGACCTAATACAAACCCTAGACAGGGCGGCGCCGCCGTCTATGCCCCGTCCCCTACCTCTGTTCAATTCAAGTTTCAATTGCAGTTGTTTTTTACTTATTCCAGATCCGGTTCCAGGTCAATTCCAGATTCCCGTTCTCGTTCCAGTTTTAGACCCGACTTTAGTCACGAAATCTTTTTTCAGACGATATTTTGCATCAATTCGGGTTCCCTGAAAGTCCGCCGTCTCTCCGTCGTTGCACGCGCCTCAACACGCCGCCAGACCATTCCTACGCGCTGCCCATTCTCAGCCATGCGCCGCCTGTTTACCAGCGCGTGATGGCGCGTGAACCACATGTTTTGGTCGAATTTTTTTGTGTCCAACATATCCTTTTCAGTGCGATTCAAACCTTGCCTTTGCAGATACCGACCACCATTGGCCACCGCAAGCCACAGGAAAATCTCCTCCGGCCATGTCTGCCCCCGCCTGAATCTGGCCGCATTTTGTCCCCTGCCGCCGCCACCTGTTTCTATTCGGTTACTGTTCACGGGTTTGTTCCTCTGCTGTTTCTGATATCTGTTGGTCTGCTGTTTCTGATCCTGCTGTCTATTGTTTATGTTTCCTGCTGCTGATCTTGTTTCCTGTGTTTTTCAGTCATGTTTTTACAAGAATCTTGTTCATGCTGTCTTGTTCTTACAAGAACCCTTTTCCTGTTTTGTTCTTACAAGAATCTTGTTCTTGCTGTCCTGCTTGTGTTCCAGTCTGGTGTTTTTTTGTTATGTTTTTAGGTTTTATTTGTAAGAAGCTGGGCATGATTAACATCTATGCACCAATTTGAGAAAGGGTGTTAATTATAATTACAGTTTATTATTAGGGTTTAGTTATGTCTAGCCCACGGGCCCAAATTAGTCTACCGTTTCTAGGTTTCTTTCCTTTATATTGAGGGTTCCACTCCATTGTAATTTACAACTTTCAGATCTGATATAATTCCAGTCCCTTTTACACTAATAATCAACAAAAGAACAAAGTAATAAAGATATTTACCTATTACAAGTTTCCAACAAAGACTGATGGTATTCTCCAAACAGACAAACAATAAATATAATATATTCTAACAATAAATAATAAACAACATAAAGGTATGCATGTAGTGGCAGTTCGTTTCTGTTACTTAAATAACCAAAACTAGACCAAAAGAGCAAGTTATCAAAAAGTCCACGACCACATCCATCAGTTTTTCAAATAGGTCGGTTATTTTTGTTTTTTTGTTATGGTTCAGTTTTTCAAATATATTTGCTTTATGGAAATGGACCTAAAGTTCCATTAATATTGATGCAAAACTTGTGAGCCTAAAGTCCAACAGCTATACCACAACTAATATTCTTGACATGGTGGTTGATGCCATCAGGGTAGAGAAAATATAAAGCTAAAGGTAATATTCAGTCACTAGAAATTAGGCAGCCACCAATAACAAGTTTATGTTGGCAGGGATATGGAAGATCACTTTGGGTGATGCAAGGAATGTTCAAGGCCAATGGTGGTTGTGGATATGTTAAAAAACCTGATATCTTGATGAAAAATGACTCTGTCTTTGATCCTAGAGTAATATTGCCTGTCAAAGTTACTCTCAAGGTAAACGATCGATTTACTTGATTCTTGCACATGAATTTATTTTTATTTCTAAACTAGAAAATTAGCCCCGCGCTCCGCGGCGGCAAGAGGCGGACCTTAAAATGTTGAGGCGGTGACATTAAAATGGCTAAACACAAAAAGAAATGTGGTTAAGTACATAAAAGAAACGTATGAAGTTACGGCTACTCGGTTGTGAAGATCGAAACATAGATAAAAGACAGTTATATAACGGAACCGATGTTTTTCAGTCGGTCTCGGTCTCATTCTTCATAAAAGCCACCGAAGCTTCTCTTTAAGAGTTTGTATAATATCATTTTCCACCATCCACTTTTTGTGTGTCCCATCTCGTACAAATTGGAAATCTTCAGTTGACATATTTAAATTTCATATGATTCATGTAGTTTGATCTCTTACTTTCAATTTGACTAACAAAACCTTTCATGATGCTTCTTAGGTAACCGTTTATATGGGTGAAGGATGGTACTATGATTTCTCGCATACACATTTTGATGCATACTCGCCTCCAGATTTCTACACAAGGGTAAGACGCTTTATGGCTAATTGAACTTTGTTTTAGCAAAAAACTAGTTATTTTCAAAACAACTAAATTGTTTTTAAAATAATCAAATCGTTCAGATTTTAATGCATACGACCTCCCAACTCATTTTTTTAAACAATTTATATTTTTATCATAAAGATAAAGTTTTGTTTTGTTTTTTTAATAATATTAAACACTTTAGTTATTTTTAAAATAACAACTTGTTTTGAGAAAAAATTAACCTAAAACCATTTCACCTAGGGTAGCAACTCCTAACATGACATATAAAAGTTAGGTTTTGGGTTGTCATATCTAACATGTTCAATAAACATGTGTTCGAATTGACATGTTTAACCCGTTTAATTAAAATGGTCATGCTCGGTTTGACATGTTTAACCGTTTAATTAAACAGGTCGACCCGACAACCTGCCAACCTATTTACGACCTGTTTAACCCATTTATTACGACCCATTTACAACTTCATTACAACATATTTATAACCTGCCAAGTTATTTTACTCGTTTAGAGTATATGGGGTACATGGGTCATGTTTGGGTTACATAATTTGAAATGTGTTCGTGTTAGGGTTAATGTCTTTGACACAAATAAATATATGGTGGTGTTCGGGTTCATCAATTCAACCTGTCTACCCTGCCAACCTGACACCATTGACACATGTAGAACTATTACCCAACTCAAGTGAGTTTGCCATTTTTAGAAAGTAATTATATGTTGATCGTATGCTATAAAGTCATTCCAAGCCGGGGGTCTCTCTGGGTGCAGCCTCTATCCAACGGGATAGGGGTAAGGTTTACCCTCATCCCACCCTCCCCAGACCCTACTCTTTGAGTTAGGTATGTTTGTTTGTTTGTTTGTTATGCTGTAAAGTCATTATAACATTTTGCAATGCAGGTTGGAATAGCTGGAGTACCTGCTGATACTATAATGAAAAGAACGAAAGCAATCGAGGACAATTGGATCCCTGCATGGAATGAAGAATTTGAATTCCCGTTAACAGTCCCAGAACTTGCTATCCTACGGATCGAAATTCATGAGTATGACATGTCAGAAAAGGATGATTTTGGTGGCCAAACATGCCTACCAATTTCTGAGCTGTGTAAAGGCATTCGAGCTGTGCCATTGTACAGCCAGAAAGGCGACAAGTACAAGTCGGTAAAGCTACTAATGCATTTCGACTTTGTTTAATTTTTTTCATGTGCCATTTGGGTATTATCGTGTTTGTTTGTGAAACCTTATGTGTTGTATGTATATGATGTATGTTATTTGTTGAAGTTGATTATATGTGAATATTTCCGAGAACCAGTGTCATTGTACAATAGTACAATCCCATGAGAAATCTGAGAGTTACCTTATGTGAATATTTCCCTCCTAGTAATTTTCCAGTCTTTGAGAACATTCTCTTATATTTCTTATTTTCTTTTCTTAGTCATTCTAATTCGGCTCGTTCGTTTTCATCAAGGTTCCCTCGAGGTTCGGGAATACTTGGCCCGACATCCGAGTGTCTAGGTAGATGTGGAATTTCCCTGTTACAAGAAGCTACGACCTTTTACAACTCGTTCGAAGGTGAGCGTTGGTTTACCGACTGATTATGTCTTGATGATTGTTCAAACGGCTCAGTGGTTTCCTCGGTAGCAAAAGGTTTTAACCTTACTTATTCTACTCCTCATAAAGTATTAGGTGTAAGTGTTGAATTTCAAGAAATGGTGAACACGAACTCACGTACAAGAATTATAATTTGCAGAAAGTAAACACACAGGGAAATTGCTCTCAAATGATTCGAGCTTTTTTTGATTAACCACTGAATAATAAATAGGTCAACATACATGCAACGTTCATACGAAAACAACCACTAAAAATGGAGAAAAAGAAGGACCCACTAACCAACTAACCTATGACTTATTCCTTCTAAATTTACTTCATACTAAAAAGAAACAACTAAACATAAAACATAATTAAATAATAAAAATAACTTCATGCACTCATGCATACGTAACAGGTCAAGTAGGAAATGACACTTTTCAACAAAAAGGTCTATAATTTGGGCTACCTCAAGGGTTGCGTTGCTATCACTTGGTACTATAACAGGTGCGTTGCTATTAATCGTTGGTGCCACATATCAACGCTGTTGTTTCCTTTTGCTCGATCAACATATGCCGACTCAGCAGTCAGCACATAGACAATATCATTCTTGCGACCTTGAAGAATCGGTATTGAAGGAGTTTCGAATTCCTTGTAAATCTTCACATCCTTGGGCCCAAACACCACATAATGACCACTCTCTGTTATTTGCGGAACAGAAAGCAGATTCTTTTTCATCCCTGCAACATGATACACATCATTTAGGGTTAACCCATGTTTTCTATCTCCTACGGGAAAAGTCACATCGCCTATGTGATCGATCGAATGCTTGGAATTATCTGCTAGAACCACCACCCGACTTCCTCCATATTTAGTCGAATTGCTTAGCTTAGGCTTTTCACAGGTCATATGATTCGAACAACCTGAATCGACGATCCAGTCATCCAAGCGATTATCTCGTCGTTCAGTAGAGGCTGTAAAGACGAATATCTCTTCTGCTTGGGCGACAAACGCCTCGGCGTCCCAGCCTTCTTCATTCTGTGTCGTAGCTACATTACTTTCATCAACCGGTTCAGACCTGTAATTCTTGCATTGTGGCCACGCCTTCCACAGTTGACCGGCTGGAACCTTGGCTGCTTCGAAACCGTCCCTTCCCTTTACCCACGTGAAAGGCTTCTGCCTTTGATTTGGAAGGTGACCCGGTAGACAAACTACCCATTTGTTTGGCTAGAGCCTCTTAGCTAGCCAACAAATTTTCGAACTCACCGAGTGAAGGTTGTATTGGCCAACCTTGAATCGCAGCCACGAAACTCTTGAACTCAGCCTTCAACCCGTGAATTATAATACGTTTCATGCGAGATTCTCCTATTTTAGCTTGCGGATCAAGTTCACCGATTTCTCTACACAAAGTCTTCACTTTGTGGGAGTATTGTGAGATTGAAAGCTCATGTTGGTTCACCGATAGCAACTCATTCTCAAGTAATTGCAGTTTTGTATCGTTCATTTTGGAAAACAAAACCGCAAGAACATCACATGCCTCCTTCGGGTTTGAAGAGTCGCGTATGTGTTCTAGCATCGCGTCTTCTATAATTGTCTTCAAAACAAACATAGCCTTTCCTGCCTTGATCTTCCATTTCCATAGAACCCCTTGAGCGTCTTCTTCCGGTTGTGTTGTCTCAGACCCATTTACAACCTCCCACAAGTCTTGTCCCTACAAATACGAGCTTATGCAGGTTGCCCACGTGTTGTAATTTTGATGGTTTAGTTTCTTCACGCCGCCTACTAACAGATCGCTCATCGTGGCTCTGATACCACTTGTTGAATTTCATGAAATGGTGAACACGAACTCACGTACAAGAATTATAATTTGCAGAAAGTAAACACACAGGGAAAATGATCCGAGCTTTTTCTGATTAACCACTGAATAATAAATAGGTCAACATACATGCAACGTTCATACGAAAACAACCACTAAAAATGGAGAAAAAGAAGGACCCACTAACCAACTAACCTATGACTTATTCCTTCTAAATTTACTACAAACTAAAAAGAAACAACTAAACATAAAACAATTAAATAATAAAAATAACTTCATGCACTCATGCATACGTAACATGTCAAGTAGGAAATGCCACTTTTCAACACTCCCTGTCATTTCCAGCTTGCATTAATCCCATGGCTTTACTGAACTCAGTTAATTTTGGACTTGACATCCCTTTTGTGAACACGTTTGCGATCTGCTCAGTTGTGTCAACCTGCTTCAACTTGATCTCTCCCTTCAACACCTTCTCACGAATATAATGGTAATGAACCTCCATGTGTTTGGTTCTAGCGTGGAAAACCGGGTTTTCAGCAAGCCTAATAGCTAACCTGTTATCACACCCTAGTTGCACTGGAAAATCCACTGTTTGATTTAGTTCTTCCAACAATCGAACAAGCCATGTGCATTCTTGTGCCGCCGTGGCCGCTCCCCTATATTTGGCCTCTGTAGTAGACAAAGACACGGTGGGTTGTCGTTTGCTACACCATGAAATAACGCCTGACCCATACATGAACACGTACCCGGTTGTCGACCTTCTAAGATTGAGATCACTGGCATAATCCGCATCACAATACCCGGTTAATTTAGGCTCGATCTCCCTCTTGAAGGTTTGCCCAACATTCACAGTGTTTTTAACATACTTCAGAATTCTTCTCACTGCCACAAGATGCGGTTTTCTCGGGTTTTCCATGTATCTACTCATCACACTGACTGCAAATGAAATGTGAGGTCGAGTTAATGTGAGAGAGATTAAACTCCCCACAATTTTCATGTATGTTAACGGGTCAGACAACTCCTTTCCTTCATCAGCTCTTATCTTGACATTGGGCACATAGGTGTTAACGATGGCTTGCAATCATTCATTTCAAACTTGTACAACAATTCACTAGCATACTTGGTTTGATGCAGAATTATATGATCACCTGCATATTTTAACTGCATCCTCAAGAAATGATTCAAACGGCCAAGATCCTTCATTTTGAACCGAACACTTAGATTGGCCTTAAGTTGATCAATCTCTTCTTCAATATCTCCCGTGATGATTAAGTCATCCACATAGACAAGGACTACAACGACTCGTTTACCAACCTGCTTAATAAAAAGACTAGCATCGGAATTAGTTAACGTAAAGCCATTTTGTTCAAGGAACTCACCAATTTTACCGAACCAAGCTCGTGGTGATTGCTTTAGCCCATAAATAGCTTTCTTTAATTTGCACACGTACTCCAGGTGATCTTGGCTTTCAAACCCCAATGGTTGAGACATATAAATAACATGATCGAGATCCCCGTATAAGAATGCATTGGTTACGTCCATCTACCACATCCTCCACTTCTTACATATTGCAATTGCTACTAATACCCGAATAGTTGTTTACTTTTCCATGGGGCTGAATGTATCTTCATAATCCAACCCATATTGTTGAGTAAACCCCCGTGCAACCAAACGTGCCTTAAACCTTTCTACTGACCCGTCGACTCGTCTCTTCAGTTTGTAAACCCACTTACAAGAGACAAAAGTTGCATCCTTGGGTCGAGGCACCAACTCCCATGTTTGGTTCTTTAGAAGAGCTGACATCTCTTCTTTCATGGCCAAATACCATTCTGCTTTGCTACGAGCTTCTTCAAACGTCTCGGGTTCAAGTAACATGTCTTCAAGAGTTGCAACATTAGCATTAACATATCTTGGGTTATGTTTCCGTTCCCGCTCGGACCGCCTCAAAATGGGTTCTTGTTGACCACTTTCTTCAACCGTAGGGGTCTCATCTTCAACTTGAACTGTGTCTTGCTCATCTGTAGTTGGTAACGTGAGTTTCAACCGTGAGAGTTCAAGATCATCCTTGAGTTGTTGTGCATCGGGAAGGACTTCACTATCACCAGACCACCAGGAAGATTTCTCATCAAAAACCACATTTCTAGACACGTACAAATTCCCGTTATTTGGGTCGCAACATCGCCACCCCTTTATTTCAGCATCATAACCCACGAATACACATCGAACATCCCATTTTTCCATGTTGTGTTGTGTCGTAGATGACCCGGTACGAACACGTAACACACGCATCCAAACACCCGAAAATAGCTAACATTTAGCTTTGTTCCGGTCAGCTTTTCGAGTGGTGATGTGTAACCCAAGGCTTGAGATGGAATGCAATTGATGATATACACTGCCGTGCGCATAGCTTCAGCCCAAAACCGGCCAGGTAGGTTCTTGTCGTGGGTCATGCTTCTTGTCACTTCACCTAAATGTCGATTCTTATGCTCGGAAACTCCATTTTGCTGCGGAGTATTCAGACATGTTAACTGTCGCCGGATTCGTTTATGTTTCAGATAGTCGCTAAAGTCGGTGGCAAGGTATTCACCCCCATTGTCTGATCTCAAACACCGAACATTCTTACCTGTTATCAATTCCGCCTCCACTTCGAAATCTTCGAACTTTGCAAATACTTCGGACTTCTCCTTCTTGAAATAAACCCAGGTATAGCGCGAAAAATCATCAATAAAAGTCACCATATACTTCATACCTTGAATCGAAGGTTGCTTTACCGGTCCAAATACATCAGAGTGCACCAAGTCAAGCCCTTCTTTTGCTTTGAAATATGATTTCGAATATGGTAATTGTGACGCCTTGCCAAACTGACAACCGAGACATACAATTTCTTTATTGACCTGCACGTGCACCTTTGGAAGCCCATTTACTAGACACTTTTGAATCATCAGGTCCAATTTGTCATTCCCCACATGGCCCAATTGTTGGTGCCACATATCAACGCTGTTGTTTCCTTTTGCTCGATCAACATATGCCGACTCAGCAGTCGGCACATAGACAGTATCATTCTTGTGACCTTGAAGAATCGGTATTGAAGGAGTTTCGAATTCCTTGTAAATCTTCACATCCTTGGGCCCAAACACCACATAATGCCCACTCTCTGTTATTTGCGGAACAGAAAGCAGATTCTTTTTCATCCCTGAAACATGATACACATCATTTAGGGTTAACCCATGTTTTCAATCTCCTACGGGAAAAGTCACATCGCCTATGTGATCGATCGAATGCTTGGAATTATTTGCTAGAACCACCACCCGACTTCCTCCATATTTAGTTGAATTGCTTAGCTTAGACTTGTCACCGGTCATATGATTCGAACAAAACCCTAATCGACGATCCAGTCATCCAAGCGATTATCTCGTCGTTCAGTAGAGGCTGTAAATGCGAATATCTCTTCTGCTTGGGAGACAAACGCCTCGGCGTCCCAGCCTTCTTCATTCTGTGTCGTAGCCGCATTACTTTCTTCAACCGGTTCATACCTGCAATTCTTTGCACTGTAGCCACGCCTTCCACAGTTGTAGCATTTAAACGGGAATTTTTTCTTGAACGATCGAGGGTTTCTATCATTACTACTTTCCTTCTTCTCAGAATCCCATTTCTTTTTGTCGTGTTGATCCTGAAATTTGTTTCGGTCATTAGATCGGCTGGAACCTTGGCTGCTTCGAAACCGTCCCTTCCCTTTACCCATGTACAAGGCTTCTGCCTCTGATTTGGAAGGTGACTCGGTAGACAAACTACCCATTTGTTTGGCTGGAGCCTCTTGGCTAGCCGACAAATTTTCGAACTCACCGAGTGAAGGTTGTGTTGGCCAACCTTGAATCGCAGCCACGGAACTCCTGAACTCAGCCTTCAACCCGTGAATTATAATACGTTTCATGCGAGATTCTCCTATTTTGGCTTGCGGATCAAGTTCACCGATTTCTCTACACAAAGTCTTCACTTTGTGGAAGTATTGTGAGATTGAAAGCTTCTGTTGGTTCACCGATAGCAACTCATTCTCAAGTAATTGCAGTTTTGGATCGTTCTTTTTGGAAAACAAAACCGCAAGAACATCACATGCCTCCTTCGGGTTTGAAGAGTCACGTATGTGTTCGAGTATCTCGTCTTCTATAGTTGTCTTCAAAAGTCAAAACAAACATAACCTTTCGTGTCTTGATCTTCCATTTCCATAGAACCCCTTGAGCGTCTTCTTCCGGTTGTGTTGTCTTAGACCCATTTACAACCTTTCACAAGTCTTGTCCCTGCAAATACGAGCTTATGCAGGTTGCCCACGTGTTGTAATTTTGATGGTTGAGTTTCTTCACACCGCCTACTAACTAAAGATCGGTCATCGTGGTTCTGATACCCCTTGTTGAATTTCATGAAATGGTGATCACGAACTCACGTACAAGAATTATAATTTGCAGAAAGTAAACACACAGGGAAATTGCTCTCAAATGATTCGAGCTTTTTTTGATTAACCACTGAATAATAAATAGGTCAACATACATGCAACGTTCATACGAAAACAACCACTAAAAATGGAGAAAAAGAAGGACCCACTAACCAACTAACCTATGACTTATTCCTTCTAAATTTACTTCATACTAAAAAGAAACAACTAAACATAAAACATAATTAAATAATAAAAATAACTTCATGCACTCATGCATACGTAACAGGTCAAGTAGGAAATGACACTTTTCAACAAAAAGGTCTATAATTTGGGCTACCTCAAGGGTGCGTTGCTATCACTTGGTACTATAACAGGTGCGTTGCTATTAATCGTTGGTGCCACATATCAACGCTGTTGTTTCCGACTGATTATGTCTTGATGATTGTTCAAACGGCTCAGTGGTTTCCTCGGTAGCAAAAGGTTTTAACCTTACTTATTCTACTCCTCATAAAGTATTAGGTGTAAGTGTTGAATTTCAAGAAATGGTGAACACGAACTCACGTACAAGAATTATAATTTGCAGAAAGTAAACACACAGGGAAATTGCTCTCAAATGATTCGAGCTTTTTTTGATTAACCACTGAATAATAAATAGGTCAACATACATGCAACGTTCATACGAAAACAACCACTAAAAATGGAGAAAAAGAAGGACCCACTAACCAACTAACCTATGACTTATTCCTTCTAAATTTACTTCATACTAAAAAGAAACAACTAAACATAAAACATAATTAAATAATAAAAATAACTTCATGCACTCATGCATACGTAACAGGTCAAGTAGGAAATGACACTTTTCAACAAAAAGGTCTATAATTTGGGATACCTCAAGGGTGCGTTGCTATCACTTGGTACTATAACAAGCGCGATCCAGATTCGGATATCCAAACCTCGGATAGTGAATCCGAACCTCGAATATGTAAATGGATATCCGAATGCCCAAATACCAACCAAAAAAATAGTCGTTTGCCAATAAATTCAATCTGAAATTACAGATGATAAATAGCCAAATGCTCAAATACCCAAAAAAAAAAAGTCTCAAAACAAAACAAAACAAAACAAATTGGAATATCCGTACATTCAAAATAGTTTTTCACATCTAAAATGCACACACACTCGATCTAAACCAGAAACCCGACGATACACGTTAAAATCCACATACAAGCTTTAAATACATTAAAAGAAACTGAAAAATAATGAAAACATTATTTTTACAGTAGATATACGTATAAGAATGTTTTTTTTGTAAGAAATGTATTTTAAAAGTATTTTTGTAGCCTAACTATAAGTTTAAACTTAACACATATGCGTTAGAAACCTGAAACAGTCACAGACCCTTTTATTTCAGATCTTAGTATTCCTAAAATACTTATTAACATAAAACATCATAAAAATAGGCTATAAAGTGTTATAAGTAGGGGTGTAAACGAGCCAAGCCGCTCGCGAGCTACTCGAGATCGGCTCATTAAAAACTCGAAACGAGCCGAGCTTAAACGAGCTCGAGCCTAAGAATAAGCTTGTTTAATAAACGAGCCCGAGCCCGAGCTTCACTTATCTCAAGCCGGCTCGCGAGCCTTAATGAGCCTTTTATTTATATAATGTTTTTAATATATTTAATATATATTTATAAAATAATAATAATAATTAGTATATATAAAATTAAGATAAATATAATTAAATAATATGTATTATGTTATATATAAAAACTATAATAAAATTTATATAAAAATAATTATAAATATATATAAATTAATTAATATATAATAAACGAGCCGAGCTCGAGCTTATAAAACTACCAACGAGCCGAGCCCGAGCTTCAAAATTAGAGCTCGAATCGAGCCGAGCTCGAGCTCAAGCTCACGGTAAGTTAAACGAGCCGAGCTCGAGCCTAGTCAAGCTCGGGCTCGGCTCGGCTCGTTTACACCCCTAGTTATAAGTATTAATATTACGATAGATATAATATTTAACGTTTAATTAACCGTTTAAGAACCCATTTAACTTAATAAATCCATAAATAAAAGTAAAATACATGAAAATACAAAATATAATATTTTCCAATAACATATATCATAAAAAAGGTATTTTATTAATTAAAAGTAATTTATTTGGTTATTTAAGTTATTAAAATGATTTAATTATTATTAAATGCAATTAAAGTGTATAAATCGGTATTTTAATCAATAAAATATAAATATAAGTTTTGATACTATTTTAGAACTCAAATAAGTCATAGACTAAATTATGAAATGGATCATTTAAAACTTTTACTTTTACTCACTGTCATTTATTTGAAGAGTTCTCTAATTTCTTGTCCTTTTGACTAACTGGAGTTAAATATTTCTGTTAAGTCAAGGGCATTTTTGTCTTTTAGTCATAAAGGACAATTCTTGTAATGTAAAGTTTACTTTATTTTTTCTTTTATTTCTTTTTATTTATTCTTCATTTATTCTTTTTATCACTTTTATTTTATAAATTATATTTAAAATTTCATTAATTAATTAACTAACTTATTTATTTTATAAAGATATATATTTTTTTATTTATTTTCGTTTATTTGAATAAGTAATATACTTTTCTCACTTTTATTTTAAAGGTTTCTTTAAAGTTTTATTATTAATTAAACAACTTATTTGTTTTATAAAAATAGTTTTTTTTTATATTTTTATAATTTATTTATTTTCTTTTTTTTATTAAGCAATTTACTTTTATCATTTTATAATTATTATATTACTTTATACTATTTTTTATACATTAGAGAGTTAGTAGGAGTTTAAAGTTTATTTTGTAATTATACACTCAACCTTGAGACCTTATTTTCAATCGAGTACTTGTTTGTTCATAGCCTATTTTTAACCCAACAGGTTTTAACTAAGAAATTTGTTAATTAGTGAAAAAGGGTAAACTAGTTTGATATAAATGTATTATGTGTATTGGTTAGAATATAAAAGTCCCAAGTTAAAGAGTGAACCAAACGGGTGAAGCGTTGGTTTTCGGTTATCAAGATCGGGCATTGGGGCCATTCAAACCAGCTCTAACATTTCTAGGATTTTACATAAAACTGTGACATAAAAGAAATCCATTAAAAGGGGTTCTAGAGACAACCCTGTGATGGTTAAGTCGGTATTCGTAGACTTGTAAATAAACTGAACAAGTACAAACTGAATATCAGGGCCGATTCAACATATTTTGTGGCTTAAAGCGAACGTTGAAATTGCGGCCTTCTGTGAAAGTTTTATAAATATATAAAAAAAATTTAAAATGTAATTTAATGAAGCGTCAAAGCGTATAATGTTGACATAAAAGTTGTGAAATTATAATTTCTATCTGAAAACACAAAAGTTGATAATACAAATTAAAGTAGTTTTTAAATTTTTGGGCCCTTCAAATTTGGGGGCCTAAAGTGGTTGCTTTAGTTGCTTGTACTGTAGAGCCACCCTTGCTAAACATATTCGCTTTGTTCGTTTAACATTAACCAAACAAACGATCGAATATGAACAAATAATAAAATTTTAAAGAAACGAAAATAAAGGAAATTAAATAAAAAATATATATCTTTATAAAATAAATAAGTTGGTTAATTAATTAATAAAAATTCAAGATTGAGTGTATGATTACAAAATAAACTTTAAACTTTTACTAACTCTCTAATATATAATAAATAGTATAAAAAATATAATAATTATAAAATGATAAAATTAAATAGCTTAATAAAAAAGAAAATAAATAAATTATAAAAATATAAAAAAAAATCTAATTTTATAAAACAAATAAGTTTTTTAATTAATTAATAAAATTTTAAAGAAATTTTTAAAATAAAAGTGAGAAAAGTATATTACTTATTCAAATAAACGAAAATAAATAAATAAAATAAAAAATATATATCTTTATAAAATAAATAAGTTGGTTAATTAATTAATAAAATTTTAAATAAAATCTATAAAATAAAAGTGATAAAAAGAATAAATGAAGAATAAAAGAAAAAGAAAGAAAAGAAAAAAATAAAGTAAATTTTACATTATAAGAATTGCCTTTTAGGGATAAAAGACAATAATGCCCTTGACTTAACATAAACATTTAACTCCAGTTAGTCAAAAGTACAAGAAATAAGAGAACTTTTCAAATAAAGGATAGTGAGTGAAAATAAAAGTTTTAAATGAGCAATTCCATAATTTGGAAAACATAAAGGACAAAACTTGTAATTTAGTCTAAGTCATATAATATTTTATAGAGTAAACTGTAGTTTTCGTCCCTGAGGTTTGAACACATTCGATCCCCGGTGTTTGATGTTTTAATAATTTGCGTCCTTGATCCTTAACCCCGTTAACTTTTCTGTTAGTTTTTTTTGTGAAATTACTGATATACCTTTAACTCCATCTTCTTCATCAGACCACCCACCACCACCACCAACCCATCACCACCACCAATCTGGTTGTTTGGGGCTCGCTAGAGTCACCAAAAAACGTGAAAAGTTTCTGGTCACCGGATCTGTAGCCGGAATGTCAGGTTTTTCCAGAACCCAAGTCGTTGCTACTAGCCCATCGGAATGTCGAATCCACTGAGATTCGGACCCGAATCACAGCTTCATAGTGGTCGTCGAAAAGACGAGCATCTCATCTCCAGTCGTTGTTTCTTGAGGCAGTAACCACCGTCACCTTCACCCCTACACATCGCCGCCACCGCCGTCGTCTTGATGTGAATGGTCTAAGGAACGATGGGGAAGTTGTTTAATATTTTTTTTATTTTAAATTTTCAGGTGAATTTGTAATTTTATTTGTTATAAAGACTTTTACATTTGCTTAATAAATTTTAACTATGGTATTAATATATTTTATTTTTAAATGGGTCAAAGTTTTTTGTTATTACTTTGTCTAAGTAATACAAACAATCCAAGAGAATATTTGGATGGAGTTAGTGGCTGGATTTTAATTTATACGAAAATGAAACTATTTAACTAAAAAAGTTAAATTTAAACTTTTGAATTAAAATGGTTATTTGAGTCAAACCATAGGAACTAAAACCGTATTTAACTTTATAAAATACTTAATATTTTAATACTAATATACTTAAAAGTAAATTATAAAAGTGATTAATATTATTGTGTATACATCTAATCTATTTGTATTAAGTATCTGAAATAAAAGATAACATTTAATAATAAAAGTCTAATATTTCTATCTAAAGAATACTTTATCCAATGATAATACTTAGGTATATAATAATACTACTAACACTACAAATATTACCGTTGATAAAAATATGGTTCTTAATAATAACTAGATTTTTTTCACCCGCACTTTGTTGCGGGAGTCTGGTCGTTATCGGGGTCGGCTCATTTGGGTGGATAAAACTTATTTCGAAATGCAGACTCGCTATAGCGTACGAAAAAAAAACCTTCAAATTTTAACATAACTCCGTTTTTAGAAACAATTATACTTGAACGTTGGCAAAAAAAAAAAAAACCGCGCATTCTATTTAAAAAAAATAAACGAACGAAAGTTAGCACAGGAAAACGAAATTAATAGAAAATTAAACGGGTTAAAAACGTATATTATATATACTATGAGGGGTTAAAACGATTCCCCTCGCAACACGGCGGGGACATTATGAAATTTGGTTCGGCTCGTTTGTGGGGCTAAAACTTACGTACATTCGCTATAGCGTACGGAAAAAAATACCCGCTTTGGAATAAAACTCCGTTTTTAATAAAATTTATATCAGAACGTTGACAAAATAAAACTAAATGAAGTTGCGCTTTCCGTTTTTAATGAAAAAGTAAAGAACGAAAGTTATAACAGAGAAACAAAGATATTAGAAAAATAGACGGGTTAAAAATGTATATTATATATAGTATGAGGGTTGAAAAAACAATAAATAAAATAATAATAAGTTACTATTCACGTAAGTTGCTTTTTAAACTTACTTAGTAATAATAAGAAGAATTAATTACACGGATGGCCCATGTGGTTTACCCTGATTTCACTTTTGACCCCTAGGAATGAGAAACTACAAGTTTGACCTAATAGTTTGCACGATTATAACAGAGATGACCCCTGAGTTGGATGTCTGTTAAATATTCTATTAAATTTATAAAAAATTACCAAAACACCCATGTCAGATAAAACAAAAGTGTCAAATCCTTTGAACCTCATTCCCCACTGTCACTCAAGAACTTAATTTTGACTCCTAAAAAATCAACTGGTCTTAAATCCATCTCAATCCCTATAAATCCGGAGTTTAAATCCTTCCAAACTCGTGCTAATCCTATCGTGAACCAATGGAAACTAGAAATTAGTTAACATAAATGGCCCCTGCGATGATGGCATGCCGGAGATGGAGGGTGGTGGTCGGTGGTGGTTAGAAGGTGACGCCTGGATCTCGGAAACCGAACGCATCCACCACAGCGATCTCCATTCACTGAGACGAGTTATTGATCGAGCTCCATTCCGTGGCCGGTGTTGGTTACAACGGTATCCATTCCCTGAACGCAGGGGGCGCAGCGGTCTTCATTCACTGTTGGGTGTAATTGGATATGGGTTTTTCGTAATTTTGATGTTTTTGAGGCCTAAAGCCATTGGGATTTGATGGGTGGCGATTTTTCTTGCTGAAACAGCTGCCCATTGTTGCAGATCAAGAAAAAGATTCAAAAGGGGGTTAATTTAAGAACGAAAAGAAGGTAATGTAAACATTGAAAAATTATGATAAACCCATGATCAAGAATGGGTAAATATTGGATTTTTATTGAGAAATCTGACAACTTTGGTAGGGTTTAAGAAAACCGAAAAGGGATTTGGGCTGGTTACAGCGGCACACTTAAAAGCGCCATCAATCAAGCTCCATGGTTAGGGCGGTCGATGCCGGTGACGTTGGGTAGGGGATATGAGGCGGCGGAAGCTGGTGGAGGATAAGGCATGTTAGGGTTTGTTGTAATTGGTGGTGGGGAAGAAAGCTTATGGTTGCTGGCTCTGGTTTCCAAGGGAAGAAGAAGGGATATGAACAGAAGAAAGAACTCACTGATAAGGCATCAAATTTTTTTTATTTTATTAAATGTAAGGGGTATTTTAGATAATTTACACCTATTTAACGGTCAAAATTAACAGACATCCAACTCATGGGCCATCTCTGTTACAATCGTGCAAACTATTGGGCCAAACTTGTAGTTTCTCATTCCTAGGGGCCAAAAGTGAAATCAGGGTAAACCACATGGGTCATCCGTGTAATTAATTCTAAAAAGAATGAATTATAAATTTTGTCTTTTATCTTTACCAAAATTATAGAATAGATCATTTAAAGTTCTAACCTTCATTTATTGTTCATTATTTGAAAAGTTTACCTGTTTTTTGTCTTTTAATTTAACGGACGTTATGTTTTTCAGTTAAGTCACCTCATATGCACTGTACATGAGGGCATTAAGTCTTTTTACCTCTAAAGAACAATTCTTGTAATTTAATTAGGTTTTACAATTTTAATAAATTATTTTATTTATTAAATTAAAACTAATATATATATATATATATATATATATATATATATATATATATATATATATATATATATATATATATATATAAACCTAAATCCTTAAAAGATCTTAATCCGCACCAACACCACCGGTCATCTTCCTCCTCACACCAAATCCAGCACCGGCACCACCGGATCGACACCACAGTACCAACACCACCGGTCATCTTCCTCCTCACTCCAAATATTGGCGGGTCCAAGGGGCAGAGCCTAAGGCCCCAAACCCGGCACCCTACAGTTGGTTCTCATAACTGATTAAACTCTTTAAAAACATCTAACTACGTTTAAATAAAAAGCGGAAGTCTTTCTCAAAATAATTTTATCTTTTAAACTCGTTAACTTTCATAACGTTATCTGACGAATACATACGCATCAACCCGAGTAGCCCCGCTTCCAAGCCAAGATACCTCGTCCAACTGACTTTCCTGCAAAACAATCTAACGTACATACAAAGTCAGCTACGCTAGGTGAGTTATAATAGTTTAATTTAAACAACATCCAAATCATCTCTTTATATAATTATTTCCATTCAAGACCCTCTGGTCCTTAGAAAACAATTGTACAGATTTTCATCATATAAATAACCCCCGTTATCTTATACACTGATAACTTACAATTTACCATATATTAACCATACGTTGGTTAACTCGACCAACCTCTAGACACCGACTTACCAGTCCTAACCAGGACTTTCATAACTCGACTGGCTTAACAGTTGCACACAATGTACTCTTCCCGACACAACGGTCAATCTAACTCGACACATCACATTGATTCCACCTATTTATCACATCAATATCATCTCATACACAATTAATATTACTCATCACTTGCATGCAATTTAACACATATAAATGCACACAAACACATACCTCATCACCGCACCATCACCAGGGTTATCCCCATCGTGATACTCGTCCTAAGCTCAGCTCCACCCTTGTTACAGGGCCCTGGCGCTAAACATAGAGACACACTCGTCATCTATGATGACTACCTAGCCACCACACAGTGACTATATCATCTACCATACGGTGATTGACACATCACACGTATAATGATGACCCCGAAGGACTCCGTCCTCCACATCACTATTAGTCGTATACACGAAAAACAATGCAAGCATACAAAGCAACACATATATACACATGACACTACCTTGACATGTACTACGACTCACCACCATTTATGGATCACTTACGTGTGTAATCCAACGCTTACTTAGACGTGTCCTCATAACGTCTAGACACCTTACCCAACTCTTTCCGAATAGGAAGTTATACGACACACAAACACCATACTGACTTCTAGCCCATACATACTATGGACATCACATAGACTAATGAAAACAGGATACCTGTCGTGTCACGAGGACAACGACACAATACACACGACATCAAGCACACGGCGCTTGACAACATACTAGCACCTACTTGACTCGTTAATGAACCACGTACGGGTTCCCCTGCTAAGTCTCCTTATATAACCATCACAGGTTTAACTAAATTCCCGTCTCATCCCGACTAACTCATAAGATGACACGCAGATCATCACACTCTTGTACACCCATCCTAAGGCCGCACAACAACCCTTAGCTTCATTATTACATAATGATCTCATAAAAAAACTTCATGTTTAAATCATAACTCATAATACGTTCGTTTAATAAAACATGTGAGTATGTACGATAGCCCCAGAAAAGTAAAACGTTTAAAGAGGGGGATTAGAAACTCACCTTTGCTCGATATACTTCAATCTCTAGAACCTGCTAACTTCTCGTACTCGCCCTTCAACCTTGCACCTAAAATACACAAAACTCACGAGTCAATACGTGACTCAATGCTCATATCTCGCTCACTAAGATAGAACTTCAACGTGCATGGCTCCCCTTGTGCATGCATGTTACTATGCACGATTCGCATGCACTACGTAGACATCCGTCTACGTCTCCGAGGTTCCAAAGCTTCTCGTACGTCTCCTCGAGTCATTGTACACGCGAGTTAACCCTTCCAGCATCTCGGTACTCATAACCGGCTATTACCAAGTACAAACGAACCCAAACCAACCCTCCCCCGGGTTCCCTACGGCTTCGAGCAACCCCCGCCGCCCGTTTACCCCCGTGAACAGCCCTTGCATGGCCGCCATGGTCCCCCGACGTCCTCTCGATGACACAACAGAAACCCGACAGGGCCATCCAGCCTTCCCTTCCGCGTCTCCGATTGGGAATCACGCCGGCACAGCCACCGTTGTGCCTCCCCCTCACGTCGGTCGTGAGCTTCACGCTCCGTTCCTACGTCGTTCCCATCTCACCGGACACCACAGCCATTCGAAGCTGTCATCGGCCTTTCGGCCTCACGGATTGCTTCCACCTGCACTCGTGATCACCGCCACAGTCGGCCACCCCTTCCCTTTCCTCCTCCGTCGCTCACCTTGCCCATAGACCCAAACCCTAATTGGGTTTTCATGCAAAACGGATATGAGAAACAAAGAAGTGGGATTAGAGTGTTACCTTAAGCTAATGAAGTCCCCATAGCTAGTCGTCGCTGGAGAACCGCCGCGAACCACTACCGTCACCTTCCTCCTTGCCGGTTCTCCCTCTTTCCCGTCCCCCGCGACTCTGCCGTCGTACACACCTAGGGTCCGAATGACCCTAGGGTTTGAGTTTAACTTGCTTTTAAACCTTTAGGGTTTACGCTCAAGTCCCCGTTTTTTTTCCTTTTTCGCTCGTTATCGACCCCAACCGTTCTCATTGTGGCTAACCGTCCCTTTTAGTTTCTAGAATAGGGTTTTTACGTGAGACCCCATCCACCATCACATGTATAAACAATCTAAGTCACCCACTAACCCGAATAATAAACGGGTAGATTTTCGGGATGTTACAGTGTTAAAGTTAGTCATCCAGACTAACTTGTTAAGAGGATTGAAAGATTCACAATGGGTTTTGTAAATCATGTCTTATCCTTATATTTTAAGGTAAATTTAAAAAACTTTCCAAAGTACCCACCCCACCCCATTCTTTATATTTTTCCTTATACTTAAATTATAAAGATAATACATATGGATTGAATTGCAATTTATTATATTTACCAACTCAATATTCGTCAATTATAATTCTTTTGTAAGTGGAAAAGAGAGAAAAAATAATAAAAAAATGATTAAAAAATATTATTTAATTGAATAGAGATAAATACAAGGAATCGGATGTGGAGTTTTTTTAACCTTTTAATTGATAAGGTAAATGCGTTTTTCAGTTAAATTATATGAATGATGATAAAGAACCGACTGTGAATGCTCTGATCCAGAGTACACTTGTTCTCCAGGAGTAGATTTGTTACTCCAGAGAAGATTTACTCATCCGGAGTAGATTTGATCACCCGGTGTAAAATGAAACAACAGTTACTTTCCAAACGATTGACGGTTGTTACGGTTATTAGCTAATCGTCATAACGTTTCACCCCTATATGTTCGAGTCTTTTGGTCAGTATCACACACACGAAAATCCTAACAAATTTACAGGTTCGTTCTTGAAAATCTGTGGTTCTTATCCGACTGAATTATGTGTATATCACGGAAATAATTCAATCTAAAAGCGATTTATTACATGATTATAAGAGAATTCAAGCATTTACAAATGCATGAATAACCTATAATTCCTACAAGGCACCCAAGAACAATTGAGGATCGGGTCGGGCAAACCATTTATCTTATGTATAACAAACATAATATGGGAACGTTGATGGTTGTTCAATCTGTTATGTAAGATGTCATTTTCACTATAAGAAAATGTCATCACCCGTGACATTATTTTGATAAAACGTGAGACCAAACTCTAATAAATCTGTTTAAATAAATAAAAATAAATCGAAAAATTTAGGACGTTACATTTTATTAGATTGTCAGAGTATTTCTTATTATCTTTGTATCGTTACATTTGATTAGATTGTCAGAGTATGTCTTATTATCTTTGTATCGTAAAACGTAACTAGAGGTTTAGAGGCCGCATGACGGGAAGTTTTAAACGATACCAAATACTTAAGCACGTGTTTGAGAGACCAAAGGTATAAAATAACAAAACACGTGTTTGAAAAACATAAGTAATACGAAAAGTACAAAATAAAGTAAACCCACAATTATCGTAAGTAAACATCTTCAATGAAGCTCTACTCAACCATGTCAACCCAATTCTGATTTGTTTTTAATAGGGAGAAAAAAGGAATAAAATGGACATTTGACCAAAAAAGTTATCTAAAATGAACATGTTTATTTAGCCGTTTGAATCATGGACATTCTTCACAATAGCCAGCTAAACCGGCTAAGCTTAGCCTGCATAAATTTCCATGTCCACGTTCCTTTTTACAGAGTACGGACCAATGGGAGATTGACACGTGATCGGCTATAGTCTGCTATTAGCCGGATATAGCCGTCTAATCCAATTAGCCGGATATAGCCGTCTAATCCAATTAGCCGGCTATAGCCGTCTAATAGCTGGCTTAGCCGATGCTTTTTTCTGAAATGTTGTTTGACAGGCTAAGCATTTGGTTTTTGCTCATTATTTAATTATCCACATATCTCATAATTTCAAGCCGATTATTTAATTATTATTAGAGAAAAAATACAATACGTTAATACAATACATAATTACTAATTAGTTTTAACCAAAAGATTAAAATATAATTAGTACATCACCAAACGATTAGTCCGAGTCTTCGGAGTAATCAGAGTCATCTGAACCCATGTAACCGTCGCATTCACAACGTTGTTGATGTCGAAATCGCCTTAAATTGTATTTAAACAACCAATCCTCACAAAAATCATCTAGCCATAACCAAATGTTTAGCCGGAAAAAACCAAATGTTTAGCCGGCTATAACCAAATGCTTAGCCGGCTATAACCAAATGCTTAGCCGGCCAAAACCAAATGCTTAGCCGGCCAAACATCATTTCAGAAAAAGCGCCGGCTAAGCTGGCTAATTGGATTAGACGGCTATAGCCGGCTTGTAGCAGGCTATAGCCAGCCACGTGTCAATCTTCCATTGGTCCGTACTCTGTAAAAAAGAATGTGGGCACGAAAATTTATGCAGGCTAAGCTTAGCCGGTTTAGCCAACTATTGTGAAGAAATGTCTATGATTCCAACGGCTAAATAAACATGTCCATTTTGAATAACTTTTTTGGTTAAATGTCCATTTTAGTATTTTGCTTGAGAAAAAAATGATATTTATGAAGTCATTATTTGGTAAAAGACAAAATAGTTATTGTAGCTAATAAAGTTTCATTTTAAAAGAGTTTATAATAGATTTCAACATGTGTTTTAAGAGAACCACCAATTTGACGACATGAACTTACGTTGTGTGTTATTGATTCCTTTTTAAATATAGAAGTTAAAGAAACTGAAAAAATTTGTGTTTCTGGATTTTTAAATGGAAGGAAGTGAAAAAGAAAATAAGATTTTTAATAATCTTTCCCCCTAATATTTTTCTTCAAAACAGCGGCACAGCCAGAAATTTTTCCCAATGGAGTCGCTTTTTTTTCGATGCTCAAATTTCTAAGTTCCCCACTATGATATTTTTGGGTTGGTTCGTGTCGGGTCGGTCACATAATAAGATATGACACGATAATGAAAAGACATCGTCATCAAATTTTTTTATAAAAATACAATGTTATTAGAAATAAATAAATAAACATTAGATCTTATATGTCTCATATGATAGGAGTATAACTTGACTACATCTCACCCTCCCCAGACCCTACAAATAGTTTTGCTATCGGTGGGATTTTTTTGCTGGGTATAGTTGTAAAGTTATAAAGTGTTCTCTATGAGTTTTCATTATTTGAAAACGATCCATTAAACAAGAATCAATAATAAAGATTAAGCATTCAATAACCTAATATTTCAAATTTGGAATAAAAAAATTGAAAACTAACATTGTTTTTGTTTGGATTGAAATCGTCTTTATGTGTGTTATTTTCTTTCTCATTCCTTTCGTTTCTCTCCTTAATTCCATTTTACTCATTTTCTTTCATTTATTAAACTCAGAACACATCGTTAAGTTGGATTCATTTCGTTAAAGCTAAAAGGTAGGACCTTTTTTCATAATTTTTTTTTTGAATATACTTCGTTTCTCAAAAGGTTAAATTTGTTTTTCAAATCATTTTATGATAATATAAACTGTACAGTGACTAAATTAGGCTACGTTTACTGTATAATGTTAAGGTGGTTTATAAAGTTATCCCTTTTAATTATATTAAATAAATTATACTTTCATTTCCTATTTTGCAGATGACACGTCATATATTCTAAGTTTGAAGCAATACGACTCTGATTTTTGTAACAACGATTAAAAAATTACAATCAAATGAAAATTATAATGAATAAAAAAAATTAAAAAAAGTTTATTATCAGTAGAAACAAAAAAACTTCAAATTTAATAATAACTAGAAAATTAGCCCCGCGCTCCGCGACGGCGAGAGGCGGACCTTAAACGGTTGAGGCGGTGCCATTAATATGGCTAAACACAAAAAGAAATGTGCTTAAATACATAAAAGAAACGTATAAAGTTACAACGACTCTGTTATGGAGATCGAAACATACATAAAAGATAGTTATATAACAAAACCAATGTTTTTCAGTTGGTGTTGGTCTCATTCTTCGCAGTACCAACACGTTACCGTTAGTCGATATAACCCACATCCAAACACTATTTTCTAGAGCCCGTTTTATTACAGCTGATTATCTGATTGGGTAACATGGTTTTGATTTCTTGATTTTTAGGTCTATAATTGGCTTTCTCAGAGTCCATCTGAGATGGAAGGATACATAAGACCTGGTTGTGTAGTTCTTTCAGTTTATTTATCCATGCCATCGTCTTCTTGGGATCAAGTGAGTAAATTATTGAATCAATATTCGTATGTCCCTCTACTGAGTATTTGCAATTTTTTTTTTTTATTTATTTATTTTTTTGTTGCAGCTTGAAGGAGACTTTCTTCAGTATATCAATTCTCTTTTACGAGATTCTGGCACCGATTTTTGGGGAAGTGGAAGGTTCTTAGCACATACTGAGAAGCAAGTAGCATCACATAAAGATGGTTAGTCACTTTTTTGGTCTTATCTTTAACTTATATGATAATTAATATATGTGCTTGCAAAATTCAAAAAAAAATAAATAAATAAATAAAAAATTGATATTGCTTTTGGATGGGTCATGTGAATTGGGTAACAAATCAAAAAGGTAAAATACCCTAATTGAATACGACTCCGTTTTTAACTAAATTTATACTGGGACGTCAAGAAAAAAATTAATTAACGAACGAAAGTTATAGAGAAAAATTAGATTATATATATTACAGGGGATAAACGCGAAACTTTAGAAACTTAAAGGGGTTAAAGTGACAATATACAAAGTTAAGGATCAAATTTGTTATTTTTTTAAGTTAAGAGGTGGGAGTAGTCGGTGGCAAAACTTTCATATGTTATACTATAATTTAAACAATATTAATTATATTTTCTTTTAAAGAGAAAAAAAAAGAATCTTTGAAACCGTGTGCATTTAAGAATCAAAGTCCATGTCACATGCTATCCACCGGTTTGTCTCAATGGTTTGATGGAATAAACAAAAAACCCAACATTGTGGCCTTGTGGTTATTTTATTGTTTTATTTCAGAAACAAAAATATTGATTAATTAAACAATATTAAAATGTTTATTTAAATCAGATTATTTGCTTTTTTAGGACTGAGAGAGTAAATTAACCCTCGAATTTGACTCAAAAGAGAAAAGTCATCGAAGCTAGTCAATTCAAAATTGTTCACTCGTTCAGAGAGTGAAAAGTCAAAACTTTTGGGCGTTGACCTCATCCAAAATCCAAATGGAGACAAAGTTCTTTAGTCATGAAAAAAAAACATGTGTTTACTTCATGGAAGTCGGAACGTATTCACTTAGCATAAGCTTCCCAGCCTTTTCAAAGTATAAAAGAACATTTGATAAAATAAATGTTTTATAAAGTTTAATATAAATATATTGGAGAGGTTTAAATAAAAAGCCTAACTTGTCTAAAAAGGTTAAAAATGATTATAAGTTTGACATGTAATTATTTTTTAAAAACAAGATTAAAGGGTATTTTGGTACTAAAAACTAACTCTTCCTCCTTTTTTTTTTTCCTTCACGTTTATAGAAAAATCAAACAAACCTATGTTGACCCATCATCTTTCCACTCCATCTTCCCTAGAATCTTGCTTTCTTCACATTCATGATTGTTCATAGCTTCTTCTCACTCTAACATGGGCGTCTTATCCCCAATACTTTGCTCGTCAATCTGGTTCTAGAACAAGCTCTGCCTCTGTTGAGACCCCTGCTGGTTCCCACTATTTCAACTAAAACTGGGATGATTCCTCCAACCTGAATTATGCGTATTCCCGAAAGAATCTGCTTCCGTTTGGGATTTCCCACAAACTCTACATGCTCCTGGAAGTCAACACTCCCTATAGTGCACTCAGCACTTGAATGGCCTCCTCTACTTATCTCACAAGTCTACGCACTCTTCACTTGTATGTCCTTCACAGCCTTGGCCAAGGCTTCGACCTGGGCGGCCAAAGCATTGTTAGCATCAACCTGGTGAACACCCCTCTGAGTGGAGGTAGTGCTCCTCGTACCAGGATACTGATAGCAACTCATGGCCAAATCCTCATACAAATCTATACACTCCTCAGGCGTCTTGTTGGTCATCGAAATTCCTCCTGCAGTAGTATCCAGCATACACTTCGTCGCGTGACTTACCCCGTCATAAAACTTCTCCACTAATGCCCAATCCTCAAACTCATGATGCATGTATTTATTTAACAGATCCTTAAAATGCTCCCAAGTCTCATAGAAAGTCTCCCCTCATCCCGCTTATAAGTGTGGATCATGTTCCTCAGACGAGCGGTCTTAGATGGAGGGAAGTACTTATTCGAGAATTTCTCTTGCATATCTGCCTAGGTGGTAATGGATCCCATAGGGAGGGACTCAAGCCACGTGCGGGCTTTATCAGTGAGAGAAAAAGGCAACAGCTGCAACAGGCATGCGTCCTCAGAGATACCATTAATCCGGAGGTACCAAAGATTCTCACTGTAGGTCCCTCGGGTGTGGCGGATCGTCACATGCAAGTGGGTCTACTAGTCGGACCGGGTGCGGAATGCCCGTGACTAGGTGGAGAGTCTTGCTAAACAAAGTAAACCAACAAGAGAAAACACTTTAAACGTTCTTTGTATTATAAACACTTGAAGGTAACAGAGAAAAGCACTGAATTTACAATCTGCGTATTTGCTATATTGTCTGCGTACTTAACTTCTGTCAACATATCCTACTTATACCTGACCTGATGCCTGCGCACTTAGCAAGTGCACAGGGCAAAATGCTCTTGCGTACTTAACAAGTACGCAAAGGTATTCTTGCATACTTGCTAAATACGCAGGAGCTTCCTCCTGCGCACATGTAAGTGCGCAAAGCACTTAGAAAGAAATGCAACATTCAATATGTAAAAGTAAATACAACTCGATAAACTAATACATAAAGACTCTTACATACAAAGACAATTACAGACATGAAAATACAAACTAAGACTCTATCCAGAGTGTTGTCACAGGAAAGTGCTTCAACAAACTCCCCCTTGACAACAGCTCGGGATCTTCATCGTCTTCAGTCTTCAATCTTCAGTCTTCACAGCTCTTGATCTTCAGCTTCCATCTTCTTCTTGTAATCAAGGTAGAACTTAATCACCTTGTCGTATTTAGAAGCAAGGAGCTTTGTCCACTCATCCGTGTAGACGCAGTAGCGTTCTGCTAGTACCTCCAGATCTTTCACAGAAAAGTTGATGAAGCAGACTTCATCAAAAATTCTGATAAGTTCCTTTGGCACTATGTTCCCGCTCTCTGAACGTCCTTTACCCATGATCACAGCCTCGCCCGTTTTTGGATCTACGTACCAGTACCACATGTCACCAAGAATATCCTGAGATAACGTGCTCAGGGGAATCTTAGTTTCATATCGCACTAGCTTGTATACCAATTTCTTTAAGTGCTTCTTAGTCACAGGATGTAAAGCGTACTTATCCTTGACTCTCTTGGGCACCTGAGGCTTGAACATTTCAAAGTTCCCAGATCTTGCTTCACGCTGCAGAACCACCCACAAACCCATCGCCACTGCGTGATTGGAATGACCCAGCAGCTCTCGGTTTGCTAGGTTCACCAGGTCGTATTTGGGCAAGGAGCTGAACGCTTCACTGGTGGGTTTCAAGTATTGAACCCCGCCAGATCTTTTGATGGCGAACAGCTGCTTGTCCTCCTCGAACCTTACAGCCAAGATCATCCCTGTTGCTCCGTGCTTGTCTATGATAGACGTCTTTTGCCACACAAGAGCTGGACCCTTTGATGAGGTAGAAGGCATGTCTGTATCTTTCGGTGCCTCTGGGTCCACAGGTTCAGGGTCAACTGGGGAGGCTTCAGTCGAGGCACTACATTACTAGCCTGCTCGACTGAACCTGTGTCGAGCGGAGCGTCGAAGGATGGAACTTCAAAGATCTCTCCATCTTCTAGCTTGTACTCTCCTTCCCCGTCACCCTTGGAAATCTCTATCACCACGTCTTCATCATCATCATTCCAGTCATCACCAGAGTCGATCTCTCCTTCTTCCAGATTAAAGAGAGCATCGATCTGTGCTTCCTTGGAATAGTCAGGCTCAAGATAAAGGATCTCATCATCAGATAAGTCCTTGAGCACATCGGCTGCTGACTTCCCTTTATCACCACCACCAGAGGTATCACCACCCTCTTGCTGAGTAGACTCCCCCTCAGCCATTGGAATAGTAGAGATGGGCACAATCGCCAAAGCTTGGTGCTCACCTCCACTAGGACCGGCTTCATGATCCTTGTCTTTATCGTCATCCTTAGTCAAGTCGACTGGATGACAAGGCTCAGCACCAGTGGATTTCTTTTCTTTCTCTTTCTCTTTCTCCTTCTCTATCTCTTTCTCCCCCTGAGCATCAAACTTCTTGGTCAGTTCTGCAACTAATTTGACCATCGTTTCGTGCTCTTTTCTTTGTAAATCAAGCCTTAGCTCAAGTGACGTTCTGTGGCCTAGAATCATTTCATTTGTCTTCATTAACAGCTCATTCTGTGCCATTACGTTCTTCAGTCGCTCATTAGTCCCCGTTCTCTGGCTATGTAGAATCCTAACTTCATCGGCCAGAGAATTAATCTGTGCTTGTTAAGCATCAGATTCCTCCTTTGACTTCTGAATAGTCTTCAGCAGTCCAGCAACTTGGGTTTCTAGCACATCGATCCTTGCCTCATTCGGATCAGGATGCCTAGACGATGACGCTTCAGCATTATGGATAGGGGAGGAGAAGATGGTACCAAAGTCAAACCCTTGTGAGAAATCTTCATAAGTGAAGGGTTGACTTGGAGGATCAATGGTGGGTGTTGGGATTTGGGATGAGATGATGGGAGTGGGTGTTATGGTAGGGGTGATGGTGACAGACTCCGTAAAAATTGGAGTAGTCACCGCCACCTGGACGGATGTAGTAGGGAGGGTCACCGTCACAGGAACCTCCTCTGTGACTGTCGTGACTGCCACGTCAGCTTGAATTTGTGGCCTTCTCCTCCTTCGGTGCAATTGCTGTTCTGGTGGGGTAGAGGCTGAATCTGGACTAGCAGCTGGAACTTGTACTTGCTGCACGGTCGGGACCTCTACTACCCTGGGGATAGCAACCTCTTGCCTATCTCCCCTGTTCTTATGAATTCGCTCTCGTCTCTGTCTTTGTAGAGCAGCGTTAGAGTCAGATGTTGGCTCATATTCGCCGCTCGAGCTAAGTCACTTTCTTTTGGAGGACAACGCAGGTAGGGTTACCTATGTCGATCTCCTGGGGTGTGCCTGTGATGGTGCGTCATCGGAATCAGAAGAATCTGATTCTGTTGCTTCTGAATCGGATTCCTCAGCACCACCATTACCACCTTCGTCGTCTCCATCCTCAGACGAATCATCATCACTATCATTCTCCTCGTCGTGTTGTTCCTGCTGTTCATCTGAATGTTCACTCAGTTCAGGTTCCGAGTCGTGGCTGTACCATCTCCAGTCTTCAGGTGCCACATATGTTTCATTTAGAAGGTGGCCAAAGAGTTCTGTGTGCACAGGGGTAGGTTCTACACTGCCTGGCTTCAGAAATTGAGCAAATACTCTTTTGTCCACCCGCTTGACTTGCAGTCTCTCCCCTATAGCAGGAAGGTTTGGCAACGTGTCATCAATAAAGAGTTGCACAAACCTAGGGTACAATAAGAATCTAAACTTCTCCGCTGTGTTGATCTGGTCATTGATTGCTTTGAAGATGTAGCGCGAGAAGTTGTAGCCCCTATTAAAAGACAAGCCCACCATGGCTGCTGCAAGGTCATGACCCATGGCATCTTTACCAACTTTCCTTGACGAGATGCACACGATCATGACGTGGGCGAAATACCGTCATTGGTCTAATACCCACATCTTTTTATAAGAAGCATAGTCCCTCACTCCGACGTATCCCATTCTTTGCCTCCAACAGCCATCCACAAAGTAGTCTGGATAGGCTGTCGGGTCGGTCACGAGGTCTCTGAACTGCAGGACCCTTCGTATAGTATCTTCAGAGAAGGCAATAGCCTGACCTGCAACGGTAGCCCTAATGACATTGGGGGATACCGTGCAGTCGTGCTCCGCCGTCTCCCAGAATTGTTCCAAGTAAGGTCTTGACACGGTCGGGTCAGCTGAGATAGCATAGCTGACTCTCGAGCGGTTCAAGAAGTCAACTATCTCCCTATATTGCAATGCTGCACCTTTCCATTCGGGTTGAGTGTTCGCTAACAAGTTGAATTCGTTAGTAAACGCCTGAGCCATAATCTGCAAAATCACACAGAAAGCACAATCAGAACAACACGTATCATTGGAAATGAATAAAAACGACTCAGTATAGCAGTTACTCTTTGAACTGAATTTCAGACTTAGGAATTTTTGCTAAGTGTTGGTCCTGCGTACTTAGCAAGTATGCAAGAGTTTGTTCTTGCGTACTTAACAAGTACGCATGAAGTGCTTCGTGCGTACTTGTTAAGTGCGCAGGAAACGCACTTGGCCAAAATTCCAGAAATTTCAACTGTCAATTAGAAGAGAGGCATTGTCGTGGATTATGGTCACCACAAGGTCGAAATACTTGATTAAGACCTATGGGACCACTATCCACCGCAATTAACCGCTAAACCCGTCAAATGTTTGACCTAGATGACGACCCAGTTGAACCAGTGGGCAATCGAGGGTCAAGGGCAAAATCAAACCATGTTAAGGACAAATTATGAGTCAATAGGTTTCGATTAGTGATTATTAACAAGTTTTGGGTCTTAATTTGCATTTAGAACACCAAAATAGGTCAATAATTTCACACTCAAACCGTCGATGAATCGGTCGAAAACATGTGATTTAGTGGATGATACGGACCGAGATTCTCACCACGTAAATGTTAGATGATGATTAAACAATGAGCGGGACGAAGAATCCGGTTGGAACACTCGAAATTTTTGAGGAAAATGGTCGGAGGGAATATCACAGGAGAAACGGTTTGAAAGTGATAATCTCCAAAAAAATTTCTAAGTCCTGTATTTATACCCAACACATATTGGCCGTGCGTACTTACTAAGTGCGCAGGACTTAACTCCTGCGTACTTACTAAGTACGCATGACTTAAGTCTTGCGTACTTGTTAAGTACGCATGGTTTACCTCATGCGCACTTATCAAGTACGCAGAGACCCTTATGTGCGCACACTTTCAACTCAAATTATGAAGATTTCAAGTCAAATAACGAACAAGATAAAAATGTTCAATCACGAGGTTTCAAATACAATTCAGGAAGGTTAAACACAAATATTTTTGGTTTTTCTGAATAAAATTGAACTATGCATAAAATTAAAATCTTTTTGATCATTTCTAATAGAAATATACAAGTATTCACACAAACTATTTTTGATTAAAGACACGAGCAGAGGATCATATCAGGCTATCTTTTAGCAAAAACGATACAATATAAACATCAAAGAATATGGGATCATGTCATGGATTACTATTTATTCATACGTAATAAGCACATAAACAAGTAATTCAAGTTGACAATATTATAAGATTTGAAACTATAAGCATCTTTGTATCACATTCTTGTGTATTAAGTTATTTTTATAATATATACAACGTGTACCCCACTGATATGCTATTCTAACTTGCACTATCTCAAGGCATCTAAGATTTTCCCAATGATTTTCTAAATTTTCAGAATGAAGCTACATCTATTAGCACAGGAAAATCAAGCAGAATCCATAAGGATTATCAGGAATCATAAGATTCAGAATCGAGTGATTCAGTTGTCTTGGATTCATTTGATTTTCTTCATTGAATATCGGAAGGATGATTCAGGATAATATATATGGTGATTGAATAAGGTAAGAGGATCCAACTTTTATCTGGATTTGATTTCAATGAATCAGGAATGATTCAAAAGTGAATACATGTTCAACGGTTAATGTAGAGACATGTCTTGATTCAATCTCTCATTGCATACTTGTGAGTATGGGCAGTGAGATGAACTGTATTAATTGTGCTAACGACATAACCCGAAACTGACCTCAAAAGAAAATCATTGCCAAAATCTAACATCCTATATCTGATAATGATCTTTTCTATTCTTTTACGCACACACACTTGCAAACATGGGTTCAAATCACAGTTGTAATTTAGATTTAGTTTCCACACTACTAGTGATTCAAAGACGCATACAGCCTATTGGCAATTTAAAATACTCGTAAATAAGCAGATTAAAAACATAATAAGTTAAATAATTAAGTAAGCATGACGCAATCATTTCCCATATGAGCAGTCTGTGACGTTTAGATCATTTCTGATGTACTATCATTTCCTCTTTTCTCAAGTTAACATTGAAATTTTCTCCATTTTCTATTTTTGTTTTTGTAAAATGTTTTTGAAACCTAAAAGAACTATACAGAAAATTTAAAAAGAAATAAAGTTTAACTTCCATGAATTGAATTGATTTAAGAAAAATTAATTTTCACTCAGGATTGAACATTCCTATCAAGTTGACAAGATGCTCAAAACGGGATCGATCAAATGCCTTTGTGAAAAGGTCAGCAAGATTGTCATCCGTGTGAACTTTTACAAGTTCAATTAAATGCTTTTCAGCACAATCACGGATGAGGTGATGGCGAATCTCTATATGTTTAGTTTTGGAATGTTTCACCGGGTTATTTGTGATGGACATTGTGGCATTGTTGTCAATTAATAGAGGAGTTCCAGTGAAGTTTAAGCCGTAGTCTCTCAACTGCTGCTGAATCCACAGTACCTGAGAATAACTGCTCGCTGCAGCAATGTATTCTGCTTCACAAGTTGATACAGAAACCGTTGACTGCTTCTTACACTGCCAGGAGACCAGTCTGTCTCCTAAGAATTGACATCCACCAGAAGTTGACTTTCTGTCAAGGTTACAACCGCCATAATCTGAATCAGTGTAGGCTTTGAAGTCGAATGACTGCTGCTTAGAGTACCAAAGACCTAATCGGGGTTTCCCTTTTAGGTATCTGAAAATTCTCTTCACGGCTATCATATGTGACTCCTTCGGTTGAGACTGAAACCTTGAGCACAAGCACACATCAAACATTATATCGGGTCTTGAAGCTGTGAGATACATAAGTGATCCGATCATCCCACGGTACAATCTGATGTCTACATCCTTTCCATCTTTGTCAGGATGCAGACCATGATTGACTGGGATAGGTGTGCCATAAGCACTGCTATCATTCATCTTGTATTTTGACAAGATGTCCTGCACATACTTAGTTTGATGTAGATAAATGTCATCCTCTCTTTGACTGACTTGCAGACCCAGGAAGAACGACAATTCGCCCATATTACTCATTTCAAATTTGGACTTCATCACCTGCTCGAATTCCCTACACATCCCTTCATTGGTAGATCCAAAGATAATGTCATCGACGTATACTTGTACAAGGAGAATGTCACCTCCTGCTTTCCTAGTGAAGAGAGTCGAGTCAATCTGTCAACGGTCGAAACCATTAGACAGTAAATGCTTAGATAATGTCTCATACCATGCCCGCGGTGCTTGATGAAGACCATAAAGTGCCTTGTCGAGCTTATACACTTTATTGATATTATGCGGATCTTCAAAACCGGGAGGTTGAGTGACATAGACTTCTTCATGAACTTTACCATAAAGGAAAGCACTCTTCACATCAATTTGATAGACCTTGAAGCCGACATATGTGACATAAGCCAAGAACAGTCTAATGGCTTCAATTCTAGCAACTGGGGCATATACTTCCGTGTAATCCAAGCCCTCTTGCTGATAAAAACCATGAACAACCAATCTTGCTTTGTTCTTCACAACAACATGACGATCATCCGTCTTGCACTTGAACACCCATCTGGTTCCAATTGGCTGAAAGCCTTTTGGCAAGTCAACCAAATCCCACACGTGCAACTTTTGGAATTGAGACAATTCATCTTGCATCGCCTCAATCCAGCAGTTGTCAGTGTGAGCCTCCTTCACATTCTTCGGCTCTAACTTGGACACGAATGCAGCATGCAGACATGTTTCCATGACACCAGTGTCAAGTATCTCTGTGTAAAGACTGGTGTTCTCAGTGATGGTTCGATGACGAGTCTGAACGTCGGCATAAGGATCACCAATAATGTTGTCGATTGGATGATTCCTATGCACTCTCGTCTCCGGTACAATCGGTTCCTGAATTTCTGGATCAAGATTCGTGCTTAACTCCCCCATTTCCTGTGTTCCAGAGGAAGAAGATTCAATGTTAATTGGATCAGCTGGAGCATCATTTCCTACAGTTGTGTTAGGATTGGCTTGAGCGTCATCTCCAACAATAAGAACATCTTCACTGTTATCACTGTCATGAGTTCCAGATGCAGATGTAGCATTGGAATCAGGAGCTACAATCGGTACGGTGGCACGAGTAGAGAAACTGGAGTCATCGCCGCCACCCAATAATTCATAAACATTTGCGGCGTCATCTGCAGATATATCAGGAAGATTGAATGACTTGAATAGCGCATCTTAATCAAAACCCCAAGCTGGACCTGTTGGTTCGGGTGGAATGCTGTGTTTACTGCAATCCACTTCAAACCATTCCTCGACAGCACGAGTTCCTATATTATACACTCTCTTGCAAGGCGAGTTGGCAACGTATCCTAAGAAGATGCCTTCCACTGCTTTTGCATGAAACTTAGACTGGCGGTCTTTGTACTGTAGCAACAAGGAACAAGGACTACCGAAAGGAACTAGGTAATCAAGATTGGGAAGTTGATTGTTGATCAACTCGTAACAAGTCTTGTTGTGCCTCTTCACAACCAGAACTCTGTTTAATACGTGACAAGCTGTATTAACGGCTTCTGCCCAGAAAGTGACAGGAAGCTTTGCATCCGACAGCATAGTCCTTGCAGTCTCAATCAGTGTTCTGTTCTTCCGTTCAGCAACTCCATTCTGCTGAGGCGTGTACGGCGCGCTGAATTCGTGACGGATCCCTTTCTTGAGACAGAAAAGCTCCATCAAATTATTCTTGAACTCAGTTCCGTTGTCACTCCTAATTCTTCTAACTTTCAGCTTGCAAAGAGATTCCAAGCTCAGGATCAAATATTGAAGAATATCAGCAGTCTCGTCTTTAGTACCTAAGAAATGCACCCAAGAAAAATGTGAGAAATCATCAGTTACTACTAGACAGAACGACTTACCTCCAATACTCCTGATACTTATGGGGCCAAACAGATCCATGTGTAATAGCTCCAAAGGGGTATCAATAGAGTTTTGGAGCTTGGGCTTGTGAGACTTCCGTTGCTGTTTGCCCTTTTTACAAGGCATACAATCATCTGCAACGGTAAACCTCAGCTTAGGAACCCCGGTTACCAAACCGTTTCGGACAAGATGATTCATTTTACGATACGAAATATGTCCGAGTTTCCTATGCCACAAGATGGAATCGAGCTCTGTCGCTTTAGAAAGAAAACAGGTAGAAACTGATGAGGTGGTTGTTGCCACGCTCATATCGATCTGATAGGTGTCGTTTGTTCTTGGCGCTCTCATCAGGATCCAATCTTCTGGAACTTCAAAATCGGGTTTGAGAATCAGGCATTCTGACTTGTCAAACATCACCGAGTGCTCCTTATCACACATTTGGGAGACACTCAACAGGTTATGCTTCAGCTACTCGCAGAAGTTGACATTGTCAAAGCTGACACAACCGTTCGAAACCACGCCTTGACACGTGATGCTGCCGCCTTTTTCTCCGGCAAAGGCCACATAGCCGCCTCTGAATGGTTTAACGTCTTGGAGTAGGGCCATGTTTCCTGTCATGTGCCTGGAACATCCACTATCTACATACCAGCGGTTAGAGATAGTACCCTTCGGACGTCCCTGCACGAGTCACAAAAGAATTAGTTAGTTTTGGAGACCCAAGCCATTGTGGTCTTGGGTCGTCCATCCTTTTCAAAATAAACTACTTCCTTTAACTCACAGTCATGATGACTGTTCAAAATTGATGAATCTTTAGAAGAAATAGAACTGGGAGATTGAGAAGTTTTGGATTTGGCAGTCCAGGATCTCTTCTGTTTCTTAACCGGAACAGGAGACTTTGGTTCAACTACAGCAGGTGAACTTGTGAAAGCTTCACCTGATTGAACTGAAGTCAGCTGTTCAAGCTTTCTCAACCTCTTGTTTCGTCTCCTCCTCTGTGGCTTAGAGAGTCTTGCCACAGGTTTCTCACCAGTACGTGTACTGCCAGAGGTAGATACACGAGGTACATCAGGTTGCGTTACCTTTCTTGGAACAGATGGTTTAGCTTCAGATCTGATCTTAGGCTTTACCATCGGTTTGACTGGTGGTTTCACCACATTTTGCTTTGGATGTTTGGGAGATGGTTTCACTGGTGGCGACCTGGGGATAACAGCTGGTTGTGAAACAACAGGCCGTTTCCCTTGGTTCTTAGAAGGATAGTTCACAAAAATGTGACCAACCAAGCCACAGTGAAAACAGTTCCTCTTGTCTACATAAGTTCTCTTGTAAGGCTCATTAGATCTGGCCTTAGATAACTCAGCATTATGAGAAGGAGGAGTTGGTTTATGAATATTAGTCTGAACCTTACCAGTTTGGTTTTTGGGAGTATAATATTTTTCCAAATTTTCTTTATACCCAAGCCCATTTTGAGCTGAAAAAGCCTCTTTCTTTACTTGGTTAAGACTTTTATACCCCCCGTAAAGCATTACCTTTAGTTTATAATTTGTTTCAATGATGTCGAGTTCAGTTAAAATGCAGTTATCACCATTAGTGATAACGTTTTTCTTTACCTTTTGTTCAGTCAACAACTCCTCAGATACTACTCATTCAGGGCAAGAGTTAACCGACCCGTCTTCAGAAGCAGTAACAAACTCCTCACTAGATGTGGAGTTAGCTTTACTTGAGGATTCATCCTTTTTAGGGGAATCATCCTTATCAGAGGACTCATCTAGACAAGTGAGATCAATGTCTATTAAGCTATTGACAAACTTCCCGCTCACTGGTGGAGGAATGGCATTAGTACCCAAACCTAACCCATTCAGTTGTCTCACCACAGACTCGTAGTGTTCCACCACAAAGCGAGAGTTTTTCAACTTCTCATTAGTGCATTTTAACTGCAAGATCTCATTTTGCAGTTTGTTGATTTCATTGTTCCGTTTTTCTAACCCCTGTATGCAACAACTAAGTGAAGCTGTTGATCACTTATTTTTAAAGAATATTCAGATTTTTCCTTTTTTAACGTTTCAATAGAATCTCTAAAATGTTTTTCATTTTCTTTATAGTTTAGAGCTGCCAAACTTAGGGGTTCGATTTTGTCTTAGAGCCTAGAATTTTCCAGTTTTAACCCTTGACATTTAGAACATGAAATAACAGATAAAGGGTTAGAATCTACCTCAGACGATGAACTTGTTGCTTCTCCAATGGCCATAAGAGCAACAACAGTGGTCGATTCCTCTTCATCAGCTACAGGAGCTTCTATTTCTTCAGCTTCCTTCACCTCCTCTGTAGCAGCAGATGTAGATTCTTCTAGGTCAGCCTTAGAAGCTTCCCTTTTCTCTGCTTCCATCATCTCCATGATCTCAGCCATGAGACCAACCTGGGTTTGAGCGATGATGGCATCTTCAAGATGAACGCCCCAATCAAAGTTGTCGTCCTGTTGTGCTACCAGTGCATTGGACGTTCCACTTTGGCTTTGATTGTGGTGGTTTGGATTGTTGTGGCCATTGCTGTTTCCTTGGCTGGGTCGGGTGAAACCAGAGGCAGGTGCTCTGTCTTTCTGACACTCACGAGCAAAGTGTCCATAGTTCAGACACTTGTAGCATTTGGCCTTGGATTTGTCAAACCCGACCTTGGCATTAGGATGCCCGCCAATAAAATTTCTTCCTGTTCTGTTCAGGAAACGCTTGGCTCTCCTCAATAGCATGGCCATATTCCATTGAATATCCATGTCCTCCATGTCATCAGGATCCACTTGATTAAAATCTTCTTCAATCGTCTCTGGATCAGTAAGCTTGCCACCTATGAAGTTTTCATACGCAAGCATGCAAGATGAGAATAGTGCTACATGATCTTCAGCTATTCTGGCTATAGCTGAGTTGTTAGCTGAAGACGTAGCTGGAGGATTTCTTGAGGTATTTTGATGATGAGACCCCAACCCTGATCCTGAAGCATAGCAAGCATGACCACCACACCCAGTTGAGTGGTCTTCTTCAGTAGGATTTCCAGTGAAGAGGGCAATTCCAGAGCTCGATGACTTGGATGTAGAAGTCGTCCCGTGATACATAGAAGGGTCTTGTATCTGGGGTCTACCAGAGCTCTCCTTTCTTCTTAGGTTCATGTCATGAGCTTGAACCTTTCCTATTGCCTCCTCAACTGTCAGCTCATAGAATTTAGGATTTTCCCTCATCAGGGTTGTGTACATCTCAAATTTGGGTGGTAAAGCATCCAAAAACTTTTCCACCATCTCTTCATCCGGATACCTGAGTTCAAAAGCCTTCAACTCAGTCTGTAAATGATAGAACTTAGAGATGAGGTCATCTAAAGATTCGTTCTCAAAAAATCTGAAGCACTCATACTGCTTCCTGAGAAGATCCCACTTACTCTTCTTGATGTCACTATTTCCTTCGAATCTCTTCTGTAAATCTTTCCAGAGATCCTTAGAATTGTCATACCCTCGGAAACTGTGGAACAATTCCCGAGTTAATACTAAGAGCCTTCTTTTCTCAATCATAAGCTTTCTTTTCTTCATCATCAATCTTAGAGATAGGCTTTGGCATCACCTCATCAAGATAGATGTGTGTGGGATGCTTATATCCCTCAAGGATTGGTATCCATAAAGATGAGTCGGTATATGAAATGTAGTTCTCGAAACGTGCTTTCTAATTAGAATAATCGTTCACGTTCAGCAACTTTGGTGGTTTCTGTGGTGTACCGATCTCATTATCATAATTCAGCAGGTTTCCAAGATTCTGAAGATTCGACATAGTGAACACTTAGTCAAATTTCAGAAAAGTCAGACACAGTTGCGCACTTGGTTTTGGCCTTGCGTACTTGAGAAATAGTCTTGCGTATTTAGATTTCCTCTTGCGTACTTGTAAGTACGCAGGAGTAAATGTAAGTATGCAGGATATAACTTAAGTTCGCACAAGTTCAGTCTTGTGTACTTATAAGTACGCAGGAGATAAGTCTTGCGTATTTAGTAAGTACGCGATAAGTCTTGCGTATTTAGTAAGTACGCACAAAACTGTACTTTTTGCCAGAAATGGTAAGTACGCAGGATACTTTTTCACCAACTTTCACCAAAATTTTCCGTTCACCTGAAACTCGCTAGAGATGGTAAAAATTCGTCTGATGATCAATGCAAATGAGCCAAAGGGTCAGAAACTTGTTTCTAACCAACCTTTGATGCTCAAAACACTCAAATACACAACAAAAATCAGTTTTTGAGTGATTTTTGATTCTAAAATAGTGCTCAAGAGCTACCCCTATTTTATCACAAAAATCAACAAAAATACCTCTTTTTGCTTGTAAAAACTCTCCAAAATCACTCACAACACTCGAAATCAGGAGCAATAGCTCTGATACCACTTGTAGGTCCCTCGGGTGTGGCAGATCGTCACATGCAAGTGGGTCTACTAGTCGGACCGGGTGCGGAATGCCCGTGACTAGGTGGAGAGTCTTGCTAAACAAAGTAAACCAACAAGAGAAAACACTTTAAACGTTCTTTGTATTATAAACACTTGAAGGTTACAGAGAAAAGCACTGAATTTACAATCTGCGTATTTGCTATATTGTCTGCGTACTTAACTTCTGTCAACCTATCCTACTTATACCTGACCTGATGCCTGCGCACTTAGCAAGTGCGCAGGGCAAAATGCTCTTGCGTACTTGTTAAGTACCTTCCTCCTGCGCACATGTAAGTGCGCAAAAGGTATTCTTGCGTACTTGCTAAGTACGCAGGAGCTTCCTCCTGCGCACATGTAAGTGCGCAAAACACTTAGAAAGAAATGCAACATTCAATATGTAAAAGTAAATACAACTCGATAAACTAATACATAAAGACTCTTACATACAAAGACAATTACAGACATGAAAATACAAACTAAGACTCTATCCAGAGTGTTGTCACAGGAAAGTGCTTCAACACTCACAAAGCGGGATAAGTGAGAATTCGGATCCTCATCAGGCAACCCATGGAACTGAGCAGTGTGTGAGACCATAGATATGATATGTGGTGGAATCTGCCAGTAATTCACATTTTGCACTAGTCGGGTAATACTAGATATCGCTCCAGCCGTGGTCGGCTTGGCGTAATCAGCTACAGTCCTCGCCGGAGGTGGTGGTAGTCGCTCGGCCATCTCTTCTTGATCTCGTTGTTTCTGGTGGAACTCACCCTCGGGCTTAGAAAAGGCAGTAAACTCAGGTGGTCCGGTGGAACGGGTGTGGCGCATACACTATAGACAAAAATAAAGGAAAATTCGCTAATACTAAAAGGCAAACCTAATCTAAAGATGCAAATAGAAAAAAAAAAAAGGCAAACCTAATCTAAAAGCAACAAATAAGAAAAGACAAAAGCAAACTAATCTAGAAAGAAAAAATGAAAGCAAACAAAAGTGCAAATGTAGACGACGCCAAAAACTTGATGTGTGTAAATGTATATACAAAAATAATGAACTCACACAAACGGTTTTAAAAGGATAGAATCACCAAAACCAGATCACACACAAAAGGCAAGTGTACCTATCGTACGTAATATAGCAAAGGTAAGATAGGAGATTGAAGCCTGGACACAAATGGCGGCTCCCAATAATAAACCCCTATCGAGTCCCAACCTATTTTAATGAGTGGATTTAAGTAACAACTAAGAACATAAAAAAGAAATGCAAGAAATAGATGACTACTAATACTCACGAAAACACGAGAAATCTGAGAAACACTCAGAACACGAAACTGGAATGTGAAGGAAGGTCAGGAATCTAAGACAACCACATAGGAAGGAATCTAACTAACACGCAATGACCTGATGTAATAAACTGACGACTGACTCTAAAGGTACGAATCTAAGGTCAACTAGGTATGTTTCTACTCCTTAAGAAAACCAAAGACACGTGTGAAAAAGGGGACATGATTGATAAAATGTTTAAAAAGGGATCACTGTTAGGCTCTCTACTCATAACGTTGTGAAAGACTACGGTCCACATTCCCAGAGCAAAGAACAAATCGAATCCAATCTAGAAGAATACCTGAAAACACTAACACCATGAATGAAAGGCAAAACTCGCTTTCGCATAATCCAAACCAAACAAGCAATGGGTACGAGGTTCTAAGCAATATCTATCACCCCTAGGCTCTAGACACGACAGCACACTGATTTTATGTCGAACTACCACCACAACTCCAAATATTATCTCTAATTAAAGTCTAGAATTGCAAACACAAAGTAAACAACCCTAACATGCAAAACTTAACGTATAAGATACACAATCAACCATAATCACACAAACATATGCATGGCAACAAAAATCATATCAAATATAACATACATATTCATAAACATCGTAATTGAAAATGAGTTCTAAGATTACCAGACAATCATACGAGTTTATGTAACACCCCAATTTCCAAAGAAATACAAGTTTGAGGACTAAAATTATCATTTGATGAAACCCTAGGGGTTAAAATGACATTTTATTAAAGTATAAGGATTAGAATGCAATTGACTTAAAGTTCAGGGGCTGAAAATTAAATATTATGAAAATAGGCGGATGTCGGACCGACATCAGATCCATATCGGTCCGACATGTAGGGTGCAAGGAATCATCCAGAAGATGACACGTGTAGGATGACTAGCCATTGAGTTCTGACGCGTATAAAACAAATATCAGACCGACATGAAACCATAGCAGTCCGCTATGTACTCACCAAGCCAATAAACCGCCTCACCTGGATGTCAGACCGACATCACCAGGGATATCGGTCCGACATGGATCCCAACTCAGCCCTATAAATAGTTAGCCTTGGCCGTTCAATTGGAAACAACAACAACACCATCACCACCACTTACACATACCCGCATACCGAGGCGAGGCTAACATGACGGTTACGAGCACGGGGATTTCGAGTGCGGTACGTTATGAGTGCGATTCGATTTCAGGAAATCGTCTAGACGAGCAACGAACTTAGGAACTACCCGAGGATATTGTAAGTACACTAGACCCGTACCCTAGACACGATTATGGGAATTACGTGCTTAAATGGTATGTGTTATGTGATATGAATATGACGAGGGTACGGGGTAATGAAGGGTTAGTCTAAACACTAAACGAGAATAATGGAGTAGTCACGACGTATTCAAGGGGTGGTGGATACGCTGCTGGTACTTCCTATATATAAATCTTTTGGTGCTTCGTGGTGAAAGCATTATTAATGTTTAGGGGTATAGACTAAATGAAACACACCACTTTTAAAAGCACAAAACTTTAACGCGCGGAAGACTTAACCCAGGAATTTTTTTTTTTTTTTTTACCTGTCGCGTACCGCGACTCATACGTTCCACCAAGTCGCGGCCCGCGAGAAGCCCTTTTTCACAGAAAGTTTCTGCAGTTTTTCAGCAGTTTTCACACTTAACCAAATTTCCATCTTTTTACAACTTTTACCAAAATGTTTGACACCAAACCTTCCCAACACATGGGTTTTTACCAAAAACAAACATATGACATTACATATTCACCAAAACATAAATCAAGTGTCAAACACACCACTTTACAAGGATTTTACATAAATCCTCAAAAACACAAAAATTTCATACGAGAATCCTTCACCCTTGAACATTGACATAGACCTACCTCGGAGCTTTCCCTGCAATACCACAATAATATTTCACCGTTAGTAATGATATAAACATATCAAACAAGTATTTACAACTTGTTTTCACCCTTTTTCACCTATTTAACCCATTTGACCCGTTCACACCCAATTGGTCAACTAAGGTCCCTTACACTTGACTTATATACCACATAAGTCAATTACACCACATTCACCATTATTCCACAATGGTTTGACTTATATACCACATAAGTCCATATACGCCAATCTCACCATTATTCCACAATGGTTAGACTTATATTCCGCATAAGTCAACTTACACCGACTTCACCATTCTTCCACAATGGTTGACTTATTTTCCACGTAAGCCACTTTCCTTAAATTACCACATTTAGTTTGACTTTACACCACATAAGTCAATTACTATACTTTATCACATACCACATTTTAGCTTAACTATTTACCACATAGTCATTTACACCAATTCAACATATTCTACATTTTAGTTTGACCATATGCCACATAGTCAACTACATTATGCATACAAACTTGGCTTTTACCACACAAGTCAATTTTTACACCATATAGGTTTATTAACTAAATTCATCCACATACCAATAAACACATATAAGATATTTGTATAACCAATCATGAAATTCAAACATGATCAACACCACCACCTATCATTACTAAGTAAGTGCAAAGCACTTACCTTTTGAGTTAGAAGATCCCGCAACACCTTCTAGCTTTGCAATTTGATCACCTAAACAAATTCACCTAGTTTAGTAATCTATCATACATCAAAATTCCACTACAATTGAGTTCACAACTCAATTCCACATTTCCAACCCAAATTGACCCGTTTGGGTTATCCTCATAACCAAACACCCTCTTTCACCACAAACTCACCCACTTGAGTTTCATTATCTTAATCTTAACACTAATTTTTCTTTCAAAAATTATTATTAAGTTAATTTGGTGTTTGTTCAAGTGTCTAACATCTTAAAAACACTTAATCTTCATTAATTCATCATTTTAGCATCATGATCAAAACACCCCCAATTTCCACCATATGAACCCTAACTTCTCATAACCAAAATCAAAGGGTTCTAGGATGTTAATCATCATTCTTTAACCTAGTTTAGCTAGATTATCAATAATCTAACACCATTTCATCACATGCATACATAATTTCGGATTTCACCCAAAACCCACCAAGAACACATTCATGGTGAAATCAAGAGGAAGAGAATCACTTACTTGATGTTATGAAGGTGTTGTGTGAGCCAAAACCTTCACTAATCAAGCTTCAATTGTACGAAAATGGCTTCAACACACTTTTCTCTTTTTCCTCTCTTGCTCAAGAACGACTTCAATTGTGCAAATGAAGCCAATTTTGACTTCACCAAGTCAAATGGCAGATTTTTGGCCATTTTACACATTTAGTCCTTCAACTTCCATTTCATCCATTAATCTCATAGTTAGTTAAAACTAACAAAACCCTATTACAAACTTGAAACCCACTTATTTCTAAAATATTATTTTCACCATAATATTAATTAGAAATATTAATTTATTTAAAACGAAACCCGGATTTTGGTTCGTTACAAATCACCTCCCCTTATTTGGGTTTCGTCCCCGAAACCCGTCTTCACATAAAAAGGTTCGGATAATATTTGAGCATTTCTTCCTCGGTTTCCCAAGTCATTTCCGCTCCCTTTCTATGTTTCCACCTCACTAAAACTTGGCTAATCTCTTTATTGCGCAAACGCTTCACTTTTCTATCCAAGATTGCCACCGGTTCCTCAACATAATTCAACTTTTCATCTAATTCGATATCGTCCAAAGGAACAAAAGTAGATTCATCCGCCAAACACTTCCGCAAATGAGACACATGAAATGTGTTATGAAGTCTACTTAGTCCCTCCGGTAGCTCCAAACGATAAGCTACCGTACCCACCTTTGCTATCACCTTAAACGGCCCGATGAAACGAGGACTTAACTTCCCCCGTTTCCTAAACCGTATCACCCCTTTCCAAGGAGAGACTTTTAAAAGCACAAAGTCCCCCACTTGGAACTCAATCGCCCGCTTCCTATTATCCGCATAAGACTTTTGGCGATCTTGAGCCGCCTTCAAGCGTACTCTAATTTGGTCAATACTATCATTAGTTTCCTTGACCACTTCGACACTACCAATCTCCCGTTGACCAATCTCACCCCAACACACGGGTGTTCGACACTTTCTCCCATACAATGCCTCAAAAGGCGGCATACCAATACTAGAATGGTAACTATTGTTGTAAGAGAATTCCTCCAACGGTAAATGGTCGTCCCAACTACCTCCAAAATCCAAGGCACACGCTCGCAACATATCCTCGAGCGTTTGAATCGTTCGCTCGCTTTGACCATCCGTTTGTGGATGATAAGCGGTGCTAAGATTTAATCTAGTCCCCATATCTTCATGGAATTTCTTCCAAAAACGAGAAGTAAATCTCGTATCACGATCCGATATAATCGACACCGGCACACCATGGCGTGACACAATTTCTTTCACATACATTTCCGCCAATCTATCCGAAGAATACGTTTCCTTTATAGGAAGGAAATGTGCACTCTTCGTCAACAGATCCACTACTACCCATATCGCATCATAACCCTTTCGAGTCTTTGGTAGTTTAGTGATCAAATCCATGGTTATATTTTCCCATTTCCAAAGCGGTATTTCAAGCGGTTGAAGCTTTCCATACGGCTTTTGGTGCTCCGCCTTTACTCTTAAGCACGTGAGACACCTCTCAACATACTTAACAACATCACGCCTCATACCCGGCCACCAAAAATGACACCTCAAATCATAAAACATCTTCGTGGCCCCCGGATGGATAGAATATTCGGATTTATGCGCCTCGTCAAGAATAGTTGTCAAAACACTTGACAACCTAGGTATCCAAATTCTATCAAATCATGTCTTCAAACCCATGCTATTTTCACCAAGCTTATCAACATAAGCAACCATCCGCTCTTTCTTCAAGTCACCACCAAGTGCTAACACTTGAGCCTCCCGGATTTCATCAATAAGAGATGATGAAATTGTCATCTTGAATGACTTCGCCTTGATAGGTGAATGACTTGACTTTCTACTAAGCGCATCCGACACAACATTTGCTTTACCCGGATGATAAAGTATCTCACAATCATAATCCTTAACCAATTCAAGCCACCGCCTTTGCCTCATATTGAGGTCCTTTTGGTCAAAGAAATATTTGAGACTTTTGTGATCCGTGTAGATCGTACACTTAGCACCATACAAATAATGCCTCCAAATCTTGAGCGCGAAAACCACGGCTGCAAGCTCTAAATCATGGGTTGGGTAATTCACCTCGTGAGTCTTTAATTGCCTAGATGCATAGGCAATCACTTTCCCCCTTTGCATCAAAACACACCCCAACCCCGAATGCGAGGCATCCGAATAAACAACAAAATCCTCGGTCCCGTCCGGCAAGGATAAAACAGGCGCCTTAGTCAACTTTTCTTTCAAGAGTTGAAAGGCAGATTCTTGCTCGGGACTCCAAACAAACTTTGTCTCTTTACGAGTCAACTTCGTCATCGGCAGAGCAATCCGAGAGAAGTTTTCGATGAACCTCCGATAATAACCCGCTAACCCCAAGAAACTTCTAATCTCCGAAAGCGTCTTCGGTGATGACCATTCTTTAACTGCCACTATCTTGGATGGGTCGACTGTAATCCCTTTCCCATTAATCACATGACCCAAGAACTGGATCTCGCACAACCAGAATGCACATTTGGAGAATTTAGCATAAAGCTTTTCTCTTTGAAGTACTTCAAGAATCTCACGCAAATGACAAGCGTGATCACCCTCGCTCCTCGAATAAATGAGAAGATCGTCAATAAACACAATGACCGAACGGTCGAGGAACGGTCTACACACCCGGTTCATGAGATCCATGAAAACCGCGGGTGCATTGGTTAAACCGAATGGCATAACCGTAAACTCATAGTGACCGTAACGAGTGCGAAAGGCTGTCTTATGAACATCCTCTTCCTTTACTTTCAACTGATGGTACCCGGATTTCAAATCAATCTTTGAAAACCACGACGCCCCTTGCAATTGGTCGAAAAGATCATCAATCCTAGGTAATGGGTACCTATTCTTCACTGTCAACTTATTTAATTCCCGATAATCCATACACATCCTCATGCTTCCGTCCTTCTTTTTGACGAAGAGAACGGGCGCACCCCAAGGTGAAACACTTGGGCGTATGAAACCTTTATCAAGCAACTCTTGCAATTGTTCCATCAACTCTTTCATTTCTGGCGGTGCCAATCTATAAGGCGCTTTAGCTACCGGTTTAGCACCCGGTATCAAATCAATCCCGAACTCTACTTCCCTCTCCGGAGGAACCCCCGGTAACTCATCAGGAAACACATCTTCAAACTGATTCACAACCGGAACATCGCGAATCTCCTTTACTCTTTCATTCACATCCGCAACACAAGCCATGAACGCCTTGCACCCACGCGCCATGAACTTGGTTGCCTTTACATAAGAGCACATTCTTACATTACCTTTCTTCTCACCTTCTATGTAAATGGACTCGCCCGATGGGGAATCGAGTCGTATCGCTTTAGGCCCACATAGAATATTCGCTTTGTTCCTTGCTAACCAATCCATCCCCACTATCACATCAAATTCCCCCATAGACATAGGAATTAAATCGATATGGAACGTTTCACCCCCCGCCTTTAATTTGCAATTCCTATAAACATCAAACACTAGGAAGCTCTTATCATTGGCCGCCTCGATTTCCAAAGGTTCATCTAACTTGCTACTTAGAAACGAAGAATGCTTAACAAATTTCAAAGACACAAACGAACGACTAGCCCCCGAATCAAAAAGAACTAGTGCAGGTAAAGAGTTAATCTTGAATGTACCTGTCACCACTTCCGAGTCATTCTTTGCTTCCTCCGCTGAGATGTGGAAAGCTCTACCCTTAGGTCTTGGCATCTCTATCTTCTTATCGCTTCTACCTTGCTTCAACTCGGGACAATCCACCCTATTGTGCCCGGGCTTGTAACAGTTATAGCACAACTGAATTTGGCTTGTACATTGATTAGCCATGTGCCCCGGCTTTCCACATTTATAGCAATTCAAGGATCCTTTCTTACAATCCCCGAAATGCTCTTTTCCACAATTTTTGCACGCCCGAGAAGAGAACTTGTTGAACGGCTTCTTGCTAGGGCTCCCGCCCTTTATCTTTTTCACCACTTGTTCAACGATTTCACGCTTCCTCTTCTCGCCTCTAGCTTCTTGCCTCCTCAACTCCACTTCTCTTTCCCGACACCTATTTATCAAATCCACAAGTGTGGTAAAAGAAGATGGAGATATGCTATCTCTGAATTCCACAGTCAACATAGCATAAAATCTGTCAATCTTCGCCTTCTCGGTCGACACCACGTCCGGACAGAATTTGGCGCGATCAAAGAAAGCTCCAGCCAACTCATCTATTGACTCATTCTTTTGCCTCATGAGGAGAAACTCCTCAGTCATTCTATCAACTGCGGCTTGCGGGCAATGATACTTCAGAAAAGCCGCCTTAAACTCCTCCCAAGACATGGAGGTCACACCCAAAACACCCCTCTCCTTGCGGAGATTCAACAACCACTCCTTTGCCCTTCCAGTCAACAAAGGCACACTGAACATCACCCTATCCTCGGGCTTACATTTAGTAGTCTCAAAATTAGACTCCATATCCACAATCCACCTGTGGCTCAGAATCGGGTCCACTTGACCGCCGTATTCCTTCGGTTTAATCACCATGAAATCCTTGAGAGTACAACCTCGAGGTTCCTTATCTTTCTCTTTCATGACCTCTTCAAGAGAGAGCTTAATAGTTCCCCTCATTTCCTCCATCAAGAGATTTGTGGCTTGCTCAAACGCCTTGGCCACTTCTTCCTTTATCATATCTTGGATCCTTGGATCCAATGGTTCATTACTTGCATCTTCTGCCATCTCTAAACTGAGAAAATGAACCACAAACACCTTAATACCCTTTCACTTTCAATACCCTAGGTATCCATTACACATTCACTATTATATGTATTAAGTATATATTTACCTACCTATATACATACATACATATATAACCACCTTCACCTAATCCTTGCAAATGTTCATTGTTATATGGTTATCATAAAGTCTCTTGCACATTTCGTCTTATTAAACATATTGGCCAGACATGTTTAATAGTACGCCATGCCCAGTTGCAATTACCATCTCCATATAACCAGTCACAAAACAAGTTTCGGCACACATAACACCTTAACAACATTCATCATACATATATACATACACCATATATATATATATTATCATTTTATCAAATCATTACTAACCTTTCATTTCAGCAAGCTCCGAGTCTTAGTCAAGTCCTTCTTGGATTCTCGTATCATTTTCCCCATATCAAGAGCATCCGGTTTGAGTTTAGTGTCTCGCACACCAAATCCCTCAAACCATTGCTCTGATACCAAGTTGAAACACACCACTTTTAAAAGCACAAAACTTTAACGCGCGGAAGACTTAACCCAGGGAATTTTTTTTTTTTTTTTTTTTTTACCTGTCGCGTACCGCGACTCATACGTTCCACCAAGTCGCGGCCCGCGAGAAGCCCTTTTTCACATAAAGTTTCTGCAGTTTTTCAGCAGTTTTCACACTTAACCAAATTTCCATCTTTTTACAACTTTTACCAAAATGTTTGACACCAAACCTTCCCAACACATGGGTTTTTACCAAAAACAAACATATGACATTACATATTCACCAAAACATAAATCAAGTGTCAAACACACCACTTTACAAGGATTTTACATAAATCCTCAAAAACACAAAAATTTCATACAAGAATCCTTCACCCTTGAACATTGACATAGACCTACCTCGGAGCTTTCCCTGCAATACCACAATAATATTTCACCGTTAGTAATGATATAAACATATCAAACAAGTATTTACAACTTGTTTTCACCCTTTTTCACCTATTTAACCCATTTGACCCGTTCACACCCAATTGGTCAACTAAGGTCCCTTACACTTGACTTATATACCACATAAGTCAATTACACCACATTCACCATTATTCCACAATGGTTTGACTTATATACCACATAAGTCCATATACGCCAATCTCACCATTATTCCACAATGGTTAGACTTATATTCCGCATAAGTCAATTTACACCGACTTCACCATTCTTCCACAATGGTTGACTTATTTTCCACATAAGCCACTTTCCTCAAATTACCACATTTAGTTTGACTTTACACCACATAAGTCAATTACTATACTTTATCACATACCACATTTTAGCTTAACTATTTACCACATAGTCATTTACACCAATTCAACATATTCTACATTTTAGTTTGACCATATGCCACATAGTCAACTACATTATGCATACAAACTTGGCTTTTACCACACAAGTCAATTTTTACACCATATAGGTTTATTAACTAAATTCATCCACATACCAATAAACACATATAAGATATTTGTATAACCAATCATGAAATTCAAACATGATCAACACCACCACCTATCATTACTAAGTAAGTGCAAAGCACTTACCTTTTGAGTTAGAAGATCCCGCAACACCTTCTAGCTTTGCAATTTGATCACCTAAACAAATTCACCTAGTTTAGTAATCTATCATACATCAAAATTCCACTACAATTGAGTTCACAACTCAATTCCACATTTCCAACCCAAATTGACCCGTTTGGGTTATCCTCATAACCAAACACCCTCTTTCACCACAAACTCACCCACTTGAGTTTCATTATCTTAATCTTAACACTAATTTTTCTTTCAAAAATTATTATTAAGTTAATTTGGTGTTTGTTCAAGTGTCTAACATCTTAAAAACACTTAATCTTCATTAATTCATCATTTTAGCATCATGATCCAAACACCCCCAATTTCCACCATATGAACCCTAACTTCTCATAACCAAAATCAAAGGGTTCTAGGATGTTAATCATCATTCTTTAACCTAGTTTAGCTAGATTATCAATAATCTAACACCATTTCATCACATGCATACATAATTTCGGATTTCACCCAAAACCCACCAAGAACACATTCATGGTGAAATCAAGAGGAAGAGAATCACTTACTTGATGTTATGAAGGTGTTGTGTGAGCCAAAACCTTCACTAATCAAGCTTCAATTGTACGAAAATGGCTTCAACACACTTTTCTCTTTTTCCTCTCTTGCTCAAGAACGACTTCAATTGTGCAAATGAAGCCAATTTTGACTTCACCAAGTCAAATGGCAGATTTTTGGCCATTTTACACATTTAGTCCTTCAACTTCCATTTCATCCATTAATCTCATAGTTAGTTAAAACTAACAAAACCCTATTACAAACTTGAAACCCACTTATTTCTAAAATATTATTTTCACCATAATATTAATTAGAAATATTAATTTATTTAAAACGAAACCCGGATTTTGGTTCGTTACAAATCACCTCCCCTTATTTGGGTTTCGTCCCCGAAACCCGTCTTCACATAAAAAGGTTCGGATAATATTTGAGCATTTCTTCCTCGGTTTCCCAAGTCATTTCCGCTCCCTTTCTATGTTTCCACCTCACTAAAACTTGGCTAATCTCTTTATTGCGCAAACGCTTCACTTTTCTATCCAAGATTGCCACCGGTTCCTCAACATAATTCAACTTTTCATCTAATTCGATATCGTCCAAAGGAACAAAAGTAGATTCATCCGCCAAACACTTCCGCAAATGAGACACATGAAATGTGTTATGAAGTCTACTTAGTCCCTCCGGTAGCTCCAAACGATAAGCTACCGTACCCACCTTTGCTATCACCTTAAACGGCCCGATGAAACGAGGACTTAACTTCCCCCGTTTCCTAAACCGTATCACCCCTTTCCAAGGAGAGACTTTTAAAAGCACAAAGTCCCCCACTTGGAACTCAATCGCCCGCTTCCTATTATCCGCATAAGACTTTTGGCGATCTTGAGCCGCCTTCAAGCGTACTCTAATTTGGTCAATACTATCATTAGTTTCCTTGACCACTTCGACACTACCAATCTCCCGTTGACCAATCTCACCCCAACACACGGGTGTTCGACACTTTCTCCCATACAATGCCTCAAAAGGCGGCATACCAATACTAGAATGGTAACTATTGTTGTAAGAGAATTCCTCCAACGGTAAATGGTCGTCCCAACTACCTCCAAAATCCAAGGCACACGCTCGCAACATATCCTCGAGCGTTTGAATCGTTCGCTCGCTTTGACCATCCGTTTGTGGATGATAAGCGGTGCTAAGATTTAATCTAGTCCCCATATCTTCATGGAATTTCTTCCAAAAACGAGAAGTAAATCTCGTATCACGATCCGATATAATCGACACCGGCACACCATGGCGTGACACAATTTCTTTCACATACATTTCCGCCAATCTATCCGAAGAATACGTTTCCTTTATAGGAAGGAAATGTGCACTCTTCGTCAACAGATCCACTACTACCCATATCGCATCATAACCCTTTCGAGTCTTTGGTAGTTTAGTGATCAAATCCATGGTTATATTTTCCCATTTCCAAAGCGGTATTTCAAGCGGTTGAAGCTTTCCATACGGCTTTTGGTGCTCCGCCTTTACTCTTAAGCACGTGAGACACCTCTCAACATACTTAACAACATCACGCCTCATACCCGGCCACCAAAAATGACACCTCAAATCATAAAACATCTTCGTGGCCCCCGGATGGATAGAATATTCGGATTTATGCGCCTCGTCAAGAATAGTTGTCAAAACACTTGACAACCTAGGTATCCAAATTCTATCAAATCATGTCTTCAAACCCATGCTATTTTCACCAAGCTTATCAACATAAGCAACCATCCGCTCTTTCTTCAAGTCACCACCAAGTGCTAACACTTGAGCCTCCCGGATTTCATCAATAAGAGATGATGAAATTGTCATCTTGAATGACTTCGCCTTGATAGGTGAATGACTTGACTTTCTACTAAGCGCATCCGACACAACATTTGCTTTACCCGGATGATAAAGTATCTCACAATCATAATCCTTAACCAATTCAAGCCACCGCCTTTGCCTCATATTGAGGTCCTTTTGGTCAAAGAAATATTTGAGACTTTTGTGATCCGTGTAGATCGTACACTTAGCACCATACAAATAATGCCTCCAAATCTTGAGCGCGAAAACCACGGCTGCAAGCTCTAAATCATGGGTTGGGTAATTCACCTCGTGAGTCTTTAATTGCCTAGATGCATAGGCAATCACTTTCCCCCTTTGCATCAAAACACACCCCAACCCCGAATGCGAGGCATCCGAATAAACAACAAAATCCTCGGTCCCGTCCGGCAAGGATAAAACAGGCGCCTTAGTCAACTTTTCTTTCAAGAGTTGAAAGGCAGATTCTTGCTCGGGACTCCAAACAAACTTTGTCTCTTTACGAGTCAACTTCGTCATCGGCAAAGCAATCCGAGAGAAGTTTTCGATGAACCTCCGATAATAACCCGCTAACCCCAAGAAACTTCTAATCTCCGAAGGCGTCTTCGGTGATGACCATTCTTTAACTGCCACTATCTTGGATGGGTCGACTGTAATCCCTTTCCCATTAATCACATGACCCAAGAACTGGATCTCGCACAACCAGAATGCACATTTGGAGAATTTAGCATAAAGCTTTTCTCTTTGAAGTACTTCAAGAATCTCACGCAAATGACAAGCGTGATCACCCTCGCTCCTCGAATAAATGAGAAGATCGTCAATAAACACAATGACCGAACGGTCGAGGAACGGTCTACACACCCGGTTCATGAGATCCATGAAAACCGCGGGTGCATTGGTTAAACCGAATGGCATAACCGTAAACTCATAGTGACCGTAACGAGTGCGAAAGGCTGTCTTATGAACATCCTCTTCCTTTACTTTCAACTGATGGTACCCGGATTTCAAATCAATCTTTGAAAACCACGACGCCCCTTGCAATTGGTCGAAAAGATCATCAATCCTAGGTAATGGGTACCTATTCTTCACTGTCAACTTATTTAATTCCCGATAATCCATACACATCCTCATGCTTCCGTCCTTCTTTTTGACGAAGAGAACGGGCGCACCCCAAGGTGAAACACTTGGGCGTATGAAACCTTTATCAAGCAACTCTTGCAATTGTTCCATCAACTCTTTCATTTCTGGCGGTGCCAATCTATAAGGCGCTTTAGCTACCGGTTTAGCACCCGGTATCAAATCAATCCCGAACTCTACTTCCCTCTCCGGAGGAACCCCCGGTAACTCATCAGGAAACACATCTTCAAACTGATTCACAACCGGAACATCGCGAATCTCCTTTACTCTTTCATTCACATCCGCAACACAAGCCATGAACGCCTTGCACCCACGCGCCATGAACTTGGTTGCCTTTACATAAGAGCACATTCTTACATTACCTTTCTTCTCACCTTCTATGTAAATGGACTCGCCCGATGGGGAATCGAGTCGTATCGCTTTAGGCCCACATAGAATATTCGCTTTGTTCCTTGCTAACCAATCCATCCCCACTATCACATCAAATTCCCCCATAGACATAGGAATTAAATCGATATGGAACGTTTCACCCCCCGCCTTTAATTTGCAATTCCTATAAACATCAAACACTAGGAAGCTCTTATCATTGGCCGCCTCGATTTCCAAAGGTTCATCTAACTTGCTACTTAGAAACGAAGAATGCTTAACAAATTTCAAAGACACAAACGAACGACTAGCCCCCGAATCAAAAAGAACTAGTGCAGGTAAAGAGTTAATCTTGAATGTACCTGTCACCACTTCCGAGTCATTCTTTGCTTCCTCCGCTGAGATGTGGAAAGCTCTACCCTTAGGTCTTGGCATCTCTATCTTCTTATCGCTTCTACCTTGCTTCAACTCGGGACAATCCACCCTATTGTGCCCGGGCTTGTAACAGTTATAGCACAACTGAATTTGGCTTGTACATTGATTAGCCATGTGCCCCGGCTTTCCACATTTATAGCAATTCAAGGATCCTTTCTTACAATCCCCGAAATGCTCTTTTCCACAATTTTTGCACGCCCGAGAAGAGAACTTGTTGAACGGCTTCTTGCTAGGGCTCCCGCCCTTTATCTTTTTCACCACTTGTTCAACGATTTCACGCTTCCTCTTCTCGCCTCTAGCTTCTTGCCTCCTCAACTCCACTTCTCTTTCCCGACACCTATTTATCAAATCCACAAGTGTGGTAAAAGAAGATGGAGATATGCTATCTCTGAATTCCACAGTCAACATAGCATAAAATCTGTCAATCTTCGCCTTCTCGGTCGACACCACGTCCGGACAGAATTTGGCGCGATCAAAGAAAGCTCCAGCCAACTCATCTATTGACTCATTCTTTTGCCTCATGAGGAGAAACTCCTCAGTCATTCTATCAACTGCGGCTTGCGGGCAATGATACTTCAGAAAAGCCGCCTTAAACTCCTCCCAAGACATGGAGGTCACACCCAAAACACCCCTCTCCTTGCGGAGATTCAACAACCACTCCTTTGCCCTTCCAGTCAACAAAGGCACACTGAACATCACCCTATCCTCGGGCTTACATTTAGTAGTCTCAAAATTAGACTCCATATCCACAATCCACCTGTGGCTCAGAATCGGGTCCACTTGACCGCCGTATTCCTTCGGTTTAATCACCATGAAATCCTTGAGAGTACAACCTCGAGGTTCCTTATCTTTCTCTTTCATGACCTCTTCAAGAGAGAGCTTAATAGTTCCCCTCATTTCCTCCATCAAGAGATTTGTGGCTTGCTCAAACGCCTTGGCCACTTCTTCCTTTATCATATCTTGGATCCTTGGATCCAATGGTTCATTACTTGCATCTTCTGCCATCTCTAAACTGAGAAAATGAACCACAAACACCTTAATACCCTTTCACTTTCAATACCCTAGGTATCCATTACACATTCACTATTATATGTATTAAGTATATATTTACCTACCTATATACATACATACATATATAACCACCTTCACCTAATCCTTGCAAATGTTCATTGTTATATGGTTATCATAAAGTCTCTTGCACATTTCGTCTTATTAAACATATTGGCCAGACATGTTTAATAGTACGCCATGCCCAGTTGCAATTACCATCTCCATATAACCAGTCACAAAACAAGTTTCGGCACACATAACACCTTAACAACATTCATCATACATATATACATACACCATATATATATATATTATCATTTTATCAAATCATTACTAACCTTTCATTTCAGCAAGCTCCGAGTCTTAGTCAAGTCCTTCTTGGATTCTCGTATCATTTTCCCCATATCAAGAGCATCCGGTTTGAGTTTAGTGTCTCGCACACCAAATCCCTCAAACCATTGCTCTGATACCAAGTTGAAACACACCACTTTTAAAAGCACAAAACTTTAACGCGCGGAAGACTTAACCCAGGGAATTTTTTTTTTTTTTTTTTTTTTTTACCTGTCGCGTACCGCGACTCATACGTTCCACCAAGTCGCGGCCCGCGAGAAGCCCTTTTTCACATAAAGTTTCTGCAGTTTTTCAGCAGTTTTCACACTTAACCAAATTTCCATCTTTTTACAACTTTTACCAAAATGTTTGACACCAAACCTTCCCAACACATGGGTTTTTACCAAAAACAAACATATGACATTACATATTCACCAAAACATAAATCAAGTGTCAAACACACCACTTTACAAGGATTTTACATAAATCCTCAAAAACACAAAAATTTCATACGAGAATCCTTCACCCTTGAACATTGACATAGACCTACCTCGGAGCTTTCCCTGCAATACCACAATAATATTTCACCGTTAGTAATGATATAAACATATCAAACAAGTATTTACAACTTGTTTTCACCCTTTTTCACCTATTTAACCCATTTGACCCGTTCACACCCAATTGGTCAACTAAGGTCCCTTACACTTGACTTATATACCACATAAGTCAATTACACCACATTCACCATTATTCCACAATGGTTTGACTTATATACCACATAAGTCCATATACGCCAATCTCACCATTATTCCACAATGGTTAGACTTATATTCCGCATAAGTCAATTTACACCGACTTCACCATTCTTCCACAATGGTTGACTTATTTTCCACATAAGCCACTTTCCTCAAATTACCACATTTAGTTTGACTTTACACCACATAAGTCAATTACTATACTTTATCACATACCACATTTTAGCTTAACTATTTACCACATAGTCATTTACACCAATTCAACATATTCTACATTTTAGTTTGACCATATGCCACATAGTCAACTACATTATGCATACAAACTTGGCTTTTACCACACAAGTCAATTTTTACACCATATAGGTTTATTAACTAAATTCATCCACATACCAATAAACACATATAAGATATTTGTATAACCAATCATGAAATTCAAACATGATCAACACCACCACCTATCATTACTAAGTAAGTGCAAAGCACTTACCTTTTGAGTTAGAAGATCCCGCAACACCTTCTAGCTTTGCAATTTGATCACCTAAACAAATTCACCTAGTTTAGTAATCTATCATACATCAAAATTCCACTACAATTGAGTTCACAACTCAATTCCACATTTCCAACCCAAATTGACCCGTTTGGGTTATCCTCATAACCAAACACCCTCTTTCACCACAAACTCACCCACTTGAGTTTCATTATCTTAATCTTAACACTAATTTTTCTTTCAAAAATTATTATTAAGTTAATTTGGTGTTTGTTCAAGTGTCTAACATCTTAAAAACACTTAATCTTCATTAATTCATCATTTTAGCATCATGATCCAAACACCCCCAATTTCCACCATATGAACCCTAACTTCTCATAACCAAAATCAAAGGGTTCTAGGATGTTAATCATCATTCTTTAACCTAGTTTAGCTAGATTATCAATAATCTAACACCATTTCATCACATGCATACATAATTTCGGATTTCACCCAAAACCCACCAAGAACACATTCATGGTGAAATCAAGAGGAAGAGAATCACTTACTTGATGTTATGAAGGTGTTGTGTGAGCCAAAACCTTCACTAATCAAGCTTCAATTGTACGAAAATGGCTTCAACACACTTTTCTCTTTTTCCTCTCTTGCTCAAGAACGACTTCAATTGTGCAAATGAAGCCAATTTTGACTTCACCAAGTCAAATGGCAGATTTTTGGCTATTTTACACATTTAGTCCTTCAACTTCCATTTCATCCATTAATCTCATAGTTAGTTAAAACTAACAAAACCCTATTACAAACTTGAAACCCACTTATTTCTAAAATATTATTTTCACCATAATATTAATTAGAAATATTAATTTATTTAAAACGAAACCCGGATTTTGGTTCGTTACAAATCACCTCCCCTTATTTGGGTTTCGTCCCCGAAACCCGTCTTCACATAAAAAGGTTCGGATAATATTTGAGCATTTCTTCCTCGGTTTCCCAAGTCATTTCCGCTCCCTTTCTATGTTTCCACCTCACTAAAACTTGGCTAATCTCTTTATTGCGCAAACGCTTCACTTTTCTATCCAAGATTGCCACCGGTTCCTCAACATAATTCAACTTTTCATCTAATTCGATATCGTCCAAAGGAACAAAAGTAGATTCATCCGCCAAACACTTCCGCAAATGAGACACATGAAATGTGTTATGAAGTCTACTTAGTCCCTCCGGTAGCTCCAAACGATAAGCTACCGTACCCACCTTTGCTATCACCTTAAACGGCCCGATGAAACGAGGACTTAACTTCACCCGTTTCCTAAACCGTATCACCCCTTTCCAAGGAGAGACTTTTAAAACCACAAAGTCCCCCACTTGGAACTCAATCGCCCGCTTCCTATTATCCGCATAAGACTTTTGGCGATCTTGAGCCGCCTTCAAGCGTACTCTAATTTGGTCTATACTATCATTAGTTTCCTTGACCACTTCGACACTACCAATCTCCCGTTGACCAATCTCACCCCAACACACGGGTGTTCGACACTTTCTCCCATACAATGCCTCAAAAGGCGGCATACCAATACTAGAATGGTAACTATTGTTGTAAGAGAATTCCTCCAACGGTAAATGGTCGTCCCAACTACCTCCAAAATCCAAGGCACACGCTCGCAACATATCCTCGAGCGTTTGAATCGTTCGCTCGCTTTGACCATCCGTTTGTGGATGATAAGCGGTGCTAAGATTTAATCTAGTCCCCATATCTTCATGGAATTTCTTCCAAAAACGAGAAGTAAATCTCGTATCACGATCCGATATAATCGACACCGGCACACCATGGCGTGACACAATTTCTTTCACATACATTTCCGCCAATCTATCCGAAGAATACGTTTCCTTTATAGGAAGGAAATGTGCACTCTTCGTCAACAGATCCACTACTACCCATATCGCATCATAACCCTTTCGAGTCTTTGGTAGTTTAGTGATCAAATCCATGGTTATATTTTCCCATTTCCAAAGCGGTATTTCAAGCGGTTGAAGCTTTCCATACGGCTTTTGGTGCTCCGCCTTTACTCTTAAGCACGTGAGACACCTCTCAACATACTTAACAACATCACGCCTCATACCCGGCCACCAAAAATGACACCTCAAATCATAAAACATCTTCGTGGCCCCCGGATGGATAGAATATTCGGATTTATGCGCCTCGTCAAGAATAGTTGTCAAAACACTTGACAACCTAGGTATCCAAATTCTATCAAATCATGTCTTCAAACCCATGCTATTTTCACCAAGCTTATCAACATAAGCAACCATCCGCTCTTTCTTCAAGTCACCACCAAGTGCTAACACTTGAGCCTCCCGGATTTCATCAATAAGAGATGATGAAATTGTCATCTTGAATGACTTCGCCTTGATAGGTGAATGACTTGACTTTCTACTAAGCGCATCCGACACAACATTTGCTTTACCCGGATGATAAAGTATCTCACAATCATAATCCTTAACCAATTCAAGCCACCGCCTTTGCCTCATATTGAGGTCCTTTTGGTCAAAGAAATATTTGAGACTTTTGTGATCCGTGTAGATCGTACACTTAGCACCATACAAATAATGCCTCCAAATCTTGAGCGCGAAAACCACGGCTGCAAGCTCTAAATCATGGGTTGGGTAATTCACCTCGTGAGTCTTTAATTGCCTAGATGCATAGGCAATCACTTTCCCCCTTTGCATCAAAACACACCCCAACCCCGAATGCGAGGCATCCGAATAAACAACAAAATCCTCGGTCCCGTCCGGCAAGGATAAAACAGGCGCCTTAGTCAACTTTTCTTTCAAGAGTTGAAAGGCAGATTCTTGCTCGGGACTCCAAACAAACTTTGTCTCTTTACGAGTCAACTTCGTCATCGGCAGAGCAATCCGAGAGAAGTTTTCGATGAACCTCCGATAATAACCCGCTAACCCCAAGAAACTTCTAATCTCCGAAGGCGTCTTCGGTGATGACCATTCTTTAACTGCCACTATCTTGGATGGGTCGACTGTAATCCCTTTCCCATTAATCACATGACCCAAGAACTGGATCTCGCACAACCAGAATGCACATTTGGAGAATTTAGCATAAAGCTTTTCTCTTTGAAGTACTTCAAGAATCTCACGCAAATGACAAGCGTGATCACCCTCGCTCCTCGAATAAATGAGAAGATCGTCAATAAACACAATGACCGAACGGTCGAGGAACGGTCTACACACCCGGTTCATGAGATCCATGAAAACCGCGGGTGCATTGGTTAAACCGAATGGCATAACCGTAAACTCATAGTGACCGTAACGAGTGCGAAAGGCTGTCTTATGAACATCCTCTTCCTTTACTTTCAACTGATGGTACCCGGATTTCAAATCAATCTTTGAAAACCACGACGCCCCTTGCAATTGGTCGAAAAGATCATCAATCCTAGGTAATGGGTACCTATTCTTCACTGTCAACTTATTTAATTCCCGATAATCCATACACATCCTCATGCTTCCGTCCTTCTTTTTGACGAAGAGAACGGGCGCACCCCAAGGTGAAACACTTGGGCGTATGAAACCTTTATCAAGCAACTCTTGCAATTGTTCCATCAACTCTTTCATTTCTGGCGGTGCCAATCTATAAGGCGCTTTAGCTACCGGTTTAGCACCCGGTATCAAATCAATCCCGAACTCTACTTCCCTCTCCGGAGGAACCCCCGGTAACTCATCAGGAAACACATCTTCAAACTGATTCACAACCGGAACATCGCGAATCTCCTTTACTCTTTCATTCACATCCGCAACACAAGCCATGAACGCCTTGCACCCACGCGCCATGAACTTGGTTGCCTTTACATAAGAGCACATTCTTACATTACCTTTCTTCTCACCTTCTATGTAAATGGACTCGCCCGATGGGGAATCGAGTCGTATCGCTTTAGGCCCACATAGAATATTCGCTTTGTTCCTTGCTAACCAATCCATCCCCACTATCACATCAAATTCCCCCATAGACATAGGAATTAAATCGATATGGAACGTTTCACCCCCCGCCTTTAATTTGCAATTCCTATAAACATCAAACACTAGGAAGCTCTTATCATTGGCCGCCTCGATTTCCAAAGGTTCATCTAACTTGCTACTTAGAAACGAAGAATGCTTAACAAATTTCAAAGACACAAACGAACGACTAGCCCCCGAATCAAAAAGAACTAGTGCAGGTAAAGAGTTAATCTTGAATGTACCTGTCACCACTTCCGAGTCATTCTTTGCTTCCTCCGCTGAGATGTGGAAAGCTCTACCCTTAGGTCTTGGCATCTCTATCTTCTTATCGCTTCTACCTTGCTTCAACTCGGGACAATCCACCCTATTGTGCCCGGGCTTGTAACAGTTATAGCACAACTGAATTTGGCTTGTACATTGATTAGCCATGTGCCCCGGCTTTCCACATTTATAGCAATTCAAGGATCCTTTCTTACAATCCCCGAAATGCTCTTTTCCACAATTTTTGCACGCCCGAGAAGAGAACTTGTTGAACGGCTTCTTGCTAGGGCTCCCGCCCTTTATCTTTTTCACCACTTGTTCAACGATTTCACGCTTCCTCTTCTCGCCTCTAGCTTCTTGCCTCCTCAACTCCACTTCTCTTTCCCGACACCTATTTATCAAATCCACAAGTGTGGTAAAAGAAGATGGAGATATGCTATCTCTGAATTCCACAGTCAACATAGCATAAAATCTGTCAATCTTCGCCTTCTCGGTCGACACCACGTCCGGACAGAATTTGGCGCGATCAAAGAAAGCTCCAGCCAACTCATCTATTGACTCATTCTTTTGCCTCATGAGGAGAAACTCCTCAGTCATTCTATCAACTGCGGCTTGGGGGCAATGATACTTCAGAAAAGCCGCCTTAAACTCCTCCCAAGACATGGAGGTCACACCCAAAACACCCCTCTCCTTGCGAAGATTCAACAACCACTCCTTTGCCCTTCCAGTCAACAAAGGCACACTGAACATCACCCTATCCTCGGGCTTACATTTAGTAGTCTCAAAATTAGACTCCATATCCACAATCCACCTGTGGCTCAGAATCGGGTCCACTTGACCGTCGTATTCCTTCGGTTTAATCACCATGAAATCCTTGAGAGTACAACCTCGAGGTTCCTTATCTTTCTCTTTCATGACCTCTTCAAGAGAGAGCTTAATAGTTCCCCTCATTTCCTCCATCAAGAGATTTGTGGCTTGCTCAAACGCCTTGGCCACTTCTTCCTTTATCATATCTTGGATCCTTGGATCCAATGGTTCATTACTTGCATCTTCTGCCATCTCTAAACTGAGAAAATGAACCACAAACACCTTAATACCCTTTCACTTTCAATACCCTAGGTATCCATTACACATTCACTATTATATGTATTAAGTATATATTTACCTACCTATATACATACATACATATATAACCACCTTCACCTAATCCTTGCAAATGTTCATTGTTATATGGTTATCATAAAGTCTCTTGCACATTTCGTCTTATTAAACATATTGGCCAGACATGTTTAATAGTACGCCATGCCCAGTTGCAATTACCATCTCCATATAACCAGTCACAAAACAAGTTTCGGCACACATAACACCTTAACAACATTCATCATACATATATACATACACCATATATATATATTATCATTTTATCAAATCATTACTAACCTTTCATTTCAGCAAGCTCCGAGTCTTAGTCAAGTCCTTCTTGGATTCTCGTATCATTTTCCCCATATCAAGAGCATCCGGTTTGAGTTTAGTGTCTCGCACACTAAATCCCTCAAACCATTGCTCTGATACCAAGTTGAAACACACCACTTTTAAAAGCACAAAACTTTAACGCGCGGAAGACTTAACCCAGGAAATTTTTTTTTTTTTTTTTACCTGTCGCGTACCGCGACTCATACGTTCCACCAAGTCGCGGCCCGCGAGAAGCCCTTTTTCACAGAAAGTTTCTGCAGTTTTTCAGCAGTTTTCACACTTAACCAAATTTCCATCTTTTTACAACTTTTACCAAAATGTTTGACACCAAACCTTCCCAACACATGGGTTTTTACCAAAAACAAACATATGACATTACATATTCACCAAAACATAAATCAAGTGTCAAACACACCACTTTACAAGGATTTTACATAAATCCTCAAAAACACAAAAATTTCATACGAGAATCCTTCACCCTTGAACATTGACATAGACCTACCTCGGAGCTTTCCCTGCAATACCACAATAATATTTCACCGTTAGTAATGATATAAACATATCAAACAAGTATTTACAACTTGTTTTCACCCTTTTTCACCTATTTAACCCATTTGACCCGTTCACACCCAATTGGTCAACTAAGGTCCCTTACACTTGACTTATATACCATATAAGTCAATTACACCACATTCACCATTATTCCACAATGGTTTGACTTATATACCACATAAGTCCATATACGCCAATCTCACCATTATTCCACAATGGTTAGACTTATATTCCGCATAAGTCAATTTACACCGACTTCACCATTCTTCCACAATGGTTGACTTATTTTCCACATAAGCCACTTTCCTCAAATTACCACATTTAGTTTGACTTTACACCACATAAGTCAATTACTATACTTTATCACATACCACATTTTAGCTTAACTATTTACCACATAGTCATTTACACCAATTCAACATATTCTACATTTTAGTTTGACCATATGCCACATAGTCAACTACATTATGCATACAAACTTGGCTTTTACCACACAAGTCAATTTTTACACCATATAGGTTTATTAACTAAATTCATCCACATACCAATAAACACATATAAGATATTTGTATAACCAATCATGAAATTCAAACATGATCAACACCACCACCTATCATTACTAAGTAAGTGCAAAGCACTTACCTTTTGAGTTAGAAGATCCCGCAACACCTTCTAGCTTTGCAATTTGATCACCTAAACAAATTCACCTAGTTTAGTAATCTATCATACATCAAAATTCCACTACAATTGAGTTCACAACTCAATTCCACATTTCCAACCCAAATTGACCCGTTTAGGTTATCCTCATAACCAAACACCCTCTTTCACCACAAACTCACCCACTTGAGTTTCATTATCTTAATCTTAACACTAATTTTTCTTTCAAAAATTATTATTAAGTTAATTTGGTGTTTGTTCAAGTGTCTAACATCTTAAAAACACTTAATCTTCATTAATTCATCATTTTAGCATCATGATCCAAACACCCCCAATTTCCACCATATGAACCCTAACTTCTCATAACCAAAATCAAAGGGTTCTAGGATGTTAATCATCATTCTTTAATCTAGTTTAGCTAGATTATCAATAATCTAACACCATTTCATCACATGCATACATAATTTCGGATTTCACCCAAAACCCACCAAGAACACATTCATGGTGAAATCAAGAGGAAGAGAATCACTTACTTGATGTTATGAAGGTGTTGTGTGAGCCAAAACCTTCACTAATCAAGCTTCAATTGTACGAAAATGGCTTCAACACACTTTTCTCTTTTTCCTCTCTTGCTCAAGAACGACTTCAATTGTGCAAATGAAGCCAATTTTGACTTCACCAAGTCAAATGGCAGATTTTTGGCCATTTTACACATTTAGTCCTTCAACTTCCATTTCATCCATTAATCTCATAGTTAGTTAAAACTAACAAAACCCTATTACAAACTTGAAACCCACTTATTTCTAAAATATTATTTTCACCATAATATTAATTAGAAATATTAATTTATTTAAAACGAAACCCGGATTTTGGTTCGTTACAAATTGTAACACCTTAGGCAAATCCCACATCGGCCGTGGACAGGAGAGATCCTTGGTTCATAAGGAATGTCGTGCCTCTTAAATCAACAACGCGTTTGGGGCTTAATGTAGTGGATGAGAGGAGAACTCCACAGTTAAGCGTGCTCGGGTGGGAGTAATCCAGGGATGGGTGACCCCCTGGAAAGTTTTCACCCGGGCAACCAAAAACAAATCCGTGAGCTCTTAGTGGGCAAAGCGGACAATATTGTTGGTATGAGGGGCCGGATGTTACAAATGGTATCAGAGCCACTCCTGTGCCGTTCGGGATGGTGGGGCAAACCTCATCGAGTATGGTGAGTCCCCGGGGGTGTTAAGAGGGACACCTTAGGCAAATCCCACATCTCTGATTGGGATGGTGGGGCAAACCTCATCGAGGACGATGAGTCCAAAGGGGGGGGGGGTGATTGTAACACCTTAGGCAAATCCCACATCGACCGTGGACAGGAGAGATCCTTGGTTCATAAGGAATGTCCTGCCTCTTAAATCAACAACGCGTTTTGGGGCTTAATGTAGTGGATGAGAGGAGAACTCCACAGTTAAGCGTGCTCGGGTGGGAGTAATCCAGGGATGGGTGACCCCTTGGGAAGTTTTCACCCGGGCAACCAAAAACAAATCCGTGAGCTCTTAGTGGGCAAAGCAGACAATATTGTTGGTATGAGGGGCCGGATGTTACACTAAAAGACAGTAATGAAAATATCGTAAAGGTACGGGAGAACTTCCGACCGGTATGTAGTTATCTGATAAACGAAATGTTCTGTCTAAGAAAAGAGTGGTGTATAAATCTCTCCTAGACCCGTCACTCTTTCCTGGGAACATATTTGTTGGAGGTACTGCTCTGGAAAGATAATCACCCCAGTTTACAATATATGACGAGTATGAATATATGATGAAATTAAATCCATGAATGCATGGAATATGTGATGCATGATGAATATGAATACGTGAATGCATGATGATACGTGCAAGTATGAATGAGTATGATGGAATGAGTCTAAACCCTAAAATGGAATAACGGAGTATTCATGAAGTGTTAAAGGGGTGGTGGATACGCCGCTGGTACTTCCTATATATAAACCCTTTTAATGCATCGTGGGGAAATCGTTACAAAGTTTTAAGGTAAGGACTGGTTGGGAAATAAATCAAGCATATACGTGAAATGAAAATAAATGCTTAATACATTTGGGAGGCTGTGAGTCTGAGATACTCAAGGTCCCAAATGAAATGAGATAACCGGCCTGTAAGGTGGATCTTAATAATAAAGAAGAAAACTAAAAAAGATTCCAAGACTTCGGGGCTGAGGAAAAAGGGACTCCAAGCCCACGGGGCTGAGGAGGAAAAGATTCCAAGCCTACGGGGCTAAGGAATGAATGAGTCTTCATGACAAATGCAAGGGGTGTATACTGACGAGTATAAGAACCTTGCCAATACTCGGACCGGAGGTACGACCTAAGATGGTTGCGAGGGGGTTAGCACACCAGTAAAATATACGAATGACGTGACCGGAGGTACGTCCAGAGATGGTCACGGGGGCGCCGAGATCCTGGAAAACTTGAACAATAATAAGAACCTAAAGGGTTCATAATGAAATGAAAAGATGCAGTGCACTTACTTAGCGAAAGCTAATTTAAAAACGTTTTCTAAAACACTGCAGAAAAGAAGCACTTGGAATAGAGCTTCCTGTGGATGAGGCCGGACGGAATAAAGAATCCCTAGATTATGTAATAAGATATTGTACATGTAAAACAATATTTATAAATAAAAAATATACCTTAATCATTTAATGGCAAGGTTTTGATAAACTGGCACCGTTTTTCACAAATTAACTCTGATAATGTTATAATAATAAGTAGGGTGTTTCAGGTTGGCATCAGAGCAAGGTTTGAGGGATTTAAGTATCAAAAGGGGTACTTAAACTCAAACCATAAGTGCTCGTGATATAAATAGGGATTCAATCCGAGGTCGTCCAAGGAAGCAGGCATGTTTAAATTCCAGTGCTTAAACAGAAATGTATGAGTATACATGGGCAGAACTTTGTATGAGAAAAGCTTCATATGATAATTGGGAGTATCATGATACGTAACATACATTGCCTTATACCTGGCCAGTATTGGAGCTAATGTATGGGACCATCATGATATCGCAAACATCATATGATAACTTATGTCAGCAGATAGTGAATATGCATGATTAAAATACATGATTGAATGTATATATGCATATGAATATGAGCCTTATGTGGAACCCTAGAATGATTAAGTAGGGTTAACTTAATATGAGTCCTGTAGTATAAAACCCTAGACTATGATTAGGGTAGTTGAATGAGAGGTTAAACGAAATTCATGTATCAGCAAACGATGGCTGAACATCAAAATGATGAAATACGTGACGAGGGGAGCCACATGAGAGCTGATTCTCCACTTCATGAAGTCGAAAAAGTCCTGGAAAATATCCGGAGACAGATCGCAATAGAAGTAGGAAAGGTATTCGATGCAAATTTCCAAATCCTACAAGCAGATCTACAGAACTCATTAGAAAGCAGGTTTGAAATCCACAACGATGTTACTCATAATGGAGAAGGAAGAAATCCAAAAGTTGATATGAAGTCAACTCGTTGTACTTATAAGGATTTCATGCCCTGTAAACATTTAGAGTTTAAGGGAGCAGTTTGTCACACCCCGGTCGACGGCGGATTATATGCCGGGGCTGACGCGGTTGTTCAAAATCACATGATCAACTATTAAATGCGTTACAATTTTACTGAACATATTAAGTATTCGTTACAAGAAAAATAGAAACATATTGTTCAAATGAAACGTAACAATAAATGAATCTTTAGTTAATTTTAACTAGGTCCGTTGCCCTAAGTGTTCAAGCATAGTCCTCAAACGGGTGCACCTGAAACATGTGAGTAAATATCAACTATAAGTAGTTGGTGAGTAACATAGGTTTTGACACCAAACAAAGTTAAGTAAAGTTTACAATTCAATATGTTCAAAGCAAGTCTAAAGCATGAATGTGAAGACATACAAGGTTCTAAGAGTACAATCAAGCCTTGTTTATATGTATGCACAATCCCCCGGATTGCGTGAAGTTCTAAATGTAAACACTAACCCGCCAAGGTTCGTGTTAAGTAATGAATCGGATTCTCGTATAAATGATCATGTTAGGTACTACCTTAGGCTTGCCACACAAGTTAATGATTGTACTAACATGAACACACGTAATGGTCACTAAGCAGTTTAAGACATAAAGCATAAAGACTATATCATAATAACAAAGGTACTGAATTGTGTAAGTAATGTATTTGTGAACATGTTTCAACCCAAAAGTATATAAGTGTAAAAAAATGGGCTATGTAACTCATCTTGCAATAAGTAGCTGGAAGGTCACACAAATATGTTGTTTGTTGCACAATTGTTTTAGCTAATCACAAGTTCAACCTATGTTTGATGGTGTAAGTGTATCAATAAATTGCTCAAATGAATAAGAGAATCCTAAAGTGGGAAGGGATTGATGTGGATTTCCTCATGTAAGTTATTGTATTAGAATGATTGAATGGACGAGCAAAAAGATTTTCCTTTGGTTTGTAAGTAAGTAGGTGTAAATAAATAGTTTGTGTCTTTTATTTGAAAATGCAAGAATAATAGGATGGATAAATAAGTAGTTTTCCCTGGTTTGTAATTGAATGAACATATATAAATGAAATTAATAAGTGTTATTTTTGTTTGTGAATGATTGAATAAAATAATAAATACGTAGTTTTCTTTCATTCGTAAAAACATTAATAAATGAATAATTGAATAAGGATTGACTGAATAAGTAAGTACTTAACTATATAAATCAATAAAACCTTTTATTGATTTAGTTTGTTTTTCATAAAAGAAAATAGGGTTAAAATTAATGATTTACTTAATCAAAATTTAAACCATCATTTCTAGTATAAATATATTGTTCTAATTACTAAATATTTAATCCGTACTTAATGGTTAAGAGTATAAAATCTTGATTTAAATGACTTTATATGATGAGGGTAAATTATAAAAAAAATGTGCACGATAAATGTCTTACACAAAAAAATGATCATATTTATTCGGATTATAACTCTTATGAGCCAAGGGTTTTTAAATAAAATCATGTTAAAGAAATTGTCTTAGTAATTTTAATCTAATACATAAAATTGATCATTTGAACATTTAACATTTTAATAGATCCATGTATTTCGTTTTTGATAAAAAAAATGATTTTATAAGGGAAAATGAGTTTATGTATATATGTATATTTAAACATGAGGGGATTACATAATGAAACAAAGTTTTTTAGAAAGAAATTGGTAGAGACCGGTTCGAACCCGTGACCTCTGCCACATGGAACTACCAAACTTTGCCGTTGGACCAAGTCCTTATACTGATCTAAAGCTGGATTCAACGGATATAAAGTTGGACCAACCACCATCTTCCCCACTCAATCGGTTCAAACCCTAGCCCCCAAATAGCCTCTGATTATGCACCGATTGACCGTGAAGCTTTAAGGCTTTTGCTGTGTGGGTCATAACGAGTAAATAGTCGTAAAGATTACCTATGATGCTTGCCTGACGGAGACGAACGACTAAAATTTAGGGTTTGCGTACTTCGGAGTTTAATCGCGAACCAGAGACGTTTCGCAGTGGTTTTGAGCGTTTAGTGAGTACAAAAAGAGGGCCGCGCACGTTGTTAGCTTGATTTTTTTAGCTCGATTTCATCATAAACGTATGGTTGATTTTGAAATGACAAAACGGTTACGGGTCTTGATTTTTGATTTTAAAACCATTGATTACAATTAAAATTGGTTATGGCGAGTACTTCAAAAGGTTCTACAACGTTTTCGAGTGATTTGCATTTGATAACGGCTTCGAATTTGTGGATTGGAGACTGATTTTGATTGGTTTTACTTTTCGAAGTCAAAATTGGGTATGGACCAATTTCAGGGTTCACATAGAAGACAGGGAGTTCAAGTGGGGGTCCAACCGAAGGGGGGGGGGTGTTCAAAACGAATTGAGAGGGTTCTTATGCTATGTAAAGAGTTCAATACTCAATTATTTGATTAAAAATCATTTTAATTATCTTTAAAAATTGTTTATAAACTTTATAAATATCCAATTTATTATTTGGTTTTATTTAAATTTATAAGGAGTAAATTCCTTTTTAACTACTAATAAAAATTGTATTTATAAACTTTATAAAAATTTAATTATTACTTGTTTAAGTATAACTATTTCATAAAGTATCAACTTTCCATTTTCATTAAATTTATGATTTATATAAGTGATAACATCAGTTATATGTATTGTAAATGTATACATAAATACCTATATTTGTAAAAAGGTGTAAAAGCGTGATTAAAGATGTATAAGTCTTATATCGAAAGTTGTATAATCGATTTATTTAGTATAAACACTATATATACTTACATATATATTCATAATTAAATACACACACACACACACACATATATATATATATATATATATATATATATAAAAGATGGATTTGCATAGTTGACAAATTTTTATCTTTGATTTATACATTATAACAAAGTATATATATGTGTATATCTATGTACATATATATATATGTTATATATAATAGAAAATAATAGGTTAATTGCAAGGTTGAAACTTCGAATTGATACGTGTTAAAGTAGTAATTAATGTGGCTTATTGTGTTGAACAAGTATAGGGTTGAAATGGATTGTTATTATTATAATAATAAAATGAATAATAAAAAAAAATAAGGCCGGAAAAATCATGGATGTTACAGTATCACCAAGTTGAGGGAATTTCGTCCCAAAATTCAACTGTTGGAGGCTACTAAATCAAGAAAGAGATGTGAGTTTGAATTCTCAACGAGCTTTGATTGTCGGTTTGAGAGGTATAATTGATGACATGGTTCAGGTCTGATATTCAAGATCAGGTCAGGTCATTGTGTCATGCATGGGTGGTGGTAATGGGTTTAGTTTGAAGAGAATTAAGGAGAAAATTGCCCTAAAATGATTTTGGACTCCAAAGATGGGATGCATCACTTGCAATGAGAGTGATGAGAATTTGATGATCAAGACTTGTTTAGGATATAGTCTAATATGTTCAAAAGGTATTACTGGGTAAAGATTTCACAGGCATTGGTTAAGGTCAAAATGATAGAAAACCCTACGTGACACGAACAACGCTACTTCTGACAATATGACAGGAACACTTATGTATGGGAAGTGCCATCGGCGTATCCACCATGCCCTTATCATATCATATTAGTTTCGTTACTGTATATCACTATAGGTTTTATGTCATCACACACGACATAATTTACTATATTTTTCATGCGCTGACTTTTATAATTACGTGTGCACCCATAATTACTCAAATCGTCGTATGGTCCATATAGATCATCCCATTGTGTGTGGGTCAAGAGAGGACACAAAAACACTTAGTTCAAAACTATTGTTTTCACGTATGAGTTGCTAATAAATAACTGTGTCTCTAGATAGTAAAGTTAATTAGGAAAACAAAGAATAACGATGTGGCATAACTTCATACATGGGTGCCCTAGGTAGATGGCATAACCCTCCAAATTACCCATAAAGTTTATAGCTTCCACGTGTTTGAACAAGAATACGTCAAACCCCGAGTGGTTTAAAGTTTTATAGCTTCCTCGTGTTTGAACAAGAATTCGTCAAACCCCGAGTAGCTCAAAGTTTATAGCTTTCAACTTTTATGAATAAAGTGAATAATCATGCCTTGTGTATAATGTGATCAGTCAATTGCAACAATGTAAACAATCTAGTTTCGTGTATAATGTAAACACCCAAGTTTCATGTATAATCTAGTATCATGTATATTGCAAACAACCAAGTTTCGTGTATAAGACGATCAATTAAGTTTCGTGTATAAGGTGACCAATTAGGTTTCGTGTATAATGAAAACAATTTAGTTTCATGTATGTTGTGAACGTTCATATGTAAATAATTGAATCGCATGAGTAAACTGTCGAATTTTGTAGGTGATCGAGTTTTGTGGACAAGCGTGTTGCTTGGAGTTTCATGTACAACGTAGGTAGTTGGGTTTTAAACTTTCAATTTTGTTGAGGTTTATATGGATGGTTAATGCCTACGCGAAATAATTCATGTTCTTGAAGTGGTTAGTAAACTCATGCATTTCCGAAGGTACAAGGTGATGAGAAAGTTTTGCGGGTATTTAGAATAATGTATACACGAATAACTGATCCGTGCTCCTTGTTCGTAAATAAACAAGTAATAAAAATTTACCCTTGTTGGTAAATTAACAAGTTGAATAAATAGATAATTGAGTAAATAAAATCTTTTATTTATCTGATTTAATTATCATAAAGAGAATGTTTTCAAAAAGATAATGGACTAACTATTTAGTAATTACGCCAAAAGTTAAGAAATGATTAGTTTAACGGAATAAAAGTCATAATGGTGTAATTAATCAAGTCATAATTAATTTTTAATTAAAAGAATAAAATGTTTGTTAATGTTTTACCAAATAAGTTGTACAAGGTAGGGTATTAAGTTTCTTTACAAGGTAAAAGGGTTTGTAAATAGTTTATAATCTAGATAAAATCTATAAACCAAGGGTTTGATAAAGGTTTTGTTTGAATAAAATAACTATATCAATGGAATTAAGTGATAACAAAATAATTAGTTTACAAACAAGGTTTAGGTGTCAATTATTAAGGCAAGCCAAAAATGGAGAAATAATATAATACTATTTATATAGTGTTGTTGGGCACGGGATATGGGTTTCAAGCCTATTAGGAAAATTCCTTTTTAAGGATTTACCATATGCTTCTCAACAGGAGGAGGGTTTGGAATGCTTCTCAAAATTAGCAATGTTGGCGCGATGTTTGAGTAATGTTGATGGAAATATAACGGATGTATTTTATACTTGTAATAGTAAATCAATGAGCAATGACATTTAAGTTGTAATATGAAACTTAACATTGAATGATAAAATGTCAAATATTTATTCCAAACATAAAGTAGTGGTTTTAAACTGGAATTTAAAGACAAGAATAGAAAATCCAGCTAACGTCTCAGATAGCTTTCCATCAGGAAGCAGATGAGCACCAAGATGAACATCGTTATGGTTACTCGTATAGCAAACCGAGCCTCATCTCTAGCTATCTCCGTACGTGCATAGAATATTTCTCGATCTCCTTCCATCATATCAATGTGGGTACCTAGATTTGCAATCAGGTCCTCCTGGTACCGCACTTGACCCACAAGGCTGTCTATTCGTTGACCTAGCAGGTTGTGCCTTATCCCGTGCTTCATCCCTTGCCTCATAAACTCTGTGATCCTCACATACTTGTGAGTGGCATCAGCTGGTACTCCTATAGTACTGGTGGGTGCATGGTCTGCCTTGCTCCTAGGTTCGGGTGGTATGGGTCGGGTGCTAAGTAAGGGTCTCTTAGTGGGTATGGTAGTTGGTTGTGTCGGTGAGGTACTTGATAAGGATCTCTTGATGGGGGTGGGTCAGATGCCCGGAGTCTCAGGCCGGTGCTCCTAAGCCAATATGCCCTTATGTCAAACATGGACCTAGCAGCTGGGGTGTCGGTGACTGATGGTCTAGTGATGGGGATTCGACGTCTTCCTCCTGCTCGGACTCTGTCTCGGGATAGTATACCGGGGAGGGAGGAGGGTAGGAGTCCATGTCTAGCAGGAAAAGAAAAGGATTGTAAGTAATAATAAAATACTAGATGTGAAGTATAGAAGTTTTCATGAGTTCAAAGTTTGACTAGTCATAAAACAGAGTTTTTACAATAGTACGTTAGAAGTAGCACTTGACCTATAAGTAGTGTACTCACGAAGAGAATTCCCAGGAAAGAGGGGTGGGTCACAAGGGACACACTTAAGTACCCAGACTTTCCTTAGTCAGAATCTCTTATGGGTCTACACACACTCTTCTAGCCATCATGTACTAATAACACTATTGTTTGGGCTCATGATCATGATGGGAATCATTATGGACTGGCTTTGAGGCCCAACGGTGAGATTCATTTACTTCAGGGGGCTTCCTCTTCTTGGAGGGTAAGTGGCTCCTTTAGTTTCTTATTAATGGGCATTAGGCCCAAGGGTTAAATTTTGTCCACAATGATGATGGTGATATAATTCTTAGCGTGTAAGGATGAGGGTGTATGAAGTCTTACATATGAATGAGTGTGTGGTAAAGCTTAGGAGGGCATTTAATGGAAACAAATAGGTAACACATAGACTAATCAAACAATGTGGCAAATAAGGTATTACATGAATAGCAGTTTTGTAAACATGTAAGTTAAGTAATGTAGCACATAAAATGATAATATGTGTTGTATCATGCAATGTAATACCTAGGATAACATGTAGGGTAATCATACAAAGGGTATCCTAAGGTTATAGACTAGATAATTGGTTTCTAATAACCCAATTCCCTATAACCATGGCTCTGATAACAATATGTCACACCCCAGCCGAAGACAAATTATACGCCGGGGCTGACGCGGTTGTTCAAAAGCACATGATCAATTATTAAATGCGTTACAATATTTACTCAACATATTAAGTATTCATTACAAGAAAAATAGAAACATATTCTTCAAATGAAACGTAACAATAAATGAATCTTTACTTAATTTTAACTAGGTTCGTTGCCCTAAGTGTTCAAGCATAGTCATCAAATGGGTGCACCTAAAACATATGAGTAAATGTCAACTGAGTAACATAGGTTTTGACACCAAACAAAGTTAAGTAAAGTTTACAATTCAATATGTTCAAAGCAAGTCTAAAGCATGAATGTGAAGACATACAAGGTTCTAAGAGTACAATAAATCCATGTTTATATGTATACACAATCAACCGGATTGCGTGAAGTTCCAAATGTATAAACTAACCCGCCAAGGTTCGTGTTAAATAATGAATCGGATTCCCGTATAAATGATCATGTTAGGTACTACCTTAGGCTTGCCACACAAGTTAATGATTGTACTAACATAAACACACGTAATGGTCACCAAGCTGTTTAAGACATAAAGCATAAAGACTATAGCATAAGAACAAAGGTACTGAATTATGTAAGTAATGTATTTGTGAACATGTTTCACCCCAAAAGTATAAAAGTGTAAAAAAAGGGGCTATGTAAACTCAACTTGCAATAAGTAGCTGGAAGGTCACACAAATATGTTGTTTGTTGTACAATTGTTCTAGTTAATCACAAGTTCGACCTATGTTTGATGGTGTAAGTGTATAAATAAATTGCTCAAATGAATAAGGGAATCCTAAAGTGGGAAGGGATTGATGTGGATTTCCTCATGTAAGTTATTGTATTAGAATGATCGAATGGATGAGCAAAAAGATTTTTCTTTGGTTTGTAAGTAAGTGGCTGTAAATAAATAGTCAGTGTCTTTTGTTTGAAAATGTAAGAATAATAGGATGGATAAATAAGTAGTTTTCCCTGGTTTGTAATTGAATGAACATATATAAATGAAATTAACAAGTGTTATTTTTGTTTGTGAATGATTGAATAAAATAATAAATGCGTAGTGTTATTTCTTCGTAAAAACATTAATAAATGAATAAGTATTGATTGAATAAGTAAGTACTTAACTATATAAATCAATAAAACCTTTTATTGATTTAGTTTGATTTTCATTAAATAAAATAGGGTTAAAAGTAATGATTTACTTAATCAGAATTTAAACCATCATTTCGAGTATAAATATATTGTTTTAATAACTAAATAATTAAGCCATACTTAATGGTTAAGAGTATAAAATATTGATTTAAATGACCTTATATGATGAGGGTAAATTATAAAAAAAATGTGCACGGTAAATGTCTTACACAAAAAAATGATCATATTTATTTAGATTATAACTCTTATGAGCCAAGGGTTTTTAAATAAAAATCTGTTAAAGAAATTGTCTTAGTAAACTTGGGTTTATCGGGTTTTAATCTAATACATAAAATTGATCAATTGAACATTTAACATTTTAATAGATCTGAGTATTTCGTTTTTGATAAAAAAAATTATTTTATAAGGGAAAAATGAGTTTATGTATATATGTATATTTAAACATGAGGGGATTAAATAAGGAAACAAATTTTTTTAAAAAGAAATAGGCAGAGACCGGCTCGAACCTGTGACCTCTACCTCATGGAACTACCAAACTTAGTTGTTGGAACAAGTCCTCATACCGATCTAAAGCTGGATTCAACGGATATTAAGCACATGCTAGGTAGGGACCAGTTAAGGGTGCAGGGATCGCAAAAGAAAAAGGCCGGGGCTGGGCTTCGAACCCCCGACCTCATTTGTACGAGTCGTAGAACTTAACCGCTAGAAATGGGCCAACAACCATGCTTCAAATGGATCCGTCTGGTTTTTAATATCCAAACTTAAACCACCATCTTCCCCACTCAATCGTTTCAAACCCTAGCCCCCAAATAGCCGCTGATTATGCACCGATTGACCGTTAAGCTTTAAGGCTTTTGCTATGTGGGTTATAACGAGTAAATAGCCGTAAAGATTACCTGTGATGCTTGCCTGACGGAGACGAACGACTAGACTTTAGGGTTTGCGTACTTCAGAGTTTAATCGCGAACCAGAGACGTTTCGCAGTGGTTTTGAGCATTCAGTGAGTACAAAAAGAGGGTCGCGCACGTTGTTAGCTTGATTTTTTTAGCTCGATTTCATCAGAAACGTATGGTTGATTTTGAAACGATAAAACGGTTACGGGGCTTGATTTTTGATTTTAAAACCGTTGATTACAATTAAAATTGGTTATGGCGAGTACTTCAAAAGGTTCTACAACGTTTTCGAGTGATTTGCATTTGATAACGGCTTCGAATTTGTGGATTGGAGACTGATTTTGATTGGTTTTACTTTTCGAAGTCAAAATTGGGTATGGACCAATTTCAGGGTTCACATAGAAGACAGGGAGTTCAAGTGGGGGTCCAACCGAAGGGGGGGGGGGGGTTCAAAACGAATTGAGAGGGTTCTTATGCTATGTAAAGAGTTCAATACTCAATTATTTGATTAAAAACATTTTAATTATCTATAAAAATTGTTTATAAACTTTATAAATATCCAATTTATTATTTGTTTTTATTTAAATTTATAAGGAGTAAATTCCTTTTTAACTACTAATAAAAAATGTATTTATAAACTTTATAAAAATTTAATTATTATTTGTTTAAGTATAATTATTTCATAAAGGATCAACTTTCCATTTTCATTAAATTTACGATTTATATAAGTGATAATCGATTTATTTAGTATAAACACTATATATACTTACATATATATTCATAACTAAATACACACACACATATATATATATATATATATATATATATATATAAAAGATGGATTTGCATAGTTGACAAATTTTTATCTTTGATTTATACATTATAACAAAGTATATATATGTGTATATCTATGTACATACATATGTTATATATATATAATACCAAATAATAGGTTAATTGCAAGGTTGAAACTTCGAATTGATACGTGTTAAAATAGTAATTAATGTGGCTTATTGTGTTGAACAAGTACATGGTTGAAATGGATTGTTATTATTGTAATAATAAAATGAATAATAAAAAAATAAGGCCGGAAAAATTATGGATGTTACACCGTTAACCCTTTAGAAAGTCAAAGATGGATCACCTCAATAGAAAGTGTATTCGATACATGTCACTGTGAAAAGGAAGATGAGGTTACCTTCGCTACCAACCAATTAAAAGAGCGAGCTGACGATTGGTGGGGAATAGTGCCACACCTCGCCCCGGGCACCCCCGAGACGTTACCGGGTTGCGACGTCAGTTGGCACCTTCGGTACCTGCTTTGATTTCAGATTTTGGTTTTGTGTAGCGGAATAGTGGTTTTAAACAAGATCTTTTTAACGATTCTCAATCTTAAGGGTTGGTTTTGTAAATACTAGAATCTTGCCGTTTAGACAAAAAAGATTTCTTTATTTAAATACTTGGGTATAAAATCCGATCGTTTGTACATTTGATTTTTTAAATCAAAACCCTGATCAAAGTCAGTAAAATCTACAAGGAGGTATTCTGCCTAGGGAGTCGAAATCCTTTGGGCACCTTAACCTTGTCTTTTCTCAGGTTCTTTCATGTGCCTTGCACGAACCTGTATAACACATTTTTGGGTTGCACCGGGTCCAGGTGTGTGGCCTGACCCGGATTATGCAACAAAACTGTCATCGGGACTTAGGCCGTAGCCGGTCCCGGTACTATGAGGTCATTTCATTCTTTTCCTGAAAACATTTGAAAATGAACGTCAGCTACATGCTGGTGAATACTTTATGATCTCAAATCATTTTCATAAGCATGGCAGAATAGTTCAATTAAACAGTTAAACATTTCATCATTGGAGGATTCTAGTGATCATATCACTTCCTTGCATTTCATCCATTTGTATACATTGGACAAGCACTCGGGGCCACGCGGCCAAACTGGCACAACTGCGTTTTACGCATCACCCGACATACAAGCCACCCCCGCCCGACACAACTGGATCCGGAGCGAGTGTAAATATTTAATCAAACTTTACGTACACCTCTTGGGTATCAACATCCCTAGGGGTAGAACCCCTAATTCTGGGATTAGTATGAGTAAATATTTAGTTATCATGTTTTGCCCTTTTCGTAAACATAAATCATTTGATCTTTTGCGTGAAGGTGCCGACAGCACCAGCACGTCTTATTTGCGTGATGATAGCTTACAACCCAAGCACGTCTTACAAATCGTTTTTGTAAAAGCTCACTCTCGCCAAGAGAACGAGTATTTTTGATAAAGACGAGTATTCACCTTTATTTTGAAGTTGGAGATCGAAGGATAATAATCTTAGTGCTAAGTAGCTCTTAGGGCTCTAGCACCTTAACTTGCACTTCTATGTGTTCCTCGAGTTTCTTAGATTTGTCTCTTAGGGCTCTAGCACCTTAACTTGCACTTCTAAGTAGCTCTTTATTTTGAACCAGGAGTAGCGGCTCGGGAGTCAGGACGTCTGGAGGGCTCGGGAAAGGCTCGGTAGCAGAGGAGATTCGAGAGTGTGTGTTGTGTTGGTGTAGAAAATAAGAACCTTGAGCTCTATATTTATAGGTTGATAACAGCCTCATAGCGGACCGTTATCGAGGGCGATGTCCTTCCGCTATTGCCCTCCTCTCTCGCATGCACGCCACGTGGCTGCCATGCGAAGCTGGTGTGCCACCCGTCCATAGCGGACCTAGTAGGCAAGCCATGTCGGTCCGACATCCGTCCATGCGTCCGACATGCTGACGCATGCCTTACACGTGTCTGGTGAAGAGGGTTTCTAGGGGTTTGCATTTCGGATCGTTGGCCAAGCACATGTCGGTCCGACATCCAACCTCTTCCTCTATCAGACAGATATCTGATCACATGTCGGTCCGATATTTCCTATCATTCAGAATTTCTTAATTTATTTTTTGACTTTTGGGTTTTCATTAACTCCATACATTTCTTTTTAGTTCCGGACATAAATTGAGATCAGGATTTTTGCAGGTGTTATAAGTAGTGAAGAGAGAGAAAGGTAGAGACAGAATTAACGAGATGAGTTGGGAAGAGTTCAAGGATATTTTCTTGAAACACTATTGCCCTCGAGCGGCAATTGAAAGAATCACTGAATAATTTCTTCAACTCCGTTAGATAACGGAGACTGTGGACGAGATCACAGGGATCTTCTTTGACAAAGCCAGGTTCTGTCCAGCTTTGTTAACAACTCAAGATATGTGGATGAAAAGATACCATCTCGTTTTGAAAACAAAGATTAGAGAGTTTATCCATCCGTCTAAGTGCACGAACTTGGAGGAGATGATTGATTGGGCTCGGGAACGTGAGACTGAGCTCAAAAGGCAGACTGAGAGGGAGGAAAAGAGGAAAAGAGAAAGTTATCCTTCTCCTATGCCTCTTAAGAGGTTTAAATTCAGTAAACCAAGAGGCAGTTCCTGTTAGAGCATGTTTTGTAACTGTCGGTAAAATTCTGTATAAGTTCTTAGATAACAAGTTCGCCTAAGCATCTTTAGGTGCGAACTTATTAAGTTCGCCTATGGTGTTGTGGGTATTTTTGTTTCAATATAAATAGGTGTTTACGAGACCTTAGAAGGGACCTTTAGAGAGAAGTCAAGAACAGATCTGAGAGAGTGTGTAAACAGTGTTTGTGAGTGAAATACAAAGCGTTTTATTTACACCGTGTTGTTGATTGGTTTACATGTTGCACGTTGATCATGGATTTCACCTTTTGTCGGCGTGTCGTACCGTGAGTCTAGAAGATCCGTCACGCCCCAAGGGACCTACAATTGGTATCAGAGCTTTTGCTCTCGATTAGCAGCAAATTCATGGTGTTTTCGTGTACAATCAACATCAAATTTCAGAGATTCTGAAGAGTTTTTTCATCTTTTTCGTGTTCTTAACAAAAATGGAGGAAATTTGATCAATTTGGATTGATTTTGCATTTGTTTGAGGAATTTGATCTGATAGAAGTGTTCCCAATCAGTTCCTACACATTCCTACCGTTCAGATTTGTCCAATTTGATCATATACATCAAAAATCATGATTTTCAGAGGTCTGAGTTCGTGTTTTATGGTAAATCAGAAATTAAAGGATAATGAGAATATGTGTGTTGAAAGGTTTGAATCATTGAAGAGAGACATCAATTCCATGACCTTGAAGATAAAAGAGCAGGCATATCATCTGGATATGGCTTAGGCAGAAATTGAGAAAAGAAATACTGATCTTGCTGATAAATATAAGGAACTTGCTAAATCTAAAGCAGAGGTGATCAGACTGCACAGAAAGTTAGAAAGCCTTGAAAAATCATCATTCTTACTGGGATATTATAATAATACTGAAGAGGGGAAGGGAACTAGTGGTATTGGGTATGTTCCTTCACCATTCAACGGAAACTATTTTGTTGCACCTGAGATTGTAAAAGATGATGATTTGGATCCTATGACTGTGTTGAAGGTGAATCCAGTCACAGGTGAAGATATGGTGTATGATGATGAGGGTGATGATGAATATTTTGATGAAGCTAAGGTTGAAGGATGTGAAGCAGAACCAAGAAGGTGTTGATTCTAAATCATCTGGAAATTATACATTTGGAAGTTCTTCAAACTCAAGGAGAGTTTCGTTATAAGAAAAGGCGTACATGTTTTCATTGCAGTGAGATGGGACATATTGTGGTGAATTATCCTTACAAAAATAAAGAGAAGAGGCATGTATTTCCGGAGAAGATGAAGCATGAATCAAAACCTGTTACAAAATCTATAGTTCTTGAGAAAATAAAGCCAAAAGAAGTTCATGTAGGCGAATCTTCTTCGAGTGTATCTTGTCGCGTTAAGGTTCCTTATATGAGAGAATATCGTGAGATGAGATCTTGCTTTTACTGTGGTCTTGTAGGTCACATTAAGATTGATTGTCCTCACAACGCCAAAGGTAACCGTCATGTTATTCCAGAAAAGGTAAGAACTCCTGGTAAGCCTTTCGTTAAACCAAATGTGGTTAAACCTCGTGATACACCGAAGGGTAATTCAAAATCCAAGGTTAGGCTTACTAGACCTCAAAGACGGAGGAGAAACAGAAGATTGAGAAAACTTTTAGAACATCAAGAGATTTCACAATCAAAACAATTTTCAAATGAAAAATAATGTTCAAACACTTCACATTTTAAGCAAAAAGAACTTAATGAACAGATGTATGTTTGGAAATCTAAAGTTTCTGTTTCTGACTCGTCGGAACAATCACCAAAAATTGATGAGAGATTCGACTGTGAATGGAGTGAGGTCATTTATTTTGATACATATGGTCGACCCAAGACCACCATGGCTTGGGTCCCAATTTCAAATTAACGTTTCTTGTTAGATGTGCATGATTAACCAAGAGGGACTATTAATACCATTTGGGTTGTTAATAGTGGTTGTTCATAGCACATGACAGGAAATGGCATCTGCAAGAGCACATAGTTGTTTGAAAACTGAGAAATCTTATTGATTCAATGACTTGATGCTCAGGGGGAGAATATGTCACACACAATGTTTGTTTTGGAAAGATTTTGACCAAGTCCAAAAGACAACCAGAAATTTAGGATGATGATGGTGAGCATAAAGTCGTTGATGCAACCATTTGACAAGTTGAGGGGGAGTCTACAGGACAAGGGGAGTACAGTATTGTGTTGGTGACAAAGGCAAAGGAATTCGATTACATTCGATCACACTGGTTTACGTTTTTAATTGATTGGATTGCTATATCATGAGTAACCAAGTAAATGTTTTTCTTAAAATGTTTTCATGAAAAGTTTATTTTCTTTCAAAAAGATGTTGAAAAATCCAAACAAATTGAAAAATCTTAAAATTGACATCATTTGAGAATGAGAAGAAATGATAGTACATCAGTGGATGTTCATTCACACATGACCTTAGATTGACTTGTTGGTACTTTATGTTTATTCAATATATCTTAATGATTTATGTTTTGATCTAAACTTCATAGACTGCACAAATAGGAGATGATATTGTTGTGTATACATATAATTTAGCTTGTCAATAGGCTAAAAGCGTCTTTGAACCATTAGTAGTGTGAAACCATAATTGCATATGTTACAACTGTGATTGGAACCCATTTTATGCCTGGGTGTGTGTGTTGCAATTATACTATCAGATAAAGAATATTAGCTTTTAATAAGGATTGTCCTATGAGACCAGTTTCAGGTTATGTCCTTAGCACAATTTTTCAGTTCACTTCACTGCCCATGCCCCGAAAAACATGCAATGTGATGTTGAACTAAGATATGTTTCTGATAACATCTGTTGGAACATATACTCGCCCTTGGATCTTATTGATACTCTATCTTTATTGATTCCATTGAATACATAATCCAGATAACAGTTGGATCCACGTATCTGAATCTTATGATTCCACATATATAAGCCAAGACATTGAATCATTCGATTTTGAATCTCATTGATTCCTTTACAATCCAATTTGGATTCTTCTATTCATGTGCTAAGTGATATCTCCTCATTCTGGAAATTAGGATAATCTTTAGTAAAATCTTGTATGTCTTGAGATAGTTGCAGTTATTTTTCTTTGGCATACTAGTGGGGTACACGTTGTATTTCATACTTAAATGGTACCTTAACTCATAAGAAAGTAAGAATGAGATGCTTTTAGTTTCAATTCTTATAATATTGACAATCTAAATTTGTGTGCCATAGCCTGATCCTGTTTTCTTTGAATGTTTATCGCGTATCATTACATGCAATAAATGAAAGTCGGAAAAATGGAGACATGAAAGAATGGCATAGGATACCAAATTACCTTGATATACGGATTGTTTATCCAAGATGTGTGATTTATATATCATTTATACTGATATGATCTTCTTGCTCATGGTGTTCAACAAAAATATGTGCTTTATTGTTTTACAGTTTATTTCATTTCAGTTTGTACAGAGAAAAACCAAAAATATTTTGTGTTTCTTGTGTTTGAAAAACCAAAAAGATTTTATTTTTCCACCTTCCATGGAAATCTTAATTGTTGGTTACTTGGTTGTTTTTCTTTTCAAAATTGATTATTGCAGACAGAAGTTGACAAGGGGTCCTTCTCCCGAGTTTTCTTCTAGATAGAAAGAGAGAGTGTGCAGATGAACAAGACGAAGACTACAATATGTTTCATGATGATAATGAAGGCTGATGACAATCTTATGAAGCTATTGTCAAGGGGGAGTCTGTTGGAGCATATTCTGGTGACAACGAGCTTGAAGATTTTGTCTTAGTCTTAGAGTCTTTGACTTGTAATTGATAGAATTGTTAGCAACAGTTAGAGGGGAGTCTGTTAGAGCATGTTTTGTAACTGTCGCTAAAATTCTGTATAAGTTCTTAGATAAGTTCGCCTAAGCATCTTTAGGAGCGAACTTATTAAGTTCGCCTATGGTGCTGTGGGTATTTGTGTTTCCCTATAAATAGGTGTTTACGAGACCTTAGAAGGGACCTTTAGAGAGATAAGTCAAGAATAGATCTGAGAGAGTGTGTAAACAGTGTTTGTGAGTGAAATACAAAGCGTTTATTTACACCATGTTGTTGATTGGTTTACATGTTGATCATGGATTCCGCACGTTATCTCTGTGTCGTACCGCGAGTCTAGAAGATCTGTCACGCCCCAAGGGACCTAAAGTTCCTCCCAAAGGAAAAATGTGCAAAATTGTAAAACTTGTGGAAAGAGGCACCCGGGAGAGTGTCGATTCAAGTCTGTAACTTGTATCAAATGTGGAAGAACTTGTCACGCTGCATTGCAGTGTATGAGTGGAACCAGATTGTGCTACAATTGTTTTAAGCCAGGACACTTTAGCAGGGAATGTCCTGAGCAAAAATATCAGACGGACAAGACCGGAGATGGGTCTAGAGTGGCAGAGAATGAAGTTAAGAGAATCGAGGCTCCAAAGCCAAGAGGTAGGGCTTTTCAGATAACTACAGAGGAAGCGAAAGATGTTCCTGACGTGGTATCCGGTACATTCCTCTTAAATTCCCTACCTGCTTGTGTTTTATTCGATACTGGAGCTAGTCGATCGTTTATTTCATTAAATTATGCAAACTTTAGAAATCTCAATAGAATTAAGTTGGCTCAGGCACTAGAAGTTGAAATCGCGAGTGATCGAAACTGCGAAATAACTGAAATATGCCGAGATTGCCGACTACTGATAGAAAAAGAAGAATATCTCGTCGACTTAATTCCGATGCCGATGCAAGAATTCGACATGATCATTGGAATGGACTGGTTATCTTTGCATACTGCAACGATTATATGCAATCAGAAGATTGTACGATTCATGATGGCTACAGGAAAGAAGTTAGTATCATTGGCGAACGACGGAACCAGATTACGTTATGTATGATGGCGAAGATAAAAAGTTACGTGAGACAAGGTCACCAAGCCTTCTTAGCCTACGTAGCTGACATAAAAATGAAAGGAAGGGAATTGGATCAAGTTCCAGTGGTAAAAGAATTCCCAGACGATCTTCCAGGTGCCCCACCTAAAAGAGAAATCGAATTCAAAATCAATTTAGTTCATAAAGCTAAGCCGGTAGCTAAGGCTCCATACCGGTTAGCACCAACAGAAATGAAGGAATTGATGTCACAGTTACAAGAATTGTTGGATAAGGGATTTATACGTCCAGTTGTATCCCCTTGGGGCGCGCCAATCCTGTTTATGAAGAAGAAAGACGGTAGTATGAGAATGTGTATAGAGTACCGTGAATTGAACAAGCTGACTATCAAGAATAGGTATCCTTTACCTAGAATTGATGATCTATTTGATCAATTACAAGGATCAAGTTGGTTTTCCAAGATTGACTTAAGATCCGGTTATCATCAGGTTAAGGTACGAGAAGAATATGTACCTAAGACAACATTCAGAACTCGTTATGGACATTATGAATTTGTGGTGATGCCTTTTGGAGTGACGAATGCTCCGACAATCTTCATGGACCTCATGAATAGAGTATGCCGGCCAATGTTAGAAAAATTCGTTATTGTCTTCATTGATGACATCCTGATTTACTCAAAGCATGAAGAAGAACATGCACAATACCTTCGGGAAGTACTTAGCACTTTACGGAAGGAGAAACTATACGCTAAATTCTCAAAATGTGCATTCTGGTTAAGGGAAGTTCAATTTCTGGGTCATGTTATAAACGCGAAAGGTATCTCAGTGGACCCAGCAAAGGTAGAGACTGTAATAAAATGGTATCCACCTAAGAACCCATCGAAAGTTAGAAGTTTCTTGGGACTAGCTGGCTATTATAGAAGGTTCATCCAAGACTTCTCTAAGATAGCCACCCCATTAACAAAGCTAACTTGAAAGAATTCAAAATACGAATGGAATGCGGCATAAGAGAATGCATTCCAGATATTGAAAGAAAGATTGACAAAAGCACCAGTTCTGCATTGCTAGAAGGAGTAGAAGATTTTGTGGTTTACTCTGATGCCTCGAAACTTAGGTTAGGATGTGTTCTGATGCAAAGAGGAAAGGTGATAGTCTATGCCTCTCGACAGCTAAAGACACATGAAGTAAACTATCCAACTCATGATCTAGAATTAGATGCGGTAGTATTCGCACTAAAGATCTGGAGGCATTACTTGATGGAATGAAGTGTACGATTTACACAGACCACAAAAGTCTCAAATATTTCTTTGACCAAAAGGACATAAACATGAGGCAACGACGATGGTTAGAACTGGTCTAGGATTATGATTGTGAAATCTTATATCATCCCGCAAAGGCTAACGTAGTAGCCGATGCTCTGAGCCATAAGGAAGATCATCATCATATTCGGGTGAAAGCATATAAGTTAGTGATAACTCCTGATTTCATGAGCCAGCTTCGAGACACACAAATCGAAGCATTAAAAGGTGAGAATGTTAAGAAAGAAAGGACGGTTGGTCAGGAGAAGTTTCTAGAAGAGAATGAGTATAAAGTCAAGACTCGATTTGGTCGTATGTGGATACCGCGATCAGGTGAGTTTATACTTAGGATTCTTGATGAAGCCCATAAATCACGATATTCTATTCATCCGGGTACTACAAAAATGTACCAAGATCTGCGCAAAGATTATTGGTGGCACGGAATGAAGTTTGATATCATGAAATATGTAGCTAAATGCTTAACTTACCTTCAAGTTAAAGCAGAATATCAGAAGCCATACGGGAGGTTACAACCATTAGAAATCCCAGAATAGAAGTGGGAACATCTCACTATGGACTTCATAACCAAGCTACCAAAGACAACTAGGGGTTATGATACCGTTTGGGTGGTTGTAGATCGGCTAACTAAGAGTGCTCATTTTCTAGCAATACGTGAAGCATACTCTTCAGAAAAGTTAGCCGACCTGTTCATTAAAGAGATTGTTTCAAGACATGGAGTGCCAGTATCGATTGTCTCTGATCGAGATACTCGTTTCACTTCACGTTTTTGGAAAAAGTTCCATGAAGAGATGGGAACTAGATTATTAATCAGCACGGCATATCATCCTCAAACCGACGGTCAAAGTGAGAGGACGATACAAACCCTCGAAGATATGTTGCGTGCTTGTATAATTGATTTCGGTGGAAGTTGGGATAATCATCTGCCATTAGTAGAATTCTCATACAATAACAACTACCATTCCAGTATTGGTATGCCGCCATATGAGATGCTATATGGTAGAAGGTGTAGGACTCCCGTATGTTGGGGAGAAGTTGGTCAGAAAGAGTTAGGCAACAAAGAGATAGTTCAAGTCACGTTAGAAAAGCTTGACTTAATCAAAGCACGTTTGAAAGCTGCACAAGATAGACAAAAGTCATACGCAGACAAGAGACGTAGACCAATAGAATTCCAAGAAGGAGATTATGTCTTGTTGAAAGTATCTCCTTGGAAAGGTTTAATCCGATTCGAGAAACGTGGAAAGCTAAGTCCACGATTCATTGGTCCTTTCAAAATCATCAAACGAGTCGGAAAGGTAGCTTATCAGTTAGAGCTACCTGAAGAATTGAATAAGATACACATGTTCCTCTACAAGAAATAGAAAATGTTCATCAAACGAGTCGGAAAGGTAGCTTATCAAACAAGTCGGAAAGGTAGCTTATCAGTCGGAAAGGTAGCTTATCATTGGTCCTTTCAAAATCATCAAACGTTTCATGTGTCTTATTTAAGAAAATGTTTAGCAGATGAGACTGCACATGTTCCTCTACAAGAAATAGAAGTTGATGATAAACTAACTTATGTGGAGGAACCTATCAAGATTCTAGACACAAAAGAAAAGCAGCTACGTCATAAAACAATCAAGCAAGTATTAGTGTAATGGAGGCACAGAAAAGGATCAGAGATGACTTGGGAAGCTGAAAATGAAATGACGAAGAGTTATCCTCAATTATTTAAGAATTAACAGGTTTCGAGGAAGAAACCTAATTTAAGAGGGGGAGAATTGTAACACCCCAATTTCCAAAGAAATACAAGTTGGAGGACTAAAATAATCATTTAATGAAACCCTAGGGGTTAAAATGACATTTTATTAAAGTATTAGGATTAGAATGCAATTGACTTAAAGTTTAGGGGCTGAAAATGAAATATTATGAAAATGGGCGGATGTCGGACCGACATCAAATCCATATCGGTCAGACATGTAGGATGACTAGTCATTGAGTTCTGACGAGTGTAAAACAGATATCGGACCGACATGAAACCATAGTGGTCCGTTATGCCCATAGCGGACCGACATCCATATACATAGCGGTCCGCTATGTATTCCCCAAGCCAATAAACCGCCTCACTTGGATGTCGGACCGACATCACCAGGGATATCGGTCCGACATGGACCCCAACTCAGCCCTATAAATAGTTAGCCTTGGCCGTTCAATTGGAAACAACAACAATACCATCACCACTACTTACACACACCCGCATACCGAGGCGAGGCTAATATGACGGTTACGAGCACAGGGATTTCGAGTGCGGTACATTGCGAGTGCGATTCGAGTTCAGGAAAGTGTCTAGACGAGGAACAAAGTTAGGAACTACCCGAGGATAATGTAAGTACACTGGACCCATACCCTAGACACGATTATGTGAATTACGTGCTTAAATGGTATGTGTTATGTGATATGAATATGACGAGGGTACGGGGTAATGAAGGGTCAGTCTAAACACTAAACGGGAATAATGGAGTAGTTACGACGTATTCAAGGGGTGGTGGATACGCCGCTGGTACTTCCTATATATAAATCTCTTGGTGCTTCGTGGTGAAACCACTATGAATGTTTAGGGGTATAGACTAAAAGACAGTAATGAAAATATAGTAAACGTACGGGAGAACTTTCGACCGGTATGTAGTTATCTAACAAACGAAATGTTCTGTATAAGGAAAGAGTGATGTATGAATCTCTCCCAAACCCGTCACTCTTTCCTGGAAACATCTCTGTTGGAGGTACTGCTATGGAAGGATAATCACCCCAGTTTACAATATATGACAAGTATGAATATTTGATGAAATTGAATCCATGAATGCATGGAATATGTGATGCATGATAAATATGAATACGTGAATGCATGATGATACATGCAAGTATGAATGAGTATGATGGAATGAGTCAAAACCCTAAAATGGAATAACGGAGTATTCACGAAGTGTTAAAGGGGTGGTGGATACGCCGCTGGTACTTCCTATATATAAACCCTTTTAATGCACCGTGGGGAAACCGTTTCGAAGTTTTAAGGTAAGGACTGGTTGGGAAATAAATCAAGCATATACGTGAAATGAAAATAAATGCTAGATACATTTGGGAGGCCGTGAGTCTGAGATACTCAAGGTCCCAAATGAAATGAGATGCTCGGCCTGTAAGGTGGATCTCAATAATAAAGAAGAAAACTAAAAAGATTCCAAGCCTTCGGGGTTGAGGAAAAAGGGACTCCAAGCCTACGGGGCTGAGGAGGAAAAGATTCCAAGCCTACGAGGCTGAGGAATGAATGAGTTTTCGTGACAAATGCAAGGGGTCTATACTTACGAGTATAAGAACCTTGCCAATACTCGGACATGAGGTACGGCCTAAGATGGTTGCGAGGGGGTTACCACACCCGTAAAATATACGATTGACGTGACCGGATGTACGTCCGGAGATTGTCATGGGGGCACCGAGAGCCTGGAAAACTTGAACAATAATAAGAACCTAAAGGGTTCATAATGAAATGAAAAGATGAAGTGTACTTACTTAGAGAAAGCTAATTCAAAAACGTTTTCTAAAACACTGCAGGACAGAAGCACTTGGAATAGAGTTTCCTATGGATGAGGCCGGGCGGAATGAAGAATCCCTAGATTATGTAATAAGATATTGTACATGTAAAACAATATTTATAAATGAAAAATATACCTTAATCATTTAATGGCAAGGTTTGGATAAACTGGGACCGTTTTTCGCAAATTAACTTTGAAAATGTTATAATAATAAGTAGCGTGTTTCAGTTTAAAACCGAATTAAAAGAAAAAACATATCAATTTTCAATCCAACCTAGGTGATATATGGGTTTAGCTACTCATGAAACTCAGAAAGACCATAAAACCATAAATAAACATAAACATAGTGCTAGACAAAGTTCTGGAATCAAAAGATAACAAAAATCGAATGATTACAAACCGAACAAGCCTACAATCTTCTCTCCAATGCTTCCAACAAGCCTTAAACTCCAAGAAATCTCCTTCTCAGTGGTCTCTAGTCGTCTACAATCGTAAAAACAATGTAACTCCCAAGAAAAGTTGTTCAGTTGCTTAAATAATGAAAATTTAGGGTTTCTAGCTCGACAAGTTGATAGTGGACCGCTACCAAAAGCTTAGCGGTACGCTAAGGGTCTCCTGACACACGGGGGTGGAATGGTGGATAGCGGACTACTACCACTTGCTTAGTGGTCCGCTACGATCTTCAAAGTCAATATCTTCTCAACTTTTCTTCAGTCTTCGTCTTGGTCCCGGTTTTCTTCTCCAATGTCTTCGTTTCTTCTCTAAGAACTGCAAATCCAACATATAACCAAATGAGTATCAAAATATGATTAACCTGATAAAAATGGGGGAAATATACATGATAAACATATGTGTTTTGCAACACATCAGGTATCTTGTCAATTGTGTGCTCTCATACCATAAAAGAGACTATCAGGTCAATTGCTCTCATACCATACCATAAAAGAGACAAATGAGGTAAGATCTATACTATAATCTCAATCAATGTAACGATATACAAATGACTTATCTATATATAAATGTAACAATTCACATTTATTTTTACATTATATATATGTATATATATTATAAAGATTTTATCCCAAATATGTAAATGTATACGTATACTTATTATGTAAATAACATAAACATGTCATATATCGTCGGTATATGAAATTTAAGAAACTAGACAAAAATCAAGCATAGGGCTTTGAGGCATGATATCAAGAAGAATAAAGAATGTGATAACAAAGAGCCAACATACTTTCCACTATGCCTTGCGTCTTTAGAGGCATTCTCTAGTGCAGATTAAGTCACTTAAGTTTTAAGTTTTTTAATCATGAAATAAGTGTTACAACGAAACAACCTATCCTTCATTGGTGTAATAATCTCAAAGCAGGCTATCTTTTAATCAATCCGTTTTCGATACACATACACTACATGATATTCACTTTATTCGTGAAAAATTTTGTACATAGAGGTTCGGTTTATTTTAATCGTCAACTCTAACACCAAGCTCTATATCGATGTCTTTTCATACGGTTCAAATCGTAAGTCGCTTTTCTGAAATTAGCTCCAATGGATGTTATCTTTATATATAATAATTAGTAAAGTAGTGGGTACCTACTTGTCATTAGTCTAAAAACACATACGAAATTATCTTTTGATACTCAAAAGCTGTTCCACTGGCTTTTATTAAAATTTAAAAAAAAATCAAAATGAATCGTTCAAATCATGAATATGAATAGGATGTATTTCTTTTCTAAAGTGACTTTAAGAATTGATGTTACACCACTTGCCACTTGAGAGTAGCGATTGGAAGATTCTACATGCTTTTAATCATTAGGAATATAACAATAGCATGGATACGTAATTTAATAAAAAAATCAATTATTATTAAGTATTCATTTTTTTAATGGCAAAATTATTTATTTACGTCAAAGTGGGATTTAAACCCATGACTTTCTCAAACTTTAATGTTTCTAAATGATTTTTCTCTATCAGTGGACCACCAAACCCAATGGCTTTAGAAGTATTCATTAAAAAAATTAAATTAAGTTTGAGTAGTGTCTAGAGGTAGAGAGGTATATAATGATGAAACTTGTAAGGCCTCACTTTTTGAATTTACTCATCAACACATAGCACATAAACATGAGGCATTCAACACATCGCAGCGGAAACGATTAAAACTTTAACATAACAGCGGAAGCATAACATGTCTAAACATACTTGCCAGTTACAAACTAAATCTTGTCTTAACAACATACTTAAAAGAAACATAAACGGGATGCCAGACACTGATCTTCTGGTAACTCTCTGTGCCAAGCCAAGCATCCTCATCCGTCTACAGCCACCTACACTTAACTGATGTGCATGCTAAAATCAGCAACGCTGAGTGAGTTCTAACGTTTCCTTTAAATCAATAATATAAAAGATTTACTAATACATACGTACTGCCATTAAGGCAAAACTTTACGTACTTTATTTTTCAAAACAGTTTAAAAACATGCGCTAACCGTCAATTCCTTTATCTGTTCAATGCCCCCATGGCCAATGGCCATGAACCGACAATACCATTTAACCTTCAATTCCTTTACCCGGTTAACCGACAATACCGCTAAACCGTCAATTCCTTTACCCGGTCAATGCCCCCATTGCCAACGGCCATGAACCGACAATACCGCTTAACTTTCAATTCCTTTACCCGGTCAATGCCCCCATGACCAACGGCCATGAACCGACAATATCTCTTAACCATCAATTACCTTGTCACTACTGTACCGCTCCCATGGTCGACGACCATGAATCGACGAGTACCCGGTCAATGCCCCCATGGCCAACGACCATGAACCGACAATAGCGCTTTACGCTAAGCGGAGTTGTGTGGTCCTCCCGAGCAACCGCCGTCACTCATCCCAGTTGTACAACCGTTAACAAACCACAAAGGTTCTTACTAATGGGCATAACCCATATCTGACATCTTGTACAAGTAACATTTGTCCCAAATGACCTTAACAAGCTGATACACATTCCCGAAGAAAAAATTGTTCACTTTCTTTTCATAAAACTTTCTTTAACTTGTCAAAATTTAACATATAATATGTCTTTATTTATGTATATAAAAATATAATAAACGCTTGCCATAAATATAACTTTACTTTACTTAAAACATACTTTGCACATATATCATGCCTTAGTTTATGTATATAAAAATATAATAAACGCTTGCCATAAATATAACTTTACTTTACTTAAAACATACTTTGCACATGTACCATGCCTTTGTTTATATATATGAAAATATAATAAACGCTTGCTATAAATATATCATTAAAGCATACTTTTCACGTTTACGTTGCAATACAATCGACAAGTATGGTTCTATAAGATGATCATGCGATTCGGTGAACGTTTTGATGTCACGATCCTTTTGTTTTTCAATCATCAACTCAATCACCGTTTGTTCTCTTTTTAATTTTGCTTCCGCTATCTTATCCCGAATACTTTTTTTTTCTTTCTCCAACGCTTTCATAGTCTTGTATTCTTCAACTATATCTACCAAATTTCCCTTGCTAGATAAACTTTTGGCCGATTTCTTCCCCGGACGTTTTGGCCTTGTCGGTGTCGTGTCGTCTTGCGGTCCGGCGTTCATGTTTATGTCGGGAAAGAGGTTTGTATAACCCTCCGGGTCACTTGGGGTTCTCGACTCATAAGTTTTTGTTCTTTTTGAAGATTGACTTCTTTCTAAATCCTTACCCATCAATGCTATGGGTTCCCATTTAGCATTGTTGCATACAACTTCCCAACATTTTAAGTTGGTGAATGTCTTTTTGTATAGTTTCTTGTAATGGCTTAAAGCTGCTTCAACAAGGTCCAAATCACTTGTATCACTCGGCCTTCTTTGTTTCTATAAATACAAATATATATATATATATATATATATATATATATATATATATATATATAATTTGAAACGTTAGTTTAGAAAATTAATAATATATATATAATTTGAAAATAACTCTTATCATTTGTTGGTAACACCCGTTGAAGGCGGTTATTTTTTTATTAAGATCCTTCCATTTTCAAGACACTTGGTCAACGGTTCGATCGTTTTCATCAAATAAAGAGGTAAAATGCGCTAAAACCTTCTTCTTCTTCTTCTTGTTGCTCATCAACATCCTCATTTTCCGTTTCTTCTTCAACATCCTCGTCTTCTCCTTCGTCTTAGGATTCCGAACGAATGATCTCGTTTGGATCACGATACGGTTGGTTTTGGTACTGGTATGAGAATTGTGATAAAAAATTTGGATCCATATCAAGAGAAAATTGAGATAAATAATTTGGATCCATATCTTGAGATAGTATATTTGGATCGGTTGAACTTTAGGGGTAGTAGTTTGAATATTGAGGTTGCGGGAAATAGCTTGGAATTGGTTGAGGAGGTGGTTGTGGTCGTTGAGAAGGTGATTGGGTTCGTCGGGGAGCGGCTTGGGTTCGTTCGGGTCACGGTTGAGATTGAACTTTTGGCCTAAATTTTCTAGGATTTATTAATTTTTTTGATAAGCCTTCCACTTTTTTTAGAAGTGTAAATATATAGATGAGAGATAAATAAATGAGATGAAAATTATGTTTGTAGAGTATGGGTATATATAGGAAAAAATTTGTTTTTTTTAAATAAAAAAAGCCCAAACGGCTCTCTCTCTCTCTCTCTCCTCCAACGGCTCTCTTGTAATATCCGAGATTTTTCCGACTTACCTTTTCGCGTGTTACTGATTTAAACTCGACTTCGTGTTAAAAACTACTTCCTTAAAAACAATAAATATTAATTTTATATTAATATATATAAATTATACTTGAAACATATATATATATATAAAGATTTCTTAAAACTTTATAAATTTATATATAATATAAATTCATTTAACCATTTAAATTTATAACAAACCTTATAAATTATAAATTTTGGGATTTGTTTATATGAATTTATAAAGTGATAAAAACTATAGAAAAACAATTTAATTCTTATAAAACATATATATATATATAATAAAACGTATAAAACTTTAAAGGAAATTTTAAAGTTAAAACATATTTGAATTTATAAAAGTTCGGGGACCAAAACTGTCATTTCCAAAACTTGGATTTAACTTAAAGTCACATTTAGACATGATATGGTAACACTTCTAAACCTCGGGGGCCTGTTTTGCCACTCTTCCAAACACCCAGAACCCAAAACTGACCATGGGTTCGAGTCCCGCATCCCACGGTTTTTCACCCTTTTCCTTCGAACTCGCGTTTCCGGCCAGGTTCACTGAACCTCGAGCATCGGCTCGCGCATGCGACCGAAACACAATGCATCCCGATAACCAATTCCGACTTTAATGGCCGCGTGAGGCTCGAGCAAGGAGCCATCGGCCCAACCACCACCCGGAACCTAACCACACATTAAATGCTCAATTCGACTATAAATACATACGGTAATCACTTGACAACTTCACACTCAAACCACCTAAACTCTAAATTTGATCGTTTAACACCCGCATTTCCCGGTTCGATTCTCGCGACAGCCGAAGGCAAAGCCAACTCATTCTCGCTCATCTCGGCACCTTATCAGGTAATTTCGATGGCCATATTCTTCGTTTTCATCATCTAATCAAAAGCCCTCTGTCAATCTACGAAGACAGAGGGATAATCGTGGTGTATTTACGAATTCTTGATCTAGGGTTCATATCAATTTGGGGGACGAGTTGAGTTGCTGTTTAAAACTTTCTTGTTCAGATACATTACCACCGAGACCCGTAGGCGGGGTGGTTAGTATGTGTGTGCAATCAGTGACCCAGGGCAGGGCGCGGGTTCGAGTCCGGCCGGCCTGGGTTTTGGCACTTCATTTTTTTACACTATTTCACTCATTTTTTACACATCTGATTATTTTTATAAATTCTCTAATATTTTTATAAACTTAAAATTGATTTTTATTTACACTTTAATATTCCAGAACTATTGTATTTAATTAAACTATTGTTAAAACTTATGATATTTAAACATTAAAAATAGTTTTTAAATATCTAAGAACTATAAAAAAAAAAATACTTGTAGACCTTTATAAAACTTGTGTTTATACAAAAACTATTTATTTGAAGTAAACTTTTATTATTTGTATTTTAAAGAATTCTTTTAACCAAATCTTTAATTTACACTTTATATTTTACCTAAACAGAAATCCATTTGTTAACCTTTTTATGAGAAAATAAATATGATTACTTATTTTTAAATAAACCTTATAAACTTATAACTTTATTTAAACTTTAAAGACTTATAACCAACATATAAATTTTACAAGAAACCTTATTTAACATTTTAAAACTTATAAATGCTTACTATCTATTTAAACTTAAAACCACATTTTAAACATTATGTAACTATAAGCTAATTTAATAAATACCTAATACTTAAATACTTTAATAAATCGTAAATGATTTATATTGTTTAGATAAATACTTTAAATAAGTATCTATCCTTAATAATCATGCATTCTTAAAATGATTATTTTAAAACCTTAATTATTATTTAAAATAATAATTATCATTATATATCCTTTAAATAAATCTTTAATAATTATTTATTTCTTAAATAATTATTATAAATCTTTAATGATTATTTAGTCTTACACTTGAATTATTTTCAAATGCTTAGAAAACTATTTTTGATTATTCTTGTATAATAAATAATTGTGAAACTTTTAAATAATTATTTTAATTAATGATTATTCTAAAACTATAAACTTACTTCGGTATTCAAATCTTGCGACATTCATTTAAAACCTTCATTTGAGACTTTTGTTTAAACTTTACAAAACACAACCATGCCCATCTCCCACTTGGAACCCTAGTCGAATCTTGAAATCCTAGATCCTTTGTCTTAGACTTGTAGAAGTAAACTTGAAACTTTAGACTTATATTCTTAGGCCTATTGTGAGGATATTCTCCCCCAAAGTCTTGCAAACTTACTCGTATCGGATACTCTTCATCATCCAAGTGAGTATACTTAGCCCATTTTTCCTTTTATGCTTTTGGGGTGAAACATGTTCACAATTCTTAAACTTATACAATTCTTGTACAACTATGACTACGTGTTTATTCTTATGTTAAACTTGAGACTTGTATGCTTAGATTAAACTTAAAACTAGCACATTCATTAACTTTGATCAAGCCGATAGTAACAATGATAGATCTATTGCATTTGACCAATCCACCTTGATTGATTGACCCCTTCGGGGGGGAGCCCTTGGTGTTTGTTACTACATTAAACTTTAAACTTGAGACTTATAAGGGTAACTTGTGGGTTATGCCTAAACTTGGTTGGAGGGTTGATGTGCACAATGTCTAACATGCTTGTTTTCTCATACTTACATTATAGAATGCACAAATCATAGTGAATTGTAATACTTTTCAAATACTTGTTAAACTGTGTCAAAACCTTTGTATCTCACCAACTATTTTGTAGTTGACAGATTCTTTCACATGTTTCAGGTTCTACAACATGAGACTTATTCGTGATCACATAGGATGCTTTGGACATAGACTACTTAAATTAAATGTTGTATTCGTATTATTCTTCCTTGTATTGAATATTAAATTATTTATTAATGAAATATCGAAACTTTAATAGTCAACCTTGTGCTATTGAACAACCGCGTCCGCCCCGAAGTATAATCCGCCGTCGGTTGGGGTGTGACAGATTGGTATCAGAGCCTTGGTTATAGGGAATTAGGTTATTAGACACATGACCTAAACTATAACTTAGGAGACCCAAACATGAGTTATCTCATGTCCTTTACTAGGAACTTTTCTCCTCATTCTATTCTTAAATCTTATACGTGAACGCTTGGAGATTCTACTTTTCTACTTACCTACGTGCTACAAGAGGCTACTACATCGAGGACACGTTGTTAGGCTTCAAGCCTAATCCACCACTAAACTCTCGTCAAGAATATTTAAGTTCTAGACAATGTGTGAGAACTTGTGCGGACCGGAAGGATGGATACCTGTATTCTGGGAAATTCTGTCAAGGAAAGCATTTCGTATAAATCCAAATCAACCGTTGGACTCGTATGCTTTCCTGGGAATTCTTGGGATAGGTATCCACTTATAGGAATGCACGACTTCTCTAAACATTAGTGAGCTCAAATTTCTCTTGATATGTCAAAATACTCACTTAGTGATATGCACTAAATGAGTGCCATCTCAAATACTTTACGCTTCATAAATTCATGATTCAAAAACTTTCCTCTATAATCTTTATTCTATGATTCTTAAGTCCCGTCTTGTCACATGACAGCATGCTTACTCGTCATGACCTGAAGGAGTTACCTTTAAGGAGAAATTCTTACGAGATTATACTACATACATAAACTTATATTTATAGATACTACCCAATAAACTTCGTGATCGTTGTAATACAACCCTTAAAACTATGTATTACTCTACAAATTCTCCTATAAACTTCATTTTTATATGAACATAACACTTAAGGGGAAACCCTTGTATTTCATCTTATTTTCATCACCCAACCAAACTACTCTAAATAACTCACTCAAACTTTTGCTACACTTTTACACATCTCAAAGTGTTTATACATCTTTAAACTTCATGATCCTTGTAATACCAGCACATTTAAAACTATGTATACAAGTCTTTTTACAAGCTTCATTATTTTATAAACTTGACACATAAGGGGAAACCCTTGTGTCTCATTTCATTTTTCGTCACTCAAGCAAACTTCATCTTATGACTAACTCAAAAACTTTGTTACACTTTTAACGTCAAAACCTTCATACGTCCTTAAAAACTTACACATCACCATTTCTTGTAAACAAAAACTTAACGTCTTTTAAACCTAAAGTACATTAACAAAGTGATTAGTAACCTGATCGCTTTCCCGCAAGGGAAGAAGACTACTATAGAATAAACAAACTCCACGCTTAAGACCTTAAGCCCACAATAAACCTCGACATAGTACCTTAAACCCAAATATCGGTGACAATAACTAAAAAGTTGTAGACTCACGAGGAAATTCTGGCTATGGAAATAGGGTACATAAGTGAGTCCTCGTGACCACCCCTTCTTCCGGGAATTCTCTTCGTTAGCCCATCAACTTCCAATTGAAAACTATTTTTGAAAATATTACTGTGATAACTCAGTATTATGAATAAAAAACCTTTTGAACATATTTAATCAACTTACTTACATACTTTAATTTCCCGTTTAAATTGCAAGGGCTAGAAGTCCCAATTTTGAAACATCTAAATGGAAACTATTTTGAAATTTCATCTTGTCATCATTTACTAGTTTAACTTTCCTTTCATCATTATAAACTTAACACACCTACCCAAACACTTTCGTCAAAAAAACAACAACTTACGTTAGTACTTGAAATAATTAACAACGTTGCATTAAACTATAAAAACCCTAAGTGACACGTGTACCTGAGGAATAAACCTTGAACAAATCTTCTAATTCGTAAGCACTTTTTCAAAAACAACCCGACTTACGAATCATTACCCTAAACAACCATGACCCTTACTTCTTGTATAGACGTAACACTTGTAAACTTGACCAACTTTTCGCTTGACAATCACACCTATCTTTTATAAATCTTACTCGTACTACTTATCGATGCCTAACTCGTCGTTTTTGAACATCTTAATTACATTCTATACAAAAGAAAACTATACTTTCTGTTATGAATCAAGATAAATCATTTGTAAACACACTATCATAAACCGTATCAAAACTTTTCCCGTCACCCTATGCTTGGAGACTTTCCCTCATTCAAATCTTGTCATGTAAAAGACTTACTAAAAATCACAACGGGGACTAAAGGCTTAAATACACGTTGCTAAAACATTAAACTTCGTATACACACCTATGAGGTCAAAGACTTTTGAGTCTTGTAAAACTTGTACAAATACTCAATCCCGTGTTCTTAAAACTAAACATGATCAATAAAGGGTCATGTAAAGCTTAATACTGAAACTTGAAACTCAACTGACTTATCCTATTTTCAAACTTATACTTGGATTCTTAGTCTTGAAAACTTTGTGTGTCCATCTTAACCAAACCCTATGAGACTTGATAAACGTACATTCCATATATACGAGAAAACTTCACTCTTGATACTAGACACTAGCAGGAAGGAGGACATTACTCTCTTTAAACAGAGTACATCCCCTGACTCCTATCTAAACTAAACATCGGGATCCACTAATCTTCTGGACAACTCGAATCTTCTGTGAGAAAGCGTATAACGGTTAATCCTGTTCCAAACGCTGTCCCACACCTTTCTTAAACACTAGAGTATTTAGATAACCACTTTATACTCAAAACGTAATCGTATACTTCCACACACTGAAGCTAAACTAAGAGACTTTAAGGCTATTCTATGTTTGACGTATTCTTGTTCAAACACAATTTAAACTATTCTATGATTGACGTATTATTGTTCAAACACAATTTAAACTATCCTATGTTTGACGTATTCTTGTTCAAACACAATTTAAACTATTCTATGTTTGACGTATTCTTGTTCAAACACAATTTAAACTATTCTATGATTGACGTATTCTTGATCAAACACAATTTAAACTATTCTATGTTTGACGTATTCTTGTTCAAACACAATTTAAACTATTCTATGATTGACGTATTCTTGATCAAACACAATTTAAACTATTCTATGTTTGACGTATTCTTGTTCAAACACAATTTAAGCTATTCTATGATTGACGTATTCTTGATCAAACACAATTTAAACTATTCTATGTTTGACGTATTCTTGTTCAAACACAATTTAAACTATTCTATGATTGACGTATTTTTGATCAAACACAATTTAAACTATTCTATGTTTGACGTATTCTTGTTCAAACACAATTTAAACTACTCCATGTTTGACGTATTCTTGTTCAAACATGATGAACGTATGAGACTTTAAACTACTCCATGTTTGACGTATTCTTGTTCAAACATGATGAACGTACGAGACTTTAAACTACCCCATGTTTGACGTATGCTTGTTCGAACATTATGAACGTATGAGACTTTAAACTACCCCATGTTTGACGTATGCTTGTTCGAACATGATGAACGTATGAGACTTTAAACTACCCCATGTTTGACGTATGCTTGTTCGAACATGATGAACGTATGAGACTTTAAACTACCCCATGTTTGACGTATGCTTGTTCAAACATGATGAACGTATGAGACTTTAAGCCACTCCATGTTTGACGCATGCTTGTTCAAACCCAATGGATGTATAAGACTTTAAGCTACTCCATGTTTGACGTATGCTTGTTCAAACACGATGGACGTATAAGACTTTAAGCTACTCCATGTTTGACGTATGCTTGTTCAAACACGATGGACGTATAAGACTTTAAACTATTCCATGTTTGACGTATTCTTGTTCAAACATGAGGAACATATAAGACTTTTAAACTACTCAAGGTTTGATGTATTCTTGATCAAACCCGAGGAAAGTGTAAAGACTTTAAACTACTCAATGATTGAAGTATTCTTAATCAATCACGAGAAAACTTTGAAACTCTAAATCTTGTCACATTCTTTCTCTTTAATTATTGAATGACGTTTCTCTCTAAGGGACTCGTAAATCAATGATCACTCTTATGAGGAAAACGTTAGTCATGTGTTAAACAAATTCTTATACTCTCCCTTGATCCACACACAAACGGAAGGACCTATACGGACTATGCGACGATTTAAATGCTTACGGGTGCACACGTAAGTATGAAAAATCAGCGTATGGGAAAACATAGTAAGCTCTGTCGTGTGCCATGGTCTAAGGCTTGTCATAAAGGATAGTCACGGAACTTAGGTACCGTAGCAATCCTTAGGCGTGTTAGACTACAAACTCAAATTCTTGAAACTATCATTGAATCCATTCTGAGTGATGCATCTCACTTTAAACCCTGAATGGAAGATCTTCCGTTATTCTCTCAAATGCATTTCTGAAAAACAAACCTTTATTTAAACTATATGCTTCTTAAGGAAACTCTAGACAACCCTGAACTTTGAAAACTTAGAAACTTGAGCGTAATCTCATTCATGTCATTCCAGTTAGGATTCTAAACGTAACCCGTAGTTTACTAAGGGACGTAAAATATCCTTCTCATTATCCCTGTGCGCATCATGAACTTAAAACTTGGAAAAACAGAAAATTTCTACTTTAATTTCGGGACGAAATTTCCTAAAGTAGGGGAGACTGTAATATCCGAGATTTTTCCGACTTACCTTTTCGCGTGTTACTGATTTAAACTCGACTTCGTGTTAAAAACTACTTCCTTAAAAACAATAAATATTAATTTTATATTAATATATATAAATTATACTTGAAACATATATATATATATATATATATATATATATATATATATATATATAGATTTCTTAAAACTTTATAAATTTATATATAATATAAATTCATTTAACCATTTAAATTTATAACAAACCTTATAAATTATAAATTTTGGGATTTGTTTATATGAATTTATAAAGTGATAAAAACTATAGAAAAACAATTTAATTCTTATAAAACATATATATATATATATATATATATATAATAAAACGTATAAAACATTAAAGGAAATTTTAAAGTTAAAACATATTTGAATTTATAAAAGTTCGGGGACCAAAACTGTCATTTCCAAAACTTGGATTTAACTTAAAGTCACATTTAGACATGAAATGGTAACACTTCTAAACCTCGGGGGCCTGTTTTGCCACTCTTCCAAACACCCAGAACCCAAAACTGACCATGGGTTCGAGTCCCGCATCCCACGGTTTTCCACCCTTTTCCTTTGAACTCGCGTTTCCGGCCAGGTTCACTGAACCTCGAGCATCGGCTCGCGCATGCGACCGAAACACAATGTATCCCGATAACCAATTCCGACTTTAATGGCCGCGTGAGGCTCGAGCAAGGAGCCTTCGGCCCAACCACCACCCGGAACCTAACCACACATTAAATGCTCAATTCGACTATAAATACATACGGTAATCACTTGACAACTTCACACTTAAACCACCTAAACTCTCAATTTGATCGTTTAACACCCGCATTTCCCGGTTCGATTCTCGTGACAGCCGAAGGCAAAGCCAACTCATTATCGCTCATCTCGGCACCTTATCAGGTAATTTCGATGGCCATATTCTTCGTTTTCATCATCTAATCAAAAGCCCTCTGTCAATCTACGAAGACAGAGGGATAATCGTGGTGTATTTACGAATTCTTGATCTAGGGTTCATATCAATTTGGGGACGAGTTGAGTTGCTGTTTAAAACTTTCTTGTTCAGATACATTACCACCGAGACCCGTAGGCGGGGTGGTTAGTATGTGTGTGCAATCAGCGACCCATGCCAGGGCGCGGGTTCGAGTCCGGCCGGCCTGGGTTTTGGCACTTCATTTTTTTACACTATTTCGCTCATTTTGTACACATCTGATTATTTTTATAAATTCTCTGATATCTTTATAAACTTAAAATTGATTTTTATTTACACTTTAATATTCCAGAACTATTGTATTTAATTAAACTATTGTTAAAACTTATGATATTCTAAGAACTATAAAAAAAAATAATACTTGTAGACCTTTATAAAACTTGTATTTATACAAAAACTATTTATTTGAAGTAAACTTTTATTATTTGTATTTTAAAGAATTATTTTACCCAAATCTTTAATTTACACTTTATATTTTACCTAAACAGAAATCCATTTGTTAACCTTTTTATGAGAAAATAAATATGATTACTTATTTTTAAATAAACCTTATAAACTTATAACTTTATTTAAACTTTAAAGACTTATAACCAACATATAAATTTTACAAGAAACCTTATTTAACATTTTAAAACTTATAAATGCTTACTATCTATTTAAACTTAAAACCACATTTTAAACATTATGTAACTATAAGCTAATTTAATAAATACCTAATACTTAAATACTTTAATAAATCGTAAATGATTTATATTGTTTAGATAAATACTTTAAATAAGTATCTATCCTTAATAATCATGCATTCTTAAAATGATTATTTTAAAACCTTAATTATTATTTAAAATAATAATTATCATTATATATCCTTTAAATAAATCTTTAAAAATTATTTATTTCTTGAATAATTATTATAAATCTTTAATGATTATTTAGTCTTACACTTGAATTATTTTCAAATGCTTAGAAAACTATTTTTAATTATTCTTGTATAATGAATAATTGTGAAACTTTTAAATAATTATTTTAATTAATGATTATTCTAAAACTATAAACTTACTTCGGTATTCAAATCTTGCGACATTCATTTAAAACCTTCATTTGAGACTTTTGTTTAAACTTTACAAAACACAACCATGCCCATCTCCCACTTGGAACCCTAGTCGAATCTTGAAATCCTAGTTCCTTTGTCTTAGACTTGTAGAAGTAAACTTGAAACTTTAGACTTATATTCTTAGGCCTATTGTGAGGATATTCTCCCTCAAAGTCTTGCAAACTTACTCGTATCGGATACTCTTCATCATCCAAGTGAGTATACTTAGCCCCTTTTTCCTTTTATGCTTTTGGGGTGAAACATGTTCACAATTCTTAAACTTATACAATTCTTGTACAACTATGACTACGTGTTTATTCTTATGTTAAACTTGAGACTTGTATGCTTAGATTAAACTTAAAACTAGCACATTCATTAACTTTGATCAAGCCGATAGTAACAATGATAGATCTATTGCATTTGACCAATCCACCTTGATTGATTGACCCCTTTGGGGGGGAGCCCTTGGTGTTTGTTACTACATTAAACTTTAAACTTGAGACTTATAAGGGTAACCTGCGGGTTATGCCTAAACTTGGTTGGAGGGTTGATGTGCACAATGTCTAACATGCTTGTTTTCTCATACTTACATTATAGAATGCACAAATCATAGTGAATTGTAATACTTTTCAAATACTTGTTAAACTGTGTCAAAACCTTTGTATCTCACCAACTATTTTGTAGTTGACAGATTCTTTCACATGTTTCAGGTTCTACAACATGAGACTTATTCGTGATCACATATGATGCTTTGGACCTAGACTACTTAAATTAAATGTTGTATTCGTATTATTCTTTCTTGTATTGAATATTAAATTATTTATTAATGAAATATCGAAACTTTAATAGTCAACCTTGTGCTATTGAATAACCGCGTTCGCCCCGACGTATAATCCGCCGTCGGTTGGGGTGTGACATCTCTCTCTCTCTCCCACGTCCGAGTAAATTTACTTGATTACACAACTCAATTTCGGGTACTCGGCCAACTCGATTTGAAGGGGGCGGTGTACCCCCGGGTACTCGGCCTACTCGGCCAACTCATTCCCAACCCAAACATATCACCCCTTTCACCCTAAATGTATATACCTAAAAAAAGATTGTCACACAATATTGTTTATGTATAAGGGTGAAGGAGGTGCATTACTCATTTACCCATTTACTCACCAAAACTGCACAATAAAATTCTGTCAGCTCAAAACTACTCATTTTACTCATTTAATCAGATTTCATTGGAAACACCCTACTCATTTTACTCACCAACATTTAAATATAAAAATGCAATTTCATTAAATTAAAATAAAATAATACAATTAAAAAAAACCTAGAAATATAAAATTTTAAAAACTCGAAAATTAACAAAATAAATTAAAGCTAGCTAATAAAAATTAAAAATCTAAAAGGTGCATTGCCATCCATACTTTGCGGCAATTTCACGTTTACGTTGCAATACAATCGACAAGTACGGTTCTATGAGATGATCATGCGATTCAGTGAACGTTTTGATGTCACGATCCTTTTTTTTTCAATCATCAACTCAATCGCCGTTTGTTATCTTTTTAATTTTGCTTCCGCCATTTTATCCCGAATACTTTCTTTTTTTTCTTTCTCCAACGTTTTCATAGTCTTGTATTCTTCGACTATATCTACCAAATTTCCCTTGCTAGATAAACTTTTGGCCGATTTCTTCCCCGGACGTTTTGGCCTTGTCGGTGTCGTGTCGTCTTGCGGTTCGGCGTTCATGTTTATGTCAGGAAAGAGGTTTGTAAAACCCTCCGGGTCACTTGGGGTTCTCGACTCGAAAGTTTTTGTTCTTTTTGAGGATTGTCTTCCTTCTAAATCTTCACCCATCAATGTTATGGGTTCCCATTTAGTATTGTTGCATACAACCTCAAAACATTTTAAGTTGGTTAATGCCTTTTTGTACGCTTTCTTTTAATGGCTTAAATCCGCTTCAACAAGGTCCAAATCACTTGTAGCACTCGGCATTCTTTGTTTCTATAAATACAAATATATATATATATATATATATATATATATATATATATATATATATATATAATTTGAAACGTTAGTTTGGAAAATTAAAAATATATATTCAATTTGAAAATAACTCTTACCATTTTTTTGTAACACCCGTTGAAGACTGTCATTTTTTTATTAAGATCATTCCATTTCCAAGACACTTGGTAAACGGTTCGATCATTTTCACCAAATAAAGGGGTAAAATGCGCTAAAACTTTCTTCCAAGTGGTAACCGGCTAAAACTTTCCAAGACACTCTTTGTTGGTTTCCTTTTATTTTATTTTGGGTCTTATGAATATAAGCTTTGACCACGACAAGTTTTTCTTATCCGGACCATTTCTTTGGTGGTAACCGGCTTTTGTGTTGTCTTTTCGGCTTGGCGTCAACATCTTCGACGGCAACTTCTTCAACTTCGACGGCAACTTCTTTTTCTTGTTGCTCATCAACATCCTCATTTTCCGTTTCTTCTTCAACATCCTCGTCTTCTTCTTCGTTTTCAGATTCCGAACGAGTGATCTCGTTTGGATCACGATACGGTTGGTTTTGGTATTGGTAGCAAAATTGAGATAAAAAATTTGGATCCATATCAAGCGAAAATTGAGATAAATAATTTGGATCCAAATCTTGAGATAGTATATTTGGATCGGTTGAACTTTAGGGGTAGTAGTTTGAATATTGAGGTTGCGGGAAACAACTTGGAATTGGTTGAGGAGGCGGTTGGGTTCGTCGGGGAGCGGCTTGAGTTCGTTCGGGTCGCGGTTGAGATTGAACTTTTGGCCTAAATTTTCTAGGATTTGTTGATTTTTTTTATAACCCTTCCATTTTTTTTAGAAGTGTAAATATATAGATGAGAGATATATAAATGAGATGAAAATTATGTTTGTAGAGTATAAGTATATATAGGAAAAAATTTGTTTTTTTTAAATAAAAAAAGCCCAAACGGCTCTCTCTCTCTCCTCCAACGGCTCTCTCTCTCCCCCCAACAGCTGTCTCTCTCTCTCTCCCACGTGAGAGTAAATTTACTCAATTACACAACTCGATTTCAAATACTCGGCCAACTCGATTTGAAGGAGACGGTGTACCCCCGGGTACTCGGCCTATTCGGCCAACTCATTCCCAACCCGGGTATCCCACCCCTTTCACCCTAAAAACCAACAAATTAATGAAACCCCACATAAATCTTAATTTCATTTCAACACAAATGAAACCTAGTTTTACATCAACAAACCTACGCTCAGTTAACCATGGGTCCCAAATTCAACAAATAACCTGTAGGTCTTAGTCCGAGTCGGAATCCCTTATGCCCGCAATTGGTTACAATCAATTGTACCCGAACCGTGTGGGGTTCACGACGACATCACAGCCGGTTCAAGCTCACACTCCACTGGACTAGTACCCGCCCATTATTATCCACACAGGTGTCGATTTGAATTTGCATTTCGTTTGCATTTGAAGTGAATTTATTTATTGTTTTGAAGTGGGTGTGCCCTCAGTTCCACCAATGTTGAATGCATTGACTTTTGACCAAGAAATCACACCTTCCTCCCCTCTCCAGTCCCCCCACGTGTCCTTAATTTATATTATTTATATGTTCAATTCCATCGTATAAATATCAATCATTCCAATTCATTCTCTTCAGAAAAAAATGATGGTTCTACTAAAATTGCTCGAATTAGCAGCTGCCGATGATGTTTCTGGGTTTGTATCAGATGTTGAAGAAAAGGGGATCGGTGTTGATGAAGTCGGATTTTGGTACGGAAGGAGGAATTCATCTAAGATGGGGTTTGTAGAACGAACCCCTCTAATGATTGCTTCCACTTATGGAAGCATTCATGTTTTAAAATATATAATCGGTACTAAGAGAACCGATATCAACAAAACATCTGGAACCGACGGCATCAGTGCTCTCCACTGCGCTGCCGCCGGCGGGTCACTAATGTCGGTGGAAGTAGTGAAGCTGTTAATTGACGCCGGTGCTGACGTCAGTTTAACTGATGCCAACGGGAACAGACCTGGCGACTTGATTGCTCGTGGCATCAAGTCGCCGGTTCGAAAAGGGTTGGAGATGTTGTTGAAGGGTTTTGTTGTGGAAGAAGAAGTTGCAACGAAGAAGGAGTACGCGATTGATGTGCCTTTGCCGGACATAAACGGTGAATTGTATGGCTCCGATGAGTTTCGGATGTATACTTTTAAGGTAAAGCCGTGTTCGAGAGCATACACTCACGATTGGACGGAGTGTCCGTTTGTTCACCCCGGTGAGAATGCTCGTCGGCGTGACCTTAAAAAGTACAGCTACAGCTGCGTCCCGTGCCCGGAGTTCCGCAAAGGGAGCTGCGGGAACGGTGACGCTTGCGAGTATGCACACGGGGTGTTTGAATCATGGCTTCACCCCGCTCAATACAAGACTCGTTTATGTAAGGATGAGGCAGGGTGTGCGCGAAAAGTGTGTTTTTTCGCGCACAAGGTGGATGAGTTGAGGCCTTTATATGCCTCAACTGGTTCAGCCATCCCTTCACCAAAATCAGGGTTTTCGAGTTCTTCGATGAGCCCGAGTCAGAACTCGAGCCCGATGGCTCTTAGTACGACCCCGCCCATGTCGCCGTCTATATCTCCGGCGAATGGGTGGCAGACACATAACAAGATGAATCATTTAACTCCGCCGACTCTGCAACTTTCCGGTAGTCGTTTGAGGACCACGGTCAATGCACGTGACATGGAATTACAAAGTTTAAGAACTCAACAAAAACAAAGGCAACTAATGATTGACAATCTGTCTGCCAATCTTTATACCAATAGGTTTGGGGAACTGAATTCCCCGAACCTTGATGATGTTCTGGGATCTTTTGATCCATCTTTATTGTCATCGTTGACATCTCCAACTAAAGAAATCCGGCCGAACACTAACCAGCATCGGGAAAGTTACATAACTTCCCCGATGAGAAAACCTGCAAATTTTGCTTTTGATTCATCTGCCGCGGTTGCTCAGGCAGTGGTGAATTCAAGGTCTGGCGCGTTGAAACAACGCAGTCAAAGCTTCATTAACCGTAGTGCGGCAGATGCAGGTTCAGGAGGCATGGGTGCACCATTTTCGCAATGGGGTTCGCCTGATGGGAAGCTGGAGTGGGGTTTCAACGGTGAAGATGCTAATAAGTTCAGAAAATCTGCATCTTTTGTGTTGAGAAATGATGCACCTGTGAATGTGGATCATCAGCCAGATGTTTCATGGGTTAATACGTTGGTGAAAGATGTTTCATCGGCTGGAGTTGGGCTGTATAGTTTGTCGGAGAAACAGAGATACGGCGGCGGTGGTGGCAGCGGTGGAGAGAAACTGCCGCAATGGGTGGAGCAGATGTTGATAGAGCAAGAGCGGTTGGTGGCATAAAAGCAAAGCTAGCTTTTTTGCTGTAGATATTTTTAATTCTTTTATTTGCTTTCTAATTTGATGTAACGGTTTCATTCTCAATACTTTCCTCAAAAGGGATTTTTACTAAATACAAGATATTACTATATTTCTTTAAGCTTAGATACGATATATTCATATAGTAATAATCTTATAAGCAATTTGAACATAAGTATACATACAATGACAAAAAGAAAAAAAAATGGATCATGTGGTTTTACGATAGTAATTTATCATATGTTTATACGGTTTTTATAGTTGTAACTCGAAGATAGTTGTGTATTAAATGACCTGGCATAATTTCTTTTAAAACGTGAGGTAATTTTTATGTGAAGTTTTATAATCGACCCCAAATTCATTTACTAATGTCTGTCGATGGCCTTATGGCCTAGTGGTTCATGATGTTTATCATCATCAAAGCATTGTCGGTTCAAGTCTTACAAAGTGGGCAATAAGTGGATTTTAGGTGATGCATGTGTTCACCGTTCAAAAAAAATTAGTAATGTCTGTTTAAAAGGAATATTAGATATTGTTTACTGAAATTGTTTATTTATTTATAACATTGCACTCTTACTCGAGTTTCAACTAGGTTGTCAAACTCAAAGTAGACGATTCAAGACTATAGAGAAAAAGATATAAATTGTTAGACCGGTCACAAATCAAAGTCCATAAAACCGCCTGTAATGACAAAGTCGATCCAAAAGTAGTGTTCATCCACCTAAGTATGTATGTGATACCAAAATAAGCATATGCATGTTATGCTTGCTTTATAGCATATTTATCTACTATGTGTGTTACGCAGAGTCTGAATAGTTATAAGTTATCGTTATAATTGATTAGTATTCTTAAACCTATTTTTATTCGAAGTAGACGCATTAGTGAAGGTACACAAGTATGACACCACATATCTATGTCTTATTTTTACTATTACTTTTTACTAAACCCTTAGATGGTTCGGTACTTTAAGGAAACATTATTTTCAAAACAACATTGTTTTCCTGATAAAAAGGATCAAGTAAGGACCCGTGATCAATTTAGAGTCACAGCGATCAGCTTATTTGTGATTCATTCACAAGGTTTCTTTTCTCCAACTCTTACGATCATAAGTTGATAGGTTATGCCCACACCTTAGGATATAAAGCATAAGGATATTAGGGATAAATATAACAATGAGTAAAGCTAGCATAGCCAAATCATAATAGTTATAGACTTTAAGAATAAGCATATACACACTCACACTCGTAGCATAAGAAATACCTAAGCACGAACGATAAATGTTAATTGAACTCAAATCCTCATGAAAAGAAGAATAAGAGAGATAATATTTCATTAGGATCAAAAGTCAAGAATTTTAGCTAAAAGTCAGGGTGTAAATGATTTGAACTCTTCGTTAGCTACTAGAGATTGTCTCGCTAAAAGCTTGGCTCGAGCTCTAGTCTAAATTGGAGCTCATTTAATAGATGAACTCGAGCCCAAGATTCACACACCGGGCTTGATTAGGTCGACGAGTTTAAACGAGCCTACTATTTATATAAATTTAATAATTGTTATGTTATACAATAAATATATAATTACACAGAAATATCATGGTATATAAAATTATGATATAATAACTTAATGATATATATTAAATTACAATTATAAATATACATAATAATTATATATATTTATATGTTGGTGATTTTAGTATTATCAATATCATTTAATTGTAATTGGATTGACTTGTTGATTAAGCGAATCATAATATACATGAAACAAGCCAAGAGGTGTGGAGTGCACGCTTCTTTAATTTTATTTGATTCTATGTATTTTGAAACCTCATTGGTTCTGCCTCTAAGCAATGGGGGGGTTCCAAGAGGACACTGCTCCTTTGGTGTGGGTCCGGGGGCAGCGGGGGACAAGGGGCGGCAACCCCTGGCTGGGGTCGATAAAAATTTATTATTTTGATAAAAAAAGTCCATCAAAAAATCATTAGAATTTGTAAATTCTCAAATTTACGTGGAAATTCGAATGGTAAAACGGGACCCGTTTTGACCCGCGACGCGACCGGACCCGAAATAACTGTCAAAAGTCAGTTTCTGGAAATGCTAAATACGGTGTTTCTTGCTCATTCTAGGGTACGAACAAAAATTACACATATTCATATTCTCTTCTTTGAAAACTCGGAGTGTTATCCGATTGAGAAATTTGTAAGTACAATCTCAAAATGTTATCATGATTCTCAGAGTTATCCAGTAATAAAATAATTAAATATTTAATAAATAATAACCGATCCGACATCGATTCTTAGGACTCGAGCAATGTAAAGAAAAAGAGTGCATAAAGATGGTAAAAGATGAATGTAGTAAATGATGAAAAAAGAAACTATAAAAGAATTTGACCTCCGAAATCGAGTTCAAGAGTCAATTAAAGTTATTTTTCTTCATATGTTTAAAGTGTCAAATACGATTAAATAATTGTATTATTATAATAAAATAAATTTGAGTCATTGGAGTTGGTGGTCACTAGTAGAGAAAAATCCTTTAAAACATCAATTTTTTATTTAAAAAAAAGGGTCATTTATATATATCCTTTTCCTAACTTCATTTACTACATATTTACCCAACCCCTAATTTTAATTACATATTTCCCCTTCCTAAAACATATATATTACATATTTACCCAATTTATTTAAAATTAACTTATTGAATTACTATTTTACACTTAATGAACCAATTAAAATCATATTTACACATATCCCTTCTTAAATATATCATTATTAGGTTTTAAAACATAAAAGGGTAAATATGTAATTGTATAAGGGTTTGATAAATATGTAATTGATTTTTATGGTTGGGTATATATGTTATTAAGAGGCTTAAGAAAAGGAAATATGTAAATAACTCTAAAAAAACATCAAGATTTAAGAAGGTCATGGGTTCAAGTCATACTCTCACAAGAATAAAGAAATTTGTCTTTCAAAAATTTTTTTTTTTTGAATTAAGAGATTTCAAAGCTATATATATTAAGAATACATTTTAAACGACCTTTTTACCAAAGTAATTTTTTAATCTTTTAAGATTTTACATCACTTGAAATCGACTTATTTACGTTAGAGTAAATTACATAAATTATCCTTTAGTTACATATGAAATTGCACTCTATGTTATTTGACTTTAATAATTACAAAGATTGTCATTTTTTAAAAATTTTACACACATTTCGTCCTTTTCATTAACTGTTGTTAAATTTTTCTGTTAAATATTGACATCTGCCTTGCAAATGATGGTATAATCATCTTTTTACCCACTAAAGGGCTATTTATGCAATTTTCCACTTCATCTTCTTTATAAAACCCTAACCCACCCAACCCCTAACCTCCCCCTCCCCAGTGGCGAAGCTTGAAGAAAACCCCCGGGGGGGTCGGGATTTTTTTTCCTATCATGGGGGTGCCAGAACTATAAAATTTTCACCCGAATACATATAAATTAACACTATTGAGCGAAAAATCGACCGAATACGTATAAATTAACACTAGTGAGCGAAAAATCGGGATGGGCCGGAGCCCATCCGGGCCCCAACAAAGATTCGCCCCTGCCCTCCCCCTCCCCCCCCTCTCTCTGCAACACCACCGATCTTGTGTATAGAAAAAAGAGTAAATTACAAATTATGTCCTTTAACTTTATAGAAAATTACAGGTTATGTCATTTAGCTTAAAAAATTACATTGTATGTCCTTTTTTGAAACTTTTACACACATCAAGTCCTTTCCACTAACTGACGTTATGTTTTTCTGTTAAGTTCAGTTATGTAGCTTCCACGTGAGAGCATATTTGTCTTTTTATCAATAAAAAAAATATTTGTGTAATTTATTTAAATAACAAAAGAAAAGTTAAAACCCATCTCTCCCAAACCCTAATTCCAGTTTCCAGACCGTCAGAGAAGGAGATGGGAGGGATAAATCACACCGCCAACGACATCAACATGCACATTGCAGAGATTGCTGAAGGCCCAATTGTATTTCTAATTCACGGTTTCCCCAAACTTTGGTACTCTTGACAACACCAGATCCTCTTCCTCGTCCTATGTACAGTAGCACATCGGCGAAACCTCTAAACTGCTCCACTCATCACCCATATATTACGTGCCTACCTAGTCCACGTAGCCACTCATGCACTTCCATGATAACCGCAAAGAACGTGGCTCACTTAGTTGCACTCTTTTAGTTATTTACATGTTTTCTATTTCCGTAAGATTAGTAGAATGAATTAGTGGTATTATTTGTCATCTTTTTATTTTCTTATGTAAGCCTATAAAAGGCAATTGTGTTTTGAGAATAGCTATGAATTGTGTTTTGAGAATAGCTATGAAGAAAATTAGTATCAAGTTTCCTCTCTACATTCTTCTGGTTTTCGTCTGTATTTTCTTGGCCAATTGGAGTTCTCCGGTTGGAACCACATCACCATATGAGAACCCAACCTTTTCATTACAGTAATGTGATTTCATGTCTCTGATGATTTGGCAGGAGGAAAGAGGGAATGCTTTGGCATATCGGCTGAAGAAGGATCGGGGTTCAAAGGAGTCTGAAGATTGTCAAAAGCCTTTTGAAGGTTTAAAGATGTCGATGGTGACGATGACGAGAGTCTGGAAGTTCCTATAAGTAGTGATGGAGAAGGCGGTGATACCAAAGTCAAAGACGTTGTAAAGGAACGCATGGAGGCGTCGCAAATCGCCGCAATATCTTCAAATCTTCTTCGAAATCAATTTACACATGTTTATACGACTGGACATTGTCGGTGACCTGGGTTTTCAAATCGATTTTCCCATGTTTATACGACTTCAGCCTCCCTAATTGTTTGCGATTGTTGATTTCAAAAACTCCATGATAACCTGCAACTTTTGGGGTTTCAGCACTGGCGGATCAGTAATTTTTTTCAAAGGGTTCACCTTTTTAGATGCTCCAATTTTAAAGGGGCGGACATAAAAATTTCCAGGTCGGTTCGATGCTCCAATTTCACTGTTTTTATATGCTCATTTTAAAGATAAAAAACGCTCGCTTTTATGGTGTAATTTAAAAAAAAATAACGTCGTATATAAAATTTATGAACGTTTAAAAAAAGTGAGGGATATTGATAAAAAGTCGACAAAAGTGGTCATTACTAAATTACCCTTCCAACAACTTATTCTTCTATAATTTGATCTCAACAATTAAAAAATAAATCTAATGATTATAAATCATTCTTACACTTTGTAGATTTAAACCCCTTTGTGTTTGAACCCAACCCTGATGAATGATATATATCGATATTTTTTATTATTAAAGTAGTTTTTAGAAATATTTCTGAAAAATAACATTCATTAAACGTATATACTATAGCCGTAAATATTTTTAAAAAAATTGTAAACCATAACTAAAAAAAATTAGAAACAAATAAAGTAAAAAAAAAAAGTAAATATAAAAAATAAAATATTTTTGTATACAATTAATTAAATTGATAAAGAAATAATAAATAATTAGAATTATTAAAGGTTGAATGAATTTGGTTTGGAGACTTTCTTTCACAAGAAAAAAACACAAATAATTAATATTTAGTGTTATTAAAAAAAGAAATTAATATACATTGTTTTTCCACTTTATCTTATTAGGTTATCTTCTTCAATTCGTATCTCCTAGTAATTGCCGCTGCTCACACCGTTTTTGCCTCCATCAATCACAAATATTTTCAGCCTTTTCAGCTTTCCTCTCTTTTCATCTAACTGCTCACACCGTTGTATAGGGGTTCACCCTATATTTTTTGAAGGGATTCACCACAGTTTTTCTATATAGCGTCCTAATACAATTTCAAAACCCGAGGGTTTCCGGTGAACCCCCACCGGCCTATGTAATTATGCCCCTGGGTTTCAGGTTATTTTAGTAATTTGCAGGTGGGGGTGGTTATTGGTGGTGGCTGGAGGTTTCAGTGGGTTGTTAGATCGATTTGTAGGCTAACGCTCTGATTCACTAAAAGGAAGAAAAGAAAAGAAAGGATTCATTTCCTTTCTTTTCTTTTTCCTCCTTTTCCCTTCTTTTCTTTTCTCTCCAAATCTTTTCAAATTGGGAGGATAGAAATAAGCCTTGTTTTCTCTTGTTTTCCCTCCATTTCCCTAAAAAAAACTAGGGAACACTCTTCCCTCCGTTTTCTTTCTTTTCCCCTCTTTAAAAAAACTCAGGAACAATGGTTAATTTCCCTTTCATTTCTTTGTAGGCTAAGAGGTTGGAAGATGATGAGGTGGGTGGGGTATTTACATATCAACACAAATCTTTAAGGTAATTACCTAAATAATCCCTCAAATAGTAAAGTGACCATATTGCCCTCATATGCAATGCTGATGATTGAATTTAATAGAAAAACTTAACACTAATTAGTGAAAAGGACTCAATATGTGTATGTGTAAAGGTTTCAAAAAAAGGACATTCAGTATAATTTTTGAAGCCAAAGAACATAACATGCAATTTTCTCTGAAGTTAAAGGACATAATTTGTAATTTACTCTTTACATTATTATATACTACAATTTATGACCATTATTAGTTACGAACTTTTGTAATTTAAAGTTTAGACTTAAATTTTGAATAATTATCATATAACCCTCTCAATTTTAATTAACCTTACAATATACATTTATCAACTTATTATGTTTTAAAAATTGATCATTAAACTTTTGTTTTTTTAAATTTGGCCACAAAGTTTTACATTTTGCCTCCTCAAACTTTAATTAAACTACAACATGGGGATGTTTTTAACCACTCTTATCGTACGTTTCGATGTTAATTTTAATCGAAACACAAACGTACAAATCATCAAAACTACTTCACGGTTTCATTATTTATAAAAGTGTCGCGGTTTATCCTTGTTTTTAACCACTCTTGTCATATGTTTCGATGTTAATTTTAATCGAAGCACAACATACAAATCATCAAAACTACTTCACGGTTTCATTATTTATAAAAGTGTCGCGGTTTATCCTTCTCATATACCGTTGCGACATTCTTCTTTTTATCTACGTATCAACATAAATTTTATTGTAGATCTCCCACAACATCAAAACCCTGCAACAATGCACGAGTTTACGCCTACTAGTTACTAACAATTACCAAGTCGTTATGAAGAGTAACTGGTCAAACTTGTTCAAGCTCTCCAAGCACAAGGTACAACTCCTCAAAGGTACAATTATTTTAATATTATAATTACTTTTGAACACATTTTGTTTTTCTCTTATAACTTTTAAAATATAATGTTTTACCGAATTTCGAATATGTCGTTGTGACGTTTTTATTATTATCTACGTTTCGATATAATTTTTTTTAAACTGACCTGAGTACAAGCTCTCAAAGCACAAGGGTACAACTCCTCAAAACTACTATTATTTTAATATTATAATTATCTTTAAACGTATTTTATTTTTCTCTTATAATTTTTAAAATATAATGTTTTATAAAATTCTGAATACACTGTTATGACGTGTTTGTTTTTATATACGTTTTGATATATATTGTTTTTCAAAACTGACCCGGTGAGATATAATATATTTTTAATTTATTTTTCACAACAATGTAAAGATATTTTAAATTTGGAAAACACTGTTGCGACGTGCTTACTTTTACCTATCGTTTTCGATATAAATTTTATGTAAAACCGAACCGCACATAAATTGAATACTAGTTTGTAAGTAAAAAGTAGAGAATATTTGTAGATACCAAGGAAGTCAATGAAACCCAGAATAATTTTTTTTTTAATGACAACACCTAGATATTCTAGAATAATTGAGTTTCTTCGAGGCAACACCTAGAACATCCAGGGCAGCCCACCACAGGAGGAACCCCCCAACTGGGTAAACCCTCTGACCTGGCCACAGACCTCTTTTTTGCTGTGGCCAGGATTCGAACCCAAGACCCCTAATATAGGAAGTCTTGGGGCTACCATTGAACCAAATGGCCAACCGTCTCTAGAATTTAAATGCAAGGACTAAAGAGAGCCGTGTATGAAAATGCAAATGGACCCCTATAATTTCTTGTATTGGATCCTGTTGAACCTCCTGGTGCCCAATCTATTTAGAGACCTCAATGGCGCTGCTATTAATTATTTTAGCCCAATCCAACTTAGAAAGCCCCATCTCTTTTTAAGCCCAATAAGTCTTCACATCCACATCTCAGGTTGAAAACTTGAAATTTAAGCATAGATTAGCATATATTATTCAATAATACATAGAATAAAACTGATGATAATGTTTAATTTAGGATCCATTTTCATTGAACTATAATACATAGAATAAATTAGGTCTACTGTTTGAATGATTTAAAGATATTAAGTGTTTGGCAATTGATTTAAAGTTAGGTTCTTTCAAAACTATTCCAAAGTGATTGCAAGTTGGTTAGGTTCTTCAGAAGTTGTTGCTCCAAAAATCCATGTGGCTAGAGCTGAGGACTCGGATAGCAACACAAGAGGGTGACTCATCCGATTCAGACACGTCTCATTAGTGATGTAACCTCATTGAACATTCTCTTGGGTCATGATACAAGCTGCAATCACAAGAAGCCTGTTAGAGCCCTGGAGTCGGAGCTCCAAGGACACCCTGAGCATGAATATATGCATGCATCAATATGTGTATATTGTATGCGGAGATATAAATTTGTCTTGACACGCACTTTCATAAGAGTAGAAGAAAGAACATATTTGCATATGGTGGTACAAGTCCCTATATATACAGTGGCGGACCTAGTAAGTTTTCCATAGGTGTCGGAAATTTTTGATGTTCGGATCGGTAATTGGTGGCAACAGGCTTGAAATCAACAACAACAAGCTTCTTGTAATCTGTTTGAAATTCAACCGCCTTTGAGAAATGTTGTAACTTGGATTTTGGGGGAATGGGTGGACCTTAGGTTAAAACTTATTGGATTAATGCACTTATGAGCTTAAAAAATTAAAATAGGGTTAACTTATTGGGTAAGAATTATAGTTGTTCAACTTTATATAACTTATTGGTTTGTATTTGTTTATATTTTGTAGTAAGTACAATTTTGTAAATTAAAAAAATTTAAATTATTTTTTGGGTGTCGTTGGTCAAAAAAATTTCACAGGGGTCGTTAAAAATTCTTGGGTGTACGCAGGATTTGATTACATATATAACAAATAAAAAAATACGTGGGTGTCCGGTGACCCCAAGCCTTATGCTTGGGTCCTCCCGGAGAGGCGGAGAGACGCTAGGCATACCCTAATGGTCCTGCCTAGACTTGCGCTTATTAAAATTGGGCCAATTTGGATTGGGATTAATATGTTAGATTGGGTCCTATACGAGGGTACCCTCTACAGTAGTCTTTATGACAATTTAGATGGTATTAGAAATGACTCCCGTACCCGTTACCCAACCCGTTGATCCTGACACCTCAGCTAAGTTGGACCCATGTGTATATTGCTAGTTGTAAAGTACTTGGTGTTAGATTTTGTTAAATGACACTGCACCTTTTTCTGTAATCGGTCCCCTGCACGTTGTTCATATTGTTTGGTTCGAATCGGTCCCCTGCACATGATGTATATACTACATATGTATGAAAAGATAAGACACTTCTTAATGGTACCATGAGATAAAGATATATGTGGACATTAATAATTATAATTATTTCTTTGTTTCTATAAAAATACATAATTTTAACTACCCATGTTACAAGGTAACCCAAAATATAAACATAATTAATTGCCATTTCCAATTCTTTGGAGAAATGGACAAGAATGTTATTATACAAATTCTTGAACTAACTTCTTGTCAAGAATGGGTTCAATAGCATCCATTTCTTTTCTTGAATCTTGATGGGTTCACTATTTTGAGCCTCCGGTGAGCTTCGGGTCCGTTTGATAATAAACAACATCCCCTTCATCACTCACATAATGATCCTTTTTCATACTACTCGTAAGAAGCCCGAGCAAATGGAATGGAAGTGGCCATGATTTCTTTGGCTCCCTGTAATATTTCCCGAGCACTGGCTTTGCAGCTTCAGTCTGCATTATCAGAATTTGGGATTATTATTATTCGGTTAAAACTGATATATAATTTAAGAACTTAAATTGATGTATACTTACTGCCTCTATTAAGTGATAGTGTGGGATTTGAGGGAAAAGATGATGTATAACATGGGTTCCTATATCATGATGGATGTTGTTAATCCATCCATAGTCGCGATCAAGTGTCGTTAGCCCTCCTCTTAGGTAACTCCATTCCTGTTGAAACCGTTGAAAATCATATCAAATAATCGCATTTTTTAGATTGAAACAGCAAAATGTGCCCAGAATGATACGAAAACAGATACTTTTAATAACTTTAAGTGGGATATAAAATTAAAAGACGGGTCGGGTCGGGTTGGGTCAGTTTCAAACCTTGCCACGGTACCATGGGAGCTTGTCTTCATGGCCATGATGATGCAAGTAGGTTACTAAATCCAGCCACATGACAAAACCCTGAATTTGACAGAAGAATTTAGCAAAAAAGATAAGAACAAGAAACATACATTTTTATGCTATATGATCAAAAGTTCTTGGTTTTAAAAAGCACGTGATGCTCCAAAGCATTTAAGTCCCGGAAGCTGAGGCGGGAGGCGGGAGCTTCACGTACGCGAGGTACTGCTCTATGTACAACCAAAAGATACATCTGTCTCATCTATTTTACATATCAATCTTTTTATCAAGTAAACCATTTCTAATCTTTTCATCCTTTTAGTTTTTTTTACATATCAGTCTCCTACAGACCTTAATTTTGACCCAGGTGTGCATGAAGCACCCTCTAAGACGTTTTCTCACTCGCTTCTTGTGAGGCGCGCTTTTAAAACCAAGCAAAAGTTATTACAGGAAGATAACTAACCCAATAGGGGATGCCATAGAGTTTAAGTACTTGAAGAGGACCCATAACAAAGGATAAGCCCACAAGCAAGGCAGCCATGGCTGACCAACAAACCGTTGATGTGATCACATCTTTTCTCTCATTCGGTAGAAACAAATCACTGCCCGGGTGAAAATGAGAGCCTTTCTTTCCTGGACTTCTGCCCCACTGTTGTTTAAAACCCGAAACAATAAGTATGACAGCAGAAAAACCAAAAGAAAATGGGTCATTTTTCAACTATCCCGGTTTTTGTCTGTTATAAATCATTTTTCTTGCTAAATTTCAAAAACCGATCGGGCGGTTTTGACCCAAAATCACTTGTTTCTTGACTTATGGCTTGAAGAATTCTTTGTTCTTGTAAAAAATATGCAAAATTATGAAAGATATGTAGAGACTCACCAAATAGACAGGGTATGCAAGCATAGGGAAAGGTAGAGTGAACCTCAACATCCTAGTAGCCTTGTCTAAACTTCTATAAATCTTCTCAGATAACTAGAAACACAAAATTATATGAATTAAAATTTGTTGATTGGAATGAAAAATAGGACCCCTAAAACCATTTAGGAATTAAAAAAAAAAAAAAATTTTGATATTGTAAACCAAAATTATGAAGCTGAAACTGCATATGGACTCACTGGATGCCAAGATTCATCCTTCTCAACATGCCCATGGTTCTGATGATGAGTTCTGTGGCTAATCCTCCTGTAGTTACAACCATAGTTAATTAAGAACTGTTATAGCTACACCAGATGATGTCAACAGAACACCAGACCATATGATGTCAACTAAAATACCATATGACGTCATCATATGGCTCGTATAGTTGGCGAAAAAAGGTAATATGGACCGTATTGTATCTATCATACGGTCTGTATGAGTGGAAAACACCCCTCATACGGCCCGTATTGTAGGCGAAAAAAAAGATAATACGGCCCGTATTGTAGGCGAAAAAAAAAGATAATACGGTTCGTATTGCTTCTGCTGTTGTCCGAATAAAATGGAGCCGATGTACCCATAAGACTCCCCATAACAAATAATAATAATTTATACCTAATAAATAAGTAACTGGTTACGCCACGTGTCACAGTTCTATGAGCCCAAGATTCCTTTTCCTGCTTATTTTTTATTCATTACTAACTATTTAATATTTTGTTTATTAATTCCTAAATCTTCAATACTATTTAATATTTTTTTGAGTAAATTACACAGATTGTCCTTTATTTATACTATAAATTACACTCTGTGTCATTTGACTTCAATAAGTACACCACGGGTCCTTTTCTTACATACTTTTATACACCCTATGTCCTTTACACTAACTGGTGTTAAGTTTTTCAGTTAAGTTTTGCCATGTGCTTTGCACATGAGGGTATAATGGTCTTTTTACCCATTAAAGGACAATTTATGTAATTTATAAAACATTACCCCATCCCCTTCTTCTTCCCTAAACCTTCCCCTCTTTGGTTTCTTTTGCTGGAAGAACGGGTTCCCGGACCACTGTCTTCATCCTCTCCCTGGGCATCATATCACCATTAACATGTGGCAAAATCTAAATGGCCAAGTAAACAAACTACTTAAATGGTCAAGTAAACCACCATCTTTTCTATCTACTATCTCTTTATATGCCTGCACCAAGAACATACAGCCTCTGTTCTAGTTTTTCGGCAGGTGTGGCCGCCAGTGGGAGGACCACCACCAACGAGATTAACGCCCATCTCCATCAGATTAACGCTGGCAACAAGCATCGTCGCACCTGGTAAGTGTAGACCATCTCCACCATCGCCTGCCCTCCTCCTCCCCCGTACAACCACCACCAAATCGGACTTAATCAGGGGTCGATTTGGGCCATTTTCAGGTCAAATCTTGTAGTTAAATTGCTCCCCTTACACTCCGATTGCCACTCGTTTGGAGTCCCATAGAACTTTTGCCGTTCAATTGCTCTTTACCCTCTCGATTTTGATGCGTCGATGGATCTATAACCGAGATAAATTCACAAAGAAATCGGAAAAGGAAGAAGTGGGTGGTATTAATTTGAAGTTTCAAAAGTGGGTTTTGTGTTTAGGCTAGAAACCATCGGCGACCAGATATTGATTTTAGATTTTAGATTTTTAGATCTAGTTTGATGATGCATTTGGGTATGTATGTTTGTGGTTGAACCCATAAGTGATATCCAGGAGAGAGGATGAAGACAATGGCGGCAGCATCAGGGTTCCGACACTACTCCGGGAACCCGTTCTTCTAGCAAAAGAAACCAAAGGGGGAAGGTTTGGGGAAGAAGGGGATGGTTTGGGGAAAAAGGAGAAGGGAATGTTTTATAAATTACATAAATTGTCCTTTAATGGGTAAAAAGACCATTATACCCTCATGTGCAAAGCACGTGCCAAAACTTAACTGAAAAACTTAACACCAGTTAGTGTAAAGGACATAGGGTGTATAAAAGTATGTAAGAAAAGGACCTGTGGTGTACTTATTGAAGTCAAAGAATACAGAGTGTAATTTATAGTATAAATAAAGGACAATCTGTGTAATTTACTCTTATTTTTTTTCAACCCGTGTAAACCAGGGTTTCTAACCTAGTAATAATACCAGAAGAAGAACATACCATCCATGGTAAGGTACAAGTATGAAAGAATGAAGAAGATGCCCAACTACACTATTCAGTTTTGCATTATTAGAAAAGCTTCCATGGCCACTGTCCAATCAAAAACATTAAGTTACACAAAAAAGGATTAGATTTTCATAGGCAGAATCAAATGGTTTTGTATTTTTAAGGTTTACATACCAATCATGGCCAAGAACAAAAAGAGCCCAAAACATTGTTCCTTGAGCAAACCAATAAAGAGGCCAAACAACCATACTATCAAAATACGCCGCCACCGCAGCCAACCCAAAAACCACCACAACATCTCTCAACACATAACTCATGGACCGCCACGGGTCCTTAACCCAGCAATGTTTCGGGATGGCGGCTCGAATATCAGGCAATGTGAATGGTGGTGCTGCACCTGGGTTGAACCCACTTTCTTCAAATTCAATCCCATTCTCTCGTTGTTCACCTTGAACAACAATCTGGACACCCGCCGGTCCACTCACTCTGATCGCCGGAAATCTTGGCCGGAGAATCTTTGACGGTGGTAGTTTGATTGAATTGGGAAAATTGGAATTTGATATTCTTGGATTAGGATTGGGATTGGGATTAGGATAGAGTTTAGGGAGTGGTCTTAAACCTGATATGACCCAGGTTGCCATTAGAGATTTTACAGCAGAAAAAGTGTGTGTTGTTGGTGATGATTAGAGAATGAGGAGATAAAATGGCCACGAATACATCTATAGATCTGTTTGTGTACGTATATATATGTGTGATATCTGGTATTCTGGTGGTCTCTTTCTTCCCACTTTCCCCACCCTGTTGGCCTTAGGCACTGCTTTTCAATTGTTGGAGGTGGGAAAGAGAAACGTGTTTTTATGTAGTATCCACAATACTGTTTTGTACGGTGAACGTCAAAGTGATTCACGTTCTCTTACGTCACTGTCACATTAGCATATAATTAAGCTACGTAAACGTTTCACACTAAACATTTAATAATTAACTAAGGGGGTGTTTGGGATTATTTATTGAAACTACTCATTAACTTTTATAAGTTAAAATGATGTTTGGGAAAGTGATTTTTACAACTACTTTTAACTTTTTAAATGAGAGAAAATAAGTTTTTGATAAGTAAGGGAGAACTTACTTTTCAAAACTCATTATAACCTTTTTGTAAAAGTAAATAAGGAGTTTAAAATAAGCAATCCCAAATATGCTCTAAATATAAAAGTTGCCATTGGCCTTCTGATCCAATAACACGGGGATGATGGTTAGAGCTTGGGATCATTTGAGGTCCCAGGTTTAAACCTGACTCAAGGGGGTTTTTCCCACAGTGGTGGGTTTTCTTCCTTGATGGTGTTCCTGGGTGAGTCATGCCTGGAGCGTCAAATTCAATATGGACGGTTGAAATCCCGTTTCAGGAAGGCTCACTTGGGTATTGGGATAGTACCAAACGCCGTTCTAAAAAAACTAAATATAAAAGTTACATTATAAAAAAAATACATTCTTAAGTAAATAAAAAAATTACATTACAAAATAAAAAAATATATATTAAAAAAATCTAAAAAACTGCATTCATAAAAATAAACACACAAACTACTCGCCATCCTCCTCGGTTAAGATGTTTCTTTCGTTTATTTCTTTTCTCCTCTAGTTTCGAGCATTTCCGGTCAACTGGTCTATGTTCATGGTAAGAAATTTGAGATCTTGTTGTTGTTTATCATTTCTAAAATCGAGTAGCTTCTCAAACTTCGCGTCTATTTTATCAAACCGGTCGTCCAAGGCGGACGAAGAAGTAGCCTGTTTACCTTTGTTGTTTCTAATGGGCGGACGAACCGGTTCTTCCGGTGTTTCGATCCTGTCATCGGTATCATTTAGATTAATGCGTGAACATATATCCGACGAAAAATCGTCGGACGGCGTTTTTGTACGTTTAGACAATTGGATCATCAAGGGGAATTGGCCCCACTTCGAAGATTTTCTCACAATCTCTCATGCTTTATAGTAATTAAAAGTCGTACCAACTACAACTTTGTACCCATCACAAGCTTCTAAATAAATATATTAGTTGTTTTGACCACTTTTACGGTTGTTGTAGTGTTTGTTGTAGAAGTTGTTAAACTTATCAAGTTTGTTGTTAAAGTCTCGCCATTTACCCAAGACCTTGTCGGTGTTACGGTATTCGCCCCTCTTCATTGCGACATGAAATTTGTCACGAATACTATTTCCTATACAAATATATACAAATTATTAACATTATAAAAAAATTACATAACAACTTATAAAAAATAAAAACGCCTTACCAATTTTCGGATCCTCCGATACGTCTACCCAAGCTTGTGTCAAAGCTAAATCCTCTTTCGATGTCCACTTTTCATGTATATGTGGGGTGGTGTCGTCGGTTGATGTTGTTGGTTGTTTTTTTTATGAGAATGTTTATTTGGTTTTGTTGACGGTTATGTCTCGGGGACGGATTCGGTGAATTATTTTGTTTTGGGTATGGAATCCGTGTGGGAAAGGTTTGGGTAGGAGGTGGTTGTTGTGTTGGAGGCGCTTTGTAAAAGGTAAAGTTTCCCGGATAAATATTGGGATTGAATTAGTGAAAAATTCTTAGTTCCAGTGACGTGCTGGAACATAAATATCTTGAATACTTGGATTGAAGAGATTATTCAGGTCATTGTTTAGGTAAGGATTTTGAGTGAAGGACCGAGTATTTGAGTTGTTGCGAATGTTCACATAATGGGGATGTTTTGGGTTCCAAGAATTCATTTTTGAGAGAATTTAAGAGTTTTAGAATTTGAAAGAAATAGAAAAGATTGAAATTAATTGGTAAAATGGTTAGATATTTTATGTCGTTCAGACGGTCTATATAAAACTAACTATAAAACATAACCTAGACTCCTAAGTAATAAAAAGAGTACATTCAACTAAACCGCACTGACAGACAAGTGTACCTATCGAGTGTAGCACAGCTTAACGGTAAACCGGAGACACTATGTAACAAAACTAGACTCGGACTCGAACTAAAGATTGATTTGGTTTGGGGGTTTACTACACTACTAATTAACTAATAATGCAGAAAACAAGATCGACTCAAGCTATCAAAGACAAAATAATAAGGTGAAATCAGAAGATGGGAAGAATACCACCTAGGTTGGAATCCTACTTGCAAAGCACAACTTCTATCGGTTCTGGAAACTATAACGGATCTGGGTTTCTAAGGATAACAACTCTAGACTACCTAGTGGATCCCTAATCACTCTCAGGGTGTCACCAACTAATCTACCTAAAGTATACTAAACTCACCAGATGGTTAGATCACCTCTCGGGTATTTCCAACGAATGATAAAGTACCCGAATAGACAGATTACCTCTCAGTCTCACTGTCCACAATACATCTGAAGAATGCATGGGGTAATCTTAAGATAACAATTATGATTTGAACTAGCAACAATCACTAGACACCTAACACTAACATCCTCTCAGACTGTTAATACTCGGATTCCTAATGATGAAGACTAGACAACTAATTCTCATCTCTCGGGTATTGAAATATGATACACATTCAATCTAATCAAGGATCAATTAACCTTCCTATGGATTACTACGTCTAGCAAACCAATCAAATCATAAGCAATAAGCAAACAACCTAAGCATGCATCTATTTATGAAAGACATTCAACAAGATGACATTGGGAACATAAATCAAACCATAGCTCAAATCTAAGCATGCAATAACATCATAAATATTAACTCAAATTCTTTACAAAATCATAAATGTGACAACCGTGACTTTTACGGTCAACACCTGTGTTCGACGAGTTCGTATAATAATAGTATTATTATTATGTTGAAATATACTTTCATACGAAAGGAACTCTTTAGTGAACAGAAGATAATAGCAAGATTAATTTTGGTGTTATAATGTCAAAAAGTTGATTAAGTTCAGGTCTATACGTGTTAATACCCGAGTCGAGCAGTTTTGTAAAATTTAATTTAAATCCGAAAGGATATATATTTACGAGACGCAAGGACTCGAGAGAAAATATTAAATTCTAACGAGTTATTTTTGGGTAAAATAACGCCACTATTTTTATCGGGTTCGTTTAAGCAAAAAACTGACACGCGATCGGAGACCACAGAGGCTATAAATACCCCATCTTCACTCACTTTCTCATTTTATAAAAAAATCAGCAAAAGTTAGAGAGAGAGAGTGGAGAGGGCTGGACCGGCGGTCAACGGTGGTCCGGCGCGGTGGCCGGTGGCGGCCGAAGCCCGTTTTTCCCCTAGAACCATTTCTCGACGCTACGAACGCAATGGTAAGCTCAGATTTGTCTAAATCCTTGCTTAAATTCGTTAAAAAGAGTTTTTAAAATCTGTCCAGAAAGTTTTATGCATGCGCAGTCTTAAAGATCGGACGATCCCCGGAAATCCGACTGTTAGAAATGCATGAATTTTGAATATGATCTTGTCAACTCACAGACGCAAAACCCTACCGGAGGAATTTTTGATCAGAGCTCTGTAGGTATGCTTTTCATACCCTCGAATATGACTGATCGGATTTTCGGATTTGAAAAACTAGGTCTCAAAGAATCGCCGATCCCCGGAGATCCGACCGTTGGATCGTGACGATTTTTGGACAGTAGTTTCTTAGCACATATATGAATATTTTCACAAAAGGAAATTCCGATCAGATGTTGGGAAGTATATTTTTGAATACGAACAGATTGTAACAGTTTCTAGGATCGAAAACAGGAAATTGATCGGGGTTGCATGGCCATCGAAACGGCATTGCATATCAATTTTGAGCACGTGGGAATGCTAGGGAGATAAAAACGATCCTAATGGTGTTTTTGGTTCGTATTTCAAGTGATACGGGAGGTTCAGCGTAAGGGGAACCATTTATACGGAAGGTATAAACTTTACCTGTTAAGCTTTGATTTTATGTTAGAATAGTTTTATAAGTCATTGTTTGAGAATTGAACCCGAAAATATTTAGTATTGAGATATTTGGTATTTTTAGTGGTTATTAAGTTATACACCCAACCCTGTTTCACGTGAAACAAATAATGAAACAAATATATTTATTTTTATACGACAATAGGTTTTGATGAATTTTTAAAAATTGTTGATCTAGCACCCAAAAGTGGTTTTAATCAGTAGAATATGTTTTAAAATGAGTATCTGAAAAATTTGGTTATCTAACTCTTTATAGATTATTTATTAAAATTCACAGAAGTTTAATACATGGAAATTTAGAAAAAATACTTATGTTATTGAAAAATTTTGGAAATTGGACTGTGATAGTTATATGATGAACTAAGAGTCCTGTCCAAATTTTATGAAAATTGGAGTTGTTTAAGTATACGTTTAGTATTTATAAAATTTAAACGGACGATTTAGGATTTGTATACTTCTGAATAAAATCAGGACTTGAAATTTGGTATGGGATCTTATATTGACTTAAAACTAATATGGTAAATATTTGGTAAAGTTTTAAAGTGTTTAGCTATTTTTCCCAAATTTGTAAAATTTTAACAATATTAAATTCATATTAAATAATCTGGATATTAAAAAAATATGAAAATTTATCAGAAATTTTTATTTATATACATGATCAATTTGTATAAATTTTAAGCAGTAACTTTATGTCTAAGTATGGTTTTGGAATTATGGTCCATTTAAATTTTATAAAAAGTTATTAATTTTGGAAAATTTTTATATAAAATTAATTTTATAAAAATTCTAAGGGATTTTGGGCAGAAGTATAACCCCATTTAAAACATAAAATTTGACTTTTAAATTGGGTGCTAATATCACACTAAAAGCCTAATTTCGGACGAATCTGATTTTCAAATTGTAAACCGGACTTTACGCGCGTAATCGTGTTTTTTATCATACGAAACCGTGACATGAGATTTTATCAAATGTGACTTTTTAACTACTGATTTTATTTATTAAAATCTAAAACTTAAACTTTTAAGGTTATTAATTCATATAAAAGCCGGTTTTACAATTCTTAACGGTTCGTACGCACGTGCACGAGTTTTGGGTATGCAACCGATTACATAGTCACTTTTTGTTTTGTTGACTTGGTCACAACCTTTAGGAGTCCCGAATGCATCGTTTGTGTCCACTTGACTAGTAGGACCCTGTTAGGACTCGGATTTTATCGGTTTTTGTCGACTGTGTCGCATCACTCGCCCGCATTGTCCAGGTGAGTTTCGCGGCCCCCTTTTTACTTACCGTTTTACTGTTTTTGGGGGAAAGTTGTTTCATTTTTTTTAGTCACATGTTACATGATACATTGATTACATGAGTTATTTTTTTTATAATGCCTTAAAGTCACCAATTTTAGGCAATCAATTAGCTAAGCGTAGCCGTTGGGAATTTTGAGTAGTACTACTTGGGTGACACCCCCGCTCATGGTTTGGTCGCGCCAACCAGACTTGTAGGGTCACTTGGGCGCAAAGTTAGCCAATTTTTTTAGGCGGTTGTTTGCATTAGACTTCCGTATGGGGTACTTTATTTTTTTGCCGAGGCTTTGATTGCGGCTCATGGTAATATGTTGTATAATACATGTGTACTCGATCAATGGATTTTTGATCACTTTGGATTTTTATCCGAAACTTTTTATAGAGTCACAAAACCTGCGAACTCACCAACTATTTATATAGTTGACCCGTTTTCGAAACATGCTTTCAGGTAAACAGAATTGAAGAAAAGATTTTTATGAGGGCATGCTTTTGGATTAGAACTATCGTTTCTAGTTATGATTATATACTTTGGTTGTAGTCAGACATTTAGACACTTTGTACTGTTTTAGAGATTTTACTTGTATTTGTACTTTCGTTAGAAGCATGTAGTATGGTTCAATGTAATGCACAATTTTCCTTTAAGTTTCTCTTGTACTTGTGTTCAATGCGATATACCGGTTACATCCCATACTTCCGCCTTGTTGGGGTGTGACAGACTTGGTATCAGAGCACTGGTTTGTAGAACCAAAGACTGATGGCTACAAAATTCTCTAAGTACAAATGCTGCTGATGTCAAAGTTTGCTGCTGACCAACAAACTGCCGCGGACAAGCTTATCTGCTGTGGATACTTGTTCTCCTGCTGAAGAACAAATCTGCTGCGGATAGCCTTATCTGCTGAAGACCAAAGTTGCTGCGGATAGGCTTCTCAGCAGCATCAACACTTGATGCTGCTGACAGGCAAATCATCAGCAGCTTTGGATGGTTACATCTTGCTGCTGATCAACATCTTTGTTGCTGACAGTCTTGTGCCTTGAAGACAAATCGTTACAGCTGACTATCCATACCAAGCATCACTGACAACTTTCTGCAAAAGCAACTGACACACTAAAAGCAGAAGGAACCGCAATGGCACAACCAATGACGGACAACAATGCTCTTCTCCAAGCATGCAAGTAATGATGCATAAAGAAGACGCTTCAATAAAGTTAACTAGAAATAGACAAAACGTGTAATAGTTAGCTACATACAACAGATCAACGGTCTGTGTTAGATCTGATCCTTAGAATCAAGGGGCTGTCTTGATTCTAAGTGAGTATAAAGAATCTGTAAACACTTCATTGTAAGTGTGCTTTTTGTGCTTTCTGATTGAGTTTCAATTGTAATCGTTTATCTGCAAAAGCTTAATACAACAGTGTTCTTAAAAGTATTCTTTCTTCTTGCTCGATTACATTTGTGTAGTTGTTATTGTTTCCGCCAATTTCAACTAAGAACAGAACCATCTTGTAATTTCACGATCCTATAAGTGGTATCAGAGCTTTGGCTCAGATTAAACAAACTCACACTTGTTTAATCACTTCTGGTTCTATTCTAAACTCTCTCTCTTTCATCAAGTCACCAAGAACAAAGATGGCACAAAGCAACGGATTTGAAGACATCGGCAGCATCAACCGACCACCAAGATTGGTGTCTGGGGAAGACTACGACATGTGGAAAAATCGCATGGAAAGTTTTTTCTGCTATCAGGAGTACGGAATGTGGAAATCCATCAGGGATGGACCCTACATTCCCATGGTGACATCTGCTGACTCTGGAGGACCATCAGTTCCAAAGGAGCCCTCTAAGTACTCAGAAGAGGATATAAAAAGGATGGAGGTGGACTTCAAGGCACTAGGAGCTATCCAAATGTGCCTTCCAAATGAAGTTTTTCATAACTTCAGAAGTTACAAAACTGCCAAAGAGCTCTGGGAAGCTCTTGAGAAAATGTTTGCTGGCTCTGAGGAAGTCAAAGAGCATAGAAGAGACATCCTGAAGCAGTAGTATGAAAACTTCGTCCGGAAGGAAGGTGAGTCTCTAACTGTTCTATACAACAGATTTACCTATCTTGTAGGAGAGCTGCAGTGCTCAAAGGTGAAGCTAGAGAATGAAGATATCCTCAAGAAGTTCATCAGGTCTCTACCAAGCTGCTGGACACTTTACACAGTGTCAATCAGAAGAACTGAGAATCTGAAGACTCTCCAGATCACTGAGCTCTTTGGAATGCTAAAAACCTATGAGCTAGAGATGATTCAGGCAAAAGAAAGAAGCTCAAGCTACCAAACAGCCTCAACATCCACCACCACCTCCTCTGCCCTCCATTCTGAGCACTCGGGTCCTAGTTCAAGTAACTACTATCCTCCCATCATCACTCATCCTCAAACTCCAATCTCTCAAACAAACAACTCACCATTTCTCCTAGAAGCTCCTCCTCAAACATCAACCTCTGCTGCTTTTGTTTCTGAAAACTCAAGAAACATGTCCTTTATCAAGGAGGATCTGGAATGCTTTCATCCAGATGATTTAGAAGAAATGGACATACAACACTCATATGCCATGCTCTCTATAAGAGCAAAAAGGTTCTACTCTAGAACCAGAAAACCCATTCCAAGTAACAACTCCAACACTAGAGTTGGCTTGAATAAAAGCAAACTAAGATGTTACAACTGTAACCTACTGGGTCACTTTGCTAGAGAATGCAAGGCACCAAGAGCAAATCCAACTACTTCTCAGTCAAGATAAGCTCACCAAGCTCAACCCAGACAACAACAACAAGCTACTCCTCCAGTTCAAACTGCAGCCTGTGCAACTGTTGGAACTTCTGAGTTCGACTGGAGCTTTCAATATGAAGAACTGCCTGTCAACAATCAAGCTCTGATGGTAGACACTACAGAGATACCACCTCAGGTATTTGAACATCTTTGCTCTCAAGCCTGTATTGATAAAGTTTTGGGTTATAGAAAGCACAACCAAAACCTTATAGATCAAAATGAAGAGTTTCATCAGATGAAATCTGAGTTCAAAAAGGTTGAAAATACTTATAAAGAAAAGATTAACTGCCTTAAGAAAGAGATTTCATCGCTAAAACACGAACACACTAATCTTGAAACTCAGATTGATGATCTACTGGTCAAACTAAAAGCTACCGGAGCTGAACTGGCAGAACAGAAAGTTCATGTTGAAAAATATGAATTTTCCTCCAAAAAGTTACAAAGACTTATAGATATTCAAGTCCATGAGAAGGTAAAAACTGGACATGGGTATAACAATGATCAGTACAATGCTGTTCCTCCTCCTGCTGACTATATTGCCATATACGAACCAAGCTTCAATGTTGAAAATCTTGACACTGCAAACCGAAACCTTGATCCTTCAACGGATGAACCTTTTGTCGAAGACTGCACTACCTCATCGGAATCTGAGTCAACCCACTCAGACCATGATGAAACCAGTGCAGTCCCATCTGAAGCTGTTCCGAATAGAGTTGCAGTTCCTGCTGTTCTTCCAGCTGTTCCAGCCCCTGTACCATTCAAACAGATCAAGATCAGCTATCCTCCAGATGGAAGAGAGCTAAACATTGAAAAGGGACAGACATCAGGACCCACAAACCCCAAGCCTCAGTCAAAGCCAATCACAAAGAGGAAGGTATTTGATATATGTCGTAAGCCTGAAGAAAAGGTTCCATATGTTCAAAGGACTCTAGAAGAAGCCACCTTTGAACATAACAAAGCTCATCCATGGAACTTCAAGGATCTGTTCCAAAGAAAGGACTATGTCTACCTTTTAAGAGACAAACTGGCAAAATCATGCTTTGTGTGTGGCAGATATAACCACACTGCCAGCACCTGCTTTCATTACCTGGAATACCAAAGAAATTCAAAGCAGCATGCCTTTGAAAAGACTAACAAAAATAAGAAGGTAAGAAGCTACGAAGTCAAAGCAACTAAGTTCAGGGAGTCTCTATCTCCCCCAAGAGTGAAGATGCCTAAATTTCAACAAACTTGCATCATTTGTGGTGAATCAAACCACTTTGCTGCAAACTGTAAGTTTAACCCCTTCAACTAGATCCTTCATCAAGCACCTCAAAGACACAGGGTAAAGACGGATCAGCATACATCGGTTGTTAGTCAAGTTAAGCCCAAGAAAACAAAGCAGAAGCTTTCAGCAGCAACCAAGTCTGCTGCTGATAAGCTAAAATCCTCCGCAACAAAATCTACTGCTGATAAGGCAAAGCCATCAGCAGCAAGAGTGTTCACTGCTGATAAGGCAAAATCCCAGGCAAAGCCTTCAGCAGCAAAGAATGCTACCACTTCAACAAAGCCATCAGCAGCAGGATCTACTGTCAACAAGCCAGAAACATCAGTAGCAAAATCTGCTGCTGACAATGTGAGGAAAACTAGAAAATTACCAACAAGGCAATGGAAAGCCAAACCATCTTCAAGCACTGTCATTGGTTCCATTGACTGCAAACATACTGAAAAGGATAAACTAACAACCATCTTTTTCAAGTCTGCAGACTCTTGGGTTCTGTATACTAATTAGAAATATATCATGTGCAGGGACAGCCAGGTCACAAGAATAACACATGGGTGGTAGACAGTGGGTGTTCCAGGCACATGACAGGCAACAGATCCATCCTCTCCAACTTCAGACATTTCAATGGAGGATATGTTGCCTTTGGAAGTGACTCAAAGGGAGGATCCATCACTGGACAAGGAACTGTGTCCAACGAAAGAATGAGCATTGACAAGGTCAACTATGTTAAAGAACTGGACTTCAATCTCATGAGTGTTTCCTAGGTCTACGACCAAAAGCATTGGATGCTCTTCACAGATAAAGAATGTTTTGTACTGACTCCATGCTTATCCACACCTCCTCCAGAAAGCATTTTATTAACTGCTCAGAGAAAAGAAAATCTCTATGTACTGGACATGAATGAAATCACTCCATCTGGGAGTGTTTCCTGCTTTTTATCAAAGGCCTTAGTTGATGAATCAGCTTTCTGGCATAGGAGATTAAGCCATGTTAATATCAAAACTATCAACAAATTGGTGAAGAATAATCTTGTCAGAGGGATTCCTGACAAAGAATTTCAGCTGGAAGACCACTGCATTGCATGCTTAAAGGGGAAGCAACACAAAAGCTCTCACAAGCCCAAGACCTTGAATACAAATGACACTCCACTACAACTGCTTCATATGGATCTCTTTGGTCCTACAAATGTCATGTAAATGGGCAAGAAGTCGTACTGTCTGGTGATAACTAATGACTACACCAGATTCTCATGGGTATACTTCTTGAGAACTAAAGATGAAACTGCTGAAATTCTCAAATCCTACATTCTCAGGGTAGAGAATCAAAGCAATCAAAAGGTGAAGATCATAAGGTGTGATCAAGGCACATAATTCAAGAACCATACCTTGAACTGTTTCTGTGAAAGCAAGGGGATAGAAAGACAATACAGTGCTCCAAGAACTCCTCAACAAAATGGAGTTGCTGAAAGAGGAAACATAACTCTTATTGAGTCAGCAAGATCTATGTTGGCTGACTCAAAATTGCCACTCACATTCTGGGCAGAAGCAGTTAGCACAGCCTGTTATGTGCAAAACCGAGTTCTAATTGTCAAACCCCTCAACAAAACACCCTATGAACTTTGGTTTCAAAGAATTCCCTATAGTGGGTTCCTAAAACCTTTTGGGTGTCCATGCACTATTCTCATCACACATGGGGTTCTTACTAAGTTTGATGCCAAATCTGATGAAGGATATTTCGTAGGCTATTCCTCTCAATCAAAGGCCTATCGAGTATTCAATTCAAGAACAAGAATTGTTGAAGAATCAGCAAATGTGGAATGCAGAGAACACATTGTCTGTGAGCAGGGAAAAGGACCAAACTGGCTCTTTGACATAGACTCCTTCTCCCAAATATTTGAGCCTCTCACCTTCTCAAATATGGAGTCTACGTCTACACAAACACCTGCCTCCACTTCATCCACTGACTACAGACTGGATTTTCCCAAATTTTCTATCAGTCTGAGAAGACCATCAATTGATCCTCCATCAGTTGTAGAAGCAAATGAAGAAGGAACAAGACTGTCTAATATAACCAGCAGCAGCCTGTCTGAAACTGAAAATCTAAATGAAGACTCTTCGGTAAATGCTGTAGATGCTGCTGATGCTCTTGCTGAAAATATTGATGTGGATAATGCTGTTGAAGACTCTTCCACCATGAATAAAGAGACCACTGATCAAAATCAAAGCAATCTGGAGCAAGGGATACAGCTGGAGGTGGTACCAGCACAGCGGATCCACAAAGAATATCCTCAAGAGAATATTATTGGCCAAATACACCAAGGAGTTCTCACAAGAAGCAAATCTCACGAGGCAAATATATGCTTGTTTTCATGTTTCCTATCTCAGGTGGAACCCAAGAAGATAGATGAAGCACTCAAACACAACAGCTGGATTGAAGCAATGCAGGAAGAATTGCTGCAATTCAAGAGGCAGGATGTCTGGAAACTTGTTGATCTTCCACCAGGCAAATATGTTATTGGCACACGGTGGATTTTCAGGAACAAGCAAGACGAGAGAGGTATAGTAGTCAAGAACAAAGCCAGACTTGTAGCTCAAGGCTACACTCAGGAAGAAGGAATTGACTATGATGAAGTCTTTGCTCCTGTTGCCAGACTGGAGGCCATCCGAATCTTCCTGGCATATGCTGCATCCAAGAATTTCACTGTCTGTCAAATGGATGTAAAAAGTGCCTTTTTGTATGGGAATATTGGTGAGGAAGTATACATCAAACAGCCTCCAGGCTTTATAGATCCTGCACATCCTACTCAAGTGTTCAAACTAGACAAAGCTCTGTATGGCCTACATCAGGCACCAAGAGCATGGTATGAAACCTTGTCAGGATATCTACTAAGCAACAGCTTCAGAAGAGGTGCCATAGACCAGACCTTGTTTATCAAAGATGAAGGGGGAGAAATCTTACTAGTTCAAATTTATGTTGATGATATCATCTTTGGATCAACAAGGAAACAGCTGTGCAAAGACTTTGAGACTCTGATGCACTCAAAGTTTGAAATGAGTTCAATGGGTGAACTAAATTTCTTCTTGGGTCTACAAGTCAAACAGGTCCCAAATGGAATCTTCATCAGCCAATCCAAATATGTAAAGAACATTTTGGAAAGATTCAAAATGGCTGACTGCTCTGCTGCAAGAACCCCTATGCAAGTGCAATATCAACTGACTCCAGACAAAGAGGGCCAAGACACTGATCAACATCAGTATCGTGCAATGATAGGGTCTCTCATGTATCTCACTGCCTCAAGGCCATATATCATGTTTGCAGTATGCCTCTGTGCAAGATTTCAAGCAGCTCCAAAAGTTTCACATCTTCAGGCTGTCAAGAAAATCTCTAGATACCTAAAGGGTGCCCCAAGACTTGGGCTATGGTACTCTAAAAATGACATGTTTAATCTATATGCATACACTGACAGTGACTATGGGGGATGCAACTTGGACAAAAAGTCCACTTTAGGGGGATGTCAGTTTCTGGGAGGGAGATTGATTTCATGGCAGTGCAAGAAGCAAACATATGTTTCAACTTCTACAACTGAAGCAGAATACATTGCAGCTTCAAGTTGCTATGCACAAGTCATCTGGATACAAAATCAAATGTTGGATTATGGGATGACTTTCATGGCAACCCCAATTAACATTGACAACATGAGTGCCATCTCAATCACAAACAATCCGGTGCAGCACTCAAAGACAAAGCACATTGACATCCGGTATCATTTCATAAGAGATCAAGCTGAGAAAAGAAGGATTATTTTAACCAAAGTTCATACGAATGAGCAATATGCTGATTTGTTTATAAAACCTTTTGATGAAGCCAGATTTAAATATTTAGTTGAATCCATTGGCATGATGAACTTTGATTAAAATCTATCTCTAAAATTAGTTTTTGTGTTTTGTCTTAATGTTGTGAATAAAAGGTTATAAGTCAGCAGCATTTTTTTTGTCCTTCAGCTGCTGACAGGTTTAATCTTTAGCAGCAAAAGATTTGCAGCTGACTGCTTTAAGTTATCAACAGGAACATGTTTCCTACGGATTTCTTTAAGGCTGTCAGCAGCAACATCCTTGCTGCGGATTATTAAATCCATCAGTAGCAGATAAGTTTACTGCTGACAGACTTAACCTTCCGCATCCACAACAATCAAGTTTGCTGCTGATTGGTAAATTTAAGTCCAAATTAACTTTTACCCGCTGTTAAAATTCCCGTCAGTCTTTACCATGACTGCCTCGGTGTATTACAGCTGTAACAATAAAAGGTAAATTAGGTTGTACTGTACACGTCATTTTGCTTTTTCCCTTTTCTGCCGTTATAAAAACAAATCAAATTTCCTTCCACCTCTTCACCTTCCACTTCTCCCTAAATCAACATCACTTTCTCTCAAGTCCTCATCCACAGTTGGTACTTTCTCTCAAGTCCTCATCACGTTCAAAGCCCTTCATCCCTCTCTATCATACCCAACCAAGTGAAAGATATTTGAAGGATTCAATGATATGATCGACTTCTTATGTCGATCAAATATCCAATTTGCCCTCACAACCAACCATGCCACCCATATCCCTCATGTGGAGGATTTCTGGAGTACCGCCGTCTACTCTACCGAACAGGGGATTCCTCAAATCAAAGCCAAGGTAGACGGCAAGGATATCACCATCTCGGAAGCCACACTCTTCTCCAATGCATATCTCAGAAAAGAAGCGGATGTCATCTGGTAAGCTCCGCACTTGCCTCCGTCTTCCATGGTCTTCTTCTTGCGCTTCTTCGCGCCACCGTAGAGAAGAAGGACGAGGCGAAGATTTGACTCCTTCTGGATGTTGTAATCGGCTAGGGTTCTGCCGTCCTTGAGCTGTTTTCCGGCGAAGATTAGACGCTGTTGGTCTGGCGGAATGCCTTCCTTGTCTTTGATCTTTGCCTTCACGTTGTCGATTGTGTCGAAGGATTCGACCTCAAATGTGATCGTCTTACCCGTTAGGGTTTTCACGAAGATCTGTATTTTCGCCGATCTGAAGTGATAACATGAGAACAGTTTCCAAAAAGGTTCTCAGGGGTCAATATTCCAGTGTTATCTACAATGCTGAACATACAGAGTACCCGGGTGATAGTTCAGTGATTCCAGCTGATACTGATCCCACACCCTCCACCTCACATCTTAAACAACAGTCTGCTTCTACCATTCGAACCCCTGTGCATACTACTAAGGATGCCTAGGCACAAAAATTACTTACACCTGTTTTGGATGTTATCGTTCAACCGGAACACAGGGCCCCGGTTGCAACGGCATATACTAGGAAAAGGGGCAAGAGAACTCCTTCTTCTCTTGCCACCAAGGCCCAAACCCAACCTAATAGCCCTCACTCAGAATCACAACATTCTGGTGAGAATATCATAAGGGACATCCACATTATTAGGGAGACTCCTTTGGATGTCTCTCTATTAGGATCAGGATCACTTCCCGGATCTATAGAACAGCCCCCTGAGCCTTTCCTTTCTCTTCTGAACTTAAGTGTTGAGGAACCTGATCAAGATGATGTACCTTCTCCAACTACCACTATATCGGAGGTACTGATTGATCTTGCTTCCTACACACCCATCCCAAGTTCTTCTACCCTGAAGGTCCACTCTAGGAGTTATGACAGAATGGATGTGGAAGAGGCTGTCACTACTGCTGGTCCATCAAATAACCAGGAGGACAGTGACAACATTGCTAAGACCTAATCCACGGCAACTCACAGTGAGGATGCTTCCTTGGAAACTCCCCTCACTAAGAGGAATCCCAGGTGCCAAGAATCCATGGGTAATGGGGATGTAGAGGCTAGGCCTAAGGCCCCATCTGGATCCAAGGATTCCACAACTGTGGATGAGGACAGACTGCAACTTCATATCTTGGAATTGACGGCCAAGGTGAATATGATAGAGGCACATCAATGCCCAACTTTTCTTACTCCCTCCTTTGTATCAGTGGGCGCCCAATCTGATGCACATTTGTCCATTGATGCAACCAAAAAGGGGGAGATGGTCCCAATGGAGGAAGACTCAGACAGTTTTGACGACTGTAGGCTGTATTTCAAAGTACAAGATGGCTGTTATTGAAGCTTTTTCTTTTGGTTGAAAGGATAGTCAGAAATGTGCAAAAGCTTCAGCAACAAAGACAGTAAGAGAATTTTGGTAGCATCAGTCTAGGGGGAGTTTGTAGAACCAAAGACTGATGGCTACAAAATTCTCTAAGTACAAATGCTGTTGATCTCAGAGTTTGCTGCTGACCAACAAACTGCTGCGGACACGCTTATCTGCTGCGGATACTTGTTCTCCCGCTGAAGAACAAATATGCTGCGGATAGCCTTATCTGCTGAAGACCAAAGTTGCTGCGGATAGGCTTCTCAGCAGCATCAACACTTGATGCTGCTGACAGGCAAATCATCAGCAGCTTTAGATGGTTACATCTTGCTGCTGATCAACATCTTTGTTGCTGACAGCCCTGTGCCTTGAAGACAAATCGTTGCAGCTGACTATCCATACCAAGCGTCACTGACAACTTTCTGCAAAAGCAACTGACACACTCAAAGCAGAAGGAACCGCAATGGCACAACCAATGACGGACAACAATGCTCTTCTCCAAGCATGCAAGTAATGATGCATAAAGAAGACGCTTCAATAAAGTTAACTAGAAATAGACAAAACGTGTAATAGTTAGCTACATACAACAGATCAACGGTCTGTGTTAGATCTGATCCTTAGAATCAAGGGGCTGTCTTGATTATAAGTGAGTATAAATAATCTGTAAACACTTCATTGTAAGTGTGTTTTTTGTGCTTTCTAATTGAGTTTCAATTGTAATCGTTTATCTGCAAAAGCTTAATACAACAGTGTTCTTAAAAGTATTCTTTCTGCTTGCTCGATTACATTTGTGTAGTTGTTATTGTTTCCGCCAATTTCAACTAAGAACAGAACCATTACACGTTTAGGGTTTAGGTTTACTCGAGACTAGACCTAGACTATAACTCTAAGTTTATTGCATTGAACCGTAGGAATTATATGTGCATTGCATACTACCTCTTGCTTATCTACGACACATTGTTTCGTCATAATCATGTCGTTGTCACGGCACTACGTGTACTCTCTGATGATTCTGGTTACGTTTGCTGTAATCTATATCCGCATCTATCTGTCTTGGTGTTACCTCGAGCTGTGGTTGTACCTACGCCGCACCTGCATCTACTTCAGTTCTGGAGTCGACTTTCTTACTTAACATCTATTGTTTTCGCTTTGTGCGGTATATATTTGCTTTGGTGATCTGCTGGATTGGATGGCTAGAACTTTCTCCATGAGATATGGCAGCCATAATTGCTCGATCTAAAGGGAACCCGAGGTGGAGAAGCAGGACTAAACGGGAGAGAACTCTATGGGCCAGGAGACCCATTGACTTTTTGTTTTGTTGGATCATTGGATCCACGTATATGTACAAATTTGTAGCATGACTTGCTCGACTCTGATTTGGGGATCTCTGCACTATTATTACTGCCTGACTTCCACCACACACTTTTTTATTTTATTAGAGGACGCCGGTTGTTCCCCTCCATCGTTACCTCCATCCAACAACAGCCTTAGTCTACAGATCCATGAGTATTGGTACAAATAATTAAAAGTGATCAGATAGAACATCCACACTTTTACGCGAAAGTGCAACACGATGACGTGATCCAATGAACATTCCAATTTCTTTTTTTTAGCTGAGAGCTCGAGATAGAGGAAACACTGTAGGGACCATGCAAAGTAAATTATCATTACGGGTGCACATGTAATCATAATCTGCAGTGCATGAGAACTCTAGTGAGTCTTACCGTCCGAGTTAATGTTCATTATTAATCTGTATTTCTAGTCCCGATTCCCAGTCATCCGAATATTGATCGAAACTATCGTAACCTTAGGGTTGAGCCAAATACATCGAATGATGCGATAGGCTACCTCAGGTGACATGGGAATTTATATTGTCTCTTTTATCTTTGAATCTTAATGGATCCAAAACTCTTATCAAGATTTCTTTTGCATAAAAATTTAGACCGAGACAATAAAGAGATCTGTTCTCAGTTGATTTAACCTCGGTATTTGGACCGAATTTGGCAATTATTTGTTAAGTATTGCTTCACATTTGAGATCCAGCTAAAGATTTTCTCATTTCAATTTTGTTATATGTTTATCAACGCATGTGACGACTCTCGGTCTAGCGTGAATCAGACCTCGACATTTCTGACTCCCCTAATTGATCTTCATGTAACGTTCTCGCAGTTCTGAAGGAACAAGAGAAATTCGAATTTGATCTAATCAACTCCTTAATGAATCTTGAGCAACAGATCTCTCATCTATTTTACTTGATAAATCAGATCCCTTGAGAGTTTACTGGCCATGTAAATTCAATATGGGCTTTACAATGCTCGACACTTGTAGTAAGTGTATGACTAGAATCGGAGGTCCCGACATAATCTTGGATTTTATCTTATAATCCAAATGCACTCTAATATCGATGGAGTAACAATATGATGGAGAAATTCCTTAAAGAAATATAAGCTTCTTTTTCTTAGACAATATAACCTTTCTATACGACCGTTCGTATAAATCCTCATTTCGGTGTTTGTCATTCTCAGTATACTCCTGATAAATATTCTTAATAGTTCAGTTTTACACCTACTTGAAATTTCCATTGCAAATGCTCTGCACTCACTATGGTAATTTGGTACACTCAATCCCGATTCTCTTAACCGCGACGCTTATATTGTGGAAATTTAACTTGAGAAACTTGTTTACTTGGGAGGATCCATCTTTTGGACGTTCATTGTCGTGTTTATTTCTATCATTTGTAGTTCTACTATGGACACCGAGCGACTTGTGCCCATGATTCTTTTAGTTGGATTTACAAAACTTTTTATTTTGGGATAGTTATGGCTTAGTATGAAACTAATGCCCTTTTTGTGAACATTGCTACGTATGTTTTGCAAATCTTGATTTCTCCTGGTGCTTCGATGTCTTATTGAAAACCATTTTGATGGAGAAAATGAAACTTTATGTTGGAATGATTCTTTGTGTACCAAAAATTTTATTAGTAATCATTCAAAGTTTATTTATGGTGATTATCGCTATTTGTTACTCTACGTATACTGTCCTTATAGATCCGAATAGGATAGTCTCATATCCTTTTTGTACTTGTTCTCTCTCAAATGTCATTTTGTTGATTGACTTTTTGTTTTCCAACTACGTAGAGACGTATACGTATCCCTTATTCTCAGCCTCCTGTAATTAGAAAGCCTTAGAGCAACTACTGTTTAGAAACGACTTCTTAACACATGCTCTAGGGAATATGAATCTATGACATTAAACACTCATTCCATCAAATTTATGGCTTAAACTCTTATGCAAAGGATTTTAAGGCTATAACCAGTATGGGTGAAATACGAAAAGGTAAGTCATAATGGTACCGTTCGAAAGCCAAGAAAGTTGCAGGCATACTGTACTACCAGTTATTGGCAGATAATCTATTTGACCCCCTTCAACGCGAGATCTAAGGACAAACTCGGAAACCTTATGGTCCATTTCCACCGAATTTAATGGAAAAGCGAGGACCTAAGTTGAAATTTGAAAACATTTTCATTTGAAAGATGTGTCCTAAAATCATACGAGGGAAAATTTGAATTTATTTATGTGTTTGACGATTCTTAACCAATTAAAGTTGTACACTACCAGGAAGAGGAACAAGTTGCGAATCATAGTTGACTCTGCTCTCTTGAAGATCCACTTGAGATTGCATTATCTTTAAAGGACCTATGAGCATGACATCCTTACATTTGGAAAATTCCTAAAGTTTTACTTGATCCTCCCCTATTTTCTGACGTCTACTTTATAAGAATTAAACCCCAGGCTAAATTGACAATGATATTATATCAAAGTCTACCCATTTTGTGGATTAGCGAGCTGAATAGCGGATTACTTCCGAATCATTTTCGGGGGACACTATTTTTATGAGATTATTTCCACAATATGACTGTTTATTTCCTCATCTAGCTGAATAGCGGATTACTTCCGAATCATTTCAATACACGTCAAGAAAGATGCAGACGTCTAATGTTATCCTATCAAATTTGGCTGACTCGATGTGAGGAGTAGACCATCTTTTAATATGGACTTTTTGTTAAAATTTCAGAATTCCATTTCTAACCGTTAACCAAATTCGACTTCTGGTGGTAGTCAATTCAATGTCCAACTATTGAACCGGCACCTAGTCTTTTAACTAATCTACTTGATTAGATCGTTCTAGATCTTTAGTCACTTTCTATATCTAGATCTTGTGGAGATTTGATTTTTAGTATAACTCATTGCTAACCTTGGGTAATATGTATACGATCCTTTAGTTAAAAAGCATCCAACACGGTTATATTATATCGAGACTAACACGCGAGTTAGTACCGAATCCTAATGCTTTGTGGTGAGGTTACATAGCACGGGTCATCGCTGACATCTATTTTATGTTGATGACTCATTTGCTATAACACTTCATAGGATTGAGTAAATTTGACTCTTAGCAAATTTATCTCGACAGAATCCTAGTATAATCTTCTATGTTTGTTAATCTTCGGTTTAACGACTCGAGTTTGGTACAATCATATTGGTACTCATTATATACTTGCTTTGTAAACCTTTAAGCTCGGATTACTCGTTATTAATTCACTCTCTAATGACTAATCATCACTCTTCAATTCTAGTACAAGAAGTGTGAATCTCGTCCTTTTGTTATGGTGATTTTCAAAATTTCTTTGTATCTACTTATACGGTTATGTTGTATACACACCAACCATGTTGTGTCGCCTTATGACGCAACAACGTACTGACCATTGTGAGTAATGACTATTACTAACAATAAGTACATACAACAACCTGAGATTCCACAAAGGGATGTGGGAACAAATTTCAATAGATTTCGTTACTAGGCCTACCTAGAACATTGGTCAGCTATGATTCATTTTGGGATATTATTAACGAGCTCTGCACATTTCCTACTTATCCGAGAGGAGTTCTAGGTAGAAAAGCTAGCTTGACTGTATTGTGGTGAAATTGTAACAAGCATGGAGTGCCTGTTTCCTTTATCTTCGATACGGATAGTCGCTTTACATCCCATTTCTAGCAGACACTACAGAAAGCTTTGATAACGCGCTTAGAAATGAGCACCGCTTACTATCCTCAAACTGACGGTCTAAGTGAACGAACTATTCATACCTTGGAGGATATGCTCAGGGCTTGTGTGATAGAATTTGGATACTCTTTTACCTTTGGTCAAATTTACTTACACTAACAGTTATCACACTAGTATTAAATGAGCGCCAGTAGAAGCTCTGTTTTGACACAAAGGTTGATCACCATTTTGTTGTGTTGAGGTTGGTAATAATCATTTGATTGGTCTTGTTGTGTACAAACTGAAACTACCTTAGGAGCTTAATGGTATATACAATGCTTATCGTATATCGAGTCTCAAAATGTGTTTAACCGACGAATTCGTAATTATACAACCTAAGGAAGTTCGTATTGACGACAAGTTACATTTTAACGAGGTGTTATCTCTCTGTATTCTAAGTACATGATATGACCATCCTTTATAACCTATGATATTTGTTATCGCTGTGATACATTTTTATTCCCATGAGTCGTGGTGATCCTACCAACTCCTTGGATCTTAATAGCACCTCTCATACTAAAACTTTATGGTAACTATTTATAATAGTATTTCTTAATGAAAACAAGCAGAATGATACATTTCCTTGCTTATAAAAGGATACTAAATCATCGGGATTTTGTAACATAATATCATTCTAGATTTGTACCAACTTTGTATACCTGTGTATATCAATTCTATGGCGGATTTGTTAATATTCTGAATAACATCAACAGTGTACCGTTTGGCTGATTCATTAAAACAATGATCTATAGATTCTTTGGAATTCGAAGGATTTTTCTCTCATTATTATTCAATTTGCTTTTGAGCCTAACTAGATGTAACTTACTCTCGGTTATTCTTAGATCTCGATTTGTCAAATCTCCATGCTATATCTAGGAAACTAGATTTCCCTTGATGATCATACATGAATCAAGTTACAAAAAAAAACTTGTCAACTATTATACCAGTTGAATTTCGGGGCGAAATTTTGTTAACTGGGGGAGAATGTGACAACCGTGACTTTTACGGTCAACACCTGTGTTCGACGAGTTCGTATAATAATAGTATTATTATTATGTTGAAATATACTTTCATACGAAAGGAACTCTTTAGTGAACGGAAGATAATAGCAAGATTAATTTTGGTGTTATAATGTCAAAAAGTTGATCAAGTTCAGGTTTATACGTGTTAACACCCGAGTCGAGCAGTTTCGTAAAATTTAATTTAAATCCGAAAGGATATATATTTACGAGACGCTAGGACTCGAGAGAAAATATTAAATTCTAACGAGTTATTTTTAGGTAAAATAACGCCACTATTTTTATCGGGTTCGTTTAAGCGAAAACTGACACGCGATCGGAGACCACAGGGGCTATAGATACCCCATCTTTACCCACTTTCTCATTTTACAAAAAAATCAGCAAAAGTTAGAGAGAAAGAGTGGAGAGGGCTGGAGAGGTTTCCGGTGAAGTAGTGGTGGTCCGGCGGTGGTGCGTGGCGGTCAACGGTGGTCCGGCGCGGTGGCCGGTGGCGACCGAAGCCCGTTTTTCCCCTAGAACCATTTCTCGACGCTACGAACGTAATGGAAAGCTCAGATTTGTCTAAATCCTTGCTTAAATTCGTTAAAAAGAGTTTTTAAAATCTGTCCAGAAAGTTTTATGCATGCGCAGTATTAAAGATCGGACGATCCCCGGAAATTAGACCGTTAGAAATGCATGAATTTTGGATATGATCTTGTAAACTCATAGACGCAAAACCCTACCAGAGGAATTTTTGATCAGAGCTATCTAGGTATGCTTTTCATACCCTCGAATGTGACTGACTGATCGGATTTTCGGATTTGAAAAACTAGGTCTTAAAGAATCGTCGATCCCCGGAGATCCGACCGTTGGATTGTGACGATTTTTGGACAGTAGTTTCTTAGAACATATATGAATGTTTTCACTAAAGGAAATTCTGATCAGATGTTGGGAAGTATATTTTTGAATACGAACAGATTGTAACAGTTTCTAGGATCGAAAACAGGAAATTGATCGGGTTGCATGGCCAACGAAACGGAATTGCATGTCAATTTTGAGCATGTGGGAATGCTCGGGAGATAAAAACGATCCTAATGGTGTTTTTGGTTCGTATTGCATGTGATACGGGAGGTTCCGCGTACGCGAACCATTGATACGGAAGGTATAAACTTTACTCGTTAAGCTTTGATTTTATGTTAGAATAGTTTTATAAGTCATTGTTTGAGAATTGAACCCGAAAATATTTAGTATTGAGATATTTGGTATTTTTAGTGGTTATTAGGTTATACACCAACCCTGTTTCACGTGAAACAAATAATGAAACTAATATATTTATTTTTATACAACAATTGTTTTGATGAATTTTTAAAAATTGTTGATCTAGCACCCAAAAGTAGTTTTAATCAGTAGAATATGTTTTAAAATGATTATCTGAAAAATTTGGTTATCTAACTCTTTATAGATTATTTATTAAAATTCACACAAGTTTAATACATGGAAATTTGGGAAAAATACTTATGAGTATTGAAAAATTTTGGAAATTAGACAGTGATTGTTATATGATGAAATAAGAGTCCTGTCCAAATTTTATGAAAATTGGAGTTGTTTAAGTATACGTTTAGTATTTATAAAATTTAAACGGACGATTTAGGGTTTGTATACTTCTGGATAATATCAGAACTTGAAACTTGGTATGGAATAATATATTGACTTAAAACTAATATGGTAAACATTTGGTAAAGTTTTGATGTGTTTAGCTATTTTTCCCGAATTTGAAAAAAGTTTAACAATATTAAATTCATTGTAAATAATCTGGATATTAAAAAAATATAAAAATTTATCAGAAATTTTTATTTATATACATGATCAATTTGTATAAATTTTAAGCAGTAAATTTATGTCTAAGTATGGTTTTGGAATTATGGTCCATTTAAATTTTATAAAAAGTTATTAATTTTGGAAAATTTTTATATAAAATTAATTTTATAAAAATTCTAAGGGATTTTGGGCAGAAGTATAACCCCATTTAAAACATAAAATTTGACTTTTAAATTGGGTGCTAATATCACACTAAAACCCTAATTTCGGACGAATCTGATTTTCAAACTGTAAACCGGACTTTACGCGCGTAATCGCGTTTTTGATCATACGAAACCGTGACATGAGATTTTATCAAATGTGAATTTTTAACTACTGATTTTATTTATTAAAATCTAAAACTTAAACTTTTAAGGTTATTAATTCATATAAAAGCCGGTTTTACAATTCTTAACGGTTCGTACGCACGTGCACGAGTTTTGAGTATGCAACCGATTACATAGCCACTTTTTGTTTTGTTGACTTGGTCACAACCTTTAGGAGTCCTGAATGCATCGTTTGTGTCCACTTGACTAGTAGGACCATTTTAGGACTCGGATTTTATCGGTTTTTGTCGACTGTGTCGCATCACTCGCCCGCATTGTCCAGGTGAGTTTCGCGGCCCCCTTTTTACTTACTGTTTTACCGTTTTTGGGGGAAAGCTGTTTCATTTTTTTTAGTCACATGATACATTGATTACATGAGTTATTTTTTTATAATGCCTTAAAGTCTCCAATTTTAGGCAATCAATTAGCTGAGCGTAGCCGTTGGGAATTTTGAGTAGTACTACTTGGGTTGACACCCCCGCTCATGGTTGGTCGCGCCAACCAGACTTGTAGGGTCACTTGGGCGCAAAGTTAGCCAATTTTTTTAGGCGGTTGTTTGCATTAGACTTCCGTATGGGTACTTTATTTTTTTGTCGAGGCTTTGATTGCGGCTTATGATAATATGTTGTCTAATACATGTGTACTCGATCAATGGATTTTTGATCACTTTGGACTTTTATCCGAAACTTTTTATAGAGTTGCAAAACCTGCGAACTCACCAACTATTTATATAGTTGACCCGTTTTCGAAACATGCTTTCAGGTAAACAGAATTGAAGAAAAGATTTTTATGAGGGCACGCTTTTGGATTAGAACTATCGTTTCTAGTTATGATTATATACTTTGGTTGTAGTCAGGCATTTAGACACTTTGTACTATTTTAGAGATTTTACTTGTATTTGTACTTTCGTTAGAAGCATGTAGTATGGTTCAATGTAATGCACAATTTTCCTTTAAGTTTCTCTTGTACTTGTGTTCAATGCGATATACCGGTTACATCCCATACTTCCGCCTTGTTGGGGTGTGACAATAAAACCATCATTCGAATCCAAAAACCGATAAAAATCAAAGCTTTAACAAGTATTCATCATAAAACCTAGGTAGTATAAAAGATCTATTCAAGAATCATTCTCAAAACATCCAAACAGAAGTAATAAGAACAAAAAATGGTATCAAACATAGAAAACAAAGATAAAGATTGAATCTTGAAAACTGAATAAGCTAATACAACGAACCTGGGATCCAAAGCTTCGATCTTTAGCCTTCAATCGAGTTCCAAACTCCCAAAATCGCCTCCTAGACTTGCTCTGACGGCCAAAAATCGATTATTAAACCCTAGGATCTATCCCAACCTTTTATACCATGAAAATAGGCCAAAATTCACGAATCTGGGGTCCCTCGAGTACCGCGAGGGAATCTGGCAAGTGTGTCGCGTACCGCGAGAGACAAAATAGTCGCGTAGGAAAACTGGTCCCTCGCGTACCGCGAGACAACTTCCCCCATCTCTCGCGTACCGCAAGAGATTACTGAAATTTTGTATTTCTTTTCTCGAGCAACCCCAAATCGATATATTATGGGTCCCGTAACTAATTTTCTAGCTCAAGATATGCCTCTTTTAAGGTTGGACTCTTTCCAGACTTTTTCCGTTCTCGTCCCGTGCTCTCGTGTGCTCGTTTCCTCACAGTTCTTGATTGTTTAAACTCCAATTCTTCCCGAATACCTACAAAACATAGCATAACTAAGTACAAGCTATAAATGACTCGTAACGACTCTAAAACCATACGAAAACGACATGAAATAGGGCAGAAACGCATGTGTGCTTTGCAACACATCAAACATCCTCACACTTAACCTTTTTTCGTCCTCGAAAAAGTCTGCAATGGAATCATAACTTAGATCTAACTAATCAAACATCAATTACCAATTAGCAAAATATACTCACGCGTTAAAAAGCAACAATCAGTATTTCTATCCGATTAAACCCAAGCACCAACTTTCAAGCCCCCGTAATGTGTTCTAATTCTTTTTACCAAGCATATCAATCAGTCTATGTGACTCACACTTAACAGTTACAGCTCTACCTAATGCCGTCTCACGGTCATATCTAGGCACGGATCAAACCATAAAGATTTACCCTACCACGTTAAACTAAAATTTACAGGTGTTTAGAAATGATGATCAATGAATGAATGGATGAAATATGAGCAATAGTAAGAAAATTAACTTTCATCTAGAGGCGTTTCAACCAAGTCACTATCCTGAAAGGTAACACATAGACTAAGTTATATCAATAAAGCACATAAGAATCAACCTAGTGGTGTTTTGAATCAGGCTGGAACCCGACGTGTGACACATAGACGAAACTTAGATTTCAATCAAATAAGCACACGAATTATGGACTATGGATGCGGGCGCCACCGAAACTCAGATTTATTCTCATAAAAAGAGAGTGGTGTGCCAAGAATTTCAAAAACCTCTAAATTTTAACTCAACGTGGTACCTACCAACCTATTTTGACAGTTTCAGTATTACCGATACTCTAAGATGAATACCCACAAGATGTCATGATTTAATTCAATTATTAATCTTATTTAACACAAACATGCTATTTAAGCTCTACTAGTTAGCTGGGTCTACCAAAACATCACTAATTAGACACGTTTTCAATTATTTAAACCCAAACAAGATCCAGTTGTACTATCATTTTCCATGTATATGCAATTATTTCCAAGGACATTTTTCAAAAAAAATTTAATTTTTTTTTTGTATTTTTGAATTTTTATAAATAAGACAAACTAGTTAAACTAGACACTCACATCCCCACACTTGAAAGACATATTGTCCTAAATGTGAAGCAAAACATAATTAAAATAAAATTGCAAAATTAAACAGGAAGCGACTTAGCTGGTAATGTAGATGCAAACAAATGTGCAGCTTCCTTCATCCTTATGTGCACCGTATAGTATTTCGTCACGGTTGCACATCAGATGCCGGGTTGCCTTTACAAATTGTATATAAGTGATAATCAATCCCGCCTGAATGGAGATTAAGTACGGGCGGAATGATAAAACCTGCAAAATAAACCTCACAACAAACCCGTAGCATTAAACTGATTCAAATAAAATAAAATATAAACTCGACTGACTCAAACTAACTCACTAAAAATTTAAAGACTCAAGATAGATAGATGCAGAGAAACATGCTCAATGGGAGGCAAACACATAGACATGAATGCCATGGCAAAGTAGAACATCGGATCGAAACGGTTTCAAATTCTCCCATGATCGTGGTGGTCGGTGAATGATATGATGATGATAACACAATGGATGAAAGTGATGATTATTGATGAATGATGGAATGATGGATGATGATAATAGAGGTGGTGAACGGTGAACGAAACCATGGGAAAACAAGGAAGTAGGGTGACACCAGCAAAACCCCGCGTACCGCGAGAGACCAGGAAGCACTCCTCGCGTACCGCGAAGAGGCAGAAATTAAGTCGGCCCCTATTTCTATCCTGCGTGTACAGCGAGGAACAGGGGTCAGCACTCTCGCGTACCGCGAGGCCGTGCTGGTGACAGAAAGTTTTGAGGGTTTTTATACTTAGCCAAGTTTTCACACCTCAAAATTTTCTTCACCCAAATTCCATAAAAACCTATTCCAAGCATAAAAACATACGTAAAAATACCTGGAACTTCATTCCCGGTGATTTTCCTCACCGAATCAAGTGCGAATTCCTGCAAAACATGACACAAACAAAACACACACACATAAAAACATAAAAATAGACACGGACTCAAACCAAGTAGTGCACACAGACTCTACATCCCGGGCACTTGCCCGAGACTCACGCAAGCATATCAGGAGGCTTCTCCTTAATTCTAATCGGTACCGCCTTCATCCTTCGCGGCCTACCGGTTCTCCACAATCTCAGCACACTCCTACTCCTATCAAACACTGAACCTCTAGCAGTTAGATCTTTCCACCACAACTTAAACCTACCAGGTCCGAAGATAACACGGTTCAAGTATCCTAGCAAGTTATCACCTCTAAACATCCCCACACTTGGGGTTTTTATTCTCTCTAAATTATATGAATCTATCAAAGCATGGGTTCTCTTCCGGGGTGGTCTAGATTTAGGGAATGGCTCAGTCTCACGCCCCTCAGCACAAAGAACAGAAATGGGTATAGGCTCAGGAGTAAGATTCTCTTTGGTTACGACCTCCAAGCTCTTACCAAGATCTTCCGGTTCATCTACACCCACCACCGTGTGTGGCTCACATACTATCTTCCCCAGTTTTGCTAGAATCTCACTCAAACTGAAATCATCATCATCAGCACTAAAAAACGGGGACCCTATAAACTCTTTTCAAACTCCTCCAACCAATCCGGAGGTTCCTCTAACATTCCTTTATCCCAATCATCCTCTAATGAATTTGAGTCCCGATGATAGTCCATGGAGGCATCAAGCATGCACACGGAGTGGCTATGCTCGCCAACATCCTCCACGGAGTTTGTAGCATCGAATGTAAGAAACTCATCCCCCCACACTAAGTGTGAGTTTTCCATCAAAGACATCAATCATCGCCCTAGAGGTACGTAGGAACGGGCGTCCTAGGATGAGTGGGACTCTATCATCCACCTCAATGTCCAGGATGACGAAATACACGGGGAATACAAACTTACCTACTTTTACTAACAGATTTTCTACAAATCCCCGTGGATACTTGACTGAGCGGTCAGCCAAGGAAATGCTCATGCGCGTAGGCTGCGGTTCACCTAAGTCTAGCTGCTTATAGATACCATATGGAATCAAATTGATGCTAGCACCTAGGTCGACCAACGCGTGGTGCAAGGGCAAACTGCCTAGGAGACACGGAATTGTGAAACGACCCGAATCTCCCAATTTCTCCGGCAGTTTGTTCTGCCCCATAGCAGAACATTGCTCACTAAGTGAGACTTCAGAGATCCCTCCTAGTTTCTTCTTGTTGGAAAGAAGATCTTTGAGGAACTAGCCATACTTAGGCATATGCTGGAGGACCTCTATGAATGAGAGATTGACCTTGAGTTGTTTGAACATATCAAGGAAAGTACTGTATTCCCTAGCGTGCTTATGTGGCAAAACATGTGCTGGATAGGGGATACGACTCAGGTCAATCTCGGGGAACTTCATCTCCTCCCCCTTCTTCTTCTCCACTGCCCTCTCGGCAGGCTTCTCCATCTCTATCTCTTCATTCACCGACTCTTCTTCTTCGACAACCGGGGGGGCTCTCCTTCTCTTCGGCCCTATGACTTCTTGTCGACACAACTTTTAACTCGGGCTCCTACATCATCCTAGAATCAATCTCCGCAAATCGAGCTCTCCAGTCTACCTTATTCACTTCCTTTACCGAAGGTATGCCATACTCAATGGAGTGGGAATCATCCTCTACAACCTCTTTCTTCTCCACACTCCTGACTGACACGGCCATCACTGAAGCGTTGGAGCTTGAAGATGGACCTCCCTGTCGATCTTTCAAGCTCTGAGCGATGTCTCCTACTGTGCGTTGCAGATCCTGGAATGCTGACTGCTGATTCTTCAATAGAGTGTCGTGGCTATCCAGTCTTTGCCGAGCATCCCTATCATTTTGCACTAACTGAGCAAGCAACTTTGTCTGATTCTCTATCATCTCCTCAATCTTCCTTGTGTTGACACTGCTTCCTGAACTTGCTCCTCCTTCAGCTCCTCCATACTGCTGCTGGTGACCATTAAACCCAGGCGAGTAATGTCCAGATCTCCATCCCGAGCCAAATGAATTATTGTAGTTGTATCCTCGGTTCTGGTATTGGTTGCCATCATAGCTCAACTGCTCCAGATTATTAACAGGGCAATCTCTGGTGTCGTGGCCTCCCCTGTACACCTCACACCTAAGAGCACTGAGCTTTAGCTCATTTATCTCGTCAGCCATTGCTGCGAGTGCAGCAGCCACGCTAGAATCAGGAGTGACCTGATGCACACCTCTGGGAGAAGAGGCGGGTGCTCTGGCAGTAGGAATGGAATTCCTAACAGAATGTGGATGCTGCTGTTCGGCTTGAGCGAAGCTCTCGAACACTCAGCTGGCTCGAGTCTATCCATGATATGGCCTCCCGCAGCCGTATTGATCATTTGCTGCTTCTCGAAGGTGAGACCATTGTAGAATTTCTCCACTATCGCCCAATCTGACAGACCGTGCTGGGGACCTCGGCTCAAAAAGTGCGTTGAACCGCTCCCAGGCCATGTGATAGGGCTCGTCGAGATCCATCCGGAAGGAATGGATCTGGTCCCGAAGGCGAGCGGCCCTGGAAGGTGGATAATACTTCTTGAAGAACTTGGCTTCGAGATCATCCCATGTGGTGATCGAGTTGTTTGGGAGAGTGTCGAGCCAAGTAGAAGCACGCCCAGAGAGGGAAAATGTGAAGAGACGCAAGTAGATTGCGTCCTTAGACACACCCGTGATGTTAAAGGTATCACATATCCGCGCGGAGCCGACACGTGTCCAGGTGCATCCTCATCCTCAAGGCCATGAAATTGAGTGGCATGAGTGATCGTACTCAAGACATATGATGGGATCTTCCAAGATTTTGTGGTCAGAATAGTGGGGCGTGTGATCAAAGATCTCGCGCCCATGACCCCGTCACTGGCCCTCTGGTGTACTGTACGCCTTGTTGGTGGGTCAGCGTCGCCCATTTGTGAAAAGGGGATTGGGCTAGTAGGACGTACCTGGGTGCTGCACAGTGCTTTAAAACTCTCCAGAAAGTCGCGGGTGCGCTCGTGAAGCTCTTGTTCTGGCTCTGAAAAAGCTGCAAAAGATGGTGATCCCTGCGAACGAGTATGATGCATAAACAGAAAGACACAAGATAAGAGAGAAAGAAAAGACTCAAAGACAGAAAGACTCGATCCTAAGTTAGACACACAAGTAGCACAAAAGACAAGCACACAAACAAGACTCAAAAGAAAAGAAAAGACTCAATTAAACCAAAAATCAAACAAAGAACTAATCAGAGTTAATATTGCTATTGCCAAGTGTCCCCAGCAACGGCGCCAAAAACTTGATGTCGCCCAGACGGTCTATATAAAACTAACTATAAAACCTAACCTAGAATCCTAAGTAATAAAAGGAGTACCTTCAACTAAACGACACTGACAGGCAAGTGTACCTATCGAGTGTAGCACAGCTTAACGGTAAACCGGAATATCGAACCCTAGAGACACTATGTAACAAAACTAGACTCTGACTCGGACTAAAGATTGATTTGGTTTTGGGGGTTTACTACACTACTAATTAACTAATAATGCAGAAAACAAGATCAACTCAAGCTATCAAAGACAAAGTAATAAGGTGAAATCAGAAGATGGGAAGAATACCACCTAGGTCGGAATCCTACTTGCATAGCACAACTTCTATCGGTTCTGGAAACTATGACGGATCTGGGTTTCTAAGGATAACAACTCTAGACTACCTAGTGGATCCCTAATCACTCTTAGGGTGTCACCAACTAAGCTACCTAAAGTATACTAAACTCACCAGATGGTTAGATCACCTCTCGGGTATTTCCAATGAATGATAAAGTACCTGAATAGACAGATTACCTCTCAGTCTCACTGTCCACAATACATCCGAAGAATGCACAGGGTAATCTCAAGATAACAATTATGATTTAAACTAGCAACAATCACTAGACACCTAACACTAACGTCCTCTCAGATTGTTAATACTCGGATTCCTAATGACGAGGACTAGACAACTAATTCTCACATCTCGGGTATTGAAATAGGATACACATTCAATCTAATCAAGGATCAATTAACCTTCCTATGGATTACTACATCTAGCAAACCACTCAAATCATAAGCAATAAGCAAACAACCTAAGCATGCATCTATTTATGCAAGACATTCAACAAGATGACATGAGGAACATAAATCAAACCATAGCTCAAATCTAAGCATGCAATAACATCATAAATATTAACTCAAATTCTTTACAAAATCATAATACCATCATTCGAATCCAAAAACCGATAAAAATCAAAGCTTTAACAAGTATTCATCATAAAACCTAGGTAGTATAAAAGATCTAGCCAAGAATCATTCTCAAAACATCCAAACAGAAGTAATAAGAACAAAACATGGTATCAAACATAGAAAACAAAGATAAAGATTGAATCTTGAAAACCGAATAAGCTAATACAACGAACCTGGGATCCAAAGCTTCTATCTTTAGCCTTCAATCGACTTCCAAACTCCTAAAATTGCCTCCTAGAGTTGCTCTGACGGCCAAAAATTGATTATTAAACCCTAGGATCTATCCCAACCTTTTATACCATGAAAATATGCCAAAATTCATGAATCTGGGGTCCCTCGCGGAATCTGGTAAGTCTCTCGCGTACCGCGAGAGACAAAATAGTCGCGCAGGAAAACTGGTCCCTCGCGTACCGCGAGAAAACTTCCCCATCTCTCGCGTACCGCGAGAGATTACTGTATTTTTTTATTTCTTTTCTCGAGCTACCCCAAATCAATATATTATGGGCCCCGTAACTAATTTTCTAGCTCAAGATATGCCTCTTTTAAGGTTGGACTCTTTCCCGACTTTTTCCATTCTTATCCCGTGCTCTCGTGTGCTCGTTTCCTCACATTTCTAGATCTTTTAAGCTCCAATTCTTCCCGAATACCTACAAAACATAGCTTGTAGAAAAAAAAGATGTTTTCGTATTTAACTTGTTGTAGTTTTTATAAATATAAAATTATATAAAAATTAGATGGTAAGGAAATGAAATATACTTAAAAATCTCAACAAGTATTTTTTTTTTAAAACCAATCATGTATATGATACAAGCGGGTATGCCTGATACCCGACGAGTATTTGGCTGGGCATGGGTCTAGGATTACCAATATCCGTCTCATTGTCATCCCTAGGTGGAACTGGGATGATAGAACCAGGTTGAGTATTTTGTTAATTTTTAAATTTAATTTCTTATATATATATATATATATATATACACACACAAAAAAAATGACAATGTAATTAGTTAAAAATCAAATTATAACATGTATTACAAGTACGTAAAAGCAACGCGTACACGGTATATTTATTACAAATACACTACTCGTCAGAAAAATGATCAAAAAAATATGTCGATCTTTGCGTTTTGTATCCTCAAATGTGTCTTCAAGTTCTTCTTCCTTATTGCTAGCATCCTTATCGACTTTGTTGACATTCTGTGATAAGACAAATGGGTTTGATTTGTTCATTCATTTCTCCTAATGTTGAATGGTTTACCTTTTCGTTTACATGAAAAAATTGTTTGTTTGTGTGCTCATCATAAATAGCAATTTCATTGACACATGGTGCTACTTCATATACCCCTTTGGCTTCGTCTTGACAACAGCTCAACGTTGTTTCAATTCATTACACATCAAAGGATACGGTGTATAATACACTTTCACTTCTTGTGAATGGGTCGTTGGTGTTTGAATTTGACGTCCACCAAATCATGTTTTAGGTCCACTCTAACCTTGTGCCTACTATCAACCCATATGCATTTGAATAGCAAAACAACGCAACAGCTAACGCAATGACCAATGTCGTAATATTCAACTTCTAACACGTCATTGAGAAATCCATAGTAGTTAGACTTTGTCTCAATGTTGGAAGCCCCCTCACACATATACCACAATTACTAGTGACCCACCTAATAGCATGTTCTTGGGTATGGAAACGTGTATCTGTGTACAAATATCATTTATACAAGGAAATAGAGCATACGGGTCCTTGTGATAGAATTCTCAAATGATCGCTTGCCTCGACTGTCTCGTGATTTACTTACAAATAAAGAAAAGACACTAATTAGTTAATAAACGCATATGAATTAGGGTATGTACTTTTTGCAATTAACATTCTTACATGTTTCTCCAGCCATTTAGCAAACCCTTTCTCTTTGGCTTTATTAACAAAATATCATTAGCATTTATATAACTAACCCATACACGTTCTTCATACAAGAAAACTAAAGGTTGAACCTGTATACAATTCAATAAGACATATATGTTGACCTTAGACGTCTTTACATCTGTGAGCATCCTTCGTTTCCCCCTTATCGAATAACCTACGAGACGATACCTTGAATATGCTTAGTCGATATCTGCAACCGAATTTGTAAGGCCCCTTTCCCGGGTGACCTCACGTGTTGGATTTACTCATTAACATAGTCATAAATACTGAACTTAATTTAAAACATTCAGAAGTAGCGGAAGCAAACATCATTCAAATTACATGACATGACAGCGGAAGTCTTTACAATTTGAAACATAACATTGTCTTAACATAATTAAAAGTGGGATGTCAGTCTCGTGCCGGGTAACCTTCACGCCACCGCACGACCTTTCCTTCCTTTACCTGAAATGTATACAAAAAGTCAGCTAACGCTGGTGAGTTCTAGTTTAATGCAATTAGGTATAAACATTCTTTTCTTTATAAGTATGCATAATTATATATATACGTTTATATAAGTACACATTGACTTGAATTACTTCTCATTTATCATTCTTCGCAAATACAAATAGATATATATTCACATCATTAGTCTCATTTATTTTTATAACTTTTGCTTCTCTTTCTTCCTTATTTTGTGATTACATATATATATGCATTCACCTTTTCTTTTCTTTTCTTTACATTCTTGGGTAATACACTTAAGGGTGATCAACCCGTCTTTTGGTTACGAAGGTCACAAAGACAATCGCCGCGGTCCATCGTCATGGTCCGCCATTCTTACAACCGTCCGACAACTAGTATCCGTCCGTCATTATCTTACAACCGTCCTACCGAAGTAGTCCGTCATTATCTTACAACCGTCCTACCGAAGTAGTCCGTCATTATCTTACAACCGTCCTACCGAAGTAGTCCGTCATTATCTTACAACCTTCTTACCGAAGTAGTCCGTCATTATCTTACAACCGTCCTACCGAAGTAGTCCGTCATACTTATCTGACTGCCCTAAGGTATCCGTCTCCCACCCGAACTAATTATACAGCCGTACATCGATTTCGGGACTTACTCCACCGTAGTGGCCTGTTTAGTCTACCTTTCTAGACTTTCATTTCTGGCTGCATAGTAGTTGAGTGGTCATCCGTCTACCGAGGTAGCCGTTATCATTGTTCCATTCATAACGTTTATTCATTCATAGCAAGCAGTATATACATGGATATAAAGCAAGATTTCATTCTTACACATTGTGTTGTTCTTTCATTCATTCTATATAATCATACGATTCATTCTTTGTGCCTAATTCATTTCCGTATATATATATATAACATATATATAGTATATCACGTATGATTACATTAGCGTTCATATCATTTATTCATTTAGTGTATACATTTCAGCCCCAAAACATTTGAAAACATTTACACATAACATAGAAGGGGGCACAAAGAACTCACCTGATAAGCTTCTCTAGGTTGTCCTAAACAAAGGTCCAACAACGTCACTTCCGATCTGGATTAGGTAGTTAAATACACATTAGATCCAACCCCGATTCTAAGGGTTTAATCATTCTAAACTTACTAACTTTACTTAACCAACCTGCTGCCTGCTGTCTGCTGCTTGCGCACTTAGTAAGTGCGCAGGGACTTGCTCATGCGCACTTGGCAAGTGCGCAGGAGTCTCCCTCCTGCGTACTTGGTAAGTACGCAGGGGCTTCCTCCTGCGTACTTGGTAAGTACGCAGGAATTCCTTCCTGCGCACTTGGTAAGTACGCAGTACCTGGTTCTTGGACCAAAAATCCGAAGTTCTTGCATGCAAACCCGATCATGCCAATCTTACAATTTTCTTTGATCAAAACGTGCGGTTTTCATTCTAGATTCTATTTCTAAGATTATTATCAAGTTTCATCCATAAAAACATCATCTATTTAGCTAAAACTCGAGAAACCCCAACATAAACAAAAACTCAGATTATGGTTGATTCATTACCTGGATTGAAGTTCTGATTCGGAGGTTTTGCTCACGAGCTCAGTTGTAACGTGCTCCTCTAATCTCGTGATGATCCGTCGACTTTCTCTCTCTAGACCCGAGCTCCCTTTCTCTCTCTAAGATGGTGAAAATAAAGGTGAAATGAGCTAGTGGGCTGCCTTGCCCCTTTTATACCTGGGCTTCCTTCGGCCCGTTGGAGCCGAGCCCAAACCCATCCGTTCTTATTTCGTTTTATAACGTTTAAATCTCCATCGTATTATTATTTACTTAGTTACTATTTTCGGGATGTTACAAGTCTACCCTCCTTAAAGAGGTTTCGTCCTCGAAACTGTTTATACGTCAAACAATTGAGGGTATAGTCCCCTCATCTCGTCTTCTTTTTCCCATGTGGCTTCTGATCCTTTTCTGTGCTTCCATTGTATTTTGACTAGTTGAATCGACTTATTGCATAGTCGTTTCTCGGCCCGATCAAGAATTGCTATTGGTTCCTCTACATAATTTAGACTGTTATCCACTTCGATCTCGTCGTAAGGTATGTGAGTTGTGTCGTCAGCTAGGCACTTGCGTAAGTGCGACACGTGAAACGTAGGGTGTATTCCACTAAGCTCAACGGGTAGGTCGAGTCTGTAAGCAACTCGACCCACTCTTGCTAAAGTCTTGAAAGGTCCGACAAACCTTGGACTTAGTTTGCCACGCTTTCTGAATCGGATGATTCCTTTCCATGGTGATACTTTTAATAGTACCATGTCCCCTACTTGAAACTCTAAATCCCTTCTTCTCTTATCCGCGTATGATTTCTGTCTGTCCTTTGCGGCTTTCATTCGAGCCTTGATTTGATCAAATTTCTCGAAAGTAGCTTTGACCACTTCGAGACTTGCAAAATCCTTCTGTCCAATTTCCCCCCAACAAACCGGAGTCCTACATTTCCTTCCATACAACATTTCAAATGGCGGCATGCCAATAGTTGTGTGATATCTGTTGTTATATGAAAATTTTGCCAATGGTAGATGGTTGTCCCAACTCCCACCGAAGTCAATGATACAGGTCCGGAGCATGTCCTCCAAGGTCTGAATGGTCCTTTCCGATTGTCCATCGGTTTGAGGGTGGTAAGCGGTGCTGATGTTCAGTCTAGTGCCCATTGCTTCATTGAATTTCTTTCAAAACCTTGATGTGAATCTAGTATCCCTGTCGGATACAATTGACAGCGGCATACCATGTCTGCTCACAATCTCCTTGATAAATACTTCTGCTAGTCTTTCTGACGAAGAAGACTCACGTATTGGCAAGAAGTGAGCACTTTTCGTCAAACGGTCGACGATTACCCAAATGGTATCATTGCCTTTAGCTGTTCGCGGTAGCTTGGTAATGAAGTCCATCGTGATCTCTTCCCACTTCCATTCCGGTATAGGTAAAGGTTGCATTTTACCGCATGGTTTCTGGTGCTCGGCCTTAACTAGGGAACACGTTAAGCACTTGCTCACGTATTCAGTCACATCATTCTTCATGCCAGGCCACCAGTACTCTTTCTTCAAGTCTTGATACATTTTGTTTGTCCCGGGGTGGATAGAATAACGAGACTTATGGGCCTCATCGAGTATTTTGGCTCTAAGCTCACCAATCTTAGGTATCCACATCCGGCCAAACCTTGTTCGTACTCCATATGCATTTGCATCTAAGTTCCCTTGTTGTCCTACTATTCTTTCCCGTTTCACATTTCTTTCTAACAGTGCTTCATCTTGTGCCTTTGATATTTCACCCATCAAGTCTGGTGTTATAATCAGCTGACACGCTTTGATCCGGATAGGTGTCGATTCTTCCTTTCTACTTAAAGCGTCAGCTACTACGTTTGCCTTGCCTGGATGGTACAATATTTCGCAGTCATAGTCTTTCAGTAGTTCTAACCACCTTCTTTGCCTCATGTTTAGTTCCTTTTGTTCAAAAAAATATTTCAAGCTTTTGTGATCGGAGTAGATGGTGCATTTAACTCCATACAAGTAGTGCCTCCATATTTTCAACGCGAAAACCACTGCTGCTAACTCTAGATCGTGCGTTGGGTAGTTAACCTCGTGAATCTTAGTTGTCGTGAGGCATAAGCAATTACCTTTCCTCGTTGCATAAGTACGCAACCCAAACCCTGCCCCGAAGCGTCAGAGTAGACTACCAAGTCTTCATTTCCCTCAGGTAGTGTTAAGACTGGAGCTTGGGTTAATCGTGCCTTAAGTTCCTCAAACAAGTTGTTTTGGGTTTGACCCCATTCATATTTCACTTCCTTCCGTGTCAGTTTAGTTAGTGGCGAGGCTATCCTTGAAAAATCTTGAATGAACCTTCGATAGTAGCCTGCCAATCCTAGAAAACTTCGTATCTCTGTTGGTGTCTTTGGGACGTTCCATTCCCTTACTGTCTCGATCTTTGCAGGGTCCACCATGATGCCGTTTGGGTTTATCACATGACCTAGGAATTGAACTTCCCTAAGCCAGAACGCGCATTTGGAGAATTTCGCGTACAACTTCTCCTGTTTTAACGCCTCCAGAACCTCCCTTAGGTGACAGTGGTGATCACCCTCGCTTTTTGAATACACCAGTATGTCATCTATAAAGACTATCACCGATCGATCCAACATTGGTCGACATACTCAATTCATCAAATCCATGAACGCTGCTGGCGCGTTGGTCAATCCGAAGGACATCACGAGGAACTCATAATGCCCATAACGCGTGCGAAACGCGGTCTTTGGTACGTCTTCCTCTCTTACTTTCAACTGATGGTAACCCGACCTAAGATCGATCTTTGAGAACCAACTCGCACCTTGTAGTTGATCAAAAAGGTCGTCTATCCTAGGCAATGGGTATTTGTTCTTTACTGTTCTCTTGTTCAATTCGCGGTAGTCAATGCACATGCGCATGCTGCCGTCCTTCTTCTTCACAAATAGCACCGGAGCGCCCCATGGTGAGATGCTCGGTCTAATAAATCCTTTTTCTGTTAGTTCCTCTAGTTGAGACATCAATTCTTTCATTTCTGACGGAGCCAATCGGTAGGGGGCTTTGGCAACGGGCTCAGCTCCTGGCAGTAAGTCAATCTGAAATTCTATTTCCCGATCGGGTGGCAACCCAGGTAGATCCTCAGGGAATACTTCCGGAAAGCTGCACACCACGGGTACATCCTTGAGTTCTTTCGTTTTCATTCTATCGTCAATAACATACGCCAGATAAGCTTCGCAACCGCGCCTCATGTAACTTTCGGCCTTCATCATCGAGATGACGTTTGGCATCGTGCAATTCCAATCCCCATAAACCGTAATTGGACATCCGCTAGGAGCTTTGAGGTGTATCCTCTTACGTTTGCATATGATTTGAGCTTCGTTGGCAGCTAACCAATCCATACCCAATACTATATCAAATCCTCCTAAGGTAAGAAGGAATAATCTAGAAGGAAACTTATGACCCTCTATTTCTATGATACAATCCTCTGTTACTTGAAATACTGTCGAATTTTTACCAACGGCAGTTTGTACGCTAAAGGCCTTTACTATGGTGTTGACTGTACAATCCAATTTACGACTAAATGCATTTGATATAAAACTTTTACTAGCACCAGAGTCAAATAAAATGGCAGCATTTTCATCATTTACTAGAAACGTACCTGACACAACATTAGGATTTCCTCTTGCTTCTTCCTCAGTCAGTGCATAGGCTCGAGTCCTAGCCCTTGGCTGTTCCTTTTCAGCTTCCTTTTCATTTCCCGAACCGGATTGTCTGGTTTTCCTGCAATCCCTAGTCAGGTGACCAAACAGTCCACATCCTTGGCATTTAGTGTCTCTTAAGCAGTCACGAGCATAGTGCCCCGCCTTCCCACATCTATAGCAGATGGTGGTGCCGATTCGGCACTCGCCAGGATGTTGCTTTCCACACTTCTTGCAGGTTTCATAATCATCTGTTCTTGACTTCTTAACTCCAGTGTTTACATTCCCTTTCGCAGTGCCCCTAGGCGGGTTCTCCCATTTTCTCTTTTGTGTCTCAGGTGCCGGGTCCTCATTGGCGTAGTCGTCGTAGACGATTCCGCTCAGATTCACTACCGACTTTAAGGTCGAGGGTAGGTTAGCTTTTATATGAACACGGACCCGTTGTGGCAACCCCTTAACATAGTACTTAATCAAACGGTCTTCAGTTTCTACCAGGTGGGGTACTAGTTGAGCTAGCTCATTGAATCTCGAAGTATACTGGCGGTGTGTCTTGTTTCCAGCCTTGAGGTTTAGGAATTCATTTTCCACTCGATCAATTTCGTTCTGTGGACAGAACTTTTGGATGATCAGCTTCTTCAAGTCGTCCCATGTCATTCTGTTTATATCATTTGGTGACTTAGTTCTCTGAATATTCCTCCACCAACTTAGTGCTTCGTTGGTGAAAGAATGAGCAACGTATTTAACAGCCTGGTCTGGTCGACACTCGCTGATGTTGATTACAGCGTTCATCCTCTCAATCCATTCAAGCGTTACCACTGAATCCTTTCTTCCATCGAACTTGGGTGGGTCTCCGTCCTTAAAGCCTTTGTAAGTACACCCACGGTTGCTCGATCCTATCTTTATTTCATCTACATCACTATCATATACTTTCTCTTCCTTGTCTCCTTCATCCTCCTCTTTACTTTTCTTTATTGCCTCGGATAGTAGATCAGGCAATACTTTCTTCAAAGTGAGCACAACTTCATGGGCAATAGCATCCCTGACTTCAGGTTCCAACTGTATAGGCCCTGGACTGTCATCCCTAATTGGGGTCACTTCTGTTTCGTGCACACTTTCGGTGTGCTCTGCGTGCACACTCTCTTCTTCTTCAATTCTTTGGTTCAACGGAGGTCTACCTACTCGGCCAGTGCGACCGCCTCGGCGTCCTGTCCTTCCTCCACCAGCCATATTTCTTAGTTTCCTGATAGTTATAAAGGGAATACATCAATGTCATTTCTTCAGATCATAGTTTGGAACAGTACGAGCAAGGTAAATTATTAATTACAGTGACCGGTTTGTGATTACTAATTTACATTGCTTTTCAGGTTCAAAACTCTTCAAATGGGTTGTGACATTGACATCTATTTGTTCTAAGTTAAGGTATCTATTCTTATCCAAGAGCATTAACTTTAGTACTTACTTACCGTGCTGCGTTGGCGTTGGTTACCCATACTGACATCCGTGCGTTGGTCTCATAATCAGTTTGAGTCCAGACATTTAGGGATGTCTGAATATCTCAAACTATTGCTCTGATACCAACTTGTAAGGCCCCTTTCCCGGGTGACCTCACGTGTTGGATTTACTCATAAACATAGTCATAAATACGGAACTTAATTTAAAACATTCAGAAGTAGCGGAAGCAAATATCATTCAAATTACATGACTTGACAGCGGAAGTCTTTACAATTTGAAACATAACATTGTCTTAACATAATTAAAAGTGGGATGTCAGTCTCGTGCCGGGTAACCTTCACGCCACCGCACGACCTTTCCTTCCTTTACCTGAAATGTATACTAAAAATCAGCTAACGCTGGTGAGTTCTAGTTTAATGCAATTAGGTATAAACATTCTTTTCTTTATAAGTATGCATAATTATATATATACGTTTATATAAGTACACATTGACTTGAATTACTTCTCATTTATCATTCTTCGCAAATACAAATAGATATATATTCACATCATTAGTCTCATTTATTTTTATAACTTTTGCTTCTCTTTCTTCCTTATTTTGTGATTACATATATATATATGCATTCACCTTTTCTTTTCTTTTCTTTACATTCTTGGGTAATACACTTAAGGGTGATCAACCCGTCTTTTGGTTACGAAGGTCACAAAGACAATCGCCGCGGTCCATCGTCATGGTCCGCCATTCTTACAACCGTTCGGCAACTAGTATCCGTTCGTCATTATCTTACAACCGTCCTACTGAAGTAGTCCGTCATTATCTTACAACCATCCTACCGAAGTAGTCCGTCATTATCTTACAACCGTCCTACCGAAGTAGTCCGTCATTATCTTACAACCGTCCTACCGAAGTAGTCCGTCATTATCTTACAACCGTCCTACCGAAGTAGTCCGTCATTATCTTACAACCGTCCTACCGAAGTAGTCCGTCATTATCTTACAACCGTCCTACCGAAGTAGTCCGTCATACTTATCTGACTGTCCTAAGGTATCCGTCTCCAACCCGAACTAATTATACAGCCGTACATCGATTTCGGGACTTACTCCACCGTAGTGGCCTGTTTAGTCTACCTTTCTAGACTTTCATTTCTGGCTGCATAGTAGTCGAGTGGTCATCCGTCTACCGAGGTAGCCGTTATCATTGTTCCATTCATAACGTTTATTCATTCATAGCAAGCAGTATATACATGGATATAAAGCAAGATTTCATTCTTACACATTGTGTTGTTCTTTCATTCATTCTATATAATCATACGATTCATTCTTTGTGCCTAATTCATTTCCGTATATATATATATAACATATATATAGTATATCACGTATGATTACATTAGCGTTCATATCATTTATTCATTTAGTGTATACATTTCAGCCCCAAAACATTTGAAAACATTTACACATAACATAGAAGGGGGCACATAGAACTCACCTGATAAGCTTCTCTAGGTTGTCCTAAACAAAGGTCCAACAACGTCACTTCCGATCTGGATTAGGTAGTTAAATACACATTAGACCCAACCCCGACTCTAATGGTTTAATCATTCTAAACTTACTGACTTTACTTAACCAACCTGCTGCCTGCGCACTTAGTAAGTGTGCAGGGACTTGCTCATGCGCACTTGGCAAGTGCGCAGGAGTCTCCCTCCTGCGTACTTGGTAAGTACGCAGTACCTGGTTCTTGGACCAAAAATCTGAAGTTCTTGCATGCAAACCTGATCAAGCCAATCTTACAATTTTCTTTGATCAAAACGTGCGGTTTTCATTCTAGACACTATTTCTAAGCTTATTATCAAGTTTCATCCGTAAAAACATCATCTATTTAGCTAAAACTCGAGAAACCCCAACATGAACAAAAACTCAGATTATGGTTGATTCATTACCTGGATTGAAGTTCTGATTCGGAGGTTTTGCTCATGAGCTCTGTTGTAACGTGCTCCTCTAATCTCGTGACGATCCGTCTACTTTCTCTCTCTAGACCCGAGCTCTCTTTCTCTCTCTAAGATGGTGAAAATGAAGGTGAAATGAGCTAGTGGGCTGCCTTGCCCCTTTTATACCTTGGCTTCCTTCGGCCCGTTGGAGCCGAGCCCAAACCCATCCGTTCTTATTTCGTTTTATAACGTTTAAATCTCCATCGTATTATTATTTACTTAGTTACTATTTTCGGGATGTTACAGAATTAAAAGGAATACCAAGACCAAAATTTCCTACTTACGATTATGTCTTGTTTCTATTTATGGGTCAAAATATAGTGAACAATAGTTGGATAGACTAACCATATAGTACTTAACTATAGACCCTTTGACCATTGCCTTGTTTCTAGTCATTCTTTTAAACTATCAGAGCCTCCTAATAACAAGTCATTAAAATAACGAACTAATTACACGAATGCCCCTGTGTTTTACCCATATTTCACTTTTGGCCCCTAGAAATGGGAAACTACAAGTTTGGCCCAATAGTTTGCACAATTGTAACAGAGACGGCCCTTGAGTTGGATAAGAGTTAACTTTTCTGTTAATTTTTTAAAATATGACCATAATACCCTTAGATATAAAAAAAAGAAAATACATAAACTTTGGTGGGCCCACCCCTGTTAAAGCACCCAATATCTCTCTTTCTCAATATCTCTCACACCTCCTCCACCTCCGGCCATCATCTCCACACTCTCACACCTCCTCCGCCTCCACAGCCGTCTCCGCCCATCCTACCACACCTCACCTCCACCGCCTTCTCCGCCCTGTAACAGGAATATGGTTACCTTTTTTATGTGGAATTGAAGAAATCAAGTCGGAAAGGTATGGATGAAGCAATTAGGGATTTTGATTTCTTGGTTATCTTCTGATTGCGTCTTGTTGCGATTTCTACGGTGGTGCGACGACGTAGGAGGGGGTGTTCAAACGACGACGTAGGAGGGGGTGTTCCATCTCCGGCAGGCCACCATCGCTGCAACTCCGGCCACCTCCCCTTATTTTCTGGCCTTTGTCTTTGCTGCAACTCCAGCCAATACCCGCATCCAACAAATACATCTCCTTCCTTCCCCACCGCTGCCCTTGCCTGAGCCCGCAGACTCACCACCGTCGGACCCGTTCTCGTTGCCATTGCTGGCACTGAAGATCCGTACATGTGATGGATTTGTGGATAGAGAGGATTTCTTGAATGTTTATGACCTTACTCCTTTTAAATCATACAACATCTGGTTTGGATTTGGTATTTTCCACAAGGGTAGAATTTCCGTGTAGAATTTGGTAGTTCCAATTTTCATGTAGAATTCAGACGTTCTTGCTTTCTATTTTCCAGGTGTAATGACTAATGAAATCAGTTAAATTCATGTAATGCAACACTAAAAATTTGAATGTGCTTTTTAGTTCTAGACAAATATCTTAATTATGAACTTGCAAATCGGAATAATTAATTATGAACCTGTAAATCGGAATAAAGGAGTGAGAGTGGTGATCGTCGAATTTACAGGTGTCGGTGGTGATGTGATGGTTTCCGGTGGATTCAAGCAGCCGGTAGTGAAACTTAAACAGGTGGTGGCGGTGGTGGTTAAAAGGGGAGGTGTAAGCTAGGGTTTGGTTTGGAGAAGATGAAGTAGGTGGGTATTGGTGGGTCCCAGTTTTTTTAAAGAGTTCATCTTTTTTGTTTTTATTATTTTAATATGTAAAGGGTATTTTAGATAATTTACACTCATTTAACGGTCAAATTTAACTCTCATCTAACTCAGGTGCCGTCTCTGTTACAATTGTGCAAACTATTTGGCCAAACTTGTAGTTTCCCATTCATAAGGGCCAAAAGTGAAATCAGGGTAAACCACATGGGCTATCCGTTTAATTAATTCTAAAATATATGTTAGTGAGATTAAAAGATTTCTTTATGTGAATATATAACATAAAACAAAATACATCCATCGATATTGGGGACTACCCAAAATGATTTCACGAGTTAAGTGTATCCATTGAGTCAAAAAAAGGTAGGTGGGAAGACTCGCTCCAACTTACAAATTATTTCAACAATACTATTCCACAATGTTTGCACGTCTTCTATGTGTAATTATTTTAAACAAATTACATGAAAGAAAGTGTATAATTCTATTATTGCATCCCATATTGGTGGTAGAACCATTCCTTATAAGGAAATGTGGAGTAACTCTTGCATATACACATGACAATCATGACTTTTAAAGTTACAAAAGCTATAATCTTTAAGGTTTACGCACCCTACATATTCAAAACATATTCTTCTGGAAATTTCAACTTCTTCAACCATTCATAGACGGATTTCGACTGTTTGTTCAGTGCATACGACGATTCTAGTTTTATTATTTTTATGTTTCCATCACAGTGTTAAAAATATTCTCAATATGCATGACATGGAGGTTCTGACAGATTAATGTCTTTGAGTACAAGGACTCCAGAAAAGTGCTTCTTTTTACCCAATTATAGGATAATCTGAAGCCTGAAATCTTTTTATTTTTTGCTCGGTATGGAGTTCTTTCATAAATTGTTGGGAAGTAACAAATCTACTCCAAAATATGTTCATTGATTAAGATCGATGGTGGACCGTTTCTCACATGCCCCTTGCCACGAAGAAAGTTTTTATTATAATTATAGAATCTATAACCTATTGGTAACCATATTCGATGACAATCAAACCAACAAGATTTACTCCATTTTGTAACTAAAATGAGCCAAAATCACCCATGCAGTATGGGCACCTCCAACTAGACAACATTGCAAAGGCTGGGAAGCCGTTAACGGTTCACATTAGTATAGCTTTCATCTTGAAATTATTCTTACGGGAAGTAACGTATGTAAGAATGTCATACTCACATAACTCCTCAACTCGTTTATTAACGACTTAAGAAACACGCCTATATTCTGTTCAGGGCTCTTTTTTCCAGTAATAACTAACAAAAGATAAGCATATGGATCTTTCATAGTCATCTAAAGATGTAAACTGACAAACTGTAGACGGTAATAACGAGCATTTCGAACTTCTTCCGTAATGCTAGGATTGTTCAAGTCAAAATTCTTAAGTTAAAAACACGTAATGCATTTAAAGATGATATTTATATAATTCAGTTAAAAGCATGTAATGTATTTAAAGATGAATATTACGTCTCACTGGTGGATACATTACAGTTTCTAATATTATTTTCACTAGTATTTACTTGTATTCACTCGTGAATACAATATGTTTTTACATTAATTACAAATGCTACCAAGTTCATATAGTGTATTGATTAGTGATATATGTAATCAACAACTAAAAAATGGTTCTTACATTTAAAATATTATATATAGAGTTTGGATCTAATAAAAAGTGATTTTTGTGTGAGGACATATGAAGTGATTTGGACCGTTGATCTCATAAGATTGAGACGGTGATAAAATTGTAAATGACAGAAGTTAAAAGTGGTTGGAATGCTAAAAGGGAAGCACACACAAATGTTGACTTTTGTGGCTTAAATCTAGGTTTTTTTTACACTCAAATAACGCTTATATATTTCATTATTTAAAAAAAATATACTATAAATCGAGAATTTGTTCTTTTTTATTAGTTATAGTATAGTATTGCTATATTAAAAAAAAATATTATGTTTAAAAAAATGTACTGTCCAACAAACAGTGCGTCTAAACCTAATACAATGATATGGCTAAACCAATCAGAGCGTGTGTTTGTCAAAAGTCTTGAGATCTGACCCTTGATCGACCTATTGACTATAAATGTGTATCCAAACGACTAAAACTGTGCACCTAAAACCACTTGTAATTTAACGTAAACATATACCTTACTCTAAGAAAATTCTAGATTATTTCCTTTTTAGGGTATGAGTGGAATAATTAAATAAGAGTTGGATAATATATTTATATTTGAACAAATTAGTGATTCTTTCCAAATCTATACTATATAATAAATAAAGGTTTTGGGGGGACACTTCTCACTCTTCTATGAATTCTTATCATTTTTTTTCCGGCTCTCTCTCCTATTAATTATACAAATTTTTCTTTAATTGTTTTTTTATAATTTTTTGTTTCCCGCTTCTCTCTCCTATTAAATAATAATGATTTCTATAATTCTTTTTATAAAACATTTAAAAAAAAAATAGGTTTGTTCATAAAATATTTTTAGAAATTGAATATTTCGTTCATTCTTTTTATAAAATATTTTTAAAAAATAACTGTATAACATTTCTAAAATTTGTATTAAAAAACTTTGTAATATGCCATAAATATGTAATATATAAATTTTTATTACTAAGTATATAATATTGCATTTATTCAACTCGTGTAATACACGATATTTCTAACCTAGTCCAAGAATAAAATAAGGAAAGAAGAGAATATTGTTGGTCAAAATTTTACATTTATTGAAAGTCATTTAGACGCTTTAACATCGTACCACTGACCGCGGGAATATAGATTTATTCTCCGTCCATTTTTTTATTTTATTTTTAGAACCCTTAAGATGAAGTCATGTGAAGGGAGGCTTGAGCGTCGTTTACGACGTGATCCCCATAAAACACCGCTTCCACGTCCGGGGCATAACACCCTCGCGTGAAAAAAATTACGGGTCTTATTTTTTTACCGTTCAATTGTAACGTTTAACGGCTTCTTTTTAAAAAGAAAAGTTACTTTTTTTTTTCAAAATGTGTACAAACACAACTCATCATAAAAAGAAAAAATAATTAGATAGCATCCTTGGCTTCTATACAAAGAAATAGATTATATATTTAGAGGTGGATTAAATATAAAATAGATTTTGCCTAAAAAATATAGGAAGGGCATTTGATCAAACTAATTTAATAGGTTGAGATTAATGTGTCTATTTTGGTATTAATTGCAAGTTAATAATGGCAAGGAGGCTAAGAGCATCCGACATACAAGTGAAAATCACCCCGTGATCCTACCTGGCGCCACAGTTCACGACGTGAACTTGTTTGCACACCGCCCCCTTGAAAAAAATCACGCCGTGGTCATGGGGGCGTGATTTTTTTCCCGCCTGGCATTTGACTCAATTGACCGTTCAACGATGAAATCAAAGGACCTCCGTATTCCAAAGCATCTAATCAACGATGAAATATTTTGTTTTATTTTATTTAAATGAAAATTAAAAAAAAATAACATTTAATTATCATACCACTACAATCACTTGGGTATACCCCTTACCAAGTGATGGATGGTGTGATAATGAAGGAAGTGACGTGACGTGCACTTTTTTATCACACCACAATCACACGGGTATACCCCTTGCTCTAAGAGATGGAATTTGACATTGTATTAACTTTTTCATTAAATCTTACTTCCATCATTTTTTTTAAATCAAATAACTTTTATATATTTCGTTATTTTTTTAAAGACTAAATTACAATTTATGTCCTTTATGTTTTTCAAAATTATGGAATGCTCCTTTAAAACTTTTACTTTCACTCACTGTCCTTTATTTGAATAGTTCTCTCATTTCTTGTCCTTTTGATTAACTGGAGTTAAATATTTCTGTTAAGTCAAGGGCATTTTTGTCTTTTAGCCATAAATGACAATTCGTGTAATGTAAAGTTTACTTTTTTTTTCTTTTCTTTCTTTTTTTTTATTCTTCATTTATTCTTTTTATCACTTTTATTTTATAGATTTTATTTAAAATTTTATTAATTAATTAACTAACTTATTTATTTTATAAAGATATATATTTTTTATTTATTTTTGTTTATTTGAATAAGTAATATACTTTTCTCACTTTTATTTTAAAGGTTTCTTTAAAGTTTTATTATTAAATAAACAACTTATTTGTTTTATAAAAATAGTTTTTTTTATATTTTTATAATTTATTTATTTTCTTTTTTTATTAAGCCATTTACTTTTATCATTTTATAATTATTATATTTCATTATACTATTTTTTATACATTAGAGAGTTAGTAGGAGTTTAAAGTTTATTTTGTAATTATACACTCAACCTTAAGATCTTGTTTTCAGTTGAGCAAATGTTTAATGGATACTCGTTTGTTTATAGCCTATTTTTAACCCACATGTTTTAACTAAGAAATTTGTTAATCAGTGAAACAGGGTAAACTAGTTCCATATAAATGTACTACGTGTATTGGTTAGAGTCACACCCTCAAAATCCACCTGTGAGGTTTTACCGCGAGGCGCGTTACATACCAGGATCTCAGTCATTAGTTACACGGAACGACTCTATATGAATTTGAATAAAATACCATTGATGCTCATAGTCACGAGACAACAATCTTTAAGTTTGAAAATGTTGCGAAAGCGTAAATATAATACAATGCAAGTAAAAGTCAAATGCGAAAAACAAGGCGCCATAACCATGCAGTTTAAATAAGTAAAATAAATTTAGTGTTTGAAATATGATGGGACTCCATGCATGTCCTATGCTCGTGCTTAATACCTTAGCGACCTGAGAAAAACATGCTAAAAGTCTCAACACAATGGTTGGTGAGTTCATAGAGATGAGTAAATAAAAAGTTCGATGTTTGCTAGATAATGTAATTAATGTATACCGATAGATAGCTAGTCTATGTCATGTTACTACAAATGTTCGAAACCGAAGCTGACTGTTTGTGTTTGTTTGCCTTCCGCCATGTCTACCGAACAATGGCAAATGTCTAGGTTAATATTACACCCGTTCGACCTCCAGTCAAGTTAGCACGACTAACTCGGGTGGGGCTTGTCAAAACCCAGTAGTACTACTCAAAATCACCTCGCTATGTTCCAATACTAACGGTTCGAGAATGTAAGGACTTAATGGTATGTTTGCACTTTAGTAAGCAAGCGATAGTACAATAATACAAAACCCAAAATGTTTGCGTGCATGCTTTCTCCCCCAAAAAGGAAAGTAAGTAAAGATAGGGGCCATGAAACTCACCTGAGTGTGAATGTAAGTGAAAGCTAAGTAAAATAGTTGAACCTCTAACTGCCACCTATAATTCATAGTCTATAAGTGCGTGTTCGTGCAAGTTGATATGAACCCTTAGTATCCAAACAATACTATTGCTTAAGTGTTTAGAAAAGATTTACAAGTTTGACCTAACGACCCGTTGGTGACACGTTGTATTAAATTTTGTTTGTTCAGTATAACACTTCTACATTATACACAAATGATCATGTTGTAGCACTTAGCAACAAGTCCTATTTGTTCTAGCAAGATAGCAAGTTTTCATAAATAGTAGGTTTCCATAAATAGCAGGTTTCCATATATAGCAGGTTTCCATAAATAGAAAGCATGTTCAAGATTCATATTATCATTATTAATATGTTTGTATGATTACTCTAACATGTTCAAGATCGTCACATCACATACCAATTGTATAGAACTTAACATGTGATTCATAATTCAAGATAAAGTTTCTATCTTTAGTAACCTATGAGAGATATGCATGATTTCAAGCATCCAACACATTGCAACATGTTATTATGTCCTAACTAGCATAAAGCTATCATCAACCCATATCATACATGTCTAAATAGCAAGCTATGAACACTTTAGACAATTAAAGTTTCCTCTTTTAGTAAGTTTGCAAAACCGAGCTAGGTATTAGAAATCTAGTTTCACAAATCACTTATACATGAATCAAGTAGCATATAAACATCATCATATCATCTAAATCATATCTAGTATGCAAGATAGAATTCCTAAAAGTTTTCATTATAAGTAAGTTATGATTTCTAGCCTGTTTAACGAGATTCAAAGCATCAAATCAAATACGTACAACCTATCTAACATGATTATAACCATAGTAAGCATTAAACACATCTAAAATGCAATCCTACACCACTACATAATCAAAACGTTTTATCTTTTAACAAGTTACTAATCATATGAAGCTAGGGTTTTTCAAATAACCATAAAAACATCAAATAAATGCAAAACACTGATAAAGTCACCATCTTTATTGTAAAAATTCATGTTTGGATGAACTAGGATTTCAATCTAAAATTTAGGAATCAAAAACTAACGAAATCGGATGAAACGACTTACGTATGATTGTTAGAAACGCTTAGAGGAGTCTAAATACGTGTTTAATTGCAAGATTGAAGCTCGAACGGATGGTGTATGGTGGTGGTTTGATCACTGCGCTAAGAGGGAGAAGGGAAGGGGTTTGGTCGATGATTTTGAGAGAGAGAATGAGGATTAGGGTTTTAAAATTTATAAAATCCTTATATCTTAATTTGCATGGGTTTTAAATTTGGTATGGATAATCTATAGGTTATTTAAAAAAACATTTAATTAATTCATTAGATAAAGATGGTTTTTAAATAATTATTTTTATAAAAGCTCCATATCTATAAAAATAACTAGTAAAATTAATATCCGATAATTCTACGTGATAACACGAATTTTCACATAATTCACAGAAAAAAATCACTAAACACATAAATTCACATAATTTATATTAAAATAATTGTTCGCAATTATTTTTATTAGTTCACCAACGTTCCAGGTTCGACTCGTTGTGATCCGGATATTCTACGAATTACCGCTACGTGAGTGTTTGTGCGAAATTGACACATCTAATTAATCCTAATTAAATGTAATGCATGTGTGAATGTTTGAGATAACTGAGTTTGAATAAATAAATGTTTGAGATAACGATGTTGGTGTTAACAGAGTTAACCTGAAAATGCCGGATGTCACATCATCCCCTTGTTGAAAGAATTTTCGTCCCGAAAATTAATCCAAGTTGCTAGTTGTCTGAAACAAAAAGTTTGGGTTGTCACATCATCCCCTTTTGAAAGAAATTTCGTCTCGAAATTTAATTAGCACATTTCGTGTTTGCCGTTGAGTGCTTGAAAAGCTGAGGATATTTCTTCATCATCTGATCCTCTCGTTCCCATGTGAACTCCGGTCCACGTTTCTAGTTCCAGCGAACTCTAACAACTCGGATTTTGCTGTGCTTGAGTGGTTTGATCTCACGGTCCATAATTTCAACTGGTTCCTCTATGAAACGTAACTGCTCATCGATTTCCAACTCCTCGAGTGGAACCACTAGTGTCTTATCAGATAGGAATTTCTTTAGGTTTGAAACATGAAAGGCATTGTGTACTCCATTGAGTTCATCCGGTAGGTTTAACTGATACGCAACCGGACCAATCCTTTTCACTATCTCGAATGGTCCAACATAACGCGGGTTTAGCTTGCCCCGTGTTCCAAAACGGATCACACCTTTCCAAGGTGAAACTTTTAATAACACTCTGTCACCCACCTGAAACTCTAACGGTTTTCTGCGTTTGTCTGCATAACTCTTTTGACGGTCACGGGCTGCCGCTATACGGTTTCGAATTTGCACAATCTTTTCTGAAGTTTCGTGCACAAGTTCAAGGCCTGTAATTTGGCTATATCCAACTTCAGCCCAACAGAGAGGTGATCGGCACTTACGTCCATATAACGCCTCGAACGGTGCTGTCTGGATGCTAGTATGGAAGCTATTGTTATAAGAGAACTCCACCAAGGGTAGGTGAGTCTCCCAACTATTTCCGAAATCGATTACGTAAGCCCGTAGCATGTCCTCTAGGGTTTGAATTGTACGCTCACTCTAGCCATCAGTTTGGGGATGGTACGTTGTGCTCATATCCAGACGCGTACCCAGAGATTTCTATAGGGATTGCCAGAAGCGCGAAGTAAATCGAGCGTCTTTATCTGAAATGATTGAAACTAGCACTCCATGCCGAGAGACTACTTCCTTAAGATAAATGCGGGTTAACTTCTCCATTTTGTCAGTTTCTTTGATAGCAAGGAAGTGAGCGGATTTAGTTAGACGATCCACTATTACCCAAATTGTGTCACATCCGGTAGGGGTTTGGGGTAATATGGTAATAAAATCCATGGAAATCTGCTCCCATTTCCACATCGGGATTTCCGGTTGTTGAAGCAATCCGGATGGCTTTTGATACTCCACCTTGACCTTTGAACAAGTAAGACACTTGCTCATATAGGTGGCTATGTCGGCTTTCATGTTCGGCCACCAATACAACACCTTCAGATCGTGGTCCATTTTGTCAGATCCCAGATGAGCAGAGTATCGTGATTTGTGAGCTTCATCCATAACAATCTCTCTTAGGTTTCCATACACTGGAATCCATATTCGCTCCGCGAAATAGCGAATACCATCAGATTTAACTTCCAGATGTTTCTCCATACTACGGGTGGCTTCCAACGTTAAGTTCTCTTCTTTTAGGGCTTTAAGTTAAGCATTACAGATTTGTTCGGGTAATCCTGTATGAATAGTGAGTTTCAATGCTCGAACTCGTCTGGGTTTGGTTTCTTTCTACTTAGAGCATCGGCTATCACGTTAGCCTTGCCCGGATGGTACTTGATGGCACAATCATAATCATTTAAGAGTTCGATCCAGCGACGCTGTCGCATGTTCAACTCTTTCTGTTCGAATATGTGCCGGAGACTCTTGTGATCGGTGTAAATGGTGCACTTGGTACCGTACAAGTAGTGTCTCCAGATTTTCAGCGCAAATACCATGGCTCCCAACTCCAAGTCGTGAGTCGTGTATTTTTTCTCGTGGACTTTCAATTGCCGAGAAGCGTATGCGATAACTTTCTCTCGTTGCATTAGCACACAACCAAGACCCTGGATAGAAACATCGCAATACACTATGAAGTCATATGTTCCCTCTGGCAGAGATAGGATGGGTGCGCTACAGAAATTCTGCTTCAGAAGTTGGAATGCTGAATCTTGAGTTTCGCTCCAGGTATATGGTTTACCTTTATGAGTTAGGGCGGTGAGAGGTTGAGCGATCTTAGAAAATCCCTCTATGAATTGGCGGTAGTAGCCAGCCAATCCAAAAAATTGTCGCACCTCTGTCAGAGTCGTTGGTGCCGACCAATTCTTAATGGCTTCTACTTTGGATGGATCGACTTGTACTCCCTTCTCATTGACTACATGTCCAAGAAATTGAACCTCGCGAATCCAAAAATCGCATTTGAAAAACTTAGCGTATAGCTGCTCCTGTCTTAGCAGTTCAAGAATTAAGCGCAAGTGCTCTTCGTGTTCTTCCTTACTCTTAGAATAGATAAGGATATCGTCAATGAATACGATGACGAATTGGTCTAGGTAGGATTTACACACACGGTTCATGAGGTCCATGAACACCGCTGGTGCGTTGGTTAAACCGAATGGCGTGACCAAAAACTAGTAATGGCCGTACCGGGTTCTGAAAGCGGTTTTGGATATATCTTCATCACGAACTCGCATCTGATGATATCCAGATCTTAAATCGATTTTTGAATAGACACTCGACCCTTGAAGTTGGTCGAATAGATCGTCAATGCGGGGAAGTGGGTAGCAGTTCTTGATAGTTACCTTGTTCAGCTCTCGGTAATCAATACACATGCGGAAAGTCCCATCTTTCTTTTTGACAAATAGGACTGGGGCTCCCCATGGTGATGAGCTGTCGAATGAAACCTTTATCCAACAGTTCTTGTAGCTATGTGGATAATTCCTGTAGCTCAGTTAGTGCAAGTCTATAAGGTGCTCTGGCGATAAGTGCTGCTCCGGGTGTTAGATCGATTTGGAATTTGACCTGTCGATGGGGTGGAAGACCGGGTAAGTCTTCAGGAAAAAATTCTGGGAAGTCGCGAACAATAGGGATATCTGTAAGTTTCTTCTCCTCGGAAGGTTGGTCACCGAAAAGGGCTAGTATCGCGGTATGACCCTTGCGTAGACATTTCTGCGCCTTCATATAAGATATGGTGCCCATGACTGCACCACTCTTCTCGCCTTTTACAGAAAGGATCTCTCCACTAGCTAGGGGAATACGAACAATCTTATCTTTGCAGACGATCTCAGCTTGGTTTTTAGATAACCAATCCTTTCCAACAATTATGTCAAAACTGCCAAGTGTAACTGGCATGAGATCGATGTCGAGTTTGTTACCAGATAATCCAAACTTACATCCCTTGAGGATATGAGTTGTCTCGATTAGCTTACCGTCAGCTATTTCTATGGAATATTTGTGCTCTAACGGGGTTGTGGTCATCTCTATCTATTTACTAAAGTTCTCAGAAATAAAGCTCCCATCGACACCAGTATCAAATAGTACAGAAGCAAAATGATCGTTTAAAGGAAACATACCGGTAATAACGTTGTGGTCCTTTCGAGCTTCTCCTGAGCCGATCATGAAGGCCCGACCCTTCACACCATTTCCATTATTATTCCCATTACCACCCTGATGGTTATTGCCATTACCGTTCCCATTGCCAGTTTTCTTCAGCTGAGGGCAGTCCCTTTTAAAATTCCCCTCCTTACCGCACTCAAAGCATCCCTTGGGTGCGTCACCAGTTGGTGTCTGTTTAGCCTGCAGTTCTCCCCTGCAATCTTTGGCCGAATGGCCCATTTTCTCGCACAGTTGACAACGGTACCTATCACAAGCTCCAGTGTGATGAAAGTTACATTTGTTGCACTTTGGGTACTTACCAGCATAGGTACCCTGATTTTGCTGAGCATAGTTTGACTGTGAAGTATTCTTGGTATGCTCGAACTTTGTATGTTGTTGCTGTGCGGGTGGATTAAACTGAGAAGACTTGGGGTGTGTACTTTCAAACTTACGCTTGTTATCAGTTACCTTAGAAGCTGATTTCCTAGGAGGTAATGTACCTTGGGCAACTGCCTGATCGGTCAATTTGTGAGCTAACCGAATAGTTTGTTGGACAGTGGTGGGTTGGAGGATGTCACCATGCTCTGGATTTGAGGAACTAGGCCCTCGATATACATCTCAATCCGCTTGTAAACTGGGGTTACCATCTGAGGGCACAAGGTTGCCAGCTCATGAGAGCGGGTGGTGTAGGCTTCGATCTCAGACCCTTCCATTTTGAGATTCCAGAACTCAACCTCAAGTTTCTGCACCTCGTCGCTTGGGCAGTACTCTTCTTTCAGCATGTTCTTAAATTCATCACATGGCAAAGCATTTTCCATTTCCAAAGTTAGCATTTGCACTTGTTGATTCCACCAAGTCAAAGATGGACCTTCTAGTGTGCCAGACACATATTTCACCTGGTTATTCGGTGGGCAATTACACATGGAAAAGACCGACTCAGATTTCTCCATCCAACGGAGTAAACCGACTGCTTCCTCAGCTCCACTAAACGTGAGGGGCTTGCAGTCCATGAAGGTCTTGTAGGTGCAGACCTGCTGATTGTTGTTCGGACCTGAATGAAATACAAAGAATGTGTTTAGGAATATTCAAGATTTGGGAATGAGTACAGAATGAATATTGACTCGTTAAAGTCGACAGATGATAGATTTACCTCCATTCGGATTGGCTGCTAAAGCTTCAGCCACAAGTTCGTTAATCAAAGCAGTGAGTTCTGCTGCGGTCATACTGATGTTATCGCGTCCGCCGTTACGTCCACCTCGTTGTCCATACATGATCTTTACATTCACAAATATACAATAATGAGAAAAATATGTCGCATATTATCATCATACAAGTACAAGTAAATAAAATAAAATTAAACCACAACATCTAACATTTCAATAATAGTACTTGATAAAATAAATTGTAAAGGCTACAAAGTACTTTCAATCAAACATCAAAATCCAGAAACATCTGTTGGATAGGAACAACCCTTCCTATCTAGGTTTAAATAAAAGTAAATAACTAAAATGATAGTCTGTCGATCATCATCACTGCCAATTGAAGTCACATCAGAAACATCATCGTCATCCTCATCCTGCTCTTCCTCCTCCTCGAGCTCATCCTCCTGTGCAACCTCCTCGGCGTTGGCAGCCTCGACCTGTCCCTCTAGATCATCGATCCTAGCTCCCACTGCCTCGAGGTTAAGGTGTTGCACGTTCACTTGTGCCTGCAGCTCATGGAATGGTGTCATAAGATTGTCGTGTACTGTGTTTGCTCTAGCTTGATTCTTAATCAGCTTCTCTACCCGCTGATCAGTCTGGTAGTCATGCTTTAACAGTCCGGTGATCTCACCTGCAGCCTCACGCATGTTGCCTATCTCTCTATCCATCTTAGCTATGAAGGCAGCTAAAACCTGCTCGAGTGGATACCTCAGCGGTGGCAAGACTCGCGAAGACGAAGAGGAAGAAGAAGGAATGTCAGCAGTGAGTGGGGGTGGGACCTGCTCCTCGCGGATCCAGCTCCTTATCAGGTCGGAATACCACTCCCAGTTCCGTGTGCTGTCCACGTCACGAACGTGAAACGGCTCACCATGTACTATAGCATCATCGATGGGTGTTGGTCTCCGCCTCTTAGGCTCTGGTGAAGGTACTGTGGGAACCTCGGTTTCCTGATCAACTAGGGATGTAGGTGACCTTGGTGAAGAAGACATTTCCTGTAGTGTGATGAGTAAGTGACATGTATGAGTGTAAGTGTTGTGTAACTAAAGCATGTGTGTGGTTATAGTCTAGTATGCAAATCCTAGTTCACTAGAACCAATGGCTTTGATACCAATCTTTCACACCCTCAAAATCCACGTGCGAGGATTTACCGCGAGGCGCGTGACATACCAGGATCTCAGTCATTATTTACACGGAACGACTCTATATGAATTTGAATAAAATACCATTGTTGCTCATAGTCACGAGACAACAATCTTTAAGTTTGAAAAAGTTGCGGAAGCGTAAATATAATCTAATGCAAGTAAAAGTCAAATGCGAAAAACAAGGCGCCATAACCATGCAGTTTAAATAAGTAAAATAAATTTAGTGTTTGAAATATGATGGGACTCCATGCATGTCCTATGCTCGTGCTTAATACCTTAGCGACCTGAGAAAAACATGCTAAAAGTCTCAACACAATGGTTGGTGAGTTCATAGAAATGTAAGTAAATAAAAAGTTCGATGTTTGCTAGATAATGTAATTAATGTATACCGATAGATAGCTAGTCTATGTCATGCTACTACAAGTGTTCGAAACCGAAGCTGACTGTTTGTGTTTGTTTGCCTTCCGCCATGTCTACCGAACAATGGCAAATGTCTAGGTTAATATTACACCCGTTCGACCTCCAGTCAAGTTAGCACGACTAACTCATGTGGGGCTTGTCAAAACCCAGTAGTACTACTCAAAATTACCTCACTATGTTCCAATACTAACGGTTCGAGAATGTAAGGACTTATTGGTATGTTTGCACTTTAGTAAGCAAGCGATAGTACAATAATACAAAACCCAAAATGTTTGCGTGCATGCTTTCTCCCCCAAAAAGGAAAGTAAGTAAAGATAGGGGCCATGAAACTCACCTGAGTGTGAATGTAAGTGAAAGCTAAGTAAAACAGTTGAACCTCTAACTGCCACCTATAAATCATAGTCTATAAGTGCGTGTTCGTGCAAGTTGATATGAACCCCTAGTATCCAAACAATACTATTTCTTAAGTGTTTAGAAAAGATTTACAAGTTTGACTCAAGTTTGACCTAACGACCCGTTGGTGACACGTTGTATTAAATTTTGTTTGTTCAGTATAACACTTCTACATTATACACAAATGATCATGTTGTAGCACTTAGCAACAAGTCCTATTTGTTCTAGCAAGATAGCAAGTTTTCATAAATAGTAGGTTTCCATAAATAGCAGGTTTCCATATATAGCAGGTTTCCATAAATAGAAAGCATGTTCAAGATTCATATTATCATTATTAATATGTTTGTATGATTACTCTAACATGTTCAAGATCGTCACATCACATACCAATTGTATAGAACTTAACATGTGATTCACAATTCAAGACAAAGTTTCTATCTTTAGTAACCTATGAGAGATATGCTTGATTTCAAGCATCCAACACATTGCAACATGTTATTATGTCCTAACTAGCATAAAGCTATCATCAACCCATATCATACATGTCTAAATAGCAAGCTATGAACACTTTAGACAATTAAAGTTTCCTCTTTTAGTAAGTTTGCAAAACCGAGCTAGGTATTAGAAATGTAGTTTCACAAATCACTTATACATGAATCAAGTAGAATATAAACATCATCATATCATCTAAATCATGTCTAGTATGCAAGATAGAATTCCTAAAAGTTTTCATTATAAGTAAGTTATGATTTCTAGCCTGTTTAACGAGATTCAAAGCATCAAATCAAATACGTACAACCTATCTAACATGATTATAACCATAGTAAGAATTAAACACATCTAAAATGCAATCCTACACCACTACATAATCAAAACGTTTCATCTTTTAACAAGTTACTAATCATATGAAGCTAGGGTTTTCCAAATAACCATAAAAACATCAAATAAATGCAAAACACTGATAAAGTCACCATCTTTATTGTAAAAATTCATGTTTGGATGAACTAGGATTTCAATCTAAAATTTATGAATCAAAAACTAACGAAATCGGATGAAACGACTTACGTAGGATTGTTAGAAACGCTTAGAGGAGTCCAAATACGTGTTTAATTGCAAGATTGAAGCTCGAACGGATGGTGTATGGTGGTGGTTTGATCACTGCGCTAAGAGGGAGAGGGGAAGGGGTTTGGTCGACGATTTTGAGAGAGAGAATGAGGATTAGGGTTTTAAAATTTATAAAATCCTTATATCTTAATTTGCATGGGTTTTAAATTTGGTATGGATAATCTATAGGTTATTTAAAAAAACATTTAATTAATTCATTAGATAAAGATGGTTTTTAAATAATTATTTTTATAAAAGCTCCATATCTATAAAAATAACTAGTAAAATTAATATCCGATAATTCTACGTGATTACACGAATGTTCACATAATTCACAGAAAAAAATCACTAAACACATAAATTCACATAATTTATATTAAAATAATTGTTCGCAATTATTTTTATTAGTTCACCAACGTTCTAGGTTCGACTCGTGTGTGATTCGGAAATTCTACGAATTACCGCTACGTGACTATTTGTGCGAAACTAACACATCTAATTAATCTTAATTAAATGTAATGCATGTATGAATGTTTGAGATAACTGAGTTTGAATAAATAAATGTTTGAGATAACGATGTTGGTGTTAACGGAGTTAATCTGAAAATGTCGGATGTCACAATTAGAATATAATTAAGTCCCAAATTAAAGAGTGAACCAAACAGGTGAAGCGTTAGTTTTCGGTTATCAAGATCGGGCATTGGGGCCGTTCAAACCAGCTCTAACCTTTCTAGGATTTTACATAAAACTGTTACATAAAATAAATCCGTTAGAAGGGGTTCTAGAGACAACCCTGTGACGGTTAAGTCGGTATTCGTAAACTTGTAAATGAACTGAACAAGTACAAATTGAATATCAGGGCCGGCTCAACATATTTTATGGCCTAAAGCGAACGTTGAAATTGAGGACTTCTGTGAAAGTTTTATAAATATATAAAAAAAAAATTTAAAATGTAATTTAATGAAGCGTCAAAACGTATAATGTTGACATAAAAGTTGTGAAATTATCATTTCTCTCTAAAAACACAAAAGTTGAGAATACAAATTAAAGTAGTTTTTTAATTTTTGGACCCTTCAAATTTGGGGGCCTAAATCGGTTGCTTTAGTTGCTTGTACTGTAAAGCCACCCCTGCTGAACAGATTCGTTTCGTTCGTTTAACATTAACCAAACAAACGATCGAATATGAACAAATAATAAAATTTTAAAGAAACGAAAATAAAGGAAATTAAATAAAAAATATATATCTTTATAAAATAAATAAGCTGGTTAATTAATTATTAAAATTTCAACATTGAGCGTATGATTACAAAATAAACTTTAAACTCTTACTAACTCTCTAATATATAATAAATAGTATAAAAAATATAATAATTGTAAAATGATAAAATTAAATAGCTTAATAAAAAAGAAAATAAATAAATTATAAAAATATAAAAAAATCTAATTTTATAAAACAAATAAGTTGTTTAATTAATTAATAAAATTTTAAAGAAAATTTTAAAATAAAAGTGAGAAAAGTATATTACTTATTCAAATAAACGAAAATAAATAAATTAAATAAAAATATATATCTTTATAAAATAAATAAGTTGGTTAATTAATTAATAAACTTTTAAATAAAATCTATAAAATAAAAGTGATAAAAAAATAAATGAAGAATAAAAGAAAAAGAAAGAAAAGAAAAAAGTAAAGTAATCTTTACATTACAAGAATTGCCCTTTAGGGCTAAAAGACAATAATGCCCTTAACTTAACAGAAATATTTAACTCCAGTTAATCAAAAGGACAAGAAATAAGAGAACTTTTCAAATAAAGGCTAGTGAGTGAAAGTAAAAGTTTTAAAGGACCCATTCCATAATTTTGGAAAACATAAAGGACAAAACTTGTAATTTAGTCTTTTTTAAAAGAACTATACCATAAAACCGAGAATTTTTTTTATCTTTAATATATGCATAATATTGCTATAGGGTGAGGTTCAAATGATAACCAATATTTATATGATAACCACGATAACCACTCTCAAACATAGTGTTATGCATATGTAACAATTATCATTCTGTTAGTGTTACATATATGTAAACACTATGTGTCACGTATATATAACATTATTTGGTACGTATATGTAGTATATGTAAGACTAATCATTTCCATATTTATGTTCAAGATACATGTTCAAGATACTTAAATACTCTTTTAACAATTAAAAGAAAAAATAATTTATAAATTATATGATTGTTTGTTAGTGGTTATCACGGTTATCACATAAAATAATTTACAATTTCCAGTCAGGACTGGTGGGTCACATGCCTTGAAGGACTTATAGTCGCAACCATGGTTAAGCGGTGCGTTGATTGCCTCAGTGTTCGGGGTATCAACCGTCGTGTTAGACCCACCGGTCTCATTAACCTTCTTTAATGCTTCTGCCAACAGTCCTGGCAAAGAAACTTTCATCAAGTCTGTGAACTCTCGAGCTATGGCTGCTCTCACTTCTGGTTCAAAAGTGAAAGGTTGTTCTTCAACCTGTGTCTGCTCGGTTCCATGCACACCAACCGCCGGTTCAGTGTGAACACTTCCTTCTTCACTATACTCTTGGCGCGCAGGGTCCTGCCGCGACCGCCGTTACGACCACCGGTATGGCCCCCACCACGCCTTCCGTTTCCTCTTCTTGCCATTTTGTTCTATAAGACAAGAATCCAATGTCATCACGCTAGTTAACAAATAAAATTCAATAAGTACTGTAAGATGTTAATATACACTGGCCATCTGCAATTAACCATTACATTACCTTTCGATTTTTATTTGACCACCTTTGTGATTCCATCAGAACACAAGTCCTTACCTAACCCTTTCTAAGGCATACTATATATGTAAATATATATACTACCTTCATACTTGATGCTGTGGCTCGAGTTACCCATACTGGTATCCGCTTTCGGTCCCATTCATAGTTTAAGTTCAGACACTGGGAGTGTCCGAATCTCTCAAACTATTGCTCTGATACCAACTTGTAAGGCCCCAAACCCGAGAGGCCTCACTTGTTGGATTTACTCATTCACAAACAGTTCTTAAACTTGATTATCAAATAACGCAGCGGAAAATACCTCAATAAAACATAACCATTACATTGTTTAACAACGGAAGCGTAACATAGTCTATTACATAAACATATCATAATCTAATCATAATGGGATGCCAATCTTCATGATCAACCGGGTAACTCTTCTCGCTTGCCAAGCATCACCGTCCATCATCCATACCTGCCTTAACCTGAATGTGCATACTAAAAAGTCAGCTACGCTGGTGAGTTCTAGTTTTCGTTCGATTTAAGAAATGGTTCATCATTCAAAACATTCGTTAGGGTTTAACATCACGTATAAGAAAATCAGGGCCTTTCATTCATCATTAAAACATTAAAACCTTTTATCATCATCATAAACGCCTTTGAACGGATCGTTCGTTTAAAACTTTTAACATTCATTTAAGTCATACATTACTATCTACAATCTGTATCTTTCTTTAAGCGTCTCTGTGTCCCCGAAGGAACCTTTGATGTTGTGGGCAACCGCTACGTATCGCCGTCATTGCCACAACCATTCAATACGTGGGATCAACCGTTACGAATCGCCGTCATTGCCCAACACGCATCTTTCCTTTGGGAATCAACCGTTACGTATCGCCGTCATTGATTTCCCCTTACCTCATTCTCTTTGGATGATCGTCATCACCCGAGTAACCGTCGTTACTCCCTTACCAGTTGTACAACATCAAACCATTGACGTGCCACAAAGACACTGCCCCTGTTGTTCTTATGGCAACTATGGCTCGCTGTCCATAATCTACCACAAGGCTGGGAATCTCATTCCCAGACTTCATTCGTCAATTCCATTCGTTCGTCAATTCCAATCATTCGATAGATTAGATTTGTAATGACTTCTTTAAAACCTTTGCCCTTTTTCTTTTCTTTTCATAAAACCTTTCATTCATTTTCGAAACCCTTTTTACTTTATTCAAACCATTTCTTTATAAACATTTCGTTCGTAAACATTCCATTCATAAGACTTTCTTTCCGTAAACCATTCATTCCAAAACATCAATTTCGTAAGCATCATTTTATAAACATAGCTTCATAAACATCGTTTCGTAAAAACATTGTATGCACACCAGCCCGAAAACATTATATAAAACATTTAAAAGAGGGCTTCTAGAACTCACCTGATAAGCTAATCCGGGTTGCCCTAAACAAAGGTCCCACTACGTTACTTCCGATCTGAATTGATTAGTTAAATACACATCAGATCAAATCCCGATTTTTACGGTTTAACCTTCTAAACATACTAACTTTACTTAAACAACCTGATGCCTGCGCACTTAACAAGTGCGCAGACCTTGCTTTCTGCGTACTTGATAAGTACGCATGATCCTCTTCCTGCGTACTTGATAAGTACGCAGTGCCCTCTTCCTGCGTACTTGATAAGTACGCAGGACCTGCTCCGTGCGTACTTGATAAGTACGCACGATCTGTTTCTTCGCAAAACCCTAACTTTTCGCATTCAGGTCTGATCACGTCAAGATCCCGAACCTGTTTACATTCAAAACGTTCGTTTTCCATTAAGGAACTCAAATATATGTTTATCTTTCAATTTTATCCGTGAAAACGTTACTTTTTCACCCAAAACCCGAAAATCCCAAAAATGAACAAAAACTCAGATTTAGGCCCGATCGTTACCTGAATCGAGTTTCTGATCTGGAGATTCTTCTCACGAGCTCTGGAGCAACACACTTCTCAAATCTCGGGTCGATCCGACAACTTTCTCTCTCTACGGTTTCTCTCTCTAGAAGTTGCAAATGAGAGAAATGGGTGGTGACCTTGCCTATTTATAGGGGAGGCTCCCCTTCCATCCCGCCGGCCCATCCGACCCGACCCGACATGCCTCGTTTGTTTATTCCGTTATTATAACTGTCGTTTTATTTTTGGGATGTTACATATGTGGCTATTGAATACACGCATTGTTGTTATTCGTCAAGGTCTAAAAATGATATGTTGATTTATATTTGTTAACATACACAAATACCCTCCCATAAAACATACACTTGTACACGTGTCGTCTTCTTATAGCTTCCTACGTTTCTAATGCTAAAATCATTTTGTACCGGAACCAAACCCTATATATTTAATATTGTTGTTAAAAAGTTATATAATTTATAATTGAATATAATTTTATTACATATAACAAGAATCATGTTTTAGTCGATTAAAAAAAAGGAAGAAGAGTCAAATAAAACTTTTTGTGTGTTGCGGCTGTCAATAAATTAGATTTGGGTCCAAACCGTGTGGTGTGGTCTGGTCATAGTCAACCTTCATTTCATAGTACCTTACTACGTTTTCTTGCCATACATTTTTTTAGGGACCAACTTCCTATCATGCGTTCAAACCGCAAAAAATATATAAAACATTATCGAAATTTTAAATAAAACTAGAATAAGTATAAAACATTATCTGAATTTTTAATACTTTATTTTTATGATTAAGTATTAACATAATAGTTTAACAACCGTGATTTTTATACTTATAATGAAATTTAAATAAACTTATTAATTTATCAATTTTAAAATATTTAAAAAAAAACGTACATAAGCAATAGATTGAATTAAATATAAATTTAAGGAGATTATAAATATAGTTTAATGAAAATAATAGGAGATAAAAGAAAAGAAAAATAATTGCATTATTGTAATTACTGAATTTGGGTTAGAATTATTAAATGGTTTTTCACTCTAGCGAAATAAGTAAATATGCATTAAATATAAATGGGAATGATTTAAAAGAAAAAGATTTTTAAACAATGTTTTCAGGACTGGATCGGACGTTGAACCGGTATCCTTACCGGTCCACTAGTCCGACCAGTCGAACTGAATTTAAAAACCAGACGATGTCATAAATATTATAAAAATAAATAAATACAAACAATCATTAATTCTTAAAAAACCACCAACAAATCAATTTCAATAATCTTAAACTAACAATTAACTACGAAATACGAATACAAGATGCTTAAAGAGATAGGGTGGGGTTATGCTAAAAAGCCTAGAGAGTTTAAGAAGGGTAAGAAGAGTTTTCAGCCTTTAGATGATTTGTTTGATGGAGAGGATCAACTATAATAAATTCTCATAATAAGTATTATTACTCAAAAGTTGACACATGTCAGTTTTTCATGGTTTCTTAGCCTTCTTAGGATATAGAGTCTTTTTAGCATAACTGTGGGGTTATGCTAAAAAGCCTAGAGAGTTTAAGAAGGTTAAGAAGAGTTTTCTTAGGATATAATATATATATATATATATATATATTATATTATATATATATATATTATATGTATATATATAGAGTTGAGTTATACTTAAAATGACTTTTTTTCTAAAAAGCCTAAAAAGGGCATGATATTTTAAATTTTAGGCATAGTGTTTTTCAACTTTTAAATATGTTCACATAAATAAAACAAAAACACGATACCTAAAATGAAAGAACACTATGTCTAAAATCTCTTTTTTAGGCTTTTTAGGAAAAAAACCCTTTTTAGTATAACCTCATATATATATATAAGGAATGGATCATTTAATAACTCCTAAATATTTTGAGAACTCGCGAGAACTCGTAAAAAATCCAATCAAAACAATTTTTTTTTCTTTTTCTATTTTTATTGTTAGAATACAACATAAAAAATGAATTTATATATGTAAATTTACATGTATTCATATATTAAAAAGAAATATACACTTGTGTAAGTTTACCACTTACACATGTGTAAGTGTTTATCATTTACACATGTATATAAGTTTTTAACTTTTCAAGATTCAAAAGTCATCAAATTGGATCGTTTTCGATGCCATTTAATTTTTTTTAAGGATAACTTGGAAAGAAGGATGAATTAATTGAAGATATAAATCACTTTTTATTTTATATTTTAATAATAAAGATAGTGAAAACAAAAAAAAATGGTTTTAATTGATTTTTTGACGAGTTCTCAAGTATTTATGAGTTCTAATTTGAACCTAACCATATATATATATATATATATATATATATATATATATATATATATATATATATATATATATATATATATATATATATATATAGGGTTAGGTTATGGTAAAAAAAGTTTTAAAAACAAGAAGGGTAAGAAGGATTTTGAGCTTGACATATGTCCTTTTATTGTTTTTAAAGGGATGGCATAATATTGATTGTGTAATATACCAGGTCATTGTGTAATATAAGATCTGATATTACACAATGACCAGACCTGATATTACACAATGAGCAAATTACACAATGACCAGACCTTACATTACACAATGACCTGACATATTTGAGCGAATTACACAATAATGAGCAAATTACACAATGAGCAGGAAAACGTAAAACACAATGATGAATACATATAACACAATGATGAAAAATATTTACAAAATGAACATATTACACAATGAGCAAATTACACAATGACCGTACCTTACATTACACAATGACCTGATATATTTGAGCGAATTACACAATAATGAGCAAATTACACAATTAGCTGGAAAACGTAAAACACAATGATAAATACATATAACACAATGATGAAAAATATTTGACAAAATGATGAATACATATAACTTAGTGATGAAAAATATTTGACACAATGACCAGATATGACATTACACAATGACCAGACCTAACATTACACAATGACCAGACCTGATATTACATAATAACCTGATATTACACAATGACCTGGAAAATTACACAATTAGCTGGAAAACGTAAAACACAATGATGAATGCACACAATAATGAAAAATATTTGATAAAATGAGCAAATTACACAATGAGTTGGAAAACGTAAAACACAATGATGAATACATATAACACAATGATAAAAAATATTTAAAAAAATGAGCATATTACACAATGAGCAAATCACATAATAACCAGACCTGGCATTACAGAATGACATGACATATTTGTGCGAATTACACAATAATGAGAAAATTATACAATGAGCTGAAAAACGTAAAACACAATGATTAATACATATAACACAATGATGAAAAATATTTGACAAAATGAGCATTACACAATGAGCAAATTACACAATTACCCGACCTTACATTACACAATGACCTGACATATTTGAGCGAATTACACAATAATAAGCAAATTACACAATGAGCTGGAAAACGTAAAACACAATGATGAATACATACAACACAATGATGAAAAATATTTGATAAAATGATGAATACATATAACACAATGATGAAAAACATTTGACACAATGACCAGATCTGATATTACACAATGGCCTGATATTACACAATGATCAGATCTTCCCTGGTTTGGGTCTTCACGTACACCGCATCCAATGGGGGCTCCACTCCTAACGCCTCATGCTAGAACAATATGTTAGTTAATTACTATTAGTAATTAAATAAACATATTATCTGATGCTCCGAAAATGATGCCGACCCCAGTGTGTCGGGAGGACGTCTCCCCGTGCTTCTTGTTCAGGTTAGTGTTGGCAGTCCTCCCCTTTTTTCCCCTCTCTTTGGTGTTTCACACATTTCACAAAAAATATATATTAGTATAACAATATAATATAAATGTATTAATTAGATGTAAACTAATACGTACCCGGTCAATCATGTTATTCCAATCTACCTCCCTAATACATCACAGATGGTGTGAACGTATGATCTCAAAATCATATTCTGAGGGATCAAATACACGTCTGGTTGCCTCATGTGCGCTATTCACCACTGCATCATGGGCCCCCAGCACGCCGCGATAGCGATCTTTGTGAATACGATCCCATCAGGCGTGGATCCCCACATCTAGCTGAGGAGGCCACTGGTAATGTTCCTGTTCACATGTATATTTAATTAGTCGACATTATTTATATAAAATTCAAACTAATAACTAAAGGTACTTATCACAAACCGCTTAAACAAGAGCTCACCATGGTCATTTGAGACCTCATACTAGTAACACCAAGGGCCATGAAACAAATACTTAAATATAGTGATACATCTTCGGTTCGCCCCAAAGATAGAAAAGCTACAAAAAAACTAAGACAAATATGAGTACAAATAAAAAAATAATTAAAATTACAAAGTAAGTTTTAGTTTTTTCATACCATCATCGCAAAGGGAAAGCTCCTCACGGCGGACGGGATTGCGGGGAGGCTCCGTGGAATATTATATCCAGGCCCACATGATCGGTCTGCCTGCGACCCAAGATCTGCACCATCGTCGCCTTGATTAGTGGCATCATTATCGCCCTGATTAGCGGCATCATCGCCCTGATTAGAGGCATCATCGCCCACGTCATTGTTGAAGGCATCGACAATGATATAGATATCATCTAGGTTTAGCTCATCCCAATATTGAGCGACATCATCGCCGCTCATCATACCCGCCGCTTGACTCTAAAGTAGTGAACGCGGCCGTTAACATATATGGAACGATCCGAACTTGGGCTACTAGTTGAACTACCACCTCCCCGCCTTAGTATTTGCCATCTACCTTTTAAATATAAACTTATAAAAAACAATAACTAAAAAGTAGTTCACTTATATTATTACAAACCATAACATAAAAAACAATAAGCTTATAAAAGAACTTATAAAAATCATAACTGTGTTTTTACAAATGTAACCACGTCAGATACCAAATACATGTACACACCAGTTCCATGCATACACACCAAATACAAATTATACATACACACCAAATACATACCAAAACCAAGTTACATACACACAACACCATATACAAAATCAATCAAACCAAAACCATTATGAAATACATACATAATCAAACCAAGTTATATACCAAATACATACATACCAAATCCATACATACACACCAAATACAATTTATACCTACACATGCGTACGTACACACCAAATACATACCCACCAAATACATACATAACAAAAGCAAGTTACATACACGCAATGCCATATATATAATCAAGCAAACCATAACCATTGTGATAAATACACATATTCAATCTAGGCAACATACCAAATACGTACATACCAAATCCATAGGTTAACACAATGTAATCTCAAATCAAGAAAAATATTAGGGGTCTTTTTGGTATGAGGTAATGGAATGAACAATGGAATGGATGCGTGAATGGAATGGACGAAGGAAAGAAATGGACCATTACCATTCCATTGTCCTGTTTGGTAACCCTATAAGAATGAAATGAATCATTATTTCATGTTGTTTGGTAGACTTGAAAATATTTTATGAGAAATAAAATATTTTTAACTAATAAACTTATATTATGGGTCAGGTGACTCGGGTCATGGGACGGACTATGGTCCGGGTCATAGGACGGGTCATGGAACGTGTCATGGTTCAGGTCATGGGTCGAGGTGTAGGTCCCGAGGCCTCGGTCGAGCCGCGGAAATACACGGATCTGTTCAGTGATTTGTGTGGGAACAAAGAAGAACGAGACAGAGAGAACACGAACATAAAGAAGAGAATCAACACAAAAACGATACATAATCCATAACAACGAAGTCATCTCACATTACATACCGAAGAAGTACACATCTCTTCTACGCTCACAGTCCAGGGGCGGGAGAGCTCATCCCGCCCGGACACTTCTCGACCTAGTTTCCAGAAGTTCCACCTACAAATGAGGCCATCATCTCAATTTATAGGGGAAGGAATAACACATGCGTACTTGGGTAAGTACGCAGGGCATTGGTCATGCGTACTTATCAAGTACGTAGGGCAAAAGCCTTGCGTACTTACTAAGTATGCAGCACCAATCTGGTGTACAAGCTAAGTACGCAGGAATACCCTCCTGCGTACTAGATAAGTACATGGATACATAGAATTTAATCTATAGTTACTAAAACATGCTTCTACAGACTCCCTCTTAACTATAGCATCAAATTCTATCTATCACTAACACTGATAATCATCAGTTTACAAAGAATGTCCTAACAGACTCCCTCTAAACTAATGACATCACGTGTCTTCTGGCGAGACTTGATCTTCTAGCATTCACTTGAGATCTTCAAATCTTCAAACTTTAGTCTTCAGTTGCCGAGTGATCTAACAAACTCGACTCCCTCTTAACTGTAGCTTTCATTGTAGACCAAACCAAGTGCTTCAATAAGAACCAACTAACCCAACGCAACTCATTGTAGTTCATCCTCTCAGCAGTAGCTTTCTCCAACTTGACTTAGGAATCTGATTCTGGCCGCGTCTTCCTTGCAAGGTAACATCACTAGACTAAGACATCTCCAAATCAACTGGCATATGATAGAGAGTTTGAATTTCCAATAACCTTCATCAAACTAATCAGCTCCCATAGGAATTCCAGTAAGATAAACTTCAGTATTCAAACCAGATGTGTTCAACTCTATCCTGTATCTTCACGAGTCAACCAAATTCCCGAATATGTTCATTTACAATTTTCCCTTTCAATTTAAGCTCCATCTGACTAGACCAGAAACAAGGGAACGTTTCCTATCCCGTCGACAAACGATAAAGGTTCCATCTTCAACTAATAATCTAGCGGAGATCCAGCTTCATCTTGAAAACACTCGATAGAATCTAACACAAAATCATGCTCAGCAGTGATCATCCTGTATCCAAAGTCCAACATTGTTCAATTAGATCTTCATTCCTGGTTAACACCTCCTAATCTGTATACATTCACCATAGTGTGAAGTTCCATAACTAGGTTGTCTATCTAACATTCCGCCCAGATCCTAAATAAGAAATCCAATCATAACTAAATCACATCAAATCTTGAACACAAGCTTGACCAACGAGTACGAAAAATATAGTTTACACGAGAAATCATAGTTGAGATCCATGTTACGTCAAAGTGGTATTTATATAGGAAGTACCAACGGCTTTTCCACCACCTCTTTAATGTCTCATGAATACTAGATTTTTATCCCCCTCATTTCTCTGTAAATTATGACCAGTTTTATCACCGCTTCACGCAAGTCCTTCAAAACCACAACTAATCAAATCTAGGATTTATTCCTTTTTTTATTTTTTATTTTTATTTTTATTTTTATTCATTTGCAAAGATCCAAAACAGCAAATCCTTGGGTTCAAGTTGTTCCAGTATTCATCCACTATTAAAGAAGTATCATAGATACTCGTAGCCCACATATTCAGGTTTGAATACCTAAACAATATATTTTTTTTTGCAAAGACCCAAAGCAGCAACATCTTCACAAATAAAACGATACCTTTAGCTGATGACGACCCAGTTGCTCAACTTGATTCAGCATTCATTCCCTATTAAACGAGTATCCCGGATACTCGTAGCACACATTTTCAAGTTTGAACACTTAAACAATGTATGACAATTGGTATCATCCAAGAAAAATCTCGTCCTTGTTTCACCAAGCCACAACAAATTTCAGTCCCGAAAAACCAAAATCATTATCTTCTCAAAATTGGCTCGAAACAAGCTTACAAACGATCCCTAAAAATTTGACAAAGAAAAGTTTTCCCGCCAAATATTTTTTTTAATCCCAGATGATAGTTCATGCGTACTTAGCAAATACGCAGATATAGGGTGTTCCTGCGTACTTGGTAAGTTCACAAAGCAAAGTCTACATGCGTACTTGATAAGTTCGCAAAGCCAAATGCCCATGCGTACATGCTAAATTCACAGAGCCAACTACTCATGCGTACTTAGCAAGTACACAGCACAACTACTCTTGCGTACTTAGTAAGTACGCAGGGCAAAACCCATGCGTACTTAGTATGTACGCATAAAAGCTGAATTTACGTACTTATCAAAAAGTAAGAGCGTTCTTGACGGATCTTGAGGAGAATGCTCGAAAAGTGTTGGATCTGAGAAAGTAATGCTTCCAAAAGCTTAGAAATCATCATCTAACAAACCCTCAGCCTTCCAAACACCAAATGAAGTGATAACGAACTCGAATTTAAGGATTTTTGGTCTGAAAAAGTACGAACTCGTAGGAACTCAGATCTACGAAAAAACCTAAAAACTCGAATCTGGAACACAAATCAACGAACACCGAGGCTCTGATACCAGTTGTAGGTCCCGGGGCCTCGGTCGAGCAGCGGAAATACACGGATCTGTTCAATGATTTGTGTGGGAACAAAGAAGAACGAGACAGAGAGAACCCGAACATAAAGAAGAGAATCAACACAAAAACGATACGTAATCCATAACAACGAAGTCATCTCACATTACATATCTAAGAAGTACACATCTCTCATCTATGCTCACGGTCCAGGGGCGGGAGGGCTCATCCTGCCCGGACACCTCTTGAACTAGTTCCCAGAAGTTCCACCTACAAATGAGGCCATCATCTCAATTTATAAGGGAAGGAACAATACATGCGTACTTGGGTAAGTACGCAGGGCATTGGTCATGCGTACTTATCAAGTACGCAAGGCAAAAGCCTTGCGTACTTACTAAGTACGCAGCACCAGTCTGGTGTACAAGCTAAGTACGTAGGAACACCCTCCTGCGTACTAGCTAAGTACACGGATACATAGAATTTAATCTATAGTTACTAAAACATGCTTCTACACGGGGAATAGGTCGGGGAAAGTGACGGGTCATGGGTCGGGGCATGGGTCGGGTCATGGGTCGGGGCATGGGTCAGGTCATGGGTCGGGGCATGGGTCGAGACATGGTTCGGGTCAAGTGACGGGTCATGGTTCGTGTATGAGTCAGGTCCTGGTTTGGGCTATGGGTCGGGCCATGGTTCGGGCCATGGGTCGAGTCATGGGTCGGGTCGTGAGTCGGGTCTTGTATCGGGCCATGGTTCGGGTCATTGATTAAACAAAATCATTCCATTCCTTGAAGGAATGAAAAGAAACCATCCCCCAAGGAATGAAATTCATTAGAAAGGAAAGAATTTTATTCCTTATGTAATGGTCCATTGCATTCCTATGTAATTACCAAACATGTTTTGTTTCATTCCAACGTAATGACCCATTCTATTCCACCATACATTCATGCACACCAAACACTACCTAGGAACCTAAAGCTATATACAATGTCCATTAAGTTAACACAAAATACCAAAACACAAAATTAGGTATTTAGGTTAACATTAACAAACAAAATTAGGTACCATAGGGGTGTTTTTGCTCACCAAAATTGAAGTGGGAACCAAGAGCCGAGAGTGACGATGGTGGTGGTGGTTGTTGGTGAGAGTCGCGAGCCGATAGTGGAGAGCCGTCAGAGACGGTGGTGGGAGCCGAGAACCGAGAGCCGACAAAGACGCTGGTCGACGGTGGGGTGCGAGTGACAACAATGAGGTAAAGGGTTTCAATGAAGTTGATAAGGGGAATGAAAGAAAAGGGTTTTATTACAATTGGTTCATTTTCGACGGACTTCCATCGCAAATATGGTCCACTAAATATTGTCTAATATTCGTCCACTAAGGCCTAAGATGGTCCACAAAGGTCTAATATGGTCCACTAAGGCCTAATATGGTCCACTAAGGCCTAATATGATCCACTAATGCCCAAGATGGTTCACTAAGGCCCAAGATGGTCCACTAACGCACAATAAGAGGTCATACATGCCTTAATAGACCATATTGAACCGTGATAGCTCTTAATGGCCCATTATCGCCTTTATTATGTCATATTAGGTCTTAAAAGGTTATATCGGGTTGTAGTGAGTCATATTAAATCTAACACATAATAAGAGATTATACATGCTTTAATGGACCATATTAGGCCTTGATAGCTCTTACTGGCCCGTTATGGCATTTATTATGTCATATTAGGTCTTAAAGGGTTATATCAAGTTGTAGTGAGCCATATTAAATCCTAACACATAATAAGAGGTCATACATGCATTAGTGGACCATACTAAACCTTGATAGCTCTTAATGGCCAATTATGACCTTTATTATGTCATATTATCTTAAAGGCATGTAACGGATTGCAGTGAGTCATATTAAATGTTATCATTCAATAATAGCTCATACTTTCCTTAATGAACCATAATGAGCCCTGACAGCTCTTATTGGTCCATTATGGCCTTTATTATGTCATATTAGGTTTTAAAGGGTATATCGGGTTGTAGTCAGTCATATTAAATCTTAACGCACAATAAGAGGTCATTCATGCCTTAATTAACCATATTCGCCTTGATAGATCTTAGTGACTCATTATGGCCTTTAATATGTCATATTAGGTCTTAAAATGTTGTATCAGGTTGTGGTGAGTCATATCAAATCCTAACGGGCAATAACACGCCATACATGCCTTAATGAATCATTTTGGGCCTTGATAGCTCTTAATGACCATTATGAACTTTATTATGTAATATTAAGTTCTAACGGGCAATAACACGCCATACATGCTTTAATGGACCATTTTGGGCCTTGATAGCTCAGACATATTATTTAAAAGAGAACGAATAATAATATATGTGATATAGAAATTATAATATTTAGAGTTCATAACAATTTAGTTTTATAAATGTGTAGTAAGATTTATTTTATCTTTATTTTAAATTATATAATTTTTTAATTGAGTATTATTTCAGGGAGAAAGTTTTAGGAGGGAATATGTTATGGGGAGTTTTGGGAAGGATATTGAAACAGAAAAAAGAAGATAGACAAAAATTAAAATTTTTATTTTTTTATTATGTTTTGGATTCTGTCCTAAAGCGTTTCTGAACAATACGGGAATCTAATCTGAAAAAGGGCGTTGGAGCAAACTACTGGCTTCTAATCACTGACGGATTAGCGACGAATTTTTAACCGTCGGTAATTTTATGACGGATTTCCGAAGCGATATATAATTAAAAATAAAAAATAAAAAACTTGATTTGCGATAGTTTCAGTCGGAATTCCATCAGAAAATCACTGTAAGTGATAGTGCTGTTTTGTTGTACTAAATTATTTTTTTATATTTATTTAAAATCGTTAGTTTGTATTAAAATTTAAAAATAATAAAGATCCTTCATGAATAAAATATGAATACTGATCTACTATTCAAAACAAAGAAGAAGTTAAAACGCCGGTCTGGACTACAGGCTGGTTCGAAGTTCAAAACCGTCTACCGGATTGTCAAACTAACAAGACTGAACCATGAACCGAATCGTTATATGGTTTACACGGCTCGTTCCATGTTCGAAACCATCAACCGGACTGTCAAACCAACAAGATTGAACCGTGAACCGAATTATTATACGGTTTACATGGCGATTCCAATTTCTAACTGATCCAAGTTATGCTTCATATCATTATCCAACAACCAATTTTGTTATATCAAACTACATTTGCAAGGAAATGTATTAATGAATTACTAAATTTAGAAGAAAAGTGATTGCTTTTGTGACTCAAATCAATAACCCATGACGTCGACATGGATCGAATATGAGATTGAGATCAACAAAGAGATGAAAGAAATTATAAAGTAAGTTTAGTGGATTGACAACCAATTCCTCATATCTTCGATTACCATCATCACCACCACCAAAACCATCATCACCACCGCCACTACAACCGGGCACTGAGATGAATAATGGTGGTAACAGTAGATTAATCATTAGCTTACAAGTGGGACTAGTGTCTGTTATTAATGCTTAGCTTTGAATAATGCAAAAAGTTTCAGTGTAGTAAACTTTTCTCAGTCTAGCTATGACTCTGAGATTAGGGCTCAGTGAACCACAGGGTGTAGGCAAAGGTAGAGGTGGTCAAATGGGTAGGTTAAGTAATAGGTTGGGCACGTCATGGCACGTCATGTCACGTCACGCAGTGGCGGACCTACTAAGGGGAATGCGGGGCAGCCGTCCTCCAACTTTTTTGTTTTTAGTGCTATACTCGCCTCTATAAAATTTTGCAATAGCCCCCAATCGCCCCCCATGAAAACTTTTTAGTGTTATATACACGTTATAAGTCGTTTGTTAACTGACCCAAAAAATTTCCGACCCCCATGAAAAATTTTCTGGGTCCACCAAGTTGGGTCGACCTAAAATACTTTTTTATTTATTTAGAAAACAAAATTTACAAATAACAGAAAACTCAGACGAACACACCTAGCAGAGAATCAAAATGTGAAGTTGTATTACTTTCTGGTTCAGTACTCTTTTACATCTGTAGAGTTCTTTTGATGAGTTCACTGGATTCTGTTCAGATCATCCTGGAACAGCAAATTTTTCATTAGCATGCAAGTGACTAAATGAGTATTATGCTCTTGTGTTGTTTGGCTATGCCGTTTTTATAAATTATTAATTTATATTTTGAGAAGTTGTGTATTAAATATTTTAAGTTAAAGGAAAAAAAATACACTAATAGAAAATAGACCTTTAATGACACACAATGCGTGTCATAAAAGGGGTAGATGAAACGCCGAGCGCGTCAAGGAAGGTGTTATCATAAAGGAAGATGACGCGCATTTGTGTGTCATTTGTTTGTGTCACGCATTTATGACATGCCTTTATGACACGCAATGCGTGTCAAGGAAGACATTGTCATAAAGAAAATGACGCACATTTGTGTGTCATGGTTTTAACTGTCTAAAAAAAATAATTTTTTTATAGAATTACTAATTTTCATATTAATAATTAATATCTAATAATACAAAATAAAGTACATAGATAGCAAAACAATCCGTTTTATAACATACTAACAAACATTACAATTTAACAATATTTCATACAATATTTCCTAAACTAATGTTTTGATAAAGCATCAATTGCAATTATTCTGGTTTTACGTCTTCCCATCATATCAGCAATATGTACCATCTTTTGCCAGACATCACTATCTACAAGAGCATCAGTTGTTGCAACCTGAAAACATGAGATGACAGCTTTTGCTGTTCAAGAGGCGTCCAATTTGGTAGCTTGATGAGATTCCATCACCTGTAAGGTTTCAAAAAAAAAAAAACAAGAGCACCACAAGGAACAACTAAACCAAGTAACAAATTTGTTGGAGCCACCCTAGGATTTGAGCATTAAGATTTTACCATGATTCAAGAAACTTAACAATAGAATTGTTCCTAGTTATGTCCAACGTTAAAATCCACATCCGACCACTAAACCAAACAAAATACCTATCTGGCATCAGTTAGAGCATATGGAGACAAGTACCTGCAGTTTATACCGAGAGAATGCTTCAAGTTCAAGAACGAAAGCCACTCCGTTTCTCTTTCAACAATTCTATTTACAAAACAGGATATATAAAGCTTGTTTTAAGCTAAATGTAGGTGAAGCTACATGTCTATAAGAAACATAAAAAAAATTATGTAAATAATTTGCACCTCGCGTACAAAAAGCAATGCGTATTTGTGTTTTGCGCATCAACTCGGGACCCTATCATCTATCTAGATCGTTGGTGATCCTGTTCCACCCGTTGGCGTTGGGTATTTTCAAGGCTCAAAACTACACATACACTTGCACCAAACAGGTAGCTCGGGTTATTTACTTATTTCTATTAATTTGGGGATGAAATTACTAGGTCAAGTCTAGCCCTAGCAAGTAACAACATCAAATTTCCTTTGATTTCTACTCCTAAAAGGTTCCTAATGAATGTATTATTAGGTCATGATTCATGCCTGTCTGAAATCAATCATACATGAAAACATACAAACAGAATAAAAGTAGAGACTGATACCATCTGCAACAGCCATCTCGATATCTTCCTATACTTATTTGATGAAATGGGCCGAATAGTTCAAAAGCTGCTGAAATGTAGTTTTAATGCATCAATCTCCTACTAGAGTTTTGTAATTATGTTTGGAGTCTCACAACATATTAGTTTTTCTAACAATCAGCCCAGTATGCAACATGGACATCTATACACATTTTCCAATTGCAGTCTGTACATAAAAATTAAAGTAAATTACCGTTTGCGTCCATGTGTTTTACACGATTTAACACAATGCGTCCCTAACACGAATTTTTAACGCTTTGAGTACCTGTGGTATACAATCTGTAACACTCTGAGCCCCTGGGCCTAACTTCGTTAAATTCTTTCCGTTAAGTTTTGCTGCTGATCTAGTTAAGGCTATCCGCAGATACCCCTGCGAAACTAGATCAGCAGCAAAACTTAACTATCCGCAGCATTTCGAAACTAAACTTAACGGAAAGAATTTAACGAATTTAGGCCCAGGGGCTCAGAGTGTTACAGATTGTATACCATAGTTACTCAAAACGTTAAAAATTCGTGTTAGAGACGCATTGTGTTAAATTGTGTAAACCACAGATAATTTACTCTAAAAATTAATAAGCCAGAGTGCCAAACCATCTGCAATCACTATCACATATACACTGCTGAATCATGATAAAAAAAAAAAGACAACACAAACTCAAACAAAAATCAATTTATGTTTGACTTTTGACCTAAATCAGCTGCAATTCCAAATTTGTACATTAAATTGCAGGATTGCAAACCCTAGCATGAACTCATATGATTCGCATAGAAGTATAAGAATCAATTCAAACAATAAAACCCTAAAGGTTCGAGAATGCATACCAAATAGATCGAAATTCGTATGAGTATGTGCTCCTGTCTAATCGACGCACAGGAGAGAAGTCTCTGATCGTGTTTGGGTCGACAAGGATTCCACCACTCTAGAACCGCCGTCAGCGTCATTTGGTTGCGCGACTACATGGAAGGTTCTTCACCGGAAGCAGTCGCTGGAGTGATACTATCGGATGATAGCGAATGATATATGTTCATTTGTTGGAAGAAGCAGTACACTATTGCACGATCTAGTACATAGGTCGTGTATCATGCTCTTGTTTATATGTTGTTAAAAGATTCAGTGGCTTAGGCTGTGAGGAGTACCTCGTGAAATCCACCGTGGAGGTGAGGTGACAGATGTGATAGTGTGGAACACTACATCCCCTTGGTGTGGTTAACGAGCGTGGGCTAGAGGTGTGGAGATTTCCACGCTGTGGAATGAACAAAATATGACTGTTGTGCTAGCTGTTCCACAACGGTAATTTTATTTTTTTTTGTTTTTTAATTTAATCAACTATAAAAATAACCATTCTACAAACCATTATTATTATAAAAACCAAACTATAATTTTCTATTCTCATCATCTAAATCATCATTTTTAGCAAAAATATGCACCTGAATCATCCCAATCAACCGAACAATCCCAGCCAACCGAACACCTATCTATTTTGGATGCCTCCGCCGCCTCCCGGTCAATACTTTCAATGCGGCTCCCCACAATTCGGTTTTTGGAACTACCAACTACAACAATCTTTCTCTCCTTTTCCCCCAACAACCTCCACCATCACCCAATCCACAACAAGACTACGTGCCTCTATTCGAAAACGAAACCGAAGTCGTTCCCGAAACCCAAACCGAACCCGAGGTCGTGTTAGGAATCATAGTACCAGTTTTTAACTTTTAAAAACAATAATTATTTAAATCTTTTAAATAAATAAATCAGATATATTTAACGTAAAGCGATTCAGAGTACAATTAAGAGATCATGTCTGGATTCCTGACAATGATCCGATTACACGCATATAAATAATATAATATAAACCAACTATAGGGTGTTCAATGATTATACCTTCGACGATAATCAAATTAGAACATCTCAGATCAACGGGCGTCACGCTAGATGACACGATCACGAAACTTGCAAACAAGCTAACCCGTCACACGGACTCGCGAGGGAGATGGCTGCGCAAGGGGGGCAGCGGCGCAGGGGAGGCGACGGCTGGCGATGGCCAGCGGCGGTGTGCGGTGATGGCGTCCGACCGGCGTCGATCTCGCAAAGGGGGGAGGGCATTGGGTTGGGTAGGATTAGGGTTTTAGGTTTTGATTATAATGATATATTTATAATCATTATAATTACACACCAGTCCCCTGAGGTATTAACAGTTAATACCCTACTAAAAATTAAACATTAACTATTAAACCCTTGTATTTTACTGATTATAAATAATTAGTAAAAATCTAATCTTTAAATGTTTAACACATTAAACATTTATTCTCCGTAAATAATTAATTAACTCAATCACCGATAAATATTTATCCATCGTTTATTAAATCCGTCTTTCGTGATCTATAATATCTAACAATTAAATATTATATATTTGCTCGTTGCCTAATGTGTAACTCTTTGGATCGTAGCTCGTTAGTAACGTTGACTTAATTGACGATCGGACATCATATATCCAATAGGCCGTTCCCGAAACCCAAACCAAATCATCTCACAAAAAGAAAAAAATAGTTGCATCTACCAGACCTTGAAAATGGACACGCGACGAGGAAGAGGTGTTAGCAAAAGCGTGGGTGGATATATCCGAGGATCCAATAGTCGGGAACGCTCAATCGGGTCAATATATGTGGGAACGTATTTTAGAAAGGTTCCACACTAAGTTGGGTCGTGGAGAATACCGCTCACAAGACAATTTTACTTTAAAGTGACGGGGGATACGTACAAAAACAGCTAAGTTTTGCGGTATATATAATAACCTAAACAATAGTCGCAAAAGTGGTGAATACGATGTCGATATCTTGAACGTTTGTTTACAAAAATATCTAGAGGTGGAAAAACAAGCTTTCAAGTTTTTACATTGTTGGAAAGTTTTAAAGAAATGTTCACAATGGCATAAAGTGCCGGAGATGATCCGACCCCAATCAACCGGGTCAAAAATAAAGTCGTCCGATCAGGAAGGGACACCGACTAGCGGATTGGAAGCACGGTGTTTCTTCAATCTCAATGAATTTTCCGAAGAAAATGGTGGATGAACTACAACGTCTAATCGGGAGGGACAAAGCAAAAAAAAGGAAAGGAGAAAGTTACTTCATCCTCGACTACGGACGAAAAATTAGATAATGTGTTGGCGAAGATAGAGAGTTTTACCGGCATATACGACGTTGTTGAAAATCAAAAAAATCAAACTTCGGGAGGAAGCCAACGAACAGGAGGATCTAAATGTGTTGACGTTGAATACCGAACATCTTTCGGGTGAACATCTCGAAGACGTCCTAACTTTACAAGAAAAGATCCGTGCACGACTTAGAAGACAATAATTTATTAGTTTTTATGTTATGTTTTTTAGTTTTTTATGTTATGTTTTTTAGTTTTTTATGTAATGTTTTTTATTATTTTAAATGTAATGTTTTTTACTTTTTAAATGTAATGTTTATTAGTTTTTATGTTATGTTTATTTATTTTTATTTAAGTTGTTATATAAAATTATTTAAATTAGAAAAATAAAATTACTTGACGGTGTGGAGATGTGGAACCATTTCCCTCAAATGTGGAGGGTGTGGAAAAACTGTGAAATCTGATGTGACGCTAACGTGGAGGGGTGTGGAGGTATGAAAAATTATGGGTACTCTCCTTAGCCTTATGTCTGTGATCCATGAGTTACAGTTGACTAAAGTTGTGAACCAATTATCTGGTGTGACAATATTGGAATTACCTATCTTGTAGTTTATCATGTCTTTTATCAGCACACTAAACACTTTGAGATTGATCTGTATTTTATTAGGAACATGGTTTTGGCTCAGTCTCTCGTGGTTCACTATTTTGGTACAACCCACCAGCTTGCAGATATCCTCACCAAGTGACTATTCGCTACTTAATTTGTCTATCTCCGATCCAAGATGAACATCAGTACCGTCGTTTAGCTTGCAAGAAAATGTTAGAGATAGACAAGTTTATTATATTTAGTTGTCATTTGTAGGAAACCGTTCGTATAATATAATAAAAGCAAAACACTAATTCTAATTACAATACATAAAGGAAATAAAGCAGTAAATTACAGTAAATGTTACAACTAAAATAAACAGAAATTACAAAGAAAAGGGGAAGAAACAAATATTTGTGGCTGAGGATTCGTATTCAATACGGGTCCTTTAAAACAAATTTCGAGTCTCCCAAGAGAACTCGTTTGTTTCCTAGGGTACAATAGCCGAAGCAGTATGTACTGCCGGGGAGGACCTAGCACCCGAAAGAATACCTTGAGAGAGAAGCGTAAGAGGAACGAAAGCTTGCTTGGTGTTGCTGGTGTGTGTTCAACCAAGGACCACCTTGGTATTTATAGGGGAAACAAAGTCGAAACAATTTAAAAGAATTAAAACGAAAATAATTTGCACTAAACGTCTTCAATGCATTTTATTATGTTTTGTTTCTCGAACTCGTAACAGATTTCTGTTTCAAGATTCTGTGTAACAGAAGCTGTGGAACTGAACCCGTAACTCAGGAGTCACTGGTTATGCTGATCAGATTTCCTCATCCTGAGTAGAATCGCCTTTATGAGTGAACCGGTCATGCTGACCAAATTTACTCTTCCAGAGTAGACTTGGTCGTGCTGAACAAATTTATTCTTCCAGAGTAGGCTTGACTCTCCTGAGTAGATTTGGCTCTCCTGAGTAGACTTGACTCTCTTGAGTAAACTTGGTCAAGCTGACAAGATTTACTCCTGAGCTGACCCCGCACCAGCCTTCAAAAATACTAAGGCGGCTCGCGGTGACCTTGCACCTGACTTGGTTATACTAAGTTTCAAGTGCGTCATCAAAACGCACATTACGCCCAACGCCACGCGCTCGTGTGCGAGTCCAGGTGCTTCGCACCCTACAGGGTCCCACTAGTGTTTACCTTAAAGGAAACAAATTCCTTAGAAGGCTACCACTAATATACCACTCAAAAATTGGTCCCCCCACCTATGTTAGACAAGTTTCCACACTTTTTATTCCAATTTTCGTAACTTTACACAGCCCAGTATGCAATGTCCTTCCAATTTTCGTAACTTTACACAGCCCTAAACACCTAACTTTCAGCATCGATATCTCATTCATCTTAGCTATGTTTTGGACGTGGTTTTATTCGTTGCGAAGCCCTCACAACATGGAACACAAACCCATAAAGAAATGCGCAAAACTACATCATTTGCATATCTTTATTTCTGTCCAAAGTTGACAAAAAACTATTTTTTTAACTTAGTGAAAAACACATGTTTTCATCCAAAATTTCCAACATCATTATCTTTATCTTATTTATTGTTATCGTCATTATATCTACATCTTAAGGATAGTTATTTATCATCATCAAATTACTTTTCCATGTGTATGGTAGGAGTGCAGTGATGTTGCGAACATGAGCTTTTATAAACAACTAAGGTTATGGTCGAATTTGATGAAACACATTGGAAAACATTTGGAAATCAAATGTTCCGTGGTGCCACATATTTTGTTATTTATATGACACAGTCTTGTCCGTCAGATGATGATCCTTAAGGCTATGACCTCAAGAGCGCCTCTCTAGACCCCTTCTAATTGATGTTGTTTCGTGAAATTCAATAAAATTTAATGAAAATTGAATCTGATCTCCATTTAATGTGTTTTGTTTGTTGAATATGTTGGAGTTGGAATTTTAATTTCATTCTTAATGTATTTGATTGATAAATGAATTTGAAATTTAATTAGAAGTGGAATTAATTCCTTTAAATTCCTCCATGTAAAGGAATTCAACGATCTTTACAAATGTGAAGGAGTTCAACCAAAGTAAACAGAATCTCCGGCTAGTCATCGTCAACGCATCCACCACCAATAGCGGATCCTGGATTTTTCGTTAGTGGGTGCCAAAAAGGGTCATGTTACAACGAATCAGGTCTAAACAAGTCGTGTCGGGTAAAAAATTACATTAAATCGAAACAAAAATTTAAACTCCCAAAACTATGGTACGAGTTTAAGTAACATATAGTCAGCCCTAAAATTAATAAATATATTATCCACACTTATGTTTAAGGTCAAAGGATGTAACCATAAGTCACGAGCATAAATACAAATCGACTAATTCAATCTATTTCTTTATCTCCATGTGAATCGAATGTTTGTAACAATATGGACAAAATTTCAGTAACTCCACTCGATTAGGCGTATTGTGCCGGTTCTTTTGAGTAATATACCTGGAAATGCCCGTTGATTCCATATTAACACTATTTCGAACACAAGCGGTACATTCGAAAAGAACCGAAAAATTTTTATGTCTCCAGAAAATGCTATGTTCTAGCTATTTTCAAATAGACACGAATTGACGGATGGCTTAACCGTAACTTTTCGGGAAATTTCCAAATGAACAATTTCAACGAAATCCTTCAATTTCTTAAATTCTTCTTTGTTTAGTAATAACATAATCCTTAAACAAAATGTTTCTTGTAACAATATCAATAGATATTTCAAGCTTCTCAATCTTTCGATTACCACTAAATTACTAACAATAAAGATATAATAGTTACTGAACAAATACCAAATAGAATCTGAACAAATAAATGTAAATAAAAATAAATCAAAAGCAAGAAATACCTTAATGAGTATATGTAAGGCTGTAAACGAACCGAATCGAATCGAACCGAACAAAGCTTTGTTCGTGTTCTAATTTGTTTATGAAACAGAACGAAATTTCATGTTCGTGTTCATTTATTAAGGAAATGGATTTGTTCACGAACGGAATCGAATGAAGCCTTGTTTGAGACTTTTGATGTCAACCCTAATGTCTTCCTAAATAAACATTTAATAAGATCATTTTAATATCAAGTTTTATGTACATGTATCGAACTTACTTTACTTAGTTAATTTTTAGGATAAAAAATAAAATAAAATTAAAGAATACAAAAAGTTTAGATAAAATAAAATAGAAACATAAAAAAATCTTTAATGAACATAAACAAACGAACATGAACGAACACAAACGTAAACGAACATACGCAAATAAACGAATGTTCACGAACATAATTGAACGAACGAGACCTCTGTTCATGTTCGTTCATTTAGTTGATCGAACGAAATTCCTTGTTCATGTTTGTTCATTTATTAAACAAACGAACGTAAACGAATGAACCGTTGAACGATTCACGAATTGTTCGCTGAACGTTCGGTTCGTTTATAGCCCTAAGTATATGATTTGGGGCTTCTAAGGAGATGTGAGCTTAATGAATATGAGATTTGAGGCTTCTAAGAAGATGTAAAATGCATAAATGGGATGGTTAAAATTGAATTCAACAAGCTCCATTAGTGCACAAATATGAAACCGTTGCGAGTAAATAAACAAAAAAAATCAAAGTTCAAACATGGGTGTGTAATGTGTAGTCACTAGGTGGTCACAATTCACACAAACAAATTAAATTAAGTTGTAATAGTGATGCCAAAGTCTAAAATGTAAACAATAATAGTGTACCAAGAAGAAATAAAGCTGATTCAACGTCACAATCCACCAAATATAAACTGAATAAAAAGAGTCGAAAACAGTCACATGGGCCTGATTACAAACATATATATATTAATGGTCAATATGAAAATAAGAAATAAACTCATAAAATGATGGAAAAAAAAAGTCATTGTGGTTTCGACATAAACAGAGCATGGTTGTATATGGTTGTATGCTTATTCAAGAATGAAATACAAGTGAATAACTTTATATTAACCAAATACTCTAATATTCTACAAGAATGAAATACAAGTCATATACTCATGACTTCCGTACCCAAATACTCTTATATTCTACCATCTAACAATAAACAGTTAGAACATTTACATCATGTCTTTTAAAAGTACATAAATACTTGTATCAACACTAACGATCTACAACCAAAACAAAACAAACCACTCCACCCACTTATATTATATTACAATTCCTTTGTTATCAGCACAACAATTAAAGACACAAACACCTCACTCAGCCACTCGACTCATCAACGTCGATTCCTTCACCCACTTTAGCACGTTGACGACCACTTTGATCACCGCTGCTCAGACCAACCTTCCGCCCAATCTCTTGGTATCCTTCTGTTCCCAGTTGTTGATCCCGCCTCGTCTGCCCTCCTCGGCTCCTCCCTTCAGCAAGGTGTTGTTGAGCCTCGTAGCTTTTTCCGCCGGTGCCGCCAGGAACCACCGTCTCTTCCTCTCCTGGCTCTGTCGTCTAGCTCCTTCCGCTGCTGCTCTGACGTCATGTCTTCTAGGATCTTGTTAGTTCTGATGATAAAGAGGACTTTTATATATAACCATCGTGTAGATAGATGATGAGCGATTTGATGATGTGGTGATGGAGGGAGGTGAATCAATGGACACGTAAATGACGGCGGTTTGTGAGAAAGCTGTTGTGCTGACACGTATGATGGAAAGATACCACCATTTCTCGTACATGATACCCTATCTGTTGTTCTTGGGACTCGAACATAGAATGGACAAAGATGTGAGTTCGTTATTTGATTACACTTGAACGAAATGACCCCTCAACTTTAGTGAAATGTTAAAATTCATACTTAATTTTGTAAAATATCATTATGTCCCCTAAAATTTTTAAAGTTTTGACTTTACCATCTATAATATATATAGGGGACTACTAATCGTACACGGGAATTGCTATTTGGACCGGGCTCTATACGATGCGTATAGGGACCAAATTTTGTGTATTTAACCATGCAGAATTCTCATTTGAACGTATCGTTCAAAAATTTTTCAAATAATTTCCCTCAAAAAATTATAGCCATGTCTTGGTGGTGGGATGGTAACTATGGTTTACAGGTAAATTCTAACGAGTCGCTAGAAAACAACCCGCAAAGTTCTGGATTTCAAGATGTGAACCGGGAGGAGGTCTCGTCCGACGTTTATTCTAATCAACGGGTAAGGCTTCCAGATTTGAACGAGCCACTAAGCAATCCCGAGTTCGTATACGGTGAACCCTTTTACCTTACACAACCCACGGACGACTTCGTGTACGGTGAAGTCTCTTACCCGACATAACAAACCGACAACTTCGTATACACGGGGAATAAGCCGGTTAACGACTCCGAAGACGAGGAACAAACCCATCCAACCGTGTCGTATAAAACGGACCAGGTATAACATTCCTATATATATACATACATTTAGTTTGTTGTTTATTAACTTTTAGCATACCGTTTTGCATAATTTTAGTCTCGTGAACAGTTGGTGGATTGGACTGTCCGCAGAGGACGTGATAATGGTTACGTCATTGTCACCCGATGATCAAAGAGAAAAGGCGACGTCCTATCGGAACCGGTTATCAAGGTGTAGCTTGTGTGTAACCGTCACGGCGAACGTAAGTCTTCTGCCATGGTTCGACGTGCCGGTAGCAAGAAAATAGGTTGTACCTTTAAATTGGAAGGGTAGTACCAAGTAAATACTGGTGATTGGAAATTAACGGTGAAGGATGACAGTCATAACCACGATCCTAGTCAACATCTTGAGGCGCACTCGTTTGCAAGGAGACTGTCTAAGTCGGAACAACTTTTTGTGACGAAGCTATATTCGCAAAACATGATGCCATGAAACATTCTGGCAACTATAAGTGAACAAAACTCAGGGAGTAGTTGCATTAAAAAGGACATTTATAATGCGATACAAAAGATAAAAAATGAAACGAGAGTCGGTGAAACTCCAATGCAGGTTCTGGAGCACCTGCTTTCTTCTAAAGATTGCGTCTACTATATTCGGGAGGATCCCATTAGAAATGTCGTGGAGGAGGTATTCTTTGTTCATCCGAAATCGTACGAGATGTGGCGTGCATTCCCGCACGTGTTGATGATCGACGCGGCGTACAAAACAAACATGTATAGACTTGCATTTGTCCAAGTGATCGGTGTGATCTCCATACACCAGTCGTTTTGCGTCGCTCATGCATTTATATCTAAAGAACGGGAAGAAAACTTCGTTTGGGTGCTATTGCAAATCAAAAGTATGTTGCAAAAGTGTATTGAGCCGCGTGTGATAGTAATAGACAGGGACAAAGCTCTTATGAACGCGTGTGATAAAATATTCCCGGATAGTTCCAAGAACCTATGCCGGTGGCACATACACGAGAATATCTCAAAACATTGCAAGGCATCGTTTGTCGGGGATGAAAATGTAGACGTGGATAAAGTACTTGTTCAAGTACTTTATCCATTGATGATGGGGAAAGATGCAGTTAACAATATAAATTGTTTTAAGGATTCGATTCCATCTTTGTTTCATCCCTACATATCACAAATACAGGATGTAAATCCCGACGGTAACTGTGGTTTTCAATCAGTAGCTGTGGGCTTAGGGTTAAATGAAAACCGGTGGTTTTATATTCGACAACATCTTCTACAGGAGATGGACAATAAAGAAGAATGGTGGACAACTGTTTTTGACAGAGTCGCCTTTCAAGAGTATGATAGGCTACGTCACACGATGGATTGGCAGGATGTGAAAGCCACACCAGTTAGTCGTTGGATGTGGATGCCATACACAGGACTCCTAATTGCTCAAAGATTGGGGGTGATTGTTCATCTTTTAAGCATCGCCGGTAATCAAACATTTTTCCAATTATGGTTTGGTCCTAACGTTCACGCTCAACATCAAATCAAATCGTATCGATCGTTCACGTCAACAATGCTCATTTCATCCACGTCAAGTTAGGCGGAGATTTTCCAATGCCTATTACGAATGCACTTTGGAATTTGCACCGAAATGATTCTACAGCAGAATAGGAAAATATATATAGTGATCGTATCGAACGGTTTAATAAGATAATGACTAGTGGTAGACATAATTTTCTACAATACTTCACGAATTACGGATGATGTTTGTTTAAAATTGTATTTTATTTGATTATTTTTTATTAGTTTTAATTAATTTTAATTAGTTACAAAAAATAAAATATTTAAAAAAAATTCTATACGCCACGTATAGGCCTATACGTGGTGTATAAGATTTTTTTTAAATATTTTATTTTTTGTAACTAATTAAAACGTAAATAAAATATTAAAAAAAAATCATATACGCCACGTATAGGCCTATACGTGGCGTATATGACTAGGGAATACCAAAGGTCAGTCCTATACATTACGTATTGCTCTATACGAAGCGTATAGAGCTCTGATATACATATCAGGCCCCTCGTACAGATTCAAACGCGTCCCCCTCTTTTACACACAAACACATATGAAGCCTTGCTTGATTAAGATTGTCGGGTCGAAAATCTTCTCTTTTACTCGTAAAGGTACGTATTCTAGCCTCCCGGTCGATAATATAGGTTTAATTTTGATTATTAGCCGTTAAAATTGGGTAGAATAGGTTTTAAAACATTGAAATTGATGAACTATACGCTACGTATAGCCTTATACGTAGCGTATACTTCATCTGTGGAAGAAGATGAAGCCATACGCCACGTATAGACCTATACGCTGCGTGTGGCTTGTGTTGCCCGGTAACAACTTGCGTATGATCTATAGTTGGCGCGTATGGATTGGGTTACCCGACAACTGGCCTGCGTATGGCTTGGGTTGCCTGCGTATGGCTTGGTTCCCCGGTAACAAGCTACACGCCACGTATTAGGCTATACGTGGCGTATAGCTTTTTTTAAAAAATTAAATATTTTCTTAAAACATTTAATTTATATTATTATATTAAAATACATTTTAATATTAATTTTAAAAATATTAAAATAATAATTTATTTATTTTCAGATATGGCGGGTCACGATGAAGATATTGATATGGTCGAGCTAGATAATCTTGCGCACTACCCGTATTTGCATTTTCCTCCCGACTCGGACGATTTTGGCTGATGCTAGAAGCTACGGGAGGCGAGGATGGGGCCGGGGACGGCGGTTGACTGGGAGCTTCTCCAGGAGGTCTAGAAGGCGGAGCGGGCCAGGGGCATCATCGGTAAGGACACACCGTGGGACCGTCTGTTCGATCTTGCATACACGGAGACATACCGAGAGATCGTCGTCGAGTTTCTTTCGAAGTTCGTGTATTCAGAGGGGGGCTGGCACCTCTAGAGGGGGAGGAGAAGGCAGATGAGCTGGATCAGGTCTCCTTTCGTATTTTTGGGCACGTTTACCGTCTCACCCTCCGTTAGTGGGCCGTCGCGACGGGCTTGTATTTCGAGCCCGAGACGGTCACGCCAATTTACAGCGCGACGGTGACGGAGGTGGAGAAGGAGGATCTCCTTTTTTTGTGGTTTGATTTTAGATAGCCCTTAGTTGGGTACCAAGGGGAGGGTCTCGGGGATTAGAGACCCCCACTATAGATATTTGTACCGGCTTATCTAGACGTCGATCGCACCGTGTCAGAAAAGCCATGAGTGGTGCACCGATAGAGACCTCTTCTTTCTCTATTGGCTGCTTACCGACACTCAGTGCGCCCTGTCCACATGCTTAGCGATTTATTTTGCGTCTGCCTATATGCGGCAGAAGCGCGAGCTTTTGTATGGCAGCGCTTTCATCACTCATCTGATGCGTGTTCTTACACCGTGGCATGATCACGAGCATGAGATGTTAACGGCCAATCCCCATGTCTTATTAGACTGCCGCGCGGCGAGCGGCATGCGCATTACCCACCGATTCCCTGGGCTCGGCCTTCGGTTCGTAGGGGCCGTCCAGGACCAGGTTTGGGTCCCCGTGCCGTTTCCGCCGATGCCGGGACAGGGTGACCGGCTATGCCTGACCCGCTACATGGTGTGCCGTTGCTGCAGCCACAGGCGCACGTCGAGCCCATCCACGACCAGCCGCCACAGCATCCCAGACACGGACGTTGGTTTGTTAGGCTGGACAGGGCCACCCAGTCATTGCTTGATGGACGTGTTGCCGACTCACGGCGATAGGCTCGTCATAGCGTACTCATGGAGGTCCTGATGATGTGGGCGGTTGGTCGCCTCGTGGATCTGTCACGAGCCGCCGGCATCGAGCCACCACCACTACCACCGCCACGTCATTATCCGGGCGACCCCGTTCAGGATGAGGGCGGGGCGGGTCAGGCTGACGGCGGAGCGGGTCAGGCTTAGTTGTTTTTATATGTATTTAATTTGTTTGTTCTTTTATGTATGTAAAAACAGTTTGATGTATATATTTAATTTTTTTGATGTAATGTATATAATGTTTTGATTATTTGTTTGGTTGTAATGTTTAATATTTTGTTTGGTTATAATGATAAATTATAAATGTAAAAATATAATAAATGTATAAAAAAAATTATATAACAGTTTGCTTAGACGACTTCCAAGCTATAGCCGCACCACCCAGGGTGAACACATACCCACTGGTTGATCTTGAGTCCTTTATGTCTGATATCCGGTTAGCATCACTGTATCCTTCGATTACAGCTGGATCTCGATTATAATGTAGTCCATAATCTCTTGTGTATCTCAAGTACCTTAGCACCCTGGTTATACTTTTCCAATGTACGAAACTTGGATTACTAGTATATCGTCTTAGTCGACTCATGGCATAAGGAAAACCGGGTCTAGTACATGTCATAAGATACATTAGACTACCAATAATTCTTGAATACTCCAACTTAGCAACCGCCATACCTCTATTTTTACTTAGATCACATAATTGAACTTTTCAATAATCTTATCCACATAGTGAGATTGACTTAACACAAGAACATTTTGGGTTCTAGTAATCTTTACACCAAGAATTACATCAGCGAGACCCATGTATTTCATGTCAAACCTCGCTTTCAACATGTCTTTAGTAGATTTAATCATCTTATCATCACTTCCAATGATAAGCATATCATCTACATAAAGGCATAGGATCACATAACCTCCACTTGTGTCTTTTACATAGACACATTTATCGCACTCATTTATTTTGAAACCATTGTCAATCATGACATTGTCAAACTTTTTGTGCCATTGTTTTGGAGCTTGCTTCAAGCTATACAAAGACTTGACCAATTTACATACTTTTCCCTCTTGACCGGGAGCGGAGAACCCCTCAGGTTGCTCCATGTAAATTTCCTCTTCTAAATCTTCATTTAGAAAAGCGGTTTTTACATCCATTCGGTGAACTTCCAAAATTTTCAAAGCCGCTATTGCTAGCACCAACCTTATCGAGGTTATTCGTGTCACCGACGAGTAAGTATCAAAGTAATCTAGACACTCTTTTTGTCTAAATCCTTTGATCACTAGCCTCGCTTTGTATTTTTCAATACTACCATCGGGTTTCATTTTTCTTTTAAATATCCAACGGTACCCAAGCGGTTTACAACCGGGAGGAAGATCTACTGATTCCCATGTATGGTTTTGCAAAATAGAATCTATTTCATTCTTTGTTGCTTCTTTCCATTGAGGTCCTTTGAAAGATGTAACCGCTTGACGGTAGGTATTGGGCTCGCCCTCAACCATGTACGTCATGAAGTATGGTCCAAAGGATTTTTCAACCCTTTGTCGTTCGCTTCTTCTCAGTTCAAATTCTTCCACCTCGGGTCGTTCATGTCTCTTATCATGAAGCACAATACAATAATCAAAGAAAGCTATAAATTACCATACTTTTACAAAAGAAATAAAGAAAAGTACAAAAATAAAAACGAATACTAAATTCGTGACCGAGGCTTCGTGTTTAACACGGGTCCCTTAAAACAAATTCCGAGTCTCCCAAGAGAACTCGAATGTTTCCCAGGGTACAACGGCCGAAGGTGTTCGTACAGCCAGAGAAGACTCTAAACCAAAAATTATACCTTGGAAAATGAAGAGAGTTTTAGAGTTTTTCTTTTATATGTAAGCATACAATTTTTATGTTGGAGAGGGGTGTTTAGAGTGTTGGGCAAACACTCTTATTTATAGTGGAGACATCAAAGAGGAATTAAAACAAAATTAAAATGACATTGAATTGTCTTCAATACCCCCCTTTTAATGGCATTAATTGTCTTTAATGCATTTATTTTGAATTTTGACTTGGTCAAAGAAGAATACCTCGGTCACCGAGACCCGACCCTAGAAAACCCGATACCCAGGTACCAAACCGGGATAGACCAACAACCCGTAGCTCGTTCGCTGGTCATAAATATTAACGAGCAACTTGCACGTGTAAGTTACTAGTCAACTGGTGTGAGATACTAGATGATAATAAGTGAGGAGTGCCTCTACTTATATTTCACTCAAAGTTTCCTTCCTTCTCCTATGTGGGACAAGTTTCCCTATTTTCCTACTAAAGGAAATGCTGAATTTTTACTGCTTCAAACACCCAACTTTGAGCTTGGATATCTCATTTATCTTAGCTTCGTTTATGGTTTGTTTCCTAACGCAGGTCTCATACAAGAGAACAAAAACCCATAAGGAAATAAGAATGTTAAACTTATTAACATATATTTATTTCTGTCCAAAGTTGACAAAAAGTCATTTTTTGCAACTTAGTGAAAATACCCAATTTTAAAAAAAAAAACTCCAACATCTATGTTGTGCACCGCTTCCAAAAAAGGACCCATCCCACATTGTTTTGGAGAGTTGGATGGCATGAAAGTGAAATCATTCTATGGCTTTTCTTTGCATTTTTCTGGTTATGTAAATATAAGGCAGGTCCTGAAAGGTGTTGCACTTGACTATACCAAAACCCTAAAATTCATCACAAATATGGATCCATCAATATATGCTGAGAACACATATCTATGTGGTGCACCGCTTCCAAAAGAATGCTCTCCTCATGGAAACCCTACAAGCAAGAATAAAGAGGAATATGCTAATGAGCCAAACAAGATATGGTTTTACTTGGACATAACGTGTGGTTTTGCAACAGGTTTTTGGGGTATTATCGGAGTGTTGTTGTTCAAGAAGGAATGGAGACATAAGCTTTTCATGTTTTGTGAGGTAGCCATGGACAAGATATATGTTGCAGTGGCGGTTAGAGTATTGAAGATGAAAAGAGGAAGGGGGATGCATAGATCCATTAGAATTCAAGTAATCATGGAGTATCTTATTATCTACTACAAATAATTGCTTTACTTTTCAACTATTCTAGTGTGCTTCTTAATACTACTATTGTTATCCTATATTTGTAATGCATTTGAACGTGTGCGCTTTGAATAAATAGAAATATGTTCATGTTTGAATCTCAAGATACATGATAAATCCTCAGATTTTAGATACAATGGGTTACTGTAGTCGGTAACAATAGGTCTTGGTCAAGCCATTATGGCTGTGAATTCTGCCAACAACCCATGCCATATTGATTAGAGACAAAGAGACCGAGACGACTCGGAGAACAAGATGGAAATCTTGAAGCAAGTGGGAGCTATTCAAGAACAAGAGTTGTTTCTTGGTTTTTCGTCCTCTTGACCTAGTTCGGTTTGACTAATTGGCTCTAACAAACCGAACAACTTTATGGCTTGATTCACATTATGTTTTGGTTGTGTTTTAAGCATTGCTTGAATGTTGGTCATTTAGGTTTAAATGTTTTATAAAAACAATCAAATGGTTTAAACATAAACAACACGAATTGAAACAATGTGATTTTTAAAATAGAGAAAGATTATTAAAATTAAAGAGTTTATTTTAAGAGTTAAAACCGGAGTTTTGATTTTATATATAATTAATGAGATTAATTATTAAAAACTCGAATATTAATAAAGAAGTTTATTAATAGATAAAATGGATTGCGATAACGAACACACTTATTAATATAGTATATTAAAATACAAGCGTACGCGAGATAAAAAGTTTATCCGTATCACGAGCCATACATATAAAATTTGGAATTTTATAAACCTGTGTTTATATTAGCATGTATATATGCTACACGGTGTGTTTTTAACCCGAAACTAGTAAAACACTTAAATAAATCCCTAATGTAATAAATATGATAGTGCCTCCATATTTGGGGACACTTGAAACGATATGTCCGAACCCCCGAGTATATGTGCCTTAACCTTATACTTGGTCCTACGGATGTCGGGACAAGGTGATGTCATGATTTCCGAGAGTCTTGGGCCGAAGTGCATATGTTGCTAGATTAGAGCGAGATATTGCTCAGACCTGTAAGAAGTGCTCCAACTAATTACTTGGGATGAGTGGGCACATATAGGTTGTACCAACTCAAGACATTATGATTACGTGTGCACCCGTAATGATAATTTACTTCGCATGGTCCCTCTAGTGTTTCGTCTATCACAAGCTCCCAGCTAAAAAGGAAGATAAAATGTTTATTAGATCGTGTCATCGTGTGGCACTCTCGCGTACAGTGTATATGTTTTATCGGATTACTCTCAGTTATGTGTACCAATACTCATAGATCTGCCGAGCTAGGATGCTGCTGGATGGTAGAGAGACACAACTGGTGTCCTTTATTAATAAGATGTGTGTGGTGGAAGTCAGGAACTATATCAGGGTAGAGATCCTCAAATCAGTGTCGAGAGAATCACGCTCCAAGTTTGTATGTACATGTGGATCCACATGATCCAAATGAGTGTATGGGTCTCCTGACCCTTATAGTTCTCTCCCGTTTGGCCCTGCTCATCCACCTCAGATTCCCATCAGATCGGTAGTTCCGTCTGCCGTATCTTATGGCGAAAGTTTTTATCATCCAATCCAGCAAATCAAGAAAGAGAGTATATATATACCACACCGAATGAAGACGACATATGTCGGAAAAGAAAACTAACTCCACGGCTGGAGTAGATGTAGGTGTGTAGTAGGTACAGGTTCAAGTACGTGTTTAGCTTGTTGCGATGCTAAGATCGGTAACTGGTGATCCAAATGTTGCGATGCTAAGATCGGTAATAGGAATTATTGTGGTGAAGATCGAAGGTTCACATCATAGATCTAAGGTTCTTGGCGTTTATTCCGGCCCGACCGCCGGTTACCGGTCACCGATTTAACCTCCGGACTGCGTGAACCGGCTGGTTATTTGGAAAGCGGCTATTATATGCTTGACCGGACCGCCGGTGGCACCAGTTCAACCGGTCTGGTCTGGTTTCAAAATTTTGGTTGCGGGTATATCAGGTACCACGGGTACACTGCCTCTAGTTCTGATGTATCAACATCATAATCATCTTCATCATCCTGTGATGACAACTATCAGGCTAAGACAACATGTGATAAAGTTGTTTTAGTTGTGGGGAATCCAATCATGTTTTCAAGACATGTAAATTGTCTACATATCATTTCAAAGAAGAAAACGTACCATCTGTTATTCAAAATTCAGTTGATGGTGTTTCAAATAAATCACAACATAATAGAACTTTGCGACGTAAAAGGATTAAAAATGATAAAAATTGGTCGAAAAGGATTTGGAAAATTAAGAATAATGATCTTTTTGAGAACACATTAAAGGAGGATTCTAACTATGACTTCCGAAATGCATCTTGTAAATTTAAGAAGTTCCAAGTTAGCAATGGCTTGGGTACAAATGTCTAAATGATTTAGTTTGTGTAGGGACAATTGAGGATGACTAGAGACAATATCTGGCATGTCGACAGTGGTTGCTCAAGACATATGACTGGTCATTTTTCTCTATTGCAAAATTATCATCCAATGGACGGAGATTTTGTTGCATTTGCAGGCAATCCAAAAGGAGGAAAGATTGAAGGACAAGGAACTATGTCTAAGAGTGTAAATAGCTTGGAGAATGTCAATTTCGTCCCACAGCTGAAGTATAATCTGATGAGTGTGTCCCAAATTTGTGATAAAGACTTTTGTGCCCTCTTCAACTCCAAGGAATGTTTGATTCTGAAGCCTGGAGTGGTTATTCCCGAAGACCTAATCCTCATGCGTGCTCCTCGAAGATTCAATACTTACATTCTGGATATGAATAACCTATCAGGAATCGAATCCTGTTTTCTTTCAAAAGCTTCAGAGGATGAGTCCTTTCTTTGGCACAAGAGATTAGGAGATGTGAATTTCAAGACAATGAACCGCCTTGTTCGAGGAAACCTTGTCACCGGTTTGCCTTTGAAAGATTTCTCACCCATGGAACATTGTTTCTCTTGTTCCAAGGGCAAGCAACACAAATCTTCTCACAAACCTAAAACCACTAATTCCATTGACTCTCCCCTTCAATTGCTTCACATGGATCTTTTCGGTCATGTGAGTGTCATGAGTCATGGACGGAAATCCTACTGTTTGGTGGTAACCGATTACTTCTCTCGGTTTACTTGGGTATTCTTCCTGGCAAAGAAAGATGAGACGCCAGAGACTCTAAAGATTCATCTGCTTCAAATCGAGAACATGTTCAATTTAAGTGTGAAGACTATTCGCAATGATCGTGGCACAGAGTTCAAGAATGCCATTCTAGATACTTTCTGTGAAAGTAAGGGTATCTCTCGGCAAATCAGTGCACCTCGCACTTCACAACAAAAAGGTGTAGCTGAATGAAGAAATCGCACGTTGATAGAAGCAGCAACAACTATGATCGTTGATTCTAAGCTTCCTGTCTCGTTTTGGGCCGAGGCAGTCAATACCGCATGTTTTGTGCAACAAGACTCCTTATGAAATTATGTACAAGTGCAAGCCTGTTATTAATTTTTTTAGGAAATTTGGGTGTGTTTGCACAATGCTGAATACTTCTGATCAGCTAAACAAGTTTGAAGCCAAAGCTGATGACTGCTATTTCATGGGCTATTCCTCTAACCAAAGAGCTTTTCGTGTTTACAACAAGAGACGAAGGATTGTGCTGTAGTCCATTGATATCAACTGGCATGAAAGCAATCATACGGACGCTGGGGACGGTCCTGATTGGCTTTTTGATGTCGATTCTTTGTTTAAATCATTTAATCTTCCTGATTTCACTAACATATTTGTCTCAGCTAATCCTCTTATATCTATGAATATCCTAGGTACCTTTTCTGCTACTACTTCAAGCTCCTCTTCGTCAAGTCAGCATATAGATGATCCTCCTATTATAGCTAATGCTGAATCCACTCAGGATTCTTCGGATTCTATGGCAACAAGTGAAACTGTTGAGGAAGAAACTCCTCAAATAGTGGATGTTGCTCCACAATCATCTAATGAAGGTCCTATCAATGAGGAAGCTGTTATTCCTAACATCAACGTTACCAATCTGGATGACCACATGGAAAAGGATGAGATTCCACAGTTGAGAATTCACAAGGATCATCCTACCAACAACATCATTGGTCCACTCAATGTGGGAGTTCGAACTCGTAGTGCCACCGAAGCAATGAATGATGGTCTCTTCACTTGCTTCATATCTCAAGTTGAACCTAAAAATATCAAAGCTGCTTTGCTTGAGAACAGTTGGGTAGAGGCCATGCAGGAAGAATTGCAGTAGTTCAGCAAGTTACATGTTTGGAATCTGGTAGACCTTACAAAGAACAAAGTTCCAATCAGCACTCGTTGGGTATTTCGTAACAAAAAGTACGAAGGGGGAATCGTGATTCAAAATAAATCCTGCTTGGTGGTTCATGGGTTTTATCAAGAAGAAGGAATTGACTTTGAGGATGTCTTTGCACCAGTGGCTCGCTTGGAAGCCATTAGAATGTTTCTCGCATACGTAGCCTATATGGACTTCACAGTTCATCAGATGGATGTCAAAAGAGTATTTATGTATGGAAAAGTTCAAGAGGAAGTTTATGTCAAGTAGCCATCGGGTTTCATTGATCCAAGCTATCCTGACAGAGTTTACAAACTTGACAAGGCATTGTACGGTCTTCATCAAGCACCTCGTGCGTGGTATGAGACGTTATCTACGCATCTACTTGATAATGGTTTCACACGAGGGGCAATTGACCAAACTTTGTACAAACGAAAGGATGGTGTGGATACCATTTTGGTGCAAATCTACGTTGATGACATCATTTTCGGATCCACAAATCCTCGGTTGTGTAAAGAGTTCGAGGATGTGATGCGTTCTAAGTTTGAAATGAGTTCTATGGGAGAAATAAAGTTCTTTCTTGGTTTGCAAGTAGATCAGTCTGAGTCGGGAATTCTTATCCATCAAGAGAAGCATGTCAAAGAAATCTTGACCAAGTTCAAAATGACTGAGTCTCATCCTTACAAGACTCCCGTGTAAGTTCGACACTGTCTGTCTCCTGATTTGGATGGTGAAAGCGTTGATCATCACCTCTATCGCTCAATGATAGGATCTCTTCTGTATCTCACTGCTACCAGACCAGACACCATGTTTGCAGTGTGCTTGTGTGCACGCTTTCAGGCTAATCCTAAACTCTCTCATTTAATTGCTATCAAACGTATTTGAAGATATTTGAAGTTCAAGCCAAAACATGGGCTTTGGTATCCCAAAAATAACTTGTTTGATCTTTTGGCTTATTCAGATTCAGACTACGGGGGATGCAACTTAGACCGAAAGTCCACTTCTGGGGGTTGCCAGTTCCTTGGTAACCACCTCGTCTCCTAGCAATGTAAGAAACAAACCACCGTTTCCTAATCCACAGCCGAAGCCGAATACATTGCCGCAGCCCTTTGTTGTTCCCAAGTAAGGTGGATCCACCATCAAATGCTTGATTACAGGATCAACTTCCATGAAACTCCCATCCTGTGTGATAACACCGTTGTTCCCCTTATCACCAAAAATCCCGTTCAACATTATAAAACCAAAAACATTGAGATCAAACACCACTTAATCCGTGATTGTGTCGAAAAGAAACACATCAAAATTGTTGAAGTTAAAACCGACAAGCAAACCATCGACATCTTTACCAAAGCATTTGATTCTACCAGATGTGAGAAATTGGTGGAAATGCTCGGCATGATAAACTTCCAGTAATCTTTGTGCATATTGTCTCTTCTATTTAAACTTGTTAATCGAGAAGATTTCCAAAAGATTTTATTTTTCTGTATAGTTGTTTTCTTTATTTACCTTTGAAAGCAAAACTTTTGGGGGAGAAATTGGAATGTGCAGTTAGAAAGAAAAAGATTTGCTTTGTCTAGTCAAAAAGAAAAGAAATTTTTTTGTTTTGTGCTTAAGAAAAACTCATTGTAAGTATCATGTTTTGTTTTAGGAAAATGGGATCCGACCTTGTGAAAAATGATAGAGTCTGATCACACTTCTTGAACATGGAATGGACCATAAGCGATGGTGCTTACTGAGGTATAGCTGGTAGGCCCGACATACGGTTATAACTCTTTAGTAGTGTGAAAACCTAATTCTCTATCATACACGTGTGTTTGAACCCATTTTTGAAACATCTAACCCATTTTAAAGCTAAGAAAACCGATTCAATCAGATATAGGCTTACGTGTTGGATTCTGATTCATGCGCCAGGTGACCGTCAAAGTAACGAGAGTTACCGCCGATGACACCGTTTGTTTTGCCTACGCAAAGATCTCGAGAGTTCATCTTTTTCCCATCCACTTGGATGATTTGACCCCGTCTGTTTTGCTTACGCAAAGATCTCAGGTGTTCAAACTTTTCCTATCCGCTTGGATAATTTTACGACTTCTTTTGTTTTGCTTACACAAAGATCTAGAATGTTCGTACCTTTTAATATCCACTTGGATATTTTTCATTTTACAACTTCTTATATCCGGTTGGATTTTATTTTACTTTTGGCGGTAATTTTGACTTACCAAGATGGTACCCTGGTTAACCTGTAAGAGATGATCAGATGAATGCGGGTATTTCTTGAGGATTGATAGGCTTTCAAAATCATTTTATTTCAAAATGTGGGGTACGCCGTGTTTCGTGCTCAAATGGTACTTCTTAATCACATGAAAACATTGTACAAGCAAATGTTCGGGTTTATCTTGCACAAATATCGGCTATCTTCAGGGATTCACAGTAGCTAGTACAAAATGAAGTGTTTCAAGGGTTTGACCAGACATGATCTCACGTTGGATCTTTTCCAAGGCTAAGTGTTTATATCTTTTACTGTTTTTACTTTTATTTTTCTATATAAATTTCTTAATCTTCCTTATTAGCTTCTTTAAATTTTGTACATATGAGTGTTTTTCCTTTGTTTCTGATCAAGTATCTCTTGTTCACCCGAAACAACATTATCATCGAAACTACTCAAAATTCCCGAAACTACTTTGTTCTATCGAAACTAATAGTTTCGACAAGGGCATCTTAGTCTTTTTTTAAGCTCAAATTGAATTTCTTCATAATCAAGTTATTCTTAATGCTTCGTTCACTCTCACTCACCCGAAACCATTTTCACCTTCGTTTTCACACACAAAAGCTCGATTCTCCGGTCTAAGTTTGCGAAACCAGTCTCCCTTATCTGATTCCTCCGTCGTCGTCATCAGGTTTGATTACTCAAAACGTTTGCTACTGTTTTATTTGGCGATGGATAGGGTTACAGTTTTACCCTTGTTACGACTGAAATCGCGTGTTTTGGGTTGTTTTATGCGTAGATCCTGTTTATGAACTCATCATTGCTAATATCTCACTCTTTTATTGTTTAATTTTGCAGTTTTCCTCAAAAATCTCGGTAAGATGAAGTTTCGACACGTCAGGCGACCTTTATCTTTCCTTTTATTTCTGTTTATATTTTGTTTATCTGTCTATAGTTTTTATTTTAGTTTTTCACTACTTTTGAATGATTATGTTTTTGTTTAGAATTCAGGCATCAAAACTAGTTGTTTCGATTAAAGGGTGTTTTGTTTTTCAAAAGAAGTTCTCAGAATTTGAACCGGTTTTCCATCGAAACTAGTTAATTCGTTACCCTTTGGTGCCCGAAACTATGTAGTTCTGATTTGATTTTTCACCCGAAACTAGTAGTTTCGGTCATGCCTTTCTGAAATTTTTCTAAGTGTTGGACTGGTGTTTGATATTTTTTCTTGTGCAGATATGGATCTATTATTTGTCAAAAGGCACAATGTATGTGCTGTGTTGCATACTACTGATCCCAAAAATGCAGACTTCATTCTTGTGCTTGATTTCCTGGCTAACTCAAATATCAACTTTGCTATAAGCAACAATCTACCAGTGTTTGAAACTACTATAAGGCAATTTTGGAGTACTGCATCTACAAAATTTATAGACAATGTGGAGCATATCAGGGCTACAATTAATAAACAAGAACTTCTTTTTTCTGAGGCAACTATCAGAGAGGTGCTGCACTTTAATGATAATCATGAAGCACCAGTGGATTTTCCAAGTTTTTATGTTAAAGAATGTTTCAGAAGATTGGGGCATCCAGATGAATTCGAGGGCGGACAGATTATCAAGAATGCCCTTCCACCTCTATGGAGATACATTGTACATGTCTTCATTCACTGTCTGTCTATAAGAAAAGGTGGATTTGATTCAGCCAATGCCATGGTGGCATCAGCAGTCTTAGAATTGATTAAAGGGAGGGATTACAATTTTTCTAGGCTAGTATTTGGGCAGTTAAAGGAAAACCTGACTGGTGGAGTGAAGGAAAATTTTTTTCTCTACCCTAGGTTTCTTCAGATTATTATTAATCATCTCCATCCTAACTTGCAACAAGATGGCAATATATTTGTCTTTAATCACATGACTGCCAAGACCTTAAGCTACATGAAGAGTTCAAGCAAAAGAACCAACAGAGTGATTGCTGACATTCCTCTGTTTCATCATATCTTAGGAGAAGAAGAAGAGAATGTTCCTGCTATAGATCCACAACTACTAGCTGAATCATCATCTGAGGAAGAAGAGGCAGAACAAGATCTAGGGAACCAAGAGCCAGATGTTGATGCTGACCAACAGATAGAGCAAGACATTGAACAGCCTATCTTAGAGGCTCCTTTCGTGAATCAATTGTTAGAGAATCTTGAACCTGTAATTGAAGAGCAACCTGCTGTAAACCTAGAAGCAGAAGTACACGATGAAACTGAGTCTAGTGACACCTTGGACGAAGGAATCTACGGTACTAAGTATGATCAATCTGACTATGAGTCTGAAGACGAGGAGCAACTGAACCTCCTTCATCCTCCTCTAAGAGGCAAGCTAATTCAAGTTCAGATTATGAAAAGGAAGAACCATTGGCCAAGAAAATAAAGATAGGACTGGAGTCCTTAACCTCTTCTTCAGAGTCTCTATTTGATGTTCGAGAACACTTAACCTGTTCTAACTCACCTATTCATACTCCACCACCTTCACCACAACCATCTCTACCACATACACATGTTCCTACACCTCCTGCATCCCCTGTCCCTGATCCATCACCATCTGTCCCAAGAGTTAAAACCCTGAGCCTGGAGGTAAAAAGGTTACAAGAAACCATAACAAAACAAGATGAAGTGATTGAAAATCTGAAGACTGAACTGAGAGAATGCAAGGAAGAAGTGAAAGATCTAAGGCTGGAAGTTGGCGATTTACATACCCAACTTGATGTTCAGCAAACCCAGCTGGAAACCCAACATATGATAATCTCTCAGCAACAACAAGAGTTTAAAGACTTATCTGATGCTATTGAACGAATCAAGGCTTCATTGATTAAATCTTCTCAACAGGAAACCCCTTCCACAGCTCAGGGGGAGACCACTTCTGCTGGTGGACCCTTTTTCCTTGCCTTTGTGTCAAATCCTCAGTCTGCACTAACAATCTTCACTGGACAAGCTACCAAGACAAAGGATGATGTGGAAGTCAAGATAGAAGAAACCGGGTATGATATTCCATCAGTTAGTGAACGGAGAGCTGCTAGAGAGAGAGGAAATGGAAAAGAATCAAGTGCTGATGTGGTTATCCTTGATGAAGAAGAGATTTGGTCAGATCATGAGCTGAATGCTCTTCTTGATGAGATTGATAACTTTGGATTTAATGATGATTATCCAGAGATTTTAGCTACAGAAGATCTGCATGAAGAAAAGGTCAGATACTTCATAGAGGAAGGAGAAGAGATCCAGGCACTCTCTGACGATGATCAAGATGAAGCCAGTGTTAAAGTTGATTTGGTACACACTGAACCAACCCCCACTGAACCAACTTAAACAACTCACACTGAATCCACCACATCTGAACCAATTCAACCCCCTAAACCAAATGTATACTATCCCGACCCAAAAAGGCATTGGATGAGGAGTCTGCCTGTAGAGGAGCCTCCCAAGTATTATGAATGGTTCGTGGAGTACCAAGAGCTAAAGAGACCCCCCGTGGGATGGAATTATGACAATGAAAGGAGATTATATATTGTCAGGAGGTACAAGGGAGGAGTAGAACACTTCAAAAATTCTCATGAGTTCAGCTCACTCCCTAGATATGATCTTAGGGCACTTGCCAAATTACCCCTACAAAATCCTGGAAAAGTTAACGAGGCACGCAACTTTGAACAGTTTTTGAAACAACAAGCTCTCACTAACTTTAGGTCAATGAAGACCACTCTTCCAAAGAGGATTATATCAAAAACCAGGATTCATCCTAGAACTCAAAAGCCCTGGGTAAGCCTTTTGTACAAGCCTGCTGAAACTGTCAAATCCATAGTTCTGCCATGATCAGTACCTCTCCAGCTACAAAATTTCAGAAAATGGTTTTACAACTCAACCATCGAAAGTGCTGTGATCGAGTGTGAAAGCAAGGAAGATATTGTGATCTTTGAGCCCATGGAGCTTCTAAAGTTTCAACCAGAAGATCTTGAAGTTTTGTTCAAAAACCCCATCAAGCTCTTTCTTGGAGATGATGAAGTTGATGCTAAGGCATATCAGAGAGTGGTGTCGTTGAATGTCAAGCCATTTTTCCAGAAACCAAATCAAGGGCCAACTGCTTAGAGAAGAGTTGAAGACATTGATGCAGCAACTTAGGGGGAGATTGTAGAGTCTTATTATTGTATAAGCTGTTGTTATCAATGTATTTCTTTTGAACATTGTTTAGTTAGTTTATTTACTTGTATTTTCATTTTAATGTAATTTCCTGTTTTATTTCTAAGTCTTGGCTATCGAAACTACTTAGTTTCAATTGAAGTTTGTTCAATTGAAACTAGTAGTTTTGATAGATAGTTTAGTTTCGACAGGCTTATCTCTCATGTAAATGCTTCACCGAAACTAGCAGTTTTGGTAAGCATAGTTTCAATGCCTGTCAACTTGCTATAAATAGCCTAGTTTGAGAATTTCTAGGGTGTGGATAGCGGCTGTAATCCTGAAATTCTCTCTTTCACAGTTTTCTGAATCAATACACATTTGGAGTTATTTCATCTGTTGTTCTTACAATTTCATATCTTATTTGTGTTGATTCCTGTGTGGTTTGCCTGTTTATCTTCACCAATTCTGTTTCTACCCTCTGTTTCACCACCATACACACAAATTCTGCCTGTGTGTGTAATCGATCTGTTGAGTGATTTTCGATTGAAATCAGGACCTACAAGTGGTATCAGAGCCATGGTGGCTCTTTATTGCTCTCGAATCTGCTCCAATATCAAGAAAAACCCACCATCGATGTGTAGCAGGTTCGTGACTGCTGTTCCACATTCATACTGTCAAAAACTGAAGATGTAAGGCTTTCTGAAGCATTTTTCAGACCTGGATTGGGGGTATCGAAGTAGCTGAAGGCTGAAGATGTTCTATCGAAACTAGTTGGAGGCTGAAGATTTTGGTCAAAACTAGGTGGCGGCTGAACATGTTCTATCGAAACTACTGTTGAAGCCCTAAATCAGAAGTAGAAAACATCGAAACTTGGTTGTCGAAACTAGGCTATCGAAACTAGATGGTATCGAAACTACTAGTTTCGATTGAAGAATCTCCTATCGAAACTACTACTTTCGGTTGAAGAATCTCCCTATCGAAACTTCTTGTTTCGGTACTGTCTCTACCGAAACTAGCCTTGTTTCGACTGAAGTATAGCCTATCGAATCTACAGGCAGAACTGTCCAAGTACTCTCCAGGATATTAAAAAAAAAGTATTTTGGAGAATTTCTTGGATAAATTTTTTCACAGGATATTGCATAGATGGAGGGGAGTTTTGGCTGAAAACTTGGAGTCAACATTTTTGGGTTTTCAAAAATTTTGCTTCTTCGGCAATATACATGATGTTCTGCCTGAGCCAACCGTAATTCCTTTATTTAAAGTTCAAGTTTGAGCAGTGGGTAGCATAGTCAAGCATATTTGTGACGAACTGGATCATTGTTTGTTGATTACATGGTGATTCGATCCCTTATATTTTTCCTAAAATAAGAGGGTTCTACACTTCAGGGGGAGAATCACCACGAAAGGCTTCGGATTATCAACAGAGTTATGAAGATGCATGATAAAGTGAGCATCCGCTTAAATTTGACCTTTTTTTAGGGGGAGAGAAGGCATAAATTGATCAAGTGTTTGAGAATGTCAAGAATATTTGTAGAAAGATGGTTATATACTGCTAAATACTTGCGATTCAAACCTTTATCAATTGCCTACAACATAGGAGGGTCTACACTTGAGGGGGAGAATCACAACGAAAGGCATTGGATCATCAGTCAATCTGTGAAGATGAAAGATAGAGTCGGACAAGAATTGATAGCATCAGTCTAGGGGGAGATTGTTGGGTATAAAACTGAGATTGATACCGTAAATAGAAACTACAGTATCGAAACTACTAGTTTCGGTTGAACAATTGTTCAATCGAAACTACCTAGTTTCGATGCCTGTTTTTCAGGCCCATTGGGCGGTGACTTGGAAAACAAGACGCATGTGCTTGGCCTCCTATGTATAGTAGAATACCTCATAGGAGGAGTGTGTGTCTGTAGAGGTCATCACCACCCCAGGGGGAGCTCACCCTGGGGTGAGAAAATTGTAGAGTGTGTGAGGAGTCTTTTAATTTTCATATCAATCAAAGTATCATACGTTTTATGCTCCAATTATCTGTTTTTTTCACTTATATATATATATATATATATATATATATATATATATATATATTTCTGTTCGTGTATGTGATTCCCGCACCCGTCTCTACCCTTTTTCTGATTCGAGAGTGATACCGGATCAAGGGATTATGGATTTCTCTACACATCTGTGTTTGAGGATCTGCTCAGGACCTACAAAACCGGAGTTTTGATTTTATATATAATTAATGAGATTAATTATTAAAAACTCGAATATTAATAAATAAGTTTATTAATAGATAAAATGGATTGCGATAACGAACACACTTATTAATATAGTATATTAAAATACAAGCATACGCGAGATAAAAAGTTTATCCGTATCACGAGCCATACATATAAAACTTGGAATTTTATAAACATGTGTTTATTTTAGCAGGCATATATGCTACACGGTGTGTTTTTAACCCGAAACTAGTAAAACACAAAATAAATCCCTAATGTAATAAATATGATAGTGCCTCCCTATTTGGGGACATTTGAAACGATATGTCCGAACCCCCGAGTATATGTGCCTCAGTCTTATACTTGGGCCTACGGATGTCGGGACAAGGTGATGTCATGATTTCCGAGAGTCTTGGGCCGAAGTGCATATGTTGCTAGATTAGAGCGAGATATTGCTCAAACCTGTAAGAAGTGCTCCAGCTAATTACTAGGGATGAGTGGTCACATAGAACTTGTACCAACTCAAGACATTAGATGTCTTTGGCCGACCTTATAATCATTAGAATTGTATCAGATACAATTCGTAATCGTTACATACCTAAATAACTATGTTCTGTGGAAAGTACCTACCCATTCAAAAAACATAGTGATCCGTGGATCTCATTCATTAAACAAGATATAATGTTTTTTTAAAGGGTCATTGTTTTAAGGAAATCTTTTTCATCTAAAACACTAAAACCGCCTTTTGCTCTTTGTAGATGTGTTCGAATTCAAACTTCTCTCATAATACCCTCTACTACATCTTTGAGAACGAAACTCTTAATGATACTAATTTTGTGGACTGGTTCCGCAGCCTAAGGATTGTTCTTCAGGATGAGAAAAAAGAATACGTTCTTAAAGGTCCCTTACCTGAACAACCTGCTACTAATTCCAAGGAAGCCATTCATGCTAGGAATAAGCACGTTCATGACTCATTAGATGTGTCAATGCTTATCCTAGCAACAATTGAACCTGAATTTAAAGGATAGTTTAAAATGGATAATACTTTTTGTGATACCTGCCAAATTACTGCCCTAGTTTTGCCAAGGATAAAAGTCTAAGGACTAGAATTTAAAAAACCCAAAAGACACGAAGAAAAACCAAGAAAAGTGAAACTTCAGGGGTGGAAGACTGCTACCTACTATCTAACGGTTCGCTACCAGCGCCAGGGATTTCTACCCCTTGAGGCTTAGCAGACCGACAACACATGTAGTGACAGTCCGCTATAGGTGGACTTAGCTGGCGGCCCGCCAAGGTCCCAACTAACTGTCCGCCACGCACCACCCTAGGCAGCCTCTACGCACGCCATGTGTTATCGACATGTGTTGGGTATGCGTCAACCCTAATGACTCGTGTTTCTTTGCGGACCAGCTATGGACGTGTGGTGCGCATGCACTACCAGGCCGCCACATGTCAAGCATGCATGCAAAGCGGGCGGTAGCGGACCGCCAGCTCCCTGGCTAATGGGCTAACGGTCCGCTACGAGTCCGATATCAGCCTATAAATAGGAGCTCAATTGAATCTCATTTTGCACACCAAGACTCACAACTCCGAGTCTTCTCTGTTCTCTCTCTCTGATCCCGAGCATCCAGTAGCAGTCCCGACTCACGAGCCGCTCTCCCGAGTTCGGCTGGCTTTCGCTTGTCAACCGGACTCAAGCGTTTAGAGCTGAAGAAACCCGAGGAACGCATAGAATTGCAAGTTAAGGTGCTAGAGCCCTAAGAGCCAACTCTAAGAGCTACGTAGCACTAAGATTAATATCTTTCCACTCCATAACCAAGGTAAATACGAGTCATTCTTAAATTCAGTTTTACATTGTGAGTGTGCTACAAACACACCCACAAAACGATCAAACTATTTACATTTACGAAAAGGGAAAAAAATGAAAATTAAATACTTAATGCATACCGCATTGTGGGGTTGGCTACGGATATAACCCAAGGGGTGACTTGTTACACACTAAAATGTATACGTAAAGTTTGATCAAATGTTTATACTCGTCCGGGAATATACGGACGGACGAGGTTGGCACATATTAAGTCGAGTGATTATGTAAAACGGGGGATCAACAAATCCATGTGTCCCTCGACTATGTGACCAATGTATACGCATGATACAGAATAATGTGTTTACTGTCTCCCTTCGAAAGATATGATTAACTATTTGATCAACTGTGTTGTCGTTTGATAAAGGATTTTGGTTTCCTAAAGTATTCACCAGCTCGTCGCTGACGTTCATTTTCAAATGTTTTCAGGAAAGGAATAATATAATCAACGCCTGTCGGGGCTTGCTTAGTCCCGAGGGTAGTCGTGGGTTTTTTTTTGTTAACAGGTTTGGGCTACACACTTAGACCTGGTATGACCATAAAATATTTACAGGTTCATGCAAAGGTGGAAAAGAATATCTAAGCACGGGAAGGACCTGGACAAAAGATTACAAGGCTAGGTGCCCTAAGGATTATGATCCCTAGGCTTTTACCTTTCTTGTAGGAATGACTGATTGTTGTCAGGGATTTTGATTTCGTAATCAGTGTATCAAAACAATTGGGTTGTTAACACCCCTGTATTTTAAGTAAAGATCTTTGTTTACATAACAAGATTCTTGTATTTTTAAACCAACACCCGAGGTTAAGATTTATGAAAGAAAAGATCCTTTGAAAAACGTTTTCTGTTGCACAATACAAACTTTGAAATTAAAGCAGGTACTCGATGCCAATCGACGTCTTCTGCTGCACAATTATAGTCCACAAAGGACACCTTACTTTACATTACAGTCCACGAAGAACACATTACCTGACAATACAACCCACGAAGGATCACTTTCATTTAGTGAGAATCCCTAAGGCTTTACGTCCGAAGGCTACTCTCACCAGATTACCACGAAGAACATTCTATTACTTTGATGACCGTCATCACCATGATAACCGTCGTTACTCCCCGTTAACCAGTTGCAACATCCTCGTTACAGTGCCCTGTCGAGCATTGTACCGATTTTTAATATGGCAGACATACAACTAATGCCATAACACTGACATAGGCTTCGGGTAGTACTAGTCACAAAGACTATGCTACTATCTCAATGCTTGCTTCCGTGTAACCATACTCGGATAAGGGCACATAAGAGACTTAACTCTTTAGTTCTCATACATTTCCTTTTGTTTATAAAACATATAGTTAGATAAACCGTTCACTTTTACTAACTTTTGTTTATTAAACATAACGTTAGATAAACCATTCCCTTTCATTTTCTTTCATTTTTAAAACACATCATTAACATTTACTTGTTTACAAAACGTTAATTAAGTAATTCTCTTCCTTCTTACCATTTAAGTTTAAGTAATAAAACACATTTATTATGAACTTCCATTAATTGAGTATGCACACCACCCTAAAACAGTAAAAATAGGGATTCTTGAACTCACCTATTTTAAGAGCAGCTATCACACTTAGCAATGATACTTCAAGCTAAGTGAAAGGCTAATCGATCTGTCTGAACAATCACGAACAAGACGTGTCATTACACAGTTATAACTAAGACATAGTGACCGAAAACCCCTTGTCCAAAATCCTTTTCGTCTGAAATCTCTCTCAGCCGAAATCCCTTTTGGACGAAATCTCTTTTGACTAAAAACCATCTCGTTTGAAACGTCATTCATCCGAAAACTATTTCGTTCGAAAACAATATATCCAAAAACTAACTTGTTCGAAAAACGTTTTGTCCGAAAACTTTTTCGGTCAAAATCTCTTTCGACCAAAAACTACTTCGTTTGGAAGCATTTTATCCTAAAACTATTTGTGTCCGAAATATATTTCTGGCGGGCCAGAGTTTTCGGACCATTCATCAGAGTTTTCGGACCATTCATCATGTTTTCGGTTGATTAATCTGTTCCTGGCCAAAATTGTCGTTTTTGATCCAAGTTTCAATCTTTTTACGTCCAAAACTCTTATCTAGCTTCCATGAAGCTAGATAAATCTTTTTAAACTGTTTCACATGTAAAAATCCTGTCTTTTTAAGAAAACACACTTAAAACCCTAGAAACCCACTTTTCATCAGAAACTCAGATTATAGGGCATTTAATTACCTATTTTCCACATGATTCTCCTTCTCTGATCGACAGTATGTGAAACACCTTTTATTTCTTTATTATTTTATCAGAGTTTAATGTGGAAAATCGGTCCCAGATTTTTCAAACCTTAGTGATAAAGGTATATTTTTATTATCAATGTTGTCTTTACATTAAATATTACATTATGTAACATAGGGATTCTTCAACTCCGACCGGCCACGTCCTCAGGAAGCTTTATTCCATGTGCCTCTTTCCTGCAGTGTTTGGAAAACGTTTTTTAATTAGCTTACGCTAAGTAAGTACACTACGTCGTTCGTTTTGTTATGAACCCTTTAGGTTCTTATTATTGTTCAAGTTTCCCAGGCTCTTGGCGCCCCCGTGACCATCTCCGGTCACGTTTTTCGTATATTTTAATCGATGTGCTAACCCCTCTCGACCATATTCGGACGTACCTCTGGTCAGAGTATTGGAAAGGTCCTTATACTCGTCAGTATAGACCCCTTGCATTTGTCCCGAAGACTCATTTATTCTTTTCTCATTGAGACTTGCCCCGTAGGCTGGACATCCCTTTTTATTGGGATCTTGAGTATCATAGACTCACAACCTCCCTTTGTATTCCCAACCAGTCCTCACCTTAAAACTTCATAACGGTTTCCCCACGATGCACTAAGGAGGTTTATATATAGGAAGTACCAGCGGCGTATCCACCACCCCCTTAACACTTCGTTAGTACTCCGTTATTCTATTTTAAGACTTAAACTCGTTTCCATCATACATTCATATTTACACTTATGTCATGATCATCTATCATGCATTCAGATGTTCACATTTAACACACAACGCATATTCGCACATATAGCATGACCTCGTGTCATACTTTCATATTTATTCTTGCTCTAATTCCTTATAAAGGTTTCTCCATGTTACGTTAAAGAGGTTTATATATAGGAAGTACCAGCGGCATATCCACCACCCCTTTAACGTTCCATGAATACTCCTTTACTTAGAATTAAGCTTTCCTGTTAATTCTCTTTTATTTAGTGGCATGACTTCCTCATATCTTTATCCAATCCATGCTTTAATTCCTCCTAAAGGCGTCTCTATGATGCATTAAATAGGTTTATATATAGGGTGTACCAGTGGCATACCCACCACCCTTATAATACATCAGAGATAGTCCTTTATTTAGAATTAAGCTTTCCCATTTATCCTCATTTTAATTGCATGATCTTGATACTTTTATTCCATTTCTGCTATAATTCCTCACAAAGGCTTCTCCATGATATGTTAAAAAGGTTTATATATAGGAAGTACCATCGACGTATCCACTACCCCTTTAACATATCATAGACGTTCCTTTATTTGGAATTAAGCCCTCCCTTATTCATACTTATCATATGTTGTAAACTGGGGTGATTATCCTTCCAGAGTAATACCATTCGTTTGCTATATTTTCGTTACTATCTTTTAGCCTATACCCCTAAAAAATCACAGTGGTTTTACCCTGAAGTATCAAAGAGGTTTATATATAGGAAGTACCAGCGGCGTATCCACCACCCCTTAGATACGTCGTGGCTACTCCATTATTCCCGTTTATTGTTTAGACTAATCCCCATTACACCGTACCTTAGTTCCATACATAGCACATAACACATAATCACATAAACATTTATCTAAGGTATGGTTTCAGTGTACTTACTTTAACCTCATGTTGTTTCCTATGCTCGTTCCTCGCTTAAACGTCTCTCTAAATCCGAACCACACTCCCACTTAAACGCACCACACCGGGCCTCTTGATCCTAATGTGTGTGTCGTGTATGGTGTTTGTGTGTGTTGTGTTTGCAAGTGAACGACTTCAAGAATCAGTTTATAGGCAAAATCCCGAGTCCGTAACGGACCGTCACCGCCGTTTTCTTGGCCTCCAAGCTCTTTGATAGAGTGTAAATCACACATATTTATTCCATTGTTTTAGTAAATATTTGGATAGTTTTGTGTTCATTTTACTTGTTTTTGCTTTGTTTTGAGTCAATGTCAGGTTTACAAGAGCTCGTGTGAAGTATAAAGTCAAATCATGGAGAGATCAAGCACGAGAACAAGTCCCAAGAAATTAAATGCAAAAAGTGGGATTTTCAGTCCTTCACGGTACGTGAAGGAGGGGAAGAAATGCCTCACGGTACGTGAGGAAAGCAGAATCCGGGCCCGACTACCGCGAGGAACCCTTGAAACTCTCTCGCGGTACGCGAGAAGTAGAAAAATCTGCAAAAAACCCTAATCGATCAATTAAATAGAATTTGAATGCCATTATGTTTGTTATCCTTAGATACCCAGATCCATCATTGTTTCCATAACTGGTAGAAGTCTGAGCCTTGCAAGTAGGATTCCCACCTAGGTAGTTTTCTTCTCATTCTTGATAGTCCCAAGTCCTTTTTCTAATTGTTAGAGTCGTTCATCTGTCATCTCTTGATTTATTTAGCTTAATCAGTAGTTGTAGAAACCCCCCAAACCAAATATTCTTAGTTCGAGTCAGAGTTTAGTTTATTTATTCAGTGTCTCTAGGGTTCGATAATCCGGTTTACCATTAAGTTGTGCTATACTCGATAGGTACACTTGCTTGTCAGTGCGGTCTAGTTCATAGGTATTCCATTTATTACTAGGTGTCTAGATTAGGTTTTTATCAGTATTTTTCTAGACCGTCTGGGCGACATCAATTTTTTTGACACTGTTGTCGGGGACACTTGGAAATTGCGAAATTAGCTTTGATTAGTCTTTGTTTGGTTTTAGTTTTATTTTCTCTTTTTATTTGAGTCTAAATTGTGTGCTTGTCTTCTCTATTATTTGTGTGTCTAATTCTAGGATCTAATCTGTAATCCACAAGAAATTTTGGCCTTTATTTTTACTTTTTCGCCACTTGTAATTTCATTATCATGTGGTTTGCATCTATTCATTTCAATAAATTATCCTATTTATCCATACCATTTCATGAGTATACACACATACATACATTGGGTACAATTATTCAAAAATAACAAGTATTTATATAAGGGATTAGGTAAATAATTGTTTAAAATTCTATTAAACAAATATATATATATATATATATATATATATGCTAGGTTATTTTCTAAACCTATATATGTACATATGTATAAATACAAATATATAAAATCTAAATTATAAATTCTATAAACGAAATTAGGGTTTATAAAAAGTGATATTATCTAAATTACAAAATAAATGATTTTAATAGGAGTAATATCATTTTATTTTGCAAAAAATATATTTTCATGTTTGAAACATTTAAAAATAATATTAACATTTAATTGATTTTATAAAAATTTATAAAATTACTACTGTTATGGTTTATAAAAGTCCAGGGGTTAATAATGTAATTTCTGAAACTTTAATTCCATTTAAAAACAAAATTTATACATAAAATGATAAAGTCTAAAACCCTAGGGACCGATTATGCCAAATCCGAAACCCACTTCCCCTCCATTTTGATCATGGGTTCGAGTCCCGTTCAAACCGGTTTTCGAACAAATTTCCACGAATTCACGGCTGAGATATTTTCAAGCAAATCGATTAACGAGTTTACGTTTTGGACACTTAAACGATCCGTCCCATGCGTTTAATCAAGTTTTTATAAGCATTACCATGCCTAACTCGTAACTGAAACCCCCACTAATAAACACTTAATTGATCGACTTACCTCGATGAAATTGGGTATAAATATACACCCATAATCATCAGCGATACTCATTTCAAACACCTCGCACTCTCAATAGCTTCTGATTTCACCTCCGAATCACCCAAATCCACCGAAGAAACCGTCCCTGTTTCCTTCAGTCGTTCTCCCATTCTACGCAACCATTACAGGTAAAATTTGTGTCATTCAACTCGTCTCAATCCCATGATCAAAAGCCCTATGATTTCCGGTTCGAATCAATGGCCAATCGAGGGAATAGAAGGGCTAGGGTTTACGAGTTTTCAAATGGGGAAGACGGTGACTTAGGCTTTCTGGTTAAAAGCAAACCAAACCGGCTTCTGGACAAGGCAGCATGCCCAGTCCGACGGTTGTGCGCGCGTGTGTGTGTTGGCCCGGGCTCGACGTAGGTTCGAGTCCCAGGGGCCGGGTTTTGATGATTATTTCTTTTTGACCCTTTAATGCATTATTTAAATGTTTAAAAAATCCCAATTTAATTTTTATAAATTATATAAACACATTCTATGATTTTTATAAAAACAGAAAATACAAAATAATGTTTATTTATTTTATTCTATTTAAAAACATATTATAAAGCATTACAAAATTTTAAATAAATAATGTAAATGATTTGTTTAGATAAATGAAGTATGTTATTTTATTTATAAATTAATAGTGTTTATTACACAAATTTTAATTAAATGTTTAGGCATTATTAAATTCTTTTAAGCATATAAATAATTATTTAATAAGAATAATTATTTAAGACACTTTTAAACTTATAAAAATACTTAAATAGTTATTTTATACAAAGTTCAATTAATTTCAATTAAAGCCTATTTACTTATTAACTCTTTCATATTTCATTTAAATAAATGAGGTTATTTAATAGTTTAATTAATCATTTTATTTACATAAAAATTAATTAAATCTTTCCCATTTCAAGATTTATTTGTAAATGCTTTTAGAATGATGATATAAATAAATCCAAATGCATTAATTTTATTCTATTCCATAAATTTATTTATTAATTATCTTTAGAATAATTTTATAAATAGATTACTATGTAATTAATTAGAAGTCTTAATTAATTATAATTAATTTTATAAACTACTTTTATTAATATTTCAATACTAGTCACAAACTTCTATTTTCATACAAAATATATATAAAAGTCCATTTTCAAATCCAAACCCCATGAAACCCTAAAATCCTAAAATTCCTTATTTCCATTTAGTTGTACATTAAATTTAGAGTACAACTACCCATGTAGGTTTATTGTGAGAAATCCTCACGAGGCCTATCCATCTCTATCAATTCACACCAATTCTAGCTTCAATACAGGTGAGTTTCATAGGCCCATTTCTCTTTACTATTGTTTACAAATATTCGGGGTGGAACATGTTTACATTACATACACAAATTCAATACCTTTGTTCTTATGCAAATGTGTATGTGCTTCATGTATTAAACTACTTGGCGACCATACGTGTGTTCATGTTTAGTACAATCATTAACTTGCGAGGCAGGCCTAAGGTAGTACCTAACATGATCATTTATACGGGAACCCGATTCACTACTTAACACAAACCTTGGCAGGTTTTGTGTATACATCTACTACTTTTTCCATAACACAATCAGTTGGATTGTACATACAGTTTTCCATTTCCACGGTTTGATTGTACGCTTTAGAACCTTGTATGTTTTCACATTTATGCTTTAGACACGCTTTGAACATATTGAATTGTAAACCCTTTTCCAACTTTTGTTTAGTGTCAAAACCTATGTTACTCACCAACTACTTGTAGTTGACATTTACTCACATGTTTCAGGTGCACCAGCTTGAGGATATTGCATGATCACATAGGACCTTGGACCTAGCTTTAATAAATATTGGATTTAATTTATGTTATGAACACTTTGTTTCCTATTTTCTTTTGTAACAGATGCTTTAATTAAAATGAATAAATATTATCACTTATTAATTGATGATCATGTGCTTATGAACAACAGCGTCAGCCCCGGCGTATAATCCGCCGCCGGCCGGGGTGTGACAGATTGGTATTAGAGCCATAGTTATAGGGAATTAGGTTATTAGACACACATGACCTAGACTATAACCTAGGATTCCCAAGCATGTGTTTAACTCGTGTCTTCTATTACATTCTATGCTTATTATGCACACCCACCTACCCATATCTATCTACACCTATTTATTTTTGTCTACATGGTGCAATTACATGAACTATAACTTCAAGGGACTACTTGAAACATACTCTTAGACCTAAAGGTCTAATCCAAATGAAACTCTCGTCAAAGGTATGTAAGTTCTAACTAAGGAATGAGAACATGTGCAATCCGGAAGGGTGGATGCCTATATTCTAGGAAATTCTATGTAGGAAAACATTTCGTATAAATCCAAATCAACATATGGACCAGTTATGCTTTCCTGGGAATTCTTGGGATGAGTGTCCACTTATAGGCTAAAGCACGACTTCTCATACATTAGATGAACTTAAAATACTTTGATAAGTTAATGTATCCATTTGAGTACCATCCCATGTTTTTATTAAATACCTCATGATTTTATTACAAACTCTTATACATGATTCATATCTTATGAAATTCCTGTTCATCCCTTTTGTAGAATGCCTCCCCTTCATGAACATATAAACAACCTCACTGATAGGATCATCCAACAAATGGCTACGATCCTACCAACCATGGTCAACCAGCTGAACCAGAATGCAGCTCCAAGAAATCCCATGTGCACGTTCAAACATTTCAATTTCAGCAACCCCACTAAGTACTACGGGAACGAAGGAGCCACTAGACTTCTCCAATGGTTCAAAAGCGTTGAAGGTACCTTCATCAATGCCGACTGTCCTGAGAACCTGAAGATTCGCTATGCTACTAGTGTCTTTTAAAAGAGGGCACTCACCTGGTAGAACGGGGAGAAGCATAACCGTGGCATTGAAGTTGCACTAGCTCTACCTTGGGCTAATGTCAAGATGATGTGTGCTGGATGGTCTATAAAAACTAATATAAAACCTAACCTAGACACTCTAGCTTTCAATTTATAAATCTAGACTCAACCTAATACTAGATCACACAATCGACAAGTGTACCAATCAATGTAGCAAACTCAAATGAAGTCCGGATGTTGAACCCACGAGACACTAGCGACAACTCTATCTAGACTCTGACTCAACTATCTAAACTAAAATATATTGGGGGTATTTGTGTTGTGAACTATAACTAATGAACTCCTAACTATCGACACCAAATAAAAAGCAAAAGACTTTAGACAATTCACAAATGGGGAAAGCACTACATAGACTTTGAATCCTATGCATGTACATTGGAAATCTCTTGGATACGGAAACTGTGATGGAACTGGGCTCTTATAATACGACACCCTTAGGCAACCTTGTGGATCCTGGATCATTCTCCAGGTGTGACAAAAGAGGAAACCCTAACGGACGTGTGAAACTCACCAGTTAGTCGGATCACCTCTCAGCTATTTCCAACAACACTAAAGTACTCGCTAGACAGATTACCTCTTAGTCTCACTATCTCAGTACACCTTTCAGTGCAAGGAGGAACTTGAATTCATATGAAAAGACACGGAATAACAATGTCGCTAAGACAACCTAGGGAACCCTCCTTTCAGAGCGATCGACCTAAAACCATAACACCACAGATTACCCGACAACTTTGCACCTTTCAGCTATTGAAGCTGGCAGAATACTCAACCCTAACATACTCTCAATCGATGTGCCTATGGATAGGGCCGTCCCCGAGAAATTTACTATCTGGCTCGACATAAGAAAAATGCCCCCATTCCCCCCTCAATATGCACGTATATAAAAAAAATCAATACTACGGCGATAATTGTAATTAAAATAATAAAGAAAATAAAATTACCATAGAAAAGTATCTAGTTACATACCTAAATGTAAAATTAAAAAAAAAATTTGCCCGTAAATTTTATAAAATATATATAAAAAAAAATTAAAAACTATGCCCTACTCGTAAACATACCCCGGTGCAGCGGCCCAACCTGCACTCCTATGTGAGCCGCCCCTGCCTATGGATACAATGCAGTAAACCATAAACCAATCAAATGCACATAGCTGGCGACCTAATATGCGACCATACATGAAAGACATTCACAAAGCAGCATACGTAACATTTAACAGATCATAAATCAAGATTAAATACGCAAATACATCCAATCAAACAAAACCAAGTTCTTTATTTTAATATTAATCCATCAAAAAGAAGCCGAAATCCAAAATCAATCCAAATAACAACGCATAATCATCAAAATCTAGGTAGTTCAAGAAATATAGCCTACTACCATCATCAAAACATCAACACAAAGTCTAATATTCAGAATCATGATAGGAGATAGATGAATCAAATATCAAAAGATAAGAAACATAAACCGAAAAGACGATAATCCAATCGAACCATGCATCCAACGATTCAATTCTTGATCCCTTGAGACTTCTCCCACTCTAAATCATCAAAAAGTTTCAAACTTTACGTCTGGAATCGACTTCTAAACCCTAGAATCGAACTTAACCTTTTATACCATGAAAATAGGTGAAAATAGTCGTAACTGGGGCCCCCAGCGTACCGCAAGACCCAGGAGCCAATCCCCTCACGTACTGCGAGAAACCTACCTTGTCGCATAAGTTTCCTGAAATCACACCCCTCGCGTATCGCGAGGGGGAAGACCTTAATGGCTCGCATACCGCGAGGCACCCACTTTGATAGAAAGTTTTGTTGTTTTCTCGTTTCACCTCATTCTGTAGGTCCCGTGAGCCTCGTTGCGCAGAAAAAACAAAGATCAGTTCGTCGATTCGTGTGGGAACGAAGAAACAAGTCAGAGAAAAACCACGAACAACAAACAAGAGAACAACACAAAAACGATAAGTAATCCATAACAAAGAAGTCATCTCACAATACATACCGAAGAAGTACACATCTCTCGTCTATGCTCACGGTCCATGGGCGGGAGAGCTCATCCCGCCCGGACACCTCTCAACCTTGTTCCAGAAGTTCCACCTACAAATGAGGCCATCATCTCAATTTGTAGGGGCTGGAACAATACCTGCGTACTTGGCTAAGTACGCAGGGCATTGGTCGTGCGTACTTGATAAGTACGTAGGGCAAAAGCCTTGCGTACTTACTAAGTACGCGAGACCAATCTAGTGTACAAGCTAAGTACGCAGGAACACCCTCCTGCGTACTAGCTAAGTACACCGATGCATGGAATTTAATCTGTAGTTACAAAAACATGCTTCTACATTATATGTGTGCTAATGAATTTATAAGATTGTTAAAATTTGTGTTCCAGTCGTGATTCCATTGGAGAGGTCTTTTTCGAGGACGGAAAAGGGTTAAGTGTGGGGATATTTGATGTGTTGAAAAGCACACATCTGTTTCCATTGTGTTTCGTGTCGTTTTAGTATGGTTTTAGAGTCATTTATGTTTAATACTGAGTTATGTCTTGTTTTGTAGGTAATCGGGTGAGTTTGAACAATCAAGTATGGTGAAGGCATGAGCGAACGTGTTGGAGCACGGTTGTGTGACAAACACTCTGTATATTTGTCTCTGCTTTTGTATCTGTTCTTTATGTATTTGTATTTTAGCGTCTGTATATATTGGTTTATCGAGTTGTAATCATGTGAAGGTACTTGTCGTTGGATTTGTCTTGTTAAGTGTTGTGAACACTTACCAAGTGCGCATGTTGTTTAACCTGCGTACTTAGCAAGTACGCAAGAGCATTGTCTGCGCACTTGCTAAGTACACATGAACAAGGCCCTGCGCACTTAGTAAGTATGTAGGCATCAGGTCTAGGACTATATATAGCTGGTTAGTGAAGTTCATATGTACGCATACATTTGTAACTTGTAATCGGCTATGATAATCAATAGACGAAATTAAAGTATCTTGTGTTTGCTGTCGGTTTACTTTGTGTTGCTTGATACTCCAACTAGTCACGAGCATTCCGCACCCTGTTCGACTAGCCACACACTTGCATGTAATGATCCGTGACACCCGGGGACCTACAAGTGGTATCAGAGCATCTGCTCTTGATTTTGAGTGTTGTGGGTGTGTTAGGAGCATTTTCGACACAAGTTACAGCCTTTATACAAGAAAAGGTGACCGATTTTGTGGATTTTTGTGATAAAACAGAGTTAGCTCTTGAGCGCTGTTTTAGAAGCACAAATCCTTCAAAATTCCACCTTTTTGTTGTTTGTTTGAGTGTTTTGATCGTCAACGGTTTGTTAGAAACTAGTTTCTAACCTTTTGGCTTGATTAATTTGTTCATAACTTCAAAATTTGAAGATCTGAGCATTTTCCGGTGATCGAAAATAGTTGGTGGAACAGGTAGAAACAGTGACATGCGTACATACTTTATTTGGTAAAAAGTACACTGTTACTGCGTACTTGTTAAGTACGCAAAAACAATTCTGTGCGTACTTATCTTTTGTGACTGCGTATTTATCATTTCTTCTTGCGTACTTACTAAGTACGCAAGACCAAATCATAAGTATGCAAGACCATTTTAAGCAAGTACGTAAAGCCAAGTTCACAAGTGCGCAAGTTGTGCTGAAATTCTGACTTTTGACTTAGTTAATCACCATGTCGAACATTCAGAACATTAGTAGTCTGCTTAACTATGACAACGAGAAAGGGACTCCATAGAAACCACTAAGGCTGCTTAATGTAAATGATTATTCTAACTGGAAAGCACGATTTGAGGAGTATGTCTCGTACACTGATTCTACCTTATGTATACCCATACTTGAAGGATATAAACATCCAACATACTTGTTTCTTGAAGAAACCATTCCCAAACCTATCTCCAAGCTAGATGAAGAAGAGAAGAAGGCTTATGACCGAGAAAAGAAGGCACATGGTTCCATAACTATGGCCTTGACTAGGGATCTATTTCATAGTTTCAGAGCTTATGATATTTCCAAGGATCTCTGGAAGGCTTTGCAAAATAGGTTCGAGGGACACAGTGACGTCAAGAAAAGCAAGAGACAGCTAATGAGAAAGCAGTATGAGTGCTTCAGATACTTAGAGAATGAATATATTGATGAACTTATTTCTAGATTCTATCACATGAAAACAGAGCTGAACTCTTATGAACTCAAGTATCCTGATGATGAGTTAGTGGAAAAGTTTCTTGATTCATTACCACCAAATTTTGACATGTATACTACCCTACAGAGAGAGAACCCTAAATTTTATGAGTTGACAATTGATGAAGCAATAGGGAAGGTTCAAGCACATGATATGAACCTGAAAAAGAAAGAAAGTTCTGGAAGAACTCAGATTCAAGACCCTTCTATGTATTATGGGGTGTCTTCGATAGCCAAGTCATCGAGTTCTGGAATTGCCTTATTCTCTAGGAATTCTCAGGAAGAAGAAAATTCCAATGATTGTGGTGGTCATACATGTTTTGCCACATCGGGATCTGGTTCATACCATCAACATTCCACAAGAGGCCCTACATCTACCTCATCAGCCAACCAAACTGCTATTACCAAGATAGCTGAAGATCATGTGGCACTGTTCTCATCCTGCATGCTTGCCTACGAGAACTTCATAGGTGGAAAGCTAACGGATCTTGAAACCATTGAGGAAGATTTTAATTAGGTGGATCCAAATGACATGGAGGATATGGATATTCAATGGAATATGGCCTTGATCTTAAGGAGGGCTAAGCGTTTCTTGAACAGAACTGGTAGAAAGTTCATTGGTGGGCATTCTAATGCCAAAGTTGGTTTTGACAAGTCAAAAGCCAAGTGCTATAAGTGTCAGAACTTTGGACACTTTGCTCGTGAATGTCAAAAGGATAAGGCACCAACTTCAGGCTTTACAAGACCAAGTCAGGGAAACAACCAAAGCTACAATAATCAGAACAACCGCAGTCAGAGTCATGGTGGAATGTCCAGTGCATTAGTTGTTCAACAGGATAATAGCTTTAAATGGGGAGTACACTTGGAAGATGCCATTATTTCATAAACCTAGCTCGGGTTAATGGCAGAAATTGTTGAGTTGATGGTAGCTGAAGAAAGGGAAGCATCTAGAGCTGACCAACCAGAATCTACATCTGCATTTCCTCTCATGGTTATTAGAGAAGCATCCAGTTCGTCAACTGAGGTGGATTCTAATTCTTTTGCTGTTGTTTCTTGTTCCAAATGTCTTATCTTGAAGGATGAGAATGATCGAATCCATGATCAACTCGAACCCCTACGTAGTGCAGCTTTAAACTACAAAGAAAATGAAAAACGTTTTAAAGATTCAATTGAAAATTTAAAGAAAGAAAGCATTTTAATTTTCAATTAAAACCAGTGAACAACAGTTTCATTTAGACGTTGCCTACAAAGGGTTGGAAAAGAGAAATGTTGAGATCGCCAGACTGTAAAATGATATCCTGCAGTTGAGTGGAAAACTTGAGACGCTGAAAACTCACGCTTTGTGGTGGAACACTACGAGTCAGTGGTGAGAAAAGTGAGTGGCAAAGGTTTAGGTACTAATGATATTCCTCCACCAATAAGCGGCAAGTTTGTCAACGGGCCAGTCGACATTGATTTGTCCTTTTTGGATGATTCCTCAAGCAAGGATGATTCCTCGAGCAAAGATGATTCCTCAAGTAAGGATGAGTCAGCTTCTGATGAGGAGTTCTTCTCTGATGAAGGCGCAGAGAACACCATGGTTGAGGGTGTTATCTCAGAGAAGTTGATTGTTGAGCATAAAATTGAGAAAAACGCTGTCACTAATCATGATAATTACATTTTAACTGAAACTGATACAATTGAGTAAAATGATAAACTGAAAATGATGCTTTATGGAGGTTTCAAATCCATAAAGAAAGTTAAGAAAGAAGCTTTTGCTAATCAATTGGGAAATAATTTTCAAGAAAACATGGACAAACATTACACCCCAATGAGTCAATTAACATCAGGTCCAACACAAAATGCTGTTACTGTTCATCAAACAACTCCCATTGCTCATCAAGCTGATTCATCTATGCCAAAAATCAAAGAGCCTTACAGGAGGGTTTACAAGGAAAGAAGAACTTGCTTTCACTATAATGAGGTCGGTCACATTCTGGTGAACTGTCCTGAAAAGAATCAAGGGAAACGGCCAGTTGTCCCACAACATGCTGCTATCCCTAAGACACCATCAGTGAAGCAACCCAAAAGTCCTAAATCAAATATGGTGAAACCACCGGTGAAACCAATGGTTAAGTCATCAGCAAAATGTGTGACTGAACCACCTGTTCCAAAATGGGAAAAACAATCTGCTAAACCTAGTGTATCTAGATTTGCTAGTACACAAACGTGTGAGAAGGCAGTGGTGAAACTTTCTAAGCCACAAGGGAGAAGAAGGAAACAGAGATTGAGGAAACTTGAACAACATCTTGCTGGTTTTCGACTGGGTGAAGCTTCTACTAGTTCACCTATGGTTGACTATAGTAAGACCGCTGTTCAAAATAAACAAATGAAAAGCTTCTGGAGAGAGAAAACCAAAAGTTCTCAATTCTCTGATCCCAAATCTCCAAAAGATTCACAATTTTTTGACAATCATGATTGCGAGTTAATAGAGGTTGTATATTTTGAGAAAAAAACGGACGACCCAAGACCACAATGGCTTGGGTCTCCAAATCTAATTAATTTCTTTTGGCTCGTGCAGGGACATCCGAATGGAACTACTGCTAACCGTTGGTATGTGGATAGTGGATGCTCCCGGAACATGACAGGCAACATGTCCTTGCTTCAAGATGTTAAACCATTCAATGGCGGCTATATGGCCTTTACAGGCGAGAAGGGCGGTAGTATAACTTGTCAAGGCGTGGTTTCTAATGGATTTATTACCTTAGATAACGTCAACTATTGCGAGCAGCTGAAACATAACCTGTTGAGTGTTTCTCAAATGTGCGACAAGGAGTACTCGGTTATGTTTGACAAATCTAAATGCTTGGTTCTCAAGCCTGGTTTTGTGGTTTCATAATATTGGAATCTGATGCGTGCGCCAAGAACAAACGACACCTATCAGATTGATATGAGCGTGGCTACAACCACCTCATCAGTTGCTACCTCTTTACTTACCAAAGCGACAGAACTTGACTCAATCTTGTGGCATAGGAAACTCGGACACATTTCTTATCGTTAAATGAATCATCTTGTCTGAAACGGTTTGGTAACCGGGATTCCTAAGTTGAGATTTGTCATTGAAGATGACTGTATACGTTGTAAAAAGGGCAAATAGCAATGGAAATATCACAAGCCCAAGACCCAAAACTCTATTGATACCCCTTTGGAGCTCCTACATATGGATTTGTTCGGGCCCATAAGTATCAGGAGTATTGGAGGTAAGTCATATTGTCTGGTTGTAAGTGATGACTTCTCACGTTTTTCTTGGGTGCATTTTTTAGGTACAAAATACGAAACTACTGAAATTCTTCAATACCTGATCCTGAGTCTGGAATCTTTATGCAAGCTGAAGGTTAGAAGAATAAGGAATGATAACGGCACAGAGTTCAAGAACAATATGATGGTGCTTTTCTGTCTCAAGAATGGTATTCGTCACGAATTCAGTGCGCCGTACACGCCTCAGCAGAACAGAGTTGCAGAAAGGAAGAATAGAACCTTAATTGAAAATGCAAGGACAATGCTATCGGATGCCAAACTTCCAATCACATTCTGGGCGGAAGCAGTTAATACAGCATGTCACGTTTTGAATAGAGTTCTGGTGGTGAAAAGACACAACAAAACCTGTTATGAGCTGATCAATAATCGACCTCCCAATATTGACTACCTAATCCCAGTTGGTAGTCCCTGTTCATTATTGTTAAAATACAAGGATCACAAATCCAAATTTCAAGCAAAAGTGGTGGAAGGCATCTTCTTAGGATATCTTACCAATTCACCATGCAAGAGGGTGTACAATATTGAAACTCGTTCAGTTGAAGAGTGGTTTGAGGTGGATTGTAGTAAACACAACGTTCCACCAGAACCAACAGGTCCAGCTTGGGGATTCGATTATGACGCTCTCTACAAGTCTTTCAACCTTCCTGATCTATCTGCTGAAGATGCTGCTAAGTTATATCAACACTGTAGTGGCGGCGACGACTCCAATTTCTCATAAAGATCTACTGTACCTATCCAAACTCCCAATTCCAATGCTTCATCTACATCTGGAGCTCTTGACGGTGACAGTGAAGAGGATATTCATGATGAGGGAAACGATGCTCAAGTCGATCCTAACAATCATGTAGGAAATGAAGCTCTAGTTGATCCTATCATTATTGAATCTTTTTCTAGTACAAATGATGTGGGGGAGTTGAGCACTGACCTTGAATCAGATATCCATGTACCTCATGTACCAGAGACGAGAGTGCATAAGAATCATCCAATCGACAACATCATTGGTGATCCTGATGCCGGTGTTCAAACTCGTCACAGAACTTTTGCTGAAAACACAAATCTCTATGCAGAAATACTTGACACGGGTATCATGGAAACATGTTTATATGCTGCATTCGTATCCCAATTAGAGCCGAAGAATGTGAAGGAGGCTCTCGCTGACAACTGCTAGATAGTGGATATGCAAGATGAGTTGTCTCAGTTCCAAAAGTTACATGTGTGGGATCTAGTTGACCTGCCGAAAGGTGTACATCCAATAGGTACCAAATGGGTGTTCAAGTGTAAAACAGATGATCGACACGTTGTGGTGAAAAATAAGGCAAGATTGGTTGTTGAAGGGTTTTATCAGCAAGAGGGCCTGGATTACACTGAGGTGTATGCCCCAGTTGCTAGACTTGAAGCCATCTGACTGTTTCTGGCTTATGCCTCCTTTGTTGGTTTCAAGGTCTATCAACTAGACGTGAAGAGTGCTTTCTTATATGGAAAGGTACATGAAGAAGTCTATGTCACTCAACCACCTGGCTTTGAAGACCCACTTAATCCTCATAAAGTATATAAGCTTGACAAAGCACTTTTTGGTCTTCATCAAGCACCAAGGGCGTTCAAAGCATTTATTGTCCAATTGTTTTGACCGAGGACAAATTGATTCGACTCTCTTCATACGGAAAGCAAGAGGTGACATTCTACTGGTGCAAGTATACGTCGATGACATTATCTTTGGGTTTACAAATGAAGAGATGTGTAGGGAATTCGAGAAGGTGATGAAGTCTAAGTTTGAAATGAGCAACATGGGTGAACTGTCATTTTTTCTAGGTCTGCAAGTCAGTCAGAGGGAGGATGGAATTTATCTACATCAAACTAAGTATGTGCATGACATTTTGTCTAAATACAAAATGAATGACCGCTCTACTTATGGCACACCAATCCCAGTCAATCATGGTCTGCATCCAGACAAAGATGGAAATGATGTGGATTGTAAAATGTACCATGGGATGATCGGATCTCTTATGTATCTCATAGCTTCAAGGCCTAACATTATGTTTGCAGTCTGCTTATGCTCGATGTTTCAGTCACAACCGAAGGAATATCATTTTATAGCTGTAAAGAGAATTTTCTGATACCTGAAAGGGAAACCCCGATTGGGTCTTTGGTACTCCAAGCAGCAGACGTTTGATTTCAAAGCCTACATTGATTCTGATTATGGCGGTTGTAATCTAGATAGAAAGTCAACCTTAGGTGGGTGTCAGTTCTTGGGAGACAGGCTGGTATCTTGGTAGTGTAAGAAGCAGTTAACGGTTTCTGTATCAACAAGTGAAGCAGAGTACATTGCTGCCGTGAGCTGTTGTTCTAAGATATTGTGGATTCATCAGCAATTGAGATATTATGGCTTGAACTACACTGGAACTCCGCTGTTCATTGACAACAATGCCACCATGAATAACCTGGTGAAACATTCCAAAACAAAACATATTGAAATTTGACATCACTTCATCCATGACTGTGCTGAAAAGCACCTGGTTGAACTTGTGAATGTTCACACATATGATAATTTTGCCAACCTTTTCACCAAGGCGTTTGATCATACCCGTTTTGAATATTTTGTCAACATGATAGAAATGTTCAATCCCGAGTAAGAAAACTTTTTCAAATCAAAACGTTTCATGGAAGTTAAATATTATTTCTTTTAAATATTTTATGTATAGTTCGTTTCTCTGTGAAAAAATTCCAGAAAATCCAAACAAAATAGAAAATTTGGAAAATTTCAAAGTCATTTGATGATTTGAGGAAATGATAGTACATCGGTAATTGATCTAAACGTCTTAGACTGCACATATGGGAAATGATTGTGTCATGATTACTTGGGCCTTAGAGTTAATTATCTTGTTTTAATTTGAATATTTGCAAGTAATATGAATTGTCAGTAGGCCATAAGCGTTTTTGAATCATTAGTAGTGTGAAAATGAAATTCAGTTTACTACAACAGAGATTTGAACCCATGTTTTGCACGTGTGTGTGTGTAAAAGAATGCAAAAAAATAATTATCAGATAAATGATGTAAGATTTTGGCAAGTATTTTCTTATGAGACCAGTTTCGGGTTATGTCTTTAGCATAATTTTTTCGGTTCTCTTCACTGCCCATACTCACAAGTATGCAATGGGAAGTTGAATCAAGATATTTCTTGACAACACCCGTCAAGAATATGCTACCCCTTGGATCACATCTGTTCCATTAAAGACATCCAGATAACAGTTGGATCCCCTTACCTAAATACTCAGACACCATACTTGTTATCTTGAATCATCATCTGATATTCACATGAAGAAAAACCTATAAAAGACAAGACAAATGAATCACTCAATTCTGAATCTTATGATTCTTGATAATCCTTATGGATTCTGCTTGATTTTTTCTGTGCTAAACGGTGTAACTTCATTCTGGAGACTTTGAAAATCATTGAGAAAATCTTAGATGCCTTGAGATAGTGCAATTTAAATTTCTGTAGCATAACAGTGGGATACATGTTGTAGATCTATAATTAATACCTTGACTCACAAGATAGTGATACAAAATGCTTATTGTTTCAAATCTTATAATATTGCCAACTTGAATTCACTTGCTTATGTTGCATATTACGTTTGAATAAGTAGTAATCCATGAAATGATCCCATAGTCTTTGATGTTTATATTGAATCAGTTTTGCTAATTTTAGCCTGATATTATCCTCTGTTCATGAATTTAAACAAAAAGATTTTTGTTTGTTTTTTACAGTTCAATCTTATCAAAAATGACAAAAAGATTTTAAGTACAGTTTATCTACCTTTAAGAAAATCCAAAAGTATTTGTGTTTAACTTCTGTGGATTGTTTTTGAAAACCTCGTGATTGAACGTTCATATCCGGTTCGCTATTTTGGATTGACAATCTTCATAATTTGAGTTGAAATTTTGAGTGCCAAGGGTCTCTGCGTACTTTTCAAGAACGCAAGAGTTAAAACTTGCGTACTTAGTAAGTACGCAAGACTTAAGTCATGCGTACTTGGTAAGTACGTAGGAGTTAAGTCCTGCGCACTTGACAAGTACGCACGACTGGTTTGTGTGGGCTATATAAACAGGTGTTAGAAATTTTTCTCAGTTATCACTTTCAAACTCAAGAACACTGTTGTATACTCTGTGCTCGATTTTTCCTCAAAATTTCGTGTGTTCCTAAAGGATTGTTTCATCCCAATTATTGTTTCATCTTCACCTAACTAACATTTGAGATGACTGGTGATGGAGGTGATGAAGAAGAAGGAGGAGATGGTGCTGAAGAGTCAGATTCCGAGGCGATTGAATCTGATTCATCTTACTCTGATGATGTACCCGACCAAAGACACCCATGGAGAACGGCGAAGGTATCCCTTCCCGAGTCGTCCTCCAAGAGACAAAGACAAGAAAATTCATATAGCAAGTATGCTCCTGAACAAGAGACTGAGAGGAGGAAGAATAGGACTATTCAGGGATCCCTTCCTAAATCTTCCTATATAAATACTCTGGATATTTGTCTCTGCTTTTGTTAGCCATGCTGGCATAGGTTTCACGGAGCCAAATTTGACATAGTCGTCCTTTAGCTCACGGATTTTAACCCTGGGGAACCTCTGGTCACGGAGATCAAATTTGACATAGTCGTCCTTTAGCTCATGGATTTTAACCTTGGGGAACCTCTGATACGATGTTGTTAGACAATACAACTTACATACAGGTGATAGAGAATGAAGACATCTCCAGAGAAGCAGTCAAGGGGGAGTTTGTTGAAGCAATTCTTTTGACAAGCACTATGCAGAACTATTTTTAAGCGGGAGTTTGTTGGAGCACGGTTGTGTGACAAACACTCTGGATATTTGTCTCTGCTTTTGTATCTATTCTTTATTTATTTGTATTTGTATTTCAGTGTCTGTATGTTTTGGTTTATCGAGTTGTAACATCTGTGAAGGTACTTGTCGTTGGATTTGTCTTGTTAAGTGTTGTGCGCACTTACCAAGTTCACAGGTTGTTTAACCTTCGTACTTAGCAACTACGCAAGAGCATTGTCTGCTTACTTGCTAAGTACGCATGAACAAAGCCCTGCGCACTTAGTAAGTACGCAGGCATCAGGTGTAGGACTATATATAGCTGGTTAGTGAAGTTCATGTGTACGCATACATTTGTAACTTGTAATTGGCTGTGATAATCAATAGACGAAGTTAAAGTATCTTGTGTTTGCTGTCTGTTTACTTTGTGTTGCTTGATACTCCAACTAGTCACGGGTATTCCGCACCCTGTTCGACTAGCCACACACTTGCATGTAACGAACCGAGACACCCCCCGGGGGCCTACATATAATCATGCGTTAAAATGCAACATATGATATTTCGATCCAATTAAACCCAACACCAACTATCAAGCCCCTGTTTGTGTTCTACATTCTACATTACCAAGCATATCAATCTATCTATGGAACTCACACTTAAGAGCTACAGTTCTACCTAATCCCGTTTCACGGTCATGTTTAGGCACGTGTCAAACCATATAAATTTCTCCCACCATGTTAAACTAAGATATACAGGTTTTAGAAATTCAGATGAAATAATGGAATGAATGAATGAATATGAGCATTAATAAGCAAATTAAACTTTATCTAGAGGCGTTTCAACCAAGTCGCTACCTGGAAGGTAACATATAGACTAAGTTATAATCAATACAACACATAAGTATCACTTAGGGGTGTTTTCTCCAAGTGGCCATCCTGGAGGGTAACACATAAGCAAAACTCAATATTCTAACAAATAAGCTCATGAATATGGAATTTATGGATGCGGGCGCCACCGAAACTCGGATTTATTCTCATAAAAATAATATGGTGTGCCAAAAAACTCAAAAACCTCTAAATTCTAGCTTAACGTGGTACCTATCACCCTATGTTGAAAGTTTCAGTATTACCGACACCCTAAAGATGATGACCAACAAGATTTCTTGATTTTAAATTCAATTAATTCCTAAACAACACAAACAGGATATTTAAGCTTTCAATCGGCTGGGTCTACCAAAACATCACAGATTATACGCGTTTTCTATCATTATTTCCATTTAAAAACTCAACAAGCACTTCTAGTTATACCTATCATCTTCCATTTTGTTTGCAAAAGTCTAATTAAATTTTTTATTTATGATTTTTTATAAAAGAAAACAAACCTAAACAAACAAGACTCAAGACGTTTCCCATCCCCACACTTGAACGACACATTTTCCTCAATGTGAACCAAGAAACAACGCAAAATAAAAATAAAGACTCAAAAATAAAAAAATAAAAAAATAAAAATAGTAAAGTGGAAACGACTTAGCTGGTAATGATAGCACGATTCTGTCCAGCTTCGTTCTTCCACTTGTGCACTGTATAAATTAGTGGCTTGCACACACACTCTGCTGGGTTCCCTTTACATGAACATAAGATTTGAATCGACCCCACCCGAATGGAGATTTAGTACGGATGGGGCGATCTATACCTACAACATCAAACTCACAGCAAACCCAAACAGTATTAAACTGACTCAAAGTACAGACTCAAAACAAACTTTATACAAACTATACACTGAGGTTCTAACCATAGAAACAAACCTAATCAGGAGGCTTCTCCTTTATGCTGCCCCCATCCGACCCGTTTAGTATGATTTGTCTACCACCGATTTGACACACACTGATGGTGGACTTTAAAAGAGTTTTGAAAAATGTAAATGGGTCGGACCACCAATATTTGAACTTACCTGGGCCAAACCTGATACGCGATGTATAGTGAAGGAGACGGTCAGCTTTATTCTGTGATAGAACATTGAGCAGCTTCTGTGGTTGTCCCTTCACTCCTGAGTTGGCCTTGTGCCCAGTCTTCCTTTCTCTTTCCTGTGGTGCTTTTGGTAGTTGTGGCATTTCACTATTGGTTCCATCCATGGGTATTTCCCTCTTGCTTTCTCTGGTGCAATGTCGTGGGTCCGACACCAGCTCTATTCGTGGTTCGTTGATAACCTCCTTCACTTGCACCTCTTCTTTCATCCCCACATTTGGCTCTTGATACAACAGATCTTCAAGTAGTTTCAGATCGCCAAGTGGGTCGAAACATTCTTCACTAGGAGTCGGCAGGCCCCCCAACTCGTCTCCAAATTCACTTTCCCAAGATGGGACCTGCTCCTCTTTTAACTCCTCCTCTTGATCATCCAACTCTCGTAGACCCTCTTCGATGTACTCGTCTTCGCTCTCTAAATCCGGTATCAAATTATTCTCAAAGAGCAAGCGTAAAGTATCAAGTACATTAGATGAGTGAAGTTCATCACCCATGAAATTAAATGACTCAAGATTATCAAAATTATATTTAATCAAATCGGGTTCCGAATACATACCTGGACCATCACCCACAGTGTCATCCGAGGAATCTTCTATCTACATCTCATCATCACTAAAGAAACCGTCCTCGATGGGCTCTAGCCCGTAAGTCTAGGGTGTATAAACAGGAGGTGGGACTAGTGCGGAGTTGTGACACCCCAACCGACGGCAGAATCATCGGGGCAAGACATGTAGACAGTTCATGAGCACAAGGTTGACTAAATTGAAATATATTAATCATTCAAATTCATTTCAAGTATTCAACATAAAACCAAATCAAACCATGTACATAAAATGAAATACATAATCCTTTATTTAAAATTATCTAGGTCCAAAACTTAAGTGTAGCAAGTCTTGATCAAAATCACACATTAGGAACTGAAACATGAATAAAATAAGGTCAACTAAAAAGTTGGTGAGCATACACAGGTTTGTATATAGATAACATATTGATTATGAATAAACAAATCCTTACATAACATGATAAAATAAGGCATTTATGGACAACAACTATTGTGTAACCAAGTATAATCAAACCTTTGTAACTAGCATGCAAAATTGTGTTGTCGGTAACAATCACCCCAATCTGTGTGGGTTTGTCAGACTCAATAGATTTATCATTGTTTATCGTCGGCTTGAATAATTAATGATTGCACATAAATTGCACACAAAAGTTAGTACAACTAGCACTCAGGCATAAAGCTCAAATTGCACACATGAATGTAAAGAGGATTTGTATTTGTACAGTTTGTGTAAATGTAAGCAATAGTATTGTATAGTGTTCATGTTCCACCCCAAAAAGTGTAAAAGAGTAAAAGGGGCTATGTAATACTCACTTGATTCAAAAGGCGTAGCTAACACGAGAGACTAGATAGTAATATGAGCCTTGTAATGCACAACGTTAACCTAGATTGGAATGTATATTAAATTAATAGTGTGCACAATAGTCTATGTCTAAGTTTAGGGTTGAATTGGACGTGTGTATAAAGTTAGTGGTTTGTTCTTGGAAGGTATTTTTGCATAAAATGAAAGGTTTGAAATGTATATTTTTAGAACATTTTGATCAAAGTTTGAGTTTGAATAACTAAATAAATAAATTAAAAAATTATTATTTATTTACTTAGTTATAAAAATAATGTAGGTATTAGGGGTAATTAAGTATAACTTAAATAAATAATTCTTAAATATAATTTAAATAAATAATTTTTATCTTATTTATTTATTTATAAAATATGTAACCTAGTCTTTTAGTCATAAAAATGTATCGGGTATTTTATATTAATTATAATTTAATAATTAACTTTTGTTAATCATTTTTTTTATAAATATGTGTAAATATACTTTTGTATATTTTCATGTATAATTTCTATTTTTTTTAGAAATAAGCATTTGATCTTTTTAAATAAAGTTAATATAAATCTTTATAAAATCAGTTATTTTTATTTAAAAATTTATTTGAAATGCTTATTGTTTTTGTTAAAATATAAAATTTAGTATTCTGCCAAGATATTCTCACACACACGACCGCGCCTGGGACAAGGCACGATCATGCTAGGACCACGGGCGCGACGACGCGAACGTGTTGATCAAACAGAAGGCATAACAAAGCTTTTCACTAGGCACGACCGTGTCTGGGCCAGGCATGACCGTGTCTAGGGTTCTCAGGCACGACCAAGTCTAGCCAAGGGGCATGACCAGTTCTGAGTGCGTGAGGCACGACCGCGTTGGGATTAGCACGACCGTGTCTCATGAAGCACGACCGCACTAAATGGTTAGCGCGACCGTGTCTGTTCCACAACAGGAACGAATTGACCATTTCTTATGATAACAGTATTAGAAATCATAGGGCTTTCACCCAATAGGTTATTACAAGTCTTTTTGTATAGTTTAATTGTATTTAAAACATCTCCAAAGTAGTATTCGATGAACCCATTTTAGAATGAACCCTAGATTCGGGTTCGTGTTAAATTGGCTATTGTAAGCCCAAATTAAGTTGAGGCTTTTGATATATGGACTAAAACGAAAGTGTAGGAGGTTTCAATTACCCGAAAAGACGATGAATCGATAGCGTACGGTAGAGGTGAGTTCCGGCCACGACGGGTTTGATCTCCGACGTCTTCTGTTGCAATTTCGACTGCTTTGATGTTTTCGGGAGCTTCAGAGAGGATCGATAATGTGTTTGCTTGGGAGGATTGCAATCAAAATGGAGGAATTGTTGGTCTCATGAAAGGGTTTGACGTTTTTGAGAAGAATCGATTTAATTGGATTTACTTGTTGTAATTTCGGTGATTGAAAACTTAATTGTGCTCGTTAATAGTATTAACGTGTGTAATGGTTACGAATTCGAACGTCCCTGTGATTAAAGGCTGCATTTACGTTTCAACTGACGAGAGGCGCGACCGTGCCAAGGCACCGGGCGCGACCGTTCCAAAGCAAGGCACGCGACCGTGCCAAGGCACTTGGCACGACCGTGCCAGAACGAGGCGCGACCGTACCTATAAGGGTTTCTTGTTAATTTATAAAGTCAGTCCTTGTAAATTTCAGTTTTGATAGATTTATATAAGTATAAACTTATTTAGAATTTCAATAAGATATACCCATGTAAAATTTGCGGATTTGCATTGGAACATAGTATTTAATTGTTGGTACGAATAGAACAAGTCAGTGTACTAGAATTGGGTTTGAAATATATCACATTGAACTGAAATACAGATAATGAAAATATGAAATGTTACAGTATCCCCATGTTGAGGGAATTTCGTCCCGAAATTTAGCTAGTGGAGGCGACGACATCAGTGAAGAGATGGGGGTAGTTGAGCTTCATTTGGTCCTCTCGTTCTCAAGTAAACTCAGGACCACGTTTAGATTCCCAACAAACTTTGACAATTGGAATACGGCTTCGTTTGAGCTGTTTAACTTCGCAATCCATGATTTCCACTGGTCTCTCAACGAAGTGCATCGTTTCGTCAATGTGCACGTCGTCAAGAGGTATGTGGAGATTCTCATCTGCAAGACATTTCTTCAGATTAGACACGTGAAAAGTAGGATGCACATTGCCAAGTGATGGAGGTAAGTCGAGTTTGTAAGCCACTTTCCCAATCCTTTCAAGGATCTTAAATGGACCCACATAGCGAGGTGCTAATTTGCCTTTCTTTCTAAAATGGATCACACCCTTCCACGGAGACACCTTTAGAAGAACAAGGTCACCGACTTGGAATTCCAAGGGTTTTCGTCGTTTGTCGGCATAACTCTTTTACCGACTTCTCGCTACTCGAATGTTGTCATGGATTTGGATAATCTTGTCAGATGTTTCTTGAATTAGCTCGGGACCGATGATTTGTGCTTCACCAATCTCGTTCCAACAGATAGGAGAACGACACTTGCGACCATAGAGAGCTTCAAATGGAGCTATGTTGATACTCGTATGGTAGCTATTAGTGATAGATGTGAATCCCAATTGCCACCAAAATCAATTACACAAGCTCTAAGCATATCCTCAAGAGTTTTGATTGTTCACTCGGTCTGACCATCAGTTTGGGGATGGTAGGCCATGCTCAAATCCAATCGTGTACCAAGAGCAGTTTGGAGAGATTGCCAAAAACGAGAGGTGAACCAAGCATATCTATCGGAGATTATGTTTAAGGGAACACCGTGACGGCTCACAATTTCGTCAATGTAAATTCGGGCTAGTTTCTCAACTCGATAGTCTTCACGGATATGCAAGAAATGAGCAGATTTGGTGAGACGGTCAATGATCACCCAAATGCTATCATAACCACTTGAGGTGCGAGGAAGTTTGGTAATGAAGTCCATAGCTAAATTCTCCCATTTCCACATGGGAATTTCCGGTTGTTCAAGTAAACCGGAAGGACGTTGACGTTCGGCTTTGACTTTGGAGCAAGTTAGACATTTGGCAACATAGAGAGCAATGTCCTTTTTCATACCGGGCCACCAATATTGTTGGCGAAGATCTTGGTACATTTTATCCACACCAGGATGAATAGAATAACGAGTCTTGTGAGCCTCGTTCATAAGAAATGCACAGAGATCATCACGATCGGGAACCCAAATACGGTTCAAGTAATAAAGTAAGCCATTGGGTTTCGGTTCAAGCTGGAGTTCAACACCACACGACATTTCCTCGTACATGTTACCCTCGGTGACTGAGACGTGTTGAGCTTCTAAGATGCAATTTTGAATGTCGGTTTGAATTCGGACACATTGAAGCATGACATGGTCCTTTCGACTCAAAGTGTCGGCTACAACATTCCCTTTGCCGGGATGATAACGAATCTCACAGTCATAGTCGTTAAGGAGTTCAACCCAACGTCGTTCCCTCATATTGAGTTCCTTTTGGTTGAAGATGTGTTGGAGAATTTTGTGGTCGGTGAACACCACACACTTTGTGCCATAGAGGTAATGTCTCCAAATCTTTAATGCGAATACGACCGCACCCAACTCGAGGTCGTGCGTTGTATAATTCTTCTCCTGAATCTTAAGTTTCCTTGATGCATAAGCAATTACTTTGCCTCGTTGCGTGAGGACACAACCGAGACCTTAGTTAGAGGCATCACAGTAGACAACTAGATCATCATTTCCATCAGGGAGAGTCAAAATAGAAGCATTGCACAACTTTTGCTTAAGAGTTTGGAAAGCTTCTTCTTGCTTTGGTCCCCATTCATAAGGTTTACCCTTGTGGGTTAAAGCGGTAAGAGGGACAACAATCTTAGAGAAATTTGAGATGAAGCGACGATAATATCCCGCAAGACCAAGAAATGGATGAACTTCGGGGGGGTCTTCGGGGCATTCCACTTCTTAACCGCTTCGATCTTAGCAGGGTCAACATGAATTCCCTTGTCGTTGACGATATGACCAAGAAATTGAACTTCCTTTAGCCAAAATTCACATTTGGAGAATTTGGCATATAGTTGTTCCTTCCTCAAGAGGTCCAAAACCAGTCTAAGGTGTTGCTCATGGTCGGCTTTAGTCTTGGAGAAGATTAAGATATAGTCAATGAAGACGATCACGAATTTATCAAGGTACGGTTTGCACACACGATTCACGAGGTCCATGAAAACTGTGGGTGCATTGGTTAGTCTAAAAGGCATGACCATCAACTCGTAGTGACCATACCTTGTTCAGAAAGCAGTCTTTGGAATATCTTCCTCTTGTACACGGAGTTGGTGATAACCAGATCGAAGATCAATCTTCGAGATGCAAGTAGAACCTTGAAGTTGACCAAAGAGGTCATCAATTCTAGGCAAAGGGTAACGGTTCTTGATGGTAAGCTTGTTGAGTTCGCGGTAGTCAATACACATGCGGATTGATCCATCCTTCTTTTTGACGAATAAGACGGGTGCACCCCACGGTGAATGACTTGGACGAATGAAGCCCTTTTCGGAGAGCTCTTGGAGTTGACTTGCAAGTTCTTGCATTTCAGAAGGTGCAAGACGGTAAGGAGCTCTAGCCACGGGGTTAGTTCCAAGTATAAGGTCAATGCGAAATTCTACTTGTCGAACGGGTGGAAGACCGGATAGATATTCAGGAAATACTTCGGGAAAATCCCGAATGATGGGAATGTCTTGGATACTCTTCTCTTTGACATTCTTTTGAACAACATGAGCTAAGATTTCTTTCGTAAGTACTTTTGGGTGGTAGTGCATGACATTAACTTGAATCCTTTGCAAGGCTTTTCACCAAAGACTCTTAACGTTTCTCCCGACGGTAGAGGTATTCGGATGCACTTCTAGAAACAGATGTCTTCGGCATGATGATTTGATAGCCAATCCATGCCTATGATGATATAAAAACTTTCTAGTGGCATTGGTACAAGGTTGATTGGAAATGTATGATCATTAAGTTCTAAAGAGCAGTCATGAATAACCGAGTCAATTGTAAGGGAGTCACCGTTTGCTACCTCGACGGTAAAGGTTTTCTATAATTGGGATCGTGTCTTTGCAAGTAAGGGTTCAAAGTTAAGTGACACAAAACTTTTATCGGCACCAGTATTAAATAAAATGGAGGCATATTGACTATTAACAAGGAACGTACCGTTGACGACATCATTGTTGGCTTGAGCTTCATTGGCGTTTATGTTGAAAGCACGCCCACGAGCTCCGACTTGTCTAGCATTGATTAACCTTGGGCACTGATCACGGAAATGATTTGGGTTACCACATTCATAACAAGCACGTCCATTTGCAATAGAGGGAACACCTTGATTAGCCATTTGGGGGTTGGTTCGGTTTGGTGGGTTGACTTGGCCTACAAGTGCTTTGGATCTACAAACATTGACTGGATGGCCATATTTCCCATAGTGAGTGCAAAGGCAACATGGAATGTTTTGGAGATGGTGATAGTTGCATGTGGCACAGAGTGGGTAAATCCCAACATATGGCTTTTTGGCTGGTGATTGAACCATAGGAGCAACTTGGTTAACAGGGATAGCAGGAGTGACCATAGCATAGTTTCTAGCCTTTCTTTTCTTATTATTACCAGAGGGTTCAGTTGTGGCTTCTTTGATGTTTACGGGAGGAGTTGTGGTGTCGGGAACTTTCTTGGGGCCTTTTCTAGTCAGAGTTCCCGCTTTCACATGGTTGTCGGTTAATGTAGCAGATAAGCGGATAGCATCTTCGAGTGTTGCGGGATTTCTCCCTAAGACAGTATCTTGAATTTGCCTAGGTAATCCACCAATATACTTCTCAATGCAGTGGGATAAAGGTGTGACTATATGGGGCACAAGGAGACTCAACTCGTGGAACCGAGTTGTATAAGCTAGACTTTCAGCACCATCTTAGGCAAGATCCCAAAACTCGGCTTCCAGTTTCTTTACCTCATTTCGAGGACAAAATTCTTTGGTCATTAGCCTTTTAACCTCATCCCAAGGTAAGGCCATTGCTACCTCCACACCTCTAGTTCTCTTTTCCCTATTCCACCACGTGAGTGCCCGTTTTTGTAAGACACTTGTGGCATGACGAACACGAAGGTTATCGTGGCAGTCACTATTGAGGAAGGTATTCTTAATACTTTCGAACCATTGAAGAAGTGCCGTAGCTCCTTCGGTACCATAGAACTTAAGAGGATTAAATGAGTTGAAGTTCTTGAAGGTGCATTGTGGTGGGTTGGCACCACCACCCCCATTAGCTCCATGGTTACCATTGGCGGCCCCATTAGCTTGAGTGAGTTGACTTACATGTTGTGCAAGGATGGTAGCAATATCGGTGTTGTTGTTGGTCACGGTAGCACGGCGGGGAGGCATTATACAGATTTGCACAAGACAAGAAAAGATGTAAGAACTTATGAAAGTTATTTGGATTTAAAAGGATGAGATAGCAAATAAAATAGTTAATCATACTTTGGATTGTACTCAAACAGTGATAAAATCACTTGAATACTATGACACATTATGGTTAATTAAACTCATATAATTTTCAAGGAGACATGCTTTAGCCTATAAGAAAACACTCATCCCGGGAATTCCCAGGAAAGCATACGGGTCCCTCGGTTGATTGGGATTTATGCGAAATGCTTTCCAAGACAGAAAACCCAGAATACAGGTGTCACTCTTCCAGATTGCACGTGTCGTCAAATAATTAACAAAGTTTAAAAGCCTTAAGGAGGAAATAAAGAAATTTTTATAGATTTAGATCCATGAAGATTCCACATGCTAAGAAGATGATAATAGAGGAGTATGTAGGAATATTATGAGGTTTTAGGGTATACGCCGGGATATTGTTTATTTAATTATCATTTAAGTATATCTTAATAAGTCATGAATTTTTAACAAGTAAGGCATCAAAAATGAAATAATAACTAATCATAGTAAGCATGTAACACATAGCATGTAGCACATATCACATAATCATGAAGCATGACATAAGTGGGTGTCCTAAAGTTATAGTCTAGGTCAAGGGTGTCTAATAACCTAGTTCCCTATAACCAAGGCTCTGATACCAATCTGCCACACCCCAACCGACGGCGGAATCATCTTGGCGAGACATGTAGACTGTTCATGAGCACAAGGTTGACTAAATTGAAATATATTAATCATTCAAATTCATTTCAAGTATTCAAGATAACACCAAATCAAACCAAGTACATAAAATGAAATACATAATCCTTTATTTAAAATTATCTAGGTCCAAAACTTAAGTGTAGCAAGTCTTGATCAAAATCACACATTAGTACCAGAAACATGAATAAAATAAGGTCAACTAAAAAGTTGGTGAGCATACACCGGTTTGTATATAGATAACATATTGATTATGAATAAACAAATCCTTACATAACATGATAAAATAAGGCATTTATGGAGAGCAGCTATTGTGTAACCAAGTACAATCAAACCTTTGTAACTAGCATGCAAAATTGTGTTGTCGGTAACAATCACCCCAATCTGGGTGGGTTTGTCAGACTCAATAGATCTATCATTGTTTACCGTCGGCTTGAATAGTTAATGATTGCACATAAATTGCACACAAAAGTTAGCACAACTAGCACTCAGGCATAAAGCTCAAATTGGACACATAAATGTAAAGAGGATTTGTATTTGTATAGTTTGTGTAAATGTAAGCAATAGTATTGTATAGTGTTCATGTTCCACCCCAAAAAGTGTAAAAGAGTAAAAGGGGCTATGTAATACTCACTTGATTCAAAAGGCGTAGCTAACACGAGAGACTAGATAGTAATATGAGACTTGTAATGCACAACGTTAACCTAGATTGGAATGTATATTAAATTAATAGTGTGCACAATAGTCAATGTCTAAGTCTAGGGTTGAATTGGACGTGTGTATAAAGTTAGTGGTTTGTTCTTGGAAGGTATTGCATAAAATGAAATGTTTGAAATGGATATTTTTAGAACATTTTGATCAAAGTTTGAGTTTGAATAACTAAAAAAATAAATTACAAAATTATTATTTATTTACATAGTTATAAAAATAATGTAGGTATTAGGGGTAATTAAGTATAACTTAAATAAATAATTCTTAAATATAAATTAAATAAATAATTTTATCTTATTTATTTATAAAATATGTAACCTAGTTTTTTAGTCATAAAAATGTATCGGGTATTTTATATTAATTATAATTTAATAATTAACTTTTGTTAATCATTTTTTTTTATAAATATGTGTAAATATACTTTTGTAGATTTTCATGTATAATTTCTATTTATTTTAGAAATAGGCATTTGATCTTTTTAAGTAAAGTTAAGAAATCTTTATAAAATCATTTATTTTTATTTAAAAATTCATTTGAAATGCTTATTGTTTTTGTTAAAATATAAAATTTAGTATTCTGCCAATATATTCTCACACACGACCGCGCCTGGGACAAGGCACGATCGTGCTAGGACCACAGGCGCGACCATGCTAGTCAGGGCGCGACCGTGTTGATCAAACAGAAGGTATAAAAAAGCTGTTCACTAGGCACGTCCGTGTCTGGGCCAGGCACGACCGTGTCTAGGGTTCTGAGGCACGACCAAGTCTAGCAAAAGGGGCATGACCAGGTCTGAGTGCGTGAGGCACGACCGCGTTGGGATTAGCACGACCGTGTCTCATGAAGCACGACCGCGCTAAATGGTTAGCGCGACCGTGTCAGTTCCACAACAGGAACGAATTGACCATTTAGCCCAAATTAAGTTGAGGCTTTTGATCTATTGACTAAAACGAAAGTGTAGGAGGTTTCAATTACCCGAAAAGACGATGAATCGATAGCGTACGGTAGAGGTGAGTTCCGGCGACGACGGGTTTGATCTCCGACGTCTTCTGCTGCAATTTCGAATGCTTCGATGTTTTCGGGAGCTTCAGAGAGGATCGATAATGTGTTTGCTTGGGAGGATTGCAATCAAAATGGAGGAATTGTTGGTCTCATGAAAGGGTTTGACGTTTTTGAGAAGAATCGATTTAATTGGATTTACTTGTTGTAATTTCAGTGATTGAAAACTTAATTGTGCTCGTTAATAGTATTAACGTGTGTAATGGTTACGAATTCGAACGTCCCTGTGATTAAAGGCTGCATTTACGTTTCAACTGACGAGAGGCGCGACCGTGCCCATATGAGGCGCGACTGTGCCAAGGCACCGGGCGCGACCGTTCCAAAGCAAGGCGCGCGACCGTGCCAGAAGGAGGCGCGACCGTGCCTATAAGGGTTTCTTGTTAATTTATAAAGTCAGTCCTTGTAAATTTCAGTTTTGATAGATTTATATAAGTATAAACTTATTTAGAATTTCAATAGGATATACCCGTGTAAAATTTGCGAATTTGCATTGGAACATAGTATTTAATTGTTGGTACGAATAGAACAAGTCAGTGTACTAGAATTGGGTTTGAAATGTATCACATTGAACTGAAATATAGATAAAGAAAATCAGAAATGTTACAGTATCCTCATGTTGAGGGAATTTCGTCCCGAAATTTAGCTAGTGGAGGCGACGGCATCAGTGAAGAGATGGGGGTAGTTGTGCTTCATTTGGTCCTCTCGCTCCCAAGTAAACTCAGGACCACGTTTAGATTCCTAACGAACTTTGACAATAGGAATATGGATTCGTTTGAGCTGTTTAACTTCGCGATCCATGATTTCCACTGGTCTCTCAACGAAGTGCATTGTTTCGTCAATGTGCACGTCGTCAAGAGGTATGTGGAGATTCTCATCAGCAAGACATTTCTTCAGATTAGACACGTGAAAAGTAGGATGCACATTGCCAAGTGATGGAGGTAAGTCGAGTTTGTAAGCCACTTTCCCAATCTTTTCAAGGATCTTAAATGGACCCACATAGCGAGGTGCTAATTTGCCTTTCTTTCCAAAACGGATCACACCCTTCCACGGAGACACCTTTAGAAGAACAAGGTCACCGACTTGGAATTCCAACGGTTTTCGTCGTTTGTCGGCATAACTCTTTTACTGACTTCTCGCTACTCGAGTGTTGTCACGGATTTGGATAATCTTGTCGGATGTTTCTTGAATTAGCTCGGGACCGGTGATTTGTGCTTCACCAATCTCGTTCCAACAGATAGGAGAACGACACTTACTACCATAGAGAGCTTCAAATGGAGCTATGTTGATACACGTGTGGTAGCTATTATTGTAGGAGAACTCGATTAGTGATAGATGTGAATCCCAATTGCCACCAAAATCAATTACACAAGCTCTAAGCATATCCTCAAGAGTTTGGATTGTTCACTCAGTCTGACCATCAGTTTGGGGATGGTAGGCCGTGCTTAAATCCAATCGTGTACCAAGAGCAGTTTGAAGATATTGCCAAAAACGAGAGGTGAACCGAGCATCTCTATCGGAGGTTATGTTTAAGGGAACACCGTGACGGCTCATAATTTCGTCAATGTAAATTCGGGCTAGTTTCTCAACTCGATAGTCTTCACGGATATGCAAGAAATGAGCAGATTTGGTGAGACGGTCAATGATCACCCAAATGCTATCATAACCACTTGAGGTGCGAGGAAGTTTGGTAATGAAGTCCATAGCAAAATTCTCCCATTTCCACATGGGAATTTCCGGTTGTTCAAGTAAACCGGAAGGACGTTGACGTTAGGCTTTGACTTTGGAGCAAGTTAGACATTTGGCAACATAGAGAGCAATGTCCTTCTTCATACCGGGCCACCAATATTGTTGGCGAAGATCTTGGTAAATTTTATCCGCACCAGGATGAATAGAATAACGAGTCTTGTGAGCCTCGTTCATAAGAAATGCACGGAGATCATCGCGACCGGGAACCCAAATACGGTTCAAGTAATAAAGTAAGCCATTGGGTTTCGGTTCAAGCTGGAATTCAACACCACACGACATTTCGTCGTACATGTTACCCTCGGTGACTGAGATATGTTGAGCTTCTAAGATGTTATTTTGAATGTCGGTTTGAATTCGGACACATTGAATCATGACATGGTCCTTTCGACTCAAAGCGTCGGCTACAACATTCGCTTTGCCGGGATGATAACGAATCTCGCAGTCATAGTCGTTAAGGAGTTCAACCCAACGTCGTTGCCTCATATTGAGTTCCTTTTGGTTGAAGATGTGTTGGAGAATTTTGTGGTCGGTGAACACCACACACTTTGTTTCATAGAGGTAATGTCTCCAAATCTTTAATGCGAATACGACCGCACCCCACTCGAGGTCATGCGTCGTATAATTCTTCTCCTGAATCTTAAGTTTCCTTGATGCATAAGCGATTACTTTGCCTCGTTGCATGAGGACACAACCGAGACCTTGGTTGGAGGCATCACAGTAGACAACTAGATCATCATTTCCATCAGGGAGAGTCAAAATAGGAGCATTGCACAACTTTTGCTTGAGAGTTTGGAAAGCTTCTTCTTGCTTTGGTCCCCATTCATAAGGTTTACCCTTGTGGGTTAAAGCGGTAAGAGGGACAACAATCTTAGAGAAATTTGAGATGAAGCGACGATAATATCCCGCAAGACCAAGAAATGAACGAACTTCCCGGGGGGGGGGGGGGGGGGGGGTCTTCGGGGCATTCCAATTCTTAACCGCTTCGATCTTAGCATGGTCAACATGAATTCCCTTTTCGTTGACGATATGACGAAGAAATTGAACTTTCTTTAGCCAAAATTCACATTTGGAGAATTTGGCATATAGTTGTTCCTTCCTCAAGAGGTCCAAAACCAGTCTAAGGTGTTGCTCATGGTCGGCTTTAGTCTTGGAGTAGATTAAGATATAGTCAATGAAGACGATAACGAATTTATCAAGGTACGGTTTGCACACACGATTCATGAGGTCCATGAAAACCACGGGTGCATTGGTTTGTCCAAAAGGCAAGACCATGAACTCGTAGTGACCATACCTTGTTCGAAAAGCAGTCTTTGGAATATCTTCCTCTTGTACACGGAGTTGGTGATAAGCAGATCGAAGATCAATCTTCGAGAAGCAAGTAGAACCTTGAAGTTGATTAAAGAGGTCATCAATTCTAGGCAAAGGGTAACGGTTCTTGATGGTAAGCTTGTCGAGTTCGCGGTAGTCAATACACATGCGTATTGATCCATCCTTCTTTTTTGACGAATAAGACGGGTGCACCCCACGGTGAATGACTTGGACGAATGAAGCCCTTTTTGGAGAGCTTTTGGAGTTGACTTGCAAGTTCTTGCATTTCAGAAGGTGCAAGACGGTAAGGAGCTCTAGCCACGGGGTTAGCTCCGGGTATAAGGTCAATGCGAAATTCTACTTGTCGAACGGGTGGAAGACCGGATAGATCTTCGGGAAATACTTCAGGAAAATCCCGAATGATGGGAATGTCTTGGATACTCTTCTCTTTGACATCCTTTTGAACAACATGAGCTAAGAAGGCTACATATTTCTTTCGTAAGTACTTTTAGGCGGTAGTGCATGACATTAACTTGAATCCTTTACAAGGCTTTTCACCAAAGACTCTTAACGTTTCTCCCGACGGTAGAGGTATTCGGATGCACTTCTCGAAACAGATGACTTCGGCATGATGATTTGATAGCCAATCCATGCCTGTGATGATATCAAAACTTCCTAGTGGCATTGGTACAAGGTTGATTGGAAATATATGTTCATTAAGTTCTAGAGAACAATCATAGATAATAGACTCAATTGTAAGTGAATCACCATTTGCTATTTCGACAATGAAGGTTTTCTCTAATTGGGATCGTGTCTTTGCAAGTAAGTGTTCAAAGTTAAGTGACACAAAACTTTTATCGCACCGGTATCAAATAAAATGGAGGCATATTGACTATTAACAAGGAACTTACCGTTGACCACATCATTGTTAGCTTGAGCTTCATTGGCGTTTATGGTGAAAGCACGCCCACGAGCTCCGATTTGTCTAGCATTGATTAACCTTGGGCACTGATCACGGAAATGATTTGGGTTACCACATTCATAACAAGCACGTCCTTTTGCAATAGCGGGAACACCTTGATTAGCTATTTGGGGGTTGGTTCGGTTTGGCGGGTTGACTTGGCCTGCAAGTGCTTTGGCTCTACAAACATTGACTGCATGGCCATATTTTCCACAGTGAGTGAAAAGGCGACATGGAATGTTTTGGAGATGGTGATAGTTGCATGTGTCACAGAGTGGGTAAATCCCAACATATGGCTTTTTGGCTGGTGCTTGAACCATAGGAGCAACTTGGTTAACATGGATAGTAGGAGTGACCATAACATAGTTCCTAGCCTTTCTTTTCTTATTATTACGAGATGGTTCAGTTGTGGCTTCTTTGACGTGTACGGGAGGAGTTGTGGTGTCAGAACTTTCTTGGTGCCTTTTCTAGTCAGAGTTCCCGCTTTCACATGGTTGTCGGTTAATGTAGCAGATAAGCGGATAGCATCTTCGAGTGTTGCAGGATTTCTCCCTAATACAGTATCTTGAATTTGCATAAGTAATCCAGCAATATACTTCTCAATGCAGCGGGATAAAGGTGTGACCATATGGGGCACAAGGAGACTCAACTCGTGGAACCGAGTTGTATAAGCTAGACTTTCACCACCATCTTGGGCAAGATCACAAAACTCGGCTTCCAGTTTCTTTACCTCATTTCCAGGACAAAATTCTTTGGTCATTAGCCTTTTAACCTCATCCCAAGGTAAGGCCATTGCTACTTCCACACCTCTTGTTCTCTTTTCCCTATTCCACCACGTGAGTGCCCGTTTTTGTAAGACACTTGTGGCATGACGAACACGAAGGTTATCGTGGCAGTCACTATTGAGGAAGGTATTCTCAATACTTTCGAACCATTGAAGAATTCCTTTAGCTCCTTCGGTACCATAGAACTTAAGAGGATTAAATGAGTTGAAGTGCTTGAAGGTTCATTGTGGTGGGTTGGCACCACCACCCCCATTAGCTCCATGGTTACCATTGGCGGCCCCATTAGCTTGAGTGAGTTGATTTACATGTTGTGCAAGGATGGTAGCAATATCGGTGTTGTTGTTGGTCACGGTAGCACGGCGGGGAGGCATTATACAGATTTGCACAAGATAAGAAAACATGTAAGAACTTATGAAAGTTATTTGGATTTAAAAGGATGAGATAGCAAATAAAATAGTTAATCATACTTTGGATTGTACTCAAATAGTGATAAAATCACTTGAATACTATGACACATTAAGGTTAATTAAACTCATATAATTTTCAAGGAGACATGCTTTAGCCTATAAGTAAACACTCATCCCGGGAATTCCCAGGAAAGCATACGGGTCACTCGGTTGATTGGGATTTATGCGAAATGCTTTCCAAGACAGAAAACACAGAATACAGGTGTCACTCTTCCAGATTGCACATGTCCTCAAATAATTAACAAAGTTTAAAAGCCTTAAGTATATTAAATTAATAGTGTGCACAATAGTCTATGTCTAAGTCTAGGGTTGAATTGGACGTGTGTATAAAGTTAGTGGTTTGTTCTTAGAAGGTATTGCATAAAATGAAAGGTTTGAAATGGATATTTTTAGAACATTTTGATTAAAGTTTGAGTTTGAATAACTAAATAAATAAATTACCAAATTATTATTTATTTACTTAGTTATAAAAATAATGTAGGTATTAGGGGTAATTAAGTATAACTTAAAAAAATAATTCTTAAATATAAATTAAATAAATAATTTTTATCTTATTTATTTATTTATAAAATATATAACCTTGTCTTTTAGTCATAAAAATGTATCAGGTATTTTATTTTAATTTAAATTTAATAATTAACTTTTGTTAATCATTTTTTTTATAAATATGTGTAAATATACTTTTGTAGATTTTCATGTATAATTTCTATTTATTTTAGAAATAGGCATTTGATCTTTTTAAATAAAGTTAATATAAATCTTTATAAAATCAGTTATTTTTATTTAAAAATTCATTTGAAATGCTTATTGTTTTTGTTAAAATACAAAATTTAGTATTCTGTCAAGATATTCTCACACACACGACCGTGCTTGGGATAAGGCACGATCGTGCGAGGACCACGGGCGCGACCGTGCTAGTTAGGGCGCGACCGTGTTGATCAAACATAAGGCATAACAAAGTTGTTCACTAGTCACGACTGTGTTTGGGCCAGGCACGACGGTGTCTAGGGTTCTGAGGCACGACCAAATCTAGCCAAGGGGCATGACCAAGTCTGAGTGCGTGAGGCACGACCGCGTTGGGATTAGCACGACCGTGTCTCATGAAGCATGACCGCGCTAAATGGTTAGCGCGACCGTGTCTGTTCCCCAACAGGAACAAATTGACCATTTCTTATGATAACAGTGTTAGAAATCATAGGGCTTTCACCCATTAGGTTATTACGAGTCTTTTTATATAGTTTAATTGTATTTAAAACATCTCCAAAGTAGTATTCGATTAACCCATTTTAGAATGAACCCTAGATTCGGGTTCGTGTTAAATTGGCTATTGTAAGCCCAAATTAAGTTGGGGCTTTTGATCTATGGACTAAAACGAAAGTGTAGGAGGTTTCAATTACCCGAAAAGACGATGAATCGATAGCGTACGGTAGAGGTGAGCTCCGGCGACGACGGGTTTGATCTCGAGCGTCTTCTGCTGTAATTCCGACTGCTTCGATGTTTTCGGGAGCTTAAGAGAGGATCGATAATGTGTTTGCTTGGGAGGATTGCAATAAAAATGGAGGAATTGTTGGTCTCATGAAAGGGTTTGACGTTTTTGAGACGAATCGATTTAATTGGATTTACTTGTTGTAATTTCGGTGATTGAAAACTTAATTGTGCTCGTTAATAGTATTAACGTGTGTAATGGTTGCGAATTCGAACGTCCCTGTGATTAAAGGCTGCATTTACGTTTCAACTGACGAGAGGCACGACCGTGCCCATATGAGCCGCAACCGTGCCAAGGCACCGGGCGCTACCGTTCCAAAGCAAGGCGCGCGACCGTGCCAGAATGAGGCGCGACCGTGCCTATTAGGGTTTCTTGTTAATTTATAAAGTCAGTCCTTGTAAATTTCAGTTTTGATAGATTTATATAAGTATAAACTTATTTAGAATTTCAATAGAATATACCCGTGTAAAATTTGCGGATTTGTATTGGAACATAGTATTTAATTGTTGGTACAAATAGAACAAGTCAGTGTACTAGAATTGGGTTTGAAATGTATCACATTGAACTGAAATACAGATAATGAAAATCAGAAATGTTACAAGAGTGTTTTGGACTTTTGAGTTACACCTCTTCCGTTAAGGTCTCCGGTTCTTGAGTTGCTTTTTCCTTTTCTAGCTTTAGACTTTCTAGATCATCCATTAGCCTGCCATTTTCTTCCAGAAAGTGCAATTGCTCGACTTTAGTTATCAGGTGCCATTGAGTGTTCATGATTTCTTGCACCTTCCTCTGTTCCTCATTGATTGTATCTTCGTCCCATGTTACCTGCATCGAATCATTCTCACAAGACAAGTGTAAAGAATCGTATTGAACTTTGAGATCTTGCATAATATCAGTATAAAGTTCATCAGTAAAGCAATAAAGGTTCGAATACTTACCTCGAGATGGGACTTGTGCTTCACCTTTTGTCACTGTGATTTGTACTTCATCCATTGTTTCCTCTAGTTTTGGAATTTCCAGAATCACTTATCCTGATGCAGTTCAATCCCAATTTTGTTCACTTCACGATCATAAATCACAAGCTCCAGATTCTGTAGCCGATGTGATCCAATGCGAGCAATTATTGCTTGTATATCTTTCTCATACTACTCATTTGTCTCTTTGCACTAAGCATTAAACTCTTATTTAGTTCTGTATTCCTCTTATGGCTGTACCTACGGATAAGCATGATCATAGCCGTTTGCAGAATCTCCCGATGAATATGGGCAATGACGAGTAAAATGGGGTCATCTATAGATTTCACACATAATGACAAAAATAATTAGACAGACTCAAGATACAAGCTAGACACACTAAAAAGAAAGACTCACCAAAGGACACACAAACTAGACTCAACAAAATAGAAAAGACTTAAAACACAAAAAGATCAACTAATCAGATAAGTTCAATCAAAGTCAGATACGCTATCGCCTAAGTGTCCCCGGCAATAGCGCCAAAAACTTGATGTGTGCTGGATGGTCTATTAAAACTAATATAAAACCTAACCTAGACACTCTAGCTTTCAATTTATAAATCTAGACTTCACCTAATACTAGATCACACAACCGGCAAGTGTACAGATCAATGTGGCAAAGTCAAATGAAGTCCGGATGTCGAACCCACGAGACACTAGCGACAACTCTATCTAGACTCTGACTCAACTATCTAAACTAAAATATAATGGGGGGAATTTATGTTATGAACTATAACTAATGAACTCCTAACTATCGACACCAAATAAAAAGCAAAAGACTTTAGACAATTCACAAATGGGGAAAGCATTACCTAGACTTTGAATGCTATGCATGTACCTTGGAAATCTCTCGGATACGGAAACTATGTTGGAATCGGGCTCTTATAATACGACACACTTATACAACCTAGTGGATCCCGGATCATTCTCCACGTGTGACTAAAGAGGAAACCCTAAGGGACATGTGAAACTCACCAGTTAGTCGGATCACCTCTCAGCTATTTTCAACAACACTAAAGTACTCGCTAGACAGATTACCTCTCAGTCTCACTATCTCAGTACACCTTTCAGTGCAAGGAGTAACTTGAATTCATATGACAAGACACTGAATAACAATGATGCTAAGACAACCTAGGGAACCTTCCTTTCAGAGCGGTCGAACTAAAACCCTAACACCACAGATTACCCGAAAACTTCGCACCTTTCAGCCATTGAAGCAGGCAGAATACTCAACCCTAACTGACTCTCAATCGATGTTCCTATGGATACAATGCAGTAAACCCTAAACCAATCACATGCACATAGCTAGCGACGTAATATGCGACCATACATGAAAGACATTCACAAAGCAGCATATGGAACATTCAACAGATCATAAATCAAGATTAAATAGGCAAATACATCTAATCAAACAAAAACCAAGTTCTTTACTTTAATATTAATCCATCAAAAAGAAACCGAAATCCAAAATCAATCCAAATAACAACGCATGATCATCAAAATCTAGGTAGTTCAAGAAATCTAGCCTACTACCATCATCAAAACATCAACACAAAGTCTAATATTCAGAATCATGATAGAAGATAGATGAATCGAATAGCAAAAGATAAGAAACATAAACCGAAAAGACGATAATCCAATCGATCCATGCATCCAACGCTTCAATTCTTGATACCTTGAGACTTCTCTCACTCAAAATCACCAAAAAGCTTCAAACTTTACGTCTGGAATCGACTTCTAAACCCTAGAATCGAACTTAACCTTTTATACCATGAAAATAGGTGAAAATAGCCGTAACTTGGGCCCCCCGCGTACCGCTAAACCCAGGAGCCAAGCCCCTCGCGTACCGCGAGAGACCTACCCTGTCGCATAAGTTTTCTAAAATAGGAAAATACATCCAATCAAACAAAACCGCGTACCGCGAAGGGGGAAGACCTTACTGGCTCGCGTACCGCAAAGCACCCACTTTGACAGAAAGTTTTGTTGTTTTCTCGTTTCGCCTCGTTCGCTCGTGCCTTCACCATACTTGATCGTTTAATTTCCAAACTCACATGATTACCTACAAAGCACGACATAACTTAGTACTAAACATAAACGAATCTAAACGACTCTAAAACCATACAAAAACGACACAAAATAGAATGGAAACAAATGTGCGCTTTTCAACACATCACAAGACTCTCATGACTGATGAGTTTTTTCCTCGCAATGAGGTTAAGAAGCTGGAAGCGGAGTTCTAGGATCTCAAACAAGATAGTGGTGAAAGCCTTGCCTACACCACCCGTTTTCATGAACTTAGCCTCCTGGTGCCTCATTTGGTCACTCCTCTTTCAAGATCCATTGAAAAATACATCAATGGTCTGCCTATGCAAATCCAGGACACCGTCTTGGGTAGTAATCTTGCCACACTCAAGGAAGCAATCCGTCTTGCTGCCACCCTTTCAGACAACCATGTTAAGGTAGGGACTTTTTCTAAAAAGGGTGCCAAGAAGGCTCTTGAGAAAACCACTACCGAACCCACCAAGGAAGCAAAAGCTGAGTCTTCCTTCAATGGCAAGAAGCGAAAGGGCAAGAACTTTGTCACAATCACCCCTGCTGCTCCTCTAGCCCAAGTGGCCCTAATGCCTACAACCCCAACAAGAGGCCTTATGGGGGAACTATACCCTTGTGCAACACTTGCCAGCTACATCATACTACCAACATGCCATGTCGTCTATGTACCAATTGTGGACGTTATGGGCATATGGCTAACATTTGCCGAAGTGTTCCCCAAGTTAACCAGGTCCATCAACCTATTTTTCCTGCTCCTACTGCTATCACCCAGGGTCGTGCTTGTTACGAGTGCGATGATCCTAATCATTTCAGGAACCGTTGCCCTAGGTTGGTAATTGTGAATCAAGCCAACATGAACCAAGGAAACATGGTTCGGGGAAACATGAATTAAGGGAACATGAACCGGGGAAATGTGAATCAGGGGAATGCAAACCCCATAGCTCATGGACGTACCTTCAACATTAATGCCAACGAGGCTCAAGCCTACAATGATGTGGTGAACGGTACGTACCCAATTAATCAACAATATGCTTCTATCCTATTTGATACTGGTTCCGATAGGAGTTTTGTGTCCTTTGAATTTAAACCACAACTTTCTATGAATCGAACTAAGTTAGACAGATCCTTTGATATTTTAGTAGCGGATGGATATTCAGTTACATGTGACACCATTATTAGAGATTGTACCCCAAACTTGAATGACCATGGCTTGTCAGTTAATCTTATTCCTATGGCTCTCGGAGGTTTCGACATCATAGTAGGCATGGATTGGCTGACCAAGTATCATGCTAAAGTCATCTGTTTTGACAAGTATATCCATATCCCTCTTGACTCGGGCGACATTTTGAACGTCTATGGGGAGAAGCCGTCTAAAGGGCTAAAGCTTATGTCTTGTACTACCGTGCAGAAGTACTTACGAAAGAAGTGCATAGCTTTCTTAGCACACCTTGTGGAGCGGAAAGATAAGGACAAAGCATCCAAGACATTGCCATAATCAAAGACTTCCTGGAAGTATTTCCTGAAGACTTACCCGGTCTTCCTCCCGCATATCAAGTTGAATTCCGTATTGATCTAGTGTCAGGAGAAAATCCCATGGCCAAGTCACCCTATCGTCTTGCACCATCAGAAATGCAAGAACTTTCAAGCTAACTTCGAGAACTTTCTGACAAAGGATTTATATATCCCAGTGTTTCTCCTTGGGGAGCACCCGTCCTATTTGACAAGAAGAAGGATGGTTCTTTCCGGATGTATATCGACTACCAGGAACTCAACAAGTTTACTGTGAAGAACCGTTATCCACTTCCGAGGATTGATGATTTATTTGATCAACTTCAAGGCTCGACTTATTTTTCAAAGATTGATCTTCGTTCTGGTTATCACCAGTTACGAGTCTTTGAATCCGATATCCTAAAAACAGCTTTTCTTACAAGGTACGGTCATTATGAGTTTATGGTTATGCCCTTCGATCTAACCAATGCACCCGTGGTATTCATGGATCTTATGAACCGCGTGTGTAAACCGTACTTGGACAAATTCATGATCGTCTTCATTGCCGATATCCTTATCTATTCAAAATCAAAAGCGGAGCACGAAGAACACTTACATTTGGTTTTGGACATCTTGAAGAAAGAGCAATTATATGCCAGGTTCTCCAAGTGTGAATTTTGGCTAAAGGAAGTCCAATTCTTGGCCCATATAGTCAACAAGAAGGGTATTCACGTGGATACCGCTAAGATTGAGGCGGTGAAGAACTGGAAAGCTCCAAAGACCCTTACAGAAGTCCGCTTGTTTCTTGTCTTAGCAGGCTATTATCGTCGTTTCATATCGAACTTTTCAAAGATCGCGGTGCCACTCACAGCCTTAGCTCATAATGGCAAGCCCTACGATTGGGGACCAAAACAAGAGGAAGCCTTTCAAACCCTGAAGCAAAAGCTGTGTGAGGTTCCTATCTTGACTCTTCCCAATGGAACCGAAGAGTCCCATTTACAGTGACGCTTCCCACTTAGGCCTTCGTTGTGTTCTAATGCAACGAGGCAAAGTGATTGCTTATGCGTCACGACAACTCAAAATCCATGAGAAGAATTATACGATGCACGATCTTGAGATGGGTGCGGTCGTATTTGCTCTCAAAATTTGGAGGCACTACTTTATTTGGTACTAAGTGTGTGGTTTACACCGACCATAAGAGTCTCCAACACATTTTCAATAAAAAAGAACTCAACATGAGGCAAAGGCCTTGGGTTGAACTTCTAAACGACTACGGATGCGATATTCGTTACCATCCTAGCAAGGCAAATGTCGTAACCGATGCTCTTAGTCACAAAGAATCTATCAAGATCCACAGCATTTAGATCCAGAATGACATTCAAACTCATATCTTTGAAGCACAACAAATTTCAGTCACTAAAGGAAACATGTTCAACGAAATGGCATGTGGTACTGAACTCCAACTTGAAACCAAACACAATGGGTTACTCTACTTCCTGAATCGTATCTGGATTCCGGATCGTGACAATATTCGTACCTTTATCATGAACGAGGCTCACAAGACTCGTTAATACATCCCGGTGCGGATAAAAAGTATAAGGACCTTCGTACCCAATATTGGTGGCCTGGTATGAAAAATAACATTGCTCTATATGTGTCCAAGTGCCTTACTTGCTTGAAGGTTAAGGCCGAGCACCAGCGTCCGTCCGGTTTACTTGAACAACCCAGGATTCCCGTATAGAAATGGGAGTGTATTGCCATGGAATTTATAACCAAACTCCCGCATACGTCTCGTGGTCATGATAGTATTGGGGTAATCATCGATCGTTTGACAAAATCTGCTCACTTTCTACCCATTCGTGAAGACTATCTAGTTGAGAAATTGTCTCAAATCTATATTGATGAGATAGTTAGTCGTCATGGTGTACCACTCAACATGTAACATCCCAAAAATAAAACGACAGTTATAATAACGGGTTAGATTGCGAGAACGAACGAAATAAATGAACGAGGTATGACGGGCGGCCCGGATGGGCCGGCATGCTAGAAGGGGCGAACATAGGGGAATCCCCCCTATAAATAGCGTAAGTCACCACCCTTTCTCTCATTTGCAACATCTAGAGAGACAAACCGTAGAGAAAGAAAGTTGGCGGATCGACCCGAGATTGAAGAAGTGTGTTGCTCCAGAGCTCGTGAGAAGAACCTCCAAATCAGAAGCTCGATACAGGTAACGATCTGGCCTAGATCTGAGATTTTGTTCGTTTTGGGGTTTTCGGGTTTTTGATGAAAAGGTAACGTTTTTACGGATGAAATTGGAAGAAAAACATATATTTGAGTTCTTAAACGAAAAGCAAACGTTTTGAATGTAAACAAGTTTGGGATCTTGACGTGATTAGATCCGCATGCGAAAGTTAGGGTTTTTACGGGGAAGCTGGTCCTGCGTACTTATCAAGTACGCAAGAAGCAGGTCCTACGTACTTATCAAGTATGCACGAAGAAGGTTCTGCGTACTTATCAAGTACGCAAGAATAAGGTCTTGCGTACTTATCAAGTGTGCATGAAGCAAAACCTGCGTACTGATCAAGTACGCATGAAACGAAGTCTACGCACTTATTAAGTGCGCAGGCATCAGGCTGGTTAGTAAAGTGCACAGGCATCAGGCTAGTTAGTAAGTCAGTATAGTCACCTAATTCAGAATGGTTAAACCGTTAGAGTCGGGATTAGGTCTGATGTGTATTTAACTAATCAATTCAGATCGGAAGTGACGTTGTTGGACCTTTGTTTAGGAAAACCCAGATTAGCTTACCAGGTGAGTTCTAGAGCCCTCTTTTAAATGTTTTATTAATGTTTTGCGTTGGTGTGCATACTTATGAAATGATGTTTAATAAAATGATGTTTTATGAAATGATGTTTACGAAAGGAAAGTTGAAATGTGTTTATGAAATGTTTTGCCAAAGAGGTTTATGAATGGTTTACGAATGGTTTAATGATGAAATGTTTTATAATAAAACGTACGAATGCTTTAACTGAGATGATGTAAAGGCGGTAACAGTTATTTTTATAAAAGTCACAAAATAAACGAATCTGCCTACGGGAACTAAGGTATGCATGCATGAATGGGCCTTACCTTTATGGGGGCCTTTTTGGCTGGCTAACGGTTGTACAAATGGGTGGATAAAGGGGTGACGACGATAACCATGGGATTATCAGGATCCTTATTGAAGGTACTAATCCCTGCGAGGGAACAGTGCTTAAGGTGAAGGTACGTGCTGTCCTTTGGGACGCCATGCTTAAGGTGAAGGTGCGTGTATCCTTGTGATACCGTTCCTAAGGTTCTGGTGTCGAACGGTTTTGGGGTATCTGGCCCTAGGTTTCTCCGCCTACAGGTAATGTACGGAGTCGAAGGGCCTAGTGGTAGCGTGCCTCGGGGTTTCTCCACCAGTATGCGATGAATGGAATTGACGGTTACGAAAAGGCGCATATTCGGTTCATGTTGATTTATGTTATGATGATATGATTACGAGGTTTTGATGATGTTAAGTTATTGCATGTTTTTACGTACGGTTTTATTAAATGAATGAATGTTATGTTTTTGGCAAATGTAAATGTTAAATTTTATGTAATGCTAGAACTCACCAGTGTAGCTGACTTTTAGTATGCATATTTAGGTTAAGGACATGTACGGAGGGACGGTGATGCTTGGCAAGCGATGAAGAGTTACTCGGCTGATACGATAACTGGCATCCTGTTACGTTATGTTTATGTTTTGTAATGAATGTTTTAGAAAATGTTTACGTTTCCGCATGATGACATGGTTACTGTTATATTTAAATGAAAGTTTTTCCGCTAAGTTATTTGATATTCAAGTTTACGAACTGTTTGTGAATGAGTAAATCCAACGAGTGAAGCCTGTGGGTTTGGGGCCTTACAAGTTGGTATTAGAGCAATAGTTTGAGAGATCCAGACACTCCCAGTGTCTGAACTTAAACTGTGAATGGGACCGAAAGAGGATGCCGTTACGAGTAACTCGAGCCACAACATCATATATGAAAGTAGTATATATTTACATGTATAGTATGTCGTAGATAGTATGCCTTAGAAAGGTTTAGGTATGGTATGCTCTAATGGAATCACAAAGGTGGTCAAATAGAAATTGAAAGGTAGTGTGATGGTTAATTGCAGATGGCCAGTGTATATTAACATCATACAGTGCTTGTTGAATTCTATTTGTTAACTAGCGTGATGACATTGGATTCCTTGTCTTATAGAACGAAATGGCAAGGAGAGGTGGGGGCCTTACCGGTGGTCGTACCAATGGTCATAGAGGTGGGTGTGACATGACCCCTGAACGCCAAGAGTACAGTGAAGAAGGGAGTGTTCACAATGAGCCAGAAGTTAGTATGCACGGGACTGAGCCGACTCATGTCAAATAACAACAATTCACTTTTGAACCGGAAGTGAGAGCGGCTCTAGCACGCGAGTTCACTAAGTTGATGAAGGTTTCTTAGCCAGGACTGTTGGCAGAAGCATTAAAGAAGGCTAATGAGACGAGTGGGTCTAACACGGCGGTTAGTACCCCGAACACTGAGGCAATCAACGCACCGCTTAACCGTGGTTGCGACTATAAGTCCTTTAAGGCATCTGACCCACTGGTCCTAACTCGGAAGAAGGATGCAGTGGCTACTTTTGACTGGGTGATACGTATGGAAGCCGCCATCCGTCTGAGCGAGTGTCCAGCAAATCAAGTTGTGAAATTTGCTGCTAACTCCTTGAGAGAGGAAGCATCCCTTTGGTAGGAAGGTGTACGTCAAGCTAAGGGGGACGAGACGGTTGACACAATGATGTGGAACGATTTGAAAATATTGGTGATTAAGAGCTTCTGCCCGAGGAATGAAATCGAGAAGGTGGAAAGAGAGTTTCTGGGATTTAAAGCCGGAAGTAAAACACATCGGCAATACACTACCAGATTCAATGAATTGGCATGTCTGATTCCGCATCTGATCACGACTGCAGAGAGAAAGATTGCTTGCTACATCCAAGGTTTGTCGGATAAGGTCCGTACTTTCATCAAAGCAAACACCCCTAGCACCTATGATTCGGTGGTGGAGCTCAGTGGTGTAGTGTATGATGACCTGACACTAAATGATGTTGCCATTGAGGAACCCAAAAAGAACCGAGCTTCTTAAACAAACGAATACGTTGAAAGATGTCAGGGGCTCGTGATAAGAGGGCTCAGGTGGAGGAGATAGCGATGTGTAATAAGTGTGGGAAGGAGCATATGGGGGAGTGCAGACTGCGATCCAATCTATGCTTCAAGTGTGGCAAAACTGGACACTACTCACGTGAATGTCCCCAGCTCTACAAGTGCTATAACTGCAGAGGAACCGGGCATCTGAGTAGGGACTGCACAAAGCCAAGGATGGGGGAACTAGGAAAGGGAAGAACATCGAAAAGAAGGATGAAAGGCCCGGGATAAGGACCCGAGCGTACGCGCTGACGCAGGACCAAGCCAGGGCAGACCCCGATGTGGCGTCAGGTACGTTCATCTTTAACAACACTTTTGTTTCTGTATTATTTGATTCGGGTGCTAGTAAGAGTTTTATATCTACAAATTTTTGTAAACGAGTGAAGTACACTTTTAGTAAGCTAGAAAGGGCCTTTAGCGTAGAAACCGCTGAGAGTAGAACTGCGAGAGTGACCGATGTAGTTGACAACTCCACGATAAAAATAGAAGGTCATAGGTTCCCTGTCAGATTGTTTGTTATGGTTTTGGGAGGGTTTGATGTCATGTTGGGTATGGTTTGGTTAACTGCCAACGAATCACCAATCATATATAACGAAAGATAATCCAACTCAAGGATCCGGATGGTAGCAAAGTCGAGATTTTTGGAGATCGTGACGCCCCGATGCAAAACGTCATCTCGATGATTAAGGCAAAAGATTACTTGAGGCGCGGATGCAGGGCTTATCTGGTGTACGTAATTGACAAGTGTAAAGAAGTTAAGTAACTAGACGATGTACCTGTGGTACGCGAGTACCCGGAAGTGTTTGAAGAGGATTTGCCTAGGATACCTCCCGACAGAGAGATTGAGTTCCGAATCAACTTAGTACTAGATGCCCAGCCCGTGGCTAAGGCTCCATATCGACTAGCACCAGTGGAGATGAAAGAACTTATAGCCCAATTAGACGAACTACTTGAGAAGGGATTTATACAACCGAGCATCTCGCCTTGGGGTGCTCCGGTGTTGTTTGTGAAGAAGAAGGATGGTTCGATGAGAATGTGTATTGATTATCGTGAGGTGAATAAACGAACGGTGAAGAACAAGTACCCTTTACCAAGGATCGATGACATGTTCGATCAATTACAAGGCGCAAGTTGGTTCTCAAAAATCGACCTTCGATCCGGGTACCATCAGTTGAAGGTGAGGGAAGAAGACACACCAAAAACTGCATTTCGCACGCGTTATGGACATTTCGAGTTTCGCGTAATGTCTTTCGGATTGAGGAATGCCCCTGCAGCGTTCATGGATTTGATGAATAGGGTCTGTCGACCGATGCTAGACCGATCGGTAATTGTGTTCATCGATGATATCCTCATCTACTCCAAGAATGAGGGTGATCACGCATGTCACTTAAAGGAGGTGTTTGAGGCTCTGAAGATGGAAAAGTTGTATGCTAAGTTCTACAAATGCGTGTTCTGGCTTAGGGAAGTCCAATTCCTAGTTCACGTCATTAACCCGAACGACATTATGGTTGACCTAGCAAAGATAATGACGGTAAGGGAATGGAATATTCCTAAGACGCCAACTGAAATCCGCAGTTTCTTGGGATTGGCAGGCTACTATCGGAGATTCATCTAGGATTTCTCGAAAATAGCTTCGCCGTTGATAAAGTTGACTCAGAAGGAGGTAAAGTACGAATGGGGTTCGACCCAGGATGAGGCGTTAAAGGAATTGAAAGAAAAGCTAACCAAAGCTCCAGTCTTGGCCCTTCCCGAGGGCAATGAAGATTTAGTGGTATACTCTGACGCTTCGGGTCAGGGATTGGGATACGTGTTGATGCAACGCTGGAGAATGATCGCGTATGCGTCACGGCAGTTGAAGATTCACGAAGCTAGTTATCCGACTCACGATTTGGATCTTGCTGCTGTCGTATTCACATTGAAAATCTCGAGGCACTACCTTTACGGGGTGAAGTTTACTATTTACTCCGACCACAAAAGTTTGAAGTACTTCTTCGAACAAAGGAAACTTAATATGAGGCAGAGACGATGGTTGGAACTATTGAAAGACTATGACTATGAAATCATATACCATCCTCGAAAGGCAAACGTGGTGGCTGACGCTCTAAGCCGAAAGGATGTGTCTGCTCCTATTAGAGTGAAAGCTTGACAGTTAGTGGTAGTGTCAGATGTGATGAGGGAAATTGAAAGAGCTCAAGATGAAGCACTTAAGGAAGAAAACATAAAGAAGGAAAGAATGGTTGGCCAACAGGACAAGTTGGAATATAACACCCTTGGTGTTAGGACACGTTTTGGGTGGGTATGGATATCTATGGGTGGATAGCTTAGAACCAAAATCCTGGATGAGGCTCATAAGTCTCCGTACTCTATCCATCCTGGTACCAATAAAATGTACCAAGATCCGAGAAAGGAATACTGGTGGCCTGGAATGAAACATGAGGTGACAAAGTATGTAAGCAAGTGCTTGACTTGCTCACAAGTAAAGGTCGAACACTAGAAACCGTATAGAAAGATTCAACCACTTGATATACCGGAATGGAAGTGGGAACACATTACCATGGACTTCATAACCAAGCTACCTAGCACAACTAAAGGTCATGACACCATTTGGGTAATTGTGGACCGTTTAACGAAGAGTGCTCATTTCCTTCCTATTCACGAGACGTTCTCGTCGGAAAGGTTAGCGGAAGTATTTACTAACGAAGTAGTAGCATGGTATTGGATGCCTTAGATGATCGTATCTGACCGGGACACACGATTCACATCGAGGTTCTGGAAAAGATTTCACGAGGCGATGGGCACGATACTCAATGTTAGCATGGCATACCACCCACAAATGGATGGTCAGTTAGAAAGTACCATTCAGACATTGGAAGATATGGTTCGTGCTTGTATCATCGATTTTGCGGCAGTTGGGACAGTCATCTGCCGTTAGCCGAATTCTCCTACAACAATAGTTATCACACGACGATAGGCATGCCGCCTTACGAAATGTTGTATGGGAGAAGATGCAGGACCCCGGTTTGTTGGGGTGAGATTGGACAGAAGGAATTAGGAAGTATTGAAGTTGTAAGAGACACATCGGAAAGGTTTGATCAAATCAAAGCACAAATGAAGGCCCACAAGATCATCAGAAATCCTATGCGGATAAACGACGAAGGCCTATTGAGTTTGATGTTGGGGACAGAGTAATGTTGAAAGTGTCACCCTGAAAGGGAATCATACGATTCAGAAAGAGAGGAAAGTTAAGTCCGAGGTTTGTCGGACAATTCAGGATAATGGCACGGGTTGGTGAAGTCGCTTATCAGTTAGAGTTGCTTGATGAGTTAAGTGGGATTCATCCTACCTTCTATGTATCACACTTGCGAAAGTGTTTGGCTGATGAATTGGCTCACGTACCACTTACTGACATCGAGGTCGACAATAGCCTTAACTACTTCGAAGAACCCGTGGCCATCTTAGACAGAAAGGAGAAGCGTTTGCGTAATAAGATTATTCGATTGGTTAAAGTCCAATGGAAGCACCGAAGGGGATCGAAATCTACTTGGGAAACGGAGACAGAAATGAAGGAGTCGTACCCTCAACTATTTGACTTATGATAGGTTTCGGGGACAAAACCTATTGTAAGGGGGTAGACTTGTAACAACCCAAAAATAAAACGATAGTTACAATAACGGGTTAGAATGCGAGAACAAATGGAATAAATGAACGAGACATGACGGGTCAGGCCGGATGGGCCGGCGTGCTAGAAGGGGCGAACATAGGGGAGGCTCCCCCAATAAATAGCCTAAGTCACCACCTTTTCTCTCATTTGCAACATCTAGAGAGAGAAACCGTAGAGAGAGAAAGTTGGCGGATCGACCCGAGATTGAAGAAGTGTGTTGCTCCAGAGCTCGTGAGAAGAACCTCCAAATCAGAAGCTTGATACAGGTAACGATCAGGCCTAGATCTGAGTTTTTGTTCGTTTTGGGGTTTTTCGGGTTTTGGATGAAAAGAAAACGTTTTTACGAATGAAACTGGAAGAAGAACATAGATTTGAGTTCTTAAAAGAAAAATAAACGTTTTGAATGTAAACAAGTTCGGGATCTTGACGTGATTAGATCCGCATGCGAAAGTTAGGGTTTTTGCGGAGAAGCAGGTCCTGCGTACTTATCAAGTACGCAAGAAGCAGGTCCTGCGTACTTATCAAGTACGCAAGAAGAAGGTTCTGGATACTTATCAAGTACGCAAGAAGAAGGTCCTGCGTACTTATCAAGTACGCATGAAGCAAAACCTGCATACTTATCAAGTACGCATGAAAAAAATCTGCGCACTTATTAAGTGCGCAGGCATCAGGCTGGTTAGTAAAGTCAGTATAGTCACCTATTTCAGAATGGTTAAACCGTTAGAGTCAGGATTAAGTCTGATGTGTATTTAACTAATCAATTCAGATCAGAAGTGACGTTGTTGGACCTTTGTTTAGGACAACCCTGATTAGCTTATCAGATGAGTTATAGAGCCCTCTTTTAAATGTTTTATTAATGTTTTGGGCTGGTGTGCATACTTACGAAATGATGTTTAATGAAATGATGTTTTATGAAATGATGTTTACGAAAGGAAAGTTGAAATGTGTTTATGAAGTGTTTTGCCAAAGAGGTTTATGAATGGTTTACGAAAGTTTTAATGATGAAATGTTTTATAATAAAACGTACGAATGCTTTAACTGAAATGATGTAAAGGCGGTAACAGTTATTTTTATAAAAGTCACAAAATGAACGAATCTACCACGGGTTCCTACAGGAACTAAGGTATGTATGCATGAATGGGCCTTACCCTTATGGGGGCCTTTGTGGCTGGCTAACGGTTGTACAACTGGGTGGATAAAGGTGTGACGATAGTCACCATGGGATTATCGGGATCCCTATTGAAGGTATTAATCCCTGTGAGGGAACGGTGCTTAAGGTGAAGGTACGTGGTGTCCTTTGGGACGCCATGCTTAAGGTTAATGTGCGTGTATCCTTGTGATACCGTTCCTAAGGTTCTGGTGTCGAACGGCTTTGGGGTATCGGGCCCTAGGTTTCTCCTCCTACAGGTAATGTATGGTGTCGAAGGGCCTAGTGGTGGCGTGCCTTGGGGTTTCTCCGCCAGTATGCGATGAATGGAATTGACGGTTATGAAAAGGCGCAGATTCGGTTCATGTTGATTTATGTTATGATGATATGATTACGAGGTTTTGATGATATTAAGTTATTGAATGTTTATACGTACGGTTTTATTAAATGAATGAATGTTATGTGTTTTGGCAAATGTAAATGTCAAAGTTTATGTAATGCTAGAACACACCACCGTAGCTGACTTTTAGTATGCACATTCAGGTTATGGACAGGTACGGAGGTACGGTGATGCTTGGCAAGCGATGAAGAGTTACCAGGCTGATACGATGACTGCCTTCCCGTTACGTTATGTTTATGTTATGTAATGAATGTTTTAGACAATGTTTACGCTTCCGCATGTTGACATGGTTACTGTTATGTTTAAATTAAAGTTTCTCCGCTGCGTTATTTGATATTCAAGTTTAAGAACTGTTTGTGAATAAGTAAATCCAACGAGTGAGGCATGTGGTTTTGGGGCCTTACATAACATTATTTCTGATTGTGATGGACGATTCACTTCTCATTTCTAGCGATCGTTATAATCAGCTTTGGGTACTCAATTAAATCTTAGTAAGGCTTACCATCCGCAAACTGATGGTCAGTCCGAACGAACGATTCAAACCCTCGAGGACATGCTTAGATCCTGTGTCGTTGACTTTAAGGGGAATTGGGATTTACATCTACCCTTAGTCGAGTTTTCATATAACAATATCTATCACACGAGCATTGACATGGCTCCTTTCGAAGCACTTTGCGGTCGGAAGTGTCGTTCTCCTATCTGTTGGACTGAGATTGGTGAAGCACAACTCACGGTCCTGAAATCATTCAGGAGACTTCTGACAAGATCATGTTAATCCGAGACAACCTTCAAGTAAAAAGGAGTCGGCAAAAGAGCTATGCCAACAAACGTCGAAAACCCTTAGAATTTCAAGTCAGCGATCTAGTTCTTCTCAAGGTATCCCCTTGGAAAGGTGTGGTTCGTTTTTGAAAGAAGGGAAAACCTGCACCAAGATTCGTAGGTCCTTTTAAAATCCTTGAACGGATTGGGAAGGTAGCCTACAAACTGGATTTACCTGAAGGACTCAACAACGTACATCCAACATTTCATGTCTCGAACCTGAAGAAATGCGTAGCCGATGAAAATCTTCACATACCGCTTGATGAGGTTCACATTGATGAGTCAATGCACTTCATGGAGAAACCTGTGGAGATTATGGACCAAGAAGTTAAGAAACTCAAGTGAAGTCGTATTAAGATCGTTAAGGTTCGGTGGGAATCCAAACGTGGCCCAGAGTTCACTTGGGAACGTGAGAATCAAATGAATACTAAATACCCACATCATTTTCCTCGACCCTTTTCCTAATCAATTGCGGGACGAAATTTACTAAAGTAAGGGAGACTATAATCCCCAGGAAATTACGGCTTTTATTTTTACTTTTCCGGCACTTGTAATTTCATTATCATGTGGTTTGCATCTATCCATTTCAATAAATTATCCTATTTATCCATTCCATTTCATGAGTATACACACATACATACATTGGGTACAATTATTCAAAAATAACAAATATTTATATAAGGGATTATGTAAATAATTGTTTAAAATTCTATTAAACAAATATATATACATATATATATATATATATATATATATATGCTAGGTTATTTTCTAAACCTATATATGTACATATATATAAATACAAATATATAAGATCTAAATTATAAATTCTATAAACGAAATTAGGGTTTATAAAAAGTGATATTATCTAAATTACATAATAAATGATTTTAATAGGAATAATACCATTTTATTTTGCAAAATTATATTTTCATGTTTGAAATATTTAAAAATAATATTAACATTTAATTGATTTTATAAAAATTTATAAATTTACTATTGTTATGGTTTATAAAAATCCAGGTGTTAATAATGTAATTTCTGAAACTTTAATTACATTTAAAAACAAAGTTTACACATAAAATGATAAAGTCTAAAACCACAGGGACCGGTTTTGCCCAATCCGAAACTCCCTTCCCCTCCATTATGATCACGGGTTCGAGTCCCGTTCAAACTTAGAACCAATTTCCACGAATTCACGTCTGAGATATTTTCAAGCAAATCGATTAACGGCTTTACGTTTAGGACACTTAAACGATTCGTCCCCTGCGTTTATTCGAGTTTTTATAAGCATTACCATGCCTAACTCATAACTGAAACCCCCACTAACGAACACTTAATTGATCGACTTACCCCGATGAAATTGGGTATAAATATACACCTACAATCATCAGCGACACTCATTGCAAAATCTTCTGACTCTCAATAGCTTCTGATTTCACCTCCGAATCACCCAAATCCACCGAAGAAACCGTCCCTGTTTCGTTCAGTTGTTCTCCCATTCTACGCAACCGTTACAGGTAAAATTTGTGTCATTCAACTCGTCTCAATCCCATGATCAAAAGCCCTATGATTTCGGGTTCGAATCAATGGCCAATCGAGGGAATTGAAGGGCTAGGGTTTACGGGTTTTCAAATGGGGAAGATGGTGTCTTGGGCTTTCTAGTTAAAACTAAACCAAATCCGCTTCCGGACAAGGCAGCATGCCCAGTCCAGCGGTTGTGCGCGTGTGTGTATGTTGGCCCGGGCTCGACGAAGGTTCGAGTCCCAGGGGCCGGGTTTTGGGGATTTTTTCTTTTTGACCCTTTATTGCATTATTTAAAAGGTTTAAAAAATCCCAATTTAATTTTTATAAATTATATAAACACATTCTATGATTTTATTAAAATACAGAAAATACAAAGCAGGTCGGGTATCTCATTATATAAACACATTCTATGACCATCTCGGGCGTACCTCCGATCACAGTATTTGTATATTTTATGGGTGTGCTAACCCCCTCACAACCATCTTAGGTCGTACCTCCGGTCCGAGTATTGGCAAGGTTCTTATACTCGTCAGTATAGACCCCTCGCATTGTCACGAAGACTCATTCATTCCTCAGTCCCGTAGGATTGAAATCTTTTACTCCTTTAGCCCCGTAGCCATGGAGTTTCCCTTTCTTTTTCCTCAGCCCCGTAGGATTTGGAATCTTTTACATTCTATTCTTTATTATTATTGAGATCCACCTTACAGGCTGGGTATCTCATTTTATGTGGGACCTTGAGTATCTTTGATTCATAGCCTCCTAAATGTATCAAGCATTTACTTTTATTTCACGTATATGATTGATTTATTCCCCAACCAGTCCTCACCTTAAAACATCGTAATGGTTTCTCCACGATGCATTAAAAGGGTTTATATATAGTAAGTACCAGCGGCGTATCCACCACCCGTTTAACACTTCATGAATACTCCGTTATTACATTTTATGGTTTAGACTCGTTTCATCATACTCGTTTATACTTGCACGTATCATCATGTATTCACATATTCATCATGCATTTCACGTATTCTTATTCATCATGCATGGTATAGTTTCATCATATATTCTTATTCGTCATATATTATGAACTGGGGTGATTTCCTTCTAGAGCAGTACCTCCAACGAAGTCTAGGAGATATTTATACACCACTCATTCCTTAGACAGAACATTTCGTTTGTCAGATAACTACATACCGGTTGGATGTTCTCCTGTACGTTCACTATATTTTATTATTATTATCTATTAGTCTATACCCCTAAACATTTATAATGGTTTCACCATGAAGCACCAAGAGGTTTATATATAGGAAGTACCATCAGCGTATCCACCACCCCTTGAATACGTCGTGACTACTCCATTATTCCCGTTTAGTGTTTAGACTAACTCTTTATTACCCCGTACCCTCGTCATATCACATATCACATAGCACATATTATTTAAACATGTAATTCATATAATTGTGTCTTGGGTACGGGTCTAGTGTACTTACGATAGTTTCAAGTCGTTTCTAAGTTCGTTCCTTGCTTAAACAATTCTCCGAACTCAAACCTCACTCGTAACGTACCGCACTGGTACTCAAACGCACCGCACCTGGTCCCTTGCTTCTTCACAATTTCTTGTGTGTGTTTGTCTGAGAAAAGTGCTTGTCCAGTATCATCTATTTATAAGCTGGCTCCTTGGTCCGTGAAGGACCGTTAACGGTCTGTCACCGTTTGTTCCTTAGCCGCCATAATCCTAGCCACTACGTAGCGGACCTTTATCCATTCGTGACGGTCCTTCATGACCCGTAACGGACCGTTATCATTCATGATGGTCCGTCACAGGGTTTACACGCGTCACTTTACCAAGATGAGTCACAGGACACGTGTCATTCTCCGGTTCAAACCCTTGCTCAACCCGTAACGGACCGTTACCATTCTGTGACGGTCCGTCACGGCTCGTAACGGACCGTTACTGTCCATGACGGTCCGTTATGGCTTGAAAATTTAAATTTTCAGTTTAAACCTGGACTTTGCTTTGCTTGTCGTTATCTGTCGTTCTTGTTTCTTGAGCCGTTAAATTTTGGGATGTTATAATTCTCCCCCCTTAAATTAGGTTTCATCCTCGAAACCTGTTATTTCTTAAATAGTTGAGAATAAGTTTTCCTCATTTCTTCCTCACTTCCCATGTCATCTCTGACCCTTTTCTATGCTTCCATTGCACTAGTACTTGTTTGATTGTTTTATAACATAGCTGCTTCTCTTTTGTGTCTAGAATCTTGAAAGGTTTCTCAATATAAGTCAGTTCATCGTCGACCTCTATTTCTTGCAGAGGAACATGTGTAGTTTCACCAGACAAACATTTCCTTAAATAAGATACATGGAACGTGTTGTGTATCTTATTCAATTTTTCATGTAGTTCTAACTTGTAAGCTACCTTTCCGACTTTTTGATGATTCTGAAAGGACCAATGAATCGTGGACTTAGCTTTTCACGTTTCTTTAATTGGATTAGACCTTTTCAAGGAGATACTTTCAACAAGACGTAATCTCCTTCTTGGAATTCTATTGGTCTACGTCTCTTATCTGCGTATGACTTCTGTCTATCTTGTGTAGCTTTTAAACATGCTTTGATTAAGTCAAGCTTTTCTGACGTGGCTTGAACTAATTCTTTGCTACCTAACTCTTTCTAACCAACTTCTCCCCAACATACGGGAGTCCTACACCTTCTACCATATAGCATCTCAGATGGTGGCATACCAATACTGGAATGGTAGCTGTTATTATATGAGAATTCTTCTAACGGCAGATGATTATCCCAACTTCCACCGAAATCGATTATACAAGCACGCAACATGTCTTCGAGGGTTTGCATCATTCTCTCACTTTGACCGTCGGTCTGAGGATGATATGCTGTGCTGATCAATAATCTAGTTCCCATCTCCTCATGGAACTTTTTCCAAAAACGTGAAGTGAAACGAGTATCTCGATCAAAGACAATTGATATTGGTACTCCATGTCTTGAAACAATATCTTTAATGAATTGATCAGCTAACTTTTCTGAAGAGTATGTCTCATGTATTGCTAAAAAATGAGCACTCGTAGTTAGCCGATCTACAACCACCCAAATGATATCATAACCTCTAGCTGTTTTTGATAAGTTGGTTATGAAATCCATAGTGAGATGTTCCCACTTTCATTCTGGGATTTCTAATGGTTGTAATCTCCATAAGGTTTCTGATGTTCTACTTTAACTTGAAACAAGTCAAGCATTTTGCTATGTATTTCATGATATCAAATTTCATTTCGGGCCACCAATAATCTCTACGCAGATCTTGGTACAATTTTGTAGTACCCGGATGAATAGAATGTCCTGATTTATGAGCTTCATCAAGAATCTTAAGTCTGAACTCACATGATCATGGTATCCATATACGATCAAATCAAGTCTTGACTTTATACGTATTCTCTTCTAGAAACTTCTCCTGGGCATCCATTCTTTCTTTCTTAACATTCTCACCTTTTAGTGCTCCGATTTGTGCGTCTCGAAGCTGGCTCATGAAATCAGGAGTTATCACTAACTTATATGCTTTCACCCAAATAGGATGATGCCCTTCCTTGCGGCTTAGAGCATCGGCAACCACGTTAGCCTTTCCTGCATGATACAAGATCTCACAATCATAATCTTTGACCAGTTCTAACTATCGTTGTTGCCTCATGTTTAAGTCCTTCTGGTCAAAGAAACACTTAAGACTTTGGTGGTCGGTGTAAACTGTACACTTCGTTCCATACAGGAAATGCCTCCAAATTTTTAGTGCGAACACCACTGCAGCTAATTCTAGATCATGAGTTGGATAGTTTGTTTCATGTGTACCACAAAGTCTTCTACTCCTTCTAGTAATGCAAGAACTGGAGCTTGTATCAACCTTTCTTTCAAAGTATGGAATGCCTTCTCTTGTGCCACATTCCATTCATATTTCGAGTTCTTTAAAGTTAGCCTAGTTAATGGGGTGGCTATTCTGGAAAAGTCATGTATGAATTCTCTATACTAGCCTGCTAATCCCAAGAAACTATTAACTTCTGAAGGTTTCTTAGGTGGAGACCATTTTATTACAGCCTCTACCTTTGTTAGGTCTACTGAGATACCTTCTGCGTTTACAACATGACCCAGAAATTGAATTTCCCTCAGCCAGAATGCACATTTTGAGAATTTGGCATATAGTTTCTCCTTTCGTAAAGTACCAAGTACTTCCCGAAGGTGGTGTGCATGCTCTTCTTCATTCTTTGAATAAATTAGGATGTCATCAATGAAGACAATAACGAATTTGTCTAACATTGGCCGGCATACTCTATGCATGAGGTCCAATCAGACTACCGGAGCATTCGTCACTCCAAAAGGCATCACTACAAATTCATAGTGTCCATAACGAGTTCTGAATGCTGTCTTAGGCACATCCTCCTCCCGTACCTTGACTTGATGATAACCGGATCTCAAGTCGATTTTAGAAAACCAACTTGATCCTTGTAATTGATCAAACAGATCATCAATTCTAGGTAAAGGATACCTATTCTTGATAGTCAGCTTGTTCAATTCACGGTAGTCTATACACATTCTCATACTACCGTCTTTCTTCTTTACAAATAGAATTGGTGCACCCCAAGGGGATACACTAGGGTGTATAAACCCTTTGTCTAATAATTCTTGCAACTGTGACATTAATTCCTTCAGTTGGTGCTAACCAGTACGGAGCCTTAGCTACCGGTTTAGCTTCAGTAATTAAATCGATTTTGAATTCGATCTCTCTCTCTCAGGTGGAGCACCTGGAAGATCGTTTGGGAATACTTCTGGGAATTCTTTTACTACTGGAACTTGATCCTGTTCTTTCCCTTTCATCTTCACATCAGCTAATAAGGCTTGATGGCCTTGTCTAACGTAGCTACTTATCTTGGCCATCGTACATAGCGTGATCTGGTTCCGTCGTTCACCTATGACACTAACTTCCTTTCCTGTAGGCGTCATGAATCGTACAATCTTCTGTTTGCATATAATCAATGCAGCATGTGAAGATAACCATTCCATTCCAACGATTACGTCGAATTCTTGCATCGGCATCGGTATTAAGTCGACGAAATATTCTTCTTCCTCTATCAGTAGTCGCAATCTCGGCATATTTCAGTCACTATGCAGTTGCGATTACTCGCGATTTCGACTTCTAATACCTTAGCCAATCTACTTCTATTAAAATTTATAGAGTTTGCATATTCTAAAGAAATAACAATGACAGGCTCTGCATCAGTTTCTAATTCACTCAGGTCATTTTCAACTGTCTGAAAGCTTTCTTCAGTCATCACTTCAGTCAAAGTAGATTGAGTACTTTCACCAGAACGAATACTCTCACTATCAGTTAAATCTGCAGAAGAATAACTTTGAGAATCACCCTGCTTCTCCAATACTTCTTTGATCAACACCACAAAAGCTTGAGAAGTTGCTTCACCCTTTTTCTTCAATGCTTCCCATAGATCTCTTGAAGTTGGACACTTCCCGAGACTATGAATGATTTCTTTTGGTAAAGACATCGTTAAAGTTTCACACGTTTTCATCTCTCGATCAAATTTATGCTTTTCTATTTTAGTAAGAGCTGTCACTGGTTTAGGAACATCACGAAATTCCAGAAAGTCAAAAGTAGGATGCACATATCCTTCTGTTATTAGTCTCCAAAAATTTTAATTAGTTTCTGATACGAACCGTTCGAACCGGACTTTCCAGCTATGGTAATCTGATATGCACAAAAGCCTCGGTGGCATAGTTTCAATCTCATTATCATCACATGAAATTGACATTTTGAAATTTTTGCGAAAATATCCGGAAAAAAATTTCCCGCAAAAATACTCTTTTTAAAAATTTCAAAAAATTCAAAATTTAAAAAATGATATAAAACAACCATATAAAAAAATGATATAAAACAACCATCCAGAAGAAATTTCCCGCCAAAAGTATGTTAGGACATGTTTTGTAACTGTTAATAAATTTCTGTGTAAAGCATCTTTAGGAGCGAATTTGTTGAGTTCGCCTAAGGAATATTGTTCATGTTCATAGAGAGGCGAACATAATAAGTTCGCCAAAGAATCTTTAGAAGCAAACTTGTTAAGTTCGCCTATAGGAGGTTTGTGTCTATAAATAGGTGTTTATAGATTATGTTGAAAAGCAGCAGTAGGGACTTGAACGAGTGTAATCAGTGAATCTTGTAAACTCTGTTTGGTGATATAAAAGAGAAAGTTTATTTACCTGATTGTTTCTATTGTCAATTGATATACATACGTTAACACGAAGGATTCAGCATTCCGTGTTATCGAGACGTCCTATCACGAGATCAATCTGAGATGAGTCATTGTGGACCTACACCTGATTAGGTTTGTTTGCCTCTCGGGCTAGTGCCCAGGTGTAGAATGTGTATATTTCTTGGTTTCTTTTCGTATCATTTTGGTGTTTTTCGGTTTGGGTGTGTCTTACAGGGATTTGCGCTTGATTCGGTGAGGAAAGTCATCGGGAACGAAGTTCTAGGTATGTTTACATTGGTTTTTATCATTGGAATGAGTTTTAAAGGATTTAGGATAAAAAAGTTTGAAGAGTGAAAATTTTGGCTAAGTATAAAAACCCTCATAACTTTTTGTTAACAACTACACCTCGCAGTACGCGAAGCCCATAGTCCTATCCCTCGCAGTAAGCGAAGTCCAAAAATTATGGCCGGGCCAATTTCCATCTTCCCGCGGTACGTGAGGACTTGTCCCCAGCCTTTCGCGGTACGCGAGGAGCTCCTAGATTCCCCCTTGTTCTTTTGTTTCCCATGGTTTTCCCATACCCGCCGCCATGCACCGTTCACCACTGCCATTATACTCCCATCACCATCATCTCATTACCGTCACTCATCATTCTATCATTCACCATCTCACACACCACCATTACATTACATCCACTACCATATTCACCTACCATGGGAAACCTACACGTCGTTTGAGTTGATTTACCTTGCTGTTGACTTTCATGTCTATGTGTTTGTCAACCATCGGGTACGTGTCCCTGCTCTATCTTGAGTCGAGTCAGTAGAGACTTTTATTTTAATCTTGAGTCTGTACCATGAGGCAGTTAATGCTGCGGGTTTGTTGTGAGCTTTATGTTGTAGGTATTGATCACTCCGTTCGTACTAAATCTCCATTCGGGCGTGGTCGATTTTTACAAATATGAAAACGCAACCCGACAGAGTTTGTGCACCCGTGACCGAAATGCTATATGGTGCACACGTGGAAGAGCAAAGTTGGACACAATTCACTACTACATTACCAGCTAAGTCTTCCTAGTTTATTTGTCGTTGTTTCTCGGTTCACATTGGGGATAATGTGCGTTTCAAGTCTGGGGATGGGAAACTTCGCTGAGTCTAGTTGTTTAGTTTATTTTCATTCTTTTATAAAAATACAAAAAAAAAATTGAAAAAAATGTCCTTCGAAAGTAAAAGGTTTTGCATAATAAATGGAAAATGATAGTAGAACTAGATCTTTAGTTGAGTTTAAAAAGAAAATAAATAATAGAAAACGCGTATAATTAGTGATGTTTCGGTACACCCAGCCAATTTGAAAGTTTAAATAGCATATGAGTGTTAGATACGATAAATAAATGAATTAAATCATGAAATCTTGTGGGTACTCATCTTAGGGGTGTCGGTAAAATTGAAACTGTCAATATAGGGTGATAGGTACCACTATAAGCTAAAATTTAGAGGTTTTTGAAATTTCTTGGCACACCACTCTCTTTTTATGAAAATAAATCCAAGATTTGGTGGCGCTCGCAATCCATAATTCTATTATGCTTGAGCTTAATTATTTAGAAATCTAAGTTTCGCCTACGTGCCACACGTCGGGTTCTAGCCTGATTGAAACACCACTGGGTTAGATTCTTATGTGCTTCATTGTTAGAACTTGGTTGAAACGCCTCTTGGCAAAGGTTCAATTGTGTTTAATTTAATGCTCATTCCATCCATTCATTCATTAATCATCTTAATTTCAAAACCTGTAAATCATAGTTTAACATGGTGGGAAATCTATACGGTTTAACCCGGGCCTAGACATGACCTTGAGACGGGATTAGGTAGAGATGTAGCTTTTGAGTGTGAGTCCCATAGGTTGATTGATAAGCTGTATAAAAATGATAATTAGAACACAAACGGGGGCTTAATAGTTGGTGGTTGGGTTTAATCGGAAAGAAATACCGTTTGTTGCTTTTTAACGCGTGAGTACATTTGTGCTAATAAGATATATAATATTGTTAAGCTATTTCCAGTTATGTTTCCATTGCAGACTTTTTCGAGGACGAAAAAAGGTTATGCGTGTGGGGATGTTTGATGTAGTGCAAAGCACACATCTTAATTCCATTGTTTTAGTATATTTTTAGATAGTTTCGTGTTCGTTTTACTTGTTTTGCTTTGTTTTGAGTCAATGTCAGGTTTACAAGAGCTCGTGTGAAGTATAAAGTCAAATCATGAAGAGATCGAGCACGAGAACAAGTCCCAAGAAATTAAATGCAAAAAGTGGGATTTTCAGTCCTCCGTGGTACGTGAAGGAAGGGGAGAAATGCCTCGCGGTACGCGAGGAAAGCAGAATCTAGGCCCTATAAATTTGTTCCTCGCGGTACGCGAGGAACCCTTAAAACTCTGTCACGGTACGCGAGAAGTAGAAAATTCCGCAAAAACCCTAATCGATCAATTAAATAGAATTTGAATGCCATTATGTTTGTAGTTTGAGTTTTAGCCGTCCAGAGAAGAGTCCAGGGCGATTGTGGGAGCTAGAGAAGCAATTGAAGTGCAAGATTGAAGCTTTCGGATCCAGGTTCTTTAGTAATAGCTTATTCGGTGTTTGATCTTCTTTCTCTTGTCTTTGAATTGTTAATTAAAACCATGTTTGTGTTGTTTTACTTCTGTTTTTTATGTTTTGAACATGTTTCTTGGCTATATCTTTGATACTGCCTAGGTTAAAGATGATTTCTTAGTAAAGTTTGGATTTTTACTGGTTTTTGGATTCTAATGATGGTTAATGATTTTGTAAAGATATTGGTTTAATTATTATGATGATTATGCATACTTAATCTGATTTGGTGTTGATTATTTATGCCGCATGTGTTCTTGTTGAATGTCTTTCAGTTATAGACGCATCTTTAAGTTACTTGCTTAATTGTTTGTGATTGTGGTGGTATTGCTAGACGTAGTGATCCATAGGGTTAGTAATTGGTGTTGAATTAGATTGAGTGTTCATCTTATCACAACACCCGACAGGTGAGAGGTAGTCGGTTACTCTTCGTTGTTAGGATTCTGAGTGTTAACTGTCTGAGAGGAGGTTGCCTTAGGTTCTTAGTAATTGTTGCTAGTTCGAGTCATAGTATGTTGATATGAGATTACCCAGTGCATCTCTGATGTATTGTGGACATTGAGACCGAGAGGTGATCTGTCTGTTGTGTACATTATCATTGTTGGAGAGACTGAAAGGTAATCCGACCATCTAGTGAGTGTTGTGCATCTTTAGAGTTTCCTTGCTAGTGATACCCTGAGAGTGATTAGGGATCCACTAGGTTGTCTAGCGTTGTTATCCATAGATACCCATATCCATCATTGTTTCCATAATCGGTAGAAGTCTAAGCCTTGCAAGTAGGATTCCGACCTAAGTAGTGTTCTTCTCATTCTTGATAGTCCCAAGTCCTTTGTCTGATTGTTAGTATTGTTCATCTGTCATCTCTTAAGTTATTTAGTTTAATCAGTAGTTGTAGAAACCCCGAAAACCAAATATTTTTAGTTCGAGTCGGAGTATAGTTTAGTTATTCAGTGTCTCTATTGTTCGATAACCCGGTTTACCATTAAGTTGGGCTACACTTGATAGGTACACTTACCTTTCAGTGCGGTCTAGTTCATAGGTATTCCATTTATTACTTAGGTGTCTAGATTAGGTTTTTATCAGTATCTTTATAGATCGTCTGGGCGACATCACACTTCCTGACCACATAACGGACCGTCACAGCCCATGACAGTTCGTCATGGCCTTAGGGTGGGATGAGTCAGTGACGGACCGTCACGGATTGTTACGGTCCGTTTTGGCTTTTGGGGGGTCGTGACAGTCCGTTATGAATCTATTTTCAAATTCTTTTTGCCGAGAAACCCAAGTTTCATATATTATGGCTTCCGTAACTCATTTTCTAGCCCGAGATATGCTTATGCGAAGTTTTTGGGCTATTAACGGTCGAACCGTCTTTCTGTTTTCGCGTCCTAACCTATGTTTAGGAGTTTGGGATGTTACAAATCTACCCCCCTTAAATTAGGTTTCGTACTCGAAACCTGTAAAATGTGGAATAATTGAGGGTAATTCTTTCTCATTTCTTCCTCATTTTCCAAAGTCATCTCGATCATTTTTTGTGCCTCCATTGCTCAAATAATTGATTAATCGTTTTTGTGACGTAACTGCTTGTCTTTAGTGTCTAGAATCTTTACGGGTTCTTCAACATATATTAGTTTCTTGTCAACCTCTATTTCTTCCAAAGGAACATGTGCAGTCTTATCTGCCGAACATTTCCTTAAATAAGATACATGAAACATGTTAGGTATCTTATTCAATTCTTCAGGTAACTCTAGTTGATAAGCCACACTTCCGACTCGTTTAAGGATCCTAAAAGGATCAATGAATCGCAAACTTAGCTTGGCTCTTTTCTTGAATCGAATCAAACCTTTCCTAAGGAGATATCTTTAATAAAACGTAATCTCCTTCTTTGAATTATATTGGTCTACTTCTCTTGTATGTATATTGGCCGTCATACTTTATTTAGAAGATCCATAACAACTGCCGAAATTCTAAACATTCATAACGAGTTCTAAATGTCGTCTTAGGCACATTTTCTTCTCGTTTCTTGACTTGGTGATGACCGGATCTCCAGTCGATTTTGAAAAACCAACTAGATCTTTGTAATTGATTGAACAGATCATCAGTTCTACGTAAGGGATACCTATTTTTGATAATCAACTTGTTAAATTCTCGGTAGTCTATATGCATTCTCATACTACCTTCCTTCTTCTCCCCGAATAGAATTGGTGCATCCCAAGTGGATACGTTCAGACGTATAAATTACTTGTCTAACAACTCTCGTAGTTGTGACATCAATTCCTTCCCTCCAATAAGTGTTGATTGGTAAGGAGCCTGAGCCACTAGCTTAGCTTTAGGAATTAAATCGATTTTGAATTCAATCTCTCTTTCAGGTGGAGCACCTGAAAGATCGTCTAGAAATACTTCTAGGAATTCATTCACCATTGGAACTTTCTCAAGTTCTTTCCATTTCATATTCACATCAGTTGTATAAGCTAAGAAGACTTGGTGACCTTGTCTCACGTAGCTATTTATCTTAGCCATCGTACACAACATAATCGGATTTCATCGTTTACCAATTACATTAACTTCTTTTCCTGCAAACTTCGTGAATCACAAGACCATTTGATTTCATATATTTGTCACAACATACGAAGATAACCAATCCATTCTAATGATCACGTCGAACTCTTGCATCGGTATTAGGATTAAGTCGACGAGATATTCTTTTCCTTTTATCACTAGTCGGCAATCTCGGCGTATTTCAGTTACTACGTAGTTTCTACCACTCTCGATTTCAACCTCTAATACCTTAGCCAATTTGCTTCTATTAAAGTTTCTTGAATTCACAAATCTTAATGATATAAAATAATTGACTAGCCCCCGTATCAGATTAAACACAAGCAATTAGGGAATTCAAGAGGAAGGTACATAATACGATGTCAAGGACATCTTTCACTTCCACGGTCGTGATCTGGAAAGACCTGCCTCTAGGTTTCGGAGCCTCGATCCTTTCAATTTCATTATCTGCCACTCTTGACCCTTCACCGGTCTTCTCAGTCTGAGATCGTAGATCAGGACATTCCCTGCTGAAGTGTCCCGGCTTGTAACAGTGTATCATAGTGTAGTTGAATTCGTACATTGTATTGCAGTGTGTCCAACTTTCCCGCTTTTGCTACAAATTAGAGTCTTGAACCGGCATTCTCTAGGATGCCTTCTTCCACATATTTCACAGTTTCTTTTGAGAGGAATCACTTTCAGGTCTTCTAAATTTAATTCTCCTAAGAGGCATAGGAAATGGATAATCCTCTCCTTTCCTCTTTTTGTCCCCTTCTTCCTGCCTTTTCAGCTTTGTTTCTCGTTCTCGAGCCCAATCAATTATTTCCTCCAAGTTCGCGCACTTGGATGGATGAATAAACACTCTAATTTCTGTTTTCAGAATGAGATGGTATCGTGTCATCCACATCTCGGGAGTTGTTAACAAAGCAGGACAGAATCTGGCTTTATCGAAGAAAATGCCAGCAATCTCGCATTTGTTTGATGGAGTTGAAGGAACTCTTCAGTGATTCTGTTTATTGCCGCTCATGGGAAATAATGCCTCAGAAAGATATCCTTGAATTCATCCCATTTCATTTTTTTGATCTTATCTCTACCTTGCTCTCTTTTCACTATACCCCACCAATCGTCAGCTCTTTCTTTGAGTTGGTTGGTGGTGAAGGTTACTTCGTCCTCCTTATTGCAATGACAAGTATCAAATGATGTTTCCATTACTATCCATCTTTGACTTTCTACGGGATTAATGGCTCCCTTGAACTCCATCGATTTGCATGTCTTAAAATCCATATACGTGCATCAGTTTGATTTAGAATTTCCATTTTCTCTATTATGGGGTTTCTCTATCTTCTTATGATTCTCAAACAAACTTTTAAGGGAATTTTGCAATTATGCTTGCATAATTGGGAGGTTCGCATCGAAATCCATCCCTACTTCTAACGCAATCTGCCTCCGGATATTCTTCGGGACTTGTTCTAATTCGTTCTCAACATGAAGTGGAGACGCAGCTCTCGGTGGCTCCCTTCATTACGTACTTCTACGTTCTGGCGTTCAGCCATCGTTGCTGATACACGAGTTTCATTTTATTCTCTCATTCGTTTTACCCTAATTATAGTCTAGAGTTTTACACTACAGACCTTGTATTAGTTTAACCCTATTCAAGCATTATACGGTTTCATATAAGGCTCATATTCGTACGTTTACACATACATACATTTATTTATACATTTCAATCATGTATAATCACATTCCCGGCTTACTATCTACTGACATAAGTTATCATATGAAGTTTGCGATATCATGATGGTCCCATACGTTAGATTCAATACTGGTCAGGTATAAGGCAATGTATGTTACACATCATGATACTCCTAATTATCACATGGAGCTTATATCATACAAAAGTCAACCCACGTATACTCACACAGTTATGTTTTAGCACTGGAATTTAAACATACATGCTTCCTTGGACGGCCTCGGATTGAATCCCTATTTATATCACGACCACTTATGGTTTGAGTTTAAGCATCCTTCCGATACTCAAATCCCTCAAACCATGCTCTGATACCAATTTAAAACACCCTTTTATTCCTTTATTATTTTATCAGAGTTTAATGCGGAAAATGGGTCCCGGATTTTTAAAACCTTATCTGAAAGGTGATAAATGTATATTTTAATATCAATATTATCTTTACATAAAATATTACATTATGAAACATAGGGATTCTTCAACTCTGACCGGCCACGTCCTCGGGAAGCTTCATTCCATGTGTCTATGTAAGTCCCAAATCTATTATTGATCATCCATGAACACAGAGGAACACACTCACAAGATATCAAACTCTCACAATCGAAAGGCAGAAACAAACGATTGTGGTGATTCAAGAACTCGAGACACTTGTAACTACTCGTATATTACTTCACACGAAGTACAAAGAAAAACTTAATCAAAAACTTGGTTAGAGGAAACATCTATATATACTTAGCAATCTAGAATAAGCCCATAACATGTTCTCGGCCCCCCATGGCCGGTCCAATTACACCCTAGTTCGCGGTTAAATTGAAACAAACACCTCACTAAAGCTTAATCATAATATGGTTCCTACAATCTCCCCCAAGGATTAAGCTTCCATTTAGTTGTCAAAAGTTGATGTCTTCATGGTGACTCCCACTTCCAGCATATAGTTTCTTGTTCAATATATTAGCCATTGCTTTTGTGAAGACTTTTGCTTGTTGCTCAAAAAGATCTTCACTTCTAATCTGACTGCTTGCCAATACTTTGATATCTTGCTCACCAAATTTAGATAAATCGAATGGATCAATGATTCTATACTCAGTAGATCTAGTCACAGTCATGGCCTCAGCAAAAACTGGGTCATAAGCCAAGAACTCAAAGTCCTTTAGTGAATTAACAGGCATCTTCTTTTAAACGGGCACTTTCTTTGTGATCTTGGGAGGTGGCCAAACCACACTATATAAACTCCTTCCCGTACGAGAATCTTTTACACCCTTGGCTTTCTTCATTATAGACTCAGCAGTCTTCATACCAGCAAAATTGGTTAGACATTATTGATTAAGAAAGTGATAGAACATATTTGCCATTGTATTGTTTCCTCGATTCACAAAATAAGCCTTATTTAGTTCCCAAAGGTCAAGCTTTGTCAAGGAACTGAAGTCATTGGCATGCTTGTAATATTCAATTCGATCACTTTTTCTTTTCACCACAAACATCTTTTTCTCATCATCAAATTGCCAGGCTGCAATTCCTGACCTGTCACCCCTTTTTGAATAGTATCCATCGATACTAATAGTAACATGAGTTTCAGAAGGAGGACCAGGGGGTAACAGCCATGCAGGACGTTCTTTTTAAGGCTTTGGTGTTACATCCAATGATTCATTAGCTTCATTTGTTGAACTAACAAGATTCACTTCATCATCGATATCTTGATGTAATCGCTCAAATTCGGAATCAGAGGAGCTATCAAACATTTCACTTGAGACAACATTTGAAGGACTTGTATCTTTATCTTTGTTTAAGTTTTCTGGAAACACATTGTCTGGAGAATCACCAATATTCCCTTCAAAATCGAAATTAAGATATTCATCATCTTGATTCTCTCCAGTCTGATGGCCTTGGTCGTTTTCCCCTGTATCTCCACGTCCCTGATTATCATCATCATCTTCATTATCTACTCCATAATCTGTTTTCTTACAATTCTTTGACTCTAGATCTTCCAATTTCTTGTTGAGCTTAAACACAAGAGCTGTAACCAACCTTGATTTGCTTCTAGTGACATTATCTTAGCATTTTGAGTTTCGACTTGCTGTTCCAGCATAAATACTATTTCTTGAAGGACTTGTAGATCAAATGGAGCAGGTGTGGAGGAATCCACATGACCTTGTCCTTAGCTTTCTCGGCTTTGAATGCTTCGGCCGATGACAAAGGAATTGATTGGTGTCAAAAGCTTGAAAAGGACTCACCTCAGATGATGACTGAGGTAGGGTAGAAGTGAGTTGAGGTGAAAGTGGTGTCTGAATAGACACAGAAGGTGTAGGAGTGGGTGTTGGTGTTGGTGGTATTCTTAACATTCTCAGATCTCTTCTCTTTCTTGGTCTAGATTGAAGATCATGATCCGGTAGATAATCAGGATCAGTGTCAGCTTGATTTGACGAAGAGGTAAGAGGAGGATTCTAAACTTGACGTCGTTTGCTTTCCATCTCTCTGACAAACTGATTAATTGGTACTGATGGTCTTTCAGGTGTGCCTTCACTGTCGGAAGAAGAAATAACTTCAGCATCCTCTGACTCTGACACAACAGGGTTCTATGGTTCTGGTTCAATATGTTGTTCCAACTGTTGTGGATGAGGAAAAATTTGTTCCTCAGCAATCTCGGCCTCAACGTTCATAGCCGGTTCTGCCACTTATTCATTAACCAAGGCAGCAAATCTTCCAAAATTTTCTAGGGGATGCAGCCCCTGATATACTCTTTTGCCTTGCTTGTTGACATTCATAAACTTGAAAATTAATGGACCCATAGCTTTCAGGTCTAATGTATCAATCGTAGGTTCCAGATTAGCATGATTCCTGTTGAGAATGATCTGGAGAAACCTAGGATACATCAGAAAGATATCCTTCTTGCCCCCTTTTAGGTTACTTTTTATCTCTTCAAATACCATCTTGGAAAAGTTTTAATTCCAGCTCATGGTCAGGGCAACCATAGCTGATGATATAGTAGTCTTTACCTCATCAAAACCTCACTTTCTTCCTGATGAGCAGTTCATGCACACATGTGCAAGATATCTCCAATACGGATGTAGGAACTTCTTGTATAACGGTGGGTAGTTTCCTTCATAACCCATTCTTAACATAATTGGAGTGACCGTATCTGTAGCAAGCTTTGTGGGATAGGTAGGCTCATCTTCAAACTGTAGAGCAGTTCTGATGATAGCTTCTGAAACTCTGATTCTCCTTGCTCGAACTGTTCCAATTATACACTTCTTTCCATTGTCATTTGGATGTATAGATGCAGTGGACCAAAACTCAAGAATGTGACTTTTGTAGATAACAGGATTTTCCATCACAGCAAATTTGATGGGGGAAAGTGTCAACCCCACAACCATAGATTTGAAATACTCAAACTCCTCCGGTGGGTCCAGAGTGAAGGCATACACATTATGATCTAGAACAAATCTCATATCGGTCATATCTACACAAAACTTAGTTAGTTAGAATCACAAATTATTTAAACAAATAACTTAAGTTAATCTAAGAGTAAAGTTCAAGGGTTCTCGGCTTATCAGGGGTTTACGGTTCCCTTTGATGTACATGGCCTCTATAGGGTTCTCGGCCAAGAAGGTTTATGGCTATCAGACAGCCCTTTTTTGAAATGTTCACGGTTTCCAGGTAGTTCACGGTGAAGTGAACCATATACGGGAATTCAAAGAGGTTCACGGTATTTTGAAACACACCGTGAACATGGTTTTTCGGGAAACGTCGAAATTGATTACATTCTTAAATTGAAGGATCTATCCTTCAAATTTTCACTTCCTACCCTTGCATCAGTACTCGCCAATTCAAGACACCCCCAATCGACACTTCAATTTCAGTTTCTAACCATCGTACCCGATCTCTTTGATCACAAATACCCATTTGAGTGGGTTTACAGTTACCCACAAGACTAATCTATTCAATATGACATTTAAAGATTCAGAAGATGTACCTGTAATCAGTCAAAGAAACTTGCAAAGGCGATCAATAAATAGTAGATTATCCGTAAACTTCGTAAATCGCCAAAAGGAATGAGAGAAGATTCTCTTGTGGATATCGTGAACTTAAAACCCACACTAGGGTATATCTCAAACCTTTTAAAAACAACTCGGTTCTTTCAAGAGTGGGGGCCCACCGTGAATCTTGGTGGGCCGCTTCATTAACCCGAAAACTCACAACATAATATTTTAGTCCCTTAGATGTTTAATCTTAAAAAAAAGCTTGGTCATTATATCATTTAATTAAAATAATACAAAGTAAGACAAATAAAACAACCATAACTAGACTCACAAAACATATAAAGACTCTAAGAATACATTATAACCAACAATGAGTCTTTTGGAAGTTTGCAATGGGATCAAATGGCTCTATTGGCAGACCAATGAACATTTTTCAGCACGTATTTTTACTCAGACATTTCAAGTGAATTACTAATATTAGGATCCTTCTAAACTCATGCCTTAGCTTCAAACCGAAGTTTTTCAGTGTGATCTATATTATCATGTTTTGGATAGAATTAGTTATGACTTAATGGGTCCCACACTCATATCTCAGAAACCTGTAATTAACAAAATGTGAATTATGTGAATTCTTGATGAACTTTAATGGACCCCACAACTTATCAGGTAAAACTTCCCTTTCTCATGATTTTTTGAGCACAAAGAAAAAATAACTAATTGAGCATAACTAGCACGGGTTTATGCAACTTTTCAGGAAATCTCTAACAAAATTTGATCAAAAACATAGCACGACGGGCTTACATGTTCAGAACCAACATAAGCTCAGGGTCATAGCACAACGGACTTACATGCCCTAACAATAGATCCCTTTGCAATCACATATTCCCAAAAAGGAAAAAAATATTTACAAAGTATATTTATATGTACGCCTTTAGACATATCTTTTTAAAATTTTTCTATAGCACGACATTAACATTGCGTGTCCTTTTGCTCAGAATTCTGCTTTGCATAGTAGTTTTGCATTATCATTGAGTATCTTTTCACCTATTGCATGTCCATTAACTATATATAATATATACAGACTTGTAACAAGTCAGCTCACAACACCTTTGTGAATGGTCTCGGTTAGTGCAATCCCAATAGAGCAAGGGTTATCCACAGTTCATCAACCTTTATATTTAAGTTCTCTTTTATTAAGAGGAATAGCAAATTACACTAATTTATGAGATGTTCCCCACTAAGGCCTTAAAATTATCTTGTTCAAGTATATCATATGCAGAGCCTATCAACATATCCAACATTGATCCTAGTAATTTCAATTTAGTACCTTACGTGTGTTGATCCTTGCCTCAAGAAACGAACAATCATATCACTTCCCATTTATTTACAGAAACTCCCGACTCAAGCAGAAACACAATCTTTTTGTATTTTTCTTTTCTTTGAACTAATAGCAGACTCAAACTAACTAACGAACAAAATTTTTTCTTTTTAATTTTTAAAATCTTTTTTCTGACACTATGAAACTTAAAAGCAGACTCTTTTTGTATTTTTCTATTTTTCTTGACATCTCCCCCTAAATTTGTGCATAAATAAAAGAAAAAAGGATAAAATGTACAAATTTAAACTAGAAAGAAAAATCTTTTTGTGACCAGTTTCAAACTATAAAACCAATCATTTTCAGGGACTCTACAAGTACATTGAATCGAGATGTGTCAAATACTTTTGTTTAGATATCTGCAACATTGTTTTCAGAATCAACACGATCAAGACTTATGAGATTTCTCTCAAAGCAGTCCCGAATGAAATGCACCTTGATATCAATATGCTTGGTTTTAGAAAGTTGAACCGGGTTTTTCACAATACGCACGGCAGCCTCATTATCATAGAAAATAATAGTATTTAGAAAGGTCAAACTGTAATACAACAATTGATGTTGCATCCAGATGACTTGTGAGCAACAAGCCAATACAACAACGTACTAAGCCTCAGTAGTGGAGGTGGATACTTTGTGTTGCTTTTTGCATTGCCATGAAATTAACCTATCACCCAGAAATTGACATCCCCCGCTTGTATATTTCCTGTCAAGTTGATAACCTCCATAATCGCTGTCAGAAAAAGCATACAAGTCAAAATTAGAATCTTTTGGGTACCAAAGGCTATGCCGAGGCCTACCTTTGAGACACCGAAGGATAAGTTTAACAGCAGTTTAGTGGGACATCTTGGGCTTAGCCTGATAACGAGCGCACTGACAAACTGCGAACATGATTTCTGGACGACTAGCTGTTAAGTACATCAGTGAACCAGTCATAGAACGACAATGTTTTTTATCAACGACAACTCCATTTACATCGGCATCCAGAACTGGTCGAGCAGCCATAGGAGTAGAAGCAGCTTGCGCATCTGCAAACTTGAATTTATCAAGAATGTCATCCACATATTTTCCTAGATGGATGAGAGTACCATCACTTGATTGCTTAACCTATAAACCAAGAAAGAATGTCATTTCTCCCAACGTACTCATCTCGAACTTCTTTTCCATAACTTTTCAGAATTCTATGCACAAATCCTCATTTATGGTTCCAAAGATGATATCATCTACGTAGATTTGCACAAGAATTAGATCATCAACCACCTTACAGATGAACAAAGCTTGATCAATTGCACCACGAGTGTAACCATGAGCTAACAGATGATCTGTCAGTGTTGCATACCAAGCACGAGGAGCCTGATGTAACCCGTATAAAGCTTTATCCAACTTATAAACATAATCTGGATGATCACAATCTGCAAACCCTAGAGGCTGACACACATAAATTTCCTCCTTAACCTTCCCGTACAGAAACACCGTCTTGACATCCATCTAATAGACAGTAAAGTTCATATATGATGCATATGCCAAGAAGATTCTCATTGCTTCCGGACGTGCAACTGGTGCAAACACTTCTTCATAATATATCCCTTCTTGTTGGTAGAATCCTTGTACCACTAAACGAGCTTTGTTACGAATGATCACTTTTCTCTCATCCTGCTTATTTCTGAATACCCAATGAGTACCAATAGCTTTCTTGCCTGGTGGCAATGACACTATTTCCAGACTTTGAGCTTTACAAATTGATTTAGCTCGTCATGCATTGCATCAACCCAGCTAGGCTCAAGCAGAACCATCTTTATGTTTTTAGGTTCAATCTGAGAGATGAAACAGGAACAAAGACATCTGTTGATGTCTCCAGCAGTACTCCTGGTCTTTACACCATCAGTCAATGATCCAATAATGCTATCCACTGGATGATCCTTGTTGATTCGTTGAGACGGTGTTTCAGGAACTTGAACCGTAGAAGGCAAGTTTGTCACATTCTCTTGGGTCTCTTCATTAGACTCATCAATCGTGTCGGAAATCCGCTTCTCGACCATACTTTCATCAGGAATCGGCTCCTGGAATTGAAACGCACCCGAAGTCACAGGTGATGAAGTACCATCATTGACTACAGTGGTAGAATCCTTTTGATGTACTAGTGAGTCCTCAGAGACACACATTGAATCATGAGTTTGTCTCATAACTTCTAGTGGATCAACAGTCAACAGGGGTCCGGTGTAAGGATCATCTTCATCATCACTTAGCTCAAACGATTCATTATATGACCCTACAATATCATTAGTGCATAAACTAAATGATTTAAATAAGGAATGATAATCAAATAACCATGAAGGACCACACTCTGCATCAGTATGATTTTGCTCTTGCCAGTCAACATATGTCGACTCTCAAATTTCTTTGGTGACTTTGTTGTACACTCTGTAGGTAGTGGTGTTAGACCCATAACCCACAAAGTAACACTCATCAGCCTTTTCATTGAACTTTGGTGTGGATTCTGTATGTAATACAGTACACGGACACCCAAAAGCTCCGAAGTAGCCTACTCAAGGCTTCTCATTGTATAGAATCTCGTAAGGAGTCATCTGAAATCGTTTGTTGAGAAGAACCCGATTTAGCACATAACATGCTGTGTTGACAGATTCTGCCCAAAAGAATAAGGGTAACCTGGATTCATAGAGCTTAGTTCTAGTAGCTTCAATGAGAGTTCTATTCTTTCTCTCGGCTATACCATTTTGTTGCGATGTACGGGCTGCGCTATATTGTCTGGCTATACCCTTTTCAGTGCAGAATTGATTCAAGACTGCATTCTTGAATTCAGTTCCATTGTCGCACCTAATAGCCTTTACTTTCACATCTCTTTGATTTTCCACCAAAATACTGAAGTTCTTAATCAGCTCTACAGTCTCACTTTTGTTAGCCAAAAAAAAAAACCTAAGAAAAATGTGAGTAATCATCAGTAATAACCAAACAGTAAGATTTCTGCCCAATGCTCGTCACATTCACAGGACCGAAGAGGTCCAGATGAAGTAGATGAAGAATACAGACAATTGAAATAATCAACTTTGACTTGTGGGGCTTCCTGTGATGTTTCCTTTTAGCACATGCAACACATTTCTCAACAGAGAAAAATTCTTTTATAGGAAGATCACATACATGATTACCTTTTGCAATACGATTAAGATTTTCCAGATTAACATGGCCAAGATGACGATGCCACAACATAGCAATAAATTCAGCAAATTTTGATAAAAGACATGTATTTTCATAAACCGGTTTACAGTTCATGTCAATAACATATGAGTTTCCCTTACGGGGTGTTCTTAATAAAATCCATTCCTCGGGTACCATGAAACCCGGTTTCAAAATCAAACATTCCTTGTTTGTGAAATGTATTGAAAATTCTTTATCACAAATTTGGGAAACACTGAGCAAACTATGATTTAGCTCAGAAACAAAGCTAACATCATGAAAACTTAAACAACCATTAACCACAATACCTTTCTTGCTGCTTTTACCACCTTTACCTCCCGCAAAGGACACATAACCTCCATCAATGTTTTGAAAGTCGTGAAGTAGAGATATGTCTCCTGTCATGTGCCTGGAACACCCACTGTCAACGAACCAAAGATTATTGACAGTCCTCCTTGGCTGTTCGTGCACGGTATGCGAGATTAATTAGAAATTGGTACCCAGGCCATAGTAGATCTGGGTATGCCTTTAGCATCAACGTAAGATACTTCTTGCAAGCACATATCATTATTTGACTCAATTTTGGAATTAAATTCATCCTTATTCTTAGCTTTCCAGACGGGTTTAGAAGGAACAGGAATTCTATTTTCTTTAAAAACATGAGATTTTGATTTCTCCTTTTGTTTAGTTTGTTTAATCTTTTGCCTGTCAAAGTAAGCATGTCTGTTTCGCTTGGCAACATTCCAGCCTCCATCGAAAGGAATAACATAAGATGATTGACTCTTCATTGCCTTGGGTTGAGTACCCTTCATTGTCTTGGAGTTAACCTTCTTATGTGTAGTCTTCTGATATTGTGCATAGTAAGGTATATAAGGTCGATGGACATAATTTCTAGATATATGACCAGACTTTCCGCATTGCTTAGTTCAAACCTCAAATGCTGATGATCATATTTAGAATAAAATTGATCTTTAGTGAAATACTGAAGTGAAGCATTTGAGGTTTGACCAGAGACTCTTTGCTTTGTCACATGTCTGGGTTTCTAGAAAGCAAAATTTTCAGCTTTTCCATTCATTGGCGGTTTAACAAAAACAATACGTTTATGTTCATTCACATTCTTTGAAACATATGTTTTAAAAATAGAAGCATTCAAACCAATAGAATCACGCACACAAGGTTTAATCTCCTTCAGATCAGAATTAACACAAACATTGTTTTTGTTTATTTTAGAATTTAAAATTAAATTGCAGACTTGTGACTCATCAACTTCATCATCCTCACTTGACCAATCTTGAATTTCTACTTGTTCTACACAAGAGGTAGAGATATTAGAATTGTTCACACATTTATTAGTTGAGGGTAAGGATGATGATTTGGAACCATCAGTGGATGGCCTGTTATTAGATGTCAACCTGTTGAATTCCTCCCCATGTTCTTCAACAGAAGAAGGGAGGGTAGTGCAATTCATGTTAAATGAAGGAGGGACACTTTTATACCCCAGTCCCTTATTTCCATTACTAGGCTTGTGAACGTGATTCTCAAGTATATCAACAACCTTGCTAGATTGACTAAAGAATTCTACTTTGATTTTTGCTTCAGCAAAGTTTGATTTTGCCTTTTCTAACTCAGTGGCCAATCAAGTAGTCTTTTGCTTAGCATCGGTAAGCAAACAACATTTAGTACTAAGTTGTGACTTTAGTGATGATATATCCTTTTTGCCAGCATCAATTACCTCTTTATAATCCTTTTTAGATTTAAGAAATTTCTTTTTGTGATATTTTAGATTATCCATTTCAAAAATCAGATCAACATTATGTTTTTTGTAAAGTTCTACTTTATCGATGCAAGATTGAGAACATAAATTAGCAGTTACATCAGGCGGAGAAGCAGACGATAATGTAGCAGAGGATCCTTCAACAATATCAGCCATAAAAGCATGTTTCAGATTAACTTCCTTGAGCTGATCTCCCTAGTCATATCCACCAGTTTGCTGACTAATTAAAGCTTTGGAATTTTCAGTACTCTTTTCTCCTGCAGATGTTCCAGCTTCACTTCCTCTTTGCTCCTTTGGTTTGGTACATTCCCTGGAAAAATGTCCTGGTTCATTACAATTGTAGCAGCGAAGATTTGACTTGTTGAACCCAATCTTCTTTCTAGTATCTTCACTCCATCTGAATTTCCCAGTATTGTTGATGAAGTTCTTTGCTCTAAACACTGCCATGGCCCTTTGCCAAGATATATCCAACTCCTCTACATCCTCAGGATGAATTAATTAAGCTTAGCAGTATGTATCTCTGATGGTGACAGATTGCCAGAATCAAAAGCTGCATAGCAGTTCATCATTCCAGTGCACAGATATGTATTAGCTTCAATTAACTTAGCATGTTGTGTTGAATACCCCTGTTGCTCTGGTGCATTGGATTTTGTAGCAGCAGAAATGCCAGTAGTACTGGAAGTTGCTTCCCCTAATCCAGAAACGCTTTGTGTCACACTTGACAGAAAAGCATTATTGTTGTTCTGTGCTCCAGCAGAACTGATGGTATTCACATGGTTAGCCTTTCTTTGCTGGTCATCCAAATCATATGATTTGATAACAGAGATCAGATCATTTAGAGATACTGCATTCAAATCTTTAGTTCTTTTTAACAGAGAAACATTCCAGTCCCAGCTTTGCGGCAACCCGTTCAGAAGTTTTCTGTTCAAATCACCATCAATAATAACAATCTGAGCACCTATCATTTGTGACACCAACTTTGTAAATCTCTACAACTGAGCTTCTAAGGATTCACCCAACACATGATTAAACATGTTGAACTGCTGTAAGATCATCTCTTTTCTGCTTGCTTTCATATCATCATTTCCTTCAAAATCTTGAGCAAGAGATTCCCAAAGTTGTTTAGCAGAAGTACATTCTTTGAAATTATGAGCTATATCAGGAGATAATTCCATAGTTAAAGAGGCCAGTGCCTTTAAATCTCTTTCAACTAAATCAAAGTCTTCATCAGTGTAGTTCTCTATCTGTTTTGGTGCCTTAGTGCCATCTTCCTTGTCATACATAGGGATTTGTGGTCCCTTTAGTATGCTTCTCCACATCTTGGCTTCAGACAGCAGAACATGATTTTGAAACCTATACTTCCAGTCCACATAGTCTTCAGCACATGTAAGCCTTAATGGTTTGGTACTAGTACCAATTTGTAAATCTAAAAAACTATTTAGATTCATGGTGAGTTGCTGAGAAGTCATCCTATCAGAATGCAGGTCCAGAATCTTTTACCCGTGAATCAGTAATATACCGTGAGCTAGAAACCAGCCGTGAACCACAAGTAAACCATGAACTTCACCAATTCCCGTATACTTCCCAGTCGTGAAGTAAGACCGTGAACCTAGTACCGTGAATCTCTAGTTGAGTAACACAACCGAGAAACTTAACCCGTGTAGCAATCCCGTGATTCTACCCGAGAGGCTTGACCCCGTGAACCTTCCATAATAAATTCCTGTGAATCAACTTTGACTTCATTTGGTTTCCAAAAATAATCCCGAAAATTATGGGATTCAATTTTTGAATTTCCAATCAAACCCGAAGAACACGAAGAAGATTTCAAACAGATTTCAACACGAAATCCTTCCAACAGCAACATAGTATCAATGATTTCACGAAAAAAACACCAGTTCTTCTTGATACTCAGCAGAAAATGATGATTAACTACCACAAAAACAGTCGTTAGTTGATTCTTGAATCGTTGATATCCAAAACCGAGCCTTGAATGACTTCAACAACTCTGATACCAATTGTAAGTCCCAAATCTCTTTATGGATCGTCGATGAACACATATGAACACACACACAAGATATCAAAATCTCACAATCGAAAGGCGGAAACAAACGATTATGGTGATTCAAGAACTCGAGACACTTGTAACTACTCGTATATTACTTCACACGAATTACAAAGAAAAACTTAATAAAAAACCGCTAACCCTACTTGGTTAGAGGAAACATCTATATATACTAAGCAATCTAGAATAAGCCCAGAACATGTTCTCGGCCCCCCATGGCCGGTCCAATTACACTCTAGTTCACGGTTACATCCAAACAAACACCTCACTAAAGCTTAATCATAATATGGTTCCTACAGCCTCTTTCCTGAAGTGGTTGGAAAAAGTTTTTGAAATAGCTTACGCTAAGTAAGTACACCGCATCGTTCATTTTATTATGAACCCTTTAGGTTCTTATTATTGTTCAAGTTTCCCAGTCTCTCGGCGCCCCCGTGATCATCACCGGACATACCTCCGGTCACATCATTCGTATATTTTAATGGGTGTGCTAACCCCTCTCGGCCATCTTTGGACGTACCTCCGGTTAGAGTTTTCATTTCATTCATTCATGGGTGTGCTAACCCCCCTCTCAACCATCTTCAGATGTACCTCTGGTCAGAGTATTGGAAAGCTTCTTATACTCGTCAATATAGACCCCTTGCATTTGTCACGAAGACTCAGTTATTCTTTTCTCATTGAGACCCGCCCCGTAGGCTGGACATCTCTTTTTATTGGGATCTTGAGTATCAAAGACTCATAGCCTCCCATTGTATTCCCAACCAGTCCTCAGCTTAAAACTTCATAACGGTTTCCCCACGATGCACTAAGAAGGTTTATATATAGGAAGTACCAACGACATAAACACCACCCCTTAACACTTCGTGAGTACTCCGTTATTCTATTTTAGGACTTAAACTCGTTTCCATCATACTTTCATATTTACACTTATGGCATGATCATCTATCATTCATTCAGATATTCACATTTAACACACATCGCATATTCGCACATATAGCATGACCTGGTGTTATACATTCATATTTATTCTTGCTCTAATTCCTTATAAAGGTTTCTCCATGTTACATTAAAGAGGTTTATATATAGGAAGTACCAACAGCGTATCCACCACCTCTTTAACGTTCCATGAATACTCCTTTACTAAGAATTAAGCTTTCCCGTTAATTCTCTTTTATTTAATGGCATGACTTCCTCATATCTTTATCCAATCCTTGCTTTAATTCCTCCTAAAGGCTTCTCTATGATGCATTAAAGAGGTTTATATATAGGGTGTACCAACAGCGTACCCACCACCCCTATAATACATCACAGATATTCCTTTATTTAGAATTAAGCTTTCCCATTTATCCTCATTTCAATTGCATGATCTCTTCATACTTTTATTCCATTCCTGCTATAATTCCTCACAAAGGCTTCTCCACGATATGTTAAAGAGGTTTATATATAGGAAGTACCAACGGTGTATCCACCTCCCGTTTAACATATCATAGATGTTCCTTTATTTGGAATTAAGCTCTCCCTTATTCATACTTATCATATATTGTAAACTGGGGTGATTATCCTTGCAGAGTAGTACCTCCAATAGAGATGTTCTTAGAAAAGAGTGACGGGTCCAGGAGGGATTTATACACCCCTTTTTTCTTAGACAAAACATTCCGTTTGTTAGATAACTACATATCGGACGAAGATCTCCCATTCGTTTGCTATATTTTCGTTACTATCTTTTAGTCTATACCCCTAAACAATCATAATGGTTTTACCCTGAAGTATCAAAGAGGTTTATATATAGGAAGTACCAGCGGCGTATCTACCACCCCTTAGATAGGTCGTGGCTACTCCATTATTCCCGTTTATTGTTTAGACTAATCCCCATTACGCCGTACCTTAGTTTCATACATAGCACATAACACATAAACATTTATCTAAGATACGGTTTCAGTGTACTTACTTTAACCTCAGGTTGTTTCCTATGCTCGTTCCTCGCTTAAACATCTCTTCGAATCCAAAACGCACTCGAAACGTACCGCACTCGAACTTAAACGAGCCGCACTGGGTCCCTTGCTCCTTCTCAGAATGTGTGTGTGGTGTATGGTGTTTGTGGGTGTTTTGTTTGCAAGTGAACGGCTTCAAGAATCAATTTATAGGAAAAAATATTGAGTCCGTAACGAACCGTTACCGTTTTCTTGGCCTCCAAGCACTTCCTGACCAAGTAACGGATCGTCATAGCCCATGACGGTCCGTCATGGCCTTAGGGTGGGAGGAGTCAGTGATACGTGGCGTAAAACATTGAGTTTAGCGAATTTGCTGCGTGACGGACCGTCACCCCGTTATGGCTTCTTGGGGGTCGCGTCCGGTTACTTTCTAGTGTCACGTTTCTTAGCCAACACGTGTCCTAACCTATGTTTAGGAGTTTGGGATGTTACAGTATGATTCAGCAATAATCTTCGGTCGCTAACGAGGGTTTTGGGCGCTGGTTGTGAGCTTTCTCTCGCTACTCTCTCTCTCTAGAACTTGGTGAATGGGAATGAAGATGGAGCCAAGGGTTTTACCCTCCCCCTTCACCTCACTATCGGCCCAAGCCCGTGCCCTCCACGGGCCTGTTAGTTTTCATCGTCTAGTATAGGCCCGAACGTCTTTCATTTTTATTCTTTTCTTTAATATTTTCATGATGTTACATTTATATAACATTTTAAACTTTCTATAATATTTTGGGATTTTTCTGAAATATTTAAGTATTTTTCCAACAATCATTTAAAGTAGCCAAAATTAGAAAGGATAGCTAGACTAGTCAAAAAATTATAAAATTTATTGTGTAGACTACTCATGACTAGTAGGTTTCATGGTAAAATTTGAGATTTTTATGAAAAGTTTTAAGTATAAAACTTACTTTTTGTGTTTACAATATTTATTTTATAAATATAGCTATCTAGCTCCAAAAATTTTGAAATTCAATAAGAGCTACAACAAAAACATAGGAATTTTTAAGGGTCTTTAAGTACAAGTCAAATTCTAGATCTAAAATCCGGTATTATAATGGTATGGTTTTATGTTTATCTTCCAAATGGTTATTCCCACTTTATTTATCTCATCCAACCTTATAATATCATGATATAAAGAGTGTATAAAAGTTATCTAACAAGTTAGTAGGTGTTTTGTTATGAAATCAAGTCTTTTACATACATAGACTTTATGTTTTCTTTTGTTTTCAAAACTCATAATTTTTAGATAACTTGGAGCAGGCTTTTAGGTAGTTTCAGAAATCCAAATGCTTTGGGGTTTCTTCTAAAATTAAGTTTATTGAAATAAGAAAATATACAAATAAGAACCACTAGAGTTGGAGTTGTGTAGGTACATCAAAACAAGCAAAAGAAAAGATATATCTAGAGTAGGTCTGTACGGCGCAGTTGTCTTGTGGAGGCTGGTTGGTAGTCGAATTCCTCATGGATTCGAGTTATTCCAGTTGGGTTTGTTAAGGTACTCATATAAATTTATTCTAGAAAAAAATGTGGTGTGTTGGACAAGAAACGAGGGAGATATGACCGTATAAAGTCGGACCAAGTTTCTGGCAGATTATTGTTTGGAGTTGGGGTTTTGTTTTCAGTTTTGGAGAGGGGAATAAGGTGGGAGCCGAGATTTTTGAGCAAGAGGGAGAGAGAGTGAGTGAGATACAGTGAGTTTGAAGAGTCTTGGTGTGGATCAAATGAAGAAATCTAGTGGTATATATAGGAGAAAGATAGCTTGGTCTTGGAGGGGAAAAAGGGGACATGTAGTTGCAGAAGTATTACCCAACACCATGTTGGTGTTGGGCATGCCCAATTCAGCCGAAAAAGGAAGTGGGGAAGGGGTAGGGTGGCTTGAGGTGATGATGTTGTTTATGGTCTACGTGGTTCTTGCGTGTTGGTTATTGAAGTAGTTGACTTTTTTATAAAAGTAACGGTTTTCATAAGATTCTTGTAAGAACTTATTATAAAATATTCGTTCATTTATGTAATATGGTGATGTATGGAGAAATACACATGCATAAATACATAAATATTGTAGGTGAATTAATTTATAAGACTTATGCATGTGTGTGTATATATACCATGCAAATGTGGTGAAATAACATTGTTTAATTCATGCACGTGAAATATGATCTTAGGTTTAATATTTATGGATTTAGCTGTCATAATTGTATCAAATAGAAATTGTACCAATATATTTAGCATAGAATGGATATAGTTGACTTATTATTTAAGGATTGTATGTTATAAACATAGTTTTGTTTTAAAACCTCATATAAGTCAAATAGTTTACATAATTGTGGTGTGGTGCCTTTAGTACAATGACCTAGTTCTTAATCCACTAAGTCTTAATGGTGCACCTTTTCTAGCATTTCATATGGATTATTTATAGGATATAGATCTGAAAATTTGGTGGATGTTACAAAAATCGCGGGGGGTCAGTCATCATTCTTGGCATTTTATTTTGAACAACCGTAAAACAACCTCTCCTAATATCACAAGTGATGCCTCCTCAAATTTTCTCTTATTGCTTAGGAACTCCTTCATGAACTTTGCGTACTTTGGCATCTATGCAATAACATCCTCAAACGGTAAATTAACATGTATTTGCCTTAGGATTTCAATGATTTTATCAATTTGTTCTTCAGTCTTTTGTTTGATTAATCGGCGTGGGTATGGTATCTTTGGGTTGTAACTCCCATCTGACTCCATGACTTGCGATCTACATGATAGGCATCAGGCCTCGCCTAGGGTGCGCCTTATCGGGGTCCCAGTCGAAGCCTCTTTAGTCAGGGATGGTCATGATGTTATGACTAGCTCGGGGTCTACTCGCCATCCGCTTCTTAAAGTGATAGCACTAACATTTGACCTTGGGTTGGTCTCGGTGTTGCTATGGAGACCACCGGGCTGCCGCTCGGATAAGAGTTTGGCAATTTGTACCACTTGAATTTTGATCGCTTGTAGGGAGGCTTTATGTTTTCTGAATTCTAACACATATTGCTAAAATCACTCCTCGCTTTTCTTTTCATAGCTTTCTTTTAAGAGAACTTGTCCTTCAGCAACAACCAATAGCCTAGTCACCATATCCTCCAAGTTAGACCCACTGGAAGGTCTAGTGCTACTCCCAGCCCCCTGATGTTGCCCTTTTTGTCAGGGAAGAAAGTGCTATTGCTATGGGGGGTTTTTCCATCCGAAATTGTAGCTATTGATGTACTGGTCGTTTTAAGGGCAGTTCAGTGCTCCAACAAAATCAACATGCTAATGACCTCTGATACGGTCTTCAGGCAATCCCATGTGAGGTGTGACTCAATACACGTCCTGCATGCCATAGGAAGAGTACCTTGATTGATCTTGGTTGTGAGGGCGTCTACTTGAGCCGTGCGAGATGTGACTGAATCAAAATTGTGGACCCCTTGCTTTTTCTTATAAGATTCCTTGGTTTATACCATTGGGTTTTATCCCCTTGACACGTAGCATCCTACTTTAGCATGCTCCTTGTGTGTTGTCATGGCCGACTCACTGGAAGTGTTTCATACAAAACAGGACACCGCTATCCTAGCCACGGGGTCCCCATGGGATGTCTCCATGACTAGCCTCCGGGTGATATAAATTCTCTTGTGATCGGAAGGGCCTCGTAATGGTCTGGATAATTAATGTAAGAGTGGGAGGTAGTTGGAGAGAATTGAAAGTTCATCCTCTTGGAAGAGAGAGCTTTTTATACCTGATTCATCCAGCACATTTAATGCATCTCATCATGGTGTTTTAAGTCTCCGGCGCTGCTTCCAGCGCCCCGGGGCTTGTTCGGTGGCCACGGATGTTGTCTGGGGGTTAATACCATTACTTGCTACTAGGAGATCACTTTCATAGGATCTACTTTCGGCTGAGATCTTTTGTATTTATTGTTTTCAGTATAGGGCATTTGATGCTTAACAAGGATGTCTATTATGATTAAACCCTTTTGTCTTATATCAAGTTCTGGGACATGGCTCCTTAACGGTTAGAAGCCTTGAAGGCCTTCCTTCATTTCAAGGCCCTTATCGCGAGTCCCTTACCCTTGTTTTATGACGTCAGCATGACGGAACTGGGGTAAGCCCTTCATTCCTCTTATGTGTATATCAACTAGAGGCACGTTGAGCAAAATTACATGATTATCGTATGTAGACTGTATGTGTGTTCATGCAGACTATTTTGATATGGCATACCACGTTGCATTTGAAGATATGCTTAAAGCTTCGTGGTAAATAAAAAATGAGAAGTGGGTTTTTCTTGTGTGGGTGAAACTATTAGCTATAGTCTATAGATTATCCCAAAAGAAGAAAAGGTATCATCCGTAGTAGTTTAAGAGTGTCTCAAAATATCTAGTGAAAGGAAACATATGTGTAATATTGAATGCTACAGTTATAGATAGTGAGGTCATATGCAAGTTTGTTTCCCTTTGTTTCGTCAAGATTTGTATATCCTATGAGATTTTAAGGAAAGGAAAGTATGTTAATGAAGGTGGGAAGAACATGTTAAAAGTTAAGCTGATGTTAAGAGTTAAGGTGATCACTTCGTGTTGGCAAAAACCCGAAGTAGAGCGGAAGCGAGATAATAACAGAGAATTGATCTTTAATAAAATTTGATTAAAAACTGACGATTAAAATTACAAGAGGTGCCCTTTTATAGTGAAATTCTGGTATGACCAAATTTCGAATATAAAAACTGGCTCATAAATACCGAAATAATAACAGAGAATTGATTTTTGATTAAAAACTGATGATTAAAATTACAAGAGGTGCCCTTTTATAGTGAAATTCTGGTATGACTAAATTTCGAATACAAAAACTGGCTTATAAATAGCGAAATTAATGACATAAATAAACGTGTAAATCAAGGCGCTGCAACTTTCTCCCCATTTTCTCTTCTTTTTTTATTTTGAAGCATGCAACTCAATATCATAACAATAATATCATAACAATAGCTACTTTTAACTCAAAATTTATGTTGCTTCAACCAAGGAAATATTTTATGTGTCGGTATCAAAATTCACATATAAAAAATCTGATCTTGATCAGTTTTCAACTTTTTGAAGGGGTTCACTTTATATTTTTTAAGGGGTTCACTCTATATTTTCTATATAGTTTTCTACTACAATTTCGAAACTCGGGGGGTTTCGGTGAACCCCCTCGGCCATATGTAAGTCCGCCCCTGCAAACCACCATAGGCATTTGCCACATGATCCGGCTCCTCAAGACTTTTTCCGTCTGCTGGATACGGGCCCCGTAACTCCAATAGTAGCCCAAGTTATACGTGTTTTAAATTTGGCCTTTTTCTATCATGTTTTTTCCCATGTTTAGTTGATTTAGGCTAAGGGTTTCACGTATACCCCCGTTAAAGGGGGTGAGTCTACTCACGAGAGAAAGCCCACATCTGAACACGCAAATCAATTCTTGTCATTTGATTGGCTTAGCTATGGTATGAGAGTGTAAGAACACCACTCTCTCTTGTATGAGAAGTGTGAGTGGCCTCACATGGGTTGAGTATACCTGATGCCTTAATACCTCGATCAGCTCCTCATAAAAAGTTTGGAATTTTAAAAAAAGACAAATATTAGCGGAAGACAAATAAAAGTTAAGGGGAGACATGTTATTCTTTGACTTAAATTTTATATAAGAGATTTTTTTTTGAGAAGCAAGTTAATCTAGGGAATTACTTGAAGATCAACGTTATCTGAACATCATTGACAATAACATATCTTTGTCGTCATTTCTATTGTTTTGGTAAAATAGTTAGTTTCGATCTTCTGAGTTAGGGGTCTCTCAAAACAGCCTCTTTATCTGTAATGATAGAGGTAAGATGTGTTCTAATCTCACACTCCCTACACTCTATTATTAAACTAAAATTTTACTGAGTATGCTTTTTTTATTTGTTCATATGAAAAGCAATGTAGATCATTCCTACTTTGTTGAGATCCATCAATAATCACGAAGCAAATACCTGAAAAAATGCAATTAAAAAACAAGGATTGAACACTTGAAGTTGAATTTACATCAACAAAAAGATTTTATGAGATTTTTAATCAAAATCGAATATCAGTGAAAATACTTCAGTTTTTTTATTTTCATCGAAGTAATTTCAAATTATTGAATTGTTTTTTTAAGAGTAGGAAGCATGAAAGCTGTTTTACAATTTTTCTAAAAGTTAACTTCCAAAAGTTGAAGATCAAAATAAAAAAATTGATAATTGACTTTCACATATTTTAGTGAAGATTTTATATAACGAGTGTCACGGACCAAATGTTTGAAATTGTTTTGCTATGTTTGTATTTAAACGTTTAAGTTTGTTAGCTAGTTCGGACTTCATCGGGTAAGGACTCAGTGGAATAGACAACGTAAACATGTCTAGGTGTGCTTGCACACCGAATGCATCACTAGTCGCGAGCCGTTGCCGCTCGCCTGATCAAAGTCGAAGTATAGTGAGGGCCCGCCCCCCTGATTTTTCGCTCAATAGTGTTAATTTATACGTATTCGGCTGATTTTTGGCCCAGTAGTGTTAGTTTATATGTGTTTGGTCGAAATTTTTATAGTTCCGGCCCTCATGATAGCAATGCGTTTTTCTTCAAGCTTCGCCACAGCGCCTGATGAGTCCAAGGTAGGACGAAACCAATAGACCCTGATCATAAACGAGAGGCGTTAGCTGACCTTGGGGCAACCCAGGGCGCCACACGAGGTCTCGAGAGATGAACCTGTGACAGTAGGCTAGGAGATAATTAATTAGGCTTTTTAAATGATAAATCCAAATTATAGTTGTCATTGTAATTGTTTTGGGTAAAAATTATAACGACTAATTTTGTAACCAAACATAGTAAGTGAGGTAGTGTGCTTGATCAAAATGCAAATTTGTGATCGAAAAAGTAAAACTTGACACGATGATGTACGAGGAAAGCCTTTAATTCTTGAGGATTTCCGGCAAAAAACCTCAGGAAGTGACTGAAAGTCACTTGCCTCCTAGTCTTGTATAAATCGATGAAAAAAGTAAAAGTATGAGCAGTAATTGATCGAATTCTAAGTGTTACAGAGCTGATTGCGAGTATTGAGTATTGCTATGTGAATTGTGTGTGTTTCCTAATCGATATTACTGTTGAATATATACAAAGATAAACATAACTAACTATTCGAGAATCCCAGAATTGACCAAGTCTTCTAATATGACCGTTAGAAGCTACTCCACGCGTCTCCTTTTGACTTCAAGACCGATTTTTCAGGGATGGAATTGACTTCGTACGTTTTACCTGCGAATAAATCAAGATATAAGAAAGATACAATGGTTAATCGATATAAATGTTAAGGATACCGAAACCTGTCAGGATACCGAATAATGTTGAAGATCTAGGATCCTTAGCCTTAAAAGTGACCCCTAACAATTGTCCCCAAATTTAACAACTATCAATGTAATCGACATCTGTAAAATTTTTGAAATTCAAACGGTGAATAATGATAAGGTAGCGATATGACTGTTCCGAATTCCAATGTGATTTAGCAGTTGCTCTTGCAGAATAAATCATTATTACCCTTTTCTCTCTCATTCCAATCTTCTCAAGGCTAAGCAGGTAAAACTTTTACTTTGATCTTTGATTTCTTCTTCGTCTCTATACTTTTGTGATAATGGGCAAGAAAATGACTAGATCATCTTCCTCTATTGTTTCCGAAACGATAGAAGATTTCATTGATCAAGGAATCCTTGACCATTCCGATCATTAACTCTGCTCCTTACTGATCAGGATATTAAACTTTTGAAATCAACTAGTGTTTTTCCCAAAAAAGTTGTTTTTAGGTCTTTTGATTCTAGGATGAAAGCCGACATGATTTCTGAAACTTGGATCTGTTTCCTTGTTTATCCTTTTACTTTGGGGTCTGTCGTATCCTTTCCCTCCACTTATCACTGATTTCTTCAAACTCACCGGCTTGTGCTATTCCCAAATCATGCCTATGGTTTGGAGAATTTTGATTACTTTAGAGAGGTTAAATCATTCACATTCTCTAACTATTGGTGTCCCTGAGCTAGCTCATGTCTATAATTTAAGAACCCACGGTCTTCTCCTTTCGTTCTTTAGCTCAAATCGGGGCAAACTCATCTAATTCCAAAAGTTACCCAAAACGACACCGACTGGAAGGGAAAATTTTTCTTCATAAAGAGAGATTCAATCCCTGGTGGGGATCCCTTGTTTCAATGGGTTAAGAAGGGTAGGAAGTAGCTAGGATCCCTGCAATTTTTAATATTTCTAACCTGTGTTCTGATAATTTTGTTTTACCTTTGTGCAACTCTCAAGTTTGTTGAACTAGCTCCTGCGAGACACAGAAAAAAGAATTTAATCATTGTTAGAAATACCTGTTGCGGAGAGGTCCTTTCGTACTGAATCCACCATCAGCGAAGTAAGCCTTAGCACCCAGCATTCTAAATCCAAGATGTCTTTAGGTATAGAACAATTCATATTTGTATTACCAAATATTATGATCCTGATGTGATCTAATCTTCTATACGAATCCCGAAGTCAAGCTCTCAATTTGCCTTGTCTAATCTCGATAGTCTTCTATCTGGAGCAACCATTATCAAGAAGGAGGGTTCTACACCTGCAACTACCAAGTCTCATATTCCACTACTCCGGTCCAAAGCTTCAGGGAGTAAGAAAAGGAAGACGGCGGATGTGGTAGATCTGGAGATCTTTGAGGGTATGGATTCCACTGATACTGCCAAAAAGCTGCAATCCTTGTTGAACTTGGTAAGTAATTTTCGGTATCCCTGTGTTGATGTCAGGATCCCTAAATTACTAATGTGTCCGAATCTTACAGGGTCTTGAGAAGCTGAACGTTAACTTGACTGTGGCGGAGAAGAACGCTGAAGAAGCTCTGGAGAAGGTCGAAGACTTGAAGAAAATCTTTGCCACCAAGTCCAAGTACTTGGAGAAAGTGATCTAGACCCTAAAGGATAAGCTGCAAGAGAATTCATCCTAGTACGAGCGAAAGATGTAGGAAACCGTGGATGATGCCAAGAAGTCTGCGGTTATGGCTATTCTTCAATCTAAGATCTAGATGGATGAGCAAGATGTTGTTGAAGGTTTTGACCCTACAACCTGGATCTTCAGGGATGGTGTACTTCTTTGGCTAAACTTGGTGGTGAAGCGGTGGAGACAAGCAAGGTTGCTGAGGACGTTGGAGCTGGAGATGGTGATAAACAGGCTGACCAGGGCGATGAGGGTAATGATGCCTAGGCTCGAGCCCTGAAATTTGTGGTTCTTTGATTGTTCTTGTTCGTTACCTATCTAAAAACAATTTTCTTTTGTGTTTGGGGATCCCTGCAAGGGATAGACAATTTTAATTTTTTTACTAATGGTTCAGGATTTGGGTGGATGGGTCCAACTTTTGGATAAAGCCCGAATTCTTGATCCTCCTGCACTTTCAATATTAATTAGTAGCTTATGACTGTCTGCCATCATTGTTATGTGTTTGGTTTGCTTTGACATATTCTAGAAGATCAGGATCCTCAGGCAGTTAAGCCTTGTGATACTTAGAAAAATAAGTTTAGGTATATTTTCACGATACCGGATCCTTAATAATTATTCATAAATAACATCTTAGGTTTTTATAGACTTAGAAAAATATAGTTTGATTTTGATAAATGGTATGGAAGAACACAAGTTACAAATATATCATGACTTAGTCATTCAAATTTAGATTTGCCTTTAATTAAAATTTAACAAGTAGTTTCGAATACATACCTTTGAGAATCAAGCTAGGTAGATATACATACCAGATAATGACATGGAGTCTAAAATATAACAATTGCTAGTTGTCCCTTGTGTATAGCCATTAAACATGTCATAGACTTAGTAATTGCACTTCAGGATCTTCATAAGTCTTCAATCCACTTAAGGATCTTGAGTCAGCACATTAATGCTAAAATCTTGGGTTAACACATAAGTGTTGAATACCTGTGACAAGTTAAAGACGTGGGCCAAGCCAGAAAACGTGGGCCAGGCTAGACTTAAGTTAGCATGAAAATGCTAAAAACATTAGTAGTAACATATCTGTTAATATCCTAGGATCCAAGATATAGCCAACAATGATGAAATTATCAGCCACTGTTACATAGACTGGTCGCACCACCTTAAACTATACTTGGATATCGTGCGTTACAGGCGGAGTGTTTAAACTCAATTCTTAGAAAGGTGAAAACCTTTAAAACTTAGAAGGTATTAAGAATACCTTAAACTTAGGAGAGATGGCCAATCTTTGTCTTCTGTCAGGATCCTCGAGGATGCTTCCTACAAAACATGAAACCTTGGTGAATGTGGGTGTTTGCCTGGCTAACACCCCTCCGAGCTCAAGTTAGTACTTTGATAAACAGTAATAAAGATAAAAATAGTCAGCGATAGAAGACATACCAGTCTTAGTTAGAATTTAAGTTATAACTTATATAAAATACATTTTGAGATGGATAGCATTCCAGGATCTCAGCAAGAGTTCTCCTTCCATAGTGGCTAACCAACAGGCACTCTTGCCTGCTTCTGAATCAATCAAGTATGGGCCTTCCCATTTTGGTGCAAGCTTTCCATTGCTGATATTGGTAGTATTTTGAAATGCCTTTCTCAATACTAAGTCACCTACTTGGAATCTTCTGACCCTTATGTTTTTATTGTATGACTTCGCTATTCTTTGTTGATAAGCCGCAATACGAACTTTGGCAAGATCCCTAAGCTCATCCACGGTGTCAAGATCATGAGCAAGAGCTTCGTTGTTGGTTTCTGGAGTTTGGAGATTGGTTCTTGCAGTAGGGATAACCATCTCTGTCGGGATCATGGCTTCAGTACCAAATACCAGTGAGAATGGAGTCTGGCCTATTGCATTTTTTGTGGTTGTCCTGTCTGCCCAAAGTGCAAATGGTAGTTCTTTGGCCCATCTTCCTTTCTTAGCCCCCAATCTCTTCTTGAGGTTGTTTATGATGATTTTATTACTAGATTTTGCTTGTCCATTAGCTTGAGGATGTACAGGGGTGAAAGTTATCATTTTGATCCCCCAACTGTTACAGAAGTTAGTTGTTCTCTTGCCAATGAACTGAGATCCATTATCACATACTATCTCTGCCGGGATCCAGAATCTTGCCAGGATGTTGCGTTTGATGAAGGAGATAACTTCTTTTTCTATGACTTGGTCAAATGCTTCAGCTTCTATCCACTTAGAGAAATAATATGTCATTGATGTAACCTGCAGGAATTTCTGACCTTTATTTTAACTATTTCGGCACTTGTATTTTCATTATTCTATGATTTGTATGTTCATATTTCAACAAGAACTATCATATTTATCTATTTCATTACATGAACATAAATATACATACATTGGGTACAATTGTTTCATTTCAAAGATAACAAATATTGATATAAGGGATTATATGAATAATTGTTTAAAGTTCAAAGAAATAAATACATATATATATATATATATATATATATATATTAGGTTATTGCTAGCCTCTATATATATATATATATATATGTGTGTGTGTGTGTACAAACTTATAAAAACTAAATTATAAATTCTATAAATGAAATTAGGGTTTATAAAAGTTTATATTATTTAATTACAAAGAAAATGATTTTTAATAAAAAATAAAATTTATTTCTATTTTGCAAATATTATTTTTATGTTATAACATTAAATATAATGATTAAGATTTATTAGGTTTTATAAAATTTATAATATTTAATGGGTTTTAAAAGTTCAGGGTGCATTTTGTAATTTCCGAAACTTGAATTAAACTAAAATCTTAGTTTGGGCATAAAATAATAAGTTTGTGTAACTCCAGAGACTAGACTGCAATATCCGGATAAAACCCCCCTTTTCTAGTCGCGAGTTCGAGCCCTACAACACCCGGTTTTCCAACCTTCTTTTGCGAATCCACGTTTAACCCATTTTTGTGTAAAACCGTTAACGGCAATACGTTTGGGACACCTAAACGATTCATCCCTCTTGTTAAATTAGGAATTCGTGAACTAATCAAGGAGTAACTCGTAACCGATTTATTCTTCAATGGCATTTAAGCGTTCGATCCGATTCAATCCAAATTGAGTATAAATTGACGTCCATAGTCATTAGCGAGACTCACTACAAACTCGTTGCACCTTCAATTTCATCGCATTTCGTCTCTTAAACCCCCACTATAGTCGAAAAACTCGAACATGTTCATCGAGTCGTTCTCCCTCTCTACTTGAACATTTCAGGTAATTCTAGTACCCATGGTTTCGTCTTGATACGAGGAACAAAAGCTCCATGAATCGGGCTTCAATCGTTTGCTCGATTATGCCAATTGAGGGGCTAGGGGTACGGGTTCGTTTGGGGGAAGAAGATGAGTATGGGACTGTCCTTTTTAAATTAAACGCATCCGCGTAAGACCAAGGCATAAGCCCTTATCTGATGGTAAGGTGTGTTTGTCTCAGGGGAGATGTCACACCCCGACCGATGGCGGAATCATCGGGGCGGGACATGTAAGACTGTTCATAGCACAAGGTTGACTAAATTGAAATATTTTAAAAATCAAATTTCCATTTCACATAATCCAAGTACAAACCAAAATCCAAACAAAGAACAGTAAACAATTCATAAACTTCTTGATTTAATATTACTAAGTCCAAATCCTATGTTGAGCACGTCTTGAATCATTCTCACATATTAGGGCCTGAAACATGAATAAAATAAAGTCAACTAAAAAGTTGGTGAGTATAACACAGTTGTATATAGATAGCATATAGTTGTAAACAAATCCTTTACAAGACATGAAAAATAAGGCATTTATGGGGAGCTGCTATTGTGTAATCAAGTACAATCAAACCTTAGTAACTAGTATGCAAATTGTGTTGTCGGTATCAATCACCTCCACTTGGGTGGGTTTGTCAGACTCAATAGATCTATCATTAAAAACCGTCGGCTTGTATAGTTAATGATTGCACATAGTTTTCACAAAGACTAGCACAACTAGCACTCGGGCACAAAGCTCAAATTTTGCACACATGTATGTATGTAGGATATTGCACTTGTGTTGTTTGTATAAATGTAGTTGTGAAATGTGTAATGTGTATAAAGTTCATGTTCCACCCCAAAAGTGTAAAAGAGTAAAAGGGGTTGTGAATACTCACTTGATATGAAGATGAAGCTAACAAGGAAATATAGATAGCAAATATGATCCTTGGAATGCACAATTTAACCTATCGAGTAATGTGTATAGTATCAAATAGATGTACAAAGTTTAAGTTTAAAATGGACGTTTGAATTTGTGTATAAAACTATTGATTTGTATAAAATATATAGAGTTTGAAGTAAAATATGTTTGAAATAATTTGATTAGGTTTGAATTGAATAAATATATAATTATAGTTTATGAATTAATGTAAATATTAATTGTAATTAAGTATAGATAAATAAATGATTTTGATTTAAAATGTAAATTAAATAACTAATCATTATTCATAAATTTTGTAACTTAATTATTTAAAATCTCATTTTAAATAAATATAAATTTAATTTTTATAAACTTTCTATAAATTATATTTATGCCAAGATTAAACTTTTAATCCATTTTTAAATACAGAACACATATTTTTATAAGATCTGAAACATTTACTAATTAAAATATAAAAATTATAATTCTAATAAAAATTATGAGTCTAGCACGACCGTGCCTCGGAAGGGCACGATCGTGCTCAAGCCACGGGCGCGACCGCGCTAGTCGGGGCGCGACCGGGTTGATCAACAGGAGCACAATCTAGACAAGACAACAGGCATGACCGTGCCTTGACCAGGCACGATCGTGTCTATGATCTTTAGACACAACAGAGACTAGCCCAGAGGGCATGACAAGGTCTGGACAGGAGGACACGACCGCGCTGTTAATCGGCACGACCGCGCTAAAAGGGCACGGCCGCGCTAGATGATTAGCGCGACCGTGTCTATTCCAAATTAGACACGAATTGACAGATTCTTGTATTTATAACGATGGAATTGTTAGGGCTTTTGATTAATGGGTTATTACGAGTCTAATAATATAAATTAATTGTATGGAAATCGTTTTTAAGAGTGGAATCGATTAAATCCTTTTTTATCAATATGAGAATTCCGGTTCAGGACGATTCTTATGATGGAAGCCCCAATTAACAGAGGGCTTTTGATACAGATATTGAAATGAATAAATTAGAGGATTCAATTAACCTGAATAGAAGCGAATCGATAGAGGATGGTCAAGAGGAAGCTCCGGCGTCGACGGCTTGGGTTCCGGCGATCTTTGCTGCAACTCCGGTCAATGCAGATAGTCCAGGAGTTTCAGGGATGACTGAGAATCGAGACTTTACTGCTGGATTTGAGAGAATTCGGTTTGAAATACGAATTCTAGTTCTTGGAAAGCTTGAGAGAGAATTTTCTTTGAGTTTCACGAATTTTGATTAATTGAATGAAAGGAGAATAATTGGCAGTATTATTTTTGAAAGCATAACGTAATTCGGTTACGGATTCGAGCAATCGGGCGATTAAAGTTGCAGTTACGATTCAGCTGTTTCGCAGGCGCGACCGTGCCAAAAATAGGCGCGACCGTGCCAAAGCACTTGGCGCGACCGTGCTTATACGAAGCACGACCGTGTCTAATTAGGGTTTCCTGACATTTTTCAACTTTAGTCCTTGACTTTTCAAATTTGATAAGTTTGTATAAAATAGTTTCTTGTATAGCGTTTAAATGTATATAACCGAGTAATACTTGCGAATTTGTATAGAATTATTGTATTAAATTTACGGCGAGAAAATAATGAGGCATTGCACGAGTATAGAACTTGAAATTGCATTACATTGATTTGAAATAGGGATACTAAAATCAGAAATGTTACAGTCTCCCCATGTTGAGAGAATTTCGTCCCGAAATTTAGCTAGAGGAAACAACATTATTAGTAAAAAGATGAGGGTACTTGAGCTTCATTTGGTCTTCTCGTTCCCAAGTGAACTCAGGACCATGCTTAGATTCCCAACGTACTTTAACGATAGGAATGCGACTTCGCTTGAGCTGCTTGACTTCACGATCCATAATTTCTACCGGTTTCTCAACGAAGTGCATCGTTTCATCAATGCGCACGTCGTCGAGCGGTATATGGAGATTTTCATCGGCAAGACACTTCTTTAGATTAGATATATGAAATGTAGGATGCACATTACCAAGAGATGGAGGTAACTCGAGCTTGTAAGCCACTTTCCCAATCCTTTCAAGGATCTTGAATGGACCAACATAACGAGGTGCTAACTTGCCTTTCTTTCTAAAACGGATCACACCCTTCCATGGAGATACCTTAAGAAGAACAAGATCACCGACTTGGAATTCCAAGGGTTTTCGACGTTTGTCGGCATAACTCTTTTGCCGACTCCTCGCTACTCGAATATTGTCACGGATTTGAATAATCTTGTCGGAAGTTTCTTGAATTAACTCAGGACCGGTGATTTGTGCTTCACCAATCTCGTTCCAACAGATCGGAGAACGACACTTGCGACCATAGAGAGCTTCGAATGGAGCCATGTTGATACTTGTGTGGTAGCTATTGTTGTAAGAAAACTCAATAAGGGATAAATGTGAATCCCAATTGCCACCAAAATCGATTACAAAGCTCTAAGCATGTCTTCAAGAGTTTGGATTGTTCGCTCGGTTTGACCATCAGTTTGCGGATGGTAAGCCGTGCTCAAATCCAATCGAGTACCAATAGCCTTTTGGAGAGATTGCCAAAATCGAGAAGTGAACCGAGCGTCTCTATCGGATATTATGTTCAAGGGAACACCATGACGGCTCACGATTTCATCAATGTAAATTCGGGCTAATTTCTCCACTTTGAAGTCTTCACGAATAGGCAAGAAGTGGGCAGATTTGGTGAGTCGATCAATGATCACCCAAATACTATCATAACCACTCGAGGTGCGAGGGAGCTTGGTAATGAAATACATAGCTAAATTCTCCCATTTCCACACGGGAATTTCTGGTTGTTCGAGTAAACCAGAAGGACGTTGATGTTCGGCTTTGACTTTGGAGCAAGTTAAGCATTTGGCCACATAAAGAGCAATGTCTTTCTTCATACCGGGCCACCAATAAAGTTGGCGAAGATCTTGGTACATTTTATCCGCACCAGGATGAATAGAATAACGAGTCTTATGAGCCTCGTTCATGAGAATTGCACGGAGATCATCGCGATCGGGAACCCAAATACGGTTCAAGTAATATAGTAAGCCATTGGGTTTTGATTCAAGAAGAAGTTCAACACCACACGACATTTCTTCATACATATTACCCTCGGTTACCGAGACGTGTTGAGCTTCTAAAATACGGGTTTGAATATCGGATTGAATACGGGCACAATGAAGCATAACATGGTCCTTTCGACTCAAAGCATCGGCTACAACATTCGCTTTGCCGGGATGGTAACGAATCTCGCAGTCGTAGTCGTTAAGGAGTTCGACCCAACGTCGTTGCCTCATATTGAGCTCTTTTTGGTTGAAGATATGTTGAAGACTTTGGTGGTCGGTGAATACCACACATTTCGTGCCATATAGGTAATGTCTCCAAATCTTTAACGCGAATACGACCGCACCCAACTCGAGATCGTGCTCTTTTCATGAATTTTGAGTTGTCTTGATGCATAAGCGATTACTTTTCCTCGTTGCATGAGGACACAACCAAGACCTTGGTTAGAAGCATCACAATAGACAACTAAATCATCATTTCCATCGGGGAGAGTCAAAATGGGAGCATTGCACAACTTATGCTTAAGAGTTTGGAAAGCTTCTTCTTGTTTCGGTCCCCACTCATAAGTTTTACCCTTATGGGTCAAAGCGGTAAGAGGGACAGCAATCTTTGAGAAGTTTGAGATGAAACGACGATAATAACCCGCAAGACCAAGAAATGAACGAACTTCGGTAGGAGTCTTCGGGGCATTCCAATTCTTAACCGTTTCAATATTAGCAGGATCAACATGAATACCCTTGTCGTTGACGATGTGACCAAGAAATTGAACTTCTTTTAACCAAAATTCACATTTGGAGAACTTGGCATATAGTTGTTCTTTCTTTAAAAGGTCCAAAACCAATCTAAGGTGTTCTTCATGGTCGGCTTTAGTCTTGGAATAGATTAAGATATCGTCAATGAAAACGATCACGAATTTATCAAGGTACGGTTTGCACACACGGTTCATGAGATCCATGAAAACTGCGGGTGCATTGGTTAACCCGAAAGGCATAACCACGAACTCGTAATGACCATACCTTGTTCGAAAAGCAGTCTTAGGAATGTCATCTTCTTGAACACGGAGCTGATGATAACCGGATCGAAGATCAATCTTCGAGAAGCAAGTAGAACCTTGAAGTTGATCAAAGAGATCATCGATTCTAGGCGAAGGATAACGATTCTTGATAGTAAGCTTATTGAGTTCGCGGTAGTCAATACACATGCGAAACGATCCATCCTTCTTCTTAACAAATAAGACGGGTGCACCCCACGGTGAATGACTCGGGCGAATGAAACCTTTGTCGGAGAGTTCTTGAAGTTGACTTGCGAGCTCTTGCATTTCGGAAGGTGCAAGACGATAAGGAGCTCTAGCAAGGGGGTTAGCTCCGGGCATAAGATCAATACGGAACTCTACTTGACGAACAGGAGGAAGACCGGATAAATCTTTAGGAAACACTTCGGGAAAATCCCTAATGATAGGAATGTCTTGAATACTCTTCTCCTTGACGTCCTTTTGAACAATATGAGCTAGGAAGGCGATGTACTTCTTTCGTAAGTACTTTTGGGCGGTAGTACAAGACATCAATTTAAGACCCTTGCAAGGCTTTTCACCAAAAACCCTTAAGGTTTCTCCCGATGGTAGCGGAATTCGAATACACTTTTCAAAGCAAATGACTTCGGCATGATGATTTGATAGCCAATCCATACCTATGATAATATCAAAGCTTCCTAGTGGCATTGGAACAAGGTTGATTGGGAATGCATGATCATTAAGTTCTAAAGAGCAATCATAGATAATAGACTCAATTGTAAGGGAGTCACCATTTGCTATTTCAACGGTGAAGGTTTTCTCTAATTGGGATCGTGTCTTTGCAAGTAAAGGCTCAAAATTTAGTGACACAAAACTTTTATCGGCACCGGTATCGAACAAAATGGAGGCATATTGACTATTAACAAGGAACGTACCATTAACCACGTCGTTGTTGGCTTGAGCTTCGTTGGCGTTTATGTTAAATGCACGCCCACGAGCTCCACCTTGTCTAGCATTTGCAAGTCTTGGACATAGATTACGAAAATGGTTCGGGTCACCACACTCATAGCAAGCACGCCTATTAGCTATGGCGGGAGCACCTTGATTAGCCACTCGCGGGTTGGGTTGGTTCGGTGGATTGACTTTACCCTCAAAAGCTTTGGCCCTACAAATATTGATAGTGTGACCATATATTCTACAATGAGTGCAAAGGCGACATGGGATATTTTGAGGATGATGAAAATTGCAGGTGGCACAAAGTGGATAAATCCCAACATATGGCTTTTTAGCCGGTGCTTGAACTACGGGTGCAACTTGATTAACGGGCACCGCAGGAGTAACCACAGCAAAGTTTCTAACTTTCCTCTTTTTGTTATTGCGAGAGGATTCAGTTGTGGCTTCTTTGTTGTGGGCAGGAGGGGTTACGGTTTCAACAACTTTCTTAGAACCCTTTTTGGTAAGAGTTCCAGCTTTAACATGATTATCAGTTAAGGTAGCAGACAGGCGGATGGCATCCTCCAAAGTAGCAGGATTTCTACCTAAGACAGTATCTTGAATTTGTCTTGGTAGCCCACCAATATACTTTTCGATACAACGGGCTAAAGGAGTGACCATGTGGGGCACAAGAAGACTCAACTCATGGAACCGAGTTGTATATGCTAAGTTTTCCCCACTATCTTGGGCAAGATCCCAAAATTCGGCCTCTAACTTCTTCACTTCATTTCGAGGACAGAATTCCTCGGTCATAAGCCTTTTGACCTCATCCCAAGGTAAGGCCATAGCTACATCAACACCCCTATTCCTTTTCTCCCCATTCCACCAAGTAAGTGCCCGCTTTTGGAGGACACTTGTGGCATGACGAACGCGGAGGTTGTCAGGACAGTCACTATTGAGAAAGGTATTCTCAATACTTTCAAACCATTGAAGGAGTCCAGTAGCTCCTTCGGTTCCATAAAACTTTAGGGGAATGCACGAATTGAAGTGTTTGAAGGTGCATTGAGATGGATTATTTCCACCATTTCCACCATTACCACCATTATTACCACTATTGCTTCCATTTCCACCATTGCCATTAGTGGCACCATTGGCTTGGGTGAGTTGTGTCACCAATTGGGTAAGAATAGCAGCAACGTCGGAGTTGGCGTTGGCGGCGGGAGCACGACGAGGAGGCATTCTACAGATTTTTCACAAGACAAGAAAGATTGTAAGAACTTATGAGAATTGCTAGGATTTAATAGAATGAGAAAACCAAATAAAAGATAGATATTCATAGTTTGGATTGTACTCAAAAGTGGTAAAATCACTTGAATACTAAGGCACATTAAGGTTAATTTAAACTTATATAATTTTCAAGGAGACATGCTTTAGCCTATAGGTAAACACTCATCTCGGGAATTCCCAGGAAAGCATACGGGTCCCTCGGTTGATTGGGATTTATGCGAAATGCTTTCCTAGACAGAAAACCCAAAATACAGGTGTCACCCTTCCAGATTGCACGTGTCCTCAAGTAATTTAACAAGTTTAAAAACCTTAACGAAGAAAATAAAAAAATTTTAAAGATTTTTGCTTCAAGAATTTTTTGTCCACATGCTTAGAAAGAATAAAGATAGAAAAGAAGGTAGAAATATCATGGGATTTTAGGATATAGGAAAGGTATTATTTAAGAAGATCCTAATAAGTCATGAATTTCTAACAAGTAAGGTACCAAATATAATAAACAATTTATCATGGTAAGCATGTAGCACATAGCATGTAACACATAGCACAAAATCATGAAGCATAGTATAAGTGGGTGTCCTAAGGTTATAGTCTAGGTCAAGATGTCTAATAACCTAAATCCCTATAACCAAGGTTCTGATACCAATCTGTCACACCCCGACCGATGGCGGAATCATCGGGGCGGGACATGTAAGACTGTTCATAGCACAAGGTTGACTAAATTGAAATATATTAAAGCCAAATTTCCATTTCACATAATCCAAGTACAAACCAAAATCCAAACAAAGAACAGTAAACAATTCATAAACTTCTTGATTTAATATTACTAAGTCCAAATCCTATGTTGAGCACGTCTTGAATCATTCTCACATATTAGGGCCTGAAACATGAATAAAATAAAGTCAACTAAAAAGTTGGTGAGTATAACACAGTTGTATATAGATAGCATATAGTTGTAAACAAATCCTTTACAAGACATGAAAAATAAGGCATTTATGGGGAGCTGCTATTGTGTAATCAAGTACAATCAAACCTTAGTAACTAGTATGCAAATTGTGTTGTCGGTATCAATCACCTCCACTTGGGTGGGTTTGTCAGACTCAATAGATCTATCATTGAAAACCGTCGGCTTGTATAGTTAATGATTGCACATAGTTTTCACAAAGACTAGCACTCGGGCACAAAGCTCAAATTTTGCACACATGTATGTATGTAGGATATTGCACTTGTGTTGTTTGTATAAATGTAGTTGTGAAATGTGTAATGTGTATAAAGTTCATGTTCCACCCCAAAAGTGTAAAAGAGTAAAAGGGGTTGTGAATACTCACTTGATATGAAGATGAAGCTAACAAGGAAATATAGATAGCAAATATGATCCTTGGAATGCACAATTTAACCTATCGAGTAATGTGTATAGTATCAAATAGATGTACAAAGTTTAAGTTTAAAATGGACGTTTGAATTTGTGTATAAAACTATTGATTTGTATAAAATATATAGAGTTTGAAGTAAAATATGTTTGAAATAATTTGATTAGGTTTGAATTGAATAAATAAATAAATATATAATTATAGTTTATGAATTAATGTAAATATTAATTGTAATTAAGTATAGACAAATAAATGATTTTGATTTAAAATGTAAATTAAATAACTAATCATTATTCATAAATTTTGTAACTTAATTATTTAAAATCTCATTTTAAATAAATATAAATTTAATTTTTATAAACTTTCTATAAATTATATTTATGCCAAGATTAAACTTTTAATCCATTTTTAAATACAGAACACATATTTTTATAAGATCTGAAACATTTACTGATTAAAATATAAAAATTATAATTCTGATAAAAATTATGAGTCTAGCACGACCGTGCCTCGGAAGGGCACGATCGTGCTAAAGCCACGGGCGCGACCGCGCTAGTCGGGGCGCGACCGGGTTGATCAACAGGAGCACAATCTAGACAAGACAACAGGCACGACCGTGCCTTGACCAGGCACGATCGTGTCTATGATCTTTAGACACAACAGAGACTAGCCCAGAGGGCATGACAAGGTTTGGACAGGAGGACACGACCGCGCTGCTAATCGGCACGACCGCGCTAAAAGAGGCACGGCCGCGCTAGATGATTAGCGCGACCGTGTCTATTCCAAATTAGACACGAATTGACAGATTCTTGTATTTATAACGATGGAATTGTTAGGGCTTTTGATTAATGGGTTATTACGAGTCTAATAATATAAATTAATTGTATGGAAATCGTTTTTAAGAGTGGAATCGATTAAATCCTTTTTTATGAATATGAGAATTCCGGTTCAGGACGATTCTTATGATGGAAGCCCCAATTAACAGAGGGCTTTTGATACAGATATTGAAATGAATAAATTAGAGGATTCAATTAACCTGAATAGAAGCGAATCGATAGAGGATGGTCAAGAGGAAGCTCCGGCGTCGACGGCTTGGGTTCCGGCGATCTTTGCTGCAACTCCGGTCAATGCAGATAGTCCAGGAGTTTCAGGGATGACTGAGAATCGAGACTTTACTGCTGGATTTGAGAGAATTCGGTTTGAAATACGAATTCTAGTTCTTGGAAAGCTTGAGAGAGAATTTTCTTTGAGTTTCAAGAATTTTGATTAATTGGATGAAAGGAGAATAATTGGTAGTATTATTTTTGAAAGCATAACGTAATTCGGTTACGGATTCGAGCAATCGGGCGATTAAAGTTGCAGTTACGATTTAGCTGTTTCGCAGGCGCGACCGTGCCAAAAATAGGCGCGACCGTGCCAAAGCACTTGGCGCGACCGTGCTTATACGAAGCACGACCGTGTCTAATTAGGGTTTCCTGACATTTTTCAACTTTAGTCCTTGACTTTTCAAATTTGATAAGTTTGTATAAAATAGTTTCTTGTATAGCGTTTAAATGTATATAACCGAGTAATACTTGCGAATTTGTATAGAATTATTGTATTAAATTTACGGCGAGAAAATAATGAGGCATTGCACGAGTATAGAACTTGAAATTGCATTACATTGATTTGAAATAGGGATACTAAAATCAGAAATGTTACAGGAGACCCGGGTTCGAGCCGGGCCAACCCCCTCTTTTTTCCTATTTTCAACCTTTTGATTATTTTAATGTTTAAAACAATGTTTTTAATTTCAGATTTAAATTTTATAAATCTAATGAATGCATTTTAAAACTTTTATAAAAATAGAAAATATCAAATGAGGTTTTGTTTATTTTTTAATCTATTAAAAAACTTATTATAAATACTATAAATTCCTAAATAAACAATATATATATATTTATATATATATTTTATTTATACAAATCTATTTATGTGGTTTTATTTATAAAATAATAATGTTGTTATACCAATTTTAATTAATTGTTTAAAACATTTTTAACCCATATTTTAAACACATAAATAATTATTTTGGCAAAGAATAATTTTAGCTCTAAAGAAATACTTGAATAATTATTTTACATAAATAATTATACAAAATTCAATTAATTCCATTTAACACTTATATTTATTTAATAACTCTTTTATAAATCATTTAAGTAAAAGAGATTATTTAAATAGTTTAATTAATTATTTTATCTACATAAAATAGTTGTTTAAACCTTTTTTTCATTCCATGATTTATTTATTAATTTTTAGAATAATTATATAAATAAATCTAAACGTATTATCATTTAAACCTTTTTTCTATTTTTATTTATTAAATGATTTTAAGAATAATTATATAAATAATTTCAATCATTATAAATACTATATAATTAATTAGAGATTATAATTAATTCTAATTAGTATTACCTTATCATTATAAACATATGTTTTCCTTCAAACTTATACAAATCCCATATCCAATCCTAAATCCTATGAAATCCTAAAATCTCAAAATTTCTTACTTCCATTAGGCATACATTGAGTTTAAGAATACAATTATCCATGTAGGTTGATTGTGAGGAATTCTCACGAAGCCTATCCATCATTTACAATTCATACCATTTACTAGCTTCATTACAAGTAAGTTTCATAGCCCTTTTTAAATACTTTTGTTTATAAATACTCGGGGTGAAACATGTCTACATGCTTTACAGACACAATTCAATTACCTATGTTCTTATGCAATAGTCTTTGTGCTTTATGTCTTAAACTATGGTGATACATGTATTCATTTTTAGTACAATCATTAACTTGTGTAGCAAGTCTAAGGTGGTACCTTTTATGATCATTTATATTGGAATACGATTCATTACTTAGCATAAACCTTGGCGGGTTTATGTATACATTTTTGTTCTTCACGCAGTCTGGGGGATTGTGCATACATATTACATGTCTTGATTGTACGCTTTGGAAACTCGTATGTTTTCACATCTATACCTTAGAATTATTTTGAACATATTGAATTGTAAAACATATTCAACTGTGTTTAGTGTCAAAACCTATGTTACTCACCAACTACTTGTGGTTAACATTTACTTATATGTTTCAGGTGCACATGTTTGAGAACCATGCTTGATCACATAGGGCTATGGACCAAGCATTAATAAGATTAAATTTTGATTATATTATGAACAATCTGTTTACTATTTTCTTTCTAATATATATTTTAATATGATGAATAATTATTGAAACGCATTTAATAGATGATCATATGCTTGTGAACAACCGCGTCAGCCCCGGCATATAATCCGTCGTCGGCCGGGGTGTGACAATTGCCAGCATGAATACCTTTCTTCATGTCGCTTTGGGGAGTTTGCCGACTATATCCATTCCCCATTTCATGAACTGCCATAGGGAGATGGCTGGATACAAAGGTTTCGCTGGTTGATGGAGTATGATGCTGTGTCTTTGGAAAGCCTCACATTTCTGGATGTAAGTCATAGCGTCTTTCCTTATAGTAGGACAGTAGTATCCTATCCTCAGGATCATTGAGAATAATGCTCTGCCCCCAATGTGATTACCACAGTCACCTTCATGTATATCTTTTAAGACTTCTTGAATTTTAGGATCATCCAAGCATCTTATGTATGGATTTGCAACAGATTTTCTATACCAAACATTGTGCAAAATTATGAAACGAGATACCCTCATGCGAAAAGCCCTGTGATTCTTTTCGTCACTTGGGATTTCACCATCCTACAAATATTTTTTAATGGGTAGAATCCAGGATCCTTGATATGTTCAAGATCCCGAGTATCTACTTCTTCTTCTGTGTTGGACACTTCATCTATTTTTTCAATTGTTGGGCTCAAAACATGTATGATAGGTATTTTAATACCTTCTGGTATTTTAAGAGCCGAAGCAAGATTTGCTAAGGCATCAGCCTCAACATTGTCTTTTCTAGGTACCTGTTTAATGCTAAAATTTTTGAATTTTATGGATAATTTTTTACTATTATGAGATATTTAGCTATTTTCTCCCCTTTTACTGCATATGAGCCATTGAAATGGTTAGCAAATAAAAATGAATCTATTTATACCTGGAGATTCCTGATTTCCATATCTCTGGATAGTTGCAATCCTGCTATAAGTGCCTCATATTCTTCTTCATTATTTGTTGCCTGGAACTCACAACTTATAGATTGGGGTATTATGTCCCATTGTGGCGATTTCAGTATGATGCCTAGACCTTTTTATAACACCTGCCTAAATTACGATATAAATTTTTGCCCGGACCTCTTATAAGACAATGAGAATTATCGGAAACCCAAAAGTTAGAAAAATATTAAGAATTCTGAAAATTTAAATGGTAGCGGACCGCTACCTATTGGATAACGGTCCTCTACGGAGTCAAGGAATCAGGCCGCCAAGGGGTGGCGGACCGGTAGTTGCTTGGCTAACGGTCCGCTACAAAAAGGAGAAGACTGGCCACTAACACCAATGCCAACGGTCCGCTACGTAGGTCCCTAGGGACCCTCTGCATCAGACACGTGTCATGACACGTGTAGAGCATGTTTCAGCATGCGGGATGCGTGGTCGGGTGACGGACCGCCACTACAAGCCCACACGGTCTGCTAAGGACGTGTGGCGTGTCTACGCTTCATGGCCACCACGTGGCATGCATGCGAGAGACATGGGGCGGTAGCGGATCGCTAGAGACTTGGCTATGGGTCCGCTACGGGTCACTTCCAGCCTATAAATTGAAGCTTCAAGCTTCTCATTTTTCACTCAACATTTCACAACCAACACTAAAAACTCCGACCCTTCTCTGCTCCTGAGCCTTTCCCAAGCCTGCTTGGTGTCCCGACTCGCGAGCCGCTCCTCCCGGTTTGACCTATGTTCATTTATTTATCGAGACCAAGCGTTTAAGAGCCAAGGCAACCAAAAAGAGCATATAGAAGTGACAGTCCAAGTGCTAGAGCTGATGCTAAGAGTCGTGTGGCACTAAGTTGTTATCTGTCAATCATACAACTTCTAAACCAAGGTTAACTACTTGTCTACGTCATAAATACTCGTTCTCATGGTGAACACGAGCTTTTCAAAACTGTAGGAACCAGATTATGATTAAGCTTAGATGTGTGTTTGGATGTAACCGTGAACTAGGGGGTTCACGGCTTAGATGTTAATGGGCCAGACTTGGGGCCGAGTACTTGTATTAGAAGCCTAGTATGACTTAGACTAGGTATGAATACTTGTATACCCTAACCGAGAATGGTTAGCAGTTTTGTTTTGGTTTTCTTTGTAATTCTCCTTTGCAATATACGAGTTTTACTCTGAATTCTTGTGTTCTTGAATCACCATAATCAATAGTTTCCGCCTATTGATTGTGAGACCTGATATCGTGTTCGTATTTGTGTTTATTCGAAGATCCATTAGAGGGTTTTTGGGACTTACAATTTGTATCAGAGCCATTGAAGTGATTCAAGGCTCGGTTTTAATATCAACGATTCTAGAATTAAGATTTTAGGTAACTTTACTATTTTCGGTTGACTTTTGCTACTAATCAGTTGTTTTTTGGTGGATGTTCATCCTTTCTGCTGAAAAAATCAAAGTTTTATTGATGTTTCATCATGGAACCGTGACTATATTGCTGCTACTGGAAAGTTTTGTTGTGAAAAGTGATTAGATTCGTCTTTTGTGTTCAGCGGGAGTGTCTTGCATTCAAAATTCAAAATCCCACAATTTTCGGGATTAGTTTTGGAAACAGAATCAAGTCATGGCTTGATTCACGGCTCTGCTACTCGGTCAGCTTCATGGCTAAGTTTCACGGTATTAGTTCACGAAAATTCTACACAGGTTGAAGATATGTTCACGGGCTCATAGTTCGCGGGTTAGGTACTCGGGTTCCTAGTTCACGGAAGTGAGTTCACGGTTTGACTTGTTCACTGGAAATATTCACGGGCAAGGTTCACGGCTTCTCCATTGTTCACGGTCTGAAGCTAGTTCACGGCATTGAGCTATTTCACGGGTTAGGGTTGTTTACGGGTTTGACTTGGTTCACGGATACCTACTAGTTCGTGGCTGAACTTGCACTCACAGGTTCATTTTCTTAATTCGCTTTTTACAGGTTAGATCAAGGACCTCGTACTCTGATAAGATGAATTATCAGCAGACCATGAATCTCAACAGTATGTTAGACCTTCAAATTGGAACATGTAAAAAGCCACCAAGACTCACATCTGTAGAAGATTTTGTTGACTGGAAGTATAGATATCAGAACTATGCCCTGCTTTCAGAAGCCAAAATGTGAAGGAGCATCATTAAAGGACCTCAGATTCCCATGTATGACAAAGCAGATTATATTGATGAAGATTTTGATCTTGTTGAAAGGGATCTAAAAGCTTTAGCCTCGCTCACTATGGCCTTATCACCTGATATTGCTCATAACTTTAAAGAATGTACATCTGCTAAACAACTTTAGGAGTCTTTGGAAAAGACATTTGAAGGGAATGATGACATGAAGGCAAGTAGGAAAGAAATGATTGTACAAAAATTCAATATGTTCAATCATATTCTGGGTGAATCTTTAGAAGTACAGCTACAAAGGTTCACCAGGTTAGTTTCAAAAATGAGAGGTGCTCAAATTGATTTGAGCACTAGGGATTTAAATAGAATGTTGCTGAATGGACCCCCACAAAGCTGGGACATGAATGTTGCTTTGCTTAACGGAACTAAGGATTTGAATACTATACCTCTGAATGATTTGATTTCAATTATCAAATCATTTGATTTGGATGATCAACAAAGAAAAGTCAACCATGTGAACACCATCAATTATGCTGGGGCACAGAGCAGCAATAGTGCCTTTTTGTCTAATGTGACACAAGGAGTGTCTGGATCAGGGGAAGAAACTTCTGGTACTTCTGCAACTGCTAAATCTAATGTACTAGAGAAGCAAGCATATTCAGCACAACATGTTAAGTTGATTGAAGCTAATACATCTCTGTGCACTAGAATCATGAACTGCTATGCAGCTTTTGCTTCTGGAAATTTGTCACCATTAGAAATGCTTACTACTGAGCTTAATCAAATCCATCCAGAAGATGTAGAGGAGTTGGACATTTCTTGACAACTGGCCATGGCTGTGTTTAGAGCAAAGAACTTTATTAACAAGACTGGAAAATTCAGATGGAGTGAAGATACTTGAAAGAAGATCGACTTCAACAAGTCAAATCTTCGCTGCTACAATTGTCATGAACCAGGTCATTTTTCCAGGGAATGCACTAAACCCAAGTAGCAGAAGGGAAATGAAGCTGGATCATCTACAGGGGGAAAAGGTGTTGACAACTCCAAAGCTTTAATCAGTCAGCAAACTGGTGGATATAACTGGGGAGATCAACTCAAGGAACTGAATCTGATCCATGCTTTCATGGCTGACATTGTTGAAAGCTCTTCATCCGCCTCATCTTCCACTACTCCACCTGAGGTAACTGCTAATTTATGTACTAAATTATGCATTGATAAAGCTTATAAATAGGTAATAGAAGCAAGTAAAAAGGACAAATCATTACTTAAATCTCAACTTAGTACAAAATGTTGTTTACTTACTGATGCTGAGCAAGAAATTACTAGATTGACCACTGAATTAGATCAAGCTAAATCAAATCTTGCTAAAGCAAAATTCAAGGTAGAGTTCTTTGGTCAATCCAGTAAGATAGTTGATATACTTGAGAATCAACTTCATAAGCCGAGTAATGGGAGCAAAGGGATTGGGTACAATAATATGCCTCCTCCTTTCAATGGGAAATGTACCACTGTTCCTCCATCCGTTGAGCAACAAGTACAGGAGTTTAACTTGTTAACCTCTGGAAACAAGTCATGCAATGATGGATACAAATTATCATCCTTGACTTCAAATGATAAATGTGTGAGCAGTTCTAATGCTTCTACCTCATGTGCAGAACACGTAGAAATACAGGATTGGTCAATTGGGGATGATGAAGTTGATGAGTCACAAGTTTGCAGTTTAAATTCTAAAATAAACAAAGACAATGCTTCTGTTAGTCCTGTTTTAAAAGGAAACAAACCTTATGTGCGTGATTTTATTGGTGTGAATTCTTCTAATTTTAAATCATCTGTTTCAAAAGGGGTGAATGTGTGTAAAAGTACTATTTTTGTGAAACCGTCAGTTAACGGTAAAGTATAAAAGCATGTTTTTCAGAAAACCAGACCTGTGACTAAGCAAAAAATCTCTGGTCATACCTCAGATGCTTCACCTAAGCATTTCACTAAGGATCAATTTTACTCTAAATATGATCATCAACATATGAGGTTTGAACATAGCCATACCCATCAACATAGGAAACCTAAACAGGTTTATTCATCTCATCAGTGGTCAGACAAGTCCGGATTTGCTCCTTATGGAAAGGAACAGTCATGCTATACTTGTGGAAAGTCTGGTCATCTAGCAAGAAACTGTGTTCATCGTCCCTATGTTCCTTATTATGAGCAGAATCAGAAGACTACACATAAGAAGGTCATGAACTCCAAGCCAATGAAGGCTACTCCGCCTAAGGCAAAGAAGAGTCAATATTCTTATGTTAAGCCTTCTGATGAAGATTGGAATGTCGCCAAGCGAAACAAGCAGGCTTATTATGAAAGGCAAAAGATTAAACAGACTAAACAAAAGGAGAAATCTAAATCTCATGTTGTTAAAGAAAATAAAACGTCTGTTCCATCTAAGCCTGTCTAGAAAGCTAAGGATACGGTTGAATCGAATCCCAAACTTGAGTCTGATAATGATATGTATCCGCAGTAAGTGTCATACATTGATTCTAAGGGAATACACAAATCTACTATGGCCTGGGTACCAATTACAAATTAGCCTCACATATCGTGCAGGAACAGCCAAGGAGGACTATTAATAACCTTTGGTATGTTGATAGTGGGTGTTCCAGGCACATGACAGGGGACATATCTCTATTTCATGACGTGCAAAACTTTAATGGAAGTTATGTTTCCTTCGCGGGAGGTAAAGGTGGTAAGATCAACATGAAAGGTACTGTGGTTAATGGTTCTTTAAGTTTTCATGACGTAAGTTACGCCTCTGAGCTAAATCATATATTATTAAGTGTTTCCAAAATTTGTGATAAGGACTTTTCAGCACATTTCACAAACAAAGAATGCTTAATTCTAAAACCGAGCTTCGTGGTGCCCGAGGAATGGATTTTGTTAAGAACACCCCGTCAGGGAAACTCTTATGTTATTGACATGAATAGTAAGCATGTTTATGAAAATACCTATCTTTTATGAAAATCGACTGAATTTGATGCTATGCTGTGGCATCGTCATCTTGGTCATGTTAATCTGAAAAATCTAAATCGCATTGCAAAAGGTAATCATGTTCGTGATTTGCCTATAAGAGAATTCTTTTCTATTGAGAAATGTGTTGCATGTGCCAAAGGGAAACAGCACAGGAAGCCCTATAAGTAAAAAATGATAAATTCAATTGACTGTATTATCCATCTACTTCATATGGATCTTTTTGGTCCTGTGAATGTAATGAGCATTGGGCAGAAGGTTTACTGTTTGGTTATAACCGATGATTACTCACGTTTTTCATGGGTTTTCTTTTTGGCTAACAAAAGTGAGACTGCAGAGCTGATTAAGAACTTCATCATTTTGGTGGAAAATCAAAGGGATGTGAAAATGAAGGCTATCAGGTGCGACAACGAAACTGAATTCAAGAATGCAGTCTTGAATCAATTTTGCACTGGAAAAGGGATAGCTAGGCAATACAATGCAGCTCGTACACCCTAACAAAATTGTGTAGTAGAGCGAAAGAATAGAACCCTAATTGAAGCTGCTAGAACCATGCTCTTTGAATCCAAGCTGCCCTTATTCTTTTGGGCTGAGGCTATTAGCACAGCCTGTTACGTGCTGAATCGGGTTCTTCTCATCAAACGTCTACAGATGACTCCTTATGAGATTCTTTACAATGAGAAGCCAATGGTTGGATAATTCAGAGCTTTTGGATGTCCGTGTACTGTCTTACACACGGAATCTACTCCAAAGTTTAATGAGAAGGCTAATGAATGATACTTTGTTGGTTATGGTTCAAACACCACATTCTATATAGAGTTTACAACAAGGTGACCAAAGAGATCAGAGAGTCAACATATGTTGACTGACAAGAGTAGAATCCTACTGATGCAGAATGTGGTCCAACATGGTTATTTGACTATCATTCACTCTTTAAATCGTTTAATGTTTACACTAATGTGATTGCAGGAACTGATAATGATTACTTTGAGCTGAGTGACGATGATGACGGTCCATACACCGGACCAATGCTAACTGTTGATCCACCAGCAGTACTAAGGCAACGAAGTGCAGCCGTTTCTTATTCTACTCAGAAGCCGGTTCTTGATGTAACAAATGTCTCTGAGGATTCACCTGTAACTAAGGAGGACTCTCCATCTATTGTCAATGAAGGTACTTCTACACCCAAGACTTCGTATGCCTCTCAATTCCCAGAGCTGATTCCTGATGATAGTGTAGTCGAGAAGCCGATTTCCGACAATACTAATGAGTCCAATGAAGAGACATAAGAAAATGTGACCAATCTTCCTTTGACAGTTCAAGTTCCTGAAACTCCATCTCATCGGATTAATAAGGATTATCTAGTGAATAGAATTATTGGGTCACTAACTGATGGCGTCAAGACTAGAAGCACAGCCAGAGATATTAATAGATGTCTATATTCATGTTTCATCTCTCAAATCGAACCATAGAATATAAAGATGGCTGTCATTGAGCCTAGCTGGGTTGATGCCATGCATGAGGAACTGAATTAGTCTGCAAAGCTCAAAGTTTGGGAGCTAGTGCTATTGCCATAGGGAAAGAAAGTTATTGGCACTCGTTGGGTATTAAAAAAAATAAGCAACATGAAAGTAAAGTGATTATTCGAAGCAAAACTCGTCTAGTTGTGCAGGGGTTCTATCAGCAAGAGGGAATCGATTACGAGGAGGTGTTGGCACCGGTTGCTCGTCTGGAAGCAATCCGAATTTTTTTGGCATATGCATCATATATGAACTTCACAGTTTATCAAATGGATGTCAAGAACGCATTTCTGTATGGAAAGGTCAAGGAAGAAATTTATGTTTGTCAACCACCTGGGTTTGAAGATTGTGATCATCCGGATTATGTATATAAACTGGATAAGGCTCTATTTGGCTTACATTAGGCACCTCGTGCTTGGTATGCCACTCTGACAGACCATTTGTTGGCACATGGTTACACTCGTGGTGCAATTGATCAAACCTTGTTCGTTCAAAAGGTGGATGATGATCTAATTCTAGTGCAAATTTATGTGGACGATATCATCTTTAGGTCCACATATGAGGATTTATGCACAGAATTTAGGAAGGTTACGGAAAAAAGTTTGAAATGAGTGCCTTGGGTGAAATGACATTCTTTCTCAGGTTGCAGGTTCAACAATCAAGTGATGGTACTCTCATCCATCAAGGAAAATACGTGGATGACATTCTTTACATGTTCAAGTTTGCTGATGATCAAGCTGCTTCTACACCCATGTCTGCTAAACCAGTTCTGGATGCCGATTTAAATAGGGTTGTCGTTGATAAAAAACAATATCGATCTATGATCGATTCATTGATGTACTTAACGGGCAGTCATCCAGACATCATGTTTGTTGTGTGTCAGTGTGCTCGTTATCAAGCCAATCCCAAGATGTCCCATTTAACTGCTCTTAAACGTATCTTTCTGTAGAAGCATGTTTTAGTAACTATAGATTAAATTCTACGTATCGGTGTACTAGGCTAGTACGTAGGAGGGTGTTCCTGGTGTTGGAGCATATTCTGGTGACAACGAGCTTGAAGATTTTATGTCTTAGTCTTAGAGTCTTTGACTTGTAATTGATAGAATTGTTAGCAACAGTTAAAGGAGAGTCTGTTAGGACATGTTTTGTAACTGTTGATAAAATCCTGTGTAACTTAACAAGTTCGCCTAAGCATCTTTAGGAGCGAACTCGATAAGTTCGCCTAGTCTAATAGAGGCGAACTTGTTAAGTTTCTCCTAAGAATCTTTGAAGCGAACTTGTTAAGTTCGCCTATAGCAGGTTTGTGTCTAAAATAGGAGTTTACAGATTCTGGTCAGTAGAGTAGAACACAAGAGCAGCAGTAGGGACTTGAACGAGTGTAATCAGTGAATCTTGTAAACTCTGTGTTTGTGGAATACAAAGAGAAAGTTTATTTACATGTTGTTTCTATTGTCAATTCGTATACAAAACGTTAATACGGTAGGATTCCGCACTCTGTGTTAACGAGACGTCCTATCACGAGATCGATCTGAGATGAGTCATGTGGACCTACAAATGGTATCAGAGCTTGTGCTCGTGATTTGTGTTTGATACTTGTAAGTCCACATGACTTTTCTCAGATCGATCTCGTGATAGGACGTCTCGTTAACACCGTGTGCGGAATCCTACCGTATTAACGTTTTGTATACGAATTGACAATAGAAACAACATGTAAATAAGTCAGGGTGAAGGTTGCTACTGCTGAGAGGATGAACTACAATGATTTGTGTTGGGTTAGTTGATTGAAGCACTTGGTTTGGTCTACAATGAAAGCTACAGTTAAGAGGGAGTCGGGTTTGTCATCACTCAACAACTTAAGACTGAAGTTTGAAGATTTGAAGATCTCAAGTGGAATGCCAGAAGATCAAGTCTCGCCAGAAGACACGTGATGTCATTAGTTTAGAGGGAGTCTATTAGGACATTATTTGTAAACTGATGATTATTAGTGTTAGTGATAAATAGAATTTGATGCTATAGTTAAGAGGGAATCTGTAGAAGCATGTTTTAGTAACTATAGATTAAATTCTACGTATCGGTGTACTAGGCTAGTACGCAGGAGGGTGTTCCTGCGTACTTAGCTTGTTCACCAGTTGGTCCTGCGTACTTAGCCAAGTATGCAGGTAGTGTTCCTGCCACTATAAATAGAAGACTTGTCTTCATTTGTAGGTGGAACTTCTGGGAACTAGGTCAAGAGGTGTCCAGGTCGGGACGAGCTCTCCCGACCCCTGGACCGTGAGCGTAGACTAGAGATGTGTGCTTCTTCGGTATGTAATGTGAGATGACTTCGTTGTTATGGACTACGTATCATTTTTGTGTTGATTCTCTTCTTTATGTTCGTGTTTCTCTCTGTCTCGTTCTCTTTTGTTCCCACAAAAATCACTGAACAGGTCCATGTACTTCCGTGCGCGACGAGGCTCCCAGGACCTACACTTTCAGTATCTCAAGGGCAAGCCTAGGTATGGCCTTTGGAACCCCAAAAATTCTAACCTTGACTTATATTCTTTTTCTGACAGTAATTATGGAGGTTGTCAACTTAATAGGAAATCTACAAGCGGGGGATGTCATTTTCTGGGAGATAGGCTAATTTCTTGGCAGTGTAAGAAGCAACACACAGTCTCCACCTCCACTACTGAGGCCGAATACGTTGATGCATCAGCTTGTTGTTCACAAGTTATCTGGATGCAACATCAATTGCTGGATTACGGTTTGACCTTTCTAAAGGCTGTTATTTTCTGTGATAATGAAGCTGCTGTGCTTATTGTGAAAAACCCGATCCAACATTCCAAAACCAAGCATATTGATATCAAGGTGCATTTTATCCGGGACTGCATTGAAAGAAATCTTATATGTCTTGAACATGTTGAATCTGACAACAATGTTGCAGATATCTTCACAAAAGCATTTGATATATCTCGATTTAATGTGCTTGTAGAGTCTCTAAAAATGATTGGTTTTAAAGATTCAAAAGGTCACAAAAATATTTTTCTTTATGTTTTAAATTTATACAGTTTTATTTCTTTTAATTTTTATGCATAAATTTAGGGGGGAAGTCAAGAAAAATACAAAAACAGTCTGCTTTTAATTCCTAGTAGAGTCAAGAAAAATACAAAAAAGAGTTTGCTTTTAATTCCTATAGAGTCAAGAAAATTACAAAAATAATGTGTTTCTGTTTGAGTCGGTAGTTTGAAAATAAATGGGAAGTGATATAATTGTTCGTTTCTTAAGGCTAGGATCAACACATGTAAGGCACTAAATTGAAAGGACCAGGATCAGTGTTGGATATGTTTATAGGTTGTGCGTGTGATACACTTGAACTAAACTGTTTTATGGCCTTAGTGGGGAACATCTCATAGATTAGAGTAATCTGTTATTCCTGTTAATAATAGAGAACTTAAACATAAAGGTTGATGAACTATGGATAACCGTCGCTCTATCGGGACTGCACAAACTGAGACCCTTCACAAAGGGGTTGCGAGCTGACTTGTTACAAGTCTATGTATATACTATGTATATAGATAAAAGACATGCAATAGGTGAAAAGACACTCAATGATAGTGCAAAGCTAATCTGTAAAGCAGAATTCTGAGCAAAAGACACGCAATGTTAATGTTGTGCATTAGGTACAATTCAAAAGATATGTCTAAAGGTGTACATATAAATATACTTGTAAATATTTTTTTTCTTTTTGGGAATATGTGACTGGGAAGGGATCTGTTGTCAGGGCATGTAAGTCCGTTGTGCTATGACCCTGAGCTTATGCTGGTTCTGAACATGTTAGTCCGTAGTGCTATGTTTTTAATCAAATTTTGTTAGAGATTCCCTGAAAAGTTGTATAAACCCGTTCTAGTTATGCTCAATTAGTTATTTTTTAGGTGCTCAAAAGATCATGAGGAAGAGAAGGTTTACCTGATAAGCTGTGGGGTCCATTAAAGTTCATAAAAAATTCACATAATTCACAGTCAAATAATTACAGGTTTCTAAGATATTAGTGTAGGACCCACTAATTCATAGATAATTTTACCCAAAATATGATAACTGAAATCACAGTGAAAAACTTAGGTTTGACGCTTAAGCATGAGTTTAGAAGGATCAGAATATTGGCAATCCATTTGAGCTGTCTGAGTAGAAAATACATGCTAAAAAATGTTCCTTGGTCCGCCTATAGAACGATATGATCCCATTGCAAACTTACTAATGGCTCGTTGTTGGTTGGTGTGTATAGATACAGTTATGTTTATAATTGAGTCAAGTTTGTTTTGCCTTATTCATTTATTTTTATTTTTATTTTTAAATCATAAAAAGGGACCATGTTCAAATTTTTTGTGAAACACAAACATCTAAGGGACTGAATTTAAAAGTGATTACCTTAAACCTGCAACAAGATTGATCAATGATTTATGGGTAAAAGGTGAAATCGAATAGATGTATATGGTCGGAATAAGTTGGCGACCATGTGCGTGTGGGAAAAAAGCAGGAAAATTCGAGTTTGATGGCATGATTGGGAAGAAATCTTCTGATGTTGTCCGCAAAAGTAGGGGTTCACGGTATTAAACTCAAATAACTGTGAACCCATACTTTTTATCTTCCAGTATACGGTCTTCCTACCGTGAACCACCTAGAACCGTGAATCTCTCTCTGGCTGAGAACCATTGGTTTCTTGTAAACGTCATTAGGGCCGTAAACCCTGAAGGCCGTAAACCTTCATCACCGTGAACCCAAAGGGAACCATAAACCCTCTGGATTCTGAGAACTCTTGTGTTTGAATTTTAATGAATTAAAATATTTAATTAAAAATAAATTGTGGTTCAAACTTAATAAGTTTTATGCAGATATGGCCGAGATGAGATTCGTTCCTGATCACAACGTGTGTGCTTTTACTCTAAATCCACCTGATAAATATGAATATTTCAACTCAATGGTTGTGGGGTTGACACTTTCCCCCATTAACTTTACTATCATGGAGAATCCAATAATCCAGAGAAGTCATATTCAAGATTTTTGGGCTACTGCCTCTATTCATCCAAATGACAATGATGAAGAATGCATAATTGGAACAGTACAGAATATAAGAATCAGAATCTCTGAGGCAATCATCCGAGAGGCACTACAGTTTGGAGATGAGCCTGCCTATCCCACAAAGCTTCCTGTAGATACAATCACTCCAATCCTATTAAGAATGGGATATGAGGGAAACTACCCACCAGTCTATAAGAAGTTGTTACATCCGTATTGGAGATATCTTGCACATGTGTGCATGAACTGCATGTCGGGAAGAAAGGGAGGGTTTGATGAGATTAATGCTACCATTGCTTCAGCTATGGTTGCCCTAACCATGACCTGGAATTACAACTTTTCCAAGATGGTATTTTGATGTGTGTAAAGTATATATAAAATTAAGTCAAATTCACACAACAGTTTTAAATAGGAATTACCAATCCTAAAACACACAAACGGCAAGTGAACCGGTTGGTATGTAATAAGCGTAGGCAAGACCGGATATCAATCCGTGGACACCTATGACGGCTCTCAATACTAAACCTTTATCGAGTCCTAACCTAGAAATATAAATGAATGATTCAACTTACGGGAAATGAAACATAAGACGACTTTGAACTCTAACGAACAACTAAGAACACGCAGGCTGGACGTAAGGATAAGATCAGATAGAAAGCAACTACCTAGGTAATAATCCTACTAACATGCAATGACAAAGGGGATTTATACGTATGACCATCTCTAAAGGTACGAATCTAGGGTCGACTAGCATGTCACCGACTTCCTAAGAAAACAATAAACTCGTGTAAAGAACAGGACGGGCGATGTCAAAATGTCCAATGGAGGATCACCTCTCGGTCTCACTTTTACAATGGTGTTAAAGGTTACGGTCACAACCCAAAAGCAAAGGCTCGACCTAACACACAACGGGTAGGAGGTTCTAGGTTAATATATCACTTTTGGGTCTCAAGACTAGGTAGGACACTAAAATAATACTCAAACCAAGGCCAAGACACTAACCGCTATCTCTAGTCAGTCATCTAATTGGACAAAACACAAAGTAATCGTCCTAGCATGCAAGAATCAATCTAGAAGACATAAAATCAACCAAACATCATTCATACATGGTCATGGCAGTAGCAATCATATAAAATCAGTATTCATATCCATTCACAAGTAGTAAAGATAGAGATTCTAAGATCAACACAACAAATCATACGATAAAAACCCACAAAAGCGTCAAAACACAAAAGCAAACATCAAACCTAGGTAGCTAACAGGTTTAGCTAATCATAGAAGTCAAAAACATCATAAAACTAAGATTAAACAGAAGCATAATCAACAATAGTTCCAGAAATCAAATGAATAAACACAAACCGAGCGTTTCTAAACCGAAAACGATCTTCAATCTTCACTCTGAGGCTTCTAGGAAGCTCCAAACTCAAATATTAATGTTCTTCTTGTCTAAAATCGCCTCTTTTCTCTCTTCAAACGGCTGGTAATCGATCCCCTCACTTATGGGAGAGTCCTAAACAATTAAAACATGAAATTAGGTCAAAATCTGCGTAACTGGGTGTTTTCGCGTGTCGCGAAAGCCATCAGACCAAATCTTCGAGTGTCGCGAAAGGCAAAAGAGTCAGGAAAAATCCTGGTCTGCCAAATCTTGGCGTGTCGCGAAGACGGAGGTCTCATTGTTCCTGTGGCACGAAGAACTAGGGTGATAGAAAGTTGATTTTTTAACTCAGCTCGTCGAGATACCCCAAATCCATATATTATGGATCCCGTAACTCATTTTCTAGCCCAAGATATGCCCCTCTTAAGTTTGTACTCTTTCCTGACTTTCTCCGTTCTCATCTCGTGGTCTCGTGTGCTCGTTTCCTTCATAGTTTCGGCTTGTTTTAGCATCAAACTCACCCGATTACCTACAAACCAACACATATAAACATAAGTATCATAATCGAATGAGTTCACAACCAAAACCTATTCAAATGTGGTGAAATACACTTTATTAACATGTGTGTTTTGCACCACATCATATTTGAAGAAATGAAGAGCAATCTAAAAGGTGGCAAGAAGGATATCTTTATGATGAATCCTAGGTTTCTCAGGACTATATTCAATAGAAACCATGTAAATCTGGAACCTTCTGTTGAGACTTTGGAACTGAAAGCTATGGGTCCAATGATCTTCAAATTCATGAATGTGAACAAGTAGGAAAAAAGAGTGTATCAGCGGCTGCATCCCCTTGAGAAGTTTGGAAAATTTGTTGCCCTAGCTAATGAAGAAGTGGCAGAACCGGCTGTGAATGTTGAAGCCAAGGTTGCAGAGGAACAACAACTTCTTGCTCAACAACAGTTAGAGCAACATAATGAAACAGAACCACAAAACCCAGTTGTGCCAGAGTCAGAAGATGCGGAAATTATATCTTCTTCTGATAGTGATGGCACCCCTGAAGGACCTTTAGCACCGATCAATCGATTTTTCAGAGAAATGGAAAGCAAACGACGTAGAGTTGAGAATCCTCCTATTACTTCTTCGTCCAATCAAGCTGACACCGATCCTGATTACTTACCGGATCATGATCTTCAATCTAGACCGAGAAAGAGAAGAGATCCTAGGATAGCAAGAATACCACCAACACCAACATCTACACCAACACCTACTCCAACACCTTCCGTATCCACTCAAATACCACATTCACCACAACCCACCTCTACCTTGCATCAATCATCAGTCTAGGTGAGCCCTTTTTCATCTACTTTCGACACCGATCAGTTCTTTGTGTCATCGGCTGAAGCCTACAGAGCTGAGAAAGCTAATGGCAAGAGTCTTGTGGATTCATCCACACTTGCTCCGGACGATCAACATATTCTACAAGATAGAGTGTTTGCTTTGGAACTAGAGGTGGCTGCTCAGAACTCAAAGATCATGGATTTGGAAGTAAATCAGGGATTTTTTACTGCCATGGTGTATGATCTTAAGAAACAACTAGATGATCTTAAAGCCAAAAAATATGAGAAGCCTACCGATGATGATAACGATCAGGGAGGTGGAGATTCTAGGGGAAATGATCAATGTACTCAGACTGGAAAAAATCAAGATGATGATCTATATAATTTTGAATTTGAAGGGAATCTTGATGATAATCAAGACAATCTACCTCCTGATGACCTAGATAAAGACAAAGATATATGCCCCGAGGATGGAACTACAATAGAAATGTTTGATAGCTCCTCTAATTCTGAGCTAGAGCGACTACATCAAGATACTGATGATGAAGTGAATCTTGTTAGTTCAACAAGTGAAGCTAATGAATCGCCAGGAGCAGTAGCAAAGACTATAAAAGAACGTCTTTCTTGGCTGTTACTGCCTAGTCCTCCTAATGAGACACATGTTACAACAAGTATCGATGGATACTACTCAAAAAGGGGAGACATATCAGGAATTGTTGCCTGGCAATTTGATAATGAGAAGAAAATGTTTATGGTGAAAAGAAACAATGATCGGATTGAATATTATAAGCGTGCCAATGATTTCAGTTCCTGGACAAAGCTTGATCTTCGGGAACTGAATGAGGCTTATTTTGTGAATCGAGGAAACAATAACATGGAAAACATGTTCTATCACTTTCTTAATCAATAGTGTTTGATCAACTTTGCTAGTATGAAGACAGCTGAATCAAAGTTGAAGAAAGCTAAATGTGTAAAGTGTAGAAGCATTTTTGGTAACTATAGATAAAATTCTATGTATCGGTTTACTCAGCTAGTACGCAGGAGAATGTTCTTGTATACTTAGTAAACATAAATTTTTTAATTTTTTTAACAATTGATTAAAATGAATTGATTTTTGGAGCTTGATTTTTGAGATATGGACCCAAAAGACTTTGTACAAGGATATATACACGCCATCTATCTTTAGAGCAAACATGAACACTAGAACGAGGCACAAACTACTCAAAAATCTAAGCAATGTCATAGAACGTGCAAACCTGATCTTGTGGAATCATACCGACTTAACTTGTCACAACAACCTTTTCTTATTAAAATTTGGATGTCCACGGCCTACGAACAACTGTTGATATATCTGTCCTCTAAAACCCATGCACCATACTTTCCACATACAACTAGTGAACGATTATCATGTTCTGGTAAGATTAAGATGAAATCAGTGTTCCTACACTTGTCAGGTATAACCTACCCATCCTCATGGTCTTTTGAGTGCGCTGATGAGAGCTTCAGGTCTATGCCAACGCATAATCAGAGAAGTTGATCATCGAAAATCCTAAAATAGCTAAACGAGCATAACTAGCACGGGTCCGTGAACTGTTTAGGGTAAATTTAAAAGGATTTTCCATCAAGGACGAAGGACGACGGACTTATATGCCCTGATTTATGAAATAAGCTGGACTTACTTGCAAGTCGGTCTTACAAGCCATATTTTTGTCAAGAAAATCCCTTCGTAGTCACACGAACCCAAAAACAAAAATATATACTATATATATGTACACACTAACATTGTGTATCTTTTTGAGTTTTTTTTATCTTAATGCACGGCATTGACATTGTGTGTCTTTTGCTTAAGATTGACAAATTTAGTACTAGGATGCACATCATTGGTGTCTTTTGCTTGGATTTGCATGTCATTGCGTGTCTTTTATTTGCCTAATGCACGTCATTGCGTGTCCTTTTGCTTTTTCTTTGCAATAAGTATATAATATGATAAGAACTCGCAACCCCTTTGTGGCGGGACTTTGGTTATGAGCAGACCTGAACAAGATGGGTATACACTTTTCAGCAGTCATTATCTTTGTCACTGAGTTGCAGTCTATATGTTTGAATGCCGAGCCTACCAACATGTCCTTCGGTAAAACCGCTTCCTCCTTTTGATCCAAAACAGTGAACAAGTATGTCAGTTAAACTATCATTTTCACAATATCAATTATGCGAAAGCAGCAATGAAGCATAACATTTTCAAGCTATTTTCTTTTTCTTTTTAATTCACATAAACTTTCCCCGAAAATTTTATTTATAGACAATCTCTTTAAATGGAATTTTCTAAATGAAAGATAAAATAGTTTTTCAGCTCGATCATCAACTCATTTTGGTCAAGAAAATATTTTTGGATTTTTGAAAGAGAAAAAAATATGAGCAGAGATATATACATAAAGCATGAGAGATGGAAGATGTTACTCAAAGTTCAACAAACCCAATTTTTGCACGAGATCAAGATACTTGGATTTATCAAATGCCTTTGTAAAGATATTAGCTTTCTGATCATTGGTGTTTAAAGGAAGGACTTGAATATACTCTTTAGATTATAGCAGAGTTCTGGAACACGATTCACTTTATCCGGAGTGAGAGTTCCATTGCATATAGTTCCCTGTCCAGTAATCTTTCCTCCCTTTTTGTCACCTGCAAAGGCAATGTATCCCTCATCGATAAATCTAAAGTCAGTGAGAAGAACTTTTAGCCCAGTCATGTGATGAGAGCACCCACTATCAACATGCCATGCATTATCAATAGTCCTCTTGGGAAAACCCTGTCATACACAAGACAATTTATGGAGAAACTTGAACCCAAGTCTTTCTCAACTTGGGTGGAACATCAATGTTAGCAATTCTATCAGTTCTGGTTGTCCACCAACATGTTCCCTTTAGAAAATGATTTACATTTTGATGAATTTTGACAATTTTATGATAAAAAGGATTGTGATCTTGTTGGTGTCTGTTAAAATTTCTCACATTATGCATTTTAGGTCATTTAAATTTGACCCAATTATTATGATAAGATGCACTACTGCACTTTCGATCAGTGTGACCGCCCTTCCCACAACTAAAACAATTAACATGCTTAAAAGTTTTTCTTTTATGTGGCGGTTGATAAGATGATGAGGATGATTACCGCTGAACTGGCAATTTGATTTGCTTTTTGTTTTTGCCTTTGATGAATTTCTCCTTCTTTTGATCAACCTGAGTGATTGATGATTCTTGGTCAGATTCTTTGTCAACACTTCTTCATCAGATGCATTGTATGATTCCGCAGAGGTTCCGACACATTTGTCAGAATGATATGCACTTTCTTCACTATCTCTTGTACACAAATAGTCTGAGTCACTTTGACTATCACTTTGACTTGATAATGCTGGTGTGAAGACTAGAATTTCTTTTGTCATAAAACTTTCAAACTGATTTCTTGACACAGTATCAATTGAATCATTAAAACAAACATCATTCGTAGAAATAAAGTCATTACAGCTATTGTGTTCATTACAATCATAGTTAGAGTTAATTATCTTAGAACATGATCCACTACTGCTATCTACAGAGCCCGAATTACATGACTCTGGATTCTGGGAATTTAAATTCAAAAATGAAGATAAAACAGATTCTCGGTTGCATTCCGTGTGACCCAATCCAGCACCACAATCATCCCTAACATCCTCATCCTGTCATTTTAAACCTGGAGTATTTACATTAGTCGTAGAAACAAATAGGTTTGCAAGATCATTTTTAGAATGTGGAGACGGAATAGGGTCATAATGACCATGGGTGGGAGGGTGAAACAACTTACTCTTAAAGTCATTCGAATCCAAATATCCTACCCCCCCTTTTCACAAAACCGGGAGTATTGTGACAATCCAACATAGTATCTTGTTCCTTTTTGCTAACGTTCCATTTGTCTATAATTATTTGGAATTTAACAGATTCATTTCTTGAATATGTTAGTTTTTCAGTTAAATCGGTGATCAAAAATTCTTTTCTATAAATAAACTCTTTCAGGGTTTGGATTTCTTGATTAGCCTGGTTCAAACTGACTTTGAGAGTAACCTCGCTCTTCTTGATTTGATTGAGGATAGCAAGAGCATCATCTTTCTCACGAATAATGAGTTGATTTAATGTGCGATAGTGAGAAATCATGTCAACACAATCAGAGGAACAGAGATGAGATTTTACCTTAGGTGGAATCAACTCAGCAGCGGTTTTCCTGCATATGCATCCTTGATTACAGCTTCCATCACCATTGGTTTGAGTTCCATCACCTGCACTCTTCGGAGAGTTAACTCGATCTGTTGAGCTGGAACTAGGACAAGTGTCCTTCTTTTCATCAATCACTTTACTGCATCATGATCTTGATGTTGGCATTCTCAGTCATGCTTCCTTCAGTGTCAATAACATGACTCTCTGTCCCCTATATAGCAAATTGTCTAAGGAGAGCAGCAGGACCAATAAAGTCAGTGTTGATGATAATTCTTCTCAGTACCTCATTCTTCTCCTTTTCTACCAGACTTGCTTCCATTCCATGAACCACAAATTGTGTAGAAGGAGTATTTTCCATAAGAGGCTTGCACACCTCAACATGAGCTTCTTCAATTTCATTGCTCCAATCAAAGTCGTTTACTACCAAGGCATTTATTGGTTCTTTTTCCTTCTCAGTCTGTTCTTGGCCATCTATAATAGCAACAATGGTAGGTAGAGAGTCGGTGATAGGATGGGGACATTCCCTCTTGAACTGCTCGAGTTGCTTACAATTGTAACATCTCAGTTTAGAATTGTCAAACCCTGCATACTTTCCTCTAAGACGCTTCTTACCGGTTCTATCCATAAATCTCTTAGCCCTAAGAGTTAGCATAACCATTTGCCACTGTAGATCAACTTCTTCCATATCATCTGGATCAACATGGAAAACATCTTCAATGTGGCTCACCCCAGCTTTCAATTCATCTGAGATTAAAGCTTCATAACTGTTGACAAACAGTCCAAACAACGCCATGTGTTCACTTGATGGATTTAGAGCTGAGGTACTATTACCCTTTGATTCATTGCTTGGTTGATTCTGCTGATTGGTGACGGGGGCGGTCATCATAGCAGGAATGATTCCGGATGAGCTTGCAGCATTGGCTGATGGGTTGTAACAATAAAAGCAGCATTGGCTGATGGGTTGTAACAATAAAAGCAGCATTGGTTGGTGGCATGGTTTTGGTGTATCCTGATTGATTCATTGGATGCTTTTTGATGTCCATTTTAAAGGACTTTAGGGTGTTGATTATATCAGATAGTGTAGAGGCTTTATTCACATTTTGCCTTTTGATCAACTTACATTGTATGCTCCATTCCTGAGGTAAAGAGTCTAGCAACATCTTGATAAGATCAGAATTTCTAATGACCCCCCCGGCTTGCTTCAATTTGCTTGAAATTTCCATGAACCTGGAGATGTGCTTAGACAAACCATCTCCTTTGATACTTCCGAAGGTATCATATTGTTTCTAGAGCATGTCTTTCTTTTCTTCTTTCAGGTCAGAATTTTCCTCATAGAAATCACACAACGCCTGCCATAGAGATTGAGCAGTCTTGTATTCCTCGAACATGTTCATGATGTCGGCTGGAAAAGCCATATTGATAGCACCGAAGGCTTTATAATCTTTTAGGATCAGAAGTTTGTCATTTTCAGTATAAGCAGCAGGATCAGTTTGAGCTACAACACCATCAGCTCCAGTGGTCATAGGACAGTGTGGATCATTGGTGGTCGTGACCAACTGACCAAAGTCAGTCACGTAAAAGTACGCCTTCTTGTGGTTCTTCCAGTTAGGGAAATCATCGGTGGATAGAAGCTTAGGAGGTCTAGACATGGAGCGGGTCTCCAAATTAGCATGAGTAATAGAAGTAACAGACATCTTGAATTAAAGAAATCACAAACAAGTTTAGAAAATGAGAAAATCCAAGAGTCTGCTCAGAGTCTGCTCGGAACAAGCAAGACAGTCGACTCAAAGAGTCGTCTGATGACAAGGAACAGACGACACCACCACAAGGTGCTTGGAAAGCTCACTCGAAGTGTCGGCTCAGAAGATTCGCTACATCACAAAAGTGAGTCGTAAACTTGCGCTTACTGAGACAATCGCTAGATGAACAGACAATCGGCCAGGACAATCGGCCAGATCAAGTGACAGTCAGTTCAGACAAGAGAGTCGACCCTGGTCAATCGGCTCAAGAACATCAACATACTCTTCTTCCCAAAACAATACATAATCAATCACAGGATGCTCAGATCTAAACCAAAATGACAATTAGATCTGTCAAACTCTTCACAAACAAATTTCTGAGTGAATTTCACAATCAATTTTTGAACTTGATACTGATCAAGCCAAGGATCAAAGAAATTCAGAAATCACAGAAAACCCCAAAAACTCACAAAAATCACTAAAATCAAGAGCACAGAAGGCTCTGATACCAAATTGTAGGTCCTGATGATAAGGTCCCTGTGTTATGATTATTCTAGTCAAGATCTGATCAACAAATCAACTATAGATCAGCTATTATTGACGGAATCAATAGAAATATAATAAAAAGAGCATGAAAAATAAGAATAAAAACTCTCAAAAACTGATTATGATTCTACAAGGATGATTACAATAAGCTCCTGGACAGAAACGACTACCACGATCTACCACCATCCACCCCGGGGTGGTGGAACAACCACAAACTAATAACCTCTCTAACAAGCTAAACAATGTAAATACAAAAATTATAAAGAAATTCTGGTCGAGAAGGTCACTAAGCTATGAAAAACGATCAGGTATATATAGGAAACTTGAGAGAGTCAGCGTGCAGATTGCCGATTCTCGCTGAGAGTCGGCCGTAACCGACCTAGCGACTCTCAGAGAGTCGGCTGATGCCTGCCTAGCGACTCTCTGAGAGTCAGCTGAAGATAACCTAGTGACTCTCAAAGAGTCGGCTGAAACCAGCCAAGCGACTCTCAGAGTGTCGCTAGCGACTCTCAGTGTAACATCCATGGTTTCCTGACTATATATATTTTTTATTATTTATTATTTATAATAATATTTTAATTTCATTTCATTCCAATACATTGTGTCGCATAAACATTATTTAACTTGTACTTCAAATTCAAGATTTCAATAAATGTATAGCATTTTGCTATAATAAATATATATAAATAAAACACGTATGTTTTAACTATGTAAATACATCCTTCATATATATATATATATATAAGTTTTAAATTGTGAAGATATATATATATATATATGTATATGTATATATATATATATATATATATGATTTCACTAACTAAATCAATCTTACAATCCTTGATTTTAGAAAGATTAAACTTATGAATTTAAAGCATGCATTTACACTTCTTAATATATATATACACATGTATTTATTTATAAACAAATGGGTAATTATATATACACATATTTGATGATATTAAATGAACCGTTGTAATTTTATAAAGGAAACCTATATGTTTATAAAATGATATAAGGTTTAGTTTTATAATTGGATAAAAGCAGTGTTATAAAACAATTAAAATAAACCTAATTTAAATAAGTTGAGCCTAGAACCCATTCAAATGCTTTAGAACTTTCTCAAGTCAAGTTTAAGGGGGTGTTTGGGATTACTTATTTACTCTACTTATTAACTTATTAACTTATATAAGTTAATAAGGTGTTTGGGAAAGCTACTTATTTAGCCTACTTATACCATTTTTCAAGAAGTAAGTCCATCCTTACTTATTACTTATAACTTATTAACTTATAGCATAAGTCAATAAGTAGTTTTCAAAGAAAATCCCAAAGTTTTTGAGAAGTTACAAATTGTGACTTATGACTTATGACTTATTACCTTTTTGAATAAGTCATAAGGAGTTTCAAATAAGTAATCCCAAACACAGCCTAAAACAAAAACCCCCCATCCTTCCAAGTTGAACCTTTTTCCCTAAGATTGAACCTTCCCAATTATTTGACTTTCAAAAGTCAACCTATACCAAACTAATCTCAAATCCTACGGATTCGAGACCGTTGATACTTGAAAATCATACATGGGCGTTACTTAATCGATTACAAACACTATGATGAATCAATTTGATCATAAACGAAGTTTTAAACCCACTTTAAGCCTCTTTTTCGGTTATGGAATACGAACTACGTTATTAACCCAAATCCCATAAATGCGAATCGATTGAGATCTGTAACGAGAATAGTTAGCAAGCCTCAAAATCCCCAAATCATTTGACAATCAAATCCCACTCGAAAAAATCCGTTTCTCCTCTCTTTCCCCTCACCCGATCCCGACCAACTGCAGGAGCAAGAACACTCTCGTGTTTCGTGATATCGAGTTCGATCTCAGGTAAAACACTTGCCATCTACTCGAATTAACTCCCTACTGTAAAAGCACCTTGGATTGAACTCGTTTGGATGTGGATTAGGAACTAGGGTTTACGATTTCTTGAAGTGGGGAAGAAGAGTGTCTGAGTCTATGTATTAAAAATTTTAAAACCTCCTCCTTGTCAAGGCTTTGAGCCCAGGTCTACCGGCTAACACTCTTCTCCTCCTAAATCGGAGGTCGGGGGTTCGAACCTGACTTCAGCCTTTTTTTATTTTCTTTTTCTTTGCTTTATTAATCCTTGTATAACATCCATTTTAATCACCTATATATATGTATATACATACATGCTTACATACATATGTTGGCATGATCTATTTCATAAACATAAAAGGGTGAGGTGTATATATATATATATATATATATATATATTTCTCTTTATAGCAAAACATAAACAAATAAATGTAGCTCCTTTGTGATGCATTTTTTTAGTTTACATATTCGTTTATAAACAAAAACTACTATTAACTAATCCCTTTTATAAACAATCAAGGAACAAAATTTTATCTTTTGTAAATAAATATATACATGCCGCATACATACAAATTATTTAACAAATTTATTTTACAGATTACATTTAACATAAATGGGATTATGTTTACAAAACCATTTATTTTGTAAAGGTCCATACATCCTTTTTATTTTTATATAAAATCATTCAAATCAAAGTCTACATTTTAAATTAATAATTTATTTTGACTTAATTATTAATTGTTTAGAACATTATTTTTACACTTATATTTCATGGAGATCAAACTAATAAAAAAGATTTTTCTAAATATGTTGCTTGCTTGTAAAATAGCAATGCTTATAAAACAAATTTTATATTTTAAGTATTATTCTAATCACATAAATAATTATTTTAACAAGAACAATTATTTAGGACATTCTAAATCTATAGAAATAATTAAATGATTATTTTAAATAATAATTGTTTAAACCTTTTTTATTATAATTATAATTATTTTAGAATAATTATATAAATAAATTCAAACATATTATTATCGTAAATACTATTAATTAGAGTTTCTAATTACTCCCAATTAGTATTAACTTATCATCTTAAACACATATTTCCTAATAAGTCCCAAACCCTAAGAATCCCTTGAACCTCAAATAAACGTAGGAACTTCTTACTTTCATTTCCGTTAGGCAAACGTTCAATCTAGAATGCTATTTCCTGTGTAGGTTAAGTGTGAGGAATCCTCATGAAGTCTATCTTTCGTTTGCACTTCATACAACCTACTAGCTTATGTTTAGGTGAGTTTACATAGCCCCTTTTTACTATTTTTACTTTTGGGGTGAAACATGTTATTAACTATCTTTCATACACGATTCAATACCTTTGTTCTTATGCTTTGATCTTTATGCTTTATGTCTTAAAGTACCTGGTGACCATTACATGTGTTCATGTTAGTACATTCATTAACTTGCAGTCCAAGCCTAAGTTGGTACCTTTTATGATCATTTATACAGGAATCCGAAACTGTAACTTTCCACAAAACCTTGGCGGGTTTTGTTGGGTATCAACTTACAAATTGGGTATCCTTTTGCCCCTTTTTCAAAATGGCAATAAGTGGGATTGCGTATCTAGTTTTCCATTACCAGGATTAAATTGTACACTTGGAACCTTGTATGTTTCTACATATATGCTTTAGACATGCTTTGAACATTTTAAATTGTAAACTTATACTTAGCTTTGTTTGGTGTCAAAACCTATGTTACTCACCAACTACTTGTAGTTGCCATTTAATCACATGTTTCAGGTGCACCAGTTTGAGGACACTACATGATCACTTAGGACTCCGGACCTTGTTTTAATTAAAACTTATGTTATGATTGAACCCTTTGTTTTCTATTTCCACTTTTAACGAATGCTTTTATTTCGAATAATAAATATTGTCATACTTACTAGATGATCATGTGCTAATGAACAACCGCGTCAGCCCCGACGTATAATCGGTCACCGGTCGGGGTGTGACCCTTAGACCCATTTTCATACACGAACCTAAACATCTTGTGATCGCATTAATTGATTAACATCAATCTCAAACTAGACCCAACAATCTCTCCCAGAGAATGACGTTATCAATTATATCCTAAGATCTTCAAACGTCTTCTCATCAGTTGATAATTCGTTGTCTCTTCCTTTCTCTCTCCTTTCACCTTCCCTCTCCCTCGAAATTTTTTTTGTGATTTCAAGGGGGTCTATATCTAACATTGTCCCGTATCTTCATGAGTCCACCGATAACCCAAAGTCTTTTATTGTCGGTCTCCCTCAGAAATGTAGCTCCCCTATATATTTCAGTCAAAGTCCCGTATCTCTTCATTAGGATAATCTTGTAATAGGCTAGGATAAAGGTTCAATCTTCTATTAATCAACTCCAAGTAACCGGATTTATCACAAACAACTTTGACTCAGTCAAACCGGGCTCATTATGATCATCACATAATCCAATAGTCTTCAATTTGGTTCTCGTTCATTGTGAAAACCTTCCATTTAGGAATAAGATGAGAATTCAAACGTAATTGACTAATGTTAAATTATATAATCCCGATCATGTTAACACATGGATGAGCTCTCCCGTATGGCAACGCGATTTTCAACTATTCAGAAGACGATAAAAGTCGTTCTTTGAATAAACTTATCAGCTCCCGATCCGATATTTCCAAAAACACAAAAATTCCAAAAAGTTTTTTCCAAGTTTTGAACAATAAACCTCCTGTTCTTCGCAATATCCACCAAATATTCCTCCAAGAAAATTTTTCAAAAATACTCTTTATTTTATTTTTTTATTATTATTTTTTTTATATTGGTATAGTGTTACAGAGAAAAGTTTAGAATCGGATCTAAGAGTCAGTTGGACCAAAGAGAGAGTCGGCTCATGAAAGTCGACTGAACGAAGTGAGTAGCGACACTCACCTTGAAAAACTCACATAGAGAGTCGGCCCTCACTCAAGTGAGTCGTAAACTTGTGTTTACTAGAGTATCGACGTTAAAATCAGAGAGTCGGCCCGGACAGTCGACCCGATCAAGCAACAGTCGGCTCAAGCAAGAGAGTCGGCTCTGGACAGTTGGATCAAGAATAGACTCATACCCTTTTTCTCAAAAACACACAAAATCAAACCAAAAACGCTCAAATCTAAGCCAAAATGCAAACTAGATCTATCAAGCTTCTCAAAAGCAAGTTTCTGAATGAATTTCAACGCCAATTTTTGAACATGATACAAATCTAATCCAGAAATGAAGAAATTCAGAACATTTCAAAAACCATGAACCCAAGTATTACACCAAAATCAAGAGCACAAAAAGCTCTGATACCAAATTGTAGGTCCTAACGATAGGGTCCCTATGTTAGAAAGATTCTAGTCAGGTAACAATCAACTTGAATAGCTATAGAGAAGCTAATTTGTTGATGATCATAAGAAACACAAGATGAAGAGTAGTAACAAAGAAGAACATCAAAAGCTTGATACTATTACTTCCACTATGAAATGATTACAATATGTTCCTGGAATTACAAAGATACTAACAACAACCTCCTACCGGCTCTAAATTGACTATAATAACGATGTCCAATCTAAGGGCTGGTAAATTAGGTTTTTGGGTTGCTATTTATAGAGCTCATAGCAAAAGTCGGCATGAAGATTACCGAATGTATACAATCAGCCAAAAACTGACATATCGACTCTCTAGAGTCTCTAGGGACTGTTGACCCAAAAACCTTTCTTTACAAAAATTAGAAACTAGCCCCTATAGTTGTAACATCCCAAATATTTCCGACTCTATTTTAGTTTATTTTAAATAACAACACTACGTTAAATTCTGTATTTATTCAAACACATTATGTCACATAAACTATTATTTTAACTAAAAATTTCTATTCAAAAATCTAAACTTGCGTTACATATTAATTTCTATAACACACCTTGTGTACATGTATATGTATATATGTGTAATTTTTCTTAAAACTATGTACATAATTACACATTTGCAATATAAAGTTTTATTGTTTTTTTTTATATACAAAAATATATACATATATATACATAATTTATATTTTTAATTTAGTTCGAATCCTTGATCAATTGAACCCTCAATTTGAACCCGCTCCTTAGAAATTGGACCTTCTTGATCAAGATTTTTAAACCTTTGACCCAGTTTGACTTTCTAAAGTCAAACAGTCCAAAACCCTCATCCAATTCATCATTCAAATCGATCCAACCCAATGTTTTGGACATCCCATGATTTCTCAATCAGTATTCGACCATATCCTGACCCATTTACCAACCCAATTCAAGCATTTGAGCGGTTGATTTCAAATTCGAACAATTTGACTTCTTGGATTCAAAGAAGAATCAATTCGGTTACAAATCAGTAAATTACACGCGTTCAACCACGCAGATTACGCGTAGACTATCCTCTCGTGTATTCAGACCAGTTTCGCGACCCAATTCATCCTGAAACATTCGAATTCACGCGTGATTTGTGTCGACAGTTATCACACCCCGCCAAGGCGAAAACGCGAGGCGCGACGTTCATGGTTTTTCAAAGCATATAATTATTGCAAACGCATACATACAACTGGATACATAAATTAAATTTAAGGTTTTACAGCCCAAAAATAGTATTTGAAGTTACAAAATATTAAGATTTTGTAAATATGACCCGAACATTATGGGTTATACAAGAAAAATCTTCAAAAGTTGTATCCACCGTGTATGCATGAACCCTACGTAGTATTACCCTTGATATCACGTTCAGTTTCCTGAAAAACATACTTGAAAATGTCAACACTAGGTTGGTGAGTTCACAGGTTTTATATATGAGTACAATGAGCAAACCAATTGCATGAAGATGATCTTTTGTATATGATAAACAAAACAAGTAATGTTTGACCCATTTGTAAACTAGCTAGGAATACAAATAATATGTACATACATGAGGCATAACCAAACCAAGACCAGGTGTTTTGCCCCTCACTCGTACCTCACGAGCAATATTAGAACACTATGTAGTCATTTGGCTAGAGGGACCCATGCTTAGCGCGACTAACCATGACCGGGGGTGTCAGACCCAATAGTACTATCCATAGAATCTCAGGCTAATCTATAGCTAATGGTTATAAATATGATGATCAGGGGACTTTACGAGCTCCAAATGTGTTCACTCATGCATACATAAAGGTCGGGTCTTGTTTTCTTGTTATCATATAAAAATAGTTATAGTATGTTCTTCCGCCAAATAGTACAAAACGGTAAAAAGGGGCCGTGAAACTCACCTTGAGTTTGTGTATGCTTGTAACGATTTTTATTCTAGTCAACTTGACTATTTGTACCCTAGATGCCAAAGGGTAAATTGTGTTAAGACCGAACGTCTCATATTGCAAATTGTTCACTGACTTTGTAAATCTGGTTGTGTTTGTTCAAAATATCTTCTTAGTTGTTCAACACTTGTTTTGTAGTAAAAACAGTTCTAAGTTACTGTTAAATGGGACTGATGACGAGGTATCGAAACTACTTAGTTTTGATTTGAACAGGACAGAACAGAACAGAGGTCGAAACTAACTAGTTTCGATTAAGCAAACTGGGTATCAAAACTATCTAGTTTCGATTGAGTACTAGGTATCGAAACTCCCAGTTTCGATTGAATAATAACTATCGAAACTACCTAGTTTCGATTGAGTAAACAGGTATCGAAACTCCTAGTTTCGATCAAATAGGTATCGAAACTCGTAGTTTCGATCAAACTTGTATCGAAACTCCTAGTTTCGATTGAGAAACAGGTATCGAAACTATAATTTCGATTACTGCAATTCTGATTGACAGAATCAGTCCAGCATATTTTTATGTTTTAAACTTGAATTCGACACACTTTTCTTGTTAACATACTTGCGTTTGAATATTTTGTATGTTTAGCTACGATTTTAAAGAAAATAATGTAGATATTATGGAGTTTTTACCTTAAAACAGAGATGAAGATGATGAGAGAAAACAGAGAATGATCTTGAGTTCCTTAGCTTGATTCTTGAGAAAAACACCTGGGATTCTTCTTAAAATATCGTATTATGGTAGGTTTTGCCTTAGAACTTGACTTCGATTTGGAGAGAGTTGGAATGTTTGCCGTATGAAAATGAGAAATATGAAAAGGAAATTGTAATGTTGAGACCGAGATGGTATGGTTTTATCTGAGTTTTCTCAGGTATGGGATGGGTCGAGTGAGGGGGTATGGTCTTCTCTGGCTTCGGCCGAGAAAGTCAAAAAGTGGGTTGAGGGTTAATAATTAGTTTTAAGTATTAGTTTATTGAGATTTTTAATATCAATTAGAGTTTTAATGGGGTAATTTAATTCGGTTTAAGTTTCTCACGGTATTATAAATTTAGCAAGTTTATGGCTCGTTACTGAAAAATATTTAAATCTTAGATTGTATAATTCGTTGAGGTGATTACTCGTAGGTATAAATACCTAAAGGTGACGATACGTGGCAACGTCTTCGAAAAGTCCATTATTTTACTTTTACGTATATTATATGATTTAGTCTTAAAAATAAATTATAGTTCAACGTAACTTTTGTGTAATATATATTTATATATATATGTATATATATATATATATATATATTTTTCTGGTTATTTAATTTAACCACTAGTGTTCGTATTTAGTCGGGTTATCCTGGTACGTGAACTGGTAATTCCTAGAATTACCAAAATATGAAATGAACAATGTACGTCTTTTCTTAGACTTTAATGTCCTAATTTATGCAATTAGGTAAATCACGAAAACAAATATAATATAAACTTGTTTATATCGTGTACGGATATTAACCTGAAATGTCGGGTGTCACATTCTCCCCATGTTAAAAGAATTTCGTCCCGAAATTCAATTCGTGCCATCTTGAATTGGTGTATCCTTAAACAAGGAGGGGTATTTCGTTTTCATTTGGTCCTCTCATTCCCATGTATACTCAGGACCATGTTTTGAGTTCCAACGTACTTTAACCAGTTTGATTCGACTACGTTTCAGTCTTTGAACTTTCCAATCCGAAATCTCAATCAGTTTCTCGATGAAATGCAACCTGTCGTCTATGTGAATCTCGTCAGGCGGTATAATTAACGTCTCGTCTGATAAACACTTCTTGAGGTTTGATACGTGAAACGTATCATGTACATTGCTTAGTTCTCGTGGCAACTGGAGCTTGTAATCTACAGGGCCAACCCTAGCTAGTATTTCAAACGGTCCAACGTATCTAGGGTTGAGCTTACCACAGTTACCAAACCTTGCAACGCCTTTCCATGGTGAGACTTTTAACATTACTTGGTCACTAATTTGAAATTCTAATGGTTTCCGTCTATTATCAGCGTAGCTCTTTTGTCTGTCTCGGGCCGCTTTCAGACGGTCCTTAATTTTGAAGATCTTATCAGTGGTTTCCTGGACAATCTCAGGGCCTGTCAAATGTTTTTCACCAACTTCCGCCCAACATAGCGGTGAGCGGCATTTACGACCATATAAAGCTTCAAACGGAGCTGCCTTGATGCTTGTGTGGTAACTGTTATTATAGGAAAACTCCGCCAACGGTAAATGAGTATCCCAATTTCCTCCGAAATCAATTACACACGCACGGAGCATATCTTCTAATGTTTGGATAGTCCTTTCACTTTGACCGTCCGTTTGTGGATGGTAGGCTGTGCTCATGTCTAGGCGCGTGCCTAAGGCTTCTTGTAATGATTTCCAGATTCTAGACACGAATCTGCTGTCTCTATCAGAGATAATAGAAATTGGCACTCCATGCCTAGCCACAATTTCCTTGATATAAAGCTTTGCAAGTTTCTCGGTTTTATCCGTCTCTTTGATAGGTAGAAAATGAGCTGATTTTGTTAAACGGTCGACAATTACCCATATGGTATCATAACCACTGGACGTCTTGGGTAATTTCGTGATGAAATCCATAGAAATCTGTTCCCATTTCCATTGAGGTATCTCGGGTTGTTGTAACAATCCCGACGGTTTCTGATGTTCTGCCTTTACCTTTGAACATGTCAGGCATTTACCGACATAAATAGCAATTTCTCCTTTCATATTGGGCCACCAATAAAATTCTTTTAGATCCTTATACATCTTATCTGATCTTGGGTGAATGGAGTACATGGACTTGTGGGCTTCGTCCATAACTAACTCCCGTAAGTTACCAAAACATGGCACCCAAATTCTATTCATGAAGTATAAAGTGTCATCAGACTTTGGTTCCAATTGTTTGATCATTCCACGTAGTGCTTCATTTTGGATGTTCTTTTCTTTAAGTGCCTCTTGTTGTGCTATTCGGATTTGAGTAGTAAGACTCGTATGAACTGTTAATCCTAGGGCACGAACACGAAGAGTTTTAACTCGTTCCTTGGACTTAAGGCATCTGCTACGACGTTTGCTTTACCAGGGTGATACTTGATATCACAGTCGTAATCATTCAGTAGCTCTACCCAACGACGTTGTCTCATGTTGAGTTCCTTTTGATCGAAGATATGTTGAAGACTCTTGTGATCAGTAAAGATAGTGCATCTTGTACCGTAAAGATAATGTCTCCAAATCTTGAGTGCAAACACAACTGCGCCCAACTCCAAGTCATGGGTCGTATAATTCTTTTCGTGCACTTTTAGCTGTCGTGAGGCATATGCGATGACTTTGTCTCTTTGCATTAACACACAACCAAGTCCTTGGTGTGATGCATCGCAGTATACAACAAAGTTATCGATTCCCTCAGGAAGGGATAAGATCAGTGCACTACACAGCTTCTGCTTTAGTAATTGAAAAGCTGATTCTTGTTTATCAGTCCAATCAAACTTTTTGTCCTTCTGAGTTATTGTGGTTAAAGGCAGGGCTATTTTTGAGAAATTCTCAATGAATCGCCTGTAAAAGCCTGCCAAACCCAGAAATTGACGCACTTCAGTCGGAGTTCTTGGTGCTTCCCAGTTTTTGATAGCTTCAATCTTGGATGGGTCTACGTGAATACCATTCTTATTGATGACGTGTCCGAGAAAGTGGACCTCTCGGATCCAAAACTCACACTTTGAGAATTTAGCATAAAGTTTCTCATTCCTGAGTAGTTCTAAGATTAATTTCAGATGATGTTCATGATCCTCCTTGGTTCGTGAATATATCAATATGTCATCGATAAACACAATCACGAATTTATCCAAGTATGGCTTGCACACGCGGTTCATGAGATCCATGAAAACAGCTGGTGCGTTCGTCAAACCAAACGGCATAACTAGAAATTCGTAGTGGCCATAACGAGTCCTAAATGCGGTCTTTGGTGCATCTTCTTCTTGGATTCTTAGTTGATGATACCCCGAACGTAGATCGATCTTAGAATAGAAGCTAGAACCTTGTAGTTGATCGAACAAATCGTCTATTCGAGGAAGTGGATATCGGTTTTTGATTGTAAGCTTGTTTAATTCTCGGTAATCAATACACATCCTAAAGGTTCCATCCTTTTTCTTTACGAACAAGACCGGAGCTCCCAGGGTGAGAAACTCGGTCTTATGAAACCTTTATCAAGCAACTCTTGCAGTTGATTAGATAATTCCTGCATCTCGGAAGGTGCTAGTCGATACGGTGATCGCCCAACTGGTGTGGCTCCTGGTACCAAATCGATTCGGAATTCGACTTGCCTCGGTGGTGGTAATCCAGGTAAGTCTTCAGGAAAAACCTCGGGGTAATCCTTAACGAATGGTAGGTCTTCAAGTCGACGTTTCTCGGGTTTCTTTTCGACGACACGAGCCAGGAATACGCAATAGCCTTTACGTAGATACTTACGAGCTTTCATGCAGTTTATCATCTTCAATGTCACTCCACTTTTCTCACCTTGTACCGAAAGAACTTCTCCGTTTGGGAGTGGAATATGAACAATCTTCTCAAAACAAACAATCTCGGCGTGATTCTTTGACAACCAATCCATACCAATAACAACGTCAAAACTTCCCAAGTCAATAGGTAACAGGTCTATACTAAAGGTGTGGTCTTTCAAACATAGAGTACAACCCTGAATGACTTCTTCGGTTTTAATTAATTTCCCGTTTGCTAATTCAATTGTATAATTTTGGTCTAGTTTGCTGGACTTAATACCAAGTAGGGACTTAAAGTCATTTGACACAAAACTCATATCAGCACCCGTATCGAAAAGTATAGAGGCATAATGATTGTTTATCAGGTACCAGTGACAATGTTAGGGTCCTGGCGTGCGTCCCCAGTTCCCATCACGAACGCTCTTCCTTGGGCCTGATTGTTATTCTGATTATTCAACTTGGGGCAATCTTTCCTGAAGTGCTTCAGGTCTCCACATTCATAGCATCCTTGCTTACTCTTATCGGTGGGGTTGGCATTGAGTCGACATGTCTGCGCTCGATGCCCAAACTTTCTACACCTTTCACATTGAGTGCATTTCCCCACATGGTGATACCCGCACATATCACACCTCGGTTGGGGGCCAGCATAACCCCTTTTCTCCACAGCGTTGGCAGCAAAAGCTTTCACAGTCTCTTGTCTCTTATAGGCTTGATTCCTAAATTGGTTATTTGGTTTTCCCACCCATCTCCTCTTTTCTCCTAACTTTCTTTCCTCAGTTTCCTTTTTCTCGAACAAACCATTACGAACAACATCATCCCTTAGTTTGTAGGCTAAGACTATGGCACTCTTGGTATCCATGGGGTTCAACGAAGTCACCATACTACAAATTTGAGGTGCAAGACCCCACAAGTACCTTTCAACCTTTTTGTACTCTGGCGTGACCATGTGTGGCACCAAGATTGCTAGTTCATTGAACCTGTCAGTGTAACCAGCCACATCATCTCCTATCATTTAAAGGTTCCACATTTCAGTTTCGATTTTCTGTAATTCATTTCGAGGACAGTACTCCTCGATCATCATGGCCTTTAGATCATCCCAAGATAGCTGGTAGGCAGTCTGTCTTCCCAATGTTTTCATCTGAGAATTCCACCAGGTTAGTGCCTTGTCAGCAAGTGTGCAAGTGGCATATTTCACCATACAGTCAGCTGTGCATTCACTAATATCAATCACAGATTCCATCTTCTCAATCCACCTCATCAGGCCTACTGCACCCTCGGTGCCATTGAAGTTGCGAGGGTTGCAAGATAGAAAAGCCTTATAAGTGCACTTCTTGCTCGAAGTATCTGTAGGGTCACAAGTCAATATTTTTAATAATGTTGTTAACTTAGATCGTGACTGTGTTACAGAGGTGATTACACATTCTGTTACCTCCAAAACCTCCAGCAGTGCCACTACCTCCTACACCTCCTCCGCTACCACTACCATTTCCTCCGACGTTATTCCGATTGGCTTCGTACTGTTCCAAGGCGGCGGCTACACGTTGTGATATGAGTTGTTCAACTTCTGCGGAAATCGTCATGTTGTTTTCACCAGTAGTGTCACGCGGTGTCCTTCTTTTGGGTGCCATGGGTCTGAAGTCGAAATGGGGTTAGTGTGTGACGATATTCAGTGTCTACGATATCCGTACAATAGGATGATAAGTTATGAAATGCATATGCAATGAAAAACGTCTCAGTGAGTCATTTAAATTATAGACTAGGTTCGATTTTTAGACTCCTAGTTCGCTATAATCAATGGCTCGGATACCAATCTATCATACCCCGCTAAGGCGGAAACGCGAGCCACGACGTTCATGGTTTTTCAAAGCATATAATTATTGCAAACGCATACATACAACTGGATACATAAATTAAATTTAAGGTTTTACAGCCCAAAAATAGTGAGTTCACAGGTTTTATATATGAGTACAATGAGCAAACCAATTGCATGAAGATGATCTTTCGTATATGATAAACAAAACAAGTAATGTTTGACCCATTTGTAAACTAGCTAGGAATACAAATAATATGTACATACATGAGGCATAACCAAACCAAGACCAGGTGTTTTGCCCCTCACTCGTACCTCACGAGCAATATTAGAACACTATGTAGTCATTTGGGCAGAGGGACCCATGCTTAGCGCGACTAACCATGACCGGAGGTGTCAGACCCAATAGTACTATCCATAGAATCTCAGGCTAATCTATAGCTAATGGTTATAAATATGATGATCAGGGGACTTTACGAGCTCCAAATGTGTTCACTCATGCATACATAAAGGTCGGGTCTTGTTTTCTTGTTATCATATAAAAATAGTTACAGTATGTTCTTACCCCAAATAGTACAAAACGGTAAAAAGGGGCCGTGAAACTCACCTTGAGTTTGTGTATGCTTGTAACGATTTTTATTCTAGTCAACTTGACTATTTGTACCCTAGATGCCAAAGGGTAAATTGTGTTAAGACCAAACGTCTCATATTGCAAATTGTTCACTGACTTTGTAAATCTGGTTGTGTTTGTTCAAAATATCTTCTTAGTTGTTCAACACTTGTTTTGTAGTAAAAACAGTTCTAAGTTACTGTTAAATGGGACTGATGACGAGGTATCGAAACTACTTAGTTTCGATTTGAACAGGACAGAACAGAACAGAGGTCAAAACTACCTAGTTTCGATTAAGCAAACTAGGTATCGAAACTATCTAGTTTCGATTGAGTACTAGGTATCGAAACTCCCAGTTTCGATTGAATAATAGCTATCGAAACTACCTAGTTTCGATTGAGTAAACAGGTATCGAAACTCCTAGTTTCGATCAAAGAGGTATCGAAACTCCTAGTTTCGATCAAACTGGTATCGAAACTCCTAGTTTCGATTGAGAAACAGTTATCTAAACTATAGTTTCGATTACTGCAATTCTGATTGACAGAATCAGTCCTGCATATTTTTATGTTTTAAACTTGAATTCGACACACTTTTCTTGTTAACTTACTTGCGTTTGAATATTTTGTATGTTTAGCTACGGTTTTAAAGAAAATAATGTAGATATTATAGAGTTTTTACCTTAAAACAGAGATAAAGATGATGAGAGAAAGCAGAGAATGATCTTGAGTTCGATGGGGGATGTAATGTTGGGAGTTATGGTTGGGGTGATGGTGACTCTCCGTGAAAAGTGGAGCAGTCACCGTCACCTGGACGGTTGGAGTAGGGAGGGTCACCGTCACAGGAATAACCTTTATGACCGCCGTGACTGCCACATCTGCTTGTACCAGTGGCCTTCTCCTCCTTTTATACAGTTGTTGTGCTGGCGGGGTAGATTCTGACTCTGGACTGGCAGCTTCAACTTGTACTGGCTGCACAGTCGGAATCTCTTCAACCCTGGGGATAGCAACCTCTTGCCGATCACCCCTTTTCTTGTTGGCACTCTCACGCCTTTGTCTTTGTATTCTTGAGAAAAACACCTGGGATTCTTCTTAAAACACCGTATTATGGTAGGTTTTGCCTTAGAACTTGACTTCGATTTGGAGAGAGTTGGAATGTTTGCCGTATGAAAATGAGAAATATGAAAAGGAAATTGTGATGTTGAGACCGAGAGGGTATGGTTTTATCTGAGTTTTCTCAGGTATGGGATGGGTCGAGTGAGGGGGTATGGTCTTCTCTGGCTTCGGCCGAGAAAGTCAAAAAGTGGGTTGAGGGTTAATAATTAGTTTTAAGTATTAGTTTATTGAGAGTTTTAATATTAATTGGAGTTTTAAGGGGGTAATTTAATTCGGTTTAGGTTTCTCACGGTATTATAAATTTAGCAAGTTTATGGCTCGTTACTGAAAAATATTTAAATCTTAGATTGTATAATTCGTTGAGGTGCTACTCGTAGGTATAAATACCTAAAGGTGACGATACGTGGTAACGTCTTCGAAAACTCCATTATTTTACTTTTACGTATATTATATGATTTAGTCTTAAAAATAAATTATAGTTCAACGTAACTTTTGTGTAATATATATTTATATATATATATATATATATATATATATATTTTTTTTCTAGTTATTTAATTTAACCACTAGTGTTCGTATTTAGTCAGGTTATCCTGGTACGTGAACCGGTAATTCCTAGAATTACCAAAATATGAAATGAACAATGTACGGCTTTTCTTAGACTTTAATGTCCTAATTTATGCAATTAGGTAAATCATGAAAACAAATATAATATAAACTTGTTTATATCGTGTACGGATATTAACCTGAAATGTCGGGTGTCACAACAGTTGTCATCCGTAAAGGCCAAACCGAATCAAGCATTTTTTGATGAAATTAATTGAATTAACTTATCCTCTCACAGTCGCATGACTCATTACAACCTCTCCCAATACTCCATCGACCTACATTACATCTCTTGATCACGTACAAGCCCCAAGAACACCGAATCTGTTGTGACAGTCGTTCTTATTCATTACGTAACCATTACAGGTAAGGTTTAATACTTTAGATTCTTTGTTTAAATTCGAGCAATAGCCCTCTGTCAATTGCAAATGACAGAGGGAGTCAGACTCAATTTGATTAGAACATTTGGATCGATCTGCGCATAAGAACAATGGGGTTTTTTCTTGATTTGAATTAACATATTTAAACTTCTGGAACTGAATTAATACCAGCGGGCCATCTAGTTCAGCCTGTTAGGTGCTTGTGTGACTGAACTAGATGGTGTGGGTTCGAAACCCACATCCCACACCCTTTTACATTTTCTTTTGCAACCCAGTAAATCAAGATTCTACTTATGATTAAAACCCGACGAATCTCGTATTTGAACAATAAGACTTCCTGGTTCGGGAGGTTTGAACACTTAGCCTCCTCGCGGGCCACCCGGGTTCGAATCTGCGATCCCACTTTTCTTTTTAGCATCCGATTTTCAACAGCCACTAATTTATAAAAATAATTTTTTATAAAGCCTATACCATTTGGGAAAAATCAGTACAATAATAAAGAATTTTAAATAAAACAATAAAAAATAAAGAAAAACATTTATTTTTGTAATCTAAATTGTTTTAAACCCTTATTTCCAAAATAAAAAAGAGAGAGAGAGATTATTTTAAATTAAATTTACAAATCAATGCATTTAGAAATTTATAAAATTTTGTTAAAATTTTATAAAATACATAGTCATTTTTTTGGATTTTCATAAAACAATGCTCAGTATATTCATCAATTTAGTTTTTACTAAATATATATATAAATACATCTATATTCGCATTTCAATTGTTTCTTTATAAAGACACAGTATTTTATAATAACTAAATAAAAAGAATTTAATTATTTACAATAAATTATCTTTTTACATTAATACTTTCATGTAGGGTTTAAATTATTTATTAACTAACCCCTAAGACAATTACCATTGTCATTAAAATTCATATATATTTTGAAACTGCATTTTTACATTAAACATTTATTCAAATACAAACATCAAGTTACACACATCAAATACATGAAATTTCACAAACTCTGTGGTACGAATTCCCACAATTATTCAATTAGACTTTTATTCAATCCCTTTAGAACCTTAGACTTTTCTATGCATAGCATTGACTCCAATTCACAATTCAACTCTAGGTTAATATGGTGACTAGGATATCACTTGTGCTACATGTTGCTCGTGTTATCTACAACAACTATTACAAGTGAGTTTACATAGCCCCTTTTTCTTATTTACATATTTGGGGTGAAACATGATTACATTCAAATACTATTTGCAATTACACACGTACAATTCTACAATATGATCATATGTGTTTATTTGTGCTTTATGCTTGAATGCTAATTGTTAAGGCTACATATACATGATATACACGTGCAGACATAAATACATTACTTCAGGCTAACATGTGTTGTTATGCCCTACATTAGGATAACATGTGTTGTTATGCCCTACATTTACATCAGGATAACATGTGTTGTTATGCCCTACATTAGGATAACATCTGTTGTTATGTCCTTCAATTACAAAGTCTCATTTGTACATTTAGCTTAACTTAGATTCTCCATAAATGATTTATAAACCATGCATCATATGAATTGTACACAAAACATTTGAACTTTACTTGTGGTGTCAAAACCTATGTATGCTCACCAACTATTTATAGTTGACCCTCTCATTTTATCATGTTTCAGGTACAATTGTTCGAGTTAAGATTCATGCTACTTCACTTAGGGTTGAGGACCTAGTCTTAAATTTTAATATGGGGATTCATGTATTCTTAAATTCTTGTAGATGATGTAAATGATGACTTGAGTTATGAAATAAAATTACTGTTTAATTATTACAACTTTAGCAAACCATGAGCTTATAAACAGTCTACATGTCCTGCCCCGACGTTTCCGCCGTCGGTTGGGGTGTGACAGATTGGTATCAGAGCCTTGGTTATAGGGAATTAGGTTATTAGACACTTTTGACCAAAACTATAACCTTAGGACACCCATACTATGCCATGCTACTACATGCTACATGATTACTTCTTGCATGAATATTTTTACATGTTATCCTAAGGAATTACACTACATGATACAATACTTAATAGTCTATGTGTCACAATACCTGATAACTTTTGTGCTTATATTCATTGCTATCTACATGCTACCTATTTGATTCATTAAAGTGTTATCCTAAGCTTCAACACACACTTATACACACATAATCCTTCATGCACCCTTAAACCTCACACACATGTCACCATAATCATTTGTGAAAAAAAAAAAATAATAAATAAAAATTTAAACTCTTAGGCCTAAAGCCTATTAAGATTTTTAAATCCCGTCAAAGTCTTGAGTTCTGAAAATTTGTAGAGAACACGTGCAATCCGGAAGGGTGAATGCCTGTATTCTGTCTAGGAAAGCATTTCATATAAATCCAAATCAACCGAAGGATCCGTATGCTTTCCTGGGAATTCCCGTAGTGAGTGTTCACCTATAGGCTAAAGCATGTCCTCTTGAATGTATAAGAACTTGAATTACTTTGATTTGTCAAAGTACCCACTTGGTTATGATACCAAATGAGTACAATCTAAACACCATCAATTTGTTATTACAATTTAGTGCACACACCTAAGCATTCTTTGTAAACTAATCTTTTCCTATCGGGTTTAAACAACATCGTTATTCTGCCTAAACAAAGTATTTATCAAACCCTTAGTTTATAAATAGTATTTGAAATATAAATTTTCTATAAACTGTTTCACTTTGTAAGGAAACTTAACATAACTTGTTTTATAAAAGCTTTAATTTTAAATTAATAATTAGTTATGACTTCTTCTTGTTAAATTAATTATTATTAAACTTTGGCAAAATTATTTAGGCATTACTTTCTTTTGAAATATTCTCTTTATAAAAAAAGGGAGGGGGGGGGGGGTTCATTTAATTATCTATATAGTTAGTTATTCAACTATTTCTCCACCATTTTATTTACAAACAAGAATAAATTACCACTACTTTTCATTTACAAACAAAGAGCACAAATCAGTTATTCGTAAACACACTGCTCTAAATATCTACACAACCTTCTCGTTATATTACTTCTCAAGAAATGTATGAACCAACTAGGCACTACAATGAGATGAGTCATTTCACGTAGGCATTAGCCATCCTTATAAACCTCAACAAGATATTTTTAATTTAAAAATCCAACTACCCACGTTATGAATGAACGCCAAACAACACGCTTGTCTGTAACACTCGACTACCTGCAAAAATCGATAGTGTACATTACACATAAGGTCCAATAACTTAGATATGAACATTCACATGATACATTAAACTTAGTTGTTACAATATGCATGATACTAGGTTAATCACATGATACAGGAAACTTGTTGGTTCGATACATAATATTAGAAATGAGCACATTATACATGATCACACGATACATGAAACTTAGTAGTTGCAATATACATAATGTTACACTGATCACATAATACATGAAACTTGTTTGCAAAATACATGATACCAAATTGTTCACACTATAGAATATACGTAATGCTATGTTGCTCATATTATACCTGAGACTTCATTGTTTGCAAAATGTAAAATACTAAATCGGTTACATTTACAAAATACATTATACTAAATGCTAAATTTACCATGTCATACATAAAAATTTATTTGATACTAAATTGTTCGCATCCTACATGAAAACTTATTTGTTTACAACACACATGATACTTAATTGTTCACATTATACATGAAATCTATTTGTTTACAATGTACATTACATTAGACCATACATGGAACTTATGTGTTTACATTATACACTGAACCAAATTTTTTACAATCGTTGCAACCACATTGTACACAAGGAATGATTATTCACCCTATTCATGAAAGCTACTCGGGGTTTGACGTATTCTTGTTCAAACATGAGAAAACTTTGGAACCCTAAATTATGCCACGTTATTACTTTTTAGTACCTGATTGACTTTACTATCTATGGGCATAGTTATTTGTTAGCAACGCATACGTGAAAAAAATACTTATGAATTAAATGATTTTGTGTTACCCCCTGGACCCACACACAAAATGGGATAAACTATACGGACCATGCGAGGATTTGGATAATTACGGGTGCACACGTAATTATAAAAATCAGCGCATGGAAGACATAGTGAGATCTATCGTGTGTTATGACATGAAACCTATCGTGGTATATAATAACAAAACTAAGGTGATATGATAAGAACATGGTGGATACGCCGCTGGTACTTCCTATATATAAGTGTTTCTGTCATAAAATCAGCAGTAGCGTTATTCTTGCCACGTAAAGTTTTATGTTGTTTGGCGGGGCCAATGTTAGTAAAATCTCGTATCCACTTGTAAGGCCCCTTTCCCGGGTGACCTCACTTGTTGGATTTACTCATAAACATAGCCATAAATACTGAACTTAAATTTAAAACATTCATCATTCAATTACATTACATAACAGCGGAAGTCTTAACAATTAAAAACACAACATTGTCTTAACAAACAAAAGTGGGATGTCAGTCTTGTGCCGGGTAACCTTCACGCCATCGCACGACCTTTTCTTCCTTTACCTGAAATGTATACTAAAAGTCAGCTAACGCTGGTGAGTTCTAGTTTAATGCAATTTGATATAAACATTCTATTCTTTACTTTATAAGTATGCATTACTGTATAGTCATTCATATAAATACGTATTCATAACTTTTGTCTTTCTTTTCATCTCTCTTTTCTGTATTTTTGTGATTTCATATATATATATATATGCATTCACCCTTTTCTTTTCTTTTCTTTCTTTCTTTAATTTCATGGGTCATACTATATAAGGGTGATCAACCCGTCATTTGCTTACGAATGTCACAAAGACAATCGCCGTGGTCCATCGTCATGGCCCACCTATACTTACAACCGTCCGGCAACTAGTCCATCCGTCATTTTATTCTTACAACCGTCCGGCAATCTTTGTCCGTCCGTCATGACTTACAACCGTCCTACCGTCGTAGGCCGTAATTCGCCCGTCTACCCGAAGGTATCCGTTTCCCATGCGACTATTATTTATACAACCGTTCTACTATAATATGCCAATTGCTTCGACCGTCCTTTAATGACATTCGTACGTCCTAGCTGATGAAGGAACGCACTTGTCCCGGTTGTAAAATAGTCACATGGTCGTCCGTCTACCGAAGTAGCCGTTATCATCGAAGCGTCCATAACATTTTCTGTACTTGGCAAGCAATATATACATGGATATAAAGCAGGATTTCATTCTTTCATATTGTGTTATACTTTCATTCATTCTTGATAATCATGCTTTTCATTCTTTATTCATAATTTCTCTTTCATGTATAGGTATATATATATATACTTGTATAACACATATGATCACATTGACATTCATAACATTTATTCACTTAGTGTATACATCTCAGCCCCAAAACATTTGAAAACATTTGCACATAACATAGAAGGGGCACATAGAACTCACCTGATGAGTAGTTTCTGTAATACACTAAGCTGGCTACTGGGCTTCACTAATGTCACTCACGATCTGTATAATAAAGTCATACACATAAGATGGTGCTCCTAGATGACACTAGACATTACTATGCTTGAACTCAGTAGTTTCGGGAGGTGGGTCGCATCAAAACTATGGTAGTTTCGAGCTATGGTCTTACACTCGAAACTAGGTAGTTTCGAGTCATAATCCTTCTATCGAAACTAGGTAGTTTCGAGTCATGAGATCCTATCGAAACTATGGTAGTTTCGAGTCATTAACTTATGAAAAATCTTAGTTTAGGTTCAAGGTGACACTCGAAACTAGGTAGTTTCGAGTCCTGAGTTCCTATCGAAACTATGGTAGTTTCGAGTCATTGGCTGCTATCGAAACTAGATAGTTTCGAGTCAAACATGACTATCGAAACTAGAGTAGTTTCGACGGGTCTGTATGTATCGAAACTATAGTTTCGAGTCATGGGTCTGCATCTTCCCTGACCAGAACCTTGCTCCAGCCAACTTATTTCCAATCGATTAAACCTTGAACATTTTACGTTAAACACCTTCCTTTATCGTTCTTGAGTTCAAATACGTGATTTGTTTCAAGTTTCGTATGCAAAAATCGTATCTTTATTTGATTTAAACCCGAGACATGCAAAGACTCATAATCAGAGGCGATGCTTACCTCAACAGGCCCGATTTCTGTTGCTATGCGTTGAAATGGTGGAGTCGGATGATTCCCGAGCCCTTGAGTCTTCTCCTTGCGGTTTTCTTCACAAGCCGATCGCTCTCTCTCTCTCTCTCTAGTATTCTTGCGCAGGAAGATGAAATGAGAGGGGTTTGGGTTGAAGCTGCTGTTTTGTAATGGGGTTTCCCCCTTTTCTTTTCGGCCCATGGGCCGAAATTTTGGCCAAGCCCACTTTATTTCCCTTTTCTATTTGTCTTGTCATTATTTGGGATGTTACAAGTCTACCCTCCTTAATGAGGTTTCGTCCTCGAAACCTGTTACACGTTAAACAACTGGGGATACAGTTCCTTCATCTCGTCTTCTTTCTCCCAAGTAGCCTCGGACCCCTTTCTGTGTTTCCATTGTATTTTGACTAAAGGAATCGACTTATTGCGTAATCGTTTCTCAGCTCGGTCAAGAATGGCTATTGGTTCCTCTACATAATTTAGACTGTTATCCACTTCGATCTCGTCGTAAGGTATGTGAGCTGTGTCGTCAGCTAGGCACTTGCGTAAGTGCGACACGTGGAACGTAGGGTGTATTCCACTAAGCTCGACGGGTAGGTCGAGTCTGTAAGCAACTTGACCCACTCTTGCTACAATCTTGAAAGGTCCGACAAACCTTGGACTTAGTTTGCCACGCTTTCTGAACCGAATGATTCCTTTCCACGGTGATACTTTCAACAGTACCATGTCCCCTACTTGAAACTCTAAATCCCTCCTTCTCTTATCCGCGTATGATTTCTGTCTGTCTTTTGCGGCTTTCATACGAGCCTTGATTTGATCAAATTTCTCAGAAGTAGCTTTGACCACTTCGAGACTTGCAAAATCCTTCTGTCCAATTTCCCCCCAACAAACCGGGGTCCTACATTTCCTCCCATACAACATTTCAAATGGCGGCATGCCAATAGTCGAGTGATAGCTGTTGTTATATGAAAATTCTGCCAATGGTAGATGGCTGTCCCAACTCCCACCGAAGTCAATGATACAGGCCCGGAGCATGTCCTCCAAGGTCTGAATGGTCCTTTCCGATTGTCCATCGGTTTGGGGGTGGTAAGCGGTGCTGATGTTCAGTCTAGTGCCCATTGCTTCATTGAATTTCTTCCAAAACCTTGACGTGAATCTAGTATCCCTGTCAGACACAATCGACAGCGGCATACCATGTCTGCTCACAATTTCCTTGATAAATACTTCTGCTAGCTTTTCAGAAGAAGAAGTTTCTCGTATTGGCAAGAAGTGAGCACTCTTTGTCAAGCGGTCGACGATCACCCAAATGGTATCATTGCCTTTAGCTGTTCGCGGTAGCTTGGTAATGAAGTCCATTGTGATCTCTTCCCACTTCCATTCCGGTATTGGTAAAGGTTGCATTTTACCGCATGGTTTCTGGTGCTCGGCCTTAACTAGAGAACACGTTAGGCACTTGCTCACGTATTCTGTCACATCATTCTTCATGCCAGGCCACCAGTATTCTTTCTTCAAGTCTTGATACATTTTGTTTGTCCCGGGGTGGATAGAATAGCGAGACTTATGGGCCTCATCGAGTATTTTGGCTCTAAGCTCACCAATCTTAGGTATCCACATCCGGCCAAACCTAGTTCGTACTCCGTATGCATTCGCATCTAAGTTCCCTTGTTGTCCTACTATTCTTTCCCGTTTCACATTTCTTTCTAACAATGCTTCATCTTGTGCCTTTGATATTTCACCCATTAAGTCTGGCGTTATAATTAACTGACACGCTTTGATCCGGATAGGTGCCGATTCTTCCTTTCTACTTAAAGCGTCAGCCACTACGTTTGCCTTGCCTGGATGGTACAATATCTCACAGTCATAGTCTTTCAGTAGCTCTAACCATCTTCTTTGCCTCATGTTTAGTTCCTTTTGTTCGAAAAAGTATTTCAAGCTTTTGTGATCGGAGTAGATGGTGCATTTAACTCCATACAAGTAGTGTCTCCATATTTTCAACGCGAAAACTACTGCTGCTAATTCTAGATCATGTGTTGGGTAGTTAACTTCATGAACCTTTAGTTGCCGCGATGCATAAGCAATTACCTTTCCTCGTTGCATGAGTACGCACCCTAAACCTTGCCCTGAAGCGTCAGAGTAGACTACTAAGTCTTCATTTCCCTCAGGTAGTGTTAATACTGGAGCTTGAGTTAATCGTGTCTTAAGTTCCTCAAACGCGTTGTTTTGGGTTGGACCCCATTCATACTTTACTTCCTTCCGTGTCAGTTTGGTTAGCGGTGAGGCAATTCTTGAGAAATCTTGGATGAACCTTCGATAGTAGCCTGCCAACCCTAGAAAGCTTCGTATCTCTGTTGGTGTCTTTGGGATGTTCCATTCCTTTACTGTCTCGATCTTTGCAGGATCCACCATATTACATGACCTAGGAATTGGACTTCCCTAAGCCAGAACGCGCATTTGGAGAATTTTGCGTACAACTTTTCCTGCTTTAGCACCTCCAATACTTCTCTTAGGTGACAGTGGTGATCACCTTCATTCTTTGAATATATGAGGATGTCATCTATAAAAACTATTACTGACCGATCCAACATGGGTCGTCATACTCTGTTCATTAAATCCATAAATGCTGCTGGTGCGTTGGTTAGTCCGAAGGACATCACAAGAAATTCATAATGCCCGTAACGTGTACGAAACGCAGTTTTCGGTACATCCTTCTCTCTTACTTTCAATTGATGGTAACCCGACCTGAGATCAATCTTTGAGAACCAACTCGCGCCTTGCAGTTGATCAAAAAGGTCGTCTATTCTAGGCAGTGGGTATTTGTTCTTTACTGTTCTCTTGTTCAATTCGCGGTAGTCGATACACATGCGCATACTGCCGTCCTTCTTCTTTACAAATAGTACCGGAGCGCCCCATGGTGAGATGCTCGGCCTAATAAATCCTTTCTCGGTTAGTTCCTCTAGTTGGGACATCAATTCCTTCATTTCTGACGGAGCCAATCGGTAGGGGGCTTTGGCAACGGGCTCAGCTCCTGGCAGTAAATCAATCTGAAATTCTATTTCCCGATCGGGTGGCAACCCAGGTAGATCCTCAGGGAATACTTCCGGAAAATTGCACACCACGGGTACATTCTTGAGTTCTTTCGTTTTCATTCTATCATCTATAACATATGCCAGATAAGCTTCGCAGCCGCGCCTCATGTAACTTTCGGCCTTAATCATCGAGATGACGTTCGGCATTGTGCAATTCCAATCCCCATAAACCGTAATTGGACTGCCGCTAGGACCTTTGAGGTGTATCCTCTTACGTTTACATATGATTTGAGCTTCGTTGGCAGCTAGCCAATCCATACCCAATACTATATCGAATCCTCCTAAGGTGAGAAGGAATAATCTAGAAGGAAATTTATGACCCTCTATTTCTATTATGCAATCCTCTGTTACTTGGAATACTGCCGAATTTTTACCAACGGCAGTTTGTACACTAAAGGCCTTTACTACTGTGTTGATAGTGCAATTCAGTTTTCGACTAAAGGCATTTGATATAAAGCTTTTACTAGCACCCGAGTCAAATAATATAGCCGCATGTTCATCATTAACTAGGAACGTACATGACACAACATCAGGATTTCCCCTTGCTTCCTCCTCAGTCAGGGCGTAAGCTCGAGTCCTAGTCTTTGGTTGTTCCTGTTCCTTTTCTTTTCCCGAACCAGATTGTCTGGCTTTTCTGCAATCCTTAGCCAGGTGACCAAACAGTCCACATACTTGGCATTTAGTGTCTCTCAAGCAGTCACGAGAGTAGTGCCCCGCCTTCCCACACCTGTAACATGTGGTGGAGCCGACCCGGCACTCGCCAAAATGTTGCCTTCCGCATTTCTTGCAGGTTTCATATTTGTCCGACCTTGGTTTCTTATTTTCAGTTATTACGTTCCCTCTTCCGGTGCCTCTAGACGGGTTCTCCCACTTTCTCTTTTGGGTTTCTGTTGGTGGGTCCTCATTGGCATAATCGTCGTAGACGATTCCGCTCAGATTCACTACCGACTCGAAGGTCGAGGGTAGGTTGGCTTTCACGTGGACACGGACCCTTTGAGGTAGGCCCTTCACATAATACTTGATCATTCGCTCTTCTGTCTCCACCAGGTGGGGTACCAGCTGTGCCAACTCATTGAATCTAGAAGTATACTGGCGGTGTGTCTTGTTGCCAGCTTTAAGGTTTAGGAATTCATTTTCCACTCGATCAATTTCGTTCTGGGGACAGAACTTTTGAATTACCAGCTTTTTCAGTTCTTCCCATGTCATTCTTGCAAGAGCGTTTGGGGACTTTGTCCTCTGAATGTTCCTCCACCAACCTAAGGCTTCGTTGGTGAAAGAATGAGCAACATATTTAACAGCCTGGTCTGGTCGACACTCGCTGATGTTGATTACAGCACTCATCCTCTCAATCCATTCAAGCGTTGCCACTGAATCTTTGCTCCCATCGAACTTGGGTGGGTCTCCGTCCTTGAAACCTTTGTAAGTACACCCACGATTGCTCGATCCAATCTTTATTTCATCCCCATCACTGTCATATACTTTCTCTTCATTGTCTCCTTCATCCTCCTCCTTACTTTTCTTTATTGCCTCGGATAGTAGATCAGGCAATACCTTTTTCAAAGTGAGCACAACTTCACGGGCAATAGCATCCCTGACTTCAGGTTCCAACTGTATAGGCCCTGGACTGTCGTTCATAATTGGGGTCACTTCTGTTTCGTGCACACTTTCGGTGTGCTCTGCGTGCACACTCTCTTCTTCTTCAAATCTTGGGTTCAACGGAGGTCTACCTCGTCGGCCAGTGCGACCGCCTCGAGGTCCTGTTCTTCCTCCACCAGCCATAGTTCTTAATTTCCTGATAGTTAAAAAGGGAATACATCAATGTCATTTCTTCAGATCATAGTTTGGAACAGTACGAGCAAGGTAAATTCTTAATTACAGTGACCGGTTTGTGATTACTAATTTACATTGCTTTTCGGGTTCGAAACTCTTCAAATCAGTCGTGGCATTAACATCTATTTGTTCTAAGTTAAGGTATCTATTCCTATGCAAGAGTATTAACTTTATGACTTACTTACCGTGCTAGCGTTGGCGTTGGTTACCCATACTGACATCCGTGCGTTGGTCCCATAATCAGTTTGAGTCTAGACATTTAGGGATGTCTAAATCTCTCAAACTATTGCTCTGATACCAACTTGTAAGGCCCCTTTCCCGGGTGACCTCACTTGTTGGATTTACTCATAAACATAGCCATAAATACTGAACTTAAATTTAAAACATTCATCATTCAATTACATTACATAACAGCGGAAGTCTTAACAATTAAAAACACAACATTGTCTTAACAAACAAAAGTGGGATGTCAGTCTTGTGCCGGGTAACCTTCACGCCATCGCACGACCTTTTCTTCCTTTACCTGAAATGTATACTAAAAGTCAGCTAACGCTGGTGAGTTCTAGTTTAATGCAATTTGATATAAACATTCTTTTCTTTACTTTATAAGTATGCATTACTGTATAGTCATTCATATAAATACGTATTCATAACTTTTGTCTTTCTTTTCATCTCTCTTTTCTGTATTTTTGTGATTTCATATATATATATATGCATTCACCCTTTTCTTTTCTTTTCTTTCTTTCTTTAATTTCATGGGTCATACTATATAAGGGTGATCAACCCGTCATTTGCTTACGAATGTCACAAAGACAATCGCCGTGGTCCATCGTCATGGCCCACCTATACTTACAACCGTCCGGCAACTAGTGCCGTCCGTCATTTTATTCTTACAACCGTCCGGCAATCTTTGTCCGTCCGTCATGACTTACAACCGTCCTACCGTCGTAGGCCGTAATTCGCCCGTCTACCCGAAGGTATCCGTTTCCCATGCGACTATTATTTATACAACCGTTCTACTATAATATGCCAATTGCTTCGACCGTCCTTTAATGACATTCGTACGTCCTAGCTGATGAAGGAACGCACTTGTCCCGGTTGTAAAATAGTCACATGGTCGTCCGTCTACCGAAGTAGCCGTTATCATCGAAGCGTCCATAACATTTTCTGTACTTGGCAAGCAATATATACATGGATATAAAGCATGATTTCATTCTTTCATATTGTGTTATACTTTCATTCATTCTTGATAATCATGCTTTTCATTCTTTATTCATAATTTCTCTTTCATGTATAGGTATATATATATATACTTGTATAACACATATGATCACATTGACATTCATAACATTTATTCACTTAGTGTATACATCTCAGCCCCAAAACATTTGAAAACATTTGCACATAACATAGAAGGGGCACATAGAACTCACCTGATGAGTAGTTTCTGTAATACACTAAGCTGGCTACTGGGCTTCACTAATGTCACTCACGATCTGTATAATAAAGTCATACACATAAGATGGTGCTCCTAGATGACACTAGACATTACTATGCTTGAACTCAGTAGTTTCGGGAGGTGGGTCGCATCAAAACTATGGTAGTTTCGAGCTATGGTCTTACACTCGAAACTAGGTAGTTTCGAGTCATAATCCTTCTATCGAAACTAGGTAGTTTCGAGTCATGAGATCCTATCGAAACTATGGTAGTTTCGAGTCATTAACTTATGAAAAATCTTAGTTTAGGTTCAAGGTGACACTCGAAACTAGGTAGTTTCGAGTCCTGAGTTCCTATCGAAACTATGGTAGTTTCGAGTCATTGGCTGCTATCGAAACTAGATAGTTTCGAGTCAAACATGACTATCGAAACTAGAGTAGTTTCGACGGGTCTGTATGTATCGAAACTATAGTTTCGAGTCATGGGTCTGCATCTTCCCTGACCAGAACCTTGCTCCAGCCAACTTATTTCCAATCGATTAAACCTTGAACATTTTACGTTAAACACCTTCCTTTATCGTTCTTGAGTTCAAATACGTGATTTGTTTCAAGTTTCGTATGCAAAAATCGTATCTTTATTTGATTTAAACCCGAGACATGCAAAGACTCATAATCAGAGGCGATGCTTACCTCAACAGGCCCGATTTCTATTGCTATGCGTTGAAATGGTGGAGTCGGATGATTCCCGAGCCCTTGAGTCTTCTCCTTGCGGTTTTCTTCACAAGCCGATCGCTCTCTCTCTCTCTCTCTCTAGTATTCTTGCGCAGGAAGATGAAATGAGAGGGGTTTGGGTTGAAGCTGCTGTTTTGTAATGGGGTTTCCCCCTTTTCTTTTCGGCCCATGGGCCGAAATTTTGGCCAAGCCCACTTTATTTCCCTTTTCTATTTGTCTTGTCATTATTTGGGATGTTACACCACTGATAATTCCTGAACATATTAGATTACACCTTCAACAAACCTTGATTATCTAGTTCCCATCGTTTCCATTCCAAGTAATACATTTCATCTTTAGAATCCAAATTATTATTCAACCAACTTTCTCATTGAGTTCGTTTCAAAACTAAACCCACCTGCTTATCATAAAGCCCAAGCAAGCAACCAAAAGCCAAAACTAAACCCACCATCATTTTTCATGCCTGACCTTGAGGAACAAACCTGAATCTTGTTATCAAATGTATTCCTCAAACCGACAGTCAAAACTCATTGGGAATCCAAACCCCCATCTTTTCTGATACAGTAGCCTCCACTAGTAAAATTTCGGGACGAAATCCACTTAACATGGGGAGACTGTAACATCCCAAATATTTTCGACTCTATTTTAGTTTATTTTAAATAACAACACTACGTTAAATTCTGTATTTATTCAAACACATTATGTCACATAAACTATTATTTTAACTAAAAATTTCTATTCAAAAATCTAAACTTGCGTTACATATTAATATCTATAACACACCTTGTGTACATGTATATGTATATATGTGTAATTTTTCTTAAAACTATGTACGTAATTAAAGTTTTATTGTTTTTTTAATATACATATATATACATAATTTATATTTTTAAATTAGTTCGAACCCTTGATCAATTTGAACCCTCTCCTTAGAAATTGGACCTTCTTGATCAAGATTTTTAAACCTTTGACCTAGTTTGACTTTCTAAAGTCAAACAGCCCAAAACCCTCATCTAATTCATCATTCAAATCGATCCAACCCAATGTTTTGGACATCCCTTGATTTCTCAATCAATATTCGACCATATCCTGACCCATTTACCAACCCAATTCAAGCATTTGAGCGGTTGATTTCAAATTCGAACAATTTGACTTCTTGGAGTCAAAGCCGAATCAATTCGGTTACAAATCAGTAAATTACACGCGTTCAATCATACAGATTACGCGTAGACTATCCTCGCGTGTATTCAGACCAGTTTCACGACCCAATTCATCCTGAAACATTCGAATTCACGCGTGATTTGTGTCGACAGTTGTCATCCGTAAAGGCCAAACCGAATCAAGCGTTTTTGATGAAATTAATTGAAATAACTTATCCTCTCATAGTCGCACGACTCATTACAACCTCTCCCAATCCTCCATCGACCTACATTACATCTCTTGATCACGTACAAGACCCAAGAACACCGAATATGTTGTGACAGTCGTTCTTATTCATTACGTAACCATTATAGGTAAGGTTTAATACTTTAGATTCTTTGATTAAATTCGAGCAATAGCCCTCTGTCAATTGCAAATGACAGAGGGAGTCAGACTCAATTTTATTAGAACATTTAGATCGATCTGCGCATAAGAACAATGGGGTTTTTGCTTGATTTGAATTAACATATTTAAACTTCTGGAACTGAATTAATACGAGCGGGCCATCTAGTTCAGCCGGTTAGGTGCTTGTGTGACTGAACTAGATGGTGTGGGTTCGAAACCCACATCCCACACCCTTTTTACATTTTCTTTTGCAACCCAGTAAATCAAGATTCTACTTATGATTAAAACCCGACGAATCTCGTATTTGAACACTAAGACTTCCTGGTCCGGGTGGTTTGAACACTTAGCCTCCTCGCGGGCCACCCGGGTTCGAATCTACGATCCCACTTTTCTTTTTCGCATCCGATTTTCAACAGCAACTAATCTATAAAAATATTTTTTTATAAAGCCTATACCATTTGGGAAAAATCAGTACAATAATAACGAATTTTAAATAAAACAATAAAAAATAAAGAAAAACATTTATTTTTGCAATCTAAATTGTTTTAAACCCTTATTTCCAATATAAAAAAAGAGAGAGAGATTATTTTAAATTAAACTTACAAATCAATGCATTTAGAGATTTATAAAATTTTGTTAAAATTTTATAAAATACATAGTCATTTTTTTTGGATTTTCATAAAACAATGCTCCGTTTATTCATCATTTTAGTTTTTACTAAATATATATATAAATACATCTATATTCGCATTTCAATTGTTTCTTTATAAAGACACACTATTTTATAATAACTAAATAAAAAGAATTTAATTATTTACAATTAATTATCTTTTTACAGTAATACTTTCATGTAGGGTTTAAATTATTTATTAACTAAACCCTAAGACAATTACCATTGTCATTAAAATTCATATATACTTTGAAACTGCATTTTTACATTAAACATTTATTCAAATACAAACATCAAGTTACACACATCAAATACATGAAATTTCACAAACTCTGTGGTACGAATTCCCACAATTATTCAATTAGACTTTTATTCAATCCCTTTAGAACCTTAGACTTTTCTGTGCATAGCATTGACTCGAATTCATAATTCAACTCTAGGTTAATATGGTGACTAGGATATCACTTGTGCTACCTGTTGCTCATGTTATCTACAACAACTATTACAAGTGAGTTTACATAACCCCTTTTTCATATTTACATATTTGGGGTGGAACATGATTACATTCAAAAACTATTTGCAATCACACACGTACAATTCTACAATATGATCATATGTGTTTATTTGTGCTTTATGCTTGAATGCTAATTGTTAAGGCTACATATACATGACATACACGTGCAAACACAAATACATTACTTCAGGCTAACATGTGTTGTTATGCCCTACATTTACATCAGGATAACATGTGTTGTTATGCCCTACATTAGGATAACATGTGTTGTTATGCCCTTCAATTGCAAAGTCTAATTTGTACATTTAGCTTAACTTAGATTCTCCATAAATGCTTTATAAACCATGCATCATATGAATTGTACACAAAACATTTGAACTATACTTGTGGTGTCAAATCCTATGTATGCTCACCAACTATTTATAGTTGACCCTCTCATTTTATCATGTTTCAGGTACAATTGTTTGAGTTAAGATTCAAGCTACTTCACTTAGGGTTGAGGACCTAGTCTTAAATTTTAATATGGGGATTCATGTATTCTTAAATTCTTGTAGATGATGTAAATGATGACTTGAGTTATGAAATGAAATTACTGTTTAATTATTACAACTTTAGCAAACCATGAGCTTATGAACAGTCTACATGTCCCGCCCCGACGTTTCCGCCGTCGGTTGGGGTGTGACAATAGTTATCAGGAATGCATCGGTTTTCCAGGTTCCAACAATTTCCCTCGAAACCATTGCATTCCTGATTCTTTTAATGTTCAGTGGGCTCCTCCTCTCGTCAGAACTCTTGAGATTTACTTTCTCCTTCATCTTCATCATCAGAATCATCATCTTCATCAAAACTTGCCACTTCCAAAACGTTATGAAATGTCAATGGTTCTTCATAGTCTCTTGCCCTTGCACGGTTCAGTTCAATCAAAATATTCTCTGCTCCTTTCCTAATCATTTCCATTGCTTTGGCAACACACCTCATGTTCATTCGGTGTACTTCATTCCACCTAATCTGCTTATTCCAACGTATCTTCATTCCTAAAATCTCCTTTCTCTGCTTCTCATGGGAATTTCTTAGATCTTGAATTTCATATTTGAGATTGTCCAGTTCAGTAGGCTTCTTTGGAGGAGGAGGTGCATCTTTTCTTGGAACCATCGCAAGTTTCTTGGTGGCTGAGATTGATGGCGCAAGAACAGACTCATACCCTTTTTCTCAAAAACACACAAAATCAAACCAAAAACGTTCAGATCTAAGCCAAAATGCAAAGCAGATCTATCAAGCTTCTCAAAAGCAGGTTTCTGAATGAATTTCAACACCAATTTCTCAACACGATACAAATCTAATCTAGAAATGAAGAAATTCAGAACTTTTCAAAAACCATAAAAACCCCAAGTATTACACCAAAATCAAGAGCACAGAAGGCTCTGATACCAAATTGTAGGTCCTGATGATAGGGTCCCTATGCTATGATAATTCTAGTCAAGATCTGATCAACAAATCAACTATAGATCAGCTGTTATTGATGGAAACAATATAAATATAAGAAAAAGAGCACGAAAAATAAGAACAAAAACTGATTATGATTCCACAAGGATGATTACAATAAGCTCCTAGACAGAAACAACTACCACGATCTACCACCATCCACCCCGGGTGAGCTCCCCCTGGGTGGTGGAACAATCACAAACTAATAACCTCTCTAACAAGCTAAACAATGGAAAAACAGAAATTGTAGAGAAATTCTGGTCGAGAAGAAGGTCACTAAACTATATAAACGGTCAGGTATATATATGAAACCTGAGAGAGTCGGCGTGCAGATTGCTGATTCTCGCTGAGAGTCAGCCGTAACCGACCTAGCTACTCTTAGAAAGTCGGCTGAAGCCTGCCTAGCGACTCTCCAAGAGTCGGCTAAAGATAACCTAGCGACTCTCAGAGTGTAGCCAAGCGACTCTCAGACCCATTTTCATACGCGAACCTAAACATCTCGTGATCGCATTAATTGATTAATATTATTCTCAAAATATACCCAACATAAATCTACATGCCATGTGACTGTTATGTGAATTATGTGAACCTTCGTGAAAACGCACATGTTGTCGGAAATTAATCATGTTTGTTATTTTTATAAATGTTAGAATGTTATAAAAATAATAGTTAAGGTTTTTATAAAAGCCTCTTCATATTCATAACTTACTTCTACTCTTTATGACACTAAATTAATAACTAACATAATCATTAACACATAATTAAACTCATTCATGTGTATAAAGAAGTTATAAAAAAAACTCTAATCTCTCTTTATCTTCTCTCCAAGCCATCGAACCCAAACCACCCCCTGAAGCCGAGATCAATAAGCACCCAAAACACTGACCATTTGATCTTCATTCTTGCAATTGAACTTGTAATTGGTCTATCCTAGGTATTGCTAACACTCCTATGTAAGTTATTCCATCCAATTTCATTACTTTTATAATCCCATGGTTTAGAATGAAACCCTAGTTCATCCAAACATGAAATGTTGGTGACTTGTTATTTGTTTGATGTTATTGTATCTATATGATGATTATGTTGTTTGTGATAAAACCCTAGTGGCGTATGATCCATAACTTGTGTAAAGAAGAAACTTTTTGATTATGTGAAGTTGTATAATTTCACGTTAGATGTAATTGATGATGTTTATGATTGTAATCATGCTAGTTAGGTTGTATGAAATTGTTGTGATGCGTTGAATCTCGTTAACAAGGCTAGAAATCATAGGCTTTCCTAAAGAGGAAACTTTATTAAAAGGATTTGGGTTATTCATGAGTTGTACACGTGCATGATGTTGTAGGATGATGCTAGCATGTTATTGTGAATGTATTAAAACATGCCAAAGTATTATTTTGCAGAAATCACATAGTTTGATCATGACTTACTAAAAGTGGAAACTTTCAGGTTTTGAAACTTGATTTCCTAGACTTGTATTACATGATGTCATGATTTATTATGCATTAGTATGGTCACATAAACATATTAAAATCGTGCAAACCTATTATAGAAACCCAATGATCAGACATTACTAATAATAGTAACTTTGATGATACAAATACATTGAATGTTCATAGCTTGCCATGTTAGGAAGTTTGTGAATCATGTATATATCATGAAACATGAAATACTTGTATATTACGTGTATTAGTATACTAAACAAACAGTAAGTCACTATACGAGTCACCAACGGTTCGTCTGGTCAAATTGGTCAACAAAAGTCAAACTTGGGCAAACCAGTCAAACATGTTAACCTATTCAAAACCTATAAACAATTTCGATTGTTTGGATACTAAGGGTTCATATGAACCAACACGAACATACACTTATAGACTTATACATGATAGGTAGCCTTTAGCGGGCCACCGGTATAACACTTGTAGTCTAGCATGCGCTCTAAGGTGAGTTTCATGACCCATTTTTACTTGTTTGCTGGTTGGGGGAGAAACATGCACACAAACAAACACGGATCACATAATATTTCATTAAAACTTGTTTACTTAAGCGCAAACATAACATACTAAGTCCTTACATTCTTGAACCGTTAGTATAAGGTATATAGCGAGGAAATTTGAATAGTACTACTGGGTTTGACAAACCCCACCCTGGCTAGTCGCGGTAGCTCGATTGGAGGTCGAACGGGTGTAAAATTTCCTAAACATTTTCCATTGTTGATGTTAGCAATGGTGGAAGGCATTCAAACATAAACAGTCAGCTTCGGTTGCGAACGCTTTGAGTAACTTGTACATTGTCTTGCTAACAATAGGTGTGACTTATGTATGTGGGTCCTGCTAACACTCAAACAGTTTCTTTACTGTAGAGTCTTATTTTTGTATAAGATGTTGTCATCAATGTATTTTTGAACATGATAGCGGCTGTAACCCTGGAATTCTCTCTTTCACAGTTTTTCTAAATCAGTACACATTTGGAGTTATTTCATCTATTGTTCTTACAATTCCATATCATAATTGTGTTGATTCCTGTGCGGTTTGCTTGTTTATCTTCACCAATTCTGTTTCTACCCTCTGTCTCACCACCATACACAGATTCCACCTGTGTGTGTAATCTATCTTCTGTGTGATTTTTGATTGAAATCTGGACCTACAATTGGTATCAGAGCTTTATGCTCTTGATTTCTGAGTGTATTCAGGTTTTTGTGATCGATTTTAGGTGTTTTTCAGTAGATTATTGAAGTTTTTTCTACATCTGAGTTTGGAAGCACTGTTCCATAGATTTTCGATCGTATTTGCTTGAGTTTTCAAGATTAAAGGGTATTTTCGTGATCAGGAGTATTGTTAGAAGCTTTTCACTGGATTGGATTGCTATTTCTTTGCTTTTGATTTTTGAAGGTGTTCATCAATGGAGATTTTCTGAGTTTGGGAAGAAGACATCGAAACTACTGGGTGACAATTTCTGCATTTCTACTGGTCATCAAAACTTCTTGTCTGTACTCTTGTCTAGAGAAGGTATCATCGAAACTAGTTATTTGTCCTGTTATATCGAAACTAACTTTTGCAGATTGATCACCCGAAACTACTGCACTATCAAAACTAGTTTCAATCAAAACTTGTAGTTTCTATTGAGTTTGCTGGATTTTCTGCTAAGTCTTCATCATCGAAACTAGTTGTTTCTAGATTTTGTTTCTTCTATCGAAACTAGGAGTTTCGGTCAGCTTTTTCTCTATCGAAACTAGTTGTTTCGATCAACTCTGTTCACCCGAAACTAGCTACTATTGACTTTAAATTTTCTGAGTTATGGCATCTTCAAGCAACAATGAATATGCTGGAGGAAACACACCACCTGTCTTGGTGTCCACTAGAGACTTTGATGATTGGACCAAAAAAATGAAAACTTTCTTTCAGTTCCATGACCACACTCTTTTGGAGTCAATCATTGATGGTCCACATAAGCCAGTTACTACCACTGCAGACGTTCAACGTCCCAAGCTTGTGTCTGAATATGATGAATAGGATATTGCCTTAATTTCCAGAGATAACACGGCTTATGGATCTATTACTATGGCTCTTCCTATGGATGTGTTTAACATATTTGCTGAGTATACTACTGCCAAAGATCTTTGGGTTGCTTTATGTACAAGGTATGAATGAAGTGTTGAGGTTAGAGAAAGCAAGAGGAATTTGATCAAGAAGCAGTATGAGATATTTAGTAGTGTCCCTAGAGAACCCATGTCTGAATTGATCATCCGATTCTCAAGCATTGTCTCTAAGTTAAAAGTTTTGGGAACTGAGTATCCCACTGTTGAGTTAAACAAGAAGCTGCTTGATTCACTGCCAGGGGAATGGAATATGTACCGAATTATGATCAAGAAAACTGAGAAGCTAAGTGACTTGTCACAGAGAGAACTCTACAGCATTCTGGAGTCTTATGAGTTGGAGATAAAGAAGGGTGCAATCACTCTAACTAATCAGTCTAGAAACACAGCTCTTTTTGTTGGTCAAAGTTCCACCACTTCATCCAACAAAACGACAATGGCTTACTTTCAAACTGATGTCCCACCTTCAATTTCGAGAATTCAGCCTACTGATTCATCCACTTCTTAGAAGCCTACCACTATGATCCCCGATGAGTATCTGCCTATCATGATTGCTTTCATGTCGTGCTATGATGCACTGATTTCTGGAAACCTGACACCGGTCAGCTTTCAACCTGATGACTTGGAGCAGATCAACCCGGATGATTTGGAGAATATGGATATTATTTGGTGCATGGCTATGCTAACTCTGAGGGCCAAGAGATTCATTAAGAGGACTGGGATGGATAGATTAAAGCAAGGAAAGACTCTAGGTTTGACATTAAAAAGGTAAGATGCTACAACTGTGACCAGCTGGGTCATTTTGCAAGAAATTGCAAGTAGCCATCATCAAAGGAGCAGCATGAGAAGAAGAACTCATTTGGAAAGCAAGCTTCCGTCTCTCCCACATCCACTACAACTTCCAGCTCAACATCTCTAGTCTGTCAAGTTGATGGACACTATCATTGGGGAGATCAAGAAGGGGAAGCAGCTGACAAGGCACTGATGGCAGACATTGAAGAAAAGGAAAAATGTGTCATGATTGAACCATCTGAGGATCTCACCACCGTACCAGCTGAGGTAATGTCTATACTTTGCAATGCTAAATCTTGTTTAAATGAGATTCAGAAATATAGATTCATCAACCAGGCCTTAGTCGATGAACGAGATCACATAAAGGTGATGTATGATTATGTGGCTAAAAATGAGAAACTTTACTTAAAGAAAATTCATGATATTTCTGGAGAAAATTGATCTTTGATTGTACAACTTACTACACAAAAGAATAATAATCTAATTTTAACTTAAAGACTTCAAAAGGCTGAAAAAGCAAATTTTCAAGTTGAACACATGGGTATGGATCAGAAAATTCTTTTTGGAATCACTGACAACCAAATTCATAAAAAGGTCACAGAAGGCATCGGGTATAACTCTCACCCTCCTCCGTGTTCCAAGTCTGGTAGATTTACTGATATGCCAGTTCCTCATGTTCCCACACCCTTTGTTTGTAATTTATCTGCTGATGATTATATCCAAACTTCATATTCTTATAGTTTTGCTTCTTGTGCAGAGTTAGATTGTGTACGTTCCGAAGATGATTGTGATGAGAGTTCTAGTAAGGGAAATGTTTTAAATGAACTTGAGTCGGATGAATCTAATAATATGTCCGTGTCAAAACCAGATATTTGTGAACACATTGAAAATTTGTATTTTGGTTCTGTGCCTTATGGGCATGAAAGTTTGAGAAATGCTATTTCTAAGTTTAAGAATGTTTTGCCTTTTGTTCCAAAATCTGTAAATGCTATGAGTTGTATTGTAAATTTTAAAAGTGCAGGAGTTGTTGTGACTGACATTCCGCAAGAAACAATGAGCAATCTGGAATTTTTCAGATTAAAGGAAGATCAAAGTCTTCATGAAAGAAATATTGAAGAACACGTTGCCTCTACTTCTAATGTCTCAACATCACAATCAGCTTCATCATCTTGTGACGACAATTATCAGGCTAAGCCGACATGTGATAAAGTTTGTTTTAGTTGTGAGGAATCCAGTCATGTCTTTAAGACATGTAAATTGTCTACATATCGTTTTGAAGAAGAAAGCGTACCATCTGTTATTCAAAATTTAGTTGACTGTGCTTCAAATGTTTTCTCTAAACAACAACATTGTAGAACTCTGCGACGTAAAAGGATTGAAAATGCTAAAAAATTGGTCGAAAAGGATTTGGAAAATTAAGAATAATGATCTTTTTGATAATACATTAAAGGAGGATTCTGATTATGATTTCCGAAATGCTTATTGCAAAATTAAGAAGTTCCAAGTTAGCAATGACTTGGGTACAAATGTCTAAATGATTTAATTTGTATAGGGACAATCAAGGAGGACTGGAGATAATATCTAGCATGTCGACAGTGGTTGCTCAAGACATATGACTTGTCATTTTTTTTATTGCAAAATTATCATCCAATAGACGGAGATTTTGTCGCCTTTGCAGGAAATCCAAGAGGAGGAAAGATTGAAGAACAAGGAACTGTGTCCAATGGTGTAAATAGCTTGGAGAATGTCAACTTCGTCCCACAGCTGAAGTATAATCTGATGAGTGTGTCCCAGATTTGTGAGAAAGACTTTTGTGCCCTCTTCAACTCCAGAGAATGTTTGATTCTAAAGCCTAGAGTGGTTATTCCCAAAGAACTAATCCTCATGCGTGCCCCTCGAAGATTCAATACATACAGTCTGGATATGAATAACCCATCAGGAATCAAATCTTGCTTTCTCTTAAAAGCTTTAGAAGATGAGTCTTTTCTTTGGCACAAAAGATTAGGACACGTGAATTTCAAGACAATGAACTGTCTTGTTCGAGGAAATCTTGTCACCGGTTTACCTCTAAAAGACTTCTCACCCGTGGAACATTGTCTTTACTGTTCCAAAGGCAAGCATGGCAAATCATCTCACAAGCCCAAAACCACCAATTCCATTTAATCCCCTATTCAATTGCTTCACATGGATCTCTTCGGTCCTGTGAGTGTCATGAGTCATGGAAGGAAATCCTACTGCTTAGTGGTAACCGATGACTTCTCTCGGTTTACTTGGGTATTCTTCCTAGCAAAGAAAGATGAGACGCCAGAGACTATGAAAATTCATCTGCTACAAATCGAGAATCTGTTCAATCTAAGTGTGAAGACTATCCGCAGTGAGGGTATCTCTCAGAAATTTAGTGCACCTCGTACTCCACAACAAAATGGTGTAGCTGAACAAAGAAATCGTACGTTGATAGAAGCGGCAAGGACTATGAAAGTTGATTCAAAGGTTCATGTCACGTTTTGGGCCGAGGCAGTCAATACCGCATGTTTTGTGCAAAATCGAGTTCTCATCACCAAAAGTTGCAACAAGACACCTTATGATATTATGTACAAGCGCATGCCTGTTATTGATTTCTTCAGGAAGTTTGGGTGTGTTTGCACAATGCTGAATACTTCTGATCAGCTGAACAAGATTCAAGCCAAAGCGGATGAGTGTTATTTCATGGGATATTCCTCTAACCAAAGAGCTTTTCATGTTTACAACAAGAGACGAAGGATTGTGCTGGAGTCCATTGATATCAACTACATGAAAGCAATCATACGGACACTAGGGACGGTACTGATTGGCTTTTTGATGTCGATTCTTTGTTTAAATCATTTAATCTTCCTGATTTCACTAACATATCTGTCTCAGCTAATCCTCTTATGTCTGTGAATATACTAGGTACCTCTACTGCTTCAGGCTCTTCAACATCAAGTCAACATATCGATGTTCGTCCTAAAATAGCTAATGTTGAATCCACTCAGGACTGCTCAAACTCTGTGGCAACAAGTGAAACTGTTGTGGAAGAAACTCCTCCAATAGTGGATGTTGCTCCACAATCATCTGATGAAGGTCCTATTAATGAAGAAGCTAACCTTCTTGACAATAACATTACCAATCTGGATGACCACTTGGAAGAGGATGAGATTCCACAGTTGAGAATTCACAAAGATCATCCTAAAGACAACATCATTGGTCTACTCAATGTGGGAATCCGAACTCGTAGTGCCACCGAAGCAATGAATGATGGTCTCTTCTCTTGCTTTATATCTCTAGTTGAACCTAAGAATATCAAAGCTGCTTTGATTGAGAACAGTTGGGTAGAGGCCATGCAGGAAGAATTACAGCAGTTCAACAAGTTACATGTGTGGAATCTGGTAGACCTTCTAAAGAACAAAGTCCCAATCGGCACTCGTTGGGTATTTCGTAACAAGAAGGAGGAAGGGGGAATCGTGATTCGTAACAAAGCCTGCTTGGTGGTTTAGGGGCTTTATCAAGAAGAATGGATTGACTTTAAGGAAGTCTTTGCACCAGTGGCTCGCTTGGAAGCGATCAAAATGTTTCTCGCATATGTAGCCTATATGGACTTCACAGTTCATCAGATGGATGTCTAAAGCGCATTTCAATATGGAAAGGTTCAAGAGGAAGTTTATGTCAAGCAGCCACCGGGTTTCTTTGATCCATGCTATCCTTACGGAGATTACAAACTTGACAAGGCATTGTACGGTCTCCATCAAGCACCTCGTGCGTGGTATGAGACATTATCTAAGCATCTGCTTGATAACGGTTTCACACGAGGAGAAGTTGACCAAACTTTGTTCAAATGAAAGGATGGTGCGGAAACCATTTTGGTGCAAATCTATGTTGATGATATCATTTTTGGATCCACAAATCCTCGGTTGTGTAGAGAGTTCGAGGAAGTGATGCGTTCTAAGTTTGAAATGAGTTCTTTGGGAGAAATGAAGTTCTTTCTGGTTTGCAAGTACATCAGTCTGAGTCGGGAATTCTTATCCATCAAGAGAAATATGTCAAAGAAATCCTGACCAAGTTCAAAATGACTGAGTCTCATCCTTACAAGACTCACGTGGAAGTTCGACACTGTCTGTCTCCTGATTTGGATGGTGAAAGTGTTGATCAACACCTCTATCGCTCAATGATAGGATCTCTCATGTATCTCACTGCTAGCAGACAAGACATCATGTTCGCAGTGTGCTTGTGTGCACGCTTTCAGGCTAATCCTAAACTCTTTCATTTAATTGCTGTCAAACGTATTTTAAGATATTTGAAGTACAAGCCAAAACTTGTGGTTTGGTATCCCAAAAATAACTTGTTTGATCTTTTGGATTATTCAGATTCAGACTACCGGGGATGCAACTTAGACCGAAAATCCACTTCTGGGGGTTGTCAGTTCCTTGGCAACAGCCTTATTTCCTGGCAATGTAGGAAACAGACCACCATTTCACAATCCACAGCCGAAGCGGAATACACTACCACAACCCTTTGCTGTTCCCAAGTGAGGTGGATCCATCATCAAATGTTTGATTACGGGATCACCATCCATGAAACCCCCATCCTGTGTGATAACACCTCCGTTCCCCATATCACTAAAAATCCCGTTTAGCATTCAAAAACCAAACACATTGAGATCAAACACCACTTCATCAGTGACTATGTCAAAAAGAAACATATCAAAATCGTTGAAGTCAAAACCGACAAGAAAACCGCCGACATCTTTACTAAAGCTTTTGATTCTGCTAGATTTGAGAAATTGGTGGAAATGCTCGGCATGATCAACTTTCAGTAACCCTTGTGCATATTGTCTTTTCCATTTAAACTTGTTAATCGGGAATATTTCCAAAAAGATTTTTTTTTTCTGTATAGTTGTTTCCTTTTTAGGTTTGTGAAAGCAAAATTTTTGGGGAAGAATTTGGAATTTATAGTTAGTTATTAAGAAAAAGTTTGCTTTGTATAAGTCAAATGGAAAAGAAAATATTTGTTTTGTTTATTGTTTGCTTAAGAAAAACTCACTGTAAGTATCATGCTTTTTGTTTCAGGAAAATCGGATCCGACCTTGTGAGAAATGATAGAGTCTGATCACACTTCCTGAATATGGAATGGACCATAAGCGATGGTGCTTACTGATGTATAGCCGGTAGGCCCGACATATGGTTATAATTCTTTAATAGTGTGAAAATCTAATTCTCAATCCTACACGTGTGTTTGAACCCAGTTTTGAAAAAATCTAACCCATTTTAAGCTAAGAAAACTGATTCAATCAGATATAGGCTTACGTGTTGGATTCTGATTCACGCGCCAGGTGACCGTCAAAGTAACGAAAGTTACCGCCGATGACCCCGTCTGTTTTGCTTACGCAAAGATCTCGGGAGTTCATCTTTTTCCCATCCACTTGGATGATTTGACCCCGTCTGTTTTGCTTACGCAAAGATCTCGGGAGTTCATCTTTTTCCCATCCACTTGGATGATTTGACCCCGTCTGTTTTGCTTACGCAAAGATCTCGGGTGTTAAACCTTTTCCTATCCACTTGGATAATTTTATGGCTTCTTCTGTTTTGCTTACGCAAAGATCTAGAATGTTCGTACTCTTTTAATATCTACTTGGATATTTTTCATTTTACAACTTCTGATATCCAGTTGGATTTTATTTTACTTTTGGCGGTGATTTTGACTTACCAAGATGGTACCCTGGTTAACTTGTAAGAAATGATAAGATGAATGCGGGTATTTCTTGAGGATTGACAGGCTTTCAAAACCATTTTATTTTAAAATGTAGGGTACGACGTGTTTCGTGCTCAAATGGTACTTTTTAATCACATGAAATCATTGTACACACAAATATTCGGGTTTATCTTGCACAAATATCGGCTATCTTCAGGGATTCACAGTAGCTGAGTGCAAAATGAAGTATTTCAAGGGTTTTGACCAGTCAAGTTGGATCTTTTTAAGGCTAAGTGTTTATATCTTTTATTGTTTTTGCTTTTGTTTTTCTATATAAATTTCTTAATCTTCCTTATTAGCTTGTTTAAATTGTGTACATAGGAGAATTTTCCTTTGTTTCTGATCAAGTATCTCTTGTCACCCGAAACAACATTTCCATCGAAACTACTCAAATCGCCCGAAACAACCTCCCACCCTAAACTACTTTGTCCTATCGAAACTTATAGTTTCGACAGTGGCATTTTGGTCTTTTGTCAAGCTCAAATTAAATGACTTCATAATCTGGCTCCTTCTCATGCTCATTCTCTCTGGCACTCACAGAAATCATTCTCACCTTCTTCTTCACACACAAAATCTCTCAAATTCCTTGGTCTAGTTTGCAAAATTAGAGTTTCTCATCTGATTCCCCCGTCGTATTCTTTATCATATTTTTCTACAAATCTCGGTAAGATGGAGTTTCAACACTTACAGGCCTTTCTTAACCAATCTTTTCATCTGTTTAGATTGTTTGAAGTTTGTCGATGTGTCTGTATATATGTTTAGGTCTTTTTCTATATGTTGTGTGTCCCCTTAATCTGTTCAGATTTCAGGCATCGAAACTAGTTGTTTCGATTATAGGGTGTTTTGGTTTTAAAATGAGTTTCTCAGAATTTGAACAGGTTTCTATCGAAACTAGTTGTTTCGATACCCAAGCTTGCTCGAAACTAAGTAGTTTCGATTAGGGTTACTTGCCCAAAACTAGTAGTTTCGATCAGGCTTCTTTGAAATTTTTTCTAAGTGTCAAATTTTCTAATATTATGATATCTTGTTTCTATGCAGATATGGATCTTTTATTTGTTAAAAGGCACAATGTTTGTGCTGTCTTGAATACTACTGATCCTAAAAATGCAGATTTCATACCTGTTCTCAACTTCTTGGCCAACTCGTAGGTCCAGATTTCAATCGAAAATCACACAGAAGATCGATTACACACACATAGGCGGAATCTGTGTGTATGGTGGTGAAATAGAGGGTAGAACCAGAATTGGTGAAGATAAACAGGCAAACCACACAGGAATCAACACAAGTATGATATGAAATTGTAAGAACAATAGATGAAATAACTCCAAATGTGTATTGATTCAGAAAAACTATGAAAGAGAGAATTTCAGGGTTACATCCGCTATCCACACCCTAAACATTCTCAAACTAGGAAAATTTATAGGAAGCTGATAAGCATTGAAACTATGCTCACCAAAAATACTAGTTTCTAGAGAGCAGTGTGAAACAACCTATCGAAACTTCTCATCTATCGAAACTACTAGTTTCGATTAAACAAACCTCAATGGAAACTAAGTAGTTTCGATGGCCCAGACTTAGAATAAAAACAGGAAATTACAAGTAAATAAACTAAACTAATATATGTTCAAAAATACATTGATGACAACAGCTTATACAAACATAAGACTCTACAATCTCCCCCTAAGCTGCTGCATCATTGTCTTTAACTCTCTCTAAGCAGTTGGCTCTTGACTTGGTTTTTGAAAGTGAGGTTTTGCATTAATAGTCACCACCCTTTGATATTCCTTTGCATCATCTTCACTAAAGATCTTGATAGGGTTGTTGAATAACACTTCAAGATCCTCAGGTTGAAATTTTAATAACTCAATGGGCTCAAAAATATGGATGTCTTCCATTCCTTCACACTCAATCACTGCACTTCCAATGGTAGAGTTGTAAAACCATTTTCTAAAGTTCTGAAGCTGCACTGGTACAGATCGTGGTAGTATGATGGATTTGACAATTTCTGCCGGCTTGTACCAAAGGCTTACCTAAGGCCTTTGAGTTCTCCGATGAATTCTAGTCTTAGAGGTAACTCTTCTTGGTTTAGCAGTGGTCATGGACCAGAAATCGTTGAAGGTCTGATTTCTCTAAAAGGTCTCAAAATCTCTTGCAATGCCCACATCTCCAGGGTTTTGTAGAGGTAGCTTGGCAAGGGCTCTTAAGTTATATTTAGGGAGGGAGCTGAAGTCATGAGGAGACTTGAAGTGCTCTACTCCTCCTTTGTATCTTTTGACTATGAAAAGTGAACGTTCTTTGTCGTACTTCCACCCGACTGGTGGCCTTTTTAACTCATGATACTCAACAAACCACTCATAGTGCTTTGGTGGTTCCTAAGCTTGTATTTCTTTGAACAAAGACCTTCTAAGATCTTGCAGTTGGTGTTGTTGTTGGAGCTTCTTTGGTTGTCCCTGTTGGTCCAGCATTGTTTATAGGCTCAACAAATGTCACTGTGACATTTTGATCCTCTAGCTCATTATCTGATGGAGCATTAATCTCATTTCCTTCTTCAGTGAAATACTTGAACATATCTCCCTGTTCTTCTCCTAAGGTAACAATTTTAGGGTAATCTTCAATTGTTCCAAAGTCATCAACTTGCTTTAGTAGATCATCCAACTCATGATCCGATCCAACTTCTTCTTCATCAAGAATAATAACATCAACACTTGATTCTTTTCCTTTTCCTCTTTCTCTAGTAGCTCTCCTTTCACTAGCTGATGGGAGATCATAATCAGTTTCTTCAATCTTAATTTCCACAGATTCCATTGTCTTGGTAACTGGGCAGTGAAGATTGTCAATGCAGACTTAGGATTTGTAACAAAAGGAGGGGAAGAAGGTCCACCAGCAGAGGTGGTCTCCCCCTGGGTTGTGGAAGGGGTTCCTTGCAGGGATTATTTAACCATTGAAGCCTTGAGTTACTCAACTATATTAGATAAAGCCTTAAAATCTTGTTGTTGTGGAGAGATTATCTTCTGTTGGGTTTCAAGTTGAGTCTGCTGAACATCAAGTTGAGTATGTAAGCCTCCAACTTCCAGCCTAAGATCTTTTACTTCTTCCTTGTACTCTCTTAGTTCAGTCTTCATATCCTCAATCACTTTATCTTGTTTTGTTACTTTCTCCTGTAACCGTTTTACCTCCAGACTTAGGGTTTTGACTCTTGGAACTGATAGTGATAGGTCAGGGGCAGGGGATGCAGGTGGTGTAGGAACAGGTGCATGTTGTGGAGATGGTTGTGGTGAGGGTGGTGAAACATGAGTAGGTGACTGAGTGGGTGTTAGATGTTCTGGAATGTCAAAAAGTGATTCTGAAGAAGAGGTTAAAGATTCCAGACCTGTCTTGATTTTCTTGGCTAGGGGTTCTTCCTTTTCATAATCAGAACTTGAGTCAGCTTGTCTATTGGAGGAGGATGCAGGAGGCTCAGTCTGCTCCTCATCTTCGGACTCATAATCCTACTGATCATATTTTGTACCGTAAATGCCTTCGTCCAAGGTTTCACTTGACTCAGCTTCATCATGTGCTTCAGCTCCTATGTTTCAACAGGTTGCTCTTCAATCACAGGCTCAAGATTCTCTATCAATTGATCAATGAAAGGAGTTTACAAGATAGGTTGTTCAACATCTTGCTCTATGTGTTGTTCAACTTCAACATCCGGCTCTTGGTTCCCTTGACCCTGTTCTGCTTCTTCTTCTTCTTCAAATGATGATTCAACTTGCAGTTGTGGATCTATATTAGGAACTTACTCTTCTACTTCACCCAAAATGTGACCAAACAGAGGATCATCAGCAATCACTCTGTTGGTTCTTTTGTTTGAACTTTTCATGTAGCTTAGGGTTTTGGCTGGCATATGATCAAAGACGAATACATGGCCATCTTGTTGCAGGTTAGGATGAAGGTGATTGATAATTATCTGAAGAAACATAGGACAGACTAAGAACTTTTCTTTAACCCCTCCAGTCAAGTTTTCTTTCAATTGCCCAAAGACTAGCCTAGAGAAGTTGTAATCCCTTCCTTTAATCAACCCCAAGACTGCAGATGCCACCATGGCATTAGCTGAATCAAAACCACCTTTTCTGATACACAGGCAGTGAATAAAAACATGTAAAATGTATCTCCATAGAGGGGGAAGGGCATTCTTGATAATCTGACCGCTTTTGAATTCGTCTGGATGCCCCAACCTTCTGAAACATTCCTTGACATAAAAACTTGGAAAATCAACAGGTGCTTCTGGATTATCATTAAAGGGCAGCACCTCTCTGATAGTAGCCTCAGACAGTAGTACTTCTTGATTGTGAAATGTGGCCCAGATGTGCTCCACACTGTCAATGACTGTTGTTGTAGTAGTATTCCAGAATTGCCTTATAGTTGTTTCAAATGCTGGCAGATTGTGGCTTATAGCAAAGCTGATGTTGGCATTTACTTACAAACCTGTGAACTCACCAACCTTGTGTTGACACTTTAAGCATGTTTTCTCAGGTCACTATGGTACACATCAGGACTAGGATGCATCCATGGAGTCGCATTGATTTTATCAATAAATGAATAATGTTTATTTATATCATTTACATTAATTGACGCTTTGTTTCGTGTAATTACTTTTGGATTTTATATTAATGTACGCTTCCACAATTTAAACTATGAAACCGTGTTTTACTCATGTTGAATGTGCAAACTCAGTATTTTTAAATTCATATAGTGGTCGTTCAACATGACCGATTACTACGATCCAGGTTTGTCACGCACCTCGCGGTAGAACCCCTTAGGTGGAATTTGAGGGTGTGACACCAAATTCACTCTCCCAAGATGGGACCTGCTCCTCTTCTAACTCATCCTTTGTCTCATTCAACTCTTGTAAACCCTCTTCGATTCCTTCGTCTTCGCTCTCTAGTTCCTACATCACATCATTCTCAACGAACAAGCGTAAAGCATCAAGTATATTCGAAGACTCAAGCTCGTCACCCCGGAAAATTAAATAACTCAGGAATGTTACAATTATGCTCAATAAAGACAGGTTCCGAATACTTACCTAGACCATCACCCATAGTGTCATCCAAGTACTCTTCTCTCTCTATCTCATCATCACTGAAGAAATCGTCCTCGAGGGGCTCTAGTCCGTAACTCTGTGGTGTAGGAACCGGAGGTGGGTCTGGCACAAAGTGTTGTACACTTTTGAGTTGCACCTTTTTCGGTAAAGTCTCAGGTTCTCTAGCTAGCTTCAGACTTGCTACCTCGTCCGTAAGATTACCATTTTCTTCTAGGAAGTGCAGCTGCTCGGCCTTACTTAAAAGGGTCTATTGATTGCTTATTATCTCCTGCACTTTCCTTTGCTTTTCCTGCAATGTATCACCCTCACAAGACAAATGTAACGAGTTATCATGAAATAGGTGATCTTGTATAGGATCTGGTGAACAAAGCTTGTCACTATCGACAATAGAGTCAGAAAACTTACCTGAATGTGGGACTTGTGTGGAACTACGTGGAGTAGCAAAAAACACATCATCTTCTTCATCCCTTGTCAGCTTCGTGTTGCAAGACGAACTCTCCCCTCGATAGTTAGCACACATCTTCTGATATTCAGCTTCAAGTGCCTCTATTATGCGGAGTTTCTCCTCTTGTTCCCTACGCTCCTCTTCTTCGATCCTTCTTTGTTCATCCTCAATTCTCCTATTCTCCACCATTCGAGCAAGCATGTCTTTTGATTAATGAAGCAACTCTTCCCAGATTGGGGTTTTCCCCGCTTGAGCTCTCTTTATCTCTTCCTTAATCTCCAGCCATTGATTAAAAGTCTCACATAGGGCCTGGTGGCTTTCAATTAAGGATGGGCTTACTTCTTGTTCAGAACTCTCATATGACTGTGGATGCGGATGAAAATTACAATAGTAATCTATGGAATGACCCGATGAATATGGACAATTCTGGGTGTAATGGGGCCCTCCACTGATCTCGCACCACACATTCATGTGTTGATCCCGATGAGCGTAATACTGTCCTTGGTAGCTGATCCCGTAATAACGCTCCATATAAATCACTACAAAGGACACTCAAACAAAAGAATCACAGGCACCAGATAAATAATAAATAAATAAATAAAAAAATATATATATATTTACGACGACACACTAAAAATAGAGAAAGACACGGACAACTAGACGCTCTACGACTCAAAACACAAATAAGACCAAATAATCAGTTAAGTTTAATCAAAGTTAGATACGCTATCACCTAAGTGTCCCCGGCAACGACGCAAAAAACTTGATGTCGCTTGGTATGGTCTATAAAAACTAACTAAAACCTAACCTAGACACTCTAGCTTTAAATTTATAAATATAGACTCAACCTAATACTAGACCACACAACCGGCAAGTGTACCGATCAATGTAGTACAGTCTACTATAAGTCCGGATATCGAACCCACGAGACACTAGTGACAACTCTATCTTGACTTTGACTCAACTAATTAGACTGAAATATATTGGGGGGATTTATGTGTTTAACTATGATTAACTAATGGATAACTAACTAACGACAACCAAATATAAAGCATGAAACTTTAGACAACTCACAAATGGGGAAAGCACTACCTAGACTCTGAATCCTATGTATGTACCTTGGAACTCTCTCGGATACGGAAACTATGATGGAACCGGGCTCTTAGAATACGACACACTCAGAATACCTGGTGGATCCCAGATGATTCTCTGGATGTGACCAAAAAGGAAACCCTAAGGGACGTGTAAAACTCACAAGTTAGTCGAATCATCTCTCAGCTATCTCCAACAACCCTAATGTACTCGCTAGATAGATTACCTCTCAGTCTCATTATCTTAATACACCTTTCAGTGCAAGGAGTAACCTGAATTCTCTTGACAAGACACGGAATAAAAATGACGCTAAGAAACCCTAGGAAACCCTCCTATCAGAGCAAATAACCTAAAGACCCTAACACCAAAGATTACCCAACAACTTCGCACCTTTCAGTTATTGAAGCAGGCAGAATACTTAACCCTAAGAGACTCTCAATCGATGTTCCTATGGATACGACGTCAGTAAACTATAAACCAATCACGTACACAAAGCTAGTGACCTAATATGCGACCATACATGAAAGACATTCACAAAGTAGCATTTGCAACATTCAACAGATTATCAATCAAGATTAAATATGCATAAACATCAAATCAAACAAAAACAAGTTCTTTACTTTATTGTTAATCCATCAACAAGAAACCGAAATCCGAAAGAAAACCAATTAACAATATAATCATCAAAATATAGGTAGCTATGAAAGTCTAGCCAATTATCAGGTCTAATAACATCAAAACAGAAGAATCAAACAAAGATAACATCGTTTCAAATCTGGAAAAGTAAAACAAAGAATGATAACAAGAACCGGAAGACGTAATCGACTCGCTCTATGATCTCCAACTTCAATCCACACTTCCAATTGATCCTAGAAGCTTTCTCCCACTTAGAATCACCAAAAGGCTCTGAACTTTACGTCTGGAATCGATTATTAAACCTTTTATACCTTGAAAATAGGCAAAAAGACCCGTGACTAGGTGTTCTCGCGTACTGTGAGGCCCAGGAGAAATGCCCCCTGCGTTCCTCCGGAGAAACCAGCTGCGCACAATTTCCTTGTTTGCCTTGTCCTCACGTACCGCGAAGGGGATGAGCCCCATGTCTCGCGTACCATGAGCCACACACATTGACCGAAAGTTTCTGTATTTTCTCGTTTATTCTCTTTTGCTCGTGCCTTCATCTATCTTGCTAGTTTTAGCTCCAAACTCACCCGATTACCTATAAAACAAGACACGACTAAGTACTAAACATAAATGACTCAAATCGATTATAAAACTATATTAAAACTCTAGGAAATACAACAGAAATAGATGTGTGCTTTGCAACACATCACTACTGGTTTGTTATAATATGATTTCTAAGCCTTTGGAAGCATCAATTTAAGAAATCCAACAGTTCCTGAAATTTTTCTCAAGATCAGACAAGTCCGCTGGTATGCTGAAGGACAAATACGCAGGTTGTACAAACCCTACGTACTTGCATGTACGCATGTGATAAATACGCAAGAGCATTTTGCTCTGCGTACTTATTAAGTACGCATGCAGTTTCTCTGCGTACTTAACATGTACGCATGTTGAGTTGGGCTGTGAACTTGGTATATACGCATTACCATTTGGTGTGCGTACTTACCAAATACGTACTAGTCTCTGGATAAAAAAAATAGTAATTTTTGGTTTTTCGGGACCGAGTTTTTTGGCGGGAAAACTTTTCTTGGCCAAATGTTTTAGGAATCATTTGAATGCTTGTTTCGGGCCATTTTTGAAAATATAGTAATTTTGGTTTCCCGGGACCGAAATTCGTATATTAGGTGGCATGGCGAAACAAGGTCGAGATTTTTGTTTGATGATACCAATTGTCATATTGCCTAGGTGTTCAAACCTGAAAATGTGGGGTACGAGTATCCTGGATACTTCTTTAATAGGGAATGAATGCTGAATCAATTTGAGCAACTGGGTCGTCATCGACTAAAGGTCTCGATTTATTTGTGAAGATGTGCTGCTTTGGTTCTTTGAATCATATTTTTTGCGTACTCAAACTTGAAAATGTAGGCAACGAGTATCTAGGATACTTCTTTATTAGGGGATAAATGCTATAACAGTTTGAACCCATAGGTTTGCTATTAGATCTTTGCAAAGAAATAAAATCCTAGATTTGACTAGACGAGGTTTTTGAGGAATTGAGTGGAGCGGTCATGTAGCTGGTCATAGTTTACTGAGAAATGAGGGGGATAAAAGGCTCAGGAGTATTCATGGGATGTTAAAGGGGTGGTGGATACGCCGCTGGTACTTCCTATATATAAACCTCATTAACATAACGTAGACAAACTTTTATATCAACACAAGATTCTTAACTAAGAATTCTTTGTAAACTATATTGTTGTGCTCATTGGTCAAGGCTGTGTTCAAGATCTGATGTGATTTAATTATAATGGGATTTCTCATTTGGGATCTGGGGGGAATACAGATATACAACCTAGTTATGGGACTTCACCATAGTGAATTTTACCGATTAGGAGATGTTAACCAGGAATGAAGATCTAATTGAAAAATGTTGGACCTTGGATACAGGATGACCACTGTTGAGCATGATTTGGTGTTAGATTGAGTTTTGTGTTTTCAAGATCACGCTGGATGTCCGTTGGATCATTAGTTGAAAATGGAACCATTTTCATTTGCCGGCATGAGAAGAAACATCCCTTGGTTTCTTATCAAAGTTAGGAGGAGCTTACATTGAAAGGAGAAATTGGATATGAACAACTTCGGGGATTTAGTTTATTCTTGAAGATGCAGGATAGAGTTGGACACATCTGGTTGAAGACTAAAGTTTAAATTTTATCTTTATGGGAACTAATTAATTTGATACAGGTTATTTGAAATTTAAACTCTCTATCATATGCGAGCTGGTTTGGAGACTTCTAAGTCAGATTGGATGAAGTTACAGCTGAGAGTATGAACTACAATAAGGTGTGTTGGGTTAGCTGGTTCTTCTTAAATCACTTGAGTTGTTCCACAAATGCAAGCATCAGTTTAAAGGGAATCGCGGTGCTTGACGATTACCAGGTAACTGAAGATTAAAGATTAAAGATCGGAAGATAACAAATGGAATGCCAAAAGATCAAGTCTTGCAAGAAGACACGTGATAGAATTAGTTTATAGGGATTCTATTAGATATTCTTTCTAACTGATGAATATTGGTGTTAGTGATAGATAGAATTTGATGCTAGTTTAAAGGGAGTCTGTAGAAGCATTTTTGGTAACTATGGATAAATATCTATCTATCGGTGTACTCAGCTAGTATGTAGGAGAATGTTCCCGCGTACTTAGTAAGTTCACCAGTTGGCCCTGCGTACTTAGTAAGTACGCATGGCTTATTGCCTTGTGTACTTAACAAGTATGCATGACCAATGCCCTGTGTACTTAGACAAGTACGCAGGAAGGGTTGGTTCCTACCCCTAAAAATAGAGGTGTTGGCCTCATTTGAAAATAGGAACAAAATGTGAGAACTGAGAGAGGTCTGGCCGGGATGAGCTCTCCCTTCCCTTGGACCGTGAGCTTAAATGAGAGATGTATACTCCTTCGGTATGTGATCTGTAATACGGGATGACAACTTTGTTATGGATTGTGTTTCATTTCTGTTGATTCTCTTGTTTGTATGTTCTTGTTTGTAACTGTTGGTCACTTTCGTTTCTACCTTTCTGTTCCCACACAAATCACGAACTGATCTGCCTACAATGTTTTTCTTCCTTCCACTGTGCTCAACCGAGGCCCCCGGGACCTACATAAAGGATCCTCATACTGGAAGGAGTCTATATAGCGTTATATGGCAACCTACCAATATCACAAAGAAGGTGCATGTTCACAAAAAGATGCATGTTCACTCGTTAAAGGACTTTGAGTTTTGGGCTTATGATCCAGATTCTATAGAAGCTATGATTGTAACTAGAACTACCGAGTTCAAAATCATTAATCCATTTATTTGTCTAAGTTTGGTGAAAACGACATCAATGTATTGGCAAGAAGTCAGATTAGAAATGAACAGTTGTTTGAACAACATGCCAAAGTTTTTACAAGAGCTGTTGCTGAGATTGTGAACAAGAAACTTTATGTTGGAAGTGGGAGTCACCATGAAGATATCAATTTTTGATAACTAAGTGGAAACTTAATCCTAGGGGGAGATTGTAGGAACCATATTATGATTAAGATTAGATGGGTGTTTGGATGTAACCGTGAACTAGGGGGTTCACGGGTTGGGTGTTAATGGGCCGGCCTTGGGGCCGAGTACTTGTATTAGAAGCCTAGTATGACTTAGACTAGGTATAAATACTTGTATACCCTAACCGAGAATGGTTAGCAGTTTTGTTTTGGTTTTCTTTGTAATTCTCCTTTGCAATATATGAGTTTTACTCTGAATTCTTGTGTTCTTGAATCACCATACTCAATAGTTTCCGCCTATTGATTGTGAGACTTGATATCATGTTCGTATTTGTGTTTATTCGAAGATCCATTAGAGCTTTTTGGGACTTACAAAAACGATTTGTAAGACGTGATTGTGCTGTAGGCACCTTAATGCAAAAGATTAAACTATTTATGTTTTACAAAAAGGGCAAAACACGAGAATTAAATACTTACTCATATAATCCCGGTAAGGGGGTTGAGATAAACCCCTGGGATGGAACTACCCAAGAAGTGTACGTAAAGTTTGATCAAGTCTTTTTACTCACTTCGGGTCCAGTTTGGACCGGACGGGGTTGGCAAGTATGTTGGGTAAACGCTTACATGCCTGAAGGGCCGCGAAACCCCCGAGTACATGACCAATGTATACATGGATGTAAAAACGGAAAGAAGCTAAGTGTTCGCTAGATTCGAAATGACGAAAATGTTTAATTATTTAATTTAACTGTTTTTCCATGCTTATGAAATGTTTTGTGGTCATGAAGTATTCACCAGCACATAGCTGACGTTCATTTTCAAATGTTTTATGGAAAAGAATGATATGACCTCAGCATACCGGGACCAGCTACGACCTAAGTCCCAGGATCGGTTTTGTTGCATAGCCGGGTCAGGCCACACACCTGGACCCGGTGCAACCCAAAAATATGATATACAGGTTCGTGCTATGCACATGAAAAACATGGGAAAAGACAAGGTTAAGATGCCCAAAGGATTTCGACTCCCTAGGCAGAATACCCCCTTGTAGACTTACTGACTTTGGTCAGGGTTTTGATTTCGAAATCAAATGTACAAACGATCGGGTTTATACCCAAGTATTTAAATAAAGAAATTTTTTGTCTACACGACAAGATTCTAGTATTTACAAAACTAACCCTTGAGGTTGAGAATTGATAAAAAGATCCATTTGTTTAAACCACTATTCTGCTGCACAAAACCAAACTCTGAAATCAAAGCAGGTACCGAAGGTGCCAACTGACGTCGCAGCCCGATAACGTCCCGGGGGTGCCCGGGGCAGGGTGTGACATTGGTTGGTATCATAACTTGAGGTTTTAGCGAATTAGATACTAGAGATTAGTATGTAAGCTCTAACCAGATTAAGCAATGACTTTCCTACTAGCAAAAGTATGTAGACACTTGCCTTTAAGCTGAAAGTGTCAAACATGAAGGTATGAAATTATGTCTGGTGGTCAAGGATACGATAGTTACTATAACCGTAGTACTATTAAAGAAGAACCGATAGAAAATCTTTATGCACCCATGGAAGTAGACAACTTCTCATGGTACCATACCATACCAAAAGCTCCGATCAAAGAGGAATACGAATCAGACCATTTGAGCCAAATGGGTGGCTCCGAGTTCAGCAAGTGGAGATGCACACCACCACATTACCCAGTACCTCCTCCACCAAAATATTCCCCACCTCAAACTCCCCCACCTCCTATGTATCCTCCTCCCACTAACCAACATGAGGCATGATCTAGCAAGAAGGTCACTAAACCCCGAATTAGGGTAAGGGAACCTGTTGAGAAGCTTTTCATCACTGGATCTAGTTTAGAGAAAATCTATAGGAATCTGGAGAAGTAGGAAAGTTCCGAATCCAAAGGATTCCTTCCTCTACCTCTAGTAGAAGCTTACTCACCGTAATCGGCTAGTTATGAACCGTTTGTAATTACCTCAATTACCCAATTATGTCAGGTCGGTATATGAGTAATAACTTAGACACTGATGGGAATTATGCCAACACCAACTCAATGAACCAAGAAGCAAGCTCTGGATCATACATTGATTACATAAATCATCCACAGTTTATGTATCCTTAAATCCAAGATGAGTATGATCCAATGGCTGAATTTGAAGCCACATTTGAGCTACCTTAAAACACAAACCTACTCCCACCTACGATAATGTCTATAACGATATAGTCTTAGGACTAAGAGATCCTCCACCGAAATTTGGATATCCTGCTTCCTTACCAGGATCTCCAATCGAATGCTTCGATCGGTTGCTTCACGAAACTGATCAGGTTAAGAAAGAACTTATCTTAACTATGGGAGAACTGGCAAAAACTCAAAAGGATTTGTCAAAAGCTAACAAGAAGTTAGAAAAGAAGGAGAAGGAGCACAAATCCTTTGCTAAAATGATTTGGAGCCAAAGCAAGGGATTAATGAAAGAAGCCAAAGATATGATGAAGAAATAGACTTTCGTCATTTCTGTTTTTTATGTAATTTCAATAATGTATTGTAATTTACAATTATGTCATTTAATAAAAAGTATTTTCTTTCATAGAATCGCAGGAAAAGACAAAGGACCTAGTTTTGTTCATAAATACGCTCCACATGGAAATAACGAACGAAACACAAATTCAACCGAATCCTATTCAGGAACCAATTCCAAATACACTAGCGGAACCTTTCAAAATCTAGGGGTAATAGAAACATCCAAATATTTCTATGAAACCCCAATGAACTATTACGCCGCTCCAACACTCGAGATTTATAACCAAACCTACATGAATAATTATAGCTACCAAGAAAAACTACCTAAAATCCCTTACGAACACCACTATACATTGGAAGGTGAGGAAAGGGCTGACTCCAACAGACCCTATGGAACTTACCATTCCACCAATCCTACTCCAATCCGTACTCCCCGGATTAACGAAGAAACCCCGGGAGAAGAAAGGATTGCAGCTATGCAAGCACGCATAGCTAAACTAGAAAGGATTGAAGCTGAAAGAGCCGCCAAGATCGCCACTCTACAACAAGCGTTGATTAGAGCTAGGGGTCGTTAGAATATATCTTATCTATGTTATTTTCAATTACTGTATTGTATTTTGAAGTTTGAAATAATAAAAATCCTGTATTTTCCTTATAAAAAATATCTGCAAATTTTAATAAATATTATGTCTTTCGTCAAGAATGTCAATGCGAACTGGACCATCCACAAATACGCGTGAACGAAAGAAACAGGCCAGTGAGGCATTAGAAAGAGAAGCACGCGCTGCTGAAATGAAAAAGATGATAAACAAGGGAATTGAGGATGCAATTCTGACAATGCTAGAGGCATTTGAAAAAGCTCAGGCTGCCAAAGCTGAGGCCAAAAAAAAGGAAAAGAGAAGGAGCACACGCTTCATAACTCTGAGCATAAAAAATCAAATCACACTGTTTATGTGAGAAAAGAACATTCGAAAACTCATACCCATCAAAGTTCTAAAACTAAAAGAACCCGGAATGAGGAACACTACTCCTCAAGTGACAGCTCTGCGGACAGTTACAAATCGCGTCACAAAAAGAGTAGACACATGGGTTGCTCTTACAAGACTTTCCAAGCTTGTAAACCCTATGACTTCCTTGCGAAGGAAGGCGGAGTAGCTACCCTCTGATGGATAGAGAAAACAGAATCAGTCCTAGCCATAAGCAAATGCGCCGAAGAGCACAAGGTGCTTTTTGCCTCTAACCTCTTCAAGAACTTCGCTATTGAATGGTGGAATGCCCTAGTATCCGCCAAAGTAAGGGAAAGAGCATATCAAAAGAGTTGGAACTAATTTAAAGACCGAGTTAAAAGAAAGTTTTGTCATATCAATGAAGTAGAGCAAATAGAACAGAAATTCATGAACTTAAGAATGGTTGGCTCTAACCATCAGGATTACATGACCAAGCTGCTAGCGTACGCACGACTAGCTACACCCGAATCAAATCTCATCAAGAGATATATATATATATATATATGGACTAGTCAGTGAGATCCGCGACATGGTAAAGGTTTCAAAACCCAAAACCATTGATGATGCTATGTATCTGGGTGCCCAATTGACGGACGAAATGGTCCGGACATTGGAAGAAAACAAAAAGAAGGAAATAACCAAACATGACCATAGAAGGAACAATCGACATTTCACACCCCAACCGACGGTAGAATACGTTGGGGTGGACGTGTAAACTGTTTATAAGCACATGATCAAGCTAAAGTTTCATATATTATTTACATCAAGATTTCGTTACATAAGTTCAATCAACAACCAAAATCAAATACATCCACATGTTCTAGTTCTTTGTTCACTAAGTCCAAATCCTATATGTTGTATCTTGCATATAATCTCATACACTTGTACCTGAAACATGATTAAAACAGTGTCAACTAAAAATAGTTGGTGAACATACATAGGTTTTGAAACCATAAGTAATATCAAGTGTTTGTATACAATTCATATGATGCATGGATTAATAAGGCGATTATAGAGAACCACTATTGTTTAAACTGGTTGCACAATCAAACCTTGTGACTGATAGGCATAACACGCACGTTATCCTTAATTGTTTTCAGCAACAATCACCCTAACCGGGTGGGTTAGTCAGACTCAATAGATCTATCATTGTATAATGTCGGTTTGTACAGAGTTACTGATTGCACTTGAACTATGCATAAAAAGTATTTAAATGTTCTTTGCATAAATAGTGTTCAAGCATAAGGCACAAATTGCACACATGATCATAATGTTTGAATTGTAATAATTGCAAATAGTTTGTATTTAATCATGTTTCACCCCAAAGTTATAAATATGAAAAAGCGGCTGTGTAAACTCACATTGGTTTTGTAGTTTGAATTCACAAGCACGGATTGTTGCACAAGTTGCTTAGCTAACACGAGGTTAACCTATGTTTGGATTTATATGCATCAATGACATGCACAAAAGACTAATGTATAAAGGGATGGGTTAGGTTAAATGTTGTGCAATCATTTGTTGTGAATAATACGTTCGTTTAATAATAAATTGACTACATGAGTATATAAGTGATTTCTTTTGTTCGTAGGTATATGAATAAATAAAATATATAGTTTGTAAATATTCGAATAAATAAGGGAATAATAATTAGTTAAGTAATTAATTATTAACTACCTAAATAAATAAAATAATTAGTTATTTAGCTTGATTGTTACGAAGCAATAATTTATTAAAAATAGTGATTGAGTTAATTATTAATTAAACCATAATTTATGGAATAAAATAAATAAATAATAAAAATGTTCTAACTAATTAATAATTAGATCATAATTAATCATTAATTAGGAGTATAAATGTGTTTTAAATGTTTTTATAAAAGTGGAAATAATTTATACAAATTTTTACGAAAACATGAGGGTTTATAAAATTGATCGTGTTTATTTTCGGATTACAAATTTATAAACCAAGAGTTTTAAATATTAATTTGTAAAAAGAAACGAAACCAATCGTTTTAAATAAGTGGAGTTTTATTTAGGATTTTAATCTATTAATAACAAAATGAATTATTTTTCCTTGAAAACTTATAATTTAAATTATTAAAACAACCCTGAGTTTTATAGATTTCATAAACTAATTTTATAGAATAAATTTAAAGGTTATAAATGCTTTAGAAAGAAAGGATGTGGGCTGCCCGGCTCGAACCCAGGTGGGTTCTGGGCAAACCACACACACAAACCACCAGACCAGCGCCTAGTTAGTGTTATATGGATGGGTCCGCGTAGAGTTAATCAAGAAGCAGCGGGATCCGGGTTCTGGGAACATAAGCCGCGCAAAAAGTCTGCTGGTGGTGGGTTTCGAACCCACACCATCTAGTCCAGCGGTGCAATGACTTACCGGCTGGGCTAGATGGTTTCACTTGGATACAATGGAATCCATAAACTCAAATACGTTTGTACAAGCGGGTCAAAATCCTGACCTTGGTTTGTGCAAGATCGAGTAAGAACTCCACATTCAATTGGAGCCGATACCCTCTACCAATTGAAATTAGCAGAGGGCTATTGATCAGGATACAACGACAATTTAGAGGCAATAGTTCATACATGCAATGGATGCGTGATGAGAGAGGACATGGGTTTCAGGTCCGATGTTCCTTGAGCTCGATCAAGATCCAGAGGTGTTAATCAAGGTGTTTGCAAGTTTGAGAAGTTCGAATAGGGTGTTATGAAGGTGGGAGGTAAGTTTATTTTGTTTGATTTTAACTGGGTTTATTTGGTTTGATTTTAACCGGGTTGATTAGGAAACGGTTTCGGGATAAATGCAGTTTAAAATCATTGAAATCGATCAAATTGAATCGTCATGTTGAGTCATAACTGATGTAGTAGTGTTATTGCACGATTTCCAAGAGTTAATACACATGATTTCACTAGTTTGTAACTGATTTTGTGATGTGTTGACTTTTAAAGTCAAAATTGATGTTTTAGGTTCAAATTCAAAGAAGAGGTTCAAGTTAGGGGGTTCAAACAAGGTTGGGGGGTTCATATTTGAATTCGGGGGGTTCATTGGCATTTGAATGGGTTGAAGGTAAAATAAATGGGGTTCAACACATTTTACTTGTTTTAAATACATTTTAAATGTTTAAAAAAATGTTATATAAGTTTTAGAAAAACTCAAATTACTATTGGTTAAAATATATAAAGGAGTAAAATTTATTTTTATAAAATCTCATAATGAAATTAATCAAAAAAATCAATTATATATATATATATATATATCTACATATTCATTCATAAAATAAATATACGTATATATTTTAAAAGATACAAATACATGGTTTAGGCTTACAAGTTTATTTTTGATTTAATTGTTACAATAGAGTATATATATATATATATATATATATATATATATATATATATATATTTGTATATCTTTATAAATGTACAAACATGTCTTATAGAAATTAACATGTAAATGCAAGGTATAAATTTTGAATTGAAATATTAATTAAAATAATAATTATTGTGATATAATGTGTTTGAACAAGTACGGGATTGAAATGGGATGTCATCATTGTATAAAATAAAATAAAATAGTACTAGAAAATCATGCATGTTACAATATCCTCAAGTTGAGGGAATTTTGTCCCAAAATTCAACTGTTGGAGGCTAGTGAATCAGGAAAAAAGATGTGGGTTTGGATTTTCAAAGAGTCTTGATTGTTGGTTTGAGGTGTATAACCGATATCAAGATTTAGGTCTGATACTCAAAGTCATGTCTGGTCATTGTGTCATGCATGAATGGTGATAGCGGATTTGATTTAAGAGTATTAAAGAGAAAACTGTCAAAGGATATCTTGAACTCTAAAGATGAAATGCATTACTTGAAATAAGAACGATAAGGATTTGATGATCAAATCTTGATTAGGATGAAGTCTAAGATGTTCGAGATATGTTACTAGACAAGAGAATTTCACAAACACTTGTCAAGGTCAAAATAACATAAAACTTCATGTGATACGAATGACGTTACTACTGACAATATGACAGGAACACTTATATATAGGAAGTACCAGCGGCGTATCCACCATGCCCTTATCATATCACATTAGTTCAGTTATTATATATCATGATAGGTTTTATGTCATAACACACGATAGAATTCACTATGTTTTCCATGCGCTGACTTTTATAATTACGTGTGCACCCGTAATTACTCAATTCATCGCATGGTCCGTATAGATCATCCCATTGTGTGTAGGTCAAGAGGGGACACAAGATCACTTAATTCATAACTATTTTTTTCACGTATGAGTTGCTAAGAAATAACTGTGCCCCTCGATAGTAAGGTCAATCAGAAATCTAACGAGTAATAATGTGGCATAACCTAGAGTTCTATAGTGTTCTCGTATTTGAAGAAGAATACGTCAAACCCCGGGAAGTTTTTAAAGTTTTAAAGCTTCCTCGTGTTTGAACAAAAATATGTCAAACCCCGAGTAGCTTAAAGTTTTACAGCTTCCTCGTGTTTGAACCAGAAGACGTCAAACCCCGAGTAGCTAAAAGTTTTACAGCTTCCTCGTGTTTGAACAAGAATACGTCAAACCCCGAGTAGCTTAAAAGTTTGTAGTTTTCAACCTTCATGGATAAAGTGAATTATTATACCTTGTGATCCATCAATTGCAACAATTGTACCCAATCTAGTTCCGTGTATAATGTAAACATTCAAGTTTCATGTTTAATCTAGTATCATGTACATTGTAAAGAAATAAGTTTAACGTATAATGTGAACAACTTAGTATCATGTATAATGTAAATAAATAAGTTTCATGTATAATGTGATCAATTTAGTATCATCTATATTGCATTCAACCATGTATCATGTATCATGTGATCAATCTAGTATTATGTATATTATATTCAACCAAGTATCATGTATCATGTGAACAATCTAGTATTGTGTATCATGTGCTAAATCTAGTATTATGTATATTGTATTCAACCAAGTATCATGTATCATGTGAACAATATAGTATTGTGTATAATGTGCTAAATCTAGTATTATGTATATTTTATTCAACCAAGTATCATGTATCATGTGAACAATCTTGTATTGTGTATCATGTGCTAAATCTAGTATTATGTATATTGTATTCAACCAAGTATCATGTGAACAATCTAGTATTGTGTATCATGTGCTAAATCTAGTATTATATATATTGCAAACAAACAAGTTTCATGTATCATGTGATAAATCCAGTGTTATGTATCATGTGAATGCTCATATGTAAGTTACTGGATCTCATGGGTAACGTAAACTATCAAATCTTGTAGGTGGTCGAGTGTTGCGAACAAGCGTGTTGCTTGACGTTAATGTATAATGTGGGTAGTTGGGTTTTAAATTGTCAATATTCTTGAGGTTTATATGGATGGTTAACGCCTACGCGAAAGGATTCATCTCCTTGAAGTGCCTAGTATGTTCGTATATTTCCGAAGGTGCAAGAAAACGAGAAGGTTTTGTAGGTGTTTAGAGTGATGTGCTTACGAATAATTGATTTGTGCTTCTTTTTTTGTTTGTAATTAGACAAGTAATTGTAAGTTATTATTGTTTGTAATTTAATAAAATAGTGAAAATAATAAGTTGGATAACTAGATAAACAGATGAATAAATAAGACCTTTTAATTTTAATTATCATAAAGACAATGTTTCAAAGGAAAATAATGGCTAAATCATTTAATAATTGAGCCAAGATTTAATAATAATTACTTTAACGGAGTAAAATTCATAATTAATTGTTAATTAAGATGATGTTTTTTATAAAAACAAGTTGTATTGAGTTTCCTTACAAGGTGAAAAGGTTTATAGAAAATTTATATTCCAAATATATTTATAAACTAAGGGTTTGATAAAGGTTTTGCTTGAACGAGATAATGGTGTTAATAAAATAGTTAGTTTACAAAGAAAGGTTTAGGTATGTGTACTAAGTTGCAATAAATAAAATGACGGTGTTTAGATGGTACTCATTCGGTATCATAACCAAATGGATACTTTGACAAATCAAAGTGATTCAAATTCTTAAAATTTCAAGAAGACTTGCTTTAGCCTATAGGTGAATACTCATTTCGGGAATTCCTAGGAAAGCATACGGATCATTCGGCTGATTTGGATTTATATGAAATGCTTTCCTAGACAGAAGACCCAGAGTACAGGCATTCACCCTTTCGGATTGCACATGTTCTTTGCTAATTTTCAGAACTCAAAACTTTGACGGGATTTTAAAATTTTTAATAGGCTTTGGGTCTAGGAGTTTAAATTTTGTTCATAATTAATGATGGTGACATAATTCTTAGTGTGTAAGAGTAAAGGTGTATAAAGGCTTAGATATGAATAATTGTGTGGCAAGACTTATGATAGCATTTAATGGGATCAAATAGGTAGCATGTAATCAAACAGTGTGGTAAACAAAATATTACATAGATTGCAATTTTATAAGCATGTTAGTTATCAAGTAGTGTAGCACATAAAATATCGTGTATTGTATCATGCGGTGTAATACATAGGATAACATGTAAGATAATCACACAAGGGTGCCCTAAGGTTATAAACTAGGTCATTGGTTTCTAATAACCTAATTCCCTATAACCATGACTCTAATACCAATCTGTCACACCCCAACCGACGGCGGAATACGTCGGAGCGGACGTGTAGACTATTCATAAGCACATGATCAAGCTAAAATTTCATATATTAATTACATCAAGATTTCGTTACATAAGTTCAATCAACAACCAAAATCAAATACATCCACATGTTCTAGTTCTTTGTTCACTAAGTCTAAATCCTATATGTTGTATCTTGCATATGATCTCATACACTAGTACCTGAAACATGATGAAAACAGTGTCAACTAAAAATAACTGGTGAGCATACATAGGTTTTGACACCAAAAGTAATATCAAGAGTTTGTGTACAATTCATATGATGAACGGATTAATAAGGCGATTATGGAGAACCACTATTGTTTAAACTGGGCGCACAATCAAACCTTGTGACTGATAGGCATAACACGCAGGTTATCCTTAAGTGTTTTCGGTAACAATCACCCTAACCGGGTGGGTTGGTCGGACTCAATAGATCTATCATTATATACCGTCGGCTGGTACAGAGTTAATGATTGCACTTGCACTATGCACAAAAAGTATGTAAATGTTGTTTGCGCAAATAGTGTTCAAGCATAAGGCATAAATGGCACACATGATCATAATGTTTGAATTGTAATAATTGCAAATAGTTTGTATGTAATCATGTTTTACCCCAAAGATGTAAATATGAAAAGGGGCTATGTAAACTCATATTGGTTTTGTAGTTTGAATTCACAAGCACGGGTTGTTGTACAAGTTGCTTAGCTAACATGAGATTAACATATGATTGGATTTATATGCATCAATGACTTGCTCAAAATACTATTGTATAAAGGGATGGGCTAGATTAAATGTTGTGCAATCATTTGTTGTGAATAATACGTTCGTTTAATAATAAATTGACTATATGAGTATATAAGTGATTTATTTTGTTTGTAAGTATATGAATAAATAAAATATATAGTTTGTAAATATTCGAATAAATAAGGGAATAATAATTAGTTAAGTAATTAATTATTAACTACCTAAATAAATAAAATAATTAGTTATTTAGTTTGATTGTTACGAAGCAATAACTTGTTAAAAATAGTGATTGAGTTAATTATTAATTAAAAATTTATTTTAGGGAATAAAATAAATAAATAATAAAAACATTCTAACTAATTAATAATTAGATCATAATTAATCAATTAGGAGTATAAATGTATTTTAAATGTTTTTATAAAAGTGGAAAGAATTTTTAAAAATCTTTACAAAAACATGAGGGTTTATAAAATTGATCGTGTTTATTTTTCGATTACAAATTTATAAACCAAGAGTTTTAAATATTAATTTTTAAAAAGAAACGAAACCAATCGTTTTGAATAAGTGAAGTTTAATTTAGGATTTTAATCTAATAATAATAAAATGAATTGTTTTTCTTTGAAAACTTATCATTTAAATTATTAAAACAACCCTGAGTTTTATAGGTTTTATAAACTAATTTTATAGAATAAATTTAAATGTTAAAAATGCTTTAGAAAAAAAGGATGTGGCTGCCCGGCTCGAACCCGGGTGGGTTCTGGGCAAGCCACACACACAGACCAACGCCTAATTAGTGTTATATGGATGGGTCTGCGTAGAGTTAATCAAGAAGTAGCGGGATCCGGGTTCTGGGAACACAAGCCGCGAAAAAAGTCTGTTGGTGGTGGGTTTCGAACCCACACCATCTAGTCCTGTGGTGCAATGACTTACCGACTGGGTTAGATTGTTTCGCTGGGTTACAGTGGAATCCATAAACTCAAATACGTTTGTACAAGCGGGTCAAAATCCCGGCCCTGGTTTGTGCAAGATCGAGTAAGAACTCCACATTCAATTAGAGCCGATACCCTCTACCAATTGAAATTAGCAGAGGGCTATTGATCGGGATAGAACGACGATTTAGAGGCAATAGTTCATACCTGGAATGGATGCGCGACGAGAGAGAAGGACATGGGTTTCAGGTTCGATGTTCCTTGAGCTCGATCGGGATCTAGAGGTGTTTGCAAGTTTGGGAAATTCGAATAGGGTGTTACGAAGGTGGGAGGTATTTTTTTTGGTCTGACTTCAACCGAATTACACGAATTGAATTGGGTTGATTAGGAAACGGTTTCGGGATAAATGCAGTTTAAAATCATTGAAATCAATCAAATTGAATCGTCTTGTTGAGTCATAACTGATGTAGTAGTGTTATTGCACGATTTCCACGAGTTAATACACATGGTTCCACTAGTTTGTAACTGATTTTGTAATGTGTTGACTTTTAAAGTCAAAATTGATGTTTTGGGTTCAAATTCAGGGAAGAGGTTCAAGTAAGGGGGTTCAAACAAGGTTGGGGGTTCAGATTCGAATTCGGGGGGTTCATTGGCATTTGAATGGGTTCAAGGTAAAATAAATGGGGTTCAACACATTTTATTTGTTTTAAATACATTTTAAATTTATTAAAATGTTATATAAGTTTTATAAAAACTCAAATTACTATTGGTTAAAATATATAAAGGAGTAAATTTTATTTTTATAAAATCACATAATGATTTTAATCAAAAAAATCAATTATATATATATATATATATATCTCTACATATTCATTCATAAAATAAATATACGTATATATTTTAAAAGATGTAAATACAAGGTTTAGGCTCACAAGTTTATTTTTGATTTAATTTTTACAATAGAGTATATATATAAATATATATATATATATATATATATATATATATATCTTTATAAATGTACAAACATGTGTTATAGAAATTAACATGTAAATGCAAGGTATAAATTTTGAATTGAAATATTAATTAAAATAATAATTATTGTGACATAATGTGTTTGAACAAGTAAGGGATTGAAATGGGATGTCATCATTGTATAAAATAAAATAACATAGTACTAGAAAATCATAGATGTTACACGACCCTTTTCCCAAAAAGAGGGGAAATCCAATTCTCCTGTATGCAAAACCTTCAAGAAGAAGAATCGGGGGGAAATGTCGACATTATACCCAAGAAGAAGCATCGGTGGAAATGTCGACATTATACCCCAGCAACATGTCCTGACTGCAAAAGCACTGGTTTTCACACGGACCAATGCCCCCGAAGGAAGGGTATCACATGCTACAAATATGGGGAAACTGGCACTTAAAAAGAGAGTGCACAAAACCAAAAACCGTCGGTGATGGTACCAAACCAACCACCAAAAGCAAGAAGAACGCCTGAGCATTCCATTTGAATGCAAAAGAGGCTGACAAAATGACTGATGTCATATACGGTACTTTTCTTGTCGATAGTGCTTATGCTAAGGTGCTTTTTGACTCTGGGGCAACCCAAAGTTTCATAGATCATAAATTTTGGAAACTAGTTAATAAGCCCTTAGCTAAGCTAGACAAAACTTACCAAATCGAAACCGCGAACGGAGACCTGATCCAAGTCATCGAATCCCTGAATGACTGTTCCATCACGTTATCTGGGCACGTCATACTTGTACAACTCTTGCCAATGGAATTAGCCTGCTTCGACATAGTCCTTGGAATGGATTGGTTAGCAACTAACCAAGCCCATATCCTTTGTGACTCAAAAGCCATTGAACTACGCACACCTTCAGGAGAAGTAGTGACGATTAAGGGAGACGAGTCAACCAATCCTGTTGGTTTGATCTGTATGATAAAAGCAACGAAGTATCTCCGGAAGGGATACCTTGCTTATCTCATATCCGTAACCACCAGCAATACTGAGCGGGAATTAAAGGATGTACCAGTCGTTTCGGAATATCCTGATGTCTTTCCTGAAGAGTTACCTAGAACAACGCCTGATCGGGAAGTGGAGTTTCAATAAATCTTGTGCCAGGCACGGCTCCGATAGCCAAAGCCCCGTACAGATTAGCTCCTGCCGAGATAGCTGAGTTAAAGAAACAGCTCGATGAGTTACTGGAGAAAGGGTTTACAAGACCAAGTTCCTCGCCATGGGGAGCTCCGGTACTCTTTGTACAAAAAAAGAACGGATCGATGAGAATGTGCATAGACTACCGGGAATGGAACAAAGTCACGATCAAGAACCGGTATCCACTTCTGAGAATCGACGATCTGTTTCATCAGCTCCAAGGACCAAGATGCTCTTCCAAAATAGACCTATAATCAGGCTATCATCAATTGAAACTCCAAGAAGATGACATATCTAAAACTGCGTTCAGAACTAGATACGGTTACTTTGAGTTCACGGTTATGTCGTTCGGACTAACAAATCTCCCACAAAATTTATGGACATGATGAATCGAGTCTGTAAACCTTACTTGGATAAATTCATAATCGTATTTATAGACGATATACTTTTTTACTCCAAGAGTAAGGAATATCATGCCGACAATCTAAGGATAATACTTGAGTTACTGAGAAACAAGAAACTTTACGCCAAATTCTCGAAGTGTGAATTTTGGTTGTCAAAAGTGCAATTTCTCGGTCACGTCATAAACGAGAAAGGAATCCAAGTAGATCCAGCTAAGATTAAGGCTATATCTAACTGGGAAGTCCCAAAGACGCCGACCGAATTGAGAAGTTTTCTCGGTTTGGCAGGGAATTATCGAAGATTTATTAAAGACTTCTCAAGGATCGTCGTTCCTTTGACTGCACTAACCCGAAAGGTAATCAAATATGAATGGGATCCAAAGCAGAACAAAGCGTTTGAAATGCTAAAGTAAAAACTAACCCAAGCACCAATTCTATCGCTGCCCGAAGGCAACGAAGGTTTTGTAATTTTCTGTGATGCATCACACACTGGTTTAGGATGCGTATTGATGCAAGGAAGCAAAGTCATCGCTTATGCGTCTCGGCAACTTAAGACTCACGAAAAGAACTATATGACTCATGACCTGGATTTAGGCGCAATAATCTTCGCGCTGAAATTATGGAGACACTACCTCTATGGAGTAAAATTCACGGTTTTCACAGACCACAAGAGTCTAAAGTATGCATTCGGTCAAAAAGAGCTGCATATGAGACAAAGACGATGGATGGAAGTCTTAAGCGACTATGACTGTGAGATATGTTATCATGAAGGCAAGGCTAATGTGGTAGCCGACGCCTTAAGTCGAAAAGAACATGAAAAACCAAAGCGAGTACGTGCCCTAAGACTTGACCTACAAATCAGTCTTATCTCTCAAATCAAAGAGACAAAGAAATCAGCCTTGAAAGAGGCAAACCTCAAAAATGAAGGAATGATTGGAAGAATCGAACAACTCGTCAAAGGAAATGACGATATCCTTAGAATGGATAAGCGAATATGGGTTCCAAACTATGGAAATCTCTGATAAGAAATTCTTAAGGAACCCCATAAATCCAAGTACACAATGCACCCTGGTGGTGATAAGATGTACAAAAATATGAAACTAGAATACTGGTGGATCGGCATGAAAAATTACATCGCCGAGTATATGCCCAAATGTCTAACCTGTTCCAAGGTTAAAGCTAAACAACAAAATCTATCTGGGCAGTTACAATAGCTAGAATTTTCGGTATGGAAATAGGAAATGATTTCCATGGATTACATCACTAAACTTCCCCGAACAAGTTAAGGAAATGACACAATATGAGTTATCATTGATCGTTTAACCAAATCCGCACATTTCCTACCAATGAAAGAAACTTTTGGTATGGACGAGTTGGCACAACTGTATGTCAACAAGATAGTATCCTTACATGGAGTGCCATTATCCATCGTGTCGGATAGAGACAGTCGATTCACGTCTCGATTCTGACAGAGCTTCCAAAAAGCTCTCGGAACTCGTTTAAACCTTAGCACTACATACCATCCTCAAACAGATGGGCAAAGCGAGAAACCAATCCAAACCTTGGAAGATATGCTACCAGCATGTGTTATTGACCTAAGAGGAAGTTGGTACGACCACTTACCTCTGATGGAATTCTCTTACAATAACAGCTACCACACAAGTATACAAGCTACACCATTTGAAGCCTTGTATGGCAGAAAATGCAGAACTCCTGTGTTTTGGGCTAAAATAGGAGAAAAATAGTTATCAGGACATGAGATAGTCCAGGAGACCACTGATAAGATATTACAAATCAGGGAAAGATTGAAAACGGCTCATGACCGCCAGAAAAGTTATGCCAAAAAAAGGCGAAAGCCGTTATAGTTTAACGTTGGAGACAAAGTTTTTCTTAAGGTATCACCTTAGAAAGGTGTGGTACGATTCGGAAAGAAAGGGAAGTTAAGTCCTAGATTTGTTGGACCGTTTAAAATCTTAGAACGAATCGGACCAGTGGCATATCGGTTAGAATTGTAGTAGAGATGAATGGAGTACATGATGTATTCCATTTCTCCCATTTGCGTAAATGTTTAGCAGATGAAAATTTGGCCATGCCACTACAAGATGTAGTAGTAGATGAAAGGCTTAAATTTGTGGAACAACCGTTGCAAATTGAGGACCGTCATGAAAAGAATTGAAGCGGAAAAAGCTTGTATTGGTTAAGGTGAAATGGAATTCTAGACGTGGACCAGAGTACAAGTGGGAACTGGTATCGAAAATGAGAAAGAAATACCCACACTTATTTAGAAAATAATCTCGAGGACGAGATATCGAAAAATTTGGGGATAATATAACACCTGACAAAATTCCGATCGCAATTTTGGCATGGACCTCTTATAAGACAACGATGTTAGGGGTCAATTTTTACCTTCCGGAATCCCAGATCCTCATATACGTATTGGTATCCCTGATCCCTACTTTATTTCAGTATCATGATTATATAACATTTATAATCAGATCTTACGCAATCTTTTCTTTGACTTGTTCTTACAGGTAACCCCCCTCGACTTAAAGAAGGCTGAAGACACGGGATTACATTGATTACAATGGATATATGCTTGAAGGAAGACTTGTAACGGTCCATTAAGGAATTTTTGGGATATTAGCTTAGCAATTAATGTCATGATATGTATTTATAGAGGCAATGATCGATAGGAAAAACACACAACACTTCCACATCTTACTTGTAACACTTACACTAGATCAGATCGCTCTCTCACATTGTATTTTTTACTTGATTCAATAAAATAAACAAGGCAGCCCGACTTTAGTCGGCTCCCGAGGTATTATGCTGGAGATCATAAAAGATCAAGTCTCATCGGTTAAAAAACTTTGAACTTTAAATTTTTTCAGCTGTCAATTTGCATACACCAACTGCCAAAAATTTGGGGACAATTGTTTGGGGTCAATTTTTACCTCCTGGAATCCCGGATCCTTAGATACGTATTGGTATCCCTGATCCCTTCTATATTTCAGTATCATGATTATATAACGTTTATAATCAGATCTTACGCAATCTTTTCTTTGACTTGTTCTTACAGGTAACCCCCCTCGACTTAAAGAAGGCTGAAGACATGGGATTACATTGATTACAACGGATATATGCTTGAAGGAAGACTTGTAACGGTCCATTAAGGCATTTCCGGGATATTAGCTTAGCAATTAATGTCATGATATGTATTTATAGAGGCAATGATCGATAGGAAAAACACACAACACTTCCAAAGCTTACTTGTATCACTTAGATTCGATCACATTGCTCTCTCACATTGTATTTTTTACTTGATTCAATAATTTAAACAAGGCAGCCCGACTTTAGTCGGCTCCCGAGGTTTTATGCCGAAGATCCTCAAAGATCAGTGGCTTTCCTCGTAACTCATCGTGTTATTTCTTTATTTACACTGCATTTTACACAAGCTTATACAAGCACGCTACCTCACATACAAAGTTTGGCTACTTAATTATCCCTGTTAATTTTTGGTCAAAACAGTCTGGCGCCCATCGTGGGGCAAGTGGTGCTTTTTTCTTGATAATCTTGTTAGAAACTACAATCCGTTTTTACTTCTCAAAATTCTTTTCAGAAAATGTCGTCCCAATCTAAATTATTTTCTTCTCCAACTTCATCTTCAAATTCTGGATTGAATCTTCCTCTTTCTCCTTCTCTTGTATCTCAAAAGAAAAATGATAACATATCCCACAAGACTACATCTGCCGGCCTTAGCATTCAAAAATCATCTGCTGCTCCTAGTATCCCGAGATCTGGAACAAATCCCGTAGTACCTTTGTTTGTATCGAATGATGAGATTCTCTCTATGTTTTCACAAATGAGGCAAGCAATGGATCCGCAGCAGAAAACCAATCAGATGTTCATGAAGGATTTGGAAAAGATGAAAGAATCGAAGAAACCAGTGGAAACAATGACCACTCCGAATACTCCAAGATCTTGGAGAAACTATTTAGGAGATTTCATCCCCAAGCAACAAACCGGGTCGAATAATCCAACTCAAACTGCTAGTGTTCCATCAGGATCCTCATCACAAAATAATGATGACGGTAACATTTACGATAATCAATTTTAAAAAAATAATAGTGTTGAACCTATGCAGGATACTGGGATTAGTCCAATAATGGCGAAGGAATTAAAGAAACTAAAGGACATGATATCGAGTGTACCTGGTGTGGTACAACCGATACATGAAATATCCTCGTCAAGTCACAGGATATCAAGATTTGCTCCACCTATATGCAATGCGGAGATCCCAAAACGTTTTCAGACCTCAAAAATGAAATTATATGACGGAACCATAGATCTTGAAGAACACGTTGCCCAATATAGAGAAAGGATGGAAATTATTCACATCACTTCGGATTTGAAGGAAGCTTGTTTATGCAAAGGCTTTGGATCAACTCTCACTGGATCCGGCATAAAATGGCTACTAAGCATTCCTTCTTACTCTATTACTTCATTTGGTCGTTTAGTTAATTTATTTAATAATCAATTTTCTTACAGTATAACTTTTGAAAGATTAACTAACGATTTATACAGGGTAACTCAAAATTATGATGAATCTCTCAGGGATTATGTAAGCAAGTTTGGTAGAGAGTCCTTGGAAATCCCCAATCTTGATCTTGCCACTGCAGTTCAAGCCTTCAAAATAGGATTAAAAAGAGACTCTCCATTCTATGAAGACCTCGTGATGAACCCACGTAAAAATCTGGATGAAGTTAGAAATCGAGCTCTCAGATTTATAAGGCTTGAAGAAGATAAGAAAATCCAAAGGAGGATCGATACAGCATCCAAATATGATCATCCCAACCAGAAGTTGGAATCCTCATCTTATAAACAGCATAAATCCAAACCATATTCAAGACCTGAAAACAATAGGGTCAATGTGGTTGAAGATAATGAGGATGAAGAAGAATATCTTAAAATATCTGATTATTGTTTTTCTGTTGACATGTCATGATTAATGTTTGCAATGTAGGATCTTGAAGAAAAAGAAAAATGGCCCAAGAAAAATGATAAGACAACCACTTGGAAAGACAAATCCAAATGGTGCGCCTACCATGAAGATTTCGGTCATACCACTGAGAATTGCATTGCACTACGAAAGGAGATAGTCTATCTCCTAAGCAATGGACATCTAAAAGAACTTTTGGGGAGAAAGAAGGACAAAAGTCGGAATGATAAGAAATCCCATTAACGAGCAACATCTCCACCCCAGATGCTAAGGTAATTAATTTTATATCTGGTGGTTCTGATATTTGTGGTACTTCTTATTCTAAATCCAAAAGACTTGCTAAGGAAGCCTAGGCAGAAAAGGGGGACAAACCAACAAGAACCTCAACCTTAGCAAACAAGGAAGTAATCCCGTTTAATGACAAAGACAGAGAATACATTCAGGATCCTCATCATGATGGTCTAGTTATTACCTTGTATATTGCCAATCACTATGTACAAAGGATCCTTATCGACGGAGGCAGCTCGGTGAATATTATCCAGCTAGATGCTTTGAAAAGAATGGGTATCCCTGAGACTGAGATCATAGCAAGATCCTCAGTATTAGTAGGATTTAGTGGAGAAGCTACAACTAGGCAGGCATAGCAATTAAACAAAAAAGCACAAGATGTATTGGAAGCCAGAGAGCAGGATATTAAAGAAATATCCCTAGATCATGCGAATCCAGACATCAAAGTGCTTGTAGGATCTAATATCCCCAAGGATATTGAACCAGAACTCGTAAATTTTCTAAAAGAAAGAAGATCAACCTTCGCATGGAAACACGAAGACATGACAGGTATATCTAAAAACATTATAACATATAAACTTGGTATAGATAACAATTTCAGGCCTATACATCAAAAACGTAGAAAGTTTGCACCCAAAAGAAATATTATTATACTAGAAGAAGTTGAGAGACTACTCAAATAAAAAAGAATAAGGGAAGTAAAATTCCCAAGATGGCAAGCAAATGTAATGGTGGTACAAAAGAAGAATGGGAAATGGAGAGTTTGTGTAGACTTCACCGACCTCAACAAAGCCTGTCCCAAGGATCCTTTCCCCTTGCCGCATATAGATTCAATGATTGATGCCACAGCAGGCCACGAGATGCTGACCTTCATGGACGCCTCTTCAGGGTTCCAACAAATTCAAATAGAACCTTCGGATCAAGAGGATACTGCCTTCATGACCCCAACATGTATATATTGTTCTATTGCTATGCCTTTTGGTCTAAAAAATGCAGGTGCCACATACCAAAGGCTGGTCAATATGATGTTCAAAGACAAAATGGGGGATACGATGGAAGTATACATAGATGACATGGTAGTCAAGTCAAAGAAAGCTGATGATTATCTCAAGGATCTCAAAGAAGCTTTTAACATTTTGGATAAATATAATATGATGCTTAACCATTCAAAATGTCACTTTGGAGTCGGAGGAGGAAAATTCCTTGGGTATATGGTAACCAAAAGAGGAATATAAGCAAGTCCAAAACAAATCAAAGCTATCATCAATTTAAAGTCGCCATCAAATGCAAAAGAGGTACAAGGACTGACAGGAAGGGTAGCAGTGCTCAACAGATTTATTTCAAAATCCCTCAGAAAGATGCAAAGAATTCTATGATATCCTGAAGAAAAACAAGAAATTCGAATGAGGCAAGGAACACGAAGAATCATTCAAGCATTGAAGAAATATCTAGCATCAACATCTCTAATGAACCATTATTCCTATTCCTAGCTGTGTCCAAAAATGCGTTGAGTGCTGTTCTAAGCAAGGATCACGAAGGACAACAACATCCTATTTATTATGTAAGTAAAAGCCTATTAGATGCGGAAACCAAGTATTCATATCTCAAATAATTAATTCTAGAATTAGTTATGGCATCTACTAAACTTAGACATTACTTTGAAACTCATCCTATACATATTAAAACTAACTATCCGATAAAGTATGTTTTGAGAAAACCAGAGATGTAAGGAAGAATGGCTAAGTGGTCTGTAAAGCTAAGTACTTATAACTTGATATATGAGCCCAGAACAGCGATTAAATCCCAAGCATTAGCAGACTTTGTGGCAGATTTTAGTAGTGATGTCCAACAAGAAGCTGACTTACAAGTCTAACAACTAGAAGGAACAAAGGATAAATGGATCCTACACACTGATGGTGCATCTAATGTAAGGGGCACAAGATTAGGTATCATACTAAAATCACCACAGGGGGACATAATACCCTCGTCAGTTAGTTGTGAATTCCAAGCAACTAACAATGAAGCAGAATATGAAGCATTGGTAGCAGGATTACGACTAGCCATAGACATGAAGATCAGGTATCTCCAAGTATATGTTGATTCATTATTAATTGCTAATCATTTTAATGGCTCTTATGTAGCAAAAGGTGAAAGATTGATACAATATCTCGAAATAGTAAAATATTTAACAACAGAGTTCGGGATATTCCAAATTGAATAGTTCCCTAGGAAAGAAAATATTGAGGCTGATGCCTTAGCAAATCTGGGATGAGCACTCAAAATACCATTGGGCAGCAAAATCCCAATAATACACATCATGAGCCCAACTATTGGTCCATTAGAAGATAAAGCAATACAAGTATCAAATATAGGGGACCTAGAAATTTAGGATCCTGAACAGGTTAGAAGCTCATGGATAGCACCCATTAAAAAATATTTGGGAAGTGGTGAAATCCCGAAGGATGAGAAAAATCATATAGCCTTCCGCATAAAGGTATCATATTTTGTTATTTTACATAATATCCTATATAGAAAATCAGTTGCCGCTCCATACTTGAAATGCTTAGAGGATCCTGAACAATTGAGGTCTTAAAAGATATACATGAAGGAGACTATGGCAACCACACTTCGGGCAGAGGGTATAAGTTATGCCCAAAAATGTGATTCTTGTCAAAGACATAGTAACGTACTCCACCAGCTAGCAAAACTTTTACATCCAATCATATCCCCTTGGGCATTCATGAAATGGGGAATGGACATAGTCGACAAACTTCCCAAAGCACCAGGTGGAAAGGTGTTTATGCTAGCAATGACTGATTACTTTTCCAAGTGGATTGAAGCAGAAGCCTTTGTTCAAGTAAGAGAGAAAGAAGTGATATCCTTCATAAAGCACAATATCCTCACAAGGTTAGGGATCACCGCAGAAATAACATGATATAACGGATCTCAATTCATCGGAAAAGAACTACTAAATTTTGTGCCAGTTGGGGAATAAAGATGATAACTTCAACACCCGTGCATCCTCAGGCCAACGGATAGGAAGAGTCAAGCAACAAGATTATCATAAACAATCTCAAAAAAAATACTAGGTGCCAAGAAAGGAAGATGGGCAGAAGAATTCCCGTTAGTCCTTTGGGCAGATAGGATAACCCCGAAAAATGCAACATTGCAAACCCCATTCTCATTAGTCTTTCGTACATAAGTCATAATCCCAACAGAAGTAATAAACCTTCTGCTAGAATCAGTCTTCAGAATCCCGAAACCAACAATGAAACCCTTGCTCAAGATCTTGATACCATCGACGAAATTAGGGATCTCGCTAAAATCCGGATTGCAGCATACCAGCAGAGGATAACTAAGTGCTACAATAAAAATCTAAAAGCTAGAAGATTCTATGTGGGTGACCTGGTTCTCAGAAAAACCTTTCAAAATACTATCTAGCCCAGTGATGGAAAACTAGCACCTAAATGGGAAGGACCATATTTAATAGATTCGGAAGCTGACAAAGGAGCAAACTGGCTAGCAACTATGGAGGGAAAAACACTGCCAAGATCATGGAAGGCTATTCATCTCAAGACCTACTTCATGTAAGTTGAGATTCATATCCCAACTAGATCTGGTATGTTTTTAATCCCTATCTATTCGATTTATTTATTACTCTTTATTTTTTATACTGACTTAAGCATCGGAGGGGTGTTAGCCAAGACTAACACCCACCTTCACCAAGGTTTGAAGTTTTGTAGATTCTATTCCTGAGGATCATAACAAAAGATAGAGATTGGCCATCTCTCTAAGCTAAGGTTTTTTTAAATCCCCTCAAAGGTTTAAGTTTTTCACCTTTCTAAGAACTGGGTTTCTACACCCCCGCTTGAATGCACGATATCCAAGTATAGTTCAAGATAGTGGATCAGTATACGTAACGGTTATTGGCAATTCCACTATTATTGGCTATATGTAGGATCCTTACGAATAACATAAACATGTTATACTCCGGGCATGACCCCAACTATCTAACATCAACATGTTAAATCTAAGGTTTTGACATAAACATGTCACATAAGACATCCGAGGTGCTACCCTAGTATCTTATTGGGAATTTCGCCAGAACTAGCATTTACATGCTATCCAAGCCAAATCCCGGGTATATCCCCAGAAATCCTGAAATTCAATCAACTCAATCAGTCACGGAAGAATGTTGAGAAACAACGAAGTATATTCAATCATCAAAGAGTACACAAGGGACATCTAAGAATACCAACTACCCAAGCTAAATACCGAGGAACAGCTAAGGATATCAAAAGGATCATAAGGGATCGCACTTTCTTAGCAGTCTCGACAGGATCTATGCCTTCAAACATCTAAAGATCCACATCAGAACCTTTCCTATCCACATCAGAACTTTTCCTCTTTTTGCTAGCTGAAGTCGTGGAACGAAGATTCAGGATCCTAGGCTTGACGGTTATAGGTGTAGGAGCCTCCTGCTTAACAATAGCACCTCCAGAAAGAATGTTGTCAAGATCAACCGAAGCAAACTAAGAAATGATCTTCTTCTAATAAGAAAAGAAAACTGTCAAAGAAAAGACCGTTTTACCTAGATCTACGCGCAACATCAAGTCTCATCGGTTAAAAAACTTTGAACTTTAAATTTTTTCAGCTGTCAATTTGCATACACCAACTGCCAAAAATTTGGGGACAATTGTTTGGGGTCAATTTTTACCTCCTGGAATCCCGGATCCTTAGATACGTATTGGTATCCCTGATCCCTTCTATATTTCAGTATCATGATTATATAACGTTTATAATCAGATCTTACGCAATCTTTTCTTTGACTTGTTCTTACAGGTAACCCCCCTCGACTTAAAGAAGGCTGAAGACATGGGATTACATTGATTACAACGGATATATGCTTGAAGGAAGACTTGTAACGGTCCATTAAGGCATTTCCGGGATATTAGCTTAGCAATTAATGTCATGATATGTATTTATAGAGGCAATGATCGATAGGAAAAACACACAACACTTCCAAAGCTTACTTGTATCACTTAGATTCGATCACATTGCTCTCTCACATTGTATTTTTTACTTGATTCAATAATTTAAACAAGGCAGCCCGACTTTAGTCGGCTCCCGAGGTTTTATGCCGAAGATCCTCAAAGATCAGTGGCTTTCCTCGTAACTCATCGTGTTATTTCTTTATTTACACTTCATTTTACACAAGTTTATACAAGCATGCTGCCTCACACACAAAGTTTGGCTACTTAATTATCCGTGTTAATTTTTTGTCAAAACAAATGATAATTATCGGAAACCCAAAAGTTAGAAAAATATTAAGAATTCTGAAAATTGAAAAGGTAGTGGACCTCTACCTATTGGTTAACGGTCCGCTACGGAGTCAAGGAATCACGCCGCCAAAGGGCGGCGGACCGCTAGCTGCTTGGCTAACGGTCCACTACGAAAAGGAGAAGACCGGCGGACCACCAGCACCAATGCTAACGGTTCGCTACGCAGGTCCCAAGGGACCCTCTGCATCAGACAAGTGTCATGACACGTGTAGGGCATGCGACAGCATGCGGGACACGTGGTCGGGTGATGGACCGCCACTACAGGCCCACACGGTCCGCTAAGGACGTGTGGCGCGCCTACGCTACATGGCCACCACGTGGCATGCATGCGAGAGACATGGGGCGGTAGCGGACCGCTAGAGACCTGGCTAGCGGTCCGCTATGAGGTCACTTCCAACCTATAAATAGAAGCTTCAAGCTTCTCATTTAGCAATCAACATTTCACAACCAACACTCAAAACTCCGACCCTTCTCTACTCCCGATCCTTTCCCGAGCCTGCTTGCTGTCCCGACTCCCGAGCCGCTCCTCTCGGTTCCACCTATGTTCGTTTATTTATCGAGACCAAGCGTTTAAGAGCCAAAGCAACCAAAACGAGCATATAGAAGTGTCAATCCAAGTGCTAGAGCCCTAAGAGCTGATCCTAAGAGTCTTGTGGCACTAAGTTGTTATCTTTCAATCATCCAACTTCTAAACAAGGTGAACTACTTGTCTACGTATTAAATACTTGTTCTCATGGTGAACACGAGATTTTCAAAATTATTTGTAAGACGCGATTGTGCTGTAGGCACCTTCACGCAAAAGATCAAACTATTTATGCTTTACAAAAGGGCAACACACGAGAATTAAATACTTATTCATATAGGTAAGGGGGTTGAGATAAAACCCTTGGATGGAACTACACAAGAAGTGTACGTAAATTTTGATCAAGTCTTTATGCTCGCTCCGGGTCCTGTTTGGACCAGACGGGGTTTGTAATATCCGAGATATTCCGACCGACCTTTTGCACGTATACCTAAATTAAAACTCGACTCCGTGTTAAAACTATTTCTTTAAAGCGACAAATATCTATGAATATATATATATATATATGTGATAAATATGTCTATATATTTATATATAGATAGATTTTTTTTAAATAACATAAAATTATAAAAATATATATATATATAACAATAAAAACAACTCTAAACTTATTTGATTTTGAAAAATATATCTATTTTCGTTTAACACAAAAATTCAGGGATCAAACCGTCATTTCTGGAAACTTGTTTTAAAATGAAGGATAACTTTTAAACATGAAGTGATACAATTGGAAACATGAGGGACCTGTCTTGCCAACTGCCCAAACGCCCAATCCCAAGAACCCATTTCCGGTTCGAATCCCACAGGCAGCGATTTAGAACCCAATTTAGTCAATACACGAAATCCCGTCCCAATTCAGCGAACCTCGAACTCGTCTCCCGCATGCGACCCTTGCCAGACAACATTCAATGTTCGATTTCAACTACAACCACGCGTGAATTCAAATTCGAGCCGTTCGAACCTAACCATGAACTTCCCACCTAATTCGACATTTAATGGCATAATCGATTATAAATACCTACGGTAACGCATCCAAGACAACACCCTCAACCTCTCTAAACACTCAATTCCATTGTTTGAACATGCATTTGCTCGTTCGGGATCTGTTGACAGCCGCCGCTAACTCGAACCCATTCTCGCTCGATTCGGCACCAAATCAGGTAATCTTTGAATCCATCTTGATCGTTTTCGTATGAGGATCAAAATCCCTCTGTTTAATTTCATAAACAGAGGGCAATCCGATTTGAATTTACGTATTTTAGTTCTAGGGTTCATAAGGGAATTGGGGCTTGATTTACCTTGTGTTTAAATATTTCTTTTTCAGTTTGTTTCACTAACAAGGCCCGTAGTCGCGTGGTTAGTGCGTTGTGCATAGTGACCCGGGGCAGGGCGCGGGTTCGAGTTCGGCCGGCCTGGGTTTTGGCACTTCATTTATTTTAACACAATTTCGCCCAGTTTATACACTTCTGATTTTTTTTATAAATTTTCTGATGCTTTTATAAACTTAAATTTGATTTTTATTTACACTTTAATGTTCCAGAACTATTTTATTTAATTAAAATGTTGTTAAAACTTATGATATTTAACCATTTGAAAATAGTTTTTAAATATTTAAAAACTGTAAAAAATACTTGTAAACTTTTATAAAACTTGTATTTATACGAAAACTATTTATTTAAAACAATAAACTCAATCTATTATTTATTAAAAGAATTCTTTTATCCTAACATATAAAATTTAAACATATAAACTTTTAGAAAGTTTTATAACTTTTGTAAACTCAAAAAGATTTAAACATTTAAAATTTAAACATAAAATCAAAGCAGGTACCGAAGGTGCCAACTAACGTCGCAGCCTGGTAACGTCCCGGGGGTGCCCGAGGCGGGTTGTGACACTGTTCCTCTTACATTTGATGCATCGTTAGTGAATAGTATCCACTTATCCCTGGATTTTTCCAATTGTTGGACTTCAAGGTTTGCTTCATGTTGGATGTCACTACTGAAATCAACCACAAAGTCTGCAAGTGCCTGAGACTTTATTGTTGTTGTAGGTTCATATACAAGGTCATAGGTGCTGTGCTTGACTGACAACTTAGCCATTCTACCTGACATCTCTGGCTTACTCAAGACACACTTAATAGGATAATTAGTCTTAACATGAATAGCATGAGTTTCAAAATAATGTCTGAGTTTAGTGGATGCCATTATTAAAGCTAAGATTAATTTTTCTAAGTGAGAGTACCTGGTCTCTGCTGCTAGCAAGCTTTTACTTACATAGCATACGGGATGCTGCTGTCCTTCATGATCCTTGACTAGGACGGCACTCACAGCATTTTCGGATACCGCCAAGTACAGGGATAATGGTTCACCGTCTTCTGGTTTCGTTAATAGAGGAGCCGACGACAAGTATTCATTTAATGATTGGAGTGCTTGTTCATGCTTCTCTTCCCATTCGAATCTCTTGTTCTTCTTCAGGATGTCATAGAATTCTTTGCACCTTTCTGAGGATCTTGATATAAATCGGTTGAGTGCTGCTACTCTGCCGGTTAGTCTCTGACATCCTTGGTGATTGTTGGGAATTTCAGATTGATGACCACTTTGATTTGCTCTGGACTAGCTTCTATCCCTCTCTTGGTTACCATGTAGCCCAATAACTTTCCTGCCCCCACTCCGAAGTGGCATTTTGAGGGTTTTAGCTTCATGTTGTACTGGTCAAGGATGTCAAATGCGTCTCTGAGATCCTTAAGATGATCCTCATCTTTCTTTGATTTCACCACCATATCATCTATGTAGACCTCCATGGTGACCCCTAGTTTCTCTTTGAACATCATGTCCACCAACCTTTGGTATGTAGCACCTGCATTTTTTAAACCAAAGGGCATAACAATATAACAATCAATACTTGTTGGAGTCATGAATACGGCATCCTCCTGATCTGAGGGTTTCATCTGAATTTATTGGAATCCTGATGAAGCATCCATGAATGTTAGCATTTCTTGGCCTGCTGTGGCGTCGACCATTGAGTCAATGTGTGGTAATGGAAAAGGATCCTTGGGACATGCTTTATTCATGTCAGTGAAGTCTACACAAACTCTCTATTTTCCATTTTTCTTCTGGACCACCACTACACTAGCTAGCCATCTTAGGAATTTCAATTCCCTTATCATTCCTGCCTTTAGCAGTGTCTCAACTTCTTCCTGGATAACTACATTCCTTTTCGGTGCAAATTTCATTCTTTTTTGGTGTATCGGCCTGAAACTATTATCAATACCAAATTTATGTGTAATAACATCTTTAGAAATATCTGTCATGTCTTCATGCTTCCAAGCGAAGGTTGAGACTCTGCTTTTCAGTAGTTCTATAAGTTCCAGTTCAATATCTTTGGGGATATTGGTTCCAACAAGCACCTTGACATCAGAATCCTTTGTGCTTAAGGATACTTCTTTAACATCCTGCTCTTTGGCTTCTAAGACGTCTAGGGCTTGTTTCTTTAATTGCTATGCTTGGCTGGTTTTGGCGGAGGCTTTCATTGAATAAGTATAACAGTCTTTGGCCTCGTGTTGATCGTTGTTGATCATTACTACCCCCAAGGGGTCGGTATCTTGACACATTGGTGATATGTTGAAGGTATCGCTTTCATGTCATATATCCAACGTCTCCCTAGAATAATGTTATAGCAAGACAGAAAATCAATAACACAAAATTTGTGTATAGAGTTTACCCCCTCAATGTAGATTGGTAGCTTTCTTTCTCCAACTGTGTTCTTGACCTCTCCACTGAATCCTACCAGCACTAGGGATTTTGAGACAAATTCGGAATATGGGATCCCCTTCTCTTTAGGACTTCGAGTTGTATGATGTTCACTGAACTCCCTTCATTAATTAGGATTATGCAAAGGAAGTGGTTGGCAATGTATAGAGTGATAACTGTTGGGTATAGAAATGAGACTGATGCTGTCAATAGAAACTACAGTATCGAAACTAGTAGTTTCGGTTGAACATTTGTTCAATCGAAACTACTAAGTTTTTATGCCTGTTTTTCAGGCCTGTTTGGCAGGTGGCTTGGAAAACAAGGCACATGAGTCCTCCTATATATAGTAGAATACCCATTAAGAGTGAGTGTGTCTGTAGAGGGAATCACCACCCCAGGGGGAGCTCACCCTGGGGTGAGATAATTGTTAGTGTATGATCGAGCCTTTTAATTTTCATTTCAATCAAAGAATCATACGTTTTATACTTTCAATTATCTATTCTTTTCATTTTCATATGTTTCTGTTCGTGTTTGTGATTCCCGCACCCGTCTTTACCATCCGGACTGTTTGATGGATTTCTCCGCAGATTTGTTCTTTCAGGTCTGCTCAGGACCTACAATAACTAAGCCGTCATGGTGAGGATCCTGTACATCATCTTTGTCCCCTTTGTCACAAGTGATTACTTTCTTTTCAGTCAAGGTGGAGGTTTTGGTAGGTCTATCTCCTTTTTCTGTCTTTACTTCCTTAGCGTTTCTCTTAGCTGCAGAATAAGATGTACCACATATGTCAAACCCACCACATATGAAACTTATTACCTTGGCATCTGACGGTGGGGATGTTGCTCTCTGCGGGATCATGTCATGATCCTTGGCTTTGTCCTTCCTTTTGCCCAAGAATTCTTTGAGGTGTCCTTTGCTCAGAAGGTAACATATTTCCTTTCGCAAAGCAAAGCAATCCACAGTTACGTGGCCGAAGTCATCATGGAATACACACCACTTGGACTTATCCTTCTATCATGTGCTCTTCTCAAATTTGCAAGGCCCCGTGGGTTTTTCACCGAGATCCTGCATGGCAAACAATAAACCTGTTGTATCAAGAGAAAAATAGTATTCAGACAATCTAAGATACTCTTCTTCGTCTTCATCGTCTTCCACAACATTGACTCTATGATTGTCAGGCTTGGAATAAGGTTTACATCTGTAAGGCTTGAAAGGTGCGGACTCAGTCTTTCGGTTGGGCTGACTATAACTGGTTGGAGCATTCATCCTTTGTTGCATCTTTCTGTCATCCTCGAGCCTTATGAATCGTAGTGCCCGATTCCAGACTTCATTAAGATTCCAACAAGGATTCGTGACGAGGTCTTCGTAAAATGGAGAGTCTTTCGTCAATCCCATCTTGAATGCTTGGACTGCTGTGGCGACATCTAGGTTCTTGATATCTAGGGATTCTCGGCCAAACTTGCTGACATAATCCCGAAGGGATTCTCCGGTATTCTGGGTTATCCTGTATAAGTCACTTGTCAATCTTTCGAACGGTCTGCAGCAAGAGAATTTCTTATTAAATAAATTGATCAAATGAGCAAACAAAGTTATTGAATAAAGTGGAACATTTAGCAGCCATTTCAAGGCTGATTTTGTTAGGGTGGATCCAAAACCCTTGCATAAGCAAGCTTCTTTTACGTCCAAGGGAGTGGGATTGATTCACATTCTCTCCCTATATTACGCGACGTGCTCCTCGGGATCTGTAGTTCCATCATACAACTTCATGTTAGGAGTCTGGAAGCGTTTCGGGATCTCAGCATCACATATCATTGGAGCAAATCTGGAGATCCTGTGACGGGTAGAGGACATCTCTGGTATAAGTTGGTCAACACCTGGTACACTGGATGTAGTGATCCCTGTATCCTACACAAGTTCATTAGTGTTCGAAAACTGATTAAAAGTGTTACCGTTATCAAGACAGCCGGATGATAACCCCGGAGTGATTCCAAGATCCTGATTGCGAGTTATGTGGAGGATCACACTACATTGTGGAGTGTTATCTTTCCGTATGGCGCCCCATGGATCATGAGATAAATCTCCACCCGTCACCATTTGAGGATTTACTTCCTTCACCACCTCCATCAGTAAACACAGATTGTGCATTCTACGAACCAGATCCTTGGAAGCTAGACACACTATTCCGTAATCTAGAGTAAATAAAAAATCAAATCATTAAACTCTATGCTACGGAATCACATGAAGATCCTTCTGAAATTCTGGATCACCCACCGAGTGTCGAAGCAGATCAAGCATCAGAAGAACAGAACATGGAGGTAATAACCATGATTCCCATGGACAACATAGGGCATATCGGCGAAGATGACATAGTAAGGGCTGATATTATACAAGAAACCTTAGAAACACCGAGGTTGGAGAAACGATTCAAACACTTTCAGTGTTTATTAAATCAAATTCAGTTAAATCTGCCTTACGAGCTGTTCCTCTATAAGATGCCAGCTCATGCAAAGTTTCTCAAAGATATGCTGACTAACCGAAACAAAATGGAAGGGCAGCAAAAAATCACATTAAACGAAGAATGCTCAGCCATTATGAGAGGAAGAAAACCTCCCGACCAATTCATGATCTCTTGTGTTATAAGCAACTCAATCCAAGGTAATGCTATTGCTGACCTACATATCAGCGTAAACATTTTACCTGGCACTATATTTGACAAAATGAATCTCAAGAAACTCCAACCCACAAAATCAGAACTTGGCCTAACCAATAGGACAGTTCGCTATCCAAATGGAATTGTTGAAGATGTTCTTATAAAAATTAATGAATTCGTCTTCCCTGTGGATTTTGTGGTGGTTGACATAAAAGGAGGAACACGATGCCCTCTTATCCTTGGGAGGCCATTTCTCAATACAGCCCTCGCCCTTATCGATGTTTGGGGAGGAAGAATTGCATTAAGCATTCAACAAGAATGGATCACGTTCGATCGTAAGAAGGCCATGCAGAGACCAAGTAGTCATGACAATCTAGCTTTTCTTTTTGACGATTTTGACTACCTAGTAGGCTACTACATGCATGACGTCTTGGGAAAAGAAGAAGAATGGCCAGCTGACGAACACGAGGAATATTTATTTTGTGAATGGTTCATGATAAAGCACACTAATCACAATGATGAAACAATAGGCATTGAGGAGCTGAAAGATAGAGACGAGAGTGAGAAGACAAAACCCTCTATCAAAGAACCACCTACACTTGAGCTAAAGGAACTTTCGCTTGATCTATCATATGCCTTCCTAGATGAAGGATCCAAGCTTCCAGTTATTATCTCCTCCAGATTGGAAAATGACGAGAAGGAAAAACTACTAGAAGTTTCGAAAAGGCACAAGAAAGCTATCGCATGGAAGCTAATGGATCTTAAAGGAATTAGCCCGTCATTTTGCACTCATAAAACACTTATGGAAGATAACTACAAGACAAGTGTGCAGCACCAAACATGACTGAACCCCAAAATGCAAGAGGTAGTGAAGAATGAGGTTATCAAACTGCTAGATGTAGGGGTTATCTACCCCATTTCAGATTCAACATGGGTTAGTCCAGTTCAAGTTGTACCAAAGAAAGGAGGTATAACAGTAATCAAAAACGAGAAAAATGAGCTAATACCAACCCGCATAGTCGTTGGATGGTGGGTATGTATTGAGTATCGCAAGTTGAACGAAGCTACTTAAAAAACCATTTTCCACTACCCTTCATTGATCAAATGTTGGAGCGACTATCCGGGAATATGTTCTGTTGTTTACTCGATGGATTCTCGTGGTAAATTCAAATCCCTATCTCACCCGAAGACCGGGGAAAACTACGTTTACCTGTCCCTGTGGCACCTTTGCTTATAGTCGTATGCCATTTGGATTATGCAATGCACCCGCTACGTTCCAGCGATGCATGATTGCTATATTTCATGATATGATAGAAGAATCAATGGAAGTATTCATGGATGACTTCTCAGTTTTTGGAAATTCCTTCGACCATTGTCTACAAAACTTAGAAAAGATGCAAGCAAGATGTGAAGACTCAAATCTAGCACTAAACTGGGAAAAATTCCACTTTATGGTCAAAGAAGGGATAGTATTAGGACATAAGATTTCAAGGAATGGTATTGAAGTCGACAAAGCCAAAGTGGAAACTATATCAATGCTTCCACCACCAAATTCAGTAAAGGGGATCAGAAGCTTCCTTGGTCATGCGGGATTCTATAAAGATTCATAAAAGACTTTTCATCAATCGCCAGGCCCTTGACACAACTTTTGTAAAAAGATCGACCCTTTTTATTCTCTGATGATTGTTTAGTAGCATTTGAAACTCTCACGATGAAACTTGTTGATGCGCCTATCATGACAGCACCTGACTGTACAAAACCATTCGAACTCATGTAAGATGCAAGTGACTACGCAGTAGGAGCAGTTTTAGGTCAACAGAGCGAAAATCATTTTCACCCGATTCACTATGCAAGTAAAACTTTAAACGATGCTCAAGAAAACTACACCACCACTCAGAAGGAATTACTAGCTGTAGTTTTTTCCTTTGATAAATTCCATTCATACCTGGTCTTATAAAAAACTATCGTCTACACCGATCATGTCGCCCTAAGACATCTCTTTAACAAGCAAGATGCAAAACCAACGTTAATTAGATGGATCCTCCTTATACAAGAATTTGATATCGAGATAAAAGATAAGAAAGGAGCAGAGAATTTCACAGCAGATCATTTATCTCGACTTGAAATTACACAAGAGAACGAAAAGCTTGCTATAAATGATAGTTTCCCTCACGAGTACATACTACACGTACAAGACGTCGATGAATATCCATGGTTCGCAGACATCACAAACTTCCTAGCAAGCGGGGAATTTGTAAAAGGGGTAACATTTCAAAAAAGGAAGAAATACTTCGCAGATGTTAAGCACTACTTCTGGGAAGATCCGTATCTATTTCATGTTTGTATGGATCAAATAGTTCAGCGATGTGTGTACGGGAAGGAGGCATATGAGATACTACGGCAATGTCTTGAAGGACCTACAGGAGGGCATCATCGAGCCAATTTCCACTGCAAGGAAAGTCTTTGAGGCCGGATTCTTTTGGCCAACTGTTTTCAAGGACGCGCATAATCTTATAAACACATGCGACTCTTGTCAGAGGACAAGAAGTGTTTCAAAGCGTGATGAAATGCCTCAAACAAGCATCCAAGTCTGTGAAATATTCGACGTATGGGGGATTGACTTTGTTGGGTCGTTCCCTCCATCTCGCAGAAATTAATACATTCTGGTAGCAGTAGACTACGTGTCAAAATGGGTTGAGGCACAAGCATTACCAACCAATGACGCAAGAGTCGTCATCCGGTTTCTCAAAAGATTGTTCACACGATTCGGTACACCAACAGCTTTAATCAGTGATAGAGGAACACACTTCTGTAATTCACCATTGGAAAAGACACTCAAACGATATGGTTGTACCCATAAGCTATCCACACCTTAACATCCCCAAGGAAATGGACAAGTGGAAGTTACAAACAGAGCAATTAAACGTATATTGGAAAAGGTAGTGAGTCCAAATCAGAAAGAGTGGTCTGATAAACTAGAAGATGCATTATGGGCTCTACGCACGGCTTACAAAACACCTATCGGAACCACTCCTTACCGAATGGTTTATGGAAAGGCATATCACCTCCCAATAGAAATTGAGCATAAAGCGTACTGGGCACTTAAGGCAGTAAACCTAGATCTATCCAGTGCAGGAGAACACCGCCTTCTGCAAATACATGAATTGGAAGAACTGCGAAATCGGGCATATATGAATTCAGCAATATACAAGGATAGGGCGAAGAAACTTCATGATAAAAAGCTAAGGAAAGGGGATTTCTAGGAAGGAGAAAAAGTCTTGCTTTACAATTCAAGATTGCAACTATTTCTAGGGAAATTAAGAACTAAGTGGTCGGGACCATACATAATTAAGAAAATATTCTCTTATGGAACATTGGATCTGGAACAAACAGACGGGACAACTTTCAAGGTTAATGATCATCGAGTGAAGCGTTACGTTGAAGGACCTATTGATCAAATAGTGGGCGAAGTTTCACTAGAGGAGAAAGACTGATGAAGCACGTACGGGTCTGGCCAACGACCCTTAAATAAACGTGGCTCTCCCGGGAGGCAACCCGATGATCATGAATAAATTGAGAAGTTGGTGCATACGGCAGAATGCATGGACCTCAGGTTTGGTTTTCTAAATCTAAGTTTCTCATACTTCAGCCCCCAGGTATGCCTTCTCGATACTAGGACCTTAGTAACTTAACTACTACCTTTTATTTTCCTTGTCTACTTTTATGTTTTCCTTTATGTGTCAGGTAGAATAGCATCACCAGATAGTCTTTCTACTGCTTTGAGGAATCACACTCCATCTCTACAACCTGAGGAATCGAAAACCATATCAAATTTCTTTGAAATTCGATGAAGTCTTTGAAGCAACGTGTTGACAAGCAGCTGATAGGCACAACCTGACAGCAGCAATAAGTTTTGGCCTTAGGTTATAAACTGAATTGACCGGGGGAGTACCAGTTTCTTTTCCCTTAAAACTTCATGCATTTAATTCCTACATAGCATTCCATTACATGCATTTGTACATTGAGGGCAATGCACAGTTTTAAGTATGGGGTGGGGAATTAGAGATTCAGGACTACTTGTAACCTTAAAGTAGTAAAATTTTAACTCGTGATTTTCCACCCATTTGACTAAAACATTACAAAAACCTACCTTTTGAAAAACCCGAAAAATTTTAAAAAATTTTAAACCTTAAAATCTAAATCTTTTTGAGTTCGCACCTAATTAAATAAAATGAATACATGGCAAGTAGAAACAAATGGATATTATGCATAACAAATCATTAAATCCTATCCCATCCGTTTCCATGTGAGAATAATCTGAGCCTTTTTACGAGCATTATCATTATTTTTCGCATGCTCTTTCGTTTGGTATATTGAGTGTTTTTCGATAGGATTTTATGCATAATTAGAACTTGTGTGACTTATACATATCAAGATCATGAACTAGTAGAAGTATGAAAGTGATTGAGGTACTTAGGACTTTATTACCCTTATATATTATCCTTAAACCCAAAAATATTATCATCCTAGATAGCCCTCTGAGCCTTAGCCTTTTCTTTTCTACTACCCATATTTAACACCCAACTAGCTTTTCGTAAACACAGGTTATTAGCTGAATGTCTTAAAAATGGGAAAATTATCTTATGTCGTTATTTCTAGTTCATTACAATTGAGGCAATTTTGGAAAGAATCTGTTTTACTCAAAAGAATTGGAATATACAAGAAGGTGGATGTATTAGGAAGAAACAACCGAACTATCTGCAAGGAACTTATGAAAATATTATTTCAAAGAAATTGAGAAAAAAAAGAATTATTGAATAATTTATCTAGATACAAAAAGAAAATAAAATAGAAAATAAAAAGAAAGAGAGAAGTGGGTCTTTTACCGGTTATACCTTAAAGAGCTGGATATGCATTCTTTTGATTTCAATTTGCTTTCACGTATTCATTTCGCAAAGCCTGAATTACCACCTGAACTCCGAGAAAAGATTTTCGAATCAACCAATGATGTAAGAAAACGGTGGCGCAAGCAAGAACAACTACCACCATTCTACAGCTTGTCAAAAAGTGCCGCCAAAAGAAGAGCCAAAAGATACGACAAATGTGTGAAGTGTGGCAACAGGAGCCACGATGGAAAGTGTAGCAAGAATCAAACTCATTCCCAGCATGAGTATACGCATCTGATCAAAGTAGGAGCTGTTAGGCTACATGCCGAAAGATCTATAGGGAAAGGCATTAATGTGTACAACGCAGTGAGGAAAGAGTTGAGAATGATAAGAAACTTTGGTCTTAGTAATCTGACGATAAACGAGCCCTCAGATTAGTTATACCCTCATGATTTGAGTACTGTAGAAGGACCTGCTAGAATTTTCCATTTTAAGCCAGGAAGCCGTAGCTGTGTGTTCCACGATAGCTGCAGCCTTTAAAACCCTTTAAATCCCTAAAATTCCAAAAAGATTTTCATTTTCACCCTTTATTTTTTATTTTAGCCACATTACAACCCTTTTAAAAGCCCTCTAGATTCATGCATGCTACTTAGTTAGTTGGTGAAGACTTGATTTGCATACAAGCTTATGACCATTGCATAATTCGATTCGAACTTTAGTGTTCCACTTAACTTACATTATCCATACATATATAACCCTAGAGTTGAGTGAACATTGTGAGGAGTGAAAGTTTATGCATAATTGAAGTTCTAATAGGCTTGTCATGGATTCCATCATAAGAAAAACACAAAAAATAGAATAAGCAACTCAAGAGTTATCCCGGAGTTTCAATCTACTTGGTGCTCCATTACCCTTGTAAGGTTTTCAGTTATGAGTATGATCATGCATGAGTTTGCTTAAGGACAAGCAAAGTTTAAGTGTGGGGTATTATGATATGCCCTAAATTATACATGTTTTGCATGCATAATAATCCCCATATTATGGTACTAATTGATTAAAAGCCTTGCAATTGATACTTAAAGCGTTATTCGGTGTCCCAAGATAAACAAAGCAAAAACAACTTAAAACAGGAAGAAATCAAGCTTTTGGAGGACCAAACCCGAGCATTGACCCCCAAGAAGTCAAACCAAGTCAACAAGTAGCTAAAAGACAAGCCTGGAGAGCAGACAGGGCTTTGCACGGTCGTGCAATGCCTTGCACGCCGTGCATTGCTAGTCTTTCTCCCCAAGGCTCTGGTACACTGTCCTTTGTACCCTGTTTGATTCCCGAGGTGTTTGCACGCCCGTGCAATCCAATGCATGACCGTGCATTGCTCATTTTGAGGCCTATAAATAGATGGATTGAGTTCTTCATTCCACACACCTCAATACACCATTCCATACCTCAAGATAAAGAGAATAGTTCGTTTCTAGTAGTATTAGAGTAGTACTAGCGAGTAGAGGGGCTCTTCCTCCTTGTTTCATAATAGGGGAGCCTACGAAACTCAGTGTTACGCTAGTTAGCATGGCCATTCGTGGCTAAGCTTCTTGTATTGCTAGGGTGAAGATGATGTTTGGTGCATGTTAATGTTTGACGTATTAATCTAGTGGTATGTTTATGTCTTTAATTATTCATGCTTAACACTACCATTTGGTGGGCTTTTATTATTGTCTTTATATTTGTTAGTGTTCTTGATTTTAAAGTGTAAGATCGTAAAACCTTTTTAATCAAACTTCTGTTGAAACTTGTACGTCTTTATACAAGCAAAGATTGATAAGCCAAGGCTTGGTCAACATTATTAAGGTCGTACATATTTATACGAACTTATTATACCACCAAGAATTGGTGAACTCATGTTGGGAACGATACGTCTTTATACTTGGTCCCAATGTTACACCGCCTCCCGGTGAGAAAAATATAATCAACTATTTAACTTTAATACAAAACATTTACATTCGATGTCTTAAACCAACCCGGAGATGACCATTCGAAGGGTTGCGGGTAACTGTTGTCATTAACGGGAGACACTACTATTTTAATTTAAGGATTTTAATTCGTGAATCAAATGTCGTGAGAACGAGGCTCTTGCGGTGACCCGGGTCACAAGTTTGTAGTAGTCATATCACTAGATTATTCAACTTAACATTATTACGTACCAAGCTGATTCGAAGCCCGAAGCAATACACTCCGTGACCTATCATTTCTAAGATATTTACTTTCTTGTTTTTTACGATTCTGCTATTTACATTACGGTTACACACATCACGCACATTTTTACTTTTTTGTTATTTACTTTACCGTTATTTACTTTTTTGTCATTTACTATTCTGCTTCACCAGCATACAAAACCCACTCACTAATTGATACGGCTAAACGATAACAAAAGTTGAGTACTGGAACTCGACCGTGTACATTGTTTCGATACTTGGTTATTACCTAAACTATATTACGCTGCGATAGGTACACTTGACTATTGTGTGTGTTTTTAAGTTAAAGTAATTAATATTTTATAAATTAAAAACTTGATCTCGTAAAACCATAGTAAAAATATATTATATTTTTATATATTAAAAACGACACATCACACATCTCGATGTATTGTTTTTAATGCTTCGGGCATATTAAATCTTGTTATGGATTTTAATTAAAAATAATATTCTCATCATATAAATTGAGAAATATTACATGTCCGAGTCATGCAGATCTTATCGGTCTTAAATCTTATGACCTCCTATAAAATGATGAGGTTTAGAGAATATGATATTTGGGGTGTCATTTCATCACAAATAAACATGTGGATCTTTTACTATGATTTAAACATGTTTATAACATTCATAAAACATAACTTTGATATCATAATTGCTTTATCCAATACTATCTATATAAATATTCTATAACATGCACCAGTAGACATATACCATAAAGTTATAACATGTCATCATATTAAACTAGATATAATAAAACTATTTGATATAAGATTTTTTGTTCATCTATTAGATGCAAAAGTATAAAACAAATCATTTTCAATCGTAAATTCATAACCACTAGTCATAATTACGCTGCGATAGGTACACTTGACTATTGTGTGTATTTTTAAGTTAAAGTAATTAATATTTTATTAATTAAAAACTTGATCTCCTAAAACCATAGTAAAAATATATTATATTTTTATATATTAAAAACGACACATCACACATCTCGATGTATTAATTTTAATGCTTCGGGCTTATTAAATCTTGTTATGGATTTTAATTAAAAATAATATTCTCATCATATAAATTGAGAAATATTACATGTCCGAGTCATGCAGATCTTATCGGTCTTAAATTTTATGACCTCCTATAAAATGATGAGGTTTAGAAAATATGATATTTCGGGTGTCATCTCATCACAAATAAACATGTGGATCTTTTACTATCATTTAAACATGTTTATAACGTTCATAAAACACAACTTTGATATCATAATTGCTTTATCCAATACTATCTATATAAATAATCTATAACATGCACTAGTAGACATATACCATAAAGTTATAACATGTCATCATATTAAACTAGATATAATAAAACTATTTGATATAAGATTTTTTGTTCATCTATTAGATGCAAAAGTATAAAACAAATCATTTTCAATCGTAAATTCATAACCACTAGTCATAAATTCCAGAATTAATTACACGGATGGCTCCTGTGGTTTGGTCAAATTATGGTTTTGGCCCCTAGGATTGGGAAATTACAAGTTTGGCCCACTAGTTTGCACGATTGTAACACCCATGGCCCTTGGGTTGGATGTCAGTTAAATTATTCTGTTGTATGTGTGAAATGACCAAAATACCCCTTAATATTAAAAAAAAAATCCTATATGGCCCACACACTTCATCTTCCTCCTTTCATATCATATTTGTCTGTGCTTGTTTCCGAGAAGCCGTTGACCTGAACACAAACTCTAATCCTAGAAATCCTCTGAGAATGAAATTGGTCAAACAAGATCCGTATTTTAGACCTAAACTCAAAGCCTGATTCTGTTGTTTGATCGAGTGAGCGCAGAAGGAAAATCAAAACGAGGAAGAAGGTGAAGCACAGGCTGTGATAATTGGGGCTTTGGTATTAGAGCCTCCATCGAAGAGAAATTGGAGAAATTAACACCTCAAAACAAGAAATTTTCCTCTCCTGCTCCATCTAGCGCCTAGTGCCGCCGCCGTCGAAGCCAAGATCTGTTGCCGTCTCCTGCTCCACCATCTAGCGCCGCCGTCGCTTCCACCCAAGCCTATCACCACCGTAACACAATAGTCCGCCATCCCCCTTTGCCGTTGTCTTGAAGGTCTGTCGGAGGAGCCGCCGGAGGTGGCCGGCTCCCCCTTCTCTCGTGTTCCCCTTTTAGATTTGATATTCAACGAAACCAGTTCCGACGGAGGTGGCCGGCTCCCCCCAAAAACCAGTTCCAGCAACCCGATTAGATGGAGGGACGTAGGTGAGGTCAACAGGGAGGGGGATCTCTGATGGTGGAGGGAGGTTGACAACAATGGTGATTTAGGGTTTTTTTAATTTATTTTAAACATAGGGGTATTTTAGTCATTTTAAAAACTTTAACAGTCAAACTTAACTGACATCCAACCCTGGGGCCATGGGTGTTACAATCGTGCAAACTATTGGGCCAAACTTATAGTTTCCTAATCCTAGGGACCAAAACCATAATTTGACCAAACCACAGGGGCCATCTGTGTAATTAATTCTAATTTCCATGAAAAAAAAATCACGTTCAAATATATACTTTTAAATGATAAGAGTATAACAGTGTAGTATGATAATAGTATAACAGTGTAGCAGCCTGTATCCACACCAAGAGATAATGGACAAGAGTTGCTCTTTTGTAGTATCTCCAAAAGATTTCCTACAAAACAAAGAACCGTCAGTCTCCTCGCACCCGAAGGGTGTCTACACGACCAACCTCCGGCGTGAGAGTAAGTATCGGTAGGGGAAGAAGGGTCGATTGCTCTAACAGGAGCAATCTATTACTTTGATCTTTTGTATGAATGTGGTGGGCTGAATGTCTCATACCTGTGCAGTTGGTTTCTGGTTCCTCATATAGACGATGCAAGATCCTTTGGATTAAATGCTAGGGTTTTGAAGTTGACATCATTGTCCTTGATAAGGGTTTCAATCCGACGGGTAAGAGGATCTCCCTCTGCCTTTGGCGGATCCATCTTACCGAGGTAGTACCTTTGCCTCGTTCTTGTCTTCTCATTAAATGACTTTGTCCTTTTGCTAATAAATGAGGTATGGTTAACATTCCTTATTCTTCATTTTTGTCCGGATATGGGGGTATCCCCTACAAGTCCCCCCAAGTCGTTGGTCCTTCTTATTTATGATAAGGGCTAACCACTTACCTTGTTTTGTGTGTTAGGTTTTTCTCTTCTTTTTGGCTTTCATCGGGTTTTCATTTAATGCATGATTTCTTTTGTGAATCTTGGTTGGTAGAAATTTTAAGTTGTGTGAAATCCACTTAATTTTCTCATTGATTTAATGGTTGGTGGGGTTCTTTATTTTGACTTGACTGTGGGGGCCAATGTCTTTTAAGCAGATGTTCCCTGTCCGTCCACGTGTTGACTGGGATGCTTCCGGATCTTCCATGTGCGTCGGGATTTGGAACGACCTTTTCGATTCCCCCTTTATTGTTCTTTTAAATATCTTTTCTTACTCTTTTTCTAGCTTGCTCGCTCCCTTTGTTTTTCTCTTATCTTGGCTAGCCTTCTTCTCTGCCGACATTCCTCAGGTTAGTGTTCTTCCTTTCACACATTAGGATCAGCGATATGGGTAGGGACGATCTCGTCTGTGTTCGTTCTGTGTTGACCAAGAAATATGTGGCTGCCTTTTGTAAGCGTTATCGTCTACCTCTGGCACTTTTCCCTACGGTGCCTTCTGCCGACGATACTGTTTTAGGGTTAGAGGGTTTCATAACTGTTTACACCCGATACTTCAATTATTCCAACATACGGTTTCCCCTGACTGTGTTTCAAATGTATGTGTTTAGGTTTCATCGTGCACATTTTTCTCAATTTCACCATCTACGGTTATTTAAAATGACTCATTTTGAAGCCTCTTGTTGGGCAAGGGGAGACGTCCCTTCCGTGCCTTTATTTCGTCGCTTTTATCGCCTTAGGGTTGATGGAGATTGGTTAACTTTTGAGAAGCGTCGCGGTTCCGGTTATTGCTATTCTCGCTTTCCAACTTGTATTCATGAGTGGAGAGATAATTATTTCTTCGTTTCTGAGTCCTTTCTTTCTGAACCTTTGTCGTTTCGTAACCTTTCTGATCATGTTGATGACAAAAACCCGGGTCCTTCTGTCTAGAAACCTCTTTATAACCTCTTGGTTGCCAACCCTACTCCCGCTAGTCCTCTTCCTCAGAAGTTCTTGGTTGTGGTGGGCATGAGCCCTATTTGGGATGATCCTCTTACCTGCCCCGCTGTCCTGGAAAGGGGGGGTAAAGGTGGGTTTGTTTTTGACAATTTTGTTTGTTTTTTGTTGTTCTTACTGTTTGTGCTGACTTGTGTATGTGTGTTATCTTTATTTTGTAGAAATGCAACTTTCTAGAATTTTGGACAAGGCTGGGCAAAATTTGAAGTATGATGCCCTTCCTTCTAAGCCTGCAAGTTCGTCTGGCCTCTCTCCGTCTGGAAAATTAAATGCTTCCACCTCTTCTAGCCTTGTTACTTCTCTTGATGATACTGAGCCAATTGTCTCTCGTGTGGGTGACCCCATCAATGTGGTTAGTAAGTCCAATTCCGAAGATGCTCATCCTCTTTCCTCTATTCGCAAGCGCCGCTTGTCCTGTTCTGCCACCCCTTTTCCTAAGAAGGTGGACATGAAAGGGCGGCTCGGGAGCGCTTCCAAACATTCCCAGGTGCATTTCAATGACCCTGTTTCCTATGTTGTTCCTTACTCTTGTTTCCCTGACAGTGATCCAGTGGGCCTTTCGGACCTGAGTTTGGATTTTTACTTTTCTTTTGACATGTCTCTTGACGTCTCTTTATCAAGTGTTTCAGTCCCTGTTCACTCATTGGCAGTTTCATCCAAGGGTATGACTTTTGTGATCCCTTCTCTTTCTGTCCCCATTGTTTCTCGCCTGCCTTTGATGTCTTCTCCCCCTCTCTTGTGGCCATAGTGCTAGAATTAATTCCACTGTTGGTTTATCTCATGTTGTATCTGATTTTTCTTGGAAGGGTAAAGGTGTCTCGCTTCCCTTTTTTATCTGTCTTGCTTCTGATTGTCTTCCTGACACTCCTTCTCGCGCCCGCGAGTATATGGAGTGTGCCCTGCCAGCCTCTCTTGTGCCCTACTTTGATAGCTTGGATGTTTCCTCTTTATCTAACCAATTTAGTCTGGATCATGTCGGGTCTTTCTTGAAAGGCATTAGCTTACATCATAAGTTGATGTCCTTGGAGGCTGCTCTTTCCGAATCCCAGTCGTTGTCTTCTCGCCTTCGAGACGAATTGGATGAGGAGAAACAAAGCTAGTTAATTCTTACGAAGGCCAGCTGTGACGTTTCTGAGGAGGTAGATCGAGTCAATCGTGAGCTTCATCAATTGGACCAAAAGGTTGTGTCTTTAGAGGCTAAACTAAAGTTCACTGAGTCCCAGCTTTTGCTTTGCTGTGAGGAGCTTGCTGAATCTCAAACGTCTGTCGATGCATGGCAAGCTTTTGGCGATGAGAGAGAGGTATCTTCTTTTATCCGTCTGGTTAATTCTCCCTGGATCTCTATCTCTGAGATCCAGTCCCTGGTTTCTGTTATTGATACTGAACCCATTACCCCGCCCCCCTGACTTCATAGTTTGTAGACAATATGACTTTCATGGTGCCCCTGCGTGGGCTTGTTTTTGCTTGTCCTCCTTTTGAATACTTTTTACGTTTCTCTGGACTATGTCTGTTTGCTTGATCTGTTATTGTGACTTTGCTAGCTATGCCTTTGTCTTGCACTATGTTGGTTAATTGTAGCTTTGTAGGTTTTTTGTCCATCCTTGAAGGGGTAAAATTCTATCGGCTCTTGTCTTGGTGCGTTATTCGTATCATGACAGGTTTTTATCTTTTACTTGAGATATGTATATGATCTTACATGTTTGTATCATCCTTCGCAATTGTTATTCAAAGCAGTAAAATTATATAAGGTTTCGCCATTCTTATTGATGATAATTGTCTTTGCTATCCTATGAGGTGGGAGTTCTCATCCACTATTTTAAAAGATAGGGTTTTATAAGTCTCCACCATCTCATGGGATGGGAGTTATCTCCACCATGTTATGGGATGGGAATTATCTCCACCACCTCAAGGGGTGGGAGTTTTTATCCACTATTTTAAGAGAGAGGATTTTACAAGTTTCCACCATCTCATGTGATGGGAGTTATCTCGACTACCTCAAGGGGTGGGAGTTTTTATCCACTATATTAAGAGATATGATTTTATAGGTTTCCACCATCTCATGTGATGGGAGTTACCTCCACCACCTCAAGGGGTTGGAGTTTTTATCCACTATCTTAAGAGATAGGGTTTTACAAGTTTCCACCATCTCATGTGATGGGAGTAATCTCCATCACCTCAAGGGGTGGGAGTTTTTATCCACTATCTTAAGAGATAGGATTTTACAAGTCTCTACAATATCATGGGATGGGAGTCATCTCCACCACCTCAAGAGTGGGAGTTTTTATCCACTATTTTAAGAGATAGGATTTTATAAGTCTGCACCATCTTATGGGATGGGAGTCATCTCCATCACCTCAAGGGGTGGGATTTTTTATCCACTATCTTAAGAGATATAATATTTATAAGTCTCCACCATCTCATGGGAAGGGAGTCATCTCCACCACCTCAAGGGGTGGGAGTTTTTATCCACTATCTTAAGAGATGGGATTTTATAAGTTTCTTCCATTACTTCTTGCTAACCGTCTTCATTTCATTTGATATCTTCAAAATATGGTAAAATTCTTTTCCCCACATGGGTTAGGTTACAATTTCGGGTTACACATAGTACTTTTTTAACTGCATTGCGTTCCATGTTCTCGGGATCTCAGTTCCGTCTGCTTGACTGATTTTTTAGGTTCCTCTTTTGTTCGTCCACATGACCCGATATGGTCCTTCCTATCTTGGTCCTAACTTTCCCTTGCTTTCCTGCCCACTGGCTTCATTCACTCTGAGAACCCAATCACTCACCTATAACTCTGACTTTTTTACTCTAGCATTGTAATATTTCTCCATTTGTTTCTTATACGTCGCTTCTTTCACTGCTGCTATCTCCCTCCTTTCTTCTAGCAGGTTTAGATGCAACTTTAGCTATTCCTCATTCTCTGTTTCTTTTAAGTTCATTTGTCTGGTTGGAGATCCGATTTCTACTAGGATCATTGCCTCTGTTCCGTAGGTCAGACTGAACGGAGTTTCTTTGCTTCCTGAGTGTGGTGTGGTCCTATGTGCCCACAAGACATGAGGAGTGCGTCTATCCAGCCATTTTTCTCTCTTCCAAGTCTGTTTTTTATGCCTTCCACTATGGATCTGTTTGCTCTTTCTACTCTTCCGTTTGCTTGCATGTGTGCTACAGATGCAAATATTTGAGTAATATGCAATTTCCTACACCAATCTTGGAAGGTTTCTCCCACAAACTGTGTCCCGTTATCACTGACTATCTCATGTGGAATCCCATACCTTCACACAATGTTATTCCAAACAATACTGACCATCTGTTTCCAATGATCGTTTCTAATGGCTTGGCCTCTATCCAATTAATGAAGTAATCGATCGCCACTACCAGGAAGTTGACCTTTCGTGGGCCTTCGGGGAATGGTCCCATCAAGTATATTCCCCCAATTCTGGAAGAGCCATGCTGATCCCACTAATATCAGATCATATTTTGGTTGTTTCGTCACGGGTGCATGTATTTACCAGCTGTCACAAGCGCGTAGTGCCTCCACCATGCTTATATACATGCCTGGCCAACAGTATCCCGCCTTCATTGCTTTTGCCACTATAGTCTTTGGCCCAACATGGGCACCGCAGATGCCTTCATGAATTTCCCTGATAATATTGTCTGCCTCATCCTCGTCCACGCATCTTAATGATGGACCAAGATACGACTTTCTGTAAAGTGCCCCTTCTATTATTTCATACTGGAGTGACTTTATTCTGACCTTCTGGGCTTGCTCTTTTCCTTCTGGAAAATCTCTTTAGGTCAAATACTTTTCCAGTGGTGTCATCCATGTTTCTGCATCATTGGTATGCGTTGCCATGACCTCCTTAGTTATAAAAGAAGGAATGGTGAGTACCTCAACTTTGTTCTCCTTTGCGAGATGCTGGAAGGTGATTGATGCTAATTTACTGAGTACATCTGCTTTTTTTGTTTTGACCTCTGAGGATGTGAGTGATGGTGCTTGATTTAAATGTTTTTTGCATATCTTGTACCTTCTCTATGTATCATACCATTGTTTTTTCTTTCGCTTCCTATAAACCATTCGCTTGGTTAGCTACCAATAATGAATCCACATGTGCTTCTAGGTGTTCTGCCCCCATTCTCTTTGCCAATCTCAGGCCTGCCAGAAGGGCCTCGTATTTTACCTTGTTATTAGTGGCTTGAAACTCTAGTCGAAGAGCATACGTGAGCTCTATACCTTCAAGGCTTATTAGCATTAGGCCCGCCCCACATCCGTCATAGTTCGATGCCCCCGTCTGTGAACAACTTCCAGGTCTTCTCAACTTCCTCATCTATTTTTTCCTCATCCTTTCCCTTCTCTTCGCCTTTGCTCTCAATTTGTTCGCATGTTTCTGTTACGAAGTCTGCTAGTACCTGCCCTTTGACTGATGTTCTCGGCATATACTCTATGGTATGATCTCCCAGCTCTATGGCCCATTTCGCCATTCTACCCGAGATTTCTAGCTTTTGTAATATTCTTTGAATGGGATTTTAGTGATCACTCGTATAGGGTGGGATTGGAAGTATCTCCTTAGCCTCCTTGATGCATATATCAGTGTCAACGCCATCTTTTCTATGGGGAGTACCTTTCTTCCGACCTTTCAGCGTTCGACTGAGGAAGTAAATGGGGACCTGTTTTTGTTGGCGATCCACCATTAGCACGGAACTGATTGCCATTTCTGAGGCTGATAGTTATACTGTTAGGGTTTATCCTACCATCGGGGTAGCTAGTGTCGGGAGCTGACATATGTGTTCCTTCATGAGCTTTAGTGCTTCCTCGGCTTCTTCCGTCCATTTGAACTTGCTTCTCTTTATGGCTTGTTTGAGGGTATCCATGAAGGCAGGGACTTGTCCGCTAAACGGGACAAGAATCTGTTGAGCGTTACCAATCTTCCATTCAACCTTTGTACTTCTTTAACTGTTGTGGGGGACTTCGTTCGTGTTATCGCATGTACCTTTTCTGGGTTGGCTCGGATTCCTTCTTTGGTTACCACCACACCCAGATATTTACCTTCTTCTACCCTGAAGGAACATTTCCCCGGATTCAGTCGCATATTTGCTCCCTTTAATCTTCCGAAGGTTTCTTTTGTGTCTCGTATCATGTCTGCTTCTTTTTTGCTCTTGATCACCAAATCATCCACATATACTTCTAGGTTTCTTCCGATCTGTTCCTTGAGCAAAGAATCCATGAATCTTTGGTATGTAGCCCTAGCATTCTTTAAACGAAACAAAATCTTGTTCTAGCAAAAGATCCCTGCATCAGTGTAGAAGGTTGTCTTCTCTTGATCCTCCCTGGCCATCCGAATCTGATGGTATCCTTTGTACGCATCTAAGAACCGTTTCAGCGGATATGGGGTTAATGAGTCTAGTTTGGAATCTATCTCTGGTAGGGGCTAACAATCCTTTGGGCATGCTTGGTTTAAGTTTTTGAAGTCTATACTCATTCCCCAACTCCCGTCTCCCTTCTTTACCATTACCGGATTGGATATCTATGTGGGATATCTGACTTCTTTAACTATGCCAGCTTTGCATAGCTTTCTTGTTTTCTTCACAGGCCGCTTTGCTTCTCTTGAGGCCCACGCTTCGTTTCTTTTGCCTCACCGGTTCTAACCATATGTACATGTTCAATTGACGTTCGGCTTGTTCTCTAGGTATCCCCAACATATCCATGTGTTCCCATGCGAACACATCCATGTTTATGATTAGTAATTCTTTTAAACTTGTCTTCCATCGATCTTGGAGCTCCTTCCCTATTTTAATAGTTTGCTCTAGGAAGTAATCATTCAGCACCCATTTCTCCATCTTGCTATTCCTCCTGTTGGTTATTTCTTCTGATTTGGTTATAGAGGCTACTATCTCCGAAGAGGACTTGACTGTCGTTATTCCCCTTAGGGTTGGGAACTTCATCATCCCGTGTGCGGTTGATGTGAGGGCCCTGAGGGCTTTGATGCCTGGCCTTCTTAGGATGGTGTTATACCTTGACTCTGCCCTTATGATAATGAACGTGAGCATGAATGTTCTTTCTCTTTCTCCTTCCTCTCTTATTCAATCGTTCTTTCTCATCCCCTCTTTTTTGAACGACATCCACAAGGCTCCTTACATTTTCCTCGTCCCCTTTTTGAATTTTCTTTTGTATCCGGTCTGGGTGTGCCCTGTTGTTTGATATCTCTAATGAGATGAGACAATTTTCCTGACCTTACTGCTATTTCAATCTCTTTCTTAAGGAATACACAGTCGTCCGTTATATGTCCTCTTGCTCTGTGATATTCGCAGAAGTCATTGGGGTGATTATTGCTTCCCTTTTGATGTGGTAATGGCTTCCCGAATGGGAGTTTGGATCTTTTCGTCACCAAGACTTCACTGGGTGTTTTTGTGAGAGGTGTGAATCTATAGGATGAGTGGTCTATGTTGGGGGAGTGGTGTTGGTTATTGTAGGATGGGAAATATGTGGAACTTCCTTGGTATTCATTTCGTGAGGCTTTATAGGGTGAAAAACTGGGTCTATGCTTTTCGTGCGGAGCTTTTAATCTAGATGAGCTGCCAACCGGGGGGTCTGTGCTTAGATTTTGTCTCCGGGGTCGTTCTCTTGGTCTCCCATTCTCTTGGTTTTGATCCCGCATCTTTTCCTCTCACCCAGGCCCTTACCTTATCCATGAGTTGGTTAAAAGTCTCAGGGAAGTCTTCTCCTAGTTTCTCACATAAGTGTGTATTCCTTACCCCGTTCATGAAGCTGCTTATTTTCATGAATTTTGGTACATCCCTGGTCTACATGTTCTCTCTTACGAAACTTTCCATAAATGTTTCCACATTTTCTTCATCCCTCCTCTAATATGTTGTATTTCATTGGGGTTCTTAATAGCTTTTTTATTTTGACTAAATTTCCGTAAGAAACGCCTCTTTAATTCCTCAAAATCATCAATGCTACCTAGTGGGAGGCTGTCGTACCAGATTTGCGCGGCCCCCGTCAATGTTTGCGCGAACATATGGCACCAAGTGGGTATGGACCACTGTCCCACTTTGTGATACCTGGCAATTTCAGGTTAATATCCATATCTGACCATTTCTTGATTTCATATGATTACATGTGCATCATACTTAATTATAGAGTACTTAAGTACATACTCCATATAGCAAGTCCATTCAGTACACTTCAATTCATGCATCGGTAATCTGGAGGATTATCGGGTCACACACGCGTCATGTCACACGAATGTTGGTGAATTATAGAATAATATTTAGACATATATTTGGTGTGTATAAATCACATGTAATACTGTGATTTATTATTTCGTGCTTAGATTAATTTTTCGGGAATTTTTAGAGCAACTTTTATTTTAACGCTTTTTAAGCGGATATGCGATATGTGCCAACAATTCTAAATGAGTTTTATTGGTTATGATTTTGTAGAAATGTGCATATATTATGTGTTAGGGGTCACTTTTAAGGCTAAGGATCTTGGATCTTCAACATTCTTTGGTATCCTAAAAGGTTTCGGTATCCTTAACATTTATATCGATTAACCGTTGTATCTTTCTTCTATCTTGATTTATTCGCAGGTAAAACGTGCGAAGTTTCACCCCTGAAGAATTGGTCCAGAAGTCGAAAGAAACGTGTAGAAGACGCATGGAGTGGCTTCCAACGTGTAGAAGACGCATGGAGTGGCTTCCAACGGTCATGTAGAAGACGCATGTAGAAGACTTGGTTGATTCCGGGATTCTTGGATAGTTAGTTATGTTTATCTTTGTATATATATTCAGTAGTAATATCGATTAGGAAACACACACAATTCACTTAGCAATACTCAATACTCGTAATCAGCTCTTTAACACCTAGAATTCAATCAATTACTGCTTATACTTTTATTTTTTTTTATCGATTTATACAAGACTAGGAGGCAAGTGAGTTTCAGCCGGAAATCCTCAAGAATTAAGGGCTTTCCTCGTATATCGTCATGTCAAGTTTTACTTTTTCATTCATAACTTTGCATTTTGATCAAGAACACTACCTCACTTACTAAGTTTTGTTAAAAATTAGTCGTTATAATTTTTACCCAAAACAATTTGACGCCCACCGTGGGGCAAGTGAAGCTTTTTATCTTAAAATCTTTGTTAAAGTTTGCGATCAATCACTATTTTTCCAAACTGATTTAAAAAATATCGTCCCAATCCAAAATGGTTTATGTTTCAACTCCATCTTCAAGCTCTGGGTTGAACAACCCTCTTCCTTCTCCTCCTCCGTCATTCCAGAAAAAGAATGATAATCTGCCAAAGAAAAGTACTTCTGCAGGTTTTTCGGGATCTGGGATCCCTGCCGGGGATATCCTCAATCTGTTCTTAGAAGTGAAGCAACAAATGAAACAACAGGAAAAGACTAATCAGATGTAGTTCAGAGAGCTAGAGAGGATGAAAGGGTCAAAGAAACAAGTGGAAGTGACAACTCCGCTGCAACCAATGATCCTGGACATTAATTATTCCGAATCATTAGGAATCCATAAGGGAGACGTCCTTGTCATGCAAACTGGGGTCACTATAGCTGGCTCGACTCTGGCTGTCAGGGTTACTGCGAATCAGGATCTTGGAATCACTCTTGGATCATCATCCCGAAATCCTGATAATGGTAACACTTTTAATCAGTTTTCAAACACTAATGAACTTGTGCAGGATACAGGGATTACTCTATCCATGGCCAAGGAACTGAAGAAACCAAGGGAGATGATCTCAAGTATACCAGGTGTAGTCCAACCTATACCAGAGATGTCCTCTACCAGTCACAGGATCTCTATATTTGCTCCACCGATATGTGATGCTGAGATATCGAAACGCTTTCAGACTCCCAACATGAAGTTGTATGATGGAACTACGGATCCCGAAGAGCACATCGCGCAATACAGGGAGAGAATGGAAATCAATCCCATTCCCTTAGACCTAAAAGAAGCTTGCTTATGCAAGGGTTTCGGCTCCACCCTAATAGGATCAGCCTTGAAATGGCTGCTAAATGTTCCACCTTATTCAATAACTTCGTTTGCTCATTTGATCAATTTATTTAATAACCAATTCTCTTGCAGCAGAACGTTCGAAAGATTGACAAGTGACTTATAAAGGATAACCCAAAATACTGGAGAATCCCTTCGGGATTATGTTAGCAAGTTTGGCCAGGAATACCTGGATATCCCGAACTTAGATGTCGCTACAACAGTCCAAGCATTCAAGATGGGATTGAAGAAAGACTCTCCATTCTACAAAGACCTTGTTATGAACCCCTACAGGAACCTCGATGAAGTCAGAAATCGGGCACTACGATTCATAAGGCTCGAGGATGAAAGAAAGATCCAGCAACTGATGGATGCTCCAACTAGCTCCGGAAGATTGAGTCTGCACCTTTCAAGCCTTACAGATCTAAACGTTATTCCAAGCCGATGAAGAGTCAATGATGTGGAAGACGATGAAGACGAAGAAGAGTATCCTAGATTGTCGAAATACTGTTTTTCTCTTGATACAACAGGTTTATTGTTTGCCATGCAGGATCTTGGCGAAAAATCCAGGTGTCCTCGCAAATTTGAGAAGAGCATAGGATGGAAGGATAAGTCCAAGTGGTGCGCATTCCATGAAGACTTCGGCCACGTAACTGAGGATTGCATCGCTTTGTGAAAGGAAATAAGTTACCTCCTGAGCAAAGGACACCTCAAAGAATTCTTGGGCATAAGGAAGGACAAAGCCAAGGATCATGACAGGATCCCGCAGAGAGCAACATCCCCACCACTGGATGCCAAGGTAATAAGTTTCATATCTGGTGGGTCTGACATATGTGGTACCTCTTATTCTGCAGCTAAGAGAAACGCTAAGGAAGCAAAGATAGAAAATGGAGATAGACCTACCAAAACCTCCACCTTAACTGAAAAGAAAGTAATCTCTTTTGACGAAGGGGACAGAGACGATGTACAAGATCCTCACCATGACGGCTTAGTTATCACTCTATACATTGACAACCACTTCATCCGCAGAATCCTGATTGACGGAGGGAGTTCAGTGAACATCATACAACTTGGAGTCCTAAAGATAATGGGAATCCCGGATTCCAAAATTGTCTCAAAATCCTCAGTGTTTGTAGGATTCAGTGGAGTGGTCAAGAACACAATTGGAGAAATAAAGCTATCAATCTACATTGAGGGGGTAAACTCGATACAAAGATTTTGTGTTATTGATTATCCGTCTTGCTATAAAAATATTCTAGGGAGACTTAGATACATGACATGCAAGCGGTACCTTCAACATATCACCAATGTGTCAAGATACCGACCCCTTGGGGGTAGTAAAGATCAACAGCGGTCAGCAGGAGGCCAAAGACTTTTATACTTTATCAATGAAAGCCTCCGCCAAAACCAGGCAAGCATAGCAATTAAAAGGACAAGCTCGAGACATCTTAGAAACCAAAGAGCAGGATGTTAAAGATGTATCCTTAAGCAAGGAGGATCCTGATGTCAAGGTGCTTGTCGGAACCAATATCCCCAAAGATATTGAACTGGAACTTATAGAACTACTAAAAATAGAGTCTCAACCTTCGCTTGGAAGCATGAAGACTTGACAGGTATTTCTAAAGATGTAATTACACATAAATTGGGTATTGATAATAGTTTCCGGCCGATACACCAAAAAATGAAGGAAATTTGCATCGGAAAGGAATGTAGTTATCCAGGAAGAAGTCGAGAGACTGCTGAAGGAAGGAATGATAAGGGAAGTGAAATTCTTAAGATGGCTAGCTAATGTAGTGGTGGTCCAGAAGAAAAATGGAAAATGGAGAGTTTTTGTAGACTTCACTGACTTGAATAAAGCATGTCCCAAGGTTCCTTTTCCATTGCCACACATTGACTCAATGGTGGACGCTACAGCAGGCCACGAAATGTTAACATTCATGGATGCTTAATCAGGATTCCAACAGATACAAATGGAACCATCAGATCATGAGGATACTGCATTCATGACTTCAACAGGTATTTATTGTTATATAGCTATGCCTTTTGGTTTAAAAAATGCAGGTGCTACATACCAAAGGCTGGTGAACATGATGTTCAAAGAAAAGCTATGGGACACCATGGAAGTCTATATAGATGATATGGTGGTAAAATCAAAGAAAGCTGAGGATTATCTTAAGGATCTTAGAGACGCATTTGACATCCTGGACCAATACAACATGAAGCTGAACCCCTCAAAATTCCACTTCGAAGTGAGGGCAGGAAAGTTCTTGGGCTACATGGTAACCAAGAGAGGGATATGTAAGGACCCAAACTGAGCACCCTACAGTTGGTTCTCATAGCTGGTTATACTCTTTAAAAGTACTTGTTTTATTTAACAAACATACAGCGGAAGTCTTTCTAAAATAATTATTTCTCTTTAAGGTCATTAATGTTATTAAACTTACCTCACGAATGCTTGCATACCAATCCGAGTAACACCGCTCCCAAGCCAAGATACGCCGACCCCAAGCTCACCTGCAACACATTCTAACGTACACACAAATTCAGCTACGCTGAGTGAGTTCTAATGATTTAATTTGAACAAAACCTAACTTGTCTCATTTATATTTATTTCCACTCGAGACCCGCTGGTCTTTATAAAATAGTTTTGTCATTTAATAAAAGATAGATAACCACCGTTATCTTACAATATCCCAAAGGATTCACCGCGTCAGACTCACCCCACCATTTAACCCTGTAAGTCTCTCTGACATGGATCGAACTTACCACTTTGATAACTCAAGGTTTACCACAGATATTGACCACACACTGGTTATCCCAACCACACTCTAGACACCAGCTTAACCAGCCCTAACAAAGACTCTCACAAACCAACTAGCATAACAGTTGTAAACACCACATCACAATCCTGACACAACGGTCAATCTAACTCTACTCACCACATTAATACTATCTCTTGCACAATGAATATAACTCAACACTTGTATGCAATTTAACACACATATATATATGCACACAAACACATACCTCATCACTACACCCTCGTCAGGGCGTTCGACACACCCTGAGCTCATCGTTAACATGCTCAATATTGTCACCTTTAGTGACCTCCTGAAGAACTCCGTCCTTCACAGTCCCGTTTGCCGTGTCATAAAGACAACGACGCAAACACAATGTCCGCCGTGTCACAAGGACAACGACACAATACACACAATACATGTATAAAACACATAACATCATACTCTATTTACATGACTCCATAACTACACCTGCACCCCACACATAGCACTAGGATAACAAATCCTACACGTATTCATAAGAGTTAAGCTTATATCCTGACTCACCCCGACTAACTCCTAACACAATATGCTGCTAAAATAGCAACACATATAAAATTATTATGTCTCATTATCTAAGCACATACCATGTACGTGCGCACCCCGTAACACCTCCTAGTCGTACCCACATGACATGTAAACTAGTCCCCCGACTCACCCCTATTAGTTCACTATACGACCCACGACCATATACCCACCTTTAACCAACATATTCTATGGACAACATACAGTCCCTTAACCCCATATTTGAATACTTAAATTCATAAACTAATCGGGTTAAACCCCAAAGCTCGTTACACATATAATGTAATAAAACACCTCTTGAAAGTATGTACGATAGCCCCAAAAATACTAAAACATTTAAATGAGTATGGGATTAGAAACTCAGTTGTTACGCTGAGTCTCTAGCTCTGCCCCGCACTCCGATCACTAGCTCGAATCCGAACATGCCAAACGTATGATCACATGATCAGGACAAGTTCTAAACATACGTTGTATAACGTATAACTAGATAAACCCCCATGCTCGGTCTCATTTACTCGTCAGCCCCACTTCTCAAACCCATCCAGAAGTACACGTGACTCGCGTCGTCCTTGACCTGCTTAGAAATCTGCACGCCCGGACCTAATGTTTCCATGCTTGCACGCACGTGACCCTACAACCCTGGCCCTACTACCACCTGCATTCTTGAACGGGTTTCCATACACGCATGCAAACCATGCAAGGAAACCCTAACCATGTGGAACATATATCTCGTCTTGGGTCCCCGCTCATGCACGCCATGCAACAGTCCTAGCCGAGCCCACTGTTGCCTACGTACGAGTCCAACCTGTACCTCACCGTTGTGCACCGTCTTCTCCTTCGTCTTGCAAAACCCTAATCGGTTAGCATCATTGCCACAATCACCATAGCACACCACATGAGCCCCACTTTCCCGTCGGAAGCAATTCCGCCATCAGCCCCCGCCGCTCGCCGTCGTCGGATGCCGTCACGGAAGCCACAGCAGTTATCGAGCACCACCATCACCTCCTTGCCGCTCCTCCGTATCCCGCCACCTTCCTACACTACATCGGCCGAGTCACCCACCTCCCCTCCTGCCGGCTGTTTCTGTCACACATACCATCACTCTCCTCGTCGCCCACCCCCTACGGCTATCACCGGCCACTTTCGTGAATACCATAGCCTTATGGCCGCTACCCCTACCCAATAACCCTTTACGCAAACAAACGGAACCAATAATGAGATTAACACGTAAAACGGGAATTACCTTAACACATCCCGAATGTCACACGCTGGAGATAACACCGCCGCACGGTCCCGTCAACATCCTCCCTCCTTCTCCGACCGGTCTCTTTCTCTTTCACAGCTCCCTTCCAGCAATCGCACACCTAGGGATAAAAATGCCGTAGGGTTTGCCCATTAAGTTGTATATAAACTCCATTAAGTCCCATTCGTATGACACTGACTCGACTCAAAGACAGGAAATACACGAGAAAAGACGAAGACAAAGCTGGAACACCGAAAAGACCAAACGAACTAAAGTACGAATGAAAACCAGATATGAGACAAGCACTACCGAGACCAAGAATCCTATTGACTAGTTTAAATGCTTTCGGGAACAACTAACCGTATGACACCGACTCTAAAGATGGACTAACTCAGGAATCGCTAAGACACGTAGGATCTCCTCTCGGACTCACCTACACACCCCAACTATCCTAAGGGGCAAGATAAGCTCACCGGTAAGACAATGGATCTCCTCTCAGAGTCACCACTCCCTAGAACACCAAGTACTCGAACACAGTTTCAACTCTCAGTCTCAACCGTTACTATACCCAGAGACTATCCTAGACAGACCTAAGGGCAAGGAGTAAGCACTAAAATACCAACCATGACACGAAATTGCAAGTGATAAAGCTAACCTGGACAACTCACTCTCGTGCAATTTCTACCCAAATCACCAAAACCAAGAGACAACCCGACAACCTATCTCCTCTCAGACTCAAGGTTGGTAAAACACTGTCTTTTAAAGACCCACACAACTGCTTCTCCGACCGATCGTATTGTTAGACCAAAAACACCAAGTAAATGACCCAAAACTCGAAACCCTACTCGAAACACACAAAGGAAACGAATAAGATGACAAGCGGAACACGTTCATGCAAGATTATTAAAAAACACAGCATTCAAACACATTCATAATCAATAATTAGAAGGCTTGACAATAGCATTGTCATACGAGTCAATCACAACCGAAAAACATTCAAACAACGTCAATAATCATCCTAATCTAGGTAGCACACGAGTTTAGCTACTCATAATCATGCAAAATATCAAAGAACATAAGATAAACATGATAGAAACTGGAAACAAAGTTCTAGAAACGAATACGAATAGCAAACCGAACGTTCTCAAACCGAAAACAATCTTCCAACGTCGATCCGGGTGTTCGTAGGGCTCCAAAGCTTGTATCCAATAGTCTTTAGTCTTTCTTAATCGAAATTAGGTCGAACCCCCTTCCAATTACCGTCAAAAAGGTTTTAATAGCCAAAAATTATGAATCTGTCCACTGAGTTGACGTCGGATCGTTATGGTCAGGGATGTCGGTCCGATATTGGTGGAATTTCAGGATTTTATCCACGTTGGGCTTTCGGAATTTCAGAGACACCCAAGACTCATATATTATGGGCCCGGTAACTCATTTTCGAGCCCGAGATATGCCCATCTAAAGTTCGGACTTTTTTTTCCTTTCGATTCCGTTTATTCCTTCATTCCTGCAACTCGTTTACTCGCTTATTCTTCTTGTTTCTCGTACAATACCTACAATTCCATCATATATAGACATAAGTATCATAATCCAATGAATTCACAATCAAAACCTCTTTAAATGTGGTAAAATACGCATTATAAACATATGTGTTTTGCACCACATCAGGATCATTCGTTGTCCTTCTCATCTCGTACTCTAACCGCCACCCAGCGATGATTCCTTAAAAATCAGGTACCACTTTCTTGCCCACAAATGTGATACATCTCTTGTTCTTAAATGACCTCCTAGAACTGTTGCCAAACTTTACCGATCTCTCCTAATGGTTCCCCACCACAGTATTTCTTTACTTCTTCATCACGTGTTTAATATGCCCCTAAAGTATGTACATACACCCAACACTAGGGTCATTCTCATGAGCCCTCGATGTTCTCAAAAGCTCACTTTCCACCGTCATGTCTGTTTCACTAGCCAAACATTTGCTTTACCTCCCTTTAAGCCAGTCATAAGTTTGCCAGCGTAGGCCTTTCCTTCTCAGTCATTTATGTGCAATACTACACTTACCCTTCTCCTGTTTCACTTTTCTCATCATTGCTCTGTCATTGCCACACGATCACCGATCGCGTCTCATTCATCAGGTACGAACATGGAGTCCATCTTGTCACAAGCCTCAGCCACCCCTTGTCTCGCTCAGAGTACTCATTTCCATTCATCTTGTATCTTACCTTGATAGAATTCTTTATATGGAACATATTCCATGGAGACCCTTCCGTCATCTCATTTGCCTCGTGCTGTAATCCGCAACGTCATCATCTCAAGCACGTCATAACTATCTCATATCAAGCGTCCACTTAATGCTTTCATCATTGACTCTCATAGCTTCACCCCTTGGCTTTGTACTCCGGATTCCCGAGATAAAAACATAGGCATCTCATAAGAGCACCTCGCCGATAGTCTAGAAAGACGTCAAAACTCCTCGCATAACTTTGATATATCATCGTCGAGAAAATCGTCATGATAGAAACACTATATTTAGGCACCGGACTATCCGTCCTATGCAAGTCTAAGCATGTACTACAAGGACACACAATGTTCTACATACATACTTGTAACCCAACCTTCAAAGTCGCACAAAGTGCACACACAACAAGCTAGACCTGAGCAAATCTACGTGTCTACAATGTGACCTAGTCATTTATAGACACGCAAACTCCTGAACCCTACCTCCTACTTATCACAACGGTAGCCACTGCCACACGTCATCACATACTCACACCGAGTTCATAAGGTCGTACCCCGTACGGGCCGTTACCAAAGGTTCAGAACGTCACGCTACTCAAACTAGACACAAGTCGTCACTCTACGCACTCACAAACAAGATATAAAAATATCATAATTACCCATAGGATCTTTTCCTAAACATTTATACCTAGACACAAGGTATAGAACTACAAACTCCCACACGATCTCGTCCTGGACATTTACACCTAATAAAGATGTATATTCACAACTCCCCATAGGACCCTGTCCTGAATACTCACACATGGTGCAATGCACCCACTACACTTCAAACATCACCTGCACATTAACACATAGGTGACACTATCTTAAGACCGTAGACACGGACAAATTCAAAACTCATGTCTATACTAGTCTACTCACACCATCTAATCAAACATGCTCTAGTATCAAAGCAAAGATCGCATTTAATGCTAACTCACACCATTTAGAATGCAATCACACCATACCGCATATATTCCACTACTGTAAACACAATCATACGCCATCACAAACATAATTATCATTAGTTATGTTCAAATCATCATGCGGTAGGACTCACAATAAATGTCAAAATCAAATAATCAATATTTGAATTGAGCATCACCCCACGTAAACGTCTAATCAGTCATAACGTCAAATCACCCCAAAATCTCTCGTGACAATTGTCACACTAACAAATCATTAAGCAATCAATCATCCCGAACACTACCTGCCAATTCACTACTAGACCACGGCAGGTGCATCTGGCGTGTCCTCCTCTGGTTCCTCCTTACATAGAGCTCACATAGCCATTGCAAGTGGTCGATCTCTGGACCATGCAGGTCCATATCCTGGAGGAAAATCACGTACAGCTAACACTGCTCTCCTTCTCCATCCCGTCTTTCCAATCATGCTCCACGTCGTATGTCGCCGACCGAAGCTCCAGTCACACTTGGCGCGAGGAACGGCAACATCAACCCCATCTCACTGTCAGCTCTGTCTACGGTAGTCGTCGGCTTGACCTGTCGATCTGCATTCCTCTTAGTAAGAGTTCCACGCTTGCCCAAACTCATACGCTTGTCTTAGCCTCCTAATCCTACTCAAAATAGAACGTTGGAGTGATTACTATGGGCACAAATTCAGAATATGAGGGTAATCATAGACTGCCAAATCACGGTGATCAAATGCAATTTGGCGGTCCACATTACGGCTCGGATTCTAAACCTTCCCCATCGTATTCACACTAAATTTCTACCTTTCACACACACCGGATGCACATGCATCCCACCCAACTCACATAGCACCACACAATAATCTAGCAATTACCATATTTATCATAATTTCACATCACATATAGTTACCAGTAAAGCTACTCCACAATATCTAACTTTCAAAACATGATTCCACCTAATCATGCCACACAACTCCATGTAGCATTACACAACACAATTAATACTCTAACAATTAGTGCATAACTCAAAAGACGTACCATTTGGCTCGCGGTAACTCGTGGTGGCATTCGTTTCACCGTCGTCCCATTTTCAGTTTAAGTTAAGGCATTTTATTTGCTTAAAAACACCGATTTTCTCTTAAACTTGGCTCTGATACAGATGTCGCCCAGACGGTCTATAAAAACTATGAATAAAAACCTAATCTAGACTCCTAAGTGATAAATGGAAAACCTATGAACTAGACCGCACTGACAGGCAAGTGTACCTATCGAGTGTAGCACGACTTAACGGTAAACCGAGTTATCGAACCCTAGCGACACTATTGTAACTATACTAGACTATGACTCGGACTAAAGATGATTTGGTTGGGGGGTTGACTACACTAAAGATTAACTAAGAATGCAGTAAAAAAGATCTACTATAACTATTAAGATCAAAGAACAAAGGTGAAATCAAGAATGGGAAGAATACCACCTAGGTCAGAATCCTACTCATAAGGCTCAACTTCTATCAGTTCTGGAAACTAAGATGGACCTGGGTTTCTAAGGATGACAACTAAAGATTACCTAGTGGATCCCTAATCATTCTCAGGGTGTTACCAACTAAGCTACCTAAAGTGTACTAAACTCACCAGATGGTTAGATCACCTCTCGGGTATTTCCAACTATGATAATGTACCCAAAACACATATTACCTCTCAGTCTCACTGTCCACAATACATTCAAGGAATGCACGGGGTAATCTCAAGATAAGAAGTATGACATGAACTAGCAAGAATCACTAGACACCTAACACTAACGTCCTCTCAGACTGTTAATACTCAAATTCCTAATGACGAAGACTAGACAACTAATTCTCACCTCTCGGGTATTGAACTAGGGCACACACTCAATCTAATCAAGGTTTAACCAACACTCCTATGGATTACTACGTCTAGCAAACCACTCAGGTCACAAGCAATATGCAAACAACCTAAACATGCATCTATTAATGAAAGACATTCAACAAGACAACATGAGGAACATTAATCAACACAAAACCAGATCTAAGCATGCATTAACATCAAAATAATCAACTCAAGATTCTTTACAAAATCAAAAAACCATCATAATATCCAAAAACCGATAAACATCGCAACTTTAACAAGAATTCATCATAAGACCCAGGCAGTATCAAGGTTTTAGCCTAGAATCATGTTCAAACACATCAAAACAGAGGTATAAGACATAATCATGGTTTCAAACAAACCAAACAAATATAAAAATCGAATCTTGAGATCGAAAACATTAAATCTAACGAACCCGGATGCAAAGTCTTCAACTTTCCTCCTCAGTTGATCTCCTTTACCCCAAAATCGCCGCTATTTTCTGGTCTAAAATGGCTGAGAATCGATAATAATGATAATGGGAGAGTCCTCAACTTATAACACTTGAAATTATGTTAATTTTCGAGTTTCTGATCGCGTAGAAATTCTGGTCCCTCGCGTACCATGAGGGAAATGGGCCAAACCTCTCACGTATCGCGAGAGATTACTAGATTTTTTAATTTTTCTCGTCGAGCTACCCCAAATCGATATATTATGGGTCCCGTAACTAATTTTCTAGCTCAAGATATGCTCTTTCAAAGTTTGGACTCTTTCCCGACTTTTTCCATTCTCATCTCGTGGTCTCGTGTGCTCGTTTCCTACACACGTCTCGATCGTTTAAGCTCCAATTCTCCCCAAATACCTACAAAACAAGACTTAACTCAATACTAACTATAAATGACTCGAAACGACTCTAAAACTATACGAAAACGACATGAAATAGGGCAGAAACGCATGTGTGCTTTGAAACACATCAAACATCCCCACATTTATCCTTTTTTCGTCCTCGAAAAAGTCTTCAATGGAATCATAACTGGACATACTTAACAATCTCAATTATTCAATTAGCACAAACATACTTACGCGTTAAAAAAGCAATAATCAGTATTTCGATCCGATTAAACCCAAGCACCAACTTTCTAGCCCCCGTGATGTGTTCTAATTCCAATTTATATAGCTTTATCAATAAACCTATGTGACTCACACTTAGAAGCTACAACTCTACCTAGTCCTGTCTCACGGTCATGTTTAGGCACATATCAAACCATATAGATTTACCCTACCACGTTAAACTAAAATTTACAGGTTTCAGAAATCAGATGAAATATGGATGAATGGATGATAATGAGCATTAATAAGCAAATTAAGTTTCGTCTAGAGGCGTTTCAACCAAGTCACTATCCCGGAAGGTAACACATAGACTACAGTTTAAACAATTAAGCATATAAGAATCAACCCAGTGGTGTTTCGATCAGGCTGTAACCCGACGTGTGACACGTAGGTGAAACTTAGATTTCAATTAAATAAGCTCAAATATATGGAATATGGATGCGGGCGCCACCAAAATCGGATTTATTCTCATAAAAAGATAGTGGTGTGCCATAAAAAATTAAAAACCTCTAAATTTTAACTTAACGTGGTACATATCACTCTATGTTGACAGTTTCAGTATTACCGATTACCCTAAGATAAGTACCCACAAGATATCATGATTTTAATTCATTTGAATCCTAAACAACACAAACGGGATATTTAAGCTTTACTAGCTAGCTGGGTCTACCAAAACATCACTAATTAAACACGTTTCTATTATTTAAACATTTAAACCCAAATAAGATCCAGTTGTACTATCATTTTCCAAGTATATGCAATTATTTTCAAGGACATTTTTTAAATTTTTTTTTTTGTATTTTTGAATTTTTATAAACAAGACAAACTAGTTAAACTAGACACTCACATCCCCACACTTGAAAGACACATTGTCCTCAATGTGAAGCAAAACACAACTAAAAATAAAAATGCAAAAATAAAACAAAATAGGAAGCGACTTAGCTGGTAATGTAGCAGTGAATATATCCAGCTTCCTTGATCCTTATGTGCACCGTATAGCATTTCGGTCGCGGTTGCACAAACTATCGGGTTGCCTTTACAAACTTCAAATAAGTTATAATCAACCCCGCCTGAATGGAGATTGAGTACGGGCGGGATGATAAAACCTGCAAAATAAACCTCACAACAAACCCGCAGCATTAAACTGACTCAAATTAAAATAAAAGACTCGACTGACTCAAAATGACTCACTAAGAACTTAAAGACTCAAGATAAATAGCATGCAGAGAAACGTACTCAATGGGTGGCAAACACATAGACATGAATGCCACAGCAAGGGAGGTCATCGGTCCCGAACGGGTTCAATTTTCACATCGTAGTGGTTGTGGGATTGCATGAATGGTAATGGATGGTATGTGATCCATGGTGGATGAAGAATGTTGGTGTAGTGGATGATGGTTGGTGGTGTAGTGGATGATGGTTGGTGGTGGATGGTTAGTAGTGGTGAATGACGATGTGTGGTGAGGGATACGATGGAAAACAAGGAAGAAAGGCACTTCCAGGGGTGCCCCGCGTACCGCGAAGAATAGGCGGCCACTCCTCGCGTATCACGAGGGAGTGGCATTTATGCCGGCAATGTCTTTTGTCTCTCGGGTACCGTGAGAAACCTCAAACACACCCACCCGTACCGCGAGGGACCCCTGGTAACAGAAAGTTAAAGGGGTTTTTATACTTAGAAAATTTTTCACCCCTTAACTTCTTCTCACCCAAATTCCAATAGAACCCTATTCCAAGCATAAAAACCAATGTGAAAATACCTGGAACTTCACTCCTGATGATATCCTTTGCCGAATCGAACATGAATCCCTGCATAAACTCACACAAACAAAACACATACCAAAAAACACCAAAAAAGACACGATATCAGACCAAGTAAAGCACACAAACTCTACATCCCGGGCACTTGCCCGAGACTCAAACAAGCCTATCAGGAGGCTTCTCCTTGATTCTAACTAGCACCGCCTTCATCCTACGCGGCCTATCGATCCTCTAACTCTTCAACATCCTCATACTCCTATCAAACAGTGGACCTATACCATTCAGGTACTTCCACCACAGCTTATACCTACCCGATCCGAAGATGATACGCATCAAATATCCTAGCAGCTTCTTACCCCTCGACATCCCCACACTTGGGGTTTGCATTGCCCTAAACTCACATGGATCTTTCAACACACGGGTTCTCTTACGAGGTGGCCTAGACTTAGGGGTACTAGAATTATGCCTCGGCTCTGGAGTTCTCCCCTTAGAATGAGCAACTATGGTGGGCAAAGGCTATGGTAAGGGTATTTCTAAGGATGTGACTTCTAGGCCTCCACCAGGATCTCTGGGATCCTCTACAACCTCCACCAACTTCCCTACACTTGTGGTTTTACCTATGATTTCTTCGAATTCTGCCACCATCTCTAGCAGATCATCAGGCACCTCATCGTCGTAATCGTCCGGCTCATCTAACAATCCTTCTAACTCTACCGCCCACTCAGATGGTTCTTCTAAATTAGGGGCGGGTTCACCTACTTCTATCTCTGGATCAGAGTCCCAATGGTTGTTCGTGAAGGCCTCAAGCATGCACACAGAGTGGCTATGCTTGCCAACATCCCTTTCGGACTTAGCAGTATCGAATGTGATCATCTCATCCCCCACACGGAGTGTGAGTTTCCCGTCAAAGACATCGATAATCGCCTTGGCGGTACATAGGAACGGGCGTCCCAGGTTGAGTTGAACTCTATCATCCACTTCCATATCCAGAATGATGAAATCCACGGGGAAGACAAACTTACCTACTTTCACTAACAGATTCTCCACAATTCCCCATGGATACTTGACTGAGCGGTCAGCCAACGAAATGATCATGCTCGTCGGCTACAGTTCACCTCGGTCCAACTGTTTATAGATAGAATATGGCATCAGATTGATGCTAGCACCTAGGTCGGCCAACGCGTGGTGCGAAGGCAAACAACCTAGGAGACATGGGATCGTTAAATGACCCGAATCTCCCAATTTCTCGGGCAGCTTGTTCTGCACCATAGCAGAACATTGCTCGCTAAGTGAGACTTTAGATCCCTCCTCTAGTTTCTTCTTGTTGGAAAGAAGATCTTTAAGGAACTTGCCATATTTTGGCATACGTTGAAGGGTCTCTATGAAAGGAAGATTGACCTTGAGTTATCTGAACATATCAAGGAAAGTACCGCATTCCCTAGCCTGTTTATATGGCAGCAAGCGCGCTGGATAGGGAACACGACTCGAGTCAATCTTGGGGGACTTTATCTCCACCCCCTTCTTCTTCTCCTCTGCCCTCTCGGCAGGCTTCTCTACTACAATCTCTTCATCCACCGGCTCTTCTTCGTCTACCACCGGTGGGCTCTCCCTTTCTTCGGCCATCTTTGCATCAATTGCAACAAATCAAGCTCTCCAGTCTACCTTCTTCACTTCTTCTACCGAAGGTATGCCATACTCAATGGAGTGGGAGTCATCCTCTATAACCTTTTTTTTCTCCACAATCTTGACTGACATGGCCAACACTGAAGCGTTGGAGCTTGAAGATGGACCTCCTTGTCGATCTTTCAGGATTTAAGCGATGTCTCCTACCGTGCGTTGCAAATCCTGGAATGCCGACTGCTGATTCTTTAATAGAGTGTCGTGGCTATCCAATCTTTGCCGAGCATCCCTATCATTTTGCACAAACTGAGCAAGCAACTGTGTCTGATTCTCTATCATCTCCTCAATTTTCCTTGTGTTGACACTGCTTCCTGAACTTGCTCCCCCTTCAGTTGCTCCATACTACTGCTGGCGACCATTAAACCCAGGCGGGTTATTTCCAGATCTCCATCCCGAGCCAAAAGAGTTGTAGTTGTTATACCCTCTGTTCTGGTTCTCATTGCCAGCATAGCTCACGTGCTCCTGATTTTTTATGGGGCAATCTCGGGTGTCATGGCCTCCTCTACACACTTGACACCGCTGAGCACTGAGCTTCAGCTCCTTAATCTCGTTAGCCATTAAGGCGAGTGCAACAGCCACGCTAGTCTCAGGAGTGACCTGATGGACACCTCTAGGAGAAGAGGCAGCTGCCCTAGCACTAGGAATGGAAGTCCTAGTAGATGGATACTGCTGTTCGGCTAGAGCGAATCTCTCGAACATTTCCTCGCACTCATCAGGCTCGAGTCTCTCCATTATATGGCCTCCCACAACTGTATTGAACATTTGCTGCTTCTCAAAGGTGAGACCATTGTAGAACTTCTCCACTAGCGCCAGTCGGAAAGACCGTGCAGGGACATCGGCTCAACGGCGCGTTGAACCGCTCCCAGGACATGTGATAGGGCTCGTCGGGATCCATCCGGAACGAGTGGATTTGGTCCCTAAGGCGAGCGGCCGTGGAAGGTGGATAGTACTTCTTGAAGAACTTGGCTTTGAGATCCTCCCATGTGGTGATAGAATTGTCTTGGAGAGTGTCAAGCCAAGTAGATACACGACCAGGGAGCGAGAATGGGAAGAGACGCAGGTATATAGCGTCCTTAGATACACCCGTGATATTAAAGGTATCACATATGCATGCAAAGCGGGACAGGTGTCCGGGTGCATCCTCATCCTAGAGGCCATGGAATTGAGTAGCATAAGGGATCATACTCATGACATGTGATGGGATCTGTCATGTATTGGTGTTCTGAATAGTGCGGCGAGTGATTGAATATCTCGCGCCCGGGACCCCACCATTGGCCCTCTGGTGCACAGTACGTCTCATTGGTGGGTCAGCGTCGCCCATGATATGAAATGGGATTGGGCTAGTAGAACGTACCTGGGATTTGCACAGCTCCTTTAAAAGCTCTCGAAAGTCGCGGGTGTGCTCGTGAAGCTCTCGTTCGGGCTCTGGACAAGCTGAATAAGGCGGTGATCCCTGCGAACGAGTATTGTGCATAAACTGACACATGAATAAAAGAAAATAAATAAAGACTCAAGACAGAAAGACTCGATCCTATATTAGACACTCAGATTGCACGTAGGACAAGCACATAAGACAAGCAAACTCACAAGACTCAAAATAAAAACAAACCAAAAATCACTAAAAGAACTAGTCAAAGCTAATATTGCAATTGCCAAGTGTCCCCGGCAATGGCGCCAAAAACTTGATGTCGCCCAGACGGTCTATAAAAACTATGAATAAAAACTTAATCTAGACACCTAAGTAATAAATGGAAAACCTATGAACTAGACCGCACTAACAGGCAAGTGTACCTATCGAGTGTAGCACAGCTTAACGGTAAACCGAATTATCGAACCCTAGAGACACTATTATAACTATACTAGACTCTGACTTGGACTAAAGATGATTTGGTTAGGGGGTTGACTACACCAAAGATTAACTAAGAATGCAGTAAAAACGATCGACTCTAACTATCAAGATCAAAGAACAACGGTGAAATCAAGAATGGGAAGAATACCACCTAGGTCAGAATCCTACTCGTAAGGCTCAACTTCTATCAGTTCTGGAAACTAAGATGGACCTGGGTTTCTAAGGATGACAACTAAAGATTACCTAGTGGATCCCTAATCACTCTCAGGGTGTCACCAACTAAGCTACCTAAAGTGTACTAAACTCACCAGATGGTTAGATCACCTCTCGGGTATTTCCAACAATGATATTGTACCCAAAAAAAATATTACCTCTCAGTCTCACTGTCCACAATGCATTCAAGGAATGCACGGGGTAATCTCAAGATAAGAAGTATGACATGAACTAGCAACAATCACTAGACACCTAACACTAACGTCCTCTAAGACTATTAATACTTGGATTCCTAATGATGAAGACTAGACAACTAATTCTCACCTCTCGGGTATTGAACTAGGACACACACTTAATCTAATCAAGGATTAACCAACACTCATATGGATTACTACGTCTAGCAAACCACTAAGGTCACAAGCAATATGCAAACAACCTAAACATGCATCTATTAATGAAAGATATTCAATAAGACAACATGAGGAACATTAATCAACACAAAACCAGATCTAAGCATGCATATACATCATAATAATCAACTCAAGATTCTTTACAAAATCATAAAACCATCATAATATCCAAAAACCAATAAAAATCGCAACTTTAACAAGAATTCATCATAAGACCCAGGCAGTATCAAGGTTTTAACCTAGAATCATGTTCAGACACATCAAAACAGAAGTATAAGACATCATCATGGTTTCAAACAAAGCAAACAAAGATAAAAATCGAATCTTGAGATCGAAAACATTAAATCTAACGAACCCAGATGCAATGTCTTCGACTTTCCTCTTCAATTGATCTCCTCTACCCAAAATCGCCCCTTTTATTGTCTAAAACGGCTGAGAATCGATAATAATGATAATGGGAGAGCCTGAACTTATAACACTTGAAACTAGGTTAATTTTTGAGTTTCTGGGGCCCCTCGCGTACCGCGAGGCCTCCTTGCCTAATCTCTCGCGTACCTCCAGAGCCAAAACAAGCGCGTAGAAATTCTGGTCCCTCACGTACCGCGAGGGAAATGGGCCCAACCTCTCGCGTACCACGAGAGATTACTAGATTTTTGAATTGTTCTCGTCGAGCAACCCCAAATCGATATATTATGGGTCCCGTAACTAATTTTCTAGCTCAAGATATGCCCTTTCTAAGTCTAGACTCTTTCCCGACTTTTTCCATTCTCATCTCGTGGTCTCGTGTGCTCGTTTCCTACACACTTCTTGATCATTTAAGCTTCAATTCTCCCCAAATACCTACAAAACAAGACTTAATCGGGAACCTTACAGTTGGTTCTTATAACTATTTATAATCTTTAAAAGTACTTGTTTTATTTAACAAACGTACAATGGAAGTCTTTCTAAAGTAATTATTTCTCTTTAAGGTCATTAATGTTATTAAACTTACCTCGCGAATGCCTGCACACCAATCCAAGTAACACCGCTCCCAAGCCAAGATACGCCAACCCCAAGCTCACCTGCAACACATTTTAACGTACACACAAAGTCAGCTACGGTGAGTGAGTTCTAATGATTTAATTTGAACAAAACCCAATATTGTCACCTTTAGTGACCTACCGAAGGACTTCGCCCTTCACAATCCCGTTTGGTGTGTCATAAAGACAACGACGCAAATACAATGCCCGTCGTGTCACAAGAACAATGACACAATACATGAATAAAACACATAACATCATACTCTATTTACATGACTCCATAACTGCACCTGCACCCCACACATAGCACTAGGATAACATATCCTACACGTATTCGTAAGTGTAAGCTTATATCCCGAATCACCCTGACTAACTCATAACACAATACGTTGCTAAAATAGCAACATGATGTGACGTAAACTATACATGTTTTGCATGCATAATTATCCCCGAAATCATCACAATTAGGGATAATATGATAATAATTGATGCATAATCCACTCATTTGTGTTCTAATAGGATAATTGACCCGGATTTGCAAAAACATGAATAAAACACTCAAAATCAAGGTAAAATCAGCATTCGGGGGCCAATTGAACGAAACCGGACGCAGGAAGTCAAACTACGAAGTCAAAAAGTCAACAGGGAGCAAAAGTGCCCAATACACGGGCTTGCATCCCAATGCATGGCCGTGAATTTGGGGTTTTGCCTCCCTATACCTCCTAAAGCTGTCAAGATTCCCCACGTGCAAGAAAAGGGTACTTTGCGCGCCCGTGCAATACAATGCACGGCCGTGCATTACCAAAATCTTTGCCTATAAATAACAAGCTCATTCCAAGTATTTAGGTGTCCATTACCAAGAGGTGGGAAGGCCTTAATGCTCTGCTAAGAGCCGGAACTCTCACGGTTTTGGTCCATTTAACTTTTCTTTGTTTATTTTCTTGTAAAGTCTTGTAATATGAAATTAATCTTCTTGTTCGAGTGAAACAAGAGGCAACCTATACCCACTCTCCCTTGGTGTTGGAATACTTCCACACATTATCTAAGGGTTAGTGGAGTCACTTGTATGGTCATTCATGGCTAGTTCTCTTGTGTTGCTCGAGTTGGTTGAACTTTAATTAATTAATGAAGTATTTTTAGTATGTTATGTTTTTAAAGTCCTTACTATGATTTATCATAAAAGATAAGAATAAGTGATCTTTAAACCAATCTAATAATCTTAAATCTTGTTAGTTACTTAAGCAAGACTTTTTGTTTGGGAAGCTTATTCGATGTTTGTACGGTCTATATACAAATCTTGCTGCTATCACGGCCAGTTAGTATAGATTTAATATTATGGATTGATTGGAGGTTTGGGTATTCAGCAGGCCGTTTGAGCCATAAACAGACCGGGCGGTTTGTGTCGGTATTTCTTTACTTCCCTCGTATCGGCTTGTAGAGGACTTCTTGCGGGAGCCATGGGGTTTGTGTTGGATCGGTATCTACCTTGATTCGATGATTCAACACATTAACCGAACCAAATCGTGCGGAATCCGATTTGATTGGCAATCCAATCTATGACACGGATCGGGTCGTGAGAAACGAGTGGATTAGATGTCGAAACGAAGGTTTCTATCGACCCTTTGGTGTAGAGAAGTTGGATACAAGACCTGGAAACTCTCAACGGACAGAGATTCGACAATGCCGGTGCAAAGAGTTTGTGTGTGTTCTGTTGCTTAATCTAGTTCTGCTCTGGTTAGTCTCTCTTACTTGTTTTGTGCTCATGAAGTGAAAGTTATATATATAGTGCAGAGGCCATTCGTACGAATGAGCCATGTGAATGGACTCATTCGTGCGAATGAATCAGTAGAGTGGTTCATTCGTAAGAATGACTCATCAGAATGCTTCATTCGTACGAATGAATCATTCTCATGACTTATTCTTGCGAATGAATCATTCTCATGATCTATTAGCGCGAATGGATCATTCTCATGATCCATTCGTGCGAATGGGCCTTTCAATAGCACGATTGATCAATGTTATCGATATTTATCAGATCGTTTAATACACAGTCGTTATATATGAGTAAACATTAAGGATAAACATGTAATTTCATTAATATATCAAATAGTTACATTAAACATAGATGAAATACATATTACAAGGGATTAGGGACATATCATGCATCTACATACTCCCCATTGGACCTAGATCCCTTCAAAATGACCTAACTGACATTAGTTGGTCTTCAACATCTCTTTTGTACGAGTTTTCCAGTTGACCTCGGCGTGTATGTCAAAAGCAAAGCATATACGTATCACCTTCACATACTGCAACGCCTGGTCTATATCTGCAACATCAAAAAACGACTGACACTTGTATAAAGTTGTAAAATCTTGTTCAGACAAGTTGGTCAGCCACAAGGGATCAAAGACCCTGATGGTCTCCCATGACCCTTCTTTACAAAGCACTATAACAGCTTCACCAGTACGTCCATCATAGTACCACCATTTGAACTGATCTGAGAAGTCCTGGATCATTTTCCTTAAAGGAATCTTCTACATGATCGTTGGAGGTTTCCACTTTAAGATAATTAGGGGCTTCTTGGTGATTGGATGAATCTTTTCCTTGTGAATGTAACGTGTAGGCATTTTTTGGCTTGAAGTTCACCCACTTCTTCCGGTATTCGTACTGTAATTGACGTTCAAACCATTCGGATAGACCGGAAGATTCGCTGTATAGAAGCTTTAGACGCGCCAATTGATTTACTTCAAATGCGGGCAGCGTCTTGAAGTCATGAGGGTATCTGAAATATTGTATGCCCTTCTCTCTTTCTATAGCATAGCAGCTTAAGTCGTTGAAGTATGCCCAACTGATTATACGACCATCAGACTTGTGTCCTTTGAGTCGATAATGTTTAGTGTACTTGGTTGGAGGAAAGGGCTTTGAGTTCTTCTTTAATTCGGCCATGTATTCCATCCACTGACTTTTACGTTCATTCAGCTCGTCAATGTCAATAGTGGAGGGACCGGCTTCATCTCCTTTGTTGTCGATAATGCGGTTGACCTCCTCGTCGGACTGCTGAGTGAATAAGTCTGCGAAGGAGGGAAGATCATCACCATCTACTGATGTGTACTTTGGATATTCTTGATCAGTGATGTCTTCGACTTCAACCTCATCAACGTCTTCTAGTTCGTTAGAGGAGGGATAATCAGTTGTAGGAACAGATGCCTCTTCAGTGATGACTTCGTCGGGATTCATTTGAAATAGCTTGGCAATCTGTTCTTTTGACAAGCAGTGTACGATTTCCCCTTCCTCTTTGTCATAAATAACTGAATGTTGGATGATCCCTTGCATGTCAAGCACATAAGTTAACTTTGAAGGTTGTTGCTTGAGAGACATCACATCCAAAACTATTTACATAAACAATCATAAAATAAACATGTGAGAATAAGAAATTTCATTGATTTAATCAAAATAAAACTGAAATTATTTACATAATAATCTAATATTTACAATAAGACAACTTAAAACACTTAAAACAAAAACTATCAACCTTCAGTGCCCTTTTGTTTATCTGATGATGGGCCTTCTGATTTGTCTGATTTTTGCTTTGTTCGCGCTTCTGCTTCTGCTGTCTTTTCAGCACTTGATGCAGCACCAGCATTGGCACCATCGTTCTTATCTTTGTCATTATTGTCATCATCATCATCACTATCATCATCATCATCATCATCATCATCGTCATCATCATCATCCTCATCGTCATCATCATCATCATCGTCACCATCATCACCATCATCACCATCATTGCGAGCACCCTAAATTCTGGGTGTCGGGTCTCTTCTGCTTTCTAAGTCTTCCAACAGTCTCTTGTTTTCCTCCTCTAGCCTTTGTATCCTCTGAGCATGTGTATTAACAGTTGTAGACAACTTTTGATTCTGGTTTGTAGCAGTGAGAAGGAGGACATGCTGATCATTGCATCTAGTGGAAAGACTTGTGATGGCTTGGGCTTGTTCAGTATTTTGCAGAGTCAACTGACTGATCTGTGAGCCCTGTTGGTCAATACGCTTTGATTGCTCTTCATTCTGAGCTAGTAAACGAAGTACCAAACTGTTTAAAGTACTGATCTGGTCGTGTAGAGAGACAGTCGGCAGTGACTTTGAAGATTCAACTCGAATAGTTGATGGCTGTGATGTAGGAGCAGTCGTGTAGATGGGAGGAGGCACAGTTTGTGTCTGAGGCATAGATGTTGACATTGGAGCCTCAGACCTGGTGGCAGTTGCTGTAGTGGCAGAGGTGCTCTCCGTCCTTCTAACAAGCTTAAACTTTTGGTGTTTGGCCATTCTTTTCTTTCCTCTTCCCTTCTTGACCGGGGTAGATTGGGAAGAAGGAGCAGCAGATACTTGTAGACAGCCAGGGACAAAGTCAGCATCCCTGACGTCATCATCAACCCTTGAGCTTCCTTGATCTGCTCCCCTTTTTCTTTTTGTTGCGACCAATCTTGCCCCATGTTGACTGATTTCAAATTCATCTTCAGTTTCCTCAGAATCAGTAAACAGGACGGTGTCCAGGTTAACGTCTTCTGGGTTAGTTGGAAGGGAAGGATCGATAGCAGTAACAGTGGGAGTGGTGGCAGCGGTAGATGAAACATGAGGAGTATTGCCACCATCTCCCTGACCATCTTGGTCGTCATCATCTTGGTCGTCAGCTGGAGGTACAACAATATCCTCCCTGTCCGAATCACTGTTATCGTGACGCCATTTTCTGTTTACTGGTGCCACATACTCTGGATTTGCCAGATGTCCAATGAGTCGTTTGTGAGGTGGCTTTGTTGGTCTTCCCCTGTAGGTCTGTACCCTGTTTAGAGTGACGTTCGTCATGTGTTCTAACTTGATTATGTCGACGTCTGACCTTGGTAGAAGAGGAAGTTGGTCATCTATTATCATTTGTAAGAATCTGGGGTACATAAGATACGCATTGTCCCCTTTAAGATAGATGTTTTCCTTAAGCTGCGTGAACACCATCTCGGAAAAGTTGAACGGAATGTTCAACACCAGTGCAACGAATGCACTCTGTATTGTTTCACGCATATCATCAAATCCGCCACGACGGGAACCGAGGCAATGCAGAAGAACATGTCCTAGATACTTGTACTGCGGACAGAGGTTCGCTTTGTTTAAAACTCCCTCGGCGACATTCCCGTCGTACTTTATCCTCATGAAGCATCCTCGGACCAGATATTTATCCAGTGTCACTGGATCTTCAGGATGATCACCAAATTGACACAATCGGCGAATGTGAGCTGCCGATACAACCACATCTTGACCTGCGATCTTCCCTCGTATGACCGGTGGAGATACCTCGCAGTCAATCTCGGTGGAGGCCCAGAACTCCCTTTGGTGCGACGTATATGGAGTGCGGAGATGGGATATGGCATGAGCAATCCTGGATCTGGATAGAAACTCGATCATGCCGACAAACGGACGTGCATTCTTTGATGTCGGAATCATGTAAGCACATATGTTGCTTTTTATGGAAGCCTTAAGAACAACTGGAGCTCTGTGCGCCATAACGAACAGTCTGCAAACACAAAAACATTAAGCACCTCAGATCAATACATGCAAGATTTTGGAAATATGAACTTTTGGACCATATTTCCCTTGGTACGAATGAATCATTCAGCCTATTCATTCGTGTGAATGAGCGTTCATTCGTACGAATGAACATGAAGAGTGTGTCCATTCGTATGACAGACGGGTCGCGATCCAACTTGTCCAAAAATCAACCAACACTTGAAAAGATTTGCCGAAAAACGACAACAACACACTCGACTATTGTTTTCAACCAATATTTAGCAGTTTAATTGGTTTATTAAGTCAGTTTTTACGTTTTTAGGTTTGGTTTTCGGTTTTGAACCCTAAATCTAATCGAACATCCACGAATCGGTATACAATCGATGAATACTTGTGGGGTTATACCTGTAAAAAGAAATCGAATGATTAGATTACAGATTTGACAGAGTTTTGTTCAAATTCAGATTTTGATGAAACAGACGTGCGAATGCTTTCTGTTTTGTGCGAATGATTCTGCACATGCGAATGAATGGCCTATTTATAGGATGGCCTGGTTCATTCGTACGAATGGCTATCCATTCGTATGCGTGTGTCCTTCAGTAGTACGAATGGGTATGCATTCGTACTAATGAACCCTTCATTCGTACGGATGGATGTTCATTCACACTAATGAACCTTCATTCGTACGAATGGACCATTCTGGTCAGTCCATTCATGTGAATGACCTATTCTCATCATTCATTCGTACGAGTGAGCCATTTTGCTCATCCATTCGTACGAATTGTACAATCCCCTTATGCAAATTAAACTTTTCAAGTTAAATGGGGTATCCGACCACATTGGTTTTAACAAAAATTTAATTATGAAGTAATTTACATTTAATTATGAAGTGAGGGATCAATTATGAAGTTTTGGAATAGTTTATGAAGTAAAGGAACGATTTGATCAATCAGGAAGTCAAGCGGTTTTCAAATTTTGATTTTCTGACAGTCGTTCGAGTCTTATCAGATAATCAAAAATTCAGGAAAAGTAAAATCTTTTTGGATTTTTGAATATGTAATGCTGAAAATAATATCAACAAGATATATACACGCATGTCTTAGTAAGAATGATCCTTATGAGAAATCATACAGACTTAATGACTAATGATCTGAGACATTTTGAATTTTGTAGATACAACTATACAATGGTATTTACACATCTTTTTGTGAGAAAGATCCGAACGTGGGATCAGTACTAAGCTCATAGCAATCAGCAACATTGCAAATTATCTAAGCTTTAAGTACACTTAGTCAAAATGCGATCATTGATATGTTTGTCCATCTTAAACCTATGCAGACCTCTTCTCAACACTTACAAGATGATCTTGAAGGATTGAGTCCATTGTCTGTGTGTCCCACACTAGTTAAGAATTGACTTGAATTACTTTTCAAAACATGTTAATGTTTTAAATCAGCACAACTTACTTAACCAGCCATCATAAGTTCATGAGATCTCAGTTATTCCCTGTTACTTCTTTACTACACAAATTTATATATATATATATATATATATATATATATTTTAGTATTCACAGTGACAGCCATCAGCTCATGGACGGCTTCAGCCAGGTATTTACAAGGCAATATGGCACGTATGCAGCTAACGGTGTTTGTGTTCATCCTATCCCATGGATGGCTTCAACCAGGCTGCAACCCGGTAATATGGCACATATACAGATTCGGATTCATACTTTTATTTTATTCTTAATCGCATGGACGGCTTCAGCCAGGTATTTACAAGGCAATATGGCACGTATACGACTTCGGAATCTAATTTTTAATTTTATAACTACTTAATTTTTAATTTTATAACTACTTTCTGATATCTCATTAAACCGACGATAACTGGTGTGCACAGAATGAGAAACACCTTCAGTTTCTATTGTTGATTTTCGTCAATCCTTTCACCATTATGTGACTCACAAGATAATATCTAATATGGTATAGATTGATCATCAATGGTCGAGATTCAGTAAGATAAGCCTATCAATGCATCACATGTCGACTTAGTGTGACTATTTACTATGACATTAAATGCAATGTGCTTCATACATATGGTTAGTGTGCCATTACTTCCCAAAGATTGGATACGATTTCTCATTTTTGAGTTTTTCAGATGTTTTTGGGTTTTAGTCTGTACAAAAATGGAAAATCTTTTTGAAATTTTTTTTTTTTAACAAACTGTACACAATATAGAAATCATTTTGGAGTCTCAGATAACTAGCATCTGTGTACTATCATTTTTCTCAGTGAGAGATCATTTTCTTACTGACATTTTCTCCCCCTAAAATTTAAAAATGAAAAATCTTTTTGAGTTTTTGAGATTTTTAATAAACACAAGAAAGAAAATATATACAGGAACGTAATTGATAAAAATGATTATTGACTCAACTCTTGGTCCGGAACAACGTCATCCTTCTTTTTCATGCCGTTTACCTCTAACAAGAATAAAAATCTTGATTTGTCAAAGGCTTTTGTATAGAGGTCGGCCTTTTGGAAATCAGTGTTAATTTGAACCATATTAATAAGTTTCTTTTCAAAACAGTCACGAATGAAGTGATATTTTATACCGATGTGTTTGGTTTTTGAATGCTGAACCGGATTCTTAGTGATAGCTATGGCAGCAGAATTATCTACATAAATAGGAGTGTTAGAGAATTGAAAACCGTAGTCCCGAAGTTGCTGTTGAATCCAGATAATCTGAGAACAGCAACTGGCAGCAGCGATGTATTCAGCTTCACATGTAGATGTAGCCACTGAAGTCTGCTTTTTGCATTGCCATGTCACGGGACGGTTTCCAAAGAACTGACACCCTGCAGATGTAGACTTGAAGTCTGTTTTGCAACCACCATAATCAGAATCACTATATGCAGTAAGCTCAAAGTTATCCTCATTAGAGTACCATAATCCAAGATCAGGAGTACCCTTCAGATAACGAAAAATCCTTTTGACAACAATTAAGTGGGAGACTTTTGGTTTTGACTGATATCGGGCACAGAGACACGTGGCGAACATGATATCTGGTCGAGATGCCGTGAGATACATGACAGATCCGATCATGGCTCGATAGAGAGTAGCATCAATATACTCCCCCTTGTCATCAGGCGAAATCCCGTGATTGATCGCCAATGGAGTACCAGAAGGTTTGGCATCAGTCATACTGAATCGGCTCAGTATGTCTCTAACATAATTGGTTTGATGAAGGAAAATCCCTGTCTCAGATTGATCTACTTGTAGCCCTAGAAAGAACTTCATCTCTCCTATGGAACTCATCTCGAACTTGTCCTGCATAACTTTTTTCAAATTCTTTGCACAGAACATCATTCGTCGATCCGAAAATAATGTCATCCACGTATACCTGTACCATTAAAAGTTCTCCACCCTTTTCCCGAATAAACAACGTGCAGTCGATGACACCTCTTCTAAATCCATTGTTCAGAAGATGAGTGGAAAGTGTCTCGTACCACGCTCGCGAAGCTTGGTGCAATCTGTACAGTGCCTTGTCCAATTTGTAGACACGGTCACGATGCATAGGATGTTCAAACCCGGGAGGTTGACTGACGTATACGACTTCACTGATTTCTCCATGAAGGAATGCACTCTTTACATCCATTTGATAGACTTTGAACCTTTTGTAGAATGCATAAGCAAGAAAAATTCGAATTGCTTCCAGACGAGCAACCGGTGCAAACACTTCATTGTAATCTATACCTTCAATTTGCCTAAATCCCTGAACGACCAAACGAGCCTTATTTCTTATGACTATTCCTTGATCATCCCTTTTGCAACGAAGAACCCATCGAGTACCAATCTTCTTAGCTCCTTTTGGTAAATCAGCTAACTTCCAAACTCCGAGCTTCTGAAATTGGAGTAGTTCTTCCTGCATTGCATTTACCCAATATTCTTCTTTTAAAGCATCTGTTATAGACCGTGGTTCGATTTGCGAGACGAAACATGAATGTGCACAATCGTTGACCACACCAGATTCCATGATTTCTGAGTAGACTCTAGAGTTGATCTGACCCCTAGTTTTGACACCAGATGTGGGATCACCAATAATGTTCTGTTGAGGATGAATTCTATCAATCTTACCCACAGGATGAGCAGGAACCTCAACAGTTTGATCAAGGTTTGTGATACTCTGTTCAATTGCCACAGAATGTGAAACATCATCACTTAATTGTACAACATCATGGGAAGGATCTTCAATCAGCTGGTCTATTTCTTGTCGAGAACCCTCATACTCTGAAGAAGAAGAGTCATCATCATGTGTGACTTGTGTGTTTTTGGAGGACTCAGGAATGTCAGATGATGAGGGAGTAGGTTGCACATGTTCATCAGGTGCATTTTGAGCATCATACATCATTTGAACAGCAACCTCCTCATCTGAACATTCTGGAGGAAGATTAAACGAGGCAAAAAGTTCTTCATAATCAAACATCCAAGGAAGACCTTTTCCAGCAGCAGGAGAGTTATACTTTTGAACATCAACATGGTACCATTCTTCTACATTCCCAGAAGCTTTGTTGTAAACTCTTTTATTGGGAGTGCTGTACCCTAAGAAGTAACCTTCCTCTACTTTCTCGTTAAACTTGCCATGAGCATCCTTTTTTAACATGGTACATGGAGCGCCGAACGGTTCAAGATACTGTAAGTTCGGTTTCCGTTGATGCAACAATTCAAAGCAAGTTTTATCGTGACGCTTGACAACTAGAACCCGGTTGAGAGTGTAACACGCATTAGCAATAGCTTCAATCCAGAACTGCACGGGTAAGTTTGAGTCAGAGAGCATAGTCCTTGCCGCTTCTATCAAGGTCCGATTCTTCCTCTCAGCAACACCGTTCATTTATGGAACATATGGCGCACTGAATTCATGGTGAATACCAAGTTTTTGACAGAAAGTTTTCATAAGGTGATTTTTAAATTTAGTACCATTGTCCGAACGGATCCTCCTAACCTTTAACTTATACAGAGAATCTAATTTGGTAATCAATATCTCCACATATTCAAAAGTCTCAGATTTTTCTTTCAAGAACATCACCCAAGAATATCTCGAATACTCATCCGTCACAACCAAACAATATAAGTCTACAGCAATGCTCTTCTAGTTGATAGGACCAAACAAGTCCATGTCTAAGAGCTCTAGTGGTATAGTGATGGAATGTTGAGATTTGGGTTTATGAGATTTCTTGGTTTGTTTGCCTTTCTTGCAAGAAACACACAAGTCAGGAAGATGAAAACTTTTCACAGTGACTCCTTCAACAAGATTTTTGTGCACCAAATGATTCATTTTTCTGAGACTGAGATGTCCCATTCTTTTGTGCCATAAAATAGAATCCTTCTCAGTGGCTTTTGAAACAAAACATGATGTTGTGGACACTGAGGATGATGCTTGTGACATGTCAAGAATATAAAGATCATTCACTCTTGGAGCAGACATAATCACCATGTCTTCTGGAATCATAAACTCCTTTTTCAAGATATAACAATGCTTGTCATCGAAAAGAACCTTGAACTCCTTATCACAGATTTGAGAAACAGAAAGCAAGTTGTTATCCAACTGTTTGACAAAGTTGACCTTCTCAAAGCTGATAGCTCCATTAGACAGTGTTCCCTGAGCTGAGATAAAACCACCTTTATCGCCTGCAAATGAAACATAGCCTCCTTTGATATTTCTGACGTCGAAAAGGAGAGCTAAGTTCCCAGTCATGTGCCTGGATGCCCCACTATCAATAATCCAATTATTGCTAATAGGATTATAAAGGACAACCTGCACAAGAAGGAAAGTAATTACTTTAGGTTAGGAACCCAAGCTTTTACGGTCTTGGGTTTCCCAGTCTCATCTACAATAGTACAATCCATCCACTGTCCTTGTGGACTTTTGGAACAACCATTTGACTTTGAAGTACAGTCGTCAGAAGCATCATCTGATTTTGCTTTCCACACATGTTGTTTGTGCAACGACTGTTTGTGGTAAACAGTGGATTGCTTAACTATTTGTACAGGTGTGGAACTCGAATCAGAGACCAACAAGTCATACATCTTTTGTTTAACTTTATTTTGATGCACTTGTTGTTGGGTAAAAGAGTTAGATTTTGACTTTAAAAACTTTTGTTTATTTTCTGGAAAATGATTAACTCTTTTACTTGGCTTCTGAAGATAAGGACAGTTGACAACAACGTGTCCTTGTGTACCGCACTCAAAACAGTATCTCCACTCAACCAACCTCGGAGATCTGTATTGATTTTCACTTTGGTGAGTTTTTGAACCACCATCCTTAGCTTCTTTTAGTTCAGCTGAAGAGAGTGACTTGTTTGATTGAACAGACTCTCCAGCTTTAACAAAATTAACCTTTTTGATTGAGGCTTTGGTTACTTGACTCTTCTGATCAGAAGTAGTGGGATAAGATGAACGGCAATTGATTTGTTTAATTTTAAAAACATTTTTAGAAGCAGATTTTGAAATACCAATGCTGTCATTCTGTGGAGCAGACGAGTTTTTGTGTCCCAAACCACGAGTAGGGCACTCATCGTCGTCTTCATCCCACTCTTCTACCATTCCATCAACACACTAGGACTCCGAGGTCGAAGCACCATTATCGTTAACCTTTGGTTGAGAAATTTTGTTTTCGGTTGGATCAACGACAAGTGGCGTTTTGACCTTAAAGTCAGTGATTGGGTTATCATCCGGTGTGTTTACCATAGTATTCAACACAGGTGGAGGACAATTGTTATACCCCATCCCATCATTTTTCTTTCTTGGACGCTGTGAAACCATGTAATCAAGAATGTAAGAAGCATTTGAATAACTTTTCAGCTTTTGATTTAAAGTTTCATAATCACATTCGACAAGCGCCAGCTTTTTCTTTGTTTCATCAATTGTGTTTAAATAAAAGGTGATTGCATTTTGTTTGTTGAGAACACAGATTTCTAATTCATGAACTTGCCTGTTTAAAAGATCAATTTTTGTTTTTGAAGGCAAGTTCGTTTCCTTTTAAAACACGGTTTGCTTCAAGACAACCAGTTAAATCAGTAATTAAGTCTGTGTTGTGACTTTTAAGTGCCACAACTTTCTTTTCAAGTTCATCACAAATTAAACACGGTTGAGATTCAGACTCACTTTCAAAACTGTCAGAATTTACCTGAATGCCTGTGGATGTTTTTACCATAAAAGCACAGCTACAGGTAGATTCAGAAGAGGAATTGTTATCATCCACATCAGCTGTCGATTGACTTGAAGAGATGACAGATGATTTTTCTTCATTCTCAGCTGAAGCCAGAACTGTTTGAAGATGTGTCGTCTTCAGCTGATGAACTTTATGAAGCAATCTCTCTCTCAGCATCAGAATCCGATTCTTCATTGATTTCTACAGCCTTTGCCATGTAAGCTCTATCCCCTGAACTGCCATCAGCTCCAAATTTAAAAGACCAATCAACAGTCTCATCTGTTTGAACAACTATAGCTTTTGTTCCACTTGAAGTTCCCTTATCTTGTGCAAGAGTAACTGGAACAAGGTTTGTTTCTGTATTTTGAGTTTGTGGCTTCGGTTGGCTTTGACGGTTGTTGAAAGGGTTGCGGTTTCCAGTCTGTTTAGGCTTTTCACATTGCCTAGCAAAATGCCCTTTCTCACCATAGTTAAAACAAACAACAGCATACAGATCAAAACCATAAGTAGTGTCTTTGTTCCCTTCGAGGGTTTTTCCTATCCTTTTTACATAATCTCTCACTCTTCTGACTGCACTTGCAAGAGCCCACATTATATCAATTCGATCCATTTCATCCTTATCAATCCGAGCATAGTCTTCTGCTGTCAGATGACTGTTTCCAACCTGTCCAGCAACAAGACTGTCATATGAATTGATAACGGTAGACAACAGTGCCATGTGTTCCTTGGCCACTTCGATAGTAACTTTGTCGAAGTTGTCTGTTTGCAATTTAATGGGGCTTGGTGGAGGAGTACTAGCAGTATTTCCCTGCTTTGGAACCGAGCTTGATGAAACTGAAGCATGAGCTGTTGAAGACTGGCTGGCTGAAACATTTGACATGTTTGATACAAACGCAATCTGCAAAGGAACATTTTGTTGAGTTGATGTAGAATAGTACAATGAAGGATCCTGAGTTTGTACGCCTCTCTTTAGCTACCACTTATTCAACACCTCTTGTTCTCTCAATTTCTGAAGAAATTCATTGATGTCAATGGTTCCAAGAGTATTGTTCTGTTTGAGAACCATCAAGAATGAATCCCATTTTGGTGGTAGCGCATCTGCCATGCATTGAACCTTTTCTTCTTTCGTTGTTTTGATCTCATGGGCATGCAATTCACTCATCAAGTGATAGAATCTCTCAATTAGATCATCTAAGGACTCATTCCCAATATACATGAAATTATCAAATTCCTTCTTAATGGCCTTAGCATTGATAGCTTTCAACGAAGCATTTCCTTCGTGACGTTGTTCTAAGGCATCCCACAGAGATTTTGAAGATGTAAACTGCCTGAATTGATGAAATATTTCTCTTGATATGGCCTGAGATAGGATAGCATATGCCTTCTTTTCTAAGTCATAATCTTTTCTTTGTTGTTCGCTTAAAAGGGAAGGCAAAACAGGAGTTCCATCCTCACTCAACACTTTCTGATATCCATTCTCTAACATCATCCATAAGTTTGTATCAACTCCATTAATGTGTATCTCAAACCTGTTTTTCCAATGATGATATTCGTCCATGGTCATGAGTTTTGGAGCCTTGTTAGCATTTCCAGCTTCATTATCGATTAATAACAAGTTTTGGATTTTGCTGTTCTAACTGGCAACAAAGGCTAAGTCCGACATGGTAAAAAAAAATTTTCGACACTAAAAAAAAATTCATAAGAGATTTGTGCGAATGGGTCTATTCGTGCGAATGGAATTTTCTATTCGTGCGAATGGAATTTTCTATTCGTGGGATTGGAAGCTTGAACGAATGAGTAGGAGACTTGATCTATTCGTGCGAATGGTAGGAGCCATTCGTGCGAATGAAGTTCATCATAGTAGCCATTCGTACGACAGAGAGCTGCTTGACTTTTTTGCACCAAAAAGCACCAATGATTGAGCCTTTTCTCAGATCTTGAAACTGAAACGATCAGATCACTCAGAAGCAATAATCACAAGTTTTGAACGTGGCTAAACAGCGATCAAGTGATCTTTATAACATTCAAGAAGATAGAAAAAGCAAGATTAGATTTTCTATGTTGAATCTAGAGCACAAAGGCTCTGATACCACTTTGTTGGATCGGGATCTACCTTGATCCAATGATTCAACACATTAACCGAACCAAATCGTGCGGAATCCGATTTGATTGGCAATCCAATCTATGACACGGATCGGGTCGTGAGAAACGAGTGGATTAGTTGTCGAAACGAAGGTTTCTATCGACCCTTTGGTGTAGAGAAGTTGGATACAAGACCTGGAAACTCTCAACGGACAGAGATTCGACAATGCCGGTGCAAAGAGTTTGTGTGTGTTCTGTTGCTTAGTCTGGTTCTGCTCTGGTTAGTCTCTCTTACTTGTTTTGTGCTTATGAAGTGAAAGTTATATATATAGTGCAGAGGCCATTTGTACGAATGAGCCATGTGAATGGACTCATTCGTGTGAATGGACTCATTCGTGCGAATGAATCAGTAGAGTGGTTCATTCGTAAGAATGACTCATCAGAATGGTTCATTCGTACGAATGAATCATTCTCATGACTTATTCTAGCGAATGAATCATTCTCATGATCTATTAGCGCGAATGGATCATTCTCATGATCCATTCGTGCGAATGGGCCTTTCAATAGCACGATTGATCAATGTTATCGATATTTATCAGATCGTTTAATACACAGTCGTTATATATGAGTAAACATTAAGGATAAACATGTAATTTCATTAATATATCAAATAGTTATATTAAACATAGATGAAATACATATTACAAGGTATTAGGGACATATCATGCATCTACAGTTTGATCTTGAGAAGAAAGTCTTATTTATTTAAAATAATATTATAAGTAAAGACAACTATTTAAGAACATAATTTTTTAGGTCCGAGCGTTCATAAAGTACCTTTGGAGGAAGTCATGCATTCCGACATACATGAGGAAGTTACAAGAACAGACGTACGTCAGTCACAGGGATAATATTAGTCCAAATAATGAATTGCGAGATACCGACAGACTTGACACCTCGTTTAGGATCCGTTATATTTATTAAGGAACAGTTGGCCGACCGTATCCACTGTTCCGTTGTGAAATACGAACTCCCCTATCGAAAGGGTTAATACTCGTAACTATGACCAACCTTACTTTAAATATATCATTAATTAAGAAGGGATAAGAACTAGTGTAACATCTTAAACGTGATAATACTTCTAATTACATTTCTTAACCTTTTATTTTCCTTCTAAAGCAAAACCCATTTTCCAACTTAGTATCCTAGTCAGACAATAGCGACGGTTGAGTACGGGATCCTTGTCCATGGTTTGATACTTAGTTCTTACGCATACTATGCTACGCTGCGATAGCTACACTTGCCTATTGTGTGTGTATTTAGTTGAAGTAATTATCATTTTAATTTATAAATTTAAAACCTGATTTTGTGTATCTCTAAATAGAATATATTTATCACTACCAAAAACACGCCATCATGTCTATGGCGTTGTTTCCAGGGTTATATATATATTTATATTTTTAACTACATATAAAACACACTATCAATTTTTGGCGTCGTTGCCGGTGACACGGTAATTCTGCGAAAGATCTAAGTCGTTGGACTGACTATTTCTATTTTCTCTTTGTTTTGTTTTTGCTTTATTTTTCCTTTTCATTTTTATTTTCATCTTTATTTCAACTTTATTTTCCCTTTTATTTTTTCTTTATATTCTTCTCACTTTTTTTATCTTTACTTTGGTACTTGTGTTAGTTGATCTATCTTTGCAGGAACTTTCAAGGATCGCAACCGCGAAATTATTGTTGAGAGAAATGAATGGATACAAGTGCCGGAGTTGTTTGTTTGGTTGTTTGACTAGATACACTATGGTTTTTTTACCGGTTACCTCGGTAACCGTTGATATGGTGGCACCACCACCACCCTTTCGGCTGCTTTATTAAGCGAATATTAGCGTAGTTATTTTTATTTCAGTGCTTACTTTATGTTTTGAGCATTGCATAGCATTACAGGTGATACAGATTTTGGTACGTGCCCGGAAATACAGTCTAGGCAACGATGAGAATCGACTACACGCATGGAAATTATGTCTCATCAGGGGAGTATGAGTTTCACCGCAATCTTATTATTCTTGACTTATATCATATTGCATACATTCATGTCGTCAGAAACTAAGTGTGGGGTGGAACCCGTTGACAATTTGACTGTCTAATTTTGTCCTAAGTATTACAATTGCATGATTAGCCACTACCCAGTTCTTGAAATCAAAATTCATTTATAGAAGTAATAAAAACATTTTTAATAATCTAAAAGCAAGCGTCTTAAAAATCATTTGGCATAATCGGACTAATAAAAGCAGCAATTTGGAATACCGTTGAAGTGAATCAAGGAAACAAATAGGAAATATTAGTAAGCATAACAGAAAGAAAGAAATAAGTCTATGCACATTTTTACTTTTAAACCCTTTACTTTCCGTTTCCATGTGAGAATTTGAGCCTAACCGGGCATAAACGCAATCAAGTTTTTGGCGCAGTTAATTATTACACATTTCACATGCTCATTTCGTTTGATAGAGTGATTAGTAATTATTGCTTTGCATATTAGAACTTGTGTAAATATACATTTCAAGATCACGGACTAAAATAATGCATAAAAATGATTGATGCATTAGGATTAACCCATTCTCCGTAGCATTTCTCTTTCATTTACCTACCCTAAACATTATCCTCTAGTTAGCCCCTTTGAGCCTAAACCTTTTCGTTTCTAAACCCACATCTCAAAACCCATAAACCCAAAAATTAGCCTTTTATCTTTTAACCCTTTTTCGTTGAAATCAACTTGGCTATGATTTAAGGAATGATTATCCACCAAAAGTTTATAGATCCATCTTATGTTCGAAGAAAGAAACTCATTGTGTATGAAAAAGAAGAATTATTGTGAAAAAGGGGCAACCAAAAAGAAATTAGTAAATCGCCTAAGATATTGAAGAAATCTCATCAAAAGAAAATCAAACTTACTCAAAAAATTGGAGTATGAAAAGATAATTAAAGTGAATGTATTAGGAAGAAACAGCCGAACGATTCATGAAGAATTGATAGCGATGAATATTTCAAAGATAAGAAGAAGTTAATATTCTTGAAGAAGGGATTTGGTCTTAACGATCTGACCTTAAAAGAGTCCATAGATTAGTCACAATGTCTAATCTAAGTTGAATAAGAAATCATTTACCTTTCAAGGATTTTCAACATTTAGCCACTTTTCCCCAAATACTTCCTACCTTAACCCTAAGTCAAACATTACAACCCATTACAAAGCCGCTTGATTTATGCACACATTTTATGCCAACTGATGGAGAATTGATTTCTATTCAAGCTTATGACTATGCAAGCATTAATTGTAGCATTGAGTGTTCTTTTTAACATACTATATCCATATATTTAAACCCGAGTGTTGAGTGAACATTTATGAGATTGTAATTTTGTGAATAATCATAGTTCCATCAAGTATGTTGGGCTTGCTACCCTCTTGTGGAGAAACACTCGGAAGGTATAATCACCAAATCATTTTTTTTTTTTAAAAAGCCATTCAGCCGTTAGGGACAACAGCTTTGGATTAACATTTAACCAGTACTTTACTTCTACGGTTATAATCATGCATGACTTTGCTTGAGTACAAGCAAAGTTTAAGTGTGGGGTATTATGATATGACGTAAATTATACATGTTTTGGATGCATAATTATCCCTGAAATCGTCACATTTATAGACAATATGATAATAATTGATGCCTAATCCACTCATTTGTGTTCTAATAGGATAACTGACCCAGATTTGTAAAAAACATGAAGAAAACACTCAAAATCAAGGTAAAATCAGCATTCGGTGGCCAATTGAACGAAACCGGACGCTGGAAGTCAAAGCAAGAAGTCAAAAAGTCAACAGGGAGCAAAAGTGCCAAATGCACGGGCGTCCAACCCAATGTACGACCGTGCATTTGGGGTTTTGCCTTCCTGTACCTCCTAAAGCTGTCAAGATTCCCCACGTGCAAGAAAATGGTACTTTGCACGCCCGTGCAAGCCAATGCACGGTCGTGCATTGCCAAAATCTTTGCCTATATATAGCAAGCTCATTCCAAGCATTTAGGTGTCCATTACCAAGATGTGTGAAGGCCTTAGTGCTCTGCTAAGAGCTGAAACTCTCTCGGTTTTAGTCCATTTAGCTTTTCATTGTTTATTTTCTTTTAAAGTCTTGTAATATGAACTTATTCTTCTCATTCGAGTGAAACAAGAGGTAACCTATACCCACTCTCCCTTGGTGTTGGAACACTTCCACATATTATGTAAGGGTTAGTGGAGACACTTGTATGGTCATTCATGGCTAGTTCTCTTGTGTTGCTCGAGTTGGTTGAACTTTAATTAATTAAAGTACTTTTAGTATGTTATGTTTTTAAAGTCCTTACTATGATTTATCTTAAAAAGACAAGAATAAGTGATCTTTAAACCAATCTAATAATCTAAAATCTTGTGAGTTACTTAAGCAAGACTTCTTGTTTGGGAAGCTTATTCAATGTTTGTACGGTCTGTATACAAATCTTGGTGCTATCGTGGCCAGTTAGTATAAATTTAATATTATAGATTGATTGGAGGTTTGGGTATTCAGCAGGTCGTTTGAGCCCTAAACAGACCGAGCGGTTTGTGTCGGTATTTCTTTACTTCTCTCATATCGGCTTGAAGAGTACTTCTAGCGGGAGCCATGGGGTTTGATCTCGAGAAGGAAATTCTTATTTATTTAAAATAATATTATAAGTAAAGACAACTATTTAAGAACATAATTTGTTAGGTCCGAGCGTTCATAAAGTACCTTTGGAGGAAGTCGTGCATTCCGACTTACCGGAAGAAGTTACAAGACCAGACGTACGTCAGTCACAGGGATAATATTAGTCCAAATAATGAATTGTGAGATACCGACGGACTTGAGACCCCTTTAGGGTCCGTTATATTCATTAAGGAACAGTTGGCCGATCGTATACACTGTTCCGTTATGAAATACTAACTCCCCTATCGAAAGGGTAGTACTCCATCAGTTTACAATTATAAAACACACTATCACAACACATATACAATTATTAACACATATACAGTTATTATGTCTCATTATCTAAGCACATACCACATACATGCGCACCCCGTAACACCTCCTAGTCGTACCCACATGACATGTAAACTAGTCCCCTGACTCACCCCTATTAGTTCACTATATGACCCACGACTATATATCCACCTTTAACCTACATATTCTATGGACAACATAGAGTCCCTTAACCCCATATTTGAATACTTAAATTCATAAACTCATCGGGTTAAACCCCAAAGTTCGTTACACATTTAATGTAATAAAACACCTCTTGAAAGTATGTACGATAGCCCCAAAAACAGTAAAAAATTTAAATGAGTAGGGGATTAGAAACTCACTGGTTACGCTGAGTCTCTGGCTCTACCCCGCACTCCGATCACTAGCTCGAATCCGAATCTGCCAAACGTATGATCACATGATCAGGGCACGTTCTAAACATACGTTATATAACGTATAACTAGATAAACCCCTATGCTTGGTCTCATCTGCTCATCAGTCCCACTTCTCAAACTGTAAGGCCCCAACCCCAGGAGGCCCCACTTGTTGGATTTACTCATTCACAAACAGTTCTTAAACATGAATATCAAATAACGCAGCGGAAAATTTCATTCAAACATAACGTCATCATTGTTCATACATGCGGAAGCGTAAACATTGTTTAAAACATAAATACATCATAACTAAAACATAACGGGATGCCAGTCTTCATAGTCAGCCGGGTAACTCCTCTCGCTAGCCAAGCATCACCGTCCATCCTCATAACCTGCCTTAACCTGAATGTGCACACTAAAAAGTCAGCTACGTTGGTGAGTTCTAGCATTTTATAAAAACTTTAACATCATCATTTGCCAAAAACATATCATTCATTCATTTAGTAAAACCTTTCACAAAAGCATGTAATAATCTAACATCTTTAAAAAAGGTTTCGTACCCATATCATCATCAACATCATTATCATAAACACCGTTGAACGGATCGTTCGTTAAAACTTTTAACATTCATTTAAGTCATACATTATCGTTATCTAATTCTGTATCTTACTTTACACGTCACAGTGTCCCCGAAGGAACCTTTGGTGTTGTGGGCAACCGCTACGTATCGTCGTCATTGCCACAACCATACACTACATGGGGTCAACCGTTACGTATCGTCGTCATTGCCCAACCATTCACTACGTGGGGTCAACCGTTACGTATCGCCGTCATTGCCCAACCATTCACTACGTGGGGTCAACCGTTACGTATCGCCGTCATTGCCCAACCATTCACTACGTGGGGTCAACCGTTACGTATCACCGTCATTGCCCAACACGCATCTTTCCTTTGGGAATCAACCGTTACGTATCGCCGTCATTGATTTCCCTTACCTTATTCACTAAGGATGATCGTCATCACCCGAGTAACCGTCGTTACTCCCTTACCAGTTGTACAACATCAAAACCATCGACAGGCCACCAAGACACTGCCCTGTTGTTCTTATGGTAACTATGGTTCGCTGTCCATAATCTACCACAAGGCGGGGAATCACATTCCCAGACTTCATTCGTCAATTCCATTCATTCGACAGATTAGATTTGTAATGACTTCTTTAAACCTTTACCTCTTTCCCTTTTCATTAAACATTTCCTCATTTAGACCGTTCTTAAACATTCGTAAACCTTTTTGGCAAAAACACTTCATAACCATTCCTTTCGTAAACATCGTTTCGTTAAAACATCATTTCGTTAAAACATCATTTCGTAAGTATGCACACCAGCCCAAAACATTTAACAAAACATTTAAAAGAGGGCTCTAGAACTCACCTGATACGCTAATATGGGTTGTCCTAAACGAAGGTCCAACAACGTCACTTCTGAATTGATTAGTTAAATACACATTAGACCAATCCCGACTCTAACGGTTTAACCATTCTAACATACTGACTTCACTTAACCAGTTCTGATGTCTGCGCACTTGGCAAGTGCGCAGACCCTACTGCCTGCGCACTTAGCAAGTGCGTAGACCCTGCTGCCTGCGCACTTATCAAGTGCGCAGGTCCCTCCTCCTGCGCACTTATCAAATGCGCAGGTCCCTCCTCTTGCGCACTTAGCAAGTGCGCAGGACCTGCTCCGTGTGCACTTAGCAAGTGCGCACGACCTGTTCTTCGCGAAAAAACCCTAACTTTCGCATTCGGGTCTGATTATGTCAAGATCCCGAACCTGTTTGCATTCAAAATGTTCGTTTTCCATTAAGGAACTCAAATCCATGATTATCTTTCAGTTTCATCCGTTCAAACCTTACCTTTTCACCCAAAACCCGAAAAACCCAAAAACAAACTAAAACTCAGATTTAGGTCGGATTGTTACCTGAATCGAGTTTCTGATCCGGAGGTTCTTCTCACGAGTTATGGAGTAACACTTTGCTCAAGTCTCGGGTCGATCCGCCAACTTTCTCTCTCTATGGTTTCTCTCTCTAAAAGTTGCAAATGAGAGAAAAGGGGTGGCATAGGCTATTTATAGCCCGCTGACCCATCCAACCCGACCCGTCTTGCCTCGTTCGTTTATTCCGTTATTATAACTGTCGTTTTATTTTTGGGATGTTACAAGTCTACCCCCCTTACAATAGGTTTCGTCCCCGAAACCTTATCATAAGTCAAATAGATGAGGGTACGACTCCCTCATTTCCTTCTCCGTTTCCCAAGTGGCTTCCGATCCCTTTCGGTTATCCAATTGGACTTTAACCAATTGGATAACTTTATTACGTAAACGTTTCTCCTTCCGATCAAGGATGGCCACGGGTTCTTCGATGTAATTAAGGTTGTTGTCGACCTCGATGTTAGTAAGTGGTACGTGAGCCGATTCATCCGCCAAACACTTTCGCAAGTGTGATACATGGAAGGTAGGATGAATCCCACTTAACTCATCAGGCAACTCTAACCGATAAGCGACTTCACCAACCCGTGCCATTATCCTGAACGGTCCGACAAACCTCGGACTTAACTTTCCTCTCTTTCTGAATCGTATGATTCCCTTCCATGGTGACACTTTCAGCATTACTTTGTCACCAATATCAAACTCAATAGGCCTTCGTCGTTTATCCGCATAGGATTTCTGACGATCTTGTGCGGCCTTCATTCGTGCCTTGATTTGATCAAACCTTTCCGACGTTTCTCTTACGACTTCCAGACTTCCTAACTCCTTCTGCCTAATCTCACCCCAACAAACCGGGGTCCTACATCTTCTCCCATACAACATTTCGTAAGGCGGCATGCCTATCGTCGTGTGATGACTATTGTTGTAGGAGAATTCGGCTAACGGCAGATGGCTGTCCCAACTGCCACCGAAGTCGATAATACAAGCACGGAGCATATCTTCCAATGTTTGAATGGTCCTTTCGGACTGACCATCCATTTGTGGGTGGTATGCTGTGCTGATATTAAGCCTCGTACCCATCGCCTCGTGAAATCTTTTCCAGAACCACGATGTGAATCGTGTGTCCTGGTCAAATACAATCGTCAAAGGCATCCCATGCCGTGCTACTACTTCGTTAATAAATACTTCCGCTAACCTTTCCGACGAGAACGTCTCACGAATAGGTAGGAAATGAGCACTCTTCGTTAAATGGTCTACAATTACCCAAATGGTGTCATGACCTTTAGCTGTGCGAGGTAGCTTAGTTATGAAGTCCATGGTAATGTGTTCCCACTTCCATTCCGGTATATCAAATGGTTGAATCTTTCCATACGGTTTCTGGTGCTCGGCCTTTACTTGCGAGCAAGTCAAGCACTTGCTTACATACTTCATCACATCACGTTTCATTCCAGGCCACCAGTATTCCTTTCTCAGATCTTGGTACATTTTATTGGTACCGGGATGGATAGAGTAAAGAGACTTATGAGCCTCATCCAAGATTTTGGTCCTAAGTTTGCCACCCATAGGTATCCATATCCGTCCAAAACGTGTCCTAACACCAAGGGTGTTATATTCCAACTTGTCCTGTTGGCCAACCATCCTTTCCTTCTTCATGTTTTCCTCCTTAAGCGCCTCATCTTGAGCCTTTTCAATTTCTCTCATCACATCCGAGGTTACAACCAACTGGCAAGCTTTCACTCTAATAGGAGTAGGCACATCCTTTCGGCTTAGAGCGTCAGCCACCACGTTTGCCTTTCCAGGATGGTACATGATTTCACAGTCATAGTCCTTCAATAGTTCTAACCATCGTCTCTGCCTCATATTAAGTTCCTTTTGTTTGAAGAAGTACTTCAAACTTTTGTGGTCGGAGTAAATAGTAAACTTCACCCCGTACAGGTAGTGCCTCCATATTTTTAATGCGAATACGACAGCAGCAAGTTCCAAATCGTGGGTTGGATAATTAGCTTCGTGAATCTTCAACTGTCGTGACGCATACGCGATCACTCTCCCGCGTTGCATCAACACGCATCCCAATCCCTGACCCGAAGCGTCAGAGTACACCACTAGGTCTTCATTGCCCTTGGGAAGGGCCAAGACTGGAGCTTGGGTTAGCCTCTTCTTCAATTCCTTAAACGCCTCATCTTGGGTCGAACCCCATTCATACTTAACCTCTTTCCGAGTCAACTTTGTCAACGGCGAAGCTATTTTCGAGAAATCCTGGATGAATCTCCTATAGTAGCCTGCCAATCCCAAAAAACTACGGATTTCAGTTGGCGTCTTAGGAATATTCCATTCCTTTACCATCACTATCTTTGCTGGGTCAACCATAATGCCGTTCGGGTTAATGACGTGACCTAGGAATTGGACTTCCCTAAGCCAGAACGCGCATTTAGAGAACTTAGCATACAACTTTTCCTTCTTCAGAGCTTCCAATACTTCCTTCAAGTGACACGCGTGATCACCCTCATTCTTGAAGTAGATGAGGATATCATCGATGAACACGATCACCGATCGATCCAGCATTGGTCGACAAACTCTATTCATCAAATCCATGAACACTGCAGGGGCGTTCGTCAATCCAAAAGACATTACGCGGAACTCAAAATGTCCATAACGTGTGCGAAATGCCGTTTTCGGTATGTCTTCTTCCCTCACATTCAACTGATGGTACCCGGATCGAAGGTCGATCCTTGAGAACCAACTTGCGCATTGCAATTGATCGAACAGGTCATCGATCCTTGGTAACGGGTACTTGTTCTTCACGGTACGTTTGTTCAACTTGCGATAATCAATACACATTCTCATCGAACCGTCTTTCTTCTTCACTAACAACACCGGAGCACCCCACGGTGAGATGCTCGGTTGGATAAATCCTTTCTCAAGTAACTCGTCTAGTTGTGCCGTTAATTCTTTCATCTCCACTGGTGCTAGTCGATATGGAGCCTTAGCCACGGGCTGGGCATCTGGTACTAAGTCGATTCGAAATTCAATCTCTCTGTCGGGTGGTATCCCAGGCAAATCCTCTGGAAACACCTCCGGGTACTCGCGTACCACGGGTACATCGTCTAGCTCCTTCACTTCCTTACACTCGTCAATTACGTACACCAGATAAGCCTTGCATCCGGGCCTCAAGTAATCTGCTGCCTTAATCATCGAGATGACGTTTGGCATCGGGGCGTCACGATCTCCAAGAACCTCGACTCTGCTACAATCCGGAGCCTTGAGTCGGATTATCTTTCGTTTGCATATAATTTGTGCTTCATTGGCATTTAGCCAATCCATACCTAACATGACATCGAACCCACCCAAAACCATGACAAACAACCTGACAGGGAACCTATGACCTTCTATTTTTATCGTGGAGTTGTCAACTACATCGGTCACTCTCGCAGTTCTTCCCTCAGCGGTTTCTACGCTAAAAGCCCTTTCTAGTTTACTGACAGTGTACTTCACTCGTTTACAGAAAGTCGCAGATATAAAACTCTTACTGGCACCCGAATCAAATAACACAGAAACAAAAGTGTTGTCAAGGATGAACGTACCTGATGCCACGACGGGGTCTACCCTGGCTTGGTCTTGCGTCTGTGCGTACGCACGAGTCTTTGCTCGGGGCCTCTCTTCTTTCCTTTCCGGGCCTTTCCCTTTCCCGGCTTCACCCATTCTCGGTTTCGGGCATTCCCTACTCAGATGACCGGCATCCCCACAATTATAGCACTTGAAGTGTTGTGGGCACTCACGGGTGTAGTGCCCGGTCTTGCCACACTTGAAACACAAGTTAGATACCAGTCTACATTCACCAACATGCTCCCTTCCACACTTCTTACAAACAGTCGGCTCATTCACCCGAGCCCTCTTATCACGAGTCCCAAACATCCTTCCACCAGTTCGCTTGTTCGAGAAGCTCGGTCTCTTCTTCCGTTCCTCAATGGCGGCGACATTCAGCGCTAGATCATCAAATACCACGCCGCTCAGTTCTACTACCGAATCAAAGGTCGTAGGGGCGTTTGCCTTAACATAGGTGCGGACCTGGTCCGGCAGTCCTTGAATGTAGCAGGAAATTTTTCTTTCCTCCGTCGTAACAAAATGTGGCACCAGACGTGCCAGTTCATTGAATCGGGTTGTGTACTGCCGGTGCGTCATGCTCCTGGCCTTCAAACCCAGAAATTCCCTCTCTACCTTCTCAATCTCGTTCCTTGGACAGAAGTTCTTGATTACCAGAGTTTTCAAGTCATTCCACATCATCGAGTCAACAACCTCATCCCCCTTAGCCTGACGTACACCTTCCCACCATTGGGATGCTTCCTCCCTCAAGTAGTTAGCAGCAAACTTCACTACTTGATTTGCTCGACACTCGCTCAGACGGATGGCGGCTTCCATACGTATCACCCAATCAAAAGTAGCCACCGCGTCTTTCTTCCCAGTTAGGACCGGCGGGTCACATGCCTTGAATGACTTATAGTCGCACCCGCGAGCAGGCGGTGCGTTGTCGGTCTCGTTGTTCTGGGCACCAGTTGCCGCACTAGATCCGCCTTCCCCACTAACTTTCTTTAATGCTTCAGCCAACAGACTTGGCAGAGAATTCTTCATCAACTCGGAGAACTCTCGAGCTATGGCTGCTCTCACTTCTGGTTCAAAAGTGAAAGGTTGTTCTGCAACTTGTGTCTGCTCAGTTCCATGCACACTAACCTCCGGTTCAGTGTGAACACTTCCTTCTTCACTGTGCTCTTGGCGCGCAGGAATCCTGCCACGCTCACCATTTCGACCGCCGGTATGACCACCGGTACGGCCACCACGCCTTCCGTTGCCTCTCCTCGCCATTTCGTTCTATAAGACAAGAAATCCAATGTTATCACGCTAGTTAACAAAAAGAATTCAATAAGCACTGTAAGATGTTAATATACACTGGCCATCTGTAATTAACCATTACACTACCTTTCGATTTCTATTTGACCACCTTTGTGATTCCATCAGAACACAAGTCCTTACCTACCCCTTTCTAAGGCATACTACATACACATACTCTACTTTTCATACCTGATGCTTTGGCTCGAGTTACCCGTACTGGCATCCGCTTTCGATCCCATTCAAAGTTTAAGTTCAGACACTGGGATGTCCGAATCTCTCAAACTATTGCTTTGATACCAACTTGTAAGGCCCCAAACCCAGGAGGCCCCACTTGTTCGATTTACTCATTCACAAACAGTTCTTAAACATGAATATCAAATAACGCAGCGGGAAATTTCATTTAAACATAACGTCATCATTGTTCATACATGTGGAAGCGTAAACATTGTTTAAAACATAAATACATCATAACTAAAACATAACGGGATGCCAGTCTTCATAGTCAGCCGGGTAACTCCTCTCGCTAGCCAAGCATCACCGTCCATCCTCATAACCTGCCTTAACCTGAATGTGCACACTAAAAAGTCAGCTACGCTAGTGAGTTCTAGCATTTCATAAAAACTTTAACATCATCATTTGCCAAAAACATATCATTCATTCATTTAGTAAAACCTTTCACAAAAGCATGTAATAATCTAACATCTTTAAAAAAGGTTTCATACCCATATCATCATCAACATCATTATCATAAACACCATTGAACGGATCGTTTGTTAAAACTTTTAACATTCATTTAAGTCATACATTATCGTTATCTAATTCTGTATCTTACTTTGCGCGTCACAGTGTCCCCGAAGGAACCTTTGGTGTTGTGGGCAACCGCTACGTATCGCCGTCATTACCACAACCATACACTACGTGGGGTCAACCGTTATGTATCGCCGTCATTGCCTAACCATTCACTACGTGGGGTCAACCATTACGTATCGCCGTCATTGCCCAACCATTCACTACGTGGGGTCAACCGTTACGTATCGCCGTCATTGCCCAACCATTCACTACGTGGGGTCAACCGTTACGTATCGCCGTCATTGCCCAACACGCATCTTTCCTTTGGGAATCAACCGTTACGTATCGTCGTCATTGATTTCCCTTACCTTATTCACTTAGGATGATCGTCATCACCCGAGTAACCGTCGTTACTCCCTTACCAGTTGTACAACATCAAAACCATCGACAAGCCACCAAGACACTGACCTGTTGTTCTTATGGTAACTATGGCTCGCTGTCCATAATCTACCACAAGGCTGGGAATCACATTCCCAGACTTCATTCGTCAATTCCATTCATTCGACAGATTAGATTTGTAACGAATTCTTTAAACCTTTACCTCTTTCCTTTTTCATTAAACATTTCCTCATTTAAACCGTTCATAAACATTCGTAAACCTTTTTGGAAAAAACACTTCATAACCTTTCCTTTCGTAAACATCGTTTCGTTAAAACATCATTTCGTTAAAACATCATTTCGTAAGTATGCACACCAGCCCAAAACATTTAACCAAACATTTAAAAGAGGGCTCTAGAACTCATCTGATACGCTAATATGGGTTGTCCTAAACGAAGGTCCAACAACGTCACTTCCGATCTGAATTGATTAGTTAAATACACATTAGACCAATCCCGACTCTAACGGTTTAACCATTCAAACATACTGACTTCACTTAACCAGTTCTGATGTCTATGCACTTGGCAAGTGCGCAGACCCTGCTGCCTGCGCACTTAGCAAGTGCGCAGACCCTGCTGCCTGCGCACTTAGCAAGTGCGCAGGTCCCTCCTCCTGCGCACTTATCAAATGCGCAGGTCCCTCCTCCTGCGCACTTAGCAAGTGCGCAAGACCTGCTCCGTGCACACTTTGCAAGTGCGCACGACCTGTTCTTCGCAAAAATACCCTAACTTTCGCATTCGGGTCTGATCATGTCAAGATCCCGAACCTGTTTGCATTCAAAACGTTCTTTTTCCATTAAGGAACTCAAATCCATGATTATCTTTCAGTTTCATCCGTTCAAACCTTACCTTTTCACCCAAAACCCGAAAAACCCAAAAACGAACTAAAACTCAGATTTTGGTCGGATTGTTACCTGAATCGAGTTTCTGATCCGGAGGTTCTTCTCACAAGTTATGGAGTAACACTTTGCTGAAGTCTCGGGTCGATCCGCCAACTTTCTCTCTCTACGGTTTCTCTCTCTTAAAGTTGCAAATGAGAGAAAAGGGGTGGCATAGGCTATTTATAGCCCGCTGACCCATCCGACCCGACCCGTCTTGCCTCGTTTATTTATTCCATTATTATAACTGTCGTTTTATTTTTGGGATGTTACACAAACCCATCTAGAAGTACACGTGACTCGGGTCGTCCTTGACCTCCTTAGAAATCCGCACGCCCGGACCAAATGTTTCCATGCTTACACGCACGTGACCCTACCACCCTAGCCCTATGACCACCCGCATTCTTGGACGGGTTTCCATATGCGCATCCAAACCATGCAAGGAAACCCTAACCATGTGGAACGTATATCTCATGTTGGGTCCCCGCGCATGCACGCCATGCAACAGTCCTAGCCGATCCCATCGTTGCCTACGTACGAGTCCAACCCGTACCTCATCGTCGTGCACCGTCTTCTCCTTCATCTTTTAAAACCCTAATCGGTTAGCATCATTGCCACTATCACCATAGCACTCCACCCGAGCCCCACTTTCCCATCGGAAGCAATACCGCCATCGGCCCCCGCCGCTCGCCATCGTCGGATGCCATCATGGCAGCCATAACAGCTATTGAGCACCACCATCACCTCCTTGCCGCTCCTCCATAGCCCACCACCTTCCTTTTCTCTTTCCTCTTCTCGGTAACCGGCCACTACATCGGCCGGGTCACCCACCTCCCCTCATGCCGGCTGTTTCCGTCACACATAGCATCATTCTTCTAGTCGCCCACCACCTACGGCTATCACTGGCCACTGCCGTGAACACCACATCCTTACGGACGCTACCCCTCCCCAATAACCCTTTACGCAAACAAACGGAACCAATAATGAGATTAACACGTAAAACGGGAATTACCTTAACACGTTCCAAAGGTCACACGCTGGAGATAACACCGCCGCACGGTCCCGTCATCATCCTCCCTCCTTCTCTAGCCGGTCTCTTTCTCTCTCGCAGCTCGCTTCCAGTCGTCGCACGCCTACGAAAAAAATGCCCTAGGGTTTGCCCATTAAGTTGTTTATAAACTCCATAAAGTCCCATCCGGGTCCCTCTAGTTCTATCTCGCGCGTTTTGATCTGGAACCCTCTTTAAACGGCTAACTGCGTCTATTTCGGTAGTTAAAAGCACCTTGTTAGATTAACTCTGCTTATCATTATGTTGAATATGGATTCGGGCAGTCCCTTAACCCGAACCAATAGATTCTGGAGTTCCGGGATGTTACAAGTCTACCCCCTTAAAATAGGATAAGTGGACATTATTCACTGACGGTGCATCAAATGTAAGAGGAACAGGTCTAGGCATCATACTTAAATCTCCATAATGGGACATAATACCCCAATCCATAACTTGTGAATGCTAGGCAACGAATAATGAAGCAGAATATGAAGCACTGATAGCAAGATTGCAACTAGCCAGGGATATGAAAATCAGGTATCTCCAGGTATATGTAGATTCATTGTTGCTTGCTAACCATTTCAATGGCTCATATGTAGTAAAGAGTGAGAAATTGGCTAAATATCTCGTAATTAAAATTATCTGTAGAATTCAAAACTTTTAGCATTACACAGGTACCTAGAGAAGATAATGTTGAGTCTGATGCCTTAGCAAACCTTGCTTCGGCTCTTAAAATACCAGAAGGTATTAAAATACCTATCATACATATTTTGAGCCTAGCAATTGAAAAAATTAACGAAGTTTCCAGCACAGAAGAAGAAGCAGATACTCGGTGTCCTGAACCTAGTCAAGGATCCTGGATCCTACCCATTAAAAAATATTTGCAAGATGGTGAAATCCCAAGTGACGAAAAGAATCACAGCGCTTTTCGCATTAGGGTATCTCGTTTTATAATTTTGCACAATGTTTTGTACAGAAAATCTATTGCAGTTCCATACTTGAGATTCTTGGAGGATCCTGAAGCACATGAAGTCTTGAAAGATATACATGAAGGTGATTGTGGTAATCACACTGGGAGCAGAGCATTATTCTTAAGGATCCTGAGGACAGGATACTACTAGCCTACTATGAGGAAAGACGCTATGACTTATGCCCTGAAATGTGATACTTGCCAAAGACACAGCAACATACTTCATCAACCAGTGGAACCTTTGTATCCAGTCATCTCCCCATAGTCGTTCGTGAAATGGGGAATAGATATAGTCGGCAAAGTTCCCAAAGCGCCAGGAGGAAAGGTATTCATGCTGGCAATGAAAGATTATTTCTCTAAGAAGTTATTTCTCTAGGATCCTGACGAGATTCGGGATCCCGGAAGAGATAGTATATGATAATGGATCTCAGTTCATAGGCAAGATAACAACTAACTTTTGTACCAGTTGGGGGATTAAAATGATAACCTCCACCCCTGTACATCCTCAAGCTAATGGACAAGCGGAATCTAGTAATAAAATCATCATAAACAACCTCAAGAAGATATTGGGGGCTAAGAAAGGAAGATGGGCGAAGAACTACCATTTGCACTTTGAGCAGATAGGACAACCACAAAAAATGCAACTGGCCAAACTCCATTCTCACTGGTATTTAGTACTGAAGCCATGATCCCAACAGAGATGGTTATCCCTACTGCCAGAACCAATCTCCATACTCCAAAAACCAACGACGAAGCTCTTGCTCATGATCTTGACACCGTGGATGAGCTCAGGGATCTTGCCAAAGTTCGTATTGAGGCTTATCAACGGAGAATAGCGAAGTTATACAAAAAAAACATAAGGGTTAGAAGATTCCAAGTAGGTGACTTAGTATTGAGAAAGGCATTTCAAAATACTACCAATCCCAGCGATGGAATGCTTGCACAAAAAATGAGAAGGCCCATACTTGATTGATTCAGAAGTAGGAAAGGGTGCCTATTGATTAGCCACTCCTGCTGAGATCCTAGAATGCTATCCATCTCAAAACGTATTTGATGTAAGTTAGAACTTAAATTCTAACTAAGACTGGTATGTCTTCTTTCCATGACTAATTTTATCTTTATTTCTGTTTATCAAAGTACTGAATTGAGCGTCGGAGGGGTGTTAGCCAGGCTAACACCCACCTTCACCAAGATTTCATGTTTTGTAGGACGGGTCATCAAGGATCCTGATAGAAGACAGAGATTGGCCATATCTCCTAAGTTTAAGGTATTCTTAATACCTTCTAAGGTTTAAAGGTTTTCACCATTCTAAGAATTGAGTTTAAACACTCCGCCTGTAGCGCACGATATCCAAGTATAGTTCAAGGTGGTGCGACCAGTCCATGTAACAGTGGCTGATAATTTTATCATTGTTGGCTATATCTTGGATCCTACGATAGTAACAGACGTGTTACTCCAAAGGTTTTAGCATTTTCATGCTAACTTAAGTCTGGCTTGGCCCACGTTTTTAACTTTTCACAGGTATTCAACACTTATGTGTTAACCCAAGATTTCGGCATTAATGTGCTGACTCAAGATCCTTAAACGGATTGAAGACTTATGAAGATCCTAAAGTGCAATTACTAAATCTACGACATGCTTAATTGCTATACATAGGGGAGAACTAACAATTGTTATATTTTGGACTCCATGTCATTATCTGATATGTATATCTACCCAGCTAGATTCTCAAAGGTATGTATTCGAAACTACTGGTTAAATTTTAATTAAAGGTAGATCTAAATTTGAATTACTAAGTCATGATATGTTTGTAACTAGTGTTCTTCCGTTCTATTTATCAAAATCAAACTATATTTTTCTAAGTCAAAGTTTAATAAAAACCTAAGATGTTATTTATGAATAATTATTAAGGATCCAGCATCATGAAAATATACCTAAACTTATTTTTCTAAGTATCATAAGGCTTAACTGCCTAAGGATCCTGATCTTCTAAAACATGTCAAAGCAAACCAAACGCATGAAAATCATGGCAGACAGTCATAAGCTACTAATTAATATTGAAAGTTCAGGAGGATCAAGAATTCGGGCTTCATCCAAAAGTTGGACCCATCCACCTGAATCCTGAACCATTAGTCAAAAAATTAAAATTGTCTATCCCTTACAGGGATCCCCAAACACAAAAGAAAATTGTTTTCAGACAGGTAACCAACAAGAACAGTCAAAGAACCACAAATTCCAAGGCTCGGGCCTAGGCATCATTACCCTCATTGCCCTGGTAGGCTTGTTTCTCACCATCGCCAGCTCCAAGATCCTCAACAACCGTGCTAGTCTCCACAACTTCACCACCAAGCTTGGCTATAGAAGTACGCCATCCCTAAAGATCCCAGGCTGCAGGGTCAAAACCTTCACCAATAGCTTGCTCAGCCATCTGAATCCTGGATTTAAGAATAGCCATAGCAGTAGATTTCTTGGCATCATCCACGGTTTCTCGCATTTTCTGCTCATACTGGGTTGAGTTCTCTTGCACCTTATCCTTTAGAGTCTGGATCTCCTTCTCAGAGTACTTGGACTTGGTGGCAGAAATTTTCTTCAAGTCTTCAACCTTCTCCAGGGCTTCTTCAGTATTCTTCTTCGACGCAGCCAAGTTAACATTCAGCTTCTCAAGACTCTGCAAGATTCGTACATATTAATAATTTAGGGATCCTGACATCAAAATAGGGATATCGAAAATTACTTACCAGGTTAAATAAGGATTGCAGCTTTTTGGCAGTCTCAGTGGAATCTATAGCTTCAAAGATCTCCATATCTACCACATCCGTCGTATTCCTCTTCTTACTCCCTGGAGCTTTGGACCAGAGTAGTGGAATACGAGACTTGGTAGTTGCAGGTATGGAACCCTCCTTCTTGACAATGATGGCTCCAGACAGAAGGCTATCGAGATCAAACAAGGAAAATTTGGACCTAGACTTTCGCGATTCTTACATATGATTAGAGCAGATCAGGATTATAATATATGGTATTACAAATATGAATTATTTTATACCTGAGGACATCTTGGATTCAGAATGTTGGGTGTTAAGGTTTGCTTCGCTGAAAGTGGATTCAACGAGAAAGGACCTCTCCGCAACAGGTATTTCTAACAATGCTTCAATTCTTTTTTCTACGTCACTTCTCGCAGGAACTAGTTCAGCAAACTTAGGGGTTGCACAAAGATGAAACAAAATCATCAGAAACAGGTTAGAGATATTAAAAATTGTAAGGATCCTAGCTACTTCCTACCCATCTTAACCCATTAAAGCGGCAAGAGATCCCCATCAGGGATAGAATCTCTCCTCATGAAGAAAAACTTTCCCTTCCGGTCGGTATCGTTTTGAGTAGCTTTTGGGATTAGATGAGTTCGCCCAGCTTTAAGCTGAAGAACAAAACGAGAAGATTCAACCTCTCCAAATTAATCAAAATTCTCCAAACCATAGGCATGATTTGGGAATAGCACAAGTTGGTGAGTTTGAAGAAATCGGTGATAAGTGGAGGGAAAGGAAACGACGGACCCAAAGTAAAATGATAAACAAGGAAGCAGATCCAAGTTTCAGAAATGGTCAAGGATTTCAAAAAGTTGATTTCAAAAGTTTAATACCTTGATCAGTAAAGGAGCAAAGTTCCTGATCGGAATGGTCAAGGATTCCTTGATCAATGAAATCTTCTATCATTTCGGTAACAATGGAGGAAGATGATCTAGTCATTTTCTTGCCCATTATCACAAAAGTTTAGAGACAAAGAAGAAATCAAAGAACAGAGTAAAAATTTTACCTGCTTAGCCATGAGAAGATCGGAATGAGAGAGAAAGGGGTAATAATGAATTTATCCTGCAAAAGCAACAGCTAATCCGCATTCGAACTCGGGAACAGTCATATCGCAACCTTATCATTATTCACCATTTGAATTTCAAAAATTTTACAGATGTCGATTACACTGTCATCTGTTAAATTTGGGGACAATTGTTAGGGGTAAGACTAAGGATCCTTGATCTTCAACATTCTTCGGTATCCTAACAGGTTTCGGTATCTATATCATCTATATCGATTAACCATTGTATCTTTCTTCTATCTTTATTTATTTGCAGGTAAAACGTGCGAAGTCAATTCCATCCCTAAAGAATCGGTCTAGATGTCAAAAGGAACGTGTAGAAGACACGTGGAGTGGCTTCTAACGGTCATATTAGAAGACTTTGTCAATTCCGGGATTCTTGGATAGTTAGTGATGTTTATCTTTGTATATATTCACAGTAATATCGATTAGGAAACACACACAATTCACTTAGCAATACTCAATGCTCGCAACCAGCTATGTAACACCTAGAATTTGAACAATTACTGCTCATACTTGTACTTTTTTATCGATTTATACAAGATTAGGAGGCAAGTGACTTTTAGTCACTTCTCAGGGTTTTATTCCGAAGATCCTCAAGGATTAAGGGTTTTCCTCGTAAATCATCGTGTCAAGTTTTACTTTTTCGTTCACAACTTTGCATTTTGATCAAGCACACTACCTCACTTACTAAGTTTGGTTACAAAATTAGTCGTTATAATTTTTACCCAAAACAGTATGTTTGATGGATTGAATTATACATGTGTTGGTAGAATGAGTAGGAAATATGATTTTTTTTTGTTGAAATGGTTGATTTGCACCATTTTAGGTCGTTTCTATAAATACAAACTTTATAGTTTTGTATTTTGAGTTATTGAGCTATGATGGATAATAACATGCTACAATGCTTTTATAACATCTATTGAAATGATATTTGAGGTTATTTAAAGTTACACATGTGTAGGATGTCGTTTGACAACTTTCCTAAAAAGGAAACTTTATTGGAACATATTTTGTGTTTGCATGCTATAAATGTCCAAAATATGTTAAATAGCATTGTTATCATATGTCTAGATAAGTTATGTAAGAATTTATGATTTAGAGTTTTTTTATGCCCCGTTTTGGAACACCTTACTAATAAAGGAAACTTTATTGGTTTGGAAACTTCATTTTTGCTTTAAATGGAATGTGTATGAAGAAAACCATGTTAATAGCATTGTACCAGGATAATCTCACGTATAGTTTGTTATTTGAACTATGATACATAAAGGGTAATAAAACCCTACTTTTCCAAAAAGGGAAACCTTGTTGTTGTATGAACTACTATACAAGATATCATGTTATGCTACTTGTTCAAATGTATTGAAATGGTATTATTAGATGACTAGTACAATAGCATGTGTTATGTGGATTGTTTTGTTAACATGTTATGGCATATGTTATAAGGATGTACAAATGCTATGTGTTCTTACTAGATTTTGTGACTTAGACATGTGTAGTTGTATGACATTTACTTATGCAATTACTTGAGAGTAGGTGTTACTACTTATGACATGAACATATGTAAGACATGTTACTTATTATATGACACTTACCTAGGCAATTACTTGAACATGTGTGTTATGTCATAAGGTGTTACTTATGTGTTACTTATACAGGTTTTCACCATATGTCACCAACGGGTCGTCGTGTCACACATGGTCAAAGTTGGTCAACATTGGTCAAACTAGGTTAAACTTACTCAAACTTGGTCAAATTTTGTCACACCCAGCCCCGGGCACCCCCGGGACGTAACCAGGCTACGACAACTGTTGGCACCTTTGGTACCCGCTTTGATTTTAGAGATTGTTTTTGTGCAGCGGAATAACGTTTGAAAATGGATCGTTTCAACTCAACCTCAAGGGTTTGTTTTGTAAATATCGAAATCTCGTCGTGTATACAAAAGATTATCTTTATTTAAATAACTGGGTATGAAAACCCGAACGTCAGCTACATGCTTGTGAATACTTTATGACCTCAAATCATTTTCATAAAACGGCAAAACAGTTTAATTAAACAGTTAAACATTTCATAGGTGGATTCTAGTTATCATATCACTTTTCTTTCTATTTATCCATTTGTATACATTGGACAAGTACTCAAGGGCTACGCGGCTAAACTTGCACTCCTACATTTTACGTAATCACCAGACATACAAGCCAACCCCGCCCGGCCCTACTGGATCTAGAGCGAGTATAAATATTTGATCAAACCTTACGTACACTTCTTGGGTAATCATATCCCCAAGGGTAGAACCCCTAATTCTGGGATTTATCATGTCCACAGGGGTTGAACTCAACCCCTAATTCTGGTACTATTATGAGTAAATATTTAATTATCGTGTTTTGCCCTTTTCGTAAACGTAAATTGTTTGATCGTTTTGCGTGAAGGTGCCTATAGCACAATCACGTCATATAAATCGTTTGACACTCTTGTTCATTGAGAGCGAGTATTCACCTTGGTTTTGAAGCTCGAAATAATAATCTCTTAAGGCTCTAGCACCTTAACTCGCACTTCTATGCGTTCCTCGGGTTTCTGTGGCTCTAAACGCTCGAGTCCGGTTTATAAGCGAAAGTCAGTCGAACTGGAAGGAGTGGCTCGGGAGTTGGGACGGCCGGAGGGCTCGGGAGCTAAGGAAGCTCGAGTGTGTGTTTGTGTTGGTGTGAGAAAATGAGAGACCAAGCTCCTTTATTTATAGGCCTGATGTATGCCCATGTCGGACCGTTATCCAGGGAGATATCGGTCTTATATGCCTCCCTTATCCCGTATGCGCGCCACATGGCAGCCATGCAAAGTTGGTGTGCCATCTGTCCGTAGCGGACCGAGTAGGCATGCCATGTAGGTCCGACCTCCACCCACGCGTCCGACATGCTGACTCATGCCCTACATGTCTCTCGACACGTGTGTGGTGCAGAGGGTTCCTAGGGGTTTACGTTTTGGACCGTTTTCTTGGCCATGTCAGTCTGTCATCCAATATCTTCCCATATCGGACCGATATCTATTCACATGTCGGTCATATATCCCCTAACTTCCATAATTTCTAATAAATTTCTGTCTTTCCAGATTTCCAAAATTTCTTATTCTTTCTTATCATTGTTCCGGGTAGAAATTGAGATCGAATTTTGGCTGGTGTTATATCATCCCCAACTTTTTCGAAATCTCGTCCTCAATTTTTTTTCCTGTCGGTCTTCTATTTGTAACGGTTGTTCCACAAACTTAAGTCTTTCATCCACTATTACGTCTTGTAGTGGCATAGCTAAGGTTTCATCTACTAAGCACTTACGCAGATTGGATACATGGACTAATCGTGTACTCCATTCATCTCTATTGGTAATTCTAACCGATATGCCACTGGTCCGATTTGTTCTAAGATTTTAAACGGCCCAACAAATCTAGGGCTTAACTTCTCTTTCTTTTCGAATCGTACCACACCTTTCCAAGGTGATACCTTAAGTAAAAAATGATCTCCAACGTTAAATTCTAACGGCTTTCGCCTTTTGTCGGCATAACTTTTCTGGCGATCATGAGCCGTTTTCAATCTTTCCCTGATTTGTGTATCTTATTAGTGGTTTCCTTGACTATCTCAGGTCCTGTTAACTGGTTTTCTTCTACTTCAGCCCAACACACGAGAGTTTTGCATTTTCTGCCATACAAGGCTTCAAATGGTGCAGCTTGTATACTTGTGTGGTAGCTGTTATTGTAAAATCATTCCATTAGAGGTAAGTGGTCATCCCAACTTCCTTCTAGGTTAAAAACACATGCTCGGAGCATATCCTCCAAGGTTTGGATTGTCCTCTCACTCTGCCCATCCGTTTGAGGATGGTATGCAGTGCTAAGGTTTAAACGAGTTCCGAGAGCTTTTTGGAAGCTCTACCAGAACCGAGACGTGAATCGACTGTCTCTATCTGACACGATGGATAATGGCACTCCATGTACGGATACTACCTTGTTGCCGTACAGTTGTGCCAACTTTTTCATATTAAAAGTTTCTTTCATCGGTAGGAAATGTGCGGATTTGGTTAAACGATTAATGATAACCCGTATTGTGTCATTTCCTTAACGGGTTCGGGGAAGTTTAGTGATAAATCCATGGTAATCATTTCCCATTTCCATACCGACAGCCCAGATGGCTTTTAGTGCTCGGCTTTAACCTTGGAACAGGTTAGACATTTGGCCACATACTCGGCTATGTGCTTTTTCATGCCGATCCAATGGTTTTAGATTTTTGTACATCTTATCACCACCGGGGTACATTGTGTACTTGAATTTATGGGCTTCCTCGAGAATTTCTCCTCGAAGATTTCCATAGATTAGAACCCAAATCCGTTTATTTATTCTAAGGATGTCGTCATTTCCTTCGATGAGGAGTTCGGTTCTTCCTATCATCCCTTCTCTTTCGAGGTTTGCCTCCTTCAAGGCTGATTTTTGTGCCTCATTAATTTGAGATGTAAAACTGACTTGCAGGTCAAGTCTTAGGGCACGTACTCGTTTTGGTTTCTCATGTTCTTTTTTACTTAAGGAGTCGGTTACTACGTTATCCTTGCCTTCATGATAGCATATCTCACAGTCATAGTAGCTTAAGACTTCCATCCATCTTCTTTGTCTCATGTTCAGCTCTTTCTAGCTGAATACATACTTTAGACTCTTGTGGTCCGTGAAGACTGTGTACTTGACTCCGTAGAGGTAGTGTCTCCATAATTTCAGTGCTAAGATTTTGGCACCTAACTCTAGGTCATGAGTCGTATAGTTCTTTTCGTGAGTCATAAGTTATCGAGATGCAAAAGCAATGACTTTGCTTCCTTGCATCAATACACATCCTAAACCAGTGTGTGATGCATGGCAGAAAACTACAAACCCTTCGTTGCCTTCGAGCAGCGATAGAATTGGCGCTTGGGTTAGTTTCTACTATAGCATTTCGAATTCTTTGTTCTATTTTGTACCCCATTCATATTTGATTTTCTTTAGGGTTAGTGTAGTCAAAGGAACGACGATCCTTGAGATGTCTTTAATAAATCTTCGGTAATATCCTGCCAAACAGAGGAAACTTCTCACTTCGGTCGGCGTCTTTGGGACTTCCCAACTGGATATAGCCTCAATCTTAACTTGATCTACTTGAATTCCTTTTTCGTATATGACGTGACCGAGATATTATACTTTTGACAACCAAAATTCACACTTCAAGAATTTGGCGTAAAGTTTCTTGTTTCTCAATAGCTCAAGTATTGTCCTTAGATTATTGGCATGATCTTTCTTACTCTTGGAGTAAATAAGTATATTGTCTATGAATACGATTACGAATTTAGCCAAGTAGGGTTTACAAATCCGATTCATCATGTCCATGAATTCTGCGGGAGCATTCGAAAGTCCGAATGGCATAACCGTGAACTCAAAGTGACTGTATCTAGTTCTAAACACAGTCTTAGATATTTCATCTTCTTGGACTTTCAATTGATGATAGCCTCATCGCAGGTCTATTTTGGAAAAGCATCTTGCTCCTTGGAGCTGGTCAAACAGATCGTCGATTCTTGGGAGTGGGTATCGGTTCTTGATCGTGACCTTGTTCAATTCTCGATAATCTATGCACATCCTCATCGATCCATCCTTCTTTTTCACAAAAAGTACCGGAGCTCCCCATGGCAAGAAACTTGGCCTTATAAAACCTTTCTCCTATAACCCATCGAGTTTCTTCTTTAATTCAGCGATCCCGGTAGAAGCAAATCTGTACGGGGCTTTGGCTATCGTAGCCGTGCCTGGTACAAGATTTTCTAAAACTCCACCTCCCAATCTGGTGGTGTTCCATGTAACTCTTTAGGGAAGATATCTAGATATTTAGAGACGATTGGTACATCCTTCAGTTCCCTCTTGGTGTCGCGGGTGGTTATGGATATGAGATAAGCGAGGCATCCCTTCCGGAGATACTTCGCTGCTTTTATCATAAAGATCAAACCAACAGGGTTGGTTGACTCATCTCCTTTAATCGTCAATACTTCTCCTAAAGGTGTGCGTAGTTCAATGGATTTTGAGTCACAAAGGATATGCGCCTGGTTAGTTGCAAACCAATCCATTCCAAGGATTATATCAAAGCCGGCCAAATCCATTGGCAAAAATTGTACGGGTATGACGTGTCCAGAAAACGTAATTTAATAGCCATTCGAAGATCTGGAGACTTGGATTATGTCTCCGTTTGCGATTTCGATTTGGTAAGTTTTGTCTAGCTTAGCTAAGGGCTTATTAACTAGTTTACAAAACTTATGATCTATAAAACTTTGGGTCGCCCCAGAGTCAAAAAGCACCTTAGCATAACACATTATCGACAAGAAACTTACCGTATATGACATCGGTCAAATTGGCAGCTTCTTTGGCATTTAAGCGAAATGCTCTTGCATTCTTTTTAGTTTCGGTGGCAGGTTTAGTACCTGAGCCACCAACAACTTTTGGTTTTGAGCATTCACCCCAGTAGTACCCGGTTTCGCCACAGTTGTAGCATGTGACTAGTTTCTTTCGTGAACACTGATCGTTGTGATAGCCCGTGCACTTGCATTCAGGGCATGTGGTAAGAAGTCAGCATTTTCCTGAATGCCTCTTATTGCATGTCTTGCACTCAGGAAGGCTAAATCGTCTTTCCTTTGTACTAGAACCTTGATTGGTCTTTTTGTAATCTACCTTCCCTCGGCTGAAGGTTTCTTTCCTTTTATTTTCCTCCATGGTTCGGACCATACCGTCCGTTAATTGAGCACCTAGATCCATGGCATCATCAATGGTTTTAGGTTTTGAAAACTTTACCATATCACGGATCTCACTGACCAGTCCATAGATATATCTCTAAATGAGATTTGAATTAGGCATAGCTAGATGTGGCACTAGTCGTGCGTACTCTAGCAGCTTGGTCATGTAGTCTTGATGGTTACAGCCAACCATTCTTAAGTTCAAGATTTTCTGTTCTATTTGCTCTACTTCGTTGATAGGACATAATTTTCTTTTAACTCGGTCATTGAATGAGTTCCAACTCATCTCATATGCTCTTTCCCTTCCTTTGGCGGATACTAGGGCGTTCCACCATTCAAGAGAAAAGTTCTTGAAGAGGTTAGAGGCGTAGAGGACCTTGTCCTCTTCGGCACATTTACTTATGGCCAGGATTGACTCTGTCTTTTCTATCCAACGGAGTGTAGCTACTCCGCTCATATGCCCTAAACTAAACGTGTTTTACATACACAATTATCCCCATATTAATCACAATTATAGACAAAATGATATGAATTGATACTTAATTTATTTAATTGTGTTACAAAAGGATAATTACCCTTGGTTTGTAAAAACATGAAGAAATCACTAAAAACAAGGGAAAATCAACAACTGGAAGCCAATCGGACATTCGTGCACCAAAGGAGTCAAACCATGAAGTCAAAATCAAGCACCGGTCAAAATTGGAGGATGCACGACCGTGGATTCCAACGCACGACCGTGCAAATGGTGAAAAGTGGCCCTGTACTCCCAAAAGTTGTCAGATTCCCTCACGTGCAACAAACAGGTACTTTGTACGCCCGTGCAATCCAATGCACGGCCGTGCATTGCCCCGATCTCAGCCTATAAATAGTAAGCTCATTCCAAGCATTTAGGAGTCCAAGACCAATAGTTTGGAAGGCCTTAGAGCTTTACTAAGACCCGGAACTCTCTCAGTGTTGGTCTGTTTTAGCTTTCTTGTGTATTTTCCTTTTTAAAGTCTTGTAATATGAATGTTTCTTCTCGTTCGAGTAAAACAAGAGGCAACCTATAACCATTCTCCCTTGGTGTTGGAATAATCCCACACATTATCTAAGGGTTAGTAGAGTCACTTGTATGGTCATTCATAGCTAGTTCTCTTGCGTTGCTCGAGTTGGTTGAACTTTAATTAATTAATGAAATATTTTTAGTATGTTATGTTTTTAAATTCATTACTATAATTTATCTTAAAAATACAAGAATAAGTGATCTTTTAACCAAACTAATAATCTTTAATCTTGTGAGTTACTTAAGCAAGACTTCTTGTTTGGGAAGCTTATTCGAATTTGTAAGGTCTATATACAAATCTTGGTGCTAACAACGACCGGGTAGTATAAACTTAATGTTATGGGTTGATTGGAGGTTTGGGTATTCAGCAGGCCATTTGAGCCCTAATCAGACCAGGCGGTTTGTGTCGGTATTTCTTTACTTCTCTCGTGTCCGCTTGTAGAGGACTTAATGTTATGGGTTGATTGGAGGTTTGGGTATTCAGCAGGCCATTTGAGCCCTAATCAGACCGGGCGGTTTGTGTCGGTATTTCTTTACTTCTCTCGTGTCCGCTTGTAGAGGACTTCTAGCGTGAGCCATGGGGTTTGATCTTGAGAATGAAAGTCTTATTTATTTAAAATAATATTAAATATAAAGACAACTATTTGAGAACGCAATTTGTTAGGTCCGAGCGTTCATAAAATATCTTTGGAGGGAGTAAAGGAAGTTACAAGACATGAAGTACGTCAGTAATTGGATAATCTTAGTCTGAATAATGAATCACGAGATAACCGGCTGACTTGAGACCCAGTTCATGGTCCGGAGATTCATTAAGGAACATTTGCCCAGCCGTATCGAAAGGGTTAGTACTAGTAACTATGACCAACCTTACTTTAAATATAGCATTAATTAACAAGGGATAGCAACTAGAGTGACACCTTAAAACGGGATAATACTTCTAATTACATTTCTTATCTTTTTATTTTCTTTTAAAACAAAACCCATTTTCCAACTTGTTATCCTAGTCAGACAATAGCGAGGGTTGAGTACGGGATCCGTGTCCGTTGTTCGATACTTGGTTCTTGCCCATACTATATCACGCTACGATAGGTACACTTGCATATTGTGTGTCTGTTTAGTTGAAGTAATTATTATTTTAATTTATAAATTTAAAACATGGTTTTATGTAGCTCTCTAAATAGAATATATTTATTACTACTAAAAACACGCCATCATGTTTTTGGCACCGTTACCGGGGATATATATATATATTTATATTTTTATCTAAATATAAAACACACATCAAGTTTTTGACGCCGTTGCCGGGAACACAGTAATTCTGCGAAAGATCTAAGCCGTTGGACTGACTATTTTCTATTTTCTCTTTGTTTTCTTTCTGCTTTATTTTACACTTTTATTTTTATTTTCAACTTTATTTTCTCTTTGTTTTATTTCAACTTTATTTTCCCTTTTTATTTTTCTCACTTTTGTTTTCTTTTACTTTGGTGCTCGTGTTCATTTTGTTTGTTCTTTGTAGTAGCTTTCATGTAGTGCACGCCTACGAGAGTTATTTTGGAGGATACTGGGATGATTATAAGTACCACCACTTGCCCTATACTGACTTATATGGGCCGATTTTGGTCTAAGATTCGTTAAATTAATGTGACGCTTCAGGGAGGCAACCCGATGATAAATAAATTGAGAAGTTGGTGCATACGGTAAAATACATGGATCTCAGGTTTGTTTTACAAATTTAAGTTTCTCGTACTTCCGCTATCAGGTATGCCTTCTCGATGTTAGGACTATGTAGTTTTTATTTTCCGTTTTATGTTTTTCTTTGAGTGCTTGATAGCTTCAATTGGTGAAGGATGACTCTTAAGCTTCTATGGGTACCAACCACACGCATGGTGATGACGTCTCATCATGGGAGTATTAGTTTCACCACACTCTTATTATGCATGACACATATCATATTGCATACATTCATATTGTCAGAAACTAAGTGTGGGGTGGAACCCCATTGATAAATTGGCTTCCTAATTTTGTCCCGAGTCTTGTAAATGCATGATTCTTAATCACCCAATCTATGAAATGAAATATATATATAAGAATTAAAACATTTTCAAAAAAAATTTTTGCAAGCATAACAACTTTTGATTAAGCATATTAATCTACAAAGTTTGACAGCTTAATAAATAATCTAAAAGCAAAAAAGTCTTAAAAATCATTTGGAATAAACGGTCTTATAAAAACAGTAATTTGACCCGTTGAAGTGAATTAAGGAAACAAATAGGGAAGATTAGAAAGCACAACAAAAAGAAAGAAATAAGTTTATGCATAATTTTACTTTTATACCCTCTATCCTTCGTTTCATGTGAGAATTTGAGCCTATCCGAGCATTATTACATAACACATCAAGTTTTTGACGCCGTTGATTAATACATATTTCACATGCTCATTTCGTTTGATAGAGTGTTTGCTAATTATTGTTTTGCATGTTAGAACTTGTGTAAAATATACATTTCAAGATCATAGACTGAAAGAATGTATAAAAATGATTGAGGCATTAGGATTAACACATTCTCTGTAACCTTTTCTTTTTCTTTTACCTACCCTAAACATTATCCCCTAGTTAGCCCCTTTGAGCCAAAACCTTTTTCGTTTCAAAACCCACATTTTACACCCATTTAGCCAAATTTAGCCTTTTTATTTCTAACCTTTTTCCATTAAAAAAAACGGTACTAGTCATATTGGCATTGACTTATAGACATCTATCCGTTTCAAGTACGTAATTATGAAGACAAGTGTTTATGAACGAATGAAGAAAAGAAGGGCAAAAAGCTACAACAAATGCCCAAGTTGTGAAATTGGTGTTAAAATTAAAAAACAAAGATATATATGAAGAAAGAAAAGAGAAGGGCAAAAAGATACAACAACCGCCCAAAATTAAGGAATGATCTCATGAAGAAAATTAAAGAAAGAATCAAACTTACTCTTAATTTGAGTATACAAAACTGATCAAGATGGTTGCTATTAGGATAAAAGTCGAATGATCCACAAGAAAAGATAGTAATGTGTATTTCAAAAACAAGGAGGAAGTGACGTTCTTAAAGAAGGAGATTCGGTCTTGACGATCTGATCTTAAAAGAGTCCATAGATTAGCTACAACATCCTAATCTAAGTTTACCAACAGACCCTTTGTTCATAGCTCAATTAGCCAAGACCCGGATTTTTAACATTTAGCCACTCTTCCCAAAAACTTTCTACCAAGCCCTAAGCCAATCATTACAACCTTTTACAAAGCCCTCTTGATTTATGCACATAATTTATGTTAATTGATGGATATTTGAATTTTATACAAGCCTATGATTATGCGAGCATTAATTATAGCATTGAGTGTTCTACTTGACATACCTTATCCATATATTAAACCCGAGTGTTGAGTGAATATTTGTGAGACTGTAATTTTGTGCATAATCATAGTTCCATCAAGTATGTTAGGCTTACTAACCTATTGTGAAGAAACACTCGAAAGGTACAAAAATCAGATAATTGTTTTTTATTAAAAGACGTTTAACCATTTGTGACAAAAGCTTTAGATTAACATTAAATCAATGTTTTATTCTATGGGTATAATCATGCATGAGTTTTCTTGAGGACAAGCAAAGTTTAAGTGTGTGGTGTTATGATATGCCCTAAATTATACATGTTTTACATGCACAATTATCCCCATATTAATCACAATTATAGACAAAATGATATGAATTGATACTTAGTCTATTTAATTATGTTACAATAGGAAAATTACCCTTGGTTTGTAAAAACATGAAGAAATCAATAAAAATCAAGGGAAAATCAGCATCCAAAAGCCAATCGGACGTTCGTGCAGCCAAGGAGTCAAACCAAGAAGTCAAAATCAAGCACCGGTCAAAATTGGTCGTGCATCCCAACGCACGGCCGTGCAAATGGTGAAAAGTGTCCCTGTACTCCCAAAAGCTGCCAGATTCCCTCACGTGCAAGAAACGGGTACTTTACACGCCCGTGCAATCCAATGCACGGCCGTGCATTGCCTAGAACTCTCTCGGTTTTGGTCTGTTTTAGCTTTCTTGTTTATTTTCCTATTTAAATTCTTGTAATATGAGTGTTTCTTCTCGTTCGAGTAAATCAAGAGACAACCTATACCCATTCTCCCTTGGTTTTGGAATATTCTCACACATTCTCTAAGGGTTAGTGGAGTCACTTGTATGGTCATTCATGGCTAGTTCTCTTGTGTTGCTCGAGTTGATTGAACTATAATTAATTAATGAAGTATTTTTAGTATGTTATGTTTTTAAAGTCTTTACTATAATTTATCTTAAAAAGACAAGAATAAGTGATCTTAAACCAATCTAATAATCTTAAATCTTGTGAGTTACTTATGCAAGACTTCTTGTTTGGGAAGCTTATTCGTGTTTGTACGGTCTATATTCAAATCTTGGTGCTAGCAACGACCAGGTAGTATAGATTTAATGTTAGGGGTTGATTGGAGGTTTGGGTATTCATCAGGCCATTTGAGCCCTAATCAGACTGGGCGGTTTGTGTCGATATTTCTTTACTTCTCTCGTGCCGCCTTGCAGAGGACTTCTAGCGGTAGCCATGGGGTTTGAGCTTGAGAATGAAAGTCTTATTTATTTAAAATAATATTATAAGTAAAGACAACTATTTGAGAATATAATTTGTTAGGTCCTAGCGTTCATAAAGTAGCTCTTGAGGGAGTTGCGCATTCCGAATTTCCAAAGGAAGTTACAAGACATGACATACGTCAGTTATTGGATAATCTTAGTCCGAATAATGAATCACGAGATAACCGGCGGACTTGAGACCCCGTTCAGCGTCCGGAGATTCATTAAGAAACACTTTGCCGACCATATCCACTGTTCCGTTATGAAATGCTAACTCCCCTATCGAAAGGGTTAGTACTAGTAACTATGACCAACCTTACTTTAAATATAGCATTAATTAACAAAGGATAGCAACTAGAGTAACACCTTAAAACGAGATAATACTTCTAATTACATTTCTTATCTTTTTATTTTCCTTTTAAAAGAAAACCCATTTTCCAACTTGTTATCCTAGTCAGACAATAGCGAGGGTTGAGTACGGGATACGTGTGCATGGTTCGATACTTGGTTCTTGCCCATACTATATTACGCTGCGATATGTACACTTGTCTATTGTGTATGTCTGTTTAGTTGAAGTAATTTTCATTTTAATTTATAAATTTAAAACCTGATTTTGTGTAGCTCTTAATAGAATATATTTATTACTACTAAAAACACGCCATCATGTTTTTGGCGTCGTTGCCGGGGATATATATATATATATTTATATTTTTATCTATATATAAAACACACATCATCCGCCTACCTTCCCAAGGAAGTCATAGGGTTTACAAGCCCGGAAAGTCTTGTAAGAGCAGCCAATGCGTTTTCTCTTTTTGTGACGCGGCTTGTAACTACCTGTAGAGCTGTCACTTGAGGAATAGTGTTCCTTATTTTGGGTTCTCTTAGTTTTAGAACTTTGATGAGTGTGAGTTTTTAAATGTTCCCTTCTCACAAACATAGTGGGATTCGATTCGTTATGCTCCGCGTTATGAAGCGTATGTTCCTTCTATTTTCCTTTATTTTTGGCCTCGGCTCTGGCAGCCTGGGCCTTTTCAAATGCCTCTAGCATTGTTTGAATTGCATCCTCAATTCCTTTGTTTATCATTTTCGGCATTTCTGTAGCTTGAGCTTCTTTTTCTAATGCCTCATCGGCTTGTTTCTTTCGTCCACACGTATGTGTGGATGATCCAGTTCTTATCGACATTCTAGACGAAATACATAATATTTATTAGTATTCGAAGATGTTTTAAGGAAAATACAATATTTTTATTTTTATTTTAAACTTCAAAATACAATACAGTAATTGAAATAACATAGATAAGACATATTCTAATGACCCCTAGCTCTAATCAACGCTTGTTGTAGAGCTGCGATCTTCGCGTCTTTTTCAGTTTCAATCCTTTCTAACTCAGTTATGTGTGCTTGCATAGCTGCAATCCTTTCTTCTTTCGTGTGACCTTTCAAAATTTTTGTTGTAATAATTGTCACATAAATATTAACATTCTATTTCAAATCATATACACGTATATTTAATCAAATTTATACAAATTGGCGTACAATTTATGTATTTTTAAAGTAAATTTTAAAAATATTTTAAGGTTATAAACTATGTAAATTATGTTATTAAATTAAATAATTTATATAAATAAATCGATGGTTTTCAATTTTATTAAATTAACCATTTAAAAAGATGGATTTTTAAATAAAAACATAAGTTTTATAAATTTTATAAACTTAAATTTCATTTTAGTTTAAAAGAATTTAAGTTAAATAAACTTAATGATTTAAATTAATAATTTAATGCATTATTTCAAAAAGATAATTATTTAAAAAGATTAGTTTTTTTAAAGAAAGTGGATTTATAAAATATATAAGTATAAAATAAATTAATTGAAATTGAAAAAGAAATCTAATTAATTATTTAAATAAAAGTTCAGGGGTTATATTGTAATTAACCAAACTAAAAGGATTTAAAATTTAAAATCGTTGAGGGGCTGTTTCTGGTCAAATGAAACCACAGGGATTCATCCGGTATTTAATTTAAGGGCTATTCCGTATCAAACCAAACTCCAGGGACTAAATCTGTCAAAACACAAATCGATTATCCGGTCACCTCTTCCCCCTTTGTCCGGCGGTCCGAGCTTTTCTCCGGCGAACGCCCGACAGGATTGTTCCCTGCACCTCAACGCCCGACAAAAGCACCTCTGACTTCGTCTCCCCCACGCGAACCAGAACCCTCAACCAATTTGTTCCCCCAACATAAGGATCATCCGATCCTGTTGGTGGCCGAGTTACCACATCCGAATTCGTGCCCGACAGGCCACCTCCACGCCTGTCGAATGTCGGGTTAGCTTCGCCTCGTCCAGACTTATGTCGGGACGTGTCCAATTGCACGTTCGAGCATAAGAATCAGGCCCGGCCATAAATAGCCATTGTCGGCCCTGCTCGAACTCGTTACCCTCCGTCCACACATTCTCACTCCAAATTGAGACTACCATCGCATTCGTCGTCCCTGAAAGAAGCTGTGACCAAAGTTTCGAAGTTTAATTCCATCCAGAAGTCGATTCCCACTTGTGACATTTTCGAGTTCCGAAGCCTTGCCGACCGGACACTTCGCGACCAAGTTCGAGCCTCATTTCGGGTCCATTAGCTTCTGTCATCGTCAGGTAATCAATCCCCAACGAAATCTCGGCAATCGCTCGAGGACTACCGAGCAATCTCAAGTCCTCGGACGCGGTTGCCGGATTGCCGAGGACCAGCGACCAACACGGGTTGCGTGTATATCAATTAAACGACACACACATAACCAGCGATGGGCAGTAGCCCGGCTGGTTATGCGTGTGTGTGTTTGTGTATCAGGTCGCGGGTTCGATCCGGGTGGCCTACGGCCCAACCCCATTTTGCTCCTATTTTCGTTTTTTTTATTTTATTTAATTATCTTAACTTATTTTAATATTATTTTTATACACTAAAGACTAAAACGTGTCGGTTTGATCGTTCGTTTATTTTGAAATCTATTAAACAATCTTTTTATCTATAAACTATTCCAATTTTTTTTAAATCTTATAATATTTTTATAAACTTATTCAAACACATTTTATATATAAAATGTCCAATATTTTTATAAAACTTACAATATTTTTATAAACTTGTTTAAACACATTTTTTATATATAAAATGTCCAATATTTTTATAAAACTTACAACATTTTTATAAACTTGTTTAAACACATTTTTATATACATATAAAATGTCCTATATTTTTATAAATCTTGTAACATGTTTATAAACTTATTAAAATACATTTAATATGTAAAAGGTCTCATTTTTATAAATCTTGCAATATTTTTAATAAACTTGTTAAAACAAATTTTAAACTATATAACATGATTAGTCAAATAAAGAATTTTCTTTTATTTGTTATTATTATTTATAAATACATTAAATATAATGAATACTTGTTTAAAACAATATATATATATATATATTTTTAAGTTAAAGTTTTACAAAACCATTATCATATTCCTACCATATTTTATAAATAAATATTAAGGAATATTATTATAAAACCGATATACATTTAAATACGAATACGCACATACAAACATACAATAATACGTATTTATCTACATAGGATTTCATCGTGCTTAGTTTTCAACATCCTTATCACCCGCACTTGTGGATTTAAAAACATCCGCTAGCCAGGTGAGTTACATAGCCCCTGTTTTATATTTTTATACGTTTTGGGGTGAAACATTATACATGCAACTCACATTGTTTATACGTGTTATACATGAGACTATATGCTTATTCTTTGGATGTACATACATTTAAACACAAGACAACCAACTGTAATATTGATAGATCTATTGTGCCTGACCAGCCCACCCGGTTAGAGTGTTTATTACTGCATACTCGGATATAACCGCGTGTTATATTCAATCATACCGGATATAGTGGGTAACTATATTCAAGCATACCGGACTTAGCTGTTGTGCTCTGTTCAAGCGCGTCAAACTCGGTTTGAATTGTGATTAAATAAATGTTACATCATATGCTATGTTTAACCAGATAAACAATGAGTTGCAAAACGATTTACACTACTATTTACTGGATTTACTTAACCTATGTACTCACCAACTTTTTAGTTGACACTTGATTTAAATAATGTTTCAGGTTTGGATATGTGACTACTTGCCGAAGGTTTCTCCACTTAAGGACTATGGACCTAGTTAAATAAATCAATGTTTTGAACTAGACTAGGTTATTTGGAATGTATTGTATTTGGATCTTGTTGTCTTTAAATTAAATTAATGAATTATGCAACCTTTAGCTATCATGTGCTTTTGAACAATCATCACATTGTCCGCCTTGATGATTCCGCCATCGGTCGGGGTGTGACAGATTGGTATCAGAGCCATGGTTATAGGGAATTAGGTTATTAGACACAATGACCTAGACTATAACCCTAGGACTCCCTTTTATGTGTTATGTGCTAAATGATAAATTGCTATATGAATTATTTGTAGTTAGGTATTATTTGAATTTTTCCGAGTTTGGTACATGAGACTTATACACATACATACAAGACTTTGATACATGATACATACTTTACATACACATTTGACAAGCAAACTTATGCAAACAAATACACTACTTATCCTTGTCCATACTCTCTCCTAATCCTTATAAATTGCAACATTCCTACACATTTTATATTCATAGACTCTCAAATCTATTAAAATCTTGAAAATCTCATCAACGACTTAATTTCCTGAAACCAGTAAAAGACACGTGCAATCTGGAAGGGTGACACCTGTACATTGGGTTTTCTGTCTAGGAAAGCATTTCGTATAAATCCAAATAAACGGACCCGTATGCTTTCCTGGGAATTCCTGAAGTGAGTGTTTACCTATAGGCTAAAGCATGTCTCTTTGAGAGTTTCGGGGAATTACTTAACGTTGATAAGTCAATGTATTCGCAAGGATACAATCCGAATTTGAACTCAAAATCTGGGGACATTATAGCAAAATAGGAAAAAAACTAGACGAACATGCAAAACAAATCATTATTACGGGTGCACACGTAATAACAATTTGTAGTGCATGCAAGTCCCGGCAATTCCTATTACGCGAATAATGATCTATAACATCATGTTCTATCCGGAATAGATGACTTAGTTTTCCCCATCAACCTAGAATAAATACACATGCACTGGCACGCGTCATGATGAATCCCGTTTTTCTGCTTACATTATTTCCCGCTATAACTCATATATATCCATCGTATCTAAAATATCATTGTCTTTTCTTATGGTGTTAGAATGCCTCCTCGACATACTAACTCTAGCAACTCCAACGTTGACCTTGCTGCACTACTTACTCAACTAGTAGGCCAAATGATCCAAGCTAACAACAATGGTAATGGGTCTAATACGCAAGGGAATGGTGCAAACCCACCATACTGCACATTCAAGCATTTCAATTCTTGCAACCCCACCAAATTCTTCGGGACGGAGGGTGCTACTGGCCTTCTTCAATGGTTTGAAAGAATGGAGAGTACCTTCCTAAACAGCGATTGTCCCGACAACCTCAAAGTCCGTTATGCTTCCAGCGTCTTCCAAAAACGAGCACTCACCTGGTGGAACGGTGAGAAACGTACTCGAGGCAACGAATCCACTATGTCCTTGTCTTGGGACGAAATGAAACGACTTATGACTGACGAGTTCTGTCCTCGCAACGAAATGAGGAAGCTCGAAGCTGAATTTTGGGATCTCACCCAAGATAGCGGAGAGAATTTAGCTTACACCACTCGTTTTCAAGAACTAAGTCTGCTCGTGCCCCACATGGTTACTCCCTTAGCGCGGGGAATTGAGAAATACATAGGTGGACTGCCTATGCCGCTCCAAGACACCGTATTGGGAAGTAATCCCTCCACTCTCGAAGACGCTATCCGTTTGTCTGCTGTGTTGACTGACAATCATGTCAAAGAAAGTACCTTATCTAGGAAGGGTACCAAGAAAGTGGTCGACAAAGCTGCTACTTCCGTGTCCGACAAAGACAAAGAGCCCGAATCTTCCCGTCATGATAGGAAGCGTAAGGCCCAAAACTTTGCGGCCATCATTCCTGCCGTACCTGTGACCCAAGTTACTCCTGCGGGTCAAATTCCGAGAAACTATGTAGGTTCATTTCCCCAATGCCCTACTTGCAAGTATCACCATGCCCCGCATGCTGCATGCCGTCTATGCTCAAAATGTGGACGCTATGGATACGTTGTTACTACTTGCCGTGCTCGCACTATCGTTAATCAAGCTACTCAAGGCAATCATCCAATGCCTCTCACTGTCACCTATGGACGGGCCTGTTACGAATGTGGAGACCCAAACCACTTTCGGAACCAATGTCCAAGACTTCAAAATCAAGGTGGTCCTCGTGGACGAGCCTTTAATATAAATGCTAACGAGGTTCCGGCCAATGACGACACTGTCAACGGTACGTTCCTTTGTTCACTATCTTTATACATCCGTTTTATTCAATATTCAAAATTGTGTCTCTTGTTTTTAACCAACTATTTGCTAGACAACCAACCAATTTTGATAACTCGTATATCATGGTAATAGCGGATGGGAAATCCATTGCTATAAATTCTAAAATCCGTGATTGCATATAACAGCTATCTCATTCCTATACTTTCGCGAAACAAATCTATTATGTTTAAATTTAGTCATACAACTTGCTAGCTCTGTTAAAGTCTACTTGAATTGTTGAAGTTCTAAATCCTAGTAATTATGCACGGGGAATCCCCGGTATATCAAAGGGGTGGTGGGTTAGCCGCTGGTACACCCTATACATAAACCCACTTGATATAACGAGTATAAACCATGCATAAGTACTAGGAAGAGGATCGGTTCTTGAATTGTTAGACATATTTGTGCTATGAAACCACTCATAGACGTGATAACATTTATAAATTGCACGCATTTCATTGTACAATTTTCAATTGAGAAAGGTGATTTGATTAAAATGATCTAAATCCTAGTAATTATGCACGGGGGATCCCCAGTATATCAAAGGGGTGGTGGGTTAGCCGCTGGTACACCCTATACATAAACCCACTTGATATAACGAGTATAAACCGTGCATAAGTACTAAGAGGAGGACCGGATTTTAGAAAATGTTTTTTGCAAAATTTGAAAATATGAACACCCGTGGGGTGGAGTTTTAAAGGAAAATGCCATGTCACAAAGTGATTGGCACCAATATTGTTAATCTGGGTTCTAGTAGTTTACATTCATGCGTTGTATGAGCAATGGTATGCATAAATCTCCTTATACTATTAGAGCAATTAGTTGAAAACTCGACTCGAATTAGCATCGTCATCCGTTATCATACGATATTTCCCCGCTGAATATTTCTCTTGTGAAGTAATTCCATCCTAAACCTTTTGACATCTCTTTCCCGCTTCTATAACCTTCGCTAATCGAATTTCGGGACGAAATTCCTTCAACTTGGGGAGACTGTGACCTTTCAAAATTTTTGTTGTAATAATTGTCACATAAATATTAACATTCTATTTCAAATCATATACACGTATATTTAATCAAATTTATACAAATTGGCGTACAATTTATGTATTTTTAAAGTAAATTTTAAAAATATTTTAAGGTTATAAACTATGTAAATTATGTTATTAAATTAAATAATTTATATAAATAAATCGATGGTTTTCAATTTTATTAAATTAACCATTTAAAAAGATGGATTTTTAAATAAAAACATAAGTTTTATAAATTTTATAAACTTAAATTTCATTTTAGTTTAAAAGAATTTAAGTTAAATAAACTTAATGAATTAAATAAATAATTTAATGCATTATTTCAAAAAGATAATTATTTAAAAAGATTAGTTTTATTAAAGAAAGTGGATTTATAAAATATATAAGTATAAAATAAATTAATTGAAATTGAAAAAGAAATCTAATTAATTATTTAAATAAAAGTTCAGGGGTTATATTGTAATTAACCAAACTAAAAGGATTTAAAATTTAAAATCATTGAGGGGCTGTTTCTGGTCAAATGAAACCACAGGGATTCATCCGGTATTTAATTTAAGGGCTATTCCGTATCAAACCAAACTCCAGGGACTAAATCTGTCAAAACACAAATCGATTATCCGGTCACCTCTTCCCCCTTTGTCCGACGGTCCGAGCTTTTCTCCGGTGAACGCCCGACAGGATTGTTCCCTGCACCTCAACGCCCGACAAAAGCACCTCTGGCTTCGTCTCCCCCACGCGAACCAGAACCCGCAACGAATTTGTTCCCCCAACATAAGGATCATCCGATCCTGTTGGTGGCCGAGTTACCACATCTGAATTCGTGCCCGACAGGCCACCTCCACGCCTGTCGAATGTCGGGTTAGCTTCGCCTCGTCCAGACTTATGTCGGGACGTGTCCAATTGCACGTTCGAGCATAAGAATCAGGCCCGGCCATAAATAGCCATTGTCGGCCCTGCTCGAACTCGTTACCCTCTGTCCACACATTCTCATTCCAAATTGAGACTACCATCGCATTCGTCGTCCCTGAAAGAAGCTGTGACCAAAGTTTCGAAGTTTAATTCCATCCAGAAGTCGATTCCCACTTGTGACATTTTCGAGTTCCGAAGCCTTGCCGACCGGACACTTCGCGACCAAGTTCGAGCCTCATTTCGGGTCCATTAGCTTCTGTCATCGTCAGGTAATCAATCCCCGACGAAATCTCGGCAATCGCTCGAGGATTACCGAGCAATCTCAAGTCCTCGGACGCGGTTGCCGGATTGCCGAGGACCAGCGACCAACACGGGTTGCGTGTATATCAATTAAACGACACACACATAACCAGCGATGGGCAGTAGCCCGACTGGTTATGCGTGTGTGTGTTTGTGTATCAGGTCGCGGGTTCGATCCGGGTGGCCTACGGCCCAACCCCATTTTGCTCCTATTTTCGTTTTTTTTATTTTATTTAATTATCTTAACTTATTTTTATACACTAAAGACTAAAACGAGTCGGTTTGATCGTTCGTTTATTTTGAAATCTATTAAACAATCTTTTTATCTATAAACTATTCCAATTTTTTTTAAATCTTATAATATTTTTATAAACTTATTCAAACACATTTTATATATAAAATGTCCAATATTTTTATAAAACTTACAATATTTTTATAAACTTGTTTAAACACATTTTTTATATATAAAATGTCCAATATTTTTATAAAACTTACAACATTTTTATAAACTTGTTTAAACACATTTATATATATATATAAAATGTCCTATATTTTTATAAATCTTGTAACATGTTTATAAACTTATTAAAATACATTTAATATGTAAAAGGTCTCATTTTTATAAATCTTGCAATATTTTTAATAAACTTGTTAAAACAAATTTTAAACTATATAACATGATTAGTCAAATAAAGAATTTTCTTTTATTTGTTATTATTATTTATAAATACATTAAATATAATGAATACTTGTTTAAAACAATATATATATATATATATTTTTAAGTTAAAGTTTTACAAAACCATTATCATATTCCTACCATATTTTATAAATAAATATTAAGGAATATTATTATAAAACCGATATACATTTAAATACGAATACGCACATATAAACATACAATAATACGTATTTATCTACATAGGATTTCATCGTGCTTAGTTTTCAACATCCTTATCACCCGTACTTGTGGATTTAAAAACATCCGCTAGCCAGGTGAGTTACATAGCCCCTATTTTACATTTTTATATGTTTTGGGGTGAAACGTTATACATGCTACTCACATTGTTTATACGTGTTATACATGAGACTATATGCTTATTCTTTGGATGTACATACATTTAAACACAAGACAACCAACTGTAATATTGATAGATCTATTGTGCCTGACCAGCCCACCCGGTTAGGGTGTTTATTACTGCATACTCGGATATAACCGCGTGTTATATTCAATCATACCGGATATAGTGGGTAACTATATTCAAGCATACCGGACTTAGCTGTTGTGCTCTGTTCAAGCACGTCAAACTCGGTTTGAATTGTGATTAAATAAATGTTACATCATATGCTATGTTTAACCAGATAAACAATGAGTTGCAAAACGATTTACACTACTATTTACTGGATTTACTAAACCTATGTACTCACCAACTTTTTAGTTGACACTTGATTTAAATAATGTTTCAGGTTTGGATATGTGACTACTTGCCGAAGGTTTCTCCACTTAAGGACTATGGACCTAGTTAAATAAATCAATGTTTTGAACTAAACTAGGTTATTTGGAATGTATTGTATTTGGATCTTGTTGTCTTTAAATTAAATTAATGAATTATGCAACCTTTAGCTATCATGTGCTTTTGAACAATCATCACATTGTCCGCCTTGATGATTCCGCCATCGGTCGGGGTGTGACATTTCGTGGTTTCTTCGTTAGTCCGGGGAGTACGGATTGGAGTAGGATTTTTGGAATGGTAAGTTTCGTAGGGTCTGTTGGAGTCAGCCTTTTCCTCACCTTCCAATGTGTAGTGGTGTTCATATGGGATTTCGGGTGGTTTCTCTTGGTAGCTATAATTGTTTACGTAGGTTTGGTTATAGCTTTCAAGTGTTGGAGCGGCATAATAACTCATTGGGGTTTCATAGAAATATTTGGATGATTCTATTTCCCCAAGATTTTGAAAGATTCCGCTAGTGTACTCAGAATTGGTTCCAGAATAGGATTCGGTTGTGTTTGTGTTTCGTTCGCTATTTCCAGGTGGTGCGTACTTACTAAAGAAGCAAGGTCCTCTTCCCTTCCCAGCCATTCTAGGAAAACGAAAGGAAAATAAATACTTTTATTAATAGGATAAAATGATTACGTGATTTTATTTGGATTACAAGAAAAATAACATAAAAACGATATTAGGACGCCTATTTCTTGACCACGCTTTTGGCATAATTCATCAAGCTTTTCCCTTGAAACCAAATTCTTTTAGCGAAGGACTTATGCTCCTTGTCCTTTTGGGCTAACTTCTTTTTGGCCATTGATAGATCTTTCTCGGTCTCTATCAATACCTCCCTAGTTAAGATAAGCTCTTTCTTGACTTGATCGGTTTCGCGAAGCGACCGATCGAGACACTCTATTGGAGATCCTGGTGTGGATGTGGGATATCCAAATTTCGGCGGAGGGTCTCTTAGTCCTAAGACTATGTCGTTGTAGACATTATCGTAGGCGGGAGTTGGTTTATGTTTCAAGGTAGCTCGTGGGCTATAGTCCTCAGGTATAGCGTTAGGATCGTCAAATGTGGCCTCAAATTCAGCCATAGGATCATATTCATCCTAGATATAGGGATCCAAGAACTGTGGATGATTTGCATAGTCGATGTATGATCCAGAATTTCTAGAGTAGGCTCCTATAGAACCTGTGTTAGCATAATTTCCGTCGGTGTCCGAATTATTACTCATGTATGGACCTAATACGATAGGATAGTTGAGGTAATTAGAAAACGGTTCACAACTAACTGATTGTGGTGAAGAGGCTTCCACTGGAGGTAGATGAAGGAATCCTTCGGATTCGGAACTTTCGTAGTTCTCCAGATTTTTATAGATTTCCTCTAAAATAGCTCCTGTAATGGAAAGCTTCTCCACATGTTCTTTTACCCTCATTCAAGGTTTAGTGGCCTTCTTGCTAGAACCTGCCTCATGTTGGTTAGTGGGAGGGGGATACATAGGCGGTGGAGGTGTTTGAGGTGGAAAATAGTTTGGTGGAGGAGGTACTGGGTATGTGGTGGTGTGCATCTCTAGTTACTAAAGTCAGAGCCATCCATTTGGCTCAGGTGATCTGATTCGTATTCCTCCTTTATTGGAGTCTTTGGCAGAGTGTGATACCATGAGAAGTTTCCTTCTTCCATGGGTGCATATGGATTTGCTACTGGTTCTTGTTTAACAGTAACATTAGGGTTATAGTTGTAACATCCATGATTTTCTTATGCTTTGTTTTGGTGCAATAATAATATTTCAATTTCATTTCTAGTTCAATAAATTGTGTCACGTAAACCATAACTACAAGTGTATCAATTCAGGATTTCATTCATACAATTTCATATTTTAAATAAATAAATATATATATATATATGGGAAGGATCATAAGAAAACTCATTGTTCATGAAAAAACCAAAAAACTATTTATTAAAGGTAAACAAAAAATAATAAAAAATCATAGCTCAAAATATAAATCAAAAACTAAAAAACCGCTTCAGAAACCTTGTTCCCCACGTCGTCCTCTTTCAAAGAAAAACGGCGCCCTAGTACATATGTGTAGTAGGGTTAGCTTTTGGTTTTAGTTTTTTGGGTTTAGTTTAGCTTTTAGGTTAGGTTTTTTTGAGGGGGGTGGAGGGTTTAGGTTTTTGGAGGGTGGGTGGGGGGTTTAGGTTTTTGGGGGGTGGGTGGGTGAGTTTAGGTTTTTGGGTGGGGGGTTTAGGTTTTTGGGTGGAGGTTAGGTTTTTGGGTGTACTAAACATATGTAGCACCTTTAATAAGGAGTTTTTTGGTTTTCTCAAGAAAATAAGTTTTCTAGTGAACTCACCCATATATATATATATATATATATATATATATATATAATATAATTTATGTATATATATCTCTCTCTATATATATATATATTCTATTACACCAATTAAAACATAAATGTAACTTATGGACTTCAATTATGTACTTGCACTCTTTTATATATATATATATATATATATATATATATATATATATATATATGTGTGTGTGTGTGTGATTATTCTAAAAAACATATGAATGTAAATATAATTATATATATTTGAAATTATTGAATAACCATTTATACAAAATATAAAATGTTTGTTTAACCCCATTAAAGGTGCCTTGAACCTTCCTAGCATATTTTAACCTTTCCTTGAGATTGAACCCCCCCTGGAAGTTTGACTTTCAGAAGTCAACACCAACCAATTTCGATTTCAAATCCGTAGATTTCAAGATGATTAATGCCTGCTGATCCTTCGAATACGTTATACGACCAAAATCTAATGCTCATGATGGATCAATTAAGTCATAAACAAGCAATTGGACACAAACCCATCCAGTAACCGTCCCAAATCAAACCCGCAATCAATTCATGCGTTTCCTGTGAAATTAAATCCCTTTAATGAGTCTAATACCATCGCGACACTCCCTCCACACTTCCCAAACTCTCAAATACCTTGCTTAACACTTCTGAATCTCGATTGAACTCGAAGATCACCGAACCAGAGGTTCCAGTCATCCGTCCTCCTCACACAACCATTTCAGGTAATTAACACATCTATGTACTCGCCTTGACTCCCTCGTTGAAAGCCCCATGGTTTTGTAGTCGACCTGTGTTTAATCGGTGCCAATTGGGAACTAGGGTTTGAATTATACAAATTGGGGAATGAGAAAGGTTCGGGACTGCCTAATAAATAATAAACGACCCCACTTCAAACACGTCTTTAGGCCTAGACCATTTGGTTAAACCTCGGTGCCATGTTAACCTAGGTAGCGGGTTCGAGCCCACACCCAAGCTATCTTTTTGCGTGTTGGTTAGCACCTGAACCCGGTCCCTCCTATCTCCTGATTATCAATAAGCAAACCCGGCATAATAGCACTACTAGACCACTGGTCCAATGGTAAAACATGTGTCTCGCCTAGAACCCACCCGGGTTCAATCCCGGCCAGCCCCGTTTATTTTTTTAGAACCGTTTTAATCATCCAACCTAGTATTAAAAATCATTTTTGTAAACCCTTGACCACCCAGATCGGTTTTATAAATTTAGATTGTTAACTTTCAATAAAAACCATTTTATTTGCTATAATTGGGATAAGGACCTAATAAGTTTTAATAACAATGTTACTTTTAAATTATTATTTATATAACCCTTGTTCCATAAATTTTATAATTAGAAAATAAATACAATCACTTTTATGAACCCATGTGTTTTGAAAGGAATTATATAACTTTTATAAAATTATTACTTTTATGGGAGCATTTAAGGCAAAGTTTATACTCTTATTAATTCTGGTGTAATTATTAATTAGTTAGAAGATTATTTTCATTTATTTACCATAGAAATCAAACTAAATAAATCAAAGGACTTAGTCATTCCTTCATGTAATTATTTATTTATCTATCCAATGATTTGTTCATCCATTTATTTAATTACCCATTTATACAATTTATTTTATAACACATACCTCATCTCTTTAACTAATAATTAATTATAGTTTGATTAATTATTCAATTGGAACTTTATATTTCAAAATTCGGTTTTATTTATGTACGTCGTTAAACTATTTATTATTTAAACCATGGCTTGATTACTAAATAATCAGACCATTATTTTCTTTCAAAACACTTTTGTTTATGATAATTAAACTAAATAAATAAAAGGTTTTTATTTATTCATCCATTTATTCAACTTATTATTTTGCACTTATTTATTCATTTATTTACAATCAAGAGCAAACTAATTATTCATTTAAATTGTCTATTTATGAATAAAAGATACATAACTTAGTTATTCATATATACACATATTCAATTGTTTACAAAAAAAATAAATAAAACCCTATGTTCATATACTTCTTACAAGAAACTCATAAACATCATTTAAAACTCAAACGAGCATTCTCCTAATTAACCAAGTACACCCACACCCAATTCCTTTGTACATTAGGACCTTCTTCAACCATTTGAACCTATCATTGATACAATTATACCATAAATCATAGGTTAACCTTGTGGTTAGCAAGACACTTGTGCAGCAACAACTTATTAGTGTGATTATCAAGCTACTTATTTGCAAGGTGAGTTTACATAGCCCCTTTTTCAATTTTACATCTTTGGGGTGAAACATGATTTCATTCAAACTATTTGCAATTACTACAATTCAAACATTATGATCATGTGTGCAATTTGTGCCTTATGCTTGAACACTATTTGTGCAAACAACATTTACATACTTTTTATACATTGTGCAAATGCAATCATTAGCTCTGTACAAGCCGACGGTATACATTGATAGATCTATTGAGTCTGACCAACCCACCCGGTTAGGGTAATTGTTGCTGAAAACACTTAAGGATAATTGTTGTGTTATGTCTATCACTTAAGGATAACTGTTGTGTTATGCCTAACACTTAAGGATAACTGTTGTGTTATGCCTATCAGTCACAAGGTTTGATTGTACGCCCCAGTTTAAACTATAGTTAGTTCTCCATAATTGTCTTATTAAACCACGCATCATATGAATTGTATAAAACACTTGAAATCTATTTGAGGTGTCAAAACCTATGTATGCTCATCAAATATTTTTAGTTGACCTTGTTTTTATCATGTTTCAGGTACTAACTTTTGAGATCATTTACAAGATGCTACAAACAGGATTGAGGACTTAGTTAAATAATGAATTGAACACTTATGGTGTACATTGTTTTCCTTTGTATAATTGTGCATGTTTTGTTGAACAAGTGTTATGAAAAGTTGGATTCAATTAATATATGAAACTTTAGTTTGATCATGTGATATTGAACAGTCTACATGTCTCGCCCCGACGTATTTCGCCGTCGGTTGGGGTGTGACAATAGTAGCTATGGTATCCTTGTCCTCCTGACATAATACTACCGGCATGTTTTGACACTATCAGCTTAAAGGCAAGTGTCTACCCACTTTTGCTTAGTAGGCAAGTCATTGCTTAATCTGGTTAGAGCTTAGATACAAATCCCATGTATCTAATTTACTAAAACCTCAGGCTCTGATACCAACTAATGTCACACCCCGCCCCGGGCACCCCCGAGACGTAACCAGCCTGCGACATCCATTGCCACCTTTAGTACCTACTTTGATTTCAGAGTTTGTTTTTGTGTAGCAAAGTAACGTTTGAAAATGGATCGTTTCAACTCAACCTCAAGGGTTGGTTTTGTAAATATCGAAATCTCGTCATGTAGACATAAGATTATCTTTATTATAATAACTTGGTATGAAAACCCGATCGTTTGTACATTTTATTTCAAATAAAAACTCTAATGCAAAGTCAGTAGGTTTACAAGGAGGTAATCTGCCTAAGGAAAACGTAATCCTTTGGTCACCTTAACCTTGTTTACTCTTCAGGTGCTTTCTGTGCAATGCACGACCTGTAATAACATATTTTAGGGTCGCACCGAGTCTAGGTGTGTGGCCTGACCCGGCTATTCAACAAAACTGTCATCGAGACTCAGGCAGTAGTCGGTCCATATACGATGAGGTCATTTCATTCCTTTCCTGAAAACATTTGAAAATGAACGTCAGCTACATGCTTGTGAATACTTTATGACCTCAAATCATTTTCATAAACACGACAAAACAGTTTAATTAAACAGTTAAACATTTCATAGGTGGATTCTAGTGATCATATCACTTTCTTCCGATTTATCCATTTGTATACATTAGACAAGTACTCGGGGGGCTACGCGGCCAAACTAGCACTCCTGCGTTTTAAGCAATCACCCGACAAACAAGCCAACCCCGCCCGACCCTACTGGATCCAGAGCGAGTATAAATATTTGATCAAACTTTACGTACACTTCTTGGGTAATCATATCCCCAGGGGTAGAACCCATAATTCTGGGATTTATTATGTCCAAAGGGGTTGAACTCAACCCCTAATTCTGAGACTATTATGAGTAAATATTTAATTATCGTGTTTTGCCCTTTTCGTAAACGTAAATTGTTTGATCGTTTTGCGTGAAGGTGCCTATAGCCCAATCACGTCTTACAAATAGTTTGACAGACTCTCGTTCAGTATGAATGAGTATTCACCTTGGTTTTGAAGCTCGGAATAATAATCTTAGTACTAAGTAGCTCTTAGAGTTGTCACTTAGGGCTCTAGCTCCTTAACTCGCACTTCTATGCGTTCCTCGGGTTTCTTTAGCTCTAAACGCTCGAGTCCGGTTTATAAGCGAAAGTAAGTTGAACTGGAAGTAGTGGCTCGGGAGTTGGGACGGCTGGAGGGCTCGGGAGCTAAGGAAGCTCGAATGTGTGTTTGTGTTTGTGTGAGAAAATGAGAGCCCAAGCTCCTCTATTTATAGGCCTGATTTATGCCCATGTCGGACCGTTATCCAGGGGGATATCGGTCCGATATGCCTCCATTGTTCTGCATGCACGCCACGTCGCAGCCATGCAAAGTTGGTGTGCCATCTGTCCATAGCGGACCGAGTAGGCATGCCATTTTAGTCCGACATCCACCCACGCGTCCGAATGCTAACGCATGCCCTACACGGGTCTGGTGCAGAGGGTTCCTAGGGGTTTACGTTTCGGACCGTTTTCTAGGCCATGTCGGTCCGACATCCAATCTCTTCCCATATTGGAAAGATATCTAATCACATGTCGGTCCGATATCCCCTAACTTCCAAAACTTCTAATAAATTTCTATCTTTCAAGATTTCTGAAATTTCTTATTCTTTCTTATAATTGTTTCGGGTAGAAATTGAGATCGAACTTTGGCAGGTGTTATAACTTTGGTCAACTTTGGTTAAACTTTTTCAAAACGGCAATGTAACCTTTCAAAAATGAGTCGTTTGGATGAATGCGGTTACATAAACCACGTTTACCTTTCCTGGACCTTATAGCCTTAATGTTCCTAGGGCTCGAATAGGTTGGTCGTTCATACTTTGCTAGGATTCTCGTATTACTTATCGTACTACATTCACCACATTTCCAGGTGAGTTTTCACGGCCCCGTTTTACTTACTTTTCCATTTAGGGGAGATACATGCTAAACCATTTTCTTAGTCGTATAACGTTATTTTGATTTCGCTTTAATATATATAAGTGGGTGCATTTACCGCACGTAAAGTCCTCCAATAATCGTACCATTATTTATTTCCTAAGCGAGGTAATCATGAATAGTACTATTAGGTTTAACAATCCCCACCCGGATTAGTCGTGCTAACTCTGACTGGGAGTCAAACGGGTGCATCATTGACCTAATCCATTGTGTGATGGGCACGTAAGAACCAAAATGCTAGTTTCTGCATTCCTTCATTGAGCTTCGGTTTCGGTGATTGCTTATATAATTAATGTTTATTGTCTGATCAACAATCGAGTCACTAGTATACATACGTACTGTTACATTGTTTTCATTTCCTTACTGTTACTTAAATATGTGAACTCACCAACCATGTGTTGACACTTTTAATCATGTTTATAACAGGTCGCTAAGCATTCACATGAAGGACTAGGATTGTATGTCTGGAGTCACATTTCATGATTTTTATTAGAAGCTTAGGTTTATGGGAACCTAAATATTTTATGCTTATGTATTTTGATACATTACTATTTCTTCCGCATTTCATTCTGCATTTTCTAAACTCTATAAAACTTATTTATGTTGTATGATGTTCAAAACGGAATGTCTTTTCGAAAACCATTTAAAGGTCGTTCGAAATGACCAGAACCGGTGATCCTTGATAGCCACGACCCGCGGGTAACCCGCTATGGAATTTCAGGGTGTGACACACTTGTCCGCCCCCCTAGAACACATGTAGGTGATCTTCAGGGTCCTTTGTTCCATCATACTCTCCCACACTCGAGGTCATTTTTAGTCACACAAGGAGCGGAGCCTCGGCTATCCTCTTGGTGAATTTGTGTTATGTAAGGTTTCTGTAAAGGGTCGGGGATATCGTTTGTAAAGAGTAGGGGATATCGTTTGTATATTTGAGTTCAAATCAATACTCTGACGCAAAGTCAGTAGGTTTACAAGGAGGTAATCTGCCTAAGGAAAACGTAGTCCTTCGGTCACCTTAATCTAGTTTACTCTTTAGGTTCTTTCTATGCAATGCACGACCTGTAATAACATATTTTCGGGTTGCACCGGGTCTAGGTGTGTGGCCTGACCCGGCTGTTCAACAAAATTATCATCGGGACTCAGGCCGTAGCCGGTCCCGGTACGATGTGGTCATTTCATTCCTTTCCTAAAAATATTTGAAAATGAACGTCAGCTACATACTTGTGAATACTTTATGACCTCAAATCATTTTCATAAACACGGCAAAACAGTTTAATTAAACATTTCAACATTTCATAGGTGGATTCTAGTTATCATATCACTTTCTTCTGATTTATCCATTTGTATACATTGGACAAGTACTCAAGGGCTACGCGGCCAAACTGGCACTCCTACGTTTTACGCAATCACCCGACATACAAGCCAACCCCGCCCGGCCCTACTGGATCCGGAGCGAGTATAAATATTTGACCAAACTTTACGTACACATATTGGGTAATCATATCACTAGGGGTAGAACCCCTAATTCTGGGATTTATCATGTCCACAGGGGTTGAACTCAACCCCAAATTCTGGTACTATTATGAGCAAATATTTAATTATTGTGTTTTGCCCTTTTCGTAAACGTAAATCGTTTGATCGTTTTGCGTGAAGGTGCCTATCACACAATCACGTCTTATAAATCATTTGAAAAGCTCTTGTCAGTGTGAACGAGTATTCACCTTGGTTTTGAAGCTCGAAATAATAATCTCTTAGGGCTCTAGCACCTTAACTCGCACTTCTATACGTTCCTCGGGTTTCTTTGGCTCTAAATGCTCGAGTCCGGTTTTTAAGCGAAAGTCAGTAAAACTGGAAGGAGTGGCTCGGGAGTTGGGATGGCTGGAGGGCTCGGGAGTTAAGGAAGCTCGAGTGTGTGTTTTTGTTGGTGTGAGAAAATGAGAGACCAAGCTCCTCTATTGATAGGCCTGATGTATGCCCATACCGGACCGTTATCTAGGGGGATATCGGTCCGACATGCCTCCATTGTCCCGCATGCGCGCCACGTGGCAGCCATGCAAAGTTGTTGTGCCATCTGTCCATAGCGGACCGAGTAGGCATGCCATGCCGATCCGACATCCACCCACACGTCCAACATGCCGACGCATGCCCTACACTTGTCTCGACACCTATCAGGTGCAGAGGGTTCCTAGGGGTTTAAGTTTCGGACCGTTTTCTATGCCATGTTGGTCCGACATCCAATCTCTTCCCATATCGGACCGATATCTAATCACATGTCGGCCCGATATCCCCTAACTTCCAAAATTTCTAATAAATTTCTATCTTTCTAGATTTCCGAAATTTCTTATTCTCTCTTGTAATTGTTCCGGGTAGAAATTGAGATCGAATTTTGGCAGGTGTTATAACTTTGGTCAACTTTGGTTAAACTTTTTCAAAACGTCAATGTAACCTTTCAAAATTGAGTCGTTTGGATGAATGTGGTTACATAAACCACGTTTACCTTTCCTTGACCTTATAGCCTTAATGTTCCTATGGCTCGAATAGGTCGGTCGTTCGTACTTTGCTAGGATTCTCGTATTGCTTATCGTCCTACATTCACCACATTTCCAGGTGAGTTTTCACGGCCCCGTTTTACTTACTTTTCCATTTGGGGGAGATACATGCTAAACCATTTTCTTAGTCTTATAACGTTATTTTGATTTCGCTTTAATATATATAAGTGGGTGCATTTTCCGCACGTAAAGTCCTCCAGTTAATTATTTTCTAAGCGAGGTAATCATGAATAGTACTATTAGGTTTAACAATCCCCACCCGGATTAGTCGCGCTAACTCTGACTGGGAGTCAAACGGGTGCATCATTGACCTAATCCATTGTGTGCTGGGCACGTAAGAACCAAAATGCTAGTTTCTGCATTCCTTCATTGAGCTTTGGTTTCGGTGATTGCTTATATAATTAATGTTTATTGTCTGATCAACAATCAAATCACTAGTATACATACATACTGTTACATTGTTTTCATTTCCTTATTGTTACTTAAATATGTGAACTCACCAACCATGTGTTGACACTTTTAATCATGTTTATAACAGGTCGCTAAGCATTCACATCAAGGACTAGGATTGCATGTCTGGAGTCACAATTCATGTTTTTTTTTAGAAGCTTAGGTTTATGGGAACCTAAATATTTTATGCTTATGTATTTTGATACATTACTATTTCTTCCGCATTTCATTCTGCATTTTCTAAACTCTATAAAACTTATTTATGTTGTATGATGTTCAAAACGGAATGTCTTTTCAAAAACCATTTAGAGGTCGTTCGAAATAACCAGGAACGGTGATCCTTGACAGTCACAACCCGCGGGTAACCCGATGTGGAATTTCAGGGTGTGACACACTTGTCCGCCCCCCTAGAACACATGTAGGTGATCTTCAGGGTCCTTTGTTCCGTCATACTCTCCCACACTCGAGGTAATTTTCAGCCACACAGGGAGCGGAGCCTCGGCTATCCTCTTGGTGAATATGTGGTATGTAACGTTTCTGTAAAGAATCGGGGATATCGTTTGTAAAGAGTCGGGGATGTCGTTTGTACATTTGATTTCAAATCGTTTGTACATTTGAGTTCAAATTGTTTGTACATCTGAGTTCAAATCAATACTCTGACGCAAAGCCAGTAGGTTTACAATGAGGTAATCTCCCTAAGGAAAATGTAGTCCTTTGGTCACCTTAATCTTGTTTACTCTTCAGATTCTTTCAGTGCAATGTACGACCTGTAATAACATTATTTCGGGTTGCACCGGGTCTAGGTGTGTGGCCTGACCCGGTTATTCAACAAAATTGTCATCGGGACTCAGGCCGTTGCCTATCCCGGTACGATGAGGAAATTTCATTCCTTGCCTAAAAATATTTGAAAATGAACGCCAGCTACATACTTGTGAATACTTTATAACCTCAAATCATTTTCATAAACACGACAAAACAGTTTAATTAAACAGTTAAACATTACATAGGTGGATTCTAGTTATCATATCACTTTCTTCTGATTTATCCATTTGTATACATTGGACAAGTACTCAAGGGCTACTCGGCCAAACTGGCACTCCTGCGTTTTACGCAATCACCCGACATACAAGCCAACCCCGCCCGGCCCTACTGGATCAGGAGCGAGTATAAATATTTGATCAAACTTTACGTACACTTCTTGGGTAATCATATCCCTAGGGGTAGAACCCCTAATTCTGGGATTTATCATGTCCACAGGGGTTGAACTCAACCCCTAATTCTGGTACTATTATGAGCAAATATTTAATTATCGTGTTTTGCCCTTTTCGTAAACGTAAATCGTTTGATCGTTTTGTGTGAAGGTGCCTATTGCACAATCACATCTTATAAAGCATTTGAAAAGCTCTTGTTCAGTATGAATGAGTATTCACCTTGGTTTTAAAGCTAGAAATAATAATCTATTAGGGCTCTAGCACCTTAACTCGCACTTCTATACGTTCCTCGGGTTTCTTTTGTAGGTCCCTAATTCGTTGCGTGACGGATCTGTAGACTCGCGGTACGACACGGTGATAACGTGCGGAATCCATGATCAACGTGCTCGTGTGACTCAATCAACAACAACGGTGTAAATAAACGCTTTGTATTCCACCAATATCAGGTTACAAGAATTCTCTCTCGTCTACTCTGATATCGTCTCACACTAATCTCACACACTGTCTAAACTGACTCTGTTATGTATATATAAGCTACTGTTCTACACCAGGCGAACTTATTAAGTTCGCCTCTAACAGGCTAAGCGAACTTAATAAGTTCGCCTCTGATAGACCAGGAGAACTTATTAAGTTCGCCTCTGATAGACCAGGCGAACTTATTAAGTTCGCCTCTGATAGGCTAGGCGAACTTATTAAGTTCGCCTCTAGCAGAACTTACACAGAATTTTATCAACAGTTACAAAACATGTCCTAACAGACTCCCCTATAACTGTTGCTAACAATTCTATCAATTACAAGTCAAAGACTCTAAGACTAAGACATAATATCTTCAAGCTCGTTGTCACCAGAATATGCTTCAACACACTCCCCCTTTGACAACAGCTTCAGAAGATTGTCATCCGTATTCAACTATCATCAAACAAGTTGTAGTCTTCGTCTTGTTCATCTGCACACTCTTTCTTTATTTCTAGAAGAAAACTTGGGAGAAGGACCCCTTGTGAACTTCTGTCTGCAAATTTCATTTATGCAAAGGAGAACAACCAAGAATAACCAACAATTAAGATTTCCATGGAAGCTGGAAAAATAAAATCTTTTTGGTTTTTCAAACATAAGAAACACAAAAACTTTTTGGTTTTTCTCTTTATAAACTGAAATGTAAAATACAAAATCACATCTTTTTGGTCGAACATCACGAGTAAGAAGATCATATCAGTATATATGATGAATCAATCACACATCTTGGATATTAAATCCATATAATATCAAAAGGTATCTTATGTCATTCTTTCAAGCCTTGACCAATCAAACCAATATCTTTCAAGATTATCACACTCTATCTTTTCAAGACTTTTATATTGCATGTTATGATACGCGATAAACATTCAAAGAAAATAGGATCATGCTATGACACACAAATTTAAATTGTCAATATTATAAGATTTGAAACTAAAGCATCTCATTCCCACTTTCTTGTGAGTTAAGGTACCATTTAAGTATGAAATACAACGTGTACCCCACTAGTATGCCAACAAAAAGTAAATGCACTATCTACAAGACATACGAGATTTTACTAAAGATTATCCGAATTTCCAGAATGAGGAGACATCACTTAGCACATGAATAGCAGAATCCAAATTGGATTGTATAGGAATCAATGAGATTCAGAATCGAATGATTCAATGTCTTGGCTTATATATGTGGAATCATAAGATTCAGGTACGTGGATCCAACTGTTATCTGGATTATGAATTCAATGGAATCACTAAAGATGATTTATCAATATGATCCAATGGCTAGTATATGTTTGACAGATGTTGTCAAGTACATATCTTGAGTATACTTCAAATTGCATGCTTTTCGAGACATGGGCACTGAAGCAAATCGAATGAATAGTGCTAAGGACATAACCCGAAACTGATCTTATAAGAAAATCTTTATTAAAAGCTAATATTCTTTATCTGATAATGATCTTTTACACACACACCCAAGCATAAAATGGGTTTAAATCACAGTTGTAACATATGAAATTATGTTTTCACACTACTAATGGTTCAGTGACGCTTTTAGTCTACTGACAATTCAAATTATATGCATACACAACACTATCATTTCCTATTTGTGCAGTCTCTGAAGTTTAGATCAAAACATATAATTCAGATATAGTAACATAAAGCACCAACCAGTCAATCTAAGGTCATGTGTGAAAGAACATCTACTGATGTACTATCATCTCTTCTTTAACTTCAAGTAATGTCGATTTTATCTTTTTCAATCTATTTGGCTTTTTCAAAATCTTTTTCAAAGAAAGTAAAACAAACGAAAATAAAATCTTCAATGAAAATATTTTAAGAAAAATATTTTACTTGGTTACTTAGGATTAAGCAATTCAGTCAATTAAAAACTCAAACCGGTGTAATGTAATTGAATGTCATTGCCTCTGTCACCAACACAGTTCTGTACTCCCCCTGTCCTGTAGACTTCCCCTCAACTAGTCAAATAGTTGCATCAACGACTTTATGCTCACCATCGACATCCTAAGTTTCAGGTTATCATTTGGACTTTGTAAAACTGTTTCCAAAACATTGTGTGTGACATATTCTCCCCCTTGAGCATCAAGTCGTTGATTCAAATAGATTCTCAGTCATCAACAACTCTTTACTCATGCAGATGTCATTCCCTGTCATGTGCTAAGAACCACCACTATCAACAACCAAATTGGTATTAATAGTCCCTCTTGGTTAATCCTGCACATCTAACAAGAAACATTAATTTGAAATTGGGACCCAAGCCATGGTAGTCATGGGTCGTCCATTTGTATCAAAATAATAAACCTCACTCCATTCACAATCGAATCTCTCATCAATTTTTGGAGATTGTTCCGACGAGTCAGAAACAGAAACTTTAGATTTCCAAACATACTTCTTTTCATTAAGTTCTTTTTGCTTAAAATGTGAAGTGTTTGAACATTTTCTTTCATTTGAAAATTGATTTGATTGTGAAAACTCTTGTTGTTCTAAAAGTTTTCTCAATCTTCTGTTTCTCCTCCGTCTTTGAGGTCTAGAAAGCCTAACCTCAGATTTTGAATTACTCTTTGGTGTATCACGAGGTTTAACCACATTTTGGTTAACATAAGGCTTAACATGAGTTCTTACCTTTTCTGGAGTAACATGTCGGTTACCTTTGTCTTTGTGAGGACAAGCAATCCGAATATGACCCACTAGACCACAAGAAAAGCAAGATCTCGTCTCACGATATTCTCTCATATAAGGAATCTTCACACGATAAGATGCTTTGAAGAAGATTCTCCTACATGAACTTCTTTTTGCTTTATTTTCTCTGGAACTCCAGATTTTGCAACAGGTTTTGATTCATGCTTCATCTTCTCAAGAGCTACATGCTTCTTCCCTTTATTTTTGTAAGGACAGGTCACCACAATGTGTCCCATCTCATTACAGTGAAAACATGTACGCCTGTCTGTATAATTTTTGACAAATGGAACTCTCCTTGAATTTGAAGAACTTCCAAATGTATAATTTCCAGATGAATTAGAATCAAACTTTGAGTCTTCTTTCTTAACAGCTTTCGGTATCCCCTCTACCTTAGCTTCATCAAAATATTCATCATCACTCTCATCAGAATACACCATATCTTCACCTGTGACTGGATTCACCTTCAACACAGTCTTAGGATCTAAATCCTCATCTTTTATAAGCTCAGGTGTAACAGAATAATTTTCGTTGAATGGTGGAGGAACATAGCCAATACCACTAGTTCCCTTCCCCTCTTCAGTATTCTCATGATAATATCCTAATAAGAATGATGAATTTGCAAAGCTTTCTAACTTTCTATGCAATCTGAGCACCTCTGCTTTAGATTCAGCTAGTTCCTTATCTTTCTCAACAAGATCATTATTTCTCTTCTCAATTTCTGCAAAGGACATATCCAGGTGATATGCCTGCTCTTTGATCGTTAAAGTCAGAGAACTTATATCCCTCTTCAGTGATTTTATCCTCTCAATACACACATTCTCATTATCTTTTAATTTCTGATTTACTGTGTGCATCGATTTCATATCACAAATGAGGTTTACATTGTCATCCATAACCCTCATCATTTTATCCTTCACTGAAATACAGTTAGAACAAAACGTTTTAGAGTTAGAAAGTACCTCAGCTTTTTCTTCTAAAGAAGATGCACCAGGAGCCATGAAAACGTCATCATCAGCTTCACTCTTTTGATCAACAATGACAGGCTCTGCATCAGTTTCGGATACACTCAAATCATCTTCAACTGTCTGGAAGCTTACTTCAGTCTCTACATCACTCTCGGTAGACTGAGTACTTTCACCAGATCGAATACTCTCACTATCACTTAACTCGGTAGACGAATCACTTTGAGAATCACTCTTCTTCTGTAATACTTCGTTGATCAAGACTACAAACGCTTGAGATGTTACTTCACCCTTTTTCTTTAATGCTTCCCATAGATCTCTTGAAGTTGGACACTTCCCGAGACTATGAATGATATCTTTTGGTAAAGACAACGTTAAAGTTTCACACGTCGTCATCTCTCGATCAAACTTCTGCTTTTCTAGAGCTGTCACTGGTTTAGGAACATCATAATATCCCATATAGTCATAAGTAGGATGCACATATCCTTCAAATATGGATGTCCAAAAGTTTTCATCAGTGACTGATACGAACTGTTCGAACCGGACTTTCCAGCTATGAAAATCTGATATGCACAAAAGTCTCGGTGGCGTAGTTTCACTCTCATTATCATCACATGAAATTGACATTTTGAAATTTTTGCGAAAATACCCGGAAAAAATTTTCCCGCCAAAATACTCTTTTTAAAAAATTTTGAAAATTCAAAATTTCAAAAATGATTTAAAACGACCATATAAACTTTCCCTAAAAATTTTGAACAAGATGAATTTTCCCGCCAAAATACTCGTTTTTTTTTTTAATTCAAGCGAACTTAAGTTGACCCGAGCGAACTTGTTAAGTTCACCTGATTAAGTTCGCCTACCTACTCTGCACCAAGCGAACTTATTAAGTTCGCCTAATATTCACCAAGTGAAATTATGAAGTTCGCCTGCACAACAGATTCAGCAAGTTCGCTTGCTTCAGCAGATTCAAATTCAAGAACACTTCAGACCAAACTCGCGAACCAGAAGCATACTGAAATCATCATTAATCACTGATTTGAAGGAATTAATCAAAATCAAACCGTAGGATTGTGTAATTTGTCAATTAGAACCTTTCTGACGGATCAATTTCATCAAAACAATCCAAAATAAATCCAAATTTGTCAAAAATTCTCCATTTTTATCAAGAACACAAAAAGATGAAAAAGCTTCAAAATCTCAGATTTTTGATGTTGATTGGACACGAAAACACCACCAATCTTTTGCTAATCAAGAGCAATAGCTCTGATACCACTTGTAGGTCCCTAATTCATTGCGTGACGGATCTCTAGACTCGCGGTACGACACGGTGATAACGTGCGGAATCCATGATCAACGTGCTCGTGTGACTCAATCAACAACAACGGTGTAAATAAACGCTTTGTATTCCACCAATATCAGGTTACAAGAATTCTCTCTCGTCTACTCTGATATCGTCTCACACTAATCTCACACACTGTCTAAACTGACTCTCTTATGTATATATAAGCTGATGTTCTGCACCAGGCGAACTTATTAAGTTCGCGTCTAACAGGCAGCGAACTTAATAAGTTCGCCTCTGATAGACCAGGCGAACTTATTAAGTTCGCCTCTGATAGGCTAGGCGAACTTATTAAGTTCGCCTCTAGCAGAACTTACACAGAATTTTATCAACAGTTACAAAACATGTCCTAACAGACTCCCCTATAACTGTTGCTAACAATTCTACCAATTACAAGTCAAAGACTCTAAGACTAAGACATAATATCTTCAAGCTCGTTGTCACCAGAATATGCTTCAACATCTTTGTCTCTAAATGCTCGAGTCCGGTTTACAAGCGAAAGTCAGTAAAATTGGAAGGAGTGGCTCGGGATTTGGGATGGCTGGAGGGCTCGGGAAAGGCTCGGGAGTTAAGGAAGCTCGAGTGTGTGTTTTTGTTGGTGTGAGAAAATGAGAGACCAAGCTCCTCTATTGATAGGCCTATGTATGCCCATGTCGGACCGTTATCAAGGCGGAAATCGGTCCGATATGCCTCCATTGTCCCGCATACGCGCCACGTGGAAGCCATGCAAAGTTGCTGTGCCATCTGTCCATAGCGGACCGAGTAGGCATGCCATGTCGGTCCGACATACACCCACGCGTCCAACATGCTGATGCATGCCCTACACGTGTCTGGTGCTGAGGGTTCCTAGGGGTTTGCGTTTTGGACCGTTTTCTATGCCATGTCGGTCCGACATCCAATCTCTTCCCATATCGGACCGATATCTAATCACTTGTCGGTCCGATATCCCCTAACTTCCAAAATTTCTAATAAATTTCTATCTTTCAAGATTTCCGAAATTTCTTATTCTTTCTTATAATTGTTCAGGGTAGAAATTGAGATCGAATTTTCGCAGGTGATATAACTTTGGTCAACTTTGGTGAAACTTTTTCAAACCGTTAATGTAACCTTCCAAAATTGATTCGTTTTGATGAATGTGGTTACATAAACCACGTTTACCTTTCCTGGACCTTATAGCCTTAATGTTCCTAGGGCTCGAATAGGTCGGTCATTCGTACTTTGCTAGGATTCTCGTATTGCTTATCGTACTACATTCACCACATTTCCAGGTGAGTTTTCACGGCCCCGTTTTACTTACTTTTGCATTTGGGGGATATACATGCTAAACCATTTTCTTAGTCATAAAACGTTATTTTGATTTCGCTTTAATATATAAGTGGGTGCATTTTCCGCACGTAATGTCTTCCAATAATCGTACCATTAATTATTTCCTAAGCGAGGTAATCATGAATAGTACTATTAGGTTTAACAATCCCCACCCGGGTTAGTCGCGCTAACTCTGACTGTGAGTCAAACGGGTGCATCATTGACCTAATCCATTGTGTATAGGCACGTAAGAACCAAAATGTTAGTTTCTGCATTCTTTCATTGAGCTTCGTTTTCGGTGATTGCTTATATAATTACTGTTTATTGTCTGATCAACAATCGACTCACTAGTATACATACGTTGTTACATTGTTTTCATTTCCTTACTGTTACTTAAATATGTGAACTCACCAACCATGTGTTGACACTTTTAATCATGTTTATAACACGTCGCTAAGCATTCACATCAAGGACTAGGATTGCATGTCTGGAGTCACATTTCATGTTTTTTATTAGAAGCTTAGGTTTATGGGAACCTAAATATTTTATGCTTATGTATTTTGATACATTACTATTTCTTCCGCATTTCATTCTGCATTTTCTAAACTCTGTAAAACTTATTTATGTTGTATGATGTTCAAAACGGAATGTCTTTTCAAAAACCATTTAGAGGTCGTTCGAAATAACCAGGAACGGTGATCCTTGACAGTCACGACCCGCGGGTAACCCGCTGTGGAATTTCAGGGTGTGACACACTTGTCCGCCCCCCTAGAACACATGTAGGTGATCTTCAGGGTCCTTTGTTCCGTCATACTCTACCACACTCGAGGTCATTTTCAGCCACACAGGGAGCGGAGCCTCGGCTATCCTCTTGGTGAATATGTGGTATGTAAGGTTTCTGTAAAGAATCATGGATATCGTTTGTACATTTGAGTTCAAATCAATACTCTGACGCAAAGTCAGTAGGTTTACAATGAGCTAATCTCCCTAAGGAAAACGTAGTCCTTCGGTCACCTTAATCTTGTTTACTCTTCAGGTTCTTTCTGTGCAATGCACGACCTGTAATAACATATTTTCGGGTTGCACCGGGTCTACGTGTGTGGCCTGACCCGGCTGTTCAACAAAATTGTCATCGGGACTCAGTCCGTAGCCTGTCCCGGTACGATGAGGTCATTTCATTCCTTTCCTAAAAATATTTGAAAATGAACGTCAGCTACATACTTGTGAATACTTTATAACCTTAAATCATTTTCATAAACAAAGCAAAACAGTTTAATTAAACTGTTAAACATTACATAGGTGGATTCTTGTTATCATATCACTTTCTTCTTATTTATTCATTTGTATACATTGGACAAGTACTCAAGGGCTACGCGGCCAAACTGGCACTCCTGCGTTTTACGCAATCACCCGACATACAAGCCAACCCCGCCCGGCCCTACTAGATCAGGAGCGAGTATAAATATTTGATCAAACTTTATGTACACTTCTTGGGTAATCATATCCCTAGGGGTAGAAACCCTAATTCTGGGATTTATCATGTCCACAGGGGTTGAACTCAACCCCTAATTCTGGTACTATTATGAGCAAATATTTAATTATCGTGTTTTGCCCTTTTCGTAAACGTAAATCGTTTGATCGTTTTGCGTGAAGGTGCCTATAGCACAATCACATCTTATAAATCGTTTAAAAAGCTCTTGTTCAGTGTGAACGAGTATTCACCTTGGTTTTAAAGCTCGAAATAATAATCTCTTAGAGCTCTAGCACCTTAACTCGCACTTCTATACGTTCCTCGGGTTTCTTTAGCTTTAAATGCTCGAGTCCGGTTTATAAGCGAAAGTCAGTAAAACTGGAAGGAGTGGCTCGGGAGTTGGGATGGCTGGAGGGCTCGGGAAAGGCTCGGGAGTTAAGGAAGCTCGAGTGTGTGTTTTTGTTGGTGTGAGAAAATGAGACACCAAGCTCCTCTATTGATAGGCCTGATGTATGCCCATGCCGAACGGTTATCCAGGGGGAAATCGGTCCGATATGCCTCCATTGTCCCGCAAGCACGCCACGTGGCAGCCATGCAAAGTTGTTGTGCCATCTGTCCATAGCGGACCGAGTAGGCATGCCATGTCGGTCCGACATCCACCCACGCGTCCAACATGCTGACGCGTGCCCTACACGTGTCTCGACACATGCCTGGTGCAGAGGGTTCCTAGTGGTTTACGTTTCGGACCGTTTTCTATGCCATGTCGGTCCGACATCCAATCTCTTCCCATATCGGACCGATATCTAATCACATGTCGGTCCGATATCCCCTAACTTCCAAAATTTCTTATAAATTTCTATCTTTCAAGATTTCCGAAATTTCTTATTCTTTCTTACAATTGTTCCGGGTAGAAATTGAGATCGAATTTTCGCAGGTGTTATAACATTGGTCAACTTTGGTGAAACTTTTCAAAACGTCAATGTAACCTTTCAAAATTGAGTCGTTTGGATGAATGTGGTTACGTAAACCATGTTTACCTTTCCTGGACCTTATAGCCTTAATGTTCCTAGGGCTCGAATAGGTCGGTCATTCGTACTTAGCTAGGATTCTCGTATTTCTTATCTTACTACATTCACCACATTTCCAGGTGAGTTTTCACGGCCCCGTTTTACTTACTTTTGCATTTGGGGGAGATACATGCTAAACCAATTTCTTAGTCGTATAACGTTATTTTGATTTCGCTTTAATATATATATAAGTGGGTGCATTTTCCGCACGTAAAGTCCTCCAATAATCGTACCGTTAATTATTTCCTAAGCGAGGTAATCATGAATAGTACTATTAGGTTTAACAATCCCCACCCGGGTTAGTCGTGCTAACTCTGACCGGGAGTCAAACGGGTGCATCATTTACCTAATGCATTGTGTGTTGGGCACGTAAGAACCAAAATGCTAGTTTCTGCATTCCTTAATTGAGCTTCGGTTTTGGTGATTGCTTATATAATTAATGTTTATTGTCTGATCAACAATCGAATCACTAGTATACATACGTACTGTTACATTGTTTTCATTTCCTTACTGTTACTTAAATATGTGAACTCACCAACCATGTGTTGACACTTTTAATCATGTTTATAATAGGTCGCTAAGCATTCACATCAAGGACTAGGATTGCATGTCTGGAGTCACATTTCATGTTTTTTATTATAAACTTAGGTTTATGGGAACCTAAATATTTTAGGCTTATGTATTTTGATACATTACTATTTCTTCCGCATTTCATTCTGCATTTTCTAAACTCTGTAAAACTTATTTATGTTGAATGATGTTCAAAACGGAATGTCTTTTCGAAAACCATTTAGAGGTCATTCGAAATGACCAGGACCGGTGATCCTTGACAGTCACGACCCGCGGTTAACCAGCTGTGGAATTTCAGGGTGTGACACACTTGTCCGCCCCCCTAGAACACATGTAGGTGATCTTCATGGTCCTCTGTTCCGTCATACTCTCCCACACTCGAGGTCATTTTCTATCCCACAAGGAGCGGAGCCTCGGCTATCCTCTTGGTGAATATGTGGTATGTAAGGTTTCTATAAAGAGTCGGGGATATCGTTTGTAAATAGTCGGGGATATCGTTTGTACATTTGATTTCAAATCGTTTGTACATTTGAGTTCAAATCAATACTCTGCCGCAAAGTCAATAGGTTTACAAGGAGGTAATCTGCCTAAGGAAAACGTATTCCTTCGGTCACCTTAATCTTTCTTATAATTGTTCCGGGTAGAAATTGAGATCGAATTTTGGCAGGTGTTATAACTTTGGTCAACTTTGGTCAACTTTGGTTAAACTTTTTCAAAACGTCAATGTAACCTTTCAAAATTGAGTCGTTTGGATGAATGTGGTTACATAAACCATGTTTACCTTTCCTGGACCTTATAGCCTTAATGTTCCTAGGGCTCGAATAGGGAGGTCATTCGGACTTTGCTAGGATTCTCGTATTGCTTATCGTACTACATTCACCTCATTTCCAGGTGAGTTTTCATGGCCCCGTTTTACTTACTTTTCCATTTGGGGGAGATACATGCTAAACCATTTTTTTAGTCGTATGACGTTATTTTGATTTCGCTTTATTATATATGTTTTGGGTAAAAATTATGTAAACTAACTTTGTAACCAAATTTCGTAAGTGAGGTAGTGTGCTTGTAAAATCAATGTGAAACAATACAAAAACTTAAAGAGTGACATGGTTGTTTACGGGGAAAGCCCTTGATCGTTCAAGATCTCCGGCATAAAACCTCGGGAGGTGACAATCGACACCTGCCTCGTTTCTTCAATAAATGATAATGAAGAAAATGATCGAATAAAACCTCGGGAAAGCCCTTGATCGTTCAAGTGTTGAGCAGCAAATGATCGAATACTAAGTGTTACAGAGCTTCTCGTGAATGTTTTGTAATGCTAAGTGAAGTGTGTGTTGCTAATCGATTAAGCCGCTGATTAAATACAGAAAATGATCCTAACTAACTTTCCGAGGATCCCAGAGCTTTACTCGGTCTTCAAATATGACCGTTGTTGAGCTTCTCTCGCAAGTTTGATACGTCCTATTTGACTTCTCGTCCGATTCTTCAGGGACAAAACGAGTCAAAATGTTTTACCTACGTATATAAAAGAAATAGATGACAAATATCCGGTAGTAGCATTAATATTCGGGATACCGAAGTTACCGGGATCTTGGATTTCGGATCATGCATCATTCAGGATCCTGCTTGAGATTTAACCCATAACAATTTTCCCCAAAATTTGACAGCTGTACACCGAAATTACAGCTGTTAAATTTTCAAAATTCGAATTCTGAGAGATAAGCGGCTGCACGATAAGACGTGGCGCGATAATCGAAGGCGGAAACAGCGTCGTTTGAAGTACTCGTCATTACTCCTCTATAATTACTTTTCTTTTTTATTAATCCTAGACCTCATCTTCTACCTCTCTCTATGGGATTCCAGGTAAAAAGCTTTTTTTCTCCTCTTAAGTCTCTTATTTTTGCATCAAAAAATGACAAAAAAGAACACTCGATCATCTTCATCTTCTGAAGATCTTGTTAGTTAAAACTTGCTGCCTAACCCTGATTCCGAGAAATGCTCCTTCTCTGATCGTGAGATAAACATTCTGAAATCCACAGGCTGTTTTCTAGAAAATACCGTTTTTAGGGCGTTTGGCCCCAAAACTAGATCTGATTTTACTTCTAAGAGTTGGATATGTTTTTCGTCCTTTCCTTTCACCATAGGTTTTTCATACCCTTTCCCTACTTTTACTACCGAGTTTAAGCTACGCTCAAACAATGGCCATGATCTAGAGGACCCTCAATACCCTAGAAATCCTTATCTGTCACCATGCTCTTGATTTCAGCATCTCCGAATTGGCACATGTTTACAACTTGAGAAGCCATGGCTCCTCTCGCTTTATGTTTAAAATAAAGTCCGGCCATAGTCACCTGATTTTAAAAACAACTCAAAATGATCCTAACTAGGAGGGTCATTTCTTTTTTTGTGAAGAGGGATTCCATTCCTGGTGGGGATAAGTTGTCTGTTAAATGGGTCATGAAGGGTAGGATTCTGACTATAGGATCCTTAATATTTTGACATCCAAAATACTGATTCTTTGTTCTATCTTTTGCAGCGCTTAAATTTTTAGAACTTGCTCCCTCTACTCCGGATACTGCTAAGAGAGTCGCTTTCTTCTACGGTCTTGATCCTATCGAGAGGACTTTCAAGTTCAATGCACCTCCTCTTGAAGTGAGCTCAGAAACTTATCCTTGCTCTTCCGATATGTCAGTAAGATGTGTACAAATATATAAATCTGCCAGTTAATTATATGGAATTCTAACCTGTTAACCTGAAATAGGCATTTCGATAATCCAGCTCCAGGTTCGCTCTTGAAGATATTGATAGCATGGTCTCCAAAGGTAAGAGCATCAAGAAGGAGATGAGCCAACCATGCCTTGAGGCTCGAAAGTCAGATGCTCCTAAACCGGAATCATCAACTCCTCGTTCCAAGTCCCTTGCCAGTAAGAAGAGGAAGTCTTCTGATGTCACTGATGTAGCCTCACTTGAGAATCTAAGTTATGTTGATGTCCACAAGAATTTTCACATTTTTGGTCACTTGGTAAGAAATTTTGGTATCCCGAATCCTGAACTTGTATTAAGGAAATCCTAACATATTTTCTTATGACAGGCCCTGGAACAAATGACCAGATGCTACGAGTCGGTGGTGAAAGAAGCTGAAGAAGCAAAGCAGATGGTGAGCGACCTGTAACAAATAGCCACAGCTAAAAATAAGAAATTAGCGGATGAGGCCAAGGAGCTCAGCAGGTTGAAGGCGGAGCTTGAGGACGCCTATGCTAAACATGCCCAAAATCTTGAGGAAACCTACGAACAAGCCAAAACATCAGCCGTCATTTCAATATTCCAAGCCATGATAAAGATGGCTAAAGGGCTGATGATAGGGATTTTGACCGGGCTAAATGGGATGTCCAGGAGTGGAAAAGGCTTGTGGTGGAGCTAGGAGGTGAGCCGGTTCAAGAAGCGAGTATGGGCAGCTTGATGGCTGAGGATGAGGCTGAAGGCTCTGTGAAGGTGGCTGCGGATGCGGTTGAACAGGACAACGAGGGCGATAAAGATAAGGCATGAGTCCTGTGGTTCTATGTCTTTAACTTTGATCCTGTTTCTTTGTTGAACAAATTAATTTCCTTGCTTTTTGGGATCCCTGAATGGGATGAACAGTTTGACAACTCGTGTCCTGGGTGGATGGTTCCTTTTTTGGATGAAACCCGGGACACATTTCAACTTCCTGCACTTTATATGATAATTAATAGCTTTGACTATTTGCCATGATTGTTGTTTGGTTGTGTTTGTAGAAAATCAGGATTTGTTAGGTAACTAAATTTTAATACAAACAAGTTTAAGCATGTTCTCAGGATACCGGACCCTTAAAGACAAATAACATTTTGGTTTTTGATCAAACTTTGACTTAGGAGATTATAGTTTAATTTTGACAAATTGTATGGAAAAATATCAATCACAAACATTTCATGACTTAGTCCTGTAAGTCTCAAATCTTCTATAAATTGAAAACTAACAAGTAACACATACCTTTGTCGAGAACTAAGTCAGGTAGATACACATACCAGATTATGATGTTGAGTTTGAAATATAGAAACTGTTGCTTGTCCCATGTGTACAGTCATGGAATACGTCGTAGGCTTAGTAAGTACACTTTGGGATCTTCACAAGTTTTTAACCTATTTAAGGATCTTGAGCTAGCATATTGATGCTAAGTTCTTGAGTTAACACATAAGTGTTAAATATTTGTGACAATTTAGAATCGTGGGCCAAGCCAAAATAATGTGGGCCAAGCCAGAATAATGTGGGTCAAGCCAGAATAACATAGGCCAAGCCAGACTTAAGTTAGTATGAAAATATGCTAAAAACCTTAGGAGTAACACGTCTGTTACTATCGTAGCATTCAAGATATAGCCAACAGTGATGAAATTATCAGCCACTATTACAAGGACCGGTCGCACCACCTTGAACTATACTTGAATATCGTGCGCTATAGGCGGAGTGTTTAAACTCAATACTTAGAAAGTTGAAAACCTTTAAACCTTAGAAGGTATGCAGGATACCTTAACTTGGGAGAGATGGCCAATGTCTTTCTTCTGTCGAGATCCCTGGAGGTATTTCCTGCAAAACCGGAAATCTTGGTGAAGGTGGGTGTTAGCCTGGCTAACACCCCTCCGATGCTCAAGTCAGTACTTCGATCAATGGTAATAAGTATAAAAGTATTCAGGGATAGAAGACATACCAGTTTTAGTTAGAATTTAAGTTCTAACTTACATAAAATAGATTTTGAGATGGATAGCGTTCCAGGATCTTGGCAGGATATCTCCTTCCATAGTAGCCAACCAATAAGCACCCATGCCTGCTTCTGAGTCAATCAGGTATGTGCCTTCCAACTTTGGTGCAAGCTTTCCATCATTGGGATTGGTAGTATTTTGTAATGCCTTTCATAATAAGAGATCACCTGCTTGGAATCTTCTAACCCTTAAGTTTTTTGTTGTAAGATTTTGCTATCCTTTGTTGATAAGCTGCAATGCGAACTTTGGCAAGATCCCTGAGCTTATCCACAGTGTCGAGATCCTGGGCGAGAGCTTCGTTGTTGGTCTCTGAAGATTGAAAGTTGGTTCTGGCAGTAGGGATAACCATCTCTGTCGGGATCATTGCTTGTCACACCCCGACCGATGGCGGAATCATCGAGGCGAACAATGGAATGATTGTTCAAATGCACATGATAACTAAAAAGTTGCATAATTCATTAATTAAATTTGAAGACAACAAAGATCCAAATATAATACATTTCAAATAACCTAGTCTAGTTCAAAACATTGATTTATTTAACTAGGTCCATAGTTCTTAAGTGGCGAAATCTTCAGCAAGCAATCACATATCCAAACCTGAAACATTATTTAAATCAAGTGTCAACTAAAAAGTTGATGAGTACATAGGTTTTTGTAGTTCCGATAAGTAGTACATAAAAACGTTTTGCAACTCATTGTTTATCTTGTTAAACATAGTATATATATGGTGTATCATATATCTAATCACAATTCAAACCTTGTTTGACGCGCTTAAACATAGCACAACAGCTAAGTCCGGTATGTTTGAATACAGTTACCCACTATATCCGGTATGTTTGAATATAGCACGCGGCTATATCCGAGTATGCAGTAATAAACACCCTAACCGGGTGGGCTGGTCAGGCACAATAGATCTATTAATATTACTGTTGGTTTTCTTGTGTTTAAAGTAAATGTATGTACACCCAAGATAATAAGCATATAGTCCACATGTATAACGCGTATAAACAAAGTGAGTAACATGTATAATGTTTCACCCCAAAATGCGTAAAAATGTAAAATAGGGGCTATGTAACTCACCTGGCTAGCGGATGTGATAATCCACGAGTGCGGGTGATAAGGACATTGAAACCTAAGCACGATGAAATCCTATGTGGATAGATAAGTATTATTGTATGTTTTATTTGTATGTGCGTATTCGTATTTAAATGTGTATGGGTTTTATATTAATATCCTTTAATATTTATTTGTATAAAATATGGTAGAAAATAGTAATGACTTGGTAAAACTTTAACTTAAAAAAAATTATATATATATATTGTTAAAATATTTTCATTTTTAAATAAGTAGTTATTATGTATTTATAAAAGTTCCTATTTATTTATATTATCATTATTATTATATATATTTTTGTTTTGTAAGTTGAACTATTTTAACAAATTTATAAAAATATAATATTTATTATTTTATAAAAACTTTTGTGGGTTAAATGCGTATAAAAGAATTTTAGTGGTTTCCGAAATAAACGAACAAGTAAACCGACTCGTTTTAGTTTTTATTGTATAAAAAGAATGTTAAAATAAGTTAAAATAAATAAATAAAATAAAAACAGAATAAAAAAATTTGGGCCGAAGGCCAACCGGGATCGAACCCGCGACCTTCAACACAAAAACACACACGCATAACCAGTCGGGCTACTGCCCATCGCTGGTTATGTGTGTACCGTTTAATTAATAACATACAAATGCGAACTGGTCGCTGGTCCTCGGCAACCGTCAAACCGTGTCCGAGGACATTGGTTTGTGCGGTAATCGACGGTTTATTGCCGCGATTTCGATTAGGATAGTTTACCAGAGGGTAACAGAAGGTGACTGAACGAATTTGAGGCTCGAACCTGGTCGCGAAGGGTCTGGTCGACAGGCTTTTGGTCCGAAAATACCAAGATCGTGATTTTAAGTTTCGAAATTGAATTAGACCCTGATATTCTGGTCAAAGCTTCACTCAGAGACGACGAATGCAATGGTACCTTCAATTTGGAGTGAGAGTGGGTGGAAGAGGGGTAGCGAGCTCGTTCAGGTCCGACTATGGTTATTTATAGCCGAGCTCGTTTCTTATGACAAAACGTGCAATTGGGCACGTCCCGACACTCGTCTAGACGAGACGAAGTTAACAAGCTATCAAACACGCGTGGAGGTTGACTGTCGGGCTTGAATTCGGGCGTGGGTTCTCGGCCACCAACAGGATCAGACGATCCGTATGTTGGGGAGACCAATTGGTCGGGGCCTTTTGTTCGCGTGGGAGAGACGAGGCCAGAGCTGCCTTTAGCAGCTGTCGAGGTGCAGGGAACAGCCCTGTCGAGGTGTCGCCGGAAAATGTCTCGGACCGCCGGACAATGGGGAAGGTGACCGGAACTGCGAATTGAGAATTGGCAACCTTGGTCCCTGGAGTTTGTTTTTGAATCAAAGTAGCCCCTGAGATAATTACGGATGGGCCCCTGAGGTTTGATTTGGCCATGTTTACTTAACCGGTTTTTGGTTTAAAACCTTTTAGTTTGGAAAATTTCAAAACAGCCCCTTAACTTTTATAAAAGTAATTAATTAAATTTCTTTTTAATTTCAATTATATTTTATAACTTATATTATTTATTATTATCATAAATATTTTTATAAAAGTTATTTATTTTATTTGAATAGGTTATCTTATTTATAAATGAACCCTTTTAATTAAGATTTTTGTATAAAATTTTATATAAGTTTAAAACTTATAAAATTTTATTTATTTTAAATCCGTAAATTATATATATATATATATTTATATATACTTGTACAAAATTTTAAATAAAACCACTTGCATTCAATTGAATAGAAAATGTTTACAGGATACATAATATAAAAGCGTGAATAAAACCCGAAATGTCACAGTCTCCCCATGTTAAAGGAATTTCACCCCGAAATTCAAACGGAGGCTATGAAAAGAGATGTGGATATTTGGATTTCATTTGGTCTTCACGTTCCCAAGTGAACTCGGGTCCACGTTTAGACTCCCAACGGACCTTGACAATGGGGATGCGGCTACGCTTGAGTTTCTTGACTTCTCGCTCCATGATTTCCGTGGGTTTCTCAACAAAGTACATTTTCTCGTCAATACGCACTTCATCAAGAGGGATGTGGATATTCTCGTCGGCTAGGCACTTTTTCAAATTAGATACGTGGAAAGTCGGATGAACGTTGCTGAGCTCTGAAGGAAGATCGAGTTTGTAGGCCACTTTTCCTACCCTTTCGAGTATCTTGAATGGACCCACATATCGAGGTGCAAGTTTTCCTCTCTTTCCAAATTGGACTACGCCCTTCCAAGGTGATACCTTTAGAAGAACCATATCCCCAACTTGAAATTCCAAGGGTTTTCGTCGATTATCGGCATAGCTCTTTTGCCGACTCCTTGCTACTCAAATGTTGTCACGAATAAGAGAGATTTTATCGGTGGTCGCTTGGATAAGCTCGGGACCGGTGATTTGTGCTTCACCAATTTCGTTCCAACAAATCGGTGAACGACATTTTCGTCCATAAATAGCTTCAAACGGTGCCATGTTAATACTTGTGTGGTAGCTGTTGTTGTAGGAAAATTCGATCAGTGGTAGGTGAGAATTCCAATTGCCACCAAAGTCAATGACACAAGCTCTAAGCATATCCTCGAGAGTTTGGATTGTTCGCTCGGTTTGTCCATCAGTTTGAGGATGGTAAGCCGTACTTAGATCCAAACGAGTACCAAGCGCAGATTGTAATGATTGCCAAAATCGGGAAGTAAAACGCGAATCACGATCGGAGATGATGTTCAAAGGGATTCCGTGACGACTTACGATCTCATCAATGTAGATCCGAGCCAATTTCTCGACTCGATAGTCCTCACGAATAGGCAAGAAGTGAGCAGACTTTGTAAGTCGGTCGATAATAACCCAGATACTATCGTGCCCACTAGAAGTGCGTGGAAGTTTGGTGATGAAGTCCATAGCGAGGTTCTCCCACTTCCACATGGGAATTTCTGGTTGTTAGAGGAGTCCGGAAGGCTTTTGGTGTTCGGCCTTCACTTTAGAACAAGTTAAGCATTTTGCCACAAAGAGGGCAATATCCTTTTTCATGCCGGGCCACCAATATTGCTGACGAAGACCCATGTACATCTTATCATCTCCGGGATGTACCGAATATCGAGTTTTGTGGGACTCGTTCATCAAAAATATACGAAGGTCATCGCGATCGGGAACCCAGATACGTTCCAAGTAATACAATAGACTGTTGGCTTTGGTTTCTAGCAATAGTTCTACACCACATGCCATATCTTGATACATGTTTCCCTCGGTAACCGAGGTGTGTTGTGCTTGGAGAATACGGGCTTGGATATCGTTATGAATACAAACACTATTAAGCATGCTACGTTCTTTACGACTCAAGGCGTCGGCTACAACATTTGCTTTGCCGGGGTGGTAGCGAATCTCGCAGTCGTAGTCGTTAAGAAGTTCAACCCATCGTCGTTGCCTCATATTAAGCTCTTTTTTGATTGAAAATATGTTGGAGACTTTTTTGGTCGGTGAAAACCACGCATTTGGTGCCATAAAGATAGTGTCTCCAAATTTTCAAGGCGAAAACGACAGCACCAAGCTCGAGATCATGGGTCGTATAGTTCTTCTCATGGATTTTGAGCTGACGTGATGCGTATGCAATTACTTGGCCACGTTTCATTAGAACACAACCAAGACCTTGGTTGGATGCATCACAATAAACGAAAAAGTCGTCATTACCACTAGGAAGTGTTAGAATAGGAGCATTGCAGAGCTTATGCTTGAGAGTTTGAAAAGCTTCCTCTTGCTTGGGTCCCCACTCATAAGATTTACCTTTATGAGTCAAGGCAGTGAGCGGAACCGCAATCTTAGAGAAATTTGGGATGAAGCGACGATAGTAACCTGCTAGTCCAAGGAATGAACGAATCTCGGTAGGAGTCTTAGGAGTACTCCAATTCTTTATCGCCTCGATCTTTGCTGGGTCCACATGAATTCCCTTATCGTTGACTATGTGTCCCAAAAATTGAACTTCCTTTAGCCAGAATTCACACTTAGAGAACTTGGCGTATAGTTGTTCTTTCTTCAAGAGTTCCAAAATCAAACGAAGATGTTGTTCATGCTCCGCTTTCGTTTTAGAATAGATGAGAATGTCGTCAATGAAAACGATCACGAACTTATCCAAATAAGGTTTGCATACACGGTTCATGAGGTCCATGAAGACTGCAGGTGCATTAGTCAAACCGAAGGGCATGACCTTGAACTCGTAGTGACCATATCTAGTCCGAAAGGCAGTCTTCGGAATGTCTTCATCGAGAACACGAAGTTGATGGTACCCGGAACGAAGGTCAATCTTGGAGAAGCATGTTGAAACTTGAAGCTGATCGAAAAGATCGTCGATACGGGGTAAAGGAAAATGGTTCTTGATTGTAAGCTTGTTGAGTTCACGATAATCAATGCACATTCAAAATGATCCATCCTTTTTCTTTACAAACAGCACGGGAGCACCCCAAGGTGAATGGCTTGGTCGGATGAATCCTTTGGATGAGAGTTCTTGTAATTGACTTGCGAGTTCTTGCATTTCGGAAGGTGCAAGACGATAGGGAGCTTTTGCCATGGGATTTGCTCCAGGCACAAGGTCAATAAAAAACTCCACTTGTCTGGGAGGAGGAAGACTGGGTAAATCCTCGGGGAATACCTCGGGAAAGTCTCGAATGATCGGAATATCTTGCAATTTCTTACCCTTGTATTTCGTGTCAACTACGTGGGCCAAGAAAGCAACATACTTTTTCCACAAGTACTTTTGTGCTAATGTGCAATACATGAGTTGAAGACCACGACACGGTTTTTCACCGAAAATAACTAACGTGTCACCCGAAGGGAGAGGTATACGAATGCACTTTTCGTAGCAAATAACCTCGGCATGGTGCTTGGATAACCAGTCCATTCCAATTATAATATCGAAGCTTCCCAATTGCATTGGAAGGAGATCAACGGAGAATTCATGACTATTAAGCTTGAGATTGCAGTCGCGGATAACAGAATTTATGGTAATAGATTTTCCGTTTGCTATCTCCACGGAATAAGAATTGTCAAGTTTAGTTCTTTGTTTAGTAAGTCGAGATTCAAAGGCAAGAGACACAAAACTCCTATCGGCACCGGTATCAAATAAAATGGATGCATAATGATTGTTTACGAGAAACGTACCATTTATCACGTCGTTGTTTGCTTGAGCCTCATTAGCGTTTATATTAAACGCTCGTCCTTGAGGACCACCTTGATGATGAAGTTTTGGGCATCGGTCACGGAAATGGTTTGGATCTCCACATTCGTAACATGCCCGACCATTAAGAGGTGCCGGATAGATTGGGCGGTTGGCTGGAGCAGCTTGATGGACGGGAGGACGGGTACGGCAAGTAGTGACCAAGTGTCCATTTTATCCGCAGCTTGAACACAATCGGCATGGTAAGTTGGCAGGATGATGGTACTTGCAGGTCTGGCATTGGGGATTCGGGCCCAGATAAGGTTTCGGGTTTTGACCCAAAGGGGCCGCTTAAATAGCAGGTACAGCGGGAGTTACGGCTGCGAAGTTTCGACCCTTTCGTTTCTTGTTGCGCTTAGAAGACTCGGGTTTTACATCTTCGACGACCGCAAGAGTGGAGACAACCTTCTTGGAACCCTTTCTTGTTAAGGTTCCGGCTTTGACATGGTTGTCGGATAGCGTAGCGGATAGAGGATAGCAGCTTCAAGTGTAGGAGGATTGCTTCCTAACACAGCATCTTGAATTTGCATAGGCAGCCCGCCTATGTATTTTTCAATTCCCCGAGCAAGGGGAGTGATCATATGAGGCACCAACAGACTTAGCTCTTGAAACCGGGTGGTGTAAGCCAGATTATCCCCGTTGTCTTGGGCAAGATCCCAAAACTCAGTCTCGAGCTTCCTCATTTCATTTCGAGGACAGAATTCATCAGTCATGGCTTTCTTCAGATCATCCCATGATAAAGATGTAGCAACCTCAACACCAAGAGTGCGTTTCTCACCTTTCCACCAGGTGAGGGCTCTCTTTTGAAGTACACTTGTGGCATAGCGAACCCGAAGATTATCAGGGCAGTCACTGTTTAGGAATGTGCTTTCCATGCTTTCAAACCATTGCAGTAGGCCGGTAGCACCTTCAGTACCGAAGAATTTTGTAGGATTGCACGAGTTAAAGTGCTTAAACGTGCATTGAGGCAGGTTGGTACCACTGTTTCCTTGGATGTTGTGAGACCCGTCACTGTTGTTATTGGCTTGGGTCATTTGCCCCACTAGCTGGGCAAAAAGGGTAGCAAGATCCGGGTTGGAAGTGCTAGAGTTTGCATGTCGAGGAGGCATTCTAACACCATAAGAAAAGACAATGATATTTTAGATAAGATGGATATATATGAGTCATAGTGGAAAATAATGTAAGCAGAAAAGCGGGTTTCATCAAGACGCGTGCCAGTGCATGTGTATTTATTCAAAGTTACTGGGGGATACTATGCCATCTATTCCGGGTAGAACGTGATGTTATAGATCATTATTCGCGTAGTAGGAATTGTCGGGACTTGCATGCACTACAATTCGTTATTACGTGTGCACCCGTAATAATGATTTGCTTTGCATGTTCGTCTAGTTCTTCCTATCTTGCTATAATGTCCCCAAATTTTGAGTTTAAGTTCGGATCGTATCCTTGCGAATACATTGACTTATAAACGTTAAATAATTCCTCAAAACTTTCAAGGATACATGCTTTAGCCTATAGGTAAACACTCACTTCAGGAATTCCCAGGAAAGCATACGGGTCCGTTTATTTGGATTTATACGAAATGCTTTCCTAGACAGAAAACCCAATGTACAGGTGTCACCCTTCCAGATTGCACATGTCCTTTATTGGTTTCAAGAAATTAAGTCGTTGACGAGATTTTCAAGATTTTAATAGACTCGAGAGTCTATGAGTATAAAATGTGTAGAAATGTTGCAAATAGTATGGAAAGAGTATGGATAAGGATGGGTAGTGTATTTGTTTGCATATGTTTATTTGTCAAATGTGTATGTAAAGTATGTATCGTATGTTTAAAGCCTTGTATGTATGTGTATAAGTCTCATGTACCAAACTTGGGGAAATTCAAATAATACCTAACTACAAATAATTCACATAGCAGATAATCATTTAACACGTAACACATAAAAGGGAGTCCTAGGGTTATAGTCTAGGTCATTGTGTCTAATAACCTAATTCCCTATAACCATGGCTCTGATACCAATCTGTCACACCCCGACCGATGGCGGAATCATCGAGGCGGACAATGGAATGATTGTTCAAAAGCACATGATAACTAAAAAGTTGCATAATTCATTAATTAAATTTGAAGACAACAAAGATCCAAATACAATACATTTCAAATAACCTAGTCTAGTTCAAAACATTGATTTATTTAACTAGGTCCATAGTTCTTAAGTGGAGAAATCTTCAGCAAGCAATCACATATCCAAACCTGAAACATTATTTAAATCAAGTGTCAACTAAAAAGTTGGTGGGTACATAGGTTTTTGTAGTTCCGATAAGTAGTAGATAAAAACGTTTTTCAACTCATTGTTTATCTTGTTAAACATAGTATATATATGGTGTATCATTTATCTAATCACAATTCAAACCTTGTTTGACGCGCTTGAACATAGCACAACAGCTAAGTCCGGTATGCTTGAATATAGTTACCCACTATATCCGTTATGTTTGAATATAACACGCGGCTATATCCGAGTATGCAGTAATAAACACCCTAACCGGGTGGGCTGTTCAGGCACAATAGATCTATTAATATTACTGTTGGTTTTCTTGTGTTTAAAGTAAATGTATGTACACCCAAGATAATAAGCATATAGTCCACATGTATAACGCGTATAAACAAAGTGAGTAGCATGTATAATGTTTCACCCCAAAATGCGTAAAAATATAAAATATGGGCTATATAACTCACCTGGCTAGCGGATATGATAATCCACGAGTGCGGGTGATAAGGACATTGAAACCTAAGCACGATGAAATCCTATGTGGATAGATAAGTATTATTGTATGTTTTATTTACATGTGCGTATTCGTATTTAAATGTGTATGGGTTTTATATTAATATCCTTTAATATTTATTTGTATAAAATATGGTAGAAAATAGTAATGACTTGGTAAAACTTTAACTTAAAAAAAATTATATATATATATTGTTAAAGTATTTTCATTTTTAAATAAGTAGTTATTATGTATTTATAAAAGTTCCTATTTATTTATATTATCATTATTATTATATATATATTTTTTTTGTAAGTTGAACTATTTTAACAAATTTATAAAAATATAATATTTATTATTTTATAAAAACTTTTGTGGGTTAAATGCGTATAAAAGAATTTTAGTGGTTTCCGGAATAAACGAACAAGTAAACCGACTCGTTTTAGTTTTTATTGTATAAAAAGAATGTTAAAATAAGTTAAAATAAATAAATAAAATAAAAAACATAATAAAAAAATTTGGGCCGAAGGCCAACCGGGATCGAACCCGCGACCTTCAACACAAACACACACACGCATAACCGGCCGGGCTACTGCCCATCGCTGGTTATGTGTGTACCGTTTAATTAATAACATACAAATGTGAACCGGTCGTTGGTCCTCGGCAACCGGCAAACCGTGTCCGAGGACATTGGTTTGTGCGGTAATCGACGGTTCATTGCCGCGATTTCGATTAGGATAGTTTGCCAGAGGGTAACAGAAGGTAACTGAACGAATTTGAGGCTCGAACCTAGTCGCGAAGGGTCTGGTCGACAGGATTTTGGTCCGAAAATACCAAGATCGTGATTTCATGTTTCGGGATGGAATTAGGCCCTGATATTCTGGTCAAAGCTTCACTCATAGACGACGAATGCAATGGTGTCTTCAATTTGGAGTGAGAGTGGGTGGAAGAGGGGTAGCGAGCTCGTGCAGGTCCGACTATGGCTATTTATAGCCGAGCTCGTTTCTTATGATAAAACGTGCAATTGGGCACGTCCCGACACTCGTCTTGACGAGACGAAGCTAACAAGCTATCAAACACGCGTGGAGGTTGACTGTCGGGCTTGAATTCGGGCGTGGGTTCTCGGCCACCAACAGGATCAGACGATCCGTATGTTGGGGAGACCAATTGGTCGAGGCCTTTTGTTCGCGTGGGCGAGACGAGGCCAGAGCTGCCTTTAGCAGCTGTCGAGGTGCAGGGAACAGCCCTGTCGAGGTGTCGCCGGAAAATGTCTCGGACCGCCGGACAATGGGGAAGGTGACCGGAATTGCGAATTGAGAATTGGCAACCTTGGTCCCTGGAGTTTGTTTTTGAATCAAAGTAGCCCCTGAGATAATTACGGATGGGTCCCTGAGGTTTGATTTGGCCATGTTTACTTAACCGGTTTTTGGTTTAAAACCTTTTAGTTTGAAAATTTTCAAAACAGCCCCTTAACTTTTATAAAAGTAATTAATTAAATTTCTTTTTAATTTCAATTATATTTTATAACTTATATTATTTATTATTATCATAAATATTTTTATAAAAGTTATTTATTTTATTTGAATAGGTTATCTTATTTATTAATGAACCCTTTTAATTTAGATTTTTGTATAAAATTTTATATAAGTTTAAAACTTATAAAATTTTATTTATTTTAAATCCTTAAATTATATATATATATATACTTGTACAAAATTTTAAATAAAACCACTTGCATTCCATTGAATAGAAAATGTTTACATGATACATAATATAAAAGCGTGAATAAAACCCGAAATGTCACATTGCTTCAGTTCCAAATACCAAGGAGAATGGAGTTTGTCTCGTCGCATTCTTCGTGGTTGTTCTCTCTGCCCAAAGTACAAATGGTAGCTCTTCAGCCCATCTTCCTTTCTTTGCTCCTAGTCTCTTCTTGAGGTTGTTAACGATGATCTTGTTGCTAGATTCAGCTTGTTCATTGGCTTGGGATGTACTGGGGTAGATGTTATCATTTTGATTCCCCGACTAGCACAGAAGTCAGTCGTTCTTTTGAAAATGAACTGAGATCCATTATCACAAATTATTTCCGCCGAGATCCCAAATCTCGTCGGGATATTGCGCTTGATGAAGGAGATGACTTCTTTCTCTCTGACTTGGACAAATGCCTCAGCTTCGATCCATTTAGAGAAGAAATCCGTCATTGGTAGCATAAAGACTTTTCCTCCTGATGATTTGGGAAGTTTGCCGACGATGTCCATTCCCCACTTCATAAACGGCCATGGAGAGACGATTGGGTATAAAGGTTCGGCCGGTTGATGGAGTATGTTGTTGTGTCTCTAGCAAGCGTCATATTTTTGAGACTAAGTTACAGCATCCTTTCTCATGGTACGCCAATAATATCATGTTCTCAGGATCCTTGAAAATAACTCTCTGCCCCCGGTGTGAATACCACAATCTCCTTTGTGTATATCTTTCAGAACTTCACGTGCTTCGGGATCTTCCAAGCATCTTAAATATGGACCTGCAATTGATTTTCTATACAAAATATTTTCAAACATTATAAAACGAGACATCCTCATGCGAAAAGCCTTATGGTTGTTTTCATCACTTGGGATTTCACCATCGTGCATATATTTATTAATAGGTGAAATCCAGGATCCTGGAATAGGTTCAAGATCCCGAATGTCTATTTCTTCTTTAGTGTTGGATACTTCATTCACCTTCTCGATTGATGGGCTCAGAATGTGAATGATAGGTATTTTGGTACCCTATGGTACTATAAGAGCTAAAGCAAGGTTTGCTAAGGCATCAGCCTCAGTGTTATCTTCTCTAAGCACATGTGTAATGTTAAAAGTTTTGAATTCTATGGATAATTGCTTAACTATTGTGAGATATTTGGCTAGCTTCTCACCTTTTACTGCATACGAACCATTGAAATGATTAGCAATTAACAATGAGTCTACATATACCTGAAGATACCTGATCTTGATATCCCTAGCTAATTGTAATCCTGCTATCAGCGCCTCATACTCTGCTTCATTATTCGTAGCCTGGAACTCACAGCTTATGGATTGAGGTAATATGTCCCCTTGTGGCGATTTTAGTATGATTCCCAGACATGTTCCTCTTACATTTGATGCACCATCGGTGAATAAGGTCCATTCGTCCTTTGATTCTTCTAGTCATTGGACTTCAAGATCTGCCTCTTGTTGGATATCACTGCTGAAATCAGCCACAAAGTCTGCTAGTGCCTGAGACTTTATTGTTGTTCTAGGTTCATATATGAGGTCATAGGCGCTGAACTTGAATGATCATTTAGCCATCCTTCCTGACATCTCTGGTTTTCTTAAGACACACTTAATAGGATAATTAGTTTTAACATGAATAGCATGAGTTTCAAAATAATGTCTAAGTTTAGTTGTTGCCATTATTAAAGCTAAAGTTAACTTTTCTAAATGAAAGTACCTGGTTTCCGCCGGTAGCAAACTTTTACTTACATAATATACCGGATGTTATTGTCCATCATGATCCTTGACTAATACAGCACTTACGGTGCTTCGGGATACTGCCAAGTATAGGGATAATGGTTCACCGTCTTCTGGTTTCATCAGTAGAGGAGCGGATGACAAGTATTCCTTCAATGATTGGAGTGCTTGTTCATGCTTCTCTTCCCATTCGAATTTCTTGTGCTACTCTGCCGGTCAGTCTCTGGACATCCTTAGTATTTGGTGGGGATTTAGATTGATGATAGCTTTGATTTGTTCTGGGTTGGCTTCTATTCCTCTTTTGGTCACCATATAGCCTAAGAATTTCCTGCCCCCACTCCGAAGTGACATTTCGAGGGGTTCAGCTTCATATTGTATTGGTCCAAGATATCAAATGTGTCTCTGAGATCCCTACGATGATCCTCAGCTTTCTTTGATTTTACCACCATATCATCTATATAGACTTCCATAGTGTCCCCAATCTTGTCTTTGAACATCATATTTACCAGTCTTTGATATGTGGCACCTGCATTTTTAAGACCAAATGGCATAGTTGTGTAACAATAAATACTTGTCGGGGTCATGAATGCCGTGTCTTCCTGATCTGATGGTTCCATTTGGATCTGTTGAAATCCTGAAGAGGCATCCATAAAATTCAGGATTCCGTGGCTTGCTGTAGCGTCCACCATCGAGTCTATAGGACATGCTTTGTTGAGTTCTATGTAATCTACACAAACTCTCCAATTCCTGTTCTTCTTCTGGACTACCACCACGTTGGCTAGCCACCTTGGGAATTTTACTTCCTTTATCATCCCAGACTTGAGAAGCCTTTCCACCTCTTCTTGGATGATTACGTTTCTCTCAAGAGAAATTTCCTTCTCTTTTGATGTATTGGCCTGAAACTTTTATCAATTCCAAGTTTATGAGTTATGATAGCTTTGGATATACCTGTCATGTCTTCATGCTTCCAAGCGAAGGTCGCTTTCCTACCCCTCAGGAAATTCAGGATATCTTCTTCAATATCCTCAGGGATATTGCTCCCTACCAGGATCTTTACATCTGGATTTTCAGCATCCAGGGATGCCTCTTTAACATCCTGTTCTTTAGCTTCCAGAACATCCCTGGCCTGCTTCGTTAATTGCTATGTTTGCCTAGATTTGACAGAGGCTTTCATTGAGGAAGTGTAACAGTTTTTTGCCTCTTGTTGATCGTTGTTGATCTTCACCACTCCCCAAGGGGTCGGCATCTTGACACATTGGTGATATGTTGAGGGTTCTGCTTACATGTCGTGTATCCAGGGTCTTCCTAGAATAATGTTATAGCAAGATAAAGAATTGATAACACAAACTTTTGTATAGACTTTACCCCCTCGATGTAGATGGTAGTTTGACTTCTCCGACCGTGTTTTTAACCTCTCCGCTGAATCCTACTAATACTGAGGATTTCGAGATGATCTCGGAATCCGGGATCCCCATTTTTTTCAGGACTTCATGCTGGATAATATTTACAGAGCTACCTCCGTCGATCAGTATCCTGCGAATGAAGTTGTTCGCAATGTATAGTGTAATCACCAGGCCATCGTGGTGAGGATCCTATACTTCATCTCTGTCATCCTCGTTGAAACAGATCACCTTTTCTTTAGTTAGGCTGGAGGTTTTGATAGGTCTGTCCCCATTCTCTGTTTTTGCTTCTGCATTCCTTTTTGCTGCAGAGTAAGAAGTGCCCCAAATATCAGATCCACCAGATATAAAACCTATTACCTTGGCATCCGGCAGCGGGGACTTTGCTCTTTGCGGGATCCTGTCGTGATCCTTAGTCTTTTTCTTTCCTTTGCCTAGAAACTCTTTGAGATGCCCCTTGCTTAAGAGGCAGCTTATCTCCTTCCGCAAAGCAATACAATCCTCGGTTATATGGCCAAAGTCTTCGTGGAATGCACACCACTTAGACTTATCCTTTCCCCCTGAGTTCCTCTCAAACTTGCGAGGTCACCTGGCTTTTTCTCCAAGATACTACATAGCAAATAGCAAGCCAGTTGTATCAAGAGAAAAACAGTATTCAGACAACTTAGGATATTCTTCTTCGTCCTCGTCGTCCTCTACAACATTGACCCTGTGATTGTCCGTCTTAGAATACGGCTTGGATCTGTATGACTTGAAAGGTGCGGGTTCAGCTTTCCGGTTAGGTTGAGTGTAGCTTGCCGGAGCATTCACTTTCTGCTGGATCTTTTTATCATCTTCCAGCCTAATAAACCTCAATGCCCGGTTCCTGACTTCATCAAGGTTCCTGCAAGGATTCATGACAAGGTCTTCGTAAAATTGAGAATCCTTCTGTAGTCCCATCTTGAAGGCCTGGACTGCAGTGGCAACATCAAGGTTCGGGATATCCAGGGATTCCCGACCAAATTTGCTGACATAGTCTCGGAGGTATTCTCCGGGATTTTGAATTATCATGTATAAGTCGCTTGTTAATCTTTCAAAAGTTCTACTACAAGAGAATTGATTGTTAAACATGTTAATTAAATGAGCAAATGAAGTAATAGAATATGGAGGAACATTAAGCAGCCATTTTAAGGCTGATCCTGTCAAGGTAGAGCCGAATCCTTTGCATAAGCATGCTTCCTTTAGGTCCAAGGGAATGGGATTTATCTCCATCCGTTCCCTGTACTGCGCGACGTGCTCCTCAGGATCTGTAGTTCCATTGCACAACTCCATGTTAGGAGTCTGGAAGCGCATGGGGATCTCAGCATCACATAACGGTGGAGCGAATATGGAGATCCTGTGACTGGTAGAGGACATCTCCGGTATAGCTTGGACCACACCTGGTACGCTGGAGATCATTTCTCTCAACTTCTTTAACTCCTTGGCCATGGACGGAGTGATTCTTATATCCTTCACAAATTCGTTAGTATTCGAAAATTGATTAAATGTGTTACCATTCTCGGGATTTCGGAATGATGATCCCGGAGTAACTCCAAGATCCTGATTTGAAGTAATCTGACAGCCGGGGTAGGGCCAACTACAGTAATCCCTGTTTGCATGGGAAGGAAATCTCCCTTATAGATTTCTGAGGATCCTTAATAATTAAAGTCCAAGGTCCTTGGTTGCAGTGGGGTCGTCACTTCCACTGGTTTCTTCGATTCCTTAACCTTCTCAATCTCCCAAAACAACGCTTGGTTAGTCTTCCTCTGTTGTTCCATTTGTTGTTTCATCTTCGAGAACAGATCGAGGATGTCACTGTTTGATATGATCACAAGTCCACCATTAGGTATTCCAGATCCCGAAAAACCCGCAGGAGTAGTTTTCTTCGGCTGATTAACACTTTTTTTTAAATGGAGGAGAACGAATAGGGTTGACCAAGCCAGAGCTCGAAGATGGAGCAGAAACAGAAATATTTTTGGATTGGGACGACATCGTTGAAAATAGCTTTGAAAGATAGTGATTGAGCACAAACTTGAGTAAATATTTGAAGAAAAAAAGCACCACTTGCCCCAAATTGTTTTGGGTAAAAATTATGTAAACTAACTTTGTCACACCCCGCCAGGGCGGAAACGCGAGGCGCGACTTTCACTGGTTTCCAAAGCATATGATTACCGCAAACACATACATGTAATTGGATACATAACTGAATTTAAAATATTTACATTACAAAATATCAAGTTGAGTTTACAAATGTTTAAGATTTCGCAAATATGACTCAAGACCATGAGTTATACAAGAGAAATCCTCCCAAAAGTCGTATCCACGTGCATGCATGTAACCTACATTGCTAACCTGATGACCACGTTCAATTTCCTGAAAACATACTTAAAACAGTCAACACGAGGTTGGTGAGTTCACAAGTTATTATAAAGAGTTATCATAAACCCAATGTTTAAATCTGATCTTTTTGCCGATCAAAACTCTTTGTTAAACCTGATCATTTTAACCTGATCAGTACTCTTTCGTTTAAACCTGATCACTTTAACCTGATCAGAATTCTTTACTTTAAACCTGATCACTTTACCCTGATCAGAACACTTTTGTGTAAAACCTGATCATTTTAACCTGATCAGAACTCTTTTGGATAAACCTGATCACTTACCCTGATCAGAACTCTTTTGTGTAAAACCTGATCATTTTAACCTGATCAGAACTCTTTTGTGTAAAACCTGATCATTTTAACCTGATCAGAACCCTTTTGTGTAAAACCTGATCATTTTAACCTGATCAGAACCCTTTTGTGTAAAACCTGATCATTTTAACCTGATCAGAACCCTTTTGTGTAAAACCTGATCATTTTAACCTGATCAGAACCCTTTTGTGTAAAACCTGATCACTTTAACCTGATCAAAACCCTTTTGATAAACCTGATCATTTTACCCTGATCAGAACTCTTTTGTATGTATTACCAATGAATATGATTACTAATCCGATCTATTGACCCCATTTGTAAGCTTGCAAGGAATACAAAATAGTATGTAATGTATGAGACCGTAACCAAACCCCAACTTTCTGTGCCTCCCCTCGCCTTTCTGCGAGTAAGACAATATGCGGTCATTCGGCCATTTTGACCCCTGGTTAGCGCGACTAACCATGACCGGAGGCGTCACCCCCAATAGTACTATTCATATAATCCCGGGCTAAATCCATAGCTAATGGTTACTAATTTATTACGAGGACTTTAAGCGCTTTATTGTTCCCTCAATACATACATACGGTCAGATCATTAGTTCCATTCATTTATACACAAAAGTCTTTTACAAGTATGTTTCCACCCCAAATCATTTCAAAAACTTAGAAAAAGGGGGATTAGTGAAACTCACCTCGACAGTATGAATGCTAGCAAAAATTTGAATGACGGCAGATTCGCCTATCCGTATCCTATTTACACAAGGATAACATACACGTTAAGACTACTCGTCTTAAACGCAATTTGTTCACTTGACTTAGCCGATCTGATTACTTTTGTTTTAATTATCTTTTTAGTTTTTCCAACCTTGTTTTGTTATGAAAATAGTTCTGAGTTACAGCCTTATGGGGCTAATAAACAGGTATCGAAACTTTCTTAGTTTCGATTGAACAGAACAGATGTCGAAACTTCCTAGTTTCGACAGGGCAAAACGGTTATCGAAACTCCTAGTTTCGATTGGCAAGAATAGTATCGAAACTACCTAGTTTCGATTGTACACAGGTATCGAAACTTCCTAGTTTCGATTGAGTAAATAGATATCGAAACTCCTAGTTTCGATAGAACAACCGGTATCGAAACTCCTAGTTTCGATTGAATAACTGGTATCGAAACTCCTAGTTTCGATCAATAGGTATCGAAACTCCTAGTTTCGATTGACTAACAGGTATCGAAACTATAGTTTCGATATCTGCACTTTGATTTTACAGAATTCACTCTGTATATTTTTATGTTCAAATCTTGAGTTTGACACAGTTTTCTTGTTATCTTACTTGCGTTTGAACGATTTGTATGTTTAGTTACGGTTTTAAAGCAAATAATATGGATGGTATCGAGTTTTTACCTCAAACCGAGAATGGCGATCTTTAGAGAAAAACAGAGAAGTAGTCTTGAATCTTTTGCTAAGCTTTCTTCAAGAACACTTGAAATTCTCCTTATGACACCGAATTGTGCTGATTTTCGCTTTAAAACTGGACTTCGATTTGAAAGAGAATTGGGAATTTGCCGTAAGAAAAGAGAAGGTTTGAAAGGGATGGTGAAGTTTCGACTGAAGAGTATGGTTTTCATCTGAATCAAAGTGAATCAGGCAAGTGGGAGCATGGCTCCCCTGACTCTCGGCCAAGAAAGTCAAGAAGTAGTTTAGGGTTAATGATAACAATTTTAATCATTAATTTATTAATGATATTAGTATCAATTATAGTTTTAAAGGGGTAATTTAATTCAGTTTCGATTCTTCGCGGTATTATAATTTTTAACCATTTTATGGCTCGTTGAAGAAAATATTAGAATCTTGGCTCAACGTAAATTTTGTGTAATATATATATATATATATATATATATTTTTCTGGTTATTTTATTTAACCATTTACGTTCGCATTAAGTCGGGTTATCCTGCTTACTTTTTCTAGTAACTCTTTACGGTTTACTAGACTTGGAACAAACTTCTTTGCTAGACTTCTTGACTTTACTTAGTCAAAATAAAATATCAGGAAATAATAATTATGAACGTGCGTTTATGAAATGTGGATATTGACCTGAAATGCTGGGTGTCACATTCTCCCCATGTTACAGAGAATTTCGTCCCGAAATTCAGTTCTTGTCACTCTGACTTGGTGTTTTTGTAAATAATGACGGGTACTTGGATTTCATTTTATCTTCCCGCTCCCACGTATACTCGGGGCCGCGCTTTGAATTCCAACGTACCTTGACCAGCTTAACACGGCTGCGCCTTGTTCTCTGAACCTTCCAATCTGTGACTTCCATAGGTTCCTCAATGAAGTGCAACTTGTCGTCTATGTGAATCTCATCAGGCGGTATTATTAATGTCTCATCTGATAAACACTTCTTGAGATTTGATACATGGAACGTATCATGTACATTGCTTAGTTCTTGTGGCAACTTGAGCTTGTAAGCTACAGGGCCAACCCTAGCCAATATTTCAAATGGTCCAACGTACCTAGGGTTAAGCTTGCCACGGTTGCCAAATCTTGCAACTCCTTTCCAAGGTGAGACCTTTAACATGACTTTGTCTCCTACTTGAAATTCTAAAGGTCTTCGTCTGTTATCCGCGTAACTCTTTTGTCTGTCACGGGCGGCCTTCAGACGATCCTTGATTTTGAAAATCTTATCTGTGGTCTCTTGAATAACTTCAGGACCGGTTAAATGTTTGTCGCCAACCTCTGCCCAACATAGCGGTGAACGACATTTTCGACCATACAAAGCCTCAAACGGAGCGGCTTTGATGCTGGTGTGGTAACTGTTATTGTATGAAAACTCAGCTAGTGGCAAATGAGTATCCCAATTTCCACCGAAGTCAATTGCACACGCACGGAGCATATCCTCTAAGGTTTGAATGGTTCTTTCACTTTGACCATCTGTTTGTGGGTGATATGCCGTGCTCATGTCAAGACGTGTGCCCATGGCTTCTTGTAACGATTTCCAGATTCTAGACACGAATCTGCTGTCTCTATCAGAGATAATAGAAATTGGTACTCCATGCCTAGCCACAATTTCCTTGATATAAAGTTTTGCAAGTTTCTCGGTTTTATCCGTTTCTTTGATGGGTAGAAAATGAGCTGATTTCGTCAAACGATCGACAATTACCCATATAGTGTCATACCCGCTCGACGTCTTGGGTAACTTTGTAATGAAATCCATGGAAATCTGTTCCCATTTCCATTGAGGTATCTCGGGTTGTTGTAACAATCCCGACGGTTTCTGATGTTCTGCTTTTACTTTTGAACATGTCAGGCATTTACCGACATAAATAGCAATTTCTCCTTTCATGTTCGGCCACCAGTAGAATTCTTTCAGATCCTTATACATTTTATCCGAACCTGGGTGAATGGAGTACCTGGACTTGTGGGCTTCGTCCATAACCAACTCCCGTATGTTACCAAAACATGGCACCCAAATTCTATTCATGAAGTATAAAGTGTCATCTGACTTTGGTTCCAACTGCTTTATCATTCCTCGTAAAGCTTCGTTCTGACTGTTTTCTTCTTTGATTGCTTCTTGTTGTGCCATCCGAATTTGAGTCGTGAGACTCGTATGAATTGTCAATTCTAGGGCACGAACACGGAGTGTTTTAACTCGTTCTTTACGACTTAAGGCATCTGCTACGACGTTTGCTTTGCCAGGGTGATACTTGATATCACAGTCGTAATCATTCAGTAGTTCTACCCAACGACGTTGTCTCATGTTAAGTTCTTTCTGATTAAAGATGTGCTGGAGACTCTTGTGGTCTGTAAAGATAGTACATTTTGTACCGTATAAGTAATGTCTCCAAATCTTGAGTGCAAACACAACTGCACCCAATTCCAAGTCGTGGGTCGTATAATTTATCTCATGTACTTTTAGCTGTCTGGATGCATACGCTATGACTTTTTCTCTCTGCATCAATACACATCCCAAACCTTGGTGTGATGCGTCACAGTACACAATGAAATTGTCAGTCCCTTCGGGAAGGGATAGGATTGGTGCACTGCAAAGTTTTTGCTTCAGCAATTGAAAAGATGATTCTTGTTTAACAGTCCAATCAAACTTTTTGTCCTTCTGGGTTAACGTGGTCAAAGGCAAGGCTATCTTTGAAAAATTCTCGATGAATCGCCTGTAATATCCTGCCAAACCCAGAAATTGACGCACCTCAGTCGGAGTTCTTGGTGCTTCCCAGTTTTTGATAGCTTCAATCTTAGATGGATCCACATGGATACCCTTCTTATTAATGACATGTCCGAGAAAGTGAACCTCTTAGATCCAAAACTCACACTTAGAGAATTTAGCATAAAGCTTCTCATTCCTGAGTAGTTCCAAGATTAATTTCAAATGATATTCATGTTCCTCCTTGGTTCGTGAATATATCAATATGTCATCGATAAACACAATCACGAATTTATCCAAGTACGGCTTGCACACGCGGTTCATGAGATCCATGAAAACAGCTGGTGCATTAGTCAAGCCAAATGGCATAACTAGGAATTCGTAGTGACCGTAACGAGTCCTAAAAGCCGTTTTTGGTATGTCTTCTTCCTGAATTTTCAGTTGATGATACCCTGATCGTAGATCAATTTTAGAATAGAAACTGGAACCTTGAAGTTGATCAAACAAATCGTCTATTCGAGGAAGAGGATACCGGTTTTTGATTGTTAGCTTGTTCAATTCCCGGTAATCAATGCACATTCTAAAGGTTCCATCCTTTTTCTTTACAAATAGGACCGGAGCTCCCCATGGTGAGAAACTCGGTCTTATGAAACCTTTGTCAACTAACTCTTGTAGTTGGCTCGACAGTTCCTGCATCTCGGAAGGGGCTAGACGATACGGAGATCGTGCAACTGGTGCGGCTCCTGGTACTAGGTCGATCCGAAACTCGACTTGTCTTGATGGTGGTATTCCTGGTAAGTCTTCGGGAAATACTTCCGAATAATCTCTGACGATTGGTATGTCCTCAAGTCGACGTTCTTCGGGTTTCTTCTCGACGATGTGAGCCAGGAATGCACAATAACCCTTACGTAGATACTTATAAGTTTTCATGCAGTTTATCGTTTTTAACATCGTTATACACCTTTCGCCTTGAATTGAAAGAATTTCTCCACTTGGTAGAGGAATACGTACAATCTTCTCGAAGCATACTATCTCGGCACGATTCTTGGTTAACCAATCCATACCAATAACAATATCAAAACTCCCTAACTCGACGGGTAGAAGGTCTATACTGAATGTACGGTTTTCTAAACATAAAGTACAACCCCTAAAGACCTCTCCGGTTTCTATTAATTTCCCATTTGCTAATTCAATTGTATAACGTTGATCTAGTTTGCTGGCCTTAATACCGAGTAAAGATTTAAAATCATTCGACACAAAGCTCACATCCGCACCCGAATCAAAAAGTACAGAGGCATAGTGATTATTTATCGGGAACGTACCAGTGACGATGTTCGGGTCCTGGCGTGCGTCCCTTGCACCCATCACAAATGCCCTCCCTGGTGCCTGAGCGTTGTTCTGATTCTTCCACTTGGGACAATCCTTCTTGAAGTGTTTTAGATCACCACATACAAAACATCCCGGTTTAATTTTCCCCAATTGGTTGTTAGTTCGACAAGCTTGAGTGGTGTGACCAAATTTGTCGCATTTTCCACACTTGATGCAAACACCGGCATGATGATTTCCACACCTCTTACATCTCGGTAGGCCCCTATCATACTCCTTTCTTTCCACTGTGTTGGCTGCAAAAGCCTTCACAGTTCCTTGTTTCTTAAACTCTTGTTTTCCAGATTTGTTACTTGAATTTCCCATCCATTTTCTTTTCTCCCCAGATCTACCTTCCTCATTCTCCTTCCTCACAAACAATTCATTACGTACTGCATCATCCTTTAGTTTGAATGCTAAAGTTATAGCACTCTTGGCATCTATTGGATTAGATGATGTTACCATGCTACGAATTTGAGGCGCAAGGCCCCACAGATACCTTTCAACACGCTTATGTTCTGGTGTGACCATATGCGGTACCAGAAGTGCCAATTCATTGAAGCGGTCGGTGTATCCCACTACATCATCTCCTATCATCTGTAGGTTCCACATCTCAGTTTCAATCTTTTGCAATTCGTTCCGAGGACAGTATTCCTCAATCATCATGTTTTTCAAATCTTCCCAAGACAATTGGTACGCTGTCTCTCTCCCCAAAGTCTTCATTTGAGTATTCCACCAAGTTAAAGCTTTATCAGTGAGCGTGCAGGTAGAATACTTCACTACGCAATCAGCGGTGCATTCACTTATATCAATCACCGACTCCATATATTCTATCCATCTCATTAGTCCTACTGCACCTTCGGTGCCATTAAAACTGCGGGGTTTGCAGGATAGGAAGGCCTTGTAGGTACACTTCCTATTTGGAGCATCTCCGGAACCTCCTGCTGTACCGCTACCCCCTGCGGTACCGCTACCTCCTGCACCTCCTCCGCTATTTCGGTTTGCTTCATACTGCTCTATAGCGGCAGCTACTCGCTGTGCTATTAGTTGTTCCATGTTTGGGGAAATTGTCTCGTTGTTGTCACCAGTAGTGTTACGGGGTGTCCCACGCTTAGGTTCCATGACGTTCTTTCTAACATGTCAATTAAAAAGAAACAACATCATATATCAATAATGATAGATCATGACATAAGGATACCACAACATCAAACATGAACAACTATCATTACAACATAAACCATTACATACATAGTCAAAACATACATAGTACATTGTTCCCAAAAGACGAGGATACAAAAGAGATGGGTTAACATGACCTCATCAGTACTAACGTTTTAAACTACATAATGTACTATGGGCACAACCCGCCCATAATAGGTTTAAAAGAAGAAGTGGGAGTACAACCCAATCATCATGGCAAGTCCTGCCATGACAAAGCTAGCTCTTGCCACAAATTCTGCAGCCAAAGTCCTCTCCTCCAGCGCCTCCACCATGTCTCGGACCGTGAGAGTGAACTGCCAGTCCATATCAGCTCTCAACTCGAGGTAGTCAGTGGGCACTCTGTATGTCTCGAGTGCTATCCTCCAGAGTCTGTACTCGAGATCCGAGCCCTTGACGTAAGCGCCTGGTTGCATCCCCCTGTGCCCGAATATCATCTAGGAGATCATCAAGACGCTCCTCATGCGTACGAACGCGAGCTACCAAGGTAGGCACAGTGAGCTCTATGGCTTCCCCAGTGTGGGGTAGGGGTGTTGGGGAGTTAGAAGACTCTCCAAGCTCAAAGGTAGATGGGATGCTCTCCATCTCCCTCCAACGTGCCAGGGTACGAGGCATCCAACGGATGGTTCCCACGGTAGGGTGGTAGCAGGGTCGTTGCCTCGGTGGTTCCTCATTGGTCTCCAAGTCTTTCGGGTCACGGGCTGCCAGGTTTCTCTTGCGCGGAAGTCGAACCTTCTTCCTAGCACTTTGCACCTTAACTGGTCCTCCGCTTTTCTTTCGGTAGACGATGGGCGGTTCTCCCAGAGTGACATTGGGTGGTGTCGAGCTGCGAACTTGTACTCGATTTTTAGGGCGTGAGGCGGAAAGTTCCTCGTTGGATTCAGAGTCAGAGACGGGGTCAGAGTGTGAATGTGACGACATACTTGTGACTACAATATCCACATGACATGATGACTGGTTATGCAATGCTTATGCAATGAAAACATTTTAGTGAGTCATTCTAATTATAGACTAGGTTTCGTTTTAGACACCTAGTTCGCTATAATAAATGGCTCTGATACCAAGTTCTGTCTCACCCCGCCAGGGCGGAAACGCGAGGCGCGACTTTCACTGGTTTCCAAAGCATATGATTACCGCAAACACATACATGTAATTGGATACATAACTGAATTTAAAATATTTACATTACAAAATATCAAGTTGAGTTTACAAATGTTTAAGATTTCGCAAATATGACTCAAGACCATGAGTTATACAAGAGAAATCCTCCCAAAAGCCGTATCCACGTGCATGCATGTAACCTACATTGCTAACCTGATGACCACGTTCAATTTCCTGAAAACATACTTAAAACAGTCAACACGAGGTTGGTGAGTTCACAAGTTATTATAAAGAGTTATCATAAACCCAATGTTTAAATCTGATCTTTTTGCCGATCAAAACTCTTTGTTAAACCTGATCATTTTAACCTGATCAGTACTCTTTCGTTTAAACCTGATCACTTTAACCTGATCGGAATTCTTTACTTTAAACCTGATCACTTTACCCTGATCAGAACACTTTTGTGTAAAACCTGATCATTTTAACCTGATCAGAACTCTTTTGGATAAACCTGATCACTTTACCCTGATCAGAACTCTTTTGTGTAAAACCTGATCATTTTAACCTGATCAGAACTCTTTTGTGTAAAACCTGATCATTTTAACCTGATCAGAACCCTTTTGTGTAAAACCTGATCATTTTAACCTGATCAGAACCCTTTTGTGTAAAACCTGATCATTTTAACCTGATCAGAACCCTTTTGTGTAAAACCTGATCATTTTAACCTGATCAGAACCCTTTTGTGTAAAACCTGATCACTTTAACCTGATCAAAACCCTTTTGATAAACCTGATCATTTTACCCTGATCAGAACTCTTTTGTATGTATTACCAATGAATATGATTACTAATCCGATCTATTGACCCCATTTGTAAGCTTGCAAGGAATACAAAATAGTATGTAATGTACGAGACCGTAACCAAACCCCAACTTTCTGTGCCTCCCCTCGCCTTTCTGCGAGTAAGACAATATGCGGTCATTCGGCCATTTTGACCCCTCGTTAGCGCGACTAACCATGACCGGAGGCGTCACCCCCAATAGTACTATTCATATAATCCCGGGCTAAATCCATAGCTAATCGTTACTAATTTATTACGAGGACTTTAAGCGCTTTATTGTTCCCTCAATACATACATACGGTCAGATCATTAGTTCCATTCATTTATACACAAAAGTCTTTTACAAGTATGTTTCCACCCCAAATCATTTCAAAAACTTAGAAAAAGGGGGATTAGTGAAACTCACCTCGACAGTATGAATGCTAGCAAAAATTTGAATGACGGCAGATTCGCCTATCCGTATCCTATTTACACAAGGATAACATACACGTTAAGACTACTCGTCTTAAACGCAATTTGTTCACTTGACTTAGCCGATCTGATTACTTTTGTTTTAATTATCTTTTTAGTTTTTCCAACCTTGTTTTGTTATGAAAATAGTTCTGAGTTACAGCCTTATGGGGCTAATAAACAGGTATCGAAACTTTCTTAGTTTCGATTGAACAGAACAGATGTCGAAACTTCCTAGTTTCGACAGGGCAAAACGGTTATCGAAACTCCTAGTTTCGATTGGCAAGAATAGTATCGAAACTACCTAGTTTCGATTGTACACAGGTATCGAAACTTCCTAGTTTCGATTGAGTAAATAGATATCGAAACTCCTAGTTTCGATAGAACAACCGGTATCGAAACTCCTAGTTTCGATTGAATAACTGGTATCGAAACTCCTAGTTTCGATCAATAGGTATCGAAACTCCTAGTTTCGATTGACTAACAGGTATCGAAACTATAGTTTCGATATCTGCACTTTGATTTTACAAAATTCACTCTGTATATTTTTATGTTCAAATCTTGAGTTTGACACAGTTTTCTTGTTATCTTACTTGCGTTTGAACGATTTGTATGTTTAGTTACGGTTTTAAAGCAAATAATATGGATGGTATCGAGTTTTTACCTCAAACCGAGAATGGCGATCTTTAGAGAAAAACAGAGAAGTAGTCTTGAATCTTTTGCTAAGCTTTCTTCAAGAACACTTGAAATTCTCCTTATGACACCGAATTGTGGTGATTTTCGCTTTAAAACTGGACTTCGATTTGAAAGAGAATTGGGAATTTGCCGTAAGAAAAGAGAAGGTTTGAAAGGGATGGTGAAGTTTCGACTGAAGAGTATGGTTTTCATCTTAATCAAAGTGAATTAGGCAAGTGGGAGCATGGCTCCCCTGACTCTCGGCCAAGAAAGTCAAGAAGTAGTTTAGGATTAATGATAACAATTTTAATCATTAATTTATTAATGATATTAGTATCAATTATAGTTTTAAAGGGGTAATTTAATTCAGTTTCGATTCTTCGCGGTATTATAATTTTTAACCATTTTATGGCTCGTTGAAGAAAATATTAGAATCTTGGCTCAACGTAAATTTTGTGTAATATATATATATATATATATATATTTTTCTGGTTATTTTATTTAACCATTTACGTTCGCATTAAGTCGGGTTATCCTGCTTACTTTTTCTAGTAACTCTTTACGGTTTACTAGACTTGGAACAAACTTCTTTGCTAGACTTCTTGACTTTACTTAGTCAAAATAAAATATCAGGAAATAATAATTATGAACGTGCGTTTATGAAATGTGGATATTGACCTGAAATGCTGGGTGTCACAAACTTTGTAACAAAATTTCGTTAGTGAGGTAGTGTGCTTGTAAAATCAATGTGAAACAATACAAATACGTAAAGAGTGACACGGTTGTTTACGAGGAAAGCCCTTGATCGTTCAAGATCTCCGACATAAAACCTCGAGAGGTGACAATCGACACCTGCCTCGTTTCTTCAATAAATGATAAAGAATTACAAGTGTTGAGCAGCAAATGATCGAATACTAAGTGTTACAGAGCTTCTCGTGAATGTTTTGTAATGCTAAGTGAAGTGTGTGTTGCTAATCGATCAAGCCACTGATTAAATATAGAAAATGATCCTAACTAACTTTCCGAGGATCCCGGAGCTTTACTCGGTCTTTAAATATGACCGTTGTTGAGCTTCACTCGCAAGTTTGATACGTCCTCTTTGATTTCTCGTCCGATTCTTCAGGGACAAAACGAGTCAAAATGTTTTACCAGCGTATATAAAAGAAATAGAGGACAAGTATCCGTTAGTAGCATTAATATTCAGGATACCGAAGTTACCAGGATCTTGGATTCTGGATCACGCATCATTCAGGATTCTGCTTGAGATTTAACCCATAACATTATATAAGTGGGTGCATTTCCCGCACGTAAAGTCCTCTCATAATCGAACCGTTAATTATTTCCCAAGCGAGGTAATCATGAATAATACTATTGGGTTTAACAACCCCCACCCGGGTTAGTCGCGCTAACTCTGACTAGGAGTCAAACGGGTGCATCATTGACCTAATCCATTGTGTGCTGGGCACGTAAGAGCCAAAATACTAGTTTCTGCATTCCTTCATTGAGCTTCGGTTTCGGTGATTGCTTATATAATTAATGTTTATTTTCTGATCAACAATCGAATCACTAGTATACATACGTACTGTTACATTGTTTTCATTTCCTTACTGTTACTTAAACCTGTGAACTCACCACCCCTGTGTGGACACTTTTAATCATGTTTATCTCTGGTTGCTAAGCATTCACATCAAGGACTAGGATTGCATGTCTGGAGTCACCTTTCATGTTTTTCATTAGAAGCTTAGGTTTATGGGAACCTAAATATTTTGTGCTTCTGTATTTTGATACATTACTATTGCTTCCGCATTTCATTCCGCATTTTCTAAACTCTGTAAAACTTATTTATGTTGTATGATGTTCAAAACGGAATGTCTTTTCGAAAACCATTTAGAGGTCGTTCGAAATGACCAGGACCGATGATCCTTGATAGTCACGACCCACGGTAACCCGCTGTGGAATTTCAGGGTATGACACACTTGTCCGGCCCGCTGGAACAAATGTAGGTGATCTTCAGGGTCCTTTGTTCCATCATACTTTCCCAAACTCGAGGGCATTTTCAGCCCCACAGGGAGCGGAGCCTCGGCTATCCTCTTGGTGAACTTAGAGGTACTAGACAAGTTATGTGGTATGTAAGGTTTCTGTAAAGAGTCGGGGATATCGTTCGATGTACCTTCTGTGTAGGGAGAATATTTCTTCTGTATTTCCAACGAAGCAAGTAGCGACGCCAGTAGTTCCGTTACCCCTGCCTCCTTGCTTTTCTTACGCGTGCTTTGCTTGCTGACCTCATTCCCCCTTGAGGGGAGTGTTTGTTCTGCCTCCCTTTTTTTATCAGTCTCTTTTGCTTGGTTCATGTAAAAGGGAGTTTCGAAACTCAATTTTGTGCGTACCTCTTTCATCTTTTCCACCCTTTCAAGTTCCTCCAACTGAGCCTTTAGTTTCTTACGATTTTTTCTAACGAACTCTAGCGTGATGGACAAGAACTCCCCGTTCTCGTCTTCTGCTTCATCTTCTTCCATGTCATCTACATCTTTTATGAAAGGAGCATTGAGATCTGTTACTCCTGATGTGAAAAGGTCTGCAGTTTCTTTATTTCCCACCAGGTTGGGGCCTGGGTGGATATCACCACACCGCCTCCCCCTCCCGGTAGGGGTGGTGGTCCAGTCCCACTCATCCCCTTCCCCGACGTTTTCTTTTTTTCGGCGTCTGTCATTTTACTTCTGGCTTCAACTCTTCCTTGGTTGTGTAGGAGTACTCCATGTTCTTTTTTGGACACGAAAGTCCCACGGATGGCGCCAATGTAGCAGTAGGTATCCACACCAAGAGATAATGGACAGGAGTTGCTCTTTTCTAGTATCTCCGAAAGATTTTCTACAAAACAAAGAACCGTCAGTCTCGTCGCAGGGACCCTGAAGGGTGTCTCTGCGACCAACCTCCGGCGTGAGAGTAAGTATCGATAGGGGAAGAAGGGTCGATTGCTCTAAAAGGAGCAATCTATTACTTAGATCTCTTGTATGAATGTGGTGGGCTAAATGTCTCATACCTGTGTAGTTGGTTTCTGGTTCCTCATATAGACGATGCAAGATCCTTTCCATTTAATGCTAGGGTTTCGAAGTTGAGATCGCTGTCCTTGCTTACGGCTTCATTCCGAGGGGTAAGAGGATCTCCCTCTGCCTTCGACGGATCAATCTTACCGAGGTAGTACCTTTGCCTCCTTCTTTTCTGCTCATTAAATGACTTTGTCCTTTTGCTAATAAATGAGGTATCGACGTATGGTTAACGTTCCTTATTCTTCATTTTTGTCCTGATATGGGGTATCCCCTACAAATAGCAATAACCAAGGAGAGAAAAGAGGGAAACCAACTTTAGTTATAAAATGCTAAACGATTAGAACTTTCGAACCAATTGTTTCTTGTTAATCTTGAAATATTCATATGAATCTTTTCTCTGTATAAATAATAATTGTAATAACTATTATCATAAATAGTAAACTACAGTGACCTCAAATAATTTAAAAAGGTTTAATAAATTCAATAAATATGGTTTTTAGATTTCTTAGGCAATACGCAGAAACGAGAATAGCAACTCATCTTAAATTAATTGTATTACCGTTGGCCATTTGGTGCAATGTTTGACTATCCATCCGGAATTTTAGCCGGTGAATTAACAATGATTTTAACATTTTAAATTATCTACTTAACTTCTCCAATTTATTCTCCCATTTAGGGTTTTCTGTTACATAGCAAGAAGACGAAAGGGATCGAGAGAGTCAAGATCTTCTGGCTATGGTCCTCACCCCTCGCAATTATTATCTTTTTCAGGCCATCCCGCAAATACCTCAAAACCCACGACTCAAAGTTCAATCGCAAAATCAAATTTCAGAAACAGAGACCGATTGAGAAGGGTTCATATCACGTTTTGATTGATTTTTTTTTCATACTAACTGTGTAGTGTTTGTAGAGATTAGAGAGACGAAGGAACAGGTACGGTTTATCTAGATTATAAGTGTTTACAAATTTTGGGGCCCTTTGAAAGTGGGCCCCAACTCCCAAGCTCTTGCTTTACGTTTTTTTTAACGGCAAATGTTACTTCTACTCTAATTTTACACCAATAATCGTAAACTACTCTATTGCCTAGGTTTAAACCTAAGACCTCCCAACTAAGAGGCATATGCCTCTACCAAGTGGGCTAGCGCCACATTAACCCTTGCTTTACCTAGATGTATACTAGAGCCGGCCCTTTTAGAGTATTTGAATAATAGTAAATATAAATATCTACATACAAATCATAATGTCTTTAAAAATTAGAGTAAATTACACATATTGTCCTTTATTTATACTATAAATTACACTTTATGTCCTTTGACTGCAATAAGTACACTACAAGTCATTTATTTACATACTTTTATACACTCTATGTCATTTACACTAACTGGTGTTAAGTTTTTCTGTTAAGTTTTGACATGTGTTTTGCACATGAGGGTACAATGGTCTTTTTACTCATTAAATGACAATATATGTTATTTCTCAAAACCATCCTTTCTTTCCTTTCATTAATCCGAACATGTTCAATACCACATTAGATCTGAACCCTTCCCTCCTATGACGTTTCTTTCAACGGAATCATCACCTCCTCCGCCCATCTCCACCGTCCACCACCACAAGAAACATCCAATTTACACACACAACAGGTGGAGGAAGAATTTATGCCTAGAAGTGTAAGAAAGTGAATGATCTGAGATCAGATCGGAAATCAATTCCTCGATCTGTACTCAATTAATGGTGACAAGGACAAGCTTAATGAGCCGTCGGACGACTCAAAAGTTCCGGCAAGCAGCGATCTCGGCCGCTGGCTCACTTAATTAAACCAGCTATCTCTCAACTTTCTCGTCTCTCTCTCTCTCTAACTTTCCCCCAATTACATAAACCAGATTTCATTCAGAGCAGGAACTTCACTGCCCAAATCATTTAAGCTCAAGAACTTCTCCTCGTTTAAGACAAGTAAACAACTTTCTCCTCGTTTAAGCTCAAGAACTTCACTACCCAGATCATTGATGTTGCGTATTGTGATGATTCAGATGTCAGTTAAGTAAACGATTAGGTTCAGGCTCGCTTCAATTTCAAGAAATCGTAGTTCGAAAAGTTGATTGAGAAATCTAACGGATTGAAGATCGAACTCTATTCCGGTCGGAAAGGAAATCCGGTTTGTGGGTTTGGATCGGGTAAGCTTATCGGACTTGTATCGGTGAGCATGGACTCCAAGGTGATTGACAATAACTAGAATTGTGTCGTGCTTTAGAAGAGGTGGGTGAGGGGTTGGTAATGGGAGCTCCAGGAAGTGCAGGCGATGGTGGCTGCCAGAATGTGTCGATGGTGGTGGTAGGTGTTAAGAAGAAACCCTAAAATGGTACTCAGGAAAAGAATAAAATGAAATGACTATTTTACCTATCATGTGAGGGGCATATGATGGAATTTAACGGTAGAAATGGATGGGTGTTAGTGTAAAGGACATATGGTGTATAAAAATATGTAATAAAAGGACTTGTTGTGTACTTATTGAAATCAAATAACACAAAATGTAATTTCAAGTATATTTAAAGGACAATCCGTGTAATTTACTCTAAAAATTATAACTCTTATTTAAAGAGTAACTTGAGTGAATAGTGTCATCCTCTATGGGGAGTGACATGTGTCAATTTTATTTTATTTTTTTGTATTTTCATTTTTAATCTTTATAGTATATATAATATACGTCATTAATTTATTTTTTCTTTAATAACTTTCGTTCGTTAAATTTTTTTCAAAAGACGAAGTGCGCAGCTATTTGTAGTTTTTTTTGTCAACGTTCCGATATATATTTTTTTTAAACAGAGTTGTATTCAAAATCGAGTTTTTTTATCGTTGCCTATAGCGAGTGTCGTTACCGTTGTGGTATCGTTACGAGCAGAACCTATTATGGGCGAACAACGATATTGATATTATCGGAATCCACATCGGTATTCGCCATATGGTTTTCGACGACCCAAAGCGGTAATTTTTTTAATTTGTTTTTTCCTTTTTTTATTATTTAGTTTTATGTTTCCTTTCTATTAACATTATTTTTACCGTTGTGCCTACGTTTTCGTTTAAATTTTATTAACGATGGGTCCGACACCGTTTTCTATGATAACTATTGTTCGTTAAATTTTTTTAAATAACGGAATGTTCCATTTTTTTAAAAAAAATTTGTCAACGTTCTATACTAAGTTCTATTCAAATTCTAGTGTTTTTTTGGTTTCGTACGCTATAACAAGTCTGCGGTTCGATTTAAGTTTAGCCACGCAAACGAGTCAAACCAGCACGTCACGAAGCGCTGGGGTAAAAACGAGTTTAATTTATTCATGAGAACTCATGACCGAGCATTGATGCCAGAATGTAAAAGCTCTTTCTTCAATTTTGAGACTTTCATTGAATATATTAACAAAAATATTTATTAATTAATATACATGTAATTTTTATTCTTAGTCTAATCAAGTTAAGATAAATGAAGAAAATGATTAGCACAGCACACGCCACAAGTCTAAAAATTTATTGATTATTTTTATGATTAAAACAATTTAATTAAAATTTAAAGAGTTATATACTTGGCGTAATCATATATGTATAAATAAATATAAATATAAATATAAAAGCACTTGTCCTTTCACCAATTGTAAAAATACTTTACCATGATTTAAACCTGTTTGGAATAAGTTAGCATGTTTATGTTTTTAGAACGTTTTAGAAGTGTAATTTTTATATTAATATTTTTTTATAAAATCAAATGATTTTTTATGGTGATCTTTAATAATTGGAAATCTTAAAGGTGAATGGAATTTGCAACCTATAAATTTTAATTTTAGGAGGTCAATACTTTTATTGTATGATTCCACACATAAAATGTAAAACATATTTATTAATTATTTTGGTCCAGTTTTAATAAGAAGATTTAAATTTGATGAACAAAGTTAATATATTATATATACACACACAATGTGCCCTTTAGGTTGGCTACAACACGCGCCTATGGAGGCCGCCCGTTGCGTACGTGGACTGCCCGTCCAATGGGCTTGCGATGAGGGCTCGTCGCCCGTGATCAGTTGCCCGTCCCCAAGGGCTTCATTTGTGTGAAGTTGATGAGCCCCAACTTGCAATAACTTATTCTCTCTTTTTTTCAAACGTATAGATGTAAGATTTTTCCTTTATTTAATGTAATTTTAATTTTTGTTTGATTGTTTATTTTAATTTTTATTTATTTATTTAAATTATTTTGTAACAAAAAATAGTATAAATAATTAAATAAAAATAAAAAAGTAATGGTGATATGGAAATAATAAGGTTGATGTGGGAATGCTAAGTATGGTAATGTTGGGGTAAAATGAGTTTATGAGAAGGATGAGTGAAAAGCTAATATGACATACTAAATAGTACTGTTTATGAGAAGGATGACACTTAGCGTTACGGATAGTCTTACCAAACTATAAAAGTCCAAGCATGGTGTTGGGAACGAACACCAAAACATGAAGTCAAAAAATTATAGTTATAAATATTTAAATATAAAACAAAAACTATTAAGTACTCCACACGTCAATAAACAAAAGTAATTTACACACTTATATATTATAACTCATACATTTCAAACTGAGTTACACTCACACGTCAACATTACCTGGTTATGGTTGGTTGGTTTGGACGGCTATGTCACCTGACGGAATTTGATTGGGTTATTTTTTTTTAATTACCAGGATTTTTAGTGTGTTTATTTGTTTTCCCGCATTATAAACCAAGAACCTAGGTTGGTTGAGTTAGTTAGCGCGTGCCCTTTAAGGCTCAGCCCCCTCCCACCTGTCCACCTGGGTTTGATCCCTGGGGTAGCCGGATTTTTTTTCCTTTCCTACGTTTTAACGTTTTGATTTAGTATACAGTACGTGCACCGCTGTGTAGCGTGGGTTTTAATTTCTGGTTCAAGATTAAAATAGTCTTCTTCACATTTTTTCAACAAGTAATTTAAAACTTTGACGTTTGTATTTGTAAATGATAAAATCAATTTTATTTGACGAAACATTTCTATTTACTAGCCATGATCTATTATAAAATTCAGCCTTAGAAAATATAGAATGAAAAATGATTAAATATGTTTTTTAGGAGTTATGGTATTTTTTATATTTTTCAAAATTAGTTTTCGGGCCCTTAATGTCACAGACCTACTGTTTTAAGATCGTTTTGCTATATTTGTACTTGGACGTTTGGGTTTGCTGAGTAGTCCGGACTTCATCGGGCACCCCCTCAGTGGGATAGACGACGTGAACATGCTTAGGTGTGCTTGCACACCGAAAGCATCATTTGTCGTGAGCTGTTGCTGCTCGCCTGATTAGTTCAATGTAGGACGAAACCGATAGACCCTGATCTTAAGCGTGACGCATTGGTCGGTCCTGGGGCAACCCAGGGCGCCACACAGGGCCACGAAAGATGACCCCGTGAAAAGTGGTAGCAGAGCATGTCGGTCATCGGATACTTTGGAATGTGACTCATCCTAGATGTGCTTAAACCAGACGAGTATGATTACGCACCGGTGGTGGGAGAAGACCAAATGGGGAACGCTTCGGTGATAGTCTTTATAAGCCGCACGTATGGGATCGTGAGCTCCGCCCTAGTTCAGTTACATTGAAGCTTGTCGTGATCGAGTTCAGCAACCTACAGTCCAGCAACGCCGTAACGAAATTAAGACTGCTACAACCTTCAGCTCCCATACTTACACTATTGGCGAACATCGGCCCCAATTAAAGTAATTCGATGCAACTATCTGAACAGATCCGAATGAAGATCTTTGTTGCTGAACTAGTGGGTGTCCTTCTTACCAAAGTGAATCATTCTCAATCTTACGGGATGAAGATGCATTGTCTTATGGCGGCCGGTGAGCAGTATGGGATTGCGAGCATGCACGAGGACGTGCATGAAATGGTGGTGGGAGAGTGTCACGGTCCAACTGTTTGAAGAAATGCTTTGCTATGTTTGTACTTGAACGCTTGGTTTGCAGGCTAGTCCGAACTTCATCGGGCACATCCTCAGTGGGATAGACGACGTGAACATGCCTAGGTGATCACTGCTCGTGAACTGTTGCCGCTCATCTAAGCAGGACGAAACTATTATTCCCTTATCATAAACGAGACGGAATGACTGGCTCTGCCTAGGGCACCACACGGGGTCTCGAAAGATGACCCGTGACATTAAACTTTTTACTTCGTCTTATTCATGAGTCACCATAATAGTGAATAATTAGAAAGCTAATAATTAATTATGAACAAAAAATGTAAGATTATGTGTAATGATAGTGTGAAGGTGATGGATTTTCGATGTCACGTAAGCGCCACGTAGACCAGGGCTTCCCTCACCCTCACCCTCACACTCACTCAGGTGTGTAATGGTGTAGGGTGAGAGCCTAATGTTAGACCCACAAAAATACCAAATTTTGGTCTCTCCCGCATTCTCACGCCCGTTACCACCATCACCTTGCCCCTCTCACCACCCCCCACCCTCAACCGGCGCAGTGTTTCACGCCCAAGCCATCACGGTAGCACTACGTATAGTCTAAAAAAAAGAAAAAAAACACTTTAAACAAATAATTTAACTTCTAATTTTGAAAATAAAGCTAACCTATTGACAATTTTATTTAAATTTTGGATTCAGAATAAGTATAAATAACTATTACAAGAACGTTTTATAAAGAAAGATAATTCATGTTGTAGATACTTTGAAGTGATTATTGATAGAAAGAAACATAATGATATATGCATTTAACCATGAAAAATAGTCAAACAAATGTTGATTGCTTTATGCATAGAAGAGCACAATTGCACTTGCAAAGCACATGGAAAGGGGACAAAAGAAGAGCATCTCTTTGGACATTTTTTCAAGATCAATAATTACATCAAAACCCATTAAGTCACATTCTTATTGCTTCAAATCCACATAAAAATCAAACTTTATGCATGATTCAAACTCATAATATATAATCTCATAATGTAATTCTATGAGATCATGTCTTAATTCCCTAAATTAACAAAGATAGAAGAGCTAGGGAGAGCGTAACGCTCTTGTTTCATATAAAAAGTCGAACATTCGAGTTTGACTGAATATCATGGAAATGGGCATTGATAAAACTCGGTGGTCAAGCCACCCTGATCCACAACAAAGTCGTCAAACGACGACATGCCAAATTCTCCATCCAACATCATGAATGGAGAAGTAGTGGAACAAGAAACATAAGATGTTCTAGTGGAGCAACGAGCTAGTCGGGCTTTAGCCACAGCTAGATCATGTTGTAGTTGGAACATCTTATCTTGCAAAGACGTTATGGCACCAATGCACCCGTATACAGGGTCTTTGAGCCGCTCCTCAGCCTCAAACACCAGGGAATCGACGGCATCTTGTCTTTGTGATTTGGGGACCTCGTTTAAGATCTTGGTGACATTGCTTGCCCCAAAGACCTTGTGAACCTTGGCGTACTTTTTGGGTTCATCGGCTTGAAAATAAGGTGCCAAGAGGCAGTCAGAGGTGCACCTCCTTTTCATGAGCTTGCAAGCTGCACAAGAAGAACTTGATCGTTGCTCTTGGCTTCTCATGGATGATTGGCTTTGTTAACAACCTTCTTCTCTCTTTGCCAAATATATATATATAGCGTTTGATAGGGGGTGAGCTTTGTTTAGGGAACACTGAACCCTCACTACCTAAAGAAATATTTTGTGTTGCTTTTTATTAGCTTATCTTTTTTAATATAAATTATTACTTCTGTAAAAATATGTGTGGAAGTTTAATATGGGATAAATGTTTTGGTTATTTATCTATTAATACAAAAATAAATAAATAAATAAAAATCCATCTTAATATAAATGGAAGAATCTTTTTATCATCTCAAAATGGCATTATTTGTTCTCATTGAACACATTTTTTTTCTGGTTTGGGAGGAGGCACCCCCATGGCCTTCCAATGTGGAGGTCATGGGTTCGAGTCTCACTTGATGCAAAATATTATCAGGTGGGCCAAAGGTTTTATCACAGTGAACTTTCAGGTGGTGGGTTTCCCATGGAACGGTGGGCGGGCCGTGTCCATTTCCCTCCCAACCTTAATCTGCTCATCACCAGTCATCATAGTTTTCCGATGTTTGGCCCTAATTTCATCAGATGGAGTCGATTGGAGCTTCTGATCGGTTTTTGCTTCAAGCTTATATTTCGGTTCATACTTCAAGCTCCTTGTTCCTATTGAACCACCAACACCAATCAAGATAGACGGTGTCGATTAAAACATAAACTAGGGATGGAGTGGATGCCTTGCTTCTAATCTATGACTTGCCCTAATTCATATCATATAGTCCCTTCGTTCGTGTTAACGTAAATTCATAAGTATTAATCGTCTTCCTAGTCGATCTAAGTCTTTTTCGCCTCTAGTTTGTTCGTTCATTTCAATAGGATTTAATAAGCCATGGAGATGTAAGTATTTATCGATGATGGATATGAAAAATTCAAACTTAGTTCGTTTTGTTGTTATTTTGGGGAAATGAAATAGAGGGGTTTTTTTATAATCTTGAACAAATCCTTGATTGATTGAAAGAATTCTAATTCCAGTTCCATTAATGACCAACCAAGCACACTTTTGGTGGAATCAATCAAATATTATAATTCCATCATTTTTTGTGAATTAAAAGGACCCTTGGAGTTTTTTTTTTCTTTCATAAATATGTTTTTAATATCTCCTAGAGTCTTATGATCGATCTTCTCTAAAAGTGACATTCAACACACTCGGTTAACATTATTTTTTTATTTACCATTTATTTCAAACATGCATTAATGGGTTAATAATATTTTTAATTTTTAAGATTTTGTTAATTTTTTATTTTAATATTTTAATTTCATAATATTAGGTTTTTACATTAAGCTTTGAATTAACTTGTTATAAAGGTCAATTAATGTACATATTTAACTCTTATGTTTGATGCACATGTATACTTTTTTTAAATATTTTTAAGAGTAATAATAATAATGTATAAAACAAACCCTTCACTTTCTCTTTCTATCACCCTCAAAACATCCCCCACCACCTCTCTGCTATCGGTCCCTCACCTCTCCATCGTCGTCTTCTTAGCGACCTATCATTCGTTTTAGGTAAATAGGATTTACTTGAGAACAAAATGAAATCCGAATAAGCTTCATTAAGGGTTAGGAGGTACATAATGCATGTTCATTCGGCACTAATCCGATTTCCGGCTTCGACAAACGACGGTTAAGGAGGCAGCGGCCTAAGCCAGGGTCTCACTGACCAGACGGCGCCCCCAAAAATGATTCATTTACTAAACCACCAAAATCAATCACATCGATTCACGCCAACTAATATACCCGCCAAACAGGCGCAGTGATTAATAAAGCATTGTGTCATTTCAAAGAACATTATGATGACCCGCAACTTATAAAAAATCTAATTTTGGTCTATTTTTGGGTTAGAAACTTAACATAAACACAAAACTCATTCTTGGTTTTCTTACTTACCTGATTGGTATTTTGAATAATCAATCGAAACATTTTAATCTAAACATGATTACACCATTCAAAAATATTGTCTACAAAAAACCTACAACCCTCCCTAACCTTCAAGTACTCAATCCAACAAAATCCCACTGACATACGTGTAGTGAATGACATTGTCACTACCTTCCAATCCCCCCCCCCCAACCCCGCTACCAAACATCTACAGTCACATTAACATCACTTTCCCCTTCCCGTCCTTACATTTTTGTGTATCCAAGTCTCGAGACTTGATAGTATAGTTTTTTTTGTGATTTAGGGGTGTACGATTTCGATTTGGGGTTTTGATTTTGTGAATTGTTGATAGGGATCAAACCAAAAAAAGAGAGAAGCTAGGAGAAGATAGGAGTGATTCAACCTTCAAATTTTATTTCCATTAGCTACGTACGTAGTATAAATAAAATTTACGATTACATCAAACCCCTTTCAACTAACCATAATTACCAAACAACCATTGAACTAAAAATAATAATAAAAAATAATAAAACCCTACTAAATTAGGTAACAATACTCCCCCGTTAACCCACTTTTTCATCAAGAAGTGAGTTTATGAGATTCTTGAAACGTCCGAGCAAAATAAGTTTGGGCATTGTGCCAAGGTGGGCGCCATTCTGTTCTTTCGGTGGCTTTCAAACGACTCTTGGCGGAGCACCACGGTGGATGCCACTCGTTTACGGGACACTTTGGGTCACGGATAAGGCCAACATGGAACAATTTCATGGCATTTGCATTAAATCTCCATTCTTCAGTAGTGCCTGAAACAAAAATCCCAAAATTCTTGTCTTCCTCTCTAAAAATGACACTAAGGGAAGAGAAGAACATGACAGAGAAGGCTTCGGTAGAGAAGGAACTGGTGTAGACGGAGCGGCGGACAATTCATTTTCGGGGTGAGTTTCGGGGCGGGGTTGCTGATCGCGTGTCGAAGGTCAATCAAAAATATAATTAAAATCTCGTTCTTATCTACCATATAGTGTAGTATAATAAGTAGGGTTGTCGAATGCAGAGAGAATTCGTGAAAAATGCTAATAATGTTGTGAAACTGATTGCAAAAACAAACAAAAGTAAATTGGGTTTTGAAAAGAATTAAAGAAAAAGGACCGTTCCCGGGTTTGAGGTTTATGAAGCACGACGTGTAACTAGTGTTGGATATTAGATATCCGGTCATCGTCAATATCAACGTTGTTGTTGAGTTACGATCCGAAGAGTTATACTTTGGACAAAAACAAATTATATCGTTTAATTGTTAAACGTTATTACACGAAACACATATTTGGTGGAATAAATATCTAGAGAGATATTTATTATTTATGTTTAATTATTTAGAATAACTAAATATAACGATAAACGGAATAAGTTTTCATATATATATATACATATATATATAGAGGTGGATTCCAGATAAAACCATAAATTAGACGAAAACCGAGAAAACCACTAAAAAAACCAATTTTAACCAATAATATAATAATATTTATTTTTTATTTTATTTTATTTTTATTTTTCATAAGAGTATCAATGTAATATTAAATTTTTTACCAAAGAACCATTTAAATATTGGCTTACATATACGTAACCCATAATGTTACGTATACGTAAACAGAATGTAGAACCAAAGACTGATTGCTACCAAATTATTCTAAGTACAAATGCTGCTGATAGGCTTATCAGCAGCATTCATCACATATTGCTGCTGATAGGCTTATCAGTAGCATTCAACACTTGTTGGTGCTGATAGGCTTATCAGCAGCATTCAACACTTGTTGCTGCTGATAGGTTTATCAGCAGCGTTCATCACAAGTTGCTGCTGATAGGCATATCAGCAGCATTATTCTCATCTCCGCTACTGATAGCTTTATTCTCTGAGGACCAAACGTTGCAGCTGACTATCCATGTGAAGCGCCTCTGACACCTTTCTGCAAAAGCAACTGCCACACTCCAAGCAGAAGGAACCTCAGTGGTGCAACCAATAAAGGACAATGTTGCACGTCTCCAAGCATGCAAACAATGATGCCTAAGAAGACGTTTCAGTAAAGTTATCTAGATTAGCCTTTGCGTGTAATTTAGATTAATAAACAAGATCAACGGTTTGTGTTAGATCTGATCCTTAGAATCAAGGGTCTGTCTTGATTCTAAGTTAATATATATATCTTGTAAACACTTCAAACAAAGCGTGCCTTGATAGTGCTTCTTGATAGTGTTTTACTTGTAAACTTGTAATCTTAGAAGTTTAATACAACAATGCATTTATCAGTATTCTTGCTGTTTACTTGTTTACTTTGTTGGTTGCTATTGTTTCCGCCAATATCAACTAGAACAGAATCACCTTGTAATCTTACGATCCTACAAGTGGTATCAGAGCTTTGGCTCAAGATTAAACAAACTAACATTTGTTTAATCACTTTCTGATTCTATTCAAAACTCTATTCTTGATCAAGTCACACAAAACAAAATGGCACAAAGTCATGGATCTGAAGACATCAGCAGTATCAACCGACCACCGAGGTTGGTGTCTGGGAGGACTATGATATGTGGAAGAACCGTATGGAAAGCTTCTTCTGCTACCATGAATACGGAATGTGGAAATCCATAAGGGATGAACCTTATGTTCCCATGGTGGCCTCTGCTGACTCCGGAGGACCACTAGTTCCGAAGGAACCCTCCAAGTATTCTGAAGAAGACATAAAGAAAATGGAGGTGGACTTCAAGGCATTAGGAGCTATCCAAATGTGCCTTCCAAATGAAGTTTTTCACAACTTCAAGGCTCACAAAACTGCAAAGGAGTTATGGGAAGCCTTGGAAAAGATGTTTGCTGGATCTGAGGAGGTCAAGGAGAACAGACGTGACATTCTCAAGCAACAGTATGAAAACTTCGTCTGGAAGGAAGGTGAGTCACTAACAGTTTTATATAACAGGTACACGTACCTGGTTGGAGAACTGCAGTGCTCCAAGGTAAAGTTGGAGAATGAAGACATTCTCAAGAAGTTCATAAGATCTCTTCCTAGTTGTTGGACATTATATACAGTGTCCATCAGAAGAATAGAGAATCTGAAGACTCTTCAGATGACTGAGCTCTTTGGCATGCTCAAAACCTATGAATTAGAAATGATTCAAGCTAAAGAAAGGAGCTCCAGTTATCAATCAGCTACCACTTCCTCCACCACCACCTCAGCGCTTCACTCTGATCATTCTGGTCCTAGTGCAAGCAACTACTATCCTCCCATTGTTACTCATCCTCAAACACCAACTGCTTCACAATCCAACTCATCACCATTTCTTCTTGAGGCACCTCCTCAACAGCCAACCTCTACTGCTTTTGTCTCTGACAACTCAAGCAACATGTACTTCATAAAGGAGGATCTGGAATGCTTTCATCCAGATGATCTTGAAGAAATGGATATTCAACACTCATATGCCATGCTCTCCCTCAGAGCAAAAATGTTTTATTCTAGAACCGGGAGATCAGTTCCAAGCAACAACTCAAACACCAGAGTTGGGCTTGATAAAAGCAAGATCCGATGTTACAACTGTAACCAAATGGGTCACTTTGCTAGGGAGTGCAAGGCACCCAAAGCCAATCAGGGTACCAGCCATCAAAGACAAGGTTACCAAGGTCAGCCCAGGCAGCAGCAGCAGCAAGGAACTCCTCCAGCACAAACTGCAACCTGTGCAAATGTTGGAACTACAGAATTTGACTGGAGCTTTCAATATGAAGATGTTCCTGCCTCCAACCAAGCACTTATGGCAGACAATGCAGAGATACCACCTCAGGTATTTGAACATCTTTGCTCTCAAGCTTGCATTGACAAAGTTTTAGGTTATAGAAAGCATAACCAAAATCTAATAGATCAAAATGAAGAGTTTCACCAAATGAAATCTGAATTCAAAAAGGTCGAAGACAGTTACAAAGAAAAGATTAACTGCCTTAAGAAAGAGATTTCTTCATTAAAACATGAACAAACCAATCTTGAAACTCAGATTGATGATCTATTACTAAAACTTAAAGCTACCAGAGCTGAACTGGCTGAACAGAAAGTTCATGTTGAAAAATATGAATTTTCATCTAAAAAGTTACAAAGATTGTTAGATATTCAAGTCCATGAAAGGGTAAAAACTGGACTTGGATATCATGATGACGAGTACAAGACAGTTCCTCCTCCTGCTGACTATGTTGCCATTCACGAACCAAGCTTCAATACTGCAAAGCTTGACACGGCAAACCAAAACCTTGATCCTTCAATGGATGCATGTTTTGTGGAAGACTGCTCCACCTCTTCAGAATCTGAGTCAGCCTGCTCAGACCACTGTGAAACTAGTGCAGTCCCATCTGCTCCTATCTCTGAAGCTGTTCTGAACAAAACTGAATGTCCTGTTGTTACTCCAACTATTCCAGCGCCCATCCCCTTCAAACAAATCAAGATTAGCTATCCTCAAAATGGAAGAAAGCTAAACATTGAAAAGGGAGAGACATCAGGTTTCACCAACCCCAAGTCTCAGTCAAAGCCAAAGGTGTTTGATAGTTTTCATACACCTGGAGAAAAAGGTCTATATGTTCAAAAGACACTTGAAGAAGCCACTTTTGAGCATAACAAAGCTCATCCCTGGAACTTCAAAGATTTGTTTCAAAGTAAGAACTATGTGAACTTTCACCGGGACAAGATAGCACTATCCTGCTTTGTGTGTGGCAAATACAATCACACTGTCAGCAACTGCTTTCACTACCTTAAACACCAAAGAAACTCAAAGCAGCATGCCTTTGAGAAAACAAACAAAAACAAACAAGTGAGAAGCTATAATGCAAAGGCAACAAAGTTCAGAGAATCTATATCCCCTCAAAGAGTGAAGATGCAGAAACCTCAACAAACTTGCATCATATGTGGGGAATCAAACCACTTTGCTGCAACATGCAAGTTCAACCCTTTTAACCAGATTACAAATCGGTCATCTGTGTTCAACCCATCAGCAGCAAACAAAATTGCTGCTGATAGAGTAAAGTCCAGGAAACCAAAGGCAAAGCCTTCAGCAGCAAAGGTCTCTGCTGCTGACAAAGCAAAATAAAAAACAACGGCATCAGCAGCAAAAGTATCTGCTGCTGACAAAGCAAAATCCAAAATAAAGCTTCCAGCAGCAAAAACTGCAACTACTCCAGCAAAGCCTTCAGCAGCAAAATTGGCTGCGGATAAGCCAGAATTGTCAGCAACAACATCTTCTGCCGACAATGTAAAGAAAGCTAGAAAACCTCCAACACAGCAATGGAAGGCCAAACAATCTCAAAGCACAACTACTGGTTCAATTGACTGCAAGCATGCTGACAATGGCAAATTAGTAACGCTCTTCTACAATGCTGCATGCTACAATGATCCTCCCACTAATTAGATATCTTCCATGTGCAGGGACAGCTAGGCAATAAACACAATTCTTGGGTGGTAGATAGCGGCTGTTCCAGGCACATGACAGGCAACAGGTCCATCCTCTCTAACTTCAGACATTTAAATGGAGGATATGTTGCCTTTGGGAGTGACTCAAAGGGTGGATCTATCACTGGACAAGGAACTGTGTCCAATGAAAGGATGAGTATGGAAAGAGTCAACTATGTTAAAGAACTTGACTTCAATCTCATGAGTGTTTCCCAAGTATGTGATCAAAAGCATTAGATGCTCTTCACTGACAAAGAATGTTTCGTGTTAGCTCCTGGCCTATCTAAACCTCCTCCAGAGAAGATTCTCCTAACTGCTCGTAGAAAGGACAACTTATATGTGCTTGACATGAATGAAGCCACTCCATCTGGTAGTGTTTCATGTTTTCTGTCAAAAGCATCAGTTGATGAATCCGCTCTCTGGCACAGGAGGTTAAGCCATGTTAACATCAAAACAATCAATAAATTAGTGAAGGACAATCTTGTCAGAGGGCTTCCTAACAAAGAATTCCAGCTAGACGATCACTGCATTGCCTGCTTGAAGGGAAAACAACACAAGAGTTCCACAAGCCCAAGACATTGAACACAAATGACACCCCTCTCCAGCTACTGCATATGGATCTCTTTGGTCCTACGAATGTCATGTCAATGGGCAAAAAGTCCTACTGTCTGGTGGTAACTGATGACTTCTCCAGATTCTCATGGGTATTCTTCCTAAGAACAAAAGATGAAACTGCTGAGATTCTCAAATCCTATATTCTTAGGGTAGAGAATCAAAGCAATCTGAAGGTAAAGATCATAATGTGTGATCAGGGAACAGAGTTCAAAAATCACACTTTGAACAGTTTCTGTGAAAGCAAGGGCATTGAAAGGCAATACAGTGCTCCAAGAACCCCTCAACAAAATGGGGTTGCTGAAAGAAGAAATAGGACTCTGATTGAATCAGCAAGATCTATGCTAGCTGACTCAAAGCTGCCCCTTACTTTCTGGGCGGAAGCAGTAAGCACAGCTTGTTATGTGCAGAATAGAGTCCTTATTGTTAAGCCTCTCCAGAAAACACCCTATGAACTATGGCTCAAAAGAGTTCCCTACATTGGCTTCCTGAAGCCCTTTGGATGTCCATGTACCATCCTCATCACACATGGAGTTCTTCCTAAATTCGGTGCAAAGTCTGATGAAGGTTACTTTGTGGGTTACTCCTCTCAATCAAAGGCCTACCGAGTGTTCAATTCTAGGACTCGGATTGTGGAAGAATCTGCTAATGTGGAATGCAGGGAACACGTTGTCTGTGAACAAGGCAAAGGTCCTAACTGGCTCTTTGATATAGACTCCTTCACTCAGATATTTGAGCCTCTCATTTTCTTAAATATGGAGTCTTCCTCTTCAAGATCAACATCTTCTGCCTCAACCTCCTCTCCTGACTACAGACTGGATTTTCCCAGTCCCTACATCAGGATGAAAAGGCCGTCCATTGATCCTCCATCAGTGACAGAAGCTATTGAAGCCAGTACAGGTGAAGCCGGTACTTCCAACACCACAAGCAGCAATCTCTCTAACCAAGAAATCTTTAGTGAAGCCTCCTCAATCCATGCTGAAGAGGCCTCTGATGCTAACACTGCTGACAATGTGGAACACAATGATCAGAACCTTCAAGCTCCTCTCCTCACAACTGAAGACAATCCTGATCTAAACCAAAGTAATATTGAAGAGGGAATACGGCTGGATGTGATACCAGCTCAGAGAATAAACAAAGAGCATCCTCTGGAAAACATCATTGGCCAAGTCCACACAGGTATCCAGACAAGAAGTAAGTCTCATGAAGCCAACATTTGTTTGTTCTCTTGCTTTCTATCTCAGGTGGAACCCAAGAAGATTGATGAAGCTCTCAAGCACAACAGCTGGATTGAAGCAATGCAGGAAGAATTGCTGCAATTCAAAAGACAAGATGTTTGGAAGCTTGTTGATCTTCCACCTGGTCAAACAGCCATTGGAACAAGATGGGTCTTCAGAAACAAGCAAGATGAAAGGGGCATCGTGGTCAAGAACAAAGCCAGACTGGTAGCTCAAGGTTACACTCAAGAAGAAGGCATTGACTATGATGAAGTCTTTGCTCCTGTTGCCCGTTTGGAAGCCATCAGAATCTTTCTGGCATATGCAGCATCCAAAAACTTTATGATCTATCAAATGAATGTGAAGAGTGCCTTTTTGTATGGGAAGATTGGTGAAGAGGTCTATGTCAAACAGCCTCCAGGCTTTGTGGATCCTGCACATCCAAATAAGGTCTTAAAACTAGACAAAGCTCTCTACGGCTTACACCAAGCCCCAAGAGCCTGGTATGACACTTTATCTGGATATCTACTTAGCAACAACTTCAGAAGGGGGGCCATTGATCAGACACTTTTCATCAAAGATGAAGGGGGAGAAATTTTGTTGGTCCAGATTTATGTTGATGACATTATCTTTGGATCTACAAGAAAGAAACTCTGCAAAGACTTTGAAGTTCTGATGCATTCCAAATTTGAAATGAGTTCAATGGGTGAACTAAATTTCTTTTTAGGACTTCAAGTCAAACAGGTACCAAATGGAATCTTCATAAGTCAATCCAAGTATGTCAAAAGCATCTTGGAGAGGTTTAAAATGGCTGACTGCTCTGCTGCAAGAACTCCTATGCAAGTGCACCATCAATTATCTCCGGATAAAGAAGGACAAGACACTGATCAACATCAGTACCGAGCAATGATAGGGTCTCTCATGTATCTCACTGCCTCAAGACCAGATATCATGTTTGCAGTTTGTCTCTGCGCAAGATTTCAAGCAGCTCCAAAAGTGTCTCATCTTCAAGCTGTCAAAAGGATCCTTAGATACCTAAAGGGAGCTCCAAAACTTGGGCTATGGTATCCAAAGAATGGAAATGTAAATCTCTATGCCTACACTGACAGTGACTATGGGGGTTGTAACTTGGACAAAAAGTCCACATCAGGGGGATGTCAATTTCTGGGAGGAAGGCTCATCTCATGGCAATGCAAAAAGCAAACATGTGTCTCTACTTCAACAGCTGAAGCAGAATACATTGCAGCTTCAAGCTGCTGTGCTCAGGTCATCTGGATCCAAAATCAAATGCTTGACTATGGAATGACCTTCATGCAGACTCCAATTCACATTGACAACATGAGTGCTATCTCTATCACGAATAATCCAGTGCAGCATTCCAAGACTAAGCACATTGACATCAGGTATCACTTTATCAGGGATCAAGCTGAGAAAAAGAGAATTGTCCTATCCAAGGTTCACACAAATGAGCAATATGCTGATTTGTTCAATAAACCTTTTGATGAAGCAAGATTTTGATATCTAGTTGAATCAATTGGCATGATGAACTTTGAATAGGACATGTCTCTAATTTTTATCTTTCCTTGTAAATATGTCTATGTTTTTGTTCTTAATAAAAGGTTATAGTCAGCAGCACCTTTTTCACTGCTGACAGTTTTACTCTTCAGCAGCAAAACCTTTGCCACTGATCGCTTTAAGTTATCAGCAGGAACAAGTTTCCTGCGGACAGCTTTAAGGCGGTCAGCAACAACCTTTTTGCTGCGGAATGAATATAACTGTCAGCAGCACCCTAATCTGCTGCTGAAAGACTTCACTATCCGCAGCAACCAAGTTTGCAGCGGATAGCTCACCATCGGCAGCAACCAAGTTTGCTGCTGATGGGTAAAACAAGTCTAAATTAACTTTTACCCGCTGTAAAAGTAAATATCGTCAGTCTTTACCATGATTGCTCGAGTGGTTTACAGCTGTAACAATGAAAAGTGAAATAGGTTGTACTGTACAAGTAAAGTTGCTTTTTCTTCGCCTGCCGTTATATCACAATCTCAAACGTTCTCACAACCTCTTCATATTCAATTTCAAACCTATCTCCCATCACTTTCTCTCCCGTCCCCACAGCATTCAAAGCCCTAAACACTTAACCACCATTCAAACACCCTTCTCTCTTCCCTCCAAATCCATAACTATGGCAGGCGCAGACATAAACAACCCAAACGATAAGTTTTTCCCATATCACAACCTCACTGCAAGAAATCCGAAGGATTCGATGATATAATCGACTTCCTTTGTCGGTCCAAAATCCACCATGCCCTAATAGTCAACCCAACCATCTATACTTCCCACATGGAAGATTTTTGGAGCTCTGCCGTGTATTCTACTGACCAGGGCACTCCCCAAATCAGTGGCACAGTAGACGGCAAGGAGATGATTATCACTGAAGCAAAGCTCCGCCAACACCTCAAGCTTCAAGATGAAGGGGACGCCATCTCTTACCCCAGAGACGCATACATGAGGACCTTTGTATCCATAGGGTACACTGGGAATCAAACAGAGTACACAATAGAGAAGGCACTCATGGGTCCCAAATGGAAGTATCTCTGCCACACTCTTCTCCAATGCATATCCCAGAAGAGGAGTGGCTGGAACCAACTTAGCTCCGGACTTGCGTCGGCAATTCATGGTATGATAACTGGGGCGGGTTTCAATTTTTCCCACCTCATTCTTGAAGGTTTGAGATACAACCTTCAAGAAGGGGTGAAATCTCAGTTCTTCATGTACCCAAGATTCTTGCAGGAAGTGTTTAACATTGAGCACCAAGATCTTTCCAAAACTGCAAGAATCTATGTCATGCTGGGACATAAAAACAACATTTTTCAAAGCATGAGAACAGTTTCATCAAAGTTCTCAGGGGCCGATGTTCCATTGTTATCTACAATGTTGAACACGCAAAGTGCCCAGGGTGACAGTTCAGCAAACCCAGCTGATACTGATCCCACACCCTCCACCTCACTGCCACAAACTCAAACTACTGTTTCCCTTAATCGAACCCCTGTGCATTCTACTGAGGATGCACAGGCACATACATTACTCACCCACAGTTTGATTGCTCAATCGGAACACAGGGCCCCAGTTGCAGCCAAGTATACAAGGAAGAGGGGCAAGAGAACTCCTTCTTCTCTTGCCTCCAAGGCCCAAACCCAAGCCATTATCCCTCACTCAGAATCACAACATTCTAGTGAGAATATCATAAGGGAAAGCCACATTTCTAGGGAGACTCCTTCGGAAGTCTCTCTATTAGGATTAGGATCACTTCCCGGATCCATAGAACAGCCCTTTGAGCCATTCCTATCTTCTTTGAACTTAAGTGTGGAGGAACCTGACCAAAGTGATGTACCTTCTCCAACTACCACTATCAAGGAGGTACTGATTGGTCTTGCTTCCGAAACACCCAACCCCAGTTCTTCACCCTTGAAGGTCCACTCTAGGAGTAATGAAAGAGTGGATGTGAACGAGGCTGTCACTACTATTGGTCCATCAAATGACCAGGAGGACAGTGACAACATCTTTAAGACCTCAACCATGGCAACTCATGGTGAGGGTGTTTCCTTGGAAACTCCCCTCAATGAGAGGAATCCCAGGCACCAAGAAACCACGGGTGATGGGGATGCTGAGGCTCGGCCTACGGCCCTATCTGGGTCCAAGGATTCCACAACTGTGGATGAGGACAGACTGAAACTTCATAACTCGAAATTAACGGCCAGGGTAGCTATGCTAGAGGCTGAAATGTTCAAACTAAGACACCAAGTCGCTATGCATGAAGCCCATCAATGCCCTACTTTAGCCACTCCCTCTCTTGTATCAGTAGGCACCCAAACTGATGCTTACCTGTCTGCTGATGCAACCAAAAAGGGGGAGATGGTTTCTATGGAAGAAGATAAAGACAGTCTTGACGACTGGATTCAAGAGCAGGTTGTACTACAAAGCTCACTATTCAAGCCTGCGTTTGTACAAATTCATGACTTGCCAGCCACAGATAACGAAGACGAAGAGAAATCTGAAGACTGGAAGTTGGTCGTCAGGGCTGTCGATGAAATGCTGAATGGTACTGAAGACACAGAACAACCAAATACACCATTCAGCATCATCCCTGAAGCAGCTGCCATAATTGGTCAATCCTCTACCCCCATCTACTCAGATTATCAAAGAAGCTAGAATTTGACTCCATTCTAGCTTGGGGGTATGATGGATCAGCTGAGAGGTTTTGGATTGGATGGGAGTTCAGCGGAGTAGAAGAGCTGAACTGGAACTCTCTCAATGCCCTCCAAGTCCTACAGCTATACGTATCAAACTGCATCAACAACTCAGCAGATCTCTCAGCAGAACTTGCCATTGGCAGGTTCTACGACCTGATGGAGGATAATCTACCCAGGTTCCAAAGATTCCTACAAGCAGCACATCGGGTAGCTTATCCTGAATCCTCGGCGGCCGCAGAAAGGAGACTGACTCCAAGCAATCTTGAAATAACAAGGAGCAGTCTTCTCACTAAAGAAGAAGTTCTGGGCCTTCGAAGATTCCTGTATGCCTTCCTGGTCAAGGACTTGGACGTGCTAGGTTGGGTGAGCACTAAGTCCCTTGACCACACTCTTCTGCTCAGCAACGGCTCCTCTCTCACCATCAACACCAGGAACATCTTGTCACTTCCTACAGACTTTCTCCACAAGATCTTTGAACTCAGGGCAAACATCTGCAATGTCAACTCACTTGAAAGCCAGGCAATGATAGCTACTGTCAAAGCCAAACTTGAACAAGTAGGAAGAATCACTGAGGAAGTATATGTGTCAAACTCTGACACTGACACTGACTCATCTTCCCCTCAAGTAGACATCTGCACTGCAGCTTATGGGTCAAGATCAACTATCAAAGAAATGCTGAAAGAAGTCACAAGCCCTGAGTGCAAATCGAACGAGGCCAATGACCTTCCCATGTTCACATCCCAAATTGCCAATGAAGCCGAAGCTGAGATCCCAACAGCACAACAATCAGCTGTTGATGTGATCAGTGAAGCCAGAGCAGAGGCATCCAATGTTAATAAAGGGAAGGGCATTATGACAGAAGAGGATGAAGAGAGGTTGCGAAAGAAAAGAAGGAGAAGGAAGAGAAAAGAAGAAGAAGAGAAGAAGAGGAGATGGCTGACATGAAAAAGGCTCAAGAAAGAAAAACAGCCATTCTCCTAAGAGAACAAACCATCCAGCTGTATGCTAGACATCTGGATGAACTGAAAAGAAAGATTCCTGCAGTCGACCAAATTGAGAAAGATGAACAACTTGCCAGACAGCTACAGGAACAGCTTGCCAAGGAAGTAGAAGAAGAGAATGAAAAGAAGAGGAAGGAAGATGTTAAGTTTAGAATCACTGATTCTAAATTAGCAAAAGAATTATGGGAGGAGTGGACTGAAGCTCTGATCTCTCAAGGTGAGGATGCAGACTACCTTGAAAAACTTTCAAACAAAGAGATCTACAGAGCCTTCATGGGTCAGCAGGGTCAATTGGCTAGCAAGAAAAAGGCTGAAGAAGAAGAAAAAGCCAAGCTACAGTCCAAGAAGACCATTGCACTGAATAAAAGAACCCATGAAGAAAGGAAGGTCATGATTGACTTCCTTAAGGCTAGAGGAGATAGTGGAAAGAGGCTAGGTCCCATGAATTTCATGAACCTGCAAGCCCTCTACTTCAAAGTTAAAAAGGATGAGGAAGAAAGACTAGGGAAGAAGGGCTCCAAGAAAAGGGTACCTATCAAATAAGAAGAAAAACCAAAGACAAAGAAACCCAAGCCTTCTCCCTCACCTACCTCTTCCTCAGTCCATCATCCTTCCACTCTCGTCCCCAAACCTTCCACTCCTCCACCCAACAAGTCCAAATCATCCCACCCAGCTCTCACTCATCAACAGCCTCCCCTAAAGAAATCCAAATCCTCATCTGAACCTGAAGACTCAAGAAACATAGTTGAATGGGTCTATAATCCACAGGATCAAAGATTTGAGATCTTCAGGGGGAGAACTGAAAGAAGAAGATCTACATACAGGTCTGTTGATGAAGTTCTGTAACTGCCAGATTCAGACCTAAGAAGAATTTTGGAGCTGGGTGAAGCTCATGAGCCTGAAAATGAGAGAGGGAAACATCTTATGCTAGCAATCAGACATTACTTCAACCCTAGCAAAGATGTGGTCATGGATATCAAACCACTCAAGTCCCACTCTCCATTTGTATCTTGGTCCTACAATGCTGATTTGGATGAGTTCACTCTGATTGATGTAAAGAAGCAGCAGATGAGATGTTCAAGCAAAGCAATCTACAAAATGCCACACAAAGACATCAAGACTCTGTCTGAACTTCCACTGAACAATCCCAGCAAGGATCCAAGAGGCTATGAGGTTGAAAGGATAGTCAGCCACATGCAAAAGCTTCAGCAGCAAAATGATTAGAAGAATTTTGGTTGCATCAGTCTAGGGGGAGTTTGTAGAACCAAAGACTGATTGCTACCAAATTATTCTAAGTACAAATGCTGCTGATAGGCTTATCAGCAGCATTCATCACATATTGCTGCTGATAGGCTTATCAGCAGCATTCAACACTTGTTGCTGCTGATAGGCTTATCAGCAGCATTCAACACTTGTTGCTGCTGATAGGTTTATCAGCAGCGTTCATCACAAGTTGCTGCTGATAGGCATATCAGCAGCATTATTCTCATCTCCGCTGCTAATAGCTTTATTCTCTGAAGACCAAACGTTGCAGCTGACTATCCATGTGAAGCGCCTCTGACACCTTTCTGCAAAAGCAACTGCCACACTCCAAGCAGAAGGAACCTCAGTGGTGCAACCAATAAAGGACAATGTTGCACGTCTCCAAGCATGCAAACAATGATGCCTAAGAAGACGTTTCAGTAAAGTTATCTAGATTAGCCTTTGCGTGTAATTTAGATTAATAAACAAGATCAACGGTTTATGTTAGATCTGATCCTTAGAATCAAGGGTCTGTCTTGATTCTAAGTTACTATATATATCTTGTAAACACTTCAAACAAAGCGTGCCTTGATAGTGCTTCTTGATAGTGTTTTACTTGTAAACTTGTAATCTCAGAAGTTTAATACAACAGTGCATTTATCAGTATTCTTGCTGTTTACTTGTTTACTTTGTTGGTTGCTATTGTTTCCGCCAATATCAACTAGAACAGAATCACCTTGTAATCTTATGATCCTACACAGAAAACAAAAAAATTCAAAAAAAATGCGGTTACGTATACGTAACCCATAGTATTACACATTATTTTATTAGTTTTCTCGGTTTTCGCCTAACTTTGTGGTTTTTCTCTTGATCCCTCCCCTATATATATATATATATATATATATATATATATATATATATATATATATATATATATATTTGTGATATATATATAATCGGGATTTTATATTTAATGATTAAATGTAAGACCAGTTCGGTTTACGCAAGATAGTTTGTTAATTAATGTAATTATAAACTACGGAAACTGGAACTGATTAAACGATAATCAGTTAGTAATTAAATGTTAATTACACATGGTTTAAAGATGTAAATATTCTAATTATATATACATGCATAATCTCAAAACCCTAATAGTTTTTGGCCTCCTCCTCCCTACATGCACCAACCGAGAAGCCGACCCCCCCTTGCGTTTTCCGTCCGACGCCACCAACTGGCCACCCTGCTGCCGCCGCCGTGGATAGCCGCCACCCGCCGCAAGGTTCCACTGCCGCTGCCTTGTTGCGCATCCGACTGGAACCGCCATTCCCGCTGCCGTTTTCTTTCGCGAGCCGAACCGGAAAGAAGGAGAGAACCAGGTTCTCGTTTTCGGTGTTCTTCTTGTGACGAGTTCACGTATTGTCATCTAGCATGACGTTTTTTGTACCCCGAGTGTTACAACACAGTTTTATTCATCAAAGGTATAAAACCCTAACCCTATATGGTTGTTATTTATTTTATTATTGTCTAAACGTTGTGTAATCGGATCACTGTCGGATAAAGTTCTGAACTTTATTATCGTGTGCTATTGTTTACGATTCCGCCCTTGTAAATCTGATTTTATAAGTTATTGTTTTAAACGTTAAAATCGTTGCACGATTCCCAACAACTAGATAGTGTCAAACTGGAATCCACATATACATGCACCGCTTAGATGATTCAAGAGACATATAATTACAAGACTAAAGCACCAAACTGCGTTGATTAACGGTACTGGACCGAATAATGACACAATCAAAGTATAATCTAAATAATTACCAACCCATAAATATAAAATCCAAAGATTACCAACTGTTAATGATAAGAAACAAATGACTGAAGGTGTCTCAACTGAATAAAGTAAATAAGGTTGTTTAATCAAATGAATCAAACGCACAAAATAAAGTTACAAAAATAGCCAACAAGTTTTGTAACCAGTTAATGATATAAACTAATTAAACACGACAACTATCACGAATCGTCCACCCAGGAAGGATCACGAGTAGTTTAGCCTTGCATCTTCATCATCTGATCTTTATTTCTTGATTCAGGATCACTGTTCGTCAATGGAATGATACGGGAAGCCTTTGCAACACCAAAAATCATCCTTGATTCATCCAAAAGCTTCCAGGGATGTTGAGATATGGCCTCTAGGGTTGATATATAGGGCCAAAATCGCCTCAAACCCGCAAAAAACTCGTCTGGAGCGTAAGATACGCTATCATGGGCTTAAGCTACTCCCTCAGACTTCACCTTACGCTCTCTCCTATGTGTTATGCTGAAAAATTCGTATGCTGGGGTGAGTCAGCGTAAGCTACGCCGGGTAGGGCATAAGCTACGCTCTGACCCATTTTTCACATTCGGATCGTCGAGGCACCAAGATTCATATATTATGGCTCTCGTAACTCATTTTCTAGCCTAAGATATGCTTATTTGAAATTTTAGACACTAGAACTTCCTGAGCAGCCTCCATCTCTTGCATAATTTCACATCCAATCATGTTACTTCCTGCTAATTGCTTCCAAAACGCGTGTTTTGCTTCCAAAACGTGTGTTTTACATCAAAACACCTGTAAACCATAACACACTTGAAGTAAACACGCTCCATACAATAATTTAAATAAGAATATGAAATTAAGCACACTAACTCTCATACAATCACACTCATCAGCGGATATTGGCGTAGACAGAATAGATGATGGTGGTTGTTTGGAGATAACATAGGTGATGATATCTGGTCCATTATTGCTATCGTTTCTTCTTACTATGTGCTCGCTATTTGATTCTATTTCACACATGTTGAATCAAGTCTCTTCATTATATGCTCATGGTTCATCATAAACTCTTTCCATTAACGCCTTTAATTCTGACAAAGATCGGCTTCTTTCTTCTGATGTTTCCACCATTGTTTCTTGATTGCCTTCAATGCTTTATTGATTACCCACGTCCAAGAACTCGAATGGCTCTAATACCATTGATATGGATCAAAACAGAAAAAAGAGAAGATATGAATGATTCAAACTTCAAATATGATTTTCCATTAGCTACGTACCTAGTATAAGTAAACTTTGCAATTAAACCAAAACCCCTTCAACTAACCATAATAACCAAACTACCCTTGAGCTAAAGTTAATAATAAACTATTAAAACCCTAATAGATTACGTAACTGATGACGTGGGTAACCCCAGGAAGATTCCCACTTCGCAAGCCAAAGACAAGAAAGCAAGGACCTCCAAAGCCAAGGTAGGAAAGCAACACCGGTAAGGCAAGGATAAGGAGAACTAGGGATAGGCCAAAATACCAACAGGTAATACATGGTACACTAAGGTGATAAGACTGATTAAAGAAACAGTGCAAGCAGACATGAAGACTCCAAGAATGTTGGTGTGATGTTTCGAAATTTCAGCTATAATATATTAACACGTAAAAATTTCAACATTCCAAATATGCACACGTATATTTAACCAAGTTTATACAAAAGGGTGTGTTTACAAATTTCAACTTATGTGTTTTTAAATTAAAGTCTTAAAAATATAAGACAAAGTATATCGATTATTTTTAATAAATTAAATATTTAAAATGATGGTATAAATTTATCCTGTATTTATAAACAATTTAGATTCAATAATTACACGTGCATTTGTTCAATTTAATGTGTTAATAATATATAAATTATGTATTTTTAATTTAAATATAAAAATATTCGAATTATATAAATTTATTTAAATTTTATAATAATAAATGACTTTGAAAACAAATAAAATGATTTGACAAAAAAATGAGTTGATTTATATAAAATAATTTATTAAGTTTATAAAAACATTTAAAATTTAATAAAACAAACCGCTCGAAAACATTCTCTTTATATTTTTTTTAGAGTACCAAACTATATAAAAACTAATTCTAAGTGTTTTACACATACTCGTATTATGTCAAAACTATTAAACTTATATATTTTTTTATATATACCCGACCTGTACCCTACTGACATATAACGACTATTAATAACCGGGTTACACTTAGCGGGTATTATACCGGACTTATACTAGCGGGAACACCCAACACCACACCCTACCCTACACTACCCCCCTACCCCCTCGTTCTTACCCCTTCTCGGCTGAACACCCCTCAAGGAGCCACCCTTCTACTTGCCTTGTTGCTTGTTGAGCCAACATACATGTCTAAGGAGACAACTTTGTCTCCATAGGACACAATGCCCACAAGTTAATAACCATTATGGAGGATATATATACATGTATCCATGCAAGGCACAATCCCACAACTCAACACACTTGCTCTCTCCCTCTCTCGGCAACTCCTCAGCCCCAACACCACCATCCACTGCCAGCGCCACCCTCCTCCTCCCCTCCGGTTTCCGACGGCAGCACCACCCTTCACCACCTTTTTGCTCTCAAGTGTCATATAAGTGACTATACAAGTGTTCAAGCCTTCTACAATCATCTTACCTTCTCCTTGATTGCCTTAAGTAAGTGTTTTACTAAAACTTAGTATTGTTTTAAGATTTCGTGTTGATTTATGTTGTAAGTTCACCCAAGTAGTGCTTGATTCAAAGAGAAAGTCACCTCCTTTAACCAAACAGTAGCTGGCAGAAATTTTTGGTCGACTTTAGAGGGTCTTATCTTTGTCAAAACTCAGCCAAATTGAACGTTTCTTGAGTCTAAGATTAATTTTAAAGAGTCCTCTTTCCAACCTATTTGGGTTCATAATTTTTGGATAAGTTTTGATACCCCGAAAGGGTGATACAAGAAAACGTGTATATTCTGAGTTTTATGGTAGAATTATTGAGCTAACTTGCTGGATTCATATCTTGTTCAATAATACTCCAACTAACTTGATTCTTCTTCCTAAAGTTAGGATTTTGTGTTGTCTTTAAAACCCATATGGCCTCCCCTCTTGAAACTAACATTTTGATTTCCAGAATAACGAAATTTCAAGGACCTATCCAGAAAACAGAATCTGTTAACATACTTGTGTTGTTTTAAATATTTGAAACCCTTAAACCCATCCAAATATTGTAAGCCCTACATTTTTATAGACCCGTGACATATAATTATGCATGTCTAGAACTCCATAATTTATTGAATTTGTTTAGATAACAAAAAATCATGTCTTAAGTAGACTTAAAAACCCGAGTACTTTTCTAAACAACTAGTTGATATCCAAAGCCTTATTTTTATAGTATATACTTAATTTCAATCCTCAAACCTAATAATGATACGTGAATGTAATGACATGTTTTGGAATACACATCTTAGCATATAAATATAAATGTATTTTGTTATCACCAAACCGTCACCAACGATCGTCGTGTCAAACCACTTGAAAACCTAAAACGGGTTCATGTCAAGCCTAGTTGGGGAATTGAATGCATGATCAACACACGGTAGAATCATTACATAGACTTTATGGTAACTTAAATATTTAGGATTCGAGTAGGTCGGAATACACTATTGGACTTTGCTACATACCGCATCACTACCTTGTTTGCACAGGTGAGTTACATATCCCCTATTTACATTTTTATACATTTTGGGGTGAGACGTAATCTGTGCATACTTACATACAATTCAACTTGTGTTTACATGCGTAGATTATTGTGCTTTTGTGCATGGTCACTTGTTATGCTATGGATACTTTTAGGGTGGTTTTGAAACTGTGTGTGACCCACATAGTCTTGATTCCATGCCTATCACGTTAAACCTTTGTGCTTATACATACTTGCATGTTTTGGATACTTTTAGGGTGGTTTTAAACTGTGTGTGACCAACATAGTCTTGATTCCATGCCTATCACGTTAAACCTATATGCTTATAATTGGTATACACATAGTGAATTCTCCACATCATGCCGTATCTTACCATGTCAAACCAAGAATTGTATAAACGTTTTAATTAAACTTTTATTATATTCAATCATATGTAAACTCACCAACTCTCGTAGTTGACACTTGTTTTGGATTACGTTTCAGGTGAAGATATGTGATTGTGTGACTATGTGTTGAAGGTGCTACACATAAGGCTTTTGGACCTAGTAAAATTATTATGTGTAATATTCTAGAATAGGGTGTTGTAACTTGAATTATAATTGAATATTTGATATTTAAATCTTATTAATGAATTATGCAACCTTAGCAGATCATGTGCTAATGAACAATCATTTAGCGTCCGCCTCGATGATTCCGCCATCGGTCGGGGTGTGACAGTTGGTTTGCACAACACTTTCCAAAACAACACACAAATAAGATAACGGCAGAGTGTGCAGAAGCACACACTAAACTCCCTTTTTTTCATTCTTATTAATAAAGCAAGTCAATTCCTAAGGTAGTGTGTACGTGGTAGAACTAGAAAGTCGTGGTAGTCCACTTATTACACCATTTTGGATGTCCCTTCAAGAATCGAGGTATATTACACTTACTAACGAAGCTCAGGAACCCTAAAAGGGAAAGGTAAGGATCTTAAGGAATCCCCTCACTGTTCCAAGGTTGGCCCCTATAAATAAAGAGGACTCGCTACCGGGTAACTTTCAATCACTCTCAACTACTCCCAACTACACTTCTCTCATTCCATACGTTTACTCTCCAAACACCCCCTATCTTATTCTCATGTCGGAGGTGGATCGCAGGGGACCTTCCCCTGCGGTGAGTCTAACGGTTTTTTCATATTAGCAGGATCACAAGGACATGGTGTTGATACTCAGTACAGCAACAGTAACAATTGTGAGACCATCGGGTGAAGATGGGTTATTTGGGTAGGGTATGGTGGTGAATGGTACTGAGTTACAATGGAGGGTGAAGGCGAGTGACTTGGGATGGTTTTAGACTTTTAGTGTTTAAGTGGGGATGTGTCGTTGGATCGACTAGAGGGTTGAGGTGGTGCCGATGGTGTAAGATGGTATATGTGGTGCTCTCTTAAAAAGGAAGAACAAAGTAATATTTTTATATAACTAGTGGGTTGGCCCGTGTAACGCGGCGGGTATCACCGAGGTTCTTTTGGAGAGCGCAATCTAACTAGAACTATCTTAAAAACTGATTATATTTGGGTAATATTATTATTATTATAACTATGCAAACTTTTAGTAATTATATACTTAAGTATTTAAATAAGATAATACTTAATTTAAATAGTATTTAGTTATAAAAATATAAATAGTGTCTTAAAATTTAGCAAATAAACAAAACACCAAATGATTAGTATGTTATAGAATGAGCGTTTTGATAAAATGCATTCAACTTTTTGGTGTTCTTGTTAACTAAATCCAGTTGAAATTAAATTTTCAAACTCCAATCCAAGTCGTTCTTTGCTTAAGTTTTCAGTTATTAACCAAAAACTGAGCTGACCAAAGTTTCAAAACTGAATAACAGAACTGCTTCTAAACGAAGCTAGTCGGTTTTTAAAGATAGATAACCGAATATTTCAGTTATTGTTTTGGTTAGGGCCTCCACTTTATAGAGTATGTGATCCCTCCACTTTTGTTTCTTCATCGATATGGGACAAAGAAACAATGAAATAGATGAATTCTTTGCAAAAGCCAAAGGGTCATTTTATAGTCATTTCTTTCATCCATATTTCTTTTCTCATCCGATATGGGATGGGCATAGATTTGTAAACAATAGGGACAAAATTGTAAATGGCTAGTTGTTGATGCATCAACACTTGTACTAAATGTAGTATAGATGTTCTTAAATGTCTTAAAATTGAAGTTAAATTACATTGTTGTACTTTCAATATGCTTTATATAGTACTATAAATAATATTGTATTTATAAAAGTAATGTTAACATTAATAATATTATTAATAATAATAATAATAACTTAAATTAAAAAAATCTTAAACAATAAGGAAAAGGTTACACCTCACGTTATATTGATCGGTCAAAACGGTTATCAGTAATCTATATCTATACTATCTAATAAATAAAAGTTTTGATCGTACACTTGTCACTCTCCTATGCATGCTCAACTTTTTTTGCTACATCTCTCTCCTATTAATTGTATAAATTTATTTAATTGTTTTTATAATCTTTTTGTTTCTCATCTCTCTCTCCTATTAAACAATAATAATTTATATAATTCTTTTTATAGAACATTTTTTATTTAAAAAAAATAGGTTTGTTCATAAAACATTTTTATAAATTGAACATTTCTTTCATTCATTTTATAAAACATTTTGAAAAAATAACTATATAACGTTTCTACAATTTATATTCAAAAAGTATATAATATGTCATAAATATGTAATAAGTAAATCTTTATTATTAAGCATATAACATTGCATTTATTCAACCCATGTAATATACTGGGTTTCTTATCTCGTAAAATAATAAAAGAGAGTAAAATCGTTAGGGAAAAATGTTGAAGCGTTGAAACATTATGGAAATAAAAGTTATTATAAAATATTAGGGTGGAAGGGGCCGACTCGTTCGTGGCTCGGGTTGACTCGGTTTCACGGGAACACCGCCGCAACCCTCGTGGGTTGTGGCACGGGTTCATTCGACGGGTTCATGAAGCCGTGAGCTTTCAGGTATGCTGCTTTGGATTGTTGGGGGGTAGTAGGGGTTCACGGGTTACACCCCTTGTGAGGCGAATAGTTTAGGATAAAAATGACATGTCATGACATGACGTGTTTAGATTGGCTAATCATTAGTGTACTTAGGGGTTGAAGGGGTTCCACCCCCTCCACCCTTATATAAAAAAACAAAACTTTAAATTAAAATACTCCCTTAAGTTATTTTTTAAATTAACATTTCATTTACAATCTTTTCATCAAAGCATATATTCAATACTTATTAATAAAGTTTAAGAAATAAACAATAATATCAAATCATCTAAAAATACACAAAATCTCTAACACCACATGTTACTAATCCTCTGTATTTGCCTTTTGCTTTATTGTTAAACTAGGTTAAAATCTCGTGTATTATACGGGTTGAATAAATAAAATGTTATATAATTACTAATAAAAAATTTATATTTTTAAAAACCTGTGTTTAGTAATAAAAATTTTATATTTTAAAAAACCCGTGTAATACACGGGTTAAATAAACCGGTATATTACATCTGCTGAATAAAATATAATATAATTTGTTAACACACACACTCGTCAAAATATGTCTTTAAAAATGTAATTTGTCGTAACAGTTATAAGGTCTGTTAAGTTAGTTTTTAAAACATTTTTTTTCAACTGATTATTAATTTTTTAATTTAATTGATAAATGTTAGTTAATATTAAGTTCATTTGATTATTCATATAATGACTATTTATAATTAAATAATAAGTATTCGTAATTAGATTTATATGAAAAATCTAAAAATAATTTTTTTTAATATCATTATTCAATATGAGAGAGAGAGGCGGAAAAAAAATGATACAAATGAACCAGAAATTGATACGTGTCAATATAATTTTATTTATTAATATAAAGATTATTATTTAATATTAATATTTAATAGAAGATTGAAATAGAAAAATTAATATTTAATAGGAGAGAGAGCCAGAAAAATAAATGTAAAAAATAACCAGAGAGTGATACGTGTACATCATGGTTTTCCTTTATTATACGATATAGATTGTAATCATCTAATAAGACGTTGACTATATCTCCCAAATGATGAGGTTAAAGGGGGCACATATGATCGGTTCATCTCCACAAAGGAATGGATGAGACAATTGTGGCCTCATAAGATTAGACGTGTCATCATAATAAAAAATTAAAAAATAGCAAAATGACATTGAAATTGTGATCGTGGTAATTGAGTTGATTGATGAAAAGAGTCTTCACAACCAAACCAAAAACATAAAGTTGAATACATCCACAAGAAGTAAGCCTATATTGCCCCTATGCAAACATAGGTTTGGAAACCAACAATCACTTGTTGGACCAGCCAAACCACGGTTTAAATCGTAAGAAACGGTTTTAATATGTCTTTTATAATTATTTATTTAATTATTAAATGATTAAATTATTTATTTATTTATTAATCTATGTCTAGTAATTAGTTGATGGGTGTAGTTACTTTTAATAGGTCATTAATGAGTTTAACCTTGGGTGTACATATAAATAGAGAGTTAATTATAGAAAATAGATTAATAATCAATCTATCACCTCTAAAGAAATCGTCACTCTCTCTCTACCAAAACCGTGAATCTCAACGAACTCACCTTAGCCATCCTAATCGTGCACCCTAAACGGGAACCCGATCCAGATCAGAGATCATCTAGTCTTCCCTATCATTGGTTAGCTTAACATGTATGTTTTAGATTATTGTTTTCCATTATGTTGTTACAAGAACTGATCAACATGTGGTATCATATCAGATGTTGATTAATCAGTTCTTGTTTCTTTTCCTAAACTGGAATTAAAATCGGAGAACATTTTTTGGTTAAATACGTATGAGAAATCGTGCTCATCAGTTTCACGGTTTTTCTGTTTTGTTAATATATCACGGTTTTTGATCTCCTAAAATCGAGATCCAGTAATTATTTCAAAATCTGTTAAAAAATTATGTTTCAAGATTTCGATTCCAGGCTTTAATATGATAGTATTGAAGAACAGTTTATCTGATATTTATAAACTGTTATTCGTGTTCATCATAATTTCGATGAAATCCCCTTATTTTGGGATAAGTCAGGATTTTGATTGTGTTTCCTAAAATTGTGTAACTTTATCTCCAAGTTTCGTATTAAAATATTAATTTTATTATTTTTAAATAATGAAACTTGAATATGCTTAACACCTAAGAGATTTCGAAACCAAAAATATAATCAAATCCCTTAAATTTTGCACATGCCTTGTCAGGTTCACCTTCACGGTTTATTGTTCATGGGTTTTAGACTTCACGGTCTTATGCTTCACGAATATCTTAGTTCACGGGTGTTTAAGTTCACGGGTTACGTTCACGGGTTAGGTTCACGGGTTTTTATAGTTCACGGTTTATGAAAATGGAGTCGTGAACCTTATAGGAGCCGTGAACCTTTTGTTGAACCGTGAACCTTTTGCTGAACCGTGAACCCTCACTTGAGTCGTGAACCTTACAGAGCCGTGAACCTTCTCTAAGTCGTGAACCTAGCATTATTTATGTGCCTAAAATTTTCCGCGCTAACACGGAGGTTTGATATTAATAAATGCTTTAGTTTTGTTAAACATTAAACTTAAAGTTTTTTTCAAAACCTTAAATCCTACTTGAATAACACCTAAAAAGCTTCACTTCTGCCCAAAGGTGATGTGATGCATGTGTAAACTTATTCAATCTTAATTAAGCATTATAACTTAGTGCATGTCATGATATTAAATTAGAAAAACATGATTAACTTAAATAACGCCTAAAGTTTCACTTCTGCCCAAAGGTGATGTGTCACGATCGTAAAGTTATTGAAGTCTATGTAAGCACTATTTCGCTTAATATAACTAAATGTTTGTACTTCTGTCCAAAGGTGATGTGTCACATTTGGTTTTCGCGAAACTAATTATGTGCATACTAAACAATGTTTCACTTCTGCCTAAAGGTGATGCGTTACATTCTTACTGCACATACTCATTATTTAAACTTAAATTGTTCCTAATGCTTAAACAATTGGTCATTAACCAAAGTGAACACCCGTTGTTTAAGTAGAACCTAATTAATCTATTATTTTGGTGATTATAATAGACTTTTATCACAGCTTCATTAATATAATGGTCCTTATTCTGCCTGTCTTAGTCTAAGTTACCCCATAGACACTCTAAGTTCTTCTTTAGCTATTAGTATGTTAAATTTTTCTCATATAAAATCCACTTCAGCCCCTAACTTGGGAATCGAAACTTTGACTGGTGCGAACTTTTCTTCTTGGAAAGATTCACTGATGCTGTCTCTCGGCTTCATGGAATTCGATCACGCACTCAACAAGCCTCCATCTGCTGATCTCACTCACTGAGAATGAAATGGATGCCGGAAAGTTTACAGATCCTACTTCTTATCATGAAGCCATTAGCAGTGATCAGTCTTCTGAATGGAACAAAGCTATGATTGACGAGCTTGACTCCATGAAGAAAAATGATGTTTGGGATTTAGTTGAATTACCCAGCGGTGCTAAACCCGTAGGATGTAAATGGGTCTTCAAAACTAAACTAGATCTGAATGGAAACATTGAACGCTATAAAGCGAGATTTGTTGCGAAGGGTTTCACTCAGAAAGAAGGAATCGACTATCAAAAGACCTTTTCTCCTATTTCTCGAAATGATTCATTAAGGACCGTGATGGCCCTAGTAGCTCACTTTGACTTAGAGCTACATCAGACGGACATCAAAACCGCTTTCCTCAACGGCAACTTGAATGAAGACGTGTTCATGAAACAGCCTGAAGGCTTTAAACCTGAAGGTCAAGAACATCTAGTCTGTAAGTTGAAGAAATCCATATACGAGTTGAAGAAGGCATCACGTCAATGGTACCTAAAGTTTGATGAAGTCATGAAGAAACAAGGTTTTCTTAAGAATCAAGTGGATCAATGCACATACCTCAAGATGAGTGGGAGCAACTTTACTATACTTGTCCTTTACGTAGATGACATCGTATTAGCAAGTAATAGTTTAGACATGTTGCATGAGTCGAAGCGTTTACTCTCGCATAACTTCGACATGAAGGATCTCGGAGAGGCTTCTTATGTTATAGGCATCGAAATACACCGAGATAGATCTAAGGGCATTTTGGGATTATCTCAAAGAACCTACATTGAACGGGTCCTTACACGTTATAACATACAACATTGCTCTCCTCTTGTAGCTCCGGTAGTTAAGGGAGATGTTTTTGGTTCTTTCCAATGTCCGAAAACATAGGTTGAGAAGGAGCAAATGAGAATGATACATTATGCATCAGTAGTTGGGAGTCTTATGTATGCTCAAGTCTGTACTCGTCCGAATATCGCTTATATTGCTGGAATGCTAGGCCGTTATCAGACTAATCCTGGCCTTGATCACTAGAAATCAGCTAAGAAAGTACTTCGATATCTGCAAGGGATGAAAGCCTATAAACTGACTTATAGAAGAAGTGATAATTTAGAAGTTGTTGGTTATTCTGATTCTGACTTTGCTAAATGCAAAGATGACAAGAAATACATTTCAGGGTACATCTTTATGTCAGCCGGCGGACCTATCTCATGGAAGAGTCATAAGAAACAGTTGACCACAACATCCACTATGATGGCAGGATACATTGTTGTGTATAAAGCGACTTGTCATGGAATGTTGCTAAAGAATCTGATCATTGGACTCAAAATAGTTAATTCCATTTCTAGACCATTGAAGCTTTATTATGATAACTCAGCTGCGCTAGTTTCTCGAACAGTAACAGTTCGACTTGAGCTGGATTATATCTTGATACAAAGTACTTGTTCGTACGTGAGTGAGTTGAGGAAAATAATATTTGTATTGAGTATATAAGCACTAAAGTTATGCCTGCGGATCCGATGACTAAAGATCTCCCACCTAAAGTTTTCAAAGAACATGTTTCAAATATGGGCTTTTCTAAAGACCGTATTTAGTACCATAATTGTACTTACTTACGATTATTAATAAAAGTTCCTCAATTATTTGAATTTGTTTGTCTCTAAATACGTTTATGCATGCCTAAAGACATATAGACAGTAAGTATACAAATCGACGTTAAATGGCTTATTTGTCAATTTGATCCTAAGTTTACTTAAGTCTTAAATTGAGATTGTAGTATGATTAATGGGGGTCTTGAGTTGGATATTGATTCAATGAATGTATTTCTCTGTTACAGTTTTGGTTTAAAACTAAAATGATTATTAAATCTGCAGACTTACTAATGCTCATAATAAATTATTACTCAGCCAAGTGGGAGAATGTAAGACACGGTTTTAATATGTGCCTCTTATAATCATTTATCTAATTATTAAATGATCAAATTATTTATTTATTTATTAACCTATGACTAGTAATTAGTTGATGGGCCTAATTACTTTTAGTGGGCCATTAATGAGTTTCCCCTTGGGTGTACATATAAATAGAGTGTTAATTAGAGGGAATAGACTAATCATCAATCTATCACCTCTAAAGAAATCGTCCATCTCTCTCCACCATAACTGTGAGTCTCAACGAACTCACCTTAGCCATACTGTACACCCAAAACGGGAACCCACCCGATCTAGATCAGAGATTATGTCGTCTTCCCTATCATCGGTTAGCTTAACATGTATGTTTTAGATTATTGTTTTCCATTAGGTTGTTACAAGAACTGATCAACATAAATTTATAGATATTCAAGTACATTTTGATCATATCCATTTAGTTTAAGTCTTTTGATGTTAGTTTAATCGATTAGTGTTAGTTTTAATCAATTATATTCGGAAAGCAAGGAGGGAACATACCTGATGCATAGAAAAGTAGCATGCTTATACTTTTTGTATAACCATGAGAAACTGTCACTTGAAAACTTAGAGGTCCTACCAATGGCCTACTAGCCAATGGGGCAAGATAAAATGTAGCTTGTGTTGAGTTGGTGACCTTTAAAAAGTTAAAGGCAGAAGTTAAACTAGTGAAAACAGGATTCTAACTTGAGATCTTGTTAGAGTGAGTCAGACGTTTATTACCGTGTCACTCCTTAAGGTTTTGTGCTAATGAATAATCAAGTTACTAAAACTAATTTGGTCATTAGTGGATCTCTTTGTAAGTTTTATTAAGAAACCGAGAAACAAAAACGAAAGAAAAGTAGAGGTATAAAACAAGCACATTTTTTTCTTAAGACGGATTGATTAACTCCATAGTTTTTGAGAATTGTGAACATCTATCTCCTCTAAATTATCTATTAAAATTAACCCTCAAAATATTCAATATTAGATGATTTAAGATCCTTCTATTGGGGTTGGTGGCCCAATTGCCTCTAGAAACACTTAAAGGATTTGAAGGTCACGGATTCAAGTCTCATTAGTGACAGAATTAAAAGAAACTCGTCTTAAAAAAAATATGATTTATGATCCTTGTATGATAATCTAGATGTTGTAAATTTAAATTCTTACTTGTAGTGAAGTTTTGCATTTTTAAATATTTTCTTGTTGGTATTTCGTAAAGGTGGTGATAATAACGACCCTGATATTAAAATAATTAGGTTTTAAATTTGACAGTCTAAGTTTAATAAATACATCATCTTCAGATTAACATGTCGTAATTGGTCGTGTTCGAGTTGTATTAAAATTAAACGAGTCGAACCATAAACCCATTTAAAATTAAAGTAAAAACTTTTAAAATGTACAATTTATAACTTCAACTTGACAACCTGTGTACGGCCAGTTTAACCCAATTACAACTTTATAATAGCATGTTTATAACTTGATTGAACCTATTTATAACCTAACAGCCCGTTATGACCTGCTAACCTGCTTAGATAAACGAGTTATATGAATTGTATCACGGTCAAATCTCTTGATTGTGTCAGGTTGGGAAGGATATATTTAACACGAACAAATGTGTTTGTCGTATTAGGATTTATAAATCGTAACTTGTCAATCCAAAACATGACAACCAGGCTCGGCTCAACCTTCATGTGAACCCAAGCGAATTCTAAAATCGGGGCCCTTTTTATAAAAGAAAACATTTTCTTTTTGTTTAAAATCCTAACACATGGAAATATAACGACTCACGTTTTTTGTATACAACTTCTAAAAGGCACACAATCCCACATATTAAAGTTGGAGTGAGTTTTTAGTAAAAAGAAAACCCCTCTAAGTATACTGATTTTTATTATTCTTGTCAAAACCTACAAACTAAACGAAGTTAAACCCTAAATTAGGAGCTCCTTAAATAGTGAGGGCTCTAAGGATTGGATTATTTTTTGTATAGTCGAGTCACCCCCTGATGCCAATATGACCGTAACATCCCGAGAATTAACAAGAAAGAATAAAACGAAGGACCAACGGGCTCTTGGGGGTCAGGCGTCGGGCCGGCCTGAGGAGGAACAAGGGAGGGCTTGATAACCCTTGCCACCCTCCTTTGCCTCATTCCATCATCTTCATCACCACAACCCTAGAGAGAGAAAGTGAGAAATCTAAAGAGAGAAAGAGCAAGAAAGTCCATCTTCTACCTCTATCTTGCACCAAGATAAGTTGCTGGAAACTTCTGGAGGTTGGAGAAGAAGAAAGCAAGCGTCAACAGGTAACACATATGCCTAGAGGTGTGCATGAGTTGGTTTGGGTCGCTTTTGGGGTAAAACCAAACCAAAACCAAAAGTTCGGTTTTTGGTTTTTTTAAAATCGTTCAGTTTCAGTTTTTTCGATTTTTACAATGAGTTCGGTTTTGTTTCGGTTTTAAAACCAACTGGGCTTGAAAATTTTGAGGAAAAAGAAAAATGGCCCAAAATAATAAACATGAGTTTAAAATTTTGGGCCTTAATATCTTTTATTAACTTATGTTTATCACATATTTTGGCTTAAATATTATGAGCTACAAAAATTATTAGTTTTTTTAAAAAATACTCAACATAAAAAATAAACTTTATAATTTATAAATTCAATAAATATAAATAATAGCCGTCTATTAATGCAAATACATGTAACACAAATATGTATACACTTTTAACATACAAGCACATAACACAATATAATATATATTATGAAACGTGTATGCACACAATGTATAATTAAAGTATATGTATACGTTCGGTTCGGTTTGGTTTTTTTGGATTTCAAAAAATACAAAACCGAAACCAAACCGTAATTTTCGGTTTTCAAAAAATACAAAACCAAAACCGTCGGTTTTAGTTTGGGTCGGTTTTTTCGGTTGTTTCAGTTCGGTTAATTCGGTTTTTTGCTCACCCCTAAATATGCCAGATCTGAGTTTTCTGTTTTAAAATGGGTTTTAGGGTTTTCATGGGTTTTTAAGATAAAGATCGAATTTTTACGTGTAAAAGAGGGAATAAAGTTTAGATCTAGCTTCATGGAAGCTAGATAGAAGTTTTTGATGTAAAATATTTGAGTTTTGGATAAAAAAATTAACCTGTTTGAAAGTGGTGTTCTTGAGCCGACACTCAAGAGACGGCACATGCAATGTGCCGACTCTCAGCGAAGAAGAAGGAGAGGAGAATCGGCCATGGAGAGAATCGGCTCTCAGAGAATCGACTCCTGAGAGTCGGCTCTCTGATGAACACACTGAGAATCGGATCCCAAGCACAACGCAGAGTCCTGAACGCAAGTTCAGGCGACACTTATGAGTGTGGCTGACAACTCTCCCAGCCGACACTCATGTGTGCCTGCCGACACTCCTGGCCGACACTCTAGTGTCGCTGGTGACTGTCTCGGCCGACTCTCTAGAGTCGCTAGTAACATTTCTGGCCAACTCTTGTACAAATGATAGAATCCACACTTTGATTTATGTTCAGATTGGTATACGCTTAAGCAATAGATAAGACATCGACTTCGGGTTGAGTATCGATAGACTGGTGAGTTCTAGAAGCCCTTCTTTAAATGTTTTAAATAATGTTTTCGGGCTGGTGTGCATACGTAACGATGTGATTGTTTTATAAAACGATGTTTATAACGAAACGAGGTTTGTGAATGATGTTTTGGGAGGAAAGTTTATGAAAGATGTGTTTATGAAATACTTTGCCAAAAGAAGTTTACGAATGAACGAATGATTTTTAATAAAACATACGAATGTTTTAACTGAAGTTTTGACATAAAACAAGTGAATGTTTACGAAAGTCACAAACGAATGAATCTGCCATGATTCCTACAGGGATCGAAATTATGGTTATGGGATGTATGTTATGGGCATTACCTTAATAGGGGCTTTGTGGCTGGCCAACTGTTGTACAACTGGGGTGATGACGGTCACCAAGGGGATTATCGTGATCCTTGAAGTTGGTACGATTTACCTTGCGGGGTAATCGTGGTTGAAGTTTGGTACTTGTGCCTTACGGGGTACAGTGCTTGAATTTGGGTACGTGTCATCCTGTGATGCCGTGCCTGAAGTTTGGTACGGATGCCCTATAAGGCATCGTACTTGAAGTTGGAATTGATGGTTACGAGAAGACGCAAATTTGATATGTTCATTGACCTATGGGTTATGATGCGTTATGTTTGTTATTGCATGTTTTCGTACACTTTTAATAATAAAGTTAAATGTTATGTTTTGGCAAATATTTGAAGTTAATTTTTTACGTAAAAGCTAGAGCTTACCAGCGTAGCTGACTTTTTAGTATGCACATTCAGGTTAAGGACAGGTTATGATGAGGGACGGTGATGCTGGGCAAGCGAGAAGAGTTATCCGACTGATTATGAAGACTGACATCTCGTTTATGATTATGTTTATATTACGGTTAAGTTGAGACAATGTTAATGTTTGATACGATGAACAAGTTTATGTTATGTTTGAATGAAAGTTTTCCGCTGCGTTAATGATATTCAAATTTAAAAACTGTTTGTTTATAAATAAATCCAACAAGTGAGACGTCCCGGTTTTGGCAATGACATATTATCATTTTAGTAATTCAATAATTCATTTAATAATTTTAAGTTGCGTGGCTTAAAATATATAAAAAATATATTTTTTTTTCTAAAAATGAATTTACTAAATTATAATGTCATTGTTACTGTTATTGTAAGGCCCCTAAACCGGGTGACCTCACTTGTTGTATTTACTCATAAACATAGTCCTAAATACTGAACTTAAATTTAAAACATTCATCATTCAATTACATAATCATAACAGCGGAAGTCTTTACAAATAAAACATAACATATTCTTAACAAACAAAAGTGGGATGTCAGTCTTATGCCGGGTAACCTTCACGCCATCGCACGACCTTTTCTTCCCTTACCTGAAATGTATACTAAAAGTCAGCTAATGCTGGTGAGTTCTAGTTTAAAGACAATCATACATAATATTTAACTTATCATGAATATAATGTATATATGTATATTCGTACTTTTAAATATTCTTTACTTTGCTGTTCTCATATAACATTCATTGAGGGTATATACATATGTACATACATACTTTCTTTGAGAGAACACATATTGGCCATAATCTTAAGGGAGATCAACCCGTCATACTTGTCGCGAATGTCACGAAGACATCGCAGTCAGAGCTACCGTCGTAGCCCGTTTCATTACCGTCCGGCTTTAGAAAACCGTCCGTCATATCATTAAATCCGTCCGGCAACCTTTGTCCGTCCGCTCTTTACCGTCCTACCGTCGTAGTCCGTCATTTTTGTCCGTCTGCCCTAGGGCATCCGTTTCCCACGTGACCATTATGTATGCAACCGTTCTACATTAGTTAAGGCTTGCTTCGACCGTCCATTAATACCTTTTCATACGTCCTAGCTTGCGAAGGTACGTTTTTGTCCCGGTTGCAAAATAGTCATGTGGTCGTCCGTCTACCGAAGTAGCCGTTGTCATAGAAGGGTTTATAACGTTTACATTCATTCATAAAATGCAATATATATGTAATATAAAGCAAGATTTCATTCTTTTACGTTATGTCCTTCTTTCATTCATTCTTTATATCATACGCTTCATTCTTTATTCATAATTCATTTTCACATATATAGGTATTTATATATATATACGTATGATCACATTGACACTTATAGCATTTATTCATTTAGTGTATACACTTCAGCCCCAAAACATTTATAAATCATTTGCACATAACATAGAAGGGGGCACATAGAACTCACTTGATGAGTAGTTTCCGAAGTACACTTAGCTGTCTACTGAGCGTCACTAATGTTACTCACGATCTGTGTAATAAAGTCATACTCATAAGGTAGTGCTCCTAGATGGCATTAGATATTACTATACTTGATCTTGGTAGTTTTGATGGGTTTACTTATATCGAAACTTGATAGTTTCGATAGACTGCCTCTGTCGAAACTTTTAGTTTCGATAGGTTGCTTCTGTCGAAACTTGTAGTTTCGATCGGTTGCTTCTGTCGAAACTTGTAGTTTCGATAGGTTGCTTCTGTCGAAACTTGTAGTTTCGATAGGTAACTTAGGTGTAAACTTAGCTTCGGATCGTGGCTCATATCGAAACTATGGTAGTTTCGATAGGTATGCATATATCGAAACTACTGCACATATCGAAACTAAGTAGTTTCGATGAATCTGCACATATCGAAACTAAGTAGTTTCGATGGGTCTGCACATTGTCTTCCCCAAAATTGTAGTTTCTTTTGCATGCGAGTCTGATCGAACCAAAATCTCTATTTTTCTTAGATCAAAACGTTTGGTTTTCATTCTAGATGCTATACCTAAGCTCACTTTCAAGTTTCTTCCGCAAAATCGTTATCTTTTTAGCCAAAACCCGAAAACTCCCAAAACGAACAAAAACTCATAATGTGATCGAATCGTTACCTGGATTGGATTTCTGATTCAGAGGATATGATCACGAGAACCGCAGCAACGTTCTCCTGAATTCCCGAGTTGATCCGTCACTTTCTCTCTCTAGACCCGAGCTCTCCTTTCTCTCTCTAAAAGCTGCGTGAGTTGGGGAAATGAGCAGGGAAGAGGGCTGCCTTGCCTCTTATGCGCATGGGCTTCCCTCGGCCCATTGAAGCTGGGCCCAGGCCCGCTCCCTTTTTGTTTAAATATTCCAACTAAATCACCGGTCTCGCTATATTTATTCGTTTTATTATTTTTGGGATGTTACAAGTCTACCCTCCTTAAAGAGGTTTCGTCCTCGAAACTGTTCATACGTTAAACAATTGAGGGTATAGTCCCCTCATCTCGTCTTCCTTTTCCCATGTAGCTTCTGACCCCTTTCTGTGTTTCCATTGTATCTTGACTAACGGTATCGACTTATTGCGTAGTCGTTTTTCAGCTCGGTCAAGAATGGCTATTGGTTCTTCTACATAATTTAGACTGTTATCCACTTCGATCACGTCGTAAGGTATGTGAGCTGTGTCGTCAGCTAGGCACTTGCGTAAGTGCGACACGTGAAACGTAGGGTGTATTCCACTAAGCTCAACGGGTAGGTCGAGTCTGTAAGCAACTTGACCCACTCTTGCTAAAATCTTGAAAGGTCCGACAAACCTTGGACTTAGTTTGCCACGCTTTCTGAATCGGATGATTCCTTTCCATGGTGATACTTTCAACAGTACCATGTCCCCCACTTGAAACTCTAAATCCCTTCTTCTCTTATCCGCGTATGATTTCTGTCTGTCTTTTGCGGCCTTCATTCTAGCCTTGATTTGATCAAATTTTTCAGAAGTTGCTTTGACCACTTCGAGACTTGCAAAATCCTTTTGCCCAATCTCCCCCCAACAAACCGGGGTTCTGCATTTTCTCCCATATAACATTTCAAATGGTGGCATGCCAATAGTCGTGTGATAGCTGTTGTTATATGAAAATTCTGCCAATGGTAGATGGCTATCCCAACTCCCACCGAAGTCAATGATATAGGCCCGGAGCATGTCCTCCAAGGTCTGAATGGTCCTTTCAGACTGGCCATCGGTTTGAGGGTGGTAAGCGGTGCTGATGTTCAGTCTTGTGCCCATCGCTTCGTTGAATTTCTTCCAAAATCTAGATGTGAATCTAGTATCCCTGTCGGACACAATTGATAGCGGCATACCATGTCTACTCACAATTTCCTTGATAAATACTTCAGCTAGCTTTTCAGACGAAGAAGTCTCACGTATTGGCAAGAAGTGAGCACTTTTCGTCAAGCGGTCGACGATCACCCAAATGGTGTCATTTCCTTTAGCTGTTCGCGGTAGCTTGGTAATGAAGCCCATTGTGATTTCCTCCCATTTCCATTCTGGTATTGGTAAAGGTTGTATTTTACCGCATGGTTTCTGGTGCTCGGCCTTAACTAGTGAACATGTTAGACACTTGTTCACGTATTCGGTCACATCATTCTTCATGCCAGGCCACCAGTACTCTTTCTTCAAGTCTTGATACATTTTGTTTGCCCCGGGGTGGATAGAATAACGAGACTTATGGGCCTCATCAAGTATTTTGGCTCTAAGCTCGCCAATCTTAGGTATCCACATCCGGCCAAACCTAGTACGTACTCCGTATGCATTTGTATCTAAGTTCCCTTGTTATCCTACTATCCTTTCCCGTTTCACATTTCTTTCTAACAGTGCTTCATCTTGTGCCTTTGTTATTTCACCCATCAAATCTGGCGTTATGATCAGCTGACACGCTTTGATCCGGATAGGTGCCGATTCTTCCTTTCTACTTAAAGCGTCAGCCACTACGTTTGCCTTGCCTGGATGGTACAATATCTCACAGTCATAGTCTTTCAGTAGCTCTAACCACCTTCTTTGCCTCATGTTTAGTTCCTTTTGTTCGAAAAAGTATTTCAAGCTTTTGTGATCGGAGTAGATGGTGCATTTAACTCCATACAGGTAGTGCCTCCATATTTTTAACGCGAAAACTACTGCTGCTAATTCTAGATCGTGTGTTGGGTAGTTAACCTCGTGAATCTTTAGTTGTCGTGAAGCATAAGCAATTAACTTTCCTTGTTGCATAAGTACGCAACCTAAACCCTGCCCCGAAGCGTCAGAGTAGACTACCAAGTCTTCATTTCCCTCAGGTAGAGTCAAAACTGGAGCTTGGGTTAATCGTGTCTTAAGTTCTTCAAACGCGTTGTTTTGAGTCTGACCCAATTCATACTTTTCTTCCTTCCGTGTCAGTTTAGTCAGTGGTAAGGCTATTCTTGAGAAGTCTTGAATAAACCTTCGATAGTAGCCTGCCAATCCTAGAAAACTTCGTATCTCTGTTGGTGTCTTTGGGATGTTCCATTCCTTTACTGTCTCGATCTTTGCAGGATCCACCATGATGCCGTTTGGGTTTATCACATGACCTAGGAATTGGACTTCCCTAAGCCAAAACGCGCATTTGGAGAATTTTGCGTACAACTTTTCCTTCTTTAGCACCTCCAGAACTTCTCTTAGGTGATAGTGATGATCACCCTCGCTTTTCGAATATACCAGTATGTCGTCTATAAAAACTATCACTGATCGATCCAACATTGGTCGACATACTCTATTAATCAAATCCATGAACGTTGCTGGTGCGTTAGTTAATCCGAAGGACATCACGAGAAACTCATAATGCCCATAACGCGTGCGAAACGCGGTCTTTGGTACGTCTTCTTCCCTTACTTTCAACTGATGGTAACCCGACCTAAGATCGATCTTTGAGAACCAACTCGCACCTTGCAGTTGATCAAAAAGGTCGTCTATTCTAGGCAGTGGGTATTTGTTCTTTACTGTCCTCTTGTTCAGTTCGCGGTAGTCAATGCACATACGCATGCTGCCGTCCTTCTTCTTTACAAAAAGTACCGGAGCGCCCCATGGTGAGATGCTCGGTCTAATAAATCCTTTTTCGGTTAGTTCCTCTAGTTGAGACATCAATTCTTTCATTTCTGACAGAGCCAACCGGTAGGGGGCTTTGGCAACGGGCTCAGCTCCTGGCAGTAAGTCAATCTGAAATTCTATTTCCCGATCGGGTGGCAACCCAGGTAGACCCTCACGGAATACTTCCGGAAAGTTGCATATCACGGGTACATTCTTGAGTTCTTTCGTTTTCATTCTATCATCAATAACATATGCTAGATAAGCTTCGCAACCGCGCCTCATGTAACTTTCGGCCTTGATCATCGAGATGACGTTTGGCATCGTGCAATTCCAATCCCCATAAACCGTAATTGGACTGCCGCTAGGAGCTTTTAGGTGTATTCTCTTACGTTTACATATGATTTGAGCTTCGTTGGCAGCTAACCAATCCATACCCAATACTATATCGAATCCTCCTAAGGTGAGAAGGAATAATCTAGATGGAAACTTATGTCCCACTATTTCTATGATGCAATCCTCTGTTACTTGAAATACTGCCGAATTTTTACCCACGGCAGTTTGTACGCTAAAGGCCTTTATTATGGTGTTGATAGTGCAATCCAGTTTACGACAAAATGCATTGGATATGAAGCTTTTACTAGCACCAGAATCGAATAAAATAGCAGCACGTTCATCATTCACTAGAAACGTACCTGACACGACATCAGGGTTTCCCCTAGCTTCTTCCTCAGTTAAGGCATAGGCCCGAGTCCTTGCCTTTGGTTGTTCCTATTCCTTCTCCTTTCCCGAACCAGATTGGCCGGCCTTCCTGCAGTTCTTTGTCAGATGCCCAAACATTCCACATACTTGGCATTTGGCGTCCTTCCAATAATCTCGGGAGTAGTGCCCCGACCTCCCGCACTTATAACACACGGTGATGCCGATTCGACACTCGCCACTATGTTGCTTTCCACATTTCTTGCACGTTTCATATCCGTCCAACCTCGGTTTCTTAATTTCAGTTGTTTCATTCCCTCTTCCGGTGCCTCTAGATGGATTCTCCCACTTTCTCTTTTGTGTCACAGGTGCCGGGTCCTCGTTGGCATAATCGTCGTAAACGATTCCAGACAGGTTGACTACCGACTCGAAGGTCGAGGGTAGGTTGGCTTTTACGTGGACACGGACCCTTTACGGCAGACCCTTGACATAGTATTTGATCATACGTTCTTCGGTTTCCACCAAGCGTGGTACCAGTTGGGCCAGCTCGTTGAACCTTGAAGTATATTGGCGATGAGTCTTGTCGCCAGCTTTGAAGTTTAGGAACTCGTTCTCCACACGATCAATCTCATTCTGTGGGCAGAAATTTTGGATTACGAGCTTTTTCAAGTCTTCCCATGTCATTCTGGCAAGGGCATGTGGTGACTTTGTTCTTTGAATATTTCTCCACCAACCTAGTGCTTCATTGGTGAAAGAATGAGCAACATATTTAACCGCCTGGTCTGGTCGGCACTCGCTGATGTTGATTACAGCGTTCATTCTCTCAATCCATTCCAAGGTAGCCACCGAATCCTTGCTACCATCAAACTTGGGTGGGTCTCCATCCTTGAAACCTTTATAAGTGCACCCTTTAGTGCTTGACCCCACTTTTATCTCATCCCCGTTGCTGCCTTATACTTTTTCTTCATGGTTTCCTTCATCCTCCTCTTTACTTTTCTTTATTGCCTCGGATAGTAGATCAGGCAATACCTTCTTCAAAGTGAGCACAACTTCACGGGCAATAGCATCCCTGACTTCAGGTTCCAACTGTATAGGCCCTGGACTGTCGTCCCTAATTGGGGTCACTTCTGTTTCGTGCACACTTTCGGTGTGCTCTGCGTGCACACTCTCTTCTTCTTCTTCAAATCTTGGGTTCAACGGAGGTCTACCTCGTCGGCCAGTGCGACCGCCTCGAGGTCCTGTTCTTCCTCCACCAGCCATAGTTCTTAATTTCCTGATAGTTAAAAAGGGAATACATCAATGTCATTTCTTCAGATCATAGTTTGGAACAGTACGAGCAAGGTAAATTCTTAATTACAGTGACCGGTTTGTGATTACTAATTTACATTGCTTTTCGGGTTCGAAACTCTTCAAATCAGTCGTGGCATTAACATCTATTTGTTCTAAGTTAAGGTATCAATTCCTATGCAAGAGGATTAACTTTATGACTTACTTACCGTGCTAGCGTTGGCGTTGGTTACCCATACTGACATCCGTGCGTTGGTTCCATAATCAGTTTGAGTCTAGACATTTAGGGATGTCTAAATCTCTCAAACTATTGCTCTGATACTGTTATTGTAAGACCCCTAAACCGGACCTCACTTGTTGGATTTACTCATAAACATAGTCCTAAATACTGAACTTAAATTTAAAACATTCATCATTCAATTACATAATCATAACAGCGGAAGTCTTTACAAATAAAACATAACATATTCTTAACAAACAAAAGTGGGATGTCAGTCTTGTGCCGGGTAACCTTCACGCCATCGCACGACCTTTTCTTCCCTTACCTGAAATGTATACTAAAAGTCAGCTAACGCTGGTGAGTTCTAGTTTAAAGACAATCATACATAATATTTATCTTATCATGAATATAATGTATATATGTATATTTGTACTTTTAAATATTCTTTACTTTGCTGTTCTCACATAACATTCATTGAGGGTATATACATATGTACATACATACTTTCTTTGAGAGAACACATATTGGCCATAATCTTAAGGGAGATCAACCCGTCATACTTGTCGCGAATGTCACGAAGACATCGCAGTCAGAGCTACCGTCGTAGCCCGTTTCATTACCGTCCGGCTCTAGAAAACCGTCCGTCATATCATTAAATCCGTCCGGCAACCTTTGTCCGTCCGCTCTTTACCGTCCTACCGTCGTAGTCCGTCATTTTTGTCCGTCTGCCCTAGGGCATCCGTTTCCCACGTGACCATTATGTATGCAACCGTTCTACATTAGTTAAGGCTTGCTTCGACCGTCCATTAATACCTTTTCATACGTCCTAGCTTGCGAAGGTACGTTTTTGTCCCGGTTGCAAAATAGTCACGTGGTCGTCCGTCTACCGAAGTAGCCGTTGTCATAGAAGGGTTTATAACGTTTACATTCATAACATGCAATATATATGTAATATAAAGCAAGATTTCATTCTTTTACGTTATGTCCTTCTTTCATTCATTCTTTATATCATACGCTTCATTCTTTATTCATAATTCATTTTCACATATATAGGTATTTATATATATATACGTATGATCACATTGACACTTATAGCATTTATTCATTTAGTGTATACACTTCAGCCCCAAAACATTTATAAATCATTTGCACATAACATAGAAGGGGGCACATAGAACTCACCGGATGAGTAGTTTCCGAAGTACACTTAGCTGGCTACTGAGCGTCACTAATGTTACTCACGATCTGTGTAATAAAGTCATACTCATAAGGTAGTGCTCCTAGATGGCATTAGATATTACTATACTTGATCTTGGTAGTTTCGATGGGTTTACTTATATCGAAACTTGATAGTTTCGATAGACTGCCTCTGTCGAAACTTGTAGTTTCGATAGGTTGCTTCTGTCGAAACTTGTAGTTTCGATAGGTTGCTTCTGTCGAAACTTGTAGTTTCGATAGGTAACTTAGGTGTAAACTTAGCTTCGGATCGTGGCTCATATCGAAACTATGGTAGTTTCGATAGGTATGCATATATCGAAACTACTGCACATATCGAAACTAAGTAGTTTCGATGAATCTGCACATATCGAAACTAAGTAGTTTCGATGGGTCTGCACATTGTCTTCCCCAAAATTGCAGTTTCTTTTGCATGCGAGTCTGATCGAACCAAAATCTCTATTTTTCTTAGATCAAAACGTTTGGTTTTCATTCTAGATGCTATACCTAAGCTCACTTTCAAGTTTCATCCGCAAAATCGTTATCTTTTTAGCCAAAACCCGAAAACTCCCAAAACGAACAAAAACTCATAATGTGATCGAATCGTTACCTGGATTGGATTTCTGATTCTGAGGATATGATCACGAGAACAGCAGCAACGTTCTCCTGAATTCCCGAGTTGATCCGTCACTTTCTCTCTCTAGACCCGAGCTCTCCTTTCTCTCTCTAAAAGCTGCGTGAGTTGGGGAAATGAGCAGGGAAGAGGGATGCCTTGCCTCTTATGCGCATGGGCTTCCCTCGGCCCATTGAAGCCGGGCCCAGGCCCGCTCCCTTTTTGTTTAAATATTCCAACTAAATCACCGGTCTCGCTATATTTATTCGTTTTATTATTTTTGGGATGTTACAAGTCTACCCTCCTTAAAGAGGTTTCGTCCTCGAAACTGTTCATACGTTAAACAATTGAGGGTATAGTCCCCTCATCTCGTCTTCCTTTTCCCATGTAGCTTCTGACCCCTTTCTGTGTTTCCATTGTATCTTGACTAACGGTATCGACTTATTGCGTAGTCGTTTTTCAGCTCGGTCAAGAATGGCTATTGGTTCTTCTACATAATTTAGACTGTTATCCACTTCGATCTCGTCGTAAGGTATGTGAGCTGTGTCGTCAGCTAGGCACTTGCGTAAGTGCGACACGTGAAACGTAGGGTGTATTCCACTAAGCTCAACGGGTAGGTCGAGTCTGTAAGCAACTTGACCCACTCTTGCTAAAATCTTGAAAGGTCCGACAAACCTTAGACTTAGTTTGCCACGCTTTCTGAATCGGATGATTCCTTTCCATGGTGATACTTTCAACAGTACCATGTCCCCCACTTGAAACTCTAAATCCCTTCTTCTCTTATCCGCGTATGATTTCTGTCTGTCTTTTGCGGCCTTCATTCTAGCCTTGATTTGATCAAATTTTTCAGAAGTTGCTTTGACCACTTCGAGACTTGCAAAATCCTTTTGCCCAATCTCCCCCCAAAAACCGGGGTTCTGCATTTTCTCCCATATAACATTTCAAATGGTGGCATGCCAATAGTCGTGTGATAGCTGTTGTTATATGAAAATTCTGCCAATGGTAGATGGCTATCCCAACTCCCACCGAAGTCAATGATATAGGCCCGGAGCATGTCCTCCAAGGTCTGAATGGTCCTTTCAGACTGGCCATCGGTTTGAGGGTGGTAAGCGGTGCTGATGTTCAGTCTTGTGCCCATCGCTTCGTTGAATTTCTTCCAAAATCTAGATGTGAATCTAGTATCCCTGTCGGACACAATTGATAGCGGCATACCATGTCTACTCACAATTTCCTTGATAAATACTTCAGCTAGCTTTTCAAACGAAGAAGTCTCACGTATTGGCAAGAAGTGAGCACTTTTCGTCAAGCGGTCGACGATCACCCAAATGGTGTCATTTCCTTTAGCTGTTCGCGGTAGCTTGGTAATGAAGCCCATTGTGATTTCCTCCCATTTCCATTCTGGTATTGGTAAAGGTTGTATTTTACCGCATGGTTTCTGGTGCTCGGCCTTAACTAGTGAACATGTTAGACACTTGTTCACGTATTCGGTCACATCATTCTTCATGCCAGGCCACCAGTACTCTTTCTTCAAGTCTTGATACATTTTGTTTGCCCCGGGGTGGATAGAATAACGAGACTTATGGGCCTCATCAAGTATTTTGGCTCTAAGCTCGCCAATCTTAGGTATCCACATCCGGCCAAACCTAGTACGTACTCCGTATGCATTTGTATCTAAGTTCCCTTGTTGTCCTACTATCCTTTCCCGTTTCACATTTCTTTCTAACAGTGCTTCATCTTGTGCCTTTGTTATTTCACCCATCAAATCTGGCGTTATGATCAGCTGACACGCTTTGATCCGGATAGGTGCCGATTCTTCCTTTCTACTTAAAGCGTCAGCCACTACGTTTGCCTTGCCTGGATGGTACAATATCTCACAGTCATAGTCTTTCAGTAGCTCTAACCACCTTCTTTGCCTCATGTTTAGTTCCTTTTGTTCGAAAAAGTATTTCAAGCTTTTGTGATCGGAGTAGATGGTGCATTTAACTCCATACAGGTAGTGCCTCCATATTTTTAACGCGAAAACTACTGCTGCTAATTCTAGATCGTGTGTTGGGTAGTTAACCTCGTGAATCTTTAGTTGTCGTGAAGCATAAGCAATTACCTTTCCTCGTTGCATAAGTACGCAACCTAAACCCTGCCCCGAAGCGTCAGAGTAGACTACCAAGTCTTCATTTCCCTCAGGTAGAGTCAAAACTGGAGCTTGGGTTAATCGTGTCTTAAGTTCTTCAAACGCGTTGTTTTGAGTCTGACCCAATTCATACTTTTCTTCCTTCCGTGTCAGTTTAGTCAGTGGTGAGGCTATTCTTGAGAAGTCTTGAATAAACCTTCGATAGTAGCCTGCCAATCCTAGAAAACTTCGTATCTCTGTTGGTGTCTTTGGGATGTTCCATTCCTTTACTGTCTCGATCTTTGCAGGATCCACCATGATGCCGTTTGGGTTTATCACATGACCTAGGAATTGGACTTCCTTAAGCCAAAACGCGCATTTGGAGAATTTTGCGTACAACTTTTCCTTCTTTAGCACCTCCAGAACTTCTCTTAGGTGATAGTGATGATCACCCTCGCTTTTCGAATATACCAGTATGTCGTCTATAAAAACTATCACTGATCGATCCAACATTGGTCGACATACTCTATTAATCAAATCCATGAACGTTGCTGGTGCATTAGTTAATCCGAAGGACATCACGAGAAACTCATAATGCCCATAACGCGTGCGAAACGCGGTCTTTGGTACGTCTTCTTCCCTTACTTTCAACTGATGGTAACCCGACCTAAGATCGATCTTTGAGAACCAACTCGCACCTTGCAGTTGATCAAAAAGGTCGTCTATTCTAGGCAGTGGGTATTTGTTCTTTACTGTCCTCTTGTTCAGTTCGCGGTAGTCAATGCACATACGCATGCTGCCATCCTTCTTCTTTACAAAAAGTACCGGAGCGCCCCATGGTGAGATGCTCGGTCTAATAAATCCTTTTTCGGTTAGTTCCTCTAGTTGAGACATCAATTCTTTCATTTCTGACGGAGCCAACCGGTAGGGGGCTTTGGCAACGGGCTCAGCTCCTGGTAGTAAGTCAATCTGAAATTCTATTTCCCGATCGGGTGGCAACCCAGGTAGACCCTCACGGAATACTTCCGGAAAGTTGCACATCACGGGTACATTCTTGAGTTCTTTCGTTTTCATTCTATCATCAATAACATATGCTAGATAAGCTTCGCAACCGCGCCTCATGTAACTTTCGGCCTTGATCATCGAGATGACGTTTGGCATCGTGCAATTCCAATCCCCATAAACCGTAATTGGACTGCCGCTAGGAGCTTTTAGGTGTATTCTCTTACGTTTACATATGATTTGAGCTTCGTTGGCAGCTAACCAATCCATACCCAATACTATATCGAATCCTCCTAAGGTGAGAAGGAATAATCTAGATGGAAACTTATGTCCCTCTATTTCTATGATGCAATCCTCTGTTACTTGAAATACTGCCGAATTTTTACCCACGGCAGTTTGTACGCTAAAGGCCTTTATTATTGTGTTGATAGTGCAATCCAGTTTACGACAAAATGCATTGGATATGAAGCTTTTACTAGCACCAGAATCGAATAAAATAGCAGCACGTTCATCATTAACTAGAAACGTACCTGACACGACATCAGGGTTTCCCCTTGCTTCTTCCTCAGTTAAGGCATAGGCCCGAGTCCTTGCCTTTGGTTGTTCCTATTCCTTCTCCTTTCCCGAACCAGATTGGCCGGCCTTCCTGCAGTTCTTTGTCAGATGCCCAAACATTCCACATACTTGGCATTTGGCGTCCTTCCAATAATCTCGGGAGTAGTGCCCCAACCTCCCGCACTTATAACACACGGTGGTGCCGATTCGACACTCGCCACTATGTTGCTTTCCACATTTCTTGCACGTTTCATATCCGTCCAACCTCGGTTTCTTAATTTCAGTTGTTTCATTCCCTCTTCCGGTGCCTCTAGATGGATTCTCCCACTTTCTCTTTTGTGTCACAGGTGCCGGGTCGTCGTTTGCATAATCGTCGTAAACGATTCCAGACAGGTTGACTACCGACTCGAAGGTCGAGGGTAGGTTGGCTTTTACGTGGACACGGACCCTTTGCGGCAGACCCTTGACATAGTATTTGATCATACGTTCTTCGGTTTCCACCAAGCGTGGTACCAGTTGGGCCAGCTCGTTGAACCTTGAAGTATATTGGCGATGAGTCTTGTCGCCAGCTTTGAAGTTTAGGAACTCGTTCTCCACACGATCAATCTCATTCTGTGGGCAGAACTTTTGGATTACGAGCTTTTTCAAGTCTTCCCATGTCATTCTGGCAAGGGCATGTGGTGACTTTGTTCTTTGAATATTTCTCCACCAACCTAGTGCTTCATTGGTGAAAGAATGAGCAACATATTTAACCGCCTGGTCTGGTCGGCACTCGCTGATGTTGATTACAGCGTTCATTCTCTCAATCCATTCCAAGGTAGCCACCGAATCCTTGCTACCATCAAACTTGGGTGGGTCTCCATCCTTGAAACCTTTATAAGTGCACCCTTTAGTGCTTGACCCCACTTTTATCTCATCCCCGTCGCTGTCATATACTTTTTCTTCATGGTTTCCTTAATCCTCCTCTTTACTTTTCTTTATTGCCTCGGATAGTAGATCAGGCAATACCTTCTTCAAAGTGAGCACAACTTCACGGGCAATAGCATCCCTGACTTCAGGTTCCAACTGTATAGGCCCTGGACTGTCGTCCCTAATTGGGGTCACTTCTGTTTCGTGCACACTTTCGGTGTGCTCTGCGTGCACACTCTCTTCTTCTTCAAATCTTGGGTTCAACGGAGGTCTACCTCGTCGGCCAGTGCGACCGCCTCGAGGTCCTGTTCTTCCTCCACCAGCCATAGTTCTTAATTTCCTGATAGTTAAAAAGGGAATACATCAATGTCATTTCTTCAGATCATAGTTTGGAACAGTACGAGCAAGGTAAATTCTTAATTACAGTTACCAGTTTGTGATTACTAATTTACATTGCTTTTCGGGTTCGAAACTCTTCAAATCAGTCGTGGCATTAACATCTATTTGTTCTAAGTTAAGGTATCTATTCCTATGCAAGAGGATTAACTTTATGACTTACTTACCGTGCTAGCGTTGGCGTTGGTTACCCATACTGACATCCGTGCGTTGGTCCCATAATCAGTTTGAGTCTAGACATTTAGGGATGTCTAAATCTCTCAAACTATTGCTCTGATACTGTTATTGTAAGGCCCCTAAACCGGACCTCACTTGTTGGATTTACTCATAAACATAGTCCTAAATACTGAACTTAAATTTAAAACATTCATCATTCAATTACATAATCATAACAGCGGAAGTCTTTACAAATAAAACATAACATATTCTTAACAAACAAAAGTGGGATGTCAGTCTTGTGCCGGGTAACCTTCACGCCATCGCACGACCTTTTCTTCCCTTACCTGAAATGTATACTAAAAGTCAGCTAACGCTGGTGAGTTCTAGTTTAAAGACAATCATACATAATATTTATCTTATCATGAATATAATGTATATATGTATATTTGTACTTTTAAATATTCTTTACTTTGCTGTTCTCACATAACATTCATTGAGGGTATATACATATGTACATACATACTTTCTTTGAGAGAACACATATTGGCCATAATCTTAAGGGAGATCAACCCGTCATACTTGTCGCGAATGTCACGAAGACATCGCAGTCAGAGCTACCGTCGTAGCCCGTTTCATTACCGTCCGGCTCTAGAAAACCGTCCGTCATATCATTAAATCCGTCCGGCAACCTTTGTCCGTCCGCTCTTTACCGTCCTACCGTCGTAGTCCGTCATTTTTGTCCGTCTGCCCTAGGGCATCCGTTTCCCACGTGACCATTATGTATGCAACCGTTCTACATTAGTTAAGGCTTGCTTCGACCGTCCATTAATACCTTTTCATACGTCCTAGCTTGCGAAGGTACGTTTTTGTCCCGGTTGCAAAATAGTCACGTGGTCGTCCGTCTACCGAAGTAGCCGTTGTCATAGAAGGGTTTATAACGTTTACATTCATAACATGCAATATATATGTAATATAAAGCAAGATTTCATTCTTTTACGTTATGTCCTTCTTTCATTCATTCTTTATATCATACGCTTCATTCTTTATTCATAATTCATTTTCACATATATAGGTATTTATATATATATACGTATGATCACATTGACACTTATAGCATTTATTCATTTAGTGTATACACTTCAGCCCCAAAACATTTATAAATCATTTGCACATAACATAGAAGGGGGCACATAGAACTCACCTGATGAGTAGTTTCCGAAGTACACTTAGCTGGCTACTGAGCGTCACTAATGTTACTCACGATCTGTGTAATAAAGTCATACACATAAGGTAGTGCTCCTAGATGGCATTAGATATTACTATACTTGATCTTGGTAGTTTCGATGGGTTTACTTATATCGAAACTTGATAGTTTCGATAGACTGCCTCTGTCGAAACTTGTAGTTTCGATAGGTTGCTTCTGTCGAAACTTGTAGTTTCGATAGGTTGCTTCTGTCGAAACTTGTAGTTTCGATAGGTAACTTAGGTGTAAACTTAGCTTCGAATCGTGGCTCATATCGAAACTATGGTAGTTTCGATAGGTGTGCATATATCGAAACTACTGCACATATCGAAACTAAGTAGTTTCGATGAATCTGCACATATCGAAACTAAGTAGTTTCGATGGGTCTGCACATTGTCTTCCCCAAAATTGCAGTTTCTTTTGCATGCGAGTCTGATCGAACCAAAATCTCTATTTTTCTTAGATCAAAACGTTTGGTTTTCATTCTAGATGCTATACCTAAGCTCACTTTCAAGTTTCATCCGCAAAATCGTTATCTTTTTAGCCAAAACCCGAAAACTCCCAAAACGAACAAAAACTCATAATGTGATCGAATCGTTACCTGGATTGGATTTCTGATTCAGAGGATATGATCACGAGAACAGCAGCAACGTTCTCCTGAATTCCCGAGTTGATCCGTCACTTTCTCTCTCTAGACCCGAGCTCTCCTTTCTCTCTCTAAAAGCTGCGTGAGTTGGGGAAATGAGCAGGGAAGAGGGATGCCTTGCCTCTTATGCGCATGGGCTTCCCTCGGCCCATTGAAGCCGGGCCCAGGCCCGCTCCCTTTTTGTTTAAATATTCCAACTAAATCACCGGTCTCGCTATATTTATTCGTTTTATTATTTTTGGGATGTTACAAGTCTACCCTCCTTAAAGAGGTTTCGTCCTCGAAACTATTCATACGTTAAACAATTGAGGGTATAGTCCCCTCATCTCGTCTTCCTTTTCCCATGTAGCTTCTGACCCCTTTCTGTGTTTCCATTGTATCTTGACTAACGGTATCGACTTATTGTGTAGTCGTTTTTCAGCTCGGTCAAGAATGGCTATTGGTTCTTCTACATAATTTAGACTGTTATCCACTTCGATCTCGTCGTAAGGTATGTGAGCTGTGTCGTCAGCTAGGCACTTGCGTAAGTGCGACACGTGAAACGTAGGGTGTATTCCACTAAGCTCAACGGGTAGGTCGAGTCTGTAAGCAACTTGACCCACTCTTGCTAAAATCTTGAAAGGTCCGACAAACCTTGGACTTAGTTTGCCTCGCTTTCTGAATCGGATGATTCCTTTCCATGGTGATACTTTCAACAGTACCATGTCCCCCACTTGAAACTCTAAATCCCTTCTTCTCTTATCCACGTATGATTTCTGTCTGTCTTTTGCGGCCTTCATTCTAGCCTTGATTTGATCAAATTTTTCAGAAGTTGCTTTGACCACTTCGAGACTTGCAAAATCTTTTTGCCCAATCTCCCCCCAACAAACCGGGGTTCTGCATTTTCTCCCATATAACATTTCAAATGGTGGCATGCCAATAGTCGTGTGATAGCTGTTGTTATATGAAAATTCTGCCAATGGTAGATGGCTATCCCAACTCCCACCGAAGTCAATGATATAGGCCCGGAGCATGTCCTCCAAGGTCTGAATGGTCCTTTCAGACTGGCCATCGGTTTAAGGGTGGTAAGCGGTGCTGATGTTCAGTCTTGTGCCCATCGCTTCGTTGAATTTCTTCCAAAATCTAGATGTGAATCTAGTATCCCTGTCGGACACAATTGATAGCGGCATACCATGTCTACTCACAATTTCCTTGATAAATACTTCAGCTAGCTTTTCAGACGAAGAAGTCTCACGTATTGGCAAGAAGTGAGCACTTTTCGTCAAGCGGTCGACGATCACCCAAATGGTGTCATTTCCTTTAGCTGTTCGCGGTAGCTTGGTAATGAAGCCCATTGTGATTTCCTCCCATTTCCATTCTGGTATTGGTAAAGGTTGCATTTTACCGCATGGTTTCTGGTGCTCGGCCTTAACTAGTGAACATGTTAGACACTTGTTCACGTATTCGGTCACATCATTCTTCATGCCAGGCCACCAGTACTCTTTCTTCAAGTCTTGATACATTTTGTTTGCCCCGGGGTGGATAGAATAACGAGACTTATGGGCCTCATCAAGTATTTTGGCTCTAAGCTCGCCAATCTTAGGTATCCACATCCGGCCAAACCTAGTACGTACTCCGTATGCATTTGTATCTAAGTTCCCTTGTTGTCCTACTATCCTTTCCCGTTTCACATTTCTTTCTAACAGTGCTTCATCTTGTGCCTTTGTTATTTCACCCATCAAATCTGGCGTTATGATCAGCTGACACGCTTTGATCCGGATAGGTGCCGATTCTTCCTTTCTACTTAAAGCGTCAGCCACTACGTTTGCCTTGCCTGGATGGTACAATAACTCACAGTCATAGTCTTTCAGTAGCTCTAACCACCTTCTTTGCCTCATGTTTAGCTCCTTTTGTTCGAAAAAGTATTTCAAGCTTTTGTGATCGGAGTAGATGGTGCATTTAACTCCATACAGGTAGTGCCTCCATATTTTTAACGCGAAAACTACTGCTGCTAATTCTAGATCGTGTGTTGGGTAGTTAACCTCGTGAATCTTCAGTTGTCGTGAAGCATAAGCAATTACCTTTCCTCGTTGCATAAGTACGCAACCTAAACCCTGCCCCGAAGCGTCAGAGTAGACTACCAAGTCTTCATTTCCCTCAGGTAGAGTCAAAACTGGAGCTTGGGTTAATCGTGTCTTAAGTTCTTCAAACGCGTTGTTTTGAGTCTGACCCAATTCATACTTTTCTTCCTTCCGTGTCAGTTTAGTCAGTGGTGAGGCTATTCTTGAGAAGTCTTGAATAAACCTTCGATAGTAGCCTGCCAATCCTAGAAAACTTCGTATCTCTGTTGGTGTCTTTGGGATGTTCCATTCCTTTACTGTCTCGATCTTTGCAGGATCCACCATGATGCCGTTTGGGTTTATCACATGACCTAGGAATTGGACTTCCCTAAGCCAAAACGCGCATTTGGAGAATTTTGCGTACAACTTTTCCTTCTTTAGCACCTCCAGAACTTCTCTTAGGTGACAGTGATGATCACCCTCGCTTTTCGAATATACCAGTATGTCGTCTATAAAAACTATCACTGATCGATCCAACATTGGTCGACATACTCTATTAATCAAATCCATGAACGTTGCTGGTGCGTTAGTTAATCCGAAGGACATCACGAGAAACTCATAATGCCCATAACGCGTGCGAAACGCGGTCTTTGGTACGTCTTCTTCCCTTACTTTCAACTGATGGTAACCCGACCTAAGATCGATCTTTGAGAACCAACTCGCACCTTGCAGTTGATCAAAAAGGTCGTCTATTCTAGGCAGTGGGTATTTGTTCTTTACTGTCCTCTTGTTCAGTTCGCGGTAGTCAATGCACATACGCATGCTGCCGTCCTTCTTCTTTACAAAAAGTACCGGAGCGCCCCATGGTGAGATGCTCGGTCTAATAAATCCTTTTTCGGTTAGTTCCTCTAGTTGAGACATCAATTCTTTCATTTCTGACGGAGCCAACCGGTAGGGGGATTTGGCAACGGGCTCAGCTCCTGGCAGTAAGTCAATCTGAAATTCTATTTCCCGATCGGGTGGCAACCCAGGTAGACCCTCACGGAATACTTCCGGAAAGTTGCACATCACGGGTACATTCTTGAGTTCTTTCGTTTTCATTCTATCATCAATAACATATGCTAGATAAGCTTCGCAACCGCGCCTCATTTAACTTTCGGCCTTGATCATCGAGATGACGTTTGGCATCGTGCAATTCCAATCCCCATAAACCGTAATTGGACTGCCGCTAGGAGCTTTTAGGTGTATTCTCTTACGTTTACATATGATTTGAGCTTCGTTGGCAGCTAACCAATCCATACCCAATACTATATCGAATCCTCCTAAGGTGAGAAGGAATAATCTAGATGGAAACTTATGTCCCTCTATTTCTATGATGCAATCCTCTGTTACTTGAAATACTGCCGAATTTTTACCCACTGCAGTTTGTACGCTAAAAGCCTTTATTATGGTGTTGATAGTGCAATCCAGTTTACGACAAAATGCATTGGATATGAAGCTTTTACTAGCACCAGAATCGAATAAAATAGCAGCACGTTCATCATTAACTAGAAACGTACCTGACACGACATCAGGGTTTCCCCTTGCTTCTTCCTCAGTTAAGGCATAGGCCCGAGTCCTTGCCTTTGGTTGTTCCTATTCCTTCTCTTTTCCCGAACCAGATTGGCCGGCCTTCCTACAGTTCTTTGTCAGATGCCCAAACATTCCACATACTTGGCATTTGGCGTCCTTCCAATAATCTCGGGAGTAGTGCCCCGACCTCCCGCACTTATAACACACGGTGGTGCCGATTCGACACTCGCCACTATGTTGCTTTCCACATTTCTTGCACGTTTCATATCCGTCCAACCTCGGTTTCTTAATTTCATTTGTTTCATTCCCTCTTCCGGTGCCTCTAGATGGATTCTCCCACTTTCTCTTTTGTGTCACAGGTGCCGGGTCCTCGTTTGCATAATCGTCGTAAACGATTCCAGACAGGTTGACTACCGACTCGAAGGTCGAGGGTAGGTTGGCTTTTACGTGGACACGGACCCTTTGCGGCAGACCCTTGACATAGTATTTGATCATACGTTCTTCGGTTTCCACCAAGCGTGGTACCAGTTGGGCCAGCTCGTTGAACCTTGAAGTATATTGGCGATGAGTCTTGTCGCCAGCTTTGAAGTTTAGAAACTCGTTCTCCACACGATCAATCTCATTCTGTGGGCAGAACTTTTGGATTACGAGCTTTTTCAAGTCTTCCCATGTCATTCTGGCAAGGGCATGTGGTGACTTTGTTCTTTGAATATTTTTCTCCACCAACCTAGTGCTTCAATGGTGAAAGAATGAGCAACATATTTAACCGCCTGGTCTGGTCGGCACTCGCTGATGTTGATTACAGCGTTCATTCTCTCAATCCATTCCAAGGTAGCCACCGAATCCTTGCTACCATCAAACTTGGGTGGGTCTCCATCCTTGAAACCTTTATAAGTGCACCCTTTAGTGCTTGACCCCACTTTTATCTCATCCCCGTCGCTGTCATATACTTTTTCTTCGTGGTTTCCTTCATCCTCCTCTTTACTTTTCTTTATTGCCTCGGATAGTAGATCAGGCAATACCTTCTTCAAAGTGAGCACAACTTCACGGGCAATAGCATCCCTGACTTCAGGTTCCAACTGTATAGGCCCTGGACTGTCGTCCCTAATTGGGGTCACTTCTGTTTCGTGCACACTTTCGGTGTGCTCTGCGTGCACACTCTCTTCTTCTTCAAATCTTGGGTTCAACGGAGGTCTACCTCGTCGGCCAGTGCGACCGCCTCGAGGTCCTGTTCTTCCTCCACCAGCCATAGTTCTTAATTTCCTGATAGTTAAAAAGGGAATACATCAATGTCATTTCTTCAGATCATAGTTTGGAACAGTACGAGCAAGGTAAATTCTTAATTACAGTGACCGGTTTGTGATTACTAATTTACATTGCTTTTCGGGTTCGAAACTCTTCAAATCAATCGTGGCATTAACATCTATTTGTTCTAAGTTAAGGTATCTATTCCTATGCAAAAGGATTAACTTTATGACTTACTTACCGTGCTAGCGTTGGCGTTGGTTACCCATACTGACATCCGTGCGTTGGTCCCATAATCAGTTTGAGTCTAGACATTTAGGGATGTCTAAATCTCTCAAACTATTGCTCTGATACTGTTATTGTAAGGCCCCTAAACCGGACCTCACTTGTTGGATTTACTCATAAACATAGTCCTAAATACTGAACTTAAATTTAAAACATTCATCATTCAATTACATAATCATAACAGCGGAAGTCTTTACAAATAAAACATAGCATATTCTTAACAAACAAAAGTGGGATGTCAGTCTTGTGCCGGATAACCTTCACGCCATCGCACGACCTTTTCTTCCCTTACCTGAAATGTATACTAAAAGTCAGCTAACGCTGGTGAGTTCTTGTTTAAAGACAATCATACATAATATTTATCTTATCATGAATATAATGTATATATGTATATTTGTACTTTTAAATATTCTTTACTTTGCTGTTCTCACATAACATTCATTGAGGGTATATACATATGTACATACATACTTTCTTTGAGAGAACACATATTGGCCATAATCTTAAGGGAGATCAACCCGTCATACTTGTCGCGAATGTCACGAAGACATCGCAGTCAGAGCTACCGTCGTAGCCCGTTTCATTACCGTCCGGCTCTAGAAAACCGTCCGTCATATCATTAAATCCGTCCGGCAACCTTTGTCCGTCCGCTCTTTACCGTCCTACCGTCGTAGTCCGTCATTTTTGTCCGTCTGCCCTAGGGCATCCGTTTCCCACGTGACCATTATGTATGCAACCGTTCTACATTAGTTAAGGCTTGCTTCGACCGTCCATTAATACCTTTTCATACGTCCTAGCTTGCGAAGGTACGTTTTTGTCCCGGTTGCAAAATAGTCACGTGGTCGTCCGTCTACCGAAGTAGTCGTTGTCATAGAAGGGTTTATAACGTTTACATTCATAACATGCAATATATATGTAATATAAAGCAAGATTTCATTCTTTTACGTTATGTCCTTCTTTCATTCATTCTTTATATCATACGCTTCATTCTTTATTCATAATTCATTTTCACATATATAGGTATTTATATATATATACGTATGATCACATTGACACTTATAGCATTTATTCATTTAGTGTATACACTTCAGCCCCAAAACATTTATAAATCATTTGCACATAACATAGAAGGGGGCACATAGAACTCACCTGATGAGTAGTTTCCGAAGTACACTTAGCTGGCTACTGAGCATCACTAATGTTACTCACGATCTGTGTAATAAAGTCATACTCATAAGGTAGTGCTCCTAGATGGCATTAGATATTACTATACTTGATCTTGGTAGTTTCGATGGGTTTACTTATATCGAAACTTGATAGTTTCGATAGACTGTGTCTGTCGAAACTTGTAGTTTCGATAGGTTGCTTCTGTCGAAACTTGTAGTTTCGATAGGTTGCTTCTGTCAAAACTTGTAGTTTCGATAGGTTGCTTCTGTCGAAACTTGTAGTTTCGATAGGTAACTTAGGTGTAAACTTAGCTTCGGATCGTGGCTCATATCGAAACTATGGTAGTTTCGATAGGTATGCATATATCGAAACTACTGCACATATCGAAACTAAGTAGTTTCGATGAATCTGCACATATCGAAACTAAGTAGTTTCGAAGGGTCTGCACATTGTCTTCCCCAAAATTGCAGTTTCTTTTGCATGCGAGTCTGATCGAACCAAAATCTCTATTTTTCTTAGATCAAAACGTTTGGTTTTCATTCTAGATGCTATACCTAAGCTCACTTTCAAGTTTCATCCGCAAAATCGTTATCTTTTTAGCCAAAACCCGAAAACTCCCAAAACGAACAAAAACTCATAATGTGATCGAATCGTTACCTGGATTGGATTTCTGATTCAGAGGATATGATCACGAGAACAGCAGCAACGTTCTCCTGAATTCCCGAGTTGATCCGTCACTTTCTCTCTCTAGACCCGAGCTCTCCTTTCTCTCTCTAAAAGCTGCGTGAGTTAGGAAAATGAGCAGGGAAGAGGGCTGCCTTGCCTCTTATGCGCATGGGCTTCCCTCGGCCCATTGAAGCCGGGCCCAGGCCCGCTCCCTTTTTGTTTAAATATTCCAACTAAATCACCGGTCTCGCTATATTTATTCGTTTTATTATTTTTGGGATGTTACAGTTATTTGCATTTACTATACGTTGAAATTCTATTACAATAAAATATGAAACAGTAAATTGCGGTTTCGCTCCATGCAGTTTGACATGTTTAACCTTTTCAGTTTAAAAAGAAATCTTTTGATATATTAGACCTTAAGGTTGCATTTTATATAACTATTTCAGTCCATGCACAAACTCTGTTAACTTTTTTCTGTTAAGTGTAGGGATATTTCAGTCATATCATTTTCTAATTGACTAGTTTAACCCTTTAGTCTAAAAAAATCTTTTTTAGTTTTTTCAAAAAAAACTATTTTTAACTTATTTAAAAACGTTTTTTTAAATTTTTTTAAAATCATTTTTTTAGTTAGTTTTTTTTCCTAAAAACGTCTTTTTAACAGTTATAAAAATGTTTTTAAACTTTTCTAAAAACATTTATTTAAATTTTTTTCATAAAAACGTTTTTTTACCTTTTTAAAATCATTTTTTTAGGTTTTTAATAAAATATTTTTTTTAGCTTTTTTAAAAACATTTTTTCAGTTTAAAAAAAAACGTTTTTTAGACTTTTCAAAAAAAGTTTTCTTAACTATTTAAAATGCGTTTTTTTTTACCTTTTTAAGAATGTATTTTTTTTAAGTTTATCTTAAAAAGGCTTCTCTTATATATTATAAAGAAAATATTTTTTAAACCTTTTAAATTTTAGTTTTAAAACGTTATTTTTAACCGCACAAACGATCGGGGGATGTTTTACTTGAAACTAGGCCTATAAACGAACCGAATGGATATGATGGGGGCATGTTAGATAAGCGTAAACTTTACAATAATTAATCAAGAATTATGAACAAAACAACCAAATGCACTCAATATCAATGATGGTGTGTTATGTCAAAAACTTTGTATGTTTCTTCGAACTCATCAATACCATCATCATCTGGTAACCTTTTTCAGAAAGGATGAATCATACAATCTTTTTTTCTTCGTCTTTGATTCCCTGAACTTCATATCCATTAACTTAGGGTTCTCTCCACCAAACTTAGGGCTTTATGAAAAAAACTAAAGAAAATGTGTTTAAAAAGGTACACAAAAAACGTTTTGAAAAAAAGTAAAAAAAATGTTTTTTACGAAAAAGCTAAAAAAATGTTTTTAGAAAAGTTTAAAACGTTTTTAAAAATGAAAAAAAAAAAGACGTTTTTAGGATTTTTTGGAGTAAACTACAATTTGCGTCCCTGTAGTTTACCCCAATCTACACATTGCGTCCTTACATTTGAAATTTCGACCATTGAGTCCCCGTGGTTTCAATTTTTCTCCAATTGAGTCCCTGAGACTAACGGCCATCAGAGATCTGTTAGTAAACAAGGGTACATTAGTCATTTTGAGGGCAATGAGGGGGGCAATTCAGACTTTTCACCTATCTTCCTCCTCAGTGCTAGTTACTTACAGTTGTGCCAAACACACATTACACACACAATATGCCCCATCAATACCTCTGGTTAGTCTCTCATCATCCTACACACATCTTCACCTTCATCTTCAATCAATATTCCTTAAATCACACCAACAAACATTCATTATCCAACAAGTGCACTGATGCATTGAAAATGGGGAAATCCAAACCACAATTGCTGATTCACAACCACCAGGACCAGAATCACGATTCGTTTGCTCGATGTTCATTGCGTTTCTCCGCAATCGCTCAATTGATAAGTTTCAAGTGCGTTTTGGTTTTGCTCCTTAGCGTTTTCGTTCTATTCACTGCGGTCTTTTCAATCTTCAATTTGCACCATAGGCAATCTAGATTTGATGCAAAAGCTTCAATCAAGCACAATGGTAAGTAGGTTTGAATCATTCTTGTTAATTTTGAGAATTTGACAATTTGGTTTCTAGGTTTTGTAATTTGTTATATTGTTTGATTTGTGATTTTGGTTATGTTTCTGTAATTGTTTGGAGATTGAATCTGAATTAGTAGTTGACTTTTAGGTTTTTTTCATTTTCATTGTTACTAAATAAAATTGGTTGAAGATTGAATTAGAATTGGAATTGGAATTGGTTTTTGTAGCTGTAACATCCGAAAATTGTATCACGTGACGGGTGCGGGTTTTCACTCGAAAGAAGTGTTGGGGCAAGACGGAACGGGTCGCTGGCCAAATATGGGGTGCGCAGGCCTGAACGGGGAGGAAGGGCCTCCATAACCCAAGCCTCCCCTTCCAACTCTCATTTCAACCTTCATCTTCCCCACACATCTTAGAGAGAGAAAACGCTAGAGAGAGAAAGAGACGATTTTCCCTCTAGATCATTCCATTCTCCTTCTCCATCGATTGCTTGAAGCTTTGTTGAAGAAACGAACGGATTTGAGGTAAAGATCTTGTCTAAATCTCTATTTTAGGGTTTTTGGATAAATATGGGTAAAAACGAGTTTGATCCAAAAAACTTTGATTTTTAAGTGTGTTTAAGTTTAAAAACCTTGGATTTATCTTCATGGATGAGAATAGAACAGCTTGAACGTAAAAAGTTAGAGTTTTGGATCAAAACCGACGGATTTAGCCAAGAACCGTATGAATGGTCCGAAATCTGGTGAAGCGTCCGAAAAGGGTTTCGATCAAAAAGGATTTTGATCGAAAAGGTTTCCGTTCGAAAAAGGGGAAAGCTGTGCTCTGTCCGAAAAGTCACTTAGGCGAAAAGGTTTTCGGACGAAATAGTTTCCGGGCGAATTAATTTCCGAATGAAAGACATTTCGGGTGTAAGGGATTCCGACCGAAATTGATTTCGACCGAAAAAGATTTCGAACGAGAAAATATTTCGAACGAAAGAGTTTTCGACCAAGTGAAGATTTCGAACGGATCGTGTTGTTGTATGCAGAAATGTTAACACCTTTCGTTGGTAACCGTTTGAACAGATCGCCTAGCACCTTACGAACCTTACACTTAGGAAGGATTACTTAAGAAAGTCAGGTGAGTTCTAAATGTCCCTATTTATGAGTTTTACTATGTGTTTCGGGACTGATCGCATGCTTACGAAATGTTTACGAAATATGATTTGTGAAAGGAATGTTTATGAAATTAGTCATGAAATGTTTTGCCTTAAAGGTTTATGAAAGTCCTTGAAGGACGGATATTTTTATAAAATGTACAATGCTATAACTAAACGATTTTTACGAATGAATGAATGATGCGATGTAAGTCAAATCTGCCAACGGTTCTTTCGGGAATGAATGCGAGGAACGAAACCGTGTTTGGGTTAGGAATCCAGATGAGACTGGGCGTCCTAGACACAGAGATTTGCTATACTCATACGGGAGCCTTCGTGGTTAGCAAACGGTTGTACAACTGGGATGAATGGCAGGTATAATTATCTGACGGGATTAGTTAACCTGTAAATGTCGTGTGGATGCACACGAGCTTTGATGCTACTATCACGGTGGGGCGTGATTCTATCTAGGTTAGGATTCCGAATGAGACCGGGTATCCTGGACAGACAGTAGGCCTCGGTTAATCTCGAGTAATGTCTAAAGGAATTGACGGTTACGAAAAGGCGCATATTTGACACGAATGGTTTATGTTTGTTGTTATTTCATGTTATGTACGATTTTATTAGTATTGAATGAATGTTATATTTTTGGCAAAACAAACTTTGATGTGTAATATTTATGTAAATTTAGGACTCACCAGTGTAGCTGACTTTTAGTATGCCTTCAGGTTAAGTGGAGAATGCTGCTTTTGGATGGATGCATAGCTTGTGCCGAGAGATTTACCCAAGCGATGACACTGGCATTCCGTTCAGTTTATGTTATTTAAATCAAATGTTAAGACAATGCTTCCATTACGTTTGAACAATTGTATGTTGAATGATGTTTCCGCTACTTTGTTTCTATTTAAAAGTTTAATTCGCTATGTGTTTATGATTAAATCCAATAAGTGAGGTTTCTCGTGTTTGGGGCCTTACAAGTTAGTATTAGAGCCATAGTTTGAGGGATTTAGACGTCCCCGATGTCTAAACTTAAACTGAGAATGGGACCAAGTGATGGATGCAAGTACAGGTAACTCGAAGCCAAGAGCATTAGTGACTAGTAGACCTTCGATAGACTTTTTATGTAGGGTGGGGATAAGTGTTGGGGTTTCGATGCCACTCATAAAGGGGAATATCTAGAATTCAACAAGTAGCGTAATGGTTAATTGCAGATAGCCAGTGTATATTAACATCTTACATGATTATTACATCCTAAATATTTCCTAGAATGATGACATAGATTTTCCTTTTCGTATATCTTTCATTCAACAATTATGGCTGGTAGACGAGGTGGGCGAAGAGGCGGTAGGAGAGGGGGAGGAGGACGCACTAGGCGTCGTGAGGAATCCCCTGTCATGAATGAGGCAGATGGCAGAGCCCCGCCAGTTGAAAGGGCTCCGTCGAATAATGATCGCGAGGAGGATTTTACTTTTGAGCCTCGGGTTTAGGCTGCTCTGGCACGGGAAATTAATGGGATACTAAAGTCCTCTTTGCCTACTATGCTAGTGGATGCTCTTAAGAAAGTTAACGATGGGACGGTTGGTAACCCTGGTTCTGGTCCAACTGTGGATGATGAGAGTGATGAAGAGTATGTTGGGGGACCCGGGTATGGCTGTTCCTACAAGGGGTTTCGTGATTATGATCCATCGATTCTGGATGGCAAGAAGGATGCCACTACCACCTTTACTTGGATCAAACGTACGGAGGCTGCCATCAACATGAGTGAGTGTTGCAAAGACCAAACTGTCAAGTTTGTTGCGCATTTGCTCAGGGAGGAAGCCTTTCATTGGTGGGAGTCATGACTGAAGCCAAGGGTGATTAGGCTATGAAATTGATGAAGTGGGAGGAGATGAAGGAACTGGTTATTAGGAAGTTTTTCCCTCAAAGTGAGATTGATCAGATGGAGCGGGAGTTCCTAGCGCTGAAGGTGGGTGTCATGACCCACCAACAGTATACCTCCCGTTTTGATGAGTTGTCAAGGCTGGTACCTCACTTGATTACTCTGGAGGAGCGTAAGATCAAATGCTATGTCAATGGACTGCCTCCAAGAGTCCGTACTCACGTCAAATCCCACCGGCTAAACACTTATGACTCGGCTGTCGACCTGAGCCGAATTGTGTGGGATGATCTTGACATGAACGACCAAGCAGTGGTTGAGCCAAAGAAGAATGTTGAGTGGACTGGGAAACGGCCAGGAGGGTTTGTGTCTGGGCATAAGGATAAGAAGGTGAACAGTGAATCGGATGGATTGCGTGGGAAGTGCGGGAAAAGGCACTTTGGAGTATGCAAGACGGGAACCAAGTGTTGGGTTATTATAAACCCGAGTATCGAAAAAAAATGACACAATAGAAAAAAGTTCCTGGCTCCTCTACTGCCTAGACTTAAAAGAAAAAGTTAACAGAGTTAGTAGCAGATACTGAAATGATTATAGAATTGCAACCTTATGACCTGATATGTTAAAAAATTTCTTTTTAAACTGAAAAGGTTAAAGAAGCTAAACCAGGGACCAAAAGTGTAATTTACTCGATATGAAATATATATTTATGGTATCACGTGTTTTTGTAGGAATTAAATATCTGAATATAGACATATAACAACTTGTATGCTATGATGGTCCTTGGATTTAAGCACAATGAGTGGATGAGATGGTTTCAATAATTCGTTTTTTTAATTGTTTGTCATAATCAAATCAAAAATAAAAAGTAGGGTTTTCAACTTTTTAAATATGGATTATGTGATTAACTGAAAAGTGGAGGGGTTTTTTAACTTTTCAAAATTTATATATAATAATATTGTTTTAATGTTTTAATATTTGAACTTATTTATTTATTTATTGTTAATATAATCATTAGACTTTTGATTTTTATGTCATTATAAACATGGTCATTAATGTTTTTAAATTTGCTTATGTGGCATTTGTTCAATGTCGTTTGTTTGAAGATTGTGAGTGCATACAAAGAAAGCTGAAATTTTCTGTCATATTATAAATCTTGAAATATGAATTGCAAACAGTAATGACATATTGTTTGAAGATTATGCGTGTGTAAGAAGTTATATGGATATATGATGAGTTTTCTTGTACTATTATATGAACAAAACGAATATTTTAATTTTAGGGTTAACTCATACGCTAGTGATTTTTGGGTTCCGATTTTTTTTAATATCATGCTGCCGTTCGAAAAAAAGAGAGAAACTAAAAAAAATTAAAGTAAATGCAAAGACAAGGTTGGAGTTCTAAGGTGTTACCCGAACTGAAAGCAAGGATAAAATACGGAATTAGCCAATTAGGAGATATGATATATAACCCTTGTAGTTAGAGGTGAAACTGGATGGTCTATTTGGAGGTTGGTAAGATGTAGCGTCTCAAATATATATATATATATATATATATATATATATATATATATATATATATATATATAGTGCTGGTCCTAAGTATTTAAGTGCCTAATCCGGACCCAAAAAACCTAAACCCCCCTCCACCCGCACCCCCAAAAACCTAAGCCCCCCTCCAACCCTACCCCTAAAAGCCTAAAACCACCACCCCACCCCCTAAAAAACTAAATCCACCCCCACCCCCACCCACCCTCCCTCCCTAAAAAACCTTAAACCCCCACCCCTACAAAAAAAACCTAAACCTTTAAAGCTAAACCATAATGCTAAATCATAAGGCTAAAACCCTAAAATTCATACGTAAAATCTAAACCTTAAAATCTAAACCCTAAAAGCTAAGATGGTAGAGTTCGACGAGACGGTTCCAACGCTGCTGAAATTAGCTCAATCAGAGTTCATTTGATATCATTTCTTAAGGATTTTGTCATTTCTTAGATTTCTTAGCGAAAAACTACTTTTTATTTGATTCTCCCTATATATATATGGGGAGGGATCAAGAGAAAACCACAAAATTAGGCAAAAACCGAGAAACCACTAAAAGCCAATCAAATAGTTCATAGATATTTTATTTTTTTTAATTTATTTCTATGTGTATTAATATAATATTACACAATTTACCAAAAAATAATTTTACGAATACGTTATCGCAATTTTTTTTTCTGTTTACGTATACGTAACACTATGTGCTACGTATACGTAAGCCAATACTTAAATGATTTTTTGGTAAAAATGTGTAATATTACATTGATACTCTTATAAATAAATAAAAATAAAATAAAATAAAAAATAAATATTATTATATGATTGGTTAAAATTGATTTTTTTAGTGGTTTTCTCAATTTTCGTCTAACTATGTGGTTTTCTCTGGAACCCCCTATATATATATATGACGTCCTGCAAGCCAAAGGCAAGAAAGCAAGGTTTTCCAAAGCCAAGGATAGGAAGGTAATACCGGCAAGGCATGGCTAAGGCGAGCCAAAGATAAGAGTTAGGTCAAAATACCAACGACGTCCACTAAGGTGACAAGACTGACCAATAAAACAGGGCTGATAGACATGAAGACCCTAGGAGTGTCATTCGGAGCAACCTTTCCCAACACAACATGCAAATGAGGTAAAGGCAGAGTGTCCAGGAGCACACAGTAAACTCCCTTTTTCCCATTCTTGCTAATAAAGCAAGTCAAACCCTAAGATAGCTTGGATGTGGCAGAACTGGGAAGTTGTGATAGTCCACTTATTACACCATTTTGGGTGTCCCTTCGAGAATCGAGGTATACTACATCTACCAACGAAGCTCAAGAACCCTAAAAGGGAAAGGAAAGGATCTTAAGGAATCCATCCTATGTTCCAAGAACTCGCTCTATAAATAAAGAGGATTCATCACCAGGTACATTCAATTCACTCTCAACTACTGCCAACTACACTGCTCTCAATCATACGCTTACTTTCCAAATACCCTTACCTGATTCTCATGCGGAGGTGGATTATAGGGGACCCTCTCCCCTATGGTGAGCCTAATGGTTTGTTCATCTTAGCAGGACGTCAAGAACCTAGTATTGGTACTCAGTGCAGCAACAAGTGGAGCCTACCGTGGGGCCCGACTTTGTGTAAACTACGAACGCTTGGGGTCGAGCCCTACCCAAAAATCTGTTTGTCTATCTCATTAATTTTCTTTTGTTGCTTCTAAGTACAACCATGTCCAAGGATAAGGCACAAGAAAGGTAGGACCTGCACTCGGATTCATCCTCGTAGGAACAAGTAGAAGTCAAAGATATCATCTAGTTAACTCCTGAAGATATAAGAGAAAACTTCTCGTGCCTTCAAGATTTAATGCATGAATATGTTCAGGAGGAATGAACGAGGGGGTGAAGGTGAGGTTGTCGTACGAAGAGGAGCCTGAAACTTTTCCTACCCGTGTGACCTTACCTAGGCAGGAGGCCTCGGGAACGACGACCAGAGCAAAAAAGGTCCTTTTAGAAGTCCTCGCAACCTCTTTCATGCAGATGGTCATGGAAAACTATCACACCAAGGGCTTGCGACCAGATTGACACCTCCAATCTTATTTTATTTAAGAATCAGAGTGTTTTGCAGCGGAAAATACTTTTGGATCGATCTTGTCATAAAACCTCAACCTGAGGGTTGATATTGCACAATTTCTAAATCTGGGGATAAATAATATTTTTCATTTCCTAGGGACTTAAACACCCCTTCATTTACAAAATCATGGTCATCGACCATTTACATTATCTTTTGCATCTCTGCTGATTTATTTAGAGCAACAAGATTGTCGGCCTGCGCCTAGGGAGTTAATCCTTCCAATACCAAGCTTTGTCAGCTAGGTATCTAGGGATTTTACCCTTCCTGTACCTATCCTTGAAAATATCAAGGGAGTATCCCATGTCTAGGAGATCGTCGTCCTAAGACATCTCCTCTTGATTTTATTCCTGCAAGACTATCTCTTGTGCTTAAGGAGTCGACATTTGTTCAGCACATAATCTTGTCAAATCATATTTACATTTATCCCCGAGATTGTCCCTTAGGACCAACCTCACAGATAATCATTGATTACCTGAAAACATTTTGGAAAATAAAACATCAGCGCGAAAGCTTGTGAAGATGCTCATCATGACACAAATTCCTTTAGAAAATACAGTATCAAAACATTTAACCATAATCTGGTGCAATCTACCATACAGCAGAACTATTTCATCCAAGTATACACACCACAATATACATTGGTAGATTCTATAATAAGATTGCTGGCATTACCAGATTGACTTACTGCGCAGTTTCATCACAGGAACCCCGTCTTACGTCAAATTACAGACAAATACATGCCCCATTATGAGAGTTTCACCCATGATGCGTATATCCCTCGATCAAGTTTTACGTATACTTATGGCCTGAATGTTTTCCTGTAGATGCCTTTATGCATCAAATATTTTATACTTGTATTGTCATTTCCATAAACACAAACGTTTCAAGGTTTTGAAAGAAATAAACATATTCATCTTATAGTAGCTTGGTGCTTAGCTCAGGGTAGTAGCTCTGGCTTCTAGGCAATAATCCTACCGTCTCGTCCTAGCCGGGGAGCGTTTAAGTGAGAGTGCGCAAATAAGCGAGAGTAAGATATTACCGGTACAGTAGCACGGAAACCGAGGAAAGATCATGTTCCAAGATTGTGGGAATGGTTTGATGTTTGTGTGGTTTGAAAGTGGGCAGCCGTATGCATCTATTTATAGGCTTAATCCTGGACCGGTAGCGGACTGCTAAGCAAGGGGGTAGCGGTCCGCTATCGCCCAAGCTCGGGTGAGTCACTAGGGCTACGTGGCAGCTCCAGAAATTGCGGCTAGTTGGCGGCGTATTAGACCGCGAAGGATCTGGGTAGCAGTCCGCCACTCGTGCCATTTCAGCCTAAGCGGACCTCCAAATTTTGGTGGCCCTGCGCTAAGGTCCGGGTAACGGTCCGCTAAGCATGACATGCATCAGAATGTTGCCTGCTAGTTAGCAGCCATGTGTAGGGTTTCGGCAGTGGCGGATCTAGGATTTTCATTCAGCGGGTGCAAAAAAACGGGTTCATTAAAATGGGTCAATTAAAGTGAGTCAAATAGGTCAATCAAAATAGGTCAAATGGGTCTGTGAAAAAGCTAATTGCTTTGCAAATATGTTTTAGTTGCGTATATAATAGCCAGATCTGATTCGTTTGATTAAATATAAGTTGATAAAGGTTCCAAAAGAGTTGCTAAGAAGTTTATATATGTCAAACTTGAAGATTCAACCCACTTGAATTTACTTGGCACATAAATAACAATTAATTATTAAGAGTGTCATGAATTTATCTAGCTATTAAACTTGTACATCACAATCAATAAAATATAAATTACTTTTGAAACCCAATTAAAATGTAAAAAAAAAAGTTACAAGTTGGTACAACATCTCTAATCCTTGTTATCCATTGTGTTTTGTTTGTTGCTTTTAAAATTACATCACACCCCCCAAATGAACAATAACAATATAATTTGCATGCGAATGAAGTTGTACTTCTAAATTTGAATGCTTTGACCTTCCACTTATGGGTGCATCTGTTAGTGTGCTTCAGTAACACAGGTGCCTGCAAGAAATAAGTTTGGAGGCCTAGTTAATTTTTTCTTAAAATGGATAGTTTTTTTTTTCCTTTACTAGCTTATTCTCAGCGGGTGCCTTCCTACCCACCGAATAAGGAATAGATCCGCCCTATGGTTCGGGGTAGTTTCGTAATAAAGTCCACAATTATCATTTCTCATTTCCAAACAAGAAGTTCAAGTTTTTGCAATAACCCAGATGGTTTCTAGTGCTTTGCCTTAACTTGAGAACAGGTTAGACACTTTGCAACGTATAAAGCAATATGCTTTTTCATTCCAGTCCACCAGTAATCATTTCTCAGATTCTTGTGCATCTTATCACTCCCAAGGTGCATGGTATATTTAGATTTGTGAGCCTATTTGAAAATTCGCTCTCGAAGATCTCCGGTAATAGGCACCAAAATTTAAAATGTCGTCATTCCCTTTGACTAACTGGCCGATCATGCCTTTCATACCCTCTTTTTTCAAGGTTTGCCTCTTCCAAGGCTGATTTTTGAGCATCTTTAATTTGTGTCATGAGATCGAACTTAAGATCAAGTCTCAAGGCACGAACTCTTTTCAGCTTTTCTCTTTCTTTCCGACTCAAGGCATTAGCTACTACATTCGTCTTGCCTTCATGATAGTAGATTTCACAGTCATAATCACTTAAGATTTCTAACCATCTTCTCTGCCTCATGTTCAACTCTTTCTGACAAAAGATATATTTCAAACTCTTGTGGTCAGTGAACATAGTGAACCTGACTCCATAGAGATAGTGTTTCTATAATTTTAGTGCGAAGATTATAGCACCTAACTCTAAATCATGAATCGTATAGTTCTGTTCATAAGTTTTCAATTATCGAGACGCATATGCTATGAATATGTTTCTTTGCATTAGCACACAACCGAGACCGGTGTGAGATGCATCACAATAAACTACAAAGTCCTCTGTTCCATCTCGCAAAGCCAGAATTGGAGCATTCGTTAAGTTCTGCTTAAGCGTCTCAAAAGCTTCAGTTTGTTTTGGTCCCCACTCATATCTCACAAATTTCCTTGTCAAGGAAGTGAGAGGGACGACAATTCGAGAAAAAAATTTGAATAAATCTTTTTGTAATATCCCGCCAAACCTAAGAAACTCCGTACTTCGGTCGGCGATTTTGGGATTTCCCATTTAATAATTGCCTCTATCTTGTCAGGGTCTACTTGAATTCCGTTTGCATTAATCACATGACCGAGAAATTGTACTTCTAATAACCAAAATTTACATTTCAAAAATTTGGCATATAATTTCTCGTTTCTCAGCAATTCGAGTATCACTCTTAAATGTTCAGCATGTTCTCCCTTATCATTGGAATAAATAAGTATATCATCTATGAATACTATTACAAATTTATCCAGATAGGGTTTGCAGATTCGATTCATCATTGTCGGTCCCTAGTAGACAAACATAGATCTCTGAGATGCTAGAACAACACCGAGTGTAAGTGCGGAATCCAAACACGAGGTGCACGTGTGCAATACGAATCAATCATAATCACGAGTCGACACAAAGCATGTAAATACAATGGTTTTTCTATTTCCAAAGGTAAAGGATTACAAGAGATCAGAATTCAAAGCGTACAAAATACAACGAGTAATCTACCTATTTATAGGAAAGGAAAAACAAACTAACCAAGCTAGTTTTGCTTCAAGCGAAACTGCTAGTATCGCTTATCTATTAGTTTCGCCCGATGAATATCAAGCAAACCTAGTAGATTCGCTTACATATAAAGACAAAAACAACTCAAACACTAAACAAAGACTCTATACAAATGACCTACAAGCTATTGTCACAAAACATATACTAACAGACTCCCCCTTGACAATAGCTTTTATCCAAAAGTTTTTTGGCTTTGGTCATCCTCAGATATTGATCAACCTTCTTTCCAGTTGCTAGGTAAATGACTTCCAGCACAAACCTTGTTCTTTATACACATATCCACCACACCTTGGTACTATAGACCTTGTAATGTCCACTCTTCATGATACAAGATCTTATTGTTATGTAAGATTAACAAATCAACAGCAGAAAAGTTAATCAAACACATATCATCATAAATTCTCAAGATTTCTTTCCTAGTTCCTTCTTCTTCCATTAATGCCTCACCAGTTACTCCGTCTACATACCACCATTTTAATTCTTTAAGCAATTCAATGGAACTGGCAGTAGTGGTATTTTCTTCAAGCATCGAACTGGCCTATGCACCATTTTAACCTAAGGTTTTTGTGTCTTCGAAACTATCTTATCTTTGTACACAACCCTTCGACCTCTTTGAGGATCAAGCTCTTCATCTCTTAGCATATCCTTCCTTAATCACTTTCCTCATAATGACGTTGGCAATACCATCATTAGATCTATTTATCAACGAACGTTATGCTAGTTCGATGATCTCCACGGCAGGTAAAGAATTGAAGTACTTAAGACTAGGTTTCAAGTACTGAACACCATCAGATCTTTTTATGGCGAACAACTTAGTCTTTTCATCATAAATCCAACTTACAATTCTTCCTGTGGCCTCAATCCTTGATACATATTTTGTTTTCAATATAGGCTGTGGCGGTGACTCTTGAATAGTCTTGAACCAAGTCTTTCTCCGCTCAGCCCATGTATCAGAAGGAACTTCCACATTTTCACTTTCACTTTTATTACCTGCTTCACCAACTATCTCTCCTTCTTCCTTGTCTAATTCTTGTTCATTGACATGATTAGCAAATGAAGCATCAAACTCAAATCCTTCATGTGTAGCATACTTCATGCCTTCATCATCTTACACAAATTCAATCTCTACATATTCATCATCACTATCCCAATCATCGATGAACATATCATCAAGATTAAACAAACAATCTAACTTTTCATTCTTATCTCCTTTAACATCTTCAATAGAAACATCTACATCAATTTCAGTAACTACCACCTGCTTCTCTTTTCCTTTATCACTTTCACCGCCACCTGCCCCAGCTCCAGACTCCCCCTGAGCTAATGATTCACCAACATGAGTAGCACTTGGCATCGATGAAGCAATTTGATGCTCACTTCCACCTTGTGTATCATTCGGATCCTCATCATCATCGTTTCTAGCTCTCAGGTTGTCTTGTTTACAACTACTCTCCCAATGAGCAGCTAGTTGCTTTAAAATTTGATCCATAATAGATGTCAAAGAACCAATACGAATCTGTTGCGTCAACAATTAGGCTCTTTAAATATCTATCACCTGTTGTTGAGTAGCATTGGTGGCAGTGATATCACACACAACAGATTCTAATGCAACAACCCTTGCCTTTAAATCCACCAAAGTATGCACCATATCAGCATAATCATCTTGTTCATCTCAAAGCCTAAAGCCTGAGGATGAGGGTGTAGACGATGTTGGTGTAACGGTTGCTGAAGTAGAATCAACTGTTGTGGTAACAGGAATGGATGAAGTTGAAATAGGAATAGTCACTGATGCAAGAGATGTGGTAACAACCGGTGGAGTATTTATCAACGAATCTAATAAACTTTGAGTATCAGGTGTCACTTGTTAAGAAGAAGTAGGAATAGACCAAGGAGGTGTAGATACAGAAGAAGTAGGAACAATTATAGTTGTGGTAGTAGTTGGAAATAAAGAATTAAGAAAATTCATGCCTTCTTGTATCATTGTGGTGGATGGTTTAGTCACAAATTTTGGTCTAGAGACCTTAGCTTTCTTTGTCTTTGTAACATAAGGACCAAGATCATCATATGGAGTATAATATTTGTCAGAATCATCTGTCTTTATTTTCCTTAGAGAACATGAATCGGGAGGAGGACCCCTTGTCTTGTTCTTCTTCCTTGCCATCATCTTGAGTCTCCGAGAAACTCCAGATGCAGATTCTGATTTCTTGTTATAAGCTGCTCTAATCCTCTCAGCATCAGGATCAGAGTCATCTGAGTTAGTCTCTTCAGAATCAGCAGACTCATCATCAGCATTACCACCTTTAGTAGCATCTGGTACGATGGGATCAATAAATTCAGCTTCATGTATGTCAGGCTCTTGAACTTGTGCTTGCTGTGGAATAACAGGCTCTTGTGGTTCAGTTTGAGGTTGAACTTGTTGAGGTGGTTGTTAAACATTTTGTTGTTGATCTTGTTGCTGTTGTTATTGTTGTTGTTGAGCTTGAGGCTGTTCTTGCTGGATCTACGTTGTTGTTGTGGAGCTTGTGGCAGTTCTTGCTGGACCTGTTGTTGTTGTTGTTGTGGAGCACCCGCTTCAGCATTTTCATCCGGGCGCATCCAGTTATCATTTGGAGGCTCCAAATAGGACTCATTTATTTAATGTCCAAATAAGGGAGCTCTTTCTCATTTGAGAATCATCATGTGAACCTCTGTAGTTCATCCATTGGAAACATCCCATAAGAAGTGTACTAGGGAATATAGTCCTAGCATCACCATCTTCTCCAAACTACAAATCCGCTCAAACTGTAGCAACAATTATTGCTATCGGTTCACCATGTATAATTGATCTAATTGCTGGTGGATCTAGTGAGCAATCATAAGATGCATTATCCCAGAAACTTGTAATATGATTCCAGCACAATTTAGGATTTGCTGAAATAGCATAGTGGATTCTTGACCTCTTCAAAAAGTTGATAATATCTTTGAAATCCACAGCCTCTGGAATATCTGGATTCAACAATGCAACCACATTATGTCTTGGTACAAAGTTCTGCGCCATACCTGCAAAACAAACAACAAATAACACATTAGAAAGAATATCAAGCAATGTTAGAATGAAACTTCAATGCGAAACATATATAGTTTCACCCATTGAATTTTAAGCGAAATTGAGTTAGGCGATATTGGTTGAAAAGCGAAACTAGAGTAAACAATTGCCCAGGCGAAACTACTGCTAGATTCGCTTCTTGGTCAGTTTCGCTTGACAAGGATTTCAAAATCCAAAAGCTGAAATCTGTGAATTCCAACCAAATCAACCATCTCAATCTCATCAGAACATCCCGATAAACACTTAGGAACAAGAATCCCATCCAATTTCACTTGAAACAAACTGTAATTTCAAATCCTTTAAAACTCTGAAAATGCAAACTCATATCTGATGAATTCATGGTCAAAAACAGAAATTGATACTTACCGTAGGTTGCAAATCACTTATAGAATTTAGAAAATCAAATCAAAAACTCTTTCCCATACAGAATATTTTAGCATTCAATGTTCGTCGTTCAAAAAAAATACAGAAGATTTCAAAATCTCAGAAAAAATAGATTCACCTGGTAGTATCGCTAGACACACAGATAGTTTCGCAAGCTCTGAAAGTTCGCTCAAGAATATTGTGGGCCCCACAAGTCAACACAAACCTTTTAAGTAACCAAGCATATTTCGCTTTAACTAGTTTTGCTAGACGTTTAGTTTCGCCAGAAGGTCTAGTTTCGCCAGAAGGTCTAGTTTCGTTTGGACTTAAATGTCTTGAACTTTCACACTTAATCAAATTTTCAAGCACCAACTTGTTATCAAACTTAAACAATTTTTCAAAAATCACTCAAGTCAAAAAATAATTAATCAACATGAAATTTTGAAAACAAAATCTTTTTGACTTTTATAAAGTTTTCACTAAAACACACTGAAAATATTTTTTATTTTTTAAATAAAGTACGAAAAATTAAAATGTAAAGTAAAACAAACGTACAATATTTTTTGGATTTTTGAAATTAAAACCAAAACACACCTAAAATATTTTTGTAATTTTGAACTTTTCTCAAACTGAATCAGTACAATATTTTTGTAAGAATCATGCGCAAGAAAATTATATTAGCATTGGATAATTCTAAATCATACCGTTCGTCCATTAAGTAATATTTAAAATCAGTAGTTCACGATGATTGCTAGTATTGTTATCCACTTAAGCTAAAACACAATAGTTTCAAAGACAATGCACAGTGATATGATTAAGGTAATATTTAATAACATACAAACTAGTGGTTCCCCACTCATAAACATACTATCATACAAGTGAACACAGATTGAACAAAAATTCAAGTTATACCATAACAATGAATTTTTTCCAACTTTGATATGTCAATATTTGTGCAAGATTAAACTAAAACACAATGGTACTCAGTATTTCATGTGAGTTAAGGTATTATTAGTCAATACTATGTGTACCCCACAGTCGAGAGAAATGAAATACGCAGTAATGTAAGGGTTCACTAGAACAAAATCCAATTACGAGGATGAATTACAGTATCTGTAGAACAGAAAAAGAAATCCAAATGGATTTAGTGGAATCAAAAAGATTCAGAATCTTGAGATTCGAAAACTTGACTAATAAAGAGATGGAATCAGAAGATTCGTGTATGAAGATCCAACTATCACCTGGATATGAATTCAAAGGAATCATATATGATCCAAGGGAATAAACAAGCTGATGATGTATCAGATGTTAAGTAGTGTTTAACTCTAATCATATGCTTGACGTAAATAGTCAATAGAGTAAACATAAATGTGCTAAAGATCACAGAACGTTACTTGTCTCATGGTTTGTCTAGATTTGCCTTTCTTTCGAAATGAAACAATTCTCGATATGGTTTACCACAAAGTAAGAAATGAATTTAATTTTCACGCTACTACACTTTTCAAACCATGTTTCAGCCTATTGACAATTCAAATAAAACAATTTAAACAAGTAGATCATAAGCAGTGAGATGTTCAACCACATGGTAAACATCTCATTATAATTATATCACGTAAGCATGCATTCATATTGAATGCTCTAGCCTACCAGCACATCATATTGTGAATCTACTAACTTATTGCAAAATTTAGTTCAAGAATGCAAGAATATCCACTGATGTACTATCATCTTTTCTTTTTCACATGCATGATCTCATTTTGAAACGTTTTCAACTTTGTTTGGCTTTTAACATTTTTTGAAAGAAAAATACTGAAAGCAAGTAAAAATAAATACTTTTGAAAACTAAAAGCAGAAAAGAAATTAAAGTAAAATAAAATAAATCTACCATGTTGATCAAGTTTTGAAAAGATTTTACTTGGGTTTTATCATTCCAATCAAATTCACCAAGTATTCAAACCTTGACCGATCGAATGCCTTTGTAAACAGATCAGCATAGTTCTCCAGAGAATCCACTTTTATCAGTTCAATCAACTTCTTTTCAGCACAATCTCTAATAAATGATGTCTTATCTCGATGTGCTTTGTCTTTGAATGTTTCACCGGATTTTTTGTAATTGACATTGTTGCATTGTTATCAATATACACCGGTGTGTTGGTGAAGTTCAAGCTATAGTCTCTCAGTTGTTGTTTGTCACACCCCAACCGACGGCGGAAACGTCGGGGCGGGACATGTAGACTGTTCATAAGCTCATGGTTTGCTAAAGTTGTAATAATTAAACAATAAGTTTCATTTCATAACTCAAGTAATCAATTACATCATTTACAAGAATTAAAGAATACATAAATCTCCATATTAAAATTTAAGACTAGGTCCTCAACCCTAAGTGAAGTAGCTTGAATCTTAACTCAAACACTGTACCTGAAACATGATAAAATGGGAGGGTCAACTATAAATAGTTGGTGAGCATACATAGGTTTTGACACCATAAGTAAAGTTCAAATGTTTTGTGTACAATTCGTATGATGCATGGTTTATAAAGCATTTATGGACTCTAAGTTAAGCTAGATGCACAAATGGAACTTTGTAATTGAAGGGCATAACAACACATGTTATCCTAATGTAGGGCATAACAACACATGTTATCCTGATGTAAGTGTAGGGCATAACAACACATGTTATCCTAATGTAAATGTAGGGCATAACAACACATGTTATCCTAATGTAGGGCATAACAACACATGTTAGCCTAAAGTAATGTATTTGTGTTTGCACGTGTATATCATGTATATGTAGCCTTAACAACTAGCATTCAAGCATAAAGCACAAATAAACACATATGATCATATTGTAGAATTGTACGTGTGTAATTGCAAATAGTATTTGAATGTAATCATGTTCCACCCCAAATATGTAAATAAGAAAAAGGGGTTGTGTAAACTCACCTTGAAACGAGTAGCTTGAAAGTCACACAACTATGTTTGTTGTTGCACAATTGTTCTAGCTAATCACAAGATTAACCTATGTTTGATGGAATATTTGTATTAATGATTTGTACAAAATGAATAATGGAATTCTAATACGCAAAAGGGATTGATGTTGGTTTCCTCATTTTAATAAGAAAATAATTATACGAGTTTAAAATAATATTTATGTAAATCTCAATAAATAATTGTATTTTAATTTGAATAAATGAAAGAATGAGTAAATGATTTCTTTTGTTTATAAATAAATATATAAATGAATAAATAGTTTGAATTAGGTATTTAAATAACTAATGAGTAAATAAATAAATTATTTTATTTAGTTAGTTTGATTTTCATGGAAATAAGTGTTAAAAATAATGATCTAATTAATAAATAATTAAATCAAAATTTAAGGTGTAAAGTTGGTTTTACATGTTTTTATATAATAAAAGAAAATTATATAAAGAATGTATAAATCTTTGTAAGATAATGGGTTTATAAAAGTGATTCTAATTATATTCCAATTTTAATTTATAAACCAAGGATTTAAAATAAATTATTTTAAATAACTATATTAAATAAACTAAATTTTTTTATTTGGTTTTGATTCTAAAAATAACAAATAAAATGATTTCTCCTGATAATTTAACAATTAAATTTATTAAACTGATTTTGAGTTTTTAAAGTTTGATAAAATATTTTTTTATAAAATGTTTCAATTCTTAAAAACGAGTTTAAAAATAAAGAGGGTTTATGGCACTCGAACCCGGGTGGGTTCGATGTGGGTCAAGCGCCCAACCACTGGACCATCTTGTTGTTGGTATCAGTTCTAATTTGATTAGTGCTATGACCGAGAGGGAAACGGGTTTGGTTCAGGCTTTGCGCAAAAAGGCTGCGGTGTGTGGGTTTCGAACCCCACCATCTGGTCCGATGGTGCAACGACTTAGCCAGTCGGACCAGATGGTTTTCGCTGAAATAATATGAAACACAAAAATATAAAAACGTTAATTAGGTCAAGCGAAATCCCCAAATCAGATTTGCGTATAAACGAATAAGAACCCTAATTTGATTTGTGCCCGATAGGTCCAGTGATCACGAATTGATATGGGGCTATTGGGATGCATTCAATAACGACTCGGATGGTATATAACTTACTCGATTTGGTTGAGTGGTGAATACCGACGGCTGGGTCAAAGTTCCGGCTGTTCTTGATGTTCGATCGCCTGCCAGAGGAGGAGTGGAATGTGATGAGTGGTTCAGAGGGTTCGTATGAGAGTATGTGAAAGTGTGTGCATGATTCAAATGAATCAATTCCACTTAATTCGTTTAATTTGATTCAGATTAGTAGAGGATAGCTGTCAACACAAATTACTCGTAAATTAAACCTTGTGTTGATGAATTGGGACGCGATTAGGGTCTGGATGCATGCGCAAGTAATTAGGGTGTGATTTGCAGTTGTTTAAAGGCATTTAATTTCCAGATTAGGAAAGGTTTTGGGCTCGGTTTGACTCTGAGGAGTCAAACCCGCTTGAAACTCGAAATTTGCCTCTCATGGATCAAAAAGAGATGGAAATTGGGCTGGAATAGGATCGATGATTGTCCTGGAATTCGAAACAATCTTGAATCAGTCGAGTTTAATTGATTTAAGCATCCAGTTTGTTTAGATTTCGGCCAGTTTGACTTTGGGTGGTCAACTTGAGTCAAAATTTGTCAAGTATGGTGAATGAGGTCAAATGTAGGGTTCCAAATGATCAAAGGTGGGTGAGGAGGTTCGAATCTTTATAAATCGAGATTTTGTTGTAAAAATAGTTTTTATAAAACTTGTAAAAAAGTATAAAACATTATTTTATTTTAAGCCATTTTATACAGGATCTCATTACAATAAAAATATAACCATATATATATATGTTTTCATGTACCTAATTATAATTAAGTGTATATACATATATGTATATATTTATTGAATTATACCTACACCTGTTAGAATAGAAAATAATGTGTCATTGAAGGGCTGGAAATTTCAAATTAATACCCGTTGAGAATATAATTAATGTGGCATGAGGTGTTGGGCAAGTACGGGATTTCAAGTGCTTAGATAATAAAATGATTAAAAAGAAATTATGGCCTGAAAATCAAGGATTTTACATTGTTGAATCCAAAAAACTTGGGAACAACAGCTTGACGATGTAACGTATTCTGCTTCGGAAGAAGAAATTGCTACAGTTGTCTGCTTTTTGCACTGCCACGAGACAAGACGACTTCCCAATAATTGACATCCTTCTGAGGTAGATTTTCTGTCTAAAGAAAAACCTCCAAAGTCAGAATTGGAAAATGCAATAAAAGTTAAGTCACTCTGATTATGATACCATAACCCGAGTTTTGGTTTCCCTTTGAAGTAGCGAAAACTTCTCTTGACTGCTTTCATGTGAGACTCTTTCGGTTGAGACTAAAATCTGGAACACATACACACTACAAACATAATATCAGGTCTCGATGCTGTGAAGTACATTAGCGATTCAATCATAGCCCGATATGTAACATCTCGGAAATCCGAAAGCTAATGGTTCGGGTTAGTGGACGACCCGAATCATTATTAAATAGAATGATGAGAAGGTTTGTTACGTAAAGTGTGTTTTAACGACATTAAAGGACACAGTTAGTCATTTAGGAGGTAACCCACGAAACGTGCGAGTTATCTATATCATTTTAAAATAAATCTAAGGTTCAAAGTGGTGTCCCTAGGTTGTGTGGGTTAGATGTTAGTATGACACTGGTATGTCATATAATGACTTTTGAGGTAAGTCAGAAGTTGTGTATTGACGTTATGAGGATATGTCTAGGGTATGTGTTTGGTTATATACATAAGCGATCATTGTAAGGACAATGAGTTGTAGTACATGTCTAGGTAGTGTCACGTATGCATAATTTGTTGCGTTGTGTTCTAGCATTGCTGTCCGTGTATACGACCAACGTTGATGTGAAGGAGTCGGTCCTTCGGGTTGTCATTATGCGGGTGATCTGGCAGTCATTGTGTGGGTGATGTGTCAGTCACCGTGTGGATGACGAGGTTGTCACGAGGTGGGTGATCTGGCAGTCATCGTGTGGTGGCGTGTCAGTCACCATGTGGATGACGGGGTAGTCACTATGCGACGAGATAAGCATGAATGCCGACGAACTCGGAAAGGAGTGTCGCGAGTGCATTCATGGCCCTGGGGGCAAAATTGATGCCCGGACGGGGGTACTCTGAGGTGAAGAATATCCTGACAGGAATAACTCTGACGAGGGTGGTGTTTTTGAGAGAGGTGAAACCCTTCTAAGGTATGTCTCATGTGTGTGATTTATTGTGTGTTAAATCCTACTTGGCCTTATGAATAAGGAAAATGATGCGAATAGTAATATTTGCTTGTGTGCTTAATATTGATGGCGTGATGTTGTGTTTATGATGGAAGTGTTGGTAGACCTTGTGAGAGTCATGTCTAGGGCTTGTCAGGTCTATGTCTAGGAGTCGGTTATGTTAACCGATCTTCAGGTTGATATGGGTGGTAGGTCACAGGTTTGTGTTTTGGTAAGTTCGATCCAAATCGGTGAGACTTACGCGTTGTGGTTATGAGTTGAGTCGGGGTTTGTTGGACCCTTAGGGGAGTTAGAATGTTTTAGGTAACATGGGTTACCTATATGAACGGTGAATTATTTTACAACTGAAGTGAAGGTTTGAGTTTTAATTGAAAAGACGTTTATAACGAGAAGGTTTCTTTTTAAGATAAATTGTTGAAACTCACTCAGCGTAGCTGACTTTGTATGTACGTTAGACTATTTTACAGGTAAGTTCATGTGACGATGTATCTTGGTTTAGGAGCGGGGCTACTCGGGTCGGTGTGCATGCATTTGGTGGTCTATTGTTACATGGACAACAACCAATCACTCTTGATCAATGTGATTTGGCGGTCTATTGTTACACTTACATTCTAAATTTGTTGCCTATAATAATCACATAAATGTTCTATCTTCTGTAGGATTAGATGGCTTTAACGATTCAGACGAGGGGGATTATACGTGGAGCTATTGCCAGGAGGCAGGCTGAACGTCGAGCTAGGCTTGCTGCTGATGCTACTACAGTTACTATTGAAGAGGCACGTGTGGATGTCCCAACACCTGTCCCTGTGATGGTACCACCATCAGTGGCGAGAGTTGAGTGAGTGTTGCCAGTACATGGAGTGATCTAGGCGCTTCCGACACCAAATGCCCCCGGGACATTCGGAACGGGTTTTAGAAGTGGACATCGTGGATCCGGCTACAGGAGAAGCAACTGGAAGGGAAGGAACACATTTTCGGTTAGAAATCAGCCTTCAAAGTACGATCTGAGACCATGAAACAAATGGCTAGAAGAGGAGTCCGATGAGGAGGAGCAGATGGGATACAACTTTGATATGTTTATTGGTTAGTTGTTATGACGGTTGTCACGAGATATTTTGAGTGATTCTGACTTTGTGATTGATCGAACATTGACATTATGAGATTCTTATCTTGATTTTTGTTATCTAATAGTGATATTGATTTTGAGTTTTACCGCATGCCGATTTGGATATAATTGATGATAGCTGTGTTAGTGATTGTGTACGATGTTGCTTACAGTTGTTGATTTGTGTAGTAATGTGTCATTATGTGATTACATTTTGAATGACGTGAGTTTGTATTAAATGTGATCCTTGGTACAATGCGAGAGCATGGTTAATTAGGTGGAGAAGGTAGACTTTTATAGGCATAAAATTAAGAAATTGTCTGTGTCTACGGTCCTAAGTTAGTTTCACTTATGTGCTAACGTAAGGTGATGCGTTGAGTGCAACGGGGGTTATACATCTTATGTATAGGTGAACGTTTAAGACGGTGCCCTGTGAGAGGTGATGGTTATGCATCTTATGTATGTATGAATGTTTAGGATGATGTCCGGTGCGCGACATCTGTGTTGTAATCCATGGGATGGTGTCTTGTGTCTAGTCTGAGTAGTATGTGTTCTGAACCGCTGGTATGACCCGTGTAGGTTACGACTGTGTGGACTCTGTTTGAGTATGTGGTGACGCGTGGCGGGAGCCACCGTTGTGATGAGTAAGTAATGGGGTTTAGAGGTTTGTGTATCTATGAGTGATGTGGCCATGTTGTATACACGTGGATTTACTCTGGTCTAGCAGTTTGTGTGTACATGACGTGCAAGATAGGGGTCTGGGTTACTGGTTATGTATGTTGAACATTTTATGTTTTTGTCGTTTTATTATGTCGTTAAGTGTCCTTTTAGTACATGATTGGGCGTGTGTAGGAAGTGTAGTTTGTGTGCTATGGTAGAGTACTTCTTTCTTTGATGTTTTTCTCGACGTTTGATGTATCGAGAAGAGGCAAGGTGTTTGGACGCTTTTCCAGACGATCGACGAGGTGCTTTTATAAGATGCCTATACTTATATCTCGGAAATTTTGAAGCGTGAAGCCAATGGACGAAATTGCGGGAGATTGGAGAAGGAAACATTCGCATGAACTCTTAATTTGGTAGATGATTATGGTGTGATCGAAATTACGATGCTGAAGATTTCGATGTAGAGTAACGAAGTGACGTAACGATCTTCATGGACGCATTCCATATGAAGGATTCAGTGGACATAGGATAAAGGAAAACGGTGACGTTCTCTCAGAACGAGGCGACAGATAGCCGATGCATATGCTAGGATGGACTTCATGTTCGTACGTGACAGAGAAGACACGGTTGGTGATCGCGTGGTAACGATAGAGAAATGACGAGGAAGGGGAAATGAAGAAGGGACAAGTGCGGGTCTGCACATGAGTTCATGGAAAGGAAAGGTCTATGCTGGTAAACATATGACTAGGTAAAGGAGTGCTCCTGTGGAGCATTGGTTGAGGCAGATGTTTTGTTTCAAGAGAAGACATAATTGTGGTACGCAAGCCTTGGGGAATCATCAGAAGATGATGATTATAACACTAGTTTTGGGTAATGTGTGCTTACTTAAAGGGCGCGTTGGACGCATGGTAATGACGTAAAGAGATACTTCGGTAAAGGAACGCTTGTGGTAGTAGAGACTGGGGGAGTTTTGCACAAGCTCATGAAGATCATCTGCGAAGGAAGAACGAATGACCCAGATGAATAGGAACAAGGCAATTGTGCTTAAACTTCGGGAAATCATCGCAGGATGGCGATCAGGGTATGAGGCAAGAAGCATGACGATCTTTTGTCGGTAAAGTAACGAATGGTTCATCAGAGTGGCGAGACTATCAGGAATATGTAGTTGAAACATACAAGTCCCAAAGTTGAAAGCCGACAATAGAGAAGACTTCTTTGAACACCAGGGATGGTGGCCGAGTTAAAAAGTAATGACAATGATGATATATACGAAAGTGAACGAATGGCACCTAAGGACTAGGATGCACCAGTCGAGGCAGAGGGATAAGTTGTGTTAAATTGTGCCAACGCAGGATTCGAGGACGAATCCCTTTTAAGGGGGTAGACTTGTAACATTCTAGAAAATCCGAAAGCTAATGGTTCGGGTTAGTGGACGACCCGAATATTTATTAAATAGAATGATGAGCAAGGTTTGTTACGTAAATTGTGTTTTAACGACATTAAAGGACATGATTAGTCGCTTAGGAGGTAACCCGGGATCAAAACGTGCGAGTATGGAAACGCAAGGATCGGGATGAAACTTTTAGTGGTTTAAAATCCACCTAATAGAAACCCTAGGCCATAATTTGCCTAGGGACTTGTGTGCGACGGCTGGGAAAAGACGCAAAGAGAAAGATAGTGTCGGTGACGAGAGGGTGGTCGGACGAGAGTGAGCGGTGACGGTCCGAAGACGGTGTCAAGCCAGCGCCTTCCAAACTTCGTTAAGGTAATCCTCGTTTTCCTTTTATTCGCTTTATGTTATTGGTTCTTGTGGATGTTTCGTGTATGGTTATCGGGTAATGATGTGGTGGCTGGTGGTGGCCGTAGGTGTTGATGGTAGCGGTGAACAACCATTGCCACGGTGGTTCTTAGTGGCGTGTGACGGCACCACAAGGGTTACGCTCGATGATGATGAGGATAGTGAGGTGCAACCGGTGACGGTGGCTGGTCATGGTAAAGCCTGCGACGGCAAGGGATGGTGGCGGCCGTAGGTGATGATAGTGGTGACTACAGGTGGTAGCATGTGGCGGTAGTGCTTGGCGATGGTGGATAGGATCGGCAAAGGAGGAGCCTACAATGGCGTTGGCGGGTTAGATGATAGCAAGGAAGGTGTAGGAAGATGGTGATGGCTGTGGTTCGGATGTGGTGGTGTAGAGGATGAGAAACGAATGTGACAAGGGTCACGGTGTGCTCGGCTAGGGTTTTGCATGGCGATTTTTACATCCATGCATGAGAACCCGACTCGATTACACGAGCACTCGTGAAACTAGGGTTTCGTGGGGAGGGAATGACAAGCAGATGAAACTGAGCGTCGGGGTTTATTTATACTTTATGCGTCATTCAACGTATGCTTAGAACGTGTCTGATCACGTGATCGAACGTTTGATAGGTTCGGATTTCGAGAGCAAGGATTTGATCTTCAAAACTAGTGAGTTTCTAATCCCCTTTTTTACTTGTTTTTTGGGGCTATCGTACATACTTACACATTTACCGTATAAATACATGTGTTACGAGAAATGAGTTAAACTTTTCAAGTTTTACGAGTTATCTATATCATTTTAAAATAAATCTAAGAGTCAATGTGGTGTCCCTAGGTTGTGCGGGTTAGATGTCGGTATGACTCTGGTATGTCGTATAATGACTTTCGGGGTAAGTCAGAAGTTGTGTCTAGACGTTATGAGGATATGTCTAGGGTATGTGTTTGGTTATATACGTAACTGATCCGTGTATGGACGATGAGTTGTAGTACATGAGTAGGTAGTGTCACTTGTGTATAACTTGTTGCTTTATGTGCTAGCATTGCTGTTCGTCTATACGGCCAATGATGATGTGGAGGAGTCGGTCCTTCGGGTTGCCACTATGTGTGTGATCTGGCAGTCAGTGTGTGGGTGACGTGTCAGTCACCATGTGGATCACAAGGTTGTCACTAGGTGGGTGATCTGGCAGTCATCGTGTCGGTGGCGTGTCAGTCACCGTGTGGATGACGGGGTAGTCACTATGTGACGAGATGAGCATGAATGCCGGCGGACTCAGAAGAGAGTGTCGCGCGTGCATTTATGGGCCCTAGGGGGCAAAATTGAGGCCACAGGTTTATGTTTTGGTAAGTTCGATCTAAATCGGTGAGACTTACACGTTGTGGTTATGAGTTGAGTCGGGGTTTGTTGGACCCTTAGGGGAGTTGGAATGTTTTAGGTAACATGGGTTACCTATATGAACGGTGAATTATTTTACAACTGAAGTGAAGGTTTGAGTTTTAATTGAAAAGACATTTATAACGAGAAGGTTTCTTTTTGAGATAAATTGTTAGAACTCACTCAGCGTAGCTGACTTTTTATGTATGTTAGACTGTTTTTCAAGTAAGTTCATGTGATGATGTATCTTGGCTTGGGAGTGGGGCTACTCGGGTCGGTTCGCATGCATTCGTTCGGTAACGTATAAAATATAATTGCTGTTTTGAGTTTCCGCTGTATGTTTTTATAAAGAGATAATTGTTTTTAAGGTGTACCAACTCGACGTAAAGATTGCTTTTTGTTTGGGGGCCTTACACGATACATATGAGAATCCACATCATCACCTTCAGGATCAGTACTCAGCTTGTGATTGACCCAGATTTGAGTGTCATGAGATGATGAATCAGTCATCTTGAACGGAGTCAAGATATCTTGAACATGATTTGATTGGTGAATGAAAAATCCATCCTTCCTTTGATTAACTTGTAATCCTAAAAAGAATGGAAGTTCACCCATTACACTCATCTCAAATTTTGATTTCATCACAGCCTCAAATTCTTTACAAAGCTTTTCATTCGTGGACCCAAATATAATGTCGTCAACGTATATTTCTACCAACATTAAATCTGCCCCTGCTTTTCTTATGAACAATGTACTATCAATCTGCCCTCGTTGAAAACCATTATCAAGAAAGTGCATCGACAACGTCTCATACCAAGCCCTTGGCACTTGATGAAGACCATATAACGCCTTATCCAATTTGTAAACCCTCTGCGGATAAGATGGATCTTCAAAACCAGGTGTCTGGCAGACGTACACCTCTTCTTTAACTTTCCCATACAGAAAAGCACTCTTTACGTCGAGTTGGTACACCCTGAATCCCTGATATGACATCAAAGCCAGAAATAAACGGATTGCTTCAAGGCGCGCCATAGGTGTATACACTTCAGTGTAGTCAATACATTCGTGCTGATTGAATCCCTGAACAACCAACCGAGCTTTGTTACGCACAATAACGCCATGATTGTCTTTCGTACATTTGAATACCCACTTGGTGCCTATGGGATAAACGTCATCAGGTAAATCAACTAAATTCCAGACCAACAACTTCTAAAACTGAGCTAGCTCTTCTTGCATAGCTTCAATCCAACTGTTATCCCTCAAAGCCTGTTCAACATTTTTTTGGCTCTAATTGGCGTATAAAACACGTATACAAACACGCATTCAGAATCCCCGAATTCTGAATAGTTGCATACAAACATGTATTCTCCGATAAAGTTCGTTGTCGTGTTTGAACGCTAGAAGTCAAATCACCAATAATAGCATCAGTCGAATGATATTTGTGAACATGCATAGTCGGAATTTCTTCAGCAACAAGCGTATCATCCAGATTAGATGGAATCTCCCTTGTTCCTTGAGCTACCGAAGACCAGTAAGAAAGAACATTAATATCATTTATCGACTCCTGAAAAACATCTTCATCTTCATCATCATTGTGAGCAGTACCCGATGTAGAAGCTTCATTAGTTCCCGATGAAGCCACAGACAGTGGAACGCTAGATCTTGGTGTAAAGATAGAATCTAAAACACCATTTTCATTTTGATATAAAACCGCAGCCTCTTCAACAGAAAAATCTAGAAGAACATTGAACAACTTGAAAAGCGCATCATATTCAAACCCCCATTCCGGACGCTTGCAAGCTTGAGGAATGCTGTAGCTACTACAGTCAACATGGAACCACTCTTCAATCTGACTGGTTGATTTATTGAAAACTCTCTTGTTTGGTGAGTTCGCCATGAAACCAAGAAAGAATCCCTCGCAAGATTTTTCTTTAAACTTTGATAACCGTTCCTTTGTCTTCATCAAAGTACAAGGTGTACCGAATGGTTGCAAATGTGAAAGATCTGGTTTTCGATTATTCAACAACTCGTAACATGTCTTGTTATGTCTTTTCACAGTAAGAACCCTGTTAAGTACATAGCACGCCGTATTCACCGCCTCAGCCCAGAAAGTGACCGGAAGCTTAGAATCATCTAGCATAGTCCTTTCCTTCTCAATCAATGATCGATTCTTCCTTTCAGCGACCCCATTCTGTTGTGGGACACGTGGTGCACTGGATTGTTGATGAAAAACCCTTCTTAAGACAGAAGATCTCCATCACATGGTTCTTAAACTCTATGCAATTGTCACTGCGAATATTTATTATCTTAGCATTACACAAATTCTCCAGCTTCGGGAACAAATAGGTGAGGATCTCTGGAGTTTCATCTTTAGAACCTAAAAATTAAACTCAAGAAAATCGTGAATAATCATCGGTTACTACATGTGACAACCGGCAAACTTAGGTCATTAACCATTCCTGGCGTTTTCATAATTACTTACAATTTAGTACATATCATACTTAAATTAGAGTAGTTAAGTTCATTTCATGCGTAGCAAAGTCCGATCATTAAGTATCATGCATTGGTAATACGGTGAATTAACGGGTCACACATGCGTTTAGTCACACACGAACATTGGTGATGTTCAAGCCGAATAAATCAACATAGGATTTGAAGTATAAAAATTATACGTAACACTGCGATTAATTATTTCGTGTCTAAAATAAAATTTTGAGAATTTTTAATAAACGGTTTGTTAAAACGCAGTCCAGAATTTCACTGCGTGATGCACCGGTGTCAACTAATCCATATAAATTAAATCATTAATTAAAAATGATTTAGATTAAATAAATCAAATTATTAGAATTTAATTAAAATCATTTACAAAATTCTAAAACTCATCATCACTATTTTTTAAAAACTACAAACACCAATCCAACACTCCAACATACCATTATTACAACCACCCTACACCCTTACCCTCACCCTCACCCTCACCCCACCCTCTCCCCCAACCGAAATCTCGCCCCCTTTCTTTGATTTTAAAAATCCCATTGTACCTATAAATACCCCCGTCCCACACCTCTTTCAACCTTAACAACACTTACACAATTTCAAGCAAACCCAACCCTTTCCCTTCCCCCCTTGCCGTCACCATCCACACCACTCACCGCCACCATATTTTGTTGTTTTGGTTGTTGAACTATAAGCCTCGAAGTCCCATTTTGTGATACTTCAAGCTCTAGGACCAAAACCCTCATCTCCATTTGATTTCTCTAAGTAAGAACCTGAACTATACTCTTTTATTTTTATAAATCATTTTAGTTGCCCGAATGTCAAGAACACCAAGCAAAAACTTATTTTAAAAAGACTAAGGTATGTAACTTGCATTTTTGTCATAGTTGGTGTTATATGTTTTGTATTTATGATTTGTTGTGTTTTTATGTCATGGATGATACATGCATGGTGATGGATCATCATTTTGATTAGATGCATGTTGTTAGATCGTGTTTCTAATAATAGTAACTTTGTTGGTTTTAAAAACCGGGTTTTGAGTTAGACAGGATTTATTGTCGTTTGGGTTTACAAGAGTATTTTATATAAAGTATATGTATGTTTTTGGTGTTAAATGATTATTTTTGCTACATGCAAGTCATTAGAACTACTTTCTATATAAGGAAACTTTGTTGAGTCAAAAATCGTGTTTTAAGCTTTAAAAGTGTTTTGATGATGGAAATGCCTTTGTTAATACTCATGCATCTATTTTAAAACATTGGATGATATAAAATACTTGATTTGTTGGATGCATGTATCCATGGTTGTTATAGAACTTGAGTTAAGTAGTGTTTGGACACTTGAATAATACTTTTGTCATAAAAATATATTTGGACAATAAAAAGTATATTTTGTTACATGCATGAAACATAGAAGGATTTCATTTGATAAAAATAATAAAGATTATCTTTGGTTTCGATGTGGCTATAAACATATATATACATATATATACACATCTATTTTCGAAATAAGAAATATAATATATATTAATCAAATTACGACGCGAGTCGATTTGAACATTATTTTGAGACTTAGACTCAAGAGAGTATGCTTGAATAATTACATGTAATATTATATATTGTTTATATTTTTTTTGGAATAAATATATTTTATCGAGTCGAGCGTGTCACCAACGTGTCGTCTAATCAAACATTTGAAAGTCAAACACACGTTTCATAATAAATCGAGTTGGGTGAATTACTCGCATAAACAAGTACAGTCATGTCATATAACTAATAGTCCTAAATGTTTTTGGACACGATTACGTCGTTTTAACTTCGGACGTTTGCTACACACACATTTATTGCATTCACTACTCACGCATCAGGTGAGTAACACGATCCCTATTTTAATACTGTTTTATACTATTTGGGGAGAAAACATGCAAATCATTTTTTTTAACATAAACATAGATATCATTTATTGATTACATGAATTAACATAGCATCGAACTTAAGTCCCTACAATTCCAGACCATTAATTTGATAAGCGTTGTAATCGTGGATAGATTTATTTAGGTTGACAACCCCACTTGTTGGTTGGGAGCCAAGCGGGTGCATTATTAGCCAGACATTACAATGTGTGTGATGCGACATTGTGTTTTGGGCCTCTCATATAATCATGTCAGCTTCGGTATGGAGTTCATGGTAATTTCAATACAAATTATTGGTGGATATACAATGTCATTTCTTGTGCAATGATTTAAAGTAAACATTTTCAATTATTTAAACCTGTGAACTCACCAACTTTATGTTGACACATTTTAGTATGTTTTTCTCAGGTCGTTGATTGCATTGGAGTCTGCATGGAGTCACAGGAATATAGGATCATACTAGGGTCCTATTTATTAGAAACTTTTGATTTTGAACATCGGTTCTCAAACATTCAAACTTGAAACTTATATTTTAGGATTTATGTAATCATGTTAACTCCGTTAATGTTTTAAACTTGGTTTATTATTTTAAATGATGTCTTTCGAACTCATATAGAGGTCGTTCGGTGTGATCAATGAGTATGGTATTGATGAACGTCGTGTCCCGCGGTTTCCGCCGTTGGCGGGGTGTGACAGATTGGTATCAGAGCCAGGTTAAAGTGAACTATGTTGCATTAGTAAACCTAGACTATAGCTGTGGAAACATGACATCATAAATTGCATAATATTGCATTGCATAAACATTACATGATTCATTTCATCATATATAAACAATGTGTTGTCACAACCATGTCATCTACGCAACAACCGATCGTAATCTCCAATTCAGAAGACGAGTACGAGTACACACCATCGACACCTGTCGATTCCCCATCAGACGACCTGATTTCGGAGGACCCTGTCCCTGACGATGCTACCACTAAGGAGTCGAATGAGGAGCCGACTGAGGATGAGTCCGAAGAGGATGATGACACTGAGGTGGAAGAGGAGCCCGAGGCCCCTGTTGTTGAGGAGGCCCACGTGATAGCGCCTTCCTACATCTCCTGTCCCAATCTTGAGCGTACCGGCGGACCATTGATCCGACATACCCCGAGGAAGAGGGTATTACCCCCTCGACAGAGCTCACCAGTTCCTGAGCCTAAGCCTAAGAATGCTAGGGTTGATGCGAGGAGGTGGTCGTTTGTGCCTGGTGTTTTGCGTGATTGGAGCAAGGAGGAAGGGATACCTCCCGTGTTCGTGATCGGCGAGTCTTCCCGTGGACCTTGCTCATTACCAATTACTAAGGAGTCGATCGAGCGCACGATTTTGTCCCTTGTGGTGTGATGCCACCGACATAATGGACTACTGCAGGTACTTCGAGAGGGACAAAAGGAGTTGCATGGCGATCTAGAACACATGAAACATTTAAGGAAGGTGTTGTCACCGGAGGATAAGGAGGAGGATACGGAACAAAAGATTGAGCACCAACATACTCGAGTGTCAGAGACAGACGAAAAAGCCAACATGATGGAGCATGAGGTTTTGATGACCAGCGGAAGTGTTGAAGCAGCAAACCAGAGAGCAGTAGCTGAGCAGAGATTGGGTGCAGTCGAGCAGTGTCTGGCAGTAGTTGAGGCACGATTGGAGGCCACCATGGAATTAGTCGATCTGTGCATCAGGTTACTCCATTTCGCTGTTTAGACTGGCATGTTTTCCTATTTTCCATACTAGACCTATGTAGGCGGGTTGTGCCTACTTGACAGTTATGATTTCTTTTGAACACTTGTTATGAGGGGAATTGTACCCCTACCCTTTTTGGTAAACAACAAACAAGCTATTCAATGAAATTATATTTTGTGAGTTACGGAAGATATTATGGATAACATGTTTTGATGATTGATGTGACTGCTATAATTGTTAGTTGTGTGGTTGTTACAAATGTTTCACATTTTGTATACATGTGTGGACAAATATTGTATATGTTGTCTTATTTTCTTTATTATTGTGATTGAAGAAAAGCCATGCTACCATGAAGGAATCCTAGAAACAACACAGGTGAAGGAACCCCGATGACTTCCCAGGAGATTGAGCAACTGATCGCGCAGCGTGTATCCGACGCGATTGCCAACCTTTGTAATAACCGGAACGGATCGACGGTGGAGACTCTGGCGCCGGCGGTAGCCGTACTGGTGGAGGTAAATAGACAACCCTAAGTTGGAGGTCACAGTTTATGATTATTTGATCATTTAAAATGACACAGTTAACTTACAGGCACCGACGATGCAACGAGAGGATGTACCTACAAATCATTCCAAAACTGCTAGCCTCTAAAGTTCAACTGCACCGAAGGAGCAGTTGGATTAGTCCGTTGGATCGAGAAGATGGAGTTTGTCTTTCATATCAATAACTGTACTGAAGGGAAACATGTTGAGTAACCTGCACTCTCCAGAATAGAGCCCTCACTTGGTGGAATTCCCAGGTTCAAACATTGGGTATGAATGCTTCTTATTAGATATCTTGGGAAGAATTGAAGAGGTTTATGAGAGATGAATACTGCCCGAGGAACGAACTACAGAAGCTCGAGGTAAAATTTTGGAACCTCACCATGAGTGGATCCGATGTAGAAGCTTACACCACACGGTTCCATGAACTTGCTAGCTTATGCCCTCACATGGTCACTCCTGGGCACAAGAGGATTGAGAGGTACTTATGGGGCCTTGCGACTCTGATCCAGAGTTTGTTGACATCAGCCGAACCCGCCTCACTTCCAGGTGCAATCCGACTAGCTCACAACTTGAGGGATCAGGGAGTTCGCCAGGGAGAATTTGAGAAGAAAGGAGCTTTTGAGAAGGGTTTTGACAATAAGAAGAAATGGGATAGCAACTTTGGTAAAATCTCCATGCCAGCCATCCAAAGGAAGTCAGAACTAGTGAAAGCCTACACTACAGGTTCTTCTGAAAAGAAGGTGTACACGGGCAAACTCCCGAAATGCAACAAGTGCAACTATCACCACGCAGGCACATGTGAAAGCATCGTGTGTCAGAAGTGCAAGAAACCTGGACATCTGGCTCAAAGCTTTAAGACTCCCACTCCAACACCCAACCAAGTAGCCAACATAGGCTGTTTTGAATGTGGCATTGTTGGGCACTTCAAGAAAGAAAGTCTGAAACTAAGGAACCAAGGAGGCAACAACGCTCGTGGTAGGGCATTTGTGATTGGAGCTGGTGATGCCCGACAAGATCCAAACATTGTTACGGGTACGTTCCTTGTTAACAACCACTATGCTTCTATTCTTTTCGATACTGGTGCTGATAGGAGTTTTGTGTCGACCGATTTTAGCTCATTAATTGATATTGAACCCACCACATTAGATTGTAAGTACACGATAGAACTGGCTAATGACAAACTAATTGAAACATGCAAAATCATTAAGGGGTGCACTTTAACGCCTAATGAAAAATCCTTTGAGATAGACCTATTACCTGTGAAACTTGGAAGTTTTGACATATTTGTCGGTATGGATTGGTTATCAAAGAACCATGCGGAGATTGTGTGCTTCGAGAAGTGGTTCGTATTCCCCTTCTCGAGGGTGAAACCTTGATAATCAAAGGAGAAAAGAGTGGAACTACTTTGAGAATAGTCACATGCATGAAAGCCCGAGGATATCTACGCAAGGTATACCTGAAAATTTTGGAGAATGTTATAGTAAAGGATGAGGAATAAAAATGACTTGAAGATATACCGATCGTTCGTGATTACTCGGAGGTCTTTCCCAAATATTTACTCGGACTTCCACCGCCCAGGCAAGTCGAATTCCAAATCGATTTAGTACCCGTTTCCACACTGATTCCACATTCACCGTATCGCTTGCAAGAATTGTATCGATTGCAAGAGCTATCCAATCAATTGCAATAATTGTTGGACAAAGGATTTATCAGACCGAATTTCTCGCCATGGGGAGCTCCGGTCTTGTTTGTGAAGAAGAAGGATGAAATCTTCAGAATGTGTATCGATTACCGAGAACTTAACAAGTTGATAGTTAAGAACCGATATCCCCTTCCCAGAATAGATGATTTGTTCGATCAACTCCAAGGTTCTAGATTTTACTCAAAGATAGATATGCGTTCTGGATATAATCAGTTGAAAATGCAAGAGGAAGACATCCCGAAGACGGCGTTCAAGACTCATTACGGCCATTACGAATTCCTAGTCATGCCTTTCGGTTTGACCAACGCTCTAGCAGTTTTCATGGATCTTATGAATAGAGTGTAGAGTTAAAAATATGCAAGCTGAAGATCATAAGGTTTCCTTGCTCAAATCATTCCAAGTCCTACTCAGCAAGAACAACTTACCCAGGACATCTACTACGGAGAAGAAAGTGGCTTATGAGTAAAGAGGATTAAAACTGTTAAGTCTTACTCAGGAGGAGTAAATCTACACCGGAGAGCAAACTACTCCGGAGGACAGATTTACTACAGAGTAAAGATACTTTTGCTGAGTAAAGAAGAACAATGAAAACAAAGACTAAGTGTTTTAGTCCGGAGAGTCTATCTAATCCGGAAGAGCAATTTAGTCTTCCGGAGTAGGAGGAATAATCTCCTGACGATTTTGTGTTTCTTCTTCAAAGGGCTACTCCGGAGGGCATGCAGATCAACTATAGAGTTAGTTGAGTTTGTTATGCAAGGATGGCTTCTAGAAGGATAGAAGTTAGTTAGTTAGTTACGGTCAATTGTATTCTAGTTTATAAATAGTGATTAGCTGTCTGTAATTGTGTATGCTTTGATATTGTCAAGTCTTTCTTGTAATCAGAACTTTTTTCTAATACAATTGGCCGTTGGAAGTGATCTGATCTTGTTCTTAAAGTTTTCAATTGCTTGATTGTGTGATTTGATTGTTGTTTCCGCCAACAATCAAGTTCAGATTCGTGTGTTCTTGAGAGATCTCGATCCTACAAGTGGTATCAGAGCTTGAGTGCTCTTATATCTGAATTCAGAGGAATTTGGAAGAGTTTTGGTTTGAGTCTGTGAAGTTCTTGTTCAAGGAAGCAAATTCATCATTCTCTGAAGATTCTATGTTCAACTTCTACAAATTGACATGGCGAGCGTGTTTCAAACCATTGATGCTGATGTCGGCACTACTACGAAGCCTCCTAAGCTTCAATCTGCATCTGAATATCAAAATTGGAAGCAAAGAATGGAAAATTTCTTTCTGGTGATGGATTTAAATCAGTCTAAGTCCTACTCAGCAAGAACAACTTACTCAGGAGATCTACTATGAAGAAGAAGGTGGCTCAGCAGTAAAGAGGATTAAAAGTGTTAAGTCTTACTCAGGAGGAGTAAATATACTCTGGAGGAGTAAATATACTCTGGAGGATAGATTTACTACTGAGTATAGATACTGTTGCTGAGTAAAAAAGAACAATGAAGATAAAGACTAAGTGATTTAGTCTGGAGAGTTTATTTACTCCGAAAGAGCAGTTTAGTCTTCCGGAGTAGGAGGAATACTCTCCGGACCATTTGTAGGGAATCATACACGTGTAGGGTTTAAAAACTTTTAGCAACGGAAGCATTATTACACGTGTTCTTTTAAAACATTTTATAGATTCCCATTAAGGATCCAATTGCAAGATGATGAAACTTAAACAAACAAACATAGTAGGTTTAGAATTACAACCTTTGTAGAGAAGTGATTGCCTTAATCACTTGAAAATAGTGGATGAAGTGATCAAATTAGAAGCTCATAAAAAATGTATCCACACCAATAAATGAACCTACAGGGATGGTGCTAGCCGAATAAACCCGTAATGCATGTCAAGATATAGCTTGCAAACCTTCAAGAACACCTTCTTGTTATGCCTTCAGATATGTGTAGATAAAGTGTAAATATACACTCAAGAACCTCCAAGAATGATCAACAAACTAACCCAACACCTTGGATAGTTTATATGTTCTTCAATGTCACTTTTCTAGCCTCATAGTACTCGAAATTTTGCTGTCCAACACAACAGAATTCATTCATGAATTGGGAAGAAAAGGTGCTTCTAATGGTTCTTGTTTCACCCTTTTTAAAGATCCAAATGTATGGACTATGGAGTGCACCATACGTGAGACCATACCATGTATTCATGCTCATTGATGGAGTGTGATTCAAGTCAAAAGGGGGCCCCTTTTTTTTTGCCATAACTTGCTACATTCACAAGCAAAAAGGAATGGTCATGGTCTTGGTAATGATCACATCTACTCATACCTACTTGTGTCTTAGTTAAGATAGTTCATGTCCCATTCAATGGAAGTCACAATGTATGTAGTATTTATCTAGCCATGTATCAAGCACCATACCATGTAATCATATCCATTAAATGCAAGGTATAGTGTCCAATACATGTCCTTACCTTTTCCACCATACTACCTTATAACAACTAGTGTTGTCTTGTAGGATTTCATCAAAATGGATCTCCTTTTTTTAAGCCAAAAATCTTGGCCCATATCATGGTCATCAAGTGAGGTATGGTCAAGACAATGGACAATTATTACACTCCATATTTTACTCTAGTTGGTTCATGACTAGTTAGTTTCATTTAAACAAGCTAGTTACTTACAAAGTTACATATATTATATCTTATATATGCATCCAAATACATATATAAATATAAGTATGCAATATATGATTTGTAGTAAACTAAGTCAGATTGTTTGAATGAAAAACATAAATAATCTACGCAAATGTAAATTCTCATAAGGATTAAATGTATATATATTTACACACAAGTAAATATAAATACATACACATATAATAAATATGTGACCTTAAATAATTGTTACAAATGACAATTACTAAAATATATCTTGACTGGGTTAAGACGTTTAAATATGTTTACACGTATCCTTGATAATTGCTTAGGGTGTGACCCTTTGGGATCACATATCATTAGCAATACTATTGAATGTTATTCCTTAGGCAAATAGATAAAACAATATCCCACTTGCACAAGGTGTAATCATTCAATAATATAAGTAGTGTAGTACGTCTAGAACGCCCCACTGCTCCTGATGATATATGACTTCAGTCATCCACTAAAACCAAGTGTTTAAGAAACGTACACTACATAGGTAATAGTATAAGGTAAGCTGTCACTTATCCTTTCTGTAATAGACCTCTAGTTGAATATGAGACATGGATCGTAGTCAATCTCAAAGGTGTTATCAGTTATGTTTCTCGATTCGGATTCAAAGTGATGTAACAAACTAGGTTTGAGCATGGCCATGCGTTTAGATCAGTTTGAATCATCAAGGGGCCCAGGATGTCAACCACTTATTAGAATAAGGGAACATATCCCATCTTGACTACATACGCCTCTCACTATACCTTGCGTTGTACCCTGATGTAGTGCAAAGCACACATCTTTATTCCTTTGTATTCATGCGTTTTTATATAGTTTTGTATATGTTTTTACTTGTTTTTGTTTCATATTGAGTCTATTGTGTGTTTACAGGAGCTCGTATGAATTATCAAGTCAAATCCCGAGGAATCGAGCATGAGAAGAAAGCCTTGAGTTTAAAGTCAAAAATGGTGAAAATCAGTCCCTCACGGTACGCGAGGGAGGAGTGTGCATGTCTCGCGGTACGTGAGAAACCAAGAATCTTGGCAGACTATTTTGTTCCACGCGGTACGCGAGGAACTCAGGATCATCTCTCGCGATACGCGAGGGGCTGGTAAATTCGTAAAAAGCCCAAAAATCAAATTAAAAAGATTTTGTCACACCCTGAAATTTCCACAGCGGGTTACCCGCGGGATGTGACAATAACTAAAATATATCATGACCGGGTTAAGTCGTTTAAATATGTTGAAACGTATCCTTGATAATTGCTTAGGGTGTGACCCTTTGGGATCACATATCATTAGCAATACTATTGAATGTTATTCCTTAGGCATATAGATTAAACAATATCCCACTTGCACAAGGTGTAATCATTCAATAATATAAGTAGTGTAGTACTTCTAGCAACGCCCCACTGCTCCTAATGATATATGACTTCAGTCATCCACTAAAACCAAGTGTTTAGGAAACGTACACTACATAGGTAATAGTATAAGGTAAGCTGTCACTTATCCTTTCCGTAATAGACCTCTAGTTGAATATGAGACATGGATCGTAGTCAATCTCAAAGGTGTTCAACAGTTATGTTTCTCGATTCGGATTCAAAGTGATGTAACAAACTAGGTTTGAGCATGGCCATGCGTATAGATCAGTTTGAATCATCAAGGGGCCCAGGATGTCAACCACTTATTAGAATAAGGGAACATATCCCATCTTGACTACATACGCCTCTCACTATACCTTGTGTTGTACCCTGATGTAGTGCAAAGCACACATCTTTATTCCTTTGTATTCATGCGTTTTTATATATTTTTGTATATGTTTTTACTTGTTTTTGTTTCATATTGAGTCTATTGTGTGTTTACAGGAGCTCGTATGAATTATCAAGTCAAATCCCGAGGAAATCGAGCATGAGAAGAAAGCCTTGAGTTTAAAGTCAAAAATGGTGAAAATCAGTCCCTCACGGTACGCGAGGGAGGAGTGTGCATGTCTCACGGTACGTGAGAAACCAAGAATCTGGGCAGACTATTTTGTTCCACGCGGTACGCGAGGAACTCAGGATCATCTCTCGCGATACGCGAGGGGCTGGTAAATTCGCAAAAAGCCCAAAAATCAAATTAAAAAGATTTTGTCACACCCTGAAATTTCCACAGCGGGTTACCCGCGGGATGTGAAAATTACTAAAATATATCTTGACCGGGTTAAGACGTTTAAATATGTTTAAACGTATCCTTGATAATTGCTTAGGGTGTGACCCTTTGGGATCACATATCATTAGCAATACTATTGAATGTTATTCTCTAGGCATATAGATCAAACAATATCCCACTTGCACAAGGTGTAATCATTCAATAATATAAGTAGTGTAGTACGTCTAGCAACGCCCCACTGCTCCTAATGATATATGACTTCAGTCATCCAGTAAAACCAAGTGTTTAGGAAACATACACTACATAGGTAATAGTATAAGGTAAGCTGTCACTTATCCCTTCTGTAATAGACCTCTAGTTGAATATGAGACATGGATCGTAGTCAATCTCAAAGGTGTTCAACAGTTATGTTTCTAGATTCGGATTCAAAGTGATGTAACAAACTAGGTTTGAGCATGGCCATGCGTTTAGATCAGTTTGAATCATCAAGGGGCCTAGGATGTCAACCACTTATTAGAATAAAGGAACATATCCCATCTTGACTACATACGCCTCTCACTATACCTTACGTTGTACCCTGATGTAGTGCAAAGCACACATCTTTATTCCTTTGTATTCGTGCGTTTTTATATAGTTTTGTATATGTTTTTACTTGTTTTTGTTTCATATTGAGTCTATTGTGTGTTTACAGGAGCTCGTATGAATTATCAAGTCAAATCCCGAGGAAATCGAGCACGAGAAGAAAGCCGGGAGTTTAGAGTCAAAAATGGTGAAAATCAGTCCCTCACGGTACACAAGGGAGGAGTGTGCATGTCTCACGGTACGCGAGAAACCAAGAATCTGGGCCTGACTATTTTGTTCCACGTGGTACACGAGGAACTCAGGATCATCTCTCGCGATACGCGAGAGACTGGTAAATTCGCAAAAAGCCCAAAAATAAAATTAAAAAGATTTTTTCACACCCTGAAATTTCCACAACGGGTTACCCGCGGGATGTGACTGTCAAGTATCATCGGTCCTGGTCATTTTGAATGACCTCTAAATGGTTTTTTAAAAAGTCATTCCATTTGAACATCATTCGAAATACATAAGTTTATAGAGTTTAAGAAAATGCGGAAGCAAAAGTAATGTATCAAAATACAGAAGCATAATGCCTTTAGGTTCCCATAAACCTAAGCTTCTAATGAAAAACATGCTATGAGACTCCAGATATGCAAATCCTAGTCCTTGTGCAAGTACTTAGCGACCTGAGATAAACATGCTTAAAAGTGTCAACACAAGGTTGGTGAGTTCACAGGTTTGAAGTAACGGTAAAAGAAATGTAACAGTGTAACAATACATAATTCTACTCATGATTTTGATTGTTGATCAGTTAATATGCGATAATAATATAAGCGATTCACAAAACCGAAGCTAACGAAAAGGATGCTGAAACTTGAATTTTGCCTCTTACGTGCCTAGGACGCATTGGATTAGGTCAATGATGCATCCGTTAGACCTCCAGTCTAAGTTAGCGCGACTAACCCGGGTGGGGGTTGTTAAACCCAATAGTACTATTCATGTTTACCTCGCTTGGGAAATAATTAACAGTTCAATTATGACAGGACTTTACGTGCGGGAAATGCACTGTAGGTCCCCGGGTGTCTCGGATCTTTATGTGTGGGTGTCTGACTAGTCGGACCGGGTGCGGAATACCCGTGACTAGGTAGAGAATCAAACAACACAAAGTAAACCGACAAAGAAATCACTTTAAAGTTCCTTCTATTATAAACTCGAACGGTTACAGAGAGAAAATACTGAGTGCAAATGTCTGCGTACTTATCTTCTGTCAACCTATTCTATTTATACAAGTGTGCAGGGAAAATAGTTCATGCGTACTTAGCAAGTACGCAGAGTATTCTTGCGTACTTGCTAAGTACGCAGGAACTAATTCCTGCGCACATGCTAAGTGCGCAAAACACTTAGAGAAAAATTACAACAATGACATGAATTAGAAATTACAACTCGATAACTAATACAAATAGACATTACAATACAAAGACAAAACATACAAGACAAGTACAATAAACTAAGACACTATCCAGAGTGTTTGTCACACAAAAGTGCTTCAACAAACTCCCCTTGACAACAGCTTTGGATTGTCTTCGGTCTTCACTGCTCCCTAGCTTTAGCTTCCATCTTCTTCTTGTAGTCAAGGCAGAACTTGATCACCTTGTCGTATTTAGAAGCAAGGAACATTGTCCCCTCGTCCGTGTACATGCAGTACTTGTCAGCTAGTGCCTCAAGATCTTTCACAGAGAATTTTATGAAGCAGACTTCATCAAACACTCTGATCAGTTCCCTTGGCACTAAGCTTCCACTATCGGACCACACCTTTCCAATCACTACTGCCTCGCCCGTTTTAGGATCTACGTACCAGTACCATATGTTACCGAGGATATCCTGAGATAACTTGCTCAGGGGAATCCTGGTTTCACATAGCACTTGCTTGTATACCAGTTTCTTTAAGCTTTTCTTAGTCACAGGATGTCTAACGTTCTTGTCCTTGACTCGCTTGGGCACTTGAGGCTTAAACGTTTCGAATTTCCCAGATTTTACCTCACGTTGTAGAACCTGCCACAAACCCATCGCTACTACGTTATTTGAGTGACCCAGCAGCTCTCGGTTTACTAGGTTCACGAGTTCGTATCTTGGTAATGAGTTGAAAGCTTCGCTGGTTGGTTTCAAGTATTGAACCCCCCCAGCTCGCTTGATTGCAAACAACTTCTTATCCTCATCGAACCTCACAGCTAAGATCATCCTTGTCGCTCCGTGTTTGTCTATGATTGAAGTCTTTTGCCATACCGGAGTCGGATCCTCTGATGAACTTTCAGGCATATGTTTTTCTTTCTTTGCCTCTGGATCCACAGGTGTAGGGTCGGCATGGGAGGCTTCAGTCGATGCCTCAACAGTACTAGCATGCTCGACTGAACCTGTGTCAAGATAAGAATCAAAGGATGGAACTTTGAAGATCTCTCCATCTTCAAGCTCATACTCTCCTTCCCCGTCGCCCTTGGGAACTTCTATCACCACATCATCATCTTCCTCATCCCAATTGTCACCATAGTCGATCTCTCCTTCTTCAAGATTGCAGAGAGCCTCGATCTGTGCTTCTTTGGAATAGTCTGGCTCTAAGAATAAGATCGCATTATCCGACACGTCGTCAGATATATCTTTCAAAACGTCAGCTACAGACTTTCCTTTATTTCCACCTGAAGCATCACGACCTTCCTGGTGAGTCGACTCCCCTTAGCCATTGGAATAGTAGAAATGGGCACTATCGCCAAAGATTGTTGCTCACTTCCAGTAGGACCGACTTCAGGATCCTTGTCTTTGTCATCATCCTTTGTTAAATCAACCGGATGACAAGCCTCATCACCGGTAGATTTTGATGCCTTTTCCTTCTCTTTCTCTTTCTTCTCCTGAGCATCAAGCTTCTTGGTCAGTTCAGCTACTAACTTGACCATCATTTCATGTTCTTTCCGCTGCATGTCAAAACGTACCTCTAAGGACGTTTTGTGTCCCAGAATCATATTATTCGTTTTGATCAATAGTTCGTTCTGGGCCATCACATTTGCAAGTCTCTCTTCAGTCCCAGTCCGCTGGTTTCTTAGAATAGTAACTTCGTCCACCAACGAATTTATCTGAGCCTGTTAAGCCTCAGATTCTTCCCTTGATTTCTAAACTGTTTCAAGTGGACCAGTGACTTGTGTTTCCAAAGCGTCAATCCTGGCATCATTTGGATCAGGATTCCTGGACGTAGAGGCTTCAGCATTGTGGAAGGGAGATGAGAAGATCGTATCAAAGTCAAAACCCTGGGAAAAGTCTCCAAAGTTGTAGGGTTGACTGATAGGTTCAATGGTGGTAGTGGGGATAGATGATGGGATGGTGGTTGTAGGAGTGGTGGAAGGAGTGATAGTGACTGACTCGGTAAGAATCAGAGAAGTCACCGCCACTTGGACATATGTTACAGGGAGGGACACTATCACAGGAACCTCCTTTGTGATAGCAGTGACAGCCACATCAGGTGTAACCTGTGGCCTCCTCCACTATCGCCGGTACAGCTATTGTGAAGGTGGGGTAGAAGCGGATTTAGTACTCACAGCCGATACATTTACTTGCCTCAGAATCAGATGAATCGGACTCAGTCGATTCTGAGTCGGACTCTTCAGCACCTCCAACAACTTGTTCCTCGTCCCCTTCATCTTCAGACATATCATCTTCCGATCCAACTTCCTCTTCTTCTTGCTGTTCATCACTGTGCTGACTGAGTTCTGGCTTAGACGCGGCACTATACCATCTTAAGTCAGCAGGGGCCACATATGCTTCATTGATCAGGTGGCCAAAGAGAGGAGTGTGCTCAGGGGTAGGTTCTACACTGCATGGCTTTAGAAATTATGCAAACACTCTCTTGTCCACCTGTTTGACTTGTAGTCTCTCTCCAATCACCGGTAGATTCGGTACAACATCATTAATCAACAACTACACGAACCTAGGGTATAATAGAAATCTAAACCTATCAGCAGCATTGATCTGATCGGTGATAGACTTGTAGATATACTTCGAGAAGTTATAACCTTTGTTGAGAGAGAGGGCAACCATTGCATCCACCAAGTCATACCCCATGGCATCCTTTCCAACCTTTCTAACAGATAGGCACATGATCATGACATGTGTGAAGTAACGCCACTGATCAAGTACCCACATCTTCTTGTATGAGGAATAGTCCATGGTACCAACATACCCCATCCTTTGTCTCCAGCATCCATCAACGAAGTAGTCAGGGTAACTCACCGGATCAGTGGATAAGTCCCTAAACTGTAGCACGCGTCTGATGGTATCTTTAGAAACAGCAATGTCATGTCCTGCTACAGTAGCCCTAATGATATTTGGGGTTACTGTACAGTCATGATCAGCAGATTCCTAGAATTGCTCCAGATACGGTCTTGAGACAACAGGATCAGCAGATATGGCATAGTTAAGCTTTGATCGGTTTAGGAAGTCGATTATCTCCCTATACTGAAGTGCAGCACCCTTCCACTCGGGCTGTGTTAGAGCCAGCAGATTGAATTCGCTGGTGAATGCACGAGCCATCACTGCAAGAACAAAAAATAAACACAATAAGAACAAGAAGCGTCATTGGAATGGATCAGACATGACAAGATATAGCAGCTACACAATGAACTGAATTTCAGACTTAGAAATTTTTCACAAGTGTTCTTCCTGCGTACTTAGCAAGTATGCAGGGATTAGTTCTTGCGTACTTAGCAAGTACGCATGAATTACTTCTTGCGTACTTGTTAAGTGCGCAAGAACTTTCACTTAGCCAAATTTAAAAAAAATCCAACATTCATCAGAGGAGAAGCATTGCTGTGGATAATGGTCACCACAAGGTCGAAATTCAAGATGATGACCTATGGAACCACTATTAACATCAATGAGCCACTAAACTTAGTCAAATTTGACCTAGCCTTTTTCCGACGGTAATCTACGGTCAAAAAGGGATCAAAGTCAGAATCAAGAGGCGTCATGGACGATTAAGTAATGATCAGGCTTCGAAAGTTGATTCTAAACATGTTTTGATCATAATGTGTTATAAAAACAACCAAAAATTGTCCAAAATCAAGATTCAAAACCCTAGATTTTCAAAGTCTCAAATCGGTCCGTAACTCAAGATTTAATGGATGAATTTCACTGAGATTCTCACCAAAGATGATTAAGGTGAAGATGAAACAAGAATCGTGACGGAAAATCGATTAGGAACACACTAAAAATTTGTTGTAAAAAGGAGTCAAGGTATTCAACAGTCGAAATGTTTGAAATGAGGTGAAACTTCAAGAAAAATTCTAACTCCTGTATATATACCCAACACAAAAAGGTCGTGCGTACTTGTTAAGTGCGCAGGACTTAACTGCTGCGTACTTACTAAGTACGCATGACTTAAGTCTTGCGTACTTGTTAAGTACACTAGGTTTACCTCATACGCACTTACTAAGTACGCAGAGACCCTTGTGTACTCAAACTTTCAACTCAAATTATGAGGATTTCAAGTCAATTAACGAACAAGATAAGCACATTCAATCAACAGGATTCAAAGTCAATTCAAGAAGGTTAAACACAAATATTTTTGGTTTTTCTGATTAAAATGAACTGTACACAAACTTAGAATCTTTTTGATCTTTTCTAGATAGAAATAAACAAGTATATACAATCACACTATTTTTGCTCAAAGACACGAGTAGAGGATCATATCAGGCTAAACTTTAGCAAAAGCGATACAAGATAAACGTCAAAGAATATGGGATCATATCATGAATTACAATTTATTCATACGTAATAAGCACATAAACAAGTAATTCAATTTGGCAATATTATGATATTTGAAACCATAAGCATCTTTGTATCACGTTCTTGTGTGTTAAGTTATTAATTTTAGGATATGCAGCGTGTACCCCACTAATATGCTACAGAAATGTAACTTGCACTATATCAAGGCATCTAAGATTTTCCCAAAGATTTTCAAATCTCCAGAATGAAGTTACATCGTTTAGCACAGAAAAATCTAGTAGAATCCATAAGGATTATCAAGAATCATAAGATTCAGAATCGAGTGATTTAGATGTCTTGGTTTGATCGGATTTTCTTCTATGAATATCGTATGATGATTCAAGTTAATAGATATGGAGTCTGAGGATTTAGGTAAGTTGATCCAACTTTTATCTGGATTTGATTTCAATGAATCAGGTATGATTCAAGGGTGAATACATGCTCACCGGTTGATGTAAAGACATGTCTTGATTCAATCTCTCATTAACCGCAGTAATTGTGCTAAAGACATAACCCGAAACTGGTCTCTTAAGAAAATATTTGATAAAATCTTACATCCTTTATCTGATAATGATCTTTTTGTATTCTTTTTACACACGCACACATGCATACATGGGTTCAAATCACAGTTGTAATCTAGATTTAGTTTCCACACTACTAATGATGCAAAGACGCTTACAGCCTACTGACAATTCAAATTACTTGTAAATAAGCAGATTAAAAACATAACAATTTAAACAATCAAGTAAGCACGACGCAATCATTTCCCATATGAGCAGTCTATGGCATTTAGATCACTTCTGATTTACTATCATTTCCTCTTTTCTCAATATAATTTTGAAATTTTCTCCATTTTCTATTTTGTTTGAATTTTTGTAAAATATTTGAAAAATTAAAAGAACTATATAGAAATCTTAAAAGAAATAAAATTTAACTTTCATGAATTGAATTGATTTAAGAAAAACAAGTTTTCGCTCTGGATTGAACATTCCTATCAAGTTGACAAGCTGCTCAAAACGGGATCGATCAAATGCCTTAGTGAAAAGGTCAGCAAAGTTGTCATCCGTGTGAACCTTTACAAGTTCAATGAGATGCTTTTCAGCACAATCACGGATGAAATGATGGCGAATTTCAATATGTTTAATTTTGGAATGTTTCACCGGGTTGTTTGTGATGGACATGGTGGCATTGTTGTCAATGAACAGAGGAGTTCCAGTGAAGTTCAAGCCGTAGTCTCTCAATTGCTGCTGAATCCACAATATCTGAGAACAACCGCTAGCTGCAGCAATGTATTCTGCTTCACATGTTGAGACAGAAACCGTTGACTGCTTCTTACACTGCCAGAAACCAGTCTGTCTCCCAAGAATTAACATCCACTAGAAATTGACTTTCTATCAAGGTTACAACCGCCATAGTCTGAATCAGTGTAGGCTTTGAAGTCAAATGACTGCTGCTTAGAGTACCAAAGACCCAATCGGGGTTTTCCTTTCAAGTATCTGAAAATCCTCTTTACAGCTATCATATGAGACTCCTTCGGTTGTGACTGAAACCTTGAGCACAAGCATACAACAAACATTATGTCGGGCCTTGAAGCTGTGAGATACATAAGAGATCCGATCATCCCACGGTACAATTTGTAATCCACATCCTTTCCATCTTTGTCAGGATGCAGACCATGATTGACGGAGATAGGTGTGCCATAAGTACTGCTATCATTCATCTTGTATTTTGACAAAATGTCCTGCACATACTTGGTTTGATGCAGATAAATGCCATCCTCTCTTTGACTGGCTTGCAGACCTAGGAAGAACGACAATTCACCCATGTTACTCATCTCAAACTTGGATTTCATCACCTGTTCGAATTCCCTACACATCTCTTCATTTATAGACCTAAAGATAATGTCATCGACATACACTTGTACAAGAAGAATATCACCTCCTGTTTTTCGTATGAAGAGGGTCGAGTCAATCTGTCCACGGTCGAAACCATTACATAGTAGATGTTTAGATAAAGTCTCATACCATGCCCGAGGTGCTTGATGAAGACCATAAAGTGCTTTGTCGAGCTTATACACTTTATTGATATTATGCGGATCTTCAAAGCAGGGAGGTTGAGTGACATAGACCTCTACATGAACTTTTCCATACAGGAAAGCACTCTTCACATCAAGTTGATAGACCTTGAAGCCAACATATGAGGCATAAGCCAGAAACAGTCGAATGGCCTCAAGTCTAGCAACTGGGGCATATACTTATGTGTAATCCAAGCCCTCTTGTTGATAAAAACCCTGAACAACCAACCTTGTTTTGTTCTTCACCACAGCATGACGATCATCTGTCTTGCATTTGAACACCCATCTGGTGCCAATTGGTTGTACGCCCCTTGGCAAGTCAACCAAATCCCACACATGCAACTTTTGGAATTGAGACAGTTCTTCTTGCATTGCCTCAATCCAGTAGTTATCAGCGAGAGCCTCTTTCACATTCTTTGGCTCTAACAGGGACACGAATGCAGCATGCATACATGTTTCCATGACACCAGTGTCAAGTATCTCCAAGTAAAGACTAGTGTTCTCAGCAATGGTTCGAAGACGAGTTTGAACACCAGCATAAGGATCACCAATAATGTTATCAATTGGACGATTCTTATGCACTCTCATCTCTGGTACATTTGGTTCCTGAATTTCTGAATCGAGGTTCGTGCTTAACTCTCCCATATCCAGTGTTCTAGAAGAAGAAGATTCAATGTTGATTGGATCAGCTGGAGCTTCATTTCCTACATGAGTGTTAGGATTAGCTTGAGCGTCATTTCCGTCAACATGAACATTTTCACTGTTATCATCGTCATGAGTTCCATATGCAGATGCAACATAAGAATTAGGAGTTACAATTGGTATAGTAGCACGTGTTGAGAAACTGGAGTCATCACCGCCACCAAATAATTCATATACATTTTCGGCATCATTTGCAGACAAATCAGGAAGATTGAAAGATTTGAATAGCGCATCATAATCAAAACCCCAAGCTGGAGCAGTTGGTTCTGGTGGAATGCTGTGTTTAATACAATCCACTTCAAACCATTCCTCGATAGTAGGAGTTCCTATATTGTACTCTCTCTTGCAAGGAGAGTTGGCAACATATCCTAAGAAGATGCCTTCCACCAATTTTGCATGAAACTTAGACTTTCGATCTTTGTATTGTAGCAATAAGGAACAGGGACTACCAAAAGGAACTAGATAGTCAAGATTTGGAGATCGATTGTTGATCAACTCATAACAAGTCTTGTTGTGCCTCTTCACAACCAGAATTCTGTTCAAGACGTGACAAGCTGTATTAACTGCTTCTGCTTAGAAAGTGACAGGAAGCTTTGCATCTGACAACATTGTCCTTGCAGTCTCAATCAAGGTTCTGTTCTTCCCTTCTGCGACTCCATTCTGCTGAGGTGTGTACAGGGCACTAAATTCGTGATGGATCCCCTTTTGAGACAGAAAAGTTCCATCAAATTATTCTTAAATTCAGTTCCGTTGTCACTCCTTATTCTTCTAACCTTCAACTTGCACAGAGATTCTACGCTCAGGATCAGGTATTGAAGAATGTCAGCAGTTTCATCCTTTGTACCTAAAAAATGCACCCAAGAGAAACGTGAGAAATCATCAGTTACAACCAGACAGAATGACTTACCTCCAATACTCCTGATACTTATGGGGCCAAACAAATCTATATGTAATAGCTCCAAAGGGGTACCGATGGAGTTTTGGAGCTTGGGCTTGTGAGACTTTCGTTGCTGTTTGCCCTTTTTACAAGGCATGCAGTCATCTGCAATGGTAAATCTCAGCTTAGGAACACCGGTTACCAAACCGTTTCGGACAAGATGATTCATTTTTCGATAAGAAATGTGTCCGAGTTTCCTATGCCACAAGATAGAGTCAAGCTCTGTTGCTTTGGTAAGCAAACAAGTAGCAACTGATGAGGTGGTTGTTGCCACCCTCATATCAATCTGATAGGTGTCGTTTGTCCTTGGCGCTCTCATCAGAATCCATTCTTCAGGAACCTTAAAACCAGGTTTAAGTATCAAGCATTCAGTCTTGTCAAACATCACTGAGTACTCCTTGTCGCACATCTGGGAGACACTCAACATGTTATGCTTCAGCTGCTCGCAGTAGTTGACGTTGTGGAAGCTGACACAACCATTTGAAACCACGCCTTGACACGTGATACTACCGCCTTTCTCTCCAGCAAAGGCCATATAGCCGCCTCTGAATGGTTTCACATCTTGACGCAAGGCCATGTTACCTGTCATGTGTCGGGAGCATCCACTATCTATATACCAACGATTAGAGATAGTACCCTTCGGATGTCCCTGCACGAGTCAAAAAAAAGAATTAATTAGATTTGGAGACCCAAGCCATAGTGTCTTGGGTCGTCCATATTTCTCAAAATAAACAACCTCAATTAACTCATAGTCGTGACTGTAAAAAATGGATGAATCTTTAGAAGATTTGGGATCAGGAGATTGAGAACATTTGGATTTGTTATTCCGGGACCTCTTCTTTTTCTTAACTGGAACAGTAGACTTAGATTCAACAGCAGCAGGTGAACTAGTGGAAGCTTCACCTGATTGAATTTCAGCCAGCTATTCTAGCTTTCTCAATCTCTTGTTCCTTCTTCTCCTCTGTGGCTTAGAGAGTTTCACACCAGTTTGTACACTACCAGAGGTAGATACATTAGGTTTAACTGGTAGCTTTCCCCTTTTGAAACAAATGGTTTAGCCTCGGAAGTGATATTTGGCTTTACCATAGGTTTTACTGATGGTTTCACCACATTTGCTTTTGGACTTTTGGAATGCTTCACTAGTGGTGACTCAGGGATAACAGCCGGTTGTGAAACAATTGGCCATTTCCCTTGGTTCTTAGGCAGACAGTTCACAAGAATGTGACCAGCCATACCACAGTGAAAGCAAGTTCTCTTTTCTTTGTAAGTCCTCGTGTAAGGCTCATTTGATCTGGCATTAGATGACTCAGCATGATGAGCAGGAGAAGTTGTTTGGTGAACAGTAGTTTGACCCGATGAAGATTGTTTTTTATCAATAAAATTTTTGCAAATTTTCTTGATAACCAAGCCCAAAATGAGCTGAAAAAGCTTCTTTCTTAACTTGATTAATGTTTTTATATCCCCCATAATGCATCACTTTCAATTTCTCATTAGATTCAATGATATCGGGTTCAGTCAAAATACAATTATCACTATTAGTGAGAATGTTTTTCTTAACTTTCTATTCACCTAGCAACTCCTCAGAGACTACTCCTTCAGGGCAGGTATTCTCAGACCCATCATTAGAAGCAGTAAAGAACTCTTCAATAGATACAGAGTCAGCCTTACTTGAGGAGTCATCCTTGCTAGAGGAATCATCCTGACTTGAGGACTCATCAAGGCAAGACAAATCAATGTCAATTAAGCTGTTGACAAATTTCCCGCTAACTGGTGGAGGAATGGTATTAGTACCCATCCCTAAGCCATTCACTTGCCTCACTACAGACTCGTAGTGTTCCACCACAAAATGGGAATTTTTCAACTTCTCAATATTACCTTTCAACTGCAAGATCTCATTTTGCAACTTGTTGATCTCATTGTTCCTTTTCTCTAACCCCTTGTACGCAACATCCAAATGAAACTATTGATCGCTGATTTTAAGTGAATAATTACGTTTTTCTTTCTTTAAAGTTTCAATTGAATCTTTGTAATGTTTTTAATTTTCCTTGTAGCTTAACGCTACAATACGAAGGGGTTCGACTTTGTCTTGAAGCTTAGAGTTTTCAACCTTTAAGCATAGACATTTAGAACAAGAAATGACAGCAAAAGTATTAGAGTCTACCTCATTCGATGAACATGATGCCTCTCCAATAGCCATGAGGGCAACTGTAGTTGTAGACTCTTCTTGATCAGCCACAGAAGCTTCCCTTTCCTCAGCTTCCATCATCTCCATAATCTCAGCCATGAGACTAACCTATGTTTGTGCAATAAGGGCATCCTCCAAATGAACACCCCAATCAAAGCTTTCATCCTGTTGAGCCACCAATGCATTAGACGTTCCACTTTGACTTTGATTACGGTTGTTAGAGTTGTACCCTTGGTTGTTTCCTTGATTGCTTCCCTGGATTGGTCTTGTGAATCCAGAGGCAGGTGCTTTGTCCTTCTGACATTCATAAGCAAAGTGTCCAAAGTCCAGACACTTGTAGCACTTGTCCTTAGATTTGTCAAAACCAACCTTGGCATTAGAATGGCCACCAATGAACTTTCGGCCAGTTCTATTCAGGAAACGCTTCGCCCTCCTCAAGATCATGGACATATTCCATTGAATATCCATGTCCTCCATATCATCCGGATCCACCTGATTGAAGTCCTCTTCTATGGTTTCAGGATCCGTGAGCTTACAGCCAATGAAGTCCTCTTAGGCAAGCATGCATGATGAGAATAAAGCCACATGATCTTCAGCTATCTTGGCTATTGCTGATTGGTTAGCTGAAGATGTCGGAGAAGGATTTCTTGAGGAGTTCTGGTGATGAGATCCAGAACCAGATCCAGATGCTGCATAGCACGCATGACCATCACAAGCCTTTACAGTTTCTTCCTCATGAGAGTTTCCTAAGAAAAGGACAATTCCAGAGCCTGATGACTTGGTTGTGGAAGACGTCCCATAATACATAGAAGGATCTTGTATTTGAGGTCTACCTGAGCTTTCCTTTCTGTTTAGGTTCATGTCATGTACTTGAACCTTTTCAATTGCCTCATCAATTGTCATCTCATAAAACTTAGAATTCTATCTCATCGGGGTAGTATACATTTCAAATTTGGGTGGCAAAGCATCCAGAAAATTTTGAACTAGTTCCTCATTTGAATAGATGAGGTCAAAAGCTTTCAACTCATTCTGCAGATGATAGAATCTAGAGATGAGTTCATCTATGGATTCGTTCTCCAGATATATTAAGCACTCATACTGCTTCTTGAGAAGATCCCTTTTACTCTTCTTGATGTCACTTTTACCCTCGAATCTCTTCTGTAACGCCTTCCAGAGATCCTTGGAGTTATCGTATCCTCTAAAGCTGGGGAATAACTCCCTGGTCAAGGCCATAGTGATAGATTTGTGTGCCTTCTTCTCTCTATCATAAAATTTCTTTTCTTCTTCATCAAGTTTAGAGATAGGCTTGGGAACTTCCTCATCAAGGTAAGTGTATGTGGGATGCTTATAGCCCTCTAAAATGGGTATCCACAACGAAGAATTGGTATAAGAAATATAATGTTCAAAGCGTAGTTTCCAGTTTGAATAATCATTTACATTAAGCAGCTTTGGGGGTTTGTAGGATCGTGAAATTACAAGATGGTTCTGTTCTTAGTTGAGATTGGCGGAAACAATAACAACTACACAATTACAATCGAGTAGACAGAAAGAATACTGATAAGAACACTGTTGTATTAAGCTTTGAGAATAAACGATTACAAGTGAAAACTCTAATTCAAAAGCACACTTACAATGAAGTGTTTACACAATATTTATACTAACTTAGAATCAAGACAGATCCTTGATTCTAAGGATCAGATCGAACACAGACCGTTGATCGTTTATACAAAAGCTAATTTTACATGTTAAAGCTAAACTAGCTAACTTTATTGAAGCGTTTTCTTTATTCATCATTGTTTGCATGCTCGGAGAAGAGCATTGTCGTCCGTCATTGGTTGCACCATTGAGGTTCCTTCTGCTTTGAGTGTGTCAGTTGCTTTTGCAGAAAGTTGTCAGTGACGCTTGGCATGGATAGTCAGCTGCAACGATTTGTCTTCAAGGAACATAGCTATCAGCAGCAAGAATGAGAATGATGCTGCTGATAAGCCTATCAGTAGCAACAAGTGCTGAATGCTGCTGATAAGCCTATCAGCGGCAACATATGTTGAATGCTGCTTATAAGCCTATAGTAGCAACATGTGTTGAATGCTGCTGATAAGCCTATCCGCAGCATTTGTACATAGAATAATTTAGAAGCCATCAGTGTTTGGTTCTACAAACTCCCCCTAGACTGATGCGACCAAAATTTTTCTAATCACTTTGCTGCTGAAGCTTTTGCATGTGGCTGACTATCCTTTCAACTTCATAGCCTCTTGGATCCTTGCTGGGATTGTTCAGTGGAAGTGCAGACAGAGTCTTGATGTCTTTATGTGGCATTTTGTAGATTGTTTTGCTTGAACATATCATCTTCTGCTTCCTTACATCAGTTAAAGTGAACTCATCCAAATCAGCATTATAGGACCAACTTACAAATGGAGAGTGGGACTTGAGTGGTTTGATGTCAATGATCACATCTTTGCTAGGGTTGAAGTAGTGTTTGATGGCTAGCACAAGAAGTTTCCCACCCTCATTTGCAGGCTCATGAGCTTCACCCAGCTCCAAAATTCTGTCAAGATCTGAATCTGGCAATTGCAGAACTTCATCAACAGATCTGTAGATAGATCTTTTTCTTTCAGTTCTCCCCCTGAAGATCTCAAACCTTTGATCCTGTGGATTATAGACCCAGTCAACTATGTCTCTTGAGTCTTCTGGTTTAGGTGTGGGTTTGGATTTCTTTAAGGGAGGCTGTTGATGAGTGGGAGCTGGGTGGGATGGTTTGGACTTTTTGGGTGGAGGAGTGGAGGGTTTGGGGAGGAGAGTGGAAGGTTGTTGGACTGAGGAAGAGGTAGGTGAGGGAGAAGGCTTGGTATTCTTTGCTTTTGTTTCTTTTTCTTCCTGAATAGGTATCCTTTTCTTGGATCCCTTCTTCCCCAATCTTTCTTCCTCATCCTTCTTGACTTTGAAGTAGAGGGCTTGCATGTTCATGAAGTTCATGGGACCTAGCCTCTGTCCACTCTCTCCTCTAGCCTTAAGGAAGTCAATCATGACCTTCCTTTCTTCATGGGTCCGTTTATTAAAGACAATGGTCTTCTTGGACTTTTGTTTGGCTTTTTCTTCTTCTTCAGCCTGTTTCTTCTTTGCCAATTGACCTTGCTGGCCCATGAAGGCTCTGTAGACTTCTTTATTTGATAGTTTCTCAAGGTAGTCTGCATCCTCACCTTGAGAAACTAGAGCCTTTACCCACTCCTCCCTCATTTCTTTGGCTAGTTCAGAATCGGTTATTCTGAACTTAGCTTCTTCTTTCTTCTTCTTCTCTGTTAAATTGTTCCTACAGTTGAAGAGCAAGAGCTGCATCTTCTTCAATCTGGTCAACTGTAGGAATCTTTCTTTTCAGTTCATCCAGCTGCCTAGCATACAGCTGGATGGTTTGTTCTCTGAGGAGAATGGCTGTTTTTCTTTCTTGAGCCTTTTTAATGTCAGCCATCTCCTCTTCTTCTCTTCTCTTCCCTCTCTCTTTTCTCTTTTAGCAATCTCTCTTCATCTTCATCTGTCATAATTCCCTTTCCCTTGTTTATATTGGATGCCTCTGCTTCGGCTTCACTGACCACAACAGCAGATGATGGTGCTGCTATTGGGATCTCATCCTCAGCTTCATTGGCACATTGAGAGGTGAACAAGGGAAGGTCAATGGCTTCATCCGATTTGCACTCAGGACCTGTGACTTCTTTCAGCATTTCTTTGATTGTTGATCTTGACTCATATGCTGTAGCAGAGATGTCTACTCGAGGGGAAGCTGAGTCAGTATCAGTGTTCAAGTTTGGCTCTGACAGTAGCTATCTTTGCCTGGCTTTCAAGTGAGTTGACATTGCAGATATTTGCCCTGAGTTGAAAGATCTTGTCGAGAAAGTCTGTAGGAAGTGACAAGATATTCCTGGTGTTGATGGTGAGAGAGGAGCTGTTGCTTAGTAAGAAGGTGTGGTCAAGAGACTTAGTGCTTGTCCATCCCAGAACATCTAAGTCTTTGACAATGAAGGTGTACAGAAATCTTCTTAAGTAGCAAATTTCTTCTTTAGTGAGAAGACTGCTCCTTATAATGTCAAGTCTTCTAGGAGTTAGTCTTCTTTCTGCTGTTGCCGAAGATTCAGGATAAGCTACCCGTTTTGCTGTTTGTATTAGTCTTTCTAAGTGGGGTAGATTATCCTCCATCAAGTCATGGAACCTGCCAATGGCAAGTTCTGCTGAGAGATCTGATGAAGTGTTGATGCAGTTAGTTAAATACAGTTGTAGGACTTGGAGGGCATTGAGAGAGTTCCAGTTTAGCTCTTCTACCCCACTAAACTCCCATCCAATCCAAAATCTCTCAGCTGATCCATCATACCCCCAAGCTAGAATGGAGTCAAATTCTAGCTTCTGTGTAGTTTGAAACAGTTGGGGGTAATGGATTGACTTATGATGGCTGCTGCTTCAGGAAGGATGCTGAATGATGTATTTGTTTGTTCTGTGTCTTCAGCATCATTTAGCATTTCATCAACAGCCCTGACGACCAGCTTTCAGTCTTCAGATGTCACTTCTTCTTCGTTATCTGAGATTGGCAAGTCATGAACTTGTACAAAAGCCGGCTTGAATAGTGAGCTTTGAATTACAACCTGCTCTTAAATCTAGTCGTCAAGACTGTCTGTGTCTTCCTCCATTGAGACCATCTCCCCCTTTTTGATTGCATCAGTTGACAAGTAAGCATCAGTTTGGGTGCCTACTGATACAAGAGAGGGAGTGGTTAAAGTTGGGCATTGATGGGCTTCATGCATAGAGATTTGGTGTCTTAGTTTGGACACTTCAGCCTCTAGCATAGCCACCCTGGCCGTCAATTCCAAGTTATGAAGTTTCATTCTGTCCTCATCCACAGTTGTGGAATCCTTGGACCCAGATGGGGCCTTAGGCCTAGCCTCTTCATCCCCATCACCCATGGTTTCTTGGCATCTGGGATTCCTCTCAGTGAAGGGAGTTTCCAAGGAAACATTCTCACTGTGAGTTGCCGTGGTTGAGGTCTTAACAATGTTATCACTGTCCTCATGGTCATTTGATGGACCAGCAGTAGTGACAGCCTCTTCCACATCCACTATTTCATAACTCCTAGAGTGGACCTTCAGGGTAGATGAACTTGGGTTGGGTGTGTTGGAAGCAAGATCAATCAGTACCTCCGAGATAGTGGTAGTTGGAGAAGGTACATCATCTTGATCAGGTTCCTCAACACTTAACTTTAGAAGATAAAGGAAGGGCTCAGGGGGCTGTTCTACGAATCCGGGAAGTGATCCTGATCCTAATAGAGAGGCATCCGAAGGAGTCCCCTAATAATGTGGCTTTCCCTTATGATATTCTCACCAGAATGTTGTGATTCTGAGTGAGGGATGTTAGGTTGGGTTTGGGCCTTGGAGGCAAGAGAAGAAGGAGTTCTCTTGCCCCTTATTCTAGTATATGTTGTTGCAACCGGGGCCCTGTGTTCCGGTTGAACAATAACATCCAAAAGAGGTGTAAGTAATTTTTGTGCCTGTACATCCTCAGTAGTATGCACAGGGGTTCGAATGGTGGATGCAGACTGTTGTTCAGGATGTGAGGTGGAGGGTGTAGGATCAATATCAACTGGGATTGCTGAACTATCACCCGGGGTACTTTGTACGTTCAGCATTGTAGATAACAATGGAACGTTGACCCCTGAGAACTTTTTGGAAATAGTCCTCATGCTTTGAAAAATGTTATTTTTATAACCCAACATGATGTAGATTCTTGCAGGTTTTGAAAGTTCTTTTAGTTCTTGATTGAAAACTTCCTGCAAGAATCTTGGGTACATGAAAAATTGCTGCTTTGCACCCTCTTGAAGGTTATATCGCAAACCCTCAAAAATGAGATGTGCAAAGTTGAAGCCTTAGTTAGTGACCATACCATGGAAGGTGGAGGCCAGTGCAGAGCTCACCTTATGCCATCCACTCCTCTTCTGAGATATGCATTGGAGAAGAGTGTGGCAGAGATACTTCCATGGAGGGCCCATCAGCGCCTTCTCGATCGTATACTCGGTTTGATTTCCAGTGTATCCAATGGAGACAAAGGTCCTCATGTATTCGTCCTTCGAGTATGAGATGGCTGCTCCCTCATCTTGAAGCTTAAGATGTTTTCTGAGTGTAGCTTCCAAGATGGTGATATTCTTGCCGTCTACTTTGGCTTTGATTTGGGGAATCCCCTGTTCGGTTGAGTAGACGGCGGTACTGCAGAAATCCTCTATATGAGGGATATATATGGTAGGGTTGGTGGTGAGGGAAAGTAGATCTTTGATCGACATAAGAAATCGATCATATCGTCAAAACCATCGGATTTCTTTCCTTTGGTAAGGTATGTTGTTAGGTTATGGTATGTGGAAAACTTATCATCGGGGTTGTCGATATCTGCCATAGCCGTTTGATTCTGGAGGGATGATTTGAATATGGTTTGAGTATGGTGGAGACTTGAGAGTATGGAGAATATGGAGAGCTTTGAATGTGGTGGGGACTTAGGGTGAAAATGATAGTTGGTTAGGGTTGAATTTAATGTGAAGAGGTGGTAAAGAAATTTTGATTTAGTCTTATAACGGCAGATGAGAGAAAAAGCAAAATGACTTGTACAGTACAACCTTATTTACTTTTCATTTTTACAGCTGTAATACACTGAGACAGTCATGGTAAAGACTGACGTTAATTTCTTTTACAGCAGGGAAAAGTTAATTTGGACTTAAATTTATCCATCAGCAGCAAACTTGGTTGCCGTGGATGAATAAGCCTGTCCGCTGCAACTTTGGTTGCTGCGGAAGGTTAAGTTTGTTAGCAGCAGACTTAATTGCTGCTGACATCCTTAAAACTATCTGCAGGAAACTTGTTCCTTCTGATAAGTTAAAGCAGTCAGGGGCAAATTCTTTGCTGCTGAAAATTAGACCTGTCAGCAGCCAAAAGGATGCTGCTGAGTTATAACTTTTATTTACAACATAAGACAGACATATTTACACCAAAGGATAGACGCACTCAACTGAACTGATGATGATGCTTGGTGGTTTCTTTACCTTCCATTGTTGAGTTGGTGGTTTTCCAGCTCTCTTTGTCTTTTCAGCAACAGATGTTGTATCTGAGGATTTTGGCTTATCAGCAACATATTTTGTTGCTGCTGATGGTTTTACTTGAGCAGCTGCAGACTTTGTTGCTGTTGAAGGCCTTCCTTTTGGTTGCTTGGGCTTTACTCGATCAGCAGCAGTTATTTTGGCTGCTGCTGGCTTAGAAACAGATGTATGCTTATCCTTCTTCACCTTGCCGATAGGCTTTTGTATAACTGGGGTTGGAAGAAGAATCTGATTGAAAGGATTTGACTTACAATTTGTAGCAAAGTGGTCTGATTCTCCACAGATGATGCAAGATTGTTGAGGTTTTGACAACTGTTCCCATAGTGGAGAAAGAGATTTTCTAAATTGAGTTGTCTTAGCTTCAAAACCTCTTACCTGTTTGTTCTTCTTTGTCTTCTCAAAAGCATGTTGCTTGAGGTTTCTTTGCTGCTGAATGTAGTAGAAGCAGGTGCTGGCAGTGTGGTTATATTTTCCACAGACAAAACATGATTTTGCCATTTTATCCCTTGAAAGATACACATAATCCTTTCTTTTGAAAAGGTCTTTGAAATTCCAAGGGTGAGCTTTGTTGTGCTCAAAAGTAGCTTCTTCCAATGTTTTTTTGAACATATGGAACCCTTTCTCTAGGTGCATGACATATGTCAAACACCTTCCTTGGCTGGACTGAAGATGAGGACTAGCCCTTTTCAGTATTTAGCTTCCTACCTTCTGGAGGATAGCTAATTTTGATTTGTTTGAATGGTGTAGGAACTGGTACTGAAATGGCTGGTACTTGTGCTGAATGGACTTCATCTTTAGTCAGAGTGACTTGAGGGGCAGGAGGAGATGAAGCTTCACTTGTTGTAGTGGAGTCTAAGTAAGTTGAATCAGACTCTGATGAGGTAGTGCATTCTTGTACCAATGGTTCATCCTTAGAAGGATCAAGATTTCTGTTGGCCATATCAAGATTTGCCAGATTGAAGCTTGGTTCATGGATGGCAACGTAGTCAGCAGGAGGTGCAACGGCTTGATATTGTTCAGCATGATACCCCACACCAGTTTTTACCTTATCATGAATTTGAGCATCCAGAAGTCTTTGCAGCTTTTTGGATGCAAATTCATATTTGTCAATGTGAACTTTCTGCTCTACTAATTCTGCTCTGGTAGCTTTTAATTTGACAAGAAGATCATCAATCTGAGTTTCAAGATTGGTTTGTTCATGTTTTAATGATGAAATCTCTTTCTTTAGGCAGTTAATTTTTTCTTTGTAACTGTCTTCAACCTTTTTGAATTCAGATTTCATTTGATGAAACTCTTCATTTTGATCTATTAGGTTTTGATTATGCTTTCTGTAGCCTAAAACCTTATCAATACAGTCTTGGGAACATAGATGTTCATATACCTGAGGCGGTATCTCAGTTGTGTCTGCCATAAGAGCTTGGTTGTTAGTAGGCAGATCTTCATACTGGAAGCTCCAGTCAAAGTCAGATGTTCCAACAGTTGCACAAGCTGCAGTTTGAGCTGGAGGAGTAGCTTGTTGCTGTTGATGTCTTGGTTGGGCTTGGTGAGCTGTTGGGTTTGCCCTAGGTGCCTTGCATTCTCTAGCAAAATGACCCAGTTGGTTACAGTTGTAACATTTCAATTTGCTTTTATCCAAGCTAACTCTGGTGTTGGAGCTGTTGCTTGGAATGGGTCTTCCGGTTCTAGAGTAGAACCTTTTTGCTCTTATAGAGAGCATGGCATACGAGTGCTGTATATCCATTTCTTCTAGATCATCTGGATGGAAGCACTCAAGATCCTCCTTGATAAAGTACATGTTGCTTGAGTTTTCAGAAACAAAAGCAGCAGTGGATGAGGATTGAGAAGGAGCTTCAAGAAGAAATGGTGATGTGTTTGTTTTAGAGGTAGGATTTTGAGGATGTGTGACTATGGGAGGATAGTAGTTGCTAGTACTAGGACCTGAGTACTCAGAGTGAAAAGCAGAAGAGGTGGTGGTGGATGTTGAAGCTGTTTGGTAGCTTGAGCTTCGTTCTTCTGCCTGAATCATCTCTAGCTCATAAGTCTTCAGCATACCGAAGAGCTCAGTCATTTGGAGAGTCTTCAGATTCTCAGTTCTTCTAATGGACACCGTGTAGAGTGTCCAGCAGCTAGGTAAAGACCTGATGAACTTTTTGAGAATATCCTCATTCTCCAGTTTCACCTTTGAGCACTGCAGCTCACCTACAAGATAAGTAAATCTATTATATAAAACAGTTAGTGACTCACCTTCCTTCCATACGAAGTTTCTGTACTGCTGCTTCAGGATGTCCCTTCTGTTTTCTTTGACTTCTTCTGAGCCAGCAAACATCTTCTCAAGAGCCTCCCAGAGCTCTTTGGCGGTTTTGTGACTTCTGAAGTTATGAAAAACTTCATTGGAAGGCACATTTGGATAGCTCTGTTGGGTATAATTTTGAGACTGATGCTGTCAATCGAAATTACAGTATCGAAACTACTAGTTTCGGTTGAACATTTTCTCAATCGAAACTAGGTAGTTTCGATACCTGTTTTTCAGGCCTATTGGGCGGTGGCTTGGAAAACAAGGCGCATGTGCTTGGCCTCCTATATATAGCAGATTATGTCCTAGGAGTGAGTGTGTGTCTGTAGAGGGAATCACCACCCCAGAAGGAGCTCACCCTAGGGTGAGACTAATTGTTAGTGTATGATCGAGCTTTTAATTTTCATATCAATCAAAGAATCATACGTTTTATGCTTTCAATTATCTGTTCTTTTCATTTTCATATGTTTCTGTTCGTGTATGTGATTCCCGCACCCGTCTCTACCATTTCTGATTCGAGAGTGATACCGGATCCAGAGATTCCGCCTCTCGATCCGGACTGTTTGAAGAATTTCTCCGCAGATCTGGTATTTCAGGTCTGCTCAGGACCTACAAGTGGCTCTTATTGCTCTCGAATCTGCTCAAAATCAAGAAAAACCCGCCATTGAGACGTTAAACTTGAAGAAATCGATGTGTAGCAGGTTCGTGACTGTTGTTCTACATTTCCACTTTCAAAATCTGAAGATGTAAGGCTTTTGAAGCATTTTTCAGACCTGGATTAGGGGTATCGAAGTAGCTGAAGGTTGAAGATGGTCAATCGAAACTATGTGGCGGCTGAACATTTTCTATCGAAACTACTGGTGTTGCCCTAAATCAGAAGTAGAAGACATCGAAACTAGGCTGTCGAAACTAGGCTATCGAAACTAGAGGGTATCGAAACTACTAGTTTCGATTGAAGAATCTCCTATCGAAACTACTAGTTTCGATTGAAAGAATCTCTCTATCGAAACTTCTTGTTTCGATACTGCCTCTATCGAAACTAGCCTTGTTTTTTGGAAATTTTATTGGATAAATTTTTTAACAGGATATTGCATAGAAGGAGTGGAGTTTTGGAAGAAAACTTGGAGACAGCCTTTTTCGGGTTTTCGAAAATTTCGTTTCTTCGGCAATATACATGATGTTCTGCCTGATTCAGCCGTAATTCCTTTGATTAAAGTTCAAGTTTGGGCAGTGGGTAACAAAGTCAAGCATACTTGTGACAAACCGGATCATTAGTTGTTCATTACATGGTGATTCGATCCCTTGTCTTTTGCCTAGAAATAGGAGGGTCTACACTTCAGGGGGAGAATTACCACGAAAGACTTCAAATTATCAGCAGAGTTATGAAGATGCAAGACAAAGTGAGCCTTTGCTTGAAAATGACCTTTTTTTAGGGGGAGAGAAGGCAAAAGTTGATCAAGTGTTCGAGAATGTCAAGAATCCTTGTAGAAAGATGGTTATTTACTACTAAATACTTGGGATTCAAACCTTTATCATTTGCCTACAAGATAGGAGGGTCTACACTTGAGGGAGAGAATCACAACGAAAGGCATTGGATCATCAGTCAATCTATGAAGACGAAAGACAGAGTCGGACAAGAATTGATAGCATCAGTCTAGGGGGAGATTGTTGGGTATAATTTTGAGACTGATGCTGTCAATCGAAATTACAGTATCGAAACTACTAGTTTCGGTTGAACTTTTGTTCAATCGAAACTACTAGTTTCGGTTGAACATTTGCTCAATCGAAACTTGGTAGTTTCGATACCTCTTTTTCATGCCCATTGGGCGGTGGCTTGGAAAACAAGGCGCATGTGCTTGGCCTCCTATATATAGCAGATTATGTCCTAGGAGTGAGTGTGTGTCTATAGAAGGGATCACCACCCCAGGGGGAGCTCACCCTGGGGTGAGACTAATTGTTAGTGTATGATCGAGCTTTTAATTTTCATATCAATCAAAGAATCATACGTTTTATGCTTTCAATTATCTGTTCTTTTCATTTTCATATGTTTCTGTTCGTGTATGTGATTCCCGCACCTGTCTCTACCATTTCTGATTCGAGAGTGATACCGGATCCAGAGATTCCGCCTCTCGATCCGGACTGTTTGAAGAATTTCTCCGCAGATCTGTTATTTCAGGTCTGCTCAGGACCTACAAGCTCCTAGTGCCTTGAAGTCCACCTCCATCTTTTTTATATCTTCATCCGAGTACTTGGAGGGATCCTTTGGAACTGATGGTCCTCCAGAGTCAGCAGATGCCACCATGGGAATGTAGGGTCCATCCCTGATGGATTTCCACATTCCGTACTCCTGATAGCAGAAAAAACTTTCCATGCGATTTTTCCACATGTCGTAGTCTTCTCCAGACACCAATCTTGGTGGTCGGTTGATGCTACCGATGTCTTCAAAACCATTGCTTTGTGTCATTTTTGTTCTTGGTGACTTGATGAAAGAGAGAGAGTTTAGAATAGAACCAAAAGTGATTAAACAAGTGTTAGTTTGTTTAATCTGAGCCAAGGCTCTGATACAACTTGTAGGATCGTGAAATTACAAGATAGTTCTGTTCTTAGTTGAAATTGGCGGAAACAATAACAACTACACAATTACAATCGAGTAGACAGAAATAATACTGATAAGAACACTGTTGTATTAAGCTTTGAGAATAAACGATTACAAGTGAAAACTCTAATTCAAAAGCACACTTACAATGAAGTGTTTACCCAGTATTTATACTAACTTAGAATCGAGACAGACCCTTGATTCTAAGGATCAGATCGAACACAGACCGTTGATCGTTTATACAAAAGCTAATTTTACACGTTAAAGCTAAACTAGCTAACTTTATTGAAGCGTTTTCTTTATTCATCATTGTTTGGATGCTCGGAGAAGAGCATTGTCATCCGTCATTGGTTGCACCATTGAGGTTCCTTCTGCTTTGAGTGTGTCAGTTGCTTTTGCAGAAAGTTGTCAGTGACGCTTGGCATGGATAGTCAGCTGCAACGATTTGTCTTCAAGGAACATAGCTATCAGCAGCAAGAATGAGAATGATGCTGCTGATAAGCCTATCAGTAGCAACAAGTGCTGAATGCTGCTGATAAGCCTATCAGCAGCAACATGTGTTGAATGCTGCTTATAAGCCTATCAGCAACAACATGTGTTGAATGCTGCTGATAAGCCTATCAGCAACATTTGTACTTAGAATAATTTAGAAGCCATCAGTCTTTGGTTCTACAGGGTTTCTGTGGGGTTCTGATCTCGTTGTCATAGTTCAGAAGGTTACCGAGGTTCTGATGATTTGACATGGTGAACACTTAGTCAAATTTCAGAAAAGTCAAAGAAACTTGCGCACTTGTCTCTGGCCTTGCGCACTTAACAAACCTAGTCTTGCGTATTTAGAATTTGCTCTTGCGTACTTGATAAGTACGCAGGAGTAATGATAAGTACGCATGAGAATAAGTAAGTACGCTGCAAATATGGTCTTGCGTACTTGGTAAGTACGCAGCAAGACTGTACTTGTTGCCAAATAAGGTAAGTACGCAAGTCACTTTTTCACCAACTCTCACCAACTTTTTCCGATCACTGGAATCTCACCGGAGATGGCAGAAATCGAAAATGTGACCAAACAAAATGAGCCAAAGGGTCAGAAACTCGTTTCTAACCAACCTTTGATGCTTAAAACACTCAAATACACAACAAAAGTCAGTTTTTGAGTGATTTTGGCTTCTAAAATAGTGCTCAAGAGCTACCCCTATTTTATCACAAAAATCAACAAAAAACACCCACTTTTGCTGGCAAAATCTATGTATGATGCGTAGAAGATGCTCCTAACACACTCACAACACTCGAAATCAAGAGCTAAGCTCTGATACCATTTGTAGGCCCCCGGGTGTCTCGGATCGTTACGTGTGGGTGTGTGACTAGTCGGACCGGGTGCGAAATACCCGTGACTAGGTGGAGAATCAAACAACACAAAGTAAACCAACAAAGAAATCACTTTAAAGTTCCTTCTATTATAAACTCGAACGGTTATAGAGAGAAAATACTGAGTGCAAATGTCTGCGTACTTATCTTCTGTCAACCAATTCTATTTATACAAGACCTGATCTCTACGCACTTTACAAGTGCGCAGGGCAAATTGTTCATGCGTACTTAGCAAGTACGCAGAGTATTCTTGCGTACTTGCTAAGTATGCAGGAACTAATTCCTGCGCACATGCTAAGTGCGCAAAACACTTAGAGAAAAATTACAACAATAACATGCATTAGAAATTACAACTCGATAACTAATACAAACAGACATTACAATACAATGACAAAACATACAAGACAAGTACAATAAACTAAGACACTATCCAAAGTGTTTGTCACACAAAAGTGCTTCAACATGCAACCACTTATATATTAACGTGAAATCAAAGTAACGTCATAAAACTATGAAAGTAAGTTTCAGCATGTATCTCCCCAAATGGAAAATAAGTAAAATGGGGCCGTGAAAACTCACTAGGGAATGAGGTGAATGAAGTATGAAAGTAGCATGAGAAATCTAGCAACTCCAGATAACCGACCTAACCGAGCCCTAAGAACAGCAAAGCTATAAGGTCTATGAAAGTAAACATAGTTTATGTAACCACATTCATCCAAACGACTCAACGTTGAAAGGTTACATTGACGTTTTGAAAAGGTTTTACCAAATTTGACCGAGGTTTGACCAATTTTGACCTCGTTTTACTAATGTTGACCAATGTTGACCAATGTTGACTAATGTGACATGACGACCCGTTGGTGACACATGGTGAACACATGAACAAATAGCACATAGGTGACATGTGAGTAACACATAAGTAGCATATAAGTAACATATAGGTAACATATACGTAACGCCTTATGACATAACATACATGCTTCAAGTAATTGCATAAGTAAGTAACTTTTCATAAGTCATATAGTTTATACATGTTCATGTCATAAGTAGTAAAACATAACTCCATGTAGTTGCATAAGTAACATGTGACAAGTAACATGGCATTTGTACTTCCATATAATATAGTTCATACATATTAGAAAATCATCCACATAGGTTATGTCATTACACTAATAACCTAACAACAATATTTCAACCCATTTGAACAAGTAACATAACCTGTCATTACTAAACCATAGTCCTTAACAGAGAAAAGTTTCTCTTTTTAGGCAATTAGGGTTTTAGGGCACTTTAAGTGTCATAGCTCAACTAAGCAAGTTATACATGAAATCATACTAGTAACATACCATAAACATGATTCTATGCATACACTTTCTATTTCAAGCAATGGTGAAGTTCCAAAACAAAGAAAGTTTCCTTATTTAGCAAGGTCCTCCAAAACACGTCATTATACAAATATAAATCACATATTCTTGTATAAGTCATCTATTCATATAGTAATAAAGCCATTAAACCTATTTTAGACATTTATAGCATACACATACAAAATATGCTCAAATAAAGTTTCCTTTTTAGGAAATTGGTCCAAACGACCTCCTACACATGTGTAACTTCAAATAATTCATTCTAACACTTTAATAGATGTTATAGAACCATATTATCATGTTTTCATCCATTAAAACATCATAACTCAACATATGACGAAATAAAGTTTCCTTATATAGTAAGTCGACCATACATAGTGTATAACAACATTTCAACCAAAAAAATCATGTTTCTAATCTATTCCAACATTACTAGTAACATTCAAACCATCAAACACATTATATACATATTTCTACAAAATCATAACCAACAAAGTTTCTATAAATAGAAACGAGCAAAATACTATGTAAACAACCATTTCAAACAATAAAAAGTGCAAATATGTGTCAACAACTCTTTATAATGGAAAACCTTTGATAAAAACATAGATTATAACATTCGAAACAAAAAAAATCATTTGGATGATGGTGGCACCTCATAAGGCCGAAAATAATGAATAAAAATGAAGAGAATGCTTACAAATCCGAGATATGATGTTAGTATGGTCTTGTATTAGCTTGAATCACCATCAATCCTCTTGAAATCACATTAGATTGGACTTGTAAGGCTTAGAATGGATGACTATTGAGAGAGTGATGGCAAGGGGGTGTTGGTGGCCGAAACTTAGAGAGTGGGAGGGGTTGAGCAAATTAGGTTTAGGGTAAAAATGGTGGAGTGTGGTGTTTAAAGGAGTTTTATTTAAATGGGTTTTGGACTATTCTACTATTTTAAGGCTTTTTATTAACTAAATGGGCTACTAAAATGGATTAATAAGTTAATTTGCTAAATTAGTAAGCCCAAGTTATAAAATCATTATTTTTATAAAATCTAACTTAGTGTTGTTGCCACATGTCGCGTATTTGCTTAAAAACGTTAAAATAAAATATGCTCAATAAATTCTGAAAAAATTCATATAAACATGAAATATTAAATCACAGTATTACATATAACTTATATACACCAAATATATGTCTAAATATTATTTATAATATTCACCAACGTTCGTGTGACCGGACGCGTGTGTGACCCGGTAATCCGCCTGATTACCGATGCATGTAATGAAATGAAACGAATGGATTTGCTATATGAAATATGTACTTAATTACTCTATAATTAAGTATGATAAAAGTGTAATCATGTGAATTCAAGTAATAGTCGGGTATGGATATTACCCTGAATTTGCCAGGTATCACATACTCCCCCTGTTAAAAGGAATTTCATCCTGAAATTCAGTTCGTGTCACTGGTAGACGGTGTAGTTTTAAACAAGTGAGGGTATTTACGCTTGAATTTGATCCTCGCGCTCTCAAGTGAACTCTGGTCCGCGTCTAGAATTCCAACGGACCTTAACTATAAGGATGCGGCTTTGTTTCAGTTGTTTGACCTCACGGTCCATGATCTCGACTGGTTCCACGACGAAGTGAAGCTGATCGTCTATTTGAATCTCCTCTAATGGTATGACTAGTGTCTCATCTGATAAACACTTCTTTAGATTTGACACGTGAACCACGTCATGAACGCCACTAAGGGTTTCCAGTAGGTTAAGTTTGTAAGCAACGGGACCAATCCTTTTCAGAATCATGAAAGGTCCAATGTAACGAGGGTTCAATTTCCCACGCTTGCCGAAACATATCACTCCTTTCCATTGCAAGACTTTCAGTAGCACTTTGTCTCCCAGTTAAAATTCTAATGGTTTGCGTCTCACGTCAGCGTAACTGTTCTGATGATCAGACGCGGCTTTTATACGTTCGCGTATCTGCACGATCTTTTTGGTAGTTTCATGAATGATTTCCGGGCCAGTGAGTTGGCTATCTCCCATTTCCGTCTAGCAAATTGGTGATCTGCACTTTCTTCCATAAAGTGCTTCGAATGGTGCGGCTTTAGTGCTAGTGTGGTAACTGCTATTGTATGAAAACTCGACTAATGGTAGATGAGCATCCCAACCGTTCCCAAAGTCGATCACACAAGCCCTAAGCATTTCCTCGAGGGTCTGGATTGTCCTTTCGCTATGACCATCCATTTAAGGGTGATATGCGGTACTCATGTCCAAGCGAGTACCCAAAGTAGTCTGTAGAGGTTGCCAGAATCGGGACATGAATCGACTATCCCTATCTGGAATTATTGAGATCGGCACTCCATGCCTCGAGACTGCTTATTTTAAGTAAATTCGGGTCAGTTTTTCCAACTTGTCGGTTTCTTTTACAAGAAGGAAATGTGCCGATTCTGTTAACCGGTCGACAATTACCCAGATGGTGTCGTAACCATTGGATGCCCTAGGCAATTCCGTGATGAAATCCATTGATAATTGTTCCCACTTCCACTGTGGAATCTCTGGTTGTTGGAGTAACTCTGATGGTTTCTGATACTCCACCTTGACCTTAGCATAGGTCAAGCATTTACTGACGTAGGTAGAAATTCCGGCTTTCATGTTAGGCCACCAGCAGTGCTCCTTGAGGTCATGATTCATCTTGTCGGCACCGGGGTGAATCGAGTATCTGGATTCGTGTGCTTCGTCCATCGCTAGATCCCTTAGATTCCCAAAGCTCGGTACCCAAGTCTGATGCATAAAGTAACGAATATCATCGGATTTGACCTGAAATTGTTTATCCATACCTCGTAAGGATTCGCGACACATGTTCACCTCTTTGATTGCTTCGGGTTGAGCATCACGGATTTGAGTGTGGATAGTCAGCTGCAACGCTCGCACTCGTCGTAGTTTTGGTTGTTCTTTCCTGCTCAAGACATCTGCAACGACGTTTGCCTTTCCAGGATGATAACGGATGGCGCAGTTCTAGTCGTTTAGCAATTCGACCCATCGACGCTGCCTCATGTTAAGTTCTTTCTGATCAAAGATGTGCCGGAGGCTCTTGTGATCCGTGAAAATGGTGCATTTTGTGCCATACAAGTAGTGTCTCCATATTTTTAGTGCGAATACTATGGTTCCTAACTGTAAGTCATGGGTAGTGTAGTTTTTCTCGTGCTCTTTCAGTTGTCGAGAACCATAGGCAATGACCTTCTCTCTTTGCATCAACACATAGCCTTGTCCCTAATGGGACGCATCGTAGTACACCACGAAATCGTCCGTTCCCTCCGGCAATGATAGGATCGGTGCGCTGCAAAGTTTCTGTTTGAGTAACTGAAAAGCGGTTTATGCCTTGTCGTTCCATTCGTATTTCTTATCCTTGTGCGTGAGAGTAGTGAGGGGTTGGGCTATCTTAGAGAAATTTTCGATGAATCATCGATAATACCCCACAAGACCTAAGAATTTTCGCACCTCGGTCGGAGTCTTAGGTGCCTCCCAATTCTTAATCGCCTCGATTTTGGATGGGTCAACATGTATGCCCTGCTTGTCGTCCGTGTGTCCAATGAATTGTACTTCTCGAATCCAAAAATCGCACTTCGAGAACTTGGCGTATAATTTCTCCTCTTTTAGTAACTCCATGGTTAACTTCAGATGCTCGGCATGCTCCTCCTTACTCCGTGAGTATATCAGAATATCGGCTATGAACACAATCACAAACTTGTCCAAGTAGGTTTTGCACCCTCTGTTAATGAGGCCCATGAATACTGCCGGTGCATTGGTTAACCCAAATGGCATGACCATGAACTCGTAGTGACCGCAACGAGTTCGGAAAGCGGTCTTTGGAATGTCCTCCTCCTGAATCCTTAGCTGATGGTATCCCGACCGCAGATCGATCTTTGAGTTATAGCTCGACCCTTGTAATTAATCGACCAGGTCTTCGATCCTTGGTAGTGGATATCGGTTCTTGATCGTCACTTTGTTCAGTTCTCGGTAGTCGATGCACATAGGAAACGGTCCGTCTTTCTTTTTAACAAACAATATCGGTGCTCCCCAAGGCGAGAAGCTTGGTCTGATGAACCCTTTGTCTAAGGTTCTTATAATTGGTTAGACAATTCCTCCATTTCCGATGGTTCCAGTAGGTAAGGTAACCTTGCTATCGGAGCAGCTCCTGGTGTGAGATCAATCCCAAACTCAACTTGCTGTTATGGTGGAAGCCCGGGCAAATCTTCGAGAAATACTTCTGGATAGTCTCGGACGATCGTTATGTCTTCGATCTTCCTCTCTCCTGCTTTCTTTTCCGTCGCGTGCGCTAGGATCGCATGGTAACCCTTTCGTAAATACTTCTGGACTTTCATACAAGTAATGATCTTTAGTGTCGTACCACTATTTTCTCCTTGAATCGCCAGTGTTTCTCCATTCGGAAGTCGGATGCGAACAATTTTCTCATGACATACAATCTCAGCTCGGTCCTTGGATAACCAGTCCATACCGATGACTATATCAAAACTTCCCAGTGTTACTGGTAACAGGTATAAAGTGAATGGGGGGTCAGCTGGTGTCAGAACACACCCTGGAATTATCTGTTCTGCCTCAATCAATTCACCATCAATTAGTTCTACCGTGTACAGATAATCTAATTCGGTCGATTTAATATCAAGTAGCGAGCCAAACTTTGTCGACACAAAGCTTTTATAGACACTTGTATCAAATAGAATGGAAACTTAACTGTTGTTCATAAGAACATGCGGGTGAAAAATCTTGGATCCTATCGAGCTCCTCCAGCTCCTACAATGAACGCTATGTCACACGCATCATTATCACCAAGTCTTCTAGACTTTAGGCAATCCTTGTGGATATGTTCGAGTTTACCATACTCGAAGCATCCATGGTTCTCTCCTGTGTTCTGGTTTGATCAACAGTCCTGCATTTGTGGGTGGCATGGCCAAAACGCTTGTATTTCTGGTACTTGAAGTCTTCACATGAACTCGTGTGCCGAAAACCTCACTTGTTACATGTCGGCAGTTCGCAATATATCTACCTCTTGTGTCCTTATCTAGTTGGCATGCGGTAAAGGCCTTAACTGTATTCTGTCTCCTCGGGGATGGTGGTGTAAGGTTTTTATCGGAAGCATCGTCTTATCTCCTTTTGTTGTTAAATGACTTCACAAGAGATCCATATCTGAATACTACGCCTTGCCGAACTGCTCGACCTGACATATTTAGCGCAACTCTCGCTGCTTTTTGAATGGTGATAGGTTCAACATATGTCTCTATACTTTGGATCTGAGGCGTTAAGCCCCAAATGTACCTTTCGATTCTCTTGGATTCCGGTGTGACCATATGTGAGCATAATCAGGTCAAGTTGCGGAATTTCATGGTGTATCCTTCCATTTTCACACCCTCTATTGACAAGTCTCGGATTCCTTGCTCTAACTTTTGCAGTTCAGTTCTGGGAATATTCTTTCTTCATAATTTCCTTAAATTCTTCTAATAAGATTGCGTTAGCAGCTCCTAGACTTAGAGTGTGGTCATGTGATTTTTGACATGTGAGGACTTGCCCTTCGAATGTGCCGGTGGCGAATGTGACTTTTCAATCCATGGTACAATTGTTGATGCTTAGAATATATTATATCTTAACAGTTCATTTGGTAATACCTCTGACTCCTCCATTTCCATGGAAGTTCCAGGGTCTGTATGCAAAGAGAGCCTTGTATGAACCGCCCTTCAGGAGGTCCTTCGCTTCAGGCTAAGTTTTGATTAAAATACATAATTGAGAGAAGATGATGGATGATTCTATGCCATCAAAGGTAGCATTTTAAGTCAGGTGATATTCTGTGACTTGATCCATTCGCAGTATTCTACACGATCGAAAACCGGGCAACCAAGATTTGGAAAATAGGAGTACGGTTCGTACAGGAAAGTCAACTCAGATTGTAGGATTCACCAGAGTTTTCATGCACTATAATTTATGATTACGTGTGCACTCGTAATAATACTTTGCATTGCACGGTCCCACTAATGTTTCCCTTATCCCAAGTTTCCAGATTAAAAGAGTTGTAATGTTCACTAGATTGTACCATCGGTTACAGAATGTTACAGTATCTAAAGACATGGTAGGATTTAGCCATTGTACTAAGGCTGACGGGTTTAGAGTCATACTGGATAAATTCAAAAGTAGGAATTTTAGTTATGAACTTCCTTGAGTTGGGACATATGAGTAGGGTTCAGTTCGAAACCTGAAGTAACAATCCTTGATTTCCCTGAGTATTTCCAGTCCCCCTCGGACGGACCCTGTTTCTCTGCATGAATCTCCTCCTCAAACTCCTTGTGGTCCGGGTAATGTGACAATGTATGTGGTGTTGAAGCATGACGAGCCAGTGTGACCCTCTTCCTCGGGATTTGACAAGGTAGTGTTTCTCCTGAATGCGCAAGGTACGGGGATGGGATGGGGTGAAGCACAACCTCGGGGTCTCCTCCTAGCACTTGTGTCCATGAGAGCCTTAAGCTCCTTGCCAAATACAGTCTCAGGAACCTCCTCGGCTTCTCCTCATCATCATGGTGGATGTCGGCCAGGTGTTCCCTCAAGTACGTGCTCGGGTTCTCGTCGTCATCCGCCATTGGGATACTATCATCACCGAATGCGCGCGGGAGTAGTGGTGCGGGAAGTGACGATTCAGCTGATGACGATGCCGACAGTTTGCACTCGTACTTATCCTTAGAGTCGAAGATGAAAATCGGGTGAGATGTGGAAGACATAGTCATGACAGTAACATTATCTAAGTATCAAGTAATATAGATCATGTGAATGTATATGCAATGTGAACGACGTGATGTGAACTATGTGAGCCTATAGTTATAGTCTAAATACACTAAATGTAACTTAGTTCTCTATAACCAGGGCTCTAATACCAATCTATCATATCCTGAAATTTCCACAACGGGTTACCTGTGGGTTATGACTGTCAAGGATCATCGGTCCTGGTCATTTTGAACGACCTCTAAATGGTTTTTGAAAAAGTCATTCCATTTGAACATCATTCGAAATACATAAGTTAAAGAGTTTAAGAAAATGCGAAAGCAAAAGTAATGTATCAAAATACAGAAGCATAATGCCTTTAGGTTCCCATAAACCTAAGCTTCTAATGAAAAACATGCTATGAGACTCCAGATATGCAAATCCTAGTCCTTGTGCAAGTGCTTAGCGGCCTGAGATAAACATGCTTAAAAGTGTCAACACAAGGTTGGTGAGTTCACAGGTTTGAAGTAACAGTAAAAGAAATGTGACAGTGTAACAATACGTAATTCTACTCTTGATTCGATTGTTGATCAGACAATATGCGATAATAATATAAGTGATTCACCGAAATCGAAGCTAACGAAATGGATGCTGAAACTTGCATTTTGCCTCTTATGTGCCCAGCACGCATTGGATTAGGTCAATGATGCACCCGTTAGACCTCAAGTCTAAGTTAGTGCGACTAACCAGGTGGGGGTTGTTAAACCCAGTAGTACTATTCATGATTACCTCTCTTGGAAAATAATTAACGGTTCAATTATGAGAGGAATTTACGTGCGGGAAATGCACCCACTTATATATCAACGTGAAATCAAAGTAACGTCATAAAACTATGAAAGTAAGTTTGAGCATGTATCTCCCCCAATGGAAAATAAGTAAAATGGGGCCATGAAAACTCACCTGGGAATGAGGTGAATGAAGTATGAAAGTAGCACGAGAAATCTAGCAACTCCGGATAACCGACCTAACCTAGCCCTAGGAATAGTAAGGCTATAAGGTCTATAAAATTAAACATGGTTTATGTAACCACATTCATCCAAACGACTCATCGTTGAAAGATAACATTGACGTTTTGAAAAGGTTTTACCAAAGTTGACCGAGGTTTGACCAACTTTGACCAAGTTTGACTAATGTTGACTAATGTGACACGACGACCCGTTGGTGACACATGGTGAACACATGAACAAGTAGCACATAGGTGACATGTGAGTAACACATAAGTAGCATATAAGTAACATATAGGTAACATATAAGTAACGCCTTATGACATAACATACGTGCTTCAAGTAATTGCATAAGTAAGTAACTTTTCATAAGTCATATAGTTTGTACATGTTCATGTCATAAGTAGTAACACATAACTCCATGTAGTTGCATAAGTAACATGTGACAAGTAACATGACATTTATACATCCATATAATATAGTTCATACATATTATAAAATCATCCACATATACATCCATAAAATATAGTTCATACATATTATAAAATCATCCACATAGGTTATGTCATTACACTAATAACCTAACAGCAATATTTCAACCCATTTGAACAAGTAACATAACCTGTCATTACTAAACCCTTAACATAGAAAAGTTTCTCGTTTTAGGCAATTAGGGTTTTAGGGCTCTTTAAGTGTCATAGCTCAACAAAGCAAGTTATACATGAAATCATACTAGTAACATACCATAAACATGATTCCATGCATATAATTTCTATTTCAAGCAATGATGAAGTTTCAAAACTAACAAAGTTTCCTTATTTAGCAAGGTCCTCCAAAACACGTCATTATACAACTCTAAATCACATATTCTTGTATAAGTCATCTATTCATATAGTAATAAAGCCATTAAACCTATTTTAGACATTTATAGCATACACATACAAAATATGCTCAAATAAAGTTTCCTTTTTAGGAAAGTGGTCCAAACGACCTCCTACACATGTGTAACTTCAAATAATTCATTCTAACACTTTAATAGATTTTATAGAACCATATTATCATGCTTTCATCCATTAAAACATCATAACTCAATATATGACAAAATAAAGTTTCCTTACATAGTAAGTCGACCATACATAGTGTATAACAACATTTCAACCAAAAGAATCATGTTTCTAATCTATTCCAACATTACTAGTAACATTCAAACCATCAAACACATTATATACATATTTCTACAAAATCATAACCAACAAAGTTTCTATAAATAGAAATGAGCAAAATACTATGTAAACAACCATTTCAAACAATAAAAAGTGCAAATATGTGTCAACAACTCTTTATAATTGAAAACCTTTGATAAAAACATAACATTCGAAACAACAAAAATCGTTTGGATGATGGTGGCACCTCATAAGGCCGAAAATAATGAACAAAAATGAAGAGAATGCTTACAAAACCAAGATATGATGTTAATATGGTCTTGTATTAGCTTGAATCACCATCAATCCTCTTGAAATCACCTTAGATTGGACTTGTAAGGCTTAGAATGGATGAAAAAAGATTGAGAGAGTGGTGGATAGAGGGGTTGTTGGCGGCCGAAACTTAGAGAGGGGGAGGGGGTGAGCAAATTAGGTTTAGGGTAAAAATGGTGGAGTCTGGTGTTTAAGGGAGTTTTATTTAAATGGGTTTTGGGCTTTTCTACTCTTTCAAGGCTTTTTATTAACTAAATGGGCTACTAAAATGGATTAAAATGTTAATTTGCTAAATTAGTAATCCCAACTTATAAAATCATTATTTTTATAAAATCTAACTTAGTGTTGTTGGCACATATCGCGTATTTGCTTAAAATGCGTTAAAATAAAAGATGCCCAATAAATTCCGGAAAAGTTCATATAAGCATGACATATTAAATCACAGTATTACATATAATTTATACACACCAAATATATGCCTAAATATTATTTCTAATATTCACCAACGTTCGTGTGACAGGACGCGTGTGTGACCCGGTAATCCGCCAGATTACCGATGCATATAATGAAATGAAACGAATAGACTTGCTATATGAAATATGTACTTAATTACTCTATAATTAAGTATGATAAAAGTGTAATCATGTGAATTCAAGTAATAGTCGGGTATGTATATTCACCTGAATTTGCCGGGTATCACAGATTTTGAATGCCATTAGGTTGGAGGTTCATACTTTTGGCCATCTGAAAAGAGCTAGGGTCGATTTTGGGGCTTGAGATGTCGATTGAAGAGCAAAGTTGGCGACTCTGGATTCCGGGTTCATTGTATTAGCGATTTCGGTTTTCAAGCTTTGATTTTTATCTTTGTTTGCTGTGTTTGAAACCATGTTTATGTTTATTAGTTCTGTTCTGGATGTTTTGAATATGATAGTTGGCTAAAACATTAATACTACCTAGGTTATTGAAGAATACTTCATAAAGTTATAATTTTTAACGGTTTTTGGATTCGAGTGTTGGTTTGATGATATTGTAATGATTTCAATTCAATTGCTATTATGTATGTGCATGCTTTATTCTGATTTGGTGTTGATTATTTATCCCGCATGTGTTCTTGATGAATGTCTTTCAGTTATAGACGCATGTTTAGGTTGTTTGCTTAATTGTTTATGACTGTGGTGGTATTGCTAGACGTAGTGATCCATAGGGATAGTAATTGATGTTGAATTGGATTGAGTGTTCTTCCTATCTCAATACCTGAAAAGTGAGAGTAGTTGGTTAGTCTTCATTGTTAGGATTCTAAGTGTAAACTGTCTGAGAGGAAGTTTCCTTTAGGTTTCTAGTAATCGTTGCTAGTCCGTGTCATAGTGTTTTGTTATGAGATTACCCCATGCATCTTTGATGTATTGTGGACATTGAGACTGAGAGGTAATATGTCTTGTGGGTACTTTATTATCGTTGGAGAGACTGAAAGGTAATCCGACCATCTGGTGAGTTTAGTACATTGGTGAGACCCTGAGAGTGATTAGGGATCCACTAGGTTGTCTAGAGCTGTTATCCATGGATACTCAGATCCATCATAGTTTCCAGAACCGATAGAAGTTGAGCTTTACAGGTAGGATTCCGACCTAGGTGGGATTCCGACCTAGGTGGTATTTTTCCCATCTCTGATTATTCCCTTAGTCTTTGTCTTGATAGTTGAAGTCGTTCATTAGTTTTCTTCCTTGATTTTAGTAGTTAATCAGTAGTATTGAAAACCCCCCAACCAAATCATCTTTAGTCCGAGTCAGAGTCTAGTTTAGTTGTTCAGTGTCTCTAGGGTTCGATAATCCGGTTTACCATTAAGTTGTGCTACACTCGATAGGTACACTTTCCTGTTGGTGCGGTTTTGTCCATAGGTACTCCATTTATTACTTAGGATTCTAGGTTAGGTTTATTTGTTAGTTTTTATAGACCGTCTAGGCGACATCATACCCAATAGCAGCCCTTATAACTGCCTGGTTAAAGAGTAGTGTTAAACTACGTCAAAGCACAACCTCGGTATAATCGAGTCCCTAATATGCATATCAGCTCAGAGGATATAGTGACAATAACATTAATTTCAAAACTTACTCATGACAAGGATCCATGGAGTAATTTTGAAGCGGGTCACATCCAATATTTATTCCCCAATAAATATCTATGAATTTGGTCATAACTCCTTATACATTCAATCTTATGAATGTCAACCAACCCAATTCACAATAGTCTTAATTCAACATTATTCCCATAATTTGATCGACTACGGACAATTTAGAATAACTTAGTTATTCATGGATTTAAACATGCTAATATAGAACATAACATATATTACTGAATATGGTTATTCCTAATAGACCGTATCAGATAGAATATTGTTACTTGCATTCCAAATACCTAAATACTAATTCACTTATCATATCTTGCATGCATCATGTATGATAATGACCTCGTTACTAATTTCACTTTGAGGCAAATCTTAGATTTAGTTTAAGACTTTCATGTGGTTATACAACCACTCAATGTGCTTTATCTTTAGAAAACTTTCTAACCCAAGGCACTATCATTCTCTAATGAATAAACGTTAATCAATCGATCATTTGAAACACTTTTGAAGTCTAGGAATTTCGTTTACAAATGATTGTAAAATCAAATACAATCTTCAATATTTATTTCAAAAGTTATATTATGTGCTTTACCTTTGGAACAACTTCCAACCCAAAACACATTCATTCTCCAAGGATTTTTAATTAGTTACTACATTTTAAAATCTTTTAAAGTCAAGCAACTTCTTTACAACTGGGTTGTAAAACCAAATTCGATTCTCAGTGATTATTCCAAAGTATCATATGTGTGTAAAATCTTCCACATATATCCTTGCAATCTAATTACTATTTAGGAATAGTATTTTCAAAATTGTTATTTTCGAATTCTTACGTATGCAAAGTCTTGCACTTACGTCTTTCTAAAACATTATGATTACTGAGAAGTATTCCAAATTATTTCAGTAATACTTCTACTGAGGTTTTCTGGTATTCTGTTTTTCATGTTCTCCAACATACAATACTATCAATTTAATGTCCTTTTTGACATTATGATGATCCCATTTGTTAATCCAAGTGGAAATGGATTATCTAATCCAACACTTAGATTGAGCTTAATTTACTCAATATCCTTTATTGACATATACAAGATTTTTCTCCATAATGACTGTATCTTGAACTCTTTCTAGATCATGTCAATGTGCCTTTTGGAGAACATAAGTCTTTAGGCATACAAATCGATGTAATAGATCATTATTCCAAGCATGAATGAACTCTTGATCATTATTAAGGAACATATTCCGAACTAGAATTTATAGACCTTCTAGTTTAGAATTAAGTTTAAAATGATCATAAGTTCTTTTGTAAGCAAGATTATATATGTATTTCACACCATGCACCCACTAGTTTTATTGAAACATTTTATATCATCTTTGGTTTGACATGTCTCAAAATATTCTGATTATGTGAAAACTGAGATGGTTGTTGTTAAGAGATTAACTTACTTCAATCATAATTAGATTTATGAACTTGCACTTATATGTGAATATTACAAGGTTACACCATGTAAATGTCCTCGTTTTGGAAGAGGGGCCTTATTCACATTCATTATGATAGTTATTCAAAATAATATCATAATAAACGTTTTTGTACGTCGCCATAATGGAATACACCATAAAATTTTATTCTAAGCTACGTGTAAAAACGAGTGCCTTTCAAAATCTTATTTCAATCTTTACTTCTAAAGTCCACTTCCTCATAATTGAATCTAATCATAAGGATTGATGATCAATTAAGCCTTGTACTTAGATTATCATCTGAAGTAGTGAATCTCAATTTATTCATATAAATATGCAACAAACGAACAATTTGATATTGCATAATGGCAGTTGGTTAGGTCATTGTAGACCACCAATTCTATTAAACTGTATACCACAACTGGTGGACCGTTTAATTTACCATACTTATAAACATTATATGTTTCATTAATTATCTTAACAACTCTTTGTTAGGATAAAACAACTATTTGTTTTGGTATAACAACTCTTGTTAAGTATATAAAAAAACTTTTACTAAAGTATAACAACTCTTTGTTATTTATTAGTGTTAACCAAAAGCCTTGGATTTTAATGTCCTCAAATCTTATTGGAGTTCTACATAGCTCCCACTTGCTTCAACAAGCATATGAATATAATTCATGGGATTGTAGAAATAACCTTTTGGATACACTTTCCAAAAGTCAGCTAATGTTCTTGCATTTCAATGACTTCGAATCTTATTCGAGCTTTACAAGGCTCCCACTAAAACCAACAATTCCTGGGATTGTAAAATTAATCTTTTGAATAGACTTTCTAGAAATGCATTTTAATCTAGTTTCTAATTTGCATAAAGTCTTACATCTTATGTTGGCTTTATAATACTAGATCACTTGATGAAATGACTCTCATAATAGTTTATGATATCATATTCTTGCTTTTTGGTAGTTGCATGGTGTTTACTAAATTTTACATTACAAATTTAGATGATGATAAATATTCCCTAGGATGTTTGTATCTTTGAGAAATTGAATTTCTTTCATTAATTCCTATGGGTTTCAAGAAGGAGGCTTCCTTTTAAAAGCCTTGAACTTCTTCAAGTACTTTATTCATACCTATGTAATGAGGATTGAATCCTTTCTAATGATTACATTAGTTTTAGGTAATAAATTATGACTATAACTCGATATAATCCTCCACAAGTACTACTGCTTGTATTATATCGTGCAATCTTTTACCTTAGTAGATAATACAGATCATGTTATTTTATGATTCAAATGAGATACACACATATATATATATATATATAATTGGCTATAAGTCAATTCCAAATCCGGTCCACTTCGAATTTGGTAACGCATTTCTTATTTAATCATTATAAAAATAATAGAGATTAGTCTAATCCAAATCATACTTAGATTATTTTGATATCTATAGAACTATTTAAATACTGGTATTCAGAATAGGAATTTTGTTAAAAAAATAATTCTCAAAACAGAACATTCATATTCAAATATCCAATTCATATAAACAAAACTGAAATAAACAACTTTGTTCATGTTGTTACAAAATACATTTGACTATAGTCAGCAACTCTTTGCTTCCGTTGCAAATGCATAAGTCCAATACTTGAAATCAGTTTCGTACTTATTTTCGGATCTTACACGTTTCAATAAATGTTGATCGTTATATGTAGTATCATATACTTCTGTCAGAGGAACAGTAAATAGTTCTATAGTATAAATACCTGAACCATTTGTCACACCAATTTTCTTCCTTCGTTATAGCTCATTCAAATAATATGAGCAATCTCACCTACAATGACTAACTTTACCATAATGGTTCTAGATGTCATTTTTGGCTTTCTTTTCTTAGGATTCGGACGATCTCTGACAATTCAGTCATGTCCTTGCCTTGGTAATTTCTTATCTTGATTTTCTCCATTTAACAGTCTCATGAGGTCTGATTTGAAGAACTATTCTCAAAATTCACTAAGGAATTATATAGATCAGACTTTGACATTTTCGTTTCATCCTTATTGTAGTTCGAGACGAACTATTCAAATGGTTTAGGTAATGAGTTTAGAATGACACATTCATGTATGTCATTATTAACTGGGTGTTCAGACTATCAAGTCTATGTAATAGACTTTCCATCTTCTCAAGATGAAGTTTAATGGATGATCCTTCAATTATTTTGCATATATAGTATAACCGTTTGGTTTCAAGACTTTTTTGATGAACGAAGTGACGAAATCTCCATTTTAATGACAATGATATGTCATAAGCTTCTAAGAAAGGAAGCTTCTCTCATAGATGTGATTCCATAGAATCCAACATCATAAACTGATACTTCAATAGAATCATTAAGATTCTTTAGAAGATTATCATTGTTTAATGAAGTTATGCAATATAGCTTTGAAGGAACGAGATCATCAAGAACATATAGTTTCCTTCTCATGTTCAAGAACTATTCTTAGATTCGATACCAGATGAGGAAATTTCTAACATTAAATTTATCCTTAAAAGGATAGATCATAATGGATGATTTACGTTTAATGTAGAGTTATACATCTACAAAATGTAAATAAAGTCTAAATATTAGTATTTTTTGTATTTAATCCTTTAATAAATTAATCACCCTTTGGTTTAATTATAAAACCTTAATTTCATTAAAGACTAAGATCCACATCAGTCTTAACCTCTCGCAAGTGGTTGATCGCTGCTTACGAAAAATTAAGTTGATTGGTAGGTTACATTAACCAATTACATCTCCATGCAACTCTTAGATATTATGGGATCGTTTAGACAAATTATTGTCAAGTGTGCATGTTTAATCCCATCTATGCCAACTGTTCCTCGGAATTGGTTGATCGCTGACTCTGAGTTCAAATTTTAAGTCGTCTCATTCTCAGACTGTAACGGTCAGCCTAAGACTGTATTAGGAATCGAGAGATGTCACCTTATCTCATTATATGTCATCCAAATGGTTGGTTGATCACAGACCACAGGGACATCCACATAATGCGCAAGTGTCCTTAAACATGATGGCATAGACTTAAGTTTTTAAGGGTACATATATGTTTTGAAAAGTCAAATTTATTTGAAATGGTCAAAACATTTTATTCAACAAATTCCTCATGCATGAAACTTGTTGTATTCTAGTAAACAATTTTTCACTGGTTTTAGTTTTATTAAAATCTCTATTTTAATGATTTGTGACGCGTCTAGTTTTAATATCCTAGATATTTATCGTACGTCGTTTTATCTTGACGCGCTTCCTAAAACCAATTTTAGCCTTTAATAAAACTCTTATTTTTAGCCGCTTCTAATCGAGTTTGGACAAATATTATTAAACGTCGTGTTTAATTATTTAAAACTCAAAACCGACATTTATACTAAAAATTATTTTAGCATCATTTACAAGTTACCAAAAATCTATATTTTCACCTTGCAAATATTCTATGTATTTTAAGTTATAAAATCTTTATTTTATTACTTATCTAATTGTGTGGTTTTGAGTTTCATAAAATCTCTATTTTAACCAAACTCATAAGGTTGTCTCGTTATTTTATAAAATCATTTGGTGTGTTGATATAAAATATAAAACAACCAAACATACTATAAAATTAAACAATCACCCAAGTATGACCAAGCCAAAATAGTAGGTGAATTTTGTGAGCCAACACAAAATATCACCAAGTATTTTAGGGACCATAAAACCTCGTTTAGCTCCCACTTGATCTAGAACTCCTTCTTGATCTTCTAATCTCTAAGTTTGTTGTCTTCACTTTGGATACCATCCTTGACTTTGTAGATTAAATAAACGTACAAAGATCATGACTAGCATATGTTCTATTATATGCCAAATTTAACAAATGGCTAACATATGTCCTATTACATGCCCAAAATTATAAAATTATGTGAACATAATTATGTACAACAAAACATGACAAGGTCTTGGCTTGGTCATAAAGTAACACACAAAAGATATAAATGTATATCTTGACAATTTTGCATCAATCCATAATTATGTATAAACATAAACAAGTAAATATAGTTGCAAAAATAACTTGTATCTATTTTTTCTAAAGTGAAAAATCCATACAAGTAGTAGATCGATTTTTAAAACGATCCATACCGATTTTGTCAAAAGATAATAGTTTCAAAACTTGCAATAGTGGCTCTTATACCACTGTAAGGAATCGTACACGTGTAGGGTTTAAAAACTTTTATCAACGGAAGCATTATTACACATGTTCTTTTAAAACATTTTATAGATTCCCACCAAGGATCTAATTGCAAGATGATGAAATTAAAACAAACAAACATATTAGGTTTAGAATTACAACCTTTGTAGAGAAATGGTTGCCTTAATCACATGAAAATAGTGAGATCAAAGTAGAAGCTCCTCCAAAATATATCCACACCAAGAAATGAACCTCCAAAGATGGTGCTAGCCGAATAAACCCGTAATGCATGTCAAAATATAGCTTGCAAAACTTCAAGAATACGTTCTTGTTATACCTTCAAATATGTGTAGATAAAGTGTAAATAGACACTAAAGAACCTCCAAGAATGATCAACAAAGTAACCCAACACCATGGACAGTTTATATGTTGTTCAATGTCACCTTTTCTAGCCTCATAATACTCGAAATTTTGTTGTCCAACACAGCAGAATTCAGCCATGAATTGGGAAGAAAAGCTACTTCTAATAGTTCTTGTTTCGCCATTTTTAAAGACCCAAAAGTATGGAGTATGAAGTGCACCGTACATGAGACCATACCATGTAATCATGCTCATTGATGGAGTGTGATACAAGTCAAAAAGGGGCCCCTTTTTTGCCACAACTTGCTACATTCACAAGAAAAAAGGAATGGTCATGGTCTTGGTAATGATCACATCTACTCATACCTACTTATGTATTAGTTAGGATAGTTCATGTCCCATTCAATGGAAGTCACAATGTATGGGGTATTTATCAAGCCATGTATCCAGCACCAAGCCATGTAATCATATCCATTAAATGCAAGGTATGGTGTCCAATACATGTCCTTACCTTTTCCACCATACTACCTCATGATAACTAGTTATGTCTTGTAGGATTTCATCAAAATGTATCTCTTTTTTTAAGCTAAAAATCTCGGCCCATATCATGGTCATCAAGTGAGGTATGGTCAACACAAAGGACAATTATCACACTCCATATTTTACTCTAGTTGGTTCATGACTAGTTAGTTTCATTTAAACAAGGTAGTTACTTACAAAGTTACATATATTATATCTTATATATGCATCCAAATACATATATTAATATAAGTATGTAATATATGATTTGAAGTAAACTAAGTCAGATTGTTTGAATGAAAAACATAAATAATCTACACAAATGTAAATTCTCATAAGGATTAAATGTGTATATATTTACACACAAGTAAATATAAATACATACATACACAATAAATATGTGACCTTAAATAATTTTTACAGATGACAATAACTAAAATATATCTTGACCGGGTTAAGACGTTTAAATATGTTTAAGCGTATCCTTGATAATTGCTTAGTGTGTATTGGTATCACATATCATATCATTAGAAATACTATTGAATGTTATTCGTTATGCATATAGATCCAACACCATTTTAGGTTTCTTCATCAAAGGGCTACTCCAGAGGGCATGAAGATCAACTATAGAGTTAGTTGAGTCTGTTATGCTAGGCTGGCTTCTAGAAGGATAGAAGTTAGTTAGTTAGTTACAGTCAATTATATTCTAGTCTATAAATAGTGATTAGCTTTCTATAATTATGTATGCTTTGATTTTGTCAAGTCTTTCTTGTAATCAGAACTTATTTCTAATACAATTGGTCGTAGGAAATGATTTGATCTTGTTCTTATTGTTTTCAATTGCCTGATTGTTTGATTTGATTGTTGTTTCCACCAATAATCAAGTTCAGATTCGTGTGTTCTTGAGAGATCTCGATCCTACAAGTGGTATCAGAGCTTGAGTGCTCTAATTTCTGAATTCAAAAGAATTTGGAAGAGTTTTGGTTTGAATCTATGAAGTTCTTATTCGAGGAAGCAAATTCATCATTCTCTGAAGATTCTGTGTTCAATTTCTGCAAATTGACATGGTGAGCGTGTTTCAAACCATTGATGCTGATGTCGACACTACTACGAAGCCTCCTAAGCTTCAATCTGAATCTGAATATCGAAATTGGAAGCAAAGGATGGAAAATTTCTTTCTGGTGCTGGATTTCAATTTGTTGAGGTCTGTTTGTGAAGGACCTAATGTTCCTATGGTTCCTACTGCTGAGGCTGGAGGTGTTCCTATTCCAAAGGATCCATCAACGTATATTGCTGAGGAAACTAAACTGAAGGAAAGAGATATGAGAACTCTAGGTTTATTGACTATGGCTCTTCCTAGTGAAATTTATCATAAATTCAGTAATCATACATCTGCTAAGAGCTTGTAGAATGCACTGTCTAAAATGTATGAAGGAAACACAGAGATGAAAAATAACAGGAAGAAGATGCTGAAAAGACAGTTTGACACTTTTGGACATATTCCGGGTGAGGAATTAGCTGCTCAGTTCACTAGGAATATTCGTTTGGTTTGTAGAGTTAAACTATGCAAGATGAAGATCACAAGGTTTCCCGGCTCAAATCAGTCCAAGTCCTACTCAGCAAGAACAACTTTCGCAGGAGAACTACTACGGAGAAGAAAGTGGCTCAGCAGTAAAGAGGATTAAAACTGTTAAGTCTTACTCAGGAGGAGTAAATCTACTCTGGAGAGCAAATGTAAGGCCCTAAACCGGCACCCTACAGTTGGTTCTCATCACATGGTATCCTTTTTAAAGAACTTATTTTATTAGATGAAACTACAGCGGAAGTCTTTCTCATATACTTATTACACGTTAAAGTCATCATCGTGATTAACTTTACCTCATGAATGCCTGCACACCAAACCGAGTAGCACCGCTCCCAAGCCAAGATACGCCGACCCCAAAGCTCACCTGCAACACAATCTAACGTACACACAAAGTCCGCTACACTGAGTGATTTATAATAGTTTAATTAGACAAAAGCCATTTCGTCACAATTAATATTTATCTTCACACAGGACACCTCGGTTCTTAATAAAATAGTTTTATCATTTACTGACATATAATTAACCCCTGTTATCTCATAATATCCCCCAATGATTTGCCACCCCAGACTCCTCTCATAATTATAACCTAGTAAGTCTCACTGATATGGATCGACTTACTACACTAATAACTCGTAATCTACCACACATATTAACCCGAAACCCGTTTAAACCAACCAATCTCTAGACATTGACTTACTCAGCCTTTAGCAAGGCTCTCATAATTCAACCGACACCACAGTTGTAAACATCACATCATAATCCTGACACAACGGTCAATCTAACTCTACTCGTCTCATTAATATCATTTACACATCACAACAATATCATCTCACACACCACAAATATAACTCAACACTTGCATGCAGTTTAACACATGTATATGCACACAAACACATACCTCGTCACTACACCCTCGTCAGGGCATTTGATACACCCCAAGCTCGTCACTAACGTGCTCAAAATTTGCCACCTATGGTGACCTCCCGAAGAACGTAGTCCTCCACAATCCTGTTTGCCATGTCATAAAGACAACAATGCAAACACAATACCTGTCGTGTCATAAGGACAACGACACAATACACACAACACATGTATAAACACATAACATTATCCTCTATGTACATGACTCATTTACGGCACCTGCAGCTCACACATAGTACTGGGATAAGGTATCCTACACGTATTCGTAAGCGTCTAGCTCATATTCCAACCCACCCTGACTAACACATAACACAATACACTGCTAATGTAACAACACACATACAGTTACTATGTCTCATTTTCTAAGCGCATACCACGTACGTGGACACCCTGTAACACCTCCTAGCCGTACCTGCACGACATGTAAACTTGTTTCCCGACTCACCCCTTTTAGGTCACTATACGACCCATGACCATATACCCACCATTAACCTACACATCCTAAGAGGAACACATAGTCCATTAGCCCCATATTTGAATAATTAATTTCATAAACTCATCGGGTTAAACCACAAAACTCTTTACACATTTAACATAATAAAACACATATTGAAAGTATGTACGATAGCCCCAAAACATTAAAACATTTAAAGAGGGGATTAGAAACTCGCTAGTTATGCTGAGTCTCGGTCTCTGCTCTACAACTTGCCCGTCCACGTTCAAAACCCATACCTGTAAACGTATGATCCAAGGATCAGATTGCGTTCTAAACTTACGTTGATTAACTCATAAAGTATAAACCCCACACCATTACGTCATAAAGATTCGACAATTCTTTTTCCACGAGTCCCATTCTCTCGGGTTTACGCGTAATATCGTCTCCGACTTGTATAGGTCATGATTATTCGAACCGTGCCCCATGCACGCATGCAATCCATGCCACGCAAAACTCTAGTTCACACGAACATGTATACTTGAACCGGGTTCCCGTACGTGCACGTATACGTACCATGCAAACCCGATCTCCCCATGCAAAACCGTAGTTCCGCCCGAGCCCGTTCACGCTACACCACGACATCCCCATCTTCGTAGGGTTCCACCTCCGCCCTATGTATCGTCATTCACGTCCTTCTTCTTCCCTTGCCGTGCACTACCCTAGCTGGTTACCCATCATGCACCGTCCTAACACCACCACCACCATGTTCTAAGCCAGGTTTATCTCCTAGCCGGATGCCTCCCCGACACCGTATGTCACCGATCACCACCATCAGGTACCACCTAGAACCGCCACCACCTGTCTTGCATTCCTCCCCTGCCGATGTCAGTGTGGGACACCACTACCACCGTAGTCGGCCACCCTCATGCCTCTGTCCTTATCGTCGACCACAGCCGAGGACACCCACAACCCTCTGTGTCACTCTCCTGTCGTCCCCCTGCACCACCCGTGGTCACCACCCCCACCTGACACCCTTTCTTCCCCGTCTCCGTCCCTAGCCAAGACCATAATCCCGAAACCCTAGTTGCACATCATACAAACAGAAACAGGAACATATAAGTGGGATTGAGGGTTACCTTTCGTGCATCGGAGTTTCCTTTGCGTGTTGCCACCGTACGAACCACCGCCGTGCCTCCCGTCCGGCCGCCCTCCTTCTTCCCTCGCTGGCACTGCCGTTGCGCACAAATCCAAGCCAAATGGCTTAGGGTTTGTGTAAGGATGGTATCTAAACCCTCACGGGTTTACACTCGAGTCCCTCCCCATTCGTCTCGTGTATTATAAATCCCGATTTATCATTAAATGGCTCAACGGTCCTTTTATTCTCGTCGACTCATGATTTCCGTGGAAACCCATGCTAATCGGGACATTTAATTCCTTAGATTGGGTTTTTACGTGAAAACCTCGCTCACCTTCTCCTTTACTAGGGATTTAGGTCTCCCGTCCTCTTGAATAATCAATATGCGGCTTTTCGGGATGTTACAAGTGTACCCTCCGTAAAAGAGGATTCGTCCTCGAATCATGCATTGGTACGAACCAACCTTACTTATCCTTCCCTTCTCACTTGTGCACCAGGTCCATCTGGTGTCAAGCATTCACCTTTACCCTTAATAAATTTAACACTTTGCTTTGCAATTTGACCACCACCTTTGGTGTCCAATGGAGTCTGCTTTGTTACCCGCTTTCGACTTTGAGGCTTGTAGGATCACCTACTTATTCCCGCAGCACTTGCTCTGCCAAATTCTACTCAAACGGCACACACCGTCAATTGCTTTCTTGCTCGTCACATTTTCCTGATTTATTCTCAACAATCTTGTCGGTGTTCCTCGTATACTCTTGATGGTCTCGTCACTACGAAGGTCATCTCCCTAAGTAAGGTTTCTCGCCCTCAAGAATAGGATCATTCGTCGTCTCATCCAGGGAAAACATCAATATTCCTCTGGTGTCTCACCTTGACTTAACTCTTCATACGGAACGTATTCCATGAAGGTCCTTCGTCACCTCGTTAACTCTGTGCTGAAATCTTCGGCGTCTTCACCCTGATCTCATCATAAATATCTCTAGTCAAGCGTCCACGTACGCTTTCTTCACCAACTCTCACAATTCCACCCCTTGACTTTGTGCTCTAAATTTCCCGAGATATAAGCATAGGCATCTCATAAGAGCACCCCACCGATCATCCAGAAAGACGTCAAAACTACTCGCATCACCTTGATGTATCATCGCCAAGAAAATCGTCAAGATAGAAACACTATACTTGAGCTCACAGACCTCCCGTCCTATGCACGACTAAGCATGTACTACAAGGACACACATGCCGACACACAAATATCTACAGAACACACAATGTTCTACTCATGTACTAGTAACCCCAAACTCTAAACACACATCACGTGCACACACATAAACTGCTAGGTCTGAGTAAATCTACGTGCATACAATATGACCTTGTCATTTATAGACACAATGGTGGTCCCTGCCACACAACATCATATACTCACACAGAGCATACCCATACCTCAAGACGACATACTACTCAGTCTAGACACGAAACATCACCCTATACATTCGTACACACAAGATATAAAATATCTTATTTCCCCATAGGATCTGGTCCTGAACATGTATACCTAGACAAAAGGTATGTAACTACGATTTCCCACATGACCTCATCCTAAACATTTATACATACTAAAGATGTATATTTATGATTTTCCCACAGGACCTCGTCCTAAACCACTACACAAGGTGCAACACGCCCCTTACACTTCATACATCACCTAGACATAACACATAGGTGACACTATCTTAAGACCGTAGACATACACAAATTCAAAACTCCGGTGTATACGAGTCTATCCACTCATTCTAGTCAATCATGTTCTAGAATCATAGTAAGGACTACTTTTAATACAACTCACGTTGTTAGAAGACAATCATGTAACCACACAAAGTTAACACTGCACCACAAATAGTATGTTATCACAAATGCAATAATCATTAATCACGATTTAAACCATCCCATGGTAAGACTCCATGTAAAGGTCATAATCAAGCACAGGAAATCAAATACAAGTATCAAGCCAAAAATGTGTCTGACGACCACTACTCAAAATACTCTAGTCCTCTTGTGGTAACTACCACCGCTCTAATCACTGAACAAGTCAAAGTTATCTCCCACCTGCTCCTCATCATTAGATTCCTTTAACCATCCGTTTCCTGGTTCGGTGTTTTATCTCGGGGGCTGACTTCTGACTTCAAATGCATTTCTTCCTCTCTAGCCACCTCTCCTGTAGAAGAAGCTGCTGAGTCCACCTCTCATAGCTACCCTGGTATTACTGGGGGTATTTGGTGCTAGAAGCACCAGAATCACCTCTTGCATCGGTAGCTCTTTCTCATCCTCAGCCGCCGGTGGAACCGCCGTTAATGGAACCGGTGCTAAAATCCGTCTCCTGCCAAAGATAACCTTGCGGACAGCAGCCGCATGTCTAGCACAACGTTTTGTCATCCTCTTGATAAGAGCTCCTTGTCTAATTCACTTAGTCTGAATCGTTATAGCCATCAGTACCTGCACAAGATAGAACGTTGGAATGATTAATATGGGCGCAAATTTAGAATATGAGGGTAATCATAGACTGCCAAATCACGGTGATCAAATGAAATTTGGTGGTCCTCATTACTACTCAGATTCTAAACCATTTCCATCATATTAACACTAACTTTCTACCTTTCACACACCGGATGCACATGCATCCCACATAACTCACATATCACCATGCAATTATCTAACAAGTCATCATATTAATCACAATTGCACACCACACATGGTTACACACAAGATCAATAAATCATGCTAATATGTCCTAAATTATAAATGTTTTGCCCGCATAATAATCCCCATATTATGGTACTAATTGATTAATAACCTTGCAATTGATACTTAAAACGTTAATATTTCACAATTGCAGGTTATTCGGTGCTCCAAGATAAACAAAGCAAAAACCAGCTTAAAACATGAAGAAATCAAGCTTTTGGAGAACCAAACCCGAGCATTGACCCCCAAGAAGTCAAACCAGGTCAACACAAGTCAACCAGCAGCTAAAAGACGAGCCTAGGGAGCAGACAGAGGGATGCACTGCCGTGCATCCCTTTGCATGGTCGTGTAAAGCATGTTTGGCCTCCCAAGACTCCGGTACACTGTCCTTTGTACCCTGTTTGATTCCCGAGGTGTTTGCATGCCCGTGCAATCCAATGCACGGTCGTGCATTGCTCATTTTGAGGCCTATAAATAGAAAGCTTGAGTTCTTCATTTAAGCATCCCTTACACACCCCAAGAACACACCAGAGAAAGCTTATTTCGTAGTTAGAGTGTAGTAGTAGTGAGTAGAGGGGCTCTTCCTCCTTGTTCCGCAATAGGGGAGCCTACGAAACTCAGCGTTATGCTAGTTAGTATGGCCACTCGTGGCTAGACTCTTTGTATTGCTAGGGTGAAAATGAAATTTTGGTGCATGTTAATGTTTAACCTATTAATCCAAGTGATGTGTTTATGTTTTTAACTATTCGTCCTTAAAACCACCATTTTGGGGGGCTTTTATTATTGTCTAAATCCTTCTTTATATTTGTGAGTGTTCTTGATTTTTAAAGTGTAAAACCTTTTTAATCAAACTTCTCTTGAAGATTGCATATCTTTATACAAGTAGAGATTGATAAGCCAAGGCTTGCTTAACACTGTTAAGATCGTACGTATTTATACGAACTTATTATGCAACCAAGAATTGGTGAACTCATCTTGGGAACGGTACGTCTTTATACTTGGTCCCATTGTTATACCGCCTCCCGGTGAGCAAAATATAATCACCTATTTAACTCTAATAACAAGCATTTTACGTCCGATGCCTTAAACCAACCCGGAGATGACCATTCGAAGGGTTGAGGGTAATTGTTATCCTTAACTGGAGGCACTACCACTTGTTAAAGCTTTTAAATTTTCAAATCAAATGTCATGAGGACGAGGCTCTAGCGGTGACCCGGGTCACACATTTGTAGTAGTCATATCACTGGATTAGTCAAATTAACATTATCACGTACCAAGCGGATTCAAAACCCAAAGCAATACTATTCATAACCTGATCATTTCCGACATATTTACTTTCCTGTTATTTACTATTTTGTTCGTTACATTTTTGTTATACACTTCACACACGTTTTTACTTTTCTGCTATTTACTTTACCGCCATTTACTTTTCTGTCATTTACATTCCTATTCCACAAGCACACAAAACTCACTCACTAATTAAACCGGCTAAACGTTAAAAAAAGTTGAGTGTTGGAATTCGACCGTGTCCATTGGTTCGATACTTGGTTCTTACCTAAACTATATTACGCTGCGATAGGTACACTTGCCTATTGTGTGTGTTTTTAAGTAAAAGTAATTATCATTTTATAAATTTAAAACCTGATCTCGTAAAACCATCCTAAAAATATATTTATTATATTTTTATATATCAAAAACGACACATCAATTTTTTTGGCACCGTTGCCGGGGACACGGTGATTTCAAGAAAAATTCAAGTTAACGGATTAGTTTTTTTTTTAAGTCAAAATTTCACAAAAATAATCATGGATCCATACAATGAAAACTTTACCGAGGAAGAAGTTTTCAATTTTGACAGCAATTTCTCAGATTTATGGTGTGAGTTATGTGGAGGATCACACTACATTGAGGAGTGTTATCTTTCCGAATGGCGCCCCACGGATCATGAGATAAATCTCCACCCGTCACCATTTGAGGATCTACTTCCTTCACCACCTCCATCAGTAAACACAGACAGTGCTTCCTACGAACCAGATCCTTGGAAACCAAACACATTATTTCGTAATTTGTAGAAAATTAAGAGTCAAATCATTAAACTCTACGCTACGGAACCAAATGAAGATCCTTCTGAAATTCTGGATCATCCACCATGAAGCATCACAAGAACATAATGTAGAGGTAATAACCATGATACCCATGGGGAACACGGAGAATACAGGTGAAGATGACGTATTGAGGGCTGAAATCATACAAGAAACCTTAGAACCACCAAGATTGGAAAAACAGTTCAAGCGCTTTCAGTCTTTATTAAATCAAATCCAGCTAAATCTTCCCTACGAACTATTTCTCTATAAGTTGCCTGCTCATGCAAAATTTCTCAAGGATATGCTGGCTAACCGAGAAAAAACGGAAGAACAGCGGCAAATCATGTTGAACGAAGAATGTTCAGCTATTATGAGAGGAAGAAAACCTCCCGACCAATTCATGATCTCCTGTCTTATAAGCGACTCAATCCAAGGTAATACTATTGCTGACCTACATATAGGCGTAAAGATTTTACCTAGCACAATATTTGACAAAATGAATCTCAAGAAACTTCAACCCAAAAAATTAGAATTATGCCTAATCAATAGGACAGTTCGCTATCCAAAGGGAATCATTGAAGACGTACTTATAAAGATTAACGAATTCGTCTTCCCTGTGTATTTTGTGGTAGTCGACATAAAAGGAGGAACACGATGCCCTCTTATTCTCGGGAGACCATATCTCAATACAGCCCTAGCCCTTATTGACGTCTAGGGAGGAAGATTGGCATTAAGTATCCAGCAAGAACGAATCACATTCGATCTCAAGAAAGCCATGTAGTGACCAAGTAGTCATGACGATCTAGCCATTCTTTTTGACGATTTTGACTACCTAGTAGGTTATTACATACATGACGTCTTGGGAAAGGAAGAAGAATAGCCAGTAGAGGAACATGAAGAATATCTAGTTTGCGAAGGGTTTATGATAAAACACACAAATCATAATGATGAAACAACATGCATTGAGGAGTTGGAAGATAGAGACGAGAGTGACAAGGCAAAACCGTATATCGAGGAACCACCTACACTTGAACTAAAGGAACTTTCGCCTGATTTATCATACGCCTTCCTAGATGAAGAATCCAAGCTTCTAGTTATTATCTCCTCCAGGTTGGAAAACAACGAGATAGAAACACTACTACAAATTTTGAAAAAATACAAGAAAGCTATCGCCTGGAAGCTAATGGATCTTAATGGAATTAGCCCCTCATTCTACACTCATAAGATACTTATGGAAGACAATTACAAGACAAGTGTGCAGCACCAAAGACGACTGAACCCTAAAATGCAAGAGGTAGTGAAAAATGAGGTTATCAAGTTACTAGACGTAGGAGTGATCTACCCCATTTCAGATTTAGCATGGTTTAGTCCAGTTCAGTTTGTACCAAAAAAAGGAGGTATAGCAGTAATCACAAATGAGAAAAATGAGCTAATACCAACCCGCACAGTCACTGGATGGCGGCTGTGTATTGATTATCGCAAGTTGAACGAAGCTACCCGAAAAGACCATTTTCCACTACCCTTCATTGATCAAATATTAGAGCGACTATCTGGAAATATGTTCTATTGCTTTCTCGATGGATTCTCGGGATACTTTCAAATCCCTATCGCCCCTGAAGATCAGGAGAAGACTACATTTACCTATCCCTATGGCACCTTCGCTTATAGGCGTATGCCATTTGGACTATGCAATGCACCTCCTACATTCCAGCGGTGCATGATCGCTATATTTCATGATATGATAGAAGAATCAATGGAAGTATTTATGGACGATTTCTCATTTTTTGGAAACTCCTTCGACCATTGTTTACAAAACTTAGAAAAAATGCTAGCAAGATGTGAAGATTCAAATCTAGCACTAAATTAGGAAAAATGCCACTTCATAGTCAAAGAAGGGATAGTATTAGGACATAAAACTTCAAAGAATGGTATTGAACTCAACAAAGCCAAAGTAGAAACTATATCAATGCTTCCACCGCCAAATTCAGTAAAAGGGATCAGAAGCTTCCTCAGTCATGCGGGGTTCTATAGGAGATTCATAAAGGACTTTTCATCAATCGCCAGACCCTTGACACAATTGTTGGAGAAAGATCGACCCTTTCTATTCTCTGACGATTGCTTAGTAGCATTTGAAACTCTCAAGAAGAAACTCATCAATGCACCTATCATGACGGCACCTGACTGGACTAAACCTTTCAAACTCATGTGCGATGCAAGTGACTACGCAGTAGGAGCAGTTTTAGGTTAACGAAGCGAAAAGCATTTTCACCCGATTCACTATGCAAGTAAAACCTTAAATGACGCTCAAGAAAATTACACTACTACTGAGAAGGAATTACTAGCTGTAGTTTTCGCCTTTGATAAATTCCGTTCGTACCTAGTCTTCTCAAAAACTATAGTCTACACTGACCATGTCGCCTTAAGACATCTCTTTAACAAGCAAGACGCTAAACCAAGGTTAATCAGGTGGATCCTCCTACTACAAGAATTTGGCATCGAGATAAAAGATAAAAAGGGAGTAGAGAATTTGGCAGCAGATCATCTATCTCGACTTGAAACCACTCAAGAAAATCAAAAGTTTGCTATAAATGATAGTTTCCATCATGAATACATACTGCATGTACAAGATATCAGTGAATACCAATGGTTTGCATACATCGCAAACTTCTTAGCAAGCAGAGAACTAGTGAAAGGATTAACATTTCAGGAAAGAAAGAAATTCTTCGCAAACATCAAGCACTATTTTTGGGAAGATCCATATCTATTTCGTGTTTGTACAGATCAAAAAGTGCGACGATGTGTGCATGGGAAGGAGGCACACGAGATATTGTGACAATGTCACGAAGGACCAACTGGAGGGCATCATGGAGCCAATTATACTACAAGAAAAGTCTTTGAGGCCGGATTTTTCTGGCCAACTGTTTTCAAGGACGCACATAAGCTTATAAGCAAATGCGACTCATGTCAAAGGTCAGGAAGTATTTCAAAGCGTGACGAAATGCCCCAGACAAGCATCTAAGTTTGTGAAATATTCGACGCCTAGGGGATTGACTTTGTTGGACCATTCCCTCCATCTCGCGGAAATCAATACATCCTAGTAGCAGTTGACTACGTGTCAAAATGGGTTGAAGCACAAGCATTACCAACTAATGATGCAAGAGTCGCCATCCGGTTTCTCAAAAGACTATTCACACGGTTCGGTTTACCAAAAGCTCTAATTAGTGATAGAGGAACACACTTTTGCAATTCACAATTGGAAAAGACACTTAAACGATATGGTTGTACCCATAAGCTATCCACACCTTACCATCCCCAAGCAAATGGACAAGTGGAAGTTACAAACAGAGCAATCAAGCGTGTCTTGGAAAACGTTGTAAGTCTAAATAGGAAAGACTGGTCTGATAAATTGGAAGATGCATTATGGGCCTTACGTACGGCTTACAAAACACCTATCGGAACCACTCCTTACCGAATGGTTTATGGAAAGGTTTGTCACCTGCCAATAGAGATTGAGCATAAAGCATACTGGGTGCTTAAAGCAGTTAACCTAGATCTATCCAGTTTAGGAGAGCACCGCCTTCTACAAGTTCATGAATTAGAAGAACTACGAAATCAGGCATATAGGAACTCAACAATATACAAGGATAGGGCAAAGAGACTTCATGATAAAAGACTAAGGAAGGGGGAATTCCAAGAAGGAGAAAAAGTCTTACTTTACAATTCAAGATTACAACTATTTCCAGGAAAATTGAGATCTAAGTGGACGGAACCATACATAATTCGAAAAACATTCCCTTATAGAACACTGGAACTGGAACAAACAGACGGGACAACTTTCAAAGTTAACGGCCACCGAGTCAAGCGTTACCTCGAAAGACCAATTGATCAAGTAGTGGACGAGGTTCCACTAGAAGAGTAAGACTGATGAAACATATACGAGTCTGACCAACGACCCTTAAATAAACATGGCACTTCCGGAAGGCAACCCGATGATCATGAATAAATTATGAAGTTGGTGCATACGACAAAAAGCATGGATCTCAGGTTTGGTTTTTCCAAATTTAAAGTTTCTTTTACTTCAGCCCCCAGGTATGCCTTCTCGATACTAGGACCTTAGTAGCTTAACTACTACCTTTTATTTTCCTTGTCTGCTTTTATGTTTTCCTTTATGTGTTAGGTGGAATAACATCACCAGATAGCTCCGCCACTTCTTTGAGGAATCGAAACCCACATCAAATTTCTTTGAAATTCGATGAAGTCTTTAAAGCAAAGTGTTGACAGCAGCAATAAGTTTTGACCTTAGGTTATATACCGAATTGACCGAGGGAATTCCAGTTTCTTTTCCCTTAAAAATTCATGCATTTAAATTCCTTCATAGCATTTCATTACATGCATTTGTACATTGAGGGCAATGCACAGTTTTAAGTGTGGGGTGGGGAATTAAGAGATTCAGTACTACCTGTAACCTCAAAGCAGTAAAATTTCAACTTGTGATTTTCTACCCATTTGACTAAAACGTTACAAAAAAACCTACCTTTTGTAAAACCCGAAAAATTTTCAAATTTTAAACCCTAATATTTTAAAACCTTTTTGAGTTCGCACCTAATTAAATAAAATGAATACATGGAAAGTAGAAACAAATGAATATTATGCATAACGATTGGCTAAACCCTATCCCATCCGTTTTCATGTGAGGAAAATCAAGCCTATTACACAGCATCAAACTTTTGGCGCAATATATAATTATTCGCATGCTCTTGCGTTTGGCATTACTAAGTGTTTTTCGATTGAATTTTATGTATAATTAGAACTTGTGTGACTTATACACATCAAGACCATGAACTATGTAGAACCAAAGACTGATTGCTACCAAATTATTCTAAGTACAAATGCTGCTGATAGGCTTATCAGCAGCATTCATCACATATTGCTGCTGATAGGCTTATCAACAGCATTCAACACTTGTTGCTGCTGATAGGCTTATCAGCAGCGTTCATCATAAGTTGCTGCTGATAGGCTTATCAGCAGCATTCAACACTTGTTGCTGCTGATAGGCTTATCAGCAGCGTTCATCACAAGTTGCTGCTGATAGGCATATCAGCAGCATTATTCTCATCTCCGCTGCTGATAGCTTTATTCACTGAAGACCAAACGTTGCAGCTGACTATCCATGTGAAGCGCCTCTGACACCTTTCTACAAAAGCAACTGCCACACTCCAAGCAGAAGAAACCTCAGTGGTGCAACCAATAAAGGACAATGTCGCGCGTCTCCAAGCATGCAAACAATGATGCCTAAGAAGACGTTTCAGTAAAGTTATCTAGATTAGCCTTTGCGTGTAATTTAGATTAATAAACAAGATCAACGGTTTGTGTTAGATCTGATCCTTAGAATCAAGGGTCTGTCTTGATTCTAAGTCACTATATATATCTTGTAAACACTTCAAACAAAGTGTGCCTTGATAGTGCTTCTTAATAGTGTTTTACTTGTAAACTTGTAATCTCAGAAGTTTAATACAACAGTACATTTATCAGTATTCTTGCTGTTTACTTGTTTACTTTGTTGGTTGCTATTGTTTCCGCCAATATTAACTAGAACATAATCACCTTGTAATCTTACGATCCTACAAACTAGTAGAAGTATGAAAGTGATTGAGGCACCTAGAACTTTATTACCCTTATCCTTAAATCCAAAAATCCCAAAAATATAATCCGCTTAGATAGCCCTTTGATCCTTAGCCTTCTCTTTTCTACTACCTACAATTATCACCCAACCAGCTTCACATAAACACCGGTTATTGGCTAACTGTCTTCAAAATGGGAAAAATTATCCTATGTCGTTATTTCAAGTTTATTACCATTGAGGCAACTTTGGAAAAAATCTGTTTCACTCAAAGGAATTGGAATATACAAGAAGGTGGATGTATTAGGAAGAAACAGTCGAACTATCTGCAAAGAATTGATGAAAAAATTATTTCAAGGAAATTTAGGGAAAATAAATTATTGAAGAATTTGTCTTGATACAAAAAAAGAAAAGAAAAAGAGAAGTGGGTCTTTTACCGGTCAGACCTTAAAGAGCTGGATATGTATTCTTTTGATTTCAATTTGCTTTCCTGTATTCATTTCGCAAAGCCTGAATTACCATCTGAACTCAGATAGAAGATTTTCAAAGCAACTAGTGATGTAAGAAAACGGTGGCACAAGCAAGAACAACTGTCACCATTCTGCGGCTTGTCAAAAAGTGCCGCCAAAAGAAGAGCCAAAAGAATGTGTGAAGTGTGGCAACTGGAGCCACGATGGAAAATGTTGCAAGAATCAAACTCATTCCCAAAGTGAATATACACATCTGATCAAAGTAGGAGCTGTTAGGCTACAAGCCAAAAGTTCCATACGGAGAGGCAGCAATGTGTACTACGCAGTAAGGAAAGAGTTAGCACAAATGAGAGATCTTGGTCTTGGCAATCTGACCATAAACGATCACTCGGATTAGTTATACCCTCATGATCCGAGTACTGTAAAGGGACCTGTTAGTATTTTCCATTTTAAGCCATGAAGTCGTAGCTGTGTGTTTCACGAAAGCTGCAGCCCTTCAAACATTTTCAATCCCTAAAAACCCAAAAAGATTTTCATCTTCACCCCTTTATTTTTATTTTAGCCACATTACAACCCTTTTAAAGTTCTCTTGATTCATGCATACTACTTAGTTAATTGGTGGAGACTTGATTTGCATACAAGCTTATAATCATTGCATAATTCAATTCAAACTTGAGTGTTCCACTTAACTTACATTATCCATACATATATAACCCTAGAGTTGAGTGAACATTGTGAGAAGTGAAAATTTATGCATAATTGAAGTTCTAGTAGGCTTGTCATTGATTCCATCATAGAAAAATACAAAAATAGAATAAGCAACTCAAGAGTTATCCCAGAATTTCCAACTACTTGGAGTTCCATTTCCTTTGTAAAGTTTTTAGTTATGGGTATGATCATGCATGAGTTTGCTTGAGGACAAGCAAAGTCTAAGTGTGGGGTATTATGATATGTCCTAAATTATACATGTTTTGCATACATAATAATCCCTGTATTATGGTACTAATTGATTAATAACCTTGCAATTGATACTTAAAACATTAATATTTCACAATTGCAGGTTATTCGGTGCTCCAAGATAAATAAAGCAAAAACCAGCTTAAAACATGAAGAAATCAAGCTTTTGGAGGACCAACCCCCCCCCAAGAAGTCAAACCATGTCAACCAGTAGCTAAAAGACGAGTCTAGGGAGCAGACAGAGGGATGCACGGCCGTGCATCCCTTTGCACGGTCGTGCAAAGCCTGTCTGGTCTCCCCAGACTCCGGTACACTGTCCTTTGTACCCTGTTTGATTCCCGATGTGTTTGCACGCCCGTGCAATCCAATGCACGACTGTGCATTGCTCATTTTGAGGCCTATAAATAGATGGCTTAAGTTCTTCATTGAAGCATCCCTTACACACCCCAAGAACACACTAGAGAAAGCTTATTTCGTAGTTAGAGTGTAGTAGTAGTAGTGAGTAGAGGGGCTCTTCTTCCTTGTTCCGCAATAGGGGAGCCTACGAAACTCAGCGTTATGCTAGTTAGTATGGCCACTCGTGGCTATACTCTTTGTATTTCTAGGGTGAAGATGAAGTTTGGTGCATGTTATTGTTTAACGTATTAATCCAAGTGGTGTGTTTATGTCTTTAACTATTCGTCCTTAAAACCACCATTTTGGGGGGCTTTTATTATTGTCTAAATCCGTCTTTATATTTTTGAGTGTTCTTGATTTTAAAGTGTAAAACCTTTTTAATCAAACTTCTCTTGAAGCTTGTACGTCTTTATACAAGTAGAGATTCATAAGCCAAGGCTTGGTTAACACTATTAAGATCGTACGCCTTTATACGAACTTATTATGCAACCAAGAATTGGTGAACTCATGTTGGGAACGGTACTTCTTTATACTTGGTCTCATTGTTACACTGCCTCCCGGTGAGCAAAATATAATCACCTATTTAACTCTAATATCAAGCATTTTATGTTCGATGTCTTAAACCAACCCAGAGATGACCATTCGAAGGGTTGAGGGTAATTGTTGTCCTTAACGGGAGGCACTACCACTTGTTAAAGCTTTTAAATTTACAAATAAAATGTTGTGAGGACGAGGCTCTAGCGGTGACCGGGGTCACACATTTGTAGTAGTCATATCACTGGATTATTCAACTTAACATTATCACGTACCAAGCTGATTCGAAACCCAAAGCAATACTATTCGTAACCAGATCATTTTCGACATATTTACTTTCTTGTTATTTACTATTCTGTTCGTTACATTTCTGTTACACACTTCACGCACGTTTTTACTTTTCTGCTATTTACTTTACCGCCATTTACTTTTCAACCGACACCACAGTTGTAAACATTGAATCATAATCCTGACACAAAGGTTAATCTAACTCTAATCGTCTCATTAATATCATCTACATATCACAACAATACCATCTCACACACCACAAATATAACTCAACACTTGCATGCAGTTTAACACATGTATATGCACACAAACACATACCTCGTCACTACACCCTCGTCGGGGCATTTGATACACCCCGAGCTCGTCACTAACGTGCTCAAAATTTGCCACCTATGGTGACCTCCCAAAGGACGTAGTCCTCCACAATCCCGTTTGCCATGTCATAAAGACAACAATACAAACACAATACCCGCCGTGTCACAAGGACAACGACACAATACACACAACACATGTTTAAACACATAACATTATACTCTATGTACATGACTCATTAGTTGCACCTGCACCTCACACATAGTACTAGGATAAGGTATCCTACACGTATTCGTAAGCGTCTAGCGCATATTCCAACCCACCCCAACTAACACATAACACAATACACTGCTAATATAGAAACACACATACAGTTACTATGTCTCGTTTTCTAAGCGCATACCACGTATGTGCACACCCTGTAACACCTCTTAGTCGTACCCGCACGACATGTAAACTCATTTCCTGACTCGCCCCTTTTAGGTCACTATACGACCCACGACCATATACCCACCATTAACCTAGACATCCTAAGAGCAACACATAGTCCCTTAGCCCCATATTTGAATACTTAATTTCATAAACTCATCGGGTTAAACCCCAAAACAATTTACACATTTAACGTAATAAAACACGTCTTGAAAGTATGTACGATAGCCCCAAAACATTAAAAAATTTAAAGAGGGGATTAGAAACTCACTGTTTATGCTGAGTCTCGGTCTCTACTCTACAACTCGCCCGTCCATGTTCAAAACCCAAACCTGTAAACGAATGATCCAAGGATCAGATTTCGTTCTAAACTTACATTGAATAACTCATAAAGTATAATCCCCCACACCATTACGTCATAAAGATTCGACAATTCTTTTTCCACGAATCCCATTCTGCCACACCCAGAAATTCCACCGCGGGTTGTGACTGTCAAGGAACATCAGTCCCGATCATTTCGAACGACCTCTAAATGGTTTTCGAAAAGACTTTCCGTTTGAACATCATATAAAAATAAATAAGTAATACAGAGTTTGAAAATGCAGAAAGTAAAGTACGGAAGCAAAAGTAAAGTAGCAAAATACCGAAGCATAACAAATAAGGTTCCCATAAACCTAGCTTCTAAATGAAAACATGAAATGTGACTCCAGATATGCAATCCTAGTCCATGCGTGAATGCTTACGACCTGAGATAAACATGCTAAAAAGTGTCAACACAGGGTTGGTGAGTTCACATGTTTAAGTAACAGAAACAGAATGAAAATAGTGTAACAGTACGTATGTATACTAGTGATTCGATTGTTGATCAGACAATAAACATTAATTATATAAGCAACACTGAAACCAAAGCTCAACGAAGGAATGCAGAAACTAGCATTTTGCCTCTTACGTGCCCAGCACGCAATGGATCAGGTCAATTATGCACCCGTTTGACTCCCAGTCAGAGTTAGCGCGACTAACCCGGGTGGGGGTTGTTAAACCCAATAGTACTATTCATGAATCACCTCGATTTGTGTAATAATTAACGGTTCGAATATGAGAGGACTTTATGTGCAGGAAATGCACCCACTTATATATATTAAAGTGAAATCAAAGTAATCATCATACGACTAAGTAAGAAAATGGTTTAGCATGTATCTCCCCCAAGTGGAAAAGTAAGTAAAATGGGGCCGTGAAAACTCACTTGGGAATGAGGTGAATAAAGTATGAAAGCAACACGAGAAATCTAGCAACTCTAGATAACCGACCTAACCGAGCCCTAGGAATAGTAAGGCTATAAGGTCTATGAAAGTAAACATGGTTTATGTAACCACATTCATCCAAACGACTCAACGTTGAAAGGTTACATTGACGTTTTGAAAAGGTTTGACCGAGGTTTGACCAAGGTTTAACCAACTTTGACCAAGTTTGACTAATGTTGACCAATGTTGACTAATGTTGACCAATGTTGACTAATGTTGAGTAATGTTGACCAATGTTGACCAAGTTTGACTAAAGTTGACCAATGTTGACCAACCTTTACCAATGTGACACGACGACCCGTTGGTGACACATAGTGAAAACATGTACAAGTAGCACATAGGTAATATATGTGTAACACATAAGTAACATATAAGGATTACCTAAGTAACACATACTAAGTAACATAGTTGCATATGTTCAAAATATAGATGGTAACACATAGTCTTAAGTAATTGCATAAGTAAGTAACACATACTAAGTAACATGGTATTTGTACATCCTCATGGTATATCTCATACATGTTAACCAATCATCCACATAAGTTATGTAATTACACTAATAATCTATTAACAATATTTCAACTCATTTGAACAAGTATCATAACATGTCATTACTATACCATAATTCTTAACATAGCAAAGTTTCCTTTTTTAGGCAATTAGGGTTTTAGGTAGGTATCATAGCTCAACTAAACAAGTTATACATGAAATTATACTAGTAACATACCATAAACATGATTCTATGCATACACTTTCTATTTCAAGCAAAGGTGAAGTTCCCAAACTAATAATTTTTTTCTTATTTAGCAAGGTCCTCCAAAACACGTCATAATACCATTTCAAATTACATATTCTTGCATAAGACATTTATTCATACAGTAATAAATCCATTTAACATTTTTTAGACCTTTATAACATACACATAAAAAATATGTTCAATTAAAGTTTCCTTTTTAGGAAAGTGGTCCAAACGACCTTCTACACATGTGTAACTTTTAATAACTCTTTCTAACACTTTAATAGATGTTATAGAACTATATTAACATGTATTTATCCATTAGAACATCATAACACAAAATATGACAAATTAAAGTTTCCTTATATAGTAAGTCGACCATAACATAGTGTAACATATCATTTCAACCAAAAAATTCACATTTCCTACTTATTCTACTAATATAAGCATCATTTAAACTTTCACACATATCATATACTCATTTATGCAAAATCTCAATGAATAAAGTTTCTATAAATAGAAACGAGTAAACTACCACAAAAACAAGCATTTCAAACATCCATATGTACCAATATGTGTCAACAACTCTTTATTATGAAAAAGCTTTGATAAAAACTTAGATTAGAACACTTATAACATAGAAAATCGTTTGGATGAGTGGAAACCCACTTGTGGCCAAAAATAACAAAGAAATATGAAAGGGATGCTTACAAAACCAAGATATGATGTTGGTATGGCCTTGTACTAGCTTGAATCACCACTATTTCACTTGAAAGCGCCTTGGAACACCATGAAAGAGGCTTGAATTGCTTGAACAAAGTTTGAAAGTGGAGAGAGGCTAGAGGGGGGGTGGCGGCCGAGAATGAGGGGGGGGAGAGGGGTTTGCAAATTAGGTTTAGGGTAAATGAGGGTTAAGGTGGGTGTAAGGGAGTTTTAGTGAAAAAGGAGTTGGGCTTCTTGGGTTTTTAGGGGCTTTTTAATGAGATTTGGGCTTCTAATTAGGACTAATAATAAAAAGTGCTGAACTATTTAGCCCAAGTATTAAACACATTATTTTTATAAAATTCTTTTAGAATTGTTGGCACATATCGCGTATCCGCTTGAGATGCGTTAAAATAAAAGTTGCTCTAAAAATTCTAAAAAATTACATATAAGCATGAAATATTAGATCACAGTATTACATATAATTTTTGCACACCAATTATATGTTTAAATATTATTTCTAAAATTCAACAACGTTCGAGTGACCGGACGCGTGTGTGACCCGATAACCCGCCCTATTACCGATGCATGAATTGAAATGAAACGAATGGACTAGCTATATGAAATATGTACTTAATTACTCTATAATTAAGTATGATACAAGTATAATCATGTGAATTCAAGTAATAGTCGGGTATGGATATTAACCTGAATTTGTCGGGTATCACACATTCTCCCGGGTTTACGCGTAATATGGTCTCCGACTTGTATAGGTCATGATTACTCGAACCGTGCCCCATGCACGCATGCAGTCTGTGCCATGCAAAACTCTATTTCACACGAACATGTATACTCGAATCGGGTTCCCGTACGTGCACGTATACGTACCATGCAAACCCGATCTCCGCATGCAAAACCCTAGTTCCACCCGAGCCCGTTCACGCTACACCACGGCATCCTTGCCGTCGTCGGGTTCGACCTCCGCCCTAGGTATCGTCATTCTCGTCCTTCGTCATCCCTTGCCGTGTACTACCCTAGCCAGTTCCCCACTATGCACCATCCTAACACCACCACCATTTTCTAAGCCGGGTTTATATCCTAGCCGGACACCTCCCCGACACCATATGTCACCGATCACCACCATCGGGTACCACCTAGAACCGCCACCACCTGTCTTGCATTCCTCCCCCACCGATGTCAGCGTGGGCCGCCACTACCTACGTAGTCAGCCACCCTCACGCTTCCGCCCTTGCCGTCGACCATAGCCGAGGACACCCACAACCCTCCGTGTCACTCTTCTGTCGTCTCCCTGTGCCACCCGTGGTCACCACCCCCACCTGACACCCTTTCTTCCCCGTCTCTGTCCCTAGCCGAGACCACAGTCCCAAAACCCTAGTTCCACATCATACAAACAGAAACAAGAACATATAAGTGGGATTAAGGGTTACTTTTCGTGCACCGAAGTTTCCTTTGCATGTTTCCGTCGTACGAACCACTGTCGTGCCTCTCGTCCGGCCGCCCTCCTTCTTCCCTCTCTGGCACTGCCGTTGCGCACAAATCCAAGCCAAATGGCTTAGGTTTTGTGTAAGGATGGTATTTAAACACTCACGGGTTTACACTCGGGTCCCTCCCCATTCGTCTCGTGCATTATAATTCCCGATTTATCATTAAATGGCTCAACGGTCCTTTTATTCTCGTCAGCTCATGATTACCGTGGAAACCCATGCTAACCGGGACATTTATTTCCTTAGATTGGGTTTTTACGTGAAAACCTCGCTCACCTTCTCCTTTACTAGGGATTTAGGTCTCCCGTCCTCTCGAATAATCAATATGCGGCTTTTCGGGATGTTACAGCAAACTACTCCGAAGGATAGATTTACTACTGACTACAGATACTGTTGCTGAGTAAAGAAGAACAATGAAGATAAAGACTAAGTGTTTTAGTCCGGAGATTATATCTACTCCGGAAGAGCAATTTAGTCTTCCGGAGTAGGAGGAATACTCTCCAGACCATTTTGTGTTTCTTCTTCAAAGGGCTACTCCGGAGGGCATGACGATCAACTATAGAGTTAGTTGACTCTGTTATGCCAAGCTGGCTTATAGAAGGATAGAAGTTAGTTAGTTATGGTCAATTGTATTCTAGTCTATAAATAGTGATTAGCTTTCTGTAATTATGTATGCTTTGATATTGTCACGTCTTTCTTGTAATCAGAATTTATTTCTAATACAATTGGACGTTGGAAGTGATCTAGTCTTGTTCTTATTGTTTTCAATTGCTTGATTGTGTGATTAGATTGTTGTTTCCACCAACAATCAAGTTTTGATTCGTGTGTTCTTGAGAGATCTCGATTCTACAAGTGGTATCAGAGCTTGAGTGCTCTAATTTCTGAATTCAGAGGAATTTGGAATAGTTTTGGTTCGAAACTGTGAAGTTCTTGTTCGAGGAAGCAAATTCATCATTCTCTGAAGATTCTATGTTCATTTTCTGCAAATTAACATGGCGAGCGTGTTTCAAACCATTGATGCTGATGTCGGCACTACTATGAAGTCTCCTAAGCTTCAATCTGCATCTGAATATCGAAATTGGAAGCAAAGGATGGAAAATTTCTTTCTTGTGCTGGATTTCAATCTATGGAGGTCTGTTTGTGAAGGACCTAATGTTCCTATGGTTCCTGCTGAGGCTAGAGGTGTTCCTATTCCAAAGGATCCTTGAAGGTATACTGCTGAGGAAGCTAAACTGAAGGAAAGAGATATGAGAGCTCTAGGTTTATTGACTATGGCTCTTCCTAGTGAAATTTATCATAACTTCAGTAATCATACATCTGCTAAGAGCCTCTTGAATGCACTATCTAAAATGTATGAAGGAAACACATAGATGAAAAATAACAGGAAGAAGATGTTAAAAAGACAGTTTGACACTTTTGGACATATTCCTGGTGAGGAATTAACTGCTCAGTTCAACAGGTATATTCGTTTGGTTGGTAGAGTTAAACTTTGTAAGCTGAAGATCACAAGGTTTCCCTGCTCAAATCAGTCCAAGTCCTACTCAGCAAGAACAACTTACTCAGGAGATTTACTACGGAGAAGAAAGTGGCTCAGCAGTAAAGAGGATTAAAACTGTTAAGTCTTACTCAGGAGGAATAAATCTACTCCGGAGAGCAAACTACTCCGCATGATAGATTTACTACGGAGTACAGATACTGTTGTTGAGTAAAGAAGAACAATGAAGATAAAGACTAAGTGTTTTAGTCCGGAGAGTCTATCTACTCCAGAAGAGCAATTTAGTCTTCCGGAGTAGGAGGAATACTCTCCGGACCATTTTGTGTTCTTCTTCAAAGGGCTACTCTAGAGGGCATGAAGATCAACTATAGAGTTAGTTGAGTCTGTTATACCAGGCTGGCTTCTAGAAGGATATAAGTTAGTTAGTTAGTTACGGTCAATTGTATTCTAGTCTATAAATAGTGATTAGCTTTCTGTAATTATGTATGTTTTGATATTATCAAGTCTTTCTTGTAATCAGAACTTATTTCTAATACAATTGGTCGTTGGAAGTGATCTGATCTTGTTCTTATTGTTTTCAATTGCTTGATTGTGTGATTTGATTGTTTTTTCCGCCAACAATCAAGTTCAGATTCGTGTGTTCTTGAGAGATCTCGATCCTACAAGTGGTATCAGAGCTTGAGTGCTCTAATTTCTAAATTCAGAGGAATTTGGAAGAGTTTTGGTTCGAATATGTAAATTTCTTGTTCGAGGAAGCAAATTCATCATTCTCTGAAGATTCTGTGTTCAATTTCTGCAAATTGACATGGCGAGCGTGTTTCAAACCATTGATGCTGATGTCGGCACTACTACGAATCCTCCTATGCTTCAATCTGCATCTGAATATCGAAACTGGAAGCAAAGGATGGAAAATTTCTTTCTGGTGCCGGATTTCAATATGTTGAGGTCTGTTTGTGAAGGACCTAATGTTCCTATGGTTCCTGCTGCTGAGGCTGGAGGTGTTCCTATTCTAAAGGATCCTTCAAGGCATACTGCTGAGGAAACTAAACAAAAGGAAAGAGATATGAAAGCTCTAGGTTTATTGACTATGACTCTTCATAGGGAAATTTATCATAACTTCAGTAATCATACATCTGCTAAGAGCTTGTGGAATACACTGTCTAAAATGTATGAAGGAAACACATGGATGAAAAACAACAGGAAGAAGATGCTGAAAAGACAGTTATTATTTATTAACTGTAAAGAAAATTTAATTTTTATTGTATTTTAACAAGTATAATAGTTAATTTGTAACATAATTTGTGGTTATTCGACATTATGATGTGATATTTTATATCACCGATTTGAAATCAAAGAATTGATTTTGTGTTTCTTATATCATTGTTGGTGATAAAATGGAAACCACATCATAAAAGCGTTCTATCAAATCATTAAAATTGTTTTATAGATCATCAAAGTCGTGTGTCGTTTTTCTCAAACTTTTTTTATCTTGTACTTTGTGATGTACAAAGTTAATTTAATTATTAAAAATTCATATTCCTTATTAAATACCTCACGTTTTTTAACCACAAATCACGATTTCATTCTAGTCCTAGTCATTATATATAATATGACACATGTGAGGGGATGATTATAATGAAAACCCTGTAACACATATGTAACAGTTTAAAACATGTATAATTTTTTTTTTTTTTGAGATAGATTTGTTACATAATTTCATCACTTTTTATAAAAAAAAAATAAAAAAACGCCGACCAGATTTTTTTTTAAAATTTTTTTACGAAAATGTTACATATGTAACATTTCCAAAAACGGTCATTTTTTATTTTTTACATATTTTTTATAAAAAAAACTACTCAGCGTTTTTTTGTTTTTTTTATAAAAAGTGACGAAAATATGTAACAAACCTATCATTTTTTTTAAAAAAAATTGTTACACAGGGGTTTTTTTGAGTTTAACTCAAGTGGGTTTTCATTTTATACTTTCCCACAGATGTGATAGGTTTTTATATATTCAAATGATAAGTAACCAATATTATTTAAAATAGTTAAAGTGTTAGGAATACGACTTTAAACGAATCAAGTTGATCTTAAGTTGCATGAGAATGATTCGATAAAACTTAAATAAAGTATGGTTTAGCAAGCTCGAGATTAAATTGAAGCTTATTTAATTTACAAAAAGCTCTAGCTCAAATTCGAGTTCTATATGTCAAGCATGATTAAAATTACAAGCATAAACCAGGCTATTATTCATATATATATATATATATATATATATATATATATATATATATAGTGTAAGGTTTCGCTACAAAGTCAAAAAAGTGTAAAAAGTGGTTTAAAACGCTCATAACCGGCTCATACGAACTCCGATTTCACTCATTTCGACGGTGTTGGAACCGTCTCGTCGAACTCTATGATCTTAGCTTGTAGGGTTTAGATAATAGGATTTAGTTTTTGTCTAAGGGTTTAGCGTTAGGGGTTTAGGTTTTAATATTTAGGCTTTTGGGGAGGGTTCAATAGAAAATCAAATAGTTAGACGAAAACCGAGAAAACTACTAAGAAACCAATTTTAACCAATCATATAATAATAATAATTTTTTATTTTTTTATATTTATTTTATTTATAAGAGTATCAATTTAATATTACACATTTTTACTAAAAATTCATTTTAAGTATTGGCTTACCTATACGTAAACAGAAAACAAAAAAATTGCAGTTACGTATACGTAAACACAATATGTCAAATGATTTTTTTTGGTAAATTGTGTAATATTATATTAATACACTTAGAAATAAATTAAAAAAATAAAAATATTATAATTCATTTGATTGGATGTTGGCAGTTTTCTCGGTTTACGTCTAACTATGTAGTTTTCTCATGATACTTCCCTATATATATATATATATATATATATATATATATATATATATATATATATATATATATAGTGGACGGTTCACTAAAAAGTGGTTTTTCGCTAATAAATAATAAGAAGTGGGTCAAACGAACTCCGATTAGGCTCATTCCAGCGGCGTTAGAACCGTCTCATTGAACCTTAACCCGGACCCAAAAACCTAAACCTCCATCCACCCACACCCCCAAAAACCTAAACCCCCCTCCAACCCTATCACGAAAAGCTTAAAACCCCCACCCCCACCCCCATCCCGGAAAAACCTAAACCCCCCCCCCCCCACCCCACCCTCCAAAAACCTAAACCTCCCACCCCACCCCCAAAAAAAAACCTAAACCATAAAATTTAAACCTTAAAAGCTAAACCCTAAGGCTAAATCATAAGGCTAAAACCCTAAAATTCAAAAGTAAAATCTAAACCTTAAAAGTTAAACCCTAAAATCTAAGATGGTAGAGTTCGACGAGACGTTTCCAATGCCGCTGAAATTAGCTCAATCGGAGTTCGTTTGATATCGTTTCTTAAGGACTTTGTCATTTCTTAGATTTTTTAGTAAAAAACTATTTGTTATTTGATTATCCCTATATATATATATATATATATATATATATATATATATATATATATAGGGAATGCATAGGATGAAAACTCATTCAAGTTGTGAAAACGTTTGAAAACTCTCTAAAAAACGGATTTTTCAAGGTTTTTTATTATTTTATTTTTTTGAAAAGCTTTTATATATAATTTGAAAACTTTTTGTAAAAAAATAAAAAAAGCGCCGACCAGGTATTTTTATAAAAAAAAATTATAAAAATTCTGCTAGTTGTTTTAACATATGTAATTTTTGTTTTACACACATATTTGTTGATTTTAACATATGTAATTTTTGTTTTTACATAAAAACGGGGATTTTTGTCCATTTTTTTTTAAAACCGCTCGACGGTTTTTTGTATTTTTTTTGACGAAAATGTTATAAAAGTTGCATAGAATGATTTTTAATTTTTTTTTTAAAAACATGTAAAAACACGTTTTTTTTGGAAAGTTTTCATTTGTTTTCACAACTCAAGTGAGTTTTTAAAATATCATTTATATATATATATATATATATATATATATATAGGGAAGGGTTCAAATGATAACCAGTTTTTTATGTGATAACCGTGATAACCACTCTCAAACAATCACATAATTTATAAAAAAAAATTCTTTCAATTGTTAAAAAAGTATTTAAGTATACTGAACATATATCTTAAACATAAATACGAAAATGATGAGTCTTCCATATACGTACCAAATAATGTTACATATACGTGACACATGGTGTTTACATTTATGTAACACTAACAAAATGATAATTGTTACATATACGTAACCAGTGGCGGATCTAGGATTTTTTTGTCAGCGGGTGCAAAAAATAGATTAGTCAAAACGAATCAAATATGTCAAAAATAAACTGCTTAAAACGGGTAAAATATGTCAAAAATGGACGGTCATAATGGGTCAAACCGCCAAATAATGATAATTTATTCGGCTAATTGCTAAAAAGAAAATGTCGATCTCGACTGTTTTTACTTGTTTTTCATGAAATATGTAATTAAAATGAGTTATATTGTTTCACTTTCTTAGACTTGGTGTTGATTTTAGCATTTTACAACAACGATAAAAAAAATTACGTTAAACTCATATAATTTCTCGTACTTTCAACCATTGAGTATTGAGACACTTCCTAATCACAATAAAACTATTAAAACAATTTCTCTAATGGTTAACTTATGTTTGAGGGGGGGTTGCCCAAGGAGTTTGGCGGAATTCGTTGCATCTGCTCCCCTTACGCCCCTTCTCAAGCCCGATAATGGGATCCGGCCTATTGCAGTGGGTTCAATTTGGAGGAGAGTAGTCTCCAAGGTTGCTATGAAGGGGGTGGGGAGGGATATGGCCAAATACCTTGGCGACTTCCAGTTTGGGGTCGGGGTTCCAAACGGGGCTGAGGCGGTTCTTCATAGTGCGAACAGGTTCGTGAATGCGCACCACCGAGACGGGTCGCTGGCTATGCTTACCGTCGATTTCTCGAATGCCTTTAATCTTGTGGATAGAACTGCTCTTTTAAATGAGGTGAGGAAAATGTGTCCATCTATCTCTGCTTGGGTTGATTTCTTATATGGCCAACCAGCTAGACTTTATGTAGGGAATGATTATATTTGGTCCTCCACGGGGGTTCAGCAGGGGGATCCCTTAGGGCCTCTCCTTTTTGCCCTTGTTTTACACCCTCTTGTCCTCCGGATCAGAGATCGCTGCAAGCTTCTTTTCCACGCATGGTACCTGGATGATGGGACCCTTATTGGAGATGCTACTCAGGTTGCCAAGGCTTTAGACATCATTAGAGTGGAGGGCCCATCTTTGGGCCTCCTTGTCAACATCAAAAAAACTGAAGTTTTTTGGCCTACATGCGACGGGGTGAAGACTCGAGAGAGCTTATTTCCGCGGGAAATTGGTAGGCCGGTGCATGGGGTGAAACTCTTAGGTGGTGCTGTCAGCAGAGATGGGGAGTTTATTAGTGGTTTGGCCCTCAAAAGAGCCAAACGTGCGGTTGACCTGATGGGATGCCTCAAACGCCTTCGGAACCCTCAGAGCGAACTCCTCCTGCTTCGTTCGTGCATGGGGGTTGCTAAACTGCTGTTTGGGCTCAGGACTTGTCAGCCTTCTTATGTCGGGGAAGCCGTCTCTGTTTTTGACACAGGTCTTCGGAAAACGATTGAGGACATTGTTGTTTGTGGGGGTGCCTTTTTTGGGGACCTCCAATGGAGGTTAGCTTCCCTCCCGACCCGCTTTGGGGGTCTTGGGATTTGCTCGGCTGGGGACGCCTCTTCCTACGCTTTTGTGGCTTCAAGGGCCCAATCTTGGGTTCTTCAAGACCACATTCTTCGCGAATGTGGTGGTGGGTTGTTTGACTCTGATTACAGGAGTGCGTTGGACACTCTGCATAGTTCTCTTCCCGATCTTGATATTGACGGTTTCTATATTAAAGACACCGCCCCTCTTAAAGCCCAGAAAATTTTGGCGAATGCTTTATATAGTGAAATTGTCAAGACATTTGAAGAAAAGTTCGCTTTGTCCCCGCGGCAGCGAGCCGTGCTCGAGTGTTTGCGAGCCCCCCATGCTCAGGATTTCCTGTCAGTTGTTCCCATCGAAGGTTTAGGGCAATGTATGTCGCCAGTGGAATATCGGGCTATCCTCAAATACCGGCTGATGGTACCCCTTTTCCCGGTTGATGACCCGTGTCCCGTTTATCGGAAGGCTTGCTTGGATTCTTTTGGGGAGCATGCTGTCCATTGCAGAGAATTACCGGGCTTCAAATACCGACACGACCTAGTTCGAGATGTGCTTTTTGATGTCCTTAAGAGGGCAGGGATCTCGGCTAAAAAGGAAGCCCCGGTGAACTTCTTGACCGACCCATTAGATGGGAGATCAACCCTTCGGCCCGCTGACATTCTTGTTTTTGGATGGGAAGGAGGGAAACACGCATGTGTTGATTTGACAGGTGTGTCCCCCCTGGTTGGGTTAAGGGACAATGGGTTTAAGGCGGGTCAGGCGATAAACAAGGCAGAGGCGGGTAAAGTAGCTAAGCACGAAAAAGCTTGCCTTGTGAATCAGCACGTGTTCGTACCGTTTGCCTTTGACACCTTTGGCGCTCTCGCCCCTGATGCGGTGCGGTTCCTTAAGCGGGTTCAGCGGGTGGTCAGCAGTAACACCGCATATATTTATGGGGGGAACTTTGTGTTTAGTAGAGTAGGATTTGCTATTCAGAAGGGGGTAGCGGCGCAGCTTGTTGCCCGTCTACCTGCCATTAGTTTGTAATTTTGGTACTTCTTGCCGTTAATCTCATTGATGATTTTCATTAAAAAAAAAAAAAAAAAAAAAAAAAAAAAAAAAAAAATTCTCTAAATACATAATTTAATACTTTAGGTTTATTAAAAATTTACTTTCCATTTATTAAGCATACCTAATATAGGTATCGCATACAAACTATTAATTAGTTTTAATCAATACGTTATTTTTTATAGGTATCGCATACAAACTTAGTTGCCTAACAGTATCATATCTACTTTCCATTTATTAAGCATACCTAATAATATGTCGAACTAGAAATTTTCATTTGATCCATACACATAGAGGTTTTCACATGATCCCTCACATATATATATATATATATATGTATATGTATATGTATATGTATATGTATATGTGTAGGGAAGGAATCACACACACACACACACACATATAGGGGTATGTTCTTTTGAGAACCAACAATATGTTAAGAACCGTGAGAACAGCATTAACTCTTCCTCTATTTATAATATAAATTGACTAGAATTCATGTACATTTCAATATGTTTAAGGTTTGGTTTTAAAAGACCTCGAATTTATAGTTGTTTTTTTAAATGCATATATGCACTCACACTATATGCACAAATGAATGCATACATGCATATTTTTATACTTTTCTTAAAAAAATTCAGGAGAGATGAGATAAACTCAAACTAAGAGTGGGAAGAGATAAATAAAACATTGTTGTTGAATTTTACTTTTTTCACTAAAGCGATATATACACATTTTGTGCGGTTCTTTCGGTTCTCAACATTTGGTTGGTTCTCAAAAGAACATGCCCATATATATATATATATATATATATATATATATATACTAGGTTAAAGCTCATGTTTTATATGGGTTAAATAATTACAACTTGTTATAAAATAGTATTTTATATGAATATTTGTATGTTTGGTGTTATTTGTCATCTATGAAATAATAAATAATTAAAATTTTCTTATGATTTAGTAATTTTTAATAAAGTATTAGAATATATGTTAGATATTAAGTTATTTAACATCATCATTATTTAATAGGAGAGAAAGGCGAAAAACAAAAATCCAGATTTCATCATAAGTCGACACGTAGCAAATATAGTTATTCAATTATTATAATATAGGCTAGAAACTCTGTATATTATACAGGGTGAATAAATAAAGTGTTATATATACTTAGTAATAAAGATCTAATATTACATATTTTTGACATATTAAATAATTTTTTAATAATTAAAAAAACATAATTTTCTAATACAAATTTTAGAAACATTATATAGTTATTTTTTAAAAAAATTTATAAAAAGAATAAAAGAAATGTTCAAACTATAAAAATGTTTTATGAACAAAGCTATTTTTTTGATTAAAAAATATTTTATAAAAATCATTATTATTTAATAGCAAACAAAAAATACAATTTTTTTATAGAAACTTGTATCATTAATTAGGAGAGAGAAGCGGGAAAAATATGTTAAGAGTGAACATGAGAATAACAAAAGGTTTTTATCATACAAAGACTACGAAAGTTTCTAGACCATTGATTAAAGAAAAAAATGGTTAAGATGAAAGGATATCACGTCTGTAGTCTTTTTATTCGTGAAATGGGTATTGTTTAGACCAAAAATTAACAAGTATAATTCCGTGATCAAATTAGTAAGTAAGGTAGTGTGCTTGTTTGATTCGTGTAGCAAGTGTAGGATTGAAAGCAATAAGATGACACGGGTGATTACGAGGAAAGCCCTTGATCCCTGGATATCTCCGGCATAAAACCTCGGGAGGTGACTAATCGTCGACCTGCCTCTTGTTCTTGTTATTAATCACAGCAAAGATTACAGTGATGGAGCAATAGATCGAAGCTAAGTGTTACAAATGAGTAGCTAGAGTGTGTTGTGTGTTCTACATCGATCATATGCACTATATATACAAGAAAATGAACATAATAGAAAACCAAAAATCCCGGGGAACACTCGTTCTTCATTTATGACCGTTGGAGGCCTCTTCTACACGTTTTCTTCAACTGATTTTATCGGTTCTTTAGGAGAGACTAGACTACGTCAATTATGAACCACATGTGTATATAAATTAAAGCCAAAGAGATAATAATAATTGATTAATAAAGTTAGCATTTAGGATACTGAACTTACTCGGGATACCGAACATATTCGGGATCCAGGATACCGGATCATAAAATTGACCCCTAACAATTGTCCCCAAAATTTTGATAGCTGTTTTTTGCCAATTACAGCTGTAATTTTTTTTCAAAATAGAGTCGTTGCAAGACACGACTTGATGTGGCTTGAGATTCTATGCGATAGGATGACGTCGTGCATAGGTGGTTGCATTTATCCCCTATATTTTCTCCTTTTCAACTTCATCTCACCTTTTCCTAGTGTAAGGCCCCAAAACCCGGGAGGCCTCACTTGTTAGATTTACTCATTCACAAACAGTTCTAAAACTTGAATATCAGATAACGCAGCGGAATCATTCATTCAACATAATTAAAACTTGTTCAACATGCGAAAGCGTAAACATTGTCTAAAACATAAATGTAGCATGATCAAAAACATAACGGGATGCCAGTCTTTAAAATCAGTCGGGTAACTCTTCTCGCTCGCCAAGCATCACCGTCCATCATCATTACCTGCCCTTAACATGAATGTGCACACTAAAAGTCAGCTACGCTGGTGAGTTCTAGCTTTACATAAACCTCATCATAAACATTTTGTCAAAAACGTAACATACATTTATTTAACAAAAGTGTACGTAAAACATGCTATAACATAACATCATCACATAAGTCAACATGAACCGAATCTATGCCTTCTTGTAACTGTCAATTCCATACATCGTGGGTTGGCGGAGAAACCCCGAGGCACGCCACCACTGGGCCCTTCAACACCGTGCATGTCCTTCGGGCGGAGAAACCTAGGGCCCGATACCTCAAAGCCCTTCGACACCAACCAGTACCTTAGGCACTGTTCCCTCGTTGGGAGTAGTACCTTCCATCGGGATCCCGATAATCTCATGGGTGACCGTCGTCACCCCATCATCAACCAGTTGTATAACCGTTAGCCAGAAACAAAGGCCCCCCGTAAGGGTAAGGCCCATACATACATACATACATACCCTAGCTCCCATAGTAACTCGTGGCAGATTCGTTCATTCGTAACTTTCCTAAACCCTCTCATACAAAACATTTTGTAAACATCATCCTCCGTAAACATCAGTTCGTAAACCTCATTTCGTACACATCATTTCGTAAACCTCATTTCGTAAACATCATTTCATAAACATCGTTTCGTAAGTATGCACACCAGCCCAAAATATAATTTAAAGCATTTAATGTAGGGCTCTAGAACTCACCTGATAAGCTAGTATCTGTTATCCTAATCAAAGGTCCAACAACGTCACGTACGTTCTAAATTGATAATACACATCAGACCCAATCCCGACTCTAACGGTTTACCCTTTCTGTTGTAGGCGAACATAAGGCTAAGTTCGCTCCCTATCATCTAGGCGAACTTATAAGCGAACTTATGCTAGGTTCGCTTAATCTATCCAAGCGAGCTTACCCTGCGAACTTAAACAAGTTTGCCCTCCTAAGGCCTACACTGAAGCCTGGCGAACTTAACAAGTTCACCCTGGGGGCTGTCTTCTTCCCCACAAAACCCTAACTCTTGCATGCAGATCTGAGTTTACCAAGATCTGACCTTTTTACATCAAAAATGTTCGTTTATCATTACTGAAGCTAAATCTATGTTTAGTTTGGAATTTCATACGTAAAAGTGTCGACTTTTTAATCAAACCCTGAAAACCCTAAAATAACAAAAAACTCAGATTTATGTCGAGTCGTTACCTCTTTTAAGTTTCTGAATCAGAGAATCTACTCACGAGCACTAGAGACACGAGCTGGTGCAATTTGATGCGATTCCGACACTTTCTCTCTCTACGGTTTCTCTCTCTAAGATTGGGAAATGAGAGAGTGATGGAGGGTTCTTGCTATTTAAAGGGGAACACCCCTCTCAAGTTCGCCCCCTCCAAGGCACGTCGGCCCAGTCTCGGTCCGGCCCATCGGTTTTTGTTCGTTCCGTTCCTCGCGTAGTATGAAACCCGTTTATCCTTTCTGTCTTATTTTTGGGATGTTACAAGTCTACCACCCTTACAATAGGTATCGTCCTCGAAACCTATCATAAGTCAAACAATTGAGGGTACAACCCCCTCATTTCCATCTCCGTCTCCCAAATGGCTTCCGATCCCTTTCTTTGCTTCCACTGTACCTTGACCAATTGGATGACCTTATTCCTTAATCGTTTCTCTTTTCGATCTAAGATGGCTACGGGTTCTTCGATGTAGTAAAGGTTGTTGTCGACCTCTATGTCAGTAAGTGGTATGTGAGCCGACTCATCCGCCAAACACTTCCGCAAGTGTGATACATGGAAGGTAGGATGAATCCCACTTAACTCTTCAGGAAACTCCAACCGATAAGCGACTTCACCAACTCGTGCCATTATTCTGAATGGTCCGAAAAACCTCGGACTTAACTTTCCTCTATTTCTGAATCGTATGATTCCCTTCCTAGGTGACACTATCAACATTACTTTGTCCCCAATATTGAACTCAATAGTCCTTCGTCGTTTATCCGCGTAGGATTTATGACGATCTTGGGCGGCCTTCATTGGCGCCTTGATTTGATCAAATCGTTCCGACGTTTCCTTTACGACTTCAAGACTTCCTAATTCCTTCTGTCCAATATCACCCCAACAAACCGGGGTCCTGCATCTTCTCCCATACAACATCTCGTAAGGTGGCATGTCTATCGTCGAGTGATAATTGTTGTTGTAGGAGAACTCAGCTAACGACAGGTGGCTGTCCCAGCTACCGCCGAAATCAATAATACAAGCTCGGAGCATGTCCTCCAACGTTTGGTGGTCCTCTCAGACTGACCAACCGTTTGCGGGTGGTATGTTGTGCTGATATTAAGTCTCGTGCCCATCGCTTTGTGAAATCTCTTCCAGAACCTTGATGTGAATCGCGTGTCCCGTTCAGATACAATCGTCAAAGGCATCCCATGACGTGCTACTACTTCGTTAATAAATACTTTCGCTGACCTTTCCGACAAGAATGTCTCGCGAATAGGTAGGAAATGAGCACTATTTGTTAAACGGTCCACAATTACCCAAATGGTGTCATGACTTTTAGCTGTGCGAGGTAGCTTGGTTATGACGTCCATGGTAATGTGTTCCCACTTCCATTCTTGTATATGAAGTGGTTGAATCTTTCCATACGGTTTCTGGTGTTCGGCCCTAACTTGTGAGCAAGTCAAGCATTTGCTCACGTACTTCGTCACCTCATGTTTCATACTAGGCCACCAGTATTCCTTCCTCTGATCTTGGTATATTTTGTTAGTACCGGGATGGATAGAGTAACGAGACTTATGAGCCTCATCCAAGATTTTGGTTCTAAGCTCGCCACCCATAGGTATCCACACCCGACCAAAACGTGTCCTAACACCAAAGGTGTTATATTCCAACTTATCCTGTTGGGCAACCATCATCTCCTTCTTTATGTTTTCTTCTTTCAGTGCCTCATCTTGAGCCTTTTCAATTTCCCTTATCACATCTGGTGTTACCAACAACTGGCAACCTTTTGCTCTAATAGGAGCAGGCACATCCTTTCAGATTAGAGTGTCAGCCACCACATTCGCCTTTCCAGGATGGTATATAATCTCACAATCATAATCCTTCAAAAGTTCCAACCATCGCCTTTGCCTCATATTCAGCTCCTTCTGTTCGAAGAAGTATTTCAAACTTTTGTGATCGAAGTATATGGTGGACTTCACCCCGTAGAGGTAGTGCCTCCATATTTTCAATGCGAATATGACAGCAGCAAGTTCCAAATCATGAGTCGGATAATTAACTTCGTCAACTTTTACCTGTCGTGATGCATACGCCCACCCCCCAAAAACCTAAACCTAACCCCCCCCCCCCAAAAAAAAACCTAAACCCTCCAACCCCCACCCCCAAAAAACCTAAACCTACCCACCCCACCCCCCAAAAACCTAAATCCCCCCAACCCCCACCCCCGCAAAAACCTAAACCCCACCCCACCCCCCCCCCCAAATAAACCTGAATCCCCCAAATTCCTCTACGAGCTGGTTTCAACGCCGCTGGAATGAGCTCAATCGGAGCTCGTTTGACCCGGTTTCGGTTAAGAAAGAAATCATTTCTTATGTTTATTAGCGACAATTCACTTCTTATTTGAACATCCCCTATATATATGTGTGTGTGTGTTTTTTTTTTTTTTTTTTTAAATACAAAGGGTTTTATCATATAAAGGGTACAAAGGATTTTGAACTATTGATCAAGGAAATCAAGTGTTAAGATGAAATGGATGCCACGTCAACAATGTTTTATGCGATAAAAGGGTCTGGAGGGGTAAAATTTGAATAGCCTACCATTGTTGGTTTCTTTCAAGTTCCCTTTTTTTTTAAACGCATATGATTTTTTATACGTCATTATTTTTTCATAAAATCAAGCATTTTATTTTAGTTTAAATTGAGTATAGTCTTGCTATACTTTCTTTACAAAAAAAATTGACTTTAAAAAAACGTCGATGTGTTATGTTTATATCGTGCGTAATTATTATTGTGTGTAATTATATACATAGGTTGCGTTATTATTATATAATTTGTGTAATTATTTATATATGTTGTGTTATTATGTTTGTATTTAGTTATATATGGTTGTGTAATTATTTTATAGTGTGCGTAATTATGTCATTTTTGTACCTAATTATGGCGCGTACGAATTTTCCCCCGCCCAATAACACGTGTCGCATCCTAATCTTTTGTACAATAATAGTCTTTTGAATCATAACCAGCCTATATATATATATATATAAATAATAAATAAGTAAAGCTCCAATTTACTCAAACTAAAGTATAGTCAAGCTCTCCAGCAAAAACTTCACATAATTCACAACATAAATACATAATAACAAAGAAATAAATTGGAATCACAAAATAGTTGCTTGTGGTGGTTATAGAATTAAGAAGTTAACAAAATGAAATAAAAACGGAAAATAAAAATGGTCATTTCAAAGAATGGAGTGGGGATCGGAGATGATGGATATATAAAGAAGACAAACACAATGGGCTTTGGGTTGGGTCATGGGGGCTGAGAGATGCTAACTGATAAACTCCCCCTAGCATGTTTTAGCTACTGTTTAGTCCCACGCGCCACCCATTAAGATTCTAATATCAAATCAAGAGATCGTTGTGGCCCTTTGGATCACCTTATATTATATTATATCATATCATCATTACTCATCTCCCATCATCACTGTCTCTCACGCGCTCATATCAAAAGGCCAAAGCCCACAAACATAAGGCTCATACTCCGAATCACAAGAGCCCAAATGACCTGTTTTCTAGCAACTAGAGATGTATAAATCGATTTCTGGTTGAAACTGGTTCGGGTTTGATTAATAAAAGTAAACACGGTTTTTAGTCAAACCGGTTCGGGTTGAAACCGTTTGAGAGGGGGTTTGACCGGGTTGAAACCAGTTTTTGAGAGGGGTTCTGGCCAGTTGGGTTCGGGTTAAACCAGTTTTAGTCAAACTGGTTTCAGTCCGCCGGATTCAGTCGGTTACAAACAGGTTTCACTCAAACCATTTTCGAAATTGGTTTGGGTCGGTTTCAGAACCATTTTGTTTTCCCAAACCGATTTTTTTTTTGTGCACCTCTACTTGCAACTAGGGGTATTTGCTGGTATAAAATTTAATCAAAAATCAAAGGATTGAGAATGATAAATCTAGACATGTAAATGAACCGAAAACCATTTAGCTGGAAGTTCGTTTAATGTTGTTCATTTAATTAAATGAACGACCATGAACACAAAGCTTTGTTCATTTAATTAAACGAACGAACATGAACACATATCTAGTTCTTTCATTTACATTCGTGAATGTTCGTTCAATTATGTTCAATTAGTTTATATCATTTCATTTATGCTCGTTCGTTTACATTTATTTAAATATTCATTCCTAATTATGTATGACTAATAGTAATTTACAATCAATTCAATATAAGAATGATGGTATTGTGGACTTCAATTTGAATATTTACGTTTATTTTAATTGTGTTAATTGTGTTCGTTTAAATTCGTTCGTTCATTGTTGGTTTATATTCATTTGTGTTTGTTTATGTTCATTTGTGTTCATGAACCGTTCGTAAAAAAATTAACGCAAGAACATAAACACATTCATTTTTATAACAAATAAACACGAACAAAAAATTCATCCATTTAAATGTTCTTAACTTATACGAGTGAACATGAAGAAGCCTTGTTCATATTTTTTCAATTTGTTTACAAGGCTAGATAAATCTGAAAACCAATCAAAACTATATAGTTAGGGTTTTAGAGTTTGAAAATTGTAAATCTAAAACAAGTCATTTTAAGTTTGAAAAAATAAATACTCAAAAAAAAACCGGTATGATTTTAGCTTATAGACTAAATTTTTAAAAATACCAAACTAGTGACCACCCAAAAAACAATTTACTGAAATCACTCTTCAAAAAATGATTATTGACCCGATGCGACAGTCACCTAAATACCGCATGAAAAAACAAGTATCAAATACCATATAACACATACAGGCACTGAACCGAGAAGCGATGTATTAAAGAAATCTAAAACGAGGACCAAACTAAATACATCTTGTACTGATTCTATCCGGACCAACCTTTGCACAGCCCTAGCACTTGCATCACCTTCACCAAAGACAACCTTTGCACTCTGGACCGGCAATAATAACGTACCAGTGCTGATGCATCGAGTACAACACATAAGACAACATCATAGACAAAAAGAATTGGTAAACTTATGCTCAGTTGAGCAAAGATTACACCAACCGGAAAGAAATAATAATAATAATGAGATCTAAAGAGGGAAAAAAAAACAGGCCAAAGAAGAAATTGTTCACAACAGATAACTCATAACATGATTCAGTTGTGCGCTACTATTTGACGTAAAACAAGAGTCAAAATGTCGACCGTGTGGTCAAGATTGGGCGATTTCAGCCTATCTTCAAGCAAAGCAGCACGTTATATAACTGAAGTTGAGACATTTTTATTTATCTGTAGTTTTTGTCTAGACTTTTGAAAATTACAGGAACCTTAGAGCTGCCCAGAAATCATGATGTTTGGATAATGTGGGTTCGGTCAACTTCAGATCAGTGGCATTTGATCGAACCATAGTCTTATCAAGGTGAAGAAAAGCTAAACTGCACACCGGTCTTGGCTCGATCATGTTCATGTTGTCTCAGTATATAGCAGTAGTTGACCTAAACAAATTTCACCAAAAGAAGGTTATACAAAACATAAAGATAATCCGGGGTCTTTCCAAAGAATGATAGCCCAGCCTCCCTCCTCTCTCTCTCTCTCTCACACACACACACACACACACATCTCTAGGTGTAGTATTATTTGCTATTTAAACTGTAATTATGGTGCACTAATCACTTTTGGTGGTGTACAAATCACATCCCACAAATGCAGTCCATGAATTTACTACAACTATGATGCCTTATTTCCTTATTAAGTAGATGTGGCATAACGGGTGAGTCACGTGTGTTGGTTAATAGGTCAAAATGGGTTCGAGTCAAAGCAAGTAACTTCTTAGAATGTGTCAAAACTGGCCGGGTTGAGTCAGGTTTACCGGAAACACTTTTTCTCCAAAACTATTATTTTTTACGGAAAATCAGTCTGTCAAATTTATTATAACAAGTGTATTATTTCAACAATATTTTTTTGCATAGAAGGATTTTGGATGTATTATGTAATAAAAAACACGTGGCGCAACTTCCGACACGATGTACCCTTGTACCAAGTTGACCACTTTTTAGGTTATCCTAGTAGAGATAAAACATAAACTAAATCAACCCATTCAATATATCTGATCGCGTAATTTAGTTTACTGAATTTATCTGTACAGAGAGAAAACTAACCTCCATGCGAAACAACTTAGTTGGTACAATAAGCCCAAAGCCCGCAGAGCTACGAAATGAGTCTTTGTACTTTTGGAAAGAAAAATCTCGAAAAGAATTCTCAGTTAATTTGGTAAGACTTCCAGCACAAGCAAATGCATGTGCATGAATATTTGAATCTCTCAACACCTTCAATGGGAGATCAAAAGAAAGATCAGCAAAGGCGGTAACTGCAAGATCTCCACCAAGAAAATCTCTTTCATAAGTATCAGACTTTGCATCATCAGAGTTTGTTTTGACTTCCCTTCTGGGCTCACTTGGGCCCAATCCTCTAGTCTTGAAGCCCAATAACGATGTGGGCCCTCCCAATGAGCAAACAGGAGAAGAGTTCCCACCCAAGAAGAATCGATCAGGTAATGATGTAGGTGTGTTCATGAAATCACTTCCCCATGGAAAAAGAACACCACCGGCAACTCCAAAATTCAGTGCCGCATGAGCAAATCCCAAGGGTAAAGCATAACGAAGATCAAATTCCTGTCGAGAATAATTAAAATGCATTCGTTAGAAAGATAAATATTGGCTTTGGTCAAATGAAGAAAACCAGAATGTGTTTTAGAACAAAAAGTAATGAATTTGGTCAACAAGAACAAGATGCAGAGATTTTATTTAGTAGCATGAAAAAAGTTACATGATTTAAGTGATTCTACTATTACTTGCATGTTCTATTATAGGGATTTTAGAAAGTCCATGTGTATTTTTTTTTTTTTGCAGAAATCCTTCTAAATCGTTTAATCAGAATTTAGATTATAAATGAAATAAAAATAAATTTTGTGATCATATATTGACACGCTAACTACTGACCAGAACCCGTTTTTGACCTGTTACCCACCCCGTCCATTTTGCCACCTCAAATTAACACTATTTAGAGTTCAACAGTTTGCCCAAATGCTACCAAACTCAACTCTCATGCATGAAACCGAAAGACAACCATTTAATTGCTTAAACAAATAACAAATAACAAAACACAAACTTCACTCAATGCTACAAAGTTCACTCAGGATATAAGGTACTAATATTAGTAGTAGTAGTAGTAGTGATATTAATCAGCAATAGTACTAGTATTATTATTACATTAATTATTAGTATTATTATTACAGTTACTGACTTACTGTTATTATTACTTTTACAAGCATTCTACTATTATTATTAGTATTAATGTATTACATTATTATTAGTAGTCTTATTACTGTTATTAGTATTATTATTATTATTATTTGAAAAAACCAATATTTTTTTAGCAGGAAATAGTGAAAAAGTTAGAATGGAAAGATCACATACCTGGCGAATAAAACGCAAGCTTCGATAATCAGGAAAAGTTGAGAAGCAGAAACAAAAGCAAAACCTTTAGTTGGTCTAAGAGGTGAGTTCCTTTTATCAATCTTAAATGTGTATTTCATATGTGATAATAAACCATGTCCAAGCTGCCTCCTTATCGACTTACAAGCCATTTGTGACGGATCGGTCAAGGTGCGCCAAGAGAGATTATATGCCAGGTCATGGTTCCTGGTTGATAGTAGGCCCAAGGATTGCTCTTTGTAGGAGGAGAATTTCAGCCAATCTTGAGAAAGTAGAGATATGCGTGCCATAACAGGAGTGAATAATCTCATGAATCTTGGTAAAGATACACCAGCACTAACTTCTGATGTTTGGTCCCACCCATAAGATAAAGAACCATCCCAAAGATCACCATAACCGAATAAGTTTTTAAACTTGAGCGATCCCTCAAGGGACCAAGATCTAGCCTACAAAATCAATTAAAGAATACAATATATGAGAAATGAGAAGGAAATATACCCAAAAGCACATGATAAGAAATGTACCCATAAAAAATACAACAATGAACCACCAATATAGATTGCCTTTCGTTTAGTAGTTCTAGAAACACTAGTCGCAGCTAGGAAACTGATTAAGCTTCTGGCTTTTAATGGCCTAGGCATTGTTTAATTTATAAAAGATAATCACTTTTAGATTACCATGTCATTTTCTAAGTCTACTGATCTCGTGGTGTACGTTGGGTGACATATGACATTTAGAAAGTAATGATAAAATCCTTTTGAAAGCCAAATTATTTGCGTAGAGTATTGTGTTAGCTGGGCATGAGGTTTGTATGTAATTTGGTTGTTAATGTATACAAAAATATGAATTTGGGAAGCATTGAAATGACCTTGACCTTGGTTTAAAAAAGCGCTAGGCGAGGCGAGGCGTTTCGGTCCCAAAATCCGAGGCGCCACGCCTCAAGCGCGAGGCGAGGGCTTCACGTATGCGAGGCGTTAAGCTAAAAAAGTAATAAAAAATTTAGTAACATTCTTAAAACCTCCCAGTAAATGTTGTTTTAGTCTAAAAACTCCTCCTTTTGAGTAATTTTCACAAAACTTGCAAGAAAAACAACTTAAAAAACTGATTTAAGTAAAGAGGAACTAAAATTGGAACTCAAATTCATAAAAAAACAGTGAAAAAAGGGCAAAAACACATGAGGCGCGCCTCACCTCGCCTCGCCTGTCAAGCCTGAGGCGGCGCCTCAGGGCGCTTCATGTATATGGGGCGCCTCACCATTTTGAGGCGTTTTGTTCAGCGCCTCATGCGCCTCACGCCTTAAGCGGCGCCTCAGGGCGCTTTTTTAAACCAAGACCTTGACAGAGGAGATAAATAGGGCTTGTGTTGTTGTTACTGTTGTGTTCGACAAAACGAAATAAACGAAGGCAACAAAAAACAGAAAAAAGAAATAAAAACGTGTGGTGGCTGTTTATGCCAAAACAAAGAAAATTTTTAATACTCACTGAAATTACAATGAAGCCTTTAAAATTCACTATATTTGTTTAGTTTCTGAAATAAACCAATATTGAGAATTATTTACATTATTGTCTACTACGGATGTTGGGAATTTTTTAGGTGTTACAATTCTCCACAAATTAGATATTTTGAATTAGGGCAGAGAAATCCAATTTGGAACCCTAAGTTTTTTTCCTATCTTTCTATTGGATTAGGGTAATCATAAAGCGGCCTCATTTCAGTTTAAAGTACAATTATGTGGAGATCGTTCACTACATTGTGAGGATGTTATCACAAAACTTTTTACTTCCATGAGGTCATCTTGTATGATACATTGCCACTTTTTTTTAACAGCAATACCTCATTTTGAGGCCCCTTAAACTACTAATAATTTACACCAATCCGCCATAGGCGGGGCTCGAACCCTTGACCTCAAAGGGAGCTTCACCACTTTAACTCCAAATGGCTTTGCCATTGGACCCAACCCCCCACCCATAATATGTTGCCACTTGGCAAAAGTTAAAGGTAAATATCACCGTAAAAACATGGTTGGGGCTTTGCAACCCACAAAGTTACATCAAAGTGGTCGAAGATGAAAAGAAACGAAGGAATCAAGGTGTAGACATCAAGGTGATAAAAGACAAAAAGAAACGAAGTAACACCCATGTTGTTAATCCTTTAAGAAATGTTTTGTTACTTTAAGTTTGCCTAATGATGTTACAACTTACATTGCGGCTGAGCAAGTCACGTTATCAAGATTCTAACCCAATCTTGGGAGTTATTTAATATTTACAAATTACATCATTATCTACTGTGGATGTTGGAAATTTTGGGGTGTTACAATTCTCCACAAATTAGACAATTTTGAATTAGGCCAGAAAATTTCAATCTGGAACCCAAAGTTCAAAATGATCTTTCCATTTGATTAGGTCATTAGAATAATCATAAACCTGCCTCACTTCAGTTTAAGAGTACAATTATGACCCCTGGTTAAGCTCAAAGTAGTCAAGCAACAAGAGGTAAAAGCTGATATTAGTTTAGGTCAAAATGTTTTCGAATTGGTTTGTATCAGCTCCAGCGAGATTCCGGCCAAATCTTGTAAATTCCCGGCAAAATCTACAAATTCCGGCCAAATTGGTCTGAATTATCCAAAAATGTCCTCGAACCAGCCTAACCAGCGCTAAACAAGCCTAAAACATGTCTAAAACCCCTAAAAATGGTATGTTTATGTTATTGCGCCTTGCTTATCTCGAACCCTCTCTTTTTAAGCGCCTTGTGCCTAGGCCCAAGCCTCACGCTTTGCGCCTTCGAAAACTATGATTGGATCTCGAAGTTTATAAATGGGACTACAGAAGAAACTTCATTAATCACCATCTAGCCAACTTTCTGCTTAATTCCAACTTAATATTTTGAAAGAACTAATTCGGTGATTTGTTGCTAATCAAGGTAGGAGTATACTTAATGCCTAGTTGGGCCCAAAATTGGGACTTATAGGACCCTACTCAGTTTGTCTAATAAACATGGGTACCAAATACATGGACAAGAAACTAAAGACACAGACTATGCTAAATGATGAAATAAAGCAGATTGAAGAGCATGATCATCACAACACCACATTAAACTAGCAATAGTGCAATGCTAACAACAAACTTGTTCTCAGTGGGTGATTTTTCCATAGTAAAGTCAACTGCACTTCATGAAGTACAGAATGTTAAGAAATTGATGATTATGTCAACTGAAACTAGCATACACAATAACATAACAAACAGTTCTAAAATTCAATGGTCTTCCAAACTGCTCAAGTATTAACATCATGTAAACAGAGATCCTTCCATCAAGAAACAAACTAATTGACTAGCATAGTGGCATGAACACATATATCCTTCTATTCTAAAAGAAGCAAAAGATTCATGGGTACCATTCTTTAATCGGCCATTGTCATTTTTTTTAGAGGAAACGTTTGTCCTAATCATCGTTTTTTTTTCAAATAATGAAAATATTACTGAAGTAGATAAGTTTACTGAAACTTAAATAGATCATAATATTTATCCGCTTAAAACTGATCCGCTCTACATAACAAGTTATCAAGGACATATTCTCAATGCCCATGCATGGACCCACATATCATAGGTGGGTATGGGACATGGTTAAGAGAAGACACTTCTAAAGAATAAGTATTTAAGCCACATAAAACATCAAGCAGCCCTCAGAACAGGATTCTGCAATCATAATAGAGACATAGACACGTATCACCATAGCTAATGCTCAACATCTAGGACTCAATCCCATGAGATACACTTCAACTATGCATTCCATCATATCATTTCAAAGGATAGACGGTTAATAAGGATTATTTGGTTCAAATCCATGAAGCTTTTGGTTCATATCACTACCTGACACTTGGTCCTATGAATATATAACGACATGCAAACTTTCATTAAAATACCTACAATAATCAGTTTTGTCTTCAAGAAGTAGATATGTTCAAATCAGTTCAGAAACACTTGGTCCCCTAAACGATAACTTCATCCTGCAAAATTGACTCGTTATCGAAAACCTAGATACTAATCAAAGCATATAGATATTTGATCATGACTTAAACAACTTAACTATCACTCCAAATGGCAACAGTGTTACTGCCTACTAAAAAATCACAAAAAACTCAACTCTAACAAACCAGACTATCAACTTCTCTGTCTAAGCCTAATAAATTCACATCAATAATCAAAATTAGTTTCATAAAATCATCAATAATCGTGAACAGAACTACCTCTGGCTTGGTAAAAATGCCGATGTCACCAGTGAGAGAGTTTTTGGACTCAACAACTTCAACAATCACATTCGAAGTTCCCGGCAATTCAGGCGGCCCGGAATCAAGCGTGATATTTACCGAATCAAAAATATCGAGCTTCTGGAGCCTCGCATTCGCTATCGTAGCCGCCTGAAGCAGCTCTTGGACTGACGTGGCGGTTTTTAGGGCTTCAATTTCAGCTTCGATTAACGATTCTTTAGTCTTCTTGTTTCCTTTAATTAACACATCGTGGACTCTCAACGGAACTCTCTCCGATGATATCCGGTGGAAAACTCCGTCCATTCTCGTCCGGTCTTCTCTCATTCTCGATTCCGGTGTTACTAGCGGTTCTTCTTCATCTTCATTATCAAAATCGTCTTCTTCCTCTTCCTCGTTAGATGATTCTTCCTCGTCTTCGTCTGTTTCTGAAAATGGCTTGTCTTCTTTCACCATTTTCGATTTGGATGTTCGGTTGCTGTGTTGTGATCTTCGTTTGATGCGGCAGAAGCCGTGAGAGGTGAGAGGTGAGACGTCGAAAAAAAAGGCACCGCCGATCGATGACTCGATGAGTGTGTTCCTTGGTTTTACGTCAGCTTTTGGGCTGGGCTGTGGCTAACCTAAAACATTTGTGTTTCGGATAGTAATGACTTGGGTTGGGCCTTTATTTGAAAACTGATATTCAGGCTAGGCCGCTAGGCTAGTAGGCTATATGAACTTAGTGTATACTATGTGTCGTAAAATTACTAAAAGAGTAAACTGTCATTTTCGTCCCTGTGGTTTGGTCAAAATTGTCACTTTCATCCATTAGTTTGTTTTTTTGTATCTGGGTCCTCATGGTTTTAAAATATTGCCATTTTCATCCTCGTGGTTTTAAAATATTGCCACTTTCATCCAGTCAGCTAACACCGTCCGTTTTTCTCAGTTAAATAAGGGGTATTTCAGTCCTTTTACTTATTTGTTTTATTTTTTCATCTTTTTTACTCTCACTTTTTAATCATCACCAATTTAACCTCTAATTTAATCATCCACCTGCTGGCCTTCTTCCTCTTTTCCTGACCAGTTTCCGACGAGCACCACTGGAACACCTCCGTCGCTTGTTTCTATGATTAAAAAGTGAGAGTAAAAAAGATGAAGAAATAAAACAAATATGTAAAAGGACTGAAATACCCCTCATTTAATTGAGAAAAACGGACGGTGTTAGCTGACTGGATGAAAGTGGCAATATTTTAAAACCACGAGGATGAAAGTGGCAATATTTTAAAACCACGAGGATGAAAATGGCAATATTTTAAAACCACGAGGACCCAGATACAAAAAAACAAACTATTGGATGAAAGTGACAATTTTGACCAAACCACAGGGACGAAAATGGTAGTTTACTCTTACTAAAAAGTGAGTCATGTCCCCTGTTATGTTTTGTGTAATGAATTCACTATCCATACATATACATATACATAGCACGCACACAAACTCGCGCCTCACACCTCGTTATTCTACTCATGTGGAGCCTCACGCTCCCAATAACGCCCTAGGGGGGCGGTGTTTCATGCCCCCTCCCCTAATCACGGTTCCACTACACATAGCCTAAGGGTGAACGATATAGGGTAAAACCAACCAAGCCCGGAAACCGACTCGATATCGGACTAATACCCGGATTGATAATGTGTATTTCTATTGGTAATCGGTCTTCTTTTACTCCTGTTTTTGTTTTCGAGTTCGGTCTCAGGTTTGGATTTTAAAGTACCAATGGAAATCAGTTAATCAAACACAAATGATAGAGATGTGATGAGTAAGCATTGTTATACCTCAATTAGATTAGGAGCCTCGCACAGTGATGACGTGGGTACGTGTGCGGAGCATAGCTTCGTACAAGAAGCAAGTACGTACCAAGCAGAACCACAAGCCATGTCTCCCAAATGACGAGGTGATGTGGCACTAATGAAAAAGACCCGTTTGGAATCTCCAGGAAGTCAAAGCTACAAAACAACAATGTTTAATAGCTTTGGGGAATGGGGCATTTGTCTCTTTAGGAGACTATGACTCATTGCACCAAAAAGGAAAGGGTCTTACCGTAGGTAGAGGAAAGAGAAAAGGATACCCCTGCATGTGGTAAGGAGCTGGAGACAAACCAGCTAATGCCTGCCAAGGTTCAGGTATAAAAGAGAGGTCTTGGGTACTCAGGTACCAAATCCGATTATCATCTTCACTTACGCGTTATCACAATACACTTCACAACTCTCGATCCCAATTTCCTTATCACCTTCAAAGAATAGTTATCTTATTCTCATGCTGGAGTCTGATCGAAGGAGACCCCCTCCTGCGGTAAGACTAACGGTGCTTTCATCTTAGCAGATACCTAAAGCATCTGATATAACCCAGAACGTCAAGACCCTCACTCTGACCAATATTTGTTGTAGCAGCAAGTAGTCCTAGCATATTTGTTGTAGCAACAAAGAGAAACAACTTGCGTAGTTCTTTAGCCTGGCTAAAGAGTTAATGACTCATCATTAACCTCCTTCTTTGATTTTTTTTACACTAGGGGTTGTATAAAGCATGCATCACAACGAGGGTCATTCTCGAATCTGTTTCATAAGGGGGTCCTTCGCCATTGCCAATGGCGATTGCTTCACCTCTCTAGGCTTTGTCGGTTGGTTGGTTAGGGAGAAAGTACGAGGATGACAGAGTTTTCTGAGCAATCACCATTGCCACTGGCAATGGCTACTTTGCAAGGAAAACTTACCTTTATTTTTTGCTTTAACTTTTGCATATTGACTAGACAAAGGACTGAGCCATCGCCACTACCATTGGTGATGGCTTGTGATTTCGCCATTGGTAATGACAATTTCTGCCATATCGTACAAGGTGCCATGATAGCCAACTAACAAGACTAGATGTGGGGAAGCCATCACCAATGGCAATGGCAAAGGACCCCCTTGTGAAACAAATTTGAGAATGACTCCCGTTGTGATGCATGCTTTACTATAAGCCCTAGTTTTGGGAAAAAAAATCTCCTTATTCAGATTCTTCCTTCCACCCTTTATAGTCATTTCAGATCCACAATCTGGCAAGAAAGGAGCAATAAAACAAGAACGTAATTGCATGAAATTACATTGAGACATTTCATCGAACACGTGGAGTGAATGATTGAATCTTGTAAAAAATTAAACTTATAGTGGTCAACTTTGCCCCCAAAATCGCACGAACTAAACAAGATATGTGATATGTGATTGAATTTTAAATCAAAAGTCTAAATAAGTTCACCTATACGCATTGCGATTTCAAGAGAAGTCTAAAAAAAACTTTTTGTGTGTACACACAATTTGAAAATGTAGAGCTTGGTGTTTTTAAATGTGCTCATATTTCTTTTTGCAAAATTAAGGTGAGAACCCGACGATAGATAGCAATTTGTTTACTACCTCTGGATTGATTTCTCTCACAATCGAAGACAATATACTTAGTTCTCACAAATGATTTCTCATTTATCTTACTCACATTCGATTTCTTTCGATCTCTCACAGTCGATTATCAATTTCTACCAATCTCTCATAATCGATTATCAATGTCTATTTGAATAAAAATAGAGGAGTGAATAAGTTTTCTTAAATATTTTGCTTACATAAAAACTAATCTTGTATTGATTATCACTTGTTAACAACTCAATATAATAAATATGCAATGAATGTAAAGAGTTTAAGGGTTAGAAAGATAAAACCGAATTTATAGAGGTTCAAATGGTTGTTTACGTCATCTCCCCAATTCCTCAATTGATATTTGCTACACTCGTCGTTTCCCTTAAATGGAAGGGATCACCAATACGCCGCTTCTCACTAGTTCAAAGGTAGTGATCACCTTGTATAATGTCTCACTAGTCAAAGGTAATGATCACCTTCTTCAACACATTATGTCAAGATAGTGGTCTTTACACTTCTCACTATGTTAAGATAGTGAACTCTCACAAATGTCAAGTGATGTGCCATCAATTATACATATTTATCATGCATAATCATCCTCATATTTGATTGATTTATGAGCAATTGCACTAGAATTAGACCTAAATTGGTTCCTTTGAGATAATTACAGGTTATTTGGCTTCCCGCGCTAGAAGAAAGAAAAAGTTAAAAATTTGTGAAAGTCAAAGGCAAGGCATGGCAAGGCACGATCGTGCCTCCCTTGGAACCAAGCTGGAATATTCAGGAAGTATCTAGAAGCCAGTCAACACTATGCATGGCATGCGTAGCTATGCACGGGCGTGCATCTTTTCAGAATTTCCAGAAAAAAGTTGATCGTCGACAGTCGTACGCACGAGCGTGCATACAGAGGCAGGGGCGTTCCTCCCCTCCATATCAGCCTATAAATAGAGGCCTTGGCCTCCTCATTCTAAAAGCAACAAGTTAGGAAGAGTTCCTACAAATATCTTCCACAAGAATAATAAAGAGAGTTAGTCACTTCACCAAGATCAATAAGCATTCTATAATAACCACACTTGTCTTTGGTTTGATTACTTGTTTTCGTTCCATGATACATGATGCGGGTACGTGTTTGTTTATAAGTAATTAATAAAATATAATATTCTATTAATTGTTAAAAAAAAGGTTTCACAAGATCATTTTTAAAATTTAAAAAATGATAAATACTCAAACTAAACACACACACAATAGGCAAGTGTACCTATCGCAGCGTAATATAGTTTAGCTAAGAACCAAGTATCGAACCAATGGACACGGTCGACTTCCAATACTCAACATTTGTTATCATTTAACTGGTTTAATTAGTGAGTGGGTTTTGTGTGCTTGTGAAGCAGAAAAGTAAATGACGGTAAAGTAAATAGCATAAAAGTAAAAACGTGCATGAAGTGTGTAACAGAAATGTAAATAGTAAATAACAGGAAAGCAAATAGCTCGAGAATAATCATATCACAACGAATATTGCTTTGGGGTTTAAATCCGCTTGGTATATGATAATGTTATGTTAACTAATCCGATGGTATGACTAATACAAATGTGTTTTGGCTCACGAGTTATGTTCTTTAGAATAAAATGGTAGGACTCCCATCTGGGGACATCGTTACCCTCAACTCTTTGATGCTATCGCCGAGTTGGTTTAAGACATCAAACTTAAATACCTTTGTCATTATTTAAAAGAGTGATTAGACTTTGTTCACCAGGAGGCGAGGTAACAATGGGACCATGTATAAAGACGTACCGTTCCCAACGTGAGTTCACCAACTCTTGGTCTCATGACAATCTCGTATAAAGACGTACAATCTTATAAATATTAACCAAGTGTTGGCTTATCAAAGCCCGCTTGTATAAAGACGTACAAGTTTCAAGAGAAGTTTGATTAAAAATGTTTTACGGTCTTACGCTTTAAAATCAAGAACACTCACGAGTGTAAAGACTAAATCAAGTAATAATAAAAAGTCCATCATGAAGGTGGTTTTAAGAACGAATGACTGATATGCCCTAAATTATACATGTTTTGCATGCATAATAATCCCCATATTATGGTACTAATTGATTAATAATCTTTCATTTGATACTTAAAACATTAATATTTCGTAATTGCAGGTTATTCGGTGTCCTAAGGATAAACAAAGCTAAAACCAATCAAAAACACCAAGATATCAAGCTTCTAGAAGGATCATTCACGAGCTTTGACCCCCAAGAAGTCAACCAAGGTCAACAATAGTCAACAAGCAGCTAAAAGATAAAACTGGTCAGCAGAAGAGGGATGCACGGTCGTGCATCCCAATGCAAAGGCGTGCATTTGCCTCCCTTGCTCCCCATGGCCCAGTACACTGTCATGTGTACCATGTTTGATTCCCGAGGTGTTTGCACGCCTGTGCAATCCAATGCATGGCCGTGCATTGCTCATTTTGAGGCCTATAAATAGGAGGCTTGGGTTCTTCATTCCACACACCCTACCAGCGATTAGTATAGATCAAAATAGTCTGTTTCTGTAGTTTAGAGTAGAGAGTAGAGAGGCTCCTCATCTTTGTCCGCAATAGGGGAGCCTACGAAACTCAGCGTTACGCTAGTTAGTATGGCCATTCGTGACAAAACTCTTTGTATTGCTTGGGTGAAGATGAAGTTTGGTGTATGTTAATGTTTAACGTATTAATCTAGTGGTATGTTTATGTCTTTAATTATTCGCTCTTAAAACCACCTTCTAAGGGGCTTTTTATTATTGTCTAAACTTATCTTTACACTTGTGAGTGTTCTTGATTTTAAAATGTAAGACCGTAAAACCTTTTCAATCAAACTTCTCGTGAAACTTGTACATCTTTATACAAGCTGATTTTGATAAGCTAAGGCTTGGTTAACATTAATGAGGCCGTACGTCTTTATACGAAATTATTATGAGACCAAGAATTGGTGAACTCACGTTGGGAACGGTACGTCTTTATACATGGTCTCATTGTTACATCGTCTCCCGGTGAACAAAGTCTAATAACTCTTTTAATAATAATAACTAAGCACCTAAGTTTGATATCTTAAACCAACTCGAAGATAACACCAAAGAGTTGAGGGTAACGATGTGCCTAGCTGGGAGTCCTACCATTTTATTATTAAAGATTGTAATTTGTTAACCAAATGTCATGAGAATGAGGCTCTAGCGGTGTCCCGAGTCACACATTTGTATTTGTCATACCACTGGATTAGTCAACTTAACGTTATCATATACCAAGCGGATTCGAAGCCCAAAGCAATAATCTTCAGACCTGATCATCACTGAGATATTTACTTTCCTGTTGTTTACTATTTTGCTATTTACATTTCTGTTACACACATCACGCATGTTTTTACTTTTCTGTTATTTACTCTACCGTCATTTACTTTTCTGTCTTTTACTTTTCTGCTTCACAAGCACACAAAACCTACTCACTAATTAAACCGGCTAAACGATAACAAAAGTTGATTATTGGAACTCGACCGTGTCCATTGGTTCGATACTTGGTTCTTACCTAAACTATATTACGCTACGATAGGTACACTTGCCTATTGTGTGTGTTTTAAGTTTAAGTATTTATCATTTTAATTATAAATTTAAAACATGATCTCGTGAAACCAATATCTCTAAATATATTATTATATAATATCTTTATTATATCAAACATCACACGCATCAAGTTTTTGGCGCCGTTGCCGGGGACACGGTGATTTCAAGAAAGATTCGAGTTAACGGATTAGCATTTTTAACTTTAACATTTATTTTATGGTTTGTTTTGATTATTCTTTATAGCAACTTTCATGGATTACAACTACGAGAGTTGTTATGAAGGATACCAACACGACTATGAGTACCACTATTTGAGAGGTTTGGTGTGAGATCTGTGGGGAACCACACTATACTGAAGATTGTTATCACTATCAAGAGTATCCCATAGATTTTCACCAACCCTACTGGCAACCATATGAGGAAACCACACCGCCCCAAGAAATTCAATACTCAGCTCTAGAATCCGACTCATGGACCCCAGGAAATCTGTTTCGTCATTTAGAAGAAATAAAGGTTAAGATCCTAAAGAGCTATCCAACTGAACAACAAGATGATCCCTTCAAAGTCCAAGAATCGGAAGTCATAGTTCTAACATCTCTAGTAGGGTTAAGTGACTCTAAGGAGCAAGAACCTTCTAGCTTCACAAGCATGGATCAGTCGGAAGTGAGACCGGATGATTCAGAGGAGGGGGTTACTTCAACTTTACAATCACTTCTTGACTTTTCTGAGAAGCTGGAAGCTAAACAATCAAAGGAGTCAGAAGAACGAAGCTCTAAAGAAGATTTTGTGGGAATCCTAAATATGGAAGCACAAGAAGGATGTATGGAATAGTCTGGAGTTCATGTCACTTCAGAGACAACATCATATGAAGAACCAGATTGTGAGACCAACATCCAGTAGGAGATTGTGCAAGAGGATGTAATCACCAACAAACAAATGACAATTGTGGCACCTCTTCCTTGCAACAATGATAGCTGGCCTGTGACCAAGCATATCAGTGAATCATTCCATGAATCACATATGCCACAGGATAAGGCAGATCACTCTGAGGACCACTTCTGATGGAGGAAGCAAAGTTCATCCAACAAAAATTACGTGACAAAATTATCATACCGGGGTGACCGTCTCCTTCACTGCATGGGTTTCTTAAAGTTTGGTCCACGCAATTTCAAGTGGTGGTGGCGTGATTTTATTACATTGTTTTCTTTATGTGTCCTTTTATAAGGCATTCTAAATTTGGCAGGTTTACAAAAATTTTTAAAATTTTAAATCAATCCATCCAAACTAAAAATAGACTTTTAAAATATATAAATCAATTATTCACCCGTTTTAGCACAAAAAAGTTGAAGGTATTAAAAATAGAAAATTGGGGAAAATCTTTGATTTGTGAAATTGGGTCACTTAATGGGAGAATTTAGCTTGGACCATTGGAACAAACCGCCTACGGCTTGCCACATGACCTGGCTCGTCGAAACTTTTCCGTCCCCTGGTCGGGGGCCCTGTTACTCCAAACGTAGCTCAAGTTATGACTGTTTTAAGTTTGAACTCTTTTCCCTTGTCCAATTGGTCTAGGATGGACTCCACTAATTCCTGGATCAGCTTATCATCACATTGTATGCATGGTTATCAAATGGGTTGGATGAACCTCTCCATATTACAAGCCACCCATTTGACAGATTATTCAACCACCATGTAAGGCCCCAAACCGGGCACCCCACAGTTGGTTCTCATCACTGGGTATCCTCTTTAAAGAACACATTTTATTAAATCAAAACTACAATGGAAGTCTTTCTCAAATACTTATTACACGTTAAAGTCATCATCGTTATTAAATTTACCTCACGAATGCTCGCACCACATCCGAGTAGCACCGCTCCCAAGCCAAGGTACATCGACTCCAAAGCTTACCTGCATCACAATCTAACGTACATACAAAGTCAGTTACGCTACATACAAAGTCAGTTACGCTGAGTGAGTTCTAATAGTTTAATTTAATTAAAAGCCAACTCGTCAGAAAAGTTATCTAAACTTTATTCAAGATCCTCCGGTCCTTATCAAACATCTTTATAATTTATTATCATAGAGATAACCCCTGTTATCTTATGATATCCCAAAAGGCTCACCATCCAGACTCATCCGACAAGCATAACCTCCTAAACTTCACCGACATAGATCAATCTTACAACCCTGGTTACTCGTAATCTACCACCCATGTTAACCCGAAAACCTGGTTAACACCACAAACCCTAGAGACCGACTTACTCAGCCTTAACCAAGGCTCTCACAATTCAACTGACACGACAGTTATAAACACCACATCATAATCCCGACACAACAGTCAATCTAACTCTACTCGCCTCATTAATATCATCTACACATCGCATTAATATTATTACACACATAATAAATATAACTCATCACTTGTATGTAATTTAACACATATATATGCACACAAACACATACCTCATCACTACACCCTCGTCAGGGTTACCCTCGTCAGGGTTACCCTCGTCAGGGTTACCCTCGTCAGGGTTACCCTCGTCGGGGTATTCAACACACCCCGAGCTCATCATTAACCTGATAAATATTGTCACCTTCGGTGACTTCCCGAAGGACTTCGTCCTTCACAATCCTGTAAGCCGTGTCATAAAGATAACGATGCAAACACAATACCCGCCGTGTCACAAGGGCAACGACACAATAGCAATACCCGCCGTGTCACAAGGACAACGACACAATACACACAACATATGTTTAAAACACATCACAGCATACCCTATTTACATGACTCGTTAACTGCACCTGCACCCTACATATAGTACTTGGATAAAGTATCCTACACATATTCATAAGCGTTAAGCTTATATCCCGACTCACCCCGACAATTATTATGTCTCATTATCTAAGCACATACCATGTACGTGCGCACCCCGTATCATCTCCTAGTCGTACCCACACGACATGTAAACTCGTCCCCCGACTCACCCCTATTAGGTCACTATACGACCCACGACCATATACCCACCTTTAACCAACATGTCCTATGGACAACACACAGTCCCTTAGCCCCATATTTGAATACTTAAATTCATAAACTCATCGGGTTAAACTCCAAAGCTCATTACACATTTAATGTAATAAAACACGTTTGAAAGTATGCATGATAGCCCCAAAACATTAAAAACATTTAAAGAGGGGATTAGAAACTCACCGGTCGCGAAGCTTTCCTTCCGTAAGCCGCATACCCGCAAACATGTAGCCCGACGCGAACCTGTCGTCAAATTAATCATCCAGGACAACACTCTGACCTTTATAACACTAACCCACTTACTCAAGACCAGCAAGCTACAAGCTCGGTCTAAATCGTCCTAAACCGTACAACCTATGCGCTCGTTCGCGTTCAAAAACGACTAAATTAATGTTAGCGAAAAACATTCCCGAATGCTGTCCCCGATAATTTTCTCACATCCCAAAACGGTCCCCATAAATGAATATAAAGTTCTATGTGGTCATACCTTTACATACAAGCCGTTCTAAGCGGTTTTGTACGAAACTACTGAGCACCGATCGAGAAGAAAACTTGTTTTGCTTATATCTCGACCATACGGGCTTCTTTTCACGCGATCCATCTATCCACGCGTTCGTCTCGACACACCTAACCTCAGAAAATTATTGGTGTCGGCCGCCTCCGCAACCGCTGCTGCCAGAACGCAGATTCGTCTTTCAGCACATTCGGTTTTGCGCATCAATATTCGAGTAGCTTAAAACCGACCCAAATGAACTCCGTTTTAGGCAAAAAAATATGTCCACGCGTCCGTATTGCCGAATCGTTTCATACCCACCAGTCGCCGTCGCTGGAAAACGAAACACTCGCCGTAATCGCCTATTTCACACGTCTATATTCGCGCTGCTCGAACCCCTATCAAACGAACCCGGAATTGGAAAAATAATATATCCACGCGACCGTGTCACCAAACTCTTCAGCCCCCACCATCTCCGCCGCCAGAGATGCAAACAGTGGCCGGAATTCTCGTCACAATTCCCGTTTTCGCTCGATTCCTTCACCCAATACCTCCGGGTCGCCTCCTAGTGGCCTTAACACAGAAATTAAGCAACCCTAATATCACAAACGATTATTATAATGAATCAAGGACTCGACACACTACAGATGATCAAGGATCAAGAAAATACCTTAATCCAAATCGGAATCGCAATAATGGCTCTCTCCTCCTCTCCCTTGCTCTCTCGGTTGCCGTAAACCATAAGAATGGGGTTTCCCCCCTTCTTGCGTTGCATTTAGGTCACCACAAGTGGGCCGGGTTTGGACCACGCACATGAACGGTCCCTCGAGTTTGTTCTTTTACGTAACTAGACATAACCCGTCAAAGTCTCGGCATTTGCACGCTAATTCTTTATATTTACTCACATATAAACAACCCTGTTTCCACGTCTTCATATATAACCTGTTAAGTTCTCGTTGAACTTCCATCCACTATGTACAAAATATACATACATACACTAATCCCATTAGTTCTATAAAAACCGGGATGTTACACACCAGCACTAAATTGGAAATTCACGAAGCACGTACGGGTCCGGCTAACGACCCTTAAATAAACGTGGCGCTTCCGGGTGGCAACCTGGTGATCATGAATAAATTGAGAAGTTGGTTGATGTGCTTAGAATGGTCTATAAAAACTAATATAAAAACCTAACCTAGATACCCTACTAATAATTCTAGACTATCCTAATACTAGACCACAGAATAGGCAAGTGTACCTACTGACTGCAGTAAAATCTAATGAAAGTCCGTATATCGAACCCATAAGACACTAGTGACAACTATGCCTAGACTCTGACTCAACTAACTAAACTGAATTATATTGGGGGGAATTTATGTTGAACTATGATTTAACTAATGGAACTTCTAACTAACGACGACCACAAATAAGGAAAGCACTACCTAGACTCTGATTCCTATGCATGTACCTTGGAACTCTCTCGGATATGGAAACTATGATGGAACCGGGCTCTTAGAATCGACACACGTAGAGATCCTAGTGGATCCCAGATCTTTCTCTTGGTGTGACCAAAAAGGAAACCCTAAGGGACGTGTAAAACTCACAGGTTAGTCAGATCACCTCTCATCTGTCTCCAACAACACTAAAGTACTCACTAGACAGATTATCTCTCAGTCTCACTATCTCAATACACCTTTCAGTGCAAGGAGTAACCTGAATCCTCTCGATAAGACACGGAATAACAACGATGCTAAGAAACCCTCCTTTCAGAGCAATTGACCTAAGAAACCTAACACCAAAGATTACTCGACTATTTCTCACCTCTCAGCTATCAAAATAGGAAGAATACCTAACCATAAAAGACTCTCAATCAATGTTCCTATGGATATGACGTAAGTAAACCATAAACGAATCACATGCACACAACTAGTGACCTAATATGCAACCATAACTGAAAGACATTCAACAAGTAGCATATGGAACATTCAACCAATCATCAATCAAGATCAAATACGCACACACATCAAATAAATTGAAAACAAGTTGTTTACTTTATTGTTAATCCATCATCAAACAACCGAAAACCGAAAGAAATCCAATTAATAATGCATAATCATCAACAATCTAGGTAGCTATGAAAGTCTAGCCAATCATCATGTTCGAAACAAACAAAACAGAAGTATCAAACAAATAAATCATGGTTTCAATTCTGGAAAAGTAAAACAAAGAAAGATAACGTGACCCGGAAGACGTAATCGACCCAATCTACGATCTCCAACTTCAATCCACGCTTCCAATTTATCCTAGAAACTTTCTCCCACTTGAAATCACCAAAAAGCTCTCAACTTTATGTCTGGAATCGATTATATCAACCCTAGATTCGACACCAACCTTTTAAACCTTGAAAATAGGCAAAAAAAGGCCCGTAACTGGGTGTTCTCGCGTACCACGAGGCCCAGAGACCAAGCCCCTCGCGTACCTCCAGAGCCAAGCTTAACGCGAAACTTTCCTAAGAAGATTCCCCTCACGTATCGCGACGCCATGGAGCCCACCTTTTACGTACCGCGAGAGGCATATGTTAACAAAAAGTTCCAGGCTTTGGTCGTTTCTCCTCGCTCGCTCGTGCCTTCACATATCTTGCTCGTTTTACCTCCAAACTCTCCCGATTACCTACAAACCAACACATAACTAAGTAGATTATAAAACTATGCTAAAATGCTACGGATTACAAGGAATATGAGGTGTGCTTTGCAAGACAAAATTGGTGTATACGGCGGAACACATGGACCCCAGGTTTGTTTACAAATTCAAAAGTTTCACGTGCTTCAGCCTCCATGTATGCCTTCTCGATACTAGGACCTTAGTAGCTTAACTACTACCTGTTATTTCCGTTTCAGTTTTTACATTTTTTTTGTGTCAAGTAGCATAGCATCACCAAGTAGTTTCTCTATTGCTTTGAGGAGTTCTTCTCCACCTCTACAAGCTTGGACGCCAGCAAACCACATCAAATTTGTGAGAGATTTGAAAGAAGTTTTTTGGCATAACACTGACTAAAGTCACAAGTTTTGACATAGGTTATATACCGAATTGACCGGTAGAGTACCAGTTTCTTTTCCTTTAAAACTTCATGCATTTAAATTTCTGTATACAATTCCATTACATACATTTGTACAATGAGAGCAATACACAGTTTTAATTGTGGGGTGAGGAATTAGAGATTCAGGACAAACTTGTTTTCTCAAAGCAGTAAAACTAAACTCGTGATTTTCTACCCATTTGACTAAAACTTTATTCCACCAAAACTTATTTTCTTAAAAACCCTAAAAAATTTGAAAATTTTAAAACCCTAAAAATCTAAACCTCTTTGAGTTCGCGCTTAAATAAGCTAAATGAATAAATGGAAACATGGAAGTAGAAACAAATGGATATTATGCATAATGATTCACTAAACCCTATCCCATCCGTTTTCCATGTGAGAATAATCTGAGCCTTTTCATGAGCATTACTATCATCATATTTTCACATGCTCTTTCGTTTGGTATACTGAGTTTTTTTCGATCGAATTTTATGCATAATTAGAAATTGTGTGACTTATACATATCAAGACCATGAACTAGTAATTGTATGGAAATGATTGAGACACCTAGGACTTTATCACCCTCATATATTATCTTTAAACCCAAATTACCAAAAACAATATCCGCCTAGATAAGCCTTAGAGCCTTAGCCTTTTCGTTTCTACTACTCACATTTATCACCATACCAGCTTTTCGTAAACAATGGTTATTAGCTAACTGTCTTCAAGATGGAGAATTATTAGACTATCTTATGTCGTTATTTCAAGTTTACAACCATTGAGGCAATTTGAAAAGAATTTGTTTCACTCAAAGGAATTGGAATATACAAGAAGAAAGGGGATGTATTAGGAGAAAATAGTCGAACGATCTACAAGGAAGATATGGAGAAATTATTTCAAGGAAATTGAGGAAAAGGATTTATTGACAAGTCAGTCTTGATATTTAAAAAAAATGAGAAAAGAAAAAGAAAAGAGAGAAGTTGGTCTTTTACAGGTTAGACCTTAAAGAGCTGGATATGCATTCTTTGGATTTCAATTTGCTTTCTTGTATTCATTTCGCAAAGCCTGAATTACCGCCCGAACTCCGAGAGAAAGTTTCAAAGCAACAAGTGATGTAAATAAATGGTGGCACAAGCAAGAACAACTACCACCATATTGTGGCTTGTCAAAAAGCGCGGCCAAAAGAAGAGCCAAAAGATATGGCAAATGTGTGAAGTGTGGCAACTCGAGCCACGATGGAAAATGCAGCAAGAATCAAACTTATTCCCAACATTAGTATACGCATCTGATCAAAATCGGTGCAATTAGGTTAAAAGCGAGCGGTCCATACGAAAAGGCAGTAATGTGTATTACGCAGTGAGGGAATAGTTGAACATGATAAAAAGTATCGGTCTTGGCAATCTGACCATAAACGAGCCCTCAAATTAGTTATACCCTCATTATCTGAGTACTATAGAGGGTTCCACTAGTATTTTCCTTCTTAAGCCATGAAGCCATAGCCGTGTGTTCTACGTTAGCTATAGCCCTTAAAACCCTTTTTAAAACCCTAAAAACCCAAAAAGATTTTCATTTTCACCCTTTATTTTCTTTTAGCCACATTACAACCCTTTTAAGTCCTCTTGATTCATGCATACTACTAAGTTAATTGGTGGAGACTTGATTTGCATACAAGCTTATGACCATTGCATAATTCGATTCGAACTTGAGTGTTACACTTAACTTACATTATCCACATATATATAACCCTAAGAGTTGAGTGAACATTGTGAGGTGTGATATATTATGCATAACTGAAGTTCTAGTAGGCTTGTCATGGATTCCATCATCCTAAAAATAGAAAATCACAAAACTAGAATAAGCGACTCATGAGTTATCCCGGAGTCTCCAACTACTTGGAACTCCCTTACCTTTTGTAAAGTTTTTAGTTATGGGTCTTATCATGCATGAGTTTGCTTGAGGACAAGTAAAGTTTAAGTGTAGGGTGTTATGATATGCCCTAAATTATATATGTTTTGCATGCATAATAATCCTCATATTATGGTACTAATTGATTAATAACTTTGCAATTGGTACTTAAAATGTTAATATTTCGTAATTGTAGATTATTCGGTGTCCTAAGGATAAACAAAGCTAAAATCAATCAAAAACACCAAGAAATCAAGCTTCTAGAAGGATCATTCCCGTGCTTTGACCCCCAAGAAGTCAACCAAGATCAACAATAGTCAACAAGCAGCTAAAAGATAAAACTGGTCAGCAGAAGAGGGATTCACGGTCATGCATCCCAATGCACCGGCATGCATTTGCCTCCCTTGCTCCCCAAGACCCAGTACACTGTCCTGTGTACCATGTTTGATTCCCGAGGTATTTGCACACCTGTGCAATCCAATGCACGGTCGTGCATTGCTCATTTTTAGGCCTATAAATAGGAGGCTTGGGTTCTTCATTCCACACACCCTACCAGCGATTAGTATAGCTCAAAATAGTCTGTTTATGTAGTTTAGAGTAGAGAGTAGAGAGGCTCTTCCTCTTTATCTGGAATAGGGGAGCCTACGAAACTCAGCGTTACGCTATTTAGTATGGCCATTCGTGGCAAAACTCTTTGTATTGCTTGGGTGAAGATGAAGTTTGGTGTATGTTAATGTATAACGTACTAATCTAGTGGTATGTTTATGTCTTTAATTATTCGCTCTTAAAACCACCTTCTAGGTGGGCTTTTTATTATTGTCTAAACTTATCTTTACACTTGTGAGTGTTCTTGATTTTAAAGCGTAAGACCGTAAATCTTTTCAATCAAACTTCTCTTGAAACTTGTACGTTTTACAAGCTGATTTTGATAAGCTAAGGCTTGGTTAACATTAATAAGGTCGTACGTCTTTATACGAAATTATTATGAGACTAAGAATTGGTGAACTCACGTTGGGAACGGTACGTCTTTATACATGGTCCCATTGTTACACCGCCTCCCGGTGAACAAAGTCTAATAACCATTTTAATAATAATAACTAAGCACTTAAGTTTGATGTTTTAAACCAACTCGGAGATAACACCAAAGAGTTGAGGGTAATGATGACCCTAGCTGAGAGTCCTACCATTTTGTTATTAAAGATTGTAATTCTTGAACCAAATGTCGTGAGAATGAGGCTCTAACGGTGTTTCGCGTCACTCATTTATATTAGTCATACCACCGGATTAGTCAACTTAACGTTATCATATATCAAGCGGATTCGAAGCCCAAAGCAATACTCTTCGTGACATGATCATCATCGAGATATTTACGTTCCTGCTATTGACATTTCTGTTACGCACATCACGCACGTTTTTACTTTTCTGTTATTTACTCTACCGTCATTTACTTTTCTGTCATTTACCTTTCTTCTTCACTAGCACACAAAACCCACTCACTAATTAAACCGGCTATACGATAACAAAAGTTGATTATTGGAAGTCGACCATGTCCATTGGTTCGATACTTGGTTCTTACCTAAATTATATTACGCTATGATAGGTATACTTGCCTATTGTGTATGTTTTAAGTTTGAGTATTTATCATTTTAATTATAAATTTAAAACCTGATCTCGTGAAACCAATATCTGTAAATATATTATTATATAATATCTTTATTATATCAAACATCACACGCATCAATGACTAAAGAGCATAAACATACCATTAGCTTAATAAGTTAAACATTAACATACACCAAACTTCATCTTCACCCAAGCAATACAAAGGGTTTAGCCATGAATGGCCATACGAACTAGCATAATGCTGAGTTTCGTAGGCTCCCCTATTACGAACAAAGCGGAAGAGCCTCTCTACTCTAAACTACAGCTACGAACTATATTCTTCTCTAGAATGGAGTGTTGTGGTGTGTGGAATGAAGAACCCAAGCCATCTATTTATAGGCCACAAAATGAATAATGCACGGTCGTGCATTGGTTTTCACGGGCGTGCAAACACCTCAGGAATTAAACGGGTACAAATGGTAGTGTACTAGGCTCCTTAGGGAGTAAGTAAGGCATTGAACGGCCGTGCAATGGCCCTACTTGCCCTATGTTTTGTCTTTTAGCTGATTGTTTGACTGGCTGTTGACCTTGGTTAACTTATTGGGGGTCAAATCTCGGGTTTGTTCCTTCCAACAGCTTGATTTCTTGATATTTTTGAGTGGTTTTTGCTTTGTCAATCTCAGAACACCGATTATCCTGCAATTGTGAAATATAAACGTTTTAAGTATCAAATGCAAGGCTTTTGTTCAATTAGTACCATAATATGGGGATTATTATGCATGCAAAACATGTGTAATTTAGGGCATATCATATTACCCCACACTTAAACTTTGCTTGTCCTTAAACAAACTCATGCATGATCAGACCCATAACTAAAAACTTTTCAAAAGGAAAGGAAGTTCTAGGTGAGTGGACACTTTGAATAACTCATGAGTCACTTATTCTATTTTTGTGTTTTTCTATTTTTAGGATGATGGAATCCATGACAAGGCTACTAGAGCTTCAATTATGCATAATCTTTCACTCCTCACAATGTTCACCTAACTCTCAGGGTAAAAATATATGGATAATGTAAGTCAAGAAGAACACTCAAGTTCGAATCGAATTATGCAATGGTCATAAGCTTGTATGAGAATTAAAGTCTCCACCAACTAACTAAGTAATATGCATGAATGAAGAGGACTTAAAAGGGTTGTAATGTGGCTAAAAGAAAATAAAGGGTGAAAATGAAAATCTTTTTGGGTTTTTAGGGTTTTAAAGGCTGCAGCTAACGTAGGACACACAGCTAAGGCTTCTTGGCTTAAGATTGGAAAATACTAGTGGGTCCCTCTATAGTACTCAGATAATGAGGGTATAACTATTCTGAGGGCTTTTTATGGTCAGATTCCCAAGACCGATACTTCTTATCACCTTTAACTATTCCCTCATTGCGTAATAAACATTACTGCATTTCTGTATGGTTCTTTCGGCTTATAACCTAATAGCACCTACTTTGATCAGATGTGTATACTCATGTTGGGAGTAAGTTTGATTCTTGCTGCATTTTCCATCATGGCTCCAGTTGCCACATTTCACACATTTGCCATATCTTTTGGTGGCGCTTTTTAACAAGCCGCAGAATGGTGGTAGTTGTTCTTGCTTGTGCCACCGTTTTCTTACATCGAATGTTGCTTCAAACACTTTTTCTCGGAGTTCGGATGGTAATTCAGGCTTTGCAAAATGAATACAAGAAAGCAAATGAAAATCAAAAGAATGGATGTCCAGCTCTTTAAGGTCTCACCGGTAAAAGACCAACTTCTCTTTTTTTTTAGAACATAAACATCAAGACTGATTCTTCAATAAATCATTTTCCTCAATTTCCTTGAGATATTTTTCCATATCTTCCTAGTAGATCGTTCGGGAGTTTCTTCCTAATACATCCACATTCTTTTGTGTACTTCAATTCCTTGAGTAAGATTCTTTCCGAATTATCTTAACGATTGCATACTTGAAATAGTAAAACAAGATAAACTAATGATTCTCTATCTGCTAGTATGGGGATTAATGGGTAATGGGTGATATAAAATAAAAGGCTAAGGCTCAAAGGGGCTAACTAGGCGACTATTTTTAGTAAGTGGGCTGAGTGATAAATAAAGTAAGGGTGATAAAGTACTAGGTGCCTCAATCATTTCCATACAATTACTAGTTCATGGTCTAGATATGTATAAGTCATACACGTTCTAATTATGCATAAAATTCGATAAACACTCATTATATCAAACGAAAGAGCATGCGAATAATTATGATAGTAATGCTCGTGAAAGGCTCAAATTATTCTCACATGAAAAACGGATGGGGATAGGGTTTAGTGATTCGTTATGCATAATATCCATTTGTTTCTACTTGCCATGTTTCCATTTATTCCTTTTTAATTTATTTAAGCGCGAACTCAAAGAGGTTTAAATTCTTTTTAAGGTTTTTCAAAATTTTCAAATTTTTAGGGTTTTAAAGAAAATAAGTTTTGGTGAAAATAAGGTTTTAGTTAAATGGGTAGAAAATCACAAGTTTAGTTTTACTGCTTTGAGAAAACAAGTTTGTCCTGAATCTCAATTTCCCCACCCCATACTTACAAATGTATATTGCTCTCAATGTACAAATGCATGTAATGAAGTGCTATGCAAGAATTTAAATGCATGAAGTTTTAAGGGAAAAGAAACTGGTACTCCCTGGTCAATTCGGTGTATAACCTATGGCCAATTCTTGTAACTGTTGTCAATGATACGCCAAAAACTTCAATCAAATCTCTCACAAACTTGATGTGATTTGTCGGCGCCCAAGCTAGTATTGGTGGAGCAAAACTCCTCAAAGAAATAGAAAGACTACTTGGTGATGTTATGCTACTTGACACATAAAGAAAAACATAAAACGGAAACGGAAAATAAAAGGTAGTAGTTAAGCTACTAAGGTCCTAGTATCGAGAAGGCATACCTGGAGGCTGAAGTACGAGAAACTTAAACTTGGAAAACCAAACCTGGGGTCCATGTGTTCTGCCGTATGCACCAACTTCTCAATTTATTCTTGAACATCGGGTTGCCTCCCGGAAGCGCACGTTTATTTAACGGTCGTTGGTCGGACCCGTACGTGCTTCATCAGTCTATCTGCGGGCGAGGGCTTTGGATCTCCCCCGTGTCTCCCATTCCTTCCTTCAAAATCATTTTCCTCGTTAATTTCGGCTGCTGGTCCCAATAATTATCAATCCAATTGGTGTTGTTGAGGTCCTTTCCAAGGTCAGGTTTCTTTCCTTTGTTGATTTCTTTAGCTTTCTTTAGTTGGTAGTCCAGATTAGTATCAATGAAATGTGCAATTTCAAATGGATCAGTGGATAAACATTCGTTACCCCTGATGTTGTAGGTTACCGATTGTTTTCCAATACGAAGTGTCAGAATACCTTCTTCATGTCGATTACTGCTCTAGCAGTAGCTAAGAATGGGCGACCCAAAATTAAAGGTACTGAGTAGTCAGGGCCCATTTCTAAAACCATGAAGTTGGCAGGGAAGACAAACTTGCTTACTTTCACCGGTAAATTCTCAATGACTCACATATGAGACTTGATAGTGCCATCCGCAAGTTCGATGGTTGCATTGACAGATTGCGGATTCCCAATTTTTAACTTTTTGAACATGTTATATGGCATTACATTCACAACCGTGTCATCCCCGACGTATAATCCGCCGCCGACCGAGGTATGAAAGATTGGTATCAGAGCTATGGTTATAGGGAATTAGGTTATTAGACACACATGACCTAGACTATAACCTAGGAGTCCCAAACTTGAGTTTAACTCGTGTCTTTTACTAGGAACTCCACTCTATACTCAATATACACATACTTACATCCACTTACCTATCTACATCTACCTATTTCTATCTATGTAGTGCGAATACATGAACTGCAGCATTCAAGAGACTACATGAAACTATTTGAAACTACATGGATTACTTGAAACATATTCTTAGTCTACAGTCTATAACCTTAGGATACTTTGGTGTAATTATCCTACATATTATCTAGTGTATTACATTGCATGATACAATACGAATTGTCTTATGTGTTATGTTACTTGACAACCTACATGTTTACAAAAAACTACTACCCCTGTGATACCTTCTTTGCTACACTATTTGAATTGTCTACACAATACCTATTTGATATCACTAAATGCTATCATAAGTTTTGCCATACACTTATACACTTTCATCTTTACACATCATCACTAATAACTTATGGAAAGATCCAAACTCTTAGGCCCAATGCCTATAAAAATTTTAAAATCCCATCAAAGTTTTGGGTTCTGAAAATTAGTAGATAACATGTGCAATCCGTAAGGGTGAATGCCTGTACTTTGGGTTTTCTGTCTAGGAAAGCATTTCATATAAATCCAAATTAACCGAAGGATCCGTATGCTTTCCTGGGAATTCCCGAAGTGAGTGTTCACCTATAGGCTAAAACATGTCTTCTTGAAAGTATATGAACTTAAATCACTTTAATTTATCACAGCATCCATTTGATTATGTACCAGATGAATGCAATCTAAACACCATTCATTTAGTTATTACAATTTGGTACATATGTCTAAACCTCCCCATTTGAATCTTACATTTAATCTTATTTAAGTCCCCATACCCCTTCATCATTATACCTTGAAAATTTTACTATCCTTAACATCACTTGTAAGAAATTTAAACCCTTAGACCTTACCATTTAAGGAAAGAAAGCTGCTTAAATAGATGAAGCACACCCTTGAGCCACAAGACACAATCCCTAATGATTCTCACCATATCCATGAGTTCAAATAATAATGTTAATAGTACATGATGGCTAGAAGAGCGGGTATAAGTCCATGAAAGATTTTGACTAAGTAAAAACTGAGTACTTAAGTGTGTCCTTTGAGACCCACCTCTCTTTTCATGGGAACACTACTTATAGGTCAAGTGTTACTCTCAATATATTATTATAAGAACTCGGTGTTATGATTAGTCAAATTTTAAACTCATGAACACCTTTGTACTTAACACTTACCATTGCATTATCACTTACGACCTTTCTGTGCTAGACATGACCTCTTACCCTCCTCACTCCCCAGAATATCACCCCGCAACAGAGTCATATAGGAGTGAGATTGTGGATCCCCATTACCAGACAACCAGTCACCGGCACAGCTAGCTGCCAGATCCATGTTTGACCGCAGGACAACTTGACATAGGAGCACAGGCATGAGACTCCGAGCACCTGAATCACCTCTACCGAGAAACCCTTATCTAGCACCTAACCTATACCATCCAGACCTAGGAGCAGGACAAACCAAGGAACCTACCAGTGCCTTATGAGTTCCAGCTGATACCGCTCACCTATATGTAAGGACCGAAGAGTTTCTGAGGCAAGGAATGGAGACCATGGAGTACTTGATGCACATACGGAAATAACCAGCGTTGAAGCCCGGTTTGCAATACGAATAACCACAACGATGATCGCCTTGGTGTTCGTCTGCTTCCTGGTAGAAAACTATCTGAGATGTTAGCCGGATATTCTATTCCGCGCTTTCTTAAAACTTAAATTAAAACCCATATCCTGTACCCAAATTTATTTTTGACTCTCCTTAATGATTGACATCTAAACCTTCTTTGTAAACTAATTATTTTACTATTTCCTGATTTGACTAATGTAGTTATTTTGTTCAAACAAAACCTTTATCAAACCCTTTATTTATAGATTTTATCTACATTATAAATTATTTATAAAGCTCTTTACCTTGTGAAGGGACTTAATGCAATTTGTTTTATAAAAACATTTATCTCATTATCTTAGTTAATAATTAATTATGACTCGATTAATTATTTCATTACGGCTTCTTAATTCGTTACTTATAAATTCTTGGCCTGAATACGAAATAATTTGACCATTATTTTCTTTTGAAACATCCTCTTTATGATAACTAAATAAATAAAAAGGTTTTATTTACCCAATTACCTAGTTATTTAACCTATTACATTCACTTCTTAATTTACAAACAAGGATAAATTTCAATTAATTGTCATTTGCAAACAAAAAGCTCAAATCAGTTATTCGGGTGCGTATTATTTTAAATACCTGTAAAAACTTTCTCATCACCTTGCACCTTCGAAAATGTAAGAACTTACTAGCCACTTCGAGAAGAAGAATCATTTCGCGTAGGCATTTACCATCCATATAAACATCAACAAAGTTGAAAATTTTAAAACCCAACTACCTACATTATACATGAACGTCAAGCAACACGCTTGTCCGCAACACTTGATCACCGACAAGATTCGATAGTTTACGTTACTCATGAGGTTCAATTATTTACATATGAACGTTCATAATATACTTGAGCCTAAATTGTTTACATTATACACACAACTTGATTGTTCACGTTATACATGAAACTTGGTTGTATACAATATACATGATTACTTACATTATACATGAAACTTGATTACTTGCACTATACATGATAATAGGTTGATCACATTATAGACGAAACTTGATTACTTGCAATATGCATGATACTAGATTGTTCACACGATACATGATACTTGGTTATTTACAATATGCATAACACTAGATTATTTATGCTATACATGAAACTTGAGTGCCTACAATACATACGAAACTAGACTGCTTACATTGTTCACAATTGATTGTCCACTATATACATGAGGTCTGATCATTCACTTTATCCATGAAAATTGATAGCCATAAACTCGAGCTACTCGGGGTTTGACGTATTCTTGTTCAAACATGAGGGAGCCATAAACTTTGAGTTACTCGGGGTTTGACGTATTCTTGTTCAGACACGAGAGAGCTGTCAACTCTATGGGTAAATCTGGAGGGATATTCCATCTACTTAGGGCACCCATGTATGGGATTATGCCACATTATTAGTCTTTACTTCCTGACTGACTTTACCATCTAGAAGCACAGTCACTTATTAACAATTTATACGTGAAAACAATAATAAACTAAATATTTTTGGGTGTTCCCACCCTGTACCCACACACAATAGAATGACCTATACGTACCATACGACAATTTGAGTAATTACGGGTGCACACGTAATTATAAAAGTCAACGCATGGAAAACATAGTGAATTTTGTCGTGTGTGATGACATAAAACCTATAGTGATATACAGTGACGAAACTTATAAGGTCATAGCGGATACGCCACTGGAACCTCTTATATATAAGTATTCCTGTCATGTTGTCAGTAGTAGCACTGTTCATGTCACGTAAGGTTTTTCTATTATTTTGACCCTGACCAATGTTTGTGAAATCTTTACCCAGTGATGCCTTTGAACATATTAGACTAAATCCTAAACAAGTATTGAGTCGTCAAATTCTCATCGTTCTCATTTCAAGGGATACATTACATCTCTAGAGCCCAAAGTATTCTTAAACGATTTTCCCTTTAAGCTAAGTCCACTACCACCATTCATGCCTGACCTAACCTGACCTAACCCTGAGTATCAGACCTAACCTTGTCGTCAAATATAACCTAAAATCAAAGCTCGTTGAGAACCCAAACTCACATCTTATCCTGACTCGGTAGCCTCCATCAGTTGAATTTCGGGACGAAATTCCCTCAACTTAGGGATACTGTAACATCCATGAATTTTCTGGCTTTATTTTATTTATCTTTAAAAAATAACGACACGTCGCTTCTTTTGCTCAACACAATATGACCCATAAATTAATTACGGGTATAAATTAAAAAAATTTCAACCTCATAATAACATATTATTTTCTATTATGTAAACGTAACTTGTGGATATATAGTTGTATAAAATATATATCCATATACTTGGTTATAATAACTACGAGCCTTAAATCATATATATACAAGCTATATATATATATATATACACACATATGTGTATTTGTTTATTATTTGCTTTTTCTCCTTGTTCAACACACCCATATATATATATAGATATAAATATACAATTACATGCATATGATTCTCATAAAGGCTAAAAAACCTACACTTTTCCGTTATGGTTGTATATGTATACATATTCTTCGTAAACGATTATTGATATGAATAAATTCCTTCATGGATATTTTTAGAAATTTACGATTAATGTCCTTTTTAAATAAACATACTTACATGTATATAACCATGTTTAATTATCACACACGTTTAATGAATGGTATTTGAGCATTTTATTTATACGCATGTTTTGTTTTGCTACTATTATATATAAACGTTCTTAAACATGACAAACATAATTATAAACCCGATTTTATTAACTAACTCCTTTTTATAAACCTTGACCTTTCAATGTATAAGTTTTCAAGGGAAACCACTCTAATTATTATTATTAGGATTAAAAACTAATAAATCTTAGTTAAATTAATATATTTATTTTAAACAAATATATATTTAAAACCCGAGGGTTATAAATTATAATTTGACATATAAACTTCATTATTTAATAAACACATTATCTTGTCAAGAAACCCTACAGTCTTTCATACAACTTATTCTTTTGGTATAAAATACTTAAAACACATTTCATATTTCTAATTAATAATAATTAATTATAAATTAGTTATTTATTTAATTAGAGCATTTTTTTTACTTCAAAATTTGGGCAAATTACTAATAAATTAAATCATTGTTTTTAACGCTTAATTTGCATGAATAACAAACTTAAATAAATAGGTAAAAGGTCTATGTAACTATATAGTGATCATGCATTTATTCAAATAATTATTACTTGTTTACTTCTTATTAATTTATGTAATGTCAAATGAAAGGAAACTATGTATTATTTATCCTCTCATTTATATACAAACTAAATGACACCAACCATTTATGCATCCATTCATTTATTTACAAACAAATGAAATCTATTACCCCACTTATTCAAATCACAATACAATCATCTATCAAGATTTACACAAATAATACTCGAAGCACAAACAAAGATTTTCTTATGTAAATAAGAGGAAACCCCCATCAATCTCCTCGCCCAATTAGGACTCCCTATTTCATTTGGTACAAATCATTGATACCCGTATACCGTCAAACATTAGGTTGATCTTATGGTTAGCTAGACACTTGTGCAACAACCTATTTGTGTGTTTATCAAGCGGCTCATTTCAAGGTGAGTTTCATAGCCCCCTTTCTCTTTACTATTATTTACAAATACCCGGGGTGGAACATGTTTACATACAATACTTACCAAATTTGTTACAATTCGGACTTTTCCTGTTAACTTAGTTAGCAAACCAGTTAAATCCTAACCTATTTAACCCTATCTCAAACCCTAGGGACTAATTCTGCCTACTTTTAAAACCTAAATTACAAGGACTAGTTATGTAATTTACCTAAACTCAATTCCAGTTGACTTTGAAAGTCAAAATTCAATGTGTTTGTCTCTGTTGACTTCTGAAAGTCAACTACCCCAGTTTCTTACCTCAATTCAAACCACAAGGGTTATTTCTGCCAAGTTCTAAACTTCAACACAGAAAACAGAGGGACTAATTCTGTAATCAACTTAAATCCGATTTCTGTTTGACTTTCTAAAGACAAACTCACGATTTCATCCAAATTCGAATCCTATGATCGTTTCCTGTTGGAGTTGTAACTGAAACTACACAATTATGAACATTAACGGACATTACTAACTCAATAAGCCCGACAATTATTTGAATTAATCCTCTTTATGCCTAATTAAGTCGTAACCGTCGACACCCTCCTCGACTATAATCAAGTTAAGCTTGAATTCGTCTGTCATTCCACAATTGATCACCTGCTCACATTGAACGAGACCATGCGAAGCTATTAGACTCGTCAATTCCACCGGAGTCCCAGCAGAAATCTCTGGGAACCAATTCAGCCGCCGTCGGCATCAGTTTTAGTCGACCACACTCAATTCGTCATTTATTATGGTAAATACTTGCATCTATAGCTTCGTTTTTATCCATTGAATGAAAGCCCTATGCTAATTGCGGCTCATAACATCAATTCAATCGAAACGCAGATTCTAGGGTTCATGGATATTCGGTTTGATCGAACTCTACCTTACAATCTATTTAAATCCAATTAACTTATACCATTAGACTTGTAACCATCTGTATAATGAAAGCCCCATGTTTATTGAATCAAACAACATCGAATTTTTCATGATCCGTAAACTAGGGTTTGTTCATAATCGGATTTGGGGGTTTTAATCTTAGACTTAGCCTCATTCCAATTAAACTATTCCAACATTTTCGCAACATTCTAATATATAAAGCCCTATGATTTCAACTGATTCTATTATCGAAATCGATCCAATTAAGCCTGTGTTTATAGCTAGGGCTTCGACCCGTTTTTCTATAATCTAACGATCTTAAACTCGTTAATCTTGCAATTAAAACTAGCTACAGACTCGCCAAGACTCGATTTATAAAACCTCTATGTTGTTTTGTTCGATCTTAACCTAAATCGATATGATTGGATTAGGATTCGATCGCAGGTGTTATGGGAGGGATGAACACTGGAACTCTATGATAAAACTAATTGGAATCAGTTTTGTTTGCGATTCCCTAGCGGGCAGGACCGGTAGAGCGTGTGACTGGTAGGGAGGAGACCCGGGTTCGAGTCTCCCTCCCCCTGTTTTTAGTTTTATTATCTTAAACAATTATTTTGATATTAAAACCCAACCCCTTGTTATTATATTAATATATTAAAGTGTTTTAGCCCGGGAAACGACCCGTGGGCTCGTTTTTCAAATTATAACCCATTTTTATTATTATTCTCACTTTTAAAAATAATATATTTATATTATTTTCCAAACCGTAACTTTGTATAAAATAATATGGTTATATTATTTTCAACCCGTGAACTTATGTTACTAAATAATATATATTTTTATATTATTTCGTTTTGTTTTATAACCGTGCGCAACGTTTGAAACTAATTAATAATATAATTAGTTATATTATTTACTCGCGTTTATTTACTCGATTAAAAATAATATACTTATTATTTTTTCACACAAATGATTATTTAGATAATCCTACGAACCTAAAAATAATATATTAGATTATATTATTTTCCTAACTTTTGTAAACGACTTTATCGTACGAATTTATTTATTTATTTAATTATTATTCGTTATTAATGTTCGACACGTAACGCTTTGATCTTAATTATTATATTAAGAAATTTATATATTCCGTAGACACGTTCGTCTACTCTTAAATCCTTAGAAAGCGTTAAGACGTTCTAACTTTCGCGTCGTCGTCACAATTCCCAACTTGTCCTTAATTTATGTGTTTATAATTTTAGGGCATACGTAAGTCGTCTGAGATTTACACTTGTGATTTCAACTTATCTCTTGTGTGATCCAATCCACTACTCAATCCAGCTGAGTCTCACGGCCCCTTTTTACTGTCTTTATTTGGGGGAGAAAAACATGTCACAACCTTTTTGGGTTACTGTATTTCATATGATATCACTGTTGAGACTAAGCGTAACATACTATCACTGAAAGTCCTCACAACATATCGAAACGTTAATTTGACAAGCGAGGTAATGTTTAGTAGTACTACTGGGTTTGACTAGCCCCACCCGCGTTAGTCGCGCTAACTCGATTGTAGGTCGAACGGGTGAAATGTTAGCCTACTCTTTTGGCCAAAGTTGATAGACTTGGCAGGAGGCAAACAACCAGTCAAGCTTCAGTTGCGAGCGCTTTAGTAAAACATGAATATTGGTTAGCTACCTTTTGATATGCATATTGAATGTACAATAATCTGCAAACGCTTTATTTGAAACGATTAAAACCTATGAACTCACCAACTTAGTGTTGACCCGTTTTTCTTACATGTTTTCTCAGGTTGGCACTCAGGATCACGTTAAGTCATGCATATGTCTTTGAACTGCAATTGAAATAACTTTATGTTGAACAATCTTTATGTTTTAATGTATATTGAATTTGGGCGCGTTGTTTTGCGCACTTACTTTATTTAACGCTTCCGCAACTATTACTCTGAACTTGATCTTTTATATTATTATATTTTAAGTCCCATATAGTGTCGTTTGAAGTAGCTGATGTTTGAGATCCTGGTTTGTCACCTCCCAAACGGTAAAACTCCGTTAGTGGAATTTGGGGGTGTGACATATTGGTATCAGAGCCATTGGTTATAGAGAACTAGGACTGCATTCTAGACTATAGCCACACACATTAGTTACTTGGCATACATACTCGACATAGATACTTACTCTCTATGTTTCAGGAACCATGTCGACACCACCATCTTCACCACCTACCATTCAGGAGCATGGCATTCCTGCCATTGCATCACCGGAGCCCAAGAGGCGTAGACTTGAGCCCATTGATGACTCTATTGTGTATGGATAGCCCATGCATATCCGGAACGGGAGTGACTGGGATTGGTACCCCGGTTTGCGGAACAAATCGGTCAGACAGGAATGAGTTCCATCACCGTATTTTGGAGCTTCATCATGTACTGGACCACATTTACCCTTACTGCCTTGCCACTTGGAGCAAGCCTTTGCAGCGTTTGTAGCAACCATGGATCGAGAGACGCAGCAGGAGCGATCACTGGTCTGTTAAATGGGGAGAAACAGACGGATCACAGGATGTATCTGCTAGTAGTAGAACTGGCAGGCACTGACCACTTGCATAATGCATTAGTGGATGAGGTAAGGGCATTACAGGCTAGAGTGAATGTCCTCGAAGAGGCTGAGGTAGAATCTCAGGAAATAATTGGGGAGTTAGAGATACAACTTGCAGCTGCTTTAGAGCCAGCTGAAGTACCTGATTTTGAGCCTGAGGATGAGCCCGAGGAAGTTGAGGATGAGGACACTGAGTCATTTATCTCGTCCGCCAGCAGTGGAGCCTGATGTCCTATTCTATCTTATCTTATTTTGTTATTTCCTTTCTGTTTTAAATAAAAACCTAAATGGGTAAGGATGTTCCCATTCCAATAAAATCTTAATGAACTGTTTGGTTTGGAGTTACTTATCTTATAGCCTTTATGATTTAGGTTAGTCTTGAGCTATTATCATAAACTCGCATGCCTTTACACACTTCCTTCTGTTTACTTACACTCGAATGATGTTAATATGTGGTGTATATACTCATTTCTTGTGTTTGTGAATATGAAGAAACATGGCTGGACGTGGACGTGGCGGTCGCAACAGTGGTCGTGGAAATATCAACCTGACACCAGCCGAACTGGCCGCGTTGATTAATGACAGTGTTGCTGAAGCCTTAGCAGCACACATTGCAGGTAAACCTGATAACCTTCAACTTTAGACAACCGTATATATTTATTCTACCCTTTCCTAAACCCAACCTATTATTTCCAATCCAGGGCAAGCGAACAATCCACAGAATAATCAGCATGTCTGTACCTTCAAGACATTTATGGACTACAAGCCCCACACATTCAGTGGAGCTGAGGGAGCTGTCAGATTACTCCGATGGTTTGAGAAGATTGAATCTGTGTTCTCCATGTGTAACTGCCCTATGGCCGACCGAGTCAAATTCTCATCAGAAACTTTAGAAGGTCCTACCCTCACATGGTGGAATTCACAAGTCCAGATGCTAGGTCTGGATATAGCAAATGCTTCACCTTTGGAAGATTTCAAAAACATGATGAAGGAAGAATATTTTCCCAGGGATGAGATTTAGAAGCTCGAGGTAGAATTCTGGAATCTGAAAATGGAGGGTTCTGAAATAGAACTCTACACAACTCACTCGCTCGCATGAGCTAGCGGGGATGTGTCCTCACATGGTTACACCACCCTACAAGCGGATAGAAATGTTCATCAGTGGATTAGTACCATAAATCCATAGCATGGTTACTTCATCCAACCCCACTACCATCCAGCAAGCAATCCGTCTTGCTCATAAGCTGACAGACCAAGCTATTACCCAAGGGACACTACCTCCCAGAAGGTCAGCATCCAAGCCAGCGGATAACAACAAACGTAAGTTTGACAATAACGTCAATACAAAGGGATTCCATCCGAATCAACCATAACAGCAACAACGTAGGTTTGAACCCACAAAGAACTTCAACCAGTCAACCTCTTCAGGTCAAAGTCAAGGTGGTTATGCTGGAAAACATCCCAAGTGTAACAAGTGTGGTCTTCACCACAGTGGTGCGTGTGAAAGACAATGCTATCAGCGATGTGGCAAGACAGGCCATGCAGCCAGGGACTGTAAAGGTGACCTACAACCCAAGCAAACATTTCAACAACCAGGTTCTACCAAAGGTTGTTTCGAGTGTGGAAAAGAGGGACATTTTCGAAAGGATTGTCCACAATTGAAGAAGGGTGGAAACAACAACAACCACCAAGGCAATAATAACAACCAGGGCAATAATGGATGGAATGGTGCAAAAGGACGAGCCTTTGTGCCAGGATCCGGATAAGCTCGTTTATGACCACAACGTGGTTACTGGTAAGTTGCTTCTAAACAACTATTTTGCTTCTGTACTATTTGACACTGGTGCTGATAGGAGTTTCATAACTAATAAACTTAGTAACTTACTAAGAGAAACTCCAACCCTGTTAGAGGATAAATACACCATAGAAATAGTAGATGGACAGATAATAGAAGCGACCCACATTCTTAAGGGTTGTAAACTTGAACTGGTTGGTCATAAATTTGACACTGATCTCATGCAGGTCACACTTGGTAGTTTTGACGTAATTATCGGAATAGACTGGTTATCTAAGAACCAAGCCGAGATTGTCTGTCATGAGAAAATCGTTCGCCTTCCTCTTTCGAATGGATAAATCCTCTCCGTCTAAGGCGAAAGGAGTAATGCTGTTATGGGCATCATATCCTTCATGAAGGCACAAAAATGTCTACGCAAGGGACATACTGCTATTTTGGCTCTCGTCGCCGAGCAGCCATCTGAAGAAAAGAGGATTGAAGACATACCGATAGTTCGTGATTACCCGGAAGTATTTCCTGAACACTTGCCTGGTCTTCCACCACACCGACAGGTCGAGTTCCAAATTGACTTAGCACCCGGAGCAGCACCTATTGCTCGGGCACCGTATAGACTTGCACCTAGTGAGCTGCAAGAGTTGTCTACACAACTGCAGGAGTTGTTAAATAAAGGTTTCATTCGACCTAGTTCATCGGCATGGGGAGCCCCAGTTCTTTGTGTCAAGAAGAAGGACGGGACTTTCCGCATGTGCATCCATTACTGAGAACTGAACAAAGTGACGATCAAGAATCGTTATCCTCTACCCCGCATCGACGATCTTTTGATCAACTCCAAGGATCAAGCTTCTACTCTAAGATTGATCTTAGGTCAGGTTATCATCAGTTGAGGATCTGAGAGGAAGACATCTCAAAGACTGCATTCAGAACAAGGTACGGCCATTACAAATTCATGGTCATGCCCTTTGGTTTGACGAACGCACCTGCGGTATTCATGGATCTCATGAAGCATGTGTGTAAACCCTATCTCGATCAGTTCGTCATTGTGTTTATCGACAACATCCTCATCTATTCCAAGAATAGGGATGAACATGAGGAACATCTTCGTTTAATTCTGGAATTGTTGAAACAAGAACAACTGTATGCAAAACTTTCTAAATGCGAATTCTGGATTCGCGAAATGCAATTCTTAGGACATGTAGTCAATGAGACAGGGATACATGTCGACCCTTCCAAGATAGAGTCCATCAAGAATTGGGCGGCACCGAAAACTCCGATTGAGGTGCGACAATTTCTGGGATTGGCTGGTTATTACCGTCGTTTCATTGAAGGATTCTCCAAGATTGCACAACCCCTCACAGCCTTAACTCAGAAGAGTAAACCTTATAACTGGGGTGATACCCAGGAATCAGCATTCCAACTTCTGAAGAAGAAACTTTGCAGTGCACACATCCTATCGCTTCCTGAGGGAACGGAAGATTTCGTGGTGTATTGTGATGCATCGATTCAAGGACTTGGTTGTGTTCTGATGCAACACGAGAAGATCATAGTTTACACTTCTCGTCAGCTGAAAATACATGAGAAAAACTACACGACTCATGACTTAGAGTTGGGAGCCGTAGTATTCGAACTGAAGATATGGAGACATTACTTGTATGGTACCAAGTGCACAATTTACACCGATCACAAAAGTCTTCAGCATATCTTTGAACAGAAAGAGCTGAACATGAGACAACGACGTTGGGTTAAACTTCTGATTGATTATGATTATGCAATCAAATATCACCCGGGGAAGACTAATGTGGTAGCCGATGCCTTGAGCCGTAAGGAAACAAAACCCAAGCGAGTCCGAGCACTACAACTTACCATACACGGTGGGTTACCCGACAAGATCCGCAGTGCTCATCTTGAAGCTTTAAAAGAGGAAAATCTATCTTCAGAAGGTACACGAGGAATGGAACAACAATTTGAAGTTAAGTCAGACGGCATTCGCTACTTCGCGGAGCGAATTTGGATTCCATTGTATGGAAACTTAAGGGAACTGGTCATGGATGAAGCACACAAATCCCGATACTCTATTCATCCAGGTTCTGACAAAATGTACCATGACCTTAAAGTGTTATATTGGTGGCCAAAGATGAAGGCCAATATAGCCACCTTTGTGAGCAAGGGCCTAACATGCTCAAAGGTCAAAGTGGAATACCAAAAGCCTTCTGGTCTACTTCAACAGCCAGAGATCCCAATGTGGAAGTGGGAACAGATCTCTATGGATTTTATCACCAAATTAACCAGAACCCCTAGCGGATGTGACACCATCTGGGTGATCGTAGATCGCTTGACAAAATCTGCACACTTCCTTGCAATTAAAGAAATTGACAAAATGGAAAAGCTCACTTGCATTTAATTGAAGGAAGTAGTCTCTCGGCACAGTGTGTCAATCTCTATCATTTCGGATCGAGACGCTCGATTCACCTCTCGGTTCTGGCAATCACTACAGAAAGCCCTAGGTACATGTTTAGACATGAGTACGGCATACCATCCGCAAACTGATGGTCAAACGGAACGTACCATCCAAACCTTAGAGGACATGATATGAGCATGTGTGATCAATTTCGGTAACACTTGGGAGTATCACTTACCTCTAGTAGAGTTCTCCTACAACAATAGTTATCACACTAGCATCAAGGCGGCACCATTCGAGGCATTGTACGGACGTAAATGCCGATCTCCTATCTGTTGGGCTGAAGTTGGGGATATCCAACTTACAGGTCCCGAACTTGTACTCGAAACCTCTGAGAAGATCGTTCAAATCCGAAACCGTATGGCGGCAGCTCGTGTTCGTCAAAAGAGCTACGCCGATAAGCGTCGTAAACCGTTAGAGTTTCAAGTAGGCGATATGGTTTTACTCAAAGTCTCACCTTGGAAAGGTGTTATTCGCTTCGGGAATCGAGGCAAACTGAAACCTCGTTATGTTGGACCGTTCAAGATAGTGATGAGAATTGGCCCAGTGGCGTATCAATTGTACCTACCAGAAGGACTTAGTGGTGTACACGATGTCTTTCATGTCTCGAACTTGAAGAAATGTCTAACAGACGAAACACTCGCGGTTCCTCTTGAGGAACTGCACATCGATGAACAACTGCAGTTCGTTGAAGAACCAGTAGAAATCATGGATAGGGAAATCAAAACGCTGAAACGCAGTAAAATCCTTATTGTCAGAGTTCATTGGAACTCGAAACGCGGACCGGAATTCACTTGGGAGCGCGAGGACCAGATGATGTGCAAGTATCCTCATCTGTTCAAGCAATACATGTCAAACTCTTAAGGTACTATTCTAATTTTCGAGACAAAAATTCTTTCAACTAGGGGATGATGTGACACCCAAAAAAAAAAATTATTTTAATTTTAGGGACGAAAATTCTTTCAACTAGGGGATGATGTGACAATCCGGACTTTTCCTTTTAACTTAGTTAGCAAACCAGTTAAATCCTAACCTCTTTCACCCTATCTCAAACCCTAGGGACTAATTCTGCCTACTTTTAAAACCTAAACTACAAGGACTAGTAATGTAATTTACCTAAACTCAATTCCAGTTGACTTTGAAAGTCAAAATTCAATGTGTTTGTCTCCGTTGACTTCTGAAAGTCAACCAACCCAGTTTCTTACCTCAATTCAAACCACAAGGGTTATTTCTGCCAAGTTCTAAACTTCAACACAGAAAACAGAGGGACCAATTCTGTAATCAACTCAAATTCGATTTCTGTTTGACTTTCTAAAGTCAAACTCGTGATTTCATCCAAATTCGAATCCTATGATCGTTTCCTGTTGGAGTTGTAACTGAAACTGCACAATTATGATTATTAACGGCCATTACTAACTCAATAAGCCCGACAATTATTTGAATTAATCCTCTTTATGCCTAATTAAGTCGTAACCGTCGACACCCTCCTCGACTATAATCAAATTAAGCTCGAATTTGCCTGTCATTCCACAATTGATCACCTACTCACATTGAACGAGACCATGCGAAGCTATTAGACGCGTCAATTCCACCGGAGTCCCAGCAGAAATCTCCGGGAACCAAACCAGCCGCCGTCGGCATCAGTTTTAGTCTACCACACTCAATTTGTCATCTATTCTGGTAAATACTTGCATCTATAGTTTCGTTTTTATCCATTGAATGAAAGCCCTATGCTAAATGGGGCTCATAACATCAGTTCAATCGAAACCCAGATTCTAGGGTTCATGGATATTCGGTGTGATCGAACTCTACCTTACAATCTATTTAGATGAAAGCCCTAGACTTGTAACCATCTGTATAATGAAAGCCCCATGTTTATTGAATCAAACAACATCGAATTTTTCACGATCCGTAAACTAGGGTTTGTTCATAATCGAATTTGGAATCTTAGACTTAACCTCAATCCAATTAAACTATTCCAACAGTTTCACAACACTATAATATATAAAAGCCCTATGATTTCAACTGATTCTATTATCGAAATCGATCCAATTAAGCATGTGTTTATAGCTAGGGTTTCGGCCCGATTTTCTATAATCTAACGATCTTAAACTCGTTAATCTTGCACTTAAAACTAGCGACAGACTCGCCAAGACTCGATTTATAAAACCCCTATGTTGTTTTGTTCGATCTTAACCGAGATCGACAGGATTGGACTGGGATTCGATCGCATGTGTTATGGGAGGGATGAACATTGGAACTCTTTGATAAAACTAATTGGATCCGATTTTGTTTGTGATTCCCTAGCGGGCAGGACCGGTAGAGCGTGTGACTGGTAGGGAGGAGACCCGGGTTCGAGTCTCTCTCCCCCTGTTTTTAGTTTTATTATCTTAAACAATTATTTTGATATTAAAACTCAACCCCATGTTATTATATTAATATATTAAAGTATTTTAGCACGGGAAACGACAGTGGGCTCGGTTTTTCAAATTATAACCCATTTTTATTATTATTCTCACTTTTAAAAATAATATATTTATATTATTTTTTAAACCGTAACTTTGTATAAAATAATATGGTTATATTATTTTCAACCCGTGAACTTATGTTACTAAATAATATATATTTTTATATTATTTCGTATTGTTTTATAACCATGCACAACGTTTGAAACTAATTAATAATATAATTAGTTATATTATTTACTCGATTAAAAATAATATACTTATTATTTTTCCACACAAATGATTATTTAGATAATCCTAGAAACATATAAATAATATATTAGATTATATTATTTTCCTAACTTTTGTAAACGACTTTATCGTATGAATTTATTTATTTAATTATTATTAGTTATTAATGTTCGATACGTAACGCTTTGATCTTAATTATTATATTAAGAAATTTATATATTCCGTACACCCGTTCGTCTACTCTTAAATCCTTAGAAAGCGTTAAGACGTTCTAACTTCCTTGTCGTCGTCACAATTCCCAACTTGTCCCTAATTAATGTGTTTATAATTTTAGGTCATACGTAAGTCATCTGAGATTTACACTTGTGATTTCAACTTATCTCTTGTGTGATCCAATCCACTACTCAATCCAGGTGAGTCTCACGGCCCCTTTTTACTGTCTTTATTTGGGAGAGAAAAACATGTCACAAAATTTTTGGGTTACTGTATTTCATATAATATCACTGTTAAGACTAAGCGTAACATACTATCACTGAAAGTCCTCACAACATATCGGACCATTAATTTGACAACCGAGGTAATGTTTAGTAGTACTACTGGGTTTGACTAGCCCCACCCACGTTAGTCGTGCTAACTCGATTGTAGGTCGAACGGGTGAAATGTTAGCCTACTCTTTTGGCCAAAGTTGATAGACTTGGCAGGAGGCAAACAACCAGTCATGCTTCGGTTGCAAGCGCTTTAGTAAAACATGAATATTGGTTTGCTACCTTTTGATATGCATATTGAATGTACAATAATCTGCAAACGCTTTATTTGAAACGATTGAAACCTGTGAACTCACCAACTTAGTGTTGACCCGTTTTTCTTACATGTTATCTCAGGTTGGCATTCATAATCACGTTAAGTCATGCATGTGTCTTTGAACTGCAATTGAAATTACTTTATGTTGAACAATCTTTATGTTTTAATGTATTTTGAATTTGGGCGTGTTGTTTTGCGTATTTACTTTATTTAACGCTTCCGCAACTATTACTCTGAACTTGATCTTTTATATTATTACATTTTAAGTCCCATATAGTGTCGTTTGAAGTAGCTGATGTCTGAGATCCTGGTTTGTCACCTCCCAAACGGTAAAACTCCGTTAATGGAATTTGGGGGTGTGACAAAATTCAATACCATTGTTCATATGCTACTTACTATGTTCTTTATATCTTAAATTACTTGGCGACCATACGTGTGTTCATGTTTAGTACAATCATTAACTTGTGTTACAAGCCTAAGGTAGTACCTTTTATGATCATTTATACGGGAAACTGATACCATAGTTAACACAAACCTTGGCGGGTTTTGTGTGTACCATATTACTACTTTTTCCAAAACACAATTAGTTGGATTGTACATACCAGTTTTCCATTTACTACGGTTTGATTGTACGCTTGGAACCTTGTATGTTTTCACATTTATGCCTTAGTTATGCTTTGAACATATTGAATTTCAAATTCTTTTTACAACTTTTGTTTGGTGTCAAAACCTATGTTACTCACCAACTACTTGTAGTTGACATTTACTTACATATTTCAAGCACACCTGTTTGAGGACATTGCTTGATCACATAAGACCATGGACTTAGCATTAATAAGACTTAATGTTTGATTATGCTATGTTTTTCTATTTCCTTTGTAACGGATGTTTTAATATGATTAATAAATATTACAATATATTTAATAGATAATCAGGTGCTTATAAACAACCGCGTAAATATTACAATATATTTAATAGATAATCAGGTGCTTATAAACAACCGCGTCAGCCCCGGCGTATAATCCGCCGTCGGCCGGGGTGTGACACTTGTGAAGCAGAAAAGTAAATGACAGAAAAGTAAATGACGGTAAAGTAAATAGCAGAAAAGTAAAAACGTGCATGAACTGTGTAACATAAATGTAATTAGTAAATAACAGGAAAGTAAATAGCTCAAGAATAATCAGATCACTCACAACAAGTATTTCTTTGGGCTTTGAATTCGCTTGGTATATGATAATGTTATGTTAACTAATCTGATGGTATGACTAATACAAATGTGTGAACGGTACACCACTAGAGCATCATTCTCATAACAATTAGTTCACGAATTATGTTCTTTAGAATAAAATGGTAGAACTCCCAGCTGGGTACATCGTTACCCTCAACTCTTTGATGTTATCGCCGAGTTGGTTTAAGACATCAAACTTAAATACCTTTATCATTATTTAAAAGAGTGATTAGACTTTGTTCACATGGAGGCGGTGTAACAATGGGACCATGTATAAAGACGTACTATTCCCAACGTGAGTTCACCAACTCTTGGTCTCATAACAGTCACGTATAAAGACGTACGATCTTATCAATATTAACCAAGTGTTGGCTTCTCAAAGTAAGCTTGTATAAAGACGTACAAGTTTCAGGAGAAGTTTGATTAAAAAGGTTTTACGATTTTACGCTTTAAAATCAAGAACACTCATAAGAGTAAAGACTAAATCAAGTAATAATAAAAAGTCCATCATGAAGATGGTTTTAAGAATGAATGACTAAAGAACATAAACATACCATTAGCTTAATAAGTTAAACATTAACATACACCAAACTTCATCTTCACCCAAGCAATACGAATGGCCAAACGAACTAATATAATGCTGAGTTTTGTAGGCTCCCCTATTGCGAACAAAGCGGAAGAGCCTCTCTACTCTCTACTCTCTACTCTAAACTACAGCTACAAGCTATATTCTTCTCTGGAATGGAGTGTTGTGGTGTGTGGAATGAAGAACCCAAGCCATCTATTTATAGGCCTCAAAATGAGCAATGCACGGCCGTACACTGGTTTGCACGGGCGTACAAACACCTCAGGAATCAAACGGGTACAAATGGCAGTGTACTAGGCTCCTTGGGGAGCAAGTAAGGCATTGCACGGCCGTGCAATGGGATGCACAACCGTGCATCCCCTACTTGCGCCCTGTTTTGTCTTTTAGCTGCTTGTTTGACTGGCTGTTGACCTTGGTTGACTTCTTGGGGGTTAAAGCTCAGGTTTGTTACTTCCAAAAGCTTGATTTCTTGATGTTTTTGAGTTTTTTTTCTTTGTCTATCTCGGAACACCGATTATTTTGCAATTGTAAAATATAAATGTTTTAAGTATCAATTGCAACGCTTTTGTTCAATTAGTACCATAATATGGGGATTATTATGCATGCAAAACATGTGTAATTTAGGGCATATCAATACATATATCAACAAGTGTTTGTGTATTCATATTTATGGTCACTAGTGGCTAGTCTTGTTGTATCACTTGGGTGAAGATGAAACTTGGTGTAAATTAATGTTTTGATTTAATAAAATGATGTGTATATGTTTCTTGACTATTTTTTACTATGATCTTCCTTGATGGATGTGTGTAATTAATTTTCAATCATTTAAGTCTTAAATCTTGTTAGTGTCTCAAGCAATACACATTGTTTGAGCATTCATTCAAAGTTGTACGTCTTTATACAAATCTTTGATATTATACTAGACTTGGTTGGTTGGGGTTGCGTATTCAAGAAAGGAATTTTAAAGTCTTGACTGGACCTTGTGTTTTGTCACGATAGATATCAATTTGTTTACTACCTTTTATACAGTGGTTTTCCTAGAGCTTCAGTGTCGATCTCTGTTGGTAGGAAGCCATGGTTGGCAAATACAGTGATGCAGGTGAAAAATATTAGTGTTGAATCGATGAGAAAGAGGAAGAGAAAGAAGGGATTAGTGTGCATGGTGTTGTTTTTGGGAAGATCAAATTACACTAATCTATTTATAGATAGTCTACACGTTGTATTTTTAAGTTTTTAAATTCGTGTGTATATATCATCAGTGGATGTGGTTGAAGTGAGTTTCCACTGATGATGATGATGATGTCATCGGTTGATATGGATGAGGCGAGTTCTACTAATGATGACTTCATCAGTAGATTTGGTTGTGTAGTTCACTTCCACTGCTCGGTTAGTGGTTTGGCTCAGCTGTAGTTTCAACTCGTCATAAATTAAGATGACAGTTTTGTTAACCACTTAAAATCCATTAAAAATGAAATTAAATCTCGTTTATTGTGAGATAAAATTTGCAGATTCATTTCTTGTTTATGCGAGCAAGTGGACATTTGGGTTAGTTTTTCTTATACTAAAAATTCGTAAAACACGCAAATAGAGAAATTCTTTCTGGAGAATTAGAGAGGACTACTCTCTAATTGTTCCACGGTCATAGTTTCTTTCTTCTTCTTTTCCTAAAATTGAAACACCATTAATCTTGTACAACCTAGGGCGTGAGAGCCATCTCCGGTAGTACACATAATGTTCTGGTTGTTCTACCCTAGGAGTTAGACGTGTTTGTCTAAGAAAAGACGCGAAATCTGTTTTAAGGCACCCGTATTGAACACGAATCATCAACCACTGCTAACGTCTTAGTGTGTCAAAGTGTTGCAGTCAAGAACCAAGCTGAAGGCATTACTCGTTGAAGACATTGGTTTGAATCTCTTTATGTATATGTAATGTTTATTTACATTGTATAATTTGTTTTGTTACGACATTGTACTAGTATATTTCCTATAACTTTTTTTGAACGGTAACACCTAAATATTCTAGGATAATTAAGTTTCCCCGGGGCAACACCTAGAACATCCACAGCAGCCCACCACAAGAGGAACCCTCGACTAGGTAAACCCCCTGACCTGGCCACAGACCCTTTTTTTTGTTGTAGTCAGGATTCGAACCCAAGACCTCTATTATAGGAAGTCTTAGGACTACCATTGCAATAAGTAACGAGAGTATCGTTATTGTTTATTTTATTATTTATTTTAATAATAAAAAGTGACTCACTTCCCTATATTATAATTATTTTAATTAATTAATTTTTTTATTAATAATCAAGTTAAAATTAGTAGGCATGTATTTATAAATGCACTTTGTAATTTAGTTGTTTTCTATATTTAATTAACCTAAATTTTTTGAAAGGATTTAATTAACCTAAATAATTAAAAAAAAGAAATCTCTAAGAGGCTGAATTCGAAGATTTAGGTCAAACTAAAAAAATTAGCAACCACAATTCTTGACATATCTATAAAGAAAAATATCGAGAACCGTAAGATAATACATTTAAAAGGACGGTTTAATTTAAAAAAACACCGAGTACAAAAACAAAAACCGCCAACGTGGGCTCGAACCCACGACCACAAGGTTAAGAACCTTGCGCTCTACCAACTGACCTAGACGGTCTTTTGTACTTACTATACATCACAACTTTTAATCAATAATGCAATATCCAAACATGGTTTACTGTTCACATAATAGCTCATTTATAAAGTTATAAATACAATGAATTTTGTCAATCTCGAAATCTCTCGAAACTCTCTTTCTACGCAACGATATTGTTAACATAAAAACACTAAATAGTATAAATGTTTTTTTTAGGGCAAAGATTATATAATATTATAAACACAAAACGCACGTTAGCAAGAAGCTAGAACATGAGGAGCAACAAATTACAAAGTAAATTCGAAATTACACCAATCACTTCAATCTATTAAATTAAATCTCGCCATATTTTTAATCCAAATATAAGAGTTCATCTTTATTTTTTCCAAGATCTTCTTCGGGCTTCTTTGAAAGTTATTGAAAACCATGTCGTTTCTTGTTTTTCATAGAAACTATAAAGTAATTAAGATAATGCTTTGACACAATTTTTTTGAAAGTTTTGCTCCCTTGATTCTTTTCTATGAACTTTAGCCTCTCCGCTACTGTGTTACCATCTATGACAGGAAATTTGCACCATTGATACACCATGTTCCAAACTACCTCCGTCATCTGACAAGAAATTAGCAAGTGGTCCGTTGTCTCGAGAGCCTCTCCACGAAACGCAAACCGTGCTTGGCAAGGAGATGTTCCGCTTTGACAATGCCACCTTAGACGGAAGTCTATCAAGACCCTCTCTCCAAGCAAAAAAATTGAGCTTTTTAGGAATCCATTTCAACCAATCATACAACTTATTATCTGAGGGAAACATTTCATTCTCTAGGGATGATTTGACCGATCTAACCGAGAAACATCCCAATGGGTCCCCGCTCCAGCTCCAACGATCTGAAGTATTGTTTAGCATGTATTCTTTAATGCCCATCTTTGTGCTTCTTCCAGATCTGTCACCGCCGATGGCAAGTTAAAGACTGAACTAAATACACCTACACTAACTTCAGAGTTCCCTAGCTTGGAGACCATCGAACATCTCTTGTTTCTATCATGTTCGTATAAGATTGGGAAAACGTCCATTAGCCTGCCATGTTCCAACCACCTATCTTCCCAAAACAATGTGTCTTCCCCGTTACCGATCGAGCTTTTCAACATATCCTCCATATTTAAATTATAATTCTTCATTTCCTCGCCATTTTTTATGATGTTTTTCCATGCTCCAGATACCGACTTTTTTAAAGGGAAGCATCCTTTTGACCTCCTGCTGAAATGGATGCTATTAATAATGGACACCCATAGTGCTTTCAGCTTGGATTTAGGGATATTTACTAAAATAGCCATTTGACCATGATCAAATTTCAAAATAGTCATTGACTTTTTTTTTTACCAAAATAGTCAACCAATCAGGTCGTGCCATTTGTCAAAACAGCGAAAATTTGGGCCAAATTTTCGCTAAAAATTTGATTTTTCGCTAAAAAACATCTGATTTTTCGACAAAAAAAATCTGAATATATTGAATTTTCGCCATTATTAAAAATGGCGAAAAAATATGGGATATTTTCGCCATTTATTATTAAATTATAATTTAATTTTTAATATTAAAATATTATTAATTTTTTTAATATTTTTAAATTTTCGCCTTATTTAATATTTAATTATTTTTCAATTATTATTTTTTTTCAATTTTTGTAAAATAATAAAATTCAATTTTAATTTAAAAAACGAATTTAAATAAAATATTATTTAAACAAATATTTATACCTCTTCCTACCATCCCTTCATTTTTTCACCACTTATCTAACAAACTTCATCAAATATTTATACCCCTCCCTACCATTGATTTTTTCTCCACTTATCTAACAAATTTCATCAAATATTTATATCCCTCTCTACCATTCATTTCTTTCACATTCCATCTACTTACACATTTTCTTCACTTATCCACTTTATAAAATTCATCCTTTTATCCATCAACTTACAACTTATTTTTAAGTAATGTCTTGTAATATTATTTTATGTACCGGTGGAAAATGGGACTTTGTTAACGGTGTTGAGGAGTATGTTCCTTTAAAAAAAATGTTTGCGACGTGTTTTTTGTGTTCCTAGTAATATTAGTTACGTGGGTTTGAAAAATCTTATTTGTGAAAAATGTGGTTTTAGCAATGAAATTCGTTTTTCTTATAAAATGTCTACTTACACACATCCAATTGATCTATTGGATGATCATGATGTTTTATTTTTTTTTAAATGTTGTTTTAAATCAACCAAATGAATTGTTGTCTTTGTACGTTACTGAAGAATCTCGTGTGGGTAGTAGTTCAGCTGTTCCGTCTAATGAAACTCCTGTTGATTTTAAAGTTCCAGTGTCTTCTTCGGAGTCTAATGTTGTACCTAACGTTTTTTGGTCTATGCCCGAGTCATTGTTTGATCGTACAACAAACGAAGTAAAAGTTCTTAACTCACACTCTTCACATATTTCTGAGGGTCATATTTTTAAAAACAAAGAAGAATTAAAACTCGAACTGGGTAAAATTTGCATTACTGAATGTTTTGAATATAAAGTTGAGAGATCTTCGAAAACCCATATTTGAGGCTTCATGTCTAAATGATGGTTGTGAGTGGCGTATAAGGGCGTGAATTTTTTAAATTATTATATTTTTTAAAAATATTTTTCATTGTTTTAAAAGTTCTAATAAAAATATTTTTATATACAGATTCGAAGTTTCGTCGGTTATTTACGACCGTTGGTAATTATTGATGGAGCACATTTAAAAGGAAAGTTTTTGGGCACTATGTTTCTAGCGGTCGGCATGGATGGAAACAATCAAATCCTGCCGATCGCATACGGTGTTGGTAAAACTGAAAGTGGTGAATCATGGTCGTGGTTTTTGTCAAGACTTAAGGATTGTATTGGCGAAAATCCAAATTTGGCGATCATATCAGATAGGGCTGCATCAATTGCTCAGGCAATTAGGGAAGTCTTTCCCCATGTTATGTTACTAAACACATTTTCTCTATCTTTGGAGTCATAAAATTATATTTTACAAGTTAAAATAATACTTTTTGTTTGCTTGTCCCCGTAATATCACGTGAGGTCTACTCAACGAACCTACCCGTGTTTCAAACGGAGTTTATACAGGGGAGTTATCAGCGCTTAAAGTTGGTTGTTTGACATTAAAACTCAAGATAATTCTACTTTTCAAAACACATTTTCTCTATCTTAGGAGTCATAAAATTGCTAATTGTTTAACTATTTTTTTTACAACAAACTCTTTGGTTATATTATTATAACATAATATTGCTAATTGTTTGCGAAATTCTGCTGCAGTTTCTCGAGTGTCCTCCTGTGGATTTAAGACGCGTCCATTGATTAACCGTTCCATAAAAATACACACCCAAACACCACAATCTCCGGACCCGGGGCTTTGTTGAGGCACGTTAGGTGGTATTACCCTCTTCAATGGCATCATTCGTTCAGTCATATTGCGATTATGGAAAAATTGGGTGTACCATAACCAACTAGGAATAAGAAACTGCAAACGCTCCAACAATGTATCGGTCTCTTCAACATAAATGTTTTGCAAATTGTAGAAAAAATAATGTCAATTTTTTATTATTAAGTAATAAAACTTAATTAAAAATATTTAAGATTATAACCTGTTATAACTGTTAGAGTCCATGTTGATGTGTTCACATGTGTTAGGAACCAATGTGATTTTTCTACATTCACTGGAATGTAAAACTACAAACATAGAGAAAAATATATTTAACAATTTGTTAATAATAATATAATTATTAAATAAAATGCATTACATCATCAACAGTCCAACTGACAGGATATGGAGAGTATGTTTCATCTCCTAATGAGAAACACTTCTCGCCTCTTAATAAATGATAATGAAATTCAGTAGATAAAATTGACCAACGTGAATCTACCGGTCTACAATTGTACAAGTAAGTCTCCCAAGCCAGAAGATGCTGTTAGTAAATGAATTTTAAATTAATTAATAAATTAATAAAGCTAAAATTATTTTTTACTTTAAGAAATTGCTTACGTTCGACTCTAACCAACCATCAGACCCATCTAAAACCAACAAACTCTTCCAAAAACACGACTTAATAACGGATGGCATAGTAAGAGAAGTTTCACAACACTTTCCAGTTTTATAAAAACTCCTAATATTTTTAATAATTGCGCTTTTTCCTTTCTTTAAATTAGGAGTCGATTCAATGATCCCGAAAGGTGAAAGCAAAACAGCAGATGGCTTGCATATCCTTTTTTCCCGGTTTAGACCAACAGGCTGTAAAAATAATTAATTATAACAATATGTAAAAATACAAAAAAGCTGAAATTATTAAAATCATAAATATCTTACCTTTTCTTCATGAATATTTATATGGTGAGCCTTAAATCAAAAAAATTACAGCAAAGTTAGCAAAGATATAAATATTTAAAATAAAAAAATATACGCTTACATAAGGTGGTGTTGTGTAGACGTCATCATTTCTATTTGACATTGATTCAGCATGATCATTTTTACTATAATTTTTACCTACCAGCGTCTCTACCTTCTATAAGACAAAATAATATTTAATTAAAAACAATTTATATAAGGAAAAAATTAAATGAGATTAGATGGAAAAGAATATACATGTAAACGGTCCAAAATGTTCCTGATAACGTCATTCGATGACGATTGATTTTCTTTAAAATATTTTGATGTATCATCATCTACACCATCACCCAAAATGATAAAACTCTCTTTCCAGTATTGTTGTTGTTCTTCTAATTGTGTAGGAGAAATTACTATGGGCTCGTAGCCAGTCTGATAAATTTAATAACAAAAATATAAATGTTAAGAATATAACATTACATAAAATATAATTTAAAGTAAATGATAACTAACAAAATAAGAACGCTATAATATTGCAATTGCTTGTTCCCATGTGAGTCTGCTAGATTTTTTCCATCCAAGGCAACGGGGTAAAATACCGTCCCTATCAATTAACATCCCAATCTCCGGAAATATCTCAAATATCCACATCTAGAAAAATAAAACTAATTAACTTAATATAATATAATATAAAACGAAAGTAAATAATGCATTATATAAAAATAAACAAATACTAACCTTAAATGCCCATACAAATCCCTTGATGCTATATGTTAGCTTTAGTTTTCGATCGTCTCTATTATTTTTAAAAAGGGCATTATGAATATGTGGGTACGTGTATTTCCATATATAAGAACCCCATGGATAATCGTTCCATGCCCCTAGATTATTAACCAATTTTAAAAGAAACGGATCCAACAAATTTTTAGGTTCTAACCCCTTGAATCCGACCTCAACCAATAATAACAAACAAACTCGAACAGCATCCATCTCTTCTAAAGTTAGCAAATCATTTTTAAAAATATATAACAAATCTTCTGACTTAACTTTGTGACTACCAAATAACCTTTCTTTAAAAAAAGGAGGACTTTGGTAATTTATGTGAGGTTTAAATTCACCAAATTTAAAACCAGTAATCAAACAAAATTCTCTAGGACCAAAAGTTAAAGTGCGGCCACCGATTGAAAAGTTTATGCCATCTTCTGGATTATCAGTTAATATTTGAGTTTGAAATATTAAATGAATTAATGATGCTTCACTGTTAAGAGATTCACATTTTAACCAATATCCAAAACATGTGTTACTAAAAATAATGAGTGCAGTTGGATATTTTTTTAACTTTTCACGAATTTCTTTAACAATTTTCATATTACATCTAATAGCCACCTGGGCGGCATAATAATGTTCCTGTATAAATAAACAAATATATATACAATTACTTAAATGAGATTTTATCAAATATTAAATATAAAGAAAAATAACTGTTAATAATAAAAGGGAACTTATATTAACATTCATTTTTAATGAAGCTGCGAGGAGAGAAGACTGGCGAAAATGAAAGTGGCGAAAATTTGGAGTGAATGGCGAAAATTTGAAGTGAATGGCTTGAATGGCGAATTTATACTATAAATGGCGAAAATATGTCAAATCCTAACGCTAGATTCCCTGAATTTTCGCTTTAAATTTTCGCCATATTCTCTGAATTTTCGCCACTTTTGGTCAAATCCGGTCAGAGATGAAATTTTCGCCAGTTTTCAAAGATTCTCTGAATTTTCGCCATTTTTCTTAAATTTTCGCCACTTTTTTGAAATTTTCGCCACCTTTTCAAGATTCTCTGAATATTCGCCACTTTTTTCAAATTTTCGCCAATTTTTTCAAAAATTCGCCATTTTTCAAAATTTCGCCATTTTTCAAAAATTTCGCCATTTTCTATAAAATTTCGCCATTTTTCAAAAATTCGCCACTTTTCAAAAATTTTGACATTTTCAAAAATTTCGCCAATTTCAAAATTTTCGCCACACCCAATCGCCATTCGGTCCCACAAAATTTGAAAAAAAAAAAAAAAAATTGTGGCGAAAATTTGCGGCGAAATTTTATGGCAAATTTTCGCCAATTTGGCTATTTTGGTAAAAAAAATAGTCAACGGCTACTTTCGCTTTTTGAATTAGTCAAATGGCTAATTTGGTAATTTTCCCTTGGATTTATACCTCGATATCCATTTCGAAAGTAGTGCCATGTTCATGGCCCGGATACACCAATACCAAGGCCTCCAAGTTCCTTTGGAGCTAAGATTTTATCTATGCCACTCATGATATCTTCCGTGTTTTCCGAGCCACCCCATAAAAAATTCCTCCTTATATTTTCCAACTCGTGTGCGGCGCGTTAAACCACAGAAGAAACTAACGTCCTAAAAAATTTATAAAATAAAGTCATAGAAAAATGAAACCGTTAAAAAAGTTATCGTTTACGAAATAAATAAATGCACTCGGAACTTCATGTAAAAAAAACCTTAATACAAATCCACGTGTTGCAACGAAGTAGCAAGTAGCCTAGTAATATTCCAAAAACTTTATACAAAAAGCGAAAACATAACAAAGCCGTTAAAAAAAAGTTAACCGGTAAAAAGTTAGAAAAAGAAAGTAAAACCGTTTAAAAAAGTAAAGAGTTAAAAAAAATTCATAACGACGTTGTATGCACGTGATTAGATAACTTGTACACTATTACGCGCAACTCCGTTACAATTGTGCGTGTTACCCAAGCTACGTAGCGGGTTCAAAACGTAGATATAAATAAGCAAGACGTAACGGTATATTAGTACTCACCCTGCGAAAAAATGCACGTCAAAACATTGGAAACGTAGATAAAAATAAACAAAATAAAATAAAAGTAAAAAACAAATATATCATGTGAATCAGGCTTTTAACGTAAGTGGGCTTGCGCCCTAGTGGTAAGCGTGCTTCCTCTTCACCCAACAGACCCGGGTTCGAATCCCAGTTCTCCTATTTCTGGTTCAAATGCTGACGTCAGCAGCCCCTGCTAACGTCATAATTATTATTTTTTTACATTATTTAAAAATATTTTTTTTTAGTTTTTTTTCCTTAATAATTTAAACCTTTATAGTTAATTTTGACTTATAAATTTTAAATATTACGCTTTTTTAAGTTCTAAATATACCGTTGTAACATGTTTATATTTATCCAGTTGTTCAGAACCGAGTCGCTACAACGCAGGGTATGTTTAACTAGTTATAAAAGATAATATAGTGTAAGTAATAATGATATATTTTAATAAATAGATTTAAGAGGTTATAGTATATAATGAAGGATTAATCTTGATTAAATATAATTGTTAATATTAATTTATTAATTGTTTGGTTGAGTTTGTATTAGACTAGAAGTGAGTTTGTTTATTTATTTGATTATTAGGTTAGAATCTCGTGTATTACACGGGTTGAATAAATGTAACGTTATATACTTACTAATAAAGATTTATGTTTTAAAAAACACGTGTATTACACAGGTTGAATAAAATATAATTTAATTTGTTAACACATATACTCGTCAAAATATGTCTTTAAAAATATACTTTAACGTGACGGTTATAATCCTGTTAAGTTAATTTTTAAAACATTTTTTTTCAACCGGGTATTATTTTTTTTATGTAATTGATAAATGATAATTCATTTTAATTTATTTTGTTAATGATATAATAACTATCCATAATTAAATAATAAGTATCCATAATTAGATTTATATTAAATATTTAAAACTATATTCTTTTAATATTATTATTTAATAGGAGAGAAGCGAGAAAAACATGCTAATGATTCACCAGAATACGACACGTGTCTCCATAAGATTTTTATGTATTAGTATAAAGATTTAATTGAGTTTGATTTGGGTTAGGATTAGTATAGAGTTTATTATAAATAGATGGTAAGGGATTAATTGCAAAGTGTGAGTTGAGTTTTATCGATAAAGAGTCGATCTTTGAGATCAAAATTCGTGTGTTTAGAGTCTGATTTTCAACAATTGGTATCAGAGCTTGGTGAAAGAGAACGCAGTTTTGAGAGTCGAGAAGACAGCAACCTAGCTAAAGGCTGTTGTGACAGTTTTTCTGTGGCGGTGATCGGAATAAAAGAACTATTAATTGATTGATCAAATAATGAAAAGAAAGGAAATAGAAGCAAGCACACCAAAGGAGTTTTTTTTTGTGGATGTTAATCGGAGGCGGCGGCCTTTGGCTGTTTGCTGTTGCATAAAAAAATCGAGCAGGAAGAATTCGATTTAATTGGTTGAATCAAATGCAATTTATTAAAGGTAGAATTACATATATCCCATATTTTCAATCCTAATTACATATATACCCAACCCAAAACTTAAATTACATATATCCTCATCTTTTATAAAATTAGCCTTTTAACCTTCCAAGAAATATGACTATTTTTATTCCATTGATCCCAATCCTAACCTTCTGATTCCCGCTTCCGATCGATTCCAACATCCAGCGTCGCTTCTGATCGATTCCATCATCTAGTTGGGTATATTTGTAATTATGAAGGGGATATACGTAAATAACATTTTGAACTGGGTATATATGTAATTAATGAAGTTTTTAGAGGGATATATGTAATTGCCCCTATTAAATGGCAAAATTGTAAAATTTCCATGTGAGGATCATACAATTTTGTTGATAATTCAAATTGAAGATTTGTTCAATGGTAATATGGTAATTTTGAGAGCTGAACATGTGGAGTCAAAACAAACATGCATGCATGGGATAAACCATGAGACTTAAATTCTCATGAGAAGAGACCAACGAGTGGCGGTGGTCTTCAGTGTTTAAACCATCGGATATCAGGTGGTGTTCAAGCGGTAAGGACGTAACACAGCGACCCGATTGTAGTCGGAAACAACCAGTTCTCGGCTGTTTACAGGTGTGGGAGCATCAGCCATATCGAAGGGAGTAAGCGGCGGTGGTGTTAGTTATCTGTCCGGTGGTGACGAGTGGTCAGTGGTGGTGAGTAGCGGCTGTGTCAGCCAAGCAACGAAGGGTTGTGCGAGTCAACCAAGGAAGATATCGATCTGAGTGATTCGGATTGAGTGAAGGATCGATCACCTGCGAAGTGTTTACCTGTGCGATTTAGGGTGGTACGGTGTGATATCTGTGAAGAACGTGGTTATCAATCCGTGATAGATTGATTAGTAACTAAGGCAGATTTATGATCAGCAAGTGATCAAACAGGGGCGAAGATTCTGTGTGAAACAAGAATGAAGACCGTGTGAAACGGGGCGAAGAATCTGAGTGATTCGGATTGGGGATGAAGGTGCGATACATGTATAAAAGAAAATTGTGAAGATGATTAAACTTGAGTGATTCAAGTTGGTGTAAAAGACCTGAGTGATTCGGTTTATTGATAACAATGAAGATCATGATTGTGATTATCATGATGGTATTAAAAGTTACGAGTCTTGCTAGGAATTCAAGATCTAGGAGGTACAAATCAAGATTAAGAGAGAGAATGAAGGATTAATCTTGATTAAAGATAATTATTAGTATTAATTTATTAATTGTCTGTTTGAGTTCGTATTAGTCTAGAAGTGAGTTTGCTTATTTATTTGATTATTTAATTGAGTTTAAGTAGGTTATGATTAAGTTTGCTTATTTATTTGATTATTTAATTGAGTTTAAGTAGGTTATGATTAGTATAGGGTTTATTATAAATAGATGGTTAGGGATTAATTGTAAAGTGTGAGTCAAGTTTTATCAATAAAGAGTCGATCTTTAAGATCAAAATTCGTGTGTTTGGGGCTTGATTTCCAACGTATAAAACTTCTTTGAACAACTTTCAAACTCATAGACCCATCTCATAATATCTCATTATAAATGGTCCATTTGAAAACCATAATTTTGAAGTTCAGATTTTGGGGTCAAATCAAGAATGTGTTTCATAGCAGATGAAGAACCATCTAAACATTTTGGGGTCAAATCAAGAATGTGTTTCATAGCAGATGAAGAACCATCTAAACATATCTTTTTAAATCATAAACACCATAAACATTGATTTTAGGGGCCCTTAAATCTTGTGTGAAGGTGACCCCCAACCATATATATTTCATGGTCCTGATTACACTAACCACTTGCAATAAGGCTAATTGGCCATAGACTGGCTATGACCCACAAACCAATTTCATGGCTCTAAAAGATTCACATAACATCATCAAAATGAGACCGAGTCTACTTGATAACACAAAAGCGAAAGACACAATCGAACCCACAAGATTTCGCGTACCCTATTCTAGGTTTTAACCGGTCACTAGAATAACAAATCACAAAAAGACTTGGTAACTAAAATCACCCACAATTTCTAAACCTACAACTAGAACAACACCTTACTCCATCAAGCAGCCGCACCTTCATTCAGGAGCATCTGATCAAAGTGCCAAACACCTGAAATTGGAAAACGGTTACTATTTTGGTAGATATGATCAATGGTTTCTCAAATTACAAGGGATCTCTGTACCAAAAACTTGAAATTTGAGTATAAAGTAACCATTTTTATCAACTACAAAAATGACACCTAGACATTCATGAAGTGAAATGAAAATTTGACATGAAATTTTGAAACTTTTACCATGCCCTTTGCCGACTCTTCTTAGTTGAGCAACATACTCGGATATCTTCTTGATGGCTTCAACCTTTTATTAGAAAAATAAATATCAGTGTCACTGCAAACACGATCTTTAATTTAAAAGTGAAATTTGATATTCACCTGTTCACCAAGAAACTCACTTTCCACAAAATCAGCTAAATGCACATCATTGTTCTCATTGGCTACCTGTTTTCATTCAAAATTTGCATATCAGAGACTTGAATCTAGTTGTGATTATGCTAAATTGAAATTCTTTGTATCTTTGTAAATGAGAACACAAAAGGCGATAAGTAGGTCGGACCTCATGGAGGTTTAGAAGTTTCTCATTTGTCAACTTCTCCAATGACAATGCAAGCTCCATGGCTAGGATCAAAAGCAGTTAAGAACAACCATAACTTCAAAATTTACTATTAATCCAATCATTAACACTAAATACAAAACTTACCATACAATGCATCTCCCTTCTCTTCATGATCAAACTCGGACAATGGCATAATAATAGATTGCAACTTCACCTTCCCACCTCGTTTATTCTGAAAATTTAAAAAAAAAAGTAAGAAAGAAAATCTATCACTTTGATCCACACCCGTAAAGTACCACTACTTGTTTTCAAATATAAAGCAAATTAAAGCTAGATATAGCTGATAAATGCTCAAATACCTGGTACTCCATTAACTTTTCAGCATGTTCCCTTTCTTCTTCACTAGACTCCTTAAAGAGCCTATAAAGTTTAATGTATCATAAATCAATAAACCAGATAAAATCGCGTTTCATTTCATTATTATAGCACAGTAGTAGTTACTTACTTGGCTAAGCCCTTGAGAGCAACATTGTCCCTATCAAAGTAGGCATACATAGCATGGTATACATAGGAAACATTATACTCAACACTGAAAGAAAACAAAAACAAATCATCAGGAATAACCAAAAGCTAACAACCAAATATGACACTAAATACATGCATTATATATAATTTTCCATCCCAATCAAATAAATATTTTATAAACACCCTTTATCAAATTACAGGAACCCTTGTATGATAAAACCAACTCCCACAAGAAGAATCTTTGTTAATTATTAATTATGAAAAAGTAGATCTTGTCTTTATCCCGCTACTTTTATGATGCTAATCTTGTTGGGCAATTGGTTTTCAATTGAAAAGTACTGTTAACATACACATGCTGGGCAATAATGTATGACCCTCTTTCTCCCAGGACCAGTGTTTTCAGAACAGGACTGGACCGGCTGGTCGGACCAGGGAACCGGTCCGATTATGCCTATTTGAACTAGGTGAACCGGACCGGATGGTTGGACCAGATTTCCATTTTTTTTTTCTTACAGAATCAGATGTTTTTAATTAAATATTTTTATATTTTGTATCCGTATACATGGTTTTAATATCTATGAGTCATCCGGTTCTACGGGTCCGACTAGTGGACCTCTAGGGTCCGGTCCATTGCCTAGGACATTTATCAAACACTTGGTAGGCAGTTTATTTTATACCCGAATAACTGAGGTTTCACAGACAAAATAGCGACTTAACAGTAAATAAATCACACTCTAATTGCATACTAATTAAAGAAATTGACAGTAAAAACCAAAATTTAAACAGATTAATCTTCAATTGAAGGAAAAGACTCACTTAATCTGTTCGTTGATGCAAGCTTCAGACGCGTCAGCATATTTTTGGCGAGCAAGAGACTGTTGAGGAACGGAAGGGACAAGATTGAGTTCTTTCTTCACCTCCTCAAACGGTTCAAACACCACCCCAGCAAGTGGGCGATGGTTTGAAGAACCGCCTTTCACCGCCGCACAAACGATGGTCGACGGAGAACGGTTGAGATTTTCATCGGCGGTGGGCCGGTTCAAGAAGGAGAGAGTGGCAGGGGCTCTGAGAAGCATGATTTCTAGGGGAATCGTTGAGATGATAAGAGAGGAAAAATGAACAAGGTTTCAAATTTCAAGTGAGTGGTGGAGGAAGAAGAAGATGGGTGTATGTATAGGAGATCACTGTGTATCTGGGGCCGTAGGATGTGGTGACAAGTGGAGGGACGAGATTGAGTGAGAGGAGTGGCGTGTGGTTGGCTTGTGGCATATCTGGATATTTGGATTTTGGGGTTTTGTGGTGTGGAATCCGATATTGCCATGATTCACTCACCAATCAATGAGAGGATTTTTATTTTTTTATTTATTACCTTTTAATAGATTTTTTTTTAACGACAACACCTAAATATTCTAAAATAATTGGTTTTTCTCGAAACAACACCTAGAACAGTCAGAGCAGCCCACCTTTTAATAGATAACCAATATTTTTAATTGAGTTAAAAAAAATTCTACTAACATTTTCTGTTTTCATTTTTCTATGTTGTTTTCTTGAATTAATTACATGTATGGCTGGTTTACACGTATTTCATTTATGGACTCTAGGTTTAGAAAATCACATGTTCAGTCTAATAGTTTGTACGGACGTAACACATTTGGCCTCTAAGTTGGATGCATGTGAAGTTACCCTGTTAAATACGTGTGAAATGACCCCTTAATATTAAAAATAAAAAAAACTAGAATTTCCTATGGGGCACCCACCACTCTAACATGATTTCCAATTATTGTATTTTATCATAATCAACCGCTCACACCTCTCATATGGATCTCGTCACCTACATCACCGGCTACCAGATATATGATATTTCTATCCCCTAAATCCCTTTCGTGTAACGTTTCCGTTAATCCATTCAGAGCAAAGAAACCACTACCAATGTCAATGAATTCCTCCAAAACGCGTCGGAAAGTCGTTGTCGTTGTCGGTTTTGCTAAGAACGGAGACTCCGACGACAAGCTCGACCAACTCCTCCTCCCATTTGCCATCTGTAACGACGAAGATTTATCCCCTTTCATCCGTAAAACCTTCGCCTCAGGTAAACCATAAACCCTACTTCACCACCTCCGTCACTTTTGTAGATCTAAAGAGCTTGGGCTCGTAGGCGGTTAGTCAGGAGGGATTTGGTGATGGAATCGCCGATGAGTAGGGGCGGGCGACGAAGAAGGGGTGGTGGTTCCGATCACTGACAGTTCTTGCGAGGTACGAGTGGGGGTAGGGGTAGTGGGAAGACATATGTTTTTGCCGGCGTTTGGGCGACGAAGACAAATAGGGGGTAGGGTTTGTTTGTTGATGTAGGTAGTGGTGGATGATGTAGGTGGCTATGGATGTTTACTAATCTTATAAACAAAGTGTTGACTTTGACTAGGATGGATCCCCCATAGAAAATTCTAGTTTTTATTTTTATTTTTAATATTTAGGGGCATTTTGATCATTTCATACATATTTAACACAGTAACTTAACATCGATCCAACTAAGGGACAAAATGTGTTACGCTCGTGCAAACTATTGGACTGAAGCTGTAGTTTCCCAATCCTAGGGGCCATAAGTAAAATCCGTATAAACCACAGGGGCCATACGTGTAATTAATTCTCTTTTCTTTAACATCGGAGATATTAAAAACAAGGCTAGCAAGGCGCTAGAAACCCAAAAACAAGAGACCAAAACAAACATAAACGACAACATACCTGAAATGTAGGATTTGAACTCACATCACTTTATGAGAGGCAAAGGTCACTGCGACTAGGCTACAAAGCCACGTGCGATTTTATGACAAAATGTAAGGGTGCTTTAATCTGTTTATCTTATGTACAAGGTATTAATGAAGAAGGTACAGGATTGTTAAAAACAAATAAAAATAATTATATTATTTTCTGTAGCGGCCCAAATCCATCCGATGATGATGACTGTGGGTAGAAACTTCGTGTGTTGATGTAGCCAACTGCTTAGAAACGTTTCTTACAAAACAAAACAAAACATCCATAGCCTCGCCACAGGGTCTCGAGGGTGTCTCCGTGACCAGTCTCCGGCGTGAGAATAAGTTCCCTTATAGTTGAAAGGCCTGAATAATAAGTAATGTAAGAGTGAAAGGTGGTTGAAGAGAATTGAATGCTCATCCATTTGGAGGAACAAGCTTCATATGCATGATCTCATTCGGTGCATTAATTACATTCCATCATAATGTTTTAAGCCTCTTGATGTTGTTGTGTTTAATGAGTAATTTTTATGATTAAAATTTCTAACACAGTTATCGGGTTTTAAATTTGTAAAAACGGTTATTACTTCTACCAATTACACACAATAGACAAGTGTACCTATCACAACGTAATATAGTTTAGGTAAAAACCAAGTATCAAACCCAAAGGACACAGTGGTGGCTCCCAATAATCAATCCTTGCTATTGTCTGACTAAAATAAAAAGTGGAAGAGGGGTTGTAAAAATAAAAGAAAATAAAATGAAATAGTAGAGTAGAAGCTTATTTAATCAAAACAAGATATCACTTATGTTTGAATCCACTTGGTGTGATATAAGTATTTTTAAAGTTAATGATGTAGTTAGTTACACAGTTCATGCAACATCGAATATACGACTACTGGTCTGAAGCCCAAACTAAGCTATGCTAGGATGTGGTTAGTTATAGATTTCATGTATCACCAAATGTCTGAGTACTGGTTTGAAATCTGAACTAATCTCTTATGTTTCTAGGACGTAAAATAGACAGGCTCCCTGGTAGGGTTATCATGACCCACAATCCTTTGGAAAACTAATATGGATGTCCACTCATAACCATCCTCAAGACTGAAATAAAAGATTTTGACTAAAAGACTCTTTACACAAATACTTTGATCATTTTCAGATCTTAAACACTACGGCTCCAGCTAAGAGTCCAATGCGAGCTAAAATAGGAAAATAACAAAAATATCAACACAAAACACAAGGTCCAGCTAAGACTCGAAATGTCTTGCTTGAGTACCTAAATCCAAACCAACCTAAGTTTAAACCAATTACCAATCAGGCCTAGTATGGCACCAGATTTTTATGAAAACACACAACCTTAAATGAATGTTTAACAAGATGTCTTAATTAAGACACTCACATGATTTAAAACTTTAGTGATAAGAAATTAAGAACTCACGTCCATAAAGGAAGATCATAGTAAAAAATTAACAAAGAAACATAAACACACCATATATTAAATTAAAACTTTAAATTAAACCAAGATTTATCAAAACCCAAGTGATACAAGAGAACTAGCCAAGAATGACCATACAAATGACTACAATAACACTTGGCGATATAATCATGGGAGGATCCAAGGATCAAACCTAAAACCAAAGTGAAGTGAGTATAAATTGCCTCTAGAAACTTGAATATGAAGAACTAGGATTCTACAATACTTGGAACACTCATATTTACAGAAAATGGGGTTAAAAGGATGGAGCTTTACCACTGGAAATGCACACCAACAAGTGAGGCTTGGGCCTCTGTTTATAGGCTAAAATCTGGGGCAAGCATGCCCGTGCTTCGTACAAAAAGTATACGGTACTACGAACGAATCTTCAGCTTTTCTAGTGACTGTTGGGGGTACGAGTCAGACATGAGCACGACGTGCCTCTTGATATTTGACTTCTATTGACTTCCTAGTTTATTCCATTCTTAATATCAAGGAGGCATGATCATGCTTAGATAAGCACGATCATGCTTGGCTGCTGGTATCCAAAAGTCTCCATTTTTGTGGGTTTTTACTTTCTTTCTTCTACGGAAGAGTAAATGGACTGCAAATTCAAACAGGATGTAATTAAGTATCGTTTCCTATGATTATAACTAAAATCAGTCAATTATAGGTATGATTATACATGCAAAACATTTTCATTTTTTGACACATTACCTCCGGTGCTGCTTAAAGCGTCCCGGGGCTTGTCCAGTGGTCACTGGTGTTATTCATGGGTTAATAACGTTGCTCGCTGCTAGGAGATGTTGCTGATGGGATCTTTTGTCGGCTTGAGATCTGGAGCATTAAATGTCCTCAGTACAATGCATTTAATTCATAATATGGTTGTCACGTATGATTAAACCCTTTTGTATTATTAGGAGTTTATTGACTTGGTCCTGGACCTTAATGATCAACAATCTTGAAAGGATTTGTGTTACCTCTGGGCCCTTGTTATAAGTCCCTGACCCTTATTTCATTACGTTAGCGGGGATGGGATTGGGTTAATCCCTTCAAGTCCCCCTACTCTTTTGGTCCTCTCATTTATGGTGGAGTAATGGACTCGTTTCCTTTTCCTTCATCTTTTGCCTTTTAGTACCTCATCATGTTTCTTTGAATTGCTATTGGTTCTTATGTTAATCTCCTTTATGGTGATTAGTTTAAATCTTCTCAGGATTTTATTATGCATGTAATTATGGCTTCTCTTAATTTGAAATGACAACTTAGGGTTATAGGGGAGTCATTAAGTCGTATGGGCGGTATGGCAGTTAATGACTCCCTTCGTTGTACGATGAAGGTGAAGTCATGTGTCCTGTGGGACACGTGTTCCGTTTGGATCAGGTGTCCCTTCAGTTTTTAAAAAGACTAAAAGGGAGAATCATTTTAAACTCTTCATTTTCCCTCTCTCGATTTTCTCTCATGTTTCTTTATCTGAGTTCCTCTTTGCACTAAACTTCTTGCTAACAAGATTCCTACTTGTGTTAAGGACAGGAAGAACCACTTCTTCTATGTCTCTGAGCGGTTCTTTCTTGTTATCTTTCTTCGTTGTGATGTTCTCATCTGTTTTGATGATCCTGATCCTCCGATTAGGGTTAACGAGTAGTGGTTGCTTGATGTTCTAGTGGCCAATGCTACTCCTATTACTTATTATCTGGAGCCTCTCTTGGTCATGGCTGGTGTTCGTAGGGATACAAACGAATTGAAGGAACACGAACAAGGCCTTGTTCATGTTCGTTCATTAAAGAAATTTCATGTTCACAAACACATAACGAATGAGATTACCTATTCATGTTCATTCATTAAGGAAATGAACCTGTTCGTGTTCGTTCATTAAGGAAATGAACATGTTCGTGTTCGTTTACGTTTATGTGATAATTCTATGTAACGAATGTAAACGAACACAAACGAACGTTCATGAACACAAACGAACACATTTGATAATAAAATCAACATTTTCATCTAAAATTAACATTACACATAATCCACCAAAAATAAATATGAAGTACTTGACAATTGACATATTTATCTTCACATACTTGACATAATTATCATAATCACAATTAACATAAATGAACGAACATAAATGAACACAAACGAACACATTATCGAACGTTCACGAACAAAAATGAATGAATGCGACCTATGTTCATGTTCGTTTATGTAAGTAAACAAACGAAATTTTTTGTTCTTGTTTGTTCATTTATTAAACAAACTAACTTCCCGCCGAATGGTTCACGAACTGTTCGCGGAACGTTCGGTTTGTTTGCAGCATTAGGTGTTAGTTCCTTATGGGATACTCCCCTCCTTTGCCCGATTGTCATTAAGAGGTGTGTAGGTGGGTGTTAATTAAGAGGGCTTTTATTTGTTATTTCTTGTTCTTTATTAATCGTCTCTTTTCTCTTTTTGCAAAATTGATCTTTTAGAGCTTATAAAAAGGACTGGGCGTGGTGTTGAGTTTTCTCGCAAGCCTGCTGTGCCTGTGTCACACCCCAACCGACGACGGAATACGTCGGGGCGGGACATGTAGACTGTTCATGAGCACATGGTTGACTAAAATTTTATATATTAAAACGTTACATTTCCATTCACAATTTCCAAATACAACAATACAAGAATATTTGAAATACAAAACATATTCATTTGTTTCAATTAACTAGGCCCACAACCTAAGTGTAGCAACTTGATCAACTCAAACTTTTATACCTGAAACATGATGAAAACGAGGTCAACTAAAAAGTTGGTGAGCATACATAGGTTTTAACTCTAAATAGCATCAAAGTGTTATGAGTAAACAAATCCATACAAGTCATTATTAATAAGGCGTTTGTGGGGAGTTACTATTATGTAACCAACAGTACAATCACACCTTTGTAACTAGCATGCAAAATTATGTTGTGGGTGGGGTAGGTTTGTCAGACTCAATAGATCTATCATTGTTAACCATCAGCTTGTATAGTTAATGATTGTACATGTAATTGCACACTAACAGTTGACACACCTAGCACCCAAACATAAAGCTCAAATTGCACACAAATTGTAAAGTGGATTTGTATTGTGTAGTTTGTGTAAATCATTGTAATGTTGTGATCATGTTTCACCCCTAAATGTAAAACAGTGAAAAAGGGCTATGTAAAACTCACATTGTATGAATAACTTGTAGATAACACGAGCAATAGGTAGCAATAGTGATCTTTGCAAATCACAAAGTTAACCTAGAGTGAAAATGTATGAACTTAAATCAAAGACATGTACAATGTCTAAAGTAAGGTCTAAGGTTCAACGAGATTTTAGTATAGGGATTTGTACAAAAGAGTTTGCGTTATGCAAAAGATGTAAGTTGACAGAAGTTTGATATAAAATTGTAAGTTCGAAGTATATATGAAAAATAATATTTGACTTTAGGGTTTATGTTTAAATAAATAAATTCCTCTTATTTATTTTTAAAAAAATAGTAAGTCTTTAAATTTAGTGTGATATTATACTTATAATCCAAATAAATATTTATAATTATGTGTCAAAATATAGTGTAAATATATATGTTAGTATACATCACAATTTAAACTCTAAATGAAATGTTAATGTAAAAAGATAATTAATTTAAAAAAATTAGTTCTATTTATTTATTTATCTATTATTTAAATAATGTGTCTAAAAGTGGGTATTTAAGAAAATATATATTAATATATATATATAAGAATTTGTTTAATTATATTTAAACCTTAATTAGCATTTTTAAGAAAATATTTAAAATAAATGTTTGTGGTTCCTTTTTCTTGACTACATAGAATTTCCTCATTTTATTTTTAAAAGTTATATTAGTAAAAATCAACTTTGGCAACAAAGTTTTATAAGTGTGTTAAAGAGACACAAAAAAGAACAAGGAAACAGGTCAGTGGGTTTCGAACCCATGACCTTGGCTGGGTATACTTGAGCAAGTTAACCTCTAGACCAGGGACACATTCAAGTTTACAATCCGAAATTAAATTTTAAAAGCCGATTTAGTCTGTGTCATCTTCTACAAACAAATACTCAGATTGTAAACACCCTAACCCTAAATCCGATTTCATGAACCTAGACAAAGAGGGGCGACTACGAATGAGAAGGGTTACCTGAGGCAAACGATTCGGACCAGGAGAGGCTTGCTCAGTCGTCGATTAGAGAGGCTCCTCCCCCCTTCCTGCGTCGTTCGGACCGAGAGAGAAGGAAATAAAAGGGAAATCGGACTTGCGGATGATCTCGAGTCGTAAACGAATTAGGTATCGAAAGGTATGTGATTAGAACGCGTTTTACATCTATAACTGAGCGATATTTGAGGGATTAGAAGTTTGATTTGTGGGTTTTGAAATCCATAACCGAATTCTTAAATGTGACTTTAAAAATCTTGAATTCTCATTCAATAATGCTGATTACGAGTTCCATAAGGTCACAAATGTTTTAGAAATTGATTGGGGAGGATTTGAATCCCGGATTTACAGGGATTGAAAGAATTTACATCAAATTTTGTTTAACTTTGACTCTGGAAAGTCAAACTAAACAGATGAGGCTTGATCTTGCATTTGACTTCGATGTTAGACGAATTAATTCTTCATACGTATTTGTTTAGAGTTCATGCAATGTCTCTGAGAGATTAAGAGGCTATATCACCATGAAATCGATGGTTTGAGAGATGAATTTGGGTCCTTTTGACTTCTCTAAGTCAAATTGCAAACCTTGTTGACTTTTAGAAGGTCAAAGTACATGTAAGAATTCAAGTTTGAGTGTAACGGTTCAAATTGGAAGGTCCAAATATGTAGAGGGGTTCAAAGATAATTTGAGAGGGTTCTTTGCTTTAGAGGGGGTCCAAGACTAATTTTAAATTGAAGCTTTGTAATAAATTAGTTTTTTTTTATAAAACTTTAAATCAAAACTATTATTTGTTTTATCTTGAACAATTTTATATAGGAAATTCCATCTTTTTAATATTATGAATTAAGAAAAAATTTGATTTATTTGATACCAATGGTTATCTTTATATATATATATATATATGTATATATATATATATATATATATTTATAATTAAGTAGATAAGTATATATATATAAAGAGATGTAAAAACACGAAATTAAAACTCATAATTTTTTTTATAACAACGTATATATAAATATGTGCTTATATAAATATATAATAGAAAACAATGTGTTATTGTAGAGTTGAAATTGAAAATTTGGTATAAAATCATAAAATGTTGAATATGTATGGGATTTGAAAATGAAGTGTCATTTTTGTAAAAATAAATGAATAGATAAACAAGTAGTACCGGAAAAATCTTGGATGTTACAGTCTCCCCATGTTAAGGGAATTTCGTCCCGAAATTTGACTAGTGGAGGTTACTGAGCCAGGAGAGATGTGAGTTCAGATTGTTGAGTTGAGGAGTATAACTGATGCAAGGAATGAGGTCTGTTTCTCAAGGTTAGGCACGAAGTGTAACAATGGTTTTAGTTCTAAGATGATCTTAAGGAGAAAAACTGTCGAATAATAATTTGGGTTCAAAGGGTGAAATGCATTATTTGGTATGGATTTGATGAGAATTTGATGATCATGGTTTGATTAAGGTGTAGCCTAATATGCTCAGGAGTTGTGAGTGGACAAGAGATTACACAAACATTAGTCCAGGTCAAAACTTCACGTGACACGAACAAAGCTACTCCGGATAATATGATAGGGCACTTATATATAGGAGGTACCATCGGCGTATCCACCATGCCCTTGTCATATCACATTTGTTTCGTTGTTACATATCACGATAAGTTTTAGGTCATAACACACGACAAAAGTCGCTATGTTTTCCATGCGCTAATTTTTTATAATTACGTGTGCACCCGTAATTACTCTAATCATCGCATGGTCCGTATAGATCCTTCCGTTGTGTGCGGGGCAAGAGGGGGCACAAATTCACTTAGTTTATGTATATTGCTTTCACATATGAGTTGCTAATAAGTAACTATGTCCCTAATAGGCAGGTCAGTTAGCAACTGAAGAGAAGTAAGGTAGTATAACTTGAAGTTCCATAGTTTACTCATGTTTGAACGAGAATACGTCAAACACCGAGTTGTTTTAAAGTGTTACAGCTTCCTCGTGTTTGAACAAGAATACGTCAAACCCCGAGTAGCTTCAATGTGTTATGGTTTTCAACCTTGGTGAACAAAAGGGTATGACCATACCTTGTGTAAAATGAAATAAATCAATTGCAACAATTGTAGGCAATTTAGTTTCGTGCATAATGTAGCACCCAAGTTTCATGTATGATCTAGTGTCATGTAGCTTGTAATCAGATAGGTTCCATGTGTAACGTGAACAATTTAGCATCATGTATAGGGTAAGAAATGAGTTTCATGTATTATGTTAACAACTTAGTATCATGTATTTTGTAAACAAGTAAGCTTTCATGTGTAATATAAATAATTTAGTATCATGTACATTGTAAGAAATGAATTTCAGGTATGATGTTTACAACTTAGTATCATGTATTTTGTAAACAAATAAGCTTTCATGTATAATGTGAGTAACGTAGCATCATGTGTATCGTATAGTGTGAACAATTTGGTATTATGTATTCTGCAAACAACTAAGTTTCATGTGTTATATGATCCATCCACTATAATGTATATTGCAAACAAGTTTCGTGTATTATGTGATCGGTGTAACATTATGTATATTGCAACTAAGTTTCATGTATTATGTGACCGTGTATAATATGTTCAATCTAGTATCATGTATCAAAATATCAAGTTTCAGGTATCGTGTGATTGACCTACTATCTTGCATATTGTAAACAACTAAGTTTTATGTATCATGTGAAGGTTTGCTTGTAAGTTATTGGATCTCCTGAGTAAATAAACTATCGAATTTTATAGGTAGTCGAGTGTTGTAAACAAGCGTGTCGTTTGGTGTTCATGTATAACGTGGTAGTTAGGTTCCAGTTCTTTAAATCTCGTTGAGGTTGATGGGGACGGTTAACGTGTACGCGGTATGGATCGTCTCTTGAAGCGGCAAGTGAAAGGCAACGAGGGGGTTTTGAAAATACTCAGGGAAATGTGTTTGCAAATAACTGATCTTTGTTTGAAAATAGGAAATTCTAAATTTTTCTTGGTTGTAGATATATAAAGTAGATAAAGTATTGAGTTAAATAATCTAAATAAATAGACAATCTATGAGAAAAACCTTTTTTTTAATTAATTTTTCAATTATTATAAGGAGAATATTTTCAAGAGAAATTATTGGCTAAACAGTAATTGTATATTAATTTAGTCAGGGTTTTGAAATAATTACTTTAAGGAGGAAAATCATAATTATTTATCAATTTGAAATAATACTTTTATAAAATAGATTGTATTAAGTTCCCTTACAAACTGAAAATGTTTATGGAAGGATTTATATTTCTGATACTCTCTAAAAGTTTGATAAACATTTGGTTTGAAAATAACGAGGTTGTTTAAATCTAATAAGATGATTTGTTTATGAGGGAGATTGCTGGTAATGTACCAAATCGTGCTGGATGAAGAAGGTGATACTTGGAAAATTTTGGTGAAAATATGATGGGTGTAATTCACACTCACTTGTCGAATCAATGAATAATAACCTTAGAGTTGGAATATATAAAATTTATTAAATGCTGAAGTGTTAAATATTATTCAAAACATAGGGGAATGGTTCTCAAACTGAAAGTTTAAAGACAATAAATAGAATATCTGCTAACGTCTCTGGTAGTTTCCCACTAGAAGGAAGATAATCACCAAGACGAGCACCGCTATGGTTATTCGAGTAGCCGACCTGGCTTCAGCTTTAGCTGTCTCCGTGCGATGTTCCATTATTTCTTTTTTGAGGATGGAGATTAACTCCTTTTGGTACCCTAATTGGTTTGCTAGGCTATCCATTCTTTGTCCTTGCAAGTCGTGCATTGCCCCCTGCTCCATCCTTTGCCCCTCAAACTCTGAGGTCCTGACATATTGGTGAATGTCATTGGTTGGAATTCCCATAACACCAGTGGGTGCCGTGGTATGCCTTACCCAAGGGCTAGAATGGTACGGGTCGGGCATTAGATATGAGTCTCTTAGTGGGGGTGGTAACTGATTATGGGGATGGGGTGTCTGATACGGGTTTCTGGGTGAGGGTGATCCAGATGTTCGAAGTCTTGGGCCAGTGTTCCTAATCCAATCTGCCCTTACATCAAACCTTAGTCTAGCAGCTGGGGGTGTTGGTGACCGATGCACGGGTGTCCCGATGTCTTCTTCCCAATCAGACTCTGCTCCAGGACGGTAAACCGGGGAGGAAGGAGAGTAGGAGTCCATGTCTAGCAGAAAACAATAAAAAGGTTGTAAGTGATAATGGAATATTGAGTGTTAGACATAGGAGTTCTCATAGGTTTAGAGTTTGACTAGTCATAACACCGAGCCTTCACAACAGTATTTTAGAAATACAATTGACCTATAAGCAATGCATCCCTGAGGAGGATTTTCAGGAAAGAGGGGTGGGTCACTAGGACACACTTAATTACCTTATCTTTCCTTAGCCAGAATCCTTCATGGGCCTACACACTCTTCCAGCCATCATGTATTAATAACACTATTGTTGGGCTCATGGTCATTATGAGAATTGTTGTGGACTGGGCTTTGAGGCCCAAAAGTAAGGTTTATGCATTTTGGTGGCTTCTTCTTCTTGGAGGATAGATGGGCTTCTTAGTTTATGATTGTTGGACATTAGGCCCAATAGTCTAAATTTTTGTTCATAAGAGGTGGTGGTATCATGTGAGTTCAAAGGTGTATGAAGAAATTTGGTGTGTATTAGTATGTGTTAAACTTAGGATAACATTTAATGAAGCAAATAGGTAGCATGTAGGTAGTAATGAATGAAAGCATAAGAGTTTTCAAGTAGTGTGGCACATAAGTCATTAAATATTGTATCATGCAGTGTAATTACTTATGATAGCATGCAGAAATATTCACACAAGAAGTAATCATGTAGCATGTAGTAGCATGACATCGTATAGGTGTCCTAAGGTTATAGTCTAGGTCAAGAGTGTCTAATAACCTAATTCCCTATAACCAAGGCTCTGATACCAATCTGTCACACCCCAACCGACGGCGGAATACGTCGGGGCGGGACATGTAGACTGTTCATGAGCACATGGTTGACTAAAATTTTATATATTAAAACGTTACATTTCCATTCACAATTTCTAAATACAACAATACAAGAATATTTGAAATACAAAACATATTCATTTGTTTCAATTAACTAGGTCCACAACCTAAGTGTAGCAACTTGATCAACTCAAACTTTTGTACCTGAAACATGATGAAAACGAGGTCAACTAAAAAGTTGGTGAGCATACATAGGTTTTGACTCTAAATAGCATCAAAGTGTTATGTGTAAACAAATCCATACAAGTCATGATTAATAAGGCGTTTATGGGGAGTTACTATTGTGTAACCAAGTGTACAATCAAACCTTTGTAACTAGCATGCAAAATTGTGTTGTCGGTAACAATCACCCCAATCTGGGTAGGTTTGTCAGACTCAATAGATCTATCATTGTTAACCGTCGGCTTGTATAGTTAATGATTGTACATGTAAATGCAAACTAACAGTTAACACACCTAGCACTCAAACATAAAGCTCAAATTGCACACAAATTGTAAAGTGGATTTGTATTGTGTAGTTTGTGTAAATCATTGTAATGTTGTGATCATGTTTCACCCCTAAATGTAAAACAGTGAAAAAGGGGCTATGTAAAACTCACATTGTATGGATAGCTTGTAGATAACACGAGCAGTAGGTAGCAATAGTGATCTTTGCAAATCACAAAGTTAACCTAGAGTGAAAATGTATGAACTTAAATCAAAGACATGTACAATGTCTAAAGTAAGGTCTAAGGTTCAACGAGTTTTAGTATAGGGATTTGTACAAAAGAGTTTGCGTTATGCAAAAGATGTAAGTTGACAGAAGTTTGATATAAAATTGTAAGTTCGAAGTATATATGAAAAATAATATTTGACTTTATGGTTTATGTTTAAATAAATAAATTCCTCTTATTTATTTTTTAAAAATAGTAAGTCTTTAAATTTTGTGTGATATTATACTTATAATCCAAATAAATATTTATAATTATGTGTCAAAATATAGTGTAAATATATATGTTAGTATACATCACAATTTAAACTCTAAATGAAATGTTAATGTAAAAAGATAATTAATTTAAAAAAATAAGTTCTCTTTATTTATTTATCTATTATTTAAATAATGTGTCTAAAAGTGGGTATTTAAGAAAATATATATTAATATATATATATAAGAATTTGTTTAATTATATTTAAACCTTAATTAGCATTTTTAAGGAAATATTTAAAATAAATGTTTGTGGTTCCTTTTTCTTGACTACATAGAATTTCCTCATTTTATTTTTAAAAGTTATATTAGTAAAAATCAACTTTGGCAACAAAGTTTTATAAGTGTGTTAAAGAGACACAAAAAAGAACAAGGAAACAGGTCAGTGGGTTTCGAACCCATGACCTTGGCTGGGTATACTTGAGCAAGTTAACCACTAGACCAGGGACACATTCAAGTTTACAATCCGAAATTAAATTTTAAAAGTCGATTTAGTCTGTGTCATCTTCTACAAACAAATACTCAGATTGTAAACACCCTAACCCTAAATCCGATTTCATGAACCTAGACAAAGAGGGGCGACTACGAATGAGAAGGGTTACCTGAGGCCAACGATTCGGACCAGGAGAGGCTTGCTCAGTCGTCGATTAGAGAGGCTCCTCCCCCCCTTCCTGCGTCGTTCGGACTGAGAGAGAAGGAAATAAAAGGGAAATCGGACTTGTGGATGATCTCGAGTCGTAAACGAATTAGGTATCGAAAGGTATGTGATTAGAACGCGTTTTACATCTATAACTGAGCGAGATTTGAGGGATTAGAAGTTTAATTTGTGGGTTTTGAAATCCATAACCGAATTCTTAAATGTGACTTTAAAAATGTTGAATTCTCATTCAATAATGCTGATTACGAGTTCCATAAGGTTACAAATGTTTTAGAAATTGATTGGGGAGGATTTGAATCCTGGATTTACATGGATTGAAAGAATTTACATCAAATTTTGTTTAACTTTGACTCTGGAAAGTCAAACTAAACAGATGAGGCTTGATCTTGCATTTGACTTCGATGTTAGACGAATTAATTCTTCATACGTATTTGTTTAGAGTTCATGCAATGTCTCTGAGAGATTAAGAGGCTATATCACTCTGAAATCGATGGTTTGAGAGATGAATTTGGGTCCTTTTGACTTCTCTAAGTCAAATTGCAAACCTTGTTGACTTTTAGAAGGTCAAAGTACATGTAAGAATTCAAGTTTGAGTGTAACGGTTCAAATTGGAAGGTCCGAATACGTAGAGAGGTTCAAAGATAATTTGAGAGGGTTCTTTGCTTTAGAGGGGGTCCAAGACTAATTTTAAATTGAAGCTTTGTAATAAAATAGTTTTTTTTATAAAACTTTGAAATCAAAACTATTATTTGTTTTATCTTGAACTATTTTATATAGGAAATTCCATCTTTATAACATTATGAATTAAGGAAAAATTTGATTTATTTGATACCAATGGTTATCTTTATATCTATATATATACATATGTATATATATATATTTATAATTAAGTAGATAAGTATATATATATAAAGAGATGTAAAAACATGAAATTAAAGCTCATAATTTTTTTTATAACAACGTATAATTAATATGTGCTTATATAAATATATAATAGAAAACAATGTGTTATTGTAGAGTTGAAATTGGAAATTTGGTATAAAATCATAAAATGTTGAATATGTATGGGATTTGAAAATGAAGTGTCATTTTTGTAAAAATAAATGAATAGATAAACAAGTAGTACCGAAAAAATCTTGGATGTTACAGCCTGCCACCCCTGGTGCTGGGGTGTCCGGGGCTCCTGAAGTGGGTTGTGGTTTTGCCTCTTCCGTTATACCGACTATGCTGACGTCTTCCACCCCCGTTACTTCAGGTCTTCACACTACTCCCCTGGTGGATGTTTCCATTGGCAGTTCTAGTGAGGACTCTCAGCCTTCTGGTCTGTTTTGAAGAAACGTCCTCCGGATGATGCCTCTAGTTCCTTTCCTGATAAGTGGGCTTCTTTGAAACTCCGTCTAAGGAGCAATATCCATAAACTGATTTTACACATGTGTACATAGTTTTTACTCTTGTGTGTATATGTATGTAAACCGGAATTACTTCTTTTTGAATCTGTTTTAGGGTCTTTACACATGTGTGAAAACCTATTCTTGAATTTTTGATGGTGGAGGTGAACTGGTGATGCGAGAAAGGAAGAAGATGTTATAAATCAAGGTTTTTAACACATGTGTAAAAAGCATGTTCTTGAGAGAGAGAGAGAGAGAGAGAGAGAAATATTCATTATTTTGTAAAAAGAAAAAAAAGCAGAATTACCTTTTTACCCCGCTATTTAATCTAAGCCACGAGTTTTTTTATTAAATATATTAAAAATGCATAACTAATTATAGCCACATATTAAAATATTAAGAAATGAATGTGTTGCCTACATTTAGTTTTAAAGTTTTACAATAACTCGGGGTTTACAACCGATACAACCCCTATATATATATATAATGTTTTCTTAGCGTCCCAACTTGCCTTAGTCTTGCTCAACTTGTCTTACTGTTGCCTGATATGCCCTAAATTATACATGTTTTGCATGCATAATAATCCCCATATTAGGGTACTATTTGAACAAAAGCCTTGCAATTGATACTTAAAACGTTTATATTTCACAATTGCAGGATAATCGGTGTTCCGAGATAGACAAAGCAAAAACCACTCAAAAACATCAAGAAATCAAGCTTTTAGAAGAAACAAACCCGAAGCTTTAACCCCCAAGAAGTCAACCAAGGTCAACAACAAGTCAACAAGCAGCTAAAAGACGAAACAAGGGACAAGAAGGGGATGCACGGTCCTGCATCCCATTGCACGACCGTGCAATGCCCAACTTGCTCCCCAAGGACTTAGTACACTGCCATTTGTACCATGTTTGATTCCCGAGGTGTTTGTACGCCCGTGCAAACCAATGTACGACCGTGCATTGCTCATTTTGAGGCATATAAATAGATGACTTGGGTTCTTCATTCCACACACCTTTACACATCTCAAGAAGCATCAATACACTATCCAGAGAGAGTATTTCGTAGTTAGAGTAGAGAGGCTCTTCCTCTTTGTCCACAATAGGGGAGACTACGAAACTCAGCGTTATGCTAGTTAGTATGGCCATTCATGGCTAAACCCTTTCTATTGCTAGGGTGAATATGAAGTTTGGTGTATGTTAATGTTTAACGTATTAGTCTAATGGTATGTTTATGTTCTTTAGTCATTCTTTCTTAAAACCATCTTCATGATGGATTTTTATCATTACTTGATTTAGTCTTTACACTTGTGAGTGTTCTTGATTTTAAAGTGTAAGACCGTAAAACCTTTTTAATCAAACTTCTCTTGAAACTTGTACATATTTATACAAGATGATTTTGATAAGCCAAGGGTTGGTTAATATTAATAAGATCGTATGTCTTTATACACACTTGTTATGAAACCGAGAATTGGTGAACTCACGTTGGGAACAGTACGTCTTTATACATGGTCCCATTGTTGCACCGCCTCCCAGTGAACAAAGTCTAATCGCTCTTTCAAATAATAATAAAGGTGTTTAAGTTCGATGTCTTACACCAACTCGGATATGGCATTCAAAGAGTTGAAGGTAACGATGTCCCTAACTGGGAGTCCTACCATTTTATTCTAAAGAACATAATTCGTGAATCAAATGTTGTGAGAATGAGGCTCTAACGTTGTACCGTTCACACATTTGTATTAGTCTTACCATCGTATTAGTCAACATAACATTATCATATACCAAGCGGATTCGAAGCCCAAAGCAATACTTGTCGTGACCCGATTATTCTCAAAATATTTACTTTCCTGCTATTTACTATTCTGCTATTTACATTTCTGCTACACACTTCACACACGTTTTTACTTTTATTTTATTTACTTTACCGCCATTTACTTTTCTGTCATTTCCTTTTCTGCTTCACAAGCACACAAAACCCACTCACTAATTAAACCTGCTAAACAATAACAAACGTTAAGTATTAGAACTCGACCGTGTCCATTGGTTCGATACTTGGTTCTTACCTAAACCATATTAATCTGCGATAGGTACACTTGCCTGTTGTGTGTGTGTTTAGTTTGAGTATTTATCATTTTATAAATTTAAAACCTGATCTCATGAAACGATATCTAAATATGTTATTATATATTTTCTATACACACGAAACCACATCATTGCCCAAGTTACAACCCATCTTGAGTCTTGACCCATTGTTAATTTATTTTTAACAAGCCTCTACCTATTTTAACCCACTGGGTATAAACAATGACCCAAAATTACCCAAACATTAAAACAAACGGGTCATTTGGGACGGGTTATTTTTTAATCGTGCTAGGTGTACTTATATTAATTATTTGCCAGAGTGAGCTACTCTTGCTTCGATCTTGTATGGGTATTGCCAAACTTTTCTTTGGCTTGAGGACGTGCCAACCCGTACACATGGAGGAGGCAGCGCTGTTCTTTGACGAAGGATTGCGTGGGGCGATTGAGGACATAGTTGTTTGTGGAGGTCCTTTCTTTGGAGACTTCCAATGGCGACTTGCTTCCCTACCTATTAGGTTTGGGGGTTTGGGGTTGTATTCCGCTGTAGAGGCTTCATCTTATGCCTTTGTAGCCTCGAGGGCCCAATCTTGGGCGTTACAGGACCACATCTTACAAGACAGCGGCATATGTGGTATGGATTCTGATTATGATTGTGCTTTGGCTTGTCTTCGTGATACGATTTCAAGCTTTGACTTCAGCGGTTTCACTAATAAGGACACCGCCCCCCCTAAAGCACAACATGCATTGGCGAGTGCCCTTTTTAGTAAAATCGTCCGTGAAATGGAAGTCCAGTTTGAAATGACCGTTAGACAAAGAGCTGTTTTTGAGTGTCTACGAGCACCACATGCTCAAGATTACCTTCTCGCGATCCCTATAGATGGGCTAGGCCAACATATGTCGCCGGTGGAGTATCGTACTATCCTTAAGTATCGCCTCATGATTCCACTATACCCGGTTGACGAGTTATGCCCTGTTTGCCGTAAGGCGTGTTTAGACTCCTATGGGGAGCATGCGGTTCATTGTAGAGAGCTCCCGGGGTTCAAGTACCGACACGACTTGGTTAGGGATGTTCTTTTTGACATATTTAGGCGTGCCGGGGTTTCTACTAAGAAAGAGGCACCAGTGAATTTCTTGACGGACCCATTGGAAGGAAGATCAACACTTAGACCCGCTGACATTTTGGTCTTTGGGTGGATAGGTGGGAAACATGCGTGTGTAGATCTAACAGGGGTCTCCCCTCTGGTGGGCTTGGGAGTTAGTGCTTTCACGGTGAGTCAGGCTGCTCTAAAAGCTGCTTCGAGCAAAGTGACCAAACACGAGAAAGCGTGTCTTGACAACCAACACGTGTTTATACCATTTGCTTTTGACACTTTTGGTTTCCTTGCACCAGAGACCGTGGAGTTACTTAACCGAGTACAACGGGTCATGCATAGTAATGTTATGACCCCAAGATCTGTAGATGTAGTTTTTAAAAGACTTGGTTTTGCTATTCAAAAAGGGTTGGCGGCGCAGCTTGTTGCCCGTTTGCCTTCTATCTTTATATATTTGTTTAAACATGACGACTCGAAACTATGAATTCAGTCACTCGAAAATAAATAAAAGAAAAAAAAGTCTCCCGACTCCCCTGGATGTTCCATTGCGGGCTTGATTATTGGGATCAAACATGGGTCTGATCCAAATTAATACACACCAGAGTCCAGACCAATTTATCAGCTTACTAATTCTACACAGACTCGGTGCAATTCATTCGGTTTCTGCAATCTACAGAACAAGCTGTATAGCTACAGTTTGGCTTCTCTTCAGAAACATATCCCCATGGCGTTCTCGCAAAGACGAGTAGTGCCTCCCTCCCTCACTACCTATTTCATATGTTTATGTGGAGATATCATTCAATAGGTTTGATTATTACCGAATTTTCAATTAGCGTATAAAGTATTGCACATGTGCATTATCTAATTTACAGTCACGAATGATCTGAATGATTAAAGTGGGGATATGGTTAAGTGATGGTGGAAAAGTAGGTGGTAAGAGTTGTGCGATGTACCAATTTGATCTGGTGGGTAGGTTTATCCAGGGATATTTTGATTACTGAGTGATTAGCATTTCGAATCCTAATTAGTGGAATATCTGTTTTCGTCACTAGCAAAAATGAAAGATGAACGAGTTCAGAGAAGTAGCCCATAGTAGATGAAAGCTTTTAAATTGAATATAGAAAGTTTTTTGGAGTTGATAAAATATAGCGAAAATGTAAAAAAAGAGAAATAAAAAAAACTCTACTTGCTACATCGTTCACAGAATTCCATGTGATAGGATTTGTAAGTTTTATAATTGATAAAATGAGATTACTTTCATATTGAAATATTTCGATAGTAATCCTGAAAGTTCAATCGGATAATTTAAAGAGAAAACAAGAACGGATATGCAAGTTTTGTCATGAAAACAACATACCAGAATTAGACCAAAGACCTTCCTTATATAGGTAGCAAACCATCACAACGGTTAAGTTGAAACGACACAACTTTTCATGAAAGAGTGATAGATTCTAAGAATTGGAAGATGAAATCTACTGTGGTTCTTGGAATTAGAAGGCCTGATTCGAGATGGGCAAATCTCCGGTACAAAAGTTCCAAATAACAAATATAAGACAAAAAAAGAAAAGAACACAAAGCAAGTTAATTAAACGTAAACAAAGCAGTTAAACACTTCAGTTGATTCTCTCCTATTATTCAGCCACTAACCCCACTATGCTCTTGACCAAAGCCAAGTGGGTCAAGGGAGGACCTGAATAGAACCTGGAGCAAATCCAAAGTGTTATCCAGGTCACAGTGCTTCTTGCGTCTCGAGTATACTTTCGCCGGGGACGTATAAATACTTCCCGCCCGATAAAATGACTTGTCCAAGAAATCAATAACTCTAGAGAAGTGGCTTCTTCAACCGGTCGATTAGTCTACTAGCAAATTGTAGTTCTCCCAAGTGGCTTCTTCAACCAGTCGATTACTACAAGAAATCAATAACTCTAGAGAAGTGGTGTCAGCAACAGAGACCCATCAATGAGTTAAGACCTGAGGAGGTTGCAAATCGATTTCCCAGTCGTGAGTGATTGGCAGTGGAGCAACAGGTGTTGACGGCAATTAACCGCGAGTTGGTTTGAGCATAGACACATGGAAGATGGGATGGATGCGAGAATCAGGAGGTAACTCCAGTTCATATGCGACAGCGCTCACTTTCTTGATAATCCGATAAGGGCTAAAAAATGAGGAGATAATTTCTCATACATTCGTTTGGCCAAACTCTTTTGATGATACGGCTGAATTCGTAAGAAAACCATGTCACCCACCTCAAAGGACAATTCCCTTTGTTTCAGACTAGTTTGGGATATCATCATGTCCTGGGCTTTCTGCATGTTATGGCGCAGGAGCTGCAACATCTCATCTCGATCAATAAGTTGATTTTCCAATTCAGCGTTCAGAGTCTCCCTCGACGACATAAGGGTGTAAAGGAGGTGGCTCCGTGCCATAAACAATGGTGAACGGGGTAGTGCAAGTGGAGGTGTGAAACCCGGTATTATAGGAGCACTCAGCCCAAGGTAAAAAGATACTCCACTTGTTAGGCTGTTTGTGTGCGAAACACAGGAGATAGGCTTCAAGACACCGATTGAGCACTTCTGTTTGGCTATCCGTTTGAGGATGGTAACTTATACTTATCTTCAGAGAAGTGTGGCCCAAACGGAATAATTCCTGCCATAAGTTACTTAAGAAAATGACATCCCCGTCGGAGACAATAAACCATGGGTACCTATGCAAGCGAATGATGTCCTTACAAAAAAGGCTGCTACACCCTTGGCGGTAAACGGGTTAGCTAAGGGTAGGAAATGTGCATATTTGCTCAGCTAGTCGATCACTAAAAAAATAGTATCAAAACGATGTGAAGAAGGTAAGCCAGTGATAAAGTCGAGTGAGATGTCTTCCTAAATCTAAGTAGGAATGGGCAGTGGCTGCAACAGGCTTCTCGTGATAATGCCTCATATTTGTGTCGTTGGCACGTTAAGCAGTGCTGAACAAAGAGTCGGATATCATGTTTCAAGTTGCTCCAGAAGAATTAGGCTTCTATACGCTTATATGTCTTCAAAAATCCACCATGACCCGCAATGCGGGTGCTATGAGCCTCGAATAAAATCTTGTTACAGATGTAGGGTCATCGAGCATAACCAACCGAAGCGACTGCCCAGACAGAGAATAGTAAGGGACAGAGGATGGATCGATAGTAAGTTTCTGAATAATATCACGTGTAAAGGGGTCAATCTTGAGAGCCTCTTGAATACTGGTCAACTCTAGATAATAAGGGAATAACAATGTGAATAAAGCAGCGGTAGCATGTCTTCGTGGTAGGGCGTCAGCCCCCCTGTTTTCTTTACTGGACCTACGAATAATGGACAAATCATACGACATGAGCTTGAATAGTAACCATTGCTGGTCGATAGTGGTCACCCTCTGTTCCAATAAGAACTTTAAAGTATAATGATCCGTCTTGATGAAAAAATGTCGACCCAAAAGATAGTGACTCCATTTTTGCATCGCCAAAACCAAGGTAATCAACTCCAGGCCATAAGCTGACTTTAGGCGGTTGGTTAAGGAAAAAACTTTTCTGAAATAGTTGACAGGGTTTCATCTTGTATCAAAATAGTGCCCAGCCCCTCGGAAGAAGCGTCGCATTCAACTGTGAAGGGTCTCGAGAAATCAGGTAATCTCAACACCGAGGCTGACATAAGGGTATGTATTAGTTTTTCAAATGCCAATGTAGCTTCCTCCGTCCAGGTGAACCCATATTTTTTAGTTAAGAATCGTCAAAGGCTTGTTAAGTAGCACATAATGGCGCACAAAGCACCTGTAATATCCCGTCAGTCTGAAAACCCTTGCACCTATCAAACATTGGATGGTAGCAGCCATGATTGAACTGCAACGATTTTGTCTTGGTCTATATGTACGCCATCAGCTGAAATAATATGGCCTAAGAAAAGAACATGTGACTTGGAAAAACAACATCTAGAATGCTTAGAAAAAAGTTGGTGATTGGAGAGGAGGCCTAACATAGTTTGCAAGTGGGTGAGGTGCTGCTCCATATTCTGGCTTAATATAAGGATGTCGTCAAAGAAAACCAGCACACAATGATGCAGGTAGGGCATGAAAAGGTCATTCATCATTGATTGGAACGTTGAGGGGGCATTCGTGAGGCCAAAAGGCAAAACCTTGAATTCGTAATACCTATGAGTCCGGAAAGCCGTTTTTTCAATGTCAAGGGGGTTGACCCTTATTTGGTAATAACCAGAACGCAGATCAATCTTTGAAAATACAGTTTCCCTGTAGAGTTCGTCCAACAGTTCATCAATGTTGGGAATAGGGTATTTGTCGGCTATGGTGAGTTTGTTGAGGGCCCAGTAAACCACACACATTCGCCATGTGGCGTCTTTCGTTTTGACCAACAGAACCGGACTTGAGAAAGGACTCGTGTTTGGTTGAACGAATCCAACAGCTAAAAGGGTGTCAAATTGCCTCTCGGTCTCATTTTTAGGCATGTGGGTAATGGTAGGGTCTGATGTTGGGGGGGTGAGGCATTAGGTATAAGGGGAATTGAATGGAAATGGGATTGAAAGGGGGGGTAGTTGTGTGACGAGTTTGGTTTGGAATGGGAACCCCAAGATATTCTTTTTTTCTGGTCGGTTGTGGCTCCCCTTAGTTTCATATTTGAGTGACAGATCATTGCATTGTAGACCGTCATGGGCTTATGAATATGAAAGTCTGATTTTAATTCTTCTTTCAAGCTATTCAGGAAAACCCTAAGGATGCAGTGATTGAGCAAATTAGAAACCCGAGACGAACTATTAGGAAATTCCAGACGGTACTCCTATACTTTTCCCGTCTGTTGTATTCTACATAGGTGCTCATTAGGGTTTTGAAACTCTACAGGGCCAAAGTTGGTTTGTAATGCTTGAACCAACACTTCCTAGACTCCCAGGGTCTGGTCAACTGACAGCCACGAAAACAGATCTAAAGCATCCCCCTCCAGGTGCATCGAAGCCACATCCACTTGTTCATCCTCAGGAATGTGGTAATAGCGAAACTGTCACGCTCGTAACACAGGACAGTAATCTAACCAGAGTAGTACCTCCAACAGAGATGTTCCCACGAAATAACGTCGGGTCTAGGAGATATTTATACACCGTCCTTTCCTAGACAGAACATTATGTTTGTCAGATAGCTACATACTGGTCAGAAGGTTGCCTTCTAGTTACTGTGACATTGATATCAAGAACACACAGCAGAAACAAAAACCATCATCTTTTATTTAAACATTAAAATAATGTTTACATCATGTTCTCATAAAATTTACATCATCTGTTCCTAACAAAGAACAAGCCATTCAGGACTAATAGTTTCTGGCATGCCCATCATCTGGATCGTTCATTATTTCATCATCTAGTCCTGGAAATGCCTTGTCTAATGACTACCTGTGATTTGTTCAATACATTTGATAAAACATGGGTCAGCATAAATCTGGTGAATTCATAAACTAAAATAGTTTATTAAAATGACCCGCCAAAGTATCTTGAACACCTTCATGGGATTCAACACCCAAATTCATAGACAACTATGAACAATCATTCAGTATATATATAAACAAAGACCGTTCCACTGGTCCTGTCCAACATGCCGTTCCACGGGCAAGTGAAATACAATAAGCGCTTAGAATACGTTATATATAAACAATTGGTACAATCGTTTCAAGATACTCAAAATGTTTTCATAAATCAATCATGCCAGACAAGGTCATGATTAGGTTCATGCATCACAATTTAAGAACTCAGCTCGACAGTATTTCAGCTTATCAATTCAATAATATGGCAAACACCTCGGGCAAAGTTCCTAGATACGTAAGTACATTACTTAATCATACAAATCTAGCTTAATGGTGTATAACCAAAGCTTAATAGTAGGTCGGAACCTTTACCTCAGCACTATCTACGGCAATTTGAAGTCGACTGATCAGAAACCGGACTCTCGTACGCGAACCGGGGCTTGGGATAGGAACTTCAGAGAGTGTGTGTGTGTGTGTATTTGAGTGCGTTTGTGAGTGTAAAAGTCTTAAAATCGATCATCTATTTATAGGGCCAAATGTGCACCCATAGCGGACCGTTATCTGAGGGGATGTCGGTCCGCTATGGCCCTTAGACGCCTCTTTGCCTTCGGGCCTACATAACGAACCATTATTATCTGGATGTCGGTCCGCTTTCAGACCATGAGTCTGATGAGTCACCGAACACGTGTCGCCACCCGGTTCATTGCTTCCTCTACACATAGCGAACCGTTAGGCTAGGGATAGCGGTCCATTATCCATTCCATTTTTAGATTTTTTATTTTAAGTCCTTGGACTTTGTTTATTTACATATCCATCCTAAAACTTTGAAACTTAGCAAGTTTAGTCCTTTATTTTCATAGGAATTTTCGAGGTGTTACAAATCTCCCCTCCTTTAAGAAATTTCATCCTCGAAATTAAGAGGTAAATAGATGAGGATATTTAGTTCTCATATGTTTTTCTAATTCTCAAGTCTTGTCGGCTCCGATTCGACCTTGCCATTGAACTAATACCATCTGTATTACTTTCTTTCTCAATTTCCGTTCTTGGGTATCCAGAATCTTAATCGGCTGTTCAGTGAAGTTTAGCTTATCGTCTATGTGAACATCGTCTAGTGCTATAGCCTGAACTGGATCAGCTAAACACTCGCGTAAGCAGGATACGTGAAATGTATTGTGAATTCCTTGTAAGACTTCGGGTAGATTTAACTTGTAGGCTAATGCCCTAATCCTTTCAATGATCTTGTAAGGTCCGATATACCTTAGTCCTAATTTCCCCATTTTCTGAACCTTACAACACCTTTCCAATGTGAAACTTTTAGCATTACATAATCTCCTACTTGGAATTCTAACGGTCGGCGTCGTTTGTCAGCATAAGTCTTCTAACGATCTTGAGCAGCCTTCAATCGCTGTTTAATCTGGACTATCTTATTTGTTGTTTCCTGTATGACTTCAGGTCCAGATAATTGATTATATCCTATATCAGTCCAACAGACAGGGGTTCTGCACTTCCTTTCCTTACAGTGCTTCAAATAGTGCAACTTTGATACTTGAGTGATAACTTTTGTTATCGGAGAATTCGATTAACGGTAGGTGATGATCCCAATTACCTCCGAAATTGATAACACAAGCGCTTAGCATATCTTCCAGAGTTTGAATCGTACGTTCATTATGTCCGTCGGTCTATGGATGATATGCAGTACTCATGGTAAGTCGAGTTCCCAATTCTTTCTGAAAACTCGTCTAGAATCTAGATGTGAACCGACTATCTCTATCAGAAATAATAGACAGTGGTATGCCATGGTGGCTCACAATTTCAATGATATAGATTCGGGCTAACTTATCCATAGAGTATGTCTCATTGATGGGTATAAAATGGGCTGACTTGGTCAGTCTTTCGACCACGACCCATATTGCATTATGTCCTTTCTGGGTTCTGGGTAGTTTAGTAACAAAGTCCATTGTAATACGATCCCATTTCCAGACGGGTAATTCTATTTGTTGTAAATGCCCTGCTGGTTTCTAATGCTCAATCTTAACCTGAAGGCAAGTCACGCATTTATCTATGTACTGGGCTATTGATCTCTTCATGTTTGGCCACAAGTAATGTGTCTTCAGATCTTTATACATCTTGTTTGCACCGGGATGCATGGAATATCTTGACTTGTGTGCTTCATCTAATATTTTCGCTTGAATATCACCAAACTTTGGAATCCAGATTCTTTGATCAAATCTCATGATTCCATCATCTCCTTTTGATAGCAACTTCTGCTTCCCAACCATACATTCTTTCTTTATATTCTCTTCTTTTAAGGCTTTAGCTTGGATTTCTTTGATTTGTTCTTTTAAATCTAACTTTAGGTCTAATCGTAGTGCTTTTTACTTTAATCGGTTGGCTTCGTTCTTTCCGACAAAAAGAATCTGCTACTAAATTAGCTTTCCCGGGATGGTATTTGATTTAACAATCAGAGTCGTTGATGAGTTCCATCCACCTACTTTGTCTCATATTTAAATTCTTCTGATTAAAAATATGTTGGAGGCTTTTGTTGTCTGAATATATCACACATTTGGTACCATACAGATAGTGTCTCCAGATCTTTAGAGCAAACACTATGGCACCTAGTTCTAGATCATGTGTGGTATAGTTCTTCTCATGAACTTTTAGTTGGCGTGATGCGTAGGTAATAACCTTGTCTCACTGCATCAATACACAACCTAGACCAGTTCGGGAAGCGTCACAATAGATAACAAAATCATCATTTCCTTCGGGTAGTGCTAAGATCGGTGCGTGACTGAGCTTATCTTTGAGAGTACTGAATGCTTCTTCTTATTTTGTGCCCCATTCAAACTTTGTTGTTTTCTGAGTTAAAGCAGTCAAAGGTGTGGCAATCTTGGAAAAGTCCTAAATGAACCTTCTGTAGTAACCGGCTAATCCAAGAAAGCTTCTGATTTCTGTTGGAGTCTCTGGGCTTCCCACTTGATAATAGCTTCTATTTTACTTGGGTCTACTTTTAATCCCTTCTCATTTACAACGTGCCCAAGAAATTGTACATCTTCGTTTCCAAAATTCGCATTTGGAAAACTTAGCGTACAATCTTTCTTTCTCAGGGTTTCAAGAATAATTCTAAGATGCTCAGCATGATCTTCTTGGCTTCGGGAATAGATAAGAATATCATCGATGAAAAAAATGATGAATTTATCAAGGAGAGGTTTTCAGAGTTGATTCATTAGATCCATAAATGCTGCAGGAGCATTTGTTAGACCAAATGACTTGACCAGGAATTCGTAGTGACCAAGTCGGGTCTGGAAAGCAGTTTTAGGTACGTCTTCTTCCTGTACCTTTAACTGAAGATATCCTGATCTAAGATCGATTTTTGAGAAATACTTGGCTCCTTGTAGCTGATCGAACACATCATCTATTCTAGGCAACGGATATATGTTCTTCACAGTCAGTTTGTTTAGTTCCCTATAATCAATGCACATCCTCATGCTTCGATCTTTCTTCTGTACGAATAGTACTGGTGCTCCCCAAGATGACGTACTTAGACGAATGAACCCTTTGTCTAAGAGTTCTTGGATTTGCTTCATCGGTTCTTTTAGTTCGTAAGGAGCTAGACGGTAAGGGGATTTTGCAACAGGCTTAGCTCAAGGAATGAGTTCGATTCGAAATTCGATCTGACGATCGGGTGGAAGACCGAGTAATTCTTCCAGAAAAACATCCGGGTGATCATAGACTACGGGAATATCCGAAATATATCCTTCAGGTTTAACATTCAAAGCATGGAGTAAGAATATACCACCTCCCTTAATTAATTCTTTCGCTATAGAAATAATTTCAATCTTATTGGTTTCACTATCACCCTGAATCATTAAACTAGTTTCATCTGGTTTTTTAATCTTGACCGTTCTCTAGTCACAATCAATCTGGGCCTTGTATTAGTTTAACCAATCCATCCCTAAGATAACCTCATATTCGTTCAAGTTCATCGGCATTAGTGTAACTAATAACTTATCGTCACCAAAATTGATGGCACAATCAGGGTATGATTCGGTTATCCTAATCTGTTCGCCACTAGCCGTTTCAATGACATAGGCATGAATAAGTGGAATCGGTCTTACGCCTAAATATGGGGTGAATGCACATGAAATAAAACTTCTATTTTCCCCTGTATCAAAAAATACCTTGGCTTAAATATTATTAACTAAGAAAGTACCTGCCACTTCCTTGGCTTTATTTTTCGTTTCACTTCCGCTTCCTAGGACGAACACTCGTCATGTGCCCTTTTTCTGACTACCCATCACTTGCTTAGGTGGTTTAGGACAGGAAGTCCTATAGTGCCCTATCTCTCCACAGTTAAAACATTTAACATTCGGGCAATGAATTGCCAAGTGACCAAACTTCTGGCAAGTCTGGCACTTCATTCCCTGATTGGTTCTATCAGGGCTAGGATTAAATCCTCCTCTCCTGGGAAACTTACTATTTCCCGGTTTGAACTTATAAACAACCTCTTCAGGTTTTCTCTTGTGATCAACTTTTGGTGGTTCTTGGGCTGCTACCTCATCGAACATCACTGTACTCTTCTCAGCGGCTAAATCTATCATTTCAGGTGCGATAGATTTCACTAAGGTACGAACCTTAGGTGGAAGATCCTGAACATAGCATTTAATTCTCCTTGATTCAGGAGTAACCAAGTGTGGCACTAACTTGGCCATTTCATTGAATTTGGTCATGTACTCCTGATGACTCATGGTTCCAGCTTTGAACCGCAGAAATTCAGCTTCAATCTTATCCACAGCATTTTGTGGACAATATCTCTTCATAATCAAAGACTTGAGATCTTCCCAAGTCATTCTATCGGTTATAGCTTCTCCCTTTGTATGTTTGAATGACTCCCTTCAGTCAAAGGCCTCTTCTTCAAAAGAATGTGCAGCAAACTTCACTGCTTGGTTAGGTCTGCATTCGCTCATATTGATTACTGCTTCCAATGATGTGATCCACTGCAAAGCTGCAATAGCATCCTTCTTCCCATTAAAGGGCTTTGGGTCACTAAAGTTCTTGTAGTTACATCCTTGGCCATGTATCCCCACAGTTTGGTTTGTCATCCCAACAGTTTCATGGGTTCGTGTGGTACCTATATTGTTTCCTACTGGAGTGGTATAAAGAGTGTCTTCTGTTTGGGGAATGGCACCGCTTGTACCTTCGTTCCGGTTGCTCAGAATGTTATGATTCTCCCTTCTCCTAAGAGCATCATCAAGAATTCCGGGTGAAGTCGTTTGAAGTACTCGGGTTACCTCAAATGCCACCGCTCCTTGGAATTGAGCTTCAGTCATAATGACTTCTTCCACGGGTTGCTCGGGGTTAGTATTCGTATTTATGTTCTCATTTGGATCAGGGTTTGTGTTTGTCGTATCGCGGGTACGAGACCTAGTATTGGGCATTCTACCCATACCTCTTCCTCGTCCTCTACCACGTCCTGCCATTTGTACCTACATACAGATGTATAACATCAGAATTCGTATAACTGGACATAATCCAGAAATTCATAAATTAATAACACTTGGCCAAAAATGTTTTTAATTATCTGATTTCTAGCCATTTCCCGTTATAGGTCATACTGAATGTATACACCTAACTTATCCTGAGGCATTCCAGACTAATCTCAGAGTCCTAGTTTAAGTCTAGATACTATTCCTATAGCATCTAAATCCCTTAAACTGAAGCTCTGATACAAACTTGTCACGCCCGTAACACAGGACAGTCATCTAACCAGAGTAGTACCTCCAACAGAGATGTTCCCAAGAAAGAATGATGGGTCTAGGAGAGATTTATACACCGTCCTTTCCTAGACAGAACATTATGTTTGTCAGATAGCTACATACCGGTCAGAAGGTCTCCTTCTAGTTACTGTGACATTGATATCAAGAACACACAACGGAAATTGAAACCATCATCTTTTATTTAAACATTAAAATAGTGTTTACATCATGTTCTCATAAAAGTTACATCATCTGTTCCTAACAAAGAACAAGGCATTCAAGACTTATAGTTTCTGGCATGCCCATCATCTGTATCGTTCATTATTTCATCATCTAGTCCTGGAAATGCCTTGTCTAAGGACTAACTGTGACGTGTTCAAAACATTTGATAAAACATAGGTCAGCATAAAGCTGGTGAATTCATAAACTAAAATAGTTTATTAAAATGACCCGCCAAAGTATCTTGAACACATTCATGGGCTTCAACACCCAATGGGCTTCAACACCCAAAATCATAGACAACTATGAACAATCATTCGGTATATATAACCAAAGACCGTTCCACGGGTCCTATCCAACATGCCGTTCCACGGGCAAGTGAAATACAATAAGGGCTTAGAATACGTTTTATATAAACAATTAGTACAATTGTTTCAAGATACTTAAAATGTTTTCATAAATCAATCATGCCAGACAAGGTCATGATTGGGTTCATGCATCACAGTTTAGGAACTCACCTCGGCAGTATTTCAGCTTACCAATTCGGCAATATGGCAAACACCTCGGGCAGAGATCATAGATATGTAAGTACATTACTTAATCATACAAACCTAGCTTAATGGTGTATAACCAAAGCTTAATAGTAGGTCGGAACTGTCACACCCCGCCTCAGGCACCCCCTGGACTTGTGCGACACCGATTGGTACCTGCTTTGATTTTAGAGTTTTTATAAAACACGACGGAAGACTTTTTCCCAAGGATCGTTTCAACATTTGTATCAACCTCGAGGGTTGTATATGTAAATATCAAAACAGTTGGAAAACAAAAGCTTGTATTTATTTCATAAACACAGGGAATTAAATACCTTTTTTCCATTTGATTACAAAAGAGAGTTTAAAACCAAATACATCTCTTGTCTCTTTTGGACAAGTTCTTATGTCCGCCCGTATCCCCTTTTTCCTTTTCTTTTTATTCATTTCCTGAAAATATTTTGAAAATGAAACGTCAGCGCGAACGCCGGTGAATACAATTATCTTGATAGTAAAATCATTTGGCACAAACAAGAATTAGTTTCATAATCACAACTTTTTGTTCATTCCACACATTCAGCAGGCCGATGTCGTGACTGTATGCACCACTGTAAACATTGGCATCATGCCTTATAACAACGGACAGGTCTACGCCTCCAAATTTTTTACAAGATAAGCACCAGCCGCAATCCGGGACTCTCACCCGAGACCCGTGTATCCCTTGCAAGTTTACGTATACCTATGGCCCGAATGCTTTGTTCGTAGAAGAACATTGAGCATTATTCTCTTAACCTTTATTTGGCCATTTTCGTAAATGTAAATGTTTTGACACAAGTTTTGAAAGAGATAAAGTATTCACTTTGATTATAGGAATGAGCCTCTAAGATTATAAAACTAGCTTCTTAACTTGATTCTTCTAGCGTATCAGCACTTCTAAGAGCGTTTCTTCTTAAACCGATCACTACAATGAGCAGGGGTTGGACTGGGATCGTCGGGAATGGGCTAAGGATCTCCTGGAACAAGTTTTGGAAGTTGGAATTGTGTTTAGGATGAGAAAATTGACTGAGATCGTCCAACTATTTATAGGATGAGATTTGGGTCCATGTCGGACCAATATTGCAAGGGATGTCGGTCCGACATCCGTTTATGCCTCGTCAGCCCTAAACGTCAACATCTGATTGGACCGCAAATGTTTTGGGTTCATATCGGACCGATATGTGGACCATGTCGGTCCGACATCACGACACCCGTCGGATTCTAGGGCTGATTCATAGGACACGTGTCAGCACCATAAATTCCAGCTGAAGGGAGGTTGTCGGACCGCTATGTATAGATGTCGGTCCGATAACCGACTCTATGTTCAATTGCGAACCATTATGTGAATAGATGTCGGTCCGAGTTCTGACTATGTTTCGCTTCAGACCGATATGAAAGGAGATATCGGTCCGATATCTGACCTCTTTCCATAATTTTCATTTTTAACCCTAGACTTTGGTACTTTAGGTACACAAGTCCTTATAGGTTTTAACCTTGGCATTTCTTGGACATTTTTGTGGCAGGTGTTACATCCTCCCCACCTTGTTTCAATCTCGTCCTCTAGATTATTTGAACAAGTGAGGATATTTCTTTTTCATTTCTAACTTCAGTTCCCACGTGTATTCAATTCCACGTCTGGAGTTCCATTTTACTTTTACAATCATCAATTTCTTTCTTTTCAATTTCTTTTCCTGTCTGTCCTCGATTCGCAAAGGTTGTTCCATAAATTTCAACTTTTCATCTACCTCTACATCGTGTAGGGGTATTACCAAAGATTCATCTGCCAAACACTTGCGCAGATTTGACACATGGAATACATCATGTACTCCATTCATTTCTTTTGTTAATTTGAGTTGATAGGCTACAGGCCCAACTCTTTTCAAGATCTTAAATGGTCCTACGAATCTAGGACTTAATTTTCCTTTCTTTCCAAATCTTATAACGCCTTTCCATGGTGAAACTTTCAACAAAACGTTATCACTGATGTTGAACTCTAACGGCTTTTGTCTTCTATCAGCATAACTCTTTTGACGATCATGAGCCGCTTTTAATCTATCTTTTATTTGAATGATTTTCTAAGTTGTTTCCAGAACTATATCAGGACCAGACAACTGATTTTTTCCTATTTCTGACCAACAGATTGGAGTTCGACATTTACGACCGTATAAGGCTTCAAAAGGATCAGCCTGTATACTCGTATGATAGCTATTGTTATAGGAGAATTCCATTAGAGTTAAGTGGTCATCCCAAACTTCCTCCAAGATCAATAACACAAGCCCTTAACATATCTTCAAGAGTTTGAATAGTTCTTTCACTCTGCTCGTCCGTTTGAGGATGGTAGACAGTGCTAAGATTCAATTTCGTTCCCAGGGCTTTTTGAAAGCTTTGCCAGGATCAAGAAGTAAATATACTATCTCCATATGACACAAAATACAGTGGCACACCGTGACAGGATTTCATTAACGTATAATTGTGCCAACTTATCCATGCTGAATGTCTCTTTCATGGGAAGAAAATGAGCAGACTTAGTAAGTCTGTCAACGATAACCCAGATAATATCATTTCCTCGACTGGCTCGGGGAGGTTTAGTAATGAAATCCATAGTTATCATCTCCCATTTCCATACAGGAATTTCAAGTTGCTGTAACAAGCCAGACGGCTTTTGATGTTCAGCTTTAACTCGAGAACATGTTAAGCATTTTGCAACATAGATAGTGATATGTTTCTTCATCCCTATCCACCAGTAATTGGCTTTTAGGTTTTTGTACATTTTATCGTTTCCACGATGCATCGTATACTTAGATTTATGAGCTTCTTCGAGAATTTCTTCCCGTACATTTCCATAGATAGGAACCCAGATTCTTTTATTCATTCTAAGAATAATATCGTCATCTTTAACCAGTTATTCAATCATGCCTCCCAAACCTTCTTTGTTGAGGTTTGGTTCCTGTAAGGCAAACTTTTGAGATTCCTTAATACAAGAAATAAAATCGATTTGAAGATCGAGTCTTAAAGCACGAACTCGTTTAGGTTTCTCATGTTCTTTTCTACTCAAGGCGTTAGCTACAACATTAGCTTTGCCTTCATGATAATAGATTTCGTAATCGTAATCAATCAGGACTTCCATCCAACGCCTTTGCCTCATATTCAGTTCTTTCTGACTGAATATATACTTTAGGCTTTTATGATCAGTGAATATGGTGAATTTGACTTCATATAGATAGTGCCTCCATAATTTCAATGCGAATATTATGGCGCCCAATTCTAAATCATGATTCGTATAATTCTTTTCATGAGTTTTCAATTGTCTAGAAACATAAGCAATGACTTTGCTTCCTTGCATTAACACACAACCAAAGCCGGTGTGTGAAGCATCACAGTATACTGAAAAGCCTTCGTTTCCATCTAGCAAAGCCAGTATGGGTGCTTGTGTCAGTTTTTGCTTTAGAGTTTCGAAAGCTTCAGATTGCTTAGGTCCCCATTCATACTTAACTGAATTGCGGGTCAGAGAAGTTAATGGAACAACAATTCGAGAGAAATCTTGGATAAATCTCCGACAGTAACCAGCCAAACCGAGAAAACTTCGGATTTCAGTAAGTCATTTCGGGATTTCCCATTTGGATATTGCTTCGATATTGGTGGGATCGACTTGGATGCCATCAGTGTTAATGACATGTCCAAGGAATTGAACTTCTTACAACCAGAATTCACATTTTAAGAATTTAGCATATAGCTTTTCATTTCTCAAAAGTTCAAGTAAGACTTTCAAATGGTTCGCATGCTCTTCCTTACTTTTGGAGTAAATAATGATATCGTCAATGAATATGATAATAAATTTATCCAAGGTTTGTAAACTCGATTCATCATGTCTATGAACGCTGCAGGTGCATTAGTAAGTCCAAACGGCATTACCGTGAACTCATAATGACCATATCGAGTTCTGAAAGTTGTTTTGAGAATATCTTCTTTTTGGACTTTCAATTGATGATATCCAGAACGAAGATCGATTTTCAAGAAACGTTGAGCTCCACGTAGTTGATCAAAGAGATCATCAATTCTGGGAAGCGGATAATGGTTCTTAATTATGATTTTATTCAGCTCACGATAATCAATGCACATACGCATTGAACCGTCTTTCTTTTTAACGAATAAGACCGGAGCTCCCCAAGGCGACGAGCTTGGTCTAATTAATCCTTTCTCGAGTAATTCATCCAACTGCTTCTTTAGTTCTGCCATTTCCGTGGGAGCTAATCTGTACAGGGCTTTAGCAATGGGTGCTGTACCAGGTACAAGATTAATTCTGAACTCCACTTCTCTCTCATGTGGAATTCAAGGCAGTTAATCGGGAAAAACATCAGGAAATTCAGTCACAACCGAGATATCTTAGATCTTCTTTTTAGTGTTGGTGGTTACAGATATGAGGTATGCTAAGCACCCTTTGCGTAAATATTTTGTGGCTTTCAACATGGAAATTATTCCAACAGAGTTGGATAATTTATCACCATTTATAGTCAGGATATTGCCTTCCGGCGAACGAAGCTCTATGGCTTTCTTATCACACAGGATACGGGCTTGGTTAGAGGCTAACCAATCCATTCCTAAAACAATGTCAAACCCTGCCAAAGTCATAGGCAACAGTTGTACATGAATAACATGTTCTGATAGTGTAATATTACAATCATTTATGATTTCTGAAATTTGGACTAGGTCCCCGTTGGCAGTTTCTACAATGTATTTCTTGTCTAATTTAGCTAGAGTTTTATTCAACAGTCTACAGAATTTATGGTCTATAAAACTTTGGTTTGCCCTAGAGTCAAACAAAAACTCGAGCATAAATATTATTGACAAGAAATGTACCCGTAATGATGTCGGGTATACCTGCTTCTTCATGAGTATTGAGAATGAATGCTCGTGCATTCTTCTTTACTCCATCAGCGGGTTTAGGACATGTCCCTTCAGGCTTCTTTAGCTTGGGACAATAGCTCTTGATGTTGCCAGCCTCACCACATTCATAGCAAGTGATGGGTTTCATTCTGTAACAATCTTCTGTTTTGTGTCCAGACATGTGCTGAAGCTGCAATAAGGTCCAGATCGACATTTTCCCAAGTGCCTTTTCTTGCACTTTGGACATTCAGGGATAAAAGAATTGTTATTAGAGAATGGAAGCTTTGTTTCTTTGAACTACTTGGGCTTTGCCCAGTTGCTTCCTTCTTCTTTCTTCCCTCCTCTTGATTTCTGATCAAAGTACCGGTCAAGGAGGCTCCCAGATCCATAGCATCGTCAAGGTTTTCACAATTGGCAACCTTAACCATGTCACGGATTTCTCCAATCAATCCTCAAATGTATCTTTTTATCCGATTAAATTCAGGTGTAGCAAGATGAGGAACTATTCGAGCATACTCAAGGAATTTAGTCAAATACTCCTGATGATTTGTTCCAATCATTTTTAGACTAAGGAATTTTCCTTCGATATATTCCCTTTCGTTCTGGGGAACATACTTATTTTCCACTCTTGCCTTGAAGTCATTCCAGCCCATAGCATAGGCTACTTCTCTTCCCTTGGCAGCAACAATGTTGTTCCACCATTCTAAAGATTGATCATTTAATAGATTGAAAGCATAAAGAAATTTATCTTCCTCGGCACACTTGCTTATAGCAAGCACAGACTCAGTCTTTTCAATCCACCTTAATGTGGTTATTCCTCCTTTTCTTCCAGAGAAATTGTACGGTTTGCAGTCTTGGAACATCTTATAAGTACATCCGACTATCTTTCTCTTTTTCTATAGGTGACCATAATTATTTCCCATCCCTTCATCTTTAGATGATATATGGTAATATTTCTCCCTTTCAGTTTTCCGGGTTGGATGAGTAGCAGAACCCTCTAGTTTGAGAGTAACAGGTTTGGATTGAGATATAGTTCGAGTATATTGGGTCAAAGGTTGAGAATAGACATATTTTGGAATTGATGGTTGAATAAATAGCTTATCTGCCTATCTCTTTTCTATTTCGGTAAAGATCATTGGAAGAGAATCCTTGATTCCTTCTACAATTAGTTTCTGAAGTTCTTTACGAGAATCAGGAACTTCATCAGCATTTTCAATCACTGCCTGTTTTCTTTTTCCTCTCGTATTATAAGGTCCAGTTTGTTTAGACATGCTATATAAGAAACAAGATTGGAATCAAAACAAAACTTTTTATTGATGAAATATATATATATATATATATATATATAAAGAGTCATATAGAAATCATTGTTTCTAGAAGTTTCTAAAATTCTTTTCTTCAAGAGCTTGAACCTACAAAGCATTCATTGCTTCAACTTCAGCTTTTTCTTGTTCAAGTTCAGCTATTCGATTCAACAACATTTGTTCCCTTTCACTTCCCGATTCATTCTCATTTATATCAGGAGCAAGGAAAGGAACAGTCTCATAGTAAGGAATGTAGAGTTTATTAGAATCAGCTCGTTCTTCATCTTCAGGGTCACATTTATTTTCATAAGGCATTTCGGCGTATCCTTCATGAAAATTATGTGAGTATAATGGAGTGATATTATAGCTACCAGCGGTAGGATCAGAATGAAAACTTATAGAAGGATTATAGGGAACATTAGAGTTTCCTATTTCTCTGAGGCTTCTGAAAGTTGAGCTCTCAGTTTCCTCATTATTCTTTATAGTAGTTTCATTTGTTTTGCGTTCATGATAATTAGCTGGAGCGAATTTACGAAGAAAGCTAGGACCTTTACCTTTTCCAACCATAGCTGTATAGAGTAGAACAAAATGAACTTTATTATATTATTAGAAAATATATTACAGGGAAAAAAAATACAACATAGGTTTTAATCCTTCATCAGTTCTTCTCCAAGAGTCATCAGGCTTTCTCCATATTCATAGACATGTTGTCCATAAAATTTGGTTCTTGCCTTGTCCATGATTTTCTCCCGTGTCACTTCGTTCGTTTGGCGCAACGAACGATCTAGGCACTCAATAGGAGAAGAATGCATACTTTATTCATAACCATATTTGGGTGGAGGTTTACGAAGTCCAACCATAATATTGTTATAAGCATCTTGGTATTCTGGAGGAGCTTGAAAATAGGTTTCAAAAGGACCAAGATAGACTGTGTCACACCCCCAAATTCCACTAACGGAGTTTTACCGTTTGGCGTGTGACAAACCAGGATCTTAGACATCAGTTACATCAAACGACACTATATGGGACTTAAAATGTCATAACATAAAAGTTCAGAGTTAATGCGGAAGCGTTTAAATCAGAAAGTAAATGCGCAGAACAACGCGCCAAAGTTTAGTTTAATAAAAGTAAGTGAATTGTTTTAACGGTTTGCATATGAGTTAAAGGATAGTAGGACTCCATGCATGTCCTAGTTGTGCAACCTATGCCTTAGCTAAGATCCATATTAACGGTACGATGTGAGTGTGAGGACTTTCAATGATAGTTGCAATACGCTTAGCCCCAACAGTAATATCATATGAAGTACCATAATCAAAATAGTTTGCGTCATGTTTTCTCCCCCAACGGGAAAAACATGTAAAATGATGTTTGTTTGCGTACCTGTTTCTCCCCCACGGGAAAACAAGTAAAAGTATGATGGTTTGTGTACATGTTTCTCCCCCAACAGGAAAACGAGTAAAAAGGGGCCATGAAACTCACATGAGTTGTGTACGAGTAGAAGATAGCACCACACAAGGATGCAAGTAGGAAACACAAGAGTTTGCATGTGAACTTCTTACGTATGCCCAAAAATTATAAGCATAATAGTTAGGGATACAATGGGGTTTTGTGACGACGACACGGAAGATTTGTACGTCCTAAAACATTCTAAGGACCAATGAGTAGACGAACGTGTCCATGGGAATATAGGTTATTAATATAATAATTAAGACAAAAGCGTTACGTGTCGAACATCTCTAATACGAATAATATTAATTAATAAATAAATTCGTACGTTTGAATCGTTTACAAAAGTTAGGAAAATAATATAATTTAATATATTATTTTTAGGTTCGTAGGATTAACCAAATAATCATTTGTGTGGAAAAATAATAAATATATTATTTTTAATCGAGTATATAAACGTGGGTAAATAATATAACAATTATATCATTAATTCGTTTAAAACGTCACACGAGGTAATTAAACGAGGCGAAATAATATAAAACTATATATATTATTTTATACTAGGAGTCACGGTTTGAAAATAATATAAACATATTATTTTTATTCGATAATAACATAAATATATTATTTTTAAAAGTGGAAATAATATAAAAATGGGCTAATAAATCAAACCCGAGCCTACGGGTTGTTTTCGGGGCTAAAACACATTCATATAGTATAATAATAATTGTTGAATGATTTTTATATTAAAAATAATACTCAAAATCTTTTCAAAAATAAAAACAGTGTGAAGAGACTCGAACCCGGGTCTCTCCCACACAAGCACTCACTCTTAACCATCACAGCCCGCTAGGGATTCGCAACAAGAACCGGATCGAATTGATTTTTATCAAACAAGTCATGTGTTCATCCCCCCATAAGCATACCAGTTCAAAACCCTTCCCAATCCATCGATTTCGACCACAAACAACGAGAAGATTATAGGGGCTTTGCTTAATAGGGGATTTGCGAATTTGTTTGTAGATTTAATTGCAAAAACATTAGTTATAGGATCGTTAATTTTACAAATGAAAAGCCGAAAAACCTGGATAAGAACATGAATTTTATTTAAACGATTCTGATATTAAAAGTTGTAGGAATCATGGGGCTTTTACTATTTAAAACCTTGCGAAATTGTTGATGTAGTTTAATTGGATTGAGAAATAGGAATATGAACAAACCCTATATTACGGATAGTGAATAATTCGATGATATGAGATTGAATTAATAGAGGGCTTTCAAAGAGTTGGTCAATGCGAAGATAACCATATAAGTTAATTGGATTATGGTTGAGCCTAGACTAGGGTTCGATTAAACGGTTCATACAAAGAACCCTAGATTTCTGTTCGTGACAAATTCGGTAATGTAAGCCCGAATTAGGTTAGGGCGTTCATTACAGAGGTGAAAATGAAACTAAGGATGTCAGTTTTTACCAGAATAGGATTTGAATTGGTGGTTCCCAACTAAAACAGGTGTCGACAGCAACTGGTTTGATCTCCGGCGACTCCTACTGCGAATCCGATCAAATTGATGTGTGCAGAAGCTTCAATGGAGTTCGAATGAAGTGCGCAGAGGTTCAATTTGTGAATTGGTAACTCAAATTTGTCGAATTCGATTGCTTTAGGAATGTGTTCGACGGTTACAACATGAATGCCCATAATTGGGTTTGATTTCGAATCAATGTCGTGTTTAACTCTCTAACGAAGGGCGTTAATGATGTTTTACGTGGTTAACAGTTACAATTCGAACAGAAAACGATTAAAGAACTTGAATTTGAATCATTGGTTGCCAATTTTGACATGCAAAAGTCAACTAATTCGAAAATGACAAATTACAGATTTAGTCCATGTAGTTTCATGCATATGAGTTCAGGGAATTGGCAGAATAAGTCCCTTGGGTTTGAATAGGGTTAAGAACCAGCTTGTTTGACTTTCAGAAGTCAACAAGAACCATTTGTACTTAATTTTGACTTTGAAAGTCGACAGAATTGAGTTTGGACTAATGACACAATTAGTCCTTGTGGTTTGAGTTTAAAAATTGACAATTCTAGTCCCTGAAGTTTGAGTTAAGGTTAGATAGGTTAACTTTAACTTAATTTTTCTAACGTAGTTAACTGGAAAAGTCCGGATTGTCACATCATCCCCTAGTTTCGTCCCGAAAATTAAAATAAAATAAAAATTCCGAGGTGTCACATCATCCCATAGTTGAAAGAATTTTCGTACCGAAAATTAGAATAGTACCTTACGAGTTTGAAGTGGATTGCTTGAACAGATGCGGATACTTGCGTATCATCTGATGCTCGCGCTCCTAAGTGAACTCCGGTACGCGTTTCGAGTTCCAACGAACTTTGACAATAGGGATTTTACTGCGTTTGAGCATTTTGATTTCCCTATCCATGATTTCTACCGGTTCTTCAATGAAACGCAATTGTTCATCGATGTGTAGTTCCTCAAGAGGAACCGCGAGGGTCTCATCTTCTAGACATTTCTTCAAGTTCGAGACATGAAAGACATCGTGTACACCACTAAGTCCTTCAGGTAGGTCCAGTTGATACGCTACTAGGCCAATTCTCTTTACTATCTTGAACGGTCCAACATAACGAGGATTCAGTTTGCCTCGTTTCCCGAAGCGAATTACACATTTCCAAGGTGAGACTTTCAGAAGAACCATGTCGCCTACTTTAAACTCTAACGGTTTACGACGCTTATCGGCGTAGCTCTTTTGACGATCACGAGTTACCGCCATACGGTTTCTGTAACATCCATGATTTTTACTATACCATTTTAACTTATCTATTTACCTATTTATCTATTTTAATGATACTCCGTTTGAATCCCGTACTTGTCCCACTCTATGAGTCACATTAACTACTATTTCTACTCGAAAATTTAAACTTTTCACTTACATATAAAATTTTCTATTAATAACACATGTATGTATATGTATATAGACTTATATAAATACTTATATATATATACTCTATTATGAAAACTAAATCAAAACATAAAAACTGTGGATTTTAATCATGTAGTCATCTTTTAGATACATATATATATATATATATATATATTTATAAATAAATATGTATATATTTTATAAACCAATATACAAGTTGTAAATTCTTTCTTTTTAAGAAAATATATCCTTTTGAACATTCGAAATAAAAGAAGATTTTTATAAACTTTATAAAATTCAAAACAAGTTTTATAAACAATAGATAATTAATTTGAGTTTGAACCTTTGATTTAAATAAACCCCCTAACTATTTGGACCCTCAACTTGAACTAATTTATTTAAAATTAACAAACTTTGACTCCTTTTGTCAAATGTAGACTTTGAAAAGTCAACAGCCCTTTCCGATCAAATCTAGACCAAATTGGATCAAGACCCATCGGATTAGGACTCATCTTAGATACTAGAATGATTGTCGGCTGGTCCTAAACTCAGTGGACACGTCAATTTAATCCCTACACGGCCAATTTTGAAAATTCAAATCAATTCAAAAGGAATTGACTTTCCAGAGTTAAACCGTGTTTAATTCGACCATCAATCAAGGGATGCGGACGTGTTGCAGCCCGCAAATCACGCTCAATCGGCCCTCGTACGCACTCAGTTCTGAAACACGTCCCAGTTCATCGTTAATTACCTATTCAGTGCGTGAATCATTGCCAGCGGGTGTCTCCTGTCAATTCCGAATCAATTGAAACGTTTAAGACAAAATTAAACATATAGGATTACCCTCACACTTGCGCAAACCCTCTTACAAGCCTTCTAAACCCTCTCTCAATCGGCATCGCACCTCTGGAAGCCCACGGAACTCAAAGTTTGCCGAAACCAAAACTCCAGCCGTTCTCCATCGTTGCGTCACCATTTTAGGTACTTCTCATGTCCTTGATTTCGTTTTGATACTAGGATTAAAAGCCCTATAACCACAGGGACGATCGGCCGATCGATCGGGTCAATTTGGGAGGGTAGGGTTATAGGTTCGTGATTTGGGGAAGGTGATGGAGTGACCCGGTGGTTTTGATTTAAAGCATTCTCGTCTTAGACAAGGCATAGTGCCCAGCCCACCGGTTAAAAACTTTGATCGTACACACGAGATCGCTGGTTCGAAACCCCTCCACACCCAGCTCCACCTTTTCTTTTTTTTGTTTGCACATCTGATATGCCTAGAACCGGAAACCCCCCCTTGTTTTCTTGATTAACTTTGCGTGTAACAGGCTTCATAACACGGTTAGACCACTGGTCTAGTTGTAACTCGCGGGTGCTCGCCTAGAACCCACCCAGGTTCGATCCGGGTGGTCCGCGTTATTTTTTTAAACCAGTTTTTAAAGCCTCAAAAATCTTATAAAAATTATTTTTATAAACCTTATAATATCCTCTAGCAGAATAAAACCATAATTGTTAATTTTCAATATAAATTCATTTTTATTATGAATTTTATGGTTAAAAGTGTATATTAAAAGTTTAAAAAAAAATCTAGATATTTAAATTAATTTTCAAATAAAAATATTTGTTTTTATAAAGTTCATGAAATGATAACTTTATTCAATCAAATACTTATTTCTAAATGATAAATAAATAAATTTATTTATTATAACCCACTAAAACGTTAAATGTATATTTATTATTAGTGTTTATACATAATTATTATTTACACAATTTTATATTTACACATTCGCATACATAAATAAATAAAGTAAAAAAATTAATTATTTAAACTTATACATCAATATTTTTACCCACCTTTATAATCAAATAAATAAAGAAAAAATATTTATTTAATTTATACTTAATATAACTCACGCTAATTTTATAAATAAATAAATAAAGCATAACTATTTAATTTTATTTAGTTATTCAAACCAAACCGTAAATTATCTATTTTTTTCAATCTTTCAGTTTATAAAGCACTCATTCAATTAACCTACACATTCTATTTCAAACTACGACTCCAACTCTTGTACACACATCTAATTCAATCCTAGACTTAGACATAGACTATTGTACATACTATTAGTTTAATATTCATTACACACTAGGTTAATGTTGTGAGATTTCAAGGATCACTTTGCTATCTAGACTCCCGTGCTATCTAGACTCCCGTGCTAGCTACACCTTTAAATCAAGTGAGTATTACATAGCCCCTTTTACTCGTTTACACTTTTTGGGGTGAAAGATGAACTCTATACACACAATTGCTTACATTTACACAAACTACACAAACACAAATCCTCTTTACATTCATGTATACAAAATTTGAGCTTTATGTTTGAGTGCTAGGTGTGTTAACTGTTTGTGTGCAATTTATGTGCAATCATTAACTATTCAAGCCGACAGTTAACAATGATAGATCTATTGAGTCTGACAAACCCACCCAGATTGGGGTGATTGTTACCGACAACACAATTTGCATACTAGTTACAAAGGTTTGATTGTACTTTGGTTACACAATAGTTGCTCTCCATAAATGCCTTATTTTATCATGTTATGTAAGGATTTGTTTATTCACATTTATATACTATCTATGTACAAACCTGTGTATGCTCACCAACTTTTTAGTTGGCCTTATTTTATTCATGTTTCAGGTGCTAATGTTTGATCAAGGCTTGCTACACATAGGCTTTGGGACTTAGTTAATTTTAAATCAAGAACAATTTGTATTTCATTTATGTACTTTGGAATTGGTTTATGTTTGTTTGAATTGAAATGGATTTAATATATTACAATCTAGTCAACCTTGAGCTCATGAACAGTCTACATGTCCCGCCCCGACGTATTCCGCCGTCGGTTGGGGTGTGACAGTTTCGGATTTGATCGATCTTTTTGGATGATTCAAATACAAGTTCGGGACCTGTAAGTTGGCTATCCCCAACTTCAGCACAACAGATAGGAGATCGGCATTTACGTCTGTATAATGCCTCGAATGGTGCTGCCTTGATGCTAATGTGATAACTGGTGTCGTAAGAGAACTCCACTAAAGGTAAGTGAGACTCCCAAGTGTTACCGAAATCGATCACACAAGCTTTGGATGGTACGTTCCGTTTGACAATCAGTTTAAGGATGATACGCCGTACTCATGTCTAGACGCGTACCTAAGGATTTTTGTAGAGATTGCGAGAAATGGGATGTGAATCTAGCGTCTCGATCCAAAATGATAGAGATTGGCACTCCGTGCAGAGAGACTACTTCCTTCAAGTAAACACGAGTAAGTTGTTCCATTTTGTCAGTCTCTCTGATTGCTAAAAAGTGAGCGGATTTAGTCAGACGATCAACGATCACCCAGATGGTGTCGTATCCGTTAAGAGTTCGGGGTAATTTGGTTATGAAGTCCATAGAGATTTGTTCCCATTTCCACATAGGGATCTCTGGCTGCTGAAGTAAGCCAGAAGGCTTTTGGTATTCCACTTTGACCTTTGCGTAAGTCAGACACTTGCTCACATAGGTGGCTATATCCGTCTTCATCTTTGGCCACCAATATAGCACCTTTAGGTCATGGTACATCTTGTCAGAACCTGGATTAATAGAGTATCGAGATTTGTGAGCTTCATCCATAACCAGTTCTCTTAAGTTTCCATATGCTGGGACCCATATTCGCTCTGCTAGGTAACGAATGCCATCTGATTTGACCTCCAATTGTTCTTCCATACCACGTGTGGCTTCCAGCGATAGGTTTTCCTCTTTAAGGGCTTCAAGTTGAGCACTTCGGATTTTGCCAGGTAATCCGGTGTCAATAGTAAGTTGTAATGCTCGAACTCGTTTAGGTTTGGAGTCCTTACGGCTTAGGGTATCGGCTACCACATTAGCCTTCCCTGGATGATATCTGATTGCACAGTCATAGTCATTTAAGAGTTCGACCCAACGACGTTGTCGCATGTTCAACTCTTTCTGTTCAAAGATATGCTGAAGACTCTTGTGATCGGTGTAGATGGTTCATTTGGTACCGTATAAGTAATGTCTCCATATCTTTAGTGAAAATACCACGGCTCCCAACTCTAAGTCATGAGTCATGTAGTTTTTCTGGTGGATTTTCAGTTGACGAGAAGCGTATTAGATAACCTTCTCGCGTTGCATCAATACGCAACCAAGACCTTGAATGGATGCACCACAATATACCGCAAAATCATCCGTTCCCTCCGGAAGAGGTAGGATGGGTTCACTGAAAAGTTTATGTTTAAGAAGTTGGAACGCTAACTCCTGGGTATCACCCCAGTTATAAGGTTTACTCTTCTAAGTTAAAGCAGTGAGGGGTTGTGCATTCTTGGAGAATCCTTCAATGAAACGACGGTAATAGCCAGCCAATCCCAGAAATTGACGCACCTCCGTCGGCGTTGTAGGTGCTGCCCAATTCTTGATTGCTTCTACTTTAGCTGGATCGACATGTATTCCTTTCTCGCTGACTACATGTCCTAAGAAGTGCACTTCACGAACCCATAATTTGCACATGGAAAAATTTGGTATACGATTGCTCTTATTTCAGCAATTCCAGAATTAAACGCAGGTGTTCTTCATGTTCATCCATATTCTTGGAATAGATGAGGATGTCATCAATGAAGACGATGATGAATTGATCAAGGTACGGTTTACACTCACGGTTCATGAGATTGATGAATACCGTAGGTGCGTTTGTTAGACCGAAAGGCATGACCATAAACTCGTAATGGCCGTAACTTGTCCTGAATGCAGTTTTTGAGATGTCCTCGTCTGGGACTCTCAACTAGTGATAACCTGACCTAAGATCAATTTTAGAATAGAAACTTGATCCTTGAAGTTGGTCGAATAGGTCATCAGTACGAGGTAAAGGATATCAGTTCTTGATCGTTACTTTGTTCAGCTCACGGTAATCGATGCACATGCGGAAAGTCCCACCCTTCTCCTTGACAAATAAGACTAGAGCTCCCCATTGCGATGAGTTAGATCTCATGAAACTTTATCCAACTCTTGCAGTTGTGTAGATAGTTCTTGTAATTCACTGGGTGCAAATCTGGAGGGTGCCCGAGCAATAGGCGCTGCTCTGGGTGCTAGATCAATTTGAAATTTGACTTGACGATGTGGCGAAAGACCAGGCAGGTCTTCGGGAAATACTTACGGGTAGTCACGAACGATCGAAATGTCATCAAACTTCTTCTCCTCAGATGGTTGCTCGGCGACGAGAGTCAAAATGACAGTATGACCCTTACGTAGACACTTTTGTGCTTTAATGAAAGATATGATGCCCATAACAGCACCACTCTTTTCGACTTGGACAGAAAGGATTCCTCCACTAGGGAGAGGAAGGCGAACGATTTTCTCACGACAGACAATCTCGACTTGGTTCTTAGATAACCAATCCATTCCGACAACTACGTCGAAACTGCTAAGTGTGACCGGCATAAGATCAATGTCAAGTTCATGATCAGCCAATCCTAGCTTACAACCCTTAAGAACGTGGGTTGCTTCAATTATTTGTCCATCAGCTATTTCTGTGGTGTACTTAGCTTCTAGTAGGGTTGGAGTACGACCGCACCGGTAAGAAATTTGTGAAGTCATACTGAGACTTCTAGTGAGACCCGTGCTAAGAAGGTAAGCGTCGGTCAATGCAAAGGCTAAGGGAAGAGGTTCAAATGTAGGAAAAGAATTTTATGATAAACAGATTCCAGTAATACCGGGGATAGGTTGTCTGTTTAAGTAGTCGCGTTCAACCGATGGTTGGTTGGATTAAATCCCCATTTTCTAATGTCATCGGAACAACGGAATTTTTTTGCGAAGAAAGAGGTCCACTTGCAAAGTTGGATACTCTAGGGTGTAAATAAAATTAGGCTAAGGATTTATCACGGGATAAGGTAATAGGGTCAAATGAAATTTATTCTTGGAGTGTAAGGAATAACCTGTTAGCTTAGAAAGAATTCGTCAAATTCTGTGTACATAGTTGAAGTCGGTGGTTTACCATGAGGTTCTACGAGATTTTCAATCTAGGTGGTTTCATTGATCAAGTCTGGATGAGAGTCTTAAGTTCACTAAGGCTCTTACATGAGTGAAATCAAATGATGGATCCTATGGATGATAGTTCAGTGTGTTCGTAAATACCTTCAACATGATAGTCGCGTCTATCAACTGTTAAACAGGTCTAACGATACCAACTAGTCGTTGAGTGGGTCATGAGAATTTCTACTGTCAATGGAAATATAAGTATGTAGATCACAAATTAGGACCATTTATCCATACACTAGGTTTCACCAGGACTTACATGCACCTCAAATTATTATTACGTGTGCACCCGTAATGATAATTTGCTTTGCATGCTCACCCTAGTTTTCCATATCGTGTGTCAAAATGTCCTTTAGTTTGTGTTGCCGAGTACAGAGTGTTGTCAGATATGATAAGTCTTCGAGAGGCTTAGTCATCAACCATAAGTTGATCAACTGGAACTCATATCAGGATGAGTAGTTAGGAATCGTTTGATCCGAGTATTCACTCGAGTTGAAATACACTACGATGGTCCAATCCAGCGGATTGTAGATGAGATCATGCATGCAAAATGCGACTTCGAGATGTGAAACTAGTTCATGGATATGTGTTAATGGAAGAGGCAAAGTAGCCATCCTTCTAACTGAGCCAGGATAGGGTTTGGGTATGCAATGTACAAGGCGTTCTCAACCTTGTGGTCAATCTTTCTTCAACAGAATATCGACCAAAGCGCGAGCCCATGGCTCGGGAAGGTGATGACATCTACGTGTCAATGGATTCTGCAATGACGCGTGCAACAGTCTGTCTTTACACGTCGTATTGTTGCCAGTGGGTACAGTAGGGACTCGCCTCCGACGATCCTAACTCCCACAGAGACATGTGTTAGTTCTGTGTGTCATCCCCAACACGAACTTGAAAAAGACCACCATTACTGATTGTGTCAACGATAGGTTCAAGCCAGTGTCTTCCCGACTCTGGTGGTGTAAACAAGGTGCAGATGATGGTTGTGTGAGTGACTCCTTCGAAGGCTTCATCTCGCTGCCCACAGACGGGAGAGGATGTTGTTCTGATGACTCCCCGAGTGTCGCCACTGGGAATGATGATGCAAAGCAAATGACGTGTTCATCGTCAGCAGAGGGTAATATGGATGATGTCAATATGCCTGCAATGCAATGTATGTGTAGATGCTACGTGTAGCATGTATGAGTGTTTGTGTCATGTAACTAATGTGTGTGGGTTATAGTCTATTATGCAGTCCTAGTTCTCTATAACCAATGGCTCTGATACCAATCTGTCACACCCCCAAATTCCACTAATGGAGTTTTACCGTTTGGCGTGTGACAAACCAGGATCTTAGACATCAGTTACATCAAACAAACTACATGGGACTTAAAATGTCATAACATAAAAGTTCAGAGTTAATGCGGAAGCGTTTAAACCAGAAAGTAAATACATAAAACAACGCGCCAAAGTTTAGTTTAATAAAAGTAAGTGAATTGTTTTAACAGTTTGCATATGAGTGAAAAGATAGTAGGACTCTATGCATGTCCTAGTTGTGCAACATGTGCCTTAGCGACCTGAGAAACAAGGTTGGTGAGTTCACAGGTTTCAATAACAAAGTAAAGCGTTTGCAGATTATGTACATTCCAATATGCATATCTATAGGTAGCTAACCTACATTCATGTCTTGCTAAAGCGTTCGTAACCGAAGCTGACATGAGTTTGTTTGTTTGCCTCCAATCAGGTCTATCAACTCTGACTAATGTGATTAGGCTAATATTTCACCCGTTCGACCTCCAATCGAGTTAGCGCGACTAACGCGGGTGGGGCTTGTCAAGCACCAGTAGTACTACTAAACATTACCACGCTAAGATACATATTAACGGTACGATGTGAGTGTGAGGACTTTCAATGATAGTTGCAATACGCTTAGCCCCAACAGTGATATCATATGAAGTACCATAATCAAAATAGTTTGCGATGTTTTCTCCCTCAACAGAAAAAACATGTAAACGATGTTTGTTTGCGTACATGTTTCTCCCCCATGGGAAAACAAGTAAAAGTATGATGGTTTGTGTACATGTTTCTCCCCCAACAGGAAAACGAGTAAAAAGGGGCCGTGAAACTCACTTGAGTTATGTATGAGTAGAAGATAGCACCACACAAGGATGCAAGTAGGAAACACAAGAGTTTGCCTGTTAACTGCTTACGTATGCCCTAAAATTATAAGCATAATAGTTAGGGATACAATGGGGTTTTATGACGACGACACGGAAGATTTGTACGTTCTAAAACATTCTGAGGACCAATGAGTAGACGAACGTGTCCACGGGAAATAGGTTTCTTAATATAATAAATAAGACAAAAACGTTATGTGTCGAACATCTCTAATACGAATAATATTAATTAATAAATAAATTCGTACGTTTGAGTCGTTTACAAAAGTTAGGAAAATAATATAATTTAATATATTATTTTTAGGTTCGTAGGATTAACCAAATAATCATTTGTGTGGAAAAATAATAAATATATTATTTTTAATCGAGTATATTAACGTGGGTAAATAATATAACAATTATATTATTAATTAGTTTAAAACGTCACACGAGGTAATTAAACGAGGCGAAATAATATAAAACTATATATATTATTTTATATTAGGAGTCACGGTTTGAAAATAATATAAACATATTATTTTTATTCGATAATAACATAAATATATTATTTTTAAAAGTGAAAATATTATAAAAATGGGCTAATAAATCAAACCCGAGCCTACGGGTTGTTTTCGGGTTAAAACACATTTATATAGTATAATAATAATTGTGGAATGATTTTTATATTAAAAATAATACTCAAAATCATTTCAAAAATAAAAACAGTGTGGAGAGACTCAAACCCGGGTCTCTCCCACACAAGTCATGTGTTCATCCCCCCATAAGCATACCGGTTCGAAACCCTTCCCAATCCATCGATTTCGACCACAAACAACCAGAAGATTATAGGGGTTTTGCTTAATAGGGATTTGCGAATTTGTTTGTAGTTTTAATTGCAAAAACATTAGTTATAGGATCGTTAATTTTACAAATAAAAAGCCGAAAACCCTGGATAAGAACATGAATTTTATTTTAACGATTCTGATATTAAAAGTTGTAGGAATCATGGGGCTTTTACTAATTAAAACCTTACGAAACTGTTGATATAGTTTAATTGGATTGAGATGGTGTTAAGGATCAAAACCCCCAAATAGGAATATGAACAAACCATAGATTACAGATCGTGAATAATTCGATGATATGAGATTGACTTAGTAGAGGACTTTCAAAGAGTTGGTCAATGAGAAGCTAACCATATAAGTTAATTGGATTATGGTTGAGCCTAGACTAGGGTTCGATTAAACGGTTCATACGAAGAACCCTAGATTTCTTTTCGTGACAAATTCGGTAATGTAAGCTCGAATTAGGTTAGGGCTTTCATTACAGAGGTGAAAACAAAACTAAGGATGTAAGTTTTTACCAGAATAGGATTTGAATTGGTGGTTCCCGGCTAAAACAGGTGTCGACAGCAACTGGTTTGATCTCCGGCGACTCCTGCTGCGAATCCGATCAAATTGATGTGTGAAGAAGCTTCAATGGAGTTCGAATGAAGTGCGCAGAGGTTCAATTTGTGAATTGGTAACTCAGATTTGTCGAATTCGATTGCTTTAGGAATGTGTTCGACGGTTACAACATGAATGCCCATAATTGGGTTTGATTTCAAATCAATGTCGTGTTTAACTCTCTAATGAAGGACGTTAATGATGTTTTACGTGGTTAACAGTTACAATTCGAACAGAAAACGATCACAGAACTTGAATTTGAATCATTGGTTGCGAATTTTGACTTACAAAAGTCAACTAAATAAAAATTGAACAAATTACAGATTTAGTCCGTGTAGTTTCATGCATATGAGTTCAGGGAATTGGCAGAATAAGTCCCTTGGAAATCATGGGGCTTTTACAAATTAAAACCTTTCGAAACTGTTGATATAGTTTAATTGGATTGAGATGGTGTTAAGGATCAAAACCCCCAAATAGGAATATGAACAAACCCTAGATTACGGATCGTGAATAATTCGATGATATGAGATTGAATTAGTAGAGGGCTTTCAAAGAGTTGGTCAATGTGAAGCTAACCATATAAGTTAATTGGATTATGGTTGAGCCTAGACTATGGTTCGATTAAACGGTTCATACGAAGAACCCTAGATTTCTGTTCGTGACAAATTCGGTAATGTAAGCTCGAATTAGGTTTGGGCTTTCATTACAGAGGTGAAAACAAAACTAAGGATGTAAGTTTTTACCAGAATAGGATTTGAATTGGTGGTTCTAGACTAAAACAGGTGTCGACAGCAACTGGTTTGATCTCCGGCGACTCCTACTGCGAATCCGATAAAATTGATGTGTGGAGAAGCTTCAATGGAGTTCGAATGAAGTGCGCAGAGGTTCAATTTATGAATTGGTAACTCAGATTTGTCGAATTCGATTGCTTTAGGAATGTGTTCGACGGTTACAACATGAATGCCCATAATTGGGTTTGATTTCAAATCAATGTCGTGTTTAACTCTCTAATGAAGGACGTTAATGATGTTTTACGTGGTTAACAGTTACAATTCGAATAGAAAACGATCACAGAACTTGAATTTGAATCATTGGTTGCTAATTTTGACTTACAAAAGTCAACTAAATCAAAAATGAACAAATTACAGATTTAGTCCCTGTAGTTTCATGCATATGAGTTCAGGGAATTGGCAGAATAAGTCCCTTGGGTTTAAATTGGGTTAAGAACCAGCTTGTTTGACTTTCAGAAGTCAATAGGAACCATTTATACTTAATTTTGACTTTGAAAGTCAACAGAATTGAGTTTGGACTAATGACATAATTAGTCCTTGTGGTTTGAGTTTAAAAATTGACAATTCTAGTCTCTGGAGTTTGAGTTAAGGTTAGATAGGTTAACTTTAACTGAATTTTTCTAACGTAGTTAACTGGAAAAGTTCGGATTGTCACAGACTGGTTCTGGAAACATATAAGGATCATACAAAACTGGAGTTTCGGATTATTTAGATATAGAATGATAAGATTCTTCTTTGGTCGACATGTTCTGATGGGCTTGACTAGACTCAGCCTCATCATTTCTTTGCTGTAATGGGACTTCATTGTTCCAATTGCTGAAATCAGATCCAGCTTTCATCCATTGGCTTGAAGTATCATGGGACTGGGGATGGTATTCAAGAGTGACATTATCCGGAAGGATAGCAAATGGATTGTTGTTGTAGTAAGGCGAAGAAGTGGGATTCATTTGTGAACCCAAAGGATGATATTCAGGTGATTCTTGCTTTATTGGATGATTGGGATCATAATAAACAGGTACCGAGTTATCTACAGACATTTGCAACTTAAAGTTTTTAATGCTTATCTTATTCTTTAAGTCAAGACTTAGATACTAAGGCCGTATCCTTATCTTAACTAAAGCTCTACAAGGATGGTTATCTTCCCAGAGCAGTACCTCCAACAGATATGTTCCTAGGAAAGAATGATGGGTCTAGGAGATATTTATACACCACTCTTTCGTTAGACAGAACATTACGTTTTTCAGATAACTACATACCGGTCAGAAGGTTACCTTGTTTCCTTATCTTAAAGTAATCAAATTCAAGGTTAATACTTAGGCACTAATTCCAAGTATCTAATTCGCTAAAACCTGTGGCTCTGATACCAACCTTGTCACACCCCGCCTCAGGCACCCCCTGGATGTGTGCGACACCGATTGGTACCTTTTTTTATTTCAGAGTTTTTATAAAACACGACGGAAGACTTTTTCACAAGGATCGTTTCAACATTTGTATCAACCTCAAGGGTTGTATTTGTAAATATCAAGACTTAGTTGGAAAACAAAAGTCTCGTATTTATTTCATAAACACATGGAATTAAATACCCTTTTTCCATTTGGTTACAAAACAGAGTTTGAAACCAAATACATCTCGTCTCTTTTGGACAAGTTCAAGCCCCGGGAAATAGTACTATCCAAGGTTGATCAATTCCTTGGTCCTATCTCCTATTTCATCTTTTTAGGATTTCCTATGCACGAGGCCTGAGAATCCAACGTGCAAGTTATCCTTTCTCAATATTCATTCCTGGGTCACATCTTATGTTTGCCCGTATCCCCTTTTTCCATTTCTTTTTATTCATTTCGTGAAAACATTTTGAAAATGAAACGTCAGCGCGAATGCTAGTGAATACAATTATCTTGACAGTAAAATCATTTGGCACAAACAAGAATTAATTTCATAATCATAACTTTTTGTTCAATCCACACATTCAGCAGGCCCATGTCCTGACTGTATGCACCACTGTAACACTGGTGTCATGCCTTATAACAACGGACAGGTACACGCCTCCGAATTTGTTATAAGATAAGCACCACCCGCAATCCGAGACTCTCACCTGAGACCCGTGTATCCCTTGCAAGTTTTATGTATACCTATGGCCCGAATACTTTGTTCGTAGAAGAACGTTGAGCATTATTCCCTTAACCTTTATTTGGCCATTTTTGTAAATGTAAATGTTTTGACACAAGTTTTGAAAGAGATAAAGTATTCACCTTGATTATAAGAATGAGCCTCTAAGATTATAAAACTAGCTTCTTAACTTGATTCTTCTAGCGTATCAGCACTTCTAAGAGCGTTTCTTCTTAAACCGAGCACTACAACGAGCAGGAGTTGGACTGGTATCGTCAGGAATGTGTTACAGGAACCTTACCTCAGCACTATCTACGGCAATTTAAAGTCGAATGATCAGAAACCGGACTCTTGTACATGAACCGGGGCTTGGGATCGAAACTTCAGAGAGAGAGTGTGTGTGTGTGTGTGTGTATTTGAGTGTGTTTATGGGTGTAAAAGTCTTAAAATCGATTATCTATTTATAGGGCCAAATGTGCACCCATAGCGGACCGTTATCTGAGCGGATGTCGGTCAGCTATGGCCCTTACCGCCTCTTTGCCTACGGGCCTACATAGCGGACTGTTATTGTCTGGATGTCGGTCCGCTATCGGACCATGAGTCTGATGAGTCACCGAACACGTGTCGCCACCCGGTTTATTGCTTCCTCTACACATAGCGGACCGTTATGTAGGGATAGTGGTCCGCTATCCCTTCCATTTTTAGATTTTTCATTTTAAGTCCTTGGACTTTGTTTATTTACATATCCATCCTGAAACTTTGAAACTTAGCAATTTTAGTCCTTTATTTTCATAGGAATTCTCGAGGTGTTACAGAAACTACTTATCTGCTTTGAGTATCTACCCTCGTGGATCGCCTCCACTAAACATGGTGAAATCAATTTGGTTATAGGGACGGTGATGTTGTTGGCGATAGGAGCTTTCACCGTCTTCAAAGCGACTGGATTTTTCTTTGGAATAAGCTTGGGTTTTGAGGGCTGCAACATCGTCCTTGAGCGATTCAAATGATTCAAGACGAGCAGCTATGGCAACCAACTGGGAGGCGACAGGGTCGGCATTGGGATCGGGCTGATTCCGGGTAGAAGGGGACATTCGAAAACTTCCCGGTAATGGAACCAATTGATAGATTCTAAGAATCGGAAGATGAAATCTGCTGTGATTCTTGGAATTAGAAGGCCTGATTCGAGATAGGAAAATCTCCAGTACAAAAGTTCCAAATAACAAATACACGACAAACAAGAAAAGAACTTGAAGCAAATTAATTAAACGTAAACAAAGCAGTTAAACACAACAGTTGATTCTCTCCTATTATTTAGCCACCAACCCCACTATGTTGTTGACCAAAGCCAAGTGGGTCAAAGGAGGACCCGAATAGAACCAGGAGCAGCCCCAAAGAGTTATCCGGGTCACAATGTTTCTTGCGTTTGAAGTACACTTTCACCGGGGACGTATCAGAGTGTGTCAATTGGTGGTTATAACTTGACTTTATAACTAACGCATTATATAAAAATTAATTTCAAAAATTTTATAAGTTCTTAGAAGCCCTTCACCCATAATATTTTGTTAGCCTAATTGTTAAAACCTAGTTTGGATAAAGTTTATGGGTCAACGTTGTATTTTATTTAAAGTTATGTTTAGGGTCAAAATGTCAAATGTAAATAGGTCAAAGGGTTGTATGTGTCAAAACCCACATGTAGAAACTGTATATGGGATTAAACGGTGCGTCGTTTATAATAGAAGGCATTGGTTCAAATTAGGGCTATAAAACCCATATGATCGAGTCTGTAAAATTTGTATGAAATACGATCAGCTCATAATTCGTATTCAAGTTTGTGAATTCTATTTTGTTCTTTGTTCAATCCGATCTTGGGCTACACTGGTATCAGAGCCTAGGGCATAATTGTGTTCAAGATCTTCAAATCGTTTTTGGCAATCATGTGTATCAACGATTCAGGAAAATCGTCAGTTACACTAATAGTTTCAGAAAAAAAACAATTCACTGCAGAAAAAGGCAAAATCGATTCCAGTTAAATTGGTTCAGAATTAGAAGTCACGATCATTCAAAACCAAAAATCAAAACTTTTAAGTCAAAATTCGATTAAGTGGAAGTAAAATCGATTCAGTATAACATCGATACTTTACAAATCAATTCAGGAAAATTGATTCAGACGCAATCGAAGAAAGGAACACGTTTGTTTTATGTTTTGCCTTTGTTTGTTGTTGGTTTGTCGATCAGAACAAGGAAAAGGAACAAAATTGGTTTTGTTTTTGGTTGATATTTACGTAAAGCAAGGAAGAAAGGAGAAAGTCTCTTTTCTCTGTTTAATTGTTGTTCGTGAGTCAGAAAAAGAAAAAGAGAAGAACAGTTTTTGTTTTTTGCTTAACAAGATCCTTTTCTTGTTTGTTTGTTAATTGTTATTCGAAGACCGGAGGAAAAAGAGACCTTAGAGCTGTTTGACTTCTAGAAAAGAAGAAGATTTGGTTGTTCCTGTTACAAGCGAAAAAATTACAAAGGGGCTGTTTTGGTTGAATTTAATAAGGAGATCAATTCGAAATTTGTATTGGCTGATCTTGACAAAGATTTAAGAAAGTCATAAAAGGCCATATGGCTTTTGTGTTACTATTGTTGTTCAAAATCAGAAAAAGAAGAAAGGAACAAGTTTTAGGGGGTGTTTGGGATTACTTTTCAAACTACTTATTAACTTATTACATTTTTCAAAAAGATAATAAGTTAAAAGTTCGTTTGGATAAATGGGGAAAAAGTCAATTTTATAAAGGATGAAAAGTTGTTTTTCAAAAGTAGAAAATTCTTACTTTTCCAAGAAGTCATAAGTAGAAGTTAATAAGTAATCCCAAACACCCCCTTATTCTTATGTGTTGTTGCTGTCTAAACAGAAAAGGGGGAGGAAAATAGTTTTATTTTCTTGTCCTATTTGAAGACCAGATTAAAAAACCCAGAACCAGGGAATTGCATCAGTTAAAATTACAGAATCTTAGAAAAGATTCATAAATTCCAGGTTCTATCTTTCAATTAACTCTAGAATTTTAGTTTATCTACTACAGTTATAGTAAATTGAATTAGTTTAGAATTAGCGAATCCCGTTAGAATCATCATTATTTTTAGAAGAAAACTCAAAGTTATTTTTACCATTTGAGACTTGTTTTGTTAGATAGTTCTCTATTGAGAAAGAGAACTTAGATATTTAGAAGAATTAAGTAAATATGGGAGATGAAAAAGATAAGAATAAATATGTGGTAACATATAAAGAAACATGTCCATCCCTGTCTAGTTCCAATGCCCACTGTTGAACAATACGAATTATACGCTTTGGGCACTTAGAATGAAAGTTATATTGGAGGCTAATGGACTATGGGGAGTGATAGAGAATATGTAAAGAAAGATAAGGCTGCAATGGCTTACTTGTATCAAGGATGCGTGAAGACCTTACACTACAAGTAGCAAGTTGTAAAACCTCAAAGGAAGTATGAGATACATTAAAGATCAGATTCGTCGGACTAGATGAAGTGCAGTAGGCACGATTACAGTCAATCAAACCTGAATTTGAAAAGCTACAAATGAGAGAAGAGGTAACAATAGATTCTTTCACTGCAAGGATGACTAACATTGTGACTAGAGCTGCTACATGTGGATCAACATATGATCAACCAACCTTAGTGCGGAAACTTATAAACTCCGTACTAGAAAGGTTCATTCAAATAGTAGCATCCATTGAACAATTCGTTGATTTAAGCATAACTATGTTGGGAATCGTGCACCGGTTTTAACTTTTAAAACAATTAGTTTACACAAAATCAGGTTTGCGAAGCGGAAGCGGTTGAAGGCACACGATTATAAAGTTCTAAAATTTATTCCAACAGTGATCCGATTACATGATGAATAGACAATAAATATAAAACCATCCATAGGGGGTTAAAGATTATACTTTGATGAAAACCCAAAAGCTTCACACTTTGGAACAAAAAACGTCTCGCTGGTGACTTGTTCACGAAACCCGTAAATACCCAAAACCGTCTCACGGTTTCTTGTACAAAACGATCCAAAACACACCCGGTTTGCGTCGAAGGATGGCGTCAGCGGCGGCGCACGGCGGGGTGGCGGAGGCGGACTCGGCGGCGGCTGTGGTGGTGTTTACGGCACCCGGCGGCGGCTGTGGTGGTGTTTACGGCACCCGGCGGCGATGAAGGGGAGGCTGGTTGGTTGCCTTGCGCAACTTTTGAAGGGTGGAGGCTAATAATGTGATTAGGGTTTGACTTTAAAGTTATATTTATAATCCCCTTAATTACAAACCGCACCCCTTGGGAATTAACGACTAATTATTTCTCTAAATAATTAGTCTCCAAATCAACCATTTAAATATTTCTTTAAATATTTATTCACCGCTCTATAAAACCGTCTTTCGTGAACTATAATGTTTACAACTAAACATTATTTAATTGCTCGTTGTCCAAAGTGTAACTCTTTGGATCGTACCTTGATAGCAACGTTGATATTAACGATGATCAGAGATCTAATATCCAACAATCTCCCACTTGGACGATTCATCGATTAATCAGTTCAACGTAGATAGTGGTGGACGCCTAGCTGCATCTCACTGCCCCTAGCAATGTATGACGTATTACAATCGTCAACTATTTTTTTGTGTACAAGTAACTTTTACTTAGCCAAGTACAACAGTCATGGTAAGCATATCTGTGTATCCTTTCTGTTTAGGGCATCCGTTGAACATGAGACGTAGATACAAGTCATTTCTCATATGTTGTTCAACCATTCTTGTTCTCGTTCTCCAATTCAAAGTGGTCTAAACAAACTACTCTTAGTTTGAGCGTGGCCACGCGTTTTATACCAGTTCGAATTAACGAGGGCACCAGAATGCCCAACTCCTGGTCAAAGGAGAACATAATTCCTTTGGTCACGTACAACTCCCACTTAACTTCAGATTTATTCCCAATCATACCCTTATTAGTTCCTTTCACGGAACAACGTTAGGTATGGTCAAAGAACAAACTTTACTTAAAGTTAGTTCAAATATGTGCCTCGGGTCGAAGGATCGACAGATCTTACCATATTCAAAACTTCTCAAGACCTTGATCCATGAACATAGTTTTGAAACGAGTTACGTCAAATATTCATTCTCTAATGAATATCCGTGAATATGATCTCTAACTGCTTGGACTTTCATTCAAAATGAACCAATCATCTAATTCACGATAGTCTTATATTCAGATTGATTCCCATGAATCTGATCGACTTCGGGCATTTAGAATACAATATTCAAGGATTCTAAAACGTATAAAATATCGAACATAGAAACATCTATTTATAATGCATTTAACCATTAAATCAAGATAAAATACTAATGTATCTATATTGTTCGAAAACACCCAATACTAAAACACAAATCAAACTCCAAGTCTAGCAAATCTAAGGCCTATCTAATCACCATGATCCTCATGTAAAACTTGAGGTATAGGCTCAGCGATGGGGTCAGCTAGATTTTGATTTGTGTGAACTTTGTTTAGTACGATGTCTCTAAGTTTCATGATCTCACTAATGAAACTTATTAGTATAAACCCTTTGGAACTCTTTCCAACTCTTAGAAGCTATCTGAACTCTTTCAGAATACCGTCTTCTAATGTATTAAAAATACAACATTTCATGGTGTGTCAAAGTTACTAATGGAACTGTTTCATTTGTAACATTGACATTCTTATGGTGCACTTAATCATTCTTAATGATCGCCCTTTTGGTGTTCATATCTTAACTCTTAAGATAGCATTCTTTGACTGATAAGTTGTCATAAATTTTATGATCTTGTCCCAAGAACTCTTCTTGTTAGTCAAATATATAACTATCGTATCTTATCTTAAGATAATAGTCTTTCATCATAACTCTTTATGAGGCTCACCATTTTATGCTCCTCAAGCATTTCCTTTTATTTTGATATTCTTGATTTCAAAATTCTTTCATCATATGAAAACATTGACGTAACCTATTATCTCTTAGATGAACACAGGTGAACTCTTTCATCTTCATCTTGTCCTAATACAATACTGGATACGAGATAATATTAGCAATTTGTCTTCATTAGTTTGTCACACAAAGCCTTAAGACAATTTTATTAATGTTGATGGGTTGCAATGACTCTCATTTTAGCATTCTACCTTCATATATCTCATATATGGTTACAGTCAATAAATGTTTGAAATCCACCTTTTAAGATACTTTATCTTTCAGTGATATGTTAAACTCGGAATTTTAGCAGTGTATCACTATACACTCTATGATAAGAATACTTATCTTCCCCTTTTGTGGTATTCTGTGTGTCTATATACACTCCTCATGATAATGTGTCTACACACATTCCCTTTGGTGTAGGTACTCGCTCCCACTAGCCCTTGCATCTATCATATTGAATCTTCCTTGAGTTGACCTGATGAATCTAAAGATTCAGTAGTCTCAAACATATTCAGATTTTCATACTTTCTTTGAAGCTACTTTATTACAAAAACATTCTTGTATTCACAACACATGTTTATTTTGATTAGTTTAATCAACTGATCAAAACTTGTAATATGTTTCCCATTCAAGAAACTTGGAATAGAATTCCTTTGTTATCAACTGTTGATAATGTTTCAAGCTTCTAGTATGAATAATTCATATATATTATTTCTAAAACAATCCCTACCCATTATGAATCATATTCATATTGTAGTCTTGATCAAGTCTCACTTGTCATAGTATGGATTATGCGTCCAAGTCATTATGAAATGATATACTAAAGAATCTCATTCTTTCGTCATATGATTTCATGTGTCTAATCTAAAAGATCTCATCCTTTTATTTATAATTTCATATGATTTCATATATCCTAAAAGATCTCATCTTTGTGTATATGAATTCATATGTTTATGCATTTGAATAATACCTTTTATTTAGAACTCAAGCAACATTTGCTTGTTGTTCTAGAACCAGGTGAATACTCAGTCATGAATAGTTTCAATCTATCTTACTCTTAAGATTCTTAAAACATTGCTGACCTATCAAGGTAACACAAAAAACTCTTTCGTATTGGAGTTCATAACATCCTAACCTTAATTGTTCGTAGGAATCTTCCTAAAATCATATCTCATATGATATAGTGTACCTGTTCTGGGTAAACCTTTCGGTTCTAAGTTAGTGTTTGTAATTAAGTTCTGTCAATTTTGGGATAGCTGATTTCTTATGACTAATCGTTTAGACATGATCAAGTGGATCAATCGTTTAACTATTCAGTCGTAGAGAAAAAATAACTCTTATCGTCCTTTATATCTTATCTCATAAGATTGTTCCTAGAGAATTTATTGAAACTCTCATTCATTTAAATTGATTAAGCCATGCATGCAACACTATGTTTCATATAACCTTTTATAAGACTTAGTCAATTAATTTTGTTTTAAAGTTATTCATGGTATCCATTAGATCCGATCTAATGTCTTATCTATTTGACTTGAGTAACATGTCTCACATGTTTCACAGCTCATGTAGGTTAGATGTTTTGAATTCTCAATTCGAATTAGGCAACAATATATTGCATAAATTATTTTGCCACGACAAGTCTTACTTATATAAATAAAATAATCATACAATACGAAAAAGAAAACAAATCCGGAATTTAATTGTTCTAAACAAAATAAATGCAACATCATCTAATGGTGTATTTTAAAACTTGAATAAAATGAATCTTCAAGCTTCACCCGTTTTCCTTTTCTTTCCGCTTCCCTTCTTTTCTTCTATCTTTGCAAAGTAACAAGTTTGCATATGTTAAAAGTCTAACTTTTAAGTGACAAAGAAATTGGAAAAAGTTGCTAGGATACCGGAATTGAATGCTTTAAAGCATTCTCTAGCATCAGCAGCCTCGGACATCTCTCTGACACGACATCTTGGTTTAGAGAGGCGCATCTTGGTCTCACCAATAGCTTTGCCCTTATCCCCGGTCTTGATAGTATCTTCCGGTACCTCTTTGCTTGTGAAGGACAGGTGAAGATCATCATTGAATATTGCTCTAATGATGTCATCACTAGGGTAAACCCCGGTCCGCTCAAGCTGATTGTAGGTCCTGAACAGAAGGATCCTTGTGCTAGAATGATTCTAGACAAGATCAAATCAGCTATGTAGAAGCTGTTTGTTGATGAATCAATCAAAACAAAGATGAAGAGCAACACAAGATGAAACATAAAACTCAGATTCTCATTACTATCCACAGAAATGATTACAAATTAGCTCCAGTACATGAAACGATTACAACAACCCCTCTAACCGGCTATCCAAACACAGATTACAACGGCGTACAAGGAAAAGATCCAATCGCTAAGAAAATGGTCAACTATTTATAGAAGATAGCAAGAGTCGCTATGCAGATTGCCGACACTCAGCGAGTGTCGGCTATAACCGACCTACTCTCCGACCATTTCTTAACTTTACAATAAATACAATCTAGCCCCTATACTATTAACTGGAATACAACGGTTTAACAGGTTCCAACATATAAAACCATCCAAAGGGGGTTAAAGATCCTACCTTTGACGAAAACCCAAAAGCTTCACACTTAGGAGAAAAAACGCCTAGCTAGTGACTTGCTCATGAAACCCCGTAAATACCCAAAACCGTCTCACAGTTTCTTGCACAAAAATGAACCAAAACGCACCCGGTTTGCGTCGGAGGATGGCGTTAGCGGAGGCGGACTTGGCGGTGGCTGGCGGTGGTGTTCATGACAGCCGACGGCGATGAAGGGGAGGTCGGTCGGTTGCCTTGCGCAACTTTTGAGGGGTGGAGGCTAAGAATGTGATTAGGGTTTGACTTTAAGGTTATATTTATTATCCCCTTAATTACAAACCGCACCCCTTAGGAATTAACTATTAAATTCATGTAACTAACTGTTAATTACGTTTAACCCTCGTAGTTTACTAATTATAAATAATTAGTAAATATAAACCGACTAACGTTTAACCCTTAAACGTTTACACCCTTAATCATTAATTATTTCCTTAAATAATTAATATCCGAATTAACGATTAATTATTTCTCTAAATAATTAGTCTCCGAATCAACCGTTTAAATATTTATTCACCGCTTTATAAAACCATGTTTCGTGAACTATAATGCTTACGAATAAACATTATTTAATTGCTCGTTGTCCAAAGTGTAACTCTTTAGATCGTACATTGATAGCAACGTTGATATTAACGATGATCGGACATCTAATATCCAACAAACTACACTGGATGCAACTATTGCAAGACTACAGACGTATGAGGAAAGAATTAATTTCAAGAAAGGTGCTCTAGAAGACAACCAAGAGAAACTGATGTACTCACGTCATGATAACAAGTTTAAACAAGCAAAGCGTTTTGGTAGACATGGCTAAGGTAAGTTTAACACATCTCAGGGAAATTGGGATAAGGGAAAGTTCAAACAAGAAGAAGGAAATACTTCTTAGGATAACTTCCAAAAGAATAATGTGAAAGAAGGAAGAGTTACCCAAGAAACCAAAACAACTCAGTGTTTGACATAAGCAAGGTTAGATGTTATAATTGCAATAATTTGGGCCACTATGCCTCAGACTATCTAGAACCAAGCCACAAAAAAAGAAAAGTAAAATCTCGTGCAAGAAGATGAGGAACCAAAACTTCTAATGGTACAAGTTTAAGAGAAAGGCATGAAAGAAATTGTTCGTGATAAAGTCAAAGTTCATGAAGACAAAGATGGTGGCACCAATCAGAAAGAAAGAAAGCCAAAGCTTAAGGATGATGGAGACAATAAAGTTGTTTGAAGAAAAGAAGAACCAAAACTTAGATTAACAATTAGGGGGTGAATGTTAGCCTAATTGTTAAAACCTAGTTTGGGTAAAGTTTATGGGTCAAAGTTATATTTTATTTAAAGTTATGTTTAGAGTCAAAGTGTCAAACGTAAATAGGTCAAGGGTTGTATGTGTCAAAACCCAAATGTAGAAACTGTATATGGGATTAAACGGTACGTCATTTAGAATAGAAAGCACCAGTTCAAATTAGAGCTATAAAACCCATATGATCGAGTCTGTAAAATTTGTATGAAATACGATTAGTTTATAATTCGTATTCAAGTTTGTGAATTCCGTTTTGTTCTTTGTTCAATCCGATCTTGGGCTACATAATTGAATCAATTGTTTAGAGTTCCTTGATACTTCTTTCACGGGACTGGGGGTCAGAATCGATAAGTAGAGGTAGGGATCAATGCTTAGTTAAGTTGATTTTTGCTATAAAATATTCTTCTAAACTGAAAGTGAAACAATGACATGGAAAATTTTTACTAGTACAACTGGCTAATTTGGTTTCAGATATTACAAGGTGTCGTCTAACGGGTCACAGCCCCAGGGACCATCGATTTCGAGCAACAACTAATCAAGAATCATAATAACAATATGAACAAGAACACAGGGATGAACCCAAACAAATTTCTATTGCATATAATACGTTAATGTTTACAGAACCAAACGACATGTATACATACTTCTAATTTATAAGCGCCGCGTCCCTTCCATGAGAACCGGTATACACACACAATCGTCGCCTCTATTCCTTGATACGATGTATCTCCTGGTTTGTGGTTATAGGTTTCTAATTTGACACACTTTGTCCTCCTAGTTTATAAATAATACATAAACTAATCTAAATAAAATTTTAGACTAAATACATTCTAGTCCCTAAACTTTAACTAACAAGACTTTAGACAATTAATGTCCAACAGTTCCCCCTAATTGTTTAAGTCTTGTTCTTCTAATCTTGATGCTTCTGCTTCATACTTTCTTTGGTAACTGTTTAACCTGATGTTCTTGTGTTTCTTTAACTGTTCTCCACCTGACTTTTACTTCTCTCTTTATTCCTTTATGCATCACTTCTTGAACCATTCATGCACCCTGCAGTAACATCCATCCCTTCATTCTCTGGGATCCTTGTCTTCATAGCCTCTCTGCTATCTCTCCACTGCCTTTTTTTGTATAAGTCCAACCTCTTGTGCATCTCCCTGGAATTCCTCTTTGCAGCCTTGTACCGAGTCTAAGTCTACATCATAACAGTTCTTCATCCTTTTCACCGAAGAATGAAATAACCTTTGACAGTCCTTTTTCGTTCGTTATAACAGTATTCTACCCAAAGAAACAAATAATTTTGCTTCTTTCTTCTTCTGTCGAAGTCACAAATCTTAAAGAGACAAAGTTCTTTCTTTACTTGTGCCGATCTTAATGACACCTCAAACCGGTGTCATTCTTATTGACTTCACACAGCCCAAACACTAACCGTGGTGTTTTTTTTTTCCACAACCAAACATTAAGCCAAGTTCATCTTTGTTCACTGAACCAAAACAATGAAAAAACCCTTTGTCCTTGTCACTCTTCTCTTGTTTGTTGCTTACCACACTCTGTCTTTCCCTTTTCGAATTCGTTGCAAATTTGAGAATCCAACCGTGTTCCTCACTGAGCAATCTTCTCTAGTCATCCTGACCCACTATTGCTTTTACCATGGCCTCTAATCCTTCCTGGATATGACATACACCATGAACACGCATTCCTTTCTCCCGGATTTGCACACGACCAAATCTTATAAAAATAACAGCCATATGGCTTTGTCTTTGTTTTCGTAGCACAGCAGCAAAATAGCAATTTCTAAAAAACTTTCTGACCTGTGCTTGTTCTTCTCTGATGTTTCCTATGAATTCCAACACCCAACAATTCCTTCAATAATTTCCTTTGCGAACATCTTATTCTCACTGATCCTTTAACGAACAAACCGAACATCTATACTTCTTCCAAATTCTTCATAGTCCAACCAAAAACACACAAACACCGACTTTGCCTTCTCTTGACTACACCGATCGCAACATCAATATTCTCTCTCATTCTGTCTTCATCCTCGTGATCACAAACAACCCCTTCTCCTTTCCATGACAACAGATCGGTCTCTCTTTCTCACCAATTGGACTATAAGCCGAAAAATATACTTCTGATGATCGGCCCTTCCTTTTTAAATTGAAACAGATAAAAAACGAATTCTTGGTTTCTGTTTTGCAATCGATGATCCAATCGATTTCGAGCCATCGGCTCTGATACCAATTCACAGCCCTAGGGACCATCGATTTCGAGCAGCAACTAATCAAGAATCATAATAACAATATGAACAAGAACACAGGGATAAACCTAAACAAATTTCTATTGCATATAATGGGTTAATTTTTACAGACCCAAACGACATGTGTCCCTTCCATTAGAACCGCTATACACACACAATTGTCGCCTCTATTCCTTGATACGATGTATCTCCTGGTTTGTGGTTATAGGTTTCTAATTTGACACACTTGGTCCTCCTAGTTTATAAATAATACATAAACTAATATAAATACAAGTTTAGACTAAATACATTCTAGTCCCTAAACTTTAACTAACAAGACTTTAGACAACTAATGTCCAACAACGAGACAGTGGTTTGGTTTCAGATTGTCTCTAACAGCCAACAGGTTACGCTTTCTTTGCCCATGAATTTTTCCTTCTCCTTTGAGACCATTACTAAACATACATTTTGAATTGAAGTTGTGAGAGGGTGAATAGTTCTAATACCCAATTGGTGGGTTTGGGCGGCCAGCCAACCACGACCTTTCACCTGGCAAACAACTCGAGAAGGTAGCCGCCAAAGATTCGCTAGATGCTTTTTTCTGCCTATCGTCTTCTTCCACCTCAACCTGGTCGGCGGAGCTGCAACCGGCGGTGGCGAGGGTTTTAGGGTTAGCCGTCTTCGTTGCGTCAGTCTGCGTCGGGTAGAGGAACTAAACAGCCACAACGATGGTTGTAGTGGTGACTATGGTTTTTAATCTTCACTGATTACATATTTACTTTCTGTACCCCTCCATCTCTTTATGTACTTGGATGTCAGATTATGTTTGTGCATATTCAAAGATCGGAATTTGTGTTGTGTACTAGGGTTTTAGGTTTACAGTGGTGGAGACGATGAGCGGTGGGTGAGATGTGCTTTTGTTTGCCCTGATGATTCTCGGTTCGGAAGATCGGTAGTCTCCTTCAGTCGCCGCCAGCTCGATTTGTTTTCGCCTTTGCGGACCGACGGTAATCATCTCTTCTTGAATCCCTTCACTTTCTGTTGTTCTTTTGGGGATTTTTTCCCTAATCAAGTTTTTGATGATGAAGAATTTCTTTGAAGTTTTTGTGGGATCGACGAAGAAACAGAGAGATGACCGCCAGTTTAGGGTTATTGATTAACAATGATTATTAATAGGCAGAATTTGAAAAAATATATATATAAACTTTGATTAAATGTTCAAAACATGCAGATCCAGATTAAACATCTGCTGATTTGAACATAGAAATCTGGATTACGAAGCCAGATTACAACAAGATTTTCTGCTGATTTCGTGACCAGGATATCGCCATTTCTTACGAAGAATCGATGGCTCGCGATAAAGCTAGGTATTTGTTTTTTATTTCAAGTGTCTGAAAGAAATTAAATTTGGTCTCGGTGAAGATAATGCAATTTCCCCCTTTCGGCTGAACTGATTTTTGGCAATGCTAAAAAAAGTTGTCTTTTTTTTTAACTTTGTATTATATGAATGTTTAGGCTAAAATGGTTCGTTTTCATCTAATATGAATTACCAAATTGAAGAACAGCAATGTGGTTGTGTGTACTTTGCTTTGAATTAATTTGGATTTATTAACTACAAATTCACTATTAATGCATTTATATATGGAAAATTTCTGATTTTAGTGAAATTGATTGGGGGTTATTTTTATCTTTAAAAATGAGTAGAGTGTTTCCAAGATGGTTAAAAGGTTTCTAATTTTTAAAGATCTAAAAATTTTAAATCTTTAAAACTTGAGTTGATAATAGTAGTTTTTTTGGGTTTCCAATGACAAACTTATGGTTTCTTGATCAGGAATTAGGAGTTGCTATTGTGTATTAATCCAATTCATTATTTTCCTCATTTGGATTCATTCAGTTTCTTCTCTCTCACCATTTCAAATTGAATCCACCAAAAAGGGTCTTTCAATTCCATATCAACAACTGTAAAAATTCAACTTAAAACTTTGTAACTTGAGCTGAGAATTATAGTCTGTTTGCGTTTCTAATGAAAGACTTTTGGTTTCTTCATCAAGAATTCAGAGTTGATGTTTTCTTTTTGTCTTCTTTCTCATGTTATGAATTCAGAGTTGATTTTTTTTCCCTTGAACGTCCCGTTATAATTTTTTTTAAACGGATATTGAACGACGTTACTGTTACGTTGCCGTGACAAACCCAACCTCTTATAAGCGAATAACTTTGTCGCCGGTATTTCGATATTATCGTAACCGATATCGTTGTTCGCTTTTATGTTTTCCTACGAGTTAAATCGATAAACGACCAAACTACTGCCGCGTAATGCAGAGAAAAACGACCGCGCTCCCGCAGCGAAGTGCAGGGTACAAACACTAGTTACGGCACATTACAAGATAATACAATTCCATAATTTGCATTATACTTATTTAATGTTGTTTTCTTCTTTCTTTCGCTCCATTAAAGTTTGTAATATACATACATTTATGCCATTAGCCATGTCACTTACAGCTGACTTCTATTCTTTGTGGGGCAGCTTTGTGCTGGAATGATTTTCAACCATGACCCGCCAAGCTGTTTTGATTGCTGGATTCGTCGGGCGAGTGTCATTCAAGTTACAGTTATTTGTCTTACAATGATTTGGATGGAACGTTTTAGTACCCAAAAAACCTTTTCAACCCTATAAATCCCGGTGAAACAAGATCCTCCGTTTCCGTAGAACTGATGTTTGTAGGTATTCAAGAACAAGATTTGATAAACTATGAACTTTTGATTGAGAATTGTTTGTTACATTCACACACGTTTGTTCTTGGTTTGGCCGATTGTTTATACAGGCCTAAACCTGATCGACGCAACGTTTCAGTGAAACGTTCCAAACATACGTACATTTATGTATTTACAAACATGACATATAGACTCTTGACCTATTACAAATTACATATTGACTCCGATCTTTAACTTTCTAAGAATGACCAAAAGATCCCTATACTTTAATATTTAGTTTAATACTTCAATAATGTTCCCCTTATCCACATCACCAATTGAATGTTTTTTTTTCTTTTCTTTGGTGTAGAAAATGTTGTTTTTTTTATGATTGTGACATTAAAATTTACTCTTTCTTTAGGTTATAATTTATAAACATGGCCGATAAAGAGAACCCAGGCACGGGTGTGGTTGTTGAAATGTGGCATCAAGGTCCAGAAATGAATTGTTCACTCTCTATTTCTGTTATATGTGATTCAAAGCAAGTTCAAGTGAGAACCCTTCTGTTTTCTTTTATTAACCCAAGATCAATCTCAACAACACAACAATCTTACACACAAACACTCGATTTTATTCACAACAATCTTCACACAATCATTGCAGGGTTTGTCCCTGGCATTACAAACAAATGAAAAGGTTCTGTTCCTTTTAACCCTAATGAAACGACACGTCTTTTGACCCAGACGGTTTCTATTTTGACTTTGGGCTTTAACACATTTAGCCCCTAGACTTTATAATAGTACATAATAACTCTAAAACACACTTTACAATATTTACATAAAAGACCCCTACACTTTTAAAACACATGGATTAGAAAATTATATATTCAATATTCCCCCTTCATTTTTTTAATCCATGCCTTCACCACTTTGACATCTTCATTCCAGTTTTATCACGTGCAGCTTGTAGAAAATCAATGTCTCTGAACTTCGGTTTTCTGCCTGATAGATGTTCTCTTCTTTGACTTTAATTCCATGAGTTGTAGCTTCATCTTTATCTTGAACATGAACATCCACTTCTATGACTTCACAGCTTCTTTGAGTATCATCATCATCTTTAACATGTACACCGTTCTTTTGAATTTTGACTAGTAAATCATGAGTTGCCTCTGGTCTTCTTTTCTTATAAGGTAACTCAGAATTCTTACTAATCTTGCTATCTTGTGACAGCACAGCCTTAGATGACGTCTCTATATTTCCCTTGTATTTCTTTTCTTTGTCTAACAATGCCCTTTCAGTTTTCATTTTTTCAATTTCTTTACTAGCAGCATCCTTCAAGTTTCTCATACTTGTCATCTCAATCTCCATCTTCTTTGCAAATTGTTTCTCTTTTTCTAGCATTTGCCTTTCAAATTCTATCTCTCTATTCCTTAGTTCAGTCTTGAGTTCTTGTTTCTTTACATCAAATTCCTGAAGCAGTTCTACTTTCCAAAACTCTAACTTTTCCTTTATATCAATCTCTAATTCTGTCCTCAAATCACTCAGCTTTTCTTCATCTGGAACTTGATTCCTTTCAGTAACTAATTCATTCCACTCTGGTTCTTCATTAAAGTATTTAGCTAATGAAAACCACATATTGCTTTCTTTCTCAATTGAAGAAGTCTCTGCATACTTCTCTTTATCTCTAGTAGTAGCCATCAAGAGAGTCGATTCCTCATCCTCTTTTACTAAATTCGACTCCTCTCGTGCTTGCTCTTTCTGATGACATTCTTTTGCATAATGCCCAAATTTCTGACAGTTGTAACACTTCACTTCTCTAATATCTCTTTGATTATTCAAGTAATCTCTTCTCCTTTTAAAGTTATCATACGAAGGACCTCCTTATCTTTTTCCTTTTTCATCGCGCCAATTGCCTCAAGATGAATTAAATCTTCCTTGTCCACGATTTCCAAAACGCTTTCCATGATCCGACTTATTTTCATGCCGTGTGAACAAGAGCTTGTTTTGACTGTCCACTATGCCTTCGTTCAACAGACTTGTCCTTTCCTTAAAAGCTTTAAGTCTCCCAATTATTTCATCTAGAGTAGTTGTCTCTAGATCAGCAAATTGTTCAATGGTAGCAACAATTTGAATGAACCTATTTGACACAGAACTTAGAAGTTTTCGTACTAAAGTAGGTTGATCAAATGTTGATCCAATACCACTTGCCCTTGTAACAATACGATTAAGCTTTGCGGTGAATGAATCAATAGTGTCTTCCTCCTTCATTCTCAGCAATTCAAATTCCTTCTTCAGCGTTTGAAGATGTGCCTTCTGTACTCGATCCACACCAACGTATCTTGTCTTGAGTGCATCCCAAATCTCCTTTGCACTCTTGCAACTCGCAACTTGTAATATCATCTCCTCCGGTAGTGCTTGAAACAAATACGTAGTCGTAGACATTTCCTTCTTTTCATTCGGTTGCGTATTAGCATTATGTTCTATCATTTCCTAGAATCCATTTGCCCTAAGTATGGTTTTCATATGAATTGCCCATAAAGTGTAATTCGTAGACTTTAGGACAGGACATTGGAAATGAGGGAATAACTACCTTCTTTATGTATTACAATCTCTTTGTTCTTACTATCCCCTCCTGATTCTGACATCGCTTCTCTTTTCTTAACCACACTCGTTTAATCAAGAATAATACAACTAGGTTCTCTAACCCACAATAATCCCAAAAGTTCACTCTAACTTTTCTAACGGGAATCACAACTTAAATCTCTAACCTAATCTCCACTAGTATATATATAAACTTAAAAATAAATTTCAGGTTTTAAATAAAACGAAAAAACCTGGAACTTGAGAATCTTCTCTCTTGATTCTGACTTCTTGATCACCACTCTAACTTTTCTTTTATCCGGCTTTAATCCAATAAACACCCCTATGTTTGATTTTTTTCAACGCAACAAACCAAACCTACTTTGCTTCTATTTCCCTTTTCCGATTCTGTTGACAAAGCACCACACAAGAAACAAAACTCTTGTTTCCCTTTTGAATTCAAAACAGACCTTCAAACACTTTCTGATGCACCATACACCAATTGGTCTAAGCCTTCTTTTTTTTTAAACAAACAACACAGAAACAACTTTGCCTTCCTAATACAACACCACACAAAAATTGCTCCTTTTTTTTGTTTCTTCTGGTTTGCGACAAAACAGTCAACAAAATAATCCTTTATGGCCTTTTGTTTTGCAAACAATCAACCAAACAATCCTTGACTTTTTCTTTCTGATGTACTAGATTATCAAAGAACAAGTTTTTGTTTTGCTTCTGGACAATATCCACACAAACTAAAACAACAGTTCTTTGTTGTGGACCCCTTTTCTTCAACCGGCCACTGATTCTTTCTTTCCTCGATTCCAAACGTCCCTAATCCACAAAACGTCTTCTGCAATTGAAAGAAAAACACTCTTCGTCCTCCAATCGTAACTTCAAATTTAACGAACCACCAATTAAAAATTCTGTCGCCTCCAATCCAATTGAACGGCACACCCTTTTCTTCTTGAAATCGTTCCCAAATCCGAACAATTTTACCCTCAAAAACACCAAACGATTTCTTATCTCTGTCGCCTCCAATCCAAATTGAACGGCACTCGTAACTTCTGAATTCGTTCTCAAAACGAACACCTTTAACCCAAGATCACTCTCAACAACACAACGATCTTACACACAAACACTCGATTTTATTCACAACAATCTTCACACAATCGTTGCAGGGTTTGTCCCTGACGTTACAAACAAATGAACAGGTTCTGTTCCTTTTAACCCTAATGAAACGACCCGTCTTTTGAGTTTTGACCCAGACGGTTTCTATTTTGACTTTAGGCTTTAACATATTTAGCCTCTAGACTTTATAATAGTACATAATGACTCTAAAACACACTTTATAATATTTACATAAAAGATTTAAAACTCATGGATTAAGAAATTATATATTCAATATCTTTTTATCCACTTTTATTTTCCTATATAACTAAAACTTTTTTGTGTGCTTTTTGCATGGACCTAAGACACTTGAAAATGTTGGCAATTGTAACTAGAGGTGCACAAAAAAACCGGTTTTTTTTTTTACCCGGTCTAAACCGGTACCGGTTTGGAGCAAACCGGTTCGGGTTAGCTTAAAACCGTCGGTTTGAAACCGGTTTAAAGCTTTCTGGGTGTAATCGGGTATGGGACCGGTTTGTGTGAACCGGTTCGATAAACCGGTTTTTCGCTGAAAAAACTAGCCATTATTCAACGGCTATATAGCCGTTGGGGTCGATTTTAGCCGTTTTTTTTTGCCTTTTTTCACCTCTAATTCACTATAAATAGGTGGGGAGTGTTTAGGTTTGATCACACCTCTTTCTACACTCTCTAATCTCTAAAACCGCTCTTTAAACGCTCAAAAGCGCTCTCTAAACTCTCTCTAAACTCTAAAAAAAGCATGGCAAGTTTTGGTGTTGGTGTTGGTGGTTCCTCAAACGAAGTTACCGTTGTGGAAATTCGAGCAACAACGAGAAATCCGCCAATTTGGTGCAATTACGATCTATGTTTGTTGTCAAACGGGAAGGAACGTGCTCGGTGCAAGATGTGTGGTGCGTTTTTGGGGAAAGATTCAAACACTAGTTTGAAAACGCATATGAAAAAATCTTGCCCGTCCTTGAAGGGAATTCCAAGTGAAGGTCAAGCCTCGATGACAAGCGAAGGAGGAATTTGGAACTTTGATCCAAATATTGTTCGAGATCGAATGGCGAGGTTAGTGATTCAAGAAAGATTGCCGTTCAACCACTTTGACAATCCGCGCTTGACAAGGATGATTCAAGAGACACTCCAACCACGTTATCATCAAGTAAGTCGCACAACCCTTAGACGAGATTGTATAAAAATGTGGAAAAAAGCAAAAAAAGAATTAATTTTGGGTTTTGAAAATTTGGAAACCGGTGTAAATTTAACCACCGATGTTTGGTCAGCTCCACATGGTATTCCCGATTCGTACCTTTGCGTTACCGCGCATTGGGTTGATCCCAATACGTGGCAAATGATGAAGCGTACAATCGTGTTTGACTTGTTTGAATATCCACACACCGGCGGAAATTTATTTTATATATTGGATGGTGTTATAACCGAATTTGTAGAGTCATATATTTTGTATAAGCTGTTGTCATTTATTATATGTTTAAACAATTTTAGACTAGTTTACTTTCTGTCATTTCATTATTGTAATTTCAGTTTTCTGTAATTAGTTAAGTCTGGGCCATCGAAACTACTTAGTTTCGATTGAGTCTGTTCAATCGAAACTAGTAGTTTCGATAGATGGTAGTTTCAACAGTCTGAGAATCAATTGTAAATGGTCAATCGAAACTAGTAGTTTCGATTGACCATAGTTTCGATACCTGTCACTACTATAAATAGCCTAGTTTGAGATTGTTTAGGGTGTGAGTAGCGGCTGTAACCCTGAATCTTCTCTTTCACATTTTGCTTGAATCAATACAATCTGCAGTTGTTTATTCACTGTGTTCATACATTTTCATACCTTTTGATTGTTAATTCATAGTGTGGTTAGCTGGTTATCTTCACCAATACTGTTTCTATTATCTGTTTCATCTACATATACACAGTTTCCGCCTGTGTGTGTGTTCAATCGATCATATCAGTGAGATTCGACTGAAATCTGGACCTACAATTCGTATCAGAGCAGTTTCGATAGGGCAAACTAGTTTCGATATGAACATAGTAGTTTCGAGATGTCAAAGTAGTTTCGATATGTACAAAGTGACAGAAATAAGACTAACATATATACACAAGATATTTACACTTTTCTTCTTGAAAAAGATCCAACATGAGATCAGATCTGGTCAGTCTCTTAAAACACTTCCTTTTGCAATTAACTACTGTGAGTCCCTGAAGATAGCTGATATTTGTGCAAAGTAAACCCGAACATTTGTTTGTATTTTGATTTCATGTGATTAAAAGGTACCATTTAAGCACTATACAAGGTGTACCCCACATATTAAAATAAAATGATTTTGAAAACCTATCCATCCTCAAGAAGTACCCATCTTCATCCTATCATCTCTTTCTGATTAACCAAGGTACCGTCTTAGTAATGTCAAAGTACCACTAAAATAAAATAAGATATCCAAGTGGATTTAGAAAATTTAAAATAAAAAATATCCAAGTAGATATTAAAAAGGTACGAGCATTCTAGATCTTTGCGTAAGCAAAACAGAAGAAGTCGTAAAATTATCCAAGCGGATAGAAAAATGTTGAACACCCGAGATCTTTGCGTAAGCAAAACAGACGGGGTCAAATCATCCAAGTGGATGGGAAAAGGATGAGCACCCGAGATCTTTGCGTAAGCAAAACATACGGGGTCATCGGTGGTAAATATCGTTATATTGACGGTCACTTAGCGTATGAATAGGAATCCAATACGTAAGCCTGTATCTGATTGAATTGATTTTCTTAGATATAAAAATGGGTTAGATGTTTCAATAATGAGTTCAAACACACAAGTATGAGATATATATTAGATTTTTCACACTCCTTACAAGTTTTAACCATATGTCGGGCCTACCAGCTATACCTCAGTAAACACCATCGCTTTTGGTCCATTCCATGTCCAAGAGATGAGATCAGACACTATCATTTCTCAAAGGTCAGATTCAATTCTTCCTGCAACTTAAAACCACTTGTAAGATTTTATACATAACAATTCTTTTCAATATAATATTTCTCCCCCAAAAGAGTTGCGTAAAAACTGTTCATAAAAATAAAATCTTTTTGGAATTTTCTTTGACAAGTAAACAGAATAATAAAAATAATAATAATAATAAAAAAATACTATTCACACTATTTACTGAAAGTTGATCATTCCAAGCATCTCCACCAGTTGGGCGAATCTGGTAGAGTCAAAAGCCTTTGTGAAGATGTCTGCGGTTTGTTTGTGAGTTTTGACTTCAACAATTTGAATATGCTTCTTTTCAACACAGTCACGAATAAAGTGATGTTTGATTTCAATGTGTTTGGTTTTGGAATGCTGAACGGGGTTTTTGGTGATGTGAGGAACGGCGGTGTTGTCACACAGAATGGGTGTCTCATGGAATGTGATCCCATAGTCAAGCATCTGATGGTGTATCCATCTGACTTGGGAACAACAGAGGGCTGCGGCAATGTATTCGGCTTCGGCGGTGGATTGGAAAACGGTGGACTGTTTCTTACATTGCCATGAGACAAGGCGATTGCCAAGGAATTAACAACCTCCAGAAGTGGATTTTCGGTCTAAGTTGCAACCCCCGTAGTCTGAGTCTGAATAAGCCACAAGATCAAACAAGTCAGTTTTAGGATACCACAGACCCAATTTTGGCTTATATTTTAAATATCTCAAAATACGTTTTACAGCAGATAAATGAGAGAGTTTAGGATTAGCCTGAAAACGTGCGCATAAGCACACTGCAAACATGATGTCTGGTCTGTTGGCCGTGAGATACATGAGCGATCCTATCATAGAGCGATATAGATGCGGATCAACGCTTTCCCCATCCATATCAGGAGTCAAACAATGTCGAACTTCCACAGGAGTTTTTACTGGATGGGAATCAGCCATTTTGAACTTGGTCAAGATTTCTTTTACGTATTTTTCTTGATGGATAAGGATTCCTGACTCAGACTGATCAACTTGTAGTCCCAAAAAGAACTTCATTTCCCCCATGGAGCTCATCTCAAACTTAGATCGCATCACTTCTTCAAATTCTTTGCAGAGACGGGGATTTGTAGAACCAAAAATGATATCATCCACATAAATTTGCACCATGATTGTATCCTTTTCCTCCTTCCGTTTGAACAATGTTTGGTCAATTGCTCCTCGTGTGAAACCATTCTCAAGCAGATGCTTTGATAAAGTTTCATACCACGCACGAGGTGCTTGGTGAAGACCGTACAATGCTTTGTCTAACTTGTAAACACGGTCTGGAAAACTAGGATCAATGAAACTCGACGGCTGCTTGACATATACTTCTTCTTGAACTTTGCCATACAAAAATGCGCTTTTGACATCCATTTGATGGACGGTGAAGTCCATGTAGGCTGCATAGGCGAGAAACATTCGGATGGCTTCCAAGCGAGCCACTGGTGCAAAGACTTCCTCGTAGTCAATCCCTTCTTCTTGATAGAAACCTTGAACCACCAGACGAGCTTTGTTTCGAATCACAGTGCCGCCTTCATCCTTTTTGTTGCGAAAAACCCAACGAGTACCGATTGGAACTTTGTTCTTGGGTGAATCCACCAAATTCCACACATGTAACTTTGAGAATTGCTGTAGATCTTCCTGCATTGCTTCCATCCAGCTGTTTTCTAGTAGTGCTGCTTTAATGTTCTTTGGTTCAGTTTGAGAGATGAAGCAGGAAAACATGTTGTTTTCAAATGCTTCACAGGCACTTCGGGTACTAACACCCACATTGAGTGGTCCAATGATGTTATTGGTGGGATGAATCTTGTGAATTCGCAGTTGAGGAATTGCATCTTCTTCCACGACTTCTTCCAAATTGGTAAGATTTTCAGCAGGAGGATCGGCAATGTCATTAATAGGATCTTCAGCAGATGATTGTGGTGCAACATCTACTGTTGGAATGGAGTTGTCTTCAACAGTTTCACTTGTTGCCCCAGAACCGGAAGACTCCATATTAGATTCAGCATTTGCAACCACAGGAATTTCAACCTGAGTAGATGAGGAAGAACCTTGATCATTTAAGTTCCCTAAATTGTTCACAGAAAAATAAGGATTAGCATGAGTTGAGTCAATTGAGAAATCAGGAAGATTAAATGATTTAAAAACTGAATCGACGTCAAATAGCCAATTGGGACCGTCTCCTGCGTCCGTGTGATTATTTTCATGCCAATTGATATCAATGGACTCCAGCACTATTCTTTTCTGCTTATGATAGACACGAAAAGCACGTTGATTGGAGGAATAACCAACAAAATAACATTCATCAGCTTTGGCTTCAAACTTGTTGAGCTGATCTGAAGTGTTCAGCATCGTGCACACACACCCAAATTTTCTGAAGAAATCAATAACTGGCTTGCGCTTGTACATGATCTCATATCGTGTCTTGTTGCAGCTTTTAGTGATAAGAACCCGATTTTGCACGAAACATGCAGTGCTGACTGCCTCAGCCCAGAAAGTCACGGGAAGCTTAGAGTCAACAATCATAGTTCGTGCAGCTTCAATTAAAGTGCGGTTTCTCCTTTCAGCTACACCGTTTTGTTGAGGAGTACGAGGTGCACTAAATTGACGAGAAATTCCTTTGCTTTCACAGAAGGAATCAAGAGTTGCATTCTTAAATTCTGTTCCATGATCGCTGCGGATAGTCTTCACATTTAAACTGAAGAGGTTTTCAATTTGAAGCAGATAGGTCTTTAAAATCTCCGGCGTCTCATCCTTCTTAGCTAAGAAAAACACCCAAGTGAATCGAGAAAAATCATCTGTTACCACCAGACAGTATGACTTTCGTCCAAGACTCATGACACTCACTGGACCAAAAAGATCCATGTGAAGCAATTGGAGAGGAGAGTCAATGGAATTGGTGGTCTTAGGCTTATGTGAAGATTTGTGTTGTTTTCCCTTGGAACATGAAATACAGTGTTCCATAGGAGTGAAATCTTTGAGAGGTAATCCAGTGACTAGGTTGCCTCGAACCAGTCGGTTCATTGTTTTGAAGTTGACATGTCCCAACCTCTTATGCCACAGGAAAGATTCATCTTCGGAAGCCTTTGAGAGAAAACATGATTCAATTCCCGATGGGTTGTTCATATCCAAGCTATATGTGTTGTATCTTCTGGGAGCACGCATGAGAATAAGTTCTTCTGGAATCACCACTCCCGGCTTTAAGATAAGACATTCTTTTGAATTGAATAAAGCACAAAAGTCCTTGTCACAAATCTGTGAAACACTCATCAGATTGTACTTTAACTGAGGAACATAGTTGACAAATTCCAGACTATTTACTCCATTTGATACTGTTCCTTGTCCTTCAATCTTTCCTCCTCTTGGGTTTCCAGCAAAAGCAACATACTCTCCATCAATCTGATGATACTCTTGCTGCAAGTTAATGTGCCCAGTCATATGCCTTGAACATCCACTATCTACATGCCAGATGTTATCGCCGGTTCTTCTTGATTGACCCTATACACAATGAACCATTTATACATTTTGACCAAAAATGTTTCAATCAAGAGATTTTAGTGTCAGGATATGACATCTCATTGGAATCAGAAGTACAACCATCCTTTGATGAAGCACGGTCATCAAATAGAACATTATTTTTAATTTTCCAAGTTCGTTTTAAATAATTTTTAGCATTTTTAATTCTTTTACGCCTAGATTTCCTACTGTGAGAAGAGTTAGGCAACACATATGAATTTAATGAACTTTGGGAAGGTGATTCTTCATTAAAATTTGCAGTTGTCAATTTACAATTTTTTGAAACATGATTTGAGACACCACAACTAAAACAAACGTTTTTACAAGATATCTTAGCCTGATAATAATCATCACAAGATGAAGATGATTGTGATGTTAAGGAATCTGAACATGAGACGGTTCTCTCATCAATAACTTTGTCTTGAAGACGATGTGCTTCCTTTAATCTGAAAAATTCCATGTTGCTCATGGTTTCACGTGGTACATCATTCACAATAATTCCTGCACTTTTAAATTTTGTAACACATGACATAACATTCAAAGATTTAGGAACAAAAGGCAAGGCATTTTGAAATTTAGAAACATCACATCCCAAACCCGTATGCTCAGCAGGCATAGAATCAAAATACAAGTTTTTAACGTGTTCACAAATATTTGGTTTTGACACGGACATATTATTACATTCATCCGACTCAAGTTCTTTTAAAGTAGTTCTATCATTAGCACTCTTATCACAATCATCTTCGGACTTTACACAATTTGACTCTGCACAAGAAGCAAAACTATCAGAATCAGAGGATGTAATATAATCATCAGGAGATAATGTGCAAACAAAAGGTGTGGAAACATGTGGAGTAGGCATATCAGCAAATCTCCCTGATTTAGAATAAGGAGGTGGATGAGAGTTATACCCAAGACCTTCTGTGCCTTTTCTATTAAATTGTTTATCAATTATTCCAAACAGAATTTTCTGATCCATATCCATGTGATCAACCTGTAATTTGGCTTTTTCTGCCTTTTGGACTCTTTCTGTTAAAATTGTATTATTAATGGTTTGAGTATTGAGTTGCACAATTAAAGATCGATTTTCACCAGAAATATCATGAATTTTCTTTAAGTAAAGTTTCTCATTTTTTGCCACAGAGTCATACATCACCTTAATGTGATTTCGTTCATCAATCAAGGCTTGATTGATGAATCTGTATTTTTGAATTTCATTTAAGCAAGATCTAGAATCACAAAGTTTAGAAGAAACCTCAGCAGGCACAGCAGTGAGATCCTCAGCTGGTTCAATCATGACACACTTGCCATTTTCCTCCACATCAGCCATCAAGGCTTTATCAGCAGCTTCCTCAGCTTGTTCTCCCCAATGATAATGTCCATCAGCTTGGCACACAAGAGCTGTGGAACTGGAAGTTGTGTTTGTCTTTGGAGGATTGGCAGCTTGTTTACCAGAGGAAATCTTCTTATCTTGCTGATCTTTGGAGGACGGCTCCTTGCAGTTTCTGGCAAAGTGACCCAGCTGATCACAATTGTAGCATCTCACCTTCTTGATGTCAAACCCAAGCGTCTTTCCTTGCTTGAACCTGTCTATACCAGTCCTTTTGATAAATCTCTTGGCTCTTAAGGTCAACATGGTCATGCACCAATCAATGTCCATTTTCTCCAAATCATCAGGATTAATCTGCTCCAAGTCATCAGGTTGAAAGCTAACCGGTGTTAGATTTCCAGAGATCAGTGCATCATAGCACGACATGAAAGCAGTCATGATTGGGACATATTCATCAGGAATCATGGTGACAGTCTTTTGAGGAGCAGAGGAGCTGGTAGACTTAATTGCAGCAGCTGAAGGAGGAACATCAGTCTGAAAGTATGGGCTACCGGATGAGCTTGATCCAGCAATGAGAGTTGTGTTTCCAGACTGATTAGATGGGGTGACTGCTCCCTTCTTAATCTCAATTTCATAAGATTCAAGAATGCTATAGACTTCCTGTTGAGACAGAGCACTCAGATTCTCAGTCTTTTTGATCATGATTCGATACATATTCCATTCCTCAAGAAGAGAATCTAGGAGTTTCTTGTTTAGATCAAGAGTAGGGTACTCAACTCCCATTACCTTCAACCTTGAGACAATGCTTGAGAAACGGTTGATCAAATCAGATATTGATTCTCCCCTTACACTGCTGAACATCGCATATTGTTTCTTGATCAGATCTCTTTTGCTTTCTCTGACATCCTCACTTCCCTCATATCTTGTGCACAGTGCAGCCCATAAGTCTTTGGCAGTTGTGTACTCAGCAAAGATGTTGAAAATATCCATAGGAAGAGCCATGACAATAGTCCCATAGGCCTTGTTGTCTCGGGCAATCAAGGCAAGATCTTTCTCATCATACTCAGACACTAACTTAGGACGTTGAATATCAGCGGTGGTAGTTACGGGCTTGTGGGGACCATCGGTGATAGAATTCAACAGTGTATAATCGTGAAATTGAAAGAAAAGCTTCATTTTTTTAGTCCAGTCATCAAAATCTCTTGTGGACACAAGAACAGGTGATCTATTTCCCCCAGAATGTTCTGTTGAACTTGAAGTGGCCATAATGTTTTTGAATCGAAACTAAAACAGTAACTAGATTCGATAGGTCAACTTCTATCGAAACAACTAGTTTCGATAGGACTAGTTTCGAGAGACCAACTATTATCGAAACAACTAGTCTGTGAAATTTTCAGTATCGAAACTAGTTGTTTCGATAAAAGTTGTTTCGATAAAATTTGCTCTATCGAAACTAGTCCTATCGAAACAAGTTGTTTCGATAAAATTTGTTCTATCGAAACTACTCTGTAAATATCGAAACTAGTTTGCCCTATCGAAACTAGTTGTTTCGACAGGGGCATTTTTGTCTTTTGTTCCTCGAAATTTAAAAGCCTTCATAAATAAATCCCTCCCTTCATATCTTCTTCACTCGTCTTTTTCGCAACCCTTTCCTCTTCTCCGACACACACAAAATTTCTCAAGCCTTGGTCTGAGTTGCAAATTATCAGGGTTAATCACCTGATTACCCCCGTTGTCACCTTCGTCTTCACCATCAGGTAACGTCCTACTATTTCATTTGAATGATTCTTGCGAATCAACAGACCTAGGGTTTCAAAAGTTTAAATTGTTCGACTGAATCTTCATAATAATAGTCGTTGTGTGCTTATCCGTGTTTGCAACATATTTATCATCTTAGAACTCACGATTATTGTGTTTTATTGCAGATAACAGTCTCGCATTTGGTAAGATGACATTCCGTCATTTACAGGCCACTCTAAACCCTTCATTAAACTGTTTATTCTAGTCTGAGTATAGTGAATCAAAAGGGGTTTGGGTTTCAAAACCAAGTAGTTTCGATAAAGAAGTTCAACTCTTTCAAAATTTCTCAAAATGTTTAATCGAAACTACTGGTTTCGACACCCAAACTTGACCTAATGTCTCTATCGAAACTACTTGTTTCGATAAGTTTTTCTCTATAGAAACTACCTGTTTCGATAAGTTTTTATCTATCGAAACTACTTGTTTCGATAAGTTTTTCTCTATCGAAACTACTTGTTTTGATAAGTTCATCTCTATCGAAACTACTTAGTTTCGATAAGTTCATCTCTATCGAAACTACTTAGTTTCGACAGTGTTGATTTCAGAAATTTTATAAGTGTTGATCAAGGCTTATTGCCTCTATCGAAACTAGTTAGTTTCGATAAGTTCATCTCTATCAAAACTACTTAGTTTCGACAGTGTTGATTTCAGAAACTTTATAAGTGTTGATCAAAGCTTATTGCTTCTATCGAAACTAGTTAGTTTCGATAAGTTCATCTCTATCGAAACTACTTAGTTTCGACAGTAAGGATTTCGGATTTTTCCTAAGTGTTGAAATACTTAGTTTCGATTGACCATATTCAGAACCTTTACTTATTGTACAAAACTGATGAATTTTACAGGTATGGATCTCGTATTCGTGAAAAGGCACAATGTCTGTGCATTTCTTAATAGCAATGATCCGAAAGCTGCTGAGTTCATTCCGGTCTTAAACTTTCTGGCAAACTCCAACATAAGTTTTGCCATAAGCCACAACCTGCCGGTGTTTGAGGCAACTATTAGACAATTTTGGGAAACTGCAGAGATAATCACAGTTGATAATGTGCAACACATTAGAGCAACTGTACATAGCCAAGAAGTATTATTTTCTGAAGACACAGTGAGAGAGGTACTGCAGTTAAATGACAACCCAGAAGCACCCTTTGATTTTCCAATCTACTATGTGAAAGAATGCTTCAGAAGAATGGGTCATCCTGATGAGTTCAAGAGCGGTCAGATAATCAAGAACTCCTTACCAAGCCATTGGAGATATATAGTGCATGTGTTTATTCACTGCCTATCAATAAGGAAAGGGGGTTTTGATTCAGCTAACAGTACTCTGGGATCAACTATTTTGGGATTAATAAAGGGAAGAGACTACAACTTTTCTGGTTTCATATTCACTAAGCTAAAGGATAACTTAACTGGAGCAGTGAAGGAGAAGTTTCTAGCATATCCTAGATTTCTACAAATTATCACCAATCATCTTCTTCCTGAGCTTCAACAAGGTGGAAACACCTTTGTGTTTGATAATATGATAGCCAAAACACTCAGCTACATGAAAAGTACCAACAAAAGGACCAACCGGGCGATAGCCGACGTTCCCCTGTTCGGTCATGTCATTGGAGAAGAAGAAGAGTTTATTCCTGACATTGATCCTAATCTTGAAGAAGAAAACTTATCATCAGATGAAGAAGAGCTGGAAGCTGAACAAAATCAAGGTAATCCACCTATTGATGAAGCTGAGATTGAGGTAGACATACCTATTGTTCAAGAAGAAGAGCAACATGTAATTGAGCCTATGATAGAGGCTCCTTTTGTTGAAGAAATACAGATAGATCAAGAGCCAGCAGTAAATGTTGAAGCTGGCTTACAGGAGGATGAAGAAGAAGTGGCAGAGTCAAGTGGGACTCTAGATGCAGGAATTTATGGATCAGACTATTACAAGTCTGATTCAGATGAAAGAATAGAGCAACTTGCATCTTCCTCAAAAAGACAAATTGAGTCAGGATCTGATTTTGAAGAGGAGGAGCCTAGGGCTAAAAAGATAAAGACTGGATTGGAGGATTTGTCATCCTCGTCAGAGTCTTCACTCACCACTCCAGAACCATCTCCTCATCCTACTCCACAACAATCTCCCATCCATACACCTCCTACATCTCCACAACAATTACCTATCCCTACACCTCCTATATCTCCACAACAATCACCCATCTATACACCTCCTGCATCTCCACACCATGATTCAACCTCTCCTGTACCGAGAGTAAAGACTCTAAGTCTTGAAATAAAGAAACTTCAGGACAATCTTCAAAAGAAAGATACAGAGATTGACGGCTTGAAGTCTAAGCTAAAAGAAGTTAAGGAGGAAGTCAAAGACTTAAAGCTGGAGGTTGGAGGCTTACATACTCAAATAGATAGTCAGCAGACTCAGCTGAAAACTCAACAAAAACTAATCATAAGGCAACAAGAAGACTTTAAAGCCTTAGCTGAAATAGTTAAGCAGCTCAAAGACTCTGTCAACAAACCTACTCCACAACAGCCAACCACTTCAAAGACTCTGTCAACAAACCTACTCCCATTATCAAAGAATAGTGAAATATTTTAAAGAAATGCCTCCCGTTATAACTTGTGCCGCCACGTTAAACCCTACAATAAATGTTTACGGGGTTGAAACTTTGATTGATAGAATTACTTACGCTTTGAATTTAGATAGTGAAGACATCCATTTTGCACAAGTCACAAAAACATATTTTAACAAATGTTTCCAAGATTTATTTGATGTTTATTTACATAAATATGGTACAACTCCGACTCCACATGATACAATGGGTACATCATTAAGTGGTAGCTCGAGAGATGTTAATTTGAATTTATATAATGAAATGTTAAATGAATTTAGTAAACGGGCTCGAGGTACCACCCCAAGTAGCGAACTCGGAAGGTATATTGGCACAAACTTTTTAGCGTTTATGCCTCCTACCGTTTTTGAGGAGTTTGATATTTTGGCTTAGTGGAAAAAAAACGAAGCTTCATTTCCGATTCTTTCCGCCATGGCCCGTGATGTACAAACCGTCCAAGCTTCCACGGTAGCTTCGGAATCTGCGTTTTCTGTTAGTGGCAGGGTCTTATCGATACGAAGGACTAGACTCACCCCCTAGCGATGAAAATGTGCATTTGCTTGAAGGACCATTTGGATGCGATGGATAGGATACAAGACCAAACTTCTCTCGAAGACGAAATTCAAGCCGAACAAATCATACACAACAATGAGGTTGATCTTGGAATATCCGAACCAGTCACCGATGAAAAACTAGCCGAAGATGCAAGGCTATGAAGCTCCAGTTCCGAAGACAACGCACAAGAATAATCAATCAATATTCCAAAAAATAAAAATGTATATTGTCATTTGTAATGTTTTACAATTTTATAATTTTATCTTGTCATGTTTTTTAATTTTCGAACTTTCTAAATATTAATAAACGTTGAACTTTATGTTTTATATTTGTTATATTTTTTTTTGGTTTTATATTAAAAATATAAAGATTATTTGAGTTTTTTTTTTAATAAAAACCGGTTTAAACCGGTTTTTTGGGCAAACCGGTTTGTAACCAACCCTAACCGGTTTGACCAGTTAGACATTTTCCACCTCCGAAACCGTTTTAACCCGAACCGGTTTAGGGCCAAACCGGTTTTGACTTTTCGTTGACCAAACCGGTTCGGTTCGGTTTGAACCGATTTGGGTTAAAAAACCGATTTGTGCACCACTAATTGTAACTTTGTGATTGTTCTGAAATCCAAAACTTTCATTCTCCATTTCTACATGCAGATATATGTTTAACTTCTAGGGTATGTTTGGTACGAGATAATGGAATAAATGAGGGAATTGAATGGACGAGGGAATGAAATGGACGAGGGAATGAAATGGACGAGGGAATGATATGGATGAGTGAATGGAATGGACAAGGGAAAGAAATAGATCAGTACCATTACATTATCCGGTTTGGTTACCCTATGAGAATGAAATGAAATATTACCTCGTGCTGTTTGATAGACATGAAAATATATTAGGAAAAATAAAATATTTTTAACTAATAAATTTATATTATGGGTCGGGTCATGGGTCGGGTGATGAGTCAGGGCATGGTTCGGGTTATGTGACGGGTCATGATTCGGATCATGGGACGGGTCATGATTCGGGTCATGAGTCGTGACGTGGGTCGGGTCATGGTTCGAGTCATGGTTCGGGTCATGAATCAAACAAAATCATTTAATTACTTGAAGGAATGAAAAGAAAACACCCCAAAAAAAAACGGAAATCATTAGAAAGGAAATAATCACATTTCTTATGTAATGGTACATTCCATTCTCATGTGATAACCAAACATGTTTTTTTCATTATAACGCAAAGACTCATTCTATTCTACCATACATTCATGATACCAAACACTACCTTAATATCAAACCACTCTTTAATCAAACTATTGAATTAATTTTGTTATAATTTTTTTACACATCATTCTATTTGTATTTTTTGTTGTAAAATTCTACTATAGTAACAGTATCACACTTTCCTCAAATAAGTTGAATACCGTATCGCCATCAAGGTTCTGCCTTGGTGGTCAGGGGAGTTTTCCCCAAATGGTTTCCCCTTTGTGAAGGTGATGGGTTCGAATTTTTTAAGGTGCACTTCATAAAAACTAGAAACACCCTCTATAGATTTCGAATTCATTGGTGGTTGTTTGGATAGACTGATGTACGAGCTTCCCTGGTGGGACGTGCCAGTTGAGCCCACGCCGTTCAAAAAAAAGTTGAATATCGTATCAATTTTGAACATGAAATGTTGCCTCTTTGACCATCCAAGTCAAAAGCACGTCTTTATCTTTTGAGAATCTATACTAATATATAAGGATGTAAGGGGACACGTGTCAATTTCTGGTGCATCCTTACCTTTATTTTCTCGTCTCTCTCCTATTAAATTAGAGGACATGTACCACTATCTGGTGCCTCCTCACCCTTATTTTTCCGCTACTCTCTCCAATTAAATAATGATATTAAAAGAATATACTTTCAGATATTTAATATAAATTTAATTATGGATAGTTATTATATTATTAACTGAATAAATTTAATAAGAAATTAATTATGGATAGTTATAATTTTTGACGTTACTTATCAATTTCGAAAAATAAATTTGTATTATGCATAGTTATTATATCATCAATATTGTTTTTATATTTTAATCAACTCCATTATTTTAGACAACTAGATTAATAATTCGTTTTGATTTTTATCAATTAATTTTTTTAATTCAAAATTTTTATCAACAAATATATTCTTTTAATATCATCATTACTGATTAGTATTTAATTTTTTCTTTATTCAACGTGTGTAATAAACGGGTTTTCTAATCTAGTGGTATAATATGGAGCTTGAGTAATCGGTACCACTTCGGTATTATGTAGATGTGGCAAAAGGGGTGTGTAAACTAATTGGTTAAAAAGGCTTCAGATTGGGTTGACTTGAATCACTTTATTTCAAAACTAGGTTAAAAACTCATATATTGCATGGATGTAATAAAGACAATTGGTTGTAAAACAACAGTTTGTATGAAGATTTGTATGTTGGATGTTATCAACCATTGATAAAATAAGAAATAATAAAGATTTAAGAATTGTAAATAACAAATAATGAATATTTAAGAATTATAAAATTATATTTTAACATAAGATATAATTAAAATGTTCTTATGATTTAGTAATTTTTAATAAAATATTAGAACAAATTTTAGAAATTTAATTATTTAAAATCATTATTATTTAATATAAGGGAGAGTTATTTAATAGGAGAGAGAGGGGCGAGAAACAAAATTTTAGACACAAAAAGTTTATTAAATTATATTTTAATATACAATATAATTAAAATGAACACGTGACAGATAAAGTTATTCATTTATTAATTTATTATAATTATAATAAGGATCAGTAAATAAGTATTGTGTCAAATAAATTACATATTCTACTATTCCAATAATAATCTAATTTATAGGATAAATAATTTAAAAGATATTATGCATTCAAATACATTTTATGCCACTTTCAACCAATTTCACTTGTTAGAGATAACCGTATCTTGAATGATTTCATTAATAAATAAATGGGTCTAAATTACCATAAAAAATTCTAGCTTTACATTGTGCAAATAGCATTGTCAAAACATTAGAAATTTAGAATGGTTAATTGTAGAATCTCCAACTTTAAGCAGCCATTTTTCACAACCAGCCCAATGTTTTGGCAATGGATTGGGCTGGTTCAATATCCTCTTAATCATGTAATGGTAACTTACAAATAATATACCATACAGGCATACAATCATATTTTCCTTTCCTGAGTTTTTTTAGGACTTTTGCGTCTCTTTGGAGGTTATATCGTTTCTTCTTTTTCTTTGAACGGCAATTTGGATCACTGACGGATAACTGACCCACCCGATAATCTCCACCTCCCTCAGAAGGAAACCCACCATAGGCTTATCATTTCTTCTACCTTGGCATTCGCGGTATAGATGTAAGTTACTCGAAATATTTACGAACATGGATGTTTTAGTTGGGGATTTCTATGTAACATACTTTTTTTGGTTTTAGATTATTCCGAACGTGGAATTTTGGGCCAACTTGCCACATAAAGTTCGGGTGTTGTTTCATTCTACTTTCTTTTGATTTGGGTTGTGTTTTAGATTCAAAGCATTTGACTATTATTGAAATAATATGTTTTTTAAAATAATATTCATATTAACAAACAAAATTTTCATTAAAATTTTTGAAAAAATATGTTTTGAGCGACTCAACCCGAACACCACCAAACATCCGGTTTGACACACTCATTTGGCCACCTCTAGTTTAGTCCAAAATTACATATTTGGAAGTTAGTAACCATTAAGGGGCATGTTAAGGATATTAAAGGCATTTCCTTTAGTAGTCAAAAGATGAGTCCAAGTCGTTCGAGTAAAATCATCAACAATGGTGAGAAAATATTTATATCCATCATATGTAGTAGAACGATACGGGCCCCATGTATCAATATGAATAAGATCAAACATTTGAGAACTAGTTCTACTAGTGTTAGTATAAGGGAGTTTATGTTGTTTAGCTTTAGGACAAATAGAACAATCATGTGCGCCATAAAAAAACATTCAATTGCTTAAGTTTGTACAGTGGCAAATGCCCAAGACGATGATGCCAAAGTTTTAAAGAAACAACGGAATTATAGTAAGAAAAAGAATCAACTGTAATAGAAAAAAGTTTATTAGGATACAAAAGATAAAGTCTATCGAGGCGATCTCCCAGAACCAACAGACTACTCATCGAAGGGGCCTGCAAGAAACAAGAAGTTTCAAAAAACTGAACAAGACCTTTTGTATCCCTACAAAGTTTGGGAACAGATAAGAGATTATGTTTGAATTGAAGCACAAAGAAGACGTTGGAGATCGAAAATGACTTTGTGAGATTAACTGTTCCGACCTGCGTAACAGTTAAGACATGCCCGTTCGAAATAAGAACATAAACAGGCGAGTTAAGCAATTGAACATTAGAAAGCAAATTGAAATCAAAGCACATATGATTACTTGCACTAGTATCAATGATCCAAGTAGTGTCGACTGCAGTCCAATTGCAAGTAATAATGCCTGTAAAATTAGCCAAGCTGAGTGGTTGAACAGTAGTATTGTGCTGTTCTGTAGATATACCAGAAGGTGAACCAGAGACAGACGCAGTACCAGCAGAATCAGAAGCAACATTTGCATCAATCTTGGGCTTCGTAAATTTGAAATCTTTGGGGAACCCGATGAGACAATAGCATTTACTAACATTATACGCCGTCTTCTTGCAGTGTGTACAAACAATACCCTTCCGAGTACCAGAACCCCTCGACACCTACATAGTGACATTCATGGAAGCATTATGAGGAATAAACTAAGAAGATGAATGAAGCTTCCTATGTTTCTCATCTTGAATGAGAAAAGCATAGGCTTGGTTGATAGAGGGAAGAGGCTTCATCATAATAATATTCCCCCTGATCATCTCATAGTAGGAGTTTAGACCCATAAGAAACTGCATTAAACGTTGATCTGCCTCACGTTTAGCCATCAGTCTAGAATTGCCATAGGTGCAAGGAGGGATAGGCTCGAGGGCATTAAGCTCATCCCAAATAGACTTTATTTTAATGAAGTAAGTGGCAATATCATCATTACCCTAAGAGATGTCAGAAAGACTTTTCTGTAACTGATAATATTTGGTCCCATTACTTTGGCCATACCGGTCAGTTAACTCGTCCCAAAGTTGCGAGCAGTCTCAACATATAAAACACTATAACTAATATCTCGAGATAGAGTGTTCAGAATCCAAGAGATAACCATGTCATTACATCTATACCATAAGTCAAGATTGGGAGAGGGAAGAGGCCTGACAACAGTCCCATCAACAAACCCAATTTTATTCTTGGTAGATAAAGAAATAGACATATCACGTTTCCAAGATCCGAAAGCAGAACCGTCAAAAGTTTTGGAAATGAGTAACAGACTCGAATGATTAGAGGAGTGTAAAAACAATGGATTTGAGGAATCCATACCCAAAATGACATGAGAGTTGGAAGTATTCGGCATGAATACGAATACGAAGTAAGCAACAAAACAAGAAAAGAAGCAAAGACTAGTTTCGCTTACAGAAGTGAAACTGACAGAAAAGCGAAACTGGTGAAAAGCGAAACTACACAGGAGCGAAACTGACTTGGTTCGCCTGTGGAAGAATAGTATCGCCTAAAGCGAAACTACTGAACGAACTCAAAAACCCAAACTCGAAGTTTGAAGTCCAGAAATCGTCAAATCAAGCAAAACGAATCGAAAACAAAGAAATTCTCATATAAGAATGAGTAAAACCCCAAATGACATGAAAAGAGAACGATTTCTAGATGAAATCGAGGAAAAAATGAGCAAAAAGAAGCGAAAAACATGAAAATGAGAGAAAGTGACGAAAAAGAGACAAACAACCACTGAAAACAAGAAGATTCAAGTGGAAACCTCGTCAATGAATGCGAAAGGAGAAGAGGAAATCACATAATCGAGCAAAAATGCTCTGATACCATTTTGTGATAGTGAGAATGAGACTTAAATTAGAGAGAAATAATTGGTGTGGGGGGGGATGATTTTTGATTGATAACTCAAATAATGATTACAAAAATGCTTATATACTAGAAAAAAATCAAAGAAGCGAATCTAGTTAAACAAAGCGAAACTAAGCAAAAGTGAAACTAGGCAAGCGAAACTATCAAAGTGATAGTTTCACCCAACATGTTAGATATATGACTAATAGTTTAAAACTAATGTCAAATTTTACTAAGTGGTCATTTTCCTTCCCCTTTGCAATTGCCTCTAAAAAAACCTTCAAAATATTTAGGGGTAAATTGCATTTTATGTCCTTTAGGTATTTACCAAATTTCAGTTTTCATCCTTAAACTAAGGAAATTACCGAAATCGTCATTTATGTTTAAATTTGTTAACAGTTTCCGTCTCCAACATTCACTGCTTCAGCTGTTGTACTCTCACTGCTTCAGTTGTTGTACTCTAGGAAACAAACTCGTATATACGGGCAATCTCTTTTAAGGGAACTAATTTTTTTTCTTTTGTCAAATTCCTGCTTGCTAGCTGTTTACTATGGTTTATTTTCTCTTATCTTTTCTGTTATATGTATTTTTCATACCATTGTAATCTATTTTGTACAAATGCTATTACGTTGCTTCCCACCAATTAAAAGGAATTAGAGATATTTCCATACTGCTCAGTTTTACACTTTATCATAAAGGTGGAAAAATGGGGTGGGGTGGGTTGTGTTATAGGTCAAAATGTGTCCGGGTTGAAACGGGTGAGGTTGGGTTGACCTAGAATTCACTATTTGTCATAATTTTGTAAAATATTTTATAGCTTCATTGTGTCAAATATGATTAACAAAATTTATAGAATGCATGAATTAATTGACCAGCACAAAATTTAAGCAATGGAACTCTTTGCAGAATTCATTGTGGTTCGAAGATTTAGAGGACCCTCTCAAAGTTATGGGAGCTCCTACTCCCCGTTGACTCTTGACTTTTCTGGGTCAAAGATTGCTCTAAGTTTTCGTTCATAAGTTTTTATTGGTCTTGTGATCATGCTGCATTGCAAAAAATGTTAGATGAGATGATACAGTTCAGTGTTGGTTATTTCTGAATCAGTGTGAAAGTCTGAAATGATTTCGTCACATTTTACATTTATTTTATAAACTATTGTATTAATGTACTAGGTTAGAATCCCGTGTATTACACGGGTTGAATCAATGTAATGTTATATACTTAGTAATAACAAAAAATATTACGTGAAAGTTATAAATTCTGTTAAGTTAATTTTTAAAACATTTTTTTAGCTGAGTATTAATTTTTTTTTGTATAATTGATACATGTTAATTCATATTAAACTTTATAAACCCTGTGTATTACACGTGTTGAATAAATGCAATGTTATATATACTTAGTAATAAAGATTTACATATTACATATTTATAAAAAACGTTTTATAAAAAGAATATATAAATCATTATTATTTAATAGGAGAGAGAGGCGGAAAACAAAAAATTATAAAAACATGAGTAAACTACAGTTTTCGTCCCTGAGGTTTGAACAAAACATCAGGTTTCGTCCCCCTGTAACACATTTGGTCCCTGACGTTTGTTGTTTTAACACTTTGCGTACGTGGTCCTTAACTCCATTAAAATTTCTGTTAGTTTTAATGTAAAATTACTGATATACCCTTAGGCTAACTCCATCTTCTTTTTCATCAGACCACCCACCACCACCATCAACCCACACCACCTCCATTCGCATCCACCGCAGGCAACCACCACCGCCTTCGATTCACATTTAATTACTCGTCTTTCAACTTCTTAAACTGAGAAGTAAGCAAACTATCCGATCATGTTTGATGACAAATTGAACCAGATCTCCAATAATTCAAACAAACCAATTAAAAAAACCTATCTTTAATCAAACCCAGAAAAGAAAAATAATACAAGTCTCAATTTTTAATCAAACCCAGAAAAAAATATATAAAAGACTCAATTTTTGATCAAATGGTTCAAAAAAATATATAAAAGACTCAATCTTGAAGTTTTGAATCACGGTTTGGGATTTTTAGGGTTGGATTTGGGTCAACGGATTTGAACATGGAGGCTTGTTGGATCTTGGATTTGAATAGGAACACGGATTTCGTGCGTTGTTTGCCGTCGGGATTGCTCCCTCAAGCTGACGGAACCCTAATCCACCATAACCACCGCCCCTGGTCATCGAAGATCTCGTTTGTGCTTTGTCGGTTGAAAAGGACGGTTGCTTCACCTGGACTGTGGTTGGGATCGGAAAAGAGTAGAAGGTGGGGATGGAGTTGGTCACATCTAAGCCGTAGGAGTCACCACCGTCGCCTGCCATGGTCGGAAAACGGCTGGAGAAGATGGAGATGTCTCTCTCTCAAAAGTGTTATGTGGTGATGATGAAGGTTGGAGACCATTTGGGAACCATATAGATATGTTGAAGCTATGGCATTTATGTGGGGTTGTGATGAACTGATGCATCGGTCCATTTTTCCCATGATATAATTTAAGGTTTATTGAATTTATTGAAGAAGATGGAGTCAGCTTAAGGTTATATCAGTAATTTTACATTAAAACTAACAGAAGTTTTAACGGAGTTAAGGACCAGGTACGCAAAGTGTTAAAACATTAAAAGTCGGGGACCAAATGTGTTACAGGGGGACGAAACCTGATGTTTTGTTCAAACCTCAGGGACGAAAACTGTAGCTTACTCTAAAAACAATTAAAGAAATTTGTATAATTAATAGGAGAGAGAGGCGGGAAAAAAATATTGAGGATGCATAAGAGGATAACAAGTGTAACATCAAAAGCTTTATTTATTATATAGTATATATATAGATTTTTCAGATATCTCAATGAATATTAAGTTTTACCCACCAAGAGATTCGAACCTCTGAATCTATTGGTTGGTGGACAATCGCTAATGGTTTTAGTGGTTTTTTTTCGTAAAAATGATTTGTTGTACAATTCTTTTAGAGGTATGGTAGTTTTAAAACAATTTTTAAAAAGTAATGTAATTTTATTTTGCTTTTTTTTTTAAAAGTATGGTAACCGGGTTCTCTCCTGCAAAATCAAATTGGAAATTTTTATCTTTATTTTTTTAAAATCTTAATTAAGACAGTTTAATTTTTCTTTAGTAATTTGTGATGTTTAATACTTAATTTGTGATACTTAATACTTAATACATACAATTATAATTTGCTTTTTTTTAATAAAAAAATAAAAGTATCCAGTAAAATCCCCGTGATGGCAAAGCTGTTTAGAGGTAGGATATAGGAAAGGTAAGATGGGGACAAAACATTTCTTGTATCCGTAAGATAGAGAGGCTGCACCCGACTAAAAAAAACAATTGAGTTGTATCCGACATTAATTACTTTTTTGATATTTCAAAACCAAGAATATACTGTAATTTAAATATATGTTAGTTTCAATATTATCTTTTGAACAAAGTCTAGAAAAATTAAATGAACAAACTGTATTTAAATTTATATTAAATATTGTAAATTATTAGAGAACATTTCCTCTATATATAGTTAATGATTTAATTTATGTTATTTTAATATATTAATTAATTTTAAATTTTAAAAATAATAATAAAAATATTGAAAACAGAAGGAAAAGGAGATATGCAATTCAAGCGTTCATGATTGATGGCACAATGTCAACTCATCCCCAACCGTTCCATTTTCTAGCACCAAACATATGAAGTTGATATTTTACCTGAAAATCACTTTTTTTTAACGGCGAACGTTAAATGTTGTGACGTCGCACCCTCTTGTTACATGGAGAGACTCGTCAAACTCTGGCCAATATGTTGTCTTAACCGGGCCCACTTGGCGTCAGAGTTGGAGAGCATCCAAGGAAAAATCCCACCTAATACGGCCCCTTCCGGGCTTGAGGGAGAGCCGAGGCTCGAATCCTGGATTGGCGTGGGTAAAACCCTGGTGCATCAGCCTAAAAACTAGGCCTCATTTGCATGCCTCAGAAATTAATGGTAGTGGTAGGATTGAACCCAGGTCCCTTGAAACTTTAGGCCTCACCTCAACCACTACATCACAACCTTTTTGACACCTGAATATCACCTAATAACTCTTTTAAAGTTAAACCAAGGCTCCCTTTTTTCTAACATTATTTATATATTTATTTATATATATATATAATAATAATAATAAAAATTAATTGGTTGTGTCACATTAAAATATAGGATGAGTATGCATATTATTATTTGTAACGAGTTTAACATGCTAAAGCAAGATGGTTTACACATTGAAACAATTTAAACGTCATTAATGCCTTTCAGGTTTACAGTTTAGTTCTCACACAACAAAAAAAAGGAGAAATTGTAAAATTAAATGAAATTAGCGATGCATAACTTATTTTTGGTGAGGTACAAATCACCTTATGTTACGTAACTTAATATAGTAAGCATAACATGATACTCTAAAGACACGCTTTAAGTTGACAATCCTTCAAAATATATGACCGATTCGAGGTCGTTTAATGACTTCTAAACCACAATATCATCCGGTCATTACGGAATATATTATCACATTTGATTATCATAAATAGGTTTATAAGCATGTTTCCCATGTGATATTTATATCATAAAGAGAATAAAAAACCATTTTATTTAATTCTGAATTTTCATTTACAATCTTGAGAAACAATTTTCTTTCTTGAATGGAGTAGTAATAATTAACTGATAAAATAACACATAAATGATAGCTTAAAAGCCAAGCAAAACTTTGCTTAAAAGCCAAGCTTCCATAATAGCTTCCATTCAACTATCGACTTCACCTTCCATCATTCGTATCCTTCTTTTGTTACAATTATTTTAGGGAAAAAATTTGTTTAGTTTATTATTATTTATTATTATTATTATTATTATTATTATTATTATTATTATAATATTGTTGTTGTTAAATAACGGTAGATTATAAGAAATGATAGAACTAACATGTTGAAGTAGAAACGGGTCATAAGATATAGTTGTTAATTACACGGAAAAGATGTGATAGGCAAACTTTTTTAGATTTTACAAATAATTTAAACTAGTTGGGTCAACCTGCCCGTCGTGCGGGTTTCGTTTATAAAAAGGTTCGCGTTACACGGCGGAAGTTTAGTTGTTTCTTCCCAGCGATACGCAGCGTGACATTGGTCGTTATCGGCTCAGCTCAGCAGAAACCATAAAAGCGAATAACAATAAATCGAATACCGATACCGGTTTCGATAATACCAATACCGGCAACACTTATGTTCGCCTCATAGTCGGTTCGGTTCTGCACAGTATCACAATGGTAACCGCACTCGCTACGACTTGAGTTTGATCATGATAGCTACCGAAAACCATAAAAGCGAATATTGATTTCGGTCCCGATAATATTAATGCCGGGAGCGATGATGTTCGCTCATATTCGGTTCGATTCGGCACGGTACCGCAATGGTAACCGCACTTGCTACGACTTGAGTTTGATCATTATCGCCTAGACTCGTCGAAAACCACAAAAGCGAATACTGATACCAATACCGACAATGATATTTCTCGCTCATAATCGGTTCGGTTCATCACGGTAGGTCGGTACTGCAACGGTAAGTGCACGCGATATAGTCCATGATACGGAAAAAAATACTCGATTTCGAACAAAACTTAATCCCTTTTTAATACAAAATATTATACCGGGACGCTCACAAAAAATCTAAAAACACTCGTGCATTCCATTTTTTTTAAAAAGGCAACGAACAAAAGCTATGAAAGAAAAAACGAAATTATTAGAAAAACAAACGGGTTAAAAACGTAAATTCCATATAGTGTAAGGGGTGAAAAAAAACAAAATTAGTGTCACTCACAAAGTTACGCGCGCAGGAATTTGGTCGTTATCGGTTCAGCTAATTTGCAACAATGCCTGTCACTCATTTGTAAAACCCTAAAACATACCCTGCATATAAAAACATGTCGCAACGGTTGTCACTCCGTCGTAAAACATTAAAACATACCCTGTCGTAATCACTCTTCCGTAAAACTTGAAAACGTAGCGCAAACAAAATCCCGAACGCAAATATAGACGTAATAATTAGAAAAAACGAAAAAAAGTAAAGCTCAAAAAAAAAAACCTAAGTCACTACATGACAAAAGCAATACTATTCATTTCCATCATCTTTAAATATAGATATAATGTAGGGGAAGGTTTCGTTAAAAAGTGAATTTTTACTAAGAAACCTAAGAAACTGGGTCAAACGAACTTCGATTGAACTAATTCCAACAGCGTTGGAACCGGCTCGTCGAAATAAAGCCTAGAGCTAAACTCTAAACACTTAAAGCTAAACCCTAAAAGCTAAACGCTAAAGCTAAACCTTAAAGGTTAAACCCAAAAACCTAACCACCCCCACCCCCTAAAAACCTAAATCCTCCAACCCCCTTCCCCCACCCCTCAAAAACCTAAACCTATCCACCCCCCAAAAAAAAAACTTAAATCCCCTACCCCCCAAAAACCTAAATCCCCCCAACCCCCACCCCCAAACCCAAAAACCTAAACCCCACCCCACCCCTCAAAAACCTAAATCCCCCTACCCCCCCCCCCCCCCAAACCTCGATGATCCAGTTTCAACGCCACTAGAATGAGCTCAATCGGAGTTCGTTTGACCCGGTTTCGGTTAAAAAAGAAATCATTTCTTAAGTTTCTTAGCGAAAAATCAATTCTTATTTACTTACTGTGCTGGCGTTAGCGTTGGCTACCCGTACTGACATCCTTGCTTTGGTCCCATTGTCAGCTTGAGTCCAGATATTTAGGGATGTCTGAATCTCTCAAACTATTGCTCTGATACCAACTTGTAAGGCCTTAAACCCGAGAGACCTCACTTGTTGGATTTACTCATAAACATAGTCATCAAACACTGAACTTTAATTAAAAACATTTAAACATAGCAGAAGCATTCATCATTCAATTACATAAACAGTGAAAGTCTTAACATTAAAAGAAACATTGTTTTAACACATAAGCAATTAAATGGGATGCCAGTCTTGAATTAGGTAGCCTTCACGTCTTCCCGTCCTTTCTTCTTGTTACCTAAATTGCATACTAAAAGTCAGCTAATGCTGGTGAGTTCTAGTTTAAAGCAATTAGGTATAACATCAGTCATTCATTGGTACCATTTGTGTGTGTGTATATATATATATATATATCATTGTTTTCATTGAACATACCTTGACTATATACATTAGTATGTGCATATGCATCTTCGGTAGACACGATATGAATTACGGCCTACGACGGTAGGACGGAGAGTTTGTCTTTGTGACTTACGCAATCAATGGAGGGCTGATCACCCCTATGTGTATGATCAATCGTCCATCTACCGTAGTAGCCTTCATCATCGTACCGTCCTACCGAAGTAGTTCGTATTTCCGTCCATAACGTATACATATTCTCATAACATGCAATATATATAAATATAAAGCAAGATTTCATTCATTTACGTTATGTCATTCATTCATTTCCTTCTTTGTAAACATTGGTTTCATTCTTTGTTCATCATTACTTTCATATAACATTTATGTCATATTAACATTCATAACACTCATTCATTTGCATGTATACACTCCAGCCCCAAAACATTTGCAGATAACACATAGGGGGCACATGGAACTCACCTGATAAGCACATAGAACTCACCTGATAAGCGGTTTCCTGGAGTATACTAGCTGGTCAATGAGCTTCACTAAAGTCACACACAATCTATATAATTAAGTCATACAAGATAAGATAATGAACCTAAACGACACTAGATGTTTCTACATTTAGGGTTTGGTGAAATTAGGTAAATTCGCCACTTCTGGCTTAAGCGAACATAGTAAGTTCGCTCCTTTTAGCTAGGCGAACTTGGGTAAGTTCGCCATATCTGAGCTTATGTGAACATGATAAGTTCGTTTCATGGATCTTAGGCAAAGATGTGATAAGTTCGCCACATTGAGCTTAAACGAACATAATAAGTTCTCTACTTGGACATTAGGTGAATATATGGTAAGTTCTCTAACATTGGCTTAGGCGAACATACAGTAAGTTCGCTAACATTGGCTTAGGCGAACATGCTATAGCGAACTTGTTAAGTTCGCCGGAATGGTGCCAGGCAAACTTGATAAGTTCGCCTGAACGATCATCTTCCCCACCAAGAAACCCTAGACTTGGTCCATGATTTTTAGTCGTTCAAGCTTCGAACTTTTTACGTTTAAAACGTTCCTTTTTACTCCATGAACCTAGACCTATGGTTTGTTTTCAAATCCATACGTAAAAGCTTAACCTTTTCGTAAATCTATCCCAAAACCCAAAAACTATAAAAACTTAGATTTACAGGTGATGGTTACCTCTCGGGCTCCAATTCCTGTTGCTATCCGTTATGTTACCGTGTGATGATTCCCGAGCTTTCTCCCTCTAGGTCACGATCTCACTCACTCACACTCTCTCTAGCCTCTTGCGCAATTGAGGGTGGTGAAGGGGCTGCTGAGATTAGGGGGTGTCCCCCAATTGTTCCCGGGCCATGGGCCTTCCCATGCTTAAGCCCCCTCCCTTTCAATTAGATATGTTATTATGAGCCTCAACCCCGTCCCGTTTATCCGACTTTATTCGTTTTATTTACTTTGGGATGTTACATTTTGTTTTGAAGAAAGAAAAAGGAAAACACATAGTAATTAGGAATGTTATCTCGTTCAAGGTGTTACTCTGGTTGTTATCACTTGTTAATTAAAGTTATATTTTAATAAAGTTGGTCAAAGTTACTAGTATTAACCCTTTCGATAGGGGAGTTAGTATTTCGTAACGGAACAGTGGATACGGTCGGCCAACTGCCCCTAATAACTCTCGAAATCATAACGGGGTCTCAAGTCTGTCGGTTGTCATGTGATTTATTAATCGGACAAGGATTATACTGTCTACTGGTGCACGCCATGTCGTGTAACTTATTTTGGAAAGTCGGAATGCACAACTCCCTCTAAAGCTAGTTTATGAACCCTTGGGCCTAACAATTTATATTCTTAAAATAACTGACTTTACTTATAATAATATTTTAAATAAATATAACTTTCATTCTCAAGGTCAAGCCACATGGCTCCCGCTAAAAGTCTTCTGCAAGCCAGCACAAGAGAAATAGAGAAATACCGACACGAACCACAAGGTCCAGCTAGGACTCGAACGACTCGTTGAATACCCAAACCTCCAATCAACCCATAAAGTTAAATCTATACTAACCAGGCCCTTGGTAGTACCAAGATTTGTATATAGACCGTATAAACTCGAATAAGCTTCCCAAACAAGAGGTCTTTCTTAAGTAAATCACAAGATTTAAGATCATTAAGTTGGTTTAAAGATTACTTATTCTGGTCTTTTTAAGATAAATTAAAAGAAAGACTTTAAGAACATATCATACTAAAAATACTTCATTAATTAGATAAAGTTCAACCAACCCAAGTAACGCAAGAATACTAGCAACGAATTACCGTACAAGTGACTCCACTAAGCCTTAGATCATGTGTGGAAGTGATCCAACACCAAGGGAGAGTGGGTATAGGTTATTTCTTGTTACTTGAAGAAGAATAATAATTCCATATTAAAAAACTAGAAAGGAAAAACAAACCAATAAAGAAAAGCTAAAAACAGACCAAAACCGAGAGAGATCCGGCCCTAGCAGAGCACTAGGGCCTTCACAACCCTCCATTATGGACACCTAAATGCTTGGAATGAGCTTGCTATTTATGGGCTAAGATTAGGGCAATGCACGACCATGCATTGGATTGCACAGGCCTGCAAAGTACCATTTTCTTGCACGTGAGAGAATCTGGTAGGGTTGGCAGGCCCAGGGCCACGTGGCAGCATTTGCACGGCCGTGCAAGGCAATGCACGCCCGTGCATTGCCTAGTTTATGCTCCTGTTGACTTTTTGACTTATGGTGTTGACTTCTTGTATACATGATCGATCAATTGGCTTTTAAGTGCTGATTTCTCCTTGGTTTTTAGTGATTTCTTCATGTTTTTGCAAACCAGGTTTATTTGTCCTGATATTTCAAAAAGGACTGAATTAAACACTAATTCCTATCAAAAGGTCTAAAAGTGTGATGAATATGGGGGTAATTGTGCATGAGAAACATGCATTATTTATAACATATCATAACACCCCACACTTAAACTTTGCTTGTCCACAAGCAAACTCATGCATGATTATACATATAGAATAAAACATTGATTTAATGTTAATCCAAAGCTTTGTCCCAAATGGTTAAATGCTCTTCCTAAAAACAATGATTTGGTGTTTATACCTTTCGAGTGTTTCTCCACAAGAAGGTAGTAAGCCTAACATACTTATACTTGATGGAACTATGATTATGCACAAAATTATAGTCTCACAAATATTCACTCAACACTCGGGTTTAATATATGGATAAGGTATGTCAAGAAGAACACTCAATGCTATAATTAATGCTTGCATAATCATATAGTTGTATAAAAATCAAATCTCCACCAATTGACATAAAATATGTGCATAAATCAAGAGGGCTTTGTAAGGGGTTGTAATGATTGGCTTAGGGTTAGGGTAGGAAGTATTTGGGAAAAGTGGCTAAATGTTAAAAATCTGACTTGGCTTAATGATTAAAAGGTAATTAAACTCTTATTAAACTTTGATTAGACATTGTGACTAATCTAAGGACTCTTTTAAGGTCAGATCGTCAAGACCAAATCCCTTCTTTAAGAATGTTAACTCTTTCTTGTTTATGAAATACGTAATTCTATCAATCCCCCATGGATCGTTTGGCTGTTTCCTCCTAATACATCCACTTTGATCAGTTGTGCATACTCCGATTTTTTCAAGTAAGTTTGGTTCTCTTTTGATGAGATTTCTTCAATAACTTGGGCAATTATGAATTTCTTATTATTGCCCCCCTCTTATAATAACTCTTTTTTTAAACCGAACGAGCCTTTCTATTTGGACAAAGTACAAAGCTATGAACAAATGGCGTTTAATTCTTCCTTAAATCAAGGCCAAGTCGATTTTTAACTAAAAGGGTTAAAAAGAATAAAAGGCTAATTTTTCGGGTTTATGGGTGTGAAATGTGGGTTTAGAAATGAGAAATGTTTAGGCTCAAAGGGGCTAACTAGGGAGTAATGTTTAGGCTAGGTAAAAGAAAAAGAAAATGCTACAGAGAATGGGTTAATCCTAATGTCTTAATCATTTTTATGCATTCTTTTAGTCCATGATCTTTAAATGTATACCTTACACAAGTTCTAGCATGCAAATCAATAATTAGCAAACACTCTATTTAAAGAAATGAGCATGTAAAAATATGTATGTATGATAATGCTCAAATAGGCTCAAATCCTAACATGAAACAAAAGCCAGGGGGTATAAAAGTAAAAATGTGTATAAAGTTATTTCTTTCTTTTTGTTATGCTTACTAATCTTCCATATTTGTTTCCTCGATTCATTTCAACAGTGTCTCAAATTGCTGTTTTTATAAGCCCGTTTATGCCAAATGATTTTTAAAACTCTTGCTTTTATATTATTTAAGAAGTTGTCATACTTACAGATTAATCAATATTTATTACGCTTAATCAGAAGTAATCATGCTTACAATTTAATTTTGAAAATTTTTAATTCTTTTATATATTTAATTATGAATCATGCAATCGTAGTGCTTAGGACAAAATTAGGCTGCCAATATATTGGTAAGCTTCCACCTCACACTTAAAATTTGATAATGTCCTCCTTGTATGAAAATATGATATGCAGTAAATGTCATGGATAAAATGAGGGTGAAAGGAAACTAATACTCCCCTGATAAGACGTCATCATCATACGTATGGTTTATCTCCACAGTTGCCTAAAATGTGCTCTAAAGCACAAAACCAAAAACCTGTATTTCCCAGTTATGCTATGCAATGCTCAACACACATAAGTACTAGTAATAAAGAAATTTAAACTAATATTCGCCAATAGTGGCGGCCAAAAAAGGGCGGTGGCGGTGCCATCAAATCAACGGTTACCCATGTAACCGGTAAAAATGATAGTGTATCTGATGTAGTGCAAAGCACATATTTTTATTCCAAGTGTTTTAGTATGTTTTTGGATAGTTTTGTGTTCATTTTACTTGCTTTTGCTTTGTTTTGAGTCAATGTCAGGTTTACAGGAGCTTGTGTGGAATAGAAATGAAATCATGAAGATACCAAGTACGAGAAGAAGCCCAAAAGAATTAAATGCAAAAAGTGGGATTTACAGTCCTTCGCGGTACACGAAGAGGAGGAGACCAAGTCTCGCGGTACGCGAGGATCTCCAGAATTGAGCCCGACTAATTTGGCCTTCATGGTACGCGAAGGCTTGGACATGTTGTCTCGCGGTACGCGAGAGAAGGAAATTCCGAGAAAAAACCCTAGTTTCGATTTAAATTGATTTTGAAAGCCATTATGATGGGAGTTCGATCTTTTGGCCGTCAGAGAAGAGTCTAGGGAGATTTTGGGAGTTTGGAAGGCAATCAGAGTGGAAAGTTGAAGACTTTGGATCCGGGTTCATTAGATATAGCGATTTTGATTTCTAAGTTTATATTTTGATATTTGATTTGCTATGTTGAACCATGTTTCAGGCTTTTATTTCTGTCATGGATGTTTTTGAGTATGATCCTAGGCTAAACATTGATACTTCCTGGGTCAATGATGAATATTTGTTAAAGTTCTAATTTTTATCGGTTTTTGTATTCGTATGTTGGATTAATGGTTTTGTAAAAGATCTTGGTTTGCTAATTGTGATGTATCTGCATGCTTTATTCTGATCTGAGGTTGATTATAGTCCCGCACGTGTTCTTGTTAAATGTCTTTTAGTTATAGATGCATGTTTAGGTTGCTCGCTTAATTGTTGGTAACTGTGATGGTATTGCTAGATGTAGTATTCCATAAGGAGAGTAATTGGTGTTGAATTAGATTGAGTGTTCTTCTTGTCTCGATACCCAAAAGGTAATAGATAATCTGTTAGTCTTCGCTGCTAGGATTCTGAGTGTCAACTGTCTGAGAGGAACTTGCTCTAGGTTCTTAATATTCTTTGCTGATCTGTGTCATAATTGTTGATCTGAGATTACCCCGTGCATCTTTTATGTATTATGGACAGTGAGACTGATAGGTGATCTGTGTTTTTGGTACATTATCATTGTTGGAGAGACTGAAAGGTAATCCGACCATCTGGTGAGTGTTGTGCATCTTTAGAGTTTCTTAGCTGGTGACACCCTGAGAGTGATTAGGGATCCACTAGGTAGTCTAGAGCTGTTATCTTTAGATACCCAGATCCATCATAGTTTCCATAACTGGTAGAAGTTTAGCTTTGCAAGTAGGATTCTGACATAGGTGGTATTATTCCCATTCCTGATATTCTCGAAGTCCTTGTTTGATAGTTAGAGTCATTCATTAGAGTTTTCTTGATTCTAGTAGTTAATCAGTAGTATAGAAAACCCCCAAACCAATCATTCATAGTTCGAGTCAGAGTCTAGTTTAGTTATTCAGTGTCTCTAGAGTTCGATAATCCGGTTTACAATTAAGCTGTGCTACACTCGATAGGTTCACTTGCCTGTCAGTGTGGTCTAGTTCATAGGTATTCCATTTATTACTTAGGAATCTCGATTAGGTTTTTATTTATTAGTTTTTATAGACCGTCTGGGCGACATCAAGTTTTTGGCGTCGTTGTCGGGGACACTTGGCAATAGCAATATTAGCTTTGATTAGTTCTTTGTGTGATTTTTGGTTTATTTTCTTTCTTTTACTTTGAGTCTTAATTGTGTGCTTTGTCTTGTTTGTTTCGTGCGTGTCTAATTTAGGATTGAGTCTTTTGTGTTTGAGTTTTTCTTATTTATTTTTGTGTCTTTCAGTTTATGCAACGTACTCGTTCGCAGGGATCGCCACTGTATTCAGCTTACGAAGAGCCTGAACAAGAGCTTCACGAGCGCACCCGCGACTTCCGAAAGCATTTGAAAACGTTGTGCAGAAACTAGGTACATTCTACTAGCCCAATTCCTTTTCCAAAAATGGGCGACGCTGACCCACCAGCGAGGCGTACCGTACCCCAGAGAGCCAGTGATGGGGTCACCGGGGCGAGATCTTCGATCACCCGCCCCACTATCCCTAATACCAATAGTTGGCAGATCCCATCATATGTCATGAGTATGATCACTTATTATACTCAGTTCCATGGCTTCGAGGATGAGGATGCATCAGGACATCTGTCCCGCTTCGTGCATATATGTGATACCTTCAATATCACTGATGTGTCTAAGGATGCAATCTACTTGTGTCTCTTTCCATTCTCGCTCTCTGGGCATGCTTCCACTTGGCTTGATACCCTCCCAGACAATTCCATAACCACTTGGGAGGACTTGCAAGCCAAGTTTCTTTAAAAGTACTATCCACCTTCCAAGGCCACTCGCCTTAGGGACCAAATACACTTCTTCCGGATGGACCCTAGCGAGCTTTATCACATGGCCTATCAGCGGTTCAATGCGATATTGAGCTGACGTCCCCAGCATGGTCTCTCTGACTGGGCGACAATGGAGAAGTTTTACAATGGTCTCACCTTCAAGAAGCGGCAAATGTTCAATACTGCTGCGGGAGGCCATATTATGGATAAGAAGGAACATGTTGAGTGTGAGGAGATGTTCGAGAGCTTCGCTCTCGCTGAGCAACAACGACCATCTACTAGGACTTCCATTCCTAGTGCTAGAGCACCCGCCTCTTCACCTAGAGGTATGCATCAGGTCAACCCTGCTACTAGCGTGGCTGCTGCACTTGCAGTAATGGAGAATGAGATTAAAGAGCTAAAGCTGAGTGCTCAAAGGTGTGAGGTGTGCAGGGGAGGCCATGACACCAGGGACTGCCTCGTCAGTCAGCAGGAGCATGCTGATTTTATGGGCAACCAGAACCGAGGATTCAACAACTATAGCAATTCTTATGGCTCGGGCTGGAGATCTGGAAACAACCCGCCTGGGTTTAATGCCCGCCCTAATCAGCAAGCAGGAGGTGAAGCAGGACCGAGTGGGGGGACCAGCATGAACACAAAGAGGAATGAGGAGATATTGGAGACTCAAACCCAAGTGCTAGCCCACTTGGTAGTAAAGGACAAGGAGACTCAACAGCGACCGGATGCTCATGATACCTTACTGAAGAATCAACAATATGCATTCCATGATCTGCAGCGCACGGTGGGAGACATCGCTAAGAGCTTAAAGGATAGACAGGGAGGTCCTTCTTCAGGCACTAATGCTTCAGTGATGGCCGTGTCTATGAGAAGTCGAAGAGTAAAGGAGAGAGAGCTGCCACCGGTGGAAGAAGAAGATGAACCGATGGACGAGGAGATAGAGATGGAGAAGACTGCCGAGAAGGCAGAGGAGAAGAAGAAAGGGGTTGAGATGAAGACCCCCCGAGATTGACTTGATCCGTGTTCCTTATCCAGCGCACTTGCTGCCTCATAAATACGCTAGGGAATACGGTAACTTCCTGAACATGTTCAAACAACTCAAGGTCAATCTCCCGTTTGTCGAGGTCCTTCAGCACATGCCAGAATATGGAAAATTCTTAAAAGATCTTCTTTCCAACAAGAAGAAGCTGGAGGATGTCTCTAAAGTCTCACTAAGTGAGTGATGTTCTGCGGTGGTTCAAAACAAACTGCCAGAGAAACTGGCAGATCCGGGTCACTTCACGATCCCATGTCTGCTTAGTGGTTTACCCTTGAACCACGCGTTGGCCAACGTAGGTGCTAGCATCAATCTGATGTCTTATTGCATATACAAGTTGCTGGACCTAGGAGAACTGAAGTCGACGCGCATGAGCATATACTTGGCTGACCGCTCAGTCAAGTATCCACGGGGAATAGTGGAGAATCTTTTAGTGAAAGTCGACAAACTAGTTTTCCTCGTGGACTTTGTGATTCTTGATATGGATGTGGATGACAGAGTCCCACTCATCCTCAGGCGCCCGTTTCTGCACACCGCTAAGGAATTAAGCGACGTCTTTGACGAAAAGCTCACACTTCGTGTGAGGGATGAGTCTGTTACTTTTGATGTTGCAAAGTCCATGAAGAAGGCTGGTGAGCAAAGCCATTCTATTTTCATGATTGATACCTTCATGGACCACCATCGGGACTCTGATCCAGGAGAGATAGTAGTTGGTGAACCCGCACCTGATTTAGGAGAACCATCTGATTGGGTGGTGGAGTTAGAAGAGTTATTGAATGCACCAGATGAATACGGTGATAAGGTACCGGATGATCTGCTAGAGATGATGGCAGAATTAGATGAAATCATAAGCAAAACCCCAAGCGTGGGGATGGTAGAGAAGGTATAGGATCCTGAAGATCCTGGTGAAGGTTTAGAGGTCACACCATTAGAAGATCCTGTCCTGAAACCCTTGCCCGTCACTGTTGTTCGTTCCGAAGGGAGAGATACCGAGTCGTCCCCTAAGTCCAGGCCACCCCGTGAGAGAACCCGAGCATTAAGATATGCATGTGATTTAAGGAGAGTGCAAACCCCAAGTGTGGGGACGTTAAGGGGTACTAAGTTACTTGGTTATATGATGCATGTTATTTTCGGATCGGGTACGTTTAAGTTTTGGTGGAAAGACCTAATTGATAGATGTAAGGGAGGTTTAGTGGTTGGTAATTGTTTGGTGATGATGTGGAGAGCCGGGATACCGCCACGGATGAAGGCGGTACCGGTTAAAATCAAGGAGAAGCCTCCTGATAGGCTTATTTGAGACTCGGGCAAGTGCCCGGGTGTAGAGTTTGTATGCAATTTGGTTTTATTTTCTTGGTTTTTGGTTTGTGTGTTTTGATTTGTGTGTGTCTTGCAGGGATTCGCACTTGATTCGGTGAGGAAAATCATCAGGAACGAAGTTCCAGGTATTTTTACTTTGGTTTTTATAGTTGGAATGGGTTTTTAAGGAATTCGGGGAAGAAAGTTTTTAGAGGTCCAAATTTTTTCGAAGTACAAAAAAATCTAATAACTCTCTGTGAATGATGCCTCCTCGCGGGACGCGAAGATCAGGGGAGGCCCTCTCGCGGTACGCGAAGGAGAAGAGTGAAGGCCGACCTGAAATCCACTTCCTAGCGGTACGCGAGAAGTGGCACCCAGGCTTTCGCGGTACGCGAGGTTCCCCTGAAGCATTCCCATTTCCTTTGTTACCCATGGTTTCACCATTCCACGACCACAAATCCACTCCTATCACCTACCACCCACACCACAACCACCATTACCACACCATCAATCTCCATCATACCATCTATATCACCATCGTCACATCCACCTACCATCACCATGGGAAACTTAAGGACCAACCGTTCGTGACCGATGATTCACCATGCTTATGGCACTCATGTCTATGTGTTTGTCACTTATGGGGTACGATTCCCTAATCTATCTTGAGTCTTATTGAGTCGGTAGAGTCTTTTCATTTTACTTTGAGTCTGTATTTTGAGTCAGTTTAATGATGTGAGGTTCATTGTGCAGGAATTGATCGTTACGCCCGTACTCAATCTCCATTCGGGCGGAGTCGATTCTAATCATTATACTCTTCTAAAGGCAACCCAAAGTCGTTTGTGTAACCACGACCGAAATGCTATACGTGAACACGTGGAAGAGCAAAGCTGGACCATTCACTGCTATATTACTAGCTAAGTCTTCCTAGTTTATTTTTGTCTTTTTATTTTTAGTTATTTATTGGTTCACATTAGGGACAATGTTTGTTTCAAGTGTGGGGATGTGAGACTGTGTCTTAGTGAGTCTGTCCAGTCTGTTTTCTTTTAAAAATACAAAAATACAAAAAAACTGAAAAAATGTCCTTCGAAATAAAAGGTTTTTGCATAATAAATGGAAAATGATAGTAGAACTGGATCTGGTTGTTGAGTTTTAAATGAATAAATAATAGAAAGTGCGTCTGAATTGTTATGTTTTGGTAGATCCAACCAACTAGTAGAGCTTAAATAGTCAGTGAGTGTTGATTAGGATAAATAATTGAATTAAATCATGAAATCTTGTAGGTACTCATCTTACGGGTGTCGGTGATACTGAAACTGTCAACATAGGGTGATAGGTACCACATGAAGCTAAAATTTAGAGGTTTTTGAAATTTCATGGCACACCACTCTCTTTTATGAAAATAAATCGGAGATTCGGTGGTGCCCGCATCCATAATACCATTATTCATGAGCTTAATTAACTAGAATTGTAAGTTTTGCTTATGTGTTACCCTCTGGGATAGTGACCTGGAGAAAACACCACTAAGTGATTCTTATGTGCTTCATTGATTGAAACTGTAGTCTATGTGTTACCCTCCAGGATAGCGACTTGGTTGAAACGCCTCTAGACAAAAGTTCATATGTTTAATTTAATGCTTAATTCCATTCATTCATTCATTAGTTCATCTTAATTTCTAAAACATGTGAATCTTAGTTTAACGTGGTCGAAAATCTATATGGTTTAACCCGCGCCTAGACATGACAACGAGACCGGATTAGGTAGAGTTGTAGCTTTTGAGTGTGAGTCCCATAGATAGATTGATATGCTGTATAAAATGGAATTAGAACACAAAGCGGATACAAATACCGATTATTGTTTTTTAACACGTGAGTATATTTGGGGTAATTGAATAATTGTGAATGTTAAAGCTATGTCCAGTTAAGATTCCATTGCAGGCTTTTTCAGGGACGAAAAAAGGTTAAGTGTGGGATGTTTGATGTAGTGCAAAGCATACATCTTTATTCCTAGTGTTTTAGTATGTTTTTAGATAGTTTTGTGTTCGTTTTACTTGCTTTTGCTTTGTTTTGAGTCAATGTCAGGTTTACAGGAGCTCGTGTGGAATAGGAGTGAAATCATGAAGATACCGAGCACTAGAAGAAGCCCAAAAGAATTAAATGCAAAAAGTGGGATTTTCAGTCCTTCGCGGCATGCGAAGAGGAGGAGACCAAGTCTCACGGTACGCGAGGATCTCCAGAATTGAGCCCGACTACTTTGGCCTTCGCGGTACGCGAAGTCCTGGACATGTTGTCTCGCGGTACGCGAGAGAAGGAAATTCCGAGAAAAAACCCTAGTTTCGATTTAAATAGATTTTGAATTCCATTATGATGGGAGTTCGATATTTTGGCCGTTAGAGAAGAGTCGATTTTGGGAGTTTGGAAGGCAATCGGAGGGGAAAGTTGAAGACTTTGGACCCGGGTTCGTTAGATATAGCGATTTCAATTTCCATGTTTATATTTTGATCTTTGATTTGCTGTGTTGAACCATGTTTTATGCTTTTACTTCTGTCATGGATGTTTTAAGTATGATCCTAGGCTAAACATTGATACTACCTAGGTCAATGATGAATATTTGTTAAAGTTCTAATTTTTTCGGTTTTTGGATTCGTATGTTGGATTAATGGTTTTGTAAAAGATCTTGGTTTGATAATTGTGATGTATCTGCATGCTTTATTCTGATCTGAGGCTGATTATAGTCCCGCACATGTTCTTGTTGAATGTCTTTTAGTTATAAATGCATGTTTAGGTTGCTTGCTTAATTGTTGGTAACTGTGATGGTATTGCTAGATGTAGTATTCCATAGGGAGAGTAATTGGTGTTGAATTAGATTGAGTGTTCTTCTTGTCTCGATACCCGAAAGGTGAGAGATAATCTGTTAGTCTTCGCTGCTAGGATTCTGAGTGTCAACTGTCTGAGAGGAACTTGCTCTAGGTTCTTAGTATTCTTTACTGATTTGTGTCATAGTTGTTCATATGAGATTACCCCGTGCATTTTTTATGTATTATGGACAGTGAGACTGAGAGGTGATCTGTGTTTTTGGTACATTATCATTGTTGGAGAGACTGAAAGGTAATTCGATAATCTGGTGAGCGTTGTGCATCTTTAGAGTTTCTTAGTTGGTGACACCCTGAGAGTGATTAGGGATCCACTAGGTAGTCTTGAGCTGTTACCTTTAGATACCCAGATCCATCATAATTTCCATAACCAGTAGAAGTTGAGCTTTGCAAGTAGGATTCTGACCTAGGTGGTATTCTTCCCATTCCTGATATTCCCGAAGTCCTTGTTTGATTGTTAGATTCGTTAATTAGAGTTTTCTTGATTCTAGTAGTTAATCAGTAGTATAGAAAACCCCCCAAACCAATCATTCATAGTTCGAGTCAGAGTCTAGTTTTGTTATTCAGTGTCTCTAGGGTTCGATAATCCGGTTTACCATTAAGCTGTGCTACACTCGATAGGTTCATTTGCCTGTCAATGCGGTCTAGTTCATAGTTATTCCGTTTATTATTTAGGAGTCTAGATTAGGTTTTTATTTATGAGTTTTTATAGACCGTTTGGGCGACATCAATATTGAGTCAAACAAACAATTGTGAAGTGTTACGAACCACAAACATCATCATCTAGAAAAGAACCACACATATCAGGGTGAAAGAGGAGAGAGCTGCTACTGGAATGGAGGATGGGGCCACTGCTGGTGTGGACCAGGAGGCTGCTGCTGATACTACAGGTGGGCATACGGATCATGTGTGCGATCGTAAAGTCCTGCCGAATGTCGTCCATCATGTTTCCCAATTGACCCATACAGATCATAATATCTAGCATGGTGGGGTCAGTAGTGGTATGATATATACATGGTTCCTCCTCCGCATGATGTTGGAATTGTAATGTCGGCTCCCCTTCCTCATCTGATGGCACCACTACTACTTGCCAAGGATTTCACCTATTGTCTACCAGTCTATACTCCCGCTGGATCTTCCTCATCATCCTCATATTGATCAACATCCGCCTATCCACCTCTTCCATTGGTAGGTTTAAGTTGGTAAATATACCAAGGTGTACAGGAGTTAAGACCCCCAAGTATGTTGCCAAGTGGGTAATGTAAAGACCGCCAAAGATATGGCAGCTAGAAGAGTACCCTGAAGCTCAAGTGAAGAACTTGGCAAGAGTATAAGCCAAGTTGCATGGAATCTGATCAATGGGTCAATGTAAGTGAAACAAGTCTCTGACTGATACTACCCATGTACTATCCTTACGCCCCCAATGGCGTGGACAATGACTCGGTGGAGGTATCGATGCAGTCGGTAGCGGATCTTGGTGCTCTTCTGTCTATGTGGATCGTATGGCACTGAGCCAACCCTTGACTAGACTTCCTGTGCCTCACCTTCCCCAAACTCATGTATACTCTATGTGAACACAGGGAGCCGTAGCTTTCTATGTCTGTATAACCCAATACAAGCCCTAAAATCGGCTAGAGTCATCTTATACCACTGTCAGGCCATCCTGAATTGTACACAATCATGCTTTAACTTGCTGAGCACGGGTCGATTAAACTCAAAAGATGCCAGAAACTCTAAAGTCGTCTCATAGTAAGTGGGTTTCTGTATCTCATAGAATTTAATCGATGGCCTTGTGATTAGTGGTAGTGCATCTTCTAAGAGATCAATACCTTCCAAAGTGGGATAGCAGTTTGTTTTGTGAGTCCTTATGTCTTGCAACATGAGGCTAGGTAAGGTTTTGAAAGCATGCAACTCGATAGCATTGTCAGAGTAAAAAAATCAGCCATGGGTGCATGTTAGGAGGGTTTTCTGGTAATGGTGTCGGATGGTAGGGTGGATGTGGCGATGGCGAATAAGAGGTGCGTTTTCTAGTGGTATAGAAGAGGATGAGCTTGACCTAGAATCTGAGCGAGTGTTTCTTCATTTTTGCCCGGCTTGTCAAGATGACTCTGCCATGTCCTACACAATCAACAGTTGAAGAAGTTAGCACAAAGGGATAAGAATACTAAAAATAAATAAATAAATAAATAAATAATATATATATATATATATTTTGGACCACACAAAAGAAACATAAATTTTTCCATGGTTATGGTATGGTTATGCCTCCCGAGTCCTACAATGGTCAATTGCAACTATCTAAACAAGGCGCAAATTTAAACGGTGCAATACGAATAAAAATATAGACAGATGGCGTTTCGTTTGACTTTTGAAAAGTCAAACCCGTATATTTTTTTGACTTTTTTCAAACAATCAACAATTTTCAACAAACTACACTAAATTTTAAACACATATATACAAGTTTCATGCTTCAATTCATAGTTCTAGGTTCAAATTTTCTAAGACAAAAATCAAGAATCCAAATATACGAAAAGAACAAATCCATTCAAATGAGGCTAAAAAGTGTTACATTATGATCTTACATAATCAATCATGTATTTAGTATAAGTATTAAGTCTAGATTCATGCATATTCAAACCAAAAATACAAGATGAAACCCTAGCCCTATTTGAACAAGATTAGCCCTATTCGGAGCATAAATTAACCTAAAAATGATAATGGACAAGTTTACATACTTGAGGAAGAGATTAGAGACCAAAATCAAAGAAAACGGGTGAAAATCGGAGGGTTTTGGGTGATTTCGGCCGATCCAGTGCGTGTTTGGGGGTGAGGGTTTGAGCAAACTGCAGGTTTCTGCCCAGACTGCGCGGAGCCCGATGCATGGGCGTGCATTGGGATGCACGGTCGTGCATCCTCCTTGTTTGACCAAATTTGACTTTTTTTTATGACCACTTGAAATTAATACTAAAAAAATTATAATATATTTTTAATTAAAAGATAATAAAAATAATTTAGATTTTATTAAAGTATTATTTTATTTAAAAATTATTGAAATCAATTGGTCAAAGGGGAATGTGACCATTAAAAATCCCGATATCACGTTAGGGAGCTTACCTCGTTCGTTGATTGGAATCCAATTTCAGAGTATAGAACTTGTCATTATCAAAAATAAATAAGAAGATAAAAACTAAATACGTAAACCGTCCGAAAGCGTTACGCCTATAAAAATAAATATGCTTTCGAATGGCGGCATTGGTATTCATTCATTTCTCTTGACAACAATTTCGCGGTCGCGATCCTTGAAAGTTCCTACAAATATAGATCAATTTACAAAAGCACCAAAATGAAAGTGAGAATAAAAATGAAAAGAAAATAAAGTTGAAATAAAACAAAGAGAAAAATAAAGTTGAAAGAAAACAAAGAGAAAATAGAAATAGACAGTCTAGCGGCTTAGATATTTCGCGGAATTACCGTGTCCTCGACAACGGAGCCAAAAACTTGACAGCGTTGTGTTTTATGTGTGTGTGTATATATATATATATATATATATATATATATATTCCTGTTAACGACACCAAAAACTTGATGTCAAATGCGAGTGATATAATATATATTTTTAATGTTCGGTTTAGAGTTACACAAAATTAGGATTTAAATTTATACATTAAAATGATAAATACTTCAACTAAATAGACACACAATAGGCAAATGAACCTAACGCAGCGTAGTATAGTCTGGGTAAGAACCAAGTATCGAACCATGGACACGGATTCCTTACTCAACCCTCACTATTGGCTGACTAAGATAATAAGTTGAAACAGGGGTTTTGTTTTAAAGAAAGGAAAAGGAAAACGCATAGTAATTAGGAATGTTATCTCGTTCAAGGTGTTACTCTAATTGTTATCACTTGTTAAGTAAGGTTATATTTTAATAAGGTTGGTCAAAGTTACTAGTATTAACCCTTTCGATATGGGAGTTAGTATTTCGTAAGGGAACAGTGGATACGGTTGGCCAACTGCTCCTAATAACTCTCGGGATCCTAACGGGGTCTCAAGTTCGTCGGTTGTTGTAACATCCCGAAAATCCACTAACTAACGAGTCGGGTTATTAAGGAAACGAAATCTATTTTTAAACAATTTCGACTATAACGGTTTCGCGTAGAGCTTGGTTTATCAAAAATGGAGGACCCGGTTAGTAGATAATTCAAAAGTGCGGTTAAGAAACGCGTTGGATGTAAAAGGAGGGATCCGCAATGAAACCTTGGATGGTTTAAATACCATATTAGTGCAAACCCTAGACCAAAAACAGTCTAGGGAGTTCGACGGCGACCAAGGGAGCAAGCGGAGGAGAATGGACGACCAGAAAGGGGAAGAACTCCAAGTGTCATCAAGGTATTGTTCGTTTAAACTCCATGTGTATTTCTTCGTGTTTTGTTGCGTGTTATGTGAACACCCGATTAAGGGTTTCATTTGGATGGTGGACTGAGAATGACGGTGGACGGAGACGGGGAGGAGGCCGGCGATAGTGGTAGTAACGGCATGATGCGGTGGTGACCCGAGCTTGCGTGGCGACATGATGGTGCAGATCATGGAGGTACTCGGCGGTAGCGAGGCAGGCATACGGCAGCCGTGGTGGCAGTTGAGGTGGTACAACAAGGAACCGGCAAGAGTGACGCGAGGACGGTGGTGAGTGGAGATGCGTGTTAAACTATATATATTTTAATAGAGATTTATCACACAGTATTAGTTTTAAAAAGGGTTTTCACCAAAGACTAATCACACACACATCGGGCAGTGTACCCGTCGGATAGCAATATAGTAAAGGTAAGAACCAGATATCAATCCGTGGACACGGTGGAATGCGATAATAAACCGGAACTAAAATCTAATCAAGTGAGGGTATAAAGATATTTTGGAGAGTTTTGTTTAATTAACTAACATGCAAATATATAAAAACTAAGCAAAGGTCACAATTCAAACAATTAGGGAGAAAATATCACTTCGGTGTCGAATCCATCTAGAATACATCCAATACACTCATAGGAACATGGCAATCACACGAAACATAAATTGACTAAACTCTTGTCAAAGATATCTAATCAAATGACTATTCGGAAAGTTAGCATGAATTATACAAACTAACCACCTAAAATCATACAATGAAGCTCACGTGTTTAACAATCATGTTAATGTTTATAAAGATTAAACTAGTTTCCGATTAAGGTACGCTAGTCCAACAACTAGTTGGAAAGATAATATGAACAACACACTACCCACCTCAAGTTGATTAAATTAGACAACATATGCATTTCTTCAACATACAATGTTCATGTAAAGATTATATAAATTAGGAGAATGTGTCAACAATTCCTAGATAAACATAAAACTAAGCATGAAACATTCTAACAAACACTTTGTCTTTCCAAACATAAGCATAAGGATAGATATACAAATATAATGATTCATAAACAAGACTTCATTCACCATTCCTAGTCAAAAGCCATAAACTAGTATAAATACATACACCAATTTATGAATATAAGCATAAACCATAAGTTTTCCAACATAATATGATATACACAAACACAAGTCTTGTAAACATCTCAAAACACTTGAATACATAATGTCATTGAAGAATAATCATACGGTTGTCATAACATTAACACAATAATTGCCAATAATCCATGAATGTTGTTAAATGTATCTAAACTTCATCTAAACCAAAGTGAACAGGAGTTTTAGCCCATCATGAGCACAAGAATTACAAATAAACAGGGAAAAGTAGTGAGAAACATGATATGAAAACAAGAATCAAACCACTCCTCCAAGCCTAAATATTGTTGTTGATGTAAGATGATCCTCTTGATGTTGTATCCTCTCCAAGAATCTTGAAATATGGCTGGAACAAGAGAAATACGAGCTGGAACAGTAGACTTTCTCCCCTGGTTGCTTGATGTCTGAATGAGAGTTTAAGTTCTGTTTAAATAGAAAAGGGGAGGCACGACCGTGCCAAGAGAGAGGGCACGACCGTGCCAAGTGCAAAGGCGCGGTCGCGTCTAGGTCTTTGCTGCGACCGTGTGACAGAGGGTTGACCGATCCGGAGCTTCCATTGGGTCTCTTGCTTCGAGGTGTCAGACTCACGGGTGTTCCCGCGATCGTGTGGAGGCAGGGCACGGTTGTGCCTTGCCTTTTGGCTTGGCGCGGTCATGCCATGTACGGGGCGCGACCGTGCTTAGGGTTTGCAAGTTAGGCACGACCGTGCCAATTAGGGACACGACCGTGCCTTCAACACAGAAACCCTAAAAACTTCACTTTTTTTCCTGGAATCTTCTTGTTTGTTCACAAGCTTCACAAAAACCTACAAAACAGGAAATGAAGCAAATAAGTGCCTAAACATTGAATATAACCAAGAATTGATCGTTAAATGAGCGAAGTTTTATGCCAAAAAGATGTGTAAATACTAACACATCAAGTGGCTATGTCGGAAACCACAATGGAAGCCATGGAGCAAGATGGTGGCGCATGGTGGTGGTCATTCGTGGTACACGGCCAGGGTTTTGCCCGACGTGGAAAGCAAAAACGATGGTGACGGTGGAGTACGAGGTGGACATGTGCGCTGGAAATGGAGGGCTCGACTAGGTTTGTAGCATGGCGTGCATGTATGGGAACCCGGCGCAAGTGCCTACGTTTTATGTGGTTAGGGTTTTTACTATGCATAGCATGCATGCGAATATGAAACCCGATCCGAGTACGTGTTGGCTCGTGGGACTGAGGTGCATACGTGCATGCTTGGAATCCTAGTTCTAGGCATACGAGTTCTAAGCGGGTCACGAACGATCCAGTTCGAAGGTGACATGAGATTAGGTTTTATGGAGATTGTATTGACAAGCAGATGGAACTGGGGGATTTATTATATTGTTACCCATTACCCAACATATGTTTTAAACGTATCCTAATCGTGTGATCATACGTTTGACAGGTTCGGGGTTTGAGCGAGCACTCGTGGTGCAGAGCTAGGATTTAGACGTGGAATAATCAGTGAGTTTCTAATCCCCTCTTTTAAACGTTTTATTGTTTTGGGGCTATCGTACATACTCACGTGTTTTATTAAACGAACGTATTACGAGTTATAGTTCAAACATGAAGTGTTTTATGAGATCGTTTTGTAATAATGAAGCTAATGGTCGTTGTGGGGTCCATAGGATGAGTGTACAAGAGTGTGATGATCTGCGTGTGACACCTTATGAGTTACTCATGAATTTAGTTAAACATGTGATGGTTATATAAGGAGAGTTAACATGGGAACCCGTACGTGGTTCATTAACGAGTCAAGTAGATGCTAGTACGCTGTTAAGCGTCATGTGACTGAAGTTGTGTGTATTGTGTCGTTGTCCTCGTGACACGGTGGGTATCGTGTTTGCATGGGTCTAGGTGGTATCCGTAGTATATACGGGCTAGAAGTCAGTATGGTGTTGTGTGTCAAATAATTACCTATTCGGAAAGGGTTGGGTAATGTGTCTAGACGTTAAAAAGGACACGTCTAAAGTATGTGTTGGTTTAAACACGTAAGGGATCCGTGAAAGGGTGGTGAGACATATTACATGTCCAGGTAGTGTTATGTGTTATATGTGTTGCTTTATGTGCTTGCATTGTTGTCCACGTATTGTGTCAACAGAGGTGTGGATGACGGAGTCCTTCAGGTTCATCATTGTACGTGTGCTCCGGAAGTCACCGTATGGTAGATGATATAGTCACCGTATGGGTGGCTGGGTAGTCATCGTAGATGATGAGTGTGTCGCTATTTTTAGTGGTGGGGCCCTGTAACAAGGGTGGAGTTGAGATTATGAAGAGTAGCCCGATGGGGATAACCTTGACGAGGATGCAGTTATAAGGTATGTGTTTGTGTGCATTTATATGTGTTACCTTGCATGCAAGTGATGAGTTATATGAATTGTGTATGAGATGATAATGATGTGGTAAGTAGATGTATCAATGTGGTGTGTCGAGTTATATTGACCGTGGTGTCGGGATGAGTACATTATGTACAATTGTTGTGTAAGTTGAGTTGTAAGAGTCTGGGTTAGGGCTGGGTAAGCCAGTGTCTAGAGATTGGTTGAATCAACTAGTGTATGGTTAATATATGTATAGTCGATTGTATGTTATCAGAGTAGTAAGCTCGATCCACGTCGGAGAGACTTACTGAGTTAAATGATGGGCTGAGTCTGGGGTGGTGAGCCTTTTGGGATTTTAAAAGATAACAGGGAATTATCTATATAATAAAAGTTTAATAAACTATTTTTATAAGGACCTAAGGGTCTTGAGTGGAAACAAATATGAAACAGAGATGCGTTAGCTTTTGTTAAATTAAACTATTAGAACTCACTCAGCGTAGCTGACTTTGTATGTTCGTTAGATTGTTTTGCAGGTGAGTCTGCTAGACGAGGTATCTTGGCTTGAGAGCGGGACTACTCGGGTTGGTGCGCATGCATTCGTCAGGTAACGTTATGAAAATTAATGACTTTAAAAGATAACATTATTTTGAGAAAGAGTTCCGCTGTTTATTTAAATGAAAGTAAAGTACTTTTAAAGGGTAAAACCAGTTATGAGAACCAACTGTATGGTGCCTGGTTTGGGGACTTACAAATTAGTATCAGAGCCGTGGTTTAAGAGAAAACTGTGTTTTTAAACAAATAAAATGCCTTAACTTAAACTGAAAATGGGACAAGGGTGAAACGAATGCCACCATGAGTAACCGCGAGCCAAGAGGTACGTCTTTCGAGTTGAGCAGTAATTATTATTTACCACTTGTGTAGTGTTACACTAGGTAAAGTGATTGGTGTGAGTAAATGATTTATGGTTCCGTGTGGGATCATGTGGTGTGATATGTGTTGTAGCATTATGTAGAACTACTTGATGTTGTGTGGTGTGATTGAATGAGACTATAGTGTGAGTTGAGTAATGTGGAATATTGTTAATTATAACTATGTGAGATAGTTTGGTGTGTCGATATGATTTAGTAATTTTGTGTGTAACCTTGGATGGTGAAATTGTGATAAACATGACGACTTGCTAGATTATTGTGTGATGCTATGTGAGTTGTGTGGGATGCATGTGCATCCGGGGAATGTGAAAGATAGAACGCTAGTGTGAATATGATAGGGAAGGTTTAGAATCTGAGCAGTAATGTGGACCACCAAATTGCATTTGATCACCGTGATTTGGCAGTCAATGATTACTCTCATATTATAAATTTGACACCCATAGTAATTACTCCAACGTTCTATCTTGTGCAGGTACCGATGGCCATGACGATTCGGACTAGATGGATTAGGCGGGGAGCTCTTATCAGGAGGTTGACAGAATGGCGGGCAAGACGTTTGGCTTCTGTTCGCATGGTTATCTTTGGAGGGAGACGAGTCTTAGCACCTGTTCCATTGACGTTGGTTCCACCGGCGGCTGAGTACGTGTAGGAGCTACCAACACAGGAGGTGATCTTGGCGCTTCCGACGCCAAATGCCCCCAATACTACTAGGGCAACTATGAGGGGCGGACTCAATAGTTCCTTTTACAGGAGAGGAAGAAATGCATATGTAGTCAGGAGTCATCCCTCGAGACACTACGCAGAATCAGGAAATGCATGGTTGGAGGAATCCGATGACGAGGAGCAAGTGGGGGATAACTTCGACTTATTCGATGACTAGAACAGTGGTGGTTACCACAAGAGGACTAGAGCATTTCGAGTAATAGTTGTCGGGCACTTTTGTGACGAAATATATGTTTTTGGTTTTTTTTCAATTGCTTGATTTTATCCTTGACATTGAATCTTACCACGGGATGGTTTAAAACGTAGCTAATGATAGTTGCATGAGTGATAGCTTGCTATTTGTGGTGCAGTGTTAATTATGTGTGATTATGTGATTACCTTTTGAACAATGTGAGTTCATACTAAATGTAATCTTTGATGTGATGCTAGAACTTGGTTGATTAGACGGTATGAATAGACCTGTGTAGACCCGAGTTTTGATTACTGGTGTGTGTCTACGGTCTTAAGATAGTGTCACCTATATGTTATGCTTAGGTGATGTGTGAAATGTAAGGGGTGTGTTTAGCCTTACTATGATATTGAATGTCTTTATATCTTAAGGCATAGATCTTCGCGATGTAAATGTTTTGGTGCTTAAGGACATGAGAGAGTTTTGTGAATAAACTTGTATGTTGTTAATGGAGTTGCTTATGAGTATGAGTTATTTGTGTCATGTACTTAATAGTCGTGGCGGGAGATAAAACGTAAGCTTGATATTGTGTCTGGCATTAGTCAGGCGGGAGATCAAGTGTAAACTTGATATGGTGTTGACATTTGTCAATGGGTTATTGTGTCTGACGGCAGTCAGGTGGGAGATCGTGTTGTTTGTGCCTTTGGGTTAGAAAACATGATATACTTGTGTGTCTATAGGTGACGAGGTCATATTGTATGCGCGTAGATTTAACAAGATTAAGCTAGTTGTATATGTGCATTTGTGTGAGTTAGAAGGTTGAGTTACTAGTACGGGTGTAGAACAATGTGTGTTCTGTAGTTATGCGTGTCGGTGTGTGTCCTTGTAGTACACGCTTAGTCATGCATAGGACGGAAGGTTAGTGTGCTCAAGTATGATATTCTATCTTGACGATTCTCTCGACGCTGATACGTCGAGGTGATGTAAGGAGTTTTGACGTCTTTCTAGGCGACCAGTGAGGTGCTCTTATGAGATGCCTATGCTTATATCTCGAGAATTCGGAGCACGAAGCCAATGGGCAGAGCTGTGAGAGTAGATGGTGAAGGCGTTTACGTGGACGCTTGACCGGGAATGTTTATGATGAGATCAAGGTGATGACGCTGAGATATCAGCACGAAGTTAACAAGGTGACGAAGGGCCTTCATGGAACACGTTCCATATGAAGAATTCAGCCAAGGTGAGATACTAGAGGAACATGGATGTTCTTCCCAGGGCGAGACGACGAATAGCTGAGGCTTGTGAGTAGGCAGACTTCATGTTCGTACATGATAAATGAGATGCGGTCGGGGATCGCATGGTAATGGTAGAGCAACATAAAGAAAGGTGAAATTCAGGAGGGGCAAGTGCAAGATTGCACATAAGTGACTAAGAAGGATATGCCTATGCTAGCAAATCCAAGACCAGCTAAATATGAGCTCCCATGGAGCATTTAAGGAAAACAAGCAATTAGATGAACGAAACGGACATGACTAAGGCATATGAGCCTTGGGAAACATTGAGAGCTAATGAAGATGACCCTAGCGTTGGGTGTGTACGTAATTACGGGACGTATTTAATGCATTATAATGAAGTAAAGAGATACTACGATAAAGAAATTTAGTGGAGACCAGGGTAGCTTTGCACGAGCTCCTGGAGATCATCGAAGAAAGACATTAGTGGTGCCCTTTTGGGTAGGGCAATGGGCTGGAGTTTGAGAAATCATCACAGGACGGTGATCAAGGTATGAGGCAAGGAGTACGACAACTTCACTTTAGAAGGACGACGAATGAATCCGTCCATGAAAGTTAAGGAACCTACTTGGGAGAACGATCGTCGGAATGACGAGTTCATTAGAGCTATACGAGAGTCATAGGAAATTTTGCCTGGAAGCTGAAATGAAACGTGACAAGTGAGTGGACAATCGGCGGTGTTGTGCTACTTAGTCCCAGAGAAGATGTATGTGGAAGTGAATGAATGTACCAACTAAATTGGGTGCACCAGTTGGATCAGAAGGGTGAGTTGTGTTGGTCTGAACAGACACAGGATTCGAGGACGAATCCTCTTTTAAGGGGGATAGACTTATAACATCCCGAAAATCCGCTAACTAACGAGTCGGGTTATTGAGGAAACGAAATCTATTTTTAAACAATTTAGACTATAACGGTTTCGCGTAAAGCTTGGTTTATCAAAGACGGAGGACCCGGTTAGTAGATAATTCAAAAGTGCGGATAAGAAATGCGTTAGATGTAAAAGGAGGGACCCGCAACGAAACCTTGGATGGTTTAAATACCATATTAGTGCAAACCCTAGACCAAAAACGGTCTAGGGAGTTCGACGGCGACCAAGGGAGCAACCGGAGGATAAGGGACGACCGAGAAGGGGAAGAACTCCACGTCTCGTCAAGGTATTGTTCGTTTAAACTCCATGCGTATTTCTTCGTGTTTTGTTGCGTGTTGTGTGAACACCCGATTAAGGGTTTCGTTTGGATGATGGACCGAGAACGACGGTGGACAGAGACGGGGAGGAGGCCGACGATAGTGGTGGTAGCGGCGTGATGCGGTGGTGACCCGAGCTTGCGTGGCGGCACGATGGTGCAGGTCACGGAGGTACTCGGTGGCAGCGAGGCAGGCATGCGGCAGCCGTGGTGGTGCAACAAGGAACCGGCTAGGGTGACGCGAGGACGGTGGTGAGTGGCTATGTCGGAAGCCACGATGGCAGCCATGGAGCACGATGGTGGTGCATGGTGGTGGTGATTCGTGGTACCCGGTTAGGGTTTTGGAGGACGTGGAAAGCAAAAACGATGGTGACGGTGGAGTAGGAGGTGGACATGTGCGCTGGCAATGGCGGGCTCGGCTAGGGTTGTTTCATGGCGTGCATGTATGGGAACCCGACGCAAGTGCCTACGTTTTATGTGGTTAGGGTTTTTACTATGCATGGCATGCATGCGAATATGAAACCCGATCCGAGTACGTGTGGGCTCGTGGGACTAGGGTGCATATGTGCATGCTTGGAATCCTAGTTCTAGGCATACGAGTTCTAAGCGGGTCACGAACGATCCAGTTCGAAGGTGACATGAGATTAGGTTTTATGGAGATTGTATTGACAAGCAGATGGAACTGGGGGATTTATTATATTGTTACCCATTACCCAACATATGTTTTAAACGTATCCTAATCGTGTGATCATACGTTTGACAGGTTCGGGGTTTGAGCGAGCACTCGTGGTGCAGAGCTAGGATTTAGACGTGGAATAATCAGTGAGTTTCTAATCCCCTCTTTTAAACGTTTTACTGTTTTGGGGCTATCGTACATACTCACGTGTTTTATTAAACGAACGTATTACGAGTTATGGTTCAAACATGAAGTGTTTTATGAGATCGTTATGTAATAATGAAGCTAATGGTCGTTGTGGGGTCCGTAGGATGAGTGTACAAGAGTGTGATGATCTGCGTGTGTCACCTTATGAGTTAGTCAGGAATTTAGTTAAACATTTGATGGTTATATAAGGAGAGTTAACGTGGGAACCCGTACGTGGTTCATTAACGAGTCAAGTAGATGCTAGTACGCTGTTAAGCATCATGTGACTGAAGTTGTGTGTAATGTGTCGTTGTCCTCGTGACACGGTGGGTATCGTGTTTGCATGGGTCTAGGTGGTATCCATAGTATATACGGGCTAGAAGTCAGTATGGTGTTGTGTGTCAAATAATTACCTATTCGGAAAGGGTTGGGTAATGTGTCTAGACGTTAAAAAGGACACGTCTAAGGTATGTGTTGGTTTAAACACGTAAGGGATCCGTGAAAGGGTGGTGAGACATATTACATGTCCAGGTAGTGTTATGTGTTATATGTGTTGCTTTATGTGCTTGCATTGTTGTCGACGTGTTGGGTCAACAGAGGTGTCGATGACGGAGTCCTTCGGGGTCATCATTGTACGTGTGCTCCGATAGTCACCGTATGGGTGGCTGGGTAGTCATCGTAGATGATGAATGCGTCGCTATTTTTAGTGGTAGGGCCCTGTTACAAGGGTGGAGTTGAGCTTATGAAGAGTATCCCGACGGGGATAACCCTGGCGAGGATGCAGTTATGAGGTATGTGTTTGTGTGCGTTTATATGTGTTACCTTGTCTACAAGTGATGAGTTATATTAATTGTGTACGAGATGATAATGATGTGGTAAGTAGAGGTATCAATGTGGTGTGTCGAGTTAGATTGACCATGGTGTCGGGAGGAGTATATTGTGTACAATTATTGTGGCAATTGAGTTGTAAGAGTCTGGGTTAGGGATGGGTAAGCCAGTGTCTTGAGATTGGTTAAGTTAACCAGTGTATGGTTAATATATGTATAGTCGATTGTGTGTTATCAGAGTAGTAAGCTCGATCCACGTCGGAGAGACTTACTGAGTTAATGATGGGCCGAGTCTGGGGTGGTGAGCCTTTTGGGATTTTATAAGATAAAAGGGGATTATCTATATGATAAAAGATTAATAAACTATTTTTATAAGGACCTAAGGGTCTTGAGTGGAAACAAATATGAAACAGAGATGAGTTGGCTTTTGTTAAATTAAACTATTAGAACTCACTCAGCGTAGCTGACTTTGTATGTTCGTTAGATTGTTTTGCAGGTGAGTCTGCTAGACGAGGTATCTTGTCTTGAGAGCGGAACTACAGGGGTTGCTCCGCATGCATTCGTCAGGTAACGTTTTGAAAATTAACGACTTTAAAAGATAACATTATTTTGAGAAAGAGTTCCGCTGTTTATTTAAATGAATGTAAAGTACTTTTAAAGGGTAAAACCAGTTATGAAAACCAACTGTATGGTGCCTGGTTTGGGGCCTTACAGCTGTCCCATGATTTATTATCCAGAATAGGATTTTCCTGTCGACTGGCGCACGCCATGTCGTATAACTTCTTTTGGAAAGTTGGAATGCACAACTCTCTCCAAAGCTACTTTATGAACGCTAGGACCTAACAAATTATATTCTTAAAATAGTTGTCTTACTTATAGTAATATTTTAAATAAATATAACTTTCATTCTCAACGTCAAGCCTCATGGCTTCCGCCGGAAGTCCTCTGCAAGCCAACACAAGAGAAATAGAGAAATACCTACACGAACCACAAGGCCCAGCTAGGACTCGGACGACTCGTTGAATACCTAAACCTCCAATCAACCCATAAAGTTAAATCTATACTAACTGGTCCCTTGGTAGCACCAAGATTTGTATATAGACTATACAAACTCGAATAAGCTTCCCAAGCAAGAGGACTTGCTTAAATAACTCACAAGATTTAAGATAATTAAGTTGGTTTAAAGATTGCTTATTCTAGTCTTTTTAAGATAAATTAAAAGAAAGACTTTAAGAACATATCATACTAAAAATACTTCATGAATTAGAAAAATTTCAACCAACCCAAGTAACGCAAGAAGACTAGCCACGAATGACCATGCTGGTGACTCCACTAACCCTTAGATCATGTGTGGAAGTGATCCAACATCAAGGGAGAGTGGGTATAGGTTGCTTCTTGTTACTTAAAGAAGAAGAATCATTCCATATTAAAAAACTATAAAGGAAAAACAAACAAATAAAGAAAAGCTAAAAACAGACCGAAACCGAGAGAGATCCGGCCCTAGCAGAGCATTAGGGCCTTCACAACCCTCCATTCTGGACACCTAAATGCTTGGATGAGCTTGCTATTTATAGGCTAAGATTTGGGCAATGCACGGCCATGCATTGGATTACACGGGCGTGCAAAGTACCATTTTCTTACTCGTGATGGAATCTGGTAGGGTTGGCAGGCTCAGGGCCACGTGGCAGCTTTTGCACGGACGTGCAAGGCAATGCACACCCGTGCATTGCCTAGTTTCTGCTACTGTTGACTTTTTGACTTCTGGTGTTGACTTCTTGTATGCATGATCGATCAATTGGCTTTTAAGTGCTGATTTCTCCTTGGTTTTTAGTGATTTCTTCATGTTTTTGCAAACCAGGGTCAATTGTCCTGATATTTCAAAAGGACTGAATTAAACACTAATTCCTATCAAAAGGTCTAAAAGTGTGATGAATATGGGAGTAATTGTGCATGAGTAACATGTATAAATTATGACATATCAATGGTCAAGATACCCACGAGGTAGAATATATACTCAAATCAAACGAACACACATAACCATTGAAGAAGATTCAAGAAGATGTTAAAGTCATCAACATAAACTTATAAAAAATCATATGTACATCATCAAAGTTAGCTAGAATTCATCTAATCTAAGTGAACCAAGATTTTTAGCTCATGCTACCTACAAAACCACCCAAACTACTTATATAACCGGAGTGAAACATGATAACAAAGAAGAATCAACCCAAACACAAACTTGAAGCAGGTTGTAGATCACTAGAATCCTCCTTGGAGTTGATAAACTTCACCTTTTATGAAGTTGGGACGAAGCTTGCACTTGGGAGCGGCAAGATAAAGTAGGGTTTCGCTCCCAGGTCTCCCTCCACCTTGCAAAATAAGCCTTAATAGGGTTAATAACCCGTTTGATGACTAATACGAGCGGTATTAAGATTCTGAAAATCCGACTTTAAAAAGATTTGATCTGGATAAGGTTGATATGGCCATATTGGGTCAATACGGGTCATATCATAAGATAAGGCTGTATTGAAGGAATACGGGTCCTATCATGTGTTGTTAACTTTGACATTTTCTACTTCTTTTGATTTCAGCCTCTAACCTTTGATGACCGCTTTCTTTTATCTTCAAATTCCATCAATTAGCCAACAAAACCTACAAATTCGATAATAAACCAAATAAGTGTCGATTAAAACGAATTTGTAACAAAAAAAAATCAAAACGAGGTACAATATGTATTATTAAAATATGAAAATCCATCGATGAGTACCAACGTATACCACAAAATTTGAAAAATAAAATAAAATATAAAACTTTAATTGCCACTAGCAACTTAGATGGGTCATTGTAACTAGTCTAGATGCAACACTATAATCACCATTTTATAAAATAAAAAAAAAAGTCATTTTTAATTAAAAACTTAGCTAAAAATAATAATTTTTTTTGATTTTATAGTTTAATTAAAAAAGTAATAGTAAATAAAATTCATTTGTATTTAAAAAGGTTGATTTAAATACATATATTAACCTTTTAACTAATGGGCTTAAGTAATAATAATTAACCACACACATTTTTAAGTTTTTTGCTTTAGTTAATAATAAAAAGAAAATATCTAAAACGGGTAATTTTAATTTTAGTTTTTGATATACATTCATTTTTTTATGAACAAACAAATAACTTAGTATTTTTGTTAGAGGATGAAACTTGCACATTTGGAGGTATAATTAATTCCACGTGATACACAACTCACAAGTTGTGATATGATCATCATGGAATAATCAATATTCAAGTAATGCAATTACTTAATTATTTAGCAACACCAACTTATATTACTATAAGTTTTATAAGTAATTTGATATCAAAGATGTTTTGTTTATCAAGTTTGTTAAAAGTTTTTTAATTTACAACATATTAAAAGATGTATTTATTAATAAGCAAAAACATATCATTTTTTCCATTTAACTAATGAAATATTCTATCTAAACAAATAAATAATTATAAATTGATTTATTTATCAAACGAATCGTACAAATTGTTTATATATATATATATATATATATATATATATATATATATATATGGGACGGTTCCACTAAAAAGTGGTTTCTCGCTAAGAAATACTAAAAAGTGGGTTAAACGAACTCCGATTGAGCTAATTCCAGTGGCGTTGGAACCGTCTTATCGAACTCTAACCCGGACCCAAAAACCTAAACCCCCCTCCACCCGCACCCACAAAAACCTAAACTCCCCCTCCAACCCTACCCCGAAAAGCCTAAAACTATTACCCTCACCCCCCAAAAACCTAAACCCCACACCATACCCCCTCAAAAACCTAAACTCACCCCCACCCACCCCCCAAAAACCTAAACCCCCCACCCCTAAAAAACCTAAACCATAAAATCTAAACACTAAAAACTAAACCTCTAAGGCTAAACCATAAGGCTAAATCACTAAAATTCAAACGTAAAATCTAAACCTTAAACCAAATAAGTGTCGATTAAAACGAATTTGTAACAAAAAAAATCAAAACTGGTACAATATGTATTATTAAAATATTAAAATATGAAAATCCATCGATGATTACCAACGTATACCACAAAATTTGAAAAATAAAATAAAATATAAAACTTTAATTGCCACTAGCAACTTAGATGGGTCATTGTAACTAGTCTAGATGTAACACTATAATCACCATTTTATAAAATAAAATAAAAAGTCATTTTTAATTAAAAGCTTAGCTAAAAATAAATTTTTTTTTGATTTTATAGTTTAATTAAAAAAGTAATAGTAAATAAAATTCATTTGTATTTAAAAAGGTTGATTTAAATACATATATTAACCTTTTAACTAATGGGCTTAAGTAATAATAATTAACCACACACATTTTTAAGTTTTTTGCTTTACTTAATACCAAAAAGAAAATATCTAAAAAGGGTAATTTTAATTTTAGTTTTTGATATACATTCATTTTTTTATGAACAAACAAATAACTTAGTATTTTTGTTAGAGGAGGAAACGTGCAAATTTGGAGGTATAATTAATTCCACGTGATACACAACTCACAAGTTGTGATATGATCATCATGGAATAATCAATATTCAAGTAATGCAATTACTTAATTATTTAGCAACACCAACTTATATTACTATAAGTTTTATAAGTAATTTGATACCAAAGATGTTTTGTTTATCAAGTTTGTTAAAAGTTTTTTAATTTACAACATATTAAAAGATATATTTATTAATAAGCAAAAACATATCATTTTTTCCATTTAACTAATGAAATATTCTATCTAAACAAATAAATAATTATAAATTGATTTATTTATCAAACGAATCGTACAAATTGTTTATATATATATATATGAGACGGTTCCACTAAAAGTGGTTTTTCGCTAAGAAATACTAAAAAGTGGGTTAAACGAACTCCGATTGAGCTAATTCCAGCGGCGTTGGAACCGTCTTATCGAACTCTAACCCGGACCCAAAAACCTAAACCCCCCTCCACCCGCACCCACAAAAACCTAAACTCCCCCTCCAACCCTACCCCGAAAAGCCTAAAACCACTACCCTCACCCCCCAAAAACCTAAACCCCACACCAACCCCCCCCCCCCCAAAAAAAAAAAACCTAAACCCACCCCCACCCATACCCCAAAAACCTAAACCCCCCACCCCCACCCCTAAAAAAACTAAACCATAAAATCTAAACACTAAAAGCTAAACCTCTAAGGCTAAACCATAAGGCTAAAACCCTAAAATTCAAACGTAAACGGTTCCAACGCCGCTGAAATTAGCTCAATCGGAGTTCGTTTGATATCGTTTATTAAGGTTTTTGTCATTTCTTAGCGAAAAACTACTTTTATTTGATCATCCCCATATATATATATATATATGGGAAGGTTGTCCTAAGAAACCTAATTTCTCTAAGAAACCTAAGAAACAATCTCAATAATTCAATTTGATAATCAATGGTTGATATTTAAGTTTAGCTAATATAAGGGGTGGAGGGGCATTGTAGGAAAACCCATAATTATTGACTTTTTCAGGTTTCCCCCACATTTTTTAAATGGCCGTAACTTTTTATAAGACGTTATCTTTTTAAAAAAATTATACCATAAAATCGCGTGTTGTTTTACCTTTAATTCAAGTATAGTATTGTCATATTTTTTAACAAAAAAAATGGCGCTATGCATAACTGTGCTATTTTGTAAAACAACACAGTTTTTTATGATATTTTTTTGTAAAACAGCACAATTAACAGTGGTGCTTTATCATAAAACAACACCAAACATAGCAATTAATTGTGCTGTTTTACTATAAAACAGCACCAAAACAACACGGTTAATTATGTGACTTGCTCTTCTTAGCTAACCCAACACAAACAAAACCAGCACACCAAAACTAGTATATCAAACCAGCACAAAAAATATTTGTTGCAAATGTTGCTGAGGATTCTAGCAAATTAAACACAGGAAAATATGCGATTGGGTTAACAGGTCCTGTGAGACCACAATATGAGGCTGATTGTAAGGTTCAACCGTCCCAAAATGCAACCCTGAAGTTGCTGTGAGCTCATCATTATCCAATGTTATACAAGATTCAACACCTTCACTTCTCTCCATGATTAACAATCGATTTGTCGTTGATGACCTGTGGCATTACCGAGACCCAAGTGGAAATGTTCAAGGCCGGTTTTCTTTGGTACAGCTGCAGAAATGGAGTACAAGTGGATACTTTCCCACTAACATGAGAATATGGGTCGGACAAGAAGCTGGTTCATTACTTTTAAACAATCAAATCAAACCCAACCATGAACATGTTAAAAAGAGAGTAAATGGTAACCCATACGGTCAGATACAAAATCAATCCAAGGATTCGATCTTTAAAGTGGTGATCTTCAACCAATCCATCCTGAAACCTGCTACAATCGTAGATTAAACCAAACGAGCATGCATCTAAACCCAACTGATATGGATATCGACCTAGACCCAAACGAGGCTGACCCAGGATCCGTTGACGACCTAGATGGAGACCCAGGAACAAGATTGGATCGTAAGTATTGAGACCTGATCAAGTTGCATGGAGGTGGATAAAGATTGCATGGATTTGAATTATTTTAATTTCTTTATATCATGATGTTTATCATTTACAGGTAAAGAGCTGCTAAGCAGGAAAAAAAATACTTAATCTACGTTGTTTATCTTTACAGGTAAAGAGCTGACGACCCAGGTAAAGAGCTGCATAGCACAAGAACTCAAGCTGTTTATCATTTACACCAATTGTGAGTTCTTAATCTACATTGTGCTGCTATTTTACAATCTTGTTCTAAATCGTTTGTTTTACATGCTTTTACAGGTAAAGAGCTGCTTAGCAGGAAAAAGTACTTAAAAGTGTCGTCGAAGGATAAGGCCTTGGAATCGAAGAAACAACAGAAAGGTATGTGGTGGATAATATTGTTCGCGAATGCAAAATCGATATTAAACAAAAAAAAAATTCCTAAAATTGAGTTCGTGTGCTGTGTTTTCATAATATATTCACAATGTACTGATAGTGTTCATTAAAATATTCATGATGTTCTAATTTTGGTAATGGTTTTCTGTATTGTGCTGGTTCTTATGTTTGTGTGCTGATATTTTATAGATCTCATTTTGTACTGGTGTACTATATTGTGCTATGATCATATGTGGATCTCGTTTTGTACTGGTCTACTATATTGTGCTTTGTTCATACGGATCTACTATATTGTGCTATGCTATGTTTTAGGTGCTTTTATAACTCATAATATGATGTTATAGTTTTAAGTGTTCAGTGTGCTATTCTAAAATGTTTTGATGATGTGCTGATTATGTGATGGCTTGTCGAACACATACTTATGTTCTCATTTTTTGATGTTTTTAACATGACTTTGATTTCTGACATGGTTTTGATGATGTGCTGTTCTGACATTGTTTTGATGTTTTGAGTTACCATCTCATTATACACTTGTTATGTGCTGATGTTTTATAGATCTCATTATACACTTGTTATGTGCTAATATTGTGCTATGTTCATATGTGGTTATGTGCTGATATGCTATGTTTTTAGTCTCCACATGCTTTTAGGTGCTTTTATAACTCATAATATACTGTTATCTCATTATACACTTGTTACATGGTTGTCATACAAATGAGTATCTACTGTTTCTTTGTGTATAGGGAGAAAACAATTTCAAAAGAAAAACAAAAAAAGAAACTCGTTTGGAGAATTTTGAAATGAACCTCAAAGAAAATCTAATTAATTCAGAATTTGATAGCATAAAGAAGGTAGACACGTTGTTTATACTGATGCTGCAAGATATACACTTGTATGTGATATGTTTTAATTTTAAAAGAAGCGCCATTAAGGTTATGGACAACATGAGTGGCAAATTGAAGTCAACAAAGATGGACCAGGACAAAATAGTGGTAATATATCCCTATTAATAATCTATATTTGTGTTGTTTGTATAAACTTTAATAATAGGACATAAATGTGTATGTCCTGTTTACTGATTTTGGAATGTTTTGATTTCAGAAAGATATACTATGTGAATTTCTTAAAACAGAAGAACCATCCATGTATACAAAGATTATAAAAAACAGCAGTTGTGCTAAACATGCCATGGATGACTTAGATAATTTTGAGGATTGTGGTATATTTGCAATGAGGCACAAGAAACTTACATCGGTCAGCCTCTAAATAAATGGGTCAGTGGATTGTCAGAAGAATCGAAAGGACAAAAGCAAGAACTGAATGTCCTAAGATACAAGTATTTGAAAAAAAAATACTTTTATTCGACATCAACATTCGTAAAGATGAAATGCTAGAAATGTTGGAAAAGTATGAAGATTTTAGAGAAATCTAAAAGATAAGAGTTGAAGAAAGATGCTGAAACCCGAATCAATGAAAGATTGAAAAGCTGTGGGTTGAAATGAAATGTGTATGTGCTGTTTACTTGGTGGGAGTTTGGAAAAAAAAACAATACATTTTATGTTTATTATGGTGGTCTATTTAGTGGGGAAGATACAATTTAATGTTTATTTGGTATGGTATGAAAAAGTACAATTTGATATTATTATGGTATGAATATATGGTGTTTAAACAAATTGGTTTAATCATTGTTTAAATTGTGCGGGGTTATGATACAAATTGTGCTTTTTTTAATAGTTGGCTCACATAATTAGTGTTAAAACTGGTGCTGGGTTTTTATACATAATGGTGTGTTTTATAATATATTGGTTTAAATATATTGGAGTTGTAAAGAAATAGTACAATCATTGTTAAAACTGTATTGGTTTTTATACATAATGGTGGTTTATAATAAACATAAGGAGATGGAAATTTTTAAAGTACTCGATTGTAACATCAACACCATCAAAGCGTCAAGATAATGCAATAGAAAGTACCACAAACCACCAAGTATATGTAAATATTTTAAACATCCAAGTATATGTAAATCATGTAAATCTTATAAACATCCAAGTAAATCATGTAAATCTTATAAACATCTATAATCGTATGTAAAAAAATGTAACGTAAAAATCGAATAAGTAAATCTTATAAATTCTTGGAAACAGCACAGGTTGATGTCTTAGAACCAGCACCAACTGCTCTTCTAGAACTAGTACCAAGTGAACCAGCAACAACCGCTCTTCTAGAAATAGCACCAGTTGCTCTCATAAAACCAGCAACATGTGTTGTATGAGAATTAGCACCAGGTGCTGTATGAAAACCAGCACCAGGTGAACCACCAACAACATAACCAGCAGCAAGTGAACCAGAACCAGCACCGTTTGCATTCTAGGAATCAACACCATAAGTAACCTTTGTAATTTGTTTGGATTTTGTTGCAATTACAGAGCTTCGACAAGTATAGATAAAAGGTAGAGTACCAAAGCTATGTATTTCAAGTATCAATGATTTCTAGCACATACAAGCACTCAAACGATAGATAGAACAGAAATTGAAATACATGGATCACTCTATTGCAAACGGTATAAAAAGAAGACTATGGAATTACCTGAATTCAAGAGTTAACTGCATCTTCTAAAATCCTACAAACGAAAAAAAAACCCTAACTCAATATCCCAAAGCAGAATGAAGACGATGATGTTTGAATGATTGAGATCGTGACTCTGGATCTGATTGAAGAAGAAGATTGCGATCATGGATTTGAAGATGGTTGCGTCTGGATTTGAATGGTTACCTCTAGATCTTAGTTGAAGATCGTGAATTTGAAGATTGTTCTTTTACAAACTTCCAAAAATACCCTTCCTCATAAAATAAGGAGATTGCCACATGTCAAGCTCAGATTGTTTCTTAGCCTTCTTAGCCTAATAGGGCTTCTTAGTTGATCCTCCTCCTATATATATATGGAGACATTCTTTTAAGGACCAACAATATGTTAAGAACCGTGAGAACAGCATTAACTCTTGCACTATTTATAATATAAATTGACTAGAATTCATGTAGATTTCAATATGTTTAAGGTTTGATTTTAAAAAACTTAGAATTTATAGTCGTTTTTTTAAATGCATATATGCACTCACACTATATGAACAAATGAATGCATATATGCATATTTTTATACTTTTTTAAAAAAAATATGGAGAGAGGAGATAAACTGAAACTAAGAGTGAGAAAAGATAAATAAAACATAATTGTTCGATTTTACTTTTTTCACCGAAGCGATATATACACGTTTTGTACGGTTCTTTCGGTTCTCAACATATGTTTGATTCTCAAAAGAACATACCCTGTATATATGTATATATATATATATATGTGTGTGTGTGTATATATATATATATAAAAGTAGGATCATGTACAAAATATATTTAACATAAAAATTATAGAAAACAATCTTGACCTTTGATCATACTAATTTAATGGTTAAGATTAATTATAAGTTAATTTTGGAATTTATTAAAGAATGATATCATTAGAAAGTGTAAAAGAGGGAATTTGATACTGTCTTTTGACTTTTTTTAATTAAATAATAGTTCCACCCTTGTTTTTTAAAATCAAATAACTTTTGTGTATTTTATTATTTTTTTAAAATTTTTTTACCATAAAATCGAGAATTTTGTACTCTTTAATATGAGTATAGTATTGTTATATTTAAAAAATGATATTACGCTGATAACAATACATGTACATGCGATAACAACACAGAAAAAAATATAGCAGCACCGTGTAATTTGAGATAACAACACATTGTAAACGAGATAACAACACAGAAAAAAGTGTTGTTATCCCACTTTCAATGTGTTGTTATGTCATTTTATATTGTGTTGATACATTTTGTTGTGTGTTGTTATCTCGGTATATGTGTTGTTATCAGTGCAATACCATTTTTACACAACCTTATAAAAAATCATTTTTAAAAAAAATATAGCAATATTATACTCATATTAAAGAGCATAAAATTCTTGATTTTATGGTATAATGTTTTTTTTTAAAATTATAAAGTATCTAAAAGTTATTTGAGTTTAAAAATATAGATGAAATTAGTCTTTAATGAAAAAAGTCAAATTATTTGGTTCCCTGTTTTACCCTTTTAGTGGTTTCCAATCATGTACACGTGTCACCACTTAGATGGTTCCTACAATTTTTATGATAACTGTGTTTTGTACCGAATCACTCACTCACTCACTCACTCACTCTCTCTCTCTCTCTCTATATATATATATATGAGAAAGATAAATTACAAACATAGTTGAGTTGAGAAAACCCACAAAATTCATACTTAACTTTTTTTACGGTGGCTTTATATGTATTTTCGTCACCCGAAAAAAAAAACGCTGAGTACTTAAAACAAAATGTTGAAAATTTTTAAAAAATCAGCGTTTTTACATCATACGTCAGCATGTTACATACGTAACACAAGATGTTACATACGTAAAAAGTTTTTAAATTTTTTTTATAAAAACACCATTCGACGTTTTTTTTTACCAAAAGTTATGAAATTAGATATACGGTGGCTTTATATTTTACCTATGTTTTAAACTTTAACATATGTAACATAGGGTTTCCATATCATCTACCCCCTATATATATATATATATATATAAATAATCCGTTTATTAAACAAAGGGTTTTTAGCGTGCCAAGGTACGAAGCCACTAGAATGCGACACGTGTCCTTAGGGTGAGGGGTAAATGCGTCCGCGTAATAATAATAACGCAAGTTATATATAAATAACGCATGCTTTATAATAACGCATGTTATACGAATAATCACGCATGTTATATGAATGTTAATAATAACGCATGTTCTATAATGATAATAACGAATGTTTTAAAAACATAATAACACATGTTATACGAATAATCAAACATGTTATATAAATAATAATGTATAGTGATAATCACGGATGTTATACGAATAATCACGCACGTTATACGTACAACACATTAACATTTTCTTAAAAAAAGTCGTTTTTTTTATGTTATAAGCATATCAAGCCTGTACTCAAATTAAAGAGAATAAAATCTTCGATTTTATGGTGTAGTTTTTTTTTAAATAATGTCGTATAAAAAAGTTATTGATGTTTTAAAACAATGGGGAACTTGAAAAAGTAAAAAATGGTAGGCTTTCCAAGTTATATGAAAAAATGTGTTATACGAATAATCAAACATGTTATATAAATAATAACGTATAGTGATAATCACGGATGTTATACGAATAATCACGCACGTTATACGTACAACACATTAACATTTTCTTAAAAAAAGTCGTTTTTTTATGTTAAAAGCATATCAAGCCTGTACTCAAATTAAAGAGAATAAAATCTTCGATTTTATGGTGTAGTTTTTTTTTAAATAATGTCGTATAAAAAGTTATTGATGTTTTAAAACAATGGGGAACTTGAAAAAGTAAAAAATGGTAGGCTTTCCAAGTTTACTTCCAGACTCTTTTCATACTTAAAAATAAGCTAACTTGGCATAACATTCATCTTAACCCTCGATTTCGTAGATCAATGGTCCAGAATCCTTCCTAATTACACTTCACATTCTAAAAGTCCTTTGTATTTAAACTTTATATATATATATATATATATATATATATATATATATATATATATATATATATATAAAAGGGGGGGGGGTTTCAAATAAGAAGTGGTTTTTCCTTAAAAAATCTAAGAAATGACAAAAACCTTAAGAAACGATATCAAACGAACTCCGATTGTGCTCATTTTAGCGGCGTTGGAACCGTCTCGTCGAACTCTACCATCTTAGCTTTTATGGTTTAGCTTTTAAGGTTTAGATTTTTTGGTTGAATTTTAGGGTTTTAGCCTTAGGGTTTAGATTTTTTTGGGGGGTGGGGGTGGTGGTTTAGGTTTTTAGGGGTGGGCGTTGGTGGGTTTAGATTAGGGGGGGTTTAGGTTTTTGGAGGGGGTGGGGGTGGTGGTTTTAGGTTTTCCGGGGTGGGGTTGGAAGGGGGTTTAGGTTTTTGGGGGTGTGGGAGGAGGGGGTTTAGGTTTTTAGGGGTGGGCTAGGTTTTTGGGGGTGGGTTAGGTTTTTGGGGGGTGGGTGGGGGGTTTAGGTTTAGGGTTTAGGGGGTGGGTTATGTTTTTGGGGTGTACTACACATATGCAGTTGGGTTTAGTTTAGCTTTTAGGTTAGGTTTTTGGTTATTTTTAGGTGGTGGGGGGGGGGGGGTTAGGTTTTTATGGGTTTTTGGGTGGGGATAGGGTGGGGGTTGAGGTTTTTGGAGGTAGGTTAGGTTTTTGGGGGTGTACTACACATATGCAGTTGGGTTTAGTTTAGCTTTTAAGTTAGGTTTTTGGAGGGGGCGAGGGTGGGTGGGGGTATTTAGGTTTTTGGGGGGTGGGGTGGGGTTAGGTTTTTGGGTGGGGGGTTTAGGTTTTTGGGGGTGGGTTAGGTTTTTCAGGGTGTACTACACATATGTAGTTGGGTTTAGTTTAGCTTTTAGGTTATGTTTTTGAAGGGGTGGGGGGTTTAGGTTTTTGGGAGTTGGTGAGGGGGTTTGGTTTTTGGGTGGGGTGGGGTGGGGTGGGGTGGGGGTTTAGGTTTTTGAGGTGTACTACATATATGCAGTACCTTTAATGAGGAGTTTTTTTATTTTCTCATAAAAATGAGTTTTCTCATGAACTCAACCTATATATATATATATACACACACACACACACACACACACACAGGTGACGGTTCCACTAAGAAGTTGTTTTTCACTAAGAAATAATAAGAAGTGTGTCAAACGAACTCCGATTGAGTTCATTCCAACGGCATTGGAAGCGTCTCATCGAACCCTAACCTGGACCCTAAAACCTAAACCCCTCTCTACCCGCACCCCCAAAAACCTAAACCCCCCTCAAACCCTACCCCGAAATGCCTAAAACCACCACCCCACCCCCCAAAAAACCTAAACCCCCCACCCCCCAAAACCGAAACCCCCCACCCCTAAAAAAAAACCTAAACCATAAAATCTAAAACTTAAAAGCTAAACCCTAAAATTCAAACGTAAAATCTAAACCTTAAAAGCTAAACCATAAAAGCTAAGATGGTAGAGTTTGACGAGACGGTTCCAACGCCGCTGAAATTAGCTCAATCGGAGTTCGTTTGATATCGTTTTTAAGGTTTTTGTCATTTATTAGATTTATTAGCGAAAAACTATTTTTTATTTGATCCTCCCTATATCTATATATATATATATATATATATATATATATATATATATATGTAGAGGGAGGATCAAAGAGAATTTTCCCTAACTAGCCTAAGAATGAATTTTGGTTTTTCATTTTTGTAATCAATGGTTATTGTAGGAAAAAAGAGTGAATTTTTCCTAAGTAGCCACTTTTGTTGACTTTTTTCAAATTCCCCCACTATTTTAAAACGTCAATAATTTTTTTATACGAAATTATTTTTAAATTAAAGTTGCACCATAAAATCAGAATTTTTTTATCTTTAATTTGAGTTTGCTATATAAAAAATAACAGCTAAAAAAATACAAAAAAGTGGTTTTTTTTTCTAATTGTACTAACATTTTTGTACTAGATTTTTTGTGCTGGATTTTTTGTGTTGAAATTTGTATACTAATTTTTTATGTTGAAATTTTTATACTAAAATTTTTGTGCTGTATTTTTTGTACTAGATTTTTGATGCTGTATTTTTTGTACTAGATTTTTTGTGTTCTTTGAGAAAATAAGTGGGTGAAAGTTTGAGTTGTAGGACCTAAATGCACTTTAATCATATTGATGATGAGTGCAATATGTCATCTCCATAATCCTTCTTAGGTTACTTAGGCAAAATCCCCTTCTTAGGGGATCCTTCCTCTGTATATGTATATATATATATAAATTGTGGTCCTACGTTTCTTATGTAATTAATCCATAATTACAATAAAACGAAATTCGACCTAAAAGTTAATTAAACAAAACCTAAATCCAAAGCATTTGCTGTTATTATAGCTATCATTATTAAAAATATATTATATTAATGAAACATGCATCATACTAACCAAATTAAGTTATAATATTAAACCATGCATCATCATATAAACATGCATTTGTTCATCATACCAAAATTCAACCAAGAAAAACTTAGACATAACACTCTAAAATTCAAGAAAAAAAGGTATGAAGCCACCTCCAACATCTTCATCTTCAACCTCCAATCTTATAAGAAAAGCAAGGTTATCTCCATACCTTTTCACCTTGTTAGCCTTCATCTTGTTCGTAACCATCCTATACGGTCAAGACTTCGGTTGCATCCTCGGACAATTCGATCTTGATATCACTCCAGATCGACCGCCTCCTACTCCAAGTAAGCTTATTTTTTCTTGTCAAACGCGTTTTTAAAGGAAAAAAAACAAGTTCTTCCATCCGTCAACATGAAAACATGATAATTGTTTGCATTTTGCCATGCATTATGTCTTACAGGATTTGAACTCAGGAACTCAGTCTCCTGCCAAGCACTTGAGTTTAAATCTTGTAAGAAGAAAACCGTCAAAACACCATCATTTTTACATTTCAAGATGCAAATAATTTTCAAGTAAAATTTCTTTCTATGATAAGAAATTATCGAATTTAACAATATAAATTATGTTAATCTATAAGAGCTCTCTACATATCATCTATGAACATGAATCATGTGTCCATTCACTGGTTTCAAATTCGAAACATTCGCTTTTTTGTTTCGCATATAAATTAGTTTAATTTATATTGTTAATATGACATCTTGTGTGTATAGAAAACCTTTATTGCTTTCTTATATGTTATATACAAATGCTATGGTTTTAAACTTATTTTACACAATTTTTGATTAATTGAATAATCTGGTGATAATTAGAGAAGCATTACAAGAAGCTGCCATTTTCAATTCGGGCGACGGAGAGTGGCTGTGATGTTTTTAGCGGCAAGTGGGTGTGGGATCCGATTAACCGGCCGTTGTACCAAGAATCGGAGTGTCCGTACATACAGCCGCAACTAACATGTCAGGAGCACGGCCGGCCGGACCGGGATTACCAGTTCTGGAGATGGCAACCCCATGGTTGTTCTCTTCCAAGGTAAATTTTTATCATCTTTTTATTTATAAAAAAGGTCTTTTAAAATAATGTTTTAAATATGAATTTTAGTTTTTATTTGATTTAAACATTTAACTACTTCTTTTCTACTTTTCATTAGAAAAAGGGTTATGGGATATTTAGAAACAAAGAATTGAAGCCTCAAAAAAAAAAAAATAATAATATTAATAGAAAAAAATAATCAAAATACAATGAGTGAGATTTGATTTCAATTATTTATTTGGAGTTAGCTCAACGATTCTACCAACTCATGAATTTGACATTCCGTCCGTTTTAGGGTGGATCCACAAAATATATTTTTAAGTCAACTTTCAACTATATATATAAAAAAGAGTTAAAGTACATGCGTCGTATATTCAAATTTTGAATTTGGTTTCTAAACTTGAAAAATTACACTAATAGTCTGAAATTATGTATAAACGTAACATACTTGGTTTTTGGAGTGGATGACAGTTAACTTTTCTGTTATATTTTAAAAATAACCAAAATTCCTCTAGATTAAAAAAAATAAAAAAATAAAAAAATGTATATTTGTAGGCCTAGTTCTCAAGCGGCACCACCACTTTTTATTTTATTTTTTAATTTTTTGTTTTTTAATATATGAGTATTTTGGTCATTTTCAAAATATTTCACAGAAAAGTTAACTATCATCCACTTCAGGAACCAAACATGTTACGTTTATGTATAATTTGAAACTGACAATGTAATTTTTCAAACTTAGGGACCAAATCCAAAATTTGGACAAACCACATAGACTATCCGTGTACTTAACTCTATAAAAAATGTATGGGTGACCGTTGTTGACAGAATGGTTTTGAGTACACGAGTTAGAAGTTACATGACCCATATATTAATTCGTATTATACATCAACTCTATCTGGACATGCTTAAAAACATGTAACCTAAACGGGCCAAGTTGCTAGTACAGAATTGTCTATTGCGACGGACAAAACCGTTGTAAAATGCTTTTTGCGACGAAACATGTCCATTGCAATAAGATTATCACTAATTTTATAGGAACTTATTTGCGATGGACATTAATGACATAATTTTTTTGTGACACATTTGATCCGTCCTAATTCCCTTACAAAATTAGTGGCGGAAAGTAGTAGTCAACAGAGCTGATTGTAATCAAGTTGTAAACGGGATCAACCGTATCTATATATTTTTACATCTGATTTATGTGGTAATTACTGACACATGCAGCTTCACTGCGTCACTAATGCTGGAAACATTAAGAAACAAAAGAATGATGTTCGTCGGAGATTCCTTAAACAGAGGCCAATACGTATCCATGGTGTGTCTTCTCCATTCACTCATCCCTGACGATGCTAAATCCATGGAAACATTTGGTTCTTTGACCGTCTTCACTGCCAAGGTACCACCAAACAAAACTTAATTTCCATTTTCTAAATACTCATTTAAGTTTTCTTGTACCCAATTCCTTTAATTTCTGATAATTGCAGGATTACAATGCGACAATTGAATTCTACTGGGCGCCATTTTTGATGGAATCGAACTCCGATGATGCGGTCATTCATCGTGTTTCTGATAGAGTTGTACGCAAAGGTTCTATTAACAAGCATGGAAAGCATTGGAAAGGGGTTGATATTATGGTTTTCAATACTTATTTATGGTGGATGACTGGCCTCAACTTCAAGATCTTGTAATTTCTTTTTCTCAAGTTTAAGATTCATTTTAGTGCACTACAAAACAAAGGGCTTTCAGCGACGGACGTGTCTGTCGGTAATCCCTCGGCAAAAGTGGCAGCCATTGGTATTCCGTCGGTGATAGCCCGTCGAAAAACATGTGGTAAAGACTTTATAAGATGGGTTATCGGCAAATTTTACCGAGGGGTTACCGACGGATGGAAAGCCAACGTTATGGTGATACCCCGCCAGAAGACAAATGTTGGTACTTGTCGGTCAAACAGGTCGATAGGAACTGAGTTTGTGCCGATCGAAGTCAACCTTCCGTAGGAACCGAGTTTGTATCGACTGAAGCAAATAGTAATTTCAGTGATTACCTATCGATGCAACAAATTTTTATAAAATTTACATTATGTCTTTTTTTAACTTTTTGCAATATGTCGCTAATTCTGTGGTAATTGCTGACGGAAAAACGACAATTATTTATATAATTTACTATTTTTTTTAATTTTGTTTTGAAATTTTTGCTATCCGTAAGTAATTATTGATGGATATTTACCGTCGATGACGATCAATTTTCTAGTAATGATTGAACCCACTCGGATATTATTATATCAACCGGCCCGTTGGGCTAATTGTCGTGAAAATTGTAGGCAAGGTTCTTTCGACGACGGAGTGAAAGAAATCGAAGAAGTGTCGACCGAGGATGCTTATAGAATGGGGTTGAAGAGTATGCTGAGATGGGCAAGGAGGAATATGGATCCCAAGAAAACAAGAGTGTTCTTCACCAGCATGTCTCCTTCTCATCAAAAGTTAGTAACTCATCTTTCTCATGCAAGCTTTCTTGGAGTACAAGTAATCATTTGTAGCTTCATTGTCAAGAGTTTATGTGTTTTGCTTGATTCACAAGTAATCTTTCATGTCACCTTACATTTATCCTTTTACGCGGTTTTATGTATAGGAGCGCTGACTGGGGAGCCGAGCCGAATGGAAACTGTTACAATCAGACAGAAATGATCGCGGATCCACACTACTGGGGATCGGATTGTAGGAAGAGCATAATGGGAGTAATTGGAGAAGTGTTCAGGAAATCAAAGTTTCCCATAACATTTTTAAACATCACACAACTCTCACTTTATCGAAAAGATGCCCACACTTCGATCTATAAGAAGCAATGGAGCCCGTTGACACCCGAACAAATAGCCAACCCGGTTAGCTATGCGGATTGTGTGCATTGGTGTTTACCTGGGCTTCAGGATACGTGGAACGAGCTCTTATTTGCCAAACTTTTCTACCCGTGAAGTCGAATGTACATTTAGTTATTATTTCTTGGTGCATATATTGTTTGTCTTTGGAATTGTTATTTTTGTCGTCTCAAAGGCATAAAATTTTTATTTTCCCTTGACCATTGAAATGAAAAAAAGCCTTAACTGAATTTTAAACTTGACATTCTATGGATTGGGCCATATTTCCCAAAGCCTTTTATGAACACTTGGGTTTGCCAATGGGCCTATCAATAGCCTAAAGTCTTTCTTTTTAGATTTAATAAATCTTGTAAGTTGCCATTCGGTTTGGGAGTTTGGGTATGTGACTATGGTAAATGGTGTTATAAGAAACACATTCAATATTCAGTTTCAAACAGATTATACCGAAAACTGAACTAAATTTAACCGAATCCATTTAAAATCGAACAGAATTACATATTCGGTTTAAACCTAAAATGAGTTAGTTTTCAAATTTTGGTTCGAAGAATCTTAATTCGGTTAAGGCTGAATAACCCGAATTATATTTAGCCCAAATCAAATTAAATTATAAGTTTAGCTCATTCCCACCCAAATCCAATTCAATTATCCCCATATTTGGTTTTCAACAAATAACCTCATCAGGTTTAACTACCGAGAACCATAATCGACCCCATCCCTTTAAGAAATCACATGTTGATCTTCATGAACTCGCTTTGCGTTCACCAATTCCCTCAATTTCCTTCTTCCTAACTCGAGACTCCATGTTCTAGTTACCGGTACACATCTATGAACCACCCCTATTTCAATCCACGACTAAATGGACCACACCATCGTTGTCGCCACCTGCACATTTACTCCAACTATCTCATGAAACTAGGAATAGAAAAAACCCGAACCCGACAAGAAAACCCAAAATTTGAAACATTTGGGACGAATATTTGGGTATGAGATGGATCAGAGATTAGTTTTAAAATTCTTTGCGAGTATGGGACGAGTATGATATTAGGTGATACCTATCCCGATTACCCGAAGTGATCAAAGTGGCACAGTGGAAACGTGCTTGCGTTATCACTTTGAGTTCCTAGGTTCGAAACCTTGCCCTAACGGTTTCCTAAAATTATTTTTGGAGGAGGGGGTCTCTTTAGAAGCAACCTATTTATCCCTTGGTATGGAGGTAAAGTTTGCCGCTGTCTCACCCTCCCCAGACTCTACGCTCTAAGTAGTTAATACATTTATCCCTTGGTATGGAGGTAAAGTTTCCTTTGCAACCTATTTATCCCTTGGTATGGAGGTATGGAGGTAAAATACATTTTGTTCAAATCGACCCGTCCTTACCCGAGCCCGTCCTGACCTGTTACCCAGCCCGACCCGCCACGCCAGTTTTGTTAGGTATAATGAAGATGGAATATATATGGTTTTTATTGCTCACCCCTAACTAGTAGCAAGATATCTAATCCTCTATGAATCACAAATATTGGTTTGACTTTATCTTAGGTTTATATTTGTTAAACAAGATTTGTTTCAATCTTTTTTTTTAGAATATTTTTTTTCTTCATTATTATAATTTTTATTATGACAGACAAATCCCGAGACTTAAATGCCGCCAAGCCCTTTAGACATGTGGTACAACATGCATTTCAAAGCCGAGAAAGAAGGATGGCTAATTGATCATTTACGTATTCAATATGCAAGCATCTCCTTGTTAATAGCTTTTGACTTTGAATTTTTTTTTTCAAATGTTGATTTTGGGTTGCTACTAGTTTTAAATGTTCTTCTTTTACATTCTATTATGCTAGAAAAATATTTTTCAGCATAAAAAAGCGGCCATAGATAAATCCAATTATGAAGGAACCACCATTGATTCTGCTATGGAACACATGTTTGAGAAGGAAGCCATAAAGTGTTTGTGGATGGCGGAAAATAATACAATTAGGATGGGAGATAGGTGTTGGGCCTGTGTTGAAGAAAAAGGATAATTGGATGAACTTGGTTATTGTTAGGATATTAATGTTTGAAAAATTTTAGGAAAGAAAAAAACAAATTTTTAAATGATATTACTGTTGTTTAGTGACTGAAATTTAATATATTAAACTATAAATCAGTTATATAACACCTGTATTGGCACTACTTTTAAGTTCTTAAAGAAATTTGTTACAGATCTTCAATACATGTTCGAGACTGAATTAAATTGTATCAGAAGCCATTTTTCAGTTTGTAAAAGATAAACATTTAAAGACTAAAAAATAGTCATTGAAAATACATAATAGGGATTTGTTTCTAATGCTGATTTTCAGTCTCTAAGGAAACACATTGGAGATTGAAAAAACTGTTATCTAAGACTGATTACCAGACTCTAAAAATACACATGGTAACAAAAATAATATGCTATCCGAGACTGATTTATAGTCCAGACAACAAGGATACTAACGACTGAAAATCGTGTGGCCCCGGGACTAATCCTCAATCGTTAAAACATCTTATTGGAGAATGATTTGATAAAGAATCACGAACCTAATGAAACATATCAAGGATAATATAGACATTTTTGGAGGACTGAGTGTCAGTCCCTAAAGTTACACATTAGGCATTGAAATATCTTATTATCCGAGACTGATTTTCAGTCGCTAAATAAATGTATTAGAGACTGAAACAATGTGGTATTCGGGTGACAAATTAAGGACTGATTTTTTTTATATCCGAGACTAGTTATTAGTCCCTATTGGTGACATACAATGGGGACTGATTTTCAGTTACTAACCTAACTATTTAGGACTAAGTATCCGTCACTGACTGGGGACTGACGAAATCAGTCATTGATAACCATTAAGTATCAGAGACTAAAATTTTAGTCCCAAATACCCTTCTTTTTTACTGGGTATGCTTATTTGTTTCTTTCATCCTAATCACCCGAAACCATATATCCAAAAAAAATTTATTTTCCCATAGCTTCATTATATTAAAAATTAATATTTCTTTTGTAATATGTATTTGATCATGTTATTTATGTTTTATATGTTATGAAATATTAACTTATCTTTTGCAATTTATAACATCGTGAAATTTATCTATTTTAAATATTTAGACAGTTTTATGGTGATGCTGATATATATGTAATTATTTGTTTTTAATTTGTTGTAGTTGTTATGAACATAAAATAGGATAAAAACTAGTGTGATAAGAAATTGTGGGTCTAAAACACACGAATCTTAGTGTAATTTTGTGTACAGCGATCCAAAATACACAATTGATCAATAGATCGAAGTGATCAGTTGATGCCCAATAAGCTCAAAATCAACAATCAAAGGTAAAGAACTCCATAGTCAAGCACAAATCCATAACCAATGCTTTCTATTGATAATCTGCTCAAATAATTGACATACAAACCCTAGCGATGCAAATACAAGCTCTGGAATTGAAAATCACAATTGAAACTGGCTAAATCTTACAAGAATTGCAAAAGATTTAACAAGAAGAAATGAAACACGTATTTATACTAGTCAGTAAAACGTTCGCCTAAGACCTAGAAACTTTCGTCCAAAAGTTTCAGCCGAAAGTTGTGTTTCGTCAAAAACTTACGTCCAAGGTAAAATTTGACTTTTCTTCGGTCTTAACTTCTGGTCTTCAGTCTTTGGTCGTTTTGTATACGTCAACCTACTATAACCTAAAAATCTTCCCCAAGGCTATTGCATACCAAAACGTTTACTTTGAAGAAGCTTTATACTGATTGTTAACCCCGACATCGGCTCGCATCTTTAACACTCTAGACACCACCCACATAAAGAGCCTTGCCTCTGCTTAAGTCTCATTCCCAGTACCACATCTGATCGTGTTGCAGTAAAGGATCTCTAAGTCTTTAGTATCGAACATGAACATGTTTATTGGATCCATAACTCTAATATCTTCTCGATCGACTATATGTATTACCGCTTCACCAGTCTGGTTATCATAAAACAACTTTCTGAAGTTAGTCAGGATAGCTGGTATACGTTGAGGAATCATGACTTGGTTTTAACCTAAGCCGGCTTTAGACGAATGATGACTTTGCCTTTGCCTGTGACTGGGTTGAATTCTTTCTTTGACCGTCTTCTCTAACGCTTCTAAGGAATAAATGATGCAAACCCTGATGAGGTTTGATTTCTGATCATAGGCAACCGTGTGGTCTCTGGGATTAATAATATTTAGTTCAGACAGCATGTGAATATCCTATTGTGACAGAGATTGGAGAGCGTGTGTTGACTTGAAGTATTGAATCACTCCCCCGCGTCTCTTAACCACATACAAACCGTTTTGATGATTAACTTCCAGCTGATAATCTTCATAGTCTCTTCTCGTTTCTGTTCAATACCAAACCAAACCAAACGTACCCAGTATAATCCCACACATAGCTAACGCTATTAGTAGGGTCTGGGGAGGGTGTGATGAGGGCAAACCTTACCCCTATCCCAAGGGATAGAGAGGCTGCTCCCGTTTAGACCCCCGGCTCCATGGGAAAGAAAAAGATAAAAATATAAATAAAATTAATGAGTAATAAAGTAAAATAAATCTAACAGTAATCTAACAATTAGCAGTGTGTGACTAGATTGAGATGGTTTGGACATGTCAAGAGGAGACAGAGCACAGATCCAGTGAGAACGGTGGAAACTCTCGTTGTAGAGGGGAAAAGGAGCAGGGGGAGACCGAAATTAACGTGGGATGAGAGGATTAGGCTTGATTTTGCTAGATTTACACCTCTCAGAGGACATGATCAATGATAGGATTTCATGGACACGTCGTATTAGGGTTTTAGGATGAAAGATTCTGAAAGACCTTAGGTTTTTCTAGCTCAGAATCTTTGAACCACTAAGTTCGATCGATTCTTTCCTTAGATGCTTCAGGTCGAGGAGCCTGTTCATCATCGGACTTGTGTACCGGTGAGGATACGTCGATGGGGTTATCAATATTGTCATATTCATCAATGTCTTCCAAAACCCATCCTTCAACTGTTGTACAAACAGGTTTGGAGGCTTGATTAGTAGAAGGATTGTCTACAATTAACTCTTCATCATCACCATCATCTGATTCAGAGCTATCTGAACCACCCAGACATGTATCGCCCGATCCTAGTCATTATCTTTATCTTTATCAATATCATCACCCTGGTTATCATCTATCTCCTCATCATCCTTTTTTTCTTCCTTATCCTCATTTTCCTAGTCTCTTTCTGCTTTTCCTATTCATGACCTCCACACGTTCCCTCTCCATCCTTAATTCTCGATGGTCCTTCTCCTTCATTTTCTCTGTTCTCAAACCCTTCATAATCAAAACAACCAGCCAAGTTCCCAGCTTCAACTTGAATATTCACTTTACTTTGAATTGCATGGATCATTCTCATCATGGTATCTATTGTCTGCTGTTGGTTGGCTACTATGGTCTTTAACATAGAAATTTCTTAATTCTGCCTTTTCCCATTCTCTTTTATATTAGCCACATGGGTTCTTAGTTGACTAATAACTCCAGCGGTGGCTTCAAAAAAATAATATTTATCAAATCTTCATCGATCAGTGGTCGGAATGGACTTGTGGGTTGCTCTAGTGTTGTAACTTAGGCTCTTTGCCTTTCCTGCTCATCATCTTCTTTCTCCTCTTATAGGCTTGTCACGTTCGAGGATCAGAAGGTTGACAACAACCTTAACTATATTCAAGAACTCGTGGCCATCTTAGATGGAAGGGAGAAGCATTTACATAATAAATTCATCCCATTGGTTAAGATACAATAGAAGCATCGAAAGGGATCGGAAGCCACTTAGGAGACAAAGGCAGAAATGAAGGAGTCATACCCTCAGCTATTTGACCTATGACATGTTTCGAGGACGAAATCGTTTGTAAGAAGGGTAGACTTGTAACATACCAAAAATAACGACAAATAATAAGCGGGTTTTTAAGAGGAAACAAACGGAATAAACGGTTGGGTTCGAGGGCCACGAGTTGGGCCGTGAAGATGGGCCGGAAAGGAGATGGTAGGGGCAAAACTAGGAGAGGGGGGTGAGCTTAAGTCCTTAGCCTCACCTTGTTTCTCTCACTTTGCACCCAAACAACCACTTTTAGAGAGAGAAACTGTAGAGAGAGAAAGTCAGGTTTTGGCCTCAAGGAGCTCGGGGATCGTTGATACAAGTCACTGGATCACTAAGTAAGAAGAATCGAGCTTCAACAGGTAAAGATCCAACCTTAAACTGAGTTTTTATGTTTTTATGAGTTTTGGTATGATTTCGATCTAAAGGTAGCATTTTTACGTTTGGAATGTAAAACCAAGCCTAGATCTAGTATCACGAACATGAAACATGAAGTTTAAACGTAAAAATTTGCTACCTTGATGAGATCAGACCTTGGCCGCCATTCCATGCAGAAACCCTTGGTATATGCTGAGGAAGACGACCAAGCGAGACTAGGGAGCAGGTGGAAGTATTCATGAAGCGAAACTGGCCTAGTGTCGTCTGAGATTAGTTTCGCCTATGGCTCAGTTTCGCTGTAAGAAAGAAAATGAAAGTATCATAGTTTCGCTGACATCTTTAGTTTCACTAGGGTTTGATAAGCGACACTAATGGTAGTTTCGCTGGGAGTTATAAAATAAACTAGAGCATAGTTTCGCTAAGAATGATGGAACGAAACTAACCCTAGTTTCGCACAGTTGAATTGAGATAATACGTTGAGCTAGCTGATCAAGTGAGTTCTAGAGTCCCCTTTTTTAAATGTTTTGATGATTTTTTGGGCTGATGTGCATACATAACGAAATGTGTTTTATGAAATGATGTTTATTAAAGACGTTATTAAAGTGAAGTTTTGAATGTGTTTACGAAATATTTTGCCAAAGGGTTAACGCGATCCTTGAAGTTTGGTACATGCAATCCTTTGGGACGCCGTGCTTGAAGTTTGGTACGGGTGCTCTACGAAGCACCGTGCTTGAAGTTTGGTACGTGTGCTCTACGAAGCATCGTGCTTGAAGTTGGAATTTTACAGTTACGAGAAGGCGCATATTCGATGTATTTGTTGACTTATGTTTTTCCCATTGTGTTATTTCATGTTTTACGTATGCTTTTATTAATGAAGTTTGAATGTTATGTTGTGGAAAATATTTGAAGTTATGTTTTATGTAAAAGCTAGAACTCACCAGCGTATTTGACTTTTAGTATGCGCATTCAGGTTAAGCGTATGTTTGGAATTGGCACGGATGCTTGGCAAGCAAGAAGAGTTACCCGGTTTATCGTGAAGTCTGGCATCCTATTATGTTTTTGTTATGACAGTTATGAGAATACGTTTATGTTAAGATAATGTTTACGTTTTTATATTGTTGAACATGTTTACTTTATGTCTGAATGAAAGTTTCCACTGCATTATTTGATATTTAAGTTTAAGAACTATTTGTTCATGAGTAAGTCCAACACGTGAGGCCTCCCGGGTTTGAGGTAATCCAGTAACAGTGGAGTAGGAAGTCATCATGTAAGGCCCCAAACCCGGGAGGCCTCACGTATTGGATTTACTCATTAACATATAGCTCATAAACATAAGACATTCACTATCACAGCGGAAACGATTTAAACTTTAACATACGCAGCGGAAAACATAACATGTCTTAAACATACATGTCTGATACAAAATAAAACTTGTCTTATATATCATGAACTTGAAACATAAACATAAACGGGATGTCAGATGCGATCTTCGGGTAACTCTTCTCGCCAAGCCAATCATCTACATCCATCTACAGCCATCTACACTTAACTAACGTGCATACTAAAAATAAGCAATGCTGAGTGAGTTCTAACGTTTACTTTAAATCAGTCATACAAAAGATTTACTATTACATACATACTTCCATTAAGGCAAAACTTTACATACTTTTACTTTCAAAAACAGTTTTAGAAACATATGATAAACCGTCAACTCCCTTTACACTGTACTGCCTTCATGGCTCACGGCCATGAACCGACAAGTATTGCTTTAGCGTTAATTCCTTTACCCGGTCAATGCCCCCATGGTCAACGACCATGAACCCCCACTTATTGCTTTACCGTCAATTCCTTTTTCCGGTCAATGCCCCCATGGCCAGCAGCCATGAACCAACAATACCGCTTTACCCGTCCAGTGCCCCATGGTCAACGACCATGAACCGACAATGCCGCTTTACGCTAAGGGGAGTTGCGTGGTACTCCCGAGCAACCGACGTCACTCATCCCAGTTGTACAACCGTTAACGAACCATAAAAGGTTTTTACTAATGGGCATAACCCATAACTAACATCTTGTACAAGTAACATCTATCCCAAGGACCTTTACTAGCTGGTACACATTCCTGTATGAAATCTGTTTGCTTTCTTGTCATAACTTCCTTTAACTTTCTCAAAACATTACATATAATATTCCTTTTTTATGTATATAAAAATATAGTAAACTCTTGCCATAAAATATCTTTGCTTTACTAAAACATAGCTTAGCACATATATCATGCCTTTGTTTATGTATATAAAAATATAGTAAACGCTTGCCATGAAGATATATCTTGCTTTACTTTAAACATACTAGCACATATATTATGCCTTTATTTTTATGTATATGAAAATATAATAAACGTTTGCCAATAATATAGTTACATTTTACTCAAAACGTGCAAATGCCTCTTTTAAACTTTTCACTAAAAACATAGCTTTCACTTTGTTTATTAATATATATATATATATAATATGTAATAAACACTTTATACTAAGTATGCACACCACCCCTAAAGCAGGCAAAAAGGGGATTAGAACTCACCTGATACACTGTCTACTGAAACTAAAAGCTCGGGCTACATGAGTGCCACGGGATCTGTGCGAATACAATACATGAAATCGGTTAAACTTACTAGTATCGGCTGAGACACTGGAGAGTCGGCCGGCACTCTCAAGAGTCGGCTGACATAGTCGGCCGACACTCTCAAGAGTCGGCTGATACTCTGGAAAGTCGCCTGAACTTGCGTTCAGGACTTATGTCACACTATAGGGGCCGATTCTCTCTAGACCGATTCTCACTTCATCTTCTTCACTGACACTCAAGTGTCGGCTCAAGAACACCATAACCATTCAGATGCATTTTTAGTTCAAAATCAAAAATTTTACGTTCCAAAATGTTCTAATCTTAACCATGAAGCTAGATCCTAGTTTAAAACCTCTTTTTATACGTAAAAATGCGACATTTAAGTTAAAAACTTCATGAAACCCTAAAACCCCTTTTGAACATAAAACTCAGATCTAGGGGAAACTATTACCTGAAAATGCTTCCTCTAAGCTGTTAAACGTTCCAGAGTCTCACACCAACGATCCTTGAGGCTCGAGAATGAAAACCAGGACTTTCTCTCTAGGTTCTCTCTCTAAAATTTCATGGAAATGTTGCAATTGAGGAGTGATGGGTTGATTTCAGGGTTTTTAAAGAGCCTAAATCCCCCTCTTAAAGCCCCATGCGCTCCAAGCCCAAGGCCTGTGGCCTACTTCATTCCCCTTCCTTGGTTAAATGTAAATCCCGTGACCGATCTCACGCTTTCGAAATACGAGATTTTACACGTCATGATCCTGATGATGATCGGGTTCCCGTTTATGATGTATTGTTAGGATAGTTTTAGGTGAGGAGGGACCTCACGAATTTAGAAAGAGAGGGGACGAATTTCATAAGTGGTGATTAAAGATTCATTAGTCTTTATTCTCTCTTTTAACGATGTGAGTAAGGGTAATTATATGCATCGAATAATTACCAATTAACTTATAGGGTATTTAGGTCAATGATCAATTAGTGTACTATCTGTTTCACACTTTTCAAGAATACGTCTTCTTCTTGATTCTCTAGGGTATTAATTGAGCTCAACCATTGAAATACTTCTTCTTCTTGATTCTCTAGGTTAATTCTCCAAGGTATTAATAAGAGGCTTTACATGCTGGTGCAGATGGAGCAATTTGGAGAGGTCCCTGTAATCAATCACAGATGGTTACAGAGAACGATGAAAATCAGGTACCAATGGAGAATTAGAGATTGATTCGATGAAGATAAAATATCAAAATAAAGGGATTTAACCGTTTTTAATAAACTATGTCGTTTTGATAGGTTTTGCATCTAAATTAGATACCTAACAACACCATATTCACTTTCTCACACACACACACACACACACACATATATATATATATATATATATATATCTATACTATCTAATAAATAAAGGTTTTGGTGGGACGCTTGTCACTCTCTTATGCATCCCTAAATTTTTTTCCCGCATCTCTCTCATATTAAATAATATTGGTTTCTATAATTATTTTTATAAAACATTTTTCACAAATATGTAATATGTAAATCTTTATTTACTAAGTATATATAACATTGCATTTATTCAACCCGTGTAATACTGTCACACCCCGTCAAGGCGGAAGTACGGGATGTAACCGGTAGATCGCATTGAATACAAGTACAAGAGAAACTAAAAGAAAAATTGTGCATTACATTGAATCACACTATATGCTTCTATCAAAAGTACAAAAACAAAAATCCAAAATCAGTACAACGTGTCTAAAATTCCTACTAAAAACAATAGTTCTAATCCAAAAGTGAGCCCTCATAAAAATCTCTTCTTCAATTATGTTTACCTGAAAGCATGTTTCGAAAACGGGTAAACTAAAAAATAGTTGGTGAGTTCGCAGGTTTTGCGACTCTATAAAAAGTTTCTGATACAAAATCCAAAGTGATCAAAAATCCATTGATCAAGTACACATGTATTAGACAACATATTACCATGAGGCGCAATCAAAGCCTAAACTAAATAAAATAAAGTACCCCATACGGAAGTCTAATGCAAATAACCGCCTAAAAATTGGCTAACTCTGCACCTAAGTGAACCTACGAGTCCGGCTGGCGTGACCAAACCATGAGCGGGGGTGTCAACCCAAGTAGTACTACCCAAAATTCCCAACAGCTACGCTCAGCTAATTAATTGCCCAAAATTGGAGATTTTAAGGCATTAAAAAAAATAACTCATGTATCAATGTATCATATAACATGTGACTAAAAATAAATAAAGAAATAGCTTTCCCCAAAAAAATGTAAACAGTAAGTAAAGGGGGGCTGCAAAACTCACCTGAAAAGTGCGGCGAGTACTGCGTCACAGACGACAAAATACTCGAAAAATCCAAGTCCTAATCTGGTCCTACTGGTCAAGTGGACACAAACTATTCATTCAGGACTCCTAAAGGTTGTGGCCAAGTCAACAAAATAAAAAGTGGCTATGTAATCGGTTGCATACCCAAAACCCGTGCATACGCGTACGAACCACTTAAAGTTGTAAAACCGACTTTTATATAACTACGTGAATTCAAAACTTAAAGTTTAAGTTTTGAATAAATTAAATCAGTGGTTATAAAAGTTTGTTAGATAAAATCTTAAGTCACGGTTTCGTTCGTCAAAAAGTGTCGTTACGTGAGTAAAGTCCGTTTTACAGTCAAAAGTCCGATTCGTCCGAAAATAAGATTTTAGTGTGATCTTAGCATTCAAATTAAAAGTTTAAAATTATGTTTTTAATATGACAAAAACTTATGTTCAAAACTTATAAAAAGTTTAAAAATAAATTTTTATATCGAAAAGCCCCAAAACGACCATTTTTTATAAAGATTTAATAATTCATAAATTCAATACCGTACTTAGACCCAAAATAAATGTTTAAAACTTTTACCACATGTTTATATATGTGAAAAATAATTACTGACCAAGTTTCATAATTTTTAAATATCCAAATTATTTATTATGAATATAATATGCTTGAATATCAATAAATTCGGGAAAAATAGTTAAACTTATCAAAATATCACCACATATTTACCAAAACAGTTATTTGTGCATATGAAGTCTCATTAAAATTTTCAAGTCCAAACATTGTGCAGTAGTCTTTGCTCTAATTTCCACTTGTTAAAATTTAATAAATAACAAAACCAAACTTATACTACTCCAAAATTCATGAAATTTGAACAGGAGTCATTTTATATCATATACCAATTACTGACCAATTTCTAGATTTTGCAAAACTTAGAAGTATTTTTCCCAAATTTCTTGCATTAAATCTACTAAATAATCTACAAGAAGTTAAATTACCAAACTTTTAAGATCTCACTTTTTATATAAATACTACTGTTTAAAAATAAATTTGGGTGTTAGATCATATTTTTAGAAAAATCCATCAAAAATAATTTCTTGTATAAAAATAAATATATTAGTTCCATTATTTGTTGTACGTGAACCGGGGTTGGGTTTATAACCTAATAACCACTCAAAATACCAAATATCTCAATGCTAAATATTTTCGAGTTCCAATCCCATCCAATGACTTATAAAACTATTTAACATAAAATCAAAGCTTAATGGGTAAAGTTTATACATTCCGTATAAATGGTTCGCGTATGCGAAACATCCCGTATTTCACATGCAATACGAACCAAAACTACCATTAAGATCGTTTTTAACTCCCGAGCATTTTCACATGCTCAAAATTGACATGCAATGTCGTTTGGATGGCCATGCAACCCGATCAATTTCTTGTTTTCGATCCTAGAAACTGTTACAATCTTTTGGTATTAAAAAATATATTTCCCAACATTGATCGGAATTTCCTTTGGTGAAAACATTCATATATGTGTTTAGAAACTACTATCCAAATATCGTCATGATCCAACGGTCTAATCTCCGGGGATCGACGATTCTTTGAGACCTAGTTTTTCAAATCCGAAAATCCGATCAGGCGCATTCAAGGGTACAAAAAGCATACCTAGAGAGCTCTGATAAAAAATTCCTCAGGTAGGGTTGTGCGTCTATTTTTTGGAAAATGTTTTGTCTAAAATTCATGCATTTCTAACGGTCGGATTTTCGGGGATCTTCCGATCTTTAAAACTGCGCATGCATAAAACTTTCTGGACATATTTTAAAAACTCTTTTTAACAAACTAAAGCATAGATTTAGGATTATTGGAGCTTACCATCGCATTCGAGACATCGAGAAATGGTTCCAAGTCAAAAACGGGCTTTGGCCGCTTTCGGCCAACACCGACCACCGCGCCAGACCACCATTGGCCGCCACGCACCACCGCCGGACCACCACTACTTCGCTGGAATCCTCTCCGGTCCTTTCCACTCTCTCTCTCTCTAACTTTTTCTCTGAGATTTTCAAATGAGAAAGGGGGGTGAAAGTTGGGGTATTTATATCCAACGTTGTCTCCGATCGCGTGTCGGTGTCTCACTTAAACGAAACCGATAAAAATAGAGGCGTTATTTTACCCAAAAATAACTTATTATAATTTATTATTTTCCATTGAGTCCTTACATCTCGTAAATAAACTTATCCTTTCGAATTTAAATTATTATTTTATGAAACCGCTTGACTCAGGTGTTAACGCGTATCGACCCGAACTTGATCAAATTTTTGACATTATAACACCCAAATAAATCTTGCTATTATCTTTCATTCACTAACGAGTTCCTTTCGTATGAAAGTATATTTCAACATAATAATACTATTATTATTATTATTATATGAACTCGTCGAACGCGGTGTTGACCTGAAAATTCGCGGTTGTCACATAATCCCCCAGTTGAAGGAATTTCTTCCTGAAATTCAACTGGTATATTAATTGGCAGATTCATTTTACAAAATTTGATTCAAGTATGATTGTCAAGAGAGATGCGGTTACCTAGAGATAGTAGGGAGGCTTGACAAATCGTGACGTAAGAATCATAGAGAATAGGTTAAGACTAGTTAGTCTCAAAAGCTAATCGAATAACGCGTGAGAGAGATCCTTCGAATTCTCCAGAGAATCCATAGATCATTGTTTCACTGAATCAGTCAAAAGGTACACAGCTATTATTATTCATAATATTACGAAATCCCCCAAAATAGATATACCGCAGGTATACGAAGTTGGTACGAATCCACCATGATATCACGATATAAAATTCTTGTGATTCAGTATCCTTTTATGAGCAAGGAAAGTATCATTCTACTAGTGCCATCAAGGAATATTACCATATATAGTAAATATTAAATTTTAACAGCAGAGGTGCTGTTAAGGTTCAAAGAGTCGGTAGACTCATCACGACTCATTGGAATAAAAATGTGTCACAGTGATAACAAATACCATAGGTTATGAAGGATGATCATATCATGTACTTAGAATACAGAGAGATAACACCTCATTAAAACGAAACTTGTCATCAATACAAACTTCCTCAGGTGGTATAATTATAGATTCGTCGACTAAACACTTTTTTAGACTCGATATACGATAAGGATCGTATATACCATTAAGATCCTGAGGTAGTTTCAGTTTGTACACAACAAGACCAATCAAATGATTATTGCCAACCTCAGCACAACAAAATGGTGATTAACATTTTTGTAAAAATAGATCTTCCAATGGTGCTCATTTAATGCTAGTGTGATAACTGTTAGTGTAAGGAAATCAGACCAAAGGTAAAAGAGTATCCAAATTCTATCACACAAGCCCTGAGCATATCTAACAAAGTCTGAATAGTTCGTTCACTTAGATCGTCAGTTTGAGGATAGTAAGCGGTGCTCATATCTAAGCGTGTTCTCAAAGCTTTCGCTAGTGTCTGCAAGAAATGGGATGTAAAGCGACTATCCCTATCAGAGATAAAGGAAACATGCACTCCATGCCTTGCTACAATTTCACTACTATACTATCGAGCTAGCTTTACTATCTAGAAGTCCTCTCGGATAAGTAGGAAATGTGCAGAGTTCGTTAATTGGTTAACAATGTCCCAAAATGAATCATAGCCGCCCAATGTTCTAGGCAGGCCTAGTAATGAAATCTATTGAAATTTGTTCCCACATCCCTTTATGGAATCTCAGGTTGTTGTATCTACGTATTGTTCGTAATAGTAATTACTCATAAAGGTCGGTACATTGTTGCGTCATAAGGCGAGACAACATGGTTGGTGTGTATACAACATAACCGTAAAAGTAGATACAAGGGAATTTTGAAAATCACCATAACAAAAGGACGGGATTCCCACTTCTTGTACTAGAATTGAAGAGTGATGATTAGTCATTAGCGAATGAATTAATAATGAGTAATCAAAGCTTAAAGCTTTATAAAGCAAGTATATAATGAGTACCAGTATGATTGTATCAAACTCGAGTCGTGAAACCGAAGATTAACAAATAAAGGAGATTATACTAGGATTCTATCGAGATACATTAGCTAAGAGTCAAATTTACTCAATCCTATCAAGTGTTATAGGAAATGAGTCATCATCATAAAATAGATGTCAGCGATGACCCGGTGCTATGTAACCTCACCACAAAGCATTAGGATTTGGTACTAACTCGCGTGTTAGTCTCGATATAATATAACTATGTTTGGTGATTTTGAACTAAAGGTTCATATACCTATTGCCGAAAGTTAGCAATGGGTTATATGATAATCAAGTCACCAAAAGATCTAGATAGAGAAAGTGACTAAAAAATTCAGAATGATTTAATCAAGTAGATTAGTTAAAAGACTAGATGCAAGTTCAATATTTGGACATTGAATTGATTACCACCAGAAATTGAATTTGGTTAACGGTTAGAAATTAAATTCTGAAATTTTAACAAGAAGTCCATATAAAAAATATGCTCTACTCCTCACATCGAGTTGGCCAAATTTGGTAGGATAACATTAGACGTCTACATCTTTCTTGATGTGTATTGAAATGATTCGGAAGTAATCCTCTATTCATCTAAATAAACAGTCACGTTATGGAAATATTCTCATAAAAATAGTGTCCCCTGAAAATGATTATGAGCTTGCTAACCCACAAATGGGTAGACTTTGATGTAATATCATTGTCAATTTAGCCTGGGGTTTGATTCTCATAAAGTAGACATCAGAAAATAGGAGAGGATCAAGTAAAACTTTAGGAATTTTCCAAATGTGAAGACGTCATGCTCATAGATCTCTTAAATATAATGCAATCCCAAGCGGATCTTCAAGAGAGCTGAGTCAACTATGATTCCTCTCTTGTTCCTCTTGCTGGTAGCGTACAACTTTAATCGGTTAAGAATCATAGAATACATAAATAAATTCAAAATTGCCCTCCTATGATTTTAGGACGCATCTTTCAAATGATAAGGTTTTCAAATTTCAACTTAGGTCTTATCTTTTCCATTAAAGTCGGTGGAAATGGACAATAAGGTTTCAGAGTTTGTCCTTAGATCTCGCGTTGAAGAGGCTCGGATTGATTATCTGCCAATAACTAGTAGTACAGTATGCCTGCAACTTCCTTGGCTTTTGAACGGTACCACTGCGATTTACCATTTCGTATTTCACCCATATTGGTTATAGCCTTAAAATCCTTGGCATAAGGGTTTAAGCCATAAAGTTGATGGAATGAGTGTTTAAATGTCATAGATTCGTATTCCCTCAGGGCACGAGTTAAGAAGTCGTTTCTAAATAGTAGTTGCTCCAAGGCTTTCTAATTACAGAAGAATGAGAATAAGGGATGCGTATACGTCTCTACCTAGTTGGAAATCAGAAAGTCAATCAACAAAATGACCTTTAAGGGAGAGGAAGTACAAAAAGTATATGTAACTATCCTATTCGGATCTATACGGACAGTATACGTAGAGTAACAAATAGGGATAATCACCATAAATAAACTTTGAATGATGGCTAAAAAATATTTTTGGTACACAACGAATCGTTCCAATATAAAGTTTCATTTTCTCCATTAAAATAGTTGATCTAAGTCCAACTTAGAATTGAAGTTTAAGTTTGTCAAAAATATTCGAAGTGTTGGAATCTACTAAGGAGGAACAAATCTAGTCAGGATGAACAAATCTAGTCAGGATGAACAAATTCTAGTCAGGATGAACAAATTCTAGCCAGGATGAACAAATCTAGTCAGGATGAACAATTCTAGTCAGGATGAACAAAATCTAGTAAGGATGAACAAATCTAGTCAGGATAAACAAATTCTAGTAAAGATGAACAAATTCTAGTCAGGATGAACATATCTAGTCAGGATGAACAAATTCTAGTCAGGATGAACAAATTCTAGTCACGATGAACAAATCTAGTCAGGATGAACAAATTTACTCAGTGTCTCGATTTTGTTCCAGATGCACGAAATAACTACTCCTGGCCTGAATAACTACTCTTGAGTAAAGTGGGTTTCTTGTTCAGATCCGATCCTACAAAGATGGTCTATAAAGGGAGTCAGGAATGTTGAGGTCGGGTTCACGCTAGACCGAGGATCTGTCACATGTGTGGATGGACAAATAACAAAATTGAAATGAGAAAATCTTTAGCTGGACCTCTAAGGTGAAGCAGTACTTTGCAAATAGTTTCCACATCCGATCCAAATATCGAGGTTAAATCATCGGAGAATAGATCTCTTCAGTGTCTCGGTCATTTGGATCACTAGGGTGTGTTGTGTGTCAATTGGTGATCAATGGATTACTAATTATGAATGGGTAGTATAGGTGATCAAGTAGGAAAGGAGCTAGCTCGGAGGATCAAGCGGGACCATCTTTAGCAAAAGGTAAGTGCTTTGCACTTACTTAGTAATGATAGGGGTTGGTAATTGCACATATTGGATTTACATGTTGGTTGTGCAATATCTTATATGTGTTTAATTGTATGTTGAAAATTAAGGAAATTGCATATGGTGAAAATATACAAGGGTGGGTACGTAGTGTTTGAGGTCTAGTGTTTGAGGTCTAAGAACCTCGCCTTACTGTTTGATGAATTAAGTTAAACTTATATGGTGTATTGGTGTAAAATTGACTTGTGTGGTAAAAGTCAAACTTGTATGCATAATGTAGTTTGAACTTGGTGTAGTTGACTATGTGGTATATAGTCAAACTAAAATGTAGAATATGATAAATTGGTGTAGTTGACTATATGGTATATAGTTAAACTAAAAGTATATTGTGGTAATTGGTGTAATTGACTTATGTGGTGTATAGTCAAACTAAATGTGGTGATTTGGTGTAATTTGACTAATATGTGGTAAGAGTCAAAGTAAAATGCATTTGGTGGAATTGAGGTCATGAACCCCACTTATGTCAATGTAGCTTGAAAACTTTGAACTTCACTAACGTCGTTGTTGCTTGAAGTCTAAGAACCTCACACGAAAGGAATTTGAGGTCATGAACTTCTCAAGGTTGTGTTGTGGCGTTTGAGGTCTTTAGAACCTCATATATAGGAGTTTGAAGTCTAAGAACCTCACATGGTAGTTATTTGAGGTCATGAACTTCACAAGTCGTTTTGTGGTGTTTGAAGTCTAAGAACCTCACACAGAAGTTAGATGAAGTCGTGAACTTCACATAGTCGTTTGTGGTGTTTTGAGGTCTTTGGAACCTCACAAGGAAGTATGGTAGGGTTGTTAGGTGTTTAAAACATTCATGAAATGTTTTTGGTTGCTTAAAACGACTGGGGGTCGAGTCGGGAGGGTCGAAAAGGCTAAAAATTTGTAAAACTATTTAGCTGATTTTGGACTGGAGTAATTTACGGTGGGTCGGAGTAATTTACGCCGCCCCAGAATATTTTACGTCCAAAGTGGTCTGTTTACGGTCCTATTTACGCCCAAAGTGAAAAATTGTCGTTTGGGGTCGGTTGTTGTTGTAAGAGCTTGGGGGCTCATCTGGGGGTTGTATATCATTACTAATGGTTTATTTATGGTGTTTTCTTGTAGGTAAGCTCCGGTTGAAGTCTCGGGTCACGCTTCGTGTCGGATTGGAATCTCAATACTTTTGGTGGATGTTCATGGTTGGAGTTAGAACTCCTGGTTGAGGAGTCTTTAAAATTGTTTGAACTATCTTGTTGATGTTAAAAATGGTTGTTATCCTTAATGTGTTGGTCGTGGTTTTAAAACAATTTATGTCGTGGTCGTTTTGTTGCTATTAAAACGTGTTGTTTTGTCAAGAGTATGTCAACTGGGACCTATTTTCCGCGTGTGTTGAAAGTTAAAATTGGTTGAAAATTTTGGGTGTTACATGATAGATCAAAAGGATCTATAATTCTGAATTCAGTTGTTTGAGTAACAATCATAGCTTCAGCAGAAACTGGTTCGTAAGCCCAAAACTAAAAGTCCTTCAATGTATTGCTATCGAGAATTGCAAAGAAAAATAACCAAAAATCGCTAACCCCCACAACTCTCGACAGGTCTAACTTCACTCAATCGATTCTCTTGCAAAAACTGCTAACCTAACTTAGGATGCAAATACATGTATTTATACTTAGCCTAATTATACTAAGCCCGTGTACATGTTCTCGGCCCAAAGCCAGCCCAAGACCCAACTCGTGAACCTATGGTTCACGGTTCCAAAACCCGAATACATTTATATTCGGTAACACCAACACTTCTATTTATTTGATACGTCAGCCTCACATATATAGACCCAATAGGAAGGATAATGAATCAATGCAAAACTGTCCGATTTGTAATGAGAGCAGATGGGTTGACAAAAACACAAAGGGGAAGAAAATACCACAGAAAGTGTTGCGCTACTTTCCTTTAACTTCACGGCTTCAGCAAAGGTATAGTTCAAGATTAACGGCAAAAGATATGATCTGACATAATACTGGACGCTCAACGAATGGTATGATGCGACATCCAGTTGATGGGAAGGCACAGAAAGAATTTGATGAGAGATATCCAGATTTTGCTAAAGAACCAAGGAATGTCCGCTTAGGTTTGGCTGCCGATTGTTTTAATCCATTCGATAACATGAGTCAGACTTACAGTATGTGGCCGGTAGTGTTAACAACATATAATACACCACCGTGGTTATGTATGAAAGTGTCTTCTTTCATGTTACCCTTGCTAATTTCTAGGCCTAAATCACCTAGTAAGGACATAGATGTTTTCTTAAGGCCTTTGGTCGATGAGTTGAAAATGTTGTGGGCTGAAGGAGTCCCAGTGAAAGATGCATCAACCAAAACTATATTTAGGATACATGCCACACTGTTATGGACTATCAACGATTATCCTGCTTGTAGTAGCTTGTCTGGAAGGTGTTGAAGCACTTTTGTGTGACAAACACTCTGGATAGAGTCTTAGTTTATGTACTTTCTTTGTTTGTATTTGTCTTTGTTTGTAAGCGTCTGTATGTATTAGTTATCGAGTTGTATTTACTAATGCATGTTGATAGTTGCTTAATTCTCTAAGTGTTTTGTGCACTTAGTATGTGCACAGTAATTAGTTCCTGCGTACTTAGCAAGTACGCAAGAATACTCTGCGTACTTGCTAAGTACGCATGAGCAATTTGCCTTGCGCACTTGCTAAGTGCGCAAAGATCAGGTCTTGTATAAATAGGATAGGTTGACAGAAGTTAAGGACGCAGACATTGTGCACTCAGTATTTTCTCTCTGTAACATTCAAGTGTTTATAATAGACGAAAGTTTAAAGTGATTCTCTTATCGATTTACTTTGTGTTGTTTGATTCTCCACCTAGTCACGGGTATTCCGCACCCGGTCCGACTAGCCAATGCACTTGCATGTGACGATCTGTGACACCCGAGGGACCTACAAGTGGTATCAGAGCTTTGCTCTTGATTTCGAGTGTTGTGAGTGTGTTTGGAGAATTTTCCTCACATCCTACAGAGTTTTTGCAAGCAAAAGTGGGTATTTTTGTGATAAAATAGGGGTAGCTCTTGAGCATTATTTTAGAAGCAAAAATCACTCAAAAATCGACTTTTGTTGTGTATTTGAGTGTTTTGAGCAGCAAAGGTTGGTTAGAAACGTGTTTCTGACCCTTTGGCTCATTTTGTTTGGTCATATTTTCTATTTCTGCCATCTCCGGTGAGTTTCCAGTGACCGGAAAAGGTTGGTGAGAGTTGGTGAAAAGGTGATCTGCGTACTTACCGTATTTGGCAACAAGTACAGTCTTGCTGCGTACTTACCAAGTATGCAAGACCAATCTTGGTGCATACTTAAGTTATTTCCTGCGTACTTATCATATACTGCGTACTTATCAAGTACGCAAGAGAAAATCCTAACTACGCAAGACTACTTTTTTAAGTGCGCAAGGCCAGTTACAAGTGTGCAAGTTTCTGTGACTTTTCTGAAATTTGACTAAGTGTTCACCATGTCAAATCTTCAGAACCTTGGTAACCTTCTAAACTATGACAACGAGATCGGAACCCCTCAGAAACCGCCGAAGCTTCTTAATGTAAATGATTATTCAAACTGGAAAGCACGCTTTGAGCATTATATTTCTTATACCGATTCTTCGTTGTGGATACCCATTCTAGAGGGCTATAAGCATCCCACATACATTTACCTTGATGATGAAGTTCCCAAGCCTATCTCTAAACTTGATGAAGAAGAAAAGAAAGTTTATGATAGAGAGAAGAAGGCATACGGATCTATCACTATGGCCTTAACTAGGGAGTTATTCCACAGCTTCATAGGATACGATAACTCCAAGGATCTCTGGAAGGCGTTACAGAAGAGATTCGAGGGCAATAGTGACATCAAGAAAAGTAAACGGGATCTTCTCAGGAAGCAGTATGAGTGTTTCAGATTTCTGGAGAACGAATCCATAGATGAACTCATCTATAGATTCTATCATCTGCAGACTGAGTTGAAAGCTTTTGATCTCACTTATCTAAATGAGGAATTAGTTGAAAAATTTCTGGATGCTTTGCCACCCAAATTTGAGATGTATACTACCCTGATGAGAGAGAATTCTAAGTTTTATGAGATGACAATTGATGAGGCAATTGGAAAGGTTCAAGCACATGACATGAACCTAAAAAGAAAGGAGAGCTCAGGAAGACCTCAAATACAAGACCCTTCTATGTATTATGGGAAGTCTTCTACAACCAAGTCATCGGGCTCTGGAATTACCCTTTTCTCAGGAAACTCTCATGAGGAAGAAACTGTAAAGGCTTGTGGTGGTCATGCGTGCTATGCAACATCTGGTTCTGGTTCTGGATCTCATCACCAGAATCCCTCAAGAAATCCTTCTCCCACATCTTCAGCTAACCAATCAGCAATAGCCAAGATAGCTGAAGATCATGTGGCTTTATTCTCATCATGCATGCTTGCCTATGAGAACTTCATTGGCGGCAAGCTAACGGATCCTGAAACCATCAAATAAGACTTCAATCAGGTGGATCTGGATGATACGGATATTCAATGGAATATGGCCATGATCTTGAGGAGGTCCAAGCGTTTCTTGAACAGAACTGGCCGAAAGTTCATTGGTGGGCATTCAAATGCCAAGGTTGGTTTTGACAAATCCAAGGCCAAGTGCTACAAGTGTCTGAACTTTGGACACCTTGCTCGTGAATGTCAGAAGGACAAAGCACCTGCCTCTAGATTCACAAGACCAAGCCAGGGAAGCAACCAGGGAAACAACCAAGGGTACAACTCTAACAACCGCAATCAAAGTCAAGGTGGAATGTCCAATTCATTGGTGGCTCAACAGGATGAAAGCTTTGATTGGGGTGTTCATTTGGAGGATGCCCTTATTGCACAAACACAGGTTGGTCTCATGGCTGAGATTATGGAGTTGATGGAAGCTGGGGAATGGGAAGCTTCTGTGGCTGACCAAGAAGAGTCTACAACTGTTGTTGCCCTCATGGCTATTGGAGAGGCATCAGGTTCATCAAATGAGGTAGACTCTAATATTTTTGCTGTAATTTCTTGTTCTAAATGTCTAAGCTTAAAGGTTGAAAGTTCTAAGCTTCAAGACAAAGTCGAACCCTTTCGTATTGCAGCGTTAAGCTACAAGGAAAACGAAAAACGATTTAAAGATTCAATTGAAACATTGAAGAAAGAAAAACGTGATTATTCACTTAAAATCAGCGATCAACAGTTTCACTTGGATGTTGCATACAAGGGGTTAGAGAAAAGGAACAATAAGATCAACAAACTGCAAAATGAGATCTTGTAGTTGAAATGTACTAATGAGAAGTTGAAAAATTCTCATTTTGTGGTGGAACACTACGAGTCTGTAGTGAGGCAATTGAATGGCTTAGGGTTGGGTACTAATGCTATTCCTCCACCAGTTAGCGGGAAATTTGTCAACGACTTAATAGACATTGATTTGTCTTGCCTTGATGAGTCCTCAGGTAAGGATGATTCTTCTAACAAGGATGATTCCTCAAGTAAGGCTGACTCCACATCTAATGAGGAGTTCTTTATTGCTTCTGATGATGGGTCTGAAAGCATCTGCCCTGAAAGAGTAGTATCTGAGGAGTTGTTATGTGAACAGAAAATTAAGAAAAACATTATCACTAATAGTGACAATTTTATTTTGACTGAACCCGATATCATTGAATCAAATAATAAATTAAAGGTAATGCTTTATGGGGGGTATAAACACATTAATCAAGTTAAGAAAGAAGCTTTTTCAGCTCATTATGGGTTTGGTTATAAAGAAAATTTGCAAAAATATTATACTCCCAAAAACCAATCTTTATCGGGTCAAACTCCTGTTCACCAACCAACTCCTCCTACTCATAATACTGAGTCATCTAATGCCAGATCTAATGAGCCTTATAGGAGGACTTACACAGACAAGAGGACTTGCTTTCACTGTGGTATGGTTGGTCACATTTTTGTGAACTGCCCTTCTAAGAACCATGGAAAACGGCCAATTGTTTCACAACCGGTTGTCATCCCTAAGTCACCACCAGTGAAGCATCCCAAAAGTCCAAAAGCAAGTGTGGTGAAACCACCAGTAAAACCTATGGTAAAGCCAAAGATCACATCTGAGGCTAAACCATCTGTTTCAAGAAAGGGAAAGCATCCTGCTAAACCTTGTGTATCTACCTCTGGTAGTACACCTACTGGTGAGAAACCTATGGTGAAACTCTCTAAGCCACAGAGAAGGAGAAGGAGAAGGAACAAGAGATTGAGAAAGCTGGAACAGCTGCCTGGAGTTCAATCAGGTGAAGCTTCCATTAGTTCACCAGCTGCTGTTGATTCTAAGTCTACTGTTCCTGTTATGAAACAGAAGAGATCCTGGAACAACAAAGCTAAAAATTCTCAATCTCCTAGTCCCAATTCTTCTAAAGATTCATCCATTTTTAACATTCACGACTGTGAGTTAACTGAGGTTGTTTATTTTAAGAAAGACGGATGACCCAAGACCACTATGGCTTGGGACTCCAAATCTAATTAATTCTTTTTGTGACTCGTGCAGGGACATTCGAAGGGTAGTATCTCTAATTGTTGGTATGTAGATAGTGGATGCTCCCGGCACATGACAGGTAACATGGCCCTGCTTCAAGATGTTAAACCATTCAGAGGCGGCTATGTGGCCTTTGCTAGAGAGAAAGGCGGTAGTATCACGTGTCAAGGCGTGGTTTCAAATGGTTGTGTCAGCTTCGACAATGTCAACTAGTGCGATCAGCTGAAGCATAACTTGTTGAGTGTCTCCCAGATGTGCGACAAGGAGTACTCAGTGATGTTTGACAAAACTGAATACTTGATACTCAAACCTGGTTTTGAGGTTCCTGAAGACTGGATTCTGATAAGAGCGCCAAGGACAAACGACACCTATCAGATTGATATGAGCGTGGAAACAACCACCTCATCAGTTGCTACTTGTTTGCTTACCAAAGCGACAGAGCTTGACTCTATCTTGTGGCATAGGAAACTCGGACATATTTCTTATCGTAAAATGAATCATCTTGTCCGAAACGGTTTGGTAACCGGTGTTCCTAAGCTGAAATTTACCGTTGCAGATGATTGTATGCCTTGTAAAAAGGGAAAACAGCAAAGGAAGTCTCACAAGCCCAAGCTTCAAAACTCCATCGATACCCCTTTGGAGCTATTACATATGGATCTGTTTGGCCCCATAAGTATCAGGAGTATTGGAGGTAAGTCATTCTGTCTGGTTGTAACTGATGATTTCTCACGTTTTTCTTGAGTGCATTTTTTAGGTACGAAGGACGAAACTGCTGATATTCTTCAATACCTGATCCTGAGCTTGGAATCTCTTTGAAAGTTGAAGGTTAGAAGAATAAGGAGTGACAACAGAACTGAATTCAAGAATAATTTGATGGAACTTTTCTGTCTCAAGAAGGGGATCCGTCATGCATTTAGTGCCCCGTACACACCTCAGCAGAATGGAGTCGCAGAACGGAAGAACAGAACCTTGATTGAGACTACAAGGACAATGCTGTCAGATGCAAAGCTTCCTGTCACTTTCTGGGCAGAAGCAGTTAATACAGCTTTTCACGTCTTGAATAGAGTTCTGATTGTGAAGAGGCACAATAAGACTTGTTATGAGTTGATCAACAATCGACTTCCCAATCTTGACTATCTAGTTCCTTTTGGTAGTCCATGTTCCTTATTGCTACAATACAAAGACCGCAAGTCTAAGTTTCATGCAAAAGCGGTGGAAGGCATCTTCTTAGGATATGTTGCCAACTCGCCTTGCAAGAGAGTGTACAATATAGGAACTCGTACTGTCGAGGAATGGTTTGAAGTGGATTGTAGTAAACACAGCATTCCACCAGAACCAACTGGTCCAGCTTGGGGTTTTGATTATGATGCGCTATTCAAATCATTCAATCTTCCAGATTTGTCTGCAAATGATGCCGCAAATGTATATGAATTATTTGGTGGCGGTGATGACTCCAGTTTCTCAAAACTTGCTACTGTACCAATTGTAACTCCTAATTCCAATGTTGCATCTGCATCTGGAACTCATGTCGGTGATAACAGCGAAGATGTTCATGTTGACGGAAATGACGCTCAAGCTAATCCTAACACTCGTGTAGGAAATGAAGCTCCAGCTGATCCAATCAACATTGAATCTTCTTCTTCTTCTGGAACACAGGACATGGGGGAGTTAAGCACGAATCTCGATTCAGAAATTCAGGAATCGAATGTACCAGAGATGAGAGTGCATAAGAATCATCCAATTGAAAACATTATTGGTTATCCTCGTGCCGGTGTTCAAACTCGTCATCGAACCGTTGCTGAGAACACTAGTCTTTACTCTGAGATACTTGACACTGATGTCATGGAAACATGTCTGCATGCTGCATTCGTGTCCCAGTTAGAGCCGAAGAATGTGAAAGAGGCTCTCGCTGACAACTGCTGGATTGAGGCAATGCAAGAAGAACTGTCTCAATTCCAAAAGTTGCATATGTGGGATTTCGTTGACTTGCCAAGGGGCGTACAACCAATTGGCACCAGATGAGTGTTCAAATGCAAGACGGATGATCGTCATGTTGTGGTGAAGAACAAAGCAAGGTTGGTTGTTCAGGGTTTTTATCAGCAAGAGGGCTTGTATTACACATAAGTATATGCCCCAGTTGCTAGACTTGAGGCCATTAGACTATTTCTGGCTTATGCCTCATATGTTGGCTTCAAGGTCTATCAACTTGATGTGAAGAGTGCTTTCCTGTATGGAAAAGTACATGAAGAGGTCTATGTCACTCAACCTCCCGGCTTTGAAGATCCGCATAATATCAATAAAGTGTATAAGCTCGACAAAGCATTTTATGGTCTTCATCAAGCACCTAGGGCATGGTATGAGACATTATCTGAACATCTACTGTCTAATGGTTTTGACCGTGGACAGATTGACTCGACCCTCTTCATACGGAAAGCAGGAGGTGATATTCTTCTTGTACAAGTGTATGTCGATGACATTATCTTCGGGTCTACAAATGAAGAGATGTGTAGGGAATTCGAACAGGTGATGAAGTCAAAGTTTGAGATGAGTAATATGGGTGAATTGTCATTCTTCCTGGGTCTGCAAGTCAGTCAAAGAGAGGATGACATTTATCTGCATCAAACTAAGTATGTGCAGGACATCTTGTCAAAATAAAAGATGAATGATTGCAGTACTTATGGCACATCTATCCTCGTCAATCATGGTCTACATCCTGACAAAGATGGAAAGGATGTGGATTGCAAATTGTACCATGGGATGATCGGATCTCTTATGTATCTCACAGATTCACGGCCAGATATAATGGTTGCTGTATGCTTGTGCTCAAGGTTTCAGTCACAACCGAAGGAGTCCCATATGATAGCTATAAAGAGGATTTTCAGATACTTAAAAGGGAAACCCCGATTGGGTCTTTGGTACCCTAAGAAGCAGTCATTTGACTTCAAAGCCTACACTGATTCAGATTATGGCCGTTGTAACCTTGATAGAAAGTCAACTTCTGGTGGATGTCAATTCTTGGGAGACAGACTGGTTTCCTGGTAGTGTAAGAAGCAGTCAACGGTTTCTGTCTCAACATGTGAAGCAGAATACATTGCTGCAGCTAGCGGTTGTTCTCAAATATTGTGGATTCAGCAGCAATTGAGAGACTACGGCTTGAACTTCATTGGAACTCCTCTGTTCATTGACAACAATGCCACAATTTCCAACACAAATAACCCGGTGAAACATTCCAAAACTAAACATATTGAAATTCGCCATCATTTCATCCGTGATTGTGCTGAAAAGCATCTCATTGAACTTGTAAAGGTTCACACGGATGACAACCTTGCTGACCTTTTCACTAAGGCGTTTGACCGATCCCGTTTTGAGCATCTTGTCAACTTGATAGGAATGTTCAATCCAGAGTGAAAAAAACTTGTTTTTTCTTAAATCAATTCAATTCATGAAAGTTAAATTTTATTTCTTTTAAATTTTCTGTAAAGTTCTTTTAATTTTTAAATATTTTATAAAAATTCAAACAAAATAGTAAATGGAGAAAAATTTCAAAGTTATCTTGAGAAAAGAGGAAATGATAGTACATCAGAAATGATCTAAACGTCATAGATTGCTCATATGGAAAATGATTGCGTCATGCTTACTTATTGGTTTAAATTATTATGTTTTTAATCTGCTTATTTACAAGTAATTTGAATTGTCAGTAGGCTATACGCATCTTTGATCATTAGTAGTGTGGAAACTAAATATAGACTACAACTATGATTTGAACCCATGTATGCATGTGGCGTGTGTAAAAGAATACAAAAAGATCATTATCAGATAAAGGATGTAAGATTTTAGCAAATATTTTCTTAAGAGACCAGTTTTGAGTTATGTGTTTGGCACAATTACTGCGGTTCATCTCACTGCCCATACTAACAAGTATGTAATGAGAGATTGAATCAACACATGTCTTTACATCAACCGTTGAGCATGTATTCACCCTTGAATCATTCCTGATTCATTGAAATCAAATCCAGATAAAAGTTGGATCACCTTACCTAAATCCTCAGACTCATATCTATTAACCTGAATCATCATATGATATTCATTGAAGAACATCCAATTAAACCAAGATATCCGAATCACTCGATTCTGAATCTTATGATTCTTGATAATCCTTATGGATTCTGCTTGATTTTTCCTGTGCTAAACGATGCAACTTCATCATGGAGATTTGAAAATCTTTGTGAAAATCTTAGATGCCTTGAGATAGTGCAAGTTACATTACTGTAGCACATCAGTGGGATACACGTTGTATATATTATATATAATACCTTAACACACAAGTACGTGATGCAAAGATGCTTATGGTTTCAAATCTTATAATATTGTCAACTTGAATTGCTTGTTTATGTGCTTATTACGTATGAATAACTTGTAATTCATGACATGATCCCATATCCTTTGACGTTTATCTTGTATCGTTTTTGCTAAAGTTTAGCCGGATATGAACCTCTACTCGTGTCTTTGAGCAAAAATAGTGTGTGTGTATATACTTGTATATTTCTATCTTGAAAAGATCAAAAAGATTCTAAGTTTGTGTATAGTTCAATTTTAATCAGAAAAGCAAAAATATTTATGTTTAACCTTCTTGAATTGACTTTGAATCCTCTTAATTGAATGCTTTTATCTTGTTCGTTATTTGACTTGAAATCTTCATAATTTGAGTTGAAAGTTTGAGCACACAAGGGTCTCTGCGTACTTGATAAGTGTGCATGAGGTAAACCCTGCGTACTTAACAAGTACGCAGGACTTAAGTCATACGTACTTAGTAAGTACGCAAGAGTTAAGTCCTGCGCACTTAGCAAGTACACAAGACCAATATGTGTTGGGTATATATACAGGACTTAGAATTTTCTTTGCGTTTATCTCATTCAAAATTCAAACATCTATCGATTACCCTCTGCCCATTTTTTCCTCAAAATTTGCGTATGTTCCAAAGAGCTTTTTCGTCCCGATTCTAGTTTCATCATCGTATTAACATCATTTGGTGAGAATCTTAGGACATTTCATCCATGCAATCTGGACTTTCGGACCGATTTAGAATTTGAAAATTTTAGGGTTTGAATCTTGGTTTTAGACAAACTTTTGGTTGTTTTGGTAACACATTATAATTAAAAATTGCTTAGAATCATCAAACGATCCTTAATCTTTACTTAATCGTCCTTAATGATCCATATTTTTGCCTTTGACCCCTTGATTGACCGTCGGTTCGTCTGGGTCGTTTTTAGGTCAAAATTTGACAAGGATAGCAGTTCATTGATGTTTATATTGGTTCCATAGGTCTTAATCATGGATTTCGACCTTGTGGTGACCCTAATCCACATCAATGTTGATCATCTGTTGAAAATTGGATTTTTGGAAAATTTGACTAAGTGCAATTCTTGCGCACTTAACAAGTACGCAAGAAGATATTCCTTCGTACTTGTTAAGTACGCAAGAAGATATCCCTGCGTACTTGCTAAGTACGTAGGACCAACACTTGTGAAATTTTTCTAAGTCTGAAATTCAGTTCAGTGAGTAACTGCTATAGTTAGTCATGTGTATATCAGCAAACCGTTTAAGGATCAGCTATGCTATATCAGCAAACCCAATAGTATCAAGACCGTACCTGGAGCAGTTCTGGGAGACAGCGGAACATGACTGCACGGTAACCCCTAATGTTATACGGGCTATTGTGGCGGGTCATGATATTGCTCTTTCTGAGGACACCATTCGACGGGTCTTACAGTTCCGAGATCTCGCCACTGACCCAACTGCCTATCCTGATACTTTGTGGATGGATGTTGAAGGCAGTGTATGGGATACATCGGTGTACGGGATTACTCGTCATACAAGAAGATGTGGGTGCTTGATCAGTGGAGGTACTTTGCCCACGTGATGATCATGTGCATCTCTTCTAGGAAAGCGGGGAAGGATGCTATGGGACATGATCTTGCAGCAGCCATGGTTGGCTTGTCTCTCAACAGGGGTTATAACTTCTCAAGATACATCTTCAAAGCCTTAAATGATCAGATCAATACAGCTAAGAGGTTTAGATTCCTGTCATATCCAAGATTTGTGCAACTACTGATTGATGATGCGTTGCCTAATCTGCCTGCTACTGGGGAGAGATTGCAAGTAAAACGGGTGGACAAGAGGGTGTTTACACAATTCTTAAAGCCATGCAGTGTAGAACCTACCCCTGAGCACACCGCACTCTTTGGCCACCTGATAAATGACGCGTATGTGGCACCAGATGATTGGAGATGGTTTAGTCATGACTCTGAGCCTGAACTAAGTGAACATTCTGACGAGCAACAAGAAGAGGAGGACGTTGAAAGTGTGGATGAATCGTTTGAAGGAGGAGACGAAGAAGCAGTTAATGACGGTGCTGAAGGATCCGACTCCGAAGATACAGAGTCTGATTCATCTGATTCTGATGATGCACCATCACAGGCACACCTGAGAAGATTGACAAAGGTGACCCTTCCTGAGTCATCTTCTAAGAGAAAGCGACAATCGGCGAGCAGTGAATACGAGCCAGATTCTGAATCTGTTGCTGCTATACAAAGACAAAGACGTGAAAGTATCAACAAAAAACGGGGGGATATGCAGCAACAAGTTATTCCTCATGAGGTTGAGGATAGTGCTCAGAGGCAAGTACAAGTATCGGCTGCGAGTACTGATTCAACTTCTACCCCACCTTCACAACAGTTGTACCGGCGACGGCGGAGAAGGCCACAAGTAACACTTGATGTGGCGGTCACTTCTATCACAGAGGAGGTTCCTGTGATAGTGACCCTCCCTGTATCATCTGTCCATGTGGCGGTGACAACTCCGATTCTTACAGAGTCAGTCACCATCACACCTTCCATCACTCCTACAACCATCATCCCATCCACAATCCCTACTACCACCACTGAACCTATCAGTCAACCCAACAACTATGGAGACTTTACTCAGGGGTTTGACTTTGATACGATCTTCTCATCCCCACTTCATAATGCTGAAGCGTCTACGTCCAGGAATCCTGATCCAAATGATGCAAGGATAGATACCTTGGAAGCCCAAGTTGCTACTCTATTGGAAACTGTTTGGAAATCAAGGGAGGAATCTGAGGCTCAACAGGCTCAGATAAATTCGTTGGTGGACGAGGTTACTATTTTGAGAAGCCAGAGGGCTGGGACTAAGAGAGACTAGCAAATGTGATGGCCCAGAACGAACTTCTGATCAACACAAACAATATGATTCTGGGACACAGGTCGTCTCTAGAACTTCGGTTTGACATGTTGCAAAAAGAACATGAAATGATGGCCAAGTTAGTAACTGACCTGACCGAGAAGCTTGATGCTCAGGGGGAGAAAGAAAAAGAGAAGGAGAAGACATCTAAACCTACCGGTGATGAGCCTTGTCATCCGGTTGATCTAATGAAGGATGATGACAAAGACAAGGATCCTGAAGTCGGTCCTAGTGGAAGTGAGCAACAAGCTTTGGCGATAGTGCCCATTTCTGCTGTTCCAATGGCTGAGGGGGAGTCTACTCATCAGGAAGGTGGTGATAAAGTAAAGTCAGTGGCTGATGTTCTGAAATATCTATCTGACGATGTGATCTTATGCTTAGAGCCTGACTATTCCAAAGAAGCATAGATCGAGGCTCTCTACAATCTTGAAGAAGGAGAGATCGACTCTGGTGATGATTGGGATGAAGATGATGATGATGTAGTTATCGAAGTTCTCAAGGGCGACGGGGAAGGAGAGTATGAGTTTGAAGATGGAGAGATCTTCGAAGTTCCATCCTTTGAATCTCAGCTCGACACAAGTTCAGTCGAGATTGCTAGTAATGTTGAAGCATCGACTGAAGCCTCCCGTGTCGACCCTACACCTGTGGATCCAGAGGCACAGAAAAACAAAGATATGCCTGCTAGTTCATCAAAGGATCCTGCTCCTGTCTGGCAAAAGACTTCTATCATAGACAAACATGGAGCAACAGGAATGATCTTAGCTGTAAGGTTCGAGGAGGATAAGCAGTTGTTTGCAATCAAGCGAGCTTGGGGGGTTCAATACTAGAAACCAACCAGCAAAGCTTTCAACTCCTTACCTAGATACGACCTCGTGAACCTAGCAAACCGAGAGCTGCTGGGTCACTCAAATCACACAGTAGCGATGGGTTTGTGGCATGTTCTACAGCGTGAAGTAAGATCTAGGAAATTCGAGATGTTTAAGCCTCAAGTGCCTAAGCGAGTCAAGGACAAGAACGCTAGACATCCTGTGACTAAGAAATGCTTAAAGAAACTGGTATACAAGCCAGTGCTGTGTGAAACCAAGATTCCCCTGAGCAAGTTATCTCAGGATATCCTCGGTAACATATGGTACTGTATGTAGATCCTAAAACGGGTGAGGCAGTGGTTATAGGAAAGGTGTGGTCAGATAGTGGAAGCTTAGTGCCAAGGAAACTGATCAGAGTATTTGATGAAGTCTGCTTCATAAACTTCTCTGTGAAAGATCTGGAGGCACTGGCTGACAGGTACTGCACGCATACGGACGAATGGACAAAGTTCCTTGCTTCTAAATACGACAAGGTGATCAAGTTTTGTCTTGACTACAAGAAGAAGATGGAAGCTAAAGATGCAGAGCTGTGAAGACCGAAGACGATCCAGAGTTGTTGTTAAGGGGGAGTTTGTTGAAGCACTTTTGTGTGACAAACACTCTAGATAGAGTCTTAGTTTATGTACTTTCTTTGTTTGTATTTGTCTTTGTTTGTAAGCGTCTGTATGTATTAGTTATCGAGTTGTATTTAATAATGCATGTTGATAGTTGCTTAATTCTCTAAGTGTTTTGTGCACTTAGTATGTGCGCAGGAATTAGTTCCTGCATACTTAGCAAGTATGCACGAATACTTTGCGTACTTGCTAAGTACGCATGAGCAATTTGCCTTGCGCACTTGCTAAGTGCGCAAAGATCAGGTCTTGTATAAATAGGATAGGTTGACAGAAGTTAAGGACGCAGACATTGCGCACTCAGTATTTTCTCTCTGTAACCTTCAAGTGTTTATAATAGACGAAAGTTTAAAGTGATTCTCTTGTCGGATTACTTTGTGTTGATTGATTCTCCACCTAGTCACGAGTATTCCGCACCGGTCCGACTAGCCAACGCACTTGCATGTGACGATCCGTGACACCCGAGGGACCTACAGAAGGAGTGGTTAAGGTTATAAAGCATGCCCTACGTGTAACGTTGACACACCTTCGTGCTCTATAACGAATAAGAGAGCTTTTGTTGGCCATAGATGATTCTTGAGTAGAAAGCATAAATGGAGGAACGATCTGTCGCATAATAGCAAGAAAGAGACAAGAGATCCTCCCCGACGATTGAGTAATGCTCAAATATTAGAACAACTAAAAAGTCTCCCTGATCGTGTTCCGGGGAAACATCCAAGGCATGGAGGTGTAAAAAGAAAGCGTGTCGCGTCGGAGTTGAATTGGACTAAACGAAGTATCTTCTTTGAACTGGATTATTGGTCTTCTCTGCTTTTAAAACACAATCTTGAAGTTATACACGTGGAGAAAAATGTGTGTGAGAGTTTATTAGGTACTTTGTTGATGAACGATAAATCAAAAGACACACACAAATCCCGTAAAGACTTGGAAAATATGGTTATTCGACATAACCTATGGCTAACACAAAAAAAACAAGTTGTACCAACCACAAGCTTCTTACTCTTTCACGCCTAGTGATAGAGAACGCTTTTGTCAGTTTATTAAAGGAGTGAGACTGCCTGATGGATTTGGATCGAATTTAAAAAATAAGGTGCTTCCTAATATTCAAATACAATTGGGTTAAAGTCCCATGATTATCACATCCTCATGCAACGATTGCTGCCAATAGGGGTACGATCGGGTCTGCACAAAAATGTTTCAACAACAATCAATGACGTTTGAACATTCTTTGAAAAAATTTGTGCACGATCAGTAGATGTGAAAGACATGTATGAAGCAAATGAGGAGGTGGTTAAGATATTATGCAATTTGGAAATGATATTGTAACACCTGAAAAATTCCTATAGAATATAAGGGCTAAAGATGTCAGGAATTGAAGTCTAGGGGTTGAATTGCAAAAATACCAAAGATCAAAGGTTAAAAATGAAGAATTTTGGAATTTGATGTCGGACCGACATCTCAGACCATGTCGGTCCGACGTATAGGGAGGAAGGAAATCATGAGAATAAGACGCGTGTCTGATGACTCAGCCCTAAGTCAGACCGATATGCTTTTACAACTCGGTCCGGCATGTGGATGTCGGACCGATATGGTTTTAGATGTCAGTCCGATATGTGTGCGCTATGTAAATAAACCGACATAGAGAATGTCGGACCGATATGCTCCTATATGTCAGTCCGACATGATCCCATTTTCACCCTATAAATAGATGGCTTGAGCTCAGCCATTTTCACACACCAAAACACCTTCCAACACACACACACACACACTTAGTCTAGGGAATCGTGCCAAAGTGTCGGTATGCGTTCGGAAGTCCGCTTTCTGGCTTTTCGTCCGCAAATAGCCGTGGATAGTTCTGAGGTAAGGTTCTGAACGGTTTTCTACGACTTGGCACTTATCATTATGCTAGATACGTCTATTTAAGTACTGTTATTATGATCTAGGATGTTGTATGAGGTATTGATTGCAGTTATACGAGTTGAGATATTGTCGAGGTGAGTTCATCTAAATGGGAAATATTTTAGAAATGGTTTTGATTATGAAATGAGATTGGTTTTATAAAGTTGTTTTCCATGAAATGTTATGATGCCTAATTTTTATTACTTTTAAAATATGTTTTGGGCAAAGAAAGCTATCAAATGGTTTTATGTGAAACCAGATTTGAATACAAATAGTGGACACGGTATTTTGAGACCAAGTACCTTGAATTATTATCAATGCGCCAGATAAAAGCTTTCATGTGGTGGGGTGTATCATGATTGTAATTCCTGTGTCGACCAAGCCTTCAGTTTCGGGGAGGTCTACTGTTTAGTTTCGGCAGTAGACTATTGTCCAGTTTGGACAGTATGGTTAGGTTGCCATCTATTTCAGTTATAGGGCAGATGATGGAAATGCTTGTTATCTAGCTGTGATACGGATTAATTCAAAGATGATTGTAAACCTTGGAATGTTTATGAAATCCAATAGTTGTCGCTATTGTAAGAGGATTGTTAGTTGTTGCTAACATATATCATTTTGAACCCTGATTTTGAAACCAAATGATTTTAAAAGTGAACTCACCAACTTATGTTGACCCAGTTATTTGCTAATCTTTTTAGACACGTTAGCAGATGGCAGATAGACGATAGCTATGGATGGTTGTTAATAAAATACTCAATAAGTGAAGGCACGCTTGGAAGAGCTATAAGTCTTGCCGAATGGTTAAGTTTGTAATAGAAGTATGGTTCATGATGTAAAACAGTTTAGTTGTTATTGAAAGAGGTTTATGGATTAGATTCCACCTTGTATTTTTGGAATCAATGTCATAGTAACTAGAAGGCATAAATGGAGGAACGATCTGTCGCATAATGGCAAGAAAGAGACAAGAGACCCTCCCCGACGATTGAGTAATGCTCAAATATTAGAACAACTAAAAAGTCTCCCTGATCGTGTTCCGGGGAAACATCCAAGGCATGGAGGTGTAAAAAGAAAGCGTGTCGCGTCAGAGTTGAATTGGACTAAACGAAGTATCTTCTTTGTGCTGGATTATTGGTCCTCTCTGCTTTTAAAACACAATCTTGAAGTTATGCATGTGGAGAAAAATGTGTGTGAGAGTTTATTAGGTACTTTGTTGATGAACGATAAATCAAAAGACACACACAAAGCCCGTAAAGACTTGGAAAATATGGGTATTCGACATAACCTATGGCTAACACAAAAAAAAACAAGTTGTACCAACCACAAGCTTCTTACTCTTTCACGCCTAGTGATCGAGAACGTTTTTGTCAGTTTATTAAAGGAGTGAGACTGCCTGATGGATTTGGATCGAATTTAAAAAATAAGGTGCTTCCTAATATTCAAATACAATTGGGTTAAAGTCCCATGATTATCACATCCTCATGCAACGATTGCTGCCAATAGGGGTACGATCGGGTCTTCACAAAAATGTTTCAACAATAATCAATGACGTTTGAACATTCTTTGAAAAAATTTATGCATGATCAGTAGATGTGAAAGACATATATGAAGCAAATGAGGAGGTGATTAAGATATTATGCAATTTGGAAATGATATTGTAACACCTGAAAAATTCCTATAGAATATAAGGGCTAAAGATGTCAGGAATTGAAGTCCAGGGGTTGAATTGCAAATATACCAAAGATCAAAGGTTAAAAATGAAGAATTTTGGAATTTGATGTCGGACCGACATCTCAGACCATGTCGGTCCGACGTATAGGGAGGAAGGAAATCAGGAGAATCAGACGCGTGTCTGATGACTCAGCCCCAAGTCAGACCGATATGCTTTTACAACTCGGTCCGGCATGTGGATGTCGGACCGATATAGTTTTAGATGTCGGTCCGATATGTGTACGCTACGCAAATAAACCGACATAGAGAATGTCGGACCGATATGCTCCTATATGTCAGTCCGACATGATCCCATTTTCACCCTAGCCATTTTCACACACCAAAACACCTTCCAACTCACACACACACACACACACTTAGTCTAAGGAATCGTGCCAAAGTGCCGGTACGCGTTCGGAAGTCCGGTTTCTGGCTTTTCGTCCGCAAATAGCCGTGGATAGTTCTGAGGTAAGGTTCTGAACGGTTTTCTACGACTTGGCACTTATCAATATGCTAGATACGTTTATTTAAGTACTTTTATTATGATCTAGGATGTTGTATGAGGTATTGATTGCAGTTATACGAGTTGAGATATTGTCGAGGCGAGTTCATCTAACTGGGAAATATTTTAGAAATGGTTTTGATTATGAAATGAGATTGGTTTTATAAAGTTGTTTTCCATGAAATGTTATGATGCCTAATTTTTAATACTTTTAAAATATGTTTTGGGCAAAGAAAGCTATCAAATGGTTTTATGTGAAACCAGATTTGAATACGAATTGTGGACACGATATTTTGAGACCAAGTGCCTTGAATTATTATCAATGCGTCAGATAAAAGCTTTCATGTGGTGGGGTGTATCATGATTGTAATTCCTGTGTCGACCAAGCCTTCAGTTTAGGGGAGGTCTACTGTTTAGTTTCGGTAGTAGACTATTGTCCAGTTTGGACAGTATGGTCAGGTTGCCATCTGTTTCAGTTATAGGGCAGATGATGGAAATGCTTGTTATCTAGCTGTGATACAGATTAATTCAAAGATGATTGTAAACCTTGGAATGTTTATGAAATCCAATAGTTGTCGCTATTGTAAGAGGATTGTTAGTTGTTGCTAACATATATCATTTTGAACCCTGATTTTGAAACCAAATGATTTTAAAAGTGAACTCACCAACTTATGTTGACCCAGTTATTTGCTAATCTTTTTAGACACGTTAGTAGATGGCAGATAGACGATAGCTATGGATGGTTGTTAATAAAATACTCAATAAGTGAAGGCACGCTTGGAAGAGCTATAAGTCCTGCCGAATGGTTAAGTTTGTAATAGAAGTATGGTTCATGATGTAAAACAGTTTAGTTGCTAATGAAAGAGGTTTATGGATTAGCTTCCACTGTGTATTTTTGGAATCAATGTCACAGTAACTAGAAAGCAACCTTCTTACCAGTGTGTAAATCTAGCAAGCGGAATGTTCTGTCTAAGGAAAGAGCAGTGTATAAATCTCTCCTAGACCCGCCGTTCTTTCGTGGGAACATCTCTGTTGGAGGTACTACTCTGGTAAGATGACTGTCCTGTGTTACGGGTGTGACAGATATATCCTCTAGCATTTTTTGACATAATGGTTCATCTAATTCTTCATTTACCCAAAGAAGCTATTCTTGGTGGCCCTGTGTATATGAGATGGATGTTACATTTTGAAAGATACATGAAAAAGCTCAAAGCATATGTTAGAAACAAAGCCAAGCCTGAAGGCTCAATAGGAGAGGGTTATGTTGTAGATTAAACATTGACATTCTGCTCTATGTATCTGGACGCTATGCAAACCAAATTTAACTGACCAGAGAGAAATGCAGATGTTGCATTCCTAAAAGGCAGTTTCAAGTGTTTTCATCATAATGCCGACCAATATCGAAAAAGAAAATTATCGCGCTCTCTGAACATGCCAACAAATTATTACAATGGTTTGTGTTAAATGTCACACCCTAAAAGTCTACAGAGGTTTAACAGCGGGTTGTGACTGTCAATGATCATCGGTCCTGGTCATTTCGAATGACCTCTAAATGGTTTTCGAGAAAGTCATTCCATTTGAACATCATTCGAAATACATAAGTTTTACAGAGTTTAAGAAAACACGGAAGCAAAAGTAATGTATCAAAATACAGAAGCATAATGTCTTTAGGTTCCCATAAACCTAAGCTTCTAATGAAAAACAAGCAATGAGACTCCAGATATGCAAATCCTAGTCCTTGTGCAAATGCTTAGCGACGTAAGATAAACATGCTTAAAGTGTCAACACAAATTTGGTGAGTTCACAGGTTTGAAGTAACAGTAAAAGAATTGCAATAGTGTAACAGTCCGTATTCCTACTACTGATTCGATTGTTGATCAAACAATATGAAATAATAATATAAGCATTCACCGAAACCGAAGCTCAACGAAGGATGCAGAAACTAGCATTTTGCCTCTTATGTGCCCGGCACGCATGGATTAGGTCAATGATGCACCCGTTAGACCTCCGATCAAAGTTAGCACGACTAACCCAGGTGAGGGTTGTTAAACCCAATAGTACTATTCATGATTACCTCGCTTGGAAAATAATTAACGCTTCGATTATGAGAGGACTTTACGTGCGGGAAATGCACCCACTTATATATTAAAGCTAAATCAAAAAGTAACAGCATACGACTAAGAAAATGGTTTTAGCATGTATCTCCCCCAAAGGAAAAGTAAGTAAAACGGGGCCGTGAAAACTCACGTGATACGTGAGTACCGTAAACGTGTAAGTAGCAAAAGTCCGTGTGTAAACCGACCTACGCGTGCCCTAGAATATATAAGACACCTTAAGATCTAAGTAATGATTCTGCATGCAAGTTGGTCATGTAACGGTTTCACCCAACTCGATACGTTATGTGTGTAAGTCTTGGTTAAAAACGTTTGACTCGACGACCCGTTGGTGATATGTATTTGTTATCCAAAAATATATATTTACATAAAATAAATATAAGTTATAAATTCGATCAAGTGTGTCCATAACTATGAGTAACTTGGTGTCATCTTAGGGTTCGGGCTTCAAAATATAGTTTGACTCGACTTGAGTCGTAACTCGATGCGAACGGTAAATAAATATATTATACATATTTATTCAAAATAATTTTTTCGAAATACGTCAAGTCTTTAGGTAAAAATAATATCTATATTATTTCTATGAAATATACGTTTGAAAATTATCACTCTTAAAATAAAGTCGGTTTTCGTTTTACGACCAAAGAGTGTGTGTGTATATATATATTTATAAATATATATATTTTTCAAAATCTAGTCTTGGACTTTTAATATTTACATATATTTTAAAATAATAGGTTTTACAATAAAGTGAAGACTAGGTTTTTATTCATCCTTTTATACAACCTAGTTCCTAATATTTATATATTTCCAAAATCATAATAAAAACCATGTAACCCATTTAACAAAAGCATTAACATAATAACTAGTCATAACCTTGACATAACTTAAACAAGAAAATATAAACCTATAGGGAACTAACAATACATAATAATACATGAAAAGCACTACAAAATTTCATGGACATGGTAAACCCACTTAATGAATCATTTGAGCATACACTTTATTTTAGTTCATGATCCATAAAGTTATAATTAATATTTTTACACAAAAATAAGTCTCATGTAGTCATTTTTTAGAAACTCTATGTTTAACAAAATGGATTTTTGTTGGTGAAAGTTGGTACATACCACTTATACGTAAAGAAAGCATAAAACAAGAACAAAATATAGATGGGTAGGAGATTTCTCACTGGTGGCAAGCAAGGAAGAATGAATGAGTGATGTAGGTTGCTTGGAGTCACCCAGTGCCACTTGATTCTTTACTAAAAAAGACTTGAATGATGAAGAAAAATGGGTGTTGGTGGTGAGATGATGAAGCCGTAACAATGGAGAGGATGAGTTATGAGTTTTATAAATGGTTTGTGGAATGAATTCATGTGTTATGGATATCTTATAAAATGATGGTTTTTGATAGCAAACAAAATGCATGGGAACTTGTGGGTGTTTCAGATTTTTCGGTTCTAGGGGGAAGGGTTTAGTGGCCGAAAATGGCCATGGTCAAAAGTTGGAATTGGGTGAAAAAAGTAATCAATCATCAAAGTGGTAATTAGACTTTGACAATTCAAATAAAGATGTTATTGGTGTAAGGTAATATATTTGGCAAAGAGAAATAAGAAATGGAAGGTGATTCTCGAGACTTTCATGGATTGGGGTTTTGGAAAAATGTTTTATTCAAAACACAGTTAGAATATAGGCTATAAAGGTGGTAATGGGTATAAGTCGGACGCGATATAAAATAGAGTTTTAATAAAACCGAGCTTAATAAAATTATACATTATATATTTAGTGGTTGACTAACACGTAAAAGTATATTTAGAAATTTAATATTGCGGAATAGCGCGTTAGAATAAGGTATATCGGTGAGACGGTAAAGATGCGTGTTAAAGTACTCGGTTGATAGAAATAAATATACGCATATATTTAAGTTTTAAAATAATGTTGTAACATCTAGAAACATTTATTAAAACATAAATATTAATTATCACCAACGTTCGTGTTTGTCGATTATACTGCGTGTGACCCGGTAATTTACCGAATTATCGATGTGTGAAATGTTATGAATGGACTTTACTAATTATGAAATGAACTTAATTAACCATAATTAAGTCTAGCTCGAATATAATGTATGAAGATTATGATAGAGACGGGGACGGGTATTGACCAAAAATTGCCGGTTGTCACATACTCCCCATGTTAAAAAGAATTTCGTCCCGAAATTCAGCTAGTATCATCCGTTATTGGTGTATTTTCAAACAACTGCGGGTACTTGCGTTTCATCTGGTCCTCGCGTTTCCATGTAAACTTCGGTCCTCGTCTAGAGTTCCACCGAACTTTTACTATAGGGATACGACTGTGTTTCATTCTCTTGACCTCTCGGTCCATGATCTCTACTGGTTCTTCAACGAAGAGAAGCTAATCGTCTATTTGAATCTCCTCCAATGGTATGACTAGTGTCTCATCTGATAAGCACTTCTTCAGATTCGACACGTGAAACACGTCATGGACTCCATTGAGGGTTTTCGGTAGGTTAAGCTTGTAAGCAATGGGACCAATCCTTTTCAGAATCTCGGAAGGTCCAATGTAATGAGGGTTCAGTTTCCCCCACTTGTCGAAACGTATTACTCCTTTCCATGGCGAGACTTTCAGTAGCACTTTGTTACCCACTTGAAATTCTAATGGTTTGCGTCTCACGTCAGCGTAACTCTTCTGACTATCACGCGCGGCCTTGATATGTTCGTGTATCTGCACGATCTTTTCTGTAGTCTCATGAATAATTTCTGGACCTGTGAGTTGGCTATCCCCCACTTCTGTCCAGCAAATCGGCGATCTACACTTTCGTCCATAAAGTGCTTCTAATGGTGTGGCCTTGATGCTAGTGTGGTAGCTGTTGTTATATGAAAATTCGACCAATGTTAGATGTGCATCCTAACCATTCCCTAAGTCAACCACACTAGCTCTAAGCATGTCTTCAAGGGTTTGGATGGTCCTTTCACTCTGACCGTCCTTTTGGGGATGGTATGCAGTACTCATATCCAATCAAGTACCCAAGGCTTTCTGTAAAGATTGCCAGGATCGGGATGTGAATCGGCTATCCCTATCTGAAATGATGGAGATTGGCACTTCATGCCTCGAGACAACTTCTTTTAGGTAAATTCGGGTCAGTTTCCCTAACTTGTCGGTCTCTTTTACAGGAAGGAAATGTGCTGATTTTGTTAACCGGTCGACAGTTACCCAGATGGTGTCGCAACCATTGGATGCCCTGGGTAATTTCGTGATGAAATCCATTGATATTTGTTCCCACTTCCACTGTGGAATCTCTAATTATTGGAGTAACCCTGATGGTTTCTGATACTCCACTTAACCTTAGCACATGTCAAGCATTTACTGGCGTGGGTAGCAATTTCGGCTTTCATGTTAGGCCACCAATAGTGCTCCTTGGGGTCATGGTACATTTTTTCAGCACCGAGGTGAATCGAGTATCTGGACTTGTGTGCTTCGTCCATCACTAGATCCCTTAGATTCCCAAAGTGCGGTACCCAAATCCGATACATAAAGTAACGAATGTCATTAGATCTGACCTCAAATTGTGTGTCCATACCTCGTAGGGACTCATGGCATAGGTTTACCTCCTTGACTGCTTCGAGTTGGGCGTGACGGATTTGTATGGGTAAATTCATGTGGATGGTCAACTGTAACGCTCGTACTCGTCGCGACTTGGGTTGTTCTTTCCTGCTCAAGGCATCAGCAACGACGTTTGTCTTTCCAGGATGGTAACGGATGGCACATCGTAGTCGTTTAGTAACTCGACCCATCGATGTTGCCTCATGTTAAGCTCCTTCAGATCGAAGATATGTTGAAGGCTCTTATGATCTGTGAAAATTTTACATTTCGTGTCGTACAGATAGTGTCTCCAGAACTTGAGTGCGAATACTACAGCTCCCAATTCCATGTCGTGGGTAGTGTAGTTTTTCCCGTGCACTTTCAGTTGTCGAGAAGCATAGGAAATGACCTTCTCCCTTCGCATTAGCACGCACCCGAGTCCTTGATGGGATGCATCGTAGTACACCACGAAGTCGTCTGTTCCTACCGGTAAAGACAGGGTCGGTGCGCTGCAAAATTTTTGTTTTAGTAATTGAAAAGCGGTTTCTTCCTTGTCGTTCCATTCGTATTTCTTATCCTTGTGTGTAAGAGTAGTGAGGGGTTGGGCTATCCTAGAGATATTTTCGATGAATCGTCGATAATAGCACGCAAGACCTAAGAACTGTCGCACCTCAGTCGGAGTCTTAGGTGCTTCCCAATTCTTAATCGCCTCGATTTTGGATGGGTCAACATGTATGCCCTTCTCGTTGACCACGTGTCCAAGGAATTTCACCTCGCGAATCCAAAAGTCACACTTCGAGAACTTGGCGTACAATTTCTCGTCTTTCAGCAACTCCATGATTAGCTTTAGGTGATCGGCATGCTCTTCCTAAGTATATCCGGATATCGTCTATGAACACAAACACAAACTTGTCGAAGTAGGGTTTGCACACCCGGTTCATGAGGTGTCACACCCCAACCGACGGCGGAAACGTCGGGGCGGGACATGTAGACTGTTCATGAGCACAAGGTTGACTAGATTTCAATATTTAATCATCAATTTCATTTCAAACAATCCAAACACCACCAAATTCAAGAAAGTACATAAATGAAATACATAGTATTATTTATTTAAATTTAACTAAGTCCAAAGCCTATGTGTAGCATGTCTTGATCAAACTCACACATTAGCACCTGAAACATGAATAAAATAAAGCCAACTAAAAAGTTGGTGAGCATACACAGGTGTATACATAGATAGTTTATAGGTGTAAATAATCAAATCCTTACATAACATGATAAAATAAGGCATTTATGGGGAGCAGCTATTGTGTAACCAAATTACAATCAAACCTTTGTAACTAGTATGCAAATTGTGTTGTCGGTATCAATCACCCCAATCTGGGTGGGTTTGTCAGACCTAATAGATCTATCATTGTTAACCGTCGGCTTGAATAATTAATGATTGCACATAAATTGCACACAAAAGTTAACACACCTAGCACTCAAACATAAATCTCAAATTTGCACACATGAATGTAAAGAGTATTTGTATTTGTGTAGTTTGTGGAAATGTAAGCAATTGTTTGTATAGAGTTCATTTTCACCCCAAAAAGTGTAAAAGAGTAAAAGGGGCTATGTAATACTCACTTGATTCAAAGGTGTAGTTAACACGAGAGGCTAGGTAGTAGCGTGATCCTTGTAACGCACAATGTTAACCTAAAGTGTATTGCGTATTAACATAAATTAATAAAATGTGTAAATCAAAGTCTAGGGTTTCAATGGATATGAGTATAAGGAATTATATACCGAGTTCGTGATGAATTATGAAAAAGGGGTTGTGTAGGTGTTGACTAAAATGAAAACAATTTGCAATGAATAGTTTAATTATATTATTTATGAATTTGAAACGTTACAAAAATGCTTATAATACGGAGGAAATAATATATAAAGTGTATTATTTTTAATTTGAGTCACGGTACAAAATAATATATTATTTTATAAATGGATTATAATAATAATTACGGTTTGCAAGACCAAACCCGAATCCACGGGGGGCTTCCAGGTTCAAAACACCTTAATACTTATTGTTGTGAAAATATAAAGATAAATATAAATCAAAAAATCTGACAGAGGTTTTCTCACACACATGACCATGCCTAAGACAAGGCACGACCGTTTTAAGATCATGGACGCGACCGTGCTGGTCAGGGGCGTGACCGTGTTGATCAAAATAGAAGACACAACAAAGTCTAGTCATCAGGCACGACCGTGCTTGTGTCGGGCACGACCGTGTCTAGAGTTCTCTAGGCATGACCTTGTCTGGCTAGCAGGCACGACCAGGTCATGTATTGGGCACGACTGTGCTCGGATAGGCACGACCGCGCTAGCAGATTATCGCGACCATGTCTGACTAATTTCATAAACAAATCGATTAAATCTTATATTATTAACGCTGGAAATCATGGGGCTTTTGATAATCAAAGAATTGTGAATTTAACCATGCAGTTTAATTGAGTTACAAACGTGTCTAGATTAGAATCCGATCAAGCCGAAAGTGTATGAACCCTAGGATCTGGTTCGCAACAATTTCGATAATATTAACCCGAATTAACAAGGGGTTTTTGATCTATGAATAAAAAGGAAGGTGTAAGATGTTTCAATTACCAGAAAGTATGACGGATTGATAGCGTTCGACTAAAAAGAGCTACGACTTGCGCAAGCCTCGTCTCCGGCGACTCCGGCTTCAACTCCAGTGAGATTGATGTGCGTAAAAACTTCAGAGAGGGTCAATTACGGTGCGCAGTTGCTCGATTTGAGAGAGTAACAATAGAAATGAATGAATTCGATAAGTAAAAGATGAAGAGGTCGACGGTTTCAGTTTAAAAATCCATAATTGGTTTTAATTCAAGTATAATGTCGATGTTTAATTGACTAATGATGGTTGTTAATAGATGAACGTGTATAACGGTTACAAAGTTGATCAAATTTAGGATTAAAGACTGTTTTTACGTTTTAACTGACAAGAGGCGCGACCGTGCCTATAAGAGGGGCGACCGTGCCAAGGCGCTTGGCACGACCGTGCCCAAAACAAGGCGCGACTGTGCCTACTAGGGTTTCTGGTTATTTACAAAATCAGCCCTTGCAACTTCAGCTTTGACACATTTATATAAATATTTACATATATAGGATTCTAATAGAATATACCCGTGTAAAACTCGCGGTTTTGTTTTGGAACCTAGTATTTAATAGTTGGTACGAATAGAATAAATCAGTGTTCTAGAATTGGATTTGAAATGTATTACATTGAATGAAAAATACCGATAATAAAATCAGAAATGTTACAGTATCCCCATGTTGAGGGAATTTCGTCCCAAAATTTAGCTAGCTAGGGCGACTGCACCAGCTAAGAGGTGGGGGTACTTGAGCTTCATTTGGTCCTCACGTTCCCAAGTAAACTCAGGACCACATTTTGATTCCCAACGAACTTTGATAATAGGGATACGACTTCGCTTGAGCTGCTTGATCTCACGATCCATGATTTCTACCGGTCTCTCAACGAAGTGCATCGTTTCGTCAATGCGCACGTCGTCAAGAGGTATATAGAGATTTTCATCAGCAAGGCATTTCTTCAGACTAGACACGTGAAATGTAGGATGCACATTGCCAAGTGATGGAGGTAACTCGAGTTTGTAAGCCACTTTCCCAATCCTTTCAAGGATCTTGAATGGACCCACATAGCGAGGTACTAACTTGCCTTTCTTTCCAAAACGGATCACACCCTTCCACGGAGACACCTTTAGAAGGACAAGGTTACCGACTTAGAATTCTAAGGGTTTTCGCCGTTTGTCGGCATAGCTCTTTTGCCGACTCCTTGCTACTCGAATGTTGTCACGGATTTGGATAATTTTGTCGGATATTTCTTGAATTAGCTCGGGACCGGTGATTTGTGCTTCACCAATCTCGTTCCAACAGATAGGAGAACGACACTTACGACCATAGAGAGCTTCAAATGGTGCCATGTTGATACTTGTGTAGTAGCTATTATTGTAAGAGAACTCAATTAGGGATAAATGTGAATCCCAATTGCCACCAAAATCAATTACGCATGCTCTAAGCATGTCCTCCAGAGTTTGAATTGTATGCTCGGTCAGACCATCAGTTTGGGGATGGTAAGCCGTGCTCAAATTCAATCGTGTGCCAAGAGCAGTTTGGAGAGATTGCCAGAAACGTGAGGTGAACCAAGCATCTCTATCCGATATTATGTTTAAGGGAACACCGTGACGACTCACAATTTCGTCAATGTAAATTCGGGCCAATTTCTCAACCCGATAGTCTTCACGGATAGGCAAGAAATGAGCAGATTTGGTGAGGCGGTCAATGATCACCCGTATGCTATCATAACCACTTGAGGTGCGAGGGAGTTTGGTAATGAAGTCCATAGCTAAATTTTCCCATTTCCACATGGGAATTTCTGGTTGTTCAAGCAAACCGGAAGGACGTTGGTGTTCGGCTTTGACCTTGGAACAAGTTAGACATTTGGAAACATAGAGAGCAATGTCTTTCTTCATACCGGGCCACCAATATTGTTGGCGAAGATCTTGGTACATTTTATCCGCACCAGGATGAATAGAATAACGAGTCTTGTGAGCCTCGTTCATGAGAATGCACGGAGATCATCGCGATCAGGAACCCAAATACTGTTCAAGTAATAAAGTAAGCCATTGGGTTTTGGTTCAAGCTGGAGTTCAACACCACACAACATTTCCTCGTACATGTTACCCTCGGTGACCGAGACGTGTTGAGCTTCTAGGATACGATTTTTAATTTCGGTTTGAATTCGGATACAATGGAGCATCACATGGTCCTTACGATTTAAAGCGTCAGCTACAACATTCGCCTTGCCGGGATGGTAACGAATCTCGCAGTCATAGTTGTTAAGGACTTCAACCCAACGTCGTTGCCTCATATTGAGTTCTTTTTGGTTGAAGATGTGTTGGAGACTTTTGTGGTCGGTGAACACCACACATTATGTGCCATAAAGGTAATGTCTCCAAATCTTCAATGCGAATACAACCGCACCCAATTCGAGGTCATGCGTTGTATAATTCTTCTCATGGATATTGAGTTGCCTTGAGGCGTAAGTGATTAACTTGCCTCGTTGCATGAGGACACAACTGAGACCCTGGTTGGAGGCATCACAGTAGACAACTAGATCATCATTCCCATCAGGGAGAGTCAAAATAGGAGCATTGCACAACTTTTGCTTGAGAGTTTGGAATGCTTCTTCTTGCTTTGGTCCCCATTCATAAAGTTTACCCTTGTGGGTCAAAGCGGTGAGAGGAACAGCAATCTTAGAGAAATTTGAAATGAAACGATGATAATATCCTGCAAGACCAAGAAATGAACGAACTTCGGTGGGGTCTTCGGGGCATTCCAATTCTTAACAACTTCTATCTTAGCAGGGTCAACATAAATTCCTTTTTCGTTGATGATATGACCTAGGAATTGAACCTCCTTTAGCCAAAATTCACATTTGGAGAACTTGGCATATAGTTGCTCCTTCCTTAAAGGTCCAAAACCAACCTAAGGTGTTACTCATGATCGGATTTAGTCTTGGAGTAGATTAAGATATCATCAATGAAGACGATCATGAATTTATCAAGGTATTGTTTGCACACACGATTCATGAGGTCCATGAAAACCGCGGGTGCATTGGTTAGCCCAAAAGGCATGACCATAAACTCGTAGTGACCATACCTTGTTCGGAAGGCAGTCTTTGGAATATCTTCCTCTTGCACACGGAGTTGGTGATAACCAGATCGAAGATCAATCTTCGAGAAGCAAGTAGAACCTTGAAGTTGATCGAAGAGGTCATCAATCCTAGGCAAAGGATAACGATTCTTGATGGTAAGCTTGTTGAGTTCGCGGTAGTCAATACACATGCGGAATGATCCATCCTTCTTCTTGAAGAATAAGACGGGTGCACCCCACGGTGAATGACTTGGATGGATGAAGCCCTTGTCGGAGAGCTCTTGAAGTTGACTTGCAAGTTCTTGCATTTCAGAAGGTGCAAGACGGTAAGGAGCTCTAGCCACGGGGTTAGCTCCGGGCACAAGATCAATGATAAATTCTACTTGTCGCACGGGTGGAAGACCGGATAGATCTTCGGGGAATACTTCGGGAAAATCCCGAATGATGGGAATGTCTTGGATACTCTTCTCTTTGACATCCCTTTGAACAACATGGGCTAAGAAGGCTACGTACTTCTTTCGTAAGTACTTTTGGGTGGTAGTGCATGACATTAACTTAAGTCCCTTGCAAGGCTTTTCACCAAAGACTTTTAACGTTTCTCCTGATGGAAGGGGTATTCGGATGTACTTCTCATAACAGATGACTTCGACATGGTGATTTGACAGCCAATCCATGCCTATGATGATATCAAAACTTCCTAGTGGCATTGGCACAAGGTTGATTGGAAATGTATGATCATTAAGTTCTAGAGAGCAGTCGTGGATAACGGAGTCAATTGTAAGAGAGTCACCATTTGCTACTTCGACAGAGAAGGTTTTCTCTAGTTTGGATCATGTTTTTGCGAGTCACAAAACTCTTATCTGCACCGGTATCAAATAAAATGGAGGCATATTGACTATTAATAAGGAACGTACCGTTGACCACATCATTGTTGGCCTGAGCTTCGTTGGCGTTTATGTTGAAAGCACGCCCACGAGCTCCGCCTTGTTTAGCATTGATGAACTTCGGGCACTGGTCACGGAAGTGATTTGGGTTGCCACATTCATAACAAGCACGCCCGTTTGCAATAGCGGGAACACCTTGATTAGCTACTTGTTGATTGGTTCAGGTTGGTGGGTTGACTTGACCTGCAAGTGCTTTGGCTCTACAAACGTTGACCATATGGCCATATTTCCCACAGTGATTGCAAAGGCGACAGGGAATGTTTTGTAGATGGTGATAATTGCATGTGGCACAGAGTGGGTAGATCCCAACATACGGTTTCTTGAGTGGTGCTTGAACCATGGGAGCAACTTGGTTAACAGGGATAGCAGGAGTGACCATAGCAAAATTCCTAGCCTTTCTTTTCTTATTATTGTGGTAGGGTTCAGTTTTGGCTTCTTTGACGTGTGTAGGAGGGGTTGTGGTGTCGGGAGCTTTCTTGGTACCTTTTCTAGTCAGAGTCCCTGCTTTCACATGGCTGTCGGTTAAAGTAGCAGATAGGCGGATATCATCTTCGAGTGTTGTGGGATTTCTCCCTAAGACAGTATCCTGAATCTGCCTAGGTAATCCACCAATGTACTTCTCAATGCAGCGGGATAACGGTGTGACCATATGGGGCACAAGGAGACTCAACTCATGGAACCGAGTTGTATAAGCCAGACTCTCACTATCTTGGGCAAGATCCCAAAACTCAGCTTCTAGTTTCCTCACCACATTCCGAGGGCAGAACTCTTCAGTCATTAATCTCTTAACCTCATCCCATGGTAAGGCCATTGCTACTTCCATGCCTCTAGTTCTCTTTTCCCCATTCCACCACGTGAGTGCCCGTTTTTGAAAGACACTTGTGGTATGACGAACACGAAGGTTATCGGGGCACTCACTATTGAGAAAGGTGCCTTCAATACTTTTGAACCATTGAAGGAGTCCTGTGGCTCCCTCAGTACCATAGAATTTAAGAGGATTGCATGAGTTGAAGTGTTTGAAGGTGCATTGTGGTGGGTTGGCACCACCAACCCCATTAGCTCCATGGTTACCATTGGCGGCCCCATTAGCTTGAGTGAGTTGATTTACAAGTTGTGCAAGGATGGCAGCAATATCGGTGTTGTTGTTGGTCATGGTAGCACGACGGGGAGGCATTCTACAGATTTGCACAAGACAAGAAAAGATGTAAGAACTTAAGAAAGTTATTGGGATTTAAAAGGATAAGATAGCAAATAAAATAGTTAATCATACTTTGGATTGTACTCAAATAGTGATAAAATCACTTGAATACTATGACACATTAAGGTTAATTAAACTCATATAATTTTCAAGGAGACATGCTTTAGCCTATAAGTAAACACTCATCCCGGGAATTCCCAGGAAAGCATACGGGTCCCTCGGTTGATTGGGATTTATACGAAATGCTTTCCTAGACAGAAAACCCAGAATACAGGTGTCACCCTTCCAGATTGCACGTGTCCTCAAATAATTAATAAAGTTTAAAAGCCTTAACGAGGAAATAAAGAAATTTTTATAGATTTAGATCCATGAAGTTTCCACATGCTAAGAAGATGATGATAGAGAGATAGGTAAGGAGGTTATGAGGCTTTAAGGTATAGGTAGGGATATTGTTTATTTAATTTATTATTTAAGTATAGTATAATAAGTCATGGATTTTAGCAAGTAAGGCATCAAAATGAAATAATAACTAATCATAGTAAGCATGTAAACATCTTGCATGTAGCACATATCACATAATCATTAAGCATGTCATAAGTGGGTGTCCTAAAGTTATAGTCTAGGTCAAGGGTGTCTAATAACCTAGTTCCCTATAACCAAGGCTCAGATACCAATCTGTCACACCCCAACCGACGGCAGAAACGTCGGGACGGGACATGTAGACTGTTCATGATCACAAGGTTGACTAGATTTCAATATTTAATCATCAATTTCATTTCAAACAATCCGAACACCACCAAATTCAAGAAAGTACATAAATGAAATACATAGTATTCTTTATTTAAATTTAACTAAGTCCAACGCCTATGTGTAGTATGTCTTGATCAAACTCACACATTAGCACCTGAAACATGAATAAAATAAAGCCAACTAAAAAGTTGGTGAGCATACACAGGTGTATTCATAGATAGTGTATAGGTGTAAATAATCAAATCCTTACATAACATGATAAAATAAGGCATTTATGGGGAGCAGCTATTGTGTAACCAAATTACAATCAAACCTTTGTAACTAGTATGTAAATTGTGTTGTCGGTAACAATCACCCCAATCTGGGTGGGTTTGTCAGACTCAATAGATCTATCATTGTTAACCGTCGGCTTGAATAGTTGATGATTGCACATAAATTGCACACAAAAGTTAACACACCTAGCACTCAAACATAAAGCTCAAACTTGCACACATGAATGTAAAGAGGATTTGTATTTGTGTAGTTTGTGTAAATGTAAGCAATTGTTTGTATAGAGTTCATGTTTCACCCCAAAAAGTGTAAAAGTGTAAAAGGGGCTATGTAATACTCACTTGATTCAAAGGTGTAGTTAACACGAGAGGCTAGGTAGTAACGTGATCCTTGTAACGCACAATGTTAACCTAAAGTGTATTGCGTGTGAACATAAATTAATAAAATGTTTAAATCAAAGTCTAGGGTTTCAATGGATATGAGTATAAGGAATTATGAAAAAGGGGTTGTGTAGGTGTTGACTAAAATGAAAACAATTTGAAATGAATAGTTTAATTATATTATTTATGAATTTAAAACGTTACCAAAATGCTTATAATACGGATGAAATAATATATAAAGTGTATTATTTTTAATTTGAGTCACGGTACAAAATAATATATCATTTTATAAATGGATTATAATAATAATTACGGTTTGCAAGACCAAACCCGAATCCACGGGTGGCTTCCAGGTTCAAAACACCTTAATACTTATTGTTGTGAAAATATAAATATAAATATAAATCAAACAATCTAACAGAGGTTTTCTAACACACACGACCGTGCCTAAGACAAGGCACGACCGCGTTAAGATCACGGACGCGACCGCGCTGGTCAGGGGCGTGACCGTGTTGATCAAAACAGAAGACACAACAAAGTCTGGTCATCAGGCACGACCGTGCTTGGTTCGGGCACGACCGTGTCTAGGGTTCTCTAGGCATGACCTTGTCTGGCTAGCAGGCACGACCATGTCATGTATGGGGCACGACTGTGCTCGGATAGGCACCACCGCGTTAGCAGATTAGCGCGACCGTGTCTGACTAATCTAAGAAAAAAATCGATTAAATCTTATATTATTAACGTTGGAAATCATGGGGCTTTTGATAATCAAATAATTGCGAATTTAACCATGCAGTTTAATTAAGTTACAAACGTGTCTAGATTAGAATCCGATTAAGCCGAAAGTGTATGAACCTAGGATCTGGTTCGCAACAATTTCGATAATATTAACCCGAATTAACAAGGGGTTTTTGATCTATGAATAAAAACGAAGGTGTAGGATGTTTCAATTACCAGAAAGGATGACGGATTGATAACGTTCGACTAAAAAGAGCTCCGACTTGCGCAAGCCTCATCTCCGGCTTCAACTCCGGTGAGATTGATGTGCGTAAAAACTTTAGGGAGGGTCAATTACGGTGCGCAGTTGCTCGATTTGAGAAAGTAACAATAGAAATGAACGAATTCGATAAGTAAAAGATGAAGAGGTCGACGGTTTCAGTTTAAAAATCCATAATTGGTTTTAATTCAAGTGTAATGTCGATGTTTAATTGACTAATGATGGTTGTTAATAGATGAACGTGTATAACGGTTACAAAGTTGAACGAAATTAGGATTAAAGACTGTTTTTACCTTTTAGCTGACAAGAGGCGCGGCCGTGCCAATAAGAGGCACGACCGTGTCAAGGCGCTTGGCGCGACCGTGCCTACTAGGGTTTCTGGTTATTTACAAAATCAGCCCTTGCAACTTCAGCTTTGACACATTTCTATAAATATTTACATATATAGGATTCTAATAGAATATACTCGTGTAAAACTCGCGGTTTTGTATTGGAACCTAGCATTTAATAGTTGGTACGAATAGAATAAATTAGTGTACTAGAATTGGATTTGAAATGTGTTACATTGAATGAAAAATACCGATAATAAAATCAGAAATGTTACATCAGGCCCATGAATACCGCTGGTGCATTGGTTAACCCAAATAGCATGACCATGAACTCGTAGTGTCCGTAACGAGTTTGAAAAGCGGTCTTTGGAATGTCGTCTTCCTGAATCCTCAGTTGATGATATCCCGATCATAAATAGATCTTTGAGTAATAGCTCGATCCTTGTAACTGGTCGAAAAGGTCATCTATCCTTGGTAATGGATATCGGTTCTTGAACGTCACTTTGTTCAGTTCTCGGTAGTCGATGCACATACGGAATGATCCATCTTTCTTCTTGACAAACAAGACTGGGGCTCCCCAAGGTGAAAAGCTTGGTCTGATGAATCCCTTGTCTAACGGTTCCTGCAACTGGTTAGACAACTCCTGCATTTCCAATGGTGCCAGTCGGTAGGGTGACCCTGCTATCGGAGTAGCTCCATGTGTGAGATTAATCCGGAACTCGACTTGCCGCTGCAGTGGAAATCCGGGCAAATCTTCAGGAAACACTTCCGGATATCTCGAACGATCGGAAAGTCCTCAATCTTCCTTTCTTCTGCTTTATTTTCCGTCATGTGTGCTAAGATCGCATGGTAACCTTTTCGTAAGTACTTCTGGACTTTCATGCAAGTACTGATCCTTAGTGTTGTACCACTCTTTTCTCCTTGAATCGCAGTGTTTCTTTGTTCGGAAGTGGAATGCGAACGATTTTCTCGTGACATACAATCTCAACTCGGTTCTTGGACAACCAGTCCATACCGATGACTATATCAAAACTCCCAAGAGTTACTGGTAATAGAGCTTCAATGAGTGGGTGGTCAACTAGTATCAGGATGCACCCAGGAATTATATGTTCTGTCTCAATCAACTTACGATCAGCTAGTTCTACCATGTATAGGTAATCTAATGCAGTCGGTGTAATACCAAGTAGTGAGCTAAACTTAGTGGGCACAAAGATTTTATCTGCACTTGTATCAAATAGAATGGAAACTTAACGGTTGTTCACAAGAACATGCGGGTGACCAAACTTGGATTCTGTCGAGCTCCTCCAGCTCCTTCAATGAACTCTATGCCACGTGCATTGTTATCACCATGTCTTCTATACTTTGGGCAATCCTTGCGGAAATGTCCGAGTTTACCGTACTCGAAGCATCCATGATTTTCTCCTGCGTTCATGGTTTGATCAACAGTTTTGTAATTATGGGTGGCATGGCCGAAACGCTTGTATTTCTGGCATTTGAAGTCTTCGCATGCACTCGTGTGGTGGAAACCATACTTGTTACATGTCGGTAAATTTCCAGCGTATCCACCTCTAGTTTCCTTATCTGGTTGGCACACAGCAAAGGTCTTAACTGTTTCTTGCCTTCTCGAAGCTGATGGTATAATGGTTTTATCGGGAGCATCGTCTCCTCTCCTTTTGTTTTCAAATGACTTCACAAGAGATCCATCTCTGGATAGTACACCTTAACGAACTGCTTGGCCTATCAAATTGAGCACAAGTCTCACTGCGTTTCGGATGGTGATGGGTTCAACAGATGTCACTATACATTGGATATGAGGCGATAAGCCCCAAATGTACCTTTTGATTCTCATGGGTTGCGGTGTAACCATATGTGAGCAAAATCGAGCCAAGTTGTGGAATTTCGTGGTGTATCCTTCAATATTCACACCTTTTATGGACATGTTTCAGATTCCTTATTCTAACTTTTGCAGCTCATTTCGGCGAATATTCTTCTTTCATAATTTCCTTAAACTCTTCTCATAGGGTTGCATTAGGAGCTTCTGGGTTATAGTGTAGACATGTGAGTTTCACCATGTGAGGGCTGAGGGCTTGCCCTTCGAATGTGTCGACGACGAATTTGACTCTTCAATCCAGGATACAATTATTCATGCTGACAACAGATTCAATCCTATCAGTTCATTTGGCAATACCCCAGACTCCTCCATTACCTTGGAAACTTCAGGGTCTGTATGCAAAGAGGTCCTTGTATGAACCGCTCTTCTGGAAGTTCTTCGCTTCGGGCTAAGTTTGATTCAAATTCGTTGACGAGAAAAGGTGTTGGGCAATTCTATGCCATCAAAGGTGGCATGTTATGTGAGCTGGTATCCTTTGACTAGATCTATTCGCAGTATCCTACGAGATCGAAAATCGGACATCCGAGAATCGGAATTAGGAGTACTAGTCGTACAGAAAAGTTAACTCGGATTATAGGATTCACGAGAGTTTTCATGCACTACAATTTATGATTACGTGTGCACCCGTAATAATAATTTGCATTGCATGGTCCCAATAATGTATCCCTTATCCCAAGTTTCCAGATTAAAAGAGTTGTGATTCTCACTAGATTATACCCTCGGGTACAGAATGTTAACAGCGTCTAAGGACATAGTAGAATGTAGCCATTGTACTAAAGCTAAGGGTTTTAGAGTCATACCGAATAGATTCGAAAAGAGAAATTTCAATTACAAACTTCATTGAGTTGGGACATCTGAGTAGGGTCATTTCGCAACCCAAAGTAACAGTCCTTGGTCACTCTCTGAGTCCTTCCAGTCTTCCTCAAACAGACTCTATCTCCTTGCGTGAATCTCCACCTCGAACTCCTTGTGGTCCGGGTGATGTGTCGATGTAGGTGGTGTTGAAGCATGACGAGGTAGCGTGACCCTCTTCCTCGGGGTTTGACAAGGTATTGTTTCTCCTTAATACGCAAGGTACGAGGATGGGATGGTGTGAGGTACCACCTCGGTCCTTATGTTTTACAGAGTTTAAGAAAACACGGAATGTAAACGAGGAAGGAAAAGTAATGTATCAAAATACAGAAGAATAATGTCTTTAGGTTCCCATAAACCAAAGCTTCAAATGAAAAACATACAATGAGACTCCAAATATGCAAATCCTAGTCCTTGTGCAAATGCTTAGTGACCTGAGATAACCATGCTTAAAAGTGTCAACACAAGGTTGGTAAGTTCACAGGTTTGAAGTAACAGTAAAAGAATTGCAATAGTGTAACAGTCCGTATTCCTACTAATGATTCGATTGTTGATTAAACAATATGCAATAATAATATAAGCATTCACTGAAACCGAAGCTCAATGAAGGATGTAGAAACTAGCATTTTGCCTCTTACATGCCCCGCACGCATGGATTAGGTCAATGATGCACCCGTTAGACCTCCAGTCAATGTTAGCACGACTAATCCGGGTGAGGGTTGTTATAACCATTAGTACTATTCATGATTACCTTGCTTGGAAAATAATTAACGGTTCGATTATGAGAGGACTTTACGTGCGGGAAATGCACCCACTTATATATTAAAGCGAAATCAAAAAGTAACATCATACGACTAAGAAAATGGTTTTTGCATGTATCTCCCCCAAAGGAAAAGTAAGTAAAATGGGGCCGTGAAAACTCACCTGATGCGTGAGTAGCGTAAACGTGTAAGTGGCAAAAGTTCGTGTGTAAACCGACCTACGCGTGGCCTAGAATATATAAGACACCTTAAGGTCTAATTAATGATTCTACATGCAAGTTGGTCATATAACAGTTTCACCCAACTCAATACGTTATGTGGGTAAGTCTTGGTTAAAAACGTTTTACTCGACGACCCGTTGGTGATATGTATTTGTTATCCAAAAATATATATTTACATAAAATAAATATAAATTATAAATTCGATCAAGTGTGTCCATGACTATAAGTAACTTGGTGTCATCTTAGGGTTCGGGCTTCAAAATATAGTTTGACTTGACCCGAGTCGTAACTCGATACGAACGGTAAATAAATATATTATATATATTTATTCAAAATAATGTTTTCAAAATACATCAAGTCTTTAGGTAAAAATAATATCTATATTATTTCTACGAAATATACCTTTGAGAATTATCACTCTTAAAATAAAGTCGGTTTTCGTTTTACGACCAAAGTGTGTGTGTGTATATATATATACATATATATTTATAAAATTATATATATTTCAAAATCTAGTCTTGAACTTTTAATATTTACATATATTTTAAAATAATAGGTTTTTACAATAAAATGAAGACTAGGTTTTTATCCATCCTTTTATACAACTTAGTTCCTAATATTTATATATTTCCAAAATCACAATAATAACCATGTAACCCATTTAACAAAAGTATTAACATAATAACTAGTCATAACCTTGACATAACTTAAACAAGAAAATATAAACCTATAGGAACTAACAATACATAATAATACATGAAAAGCACTACAAAATTTCATGGACAAGGTAAACCCACTTGATAAATCATTTGTGCATACACTTTATTTTTAGTTCATGAACCATAAAGTTATAATTAATATCTTTACACAAAAATAAGTCTCATGTAGTCATTTTTTTGAAACTCTGTGTTTAACAAAATGGATTTTTGTTGGTGAAAATTGGTACATACCACTTATATGTAAAGAAAGCATAAAACAAGAACAAAATATAGATGGGTAGGAGATTTCTCACTAGTGGCAAGCAAGGAAGAATGACTGAGTGATGTAGGTTGCTTGGAGTCACTCAGTGCCACTTAATTCTTTACTAAAAAGACTTGAATGATGAAGAAAAATGGGTGTTGGTGGTGAGATGATGAAGCCGTAACAATGGAGAGGATGAGTTATGAGTTTTACAAATGGTTTGTGGAATGAATTCATGTGTTATGGATATCTTATAAAATGATGGTTTTTGATAGCAAACAAAATGCATGGGAACTTGTGGGTGTTTCAGATTTTTCGGTTCTAGGGGGAAGGGTTTAGTGGCCGAAAATGGCCAAGGTCAAAAGTTGGAATTGGGTGAAAAAAGTAATCAATCATCAAAGTGGTAATTAGACTTTGACAATTCAAATAAAGATGTTATGGGTGTAAGGTAATATATTTGGCAAAGAAAAACAAGAAATGGAAGGTGAATTGATGCGTGCAAACTATATATATATTTTTATAAGTATTTTACACAATTAGTTTTAAAAAGGGTTTTCACCAAACACTAATCACACACATTGGGCAGTGTACCCGTCTGATAGCAATATAGTAAAGGTAAGAACCGGATATCAATCCGTTGACACGGTGGGATGCGATAATAAACCGGGACTAAGATTCAATCAAGTATGGGTAAAAGATGTTTAAGTTGATTTTTAATTAAACTACTATGCAAGAATATAAAACTAGACTAAAGTCACAAATCAAACAATCAAGGAGAAAATATCACTTCGGTGTCGAATCCATTTAGAATACATTCAATACATTCATAGAAACATGACAAATACACGATACATAAATTGACAAAATTCTCGTCAAAGATATCTAATCAAATGACTATTCGGAAAGCTAGCATGAATTACACAAACCAACCACCTAAAGTCATACAATGAGGCTCACGTGTTTAATAATTATGTCAATGTTTATAAAGATTGAACTAGCTTCCGATTAAGGTGCACCAATCCAACAACTAGTTGGAAAGATAATATGAACAACACACTATCCACCTCAAGTTGATTAATTTAGACAACAATATGCATTTCTTCAACATACAATGTTCATATAAAGGTTATATAAATTAGGAGGATGTGTCAACAATTCCTAGATAAACATAATACTAAATATGACACATCATAACAAATACTTTGTCTTTCCAAACATAAGCATAAGGTTACACATACAAATATAATGAATCATAAACAAGACTTCATTCACCATTCCTAGTCAAATGCCATAAACTAGTATAATTACATACACCAATCCATGAATATAAGCATAAATCATAAGTTTTCCAACATAATATGACATACACAAATACAAGTCTTGTAAACAACTCAAAATACTTGAATACATAATTTCATCAAAGAATAATCACACGGTTGTCATAACATTAGCACAACAATTGCCAATAATCCATGAATGTTGTCAAATGTATCTAAACTTCATCTAAACCAAAGTGAACAGGAGTTTTAGCTCATCATGAGCATCAAAATTACAAATAAGCAGGGAAAAATAGTGAGAAACATGATATGAAAACAATAATCAAACCACTCCTCCAAGCGTAGATGTTGTTGTTGATGTATGGTGATCCTCTTGATGTTGTATCCTCTCCAAGAATCTTGAAATATGGCTGGAACAAAGAAAACTCGAGCTGGAACAATAGGTTTTTCCCCTTGGTTGCTGAATGTCTGAATGAGAATTAAGTTCTGTTTAAATAGAAAAGGGGAGGCACGACCGTGCCAGGAGAGAAGGCACGATGTGACATTTCAAAAAATTTCGTTGCGGAATTTATTGTGTAAATATTAACATTTTATATTTAATCAAATTTATACAAATTGGTATATTGGCAAATTTCAATTTATGTACTTTTAATTTTTAAAAATATTTGAATGTTATAAACTATATAAATTATGTTATTAAATTAAATAATTTATATAAATCAATGGTTTTCAATTTTATTTACCATTCAATGAGATTGATCTTAAATAAAAACAAAAGTTTTATGAAATTTTATATGCTTAAGTTTTATTTGGTTTTTATACAAATAAGTATTTTATGTTATGAAATTAATTTAATTAGAATTTTATAAATTTTAAAAACTAATATAAAATTTTATACAAAAAAATTCTACATTTGAAAAGTTGCATATTTAATAAAACATCATATTTTAATAAGATTTATAACTTTTATAAAAAATTTTATTTATAAAAAATAATAATAATATAAGTTATAAAAACTTATAAATTTATTTGATTTAAATAAGATTTAAATTAATAAAAGTTCAGGGGTTGTATTTTAATTAAACAAACTAAAAGGTTTTAAAACTAAACTCGTTTGAGGGGCTGTTCCTGGTCAAATGAAACTTCAGGGACCCATCCGTAATTATTTTAAGGGTTATTTCGGATTAAACCAAACTCCAGGGACTAAAACTGCCAAAACGCATTTCGCTTATCCGGTCACCCCTTTCCAAAGGTCCGGCGGGTAAAAGCTTTTCCGGCGACGCCCGACCAGACAGTTTCTCTGCACCTCGACAACCAATAAAGCCTTCTCTGGCTTCGTACCTCCCACGCGAACAAGACCCCTCGACAAAATTGTTCCCCCGACATAAGAATCGACCGATCATGTTGGTGGCCGAGATACCCATGTCCGAATTCATGCCCGACAGGCCACCTCCACGCCTGTGGAATGTCTGGTTAGCTTCGCCTCATCCAGACTAATGTCGGGACGTGTCCAATTGCACGTTCGAACATAAGAATCAGGCTCGGCCATAAATAGCCATTGTCGGCCCTGCACGAACTCGTTACCCTCCGTCCACACACTCTCACTCCAAATTGAGGATACCATCACTTTCGTCGTTACTAAGTGAAGCTGCAACCAAAGTTTCGAAGTCTAATTCCATCCAGAAGCTGATTTCCACTCTTGACTTTTTCGGACTTCAACCTTTGCCGACCGGACACTTCGCGACCAAGTTCGAGCCTCATTTCGGGTCCATTAGCTTCTGTCATCGTCAGGTAATCAATCCCAGACGAAAACTCGGCAATCGCATGAGGATTACCGAGCAAACCCAAGTCCTCGGACACGGTTGCCGGATTGCCGAGGACCAGCGACCAATACTAAGCATGTGTATATAAATTAAACAACACACACATAACCAGCGATGGGCAGTAGCCCGGCTGGTTATGCGTGTGTGTGTTTGATCCGGAGGTCGCGGGTTCGAAACCGGTTGGCCTTCTGCCCAAATTTTTTTACTCCTGTTTTCACTTTATTTATTTTATATAATTATTTTAACTTAATTAAATATTATTTTTATACACTAAAGACTATTACGAGTCGGTTTGACCGTTCGTTTATTTTGAAATCTATTAAACAATCCTTAAACTATTCCAAATTTTATAAACCTTATAATATTTTTATAAACTTATTTAAACACATTTTATATATATAAAATGTCCAATATTTTTATAAATCTTACAACATTTTTATAAACTTATTTAAACACATTTTTATATATAATGTCGTATATTTTTTTTATAAATCTTGTAACGTGTTTATGAACTTATTAAAATACATTTAATATGTAAAAGGTCTCATTTTTATAGAACTTGTAATATTTTTAATAAACTTGTTAAAACAAATTTTAATCTATATAATATAATTAGTCAAATAAAGAATTTTCTTTTAATTGTTATTGTTATTTATAAATACATTAAACATAATAAATACTTGTTTAAAACAATATATATATATATATATATATATTTAAGTTAAAGTTTTACAAAACCATTATCATATTCCTACTATATTTTATAAATAAATGTTAAGGAATGTTATTATAAGACCAATATACATTTAAATACGAATACGCACATATAAACATACAATAATACTTATCTATCCACATAGGATTTCATCGTGCTTAGGTTTCAACGTCCTTATCACCCGCATTCGTGGAATATCATATCCGCTAGCCAAGTGAGTTACATATCCCCTATTTACATTTTTATACATTTTGGGGTAAAACGTAATCTGTGCTTACTTACATACAATTCAACTTGTGTTTACATGTGTAGATTATTGTGCTTTTGTGCTTGATCACTTGTTATGCTATGAATACTTTTAGGATGGTTTAAATTATGTGTAACCCACATAGTCTTGATTCCATGCCTATCACTTTTAGGGTAGCGGTATGCTATGCCTATCACGTTAAACCTTTATGCTTACATACATAATTACATGCTTACAATTGGTATACATATAGTGAATTCTCCACATTATGCCATATCATACCATGTCAAACTATGAATTGTATAAACATTTTTAACTAAACTTTTACTTTATTTAAACATATGTAAACTCACCAACTCTCGTAGTTGACACTTGTTTTGGATTACGTTTCAGGTGAAGATATGTGATTGTGTGACTATGTGTTGAAGGTGCTACACATAAGGCTTTTGGACCTAGTAAAATAATTATGTGTAATATTCTAGAATAGGGTGTTGTAACTTGAATTGTATTTGGATATTTGGTGTTTCAATCTTATTAATGAATTATGCAACCTTAGTAGATCATGTGCTTATGAACAATCATTCTAATATCCGCCTCGATGATTCCGCCATCGGTCGGGGTGTGACAGATTGGTATCAGAGCCATGGTTATAGGGAATTAGGTTATTAGACACAATGACCTAGACTATAACCCTAGGACTCCCTTTTATGTGTTATGTGCTAAATGATAAATTGCTATGTGAATTATTTGTAGTTAGGTATTATTTGAATTTTCCTGAGTTGGTACATGAGACTTATACACATACATACAAGGCTTAAATACATGATACATACTTTACATACACATTTGACAAACAAACTCATGCAAACAAATACACTACTCATCCTTATCCATACTCTTTCGTAATCCGTATTAATTGAAACAATTCCTACACGTTTTATGCTCATAGACTCTCAAAATCTCGAAAATCTCGTCAACAACTAAATTTCTTGAGACCAGTAAAGGACACGTGCAATCTGGAAGGGTGACACCTGTACATTGGGTTTTCTGTCTAGGAAAGCATTTCGTATAAATCCAAATAAACGGACCCGTATGCTTTCCTGGGAATTCCTGAAGTGAGTGTTTACCTATAGGCTAAAGCATGTCTCTTTGAAAGATTCAGGAAATTTATTTAACGTTGATAAGTCAATGTATTCGCAAGGATACAATCCAAACTTAAACTCAAAATTTGGGGACATTATAGCGAGATAGGAAGAACTAGACGAACATGCAAAACAAAACATTATTACGGGTGCACACGTAATAACGATTTGTAGTGCATGCGAATCCCGGCCATTCCTATCGCGCGAATAATGATCCATGTTATCATATCCTCCCAGGAATAGATTTCATGGCTTATTTCCCCTATTCTTTAGTGTTATAAATTTTGAATGAATTATGTGATCAGTTTAGTCAGAACTTACATACATTATCATGCGACATGATGCGTGTCATCTCGCGTTCCTGCTTACATTATTGTGAACAGTCTACCAACTGTGGCACATGCATGCCTATTTTGTCCGAAGTCTCATAAAATTTTATCTTTTCTCGTGGTATTTTATAGAATGCCTCCCCGTCGCGCAGCTAATGCTAACTCCAGCAATCCCAACACTGACCTTGCTGCACTACTTACTCAACTAGTAGGCCAAATGATCCAAGCTAACAACAACAGTGATGGGTCTAATACGCAAGGGAATGGTGCAAACCCACCATACTGCACATTCAAGTATTTCAATTCTTGTAACCCCACCAAATTCTTCGGGACGGAAGGTGCTACTGGCCTTCTTCAATGGTTTGAAAGTATGGAGAGTACTTTCCTAAACAGCGATTGTCCCGACAACCTCAAAGTCCGTTATGCTGCCAGCGTCTTCCAAAAACGAGCACTCACCTGGTGGAACGGTGAGAAACGTACTCGAGGCAACGAATCCGCTATGTCCTTGTCTTGGGACGAAATGAAACGACTTATGACTGACGAGTTCTGTCCTCGCAACGAAATGAGGAAGCTCGAAGCTGAATTTTGGGATCTCACCCAAGATAGCGGAGAGAATTTGGCTTACACCACTCGTTTTCAAGAACTAAGTCTGCTCGTGTCCCACATGGTTACTCCCTTAGCGCGGGGAATTGAGAAATACATAGGTGGACTGCCTATGCCGCTCCAAGACACCGTATTGGGAAGTAATCCCTCCACTCTCGAAGACGCTATCCGTTTGTCTGCTGTGTTGACTGACAATCACGTCAAAGCGGGTACCTTATCCAGGAAGGGTACCAAGAAAGTGGTCGACAAAGCTGCTACTTCCGTGTCCGACAAAGACAAAGAGCTCGAATCTTCCCGTCATGATAGGAAGCGTAAGGCCCAAAACTTTGCGGCCATTCCTGCCGTACCTGTGACCCAAGTTACTCCTGCGGGTCAAATTCTGAGAAATTATGTAGGTTCATTTCCCCAATGCCCTACTTGCAAGTATCACCATGCCCCGCATGCTGCATGCCGTCTATGCTCAAAATGTGGACGCTATGGACACGTTGTTACTACTTGCCGTGCTCGCACTATCGTTGATCAAGCTACTCAAGGCAAACATCCAGTGCCTCTCACTGTCACCTATGGACGGGCCTGTTACGAATGTGGAGACCCAAACCACTTTCGAAACCAATGTCCAAAACTTCAAAATCAAGGTGGTCCTCATGGACGAGCATTTAATATAAATGCTAACGAGGTTCCGGCCAATGACGACACTGTCAATGGTACGTTCCTTTGTTCACTATCTTTATACATCCGTTTTATTCAATATTCAAAATTGTGTCTCTTGTTTTTAACCAACTATTTGCTAAACAACCAACCAATTTTGATAACTCGTATATCATGGAAATAGCGGATGGGAAATCCATTGCTATGAGTTCTATAACCCGGGATTGCATATAACAGCTATGCTATCACCATTCATCTCATCCCTATACTTTTGTGAAACAAACCTATTATGTTTAAACTCGGTCATACAACTTGCTAGCTCTGTTAAAGTTTACTTAAATTGTTGAAGTTCCAAATCCTAGTAATTGTGCACGGGGAATCCCCGGTATATCAAAGGGGTGGTGGGTTAGCCGCTGGTACACCCTATACATAAACCCACTTGATATAACGAGTATAAACCATGCATAAGTAGTAGGAAGAGGATCGGTTCTTGTTAGACATATTTGTGCTATAAAACCACTCATAGACGTGATAACGTTTACAAATTGTATGCATTTCATTGTACAATTTTCAATTGAGAAAGGTGATTTAAATTAAAATGATCTAAATCCTAGTAATTATGCACGGGGAATCCCTGGTATATCAAAAGGGTGGTGGGTTAGCCGCTGGTACACCCTATACATAAACCCACTTGATATAACGAGTATAAACCATGCATAAGTACTAGGAGGAGGACCGGTTTTAGAAAATGTTTTTGCAAATTTTAAAAATATGAACACCCGTGGGGTGGAGTTTTAAAGGAAAATGCCATGTCACGAGGTGATTGGCACCAATATTGTTAAGTATGGTTTCATGTAGTTTACATCCATGCGTGTATGAACAATTGTATGCATAAGTCTCACTACACCATTAGATCAACTAATTCTCAACTCGACTCGAATTAGCATCGTCATCCGTTATCATACGCTATTTTCCCGCTGAGTCTTTCTTTGGTGAATAATTCCATCCTAAGTCTTTTAACATCTCTTTCCCACTTCTATAACCTTCGCTAATCGAATTTCGGGACGAAATTCCTTCAACTGGGGGAGACTGTGACATTTCAAAAATTTTCGTTGCGGAATTTATTGTGTAAATATTAACATTTTATATTTAATCAAATTTATACAAATTGGTATATTGGCAAATTTCAATTTATGTACTTTTAATTTTTTAAAATATTTGAATGTTATAAACTATATAAATTATGTTATTAAATTAAATAATTTATATAAATCAATGGTTTTCAATTTTATTTACCATTCAATGAGATTGATCTTAAATAAAAACAAAAGTTTTATGAAATTTTATATGCTTAAGTTTTATTTGGTTTTTATACAAATAAGTATTTTATGTTATGAAATTAATTTAATTAGAATTTTATAAATTTTAAAAACTAATATAAAATTTTATACAAAAAAATTCTACATTTGAAAAGTTGCATATTTAATAAAACATCATATTTTAATAAGATTTATAACTTTTATAAAAATTTTTATTTATAAAAAATAATAATAATATAAGTTATAAAAACTTATAAATTTATTTGATTTAAATAAGATTTAAATTAATAAAAGTTCAGGGGTTGTATTGTAATTAAACAAACTAAAAGGTTTTAAAACTAAACTCGTTGGAGGGGCTGTTCCTGGTCAAATGAAACTTCAGGGACCCATCCGTAATTATTTTAAGGGTTATTTCGGATTAAACCAAACTCCAGGGACTAAAACTGCCAAAACGCATTTCGCTTATCCGGTCACCCCTTTCCAAAGGTCCGGCGGGTAAAAGCTTTTCCGGCGACGCCCGACCAGACAGTTTCTCTACACCTCGACAACCAATAAAGCCTTCTCTGGCTTCGTACCTCCCACGCGAACAAGACCCCTCGACAAATTTGTTCCCCCGACATAAGAATCGACCGATCATGTTGGTGGCCGAGATACCCATGTCCGAATTCATGCCCGACAGGCCACCTCCACGCCTGTGGAATGTCTGGTTAGCTTCGCCTCATCCAGACTAATGTCGGGACGTGTCCAATTGCACGTTCGAACATAAGAATCAGGCTCGGCCATAAATAGCCATTGTCGGCCCTGCACGAACTCGTTACCCTCCGTCCACACACTCTCACTCCAAATTGAGGATACCATCACTTTCGTCGTTACTAAGTGAAGCTGCAACCAAAGTTTCGAAAGTCTAATTCCATCCAGAAGCTGATTTCCACTCTTGACTTTTTCGGACTTCAACCTTTGCCGACCGGACACTTCGCGACCAAGTTCGAGCCTCATTTCGGGTCCATTAGCTTCTGTCATCGTCAGGTAATCAATCCCAGACAAAAACTCGGCAATCGCATGAGGATTACCGAGCAAACCCAAGTCCTCGGACACGGTTGCCGGATTGCCGAGGACCAGCGACCAATACTGAGCATGTGTATATAAATTAAACAACACACACATAACCAGCGATGGGCAGTAGCCCGGCTGGTTATGCGTGTGTGTGTTTGATCCGGAGGTCGCGGGTTCGAAACCGGTTGGCCTTCTGCCCAAATTTTTTTACTCATGTTTTCACTTTATTTATTTTATATAATTATTTTAACTTAATTAAATATTATTTTTATACACTAAAGACTATTATGAGTCGGTTTGACCGTTCGTTTATTTTGAAATCTATTAAACAATCCTTAAACTATTCCAAATTTTATAAACCTTATAATATTTTTATAAACTTATTTAAACACATTTTATATATATAAAATGTCCAATATTTTTATAAATCTTACAACATTTTTATAAACTTATTTAAACACATTTTTATATATAATGTCGTATATTTTTTTTATAAATTTTGTAACGTGTTTATGAACTTATTAAAATACATTTAATATGTAAAAGGTCTCATTTTTATAGAACTTGTAATATTTTTAATAAACTTGTTAAAACAAATTTTAATCTATATAATATAATTAGTCAAATAAAGAATTTTCTTTTAATTGTTATTGTTATTTATAAATACATTAAACATAATAAATACTTGTTTAAAACAATATATATATAAGTTAAAGTTTTACAAAACCATTATCATATTCCTACTATATTTTATAAATAAATGTTAAGGAATATTATTATAAGACCAATATACATTTAAATACGAATACGCACATATAAACATACAATAATACTTATCTATCCACATAGGATTTCATCATGCTTAGGTTTCAACGTCCTTATCACCCGCATTCGTGGAATATCATATCCGCTAGCCAAGTGAGTTACATATCCCCTATTTACATTTTTATACATTTTGGGGTGAAACGTAATCTGTGCTTACTTACATACAATTCAATTTGTGTTTACATGTGTAGATTATTGTGCTTTTGTGCTTGATCACTTGTTATGCTATGAATACTTTTAGGATGGTTTAAATTATGTGTAACCTACATAGTCTTGATTCCATGCCTATCACTTTTAGGGTAGCGGTATGCTATGCCTATCACGTTAAACCTTTATGCTTACATACATAATTACATGCTTACAATTGGTATACATATAGTGAATTCTCCACATTATGCCATATCATACCATGTCAAACTATGAATTGTATAAACATTTTTAACTAAACTTTTACTTTATTTAAACATATGTAAACTCACCAACTCTAGTAGTTGACACTTGTTTTGGATTACGTTTCAGGTGAAGATATGTGATTGTGTGACTATGTGTTGAAGGTGCTACACATAAGGCTTTTGGACCTAGTAAAATAATTATGTGTAATATTCTAGAATAGGGTGTTGTAACTTGAATTGTATTTGGATATTTGGTGTTTCAATCTTATTAATGAATTATGCAACCTTAGTAGATCATGTGCTTATGAACAATCATTCTATTGTCCGCCTCGATGATTCCGCCATCGGTCGGGGTGTGACACACGACCATGCCTAGGACAGGGACGCGGTCGTGTCTAGTTCTTGGCACGACCGTGTGACAGAGGTTTGACCGATCCGTAGCTTCCATTGGGTACCACTGATCGAGGACGTACGGCTGTTCAGACTCACGAGATGACACGCGACCGTGGGCGGCCAAGGCACGGTTGTGCCTTGGAATTTGGCTTGGCGCGGTCGTGCCAGATGTGTGCTTAGGGTTTTGGAGCTTGGCACGACCGTGCCAAATAGGGGCACGACCGTGCCTCCATCACAGAAACCCTAAAACTTCACTTGTTTATCCTGGAATCTTCCTGTTTATTCACCAAGCTTCACAAAAACCTACAAAACAAGAAATGAAGCAAATAAGTGTCTAAACGTTGAATAAAACCAAGAATTGATGATTAAATTAGCGAAGTTTTGTACCAAAAAGATGTGTAAATACTAACACATCATGATTCTCGAGACTTTCATGGATTGGGGTTTTGGAAAAATGTTTTATTCAAAACACAGTTAGAATAGATAGGCTATAAAGGTGGTAGCGGGTATAAGTCGGACGCGATATAAAATAGAGTTTTTAATAAAACCGAGCTTAATAAAATTATACATTATATATTTAGTGGTTGACTAACACGTAAAAGTATATTTAGAAATTTAATATTGCAGAATAGCGCGTTAGAAATGCGCCGGAGAAAGCCAGGTGCCGTATGTAAGCTATATTCGGCCCGGAGCATTGATTCCCCATAACGAATAGGCTAGCTCTATCTCTCAATTACCTATCATGTGCTCGAGAAGGTCCCTCAGTTCCTCAGCAGCACCTCGAGGTGCATTTAGTTGTCTTACATAAGACTCGGGATATTACCCACTCCATGGCATGACACCTTTCGCTCAACCATTCCGCCCGCCTGCCCAGACGCGGCGCTTTTCTCATTATCATCTACCGCCCTTTCTTTCCTCCCCGCTATTCACGCATGAAGATCGTCGTATGTATGCTCGACTTCGCGTGTCGGTGCTATAGTATAGGTAGGAGTACATTATGGCAGGATCCGTCACCCGGGCAAACCAACCCTCCCCCAAGAAGAATTGTGCTATGCCCCCCGATCCCTATAGAGCGAAAGAGCTGCCTGGTAATCCCTAGGTTGCAGCACGTTCGGTCGTTAACTCCTCGCGCCGCTTTCGCCGTTTCTAGGACCGACCGACGCCTCACCTGCACAGGTACCTACCTAGTGTCGGTCGCACATTCAACATAGCGTTCGGACTCATGTTCCTTCCAGAACCAGGGGTCTTCGAGCCTGCTGCGTACGATTAGGCAACCTTGCGGCGGCAAAAGGATTCTAAGCCCCCCTATGCTATGGTTCCCTGCGGTCCGAACCCGGTGCCGCATATATCGGTGAGACGGTAAAGATGCGCGTTAAAGTACTCGGTTGATAGAAATAAATATACGCATATATTTAAGTTCTAAAATAATGTTGTAACATCTCAAAATATTTATTAAAATATAAATATTAATTATCACCAACATTCGTGTGTGTCGGTTATACTGCGTGTGACCCGGTAATTTACCGAATTACTGATGCGTGAAATGTTATGAATGGACTTTACTAATTATGAAATGAACTTAATTAACCATAATTAAGTCTAACTCGAATATAATGTATGAAGATTATGACAGAGACAGGGACGGGTTGACCTGAAATTGCTGGTTGTCACATTAAACAACTGCAATGAAATCAATGTCCACAAATCGTAAGTTTTTTTTATTATTATATTTTCATTTTAGCTATTATGATAAACTAATTTGAATTTTATTGTCCATCTGCCGGTGAATTTGAATCTAAATTTCCTGAACGCAATATGCAAACTGATTTTTTTTCTTGGTTAAAATTTGAAGCAAATATATCTTCATCTTCATCTTCTACACCCGATAACAAAGAATTAAGGGCTTTGGCATATGGTCCGTTGAACGCATATTCTTACACTGATTGCATAGTCAATAGTGTTAGATTTGTGGTACAAAACCGTGATGCCAGGCGCGCTACTCAGAACGGTGGCGTGGTTACAATTAGAGAAGACGATACTCGATTTTATGGTCAACTAGAGGAGATCATAGATTTGAACTACATAGATGGTTACTCGGTTGTACTATTCCGTTGTAAATGGTTCGACAAGAGGGGTAAAAGACTAATTAATCAAAACAATACTATTATTATTGACATCGGCCGTGAATGGTATGTTGGTAAAGAATGGTATCACGATGTCCAATATATATTAGCCACACAGGTTAAACAAGTGTTCTATTTTCGAGATCCTTCTAGAACCACTAGCCAATGGAGGGTTGTTGAGGACGTTCACCATCGGAAGCTTTGGGATCATCCTAGTGTTGTTAATGAGATAGATATATTGCACGACACTCAGTCAAATGATTATACTTTGGTTGTTGACACCTGATGTAAAATTGGTGAATCAAATCACGTAGGTGGTGACCAAACTCCTATTCCCCATGCAGACACTCAATCTATTACACGGGAAACTCAATCATTTTTTGGTAATTTGGTTGTCGACTTAGACTACTTGCCAATGCGGACAACTTTAAATGAGGGTGGTGACCCAAGTCATATTTCCCCGATTGATCTCGATGAAAGTTTTATTAATGATGATGAAGAAGATGAAGATGCATATAATTCAGATGAGGAAGATGAAATAAATGACGAAGATGATGTTTTTGACACATGTTATTATAGTGATGATTCGGATTGAATGTACGTTAAAAATGTATTATTTATCTTTGTTGATTATTAATTATTTATGCTTACTATTTATTTTTGTGGAAGGAATAATGGCAACATTTGTGCAATCACACGGTGGTGATGGTGGAGATGGGGGTCTGTATAAATTCTCGTCGGGTTGTGCGGGTGGTTCAGGTGGTAAGTTACTTGTTGGTGTTTAATGTATGTCTTTACATTGAATATGTTTTCAATTGCCAAACTTTTCAATTTCAAGTGTCAATGTAGGTAATCCCTCCCAGAGAAGGCGTTCCAAAGCAAAAAACCTAAAGTTGTACAAGAAATTTGAGCAAACTGGAAGGAGGCCTCTTCCCATTGATGTTGAACTTCATGGTGGCGGGTACAAGTTTGTGGGAGAGAACGCTTCTGATTTTATACGTGCTATCTCCCTGGAGGTTGAAAAGGTTGTTACCCCACATTATCCTAATTGGGCCAGGGTTCCAAATGAAAAAAAAAACATGTCGTATATCTCACTTTCTTAGTAAGTATAGATGTTTTATAATTACTTACAATTTCATAACTATTAGATTTTTTCTAATTACTTCCATTTGTAGGAATATTTTGATCTGGACAGTTGGAGAAACACTGACATGTGGCACGGCATTGGACTCGGAATCACCGCCGAGTGTCAGAGGGCATATAAAGAACACAAGAGAGAATTGAAAGTTCATTTCAACGAGCATGGGGGATATGATGATGTGGAGGAGGCCAAGAATAATCGACCAGAAGATATGGATCGAGTAAATTAGGAACAGTTGATTGATGAGCTTTTTTTAACTGACGCCTATCACTACAAGAAATTGGGGTGTTTACGCACACATAGTGTGTGTAGGTATAAGCCTATTATGTAGGTAGTTCTCTTTACCTACACATAAATTAAATGTCACGATGTGTTGCCTCGCGACTATTGGTATAGATCATTACCCACACATCAGTTATGTGTAGGTATATAACATGCTATACCTACACATATATGTGTGGCTAAAACTAATTAACATGTGTGGTTAAAAGTATAACTATTTGTTTGGTGGCAGTTGACATGGCAGATGACGTGGCATCTTACGTGGCAGATGACATGGCATATTATGTGGCAGATGACGTGGCATCTTACGTGGCAGATGACACGTGTCATAAATATATGTGGGTAAAAGTAATATTATGTGTAGGTAAAAGTGGTAAATGTGTAGGTATTGAATTTAATATGTATAGAAAGAAATATAGATGTGTTGGTAAAAATATATTTATGTGTGGATATTAACCACGATATATGTAGGTAATAGTCTTCAAATACATACAAACAAATATAAAATATGTAGGTGCAAATAGAAACATACGTGACCAAAATTACCAATCTTAATTAAAAATGTTAAAACATCATCGTTCAAACCACAAAATTAAAGTACTACTTCTAGAAACTAAAATATGGAAAGTAACAAAACAAAAACTATTCATAAGTCATTACAAGTTTATCAAAAATACTAAAACTACTTCACTAATCAATATTTTCATCACACTCTAATGTATCACCTTGAGATGTTCCTGGTGTCTTTGGTGAGGAAGGCATGAAATTACTCTCAATCAGTGTTTGTTCCATAATAACAATGTTTATTGGAGATGGGACTATTTACAAAGCCGGAGGCATGGTGTGCTTGTTGCTCTTGCTCTGGTTCTTGAGATTGCTCTGCATTAATAACCAGGTTTGTTGGAGATGTGTATGTCTACAAAGTAGAATAACTAGCAAGTATGAATACATATGCAGAAATTCACCGGTACCTGAGATTAGAGAGATTGGATCAAGTTCATGGCTTGAGATGAGAGTGGAGGGATTTGATCTGCTGCAACAGTACACATATGCAAAAATTAGTGTACCCAATAAGAAAAGGCATACCGTCACATACACACGATCACATACATGTACATCATCCATCTTCTCTATGTTGTCCACCTTGTCTACCTTCAAGGCTACACATGTTATCAACTCTGCCACGATCAACCATATAATCAAGCATTAGTAATGCAAAATATATGCAACTAGAAAAAAAGAAAAGATGCTAACATTAACATAAACCTAAAAAATCATTGTGAGCAATCCTTTTGAGTAAACTGTTGGTGTTGAAGTGTGCTACCAAGTAATTATTCAAACTTAAAATTTGATGCTTCCAAGAATTTACCCATTTGACCCGTTGTGATAAAACATAGCCAAACCCATTCATAAGTAAATGACTAGTTTTATTTTTATTTTTTTTTCTTTTCACCAGAAAAGTAGTGCTCTTTAAAGCTTTCTCGCAAAAGAAATCCAAAATAGTTGGTCATGTATATTTCAACACCTAAATCCTTCGCTGATCATATTATTAAAAACCACATGGTACAAAATATGTGTTCATCAAAGTTGTTTGTCTCAGGACGTAACTAAATTAAAGGAGTTACAACCTTACAATTGGACATATGCTTGGAAATTGCAACATCACAAGGCTACAACAGATAGCATGTACGATGTCCAAAGAGGTTGAATAAAATTGGCTGCATGGCATCACTGGACAAGCAAGGTTAAGCAACAAATCAACACATCTTAATAATGAAAAAGAAAAATAAATATACTCCATGTTTAGCGACTTGCAGCTTCTCTCATATATAAACAAACAAACAGTTAGACAACACAGATGTAACACTCAAAATTTTAACCAAATTTTAACTTTCAAAATACGCGAAATTTAGGTCCCTTAAAACACTCTTGATTAACAACACATGTTACTTTTATGAAACGACAAACGATAAAGTTTTGCTAACGACGACAAAACGACATTTCAAGATAACAACAAGTTTTAACATCCAAAAGACAATTTAAACAAGTTTCAAGACTCCCAACCGGAGTTCTAATTCCAACCATTAACATCCACCAAAACAAATGAGAATCATATCCTACACGAAGCGTGACCCGAGACTTCAAACCGGAGCTTTACCTACAAGAAGACACCATAAACAACCATTAGTAATTATATACGACCCCCCATGTGAGCCCCCAGGCCCTTACAACAATATTCGACCAAAAACAACATTTACTTTCGAAATTTTATGAAAAGCAAATTTTCAATCAAAACGCTAACCCGGGCGGGTCAAAACCCCACCTGGTCGGGCTGGTCTGTATAAAATGAGTCAGAACTATGACCCTGGCGGGTCAAAACCCCACCCGGTCGGGTTGATCTGTGCAAAATAAGTCAGAACTGTAACCCTCCCGACTCGACCCCTAGTCGATTTAATCAATCATTAGCATCTAGGCATGGTTATAAACACTCAATAATCCACCCTTAACACCCCACATGATTCTTATGAATCTCAAACACCGATTCAACCATTTAAGTTTAGGAATTTGTTCACCTTTTGCATACATGTTACAATCATGTATACCACCATTATATACATATTTCACCTATGAATATACATATCACCAATCATATACATGTATCACCCATGTATATCACCATTTGTATATATATTTCACCTACGTATACATCACCACTTTATATACATGTTACACCCATGTATATCACCAACTAAATACATATTCCGCCTATGTATTTCACCATTTATGCACATGTTTCACCCATGTATATCACCATTTAATTACATATTTCACCTATGTATTTCGCCTTTTACAATTTCTTATTATCACCATTACACTATGTAAGTTTAATAACTTAATGCACCAAACAACATAATAAAGTCCTTAGACCTCAAACACCATACACCTACCCTTGCATATTTCACCATATATATAACATCTCCAAATTCAACAAACATTTTTAAACACATAAAAGACATTGAACAACCAATATGTAAATCAATTATGTGTATCTACCAACCCCTATCATTACTAAGTAAGTGTTTAGATGATTCCGGTTTAGCTTCAAACTTAGCCACGTGATCACTTGATGCTTGGAAGATGATGTGTACACCAACACCTTCCAATTTTGCATGCAAATCTTGAACCACTTGATCCTAGCTTCTCCTCTTTTTGTTCTTCTCTTTATAAGATACAAGAACACACACAAATGGTGTGTTTTGTGCAGGCCCCCCTCCCATTTAAAATTAGATTTTCCAAAATTACAAAACAGCCCCTAGACTTTCAATTTTGGCTCCTTTCACCCAAATTACAAAAAAAAACTCATTTTTTGCAACTAACCACCAACTTTCATTTTATATATTTACACCCCTTATAACATGAATGGCATATTATAATAATAAACCTAAAAGTTAGTTCGTTACAACAGATATATAAAGAACAAAAAGACTTGCAGTCATACCCATATTTTTGTAATTAAAATGTAGCAAGATGTTGTGATAACCGGGAATGATACCTGCGTGCATGATCAAGGTCTCTCTAAGTTCAGTATGCATTTCTATAAGAAGTGACAGTTGCGACCCTTCTTCGTTGTAAAAGCAACGAGGCGCTTAGGTTTCCGACAAACAAGATGTGAGGCAAAGGCTCTAGTATGCACGAAATACTTTTAAATTAACTAAACATGCCATCTTCTACCTTATTAATGGTTCAAAACATGAAAAATACTTGCAATCAAATCAAAACATTTGATTAATCAAATATATAAATTATACCAAACTAGAAAGTACTAATCTAATCTTGGTTTTAAAAGGTGTGAGAACTAAGGGTCTGGCCTAGGCACGACACCAAGGCGCTAGCGTCATGTCATGAGGGGCCCGATACCATAATTGGACAACCAAACAAGCTCGCCGGTACGATAATACACAAAATAGAAGCAAAAAAAATAGGAGAAAGTAAATTTCTATGTTCCTTTTAACTTCCACAAAGGTCCAACAATACTTTTTAAACCAAAAATCTAATTGGACAGACAAATGCAAGAGCTCTTTAAACACAAGTAAAAGCAGAGTACTAGTCTAATCGGATAAATGCAACAAACTCCAATATGTAGGATCAAAAAATCTGACTTTTCAAGAAATTATAAAGCAACTCAGCAACAAAATGAAACAGATTAAGGTTTTGATGTGTTAATGCTCATGCTTGAACTTAGTAGAAGTTAAAGAATAACAAATACAACCATACCCTGTAAAATCTCACCCATAACAACTTAACAAGGCTATTGGTAGGGTCTGGGGAAGGTGGGACGTAGGCAAACCTTACATCTAGGTCCTCTACCCTTGGGAATAAAGAGGCCGCTTCCAGAAAGACACTCGGTTCCAAAAACAGATAACTTACAAATGAGACAGTATTAAAAATAGTGTGAGCAAAAACTACGAATAAGCAAGAATGTAAGGTCCCTTTTCCCGGGTAACCTCACTTGTTGAAATTACTCATAAACATAGTCATAAATACTGAACTTAAATTAAAAACATTCAGAAGTAGCGGAAGCAAACATCATTTGAATTACATAACATAACAGCGGAAGTCTTAACAAATAAAAACATAATATTGTCTTAACATATATAAAAGTGGGATGTCAGTCTCGTGTCGGGTAACCATCACGCCTTCGCACGACCATTCCTTTCTTTACCTGAAATGTATACTAAAAGTCAGCTAATGCTGGTGAGTTCTAGTTTAAAACAATCATACATAGCATTTATCTTATCGTTAAGTATATATATATATATATATATATATATATATATATATAATATACGTGCATTAGCATATTCTTTACCTTACTGTTCTCACATAATATTCATACTGAGTATATACATATGTACATACATACTTACTTTGGGAGAACATTCATTGGTCATACACATAGGGGTGATCAACCCGTCATACTTGTCGCGAATGTCACAAAGACAACGCAGCGAGAACTACCGTTGTAGCCCTTTTCATAAACCGTCCGGCTCTAGAAAACCGTCCGTCGAAACATAAATCCGTCTGGCAACCTTTGTCCGTCTGCTCTTAAACCGTCCTACCGCCGTAGTCCGTCAATTCGCCCGTCTGCCCTAAGGCATCCGTTTACCACGTGGCTATTATATATGCAACCGTTCTACATGTAATAAGGCATTTGCTTCGATCGTCCATGAGTTCCTTTTATACGTCCTAGCTTGCGAAGGAACGTTTTTTTTGTCCCGGTTGCAAAATATTCACGTGGTCGTCCGTCTACCGAAGTGGCCGTTGTCATAGAAGTGTTCATAACGTTTACATACATTCAAAACATGCAATATATATATATATATATAATATAAAACAAGATTTCATTCATTTACGTTATGTCATTCTTTCATTCATTCTTTATAATCATACGTTTCATTCTTTGATTATAATTCATTTTCGTATATAGGTATATATATATATATATATATATATATATATATTTGTATACCACGCATGATCACATTGACATTCATAGCATTTTTTCATTTAGTGTATACACTTCAGCCCCAAAACATTTGAATTGATTTGCACATAACATAGAAGGGGGCACATAGAACTCACCTGCTGAGCTAGTCTCGTCTTGTCCTAACCGTGGTCCAATGAGTGCCACACATGATCTAGATTTGTTAATTACACATACATTAGACCTAATCCCGACTCTAACGGTTAAATCATTCTGAATTAAGCGACTATACTGATTTCACTAACGGCCTGCTGTCTGCGCACTTGCTAAGTGCGCAGGACCATACTCATGCGTACTTGACAAGTACGCAGAACATTCTTCTTGCGTACTTGATAAGTATGCAAGATCTTCCTCATGCGTACTTGATAAGTACGCAGGACATCCTTCTTGCGTATTTGATAAGTACGCAAGACCTGCTTCCCCATCAAGTCCGAAATTCTTGCATGTTTACCTGATCATGCTAATCTTACAACTTTCTTTTATCAAAATGTGCGGTTTTCATTCTAGATGCTAGTTCTACTCTTATTTTCAAGTTTCTTCCATAAAAACGTCTTCTATTTAGCTAAAACCCGAAAAAAACGAACAAAAACTCAGTTTAAGGTCGAATCGTTACCTAGATTGTGATTCTGATTCGGTGGTTTTGCTCACGAGCTCAGTAGTAATGTGCTCCTTCAATTCCGGGTCGATCCGTCAACTTTCTCTCTCTAAGCCCGAGCTCTTCTTTCTCTCTCTAGATGTTGCAAATGAGAGAGTTGAGCCTTTCTTGGCCCTTATATAGATGGGTTTCCCTCAGCCCGTTGGAGCCCAGCCCGAGCCCATCCATTTTCCTTTCATTTTTGACGATTAAATCTCGATCGCGTTATTTATTTATTTATTTATTTACTATTTTTGGGATGTTGTACATTCTTGAGTTCTTTCGTTTTCATTCTATCGTCAATAACATACGCCAGATAAGCTTCGCAACCGCGCCTCATGTAACTTTCAGCCTTGATCATCGAGATGACGTTCGGCATCGTGCAATTCTAATCCCCATAAACCGTAATTGGACTGCCGCTAGGAGCTTTGAGGTGTATCCTCTTACGTTTACATATGATTTGAGCTTCGTTGGCAGCTAACCAATCCATACCCAATACTATATCGAATCCTCCTAAGGTGAGAAGGAATAATCTAGAAGGAAACTTATGGCCCTCTATTTCTATGATGCAATCCTCTGTTACTTGGAATACTGCCGAATTTTTACCAACGACAGTTTGTACGCTAAAGGCCTTTACTAAGGTGTTGATAGTACAATCTAGTTTACGACTAAATGCATTGGATATAAAGTTTTTACTAGCACCAGAGTCAAATAAAATAGCAGCATGTTCATCATTTACTAGGAACGTACATGACACAACATCCGGGTTTCCCCTTGCTTCCTCCTCGGTTAGGGCGTAGGCTCTAGTCCTAGCCTTCGGCTGTTCCCTTTCAGCTTCCTTTTCCTTTCCCGAACCAGATTGTCTGGTTTTTTGCAATCCCTAATCAGGTGTCCATATCTTCCACAACGTTGGCATTTGACGTCCTTTATGCAGTCTCGGGAGTAGTGCCCCGTCCTCCCACATTTGTAACACATGGTTATGCCAACTAAACATTCGCCTTGGTGTTTCCTTGAGCATTTCTTACAAACTTCATACTCTTCTGCCCTAGGCTTCTTCACCTCGGCGGTGTAGTTTCCCTTCCCATTTCCTTTGAACGAGTTCTCCTATTTCCGTTTCGGAGCTTCGGGAGCTATGTTCTCGTTAGCATACTCGTCATAGACGATTTCAGACAGGTTGACTACCGACTCGAAGGTCGAGGGTAGATTAGTTTTCACATGAACATGGACCTTTTGAGGTAGGCCCTTCACATAGTACTTAATCAGTCGCTCTTCAGTCTCTACCAGGTGGGGTACCAGTTGAGCGAGCTCATTGAACCTGTAAGTATACTGGCGGTGCGTTTTGCTGCCAGCCTTGAAGTTTAGGAATTCATTTTCCACTCGATCAATTTCGTTCTGGGGACAGAACTTTTGGATTATCAGCTTCTTCAGGTCTTCCCATGTCATTCAGGCAAGAGCGTTTAGCGACTTTGTCCTCTGAATGTTCCTCCACCAACTTAGTGCCTCATTGGTGAAACAATTAGCAACGTACTTAACAGCCTGGTCCGGTCGACACTCGCTGATGTTGATTACAGCGTTCATCCTCTCAATCCATTCGAACGTAGCCACTGAATCCTTGTTCCCATTAAACTTGGATGGGTCTCCGTCCTTGAAACCTTTGTAGGTACACCCATGATTGCTTGATTCCACCTTCACTTCATCCACATCACTATCATACACTTTCTCTTCATGGTCTCCTTCATTCTCCTCTCTACTTTTCTTTAGTGCCTCGGATAGTAGATCAGGCAATATTTTCTTCAGAGTGAGTACAACTTCACGGGCAATAGCATCCCTGACCTCGGGTTCCAACTGTAGAGGCCCTTGATTGCCGTTCCCGGTTGGGGTCACTTCTGTTTCGTGCACACTCTCGGTGTGTTCTGCGTGCACACTCTCTTCTTCATTTTCAAGTCTTTAATTCAACGGAGGTCTACCTACTAGGCCAGTGTGACCGCCTCGGCGTCCGGTCCTCCATCCACCAGCCATAGTTCTTAGTTTCCTGATAGTTATAAAGGGAATACATCAATGTCATTTCTTCAGATCATAGTTTGGAACAGTACGAGCAAGGTAAATTTTTAATTACAGTGACCGGTTTGTGATTACTAATTTACATTGCTTTTCGGGTTCAAAACTCTTCAAATCGGTTGTGACATTGATATCTATTTGTTCTAAGTTAAGGTATATATTCATATCCAAGAGCATTAACTTTAGTACTTACTTACCGTGCTGGCGTTGGCGTTGGTTATCCATACTGACATCCGTGCGTTGGTGCCATAATCAGCTTGAGTCCAGACATTTAGGGATGTCTGAATCTCTCAAACTATTGCTCTGATACCAACTTGTAAGGCCCCTTTTCCAGGGTAACCTCACTTGTTGAAATTACTCATAAACATAGTCATAAATATTGAACTTAAATTAAAAACATTCAAAAGTAACGGAAGCAAACATCATTCGAATTAAATAACATAACAGCGGAAGTCTTAATAAACAAAAACATAATATTGTCTTAACATATATAAAAGTGGGATTTCAGTCTCGTGTCGGGTAACCATCACGCCTTCGCACGACCCTTCCTTTCTTTACCTAAAATGTATACTAAAAGTCAGTTAACGCGGGTGAGTTCTAGTTTAAAACAATCATACATAGCATTTATCTTATAGTTAAGTATTATATATATATATATATATATATATATAATATACGTGCATTAGCATATTCTTTACCTTACTGTTCTTACATAATATTCATACTGAGTATATACATATGTATATACATACTTACTTTGGGGAGAACATTCATTGGTCATACACATAAGGGTGATCAACCCGTCATACTTGTCGCGAATGTCACAAAAACAACGCAGTGAGAACTACCGTCGTAGCCCTTTTCATAAACCGTCCGGCTCTAGAAAACCGCCCGTCGAAACATAAATCCGTCCGACAACCTTTGTCCATCCGCTCTTAAACCGTCCTACCGTCAATTCGCCCGTCTGCCCTAGGGCATCCGTTTCCCACGTGGCTATTATATATGCAACCGTTCTACATGTAATAAGGCATTTGCTTCGACCGTCCATGAGTTCCTTTTATACGTCCTAGCTTGCGAAGGAACGTTTTTTTTTTCCCGGTTGCAAAATAGTCACGTGGTCGTCCGTCTACCGAAGTAGCCGTTGTCATAGAAGTGTTCATAACGTTTACATACATTCATAACATGCAATATATATATATATAATATAATATAAAGCAAGATTTCATTCATTTACGTTATGTCATTCTTTCATTCATTCTTTATAATCATACGTTTCATTCTTTGTTCATAATTCATTTTCGTATATAGGTATATATATATATATATATATAATTGTGTACCACGCATGATCACATTGACATTTATAGCATTTTTTCATTTAGTGTATACACTTCAGCCTTAAAATATTTGAATTGATTTGCATATAACATAGAAGAGGGCACATAGAACTCACGTGATGAGCTAGTCTCGTCCTGTCCTAACCGCGGTCCAATGAGTGTCATACACGATCTGGATTTGTTAATTACACATACATTAGACCTAATTCCGACTCTAACGGTTAAATCATTCTGAATTAAGCGACTATACTGACTTCACTAACGGCCTGCTGCATGCGCATTTGCTAAATGCGCAGGACCATACTCATGTGTACTTGACAAGTACGCAGAACATTCTTCTTGTGTACTTGATAAGTACGCATGATCTTCCTCATGCGTACTTGATAAGTACGCAGGACATTCTTCTTGCGTATTTGATAAGTACGCAAGACCTGCTTCCCCATCAAGTCCGAAATTCTTGCATGTTAACCCGATCATGCTAATCTTACAACTTTCTTTGATCAAAATGTGCGGTTTTCATTCTAGATGCTAGTTCTAAGCTTATTTTCAAGTTTCATCTATAAAAACGTCTCCTATTTAGCTAAAACCCGAAAAACCATAAAACGAACAAAAACTCAGTTTAAGGTCGAATCGTTACCTGGATTGTGATTCTGATTCGGAGGTTTTGCTCACGAGCTCAGCAGTAACGTGCTTCTTTAATTCTGGGTCGATCCGTCAACTTTCTCTCTTTAGGCCCGAGCTCTCCTTTCTCTCTCTAGATGTTGCAAATGAGAGAGTTGAGGCTTTCTTGACCCTTATATAGATGGGTTTCCCTTGGCCCGTTGGAGCCCAGCTCAAGCCCATCCATTTTCTTTCATTTTTTACGATTAAATCTCGATCGCGTTATTTATTTATTTACTATTTTTAAGATGTTACAAATAAATGATGAAATTTAGGTAAACTCATTAAATGAACACACCAGATATTCTGGTATAAGATTTAGCTAAACTCATAAGTCACTACAATACATGTTAGGTTAAACTCTATTTCAGACTATAATTCAGAAACGCGGTTTGTGAGAACTAAAGGTCCAGCTACTGTACATACACATACACAAACATGTATCATGTATGCCATAATGCCAAGATCATTAACCGAGAAATTTTCATGTCTACAAAAGTTACCACAAAAAGGAGAAAATGGTTCATGACATAATTCCCACAAATAGTAACAACTGTAATGTTACAACATCAAAAACTACCCATACTTATTTAAAAAAAATCAGCAGCACCATGGATTACACTTAGACTGTATGGTTATGCATCTTTTGATTTCACAGTTTATAAAACTAAAATATTAATTGAAACCCTAAATTTGTTTATACATTTGGAATCCAGATCGACATAAGTTGTTAGTAAAGGAAATTCAAAATGTGCTATGAACCCCAAAAGGTGAATGATGACAAATATTTTACAAAAAGGCCTCCAAAAGAAGTACTAGTAAAGATTGATTCAATCAAACCCTAAAAAATCGATAATATACCTGCTTTGCGAGACATCGTTGATCTGACCTTTGATGGCCATAAGAAGTGGCTTTTTAGGATTGTTGCCGTCGTAGGCCTTCAACTCCTCCTCGAAAATATCGACGAGCTGAACCGGTGGCGGGATAAGCTGCACATCTTCTTCGAAAGACCAGGGCCGATGTTGTTGTTGATGATGAACGGAGGATCCTCCAACTAAAACGGAAAAGACGTAATAGACAACTACGCCAGCATCGATGAAAGTGAAGAAAGCATTAAGAGTAAGTCTGGTGTTTGCAGTTATGGCTTCTTTGAGAGTCTCCAATAATTCAATAGCCATGATTGACGATTCTCGTGCCAGATTTGTCGCTCCACAGAAAAAAATATATAAAAAACAAAACATACCAACAATCAAACCAAAAATGAGAAATTTGCCAACTTCAAAGTGAGCAATATGAATACATGATGGCGGTGAATTCAATTTTTTGGAATAAGGTAGCGAGTAGGGAAATTTTTGGAGTGGAGGGAAAACCTAAAAATTTTAATTTTTGAAGGGGAGGAAAACTTTTAGAATGAAATTTTTATAAGAGAGAAAAAGCATGAACCAATATTGAGTGACCCTAGTTGCCCTTGATTATCGAATATTGACTCTTGATTATCGAATATTGACTCTTGTTGATCAATCTTAAGAAATTTTGACACTAATTAGGGTGTATACGATTCAAGCCGGCTCGAAAGCTACTCGGGATCGGTTCGCTAAAAGCTCAAATCGAGTCGAGCCTAAACGAGTCGAGCTTATACTAAGGTTCGTTTAATAAACGAGCTCGAGCTTCACATATCGAGCTCAGGTCGGCTCGCGAGCCTAGACAGGCATTTTATTTATACATATATTTTTTATTTATTATATATCTATATATAATAAAATTTTGATAAAAATAATCAAATAAACTGTACAATTAAAACGTATATAAAATTAATTATAAAAATATGTAAATAAAATAATTAAATAATAAACGAGTCGAGCTCGAGGAGAGTTTGAGCCTAGACGAGCTCGGGCTTGGCTCGTTTACACCCCTAACATTAACTGACCCTAAATAATCTTAATTGGTTACCATTGATCAATATTGGCCCTAATTGCCCCTAAATGCCTCTAATTATCCCTAATTACACTTAATTAACCACATTTGACCCTAATCGGTACTAACCCCTTGTGTCCTAATTTACCATTATTGACACTAATTGACTCTCAATAACCCTAATTGTCAAAAAGTACCCATAATTGTCTCTAATTGCCCCTAAATAATCTTAATTCGTGATTGTTGACGGATATTGATCCTAATTGAACGTGATTGACCCCTTATGTCCTAATTTACCAATATTGATACTAATTAACCCTAAATAACCTTAATTGTCACAAGTTACCCATAACTGTCTCTAATTACCTCCTAAATAATCCTGATTGATGATTGTCGGCGGATATTGATCCCAATTGAACTTAATTGTCCATAATTGTTTTTAACTGGTTTAAATAGGTAACCATTGACTAATATTGATCCTTAATAGTCCTAAAAGCCTCTACTTTAACTAAGTGACCTTAATTGCCTCTAATTAAAACTAGGTGACCCTAATTGCCCATAATTACCCATTATTGACCAATACTTACCCCCGTTGACCTTTATTAAACCTAATTAACCTAATTGGTACTAGTTTACCCTAATTTACGCTCTTTGATCCTAATTAGTGCTATTAACCGTTATCAAACCCTAATTACCCCTATTGACGATCATAATCGACCCAGTTGCCCATGACTGACCTTATTAACCTAAGTTAGCACTAATTAACGCTAATTGATCATCATTAACCAATAGTCTAATACTGACACTAATTGGTCATAATTAAACATCATTTAATATTAATTACCATCATCGACCAATATTGACCCTAATTAAACCTATACGCCATTAGCCGACCAATATTGACCTTAGTTGACCCTAATGGTCCCTAACTAATCATAACTAACACTAATTTGCGCTAATTTCCCTTATTTCCACAATTTGATCGTAATTAATCAATATTAATGCAAATTGATCATCAACATAGTCATAAGTAACTATAACTGGTCCTAAATTATATTTGTGACTGAAATTTAGTCTCAAATATGGTGCCAAAATATCAACGACCGGTTATTATCATCAGCAACTGATAAATCAGTCTCCGATATTATGTATTTGAGACTGATATATCAGTCCTAGAACTTTTCTGTCCGAGATAATCACTTTTTTGTAGTGTTCCTAGTCGTGTTCCTTTATTTTTAAATTTGTTTTAAATATTTATTTCTATGTCATTATATTTTTTTCTACACATTTTAATTAACATACTTCGTGTATGTAATATGTATCGAATATCAACACATAGTGTACATTTTTAAATATGTGTAGGTATTTTTTTGTCACGTCATTTAAAAAAAAGATTTTATTTACTTAATTTATCTACATATTTGCTTAAAAATATTATGTGTTAGTAAAACATAATTAATTACCCTCAAATATATTAGTTTCTTACATATGTGTAGATAATTTACCAACACATAATGAAAATTTGCCACATATGTGGGTAATTTAACATTTAATTGATCGTTAATTGTGGGGGGAAAATTTTTGTGACAATCCGACTTTTTAGGTTAACCCCGTTAACTATTCCGTTAAGTTTTTTATTAAAAACTTAACCCCGTTAACTAAATCTAACCCCAGGGACTGATTCTGCCACAAATCCAACTCAAAACTACAAGGACTAGTTGTGTTAATATGCTAAATCAAATAAATTGACTTCTCAAAGTCAAAATCAGCAAATTTGGTTCCTATTGACTTTCAGAAGTCAAATCCGTGACAATTTGATCAAAATTCACAAAATAAACCTCAAATCCGTTGGAATTCATAACGTAAATAAATCTTAATAGCAATAATCGATCGTTATTAGGGCCTTAATCATAATCATTTTCAAATTAAACTCGAATTATGATCGTGGTTTCGTAACCGTCGACTTCATTTTCCATTATCATCAAATCCGAAGAATTTCTGTATTGCCTTCACAAATTGAGACACTGCACACACTCGACGAACCTCTGTGAAGCTTTTGCACCAACTGAATTGGCCGGAGTAACAGTCGAAGACGCCGGAGACCGCCACCGTCACAGTCGGCCATCATTTCAGTCGAGAACCTCCAATTCATCACGCATTCTGGTAATTTCTTGTATCATTAGTTTCGTTTTTACTCGTCAATTGAAAGCCCTATCATTATCAGGGCTTACAACATCAATCCGATCGAAATCTATAACCTAGGGTTCATCATTGACCGGTTTAATCGAACCCTAGTCTAGACCCAATCAAAATGAAATTAACCTATACAGTTAGATTCGCAATACCATACTCTTTGAAAGCCCTTTATCAATTCGAACTTTTATTATCAGAATCGTTGTGACCCGTAATCTAGGGTTCATATGAAACCAAGTTGTCGAATTCAACTCTAAACCGCGTTTAAACCAAATTAAACTATACCATTAGACTCGTAGTCTTCTGTAGATTGAAAGCCCTATGAAATATCGGGCTTCTATCATCGAATTGACTTTGATCCCGTAATTAGGGTTCGTTCTGGAAACGTGTTGGGGTTTTCGATCTTAAACATGAATTTGATACAATTAAACCACGTCAACAGATTCGCAAGGTTTTGTTTAATAAAAGCCCTATCATTTCAACAATTTTTAATATCAGAATCGATCAATTGAATCCATGTTTATAAACTAGGGTTACGATCCCTCTTTCAGTAAATTAGCGATCTTAAAACCGATGGTTTTCAAATTCAATGAGTCCCCAGATTCGCAACACCTCGATTATCAAAACCCCCATGATTTGGAAACCAGTCGCGATCGAATTCGTGGCGTTTGGGACGGGATTCGATCTGGGTACATGTGGGGAAGGAAAGCACGTCCGATCAGGAGGTTAAAAGAAATGGGTCTCGGGTTTGTTTGCGATAGCCTAGCTGCCGGGACTGGTTAGAGCGATGTGTGTGTGTGGGAGAGACCCGGGTTCGAGACCGGGCTCCCACAATCATTTTTAAAATATTTTTTCTGGATTATTAAATTAATAAAAATCAAACCTGTTAATATTGTATTATTATATAAATGGGTTTTAACCCGGAAAACAACCCGTAAGCTCGGGTTTGAAATATTAGTTTGTTTTTATAAATTATACCCACTTTTATAAATAATAATATATTATTATTAACAAGTAAAAATAATATATTTATATTATTTTTAAGCCGTAAACTCGTGTAAAATAATATGTTTATATTATTCCCAAATTGTGACCCGTATTATTAAATAATATATATTTATATTATTTTAAGTCATTTTATAACGTCGTAAATCAATCGAGACTAAATAATAATATAACTAATTATATTATCCAATCATATATATATTATTATTTATGTCGTTCGTCGCGTAAAGTCATTCGTAAACTCGTGGACGCGTTCGTCCACTCTCGTTTATTGGAGCGGTTCTCTTAGGACGTTCCTTGTTTTCCCGTGTCACAGTCACAATTCCCATTATCGTTCCTAATTTATATATTTATAATTTTAGGACATTCATAGGTTTTTTGAGACTTACACTCGTGGTTCCAACTTACTTCTAGTGTGAAACTACCTTCAACGCCAAACAAGTGAGTTTTCACGGCCCCTTTTTACTGTTTTAACTTGGGGGAGAAAACATGCTTAAACTGATTTTGAGATTTGTTATTTCATATGCTATCAATGTTAAAGCTAAGTGTAACATGCTATCACAGAAAGTCCTCATCTTATCTCGAACCGTTAATATGGATCTTAGCGAGGTAATGTTTAGTAGTACTACTGTGTTTGACAAATCCCACCCGCGTTAGTCGCGCTAACTCGATTGGATATCGAACGGGTGAAATGTTAGCCTAGTCACATGGCCAGTAATGATAGACCTGGCAGGAGGCAATAAACAAACAGTCAGTTTCGGTTGCGAGCACTTGAGCTAAACATGAACATAGGTTAGCTACCTATAGATACATATTGAATGATCATAAATCTGGTAAATGCTTACATATTTACTTGAAACCTGTGAACTCACCAACCTTGTGTTGACACTTTTCTTACATGTTTTCTCATGTCGCTAAGCTAAGACATAAGGTGCACGTTAGGGCATGCATGGGATTCAACTGCTTTGCTTTGTGTCTATTTATGTATGGTTGAATTATTCTATTGTACTTCGTTTGGAATTTTGAGACTTTTGGACTTTGGTTTTGGGCGCGTGTATTTTGCGCATTTACTTTCTTTACGCTTCCGCATTGATACTCTGATTTAAAAGATATTTTCATTTTGAGTCCCATGTAGAGTCGTTCAAAGTAACTAATGTCTGATATCCTGGTTCGTCACTTCCCAAACGGTAAAACTCCGTTAGTTGAAATTGGGGGTGTGACAGATTGGTATCAGAGCCATTGGTTATAGAGAACTAGGATTGCATACTAGACTATAGCCTCACACATTAGTTACATGTCATTTGGATGTTTGGTACTTATACATAATGTTGCAGGATCATGTCGTCAACCCCACCTCCATCACCTAACGCATCAGGGCATAAGGCACCTGTACTCTCATCCCCGGAACCCAAAAGGCACCGACCTACTTCGGGTAACCATTCAGTTGACCAAGGCGAACCGAGTAATGCACGAGCATTAGATTATGCTCTCAATTGGGACGTATACCCACATATGATCCAAAGGTGGATCGAAATGGGAGATGTTCCATCACCTTACTTTGGATCCGTATCTTCATCATCTACACTACCTAGTTTACCATGCACCATGGAACAAGCTTTCGCAGCATTCGTATCTTATATGTTGAAGGAATTGAGTTTTGTACAAGATGCCACCGAGGAGATACCTAAACTTCTGAAGAATGGACCCCAAGTAGAGAAGAATAAGGTAGGAGTAGAGCACTTGACTACCGAACTAGCTGCAATGGACCATGTCCACAACCTTTTAGTGGATCGTGTGGCACATCTAGAGACGAGGGCTGACACTATGGATGATGATATGGAAGGAGTTCTGGAGAGACTAGCTGCTATGGAAGCTCAACTACATGTGGCAAACCACACTGCTGAAGGCCTTCAAGAGAGGGTGACTCACTTGGAAGCCCAACTACAAGCGGCCCTATTTCCGGAAGACATTCTAGTATCTGACGATGAGGAGGAACCTTTCGAGGAGGAACCTTTTGAAGAAGAGCCTTTCGAGGAGGAGCCCGTGGAAGAAGAACCGGTTGAGATGGACGATGCACAAACGTATGTTTCTTTCGATGACGAAGATGCCTGATGATCTTCCTATTCTATCTTCCTTTTCATGTTTGCTTTTGCCTATGTTATTTCTCTTTCCAAACCTAGATAGGTAAGGTTGTTCCCATCCAATAAAAGCATGAGAAGTTTAATATTTGAGTTATTTATTTTGTAGCCTTACAATTTATTTAATTTTCAAAATATTAGATGTTGTATCTCCTTACTCGTACCTGAATAATGTTTAATATGCGATATATTTCTCATTGTTTTTCATTTGTGATTGTGAAGAATCATGTCTGGGAGAGGACGCGGAGGCCGTGCCGGTGGTCGTGGTACCATTAACATGACGGCAGCAGAGCTAGCAGCATTGATAAATGATAGTGTGGCAGAGGCCCTAGCAACACAGAATGTTGCAGGTAAATGCTTTAACTATTGACTAATAGTGTCATTCCTTCTCTAAAAACATTTTTCTAAACTCTATAATTCCAATTCAATTTGTACTTCTAAATCCAGGCCAGCAAAACCAACAGCCAGCCTGCACTTTCAAAGCATTCATGGATTGCAAGCCCCACACCTTTAGTGGAGCTGAAGGAGCCGTTGGATTACTTCGCTGGTTTGAGAAGGTTGAATCAGTAATAGCCATGTGCAACTGCCCGGTGGCTAACCAAGTGAAGTTTGCTGCTGGAACTTTAGAAGGCCCGGCCCTAACATGGTGGAATGCCTAAGTTCAAATGTTGGGACTGGCAATGGCAAATGGACTCCCGTGGGAGGAATTTAAAGCAATGATGAAGGAAGAATACTGCCCACGTGATGAGATCCAAAAGTTAGAGGGAGAGTTCTGGAACCTTAAGATAGAGGGTTCGGAAATTGAACTCTACACCACTCGTTCGCACGAACTTGCTACCATGTGCCCACACATGGTGACTCCGGACTACAAAAGAATCGAACTTTACATTGGAGGTCTAGTGCCTCAAATACAAAGCATGGTTACTTCATCCAATCCTGCCACTATCCAACAAACCATTCGACTTGCGCATAAGTTAACCGACCAAGCGGTGACGCAAGGAACCCTACCTCCGAGAGGTTCAGTTGCTAAACCCACCGACAGCCACAAACGCAAGTTCGATCACCATTCCAACCCCCACAACCATTCCAACTCCCACTCCAAAGGACCTCAATCCAACCAACCCCAGTTTAACCAACCGAAACAACAACAACAGCGTAGGTTTGAGCCTACCAAGAACTTCAATCAGTCGACCTCGTCTGGCCAAAACCACGGTGGTTATGCGGGGAAGTCCCCGAAGTGTAACAAGAGTAACTTACACCACTTCGGGTTCTGCAATCGTTGCCAGAGGTGCGGTAAAATAGGCCATGCTGCTAAGGACTACAGGGGTGAATTACAAACTAAACAACCCTTTCAACAACCGGGATCTACTAGGGCTTGCTTTGAGTGTGGAAAGGAAGGGCATATCCGGAAGAACTGTCCTCAGTTGAAGAAAGGGGGTAATGGAAATTACAACCCTAACCAGAATAACAATGGTAATGGTGGTAACAATGGCAATGGGGGAGGAAATGGTGCGAAGGGACGAGCCTTCGTACTAGGATCTGGAGAAGCCCGTTACGACCATAATGTGGTCACCAGTAAGTTCCTCATAAATAATTTCTTTGCTTCTATCCTTTTTGACACCGGTGCTGATAGAAGTTTTATATCTAAGAAATTTAGTAATATGATAAAAGGAACTTCATCTCTATTAGAAGATAAGTATACAATAGAGATAGCTGACGGTCAAATAGTTGAGGCAACTCACATACTTAAAGGATGTAAACTTGAGCTAACTACACATACATTTGATATCGACCTTATGCCGGTCATACTTGGTAGTTTTGATATAATTGTCGGCATGGATTGGTTATCTAAAAACCAAGCCGAAATTATCTGTCGTGAGAAGATTGTACGTATACCTCTCTCGAATGGAGAAACCCTTTCCATCCAAGGCGAAAGAGTTGGTGCAGTCATGGGCATTATATCCTTCATGAAAGCACAAAAATGTCTTCGAAAGGGGCATACGGCTATTTTGTCCCTTGTTGCTGAGCAACCTTCAGAAGAGAAGAAGATCGAAGATATTCCCGTTGTGCGTGAATTTTTGGAAGTGTTTCCCGAGGATCTGCCCGGTCTGCCACTGCACCGTCAAGTTGAATTCCAAATTGATTTAGCACCCGGAGCAGCACCGATTGCTCGGTCACCTTACAGACTGGCACCCAGTGAATTGCAGGAACTGTCCACTCAATTGCAAGATTTATTGGATAAAGGTTTCATCCGACCTAGTTCATCACCGTGGGGAGCTCCGGTGTTATTTTTCAAGAAGAAGGATGGTACTTTCCGTATGTGTATTGATTACCGGGAGCTGAATAAAGTCACAATCAAGAACCGCTACCCTTTACCTCGTATAGATGACCTTTTTGATCAACTCCAAGGATCAAGTTTCTATTCCAAAATAGAAATAGGTCCGGCTATCATCAGTTAAGAGTCCGAGAAGAAGATATCTCTAAGACTGCATTCAGAACGAGGTACGGCCATTACGAATTTATGGTCATGCCTTTCGGGCTAACCAACGCACCTGCGGTATTCATGGACCTCATGAACCGTGTGTGTAAGCCTTACCTGGACCAGTTCATTATCGTTTTCATCGACGACATCCTCATCTATTCCAAGAACAAGGAGGAACACGAGGAACATCTACGTCTAATTTTGGAACTACTTAAGCGAGAACAACTGTATGCTAAGTTTTCCAAGTGTGAATTTTGGATCTGGGAAGTTCAGTTCCTAGGGCATGTGGTTAATGAGAAAGGGATACATGTCGACCCATCTAAAATAGAAGCCATCAAGAATTGGGCAGCACCGACGACTCCGACTGAGGTGCGACAATTTCTGGGATTGGCTGGATATTACCGTCGTTTTATCGAAGGATTTTCAAAAATTGCACAACCTCTCACCGCCCTAACTCAAAAAGGAAAAGCCTATAATTGGGGCGATAACCAAGAATCAGCTTTCCAACACCTCAAACAGAAACTTTGCAGTGCACCTATTTTAGCTCTTCCGGAAGGAACCGATGATTTTATAGTGTATTGTGATGCATCTATTCAAGGTCTGGGTTGTGTCTTAATGCAACGCGAGAAGGTAATTGCATACGCTTCACGTCAGTTAAAGGTTCACGAGAAAAACTACACCACTCATGATCTAGAGTTGGGAGCAGTAGTTTTTGCACTTAAGATATGGAGACATTACTTGTATGGTACCAAATGCACCATCTACACCGATCACAAAAGCCTCCAGCATATCTTCGAGCAGAAGGAGTTGAACATGCGACAACGTCGTTGGGTTGAACTTCTAAATGAATACGACTGTGCGATCCGGTATCATCCGGGTAAAGCTAACGTTGTGGCTGATGCACTAAGCCGAAAGGAAACGAAACCCAAACGAGTTCGAGCGTTACAACTCACTATTCACCCTGGATTGCCTGACAGAATCCGTAGTGCTCAACTTGAAGCCTTGAAAGAAGATAACCTACCGTTAGAAGGTACACGTGGCATGGAAGCACAACTTGAGGTAAAATCTGACGAAATTCGTTACTTCGTCGAACGAATATGGATTCCAGTGTTCGGAAACTTAAGGGAACTAATCATGGATGAAGCTCATAAATCTCGTTACTCCATCCATCCGGGTTCCGATAAAATGTACCATGATCTAAAAGTACTATATTGGTGGCCGAAGATGAAGGCCGATATAGCCACCTATGTTAGTAAGTGTCTGACCTGCGCGAAAGTCAAAGTTGAATATCAAAAACCATCCGGTCTTCTACAACAACCAGAAATTCCCATGTGGAAATGGGAACAAATATCCATGGATTTCATCACCAAATTACCACGAACCCCTATTGGATGTGATACTATATGGGTAATCGTTGATCGATTAACAAAATCTGCTCATTTCCTAGCAATCAAGGAAACCGACAAAATGGATAAGCTTACTCATACATACTTGAAAGAAATAGTCTCTCGGCACGGAGTGCCAATCTCCATTATTTCGGATCGTGATGCACGATTCACCTCTCGTTTCTGGCAATCGTTACATAAAGCTTTAGGCACGCGTCTAGATATGAGCACAGCTTACCATCCTCAAACCGATGGTCAAACATAACGTACTATCCAAACTCTGGAGGACATGCTACGAGCTTGTGTGATCAATCTCGGTAACACTTGGGAGTCTCACCTACCGTTGGTGGAGTTCTCCTACAACAACAGCTATCACACTAGCATCAAGGCAGCTCCATTTGAAGCACTTTATGGACGGAAATGCCGTTCTCCCATTTGTTGGACCGAGGTTCGAGATAGCCAACTCACATGTCCTGAACTTGTATTTGAAACTTCCGAAAAGATCGTTCAAATTAGAAACCGTATGGCGGCAGCTCGTGATCGTCAAAAGAGCTATGCCGACAAGCGTCGTAAACCTTTGGAGTTTCAAGTAGGTGACATGGTCTTACTCAAAGTCTCACCTTGGAAAGGTGTCATTCGTTTCGGGAAACGAGGTAAACTGAATCCTCGTTATGTTGGACCTTTCAAAATATTAAAGAGAATCGGACCAGTAGCGTATCAACTGGACTTACCTGAAAGACTTAGTGGTGTGCACAACGTCTTTCACGTCTCAAATTTAAAGAAATGCCTAGCAGACGAATCACTCGCAGTTCCTCTTGAGGAACTACACGTTGATGAACAGTTACGTTTCATCGAAGAACCTGTGGAAATTATGGATAGGGAAGTTAAAACTTTAAAGCACAGTAAGATCCATATTGTCAGAGTTCGTTAAAACTCGAAACGCGGACCGGAATTCACGTGGGAACGCGAGGATCAGATAATGCGCAAATATCCTAGTCTGTTCAAGCACTCCGCGTCAAATTCTAAAGGTACTATTTAATTTTCGGGACGAAAATTCTTTCAACTAGGGGATGATGTGACATCCGGGAAATTTTTTTTTTATTTATTTAATTTTTGGGATTATTTCAACTAAGGGATGATGTGACAATCCGACTTTTTAGGTTAACCCCGTTAACTATTCCGTTAAGTTTTTTTATTAAAAAATTAACCCCGTTAACTAAATCTAACCCCAGGGACTGATTCTGCCACAAATCCAACTCAAAACTACAAGGACTAGTTGTGTTAATATGCTAAATCAAATAAATTGAATTCTCAAAGTCAAAATCAGCAAATTTGGTTCCTGTTGACTTTCAGAAGTCAAATCCGTGACAATTTGATCAAACTGCACAAAATAAACCTCTAATCCGTTGGAATTCATAACGTAAACAAATCTTAATATCAATAATCGATCCTTATTAGGGCCTTAATCATAATCATTTTCAAATTAAACTCGAATTATGATCGTGGTTTCGTAACCGTCGACTTCATTTTCCATTATCATCAAATCCGACGAATTTCTGTATTGCCTTCACGAATTGAGACACTGCACACACTCGACAAACTATGTGAAGCTTTTGCACCAACTGAATTGGCCGGAGTAACAGTCGAAGACGCCGGAGACCGCCACCGTCACAGTCGGCCATCATTTCAGTCGAGAACCTCCAATTCATCACGCATTCTGGTAATTTCTTGTATCATTAGTTTCGTTTTTACTCGTCAATTGAAAGCCCTATCATTATCAGGGCTTACAACATCAATCCGATCGAAATCTATAACCTAGGGTTCATCATTGACCGGTTTAATCGAACCCTAGTCTAGAACCAATCAAAATGAAATTAACCTATACAGTTAGATTCGCAATACCATACTCTTTGAAAGCCCTTTATCAATTCGAACTTTTATTATCAGAATCGTTGTGACCTGTAATCTAGGGTTCATATGAAACCAAGTTGTCGAATTCAACTCTAAACCGTGTTTAAACCAAATTAAACTATACCATTAGACTCGTAGTCTTCTGTAGATTGAAAGCCCTTTGAAATATCGGTCTTCTATCATCGAATTGATCTTGATCCCGTAATTAGGGTTCGTTCTGGAAACATGTTGGGGTTTTCGATCTTAAACATGAATTTGATACAATTAAACCACGTCAACAGATTCGCAAGGTTTTGTTTAATAAAAGCCCTATCATTTCAACAATTTTTAATATCAGAATCGATCAATTGAATCCATGTTTATAAACTAGGGTTACGATCCCTCTTTCAGTAACTTAGCGATCTTAAAACCGATGGTTTTCAAATTCAATGAGTCCCCAGCTTCGCCACACCTCGATTATCAAAACCCCCATGATTTGGAAACCAGTCGCGATCGAATTCGTGGCGTTTGGGACGGGATTCGATCTGGGTACATGTGGGGAAGGATAGCACGTCCGATCAGGAGGTTAAAAGAAATGGGTCTCGTGTTTGTTTGCGATAGCCTAGCGGCCGGGACTAGTTAGAGCGATGTGTGTGTGTGGGAGAGACCCGGGTTCGAGACCGGGCTCCCACAATCATTTTTAAAACATTTTTTCTGGATTATTAAATTAATAAAAATCAAACCTGTTAATATTGTATTATTATATAAATGGGTTTTAACCCGGAAAACAACCCGTAAGCTCGGGTTTGAAATATTAGTTTGTTTTTATAAATTATACCCACTTTTATAAATAATATATTATTATTATTAACAAGTTAAAATAATATATTTATATTATTTTTAAGCCGTAAACTCGTGTAAAATAATATGTTTATATTATTCCCAAATTGTGACCCGTATTATTAAATAATATATATTTATATTATTTCAAGTCATTTTATAACGCCGTAAATCAACCGAGATTAAATAATAATATAACTAATTATATTATCCACTCGTATATATATTATTATTTATGTCGTTCGTTGCGTAAAGTCATTCCTAAACTCGTGGACGCGTTCGTCCACTCTCGTTTATTGGAGCGGTTCTTTTAGGACGTTCCTCGTTTTCCCGTGTCACAGTCACAATTCCCATTATCGTTCCTAATTTATATATTTATAATTTTAGGACATTCGTAGGTCTTTTGAGACTTACACTCGTGGTTTCAACTTACTTCTAGTGTGAAACTACCTTCAACGCCAAGCAGGTGAGTTTTCACGGCCCCTTTTTACTGTTTTAACTTGGGGGAGAAAACATGCTTAAACTGATTTTGAGATTTGTTATTTCATATGCTATCAATGTTAAAGCTAAGTGTAACATGCTATCACAGAAAGTCCTCATCTTATTTCGAACCGTTAATATGGATCTTAGCGAGGTAATGTTTAGTAGTACTACTGTGTTTGACAAATCCCACCCGCGTTAGTCGCGCTAACTCGATTGGATATCGAACGGGTGAAATGTTAGCCTACTCACATGGCCAGTAATGATAGACCTGGCAGGAGGCAATAAACAAACAGTCAGTTTCGGTTACGAGCACTTGAGCTAAACATGAACATAGGTTAGCTACCTATAGATACATATTGAATGATCATAAATCTGGTAAATGCTTACATATTTACTTGAAACCTGTGAACTCACCAACCTTGTGTTGACACTTTTCTTACATGTTTTCTCAGGTCGCTAAGCTAAGACACAAGGTGCACGTTAGGGCATGCATGAGATTCAACTGCTTTGCTTTGTGTCTATTTATGTTTGGTTGAATTATTCTATTGTACTTCGTTTGGACTTTTGGACTTTGGTTTTGGGCGCGTGTATTTTGCGCATTTACTTTCTTTACGCTTCCGCATTGATACTCTGATTTAAAAGATATTTTCATTTTGAGTCCCATGTAGAGTCGTTCAAAGTAACTAATGTCTGAGATCCTGGTTCGTCACTTCTCAAACGGTAAAACTCCGTTAGTTGAAATTGGGGGTGTGACATTTTTCCGCCAACGTCAAGTGTGGATAAAACGTATTAGTGGCATATATTAAGTGTTAGTAATTATGAAAAGATATCATCAAGCATTACATACACATATACAAACATGTGTAGGTATTTACCCACACATTTACATGTGCAAATTGTGTGTGGGTACTTACTTATTTTATTTTGGTTTTAGTTTTTGTTTTAAATAATTAATTCCATGTCATTCTACTTTTATCTACACATTTTAATTAACATATTTTGTGTATGTAATATGTATCCAATATCTACACATATTGTATATTTTACATATGTGTAGGTATTAGTTTTGCCACGTCATTTTCAAAAAATAAAATAAAAATTTATTTACTTCATTTATCTACATATTTTAGTTTTTTACATATGTGTAGATACTTTACCTACACATAAAGAAGATTTACCACATGTGTAGGTAATTTAACGTTTAATTGATCGTCAAATTTGGGGGGAAATTTTCCCATCAACGCCTAGTGTGGCTAAAAGGTATTACCAACACATATTAAATGTTAGTTATTATGAAAAGATATGATCAACAACCACCCACACATATACAAACATGTGTAGGTATATTACCCACACATTTACATGTGTAGGTAAATTATGTGTAGGTAAACACCCCAATTTCTTGTAGTGTATAGAAACAGCTCCGAGAAGAACACACAAAACAGAGCTAAACAACGCTACCCAAGTTTCCATTTGAGCAAATCATATGCCCAGCGGCAACACATGGAGGTATGAAATACAATTGTTAGTATTATACAAACATACTTATTAATTCTTAGTGATATTATTTTTGTTTTTCATGTGGGACCGGTCCTATTGAAGTATTCAGAAACACCCATTATAAAGAAGGGTGGGTTGGGCAAATGAGACTGCAGCATCAGACTATGTAAGTAAAATGATTTTGTTGTTAGAACATCCATTTGTAACTTTAAACGGGTCAAAATGACACAGACACACTTTAATAAACTTAGAACATTCAATTTTATCTTTAAACGGGTCATTTAACAGACTTTAATTGACTTTGAACATCCAACTGTAACTTTAAACGGGTCAAATTGACCCAAACATATTTTAATAGACTTATCTAACTGTAACTTTAAACGGGTCAAAATGACCCACACACACTTTAATAGACTTAGAACATCTAACTCAAGCCCAATTGTTGGATGTTTTTGCTAGTATTATTAGTATTTTGTAACATCCCGAAATTTACGATAAAGAATAAACGACGTTACAGAATAATGAAATAAAGAAATAATGAAATAATAGGTGGGCTCGAGCGGATCGGGCCTTGGGCCGAGAGTAAGTGGCGCAAAGAGGGGGAGGGGGTAAAACCCTAGCCACCCTCTCCACTCCCCACACTTCATCTTCACCATCTTGAACCTAGAGAGAGGCTAGAGAGAGAAAGCTCAAAGAATCCACACCGAGGCCTTCGAGTTGTGGTGGATCATTACCGGAACATCTTTGGAGGTTGGAGAAAGAGAAATCAAGCGAAAATAGGTAACAAAACATTCTCAGATTTGAATTGAGAGTTGAAAGTGGGTTTTAGGGTTTCAAGTTGGTTTTCAGTCAAAGATAGGATTTTTACGTATGGTTTGGCTTAAAAAGTATATATCTAGGTTCATGGACGCTAGATATAAGTTTTGTACGTAAAAAGATTAAAACTTGGATCAAAAACGAAGGTTTTGATCAAGAACAGATGAATCGTCCGAAATCTCCATGAATGGTCCAAAATCTCGGATACGTCTGAAAAGTATTTCGGAACACCATATATCTCGGACAGAACCTTTCGATCGAAAAGTATCTCGGATAGGACATTTCGATCGAAAAGTATTTTGGACAGAAAGAGATTTCAGACAGATATTTTCGAACAACACAGTTCTCGGACAAAAGTTTTCGTACGAAAAGCCATTAATAGAAAATAGTTCTAAACACCAAAGTTTTCGGTCGAAATATATTTCGACCAAAAAAGATTTCGGACATAGGAGTTTTCGGATGAGATTTGTAGGTTATAACCTTGTTCCATTCATGACTCATGAAACAGATATAATAGCATCCCACTTAGCTTAAAGTCTTAGTGCTAAATGAGATAGACACAGTAGAAGTCTGGTGAGTTCTTATTGCCCTTTTTCCAAAACGGTTTTGGGCTGGCATGCATACTTTTAAAGAGATAGTTTTGAAAGATAAAGTATATTTTTATAAGAATTATATGTTTTTATAAAAATAAAAAAGAAAGTGTAAAGAGTAAAGAACTATCTTTAAACTTGTTTTAAAGAAAGTAAAGAGTTAAAGTAAACATTGACAGTGACAAATGCCATATTATATGCTTATGTGTTGATATGTGATATTTGACTATGTGTTATGTGTTTTAATGGCATTATATTATGTGACGTAATATAATTGCATAGTAGTTGCATTGTAGTCGCAAAGTAAAAAGTCCTGCAGGCAAGCAAAGTAGAAGTCTCACACTTCGGTGTGAGCAGTTGATAAGTGGCCAAAGTTTCATGTATTAAAAGGTGCAATATGTTATATTTATGCAAATTAATATGTGGAATACAAAGGTTTTGTGTAGCTGTGCATGTGCAGGTTTTGGAAGCTTAAAGTATGAGTTTGGAAGATATTAGGCGAGAGATACAAGAGTCGGAAGAGACACGGAGAAAACGGGGCAAAATACAGGCCCAGCGTAAGCCTACGCCACATGGCGTAAGCCTACGCCACCAGCGTAAGCTTACGCCCCATCAGCGTAAGCCTACGCCTGAGCATTTTCTTCACAGCCGCATCAGAGGCCCGGCGTAAGCCTACGCTGGGTGCGTTTCAGACGCGGGGTTTGGGCGAAACAGCCCGATTTTCAGGTTTAATTAGGTTTTTCTTCCCCAAATTGAAATAGATCTCTTACCTCACACTTTTAGGCGATTTTGGGAGGATTCACACACTTACTTGAAGATTGAAGATGATCTCCCTCACCATGAGCGGGTGATTCACTTGTGGATTCCTCCAGGCGGACGGTTCGTATAGGTTTTAGTATTTGATTCAGTTTATTCATGTTTGGATCTTGTTAGTTTCTGACAATAACTTGAGAGATTGATGTATTAGTTGATTTAAACAGTTTAAGATTATGCTTTGAGTTTGCTTGCTTTACGATCTTGTTCGGTTGATGACAAAACCTAGTAGCAGGGTTGGGTGACTAAAGGGGGTAACTTGGCATTCATAAATTGGGTGATTGAATTATACTGGTTAGTGACGAAACTAGTTGTATAGGTTTTCTGAAAAAGAATCTGTCTTCAATTACCGTTTCAACTAATGTCCAACACTATGTCTATATGGTGTCCAATTGAACAACTGAATTTTATGTGAAACCTAGAACCTGAAGTTTGGAGGAGGTTACATCTTTATTTAATCTGTGTGTTTTTATTCTAATTTGTTAATCTAAACAATTGAACTTTCCACTGATTCCCTGTGGATTCGACAACCCTACTTCCCTGTCTACAGTCTAAGGTAGATAAGTAGTAGTTTTTATAAATGTTTTTGATTGACCTTGACACCGCGATCAAAATGGCGCCGTTGCCGGGGAATCGGTGCGCTTAGTTCGATTGCTTTAGTTTATTGTCTTTAGTTGATTTTAATTCTTATCAAACTTCTTATCAAACCCCCAAAAAGATTTTCTTTAATTCTGTTTTTATTTTTGTTTATTTCTTTGTTCAGAGCTACTCGGTTGTGCTACGTGTGCAGGTTGACATGGACAGTAATTATTATGGTGACCAAGACTACTATGAACCACGCAACAACTGTGGCATCACTGGCCACTGGGCACAAGATTGCCCAAGATACAATCAATGTGGTGGTGGTCCTGAGTACCCAAACTATCAGGAAAATTATAATCAAGACTACCACCCGAGCGGACCACCTGAACAAGACAACTATCAATCTGAATTGGAGGTCATCCGGTCAGATATGAAGGAGATGACCAAAGTGATACAAGCAGTGGTGCAGAAACAGGAGAGCCAGGACAAAGCTCATCAAGCTTTGGTAGATCTAGTTGCTAACCTAACTGGGGTAGTTGCAAGCATCATCAAAGAAGTAGGTAAGCCTTGCAGTGCACATCAATCCTCAGATTCTCAAACCACAAACAGTGCACACCTAAATGATGTAAGTCTTCAACCCTCATCTGATTTTTCTGATGTTGAACATACTCCACCACTGGTAGTAGAGAAAGTGGTGGAGTACAGTGAGTCTGAACCTGATCATAATCAGGATTTAATTTCACAAAATAATCTGAAAAATAAAAATGTGAATAAATCTCTGAAAATTCCATTCCCTTCGGCTTTGTTACCACCAGTGTTCCCACCAGTGTTAAGTGAACGGGATCCAACACAAGATGAAAGATGGGTGAAATTTGAAAATCTTAAAATTAATCTACCATTTTTGAAAGAACTTAAAGAAAATTCTGATAGTGTTGAGTGCTTGAAAGGTTTGAGTACCCGTAAACGACGGCACAAATGTCCCGAACAGGTAAAGCTAAGTGTTAGTGTGAATGCTGTGTTTACGGGTACCTTTCCCCCAAAACTCCAAGATCCAGGGACACCTATTATTTCTATACATATAGGTGAAATTAAAATGGATAGAGCATTGCTGGATCTTGGAGCATCTGTGAGTATAATTCCAGGGAGTCTGTATGATCAGCACGATTTTGGTCCATTACAGAGAGTTAACACCACCGTGGTGTTGGCTGATCAGACTCCCGCACATCCTCGGGGGATTGTAAAGGATGTGATTGTGAAGGTAGGAGAGTTTTATTACCCAGTGGATTTCTTGGTGTTGGATTGTGTCAAGAACACAGAGCCAACTATTATTTTGGGTAGACCGTTCTTGGCCACTGCTCAGGCAACTATTAACTGTGCTGAGGGAACGGTAAGGATGAGGTTTGGGGCTCAGAAAATGAGTCTTAAAATTTTTTCAAACTTGCCAACCCCGAAAGCTAACAAATGTGGATCACCTGAAAAGGTGAATCACACAGTCGAGAATGCTTGTGTTGTGTTTGACAGGTCAGCTGAGACTCCAGACAAGGGGAAGAAAAGGGTCAGAAAGAGAAAGCGGAAAGGGAAGAAACCGCGAGTTCATGATGTAGATCAAGAACTCTTTTCTTTGTTTATGAAGGCTTGGAGAACATATGATGATGAGAGGAACTCAAGTGCAGGGAAGGAGGACTGCAAGCATCCTACCCGACCACCATGACCGAAGTAAGGTACACTGCGTCGGGCTGAGGACGCTAAACTTAGCACTCTTAGGAGGTAGCCTAAGGTATGTTTTACATTCATGTCTAGTTAAATGAACTTTGCGGGTGTGTTCAATAGAAACCCTCACGAGACTCAACTCGTCCACTCGGGCTACCGAGGGGTTTAAAAGGCTTGATGCATATGCTAAATGCATCCGTGATTCCTACGAAAGTGAGTTAGGAAATTATTTCTTTGTTGTCTTTGTTTTGTGTGTGAGCCGGCCAAGTGTGGGGAATTTTCATGGGTTGTCAAGTGAGTGTGCGTGCTTTCCAATTCTGTATATAGTTTTATTTTTGCATATTTATTTTCATCGTCTCTCATCCTACATTGGGGACAATGTAGAGTTTAAGTGTGGGGATGGGAGACTGAGTGTGTATAGAAAAAAGTATATATATATAAAAATTTTAAAATTTTTCAAAAATGTCCTTGGATCATAATTTTTGTAATTAAATGGAAAATGATAGATATAATTGGAAACTATGCTTTTGTGATTAAAAACAATAATAAATAGAAAACGCGTTTGATTTGTAATGTTTTGGTAGGCCCAACCGATCTAAAGAGCTTAAATATCCTGATATTGTTTCTAGGGTTAATTGACAATCAATTCAGGATGTCTTGTGGGTTCTTATCTTAGGGGCTTCGGCAAGGTTGAAACTGTCATCATAGGGTGATAGGTACCACTATAAGCAAAAATTTATAAGTTTTTAAAAATTACTTGGCACACCACTTTCTTTTTATGAAAATAAATCCGAAAATTGGTGACGCCCGCAATCCATAATCCATCTTGCATGAGCTTAATTAAACAAAATTGAGAGCTTGAGTTCAGCCTACGTGTTTCCCTTCGGGATGGTGACTTGAAGGATACACCCATGGGCGGGACTTAAGTGATCAATATTGGATGACTAAGTTAGGAGTACGTGTTTCCCTTCGGGATGGTGACTTGAAGAATACACCCATGCTCCGAAGCTTATGTACTTTATGGCTTAAGAACTGCAGCCTACGTGTCATATATCGTGTTCCAACGTGATTGAAACACCACTGGGTTAGGTTCATTCATAAAATAATATAAAAAGCTCAAAAACATGCATCCCTCGATCCATATTCCCATAATTTTCAAAAACTCATAAATTAGTGTTTATAGTGGTGGGAAATCTATAAGGTTTAACCCGTGCCTAAACATGACTTTGAGATGGGATTAGACTAAGTTGTAGCTTCCTGAATGTAAGACCCATAGAGAAACTGTTGCTTGTTAATAAATAGGATAGTAGATCACATAATCGGGGGCTCAATAGATCGGTGGTTGGGTTTAGTCGGATAGAAATACCAATTGTTACAGTCAATGCGTGATTATGTTTTAATTGTATGAGATTATGAGAGCAGGTTTCAATTATGATTCCATTGCATAATTCTTTTTCGGGACGCAAAAGAGTAAGTGTGGGGATATGATAAGTGGCCAAAGTTTCATGTATTAAAAGGTGCAATATGTTATATTTATGCAAATTAATATGTGGAATACAAAGGTTTTGTGTAGTTGTGCATGTGCAGGTTTTGGATGCTTAAAGTATGAGTTTGGAAGATATTAGGCGAGAGATACAAGAGTCGGAAGAGACACGGAGAAAACGGGGCAAAATGCAGGCCCAGCGTAAGCCTACGCCACCAGCGTAAGCTTACGCCCCATCAGCGTAAGCCTACGCCTGAGCATTTTCTTCACAGCGGCATCAGAGGCCCGGCGTAAGCCTACGCCCTCCCAGCGTAAGCCTACGCTGGGTGCGTTTCAGACGCGGGGTTTGGGCGAAACAGCCCGATTTTCAGGTTTAATTAGGTTTTTCTTACCCAAATTGAAATGGATCTCTTACCTCACACTTTTAGGCGATTTTGGGAGGATTCACACACTCACTTGAAGATTGAAGATGATCTCCCTCACCATGAGCGGGTGATTCACTTGTGGCTTCCTCCAGGCGGACGGTTCGTATAGGTTTTTGTATTTGATTCAGTTTATTCATGTTTGGATCTTGTTAGTTTCTGACAATAACTTGAGAGATTGATGTATTAGTTGATTTAAACAGTTTAAGATTATGCTTTGAGTTTGCTTGCTTTACGATCTTGTTCGGTTGATGACAAAACCTAGTAGCAGGGTTGGGTGACTAAAGGGGGTAACTTGGCATTCATAAATTGGGTGATTGAATTATACTGGTTAGTGACGAAACTAGTTGTATAGGTTTTCTGAAAAAGAATCTGTCTTCAATTACTGTTTCAACTAATGTCCAACACTATGTCTATGTGGTGTCCAATTGAACAACTGAATTTTATGTGAAACCTAGAACCTGAAGTTTGGAGGAGGTTACATCTTTATTTAATCTGTGTGTTTTTATTCTAATTTGTTAATCTAAACAATTGAACTTTCCACTGATTCCCTGTGGATTCGACAACCCTACTTCCCTGTCTACAGTCTAAGGTAGATAAGTAGTAGTTTTTATAAATGTTTTTGATTGACCTTGACACCGCGATGTAGGTGTTCGTTGGGTGTTTATGATGCTTAACTATACGTTTTTATGTGTGATTTAGCATGGAACGTGTTTACTTTGCATGTGTTTATAATTTGTAGGTGTTTGGATGCTAAGTACATGTTTTGAAAGCATTAGAGAGGAAGTAGAGGGTTTGGATCGGAAACTATGCAAAAGATGGAGGCTGATGTGGAAGTTCTGGAAGCTAAATCTTGAAACAGGCATATCTCGAGCTAGAAAATGAGTTACGAGACTCATAATATATGAATCTTGGGTAGCTCGAGAAGCCGAATTCAAAAAAGTTGGTTAAGAAATACCCTAGGGGGCGTAAGCTTACGCCATAGGGGCGTAAGCTTACGCTGGTCACTTTTCTGAACAGTAGCTTCAGCTCAGCGGAGTAAGCTTACGCTCCCCCAGCGTAAGCTTACGCTGGTTACGTTTCAGACGCGAATTTTTAGTGAAACAGCCCGATTTTCAGTGTTTAATTGGGGTTTTCTTCCCCAAATTCAAAATAATCTTTTACACCATAGTTCTTGGGCGATTTTGGAGTTCTTGGAGGCTAAAGAACACGATTCTAACATCCGATTGAAAGATTGAAGATGATTTCCACCACCATGAGCGGCTAATCCACCGGTAATCATTCCAGGGTGGATTGTTTGTAAGTTTTAGGGTTTTATCATGTGCTAGCTTTGAGAAACAATTCTTGTAATCGTTTGGTTTGAAACACTTGAATCTTTGTGTTTAGTATGGTTATGAACTCATGGGAGTCGATAAATTCTTGCACCATTGACCCCGTTAGATGATAATTGCTATGAACTTTGATTTATGTTGAATCTATTGATTAATCTAATTCTATATTGCATACATTTGTCTCGATTTCATTCGTGAATATTGTTTTACACTATTTGCCGATGATGTATGAATGTTGATGTTCTTGGTTAGATTTGGTTAATTAGATTTGGATAACCATTCGATTGTTTGAACTCAAATGTTGGTGTGATAATCCCTAATTACTTGTGAACTTGAAACCCGGGTGTGATACCCTTTTTAATTATTGTTTACAACTTAAACCGTTTTGTTTGGTACTTGATTTGTTTGTTGAGTTTATAAAGTTTTCACTTAAATCATTGATTGTGTTTGGTCAGAAAGACCCGTTGTAACTTCATAATTTGCATTGTTAATTGAAGTTGAGCACCGACCACAAACTCTTCGTGGTTCGACACCCTTCTTACCCTAACTAGTTTAAGGTGATTAGGACACTCTATTTCTTTATCTTTGACCGGTCCCTTCGACACCGATCAGCAGTCAAAGGAGTCTTCACTTCGGTGTAAGCAAGAAAGTCCCAACCTAAGGTGTGGGCACAGCAAAGTAAAAGTTTTACCCTAAGGTGTAAGCGAGCAAAGGGATCTTGCCTTTCGGCAAAGATCTACATGTGATAGTTAAAGTATGTTATAGTCACTTGTCCTGTAAAAGTGAAACATAAAGTTGCAAAGAGTAAATGAGGACACCTTAACCGGTTCCCTCAAAGTTAAAGTTTTTATGAAACATAGTAACGTAACAGTTTTATAATTGTAACGTTGTAAAGTTTTAAAGTAAAGTTAAAGTGTTTTAAAGATAGAGAAAGAAGAGCTTATTTTATTTTTATAAAACTAAGCTACCTAAAAGAAAGTTTTCAGATTAAAGTAAAGATAGAACTCACCGGCGTTGGCTGACTTTTAGTATGCATGACAAGTAGTAAAGGTAAAGAGAAAGCAAAGTAGAGGAGCCGTGAGGGCTGGATAGCATGGAAATCGGGCTGCAGCACTGATGACTGACATTTCTAATCCTGATAGTTCACATTATAGAAAATGATTACATTATCGTTTGTTGAATGTTTTAATTTAAAGACTTCCGTTGTAATAGATTCTGATTTCCGGTTTAAGAACTATGTTTGTTATGTTTTGTGCCAACTATGAGACATACCCGGTTTGGGGTGTTTCAAGTTGGTATCAGAGCCATAGTTTGAGAGATTCAGACATTTGCGATAATGTCTGAACTTAAAATGAAAATGGACAAGGAAAAGAAAGGAAAGGAATGTCAGTCAGAACAGCCCATCCATGGAACGATAGTAGACAGAAGGTAGTCAATCTCCTTACATAGAACATATACAATAATGCCTTAGTACAGATAGTAGAAGGTACATGCCTTAGCACAGACAATAGACAGTAGATAGTATGTGCCTTATAGTAGAAACTCTGAACTCGAACGCAAATGGTACTCTGAAAGTAGATGTTCAGAACCCGAGTAGTAAAGTAAATTAGTAATTTCATACCGGTCTCTGTAATTAGTAATTTACATTACTCGAGGTGTTCTGAATTATTACCTATCATGATAACACGAGCTATCTTTGTTCGCAGTAGACACTAATGGCTAGAGCAAAGAAAGGTGGTCGCACTGGGGGTCGTACGGGTCGTCGAGGCCGACCGCCAGGTAACCGAAACCGTCATGAGGAAAGTGAACACTCCCGCAACGAGACTGAATCGGTGCACGTGGAGCATAATGACAGTGGGAACCATGAGTCGGTTCATGACGATGCCCATAACGAGGTGCTTGAGTTGGAACCGATTGTGAAGGAAGCTATCGCGGCAGAGGTTACTTCAATCTTGAAGAAAGTTCTACCGGAAGCACTGGGCGAGGCCCTTAAAGAATTTGATATACGAAAGAAAGAGAAGAAAGAGGAAAGCAGCAAGAAAACTGAAGTCACTGATGGTGACGATTCTGATTATGAAATGGCAACTCGGGGTGGCAACTATAAGTCTTTTCGAGGGTGTGACCCGCCGAAATATGATGGACGGAAAGATGCTGTTGCCACTTTCGAGTGGATAGAAAGGATGAATGGGGTGATAAACATTAGTGAGTGTCGTGATGACCAAGCGGTCAAGTTTGCCGCTCACTCATTCACTAATGAGGCATTAAGTTGGTGGAGATCGATTGAAAGAATCAAGTCTTCTGCTGAAATGAAAAAGATGAAATGGGAGAACATGAAAAAGCTACTGATCACTAAGTTCTACCCGCAGAATGAGATTGACAGAGTTGAGAGGGAATTTCTGGGGCTCTGTGCTAGCAGTATGACTCATCGTCAGTACACCTCCAAATACCAAGAGTTGGCCCAGTTGGTTCTACATCTGGTGGACACCGAGGAAAAGATGATAAAGTATTACATCAAGGGACTACCACAAAGGGTCCGTGTGCACGTTAAAACAAATGCTCCAACAAACTTTGAATCTGTGGTGTCACTTGCTGGTATAGTTTACGATGACTTCGAATCCGCAGACCCACTGCTTACTGAGAAGAAAGGGACAAATGTCGTTAAGCGGCCAACAAAAGAGTGGGCAGGCCCGGAGGCGAAGAAGCTAAGGATAGAGGATGGGAATGATTGTGCAAAGTGTGGACGAAAACACCTTGGGGAGTGCCGTGTGGGTTTGAGCATTTGTTATCGATGCAGAAAGACGGGGTATTACTCTCGAGAGTGTCCTGGTGCACCGTCATGCTATAATTGTGGAATCCCTTGCCATCTGGCCAAGGACTGTCATAAGCCTAAAGCTGCTGGCACAGAGAAAGAAAAAGAGGTCGAGAAGTCAAAGGCAAGGACCCGAGCGTATGCACTGACACAAGTAGAAGCTAGGGGCGATCCAGATGTGGTGTCAGGTACGTTCATCCTTGATCATACATTTGTATCTGTACTATTCGATTCGGGCGCCAGTAGGATTTTTATATCATCCTCTATGTGTAGAAGAGGGAAATGCAAAGTTACTAAAGTAGAATAGGTCTTTAATGTGGAAATTGCAGTGGGCAAGACCAGGGTACTAAATGAATTGCTAGATAATTGCACGATAAAAATACATGGCCTTAGATTCCCAGTTAGGTTATATGTTATGACCTTGGGAGGGTTTGATATAGTTTTGGGTATGGATTGGTTGGCTGCCAACGAAGCCCGGATTGTATGTAAACGAAAGATAATTCAGGTCAAAGCTCCAGACGGTAGCGAAGTTTTGGTTTACGGGGATCGTGACGGTTCGTTAACGAACGTCATATCGATGATAAAGGCAGAGAAGTATATAGGGCGCGGATGCGAGGCCTACCTGGCCTATGTGATAGACAATGATTTAAAAGTAAAAGAGTTGAAAGACGTACCAATGGTATGTAATTTTCCGGAGGTGTTTCTTGAGGAGTTACTTGGGTTACCACCTGACCGGGAGACAGAGTTCCATATTGACTTAGTTCTAGGTGCCCAGCCCGTGGCTAAAGCACCGTACCGACTTGCTCCTCTAGAAATGAAATAACTAATGATACAGTTGGAAGAACTTTTGGATAGAGGTTTTATCAGATCGAGCATTTCTCCGTGGGGTGCTCCGGTTCTGTTTGTAAAGAAGAAAGACGGTGCCAAGAGAATGTGCATAGACTATAGGGAATTGAACAAACGTACAGTAAAGAACAAATATCCACTACCAAGGATCGATGATCTGTTCGACCAACTACAAGGCACCAGATGGTTCTCTAAGATCGATCTGCGGTCAGGATATCATCAGTTAAGAGTAAGGGAAGAGGACATACCTAAGACAGCATTTCGTACGCGGTATGGGCATTACGAATTGCGCGTTATTGTCTTTCGTTTGACCAATGCTCCAACAGTATTCATGAGTATGATGAACCAAGTGTGTAGACCGATGCTAGATATGTCGGTGATAGTATTCATTTACGACATACTTGTTTATTCGAGAGTGAGGGCGATCATGCTTGTCATCTTCGAGAAGTACTAGAGACACTACAGAGAGAAAAGTTGTATGCCAAGTTCTCCAAATGCGCGTTCTGGCTTAAGGAAGTTCAATTCTTAGGTCACGTTATTAACGCAGACGACATTATGGTTGACCCGGCTAAGATAGAGGGGGTACAAGAATGGGAAACTCCGAAGACACCAACCGAGATTCGGAGCTTTCTGGGGTTAGCAGGGTACTATCGAAGGTTCATTCTGGACTTCTCGAGAATAGCTTCGCCACTGACAAAGTTGACACGCAAGGAAGTAAAGTACGAATGGGGTCGGGCCCAGTCTAAAGCATTTGAAGAGTTAAAGAAGAAGTTGACCCAAGCCCCAGTTTTAGCACTACCTGACGGTAACGAGGACCTGGTGGTGTATTCTGACGCTTCGGGACAAGGGTTAGGGTGTGTTTTGATGCAGAGGGGAAAGGTGATCGCGTATGCATCACGACAGCTAAATATTCAAGAAGTTAACTACCTGACTCATGATTTGCAGCTCACGGCAGTTGTCTTCGTGCTAAAGATTTGGAGGCATTACTTTTACGGGATGAAATGCACAATTTATTCGGATCACAAGAGCTTGAAGTATTTCTTTGAGCAAAAAGACCTAAATATGCGACAAAGACGGTGGTTGGAATTGCTAAAGGATTATGACTGTGAAATCCTATACCATGAATGTGGTCGCTGACGCCCTAAGCTGAAAAGAGACTCATTCTCCTATTAGGGTGAAATCGTACCAGTTGGTAATAACACCAGATTTTATGACAGAGCTTGAGAAAGCACAGACGGAAGCAATAAAGGAAGAGAACATAAAGAAAGAAAGAATGGTTGGCCAACAGGTAAAGTTGGACATAAACACTCATGGAGTGAGGACCAGATGTGGTCGTATGTTGGTACCGAAGGGTGGAGATCTTAGGACCAAAGTACTCGACGAGGCCCATAAGTTTCGATATTCCATCCACCTAGGAACCACGAAGATGTACCATGATTTGAAGAAAGAGTATTGGTGGCCTAACATGAATGATGTGACAGAATACGTGAGCAAATGTCTGACTTGCTCACAAGTTAAAGCAGAGCATCAGAAGCCATACGGGAAAATCCAGCCTCTAGAAATACCCGAATGGAAGTAGGAGCGTATCACCATGGACTTTATTACAAAGCTGCCCCGCACAGCTAAAGGTCATGATACGATTTGGGTTATAGTGGATCGCCTGACAAAGAGTGCACATTTCTTGCAGATTCGTGAAACGTGTTCGTCTAAGAAGTTGGCAGAAGTATTTATCAATGAAATTGTGGCTCGACATGGTGTGCCATTATCTATTGTATCTGACCGGGACACACGATTTACATCGAGGTTCTGGAAAAGATTTCATGAGTCAATGGGTACGAGGTTGAACATCAGCACGGCTTATCACCCACAGACGGATGGTCAATCGGAAAGGACCATCCAGATGTTGGAGGATGTGCTCCGCGCATATAGACTTCGGTGGCAGTTATTCTCCTACAACAACAGCTACCACACCACTGTTGGTATGCCGCCTTACGAGATGTTGTATGGTAGGAAATGTCGAACCCCGGTCTGTTGGGGTGAGATAGGACAGAAAGAGCTGGGAAGTTTAGAGGTAGTCACAGCAACCTCAAAGAAGTTTGACCAGATTAAGTCCAAAATGAAAGCAGCACAAGACCGTCAAAATTCTTACGCGGATAAGAAGCGAAGACCGATCGAATTCAGTGTCGGGGATCAAGTTCTATTGAAGGTTTCCCCCTGGAAGGGGATTATACGATTCAGAAAGAGAGGGAAGTTAAGTCCAAGGTTCGTCGGACCTTTCAAGATAATGGCGCGGATTGGTGAAATTGCTTACCGGTTAGAATTGCCTGATGAGTTGAGTGGAATTCACCCAACCTTCCACGTGTCGCACTTGCGCAAGTGCCTGGCTGACGAATCAGCACACGTGCCACTTAACGACATCGAGGTACATAATAGCCTTAATTATGTCGAGGAACCAATTGCCATACTAGACAAAAAGGAGAAGCAGTTGCGGAACAAGGTGATTCAGTTAGTCAAGTTACAATGGAAGCATCGTAGAGGGTCAGAAGCTACTTGGGAAACCAAAGCATAAATGAAAGGGTCGTACCCGCACCTGTTTGACTTATAGCAGGTTTCGAGGACGAAACCTTTCATAAGAGGGGTAGACTTGTAACATCCCGAAATTTAAGATAAAGAATAAACGACGTTACGGAATAATGAAATAAAGAAAGCTTGAAATAATAGGTGGGCTCGAGCGGATCGAGCCTTGGGCCGAGAGTAAGTGGCGCAAAGAGAGGGAGGGGGTAAAACCCTAGCCACCATCTCCACTCCCCACACTTCATCTTCACCATCTTAAACCTAGAGAGAGAGGCTAGAGAGAGAAAGCTCCAAAAATCCACACCGAGGCCTTTGTGTTGTGGTGGATCATTGCTAGAACATCTTTGGAGGTTGGAGAAGGAGAAATCAAGCGGAAACAGGTGACAAAACATTTTCAGATTCGAATTGAGAGTTGAAAGTGGGTTTTCAGTCAAAGATAGGATTTTTACGTATGGTTTGGCTTAAAAATTATATATCTAGCTTCATGAACGCTAGATATAAGTTTTGGACGTTAAAAGATTGGAATTTGGATAAAAACGAAGGATTTGATCAAGAATAGATGAATCGTCCGAAATCTTCATGAATGGTCCGAAATCTCGGATACGTCTGAAAAGTATTTCGGAACACCATATATCTCGGACAGAACTTTTTGATCGAAAAGTATCTCGGATAGGACATTTCGGTCGAAAAGTATTTTGGACAGAAAGAGATTTCGGACAGATATTTTCGAACAAAACAGTTCTCGGACAAAAATTTTCGAACGAAAAGCCATTAATAGAAAATAGTTCTAAACACCAAAGTTTTCGGTCGAAATATATTTCGACCGAAAAAGATTTCAGACATAGGAGTTTTCGGATGAGATATGTAGGTTATAACCTTGTTCCATTCGTGACTCATGAAACAGATATAATAGCATCCCACCTAGCTTGAAGTCTCAGTGCTAAGTGAGATAGACAGAGTAGAAGTCTGATGAGTTCTTATTGCCCTTTTTCCTAAACGGTTTTGGGCTAGCATGCATACTTTTAAAGAGATAGTTTTGAAAGATAAAATATATTTTTATAAGAATTATATGTTTTTATAAAAATAAAAGAGAAAGTGTAAGGAGTAAAGAACTATCTTTAAACTTGTTTTAAAGAAAGTAAAGAGTTAAAGTAAACATTGACAGTGACAAATGACATATTATATGCTTATGTGTTGATATGTGATATTTGTCTATGTGTTATGTGTTTCAATGGCATTATATTATGTGACGTAGTATAATTGATAGTAGTTGCATTGTAGTCGCAAAGTAAAAAGTCCTGCATGCAAGCAAAGTTGAAGTCTCACACTTCGGTGTGAGCAGGCAAATGAGTCTTCACTTCGGTGTAAGCGAGAAAGTCTCACCCTGAGGTGTGAGCAGGCAAAGGAGTCTTCACTTTGGTGTAAGCAAGAAAGTCTCACCCTGAGGTGTGGGCACAGCAAAGTAAAAGTCTTACCCTAAGGTGTAAGCGAGCAAAGGGATCTTGCCTTCCGGCAAAGATCTACATGTGATAGTTAAAGTATGTTATAGTCACTTGTCCTGTACAAGTGAAACGTAAAGTTGCAAAGAGTAAAGGAGGACACCTTAACCGGTTCCCTCAAAGTTAAAGTTTTTATGAAACATAGTAACGTAACAGTTTTATAATTGTAACGTTGTAAAGTTTTAAAGTAAAGTTAAAGTGTTTTAAAGATAGAGAAAGAAGAGCTTATTTTATTTTTATAAAACTAAGCTACCTAAAAGAAAATTTTCAGATTAATATAAATATAGAACTCACCAGCGTTAGCTTTTTAGTATGCATGACAAGTAGTAAAGGTAAAGCGAAAGCAAAGTAGAGGAGCCGTGAGGGCTGGATAGCATGGACATCGGGCTGCAGCACTGAAGACTGACATTTCTAATCCTGATAGAAAATGATTACATTATCGTTTGTTGAATGTTTTAATCTAAAGACTTCCGCTATAATAGATTCCGATTTCCGGTTTAAGAACTATGTTTGTTATGTTTTATGCCAACTATGAGACATACCCCGTTTGGGGCGTTTCATATTTGTTGTTACTAATGTTGGTTGATTGAAATTTGTGAATTGTTATCATTTATGACTTACAGTTTAACATGTTGGTTATCCATTTTACAGCAGTTATGCTGTCGAATTTTAGTAAAATAGTCAAGTTTATGTTTATTACATTTTTTAATGCAGGACCGAATTCAAGAGGAGTTTACAAGATCCTTGGCCGAGTATGGTGGTGATTTATCTACAGTCGATGAGTTTGCGTGCATGGAACGTGCATTGGGCCATAGGTGTGGCCATATACGGGGAGTTGGTCGTGTGGTGAGTAATTCCACACATGATGTGTTTAGTACCCCCCCCCCCCCCATCCACAACCACATTGGCAAGAAATGGATGAGCGAATGAGCCAACTCCAACAACAAGTACTAGAACAACAACAACGATAACAACAAAAACAAGAACGAGAGCAACAACTACAACAACAACAAACAAATGGCTATACATAATCAACAAATGCTTGAAATGAAACGCCAAATGGAAGAAATGCGTCGACTATGGGAACGCCGAACAAGCAGCGATAATAATTAGCCGAGAGTTGTTGTCGTTGTTGTTGCGAACAATTTGGATGTATGTTTTGAACAATTTGCATGTTTGGTTTTGAACAATTTGAATATTTGTGTGTTTCGGACAACTTTATGGTTCATATATTATTTTTCATGGTTCGGACAACTTTATGGTATGATATTGGTTTGTTTTGAATGGTTTATATTCTTGAATTTCTAGGTTTATGATTTTACATATTTTATATTGCTAGAAAAATTTACAAAATTAAAAAATATAAAAAAAAATCCCTATACCGACGACATGTCGTCGGCATAGGTCATTTTCCAAAATGATTTTAAAAAAATGAAAAAGCCCTATACCGACGACATGTCGTCGAGATAGGTTATTTTTAAAAATTATTAAAAAAATGAAAAAAGGGCTTTTCCAGACGGCATGTCGCCTGGATAGGTTGACGCCCTATACCGACGATATGTCGTCGGTATAGATTGTAATTTAGAATTATTTAAATTAACCCTATACCGACGACATGTCGTCTTTATAGGACCTATCCCGACGACATGTCGTCGGTATAGGTTAACCTATCCAGACAACATGTCGTCGGTATATGTTAACCTATCCCGACGACACCTATACCGACGATACCTTTGACCTATTGGTACGAAGCAATACCGACGAAACCTGTACCGACGACAAGTCGTCGGTATAGGTCAAAACATCCTATCCCGACGACTTGTTGTCGGTATATGGTGAGTTTTTTTCGTCAGTATAGTGTGTTACTGTTGTAGTTTGTTGTTACAAATGTATGTATATATTATTAGCAAAAATATAAGCATGTTGCTTTGAATTGAAAATTCTTCTACACGTGTATGGAGACGAAAATACAAAAAAAATTATATATACCTTTAAAGTTGATGGTCGATGGCTTGTGCCACCGTACTAACCCTGAAGCAACTGATACAAGCTCTCAGATGCAACAATTTTGTTTTGATTTTTATGTTTCGGTTTATATATGTGTGTGTGTTTTGCGGGTATGTTTATAAGAGTTGGGAAGTGGCCTAATGGTAATGGCGCACCTCCCTGAATCACCTCACGCGTGTTGGAGTCCCATCTGCAGCCTCCGGTTCCTATTCATCGGCTAACGTCAGCTAACGTCAGTAGTGCCTTTTCTGACATCATCGTTAATTAATATTAATAAATATATAAATTTAAAAAAAATTCTTCATTAAAACTTTTTTTTGTTTAGAAAATATATTTATTTAATTCATTAAATTTCTTAAAATATGATTTTTTTTATTTTGTTTTTTTAAGTTTAATTTCATTTAATTATCTTTATTACTTTAATATTTACACTTTATTTTACACATATTTTGTTTCTCTCTTACAATTTTTAAAATATCATTTTTATAATGAAGTCACTTTTTTCGTGATTTCCCAACATACTATCGTGACATTCTTTTTTTATCTATGTTCGATGCTTAGAATCGTGTCGCCGCAACGCGATGCGGTACGGCCACTGGTTAATATAATTTGTAAATGTATCGAATTAACATAAATGTAGAAAGTTATTGGGTAGGTAAGTTCTTGGAAGGATAGTTTTGAGAATCATGATTTCATAATTTTCCACACGTCTTGCATTCCCTTTTTCTTTTCTAGGTCTTCTCTACGAAAAGATAACATCTTTTTCTTTTCTTACTTTTCTCTACAACTTTTTCACCTAGGCCAATCAATTGTCTCTATGTCTCACAACACCTTTATTCCTTATTCCTTGTGATACCTTTACTAAAGACTCATTCGACTAAGATACACTAACCAACGACTGTACGTATGACTTCTTCAATCTTATTTATAACTTGGATCATTAGGAATTTGTTCATATATTTTATCCTCATTTGTCACAGCTCCTAACAAATACAGGGGGTCTCTATACCACACCTTAAACACTCTATGCATGAGTTATATAAAGATATATAGTCTCATTTGATAATTTTGCATTCATCATTGTCGACCCTAGCTAATTGATCTCTCTACCAACGCGATAGGCACATATTATTTAGGGATTTCTCCAATATTAAGATTAGGGGTGTCAATCTAGTCGGCTTGACAATTTTGTAAGTTTCGGGTTGGCAGGTTGAATTGTTCAACCCAAACACGACCAATATGTTTGTTTGGATAAGAATATCAACCTAACCCGGACACACGTAAAATCGTGTTCCCCGAACACGACCCTTTAACCTATTAATTTAAATGTGTCAAACGGGTTGACGGGTTGTAAACATGATAATCGGGTTGGTGTGTTGTTATAAATAGGTTAAATGGGTCGTAAAAAGATTATCGGATCGATATGTTTAATTAAACAAATGGTTAAAAAGGATCAGCCCGAACACGATCCATTTAATTAAATAGGTAAACCCGAACACAATTCGTTCGTAAAGAAGCTAGATATAACCTTAGAAAACCTGATTATTTTCGTGTCTTGTAGGAATTTGCTACCCCTATAATCTTTAAAAACACAAAAGACTTGTTAAAAACATATTTGATACGAGTAAAAATCATGCACGGTATGATCAGAAAATTCAGGATAACCTACAATAACATTTAAAAGATTATCTTTAATTTAGTGAACAAAATTTTATTCTTAAGAGGTTAAATAAAATATTTTTCAAATACCTTAAATTCTACGACTAATCTAGATATTTTATCTTGGTGACTAATAATGCAAACGTCACATCCTTCCTCATGTATTATGCCCTTTTGCGAACAAAACCATACACCTTTAAAAATCTCCTTTCGGATCTTAGAAAAAGTACGTGGTACGAGTGTAGATAGATGAAGCATAATGTTCTATTGTTACACATGTGAATCATAACTATACGGTGTATATATATACTTTTTATAAACATAATTATACATATGTAAATTTTTTAACACATGTGAATTTACACATATACATAAAAGAACGTAACGTTGTATATGTGTAATAATGATATTCCAACAATAAAAATAATGATTTTAATTGATCTTGATGAGTTTTCTTAAGCTTACACTACAAAATAAGGGAGGGTTTACCCATAATACAACCTGTGCCGTCTGGTTTTTATAAAAAAAAGTAATGTTTTCTCGCAATAAACTAGAGATCTAGGTTAAAGATAAGGCGGCTAAGAGGACTAGGAGCGGCTAAGAGGACTAGGAGCCTAGCTTGCTAGCGAGAAAGGGTGAGTGTTCAGTACGCTCTCTATATATATGTATATATGTATGTAAGGTAAGGATTCTTTGTGAACTCCTAAACTAAAAAACCAAATTCTAACCACATATTTATTTTTATTTTATTTTAATTCATTTCCTAAAAGTAAAACATCATATTAACTATAATAAATATGTTTGCTATAATTTAGTTTTGGTTTACACATTTAAATTTGTTTCACATTTGATCATTTTACTATGTATATATATATATATATAGGAAAAAGATCATATGTGAATCTCGTTTTATTGTGCAAACCAAAAAAACAATTTATAGCCTTTCATTTAATTTCATAATATTTTATTATGTGGATCAAAATAAATCTACTTTTTTTTATGAATGAGTGGCTATGATTAATTGAAGGATATAAAGGTAAATCATCACCTACCAAATCTCTCTCTCTCTCTCTCTTAATTTAACAATAAAAGATTTAACTTATTCAACTTTCCTCACGTTTTTTACACATTCATAACTTTTTTTATAAAACATTATTTTTTTATAAAAATTGCATCATTAAATAGAGTTTTTTTTATCTTTAATTTGAATATAGTCTTGCAAATTTTGTTTTTGAACATCATATATATATATATATATATATATATATATATATATATATATATAAAACGAACGGTTACATATATGTAAATATAAACATGATACCCTTTTAAAAAAATGATTAATAGATGTCTTTTTCTTATTGAGTTAATTGGTTTACATATGAAAATGTGGTTTACAATTTATCCGCACCCTATATATCTATACTATATATAATATACATATTAGAAGGGCATGATGGTCATTTGACCAAAAGTCTTAATATATATATATATGGGACGATTCCACTAATAAGTGGTTTTTCACTAAAAAATCCTAAGAAGTGGGTCAAAGGAACTCCGATTGAGCTCATTCTAGTGGCGTTGGAACCGTCTCATCGAACCCTAACCCGGACCAAAAAATCTAAACCCCCCTCTATCACACCCTCAAAATCCATCTGCGGGGTTTTATCGCGAAGCGCGTGACACACCAGGATCTCAGTCATTAGTTACACGAAACGACTCTATATGAATTTAAATAAAATACTAATGCTGCTCACGAGACAACAAAAGCATAAGTTTGAAAACGTTGCGGAAGCGTAAATAAAATCCAAATGCAAGAATAGTCAAATACGCAAAACACCGCGCCCAAACCAAAGTAAGTAATAGAAATAAATAAGTTTGAAATCAAACGGGTGGTGATTGGGTTGCTTTGTTGAATTCGAAAATGAGAGGGGGGTTGGGGTTGAGGTCGACGATTTGGAGAGAGAAATAGCAGATTAGGGTTTTATTATTTTTTTTTTTATAAAATTCCTTATGTGGTGGATTTCAAAGATTTTAAATTTGGAATAGATAATCATGAAATATTAAAAAAAATATTTAAATAAAACCACTAGATAATATTCTTTTAAATAATTATTTTTATAAAAGTTTCCATATCTATAAAAATAATCAGTATCAATAAAATAACCAGTAAAATTAAAATCTGATAATTATACGCGATATTACGAAAGTTCACATAATTCACAGAAAAATCACAAAACATATAAATTCACATAATTTATATTAAAAATAATTTTTCGCAATTATTTTTATTAGTTTTCCAACGTTACGGGTTCAACTCGTGTGTAATCCGGAAATTCTACGAATTACCGATACATGAGTGTTTGTGCGAAGTTGACACATCTAATTAACTTAATTAAATGTAGCATGAGTTAATGTTTGAGATAACTGAGTTTGAAAAAATAAATGTTTGAGATTACGATGTTTGTGTTAACAGAGTTAACCTGAAATGCCGGATGTCACATCATCCCCTTGTTGAAAGAATTTTCGTCCCGAAAATTAATCCAAGTTGTTAGTTGTCTGAAATAAAAAGTTTGAGTTGTCACATCATCCACTTGTTGAAAGAAATTTCGTCTCGAAATTTAATTAGTACCTTTCGTGTTTGTCGTTGAGTGCTTGAAAAGCTGAGGATATTTTTTCATCATCCGATCCTCTCGCTCTCATGTGAACTCCGGTCCATATTTCGAGTTCTAGCGAATTCTAACAATTGGGATTTTGCTGTGCTTGAGTGTTTTAACCTCACGGTCCATAATTTCAACTGGTTCCTCTATGAAACGTAACTGCTCATCGATTTCCATCTTCTCAAGTGGAACCACTAGTGTCTCGTCAGATAGGCATTTCTTAAGGTTTGAAACATGAAAGACATTGTGTACTCCATTGAGTTCATCTGTAGGTTTAATTGATACGCAACCGGACCAATCCTTTTCACTATCTCAAATGGTCCAACATAACGCGGGTTTAGCTTGCCCCGTTTTTCGAAACGGATCACACCTTTCCAAGGTGAAACTTTTAATAACACTTTGTCACCTACCTGAAACTCTAACGGTTTTCTGCGTTTGTCTGCATAGCTCTTTTGACGTTCACGGGCTGCCGCCATACGGTTTCGAATTTGCACAATCTTTTCAGAAGTTTCGTGCACAAGTTCAGGGCCTGTAATTTGGCTATCTCCAACTTCAGCCCAACAGAGAGGTGATCGACATTTCCGTCCATATAATGCCTCGAACATTACTGCCTGGATGCTAGTATGGTAGCTATTGTTATAAGAGAACTCCACCAAGGGTAGGTGAGTCTCCCAACTATTTCCGAAATCGATTACGCAAGCCCGTAGCATGTCCTCTAGGGTTTGAATTGTACGCTCACTCTGGCCATCAGTTTGGGGATGGTATGTTGTGCTCATATCCAGACGCGTACCCGGAGATTTTTGTAGGGATTGCCAGAAGCGCGAAGTAAATCGAGCGTCTCTATCTGAAATGATTGAAACTGGCACTCCATGCGGAGAGACTACTTACTTAAGATAAATGCGGGTTAACTTCTCCATTTTGTTAGTTTCTTTGATAGCAAGAAAGTGTGCGGATTTGGTTAAGCGATTCACTATCACCCAGATTGTGTCACATCCAGAAGGGGTTCAGGGTAATTTAGTGATAAAATCCATGGAAATCTGCTCCTATTTCCACATCGGGATTTCCGGTTGTTGGAGTAATCCAGATGGCTTTTGGTACTCCACCTTGACCTTTGAACAAGTTAGGCACTTGCTCACATAGGTGGCTATGTCGGCTTTCTTGTTCGGCCACCAATACAACACCTTTAGATCATGGTACATTTTGTCAGATCCCGGATGAACATAGTATCGGGATTTATGAACTTCATCTATAACAAGCTCTCTCAGGTTTCCATACACTGGAATCCATATTCACTCCACGAAATAGCGAATACCATGGGATTTAACTTCAAGTTGTTTCTCCATACCACGGGTGGCTTCCAACGTTAAATTCTCGTCTTTTAAGGCTTCAAGTTGAGCATTACGAATTTGTTCGGGTAATCCTGTATAAATAGTGAGTTGCAACGCTCGAACTCGTCGGGTTTTGGTTTCTTTTCTGCTTAGAGCATCGGCTACCACGTTAGCCTTGCCTGGATGGTACTTGATGGCACAATATAATCATTTAAGAGTTTGATCCAGCGACGCTGTCGCATGTTCAACTCTTTCTGTTCGAATATGTGCTGGAGACTCTTGTGATCGTTGTAAATGGTGCACTTGGTACCGTACAAGTAGTGTCTCCAGATTTTCAGCGCAAATACCACGACTCCCAACTCCAAGTCGTGAGTCGTGTAGTTTTTCTCGTGGACTTTCAATTGTCGAGAAGCGTATGCGATAACTTTCTCGCGTTGCATTAGCACACAACCGAGACCCTGGATAGAAGCATTACAATACACTATGAAGTCATTCGTTTCCTCTGGCAGAGATAGGATGGGTGCGCTATAGAGTTTCAGCTTCAGAAGTTGGAATGCTGAATCTTGAGTTTCGCTCCAGGTATACTGTTTACCTTTTTGAGTTAGGGCGGTGAGAAGTTGAGCGATCTTAGAAAATCCCTCTATGAATTGGTGATAGTAGCCAGCCAATCCCAAAAATTGTCGCACCTCTGTCGGAGTCGTTGGTGCTGCCCAATTCTTAATGGCTTCTACCTTGGATGGATCGACATGGATTCCCTTCTCATTGACTAAATGTCCAAGAAATTGAACCTCGCGAATCCAAAAATCGCATTTGGAAAACTTAGCGTATAGCTGCTCCTGTCTTAGCAGTTCAAGAATTAGGCACAAGTGCTCTTCGTATTCTTCCTTACTCTTAGAATAGATAAGGATATCGTCAATGAAAACGATGACGAATTGGTCAAGGTGGGGTTTACACACACGGTTCATGAGGTCCATGAACATCGCGGTTAATCCAAATGGCATGCCCAAAAACTCATAATGGCCGTACCGGGTTCTGAAAGCGGTTTTGGAAATATCTTCATCACAAACTCGCAGCTGATGATATCCAGATCTTAAATCGATTTTTGAATAGACACTCGACCCTTGAAGTTGGTCGAATAAATCGTTAATGCGGGGAAGTGGGTAGCGGTTCTTGATAGTGACCTTGTTTAGCTCTCGGTAATCAATACACATGCGAAAAGTCCCATCCTTCTTTTTGACAAATAAGACTGGGGCTCCCCATGGTGATGGACTGGGTCGGATGAAACCCTTATCCAACAGTTCTTGCAACTGTGTGGATAACTCCTGCAGCTCACTTGGTGCAAGTCTATAAGGTGCTCTGGCAATAGAGGCTGCTCCGGGTGTTAGATCGATTTGGAATTCGACCTGTCGATGGGGTGGAAGTCCGGGTAAGTCTTCAGGAAAAACTTCTAGGAAGTCGCAAACAATAGGGATATCTGTAAGTTTCTTCTCCTCGGAAGGTTTGTCAGTGACAAGGGCTAGTATCGCGGTATGATCCTTACGTAGACATTTCTGCTCCTTCATATAAGATATGATGCCCATGACGACACCACCCTTCTCGCCTTTTACATAAAGGATCTCTCCATTAGCTAGGGGAATACAAACAATTTTATCATTACAGATGATCTCAGCTTGGTTTTTAGATAACCAATCCATGCTAACAACTATGTTGAAACTGCCGAGTGTAACTGGCATGAGATCGATGTCAAGTTTGTGACTAGATAATCCTAACTTACATCCCTCGAGGATATGAGTTGCCTCGATTAGCTTACTGTCAGCTATTTCTATGGAATATTTGTGCTCTAACGGGGTTGTGGTCATCCCTATCTGTTTACTAAAGTTCTCAGAAATAAAACTCCTATCGGCATCGGTATCAAATAGTACAGAAGCAAAATGATCGTTTAAAGGAAACATACCGATAACAACGTTTTGGTCCTTTCGAGCTTCTCCTGAGCCGATCACGAAGGCCCGACCCTTCGCACCATTTCCATTATTATTCTCATTACCACCCTGATGGTTATTGCCATTACCGTTTCCGTTGCCAGTTTTCTTCAGCTGAGGGCAGTCCCTTTTAAAATGCCCCTCTTTACCGCACTCAAAGCATCCCTTGGGTGCGTCACCAGTTGGCGTCTGTTTAGCCTGCAGATCTCCTCGACAATCATTAGCTGAATGACCCATTTTTCCGCACCGTTGACAACAGTACCTGTCACAAGCTCCAGTGTGATGAAAGTTACATTTGTTGCACTTTGGGTACTTACCAGCATAGGTACCCTGATTTTGCTGAGCAGAGTTTGACTATGAAGTATTCTTGGTATGCTCGAACTTTCGACGTTGCTGCTGTGCGGGTGGATTAAACTGAGAAGACTTGGAGTGCGTACTTTCAAACTTACGCTTGTTATCAGTTACCTTAGAAGCTGATTTCCTAGGAGGTAATGTACCTTGGGCAACTACCTGATCGGTCAATTTGTGAGCTAACCGAATAGTTTGCTGGACAGTGGTGGGGTTGGAGGACGTCACCATGCTTTGGATTTGAGGAACTAGGCCCTCGATATACATCTCAATCCGCTTGTACATTGGGGTCATCATCTGTGGGCACAAAGTAGCTAGCTCATGAGAGCGGGTGGTGTTGGCTTCGATCTCAGACCCTTCCATTTCGAGATTCCAGAACTCAACCTCAAGTTTCTGCACCTCGTCGCGAGGGCAGTACTCTTCTTTCAGCATATTCTTAAATTCCTCCCATGGCAAAGCGTTTTCCATTTCCAAAGTTAGCATTTGTACCTGGGAGTTACACCAGGTAAGGGCTGGACCCCTAGTGTGCCAGATGCATACTTCACCTGGTTATTCGATGGAAAATTACACATGGCAAAGACCGACTCGGATTTCTCCATCCAGCGAAGTAAACCGACTGCTCCTTCAGCTCCACTAAACGTGTGGGGCTTGCAGTCCATGAAGGTCTTGTATGTGCAGACCTGCTGATTGTTGTTCGGTCCTGGATAAAATACAAAGAATGTGTTTAGGAATATTGGATTCGGTAATGAGTTTAAAATGAGTGCTGACTCACTAGAGTCGACAAATGATAAATTTACCTCCAGCTGGGTTGGCTGCTAAAGCTTCAGTCACACGTTCGTTAATTAAAGCGGTGAGTTCTGCTGCGGTCATACTGATGTTACCGCGTCCGCCGTTACGTCCACCTCGTCGTCCAGACATGATCTTTAAATTCACAAATATACAATAATGAGAAAAATATATCGCATATTATCATCATACAAGTACAAGTAAATAAAAGAAAAATTAAACCTCAACATCTAACATTTCAAAAATAATACTTGATAAAATAAATTGTAAATGCTACAAAGTACTTTCAATCAAACATCAAAATCCAGAAACATTTGTTGGATGGGAACAACCCTGCCCATCTAGGTTTAAATAAAGCAAATAACTAAGATGATAGTCTGTCAATCATCATCTCTGCCAACTGAAGTCACATCAGAAACAACATCATCATCTTCATCCTTCTCTCCCTCGAGCTCATGGCAGCCTCGACCTGTCCCTCCACATCATCAATCCTAGCTCCCACTACCTCGAGGTTAAGGTGTTGCACGTTCACTTGTGCCTGCAGCTCATGGAATGTTGTCGCAAGGTTTTCTTGTACAGTATTTAATCTAACTTGATTCTTAATCAGCTTCTCTACCCTCTGATCAGTCTTGTATCTACGCTGCAACAGCCCGGTGATCTCACCTGCAGCCTCACGCATGTTGCCTATCTCTCTGTCCATCTTAGCTACGAAGGCAGCTAAAACCTGCTAGAGTGGATACCTCGGCGGTGGCAAGACTCGCAAAGACGAAGAGGAAGAAGAAGGAATGTCAGCAGTGAGTGGGGGTGGGACCTGCTCCTCACGGATCCAGCTCCTGATCCTGTCGGGATACCAATCCCAGTCCTACGTGTTATCTCCGACACGTACGTGAAAAGGCTCGTCATGCACTATAGCGTCATCGATAGGTGTCAACCTCTGCCTCTTAGGCTCTGGTGAAGGTACTGTGGGAACCTCGGGTTCCTGATCAACTGGGGATGTAGATGACCTTGGTGAAGAAGACATTTCCTATAGTGTGAAGAGTAAGTGACATGTATGAGTGTAAGTGTTGTGTAACTAATGCATGTGTGTGGTTATAGTCTAGGATGAAAATACTAGTTCACTAGAACCAATGGCTCTGATACCAATCTGTCACACCCTCAAAATCCACCTGCGGGGTTTTACCGCGAAGCGCGTGACATACCAGGATCTCATTCATTAGTTACATGGAATAACTCTATATGAATTTAAATAAAATACTAATGCTGCTCATAGTCACGAGACAACAAAACCTTAAGTTTGAAAACGTTGCGGAAGCGTAAATAAAATCCAAATGCAATAATAGTCAAATGCGTAAAACACCGCGCCCAAACCAAAGTAAGTAATAGAAATAAATAAGTTTGAAATTGTTTGCGAAAACCATGCTCAGACCATGCATCCTAATCTTATGTGTACCTTAGCGACCTGAGAAATATATGCTAAAAGTGTCAACACAATGGTTGGTGAGTTCATAAAGATGTAAATAAATAAAAAGTTCGATGTTTGCTAAATGTTGTAATTAATGTATACCGATAGATAGCTAGACTATGTCATGCTACTACAAGTGTTCGAAACGAAGCTGACTGTTTATGTTTGTTTGCCTTCCGCCATGTCTACCGAACAATGGCAAATGTCTAGGCTAATCTTACACCCGTTCAACCTCCAGTCAAGTTAGCGCGACTAACTCTGGTGGGGCTTGTCAAAACCCAGTAGTACTACTCAAAATCACCTCGCTATATTCCAATACTAACAGTTCGAGAATGTAAGGACTTGTTTGTATGTTTGCACTTTAGTAAGCAAGCGATAATACAATAATACAAAACCCATAATGTTTGCATGCATGCTTTCTGCCCAAAAAGGAAAGTAAGTAAAGATAGGGGCCATGAAACTCACCTGAGTGTGTATGCAAGTGAAAGCTAAGTAAAACAGCTGAACCTCTAACTGCCACCTATAATTCATAGTCTTTAAGTGCGTGCTCATGCAAGTTGATATGAACCCTTAGTATCCAAACAATACTAATGTTTAAGTGTTTTGAAAAATTTACAAGTTTGACTCAAGTTTGACTCGACGACCCGTTGGTGACACGTTGTAAGTAATTATGTTTGCTTAGTATAATATTACCACATTATACACAATGATCATACTGTAGCACTTTGCAACAAATCCTATTTGTTCTAACAAACAAGTACGTTTCCATAAATAACAAGTTTCCAAAAATAGCAGGTTTCTATAAATAGCAGGTTTCTATAAATAGAAAGTTTCCATAATTAGTTAGTTACCATAAATAACAGGTGTGTTTGGGATTCGTGTTTATTGGAATTATCATTGTTAATATGCTTGTAAGATTACTATAACATGTTCTAGATCACCACATCACATAACAATTGCATAGAACCTAACATGTTGATCATGATTCTAGATAAAGTTTCTATCTTTAGTAATCTATGAGAGACATGCATGTTTTCAAACACAAACACATTCTAACATGTTATTTTGTCCTATATAATATAACTCTATCATTAATTCATACCACACATGTCTAATCAACCATATATGATCACTTTTGCAAATTAAAGTTTCCTTATTTAACAAGTTTGTAAAACCGGGTTAGGTATTCAGAATCTAATTTCACAATTCATCTAAGCATGTATCAAGTAACACATAAACATCATAATAACATTCAAATCATGTCTAGTATGCAAATTTCAAAACCTAAAAAGTTTCCTTCTTTGGTAAGTTACGATCAATTCACGTGTTTTCTACAAAACTATACCTTCACATGCTTCAAGACTTCATATATAGTTAATTAGAACCAATCTACATCATCTAACACGTATAATAACTCATATTCAACCAGTTCCTTCAATTAAAGTTTCCTCTTTAGGAAAACATATGCTTTCTAGCTTGTTTAATGAGATGTAAACCACCAAATCAATTTTATACAATCTATCTAACATAACTATAACCATAACAAGCATCATATACATCTTATAAGCAATTTAGAATTCTCAAAAAGCTTCCTTTATAGGAAAGTTATGATTTTTACAACTAGGGTTTCATCAATAACAACAAAATCATCAATTACATGTAAAACAATAATAAAAACACCATCTTTTTTGTAAAAAATTCATGTATAGATAAACTAGGGTTTGAATCAAAAATCTAGAAATCTTTAAATCATAAAATTGAACTAAATGACTTACGTAGAATTGTTAGAAACGTCGAGTGAAGTCCGAATACGCGATCAATTGCGAGATTGAAGATCAAACGGGTGGTGATTGGGTTGCTTTGTTGAATTCGGCAATGGGAGGGGGGGTTGGGGTTGAGGTCGACGATTTAGAGAGAGAAATAAGAGATTAGGGTTTTATTATTATATTTTTATAAAATTCCTTATGAGGTGGATTTCAAAGGTTTTAAATTTGGAATGAATAATCATGAAATATTAAAAAAAAACATTTAAATAAAACCACTAGATAATATTCTTTTAAATAATTATTTTTATAAAAGTTTCCATATCTATAAAAATAATCAGTATCAATAAAATAATCAATAAAATTAAAATCTGAAAATTCTACGCGATATCACGAAAGTTCACATAATTTACAGAAAAAATCACAAAACATATAAATTTACATAATTTATATTAAAAATAATTATTCGTAATTATTTTTATTAGTTCACCAACGTTACGGGTTCAACTCGCGTGTGATTCGGAAATTCTACGAATTACCGATACTTGAGTGTTTGTGCGAAACTGACCCATCTAATTAACCTAATTAAATATAATGCATGAGTGAATGTTTGAGATAACTGAGTTTGAATAAATAAATGTTTGAGATAACGATGTTTGTGTTAACGGAGTTAACCTGAAAATGCCGGATGTCACACCCTCCACCTACACCCCCAAAAACCTAAACCCCCCTCCAACCGTACCCCCAAAAGCCTAAAAGCTCATTCCTACTTGTTCAGCATCAAGCATGCTTCTTTCCTTTGCTACCTGATGTGCATACTAAAATAGTCAGCTAACGCTGATGAGTTCAAGTTTTTCTTTATCATTATGAAAAAGGTTTTCCTAAAGAAAACATTCTTTAAACATACATATTATATTATACACATAGTACATTAAAATCTTTCTTTCTTTCTTCTTTCAAATACATAGGTATTTACTTTGTACTCTTTTCTTTAAGTCGTACATTAACGTCTACAATTTGTTTTCATATGTAAGTGTCTCTGTATCCCCGAAGGGACCGAGGAAGGTGTTGTTACCTAAGGCTCAACGTCCAAAGGCCGACTCCGCCCCTCTGTGTTCTCGAAGGAACTTTTGTTCGCAGGTATTGTTCCCTAAGGCTTAACGTCCAAAGGCCGATACCCACTTTCTGTGTTCCCGAAGGAACTTCTTCACCTTTACTTAGCGACCGTCGCCACTAGAACCGTCGTTACTCACGTTAACCAGTTGTACAACTTCCTCGTCAGAGTATCCTGCTGAGCACTGTCTCGATTTTTCTCATGGTATGTCACGGTCTCAATCCATGACGCAACATCGGCTTCGAGTAGCACTAGTGTCAAGGACAATAATACTAGCTCAAGACTTGCTAGTATGCTTAGGGTAATACTAACCTCTAGGACTACGCTACTACCCCAAGTCTTTCCTTATCTTGGTCTCATACTCTGACAAATTAGACAATGTATTTGATTTATTCTTTTTCTCTTCGTTTATAAAACATATAGTTAAAAAAACCATTCTTTCTTCTCTTTCTGTTTATAAAACACGTAGTTGAATAAACCATTCTTCCTTATCTTTCTGTTTATAAAACATATAGCAGAATAAATCATTCTTTCTTATCTTTCTGTTTATAAAACATATTGTTGAATAAACAATTCTTTCTTATAAAACATTCATTTACATAAACCGTTATTGTTCTTTACGTTTCTTTGCAAACGTTTAAGTAATAAAATACATTTATTATAAACGTCTAATTTTGTATTATGCACACCACCCTAAATAGTAAAATTGGGATTCTTGAACACACCTGATTTTCTTAAGGGGTTAACTCACTCAACAAGAAATTCGAGCTAGGTGGAGGCTAAGGGATCTGTTCAAGAGTCACGAACTAGACAAATTAACACCTAGTCATTTCGTCCGAAAACTCCATGTCCGAAATCATTTTTTTCGACCGGAATCTATTTCGATCGAAATCTTTTTCGATCGAAAACTAATCTGTTCTAAATGTCTCACTTCCCATAATTATTTCGTTTGAAAACATCATGTCCGAAAACCTTTTCGACCAAAAAGTATTTCTTTTGAAAACATTATGTCCGAAAACTATTTCGGCCGAAATCTTTTTCGACCGTAAACTATTTCGTTTGAAAGTATTCTTTCCGAAAATTATCTACGTCCGAAATACTTTTCGGACTGGCCAAAGTTTTCTGACTGGCCAAAGTTTTCGGACTATTCATCACGTTTTCAGATGATTTATTTGTTCTTAGCCAAAATCGTCGTTTTCAATCAAATTCTCAAACTTTTTACGTCTAAAACTCTTATCTAGCTTCTATGAAGCTAGATCCATCCTTGTTAATCCATTTCATACGTAAAAATCTTATCTTTTTAAGAAAAACCCTTCAAAACCCTAATACCCACTTTTTAAACTAAAACTCAGATTTTGGAGCGTTTGTTACTTGGTTTTTGTGTGATGTCTCTCCTTTCGATCTACAACAAGCTCCAGAAACGATCTCGGGTCGCGTTGACAGCCTTGGGCTCGGGTTCGAAGCTTTCTCTCTCTACTCTCTCTAGAACTTGAAAGTGAAGGTGATGAAATGGGGGAGGGTGAGAGGGATGTAAGGGTTTTACCCTCATCTCATACACCTCCAGGCCCGACCCACGACCCGGAACCCATGAGCTCGCGATCCATTTTATTCTTTTCTTTATTCACCCCTCACGTGACCCGTCGTCTTTTCTTATTATATTCGAGATGTTACAAGTCTTCCCCTCTTATTAGAGGTTTCGCCCTCGAAACCTTTTATAGGTCAAATAGCCGAGTGTAACATCCCAGAATTTCACACTTGATTAATTTAGGGCTAAAAATGTAAATTCGACAAAGTAAAGGGGGGCAATTGAAAAATCTTAAAAACCTAATAATCTCTCTTGTGTTCTTCCAGCCGCCACCCCCTCCATTTTGAATCCATTTCCCTGCATCTCGTCGGTCCGTAAAAACAAACACCCTTACCTCCGATCAACCCTAACCCGACCCCCAGCCTGCGATTACTGCTCGGTTCACATGGAGACGACTAGTTCTGGACCGAAGCAACCTCGATCAGGGACATCACTATCAAGCCGGAATCGCGTAAAAGAGAAAATACGGCGATTATGACTTGCCGGTGGCGGCAGGGACGGGGAGGACGATAACATGATGTCTCCGGTAACAGGGCTGTGTACAGCTCAACGACAACGGAGATGAGTCTGGGAGGGAGTTCATGTCAGCAATGGTGGCTCGTAGGCAATGAGGGTTGTAACGAAGGATGTACGGGCTGCTGCCATAGCTCCGGCAGCAGCAGTGGCTTCAGTATGACAAGATTACGGTGGTACGAACAGTGGTAAATGGTGGAGAAGATGATGGAGAGTGGTGGTGAGTCCCACAGCAGTGAGGTGGTAATGGCTGTAGCAGCTTCACGGTGAAGGAGGTGGTGGTTCCATAACAGTGCATGGTGGGGGTACGGTAGTGGATGTGTTTCATGATGAATGTCCATATGGTGGCTGTGTTTCACGACGAATGTCCATGTCGTGGTTGTGATTGTGACATCGGTGGTTAGCGATGGTGGTAGTGTAACCTCGAGGGTGGTTAACAATGGTTCACGTAAGGATGGGGATGGTGACAGTGGTGGTGGTGGCTGTTACGGCGTGATGGTGGTTAGTGGTGGATTATGGTGGCTGATGACGGTTAGTGGTGGTTGATGGTAGACGATGGTGGTTAGCGGTGGTCGTACCTGTTACAATACGGTCCACGACGGTTCACGGTGGTTCTATAGCAACGAGTATGATGATGGATGCATGGCGTGAGGATGGTGATGGTATGTGGAGGATTGATAGCAATAGGTTCCATCTCGTGGTAACCGGCGCATCGAGACAAGTTCGTGGGCTGTCGAGTCATCCAATTCAGATTCTGTATGGTCGAGTTACGGGTACAATACGGGATCGTATTCTAGATGCCGTGTTCGGGAAGGTATATCTCTTCAACCCGTAGAATAATAACTAGTACTAATTCGGGTTATGGATACCATGTTTGAGGAGGACATGTAGAGTTTATATTTTTGACGAAACCATAATTGACGAAAGGTTAATTATTTTTTTTATGTGAGAGTCGCTTGTCAAAAATAACGAAATTAATGCTATCGATACTACTAGCTAAAAGTTCGTTTACTTATGAATTATTGGCTATAATTTTAAAATGGAAGTAGACAATTGGAATTGTCGGGTTTACACTAAAAACAAACGGGACTGTCGGATTTTCGTTAGAATTAAAGAAGTGCATTTTACCTAGACGTCCTGATTACGGTTTGGGTTGTTGGGGGAAAAGAACCAGTTCAGGCGAATTTAGCATGTTCGCCTGAAGCAAGGATGGCGAACATAGCATGTTCGCCTAATGTTGAGGAGGAGAACTTACCACATGTTCTCTAGGTCAAGGAGGCGAACGCACCATATGTTCGCCTAAGTCAATGTAGCGAACTTGCCATGTTCGCCTGGGCCATGAATGGCGAACTTGTCCAAATTCACCAAACCCTACAGATAGAAACGTCCAGTTTCAGTTAGGTTAATTACCCTTACTTATATGAATGATTTATCCAGATTGTGCGTGACATAATTTGAGCGGTAGAGAACTATTGAGGCTAGATTACCAGGTGAGTTCTAGAAGCCCTTCTTTAAATGTTTTAAACAATGTTTTCGGGGTGGTGTGCATACTTACGAAATGATGGTTTATGAAATGATGGTTATGAAAGGGAAGTTAAAATGTGTTTATGAAATGTTTTGCCAAAATGAAGTTTATGAAAGGATCACGAATGAAATGTTGTTTAATAAAACGTACGAATGCTTTAACTAAAACGAGGTAAAGGTTTTTATGAAAATCACGAAAGGAATGAATCTGCCAACAGTTCTTTCGGGAACGAATGCGATGAATAGGACCGTGTCTTGGTTAAGAATCCAGATGAGACCGGGCGTCCTAGACACGAAGATTTGTTATACCTATATAGGGGCCTTTGTGGTCAGCAAACGTTTATACAACTGGGTGGATAAAGGGGTGATGATGGTTATCATGGGATTACCGGGATTCTAATTGAAGGTACTATTCCCTGAGAGGGAACAATGCTTAAGGTGAAGGTGCATGTATCCTTATGGTGCCATATCTAAGGTTCTGGTGTCGAATGGCTTTAACGTATCGGGTGCTAGGTATGTCTGACATAGGAGAAAATCAATTGTTAGGACCTGAACTTGTTCAGGAGACCACTGACAAGGTAGCTCAAATAAAAGAACGATTGAAAGCAGCAAGAGATAGACAAAAGAGCTACGCTGATAAAAGAAGAAAGCCACTAGAATTTGACATTGGAGACAAGGTGTTATTAAAAGTATCACCTTGGAAAGGGGTAGTTCGATTCGTAAAGAAGGGTAAACTAAGTCCTTGATTTGTTGGACCCTTCAAAATTGTTAAACAAATTGGACCAGTGGCTTATCAGTTGGAATTACCAGAAGAGATGAGTGGAATACATGACGTATTCCACGTATCTAATCTCACAAATGTTTAACCGGGGAATCTTTGATAATGCCTCTTCAAGACATAGAGGTAAATGAGAAACTCAGATTTGTAGAGCAACCTTTACAAATAAAAGATCGCCAACCTAAAAAGTTGAAGAAGAAAAGATTGAAACTGGTCAAAGTCAAGTGGAATTCTAGACGTGGTCCTGAATACACTTAGGAACTAGAATCAGAAATGAAGAAGAAATATCCACACCTATTCCAGTAAATCTCGAGGACGAGATTATTCAAAAGGTGGGGAGATTGTAACATTTGAAAACTTATCGTGCGAAATATTAATATAAATTGTAGGTCCCCGTGTGTCTTGGATCGTCACATGCAAGTGCGTTGGCTAGTCGAACCGGGTGCGGAATACCCGTGACTAGATGGAGTATCGACAACAAGTAAACCGACAACAAACAAGAGTCACTTAAAAACTTCGTCTATTGATAATCACAGCCGATTACAAGTGAATGATGAATGCGTACATACTGACTTCACTAACCAGCTATTTATACTCATAGACCTGATGGCTGCGCACTTGCTAAGTGCGTAGGGCTTTGTACATCCATACTTAGCAAGTACGCAGACAATGCTCTTGCGTACTTGCTAAGTGCGCAGGTTGTTTCAAGTACGCAGGTTAAACAACCTGCGCACTTAGTAAGTGCACACAACACTTAACAAGACGAATCCAACGACAAGTACCTACAAACATGATTACAACTCGATAAACCAATACATACAGACGTTGAAATACAAGTACAAATTCATAAAGAACAGATACAAAAGGAGAGACAACATCAAGAGTGTTTGTCACACAAACGTGCTCCAACAAACTCCCCTTTGACAACAACTCTGGATTGTCTTCGGTCTTCAAGTTCCTTCAGCTTTAGCTTCCCATCTTCATCTTGTAGTCAAGACAGAACTTGACTAATCTGTTGTATCTTGATGCTAGAAGCTCCGTCCATTCGTCTGTGTATATGCAATACTTGTCGTTTAGAACCGCCAGATCTTTCGTAGAGAAATTGATGAAACAGATCTCATCAAAAACTCTGATCAGTTCTCTTGGTTCTGTATTACCATCTTCGGACCTTATCTTTCCTATCACCACCGCCTCGCCCATCTTCGGATCTACGTACCAGTACCACAAGCTACCAAGGATATCCTGAGATAACTTGCTTAGGGGAATCCTGGTCTCACATAACAATGGGTCGTAGACCAACTTCCTTAAGCTTCTGTTCGTCACGGGAAATCTAAAATTATTGTCCCGGATTCTCTTGGGCATTTGAGGCTTGAACATTTCAAAGTTCCCAGATCTACCTTCCCGTTGCAGTGTTCCCCATAAACCCTTCGTTACCGCGTGATTTGTATCACTAAGTAGTTCACGATTTGCTAGGTTCACCAAGTCGTATCTGGGCAGAGAACTGAATGCCTCGCTGGTTGGTTTCAAGTGTTGAACCCCCCAAGCGCGTTTAATGGCAAACAAGTTCTTGTCATCGTCGAAACGGACAGATAGGATCATCCCTGTTGCTCCATGCTTGTCTAGAATTGAAGACTTTTGCCAAGCAGGAGGCTGACATTTCTTGAACCATCCCGTAGGATACTTGTTCATCCAGTCTTCAGCAGCAACAGGTTGGGGATCTTCAGGAGAGGCTTCAGTCGAGGTTGCTGCACCACTAGCCTCAGCAACGTTCTCGGGCTCGACTGAACCTGAATTAAAATCAGCTTTAAAGGCTGGAGCTTCAAAGATCTCTCCATCCTTAAGCTCATAAACTCCCTCACCGTCACCCTTAGGGAACTCCACCATCAAATCCTCATCATTCACATCCCAGTCATCATCAGACTCGATCTCTCCTTCTTCCAGATTACTGAGAGCATCGATCTGTGCTTCCTTGGAATAGTCTGGCTCAATCATTAAAATAACATCATCAGATAAATCATATAAAACCTCGGTCGCCGACTTTCCTTTATCACTACCACCACCCCCAGAAGTATTACCATCACTGCCGTGCTGAGTAGATTCCCCCTCAGCCATAGACACAACAGAGATTGGAACAATAGCTAAAGCTTGTTGCTCACCTCCACTAGGAGCCGCTTCAAGATCCTTGTCTTTGTCATCATCCTTTGTCAGATCGACAGGACACCACTAGGATTTGGCATCTCTTTCTCTTTCTCCTTCTCTTTCTCTTTCTCTTTCTCCTTCTCTTTCTCCCCTGAGCAGCAAGCTTTGCAGTCAAGTCACCTACCAACTTGACCATCAATTCATGTTCTTTGCGTTGAGTATCTAAGCTCTACTGTCATCCTATGCCCCAGAATCATGTCATTTGTCTTGATGAGCAACTCATTCTAGGAGATCAAGCTTTTAAGCTGCTCCTGGGTTCCCTCACCTTGTTGCCTTAAACGAGTAACTTCATCTACCAAGGATTTTATCTTAGCTTGTTGAGTGTCTGAATCACTCCTTGATTTTCGAACTGTTTCATGGCTACTTGAGTCTCCAGTGTGGTAATCCTTGAGTCACGGGGATCAGGATTCCTGGATGTAGAGGATTCAGCAGTGGTATAGGTGGGAAAGGAGAACAGTTGATCGAAGTCAAACCCTTGGGTAAAATCCCCAAAGTTATAAGGTTGACTGACGGGCTAAAGGGTGGTAGTTGGGATTGAGGTTGGGATTGTGGTTGTTTCAACGGTGGATGGGGTGATAGTAACCGACTCAGTCTGAACGGGAGTCGTCACTATCACCTGATGGAAAGGTTGGAGAGGGAGGGATACTATCTCATGCACCTCCTCTGAGACAGTAGTGGCAACCATCTCAGTAGTAACACGTGGCTGCCTCCTCTTCTGGTATAGCTGAGTGGAGGCTTGAGTTGTTGTAGTGACCGCCTGAGTCTGAGCACGAGATTCAAGATCTCTCATGACAGCATCAAACGACCTGTCATTCTTCTGCTTAATTCTTCTTTCTGTCCTCTATCTCTGTACCGCAGAATCCGACTCTGGTTCATACTCACTGTCGGTACTGTCCTCTCGTTTTTTTCTTGGAGGACGACTCGAGAAAGGGATACCTTCGCCGTTCTCCTTGGGTGTGATTGGTCTGGTGCATCATCAGAGTCAGATGAATCAGTTTCAGTTGCCTCTGAATCCGACTCTTCAGCACCATCTCCTCCTTATTCATCACCTCCATCACTAGATTTATCATCATCATAACCAACTTCTTCCTCCTCCTCCTGTTCTTCCTATAGTTCATCTAAGTGTTCACTAAGCTCCGGCTCAGAATCAGCACTAAACCATCTGTCATTAGGAGGGGCCACATATGCTTCGTTTATGAGGTGGCCAAAGAAGGGTGTGTGCTCAGGGGTAGGTTCTACACTGTCTGGCTTTAAGAATTGGACGAACACCCTCTTGTCCACTCGCTTGACTTGTAATCTCTTTCTAATCCCTTGTTTAGAGATAGCCCCACCATTGCGGCTGCTAAGTCATGCCCCGTAGCATCTTTGCCCGCCTTCCGTGCAGATAGGCACATGATCATGACATATGCAAAGTAACTCCACTGATCAAGTACCCACATCTTTTTGTAGGATGCATAATCCGTCTTCCCAACGTATCCTATACGTTGTCTCCAGTACCCGTCAACGAAGTAGTTAGGGTAGGCTACCAGATCAGCAGGTAAATCTCTGAACTGTAGCACTCTTATGATGGTGTCTTCTGAAATGGCTATCTCATGACCTGCCACAGTAGCCCTAATGACATTCGGGGTTACCATGCAATCATGATTAGCAGTATCCCAGAACTGGTCCATGTAGGGTTGAGAAACAACTGGGTCAACAGAGATTGCATAATAGATCTTTGATCTGTTTAGGAAGTCCACAATCTCTCTATACTCTAGTGCAGCACCCTTCCATTCTGGATGAGTTAGAGCTAACAGATTAAACACATTAGTAAACGCACGAGCCATCACTACAAAACACAAGATAAACAACATTAGAATAGATAGAATCATTGGAATGGAACAAACATGACATGGTATAGCACTTGCACATTGAATTGATTTCCAGACTTAGAATTTTTTTAGAATTGCTCTTCCTGCGTACTAATCAAGTACGCAGGAGATTGTTCTTGCGTACTTAACAAGTACGCAAGAGTTACTTCTTGCGTACTTAACAAGTACGCAAGAGTTACTTCTTGCGTACTTACTAAGTACATAGGAAATGGTACTTAGAACAATTTAAAAATCCAAAATCAAACCCATTTGATTTGGTGATGAATGTGGTCACCACAAGGTCGAAAAACATGTTTAGGACCTATGGGAGCAAAACCAACACCAATGCTATGCTCAAACCCGGTCATATTGACCTGTCCTCGGTCCGACGCAAACTTATGGCACAACAAGGGGTCAACAACTATTAAGGACAATTTTGGTACCACAAAGCTTCGAATAATGATCTTAAACCGGTTTTAGGTCTCAATTTGTGTCAAGAACAACCAAAATCAGTCAAAAAATCATCATCAAAACCCTCGGTTCGAATAATCAAGAATCAGTCCAAAATGGGTGATTTTGTGGATGGAATTGGTTAAGATTCTCACCAAGTGTTAGTTACGTGAAGATGAAACGAAGAACGGGGTGAAAAATCTCTTAGGAACACACACAATTTCGAGTAAAAAAGGAGTCGGAGTATAGAATCGTTTGAAATGAGATAAACTGTAGAAATATTCTAACACCTGCTTATATACCCCACACACAATGGCTTTGCGTACTTGTCAAGTGCGTAGGAATTAACTCCTACGTACTTATCAAGTACATATGACTGAAGTGTAGGGTTTATCTCTTGCGCGCTTGGTAAGTACTCAGAAACCCTTGCCTACTCCAAAATCAACTCAAATTATGAAGATAGTCATGTCAAATAGCAAATCTGATATGAACGTTCAATCACGAGTTTTTCAAAAACAATTCACGAAAGTTAAACACAAATATTTTTTGTTTTACTTAAATTTAGATAAACTGTACTGAAAATATTTTTGTCATTTTGATAAAGATTGAACTGTACAAGAACTCAAAATATTTTTGTTCTTTTCTGAATAAAGATAATATGCACAAGATACAGATCCGGATATACAGGAATATACACACAAGCTATTTTTGGTCACAGTCATGAGCAGAGAATCATATCAGGCTAAGAATTTAGCAAAAATGATACAAGATAAACATCAAGGAATATGGGATCATATCATGAATTACTACTTATTCATACGTGATATGCAATACAAGCAAGTTAATTCAAGTTGGCAATATTATCATATTTGAAACCATAAGCATCTTTGTATCACATTTTTGTGAGTTAAGGTATTAATTATAGATATACAACATGTACCCCGCAGTTATGCTATAGAAATTTAAATTGCACTATCTCAAGGCATCCAAGATTTTCCCAAGGATTTCCAAATCTCCGAAATGAAGTTACCCCGATGCCAGCATTAATATGAATAATATACATAAAGAATAATAGATCAAATAAAACCTGGGGCAAATATTTTTCCTTCTAGGCAGCAATTCCATTTCTCACCTTCAATATTAACACAACTTGTTATATTAAACTTGTTAAATATTTGAAGCAGCAAATATTCAAAACTATTTAACTTTAGTTAGCTATTACCAGCTGATTAATATTACCAGCTTTGATAAACCAGGGTCCACGACTAATCTCCTCCATAGCTAAGTAGTGATATAAGTAATCGAGCCCTAGCCCTCCATATTCCTCTACAAAACAAGTATAATATTTTTACTGTTTCAATTCGAGTTAATTTGAAATGTCTGCAAACAAAAGGTAAAAGAACAGAACAATTAAAAAACAATAGAAGGATGTGATTACCTAGTAAAAACTGGTCCAGATATTGATCATGAAACTTCACCACTTTGCTCGGCAATGTCAGAACTTAGAAGGATACCTTGTTAGAGTCCCTGACATTTAGTAAAGCTTGTGACTGGATGTTAATATCTTGAACAGACATTATCGGCTCTGGTTTTGAGCCCTTTGCTGAAACCTCTCTAGAACACAAAATTGAGACAATAATTAAATATCTATTTCATAGATCAAAATGAAGAGAGTATAGCAGTTATTATATCATACCGAAGATACAGACCTGCTTCCATGCTTTGATGCATGCCCATTTGATTTTCACATCCTGGCTTCTGCGACTTATTCACTTATCATCTTCTGCCAATACACATAAAATAAACATCGCAAAAGAGTAGATAAAATAAGAAAACAGAAATGTATAAAATATAAACACAGACCATCTTATCAAGATGAGTAGCAGCAACCCAAGAATCCAAAGTTGTCAAGGCACATTCTCTCATGTGCTTTTTATTGTCACCTAAACATTTCACAACATCTGACAAAATTCCCTGTGTTGTTTACTGCCACATCAACATCTGTGTCCAACTCCAAATGTCTTCCGATCTTTTTAACAAGTAAATGAGCGTTCTGGATTATTTTTGTTCCGGTATATGTAACAACTCCTGCCATTTCCATTGAATACCATCTTGCACCTCTGCAACAAAATCATCTTATTTGTGAAATACATATAAAATATGAATAAAAGATGAAATTAATTGAAAAGAACATACTTCCGCATGACATATCTATAAAAAGAATTCAGAATACAATTATGAGCGAGCTGTAGTGAATCATATAGAACCACCATATCCTACAATATTAATAAATAAATACCACCAATTATTACAGTGAACTGGAAATACTAAAAAAACACATGCAGTAGAGATGACGTTACTTGTGCTTCTTGGATCTTTATAGGATTTCCACTAGCTTTTGCTTCTGACAACTTCCCTTTTCCATACTTTATTGAGCCCTTTGTATTCATATCTTCTATCACGAAAGCTTTGAACAAGAAAATAACATGTTATAATCTCATATACATACACAAAAAAATCATATTAGTACTACTGTATTATGTGTCTAAAGCAAAAATTAATTAAATGTTTACCTTCTAACAGTATCTACATAAAATGGGTTTTTACGCATGCATATCCCTGCTTCTCGAGTTTCAGTGACAGGCTTATCAAGCCCTCGCTTATACGCCTGTGGAGGGAGCAGAAAATGTTTTAATTAGAAGTGAAAAATAAGTGGGTCAGGGGAGTTGAGTAACAGGTTTGGGTAAAAATAGGATTTAATGCATGTCAAAATTCGGTTGACCTAAGACACGTTTTGTCTAGAACTTTTAGATTTTGTTCAAGTGTAATCTGTGTGAGATATGATTGCAACAAAACATATTTTTCGCTAAAAATGAATCAAATAGTTTATAGAAGGTTTTATGCATACAAAATCACATGCAGTGCAGACCTCATCTGTAACTATTGATGGTGGCTGGCATTGCGCAAAAATGCAGTTTTTTTCCGGTAAATAGCAAGTTATATCATAATATACAATTAAATTTCTTAAAAATGATTCAGGTGCAAACCTGAAGTCTGTTTGTCAAAATAATGTTGGGATACATTGCAGCAACATCTAAATGATAAACAAGGGGAGATTCTTCGCGTGTAGGTTCATCTCGTAAGGCTATAAGCTGCACAAGGTAAAAAAAAACCATAGCAGGTGTGAACTATTGATATCTTTCATAGTGATTACAATGATTGTGAACGTGCATTAAAACTTTTTAGTTTATCACCCGTAAATACAATGAACATTTCATAGACTTCAACTGACCGGTATGATACAAGATTGGAAATTAACTATTGAGATTCGTCTTCCCATGAAACTTTAGGTTATTTCCTTGCCTCGTTCCAACAGAGGAGGAAAAGAAACAAAAAAAAAATCTGACAATAACTTTTCCATAATAGCATTTTTCACTTCAACGTAGTTTGATACAGATTCAACGTCCATCTTACTAGTTCTACACATAAGAACAACAAAATATATTAATCACAGAATAAGTTCGTTTACTAACTAATGGAAGGATGTGCTAAACTGACAGTAGACTTCATATATGGTTTAAATATTAATCCTCTAATCAAATTCAAGTCTACTCATTTTTATGTTCCTACTAGCATCTAAGACAAGCCTTTAAGACCAAGTCGGAGGGCCCTCAGCTTGCACCTCGTGTGAATGTGGTTGGAGGTGTAAATGGGCAGAGGACAGTTGTCTTGATGTATGTGACCTTTTAGACATATACATACCCGACATATATTTCTGCTGTAGCATATGAAATAAACTCCATCAATCCATACTATTCTAAAAAACACAACTTTTCTGAGGCATTTCAGAGAACAGTTCATGTGCATCATTCAATTTTCTCAAATTTTGCAAGAGACATCATCATTCAATTCCAAGCACAACATCTATATCCTCACCATCAATGGCTAGCTAACCCTAGAATAGCAAACCTGGTTCAAATGTAGAAACAACACAAAACTGAAGACAAAAACGGGAGCCCTGATTTACGAACTCTATCGCTTACAAAAAAACAACATATAAATCCTAGCCCTAATTTACACGAAATCAAGAACACATTGTGAGAAAGAGACCTGAAATCGCCGTAGATGAGGTCAGATTAGGTCTAGAATCACAAGCGGACCTAATAATGATTTCGTTCGCTACTGCACCGTTTACTCCGTGGATTTCGACTCCATCGAATACTGTAGAATGGAAGCCTGGTGGCGGAGGAGAAATGAAAAGCGGAGATGTGTTAGGTGCCGTAATTAAAAAGCCCCAAAACATTTTGTACAAATGAAGCTGGAGGTCCTGTTTCATTTGGGCATAATTTATGTGTATAAAAAGCCTCAAAGCTGTTTGTATTGTATCTAGTTCTCAAAAACTATTTTTCATCTCCTTTAAAAATAATTTTTTCTTCATTTATCCAAATGAACTTTTGACTTATTATCTTTTTAGAAAATGTAATAAGTTAATAAGTAGCTTGAAAAGTAATCCCAAACACCCCCTAAATATGGATCGGTGGCATAAAAAGACCAAAACAGTCTAAAACAGAAATGATAAATAAAAAGCCTAAAACGTTTCTGCCACCGTCACACCGGTGGCAAATCGGTAGCTAATTTTGCAACCGTCATTAACGGTGGCAAATGTTTGGTTGCAAACGCCCAGTTTTCTAGTAGTGTCTATATATATAGACATACACACACACATCCATACTATATGATAAATAAAGGTTTTTTCATGGCACGTGTCGTCTCTATATTCATTCTTATCATTTTTTTTCCGTCTCTCTCTCTTATTAAATACATCTATATCTTTTAATAATAATATATTTTTAAAGAAAATACTAATTATACTAATAAAACACGTTTATTTTAAATTAGCTTTTATTATAAGAAACTTTTAAATCTAATTATGAAATTTTTATTTTTAATCAAACAGTAAATAAAAGTCAAATTACATTAAATAGTAACTAATGTATTTTGGAAACCCAATTATATATTAATTTTTATATATTTTGAATTTTGTTTTCTATCCTTATTATATGTACTAAATTTTTACACCTCTAAAATATATATATATATATATATACATATATGCAGTATCATCATACTACATATATGCAGTATCATCATACTACATATATGTAGTATTGAAAAAGTCCGACACGTTAATTTTTTATTTTTTTATATGTATTACACTCAAATTAAAGATAAAAAAATGTTTAATTTATTGGTGTAATTTTTTAAACAAAATAATAACGTACGAAAACGTTATGAAGGTTTAAAAATTGAGGGGGGGGTTTGGTTTTCTCATGAACCCAACCGTGTGTATTTATATATATATATATATATATATATATATAAAAACTTTTACAATTAGTTATTTTTTATATATTGACTGTTAATTTATTAATATGCATTCACTCAGGGGCGGACTTAGGTAGGGCGGAGAGGTTTCACCGGAACCCCCGAGTTTCAAAATTATAATAGAACGCTATATAAAAAAACAAGAGTGAATCCTTAAATAAAATATAGGGTGAACCCCTATCTTCATCGACGACGGACGAACAGACGGAGAAAATAAAATGGTTGTTTTGTTGTTCCAATTTCTAGCTTTCGTCTCTCACGGCTGATGTAACATCCTAAACTAATAAACAGATATAGTGGAAGCGAGGTCGGGAATTAATTAAAGGAAAAATGAAAGAAATGGGAGCGGACTTGGGCCCGGCTCCAATGGGTCGATATAGCCCGTGTATATAAAGGCAAGATCAGCTCCATCTTCCTCATTCCACCTTCTTCAAACTTGAAAACCCTAGAGAGAGAAAGAGAGAATTCTAGAGAGAGAAAGCTCAAGAAGGCACTATCAAGCTCGGATCCTGCTTCCATCTTGTTTCTGCATCATCCTTGATCGATTCTACCGAAGAACCACGAGTTTTGAGGTAAAAATCAACCTCAGATATGAGTTTTTCTTCAAAAATGGGGTTTTAGGGTTTGTGGGTTTTTTATACAAAAATGTTGGATTTTTACGTATGAAAAGTGAATCTAAGCTCAGATCTAGCTTCATGGAAGCTAGATAAACGATTTGAACGTAAAAAGTTAAGGTTTTGGATATAAATCCGACCTGGAAACACTTGATGTTCTTGAGCCGACTCTCAGAGTGTCGGCTACCTGCGAGTGCCGACACTCGACGAGGAAGAAGACGATGAGAATCGGCCACAAGAGAGAATCGACCCTCAGATAATCGGCTCCTATGAGTCGGCCCTCTGATGAACACGCTGAGAATCGGCTCCTTTCTCGAACACGAAGTCCTGAACGCAAGTTCAGGCGACTCTCCTAGCTGGCTCTCATGTGTGCCTGCCGACATTCCTATGCTTTAGTCGACTCTTGCATGAAATAATATGATTTGTACTTTGACTTATGTGCATATCAGTATACGCTTTAGCAATAGTTAAAACATCACTTTCAGGTTGAATACCAGTATACGGGTGAGTTCTATGTGCTCTCTATGTGCTACGTGCAAATGATTTTAAATGTTTTAGGGCTGAAGTGTATACATGATTTGAATATATGTTATGTTATGTGCTATATGACAATACATGCTGAATATAAGTATAACACGTATGTTTTTAAATAAAGAAATAAAAGCATGACATAGCATATAAGAATGAAATCTTGCTGTATATCTATATATATATTGCTTGCGAAGTATGAAAAGAATGACACAATGTGTAAGAATGAAATCTTGCTTTATATCTATGTATATATTGCTTGCCAAGTATGAAAAGAATGACACAATGTGTAAGGATGAAATCTTGCTTTATATCTATGTATATTGCTTGGCAAGTATGAAAAGAATAACATAACGTGTAAGAATGAAATTTTGCTTTATATCCATGTATATATTGTTTGCCAAGTATAAGTAAACGTTATAGACGCTTCAATGATAACGGCTACTTCAGTAGACGGACGACCACATGACTATTTTGCAGCCGAGACATATACGTACCTTTATCAGCTAGGACGTTTGTAAGGCAATGACGGACGGCCATATTTGTGCCGGACGGTTGCAATAATAAGTAGAACGGATAGTTCGTGTGGGAAACGGATACATTAGGGAAGACGGGTGAATATGACGGACTACGACGGTAGGACGGTAAAGACGGAAGTCCGAAGGTTTTCCGGACGGTTTAAGATATGACGGACGGTTTCTAGTGCCGGGCGGTTAAGTAAATGGGCTACGACGATAATTCGAGAACGTTTGTCTTTATGACTTACGTAAGCAAATGACGGGTTTATCACCATATGTGTATGACCAATGAATGTGCACCGAGAAATAAGCATGTATGTATTTATATACGTACCAATTATGAATGTTATATGAAAGTAGTAAAGTAAAAAATGTACAAATAAGTATATATATATATATATATCATTCTTATAAAATAATGTTAATATCTATTTGCTTTTAAATTAGAACTCACTAGCGTTAGCTGACTTTTAGTATACACTTCAGGTAGAAAGAAGAAGGGGCGTGCTAAGGCGTGATGGCTACTCTGCACAACTGACATCCCATTTATTTGAGTTTATGTTAAGACAATGTTTATGTTTAAATGTTAAGACTTTCGCTGCTAAGTTATGTAATCGAATGATGTGTGTTTCCAATCCTTTGACGTTTTAATTTAAGTTCGGCATTTGATGGCTATGTTTATAAGTAAATCCAACGAGTAAGGTCTCCCGTGAAAGTGGCCTTACAGTTGATTCGTTCAAAGTTGCAGAGTAAAAATGGTGAAGAAAGCTAATGAAAGAGAAAGACTTTAGAAAATGAGATTTGATAGAGATTGAGTATCGACCTTTATGTCTAGTACTTGAGTATAGCTGTAAAAACATTCGAATCCGAATTATACGTACCTTCATCAGCTAGGACGTTGTAAGGCAATGACGGACGGCCACATTTGTGCCGGACAGTGGCAATAATATGTAGAACGGTTGCATAAAGAATAGTTCGTGTGGGAAACAGATGACTTAGGGCAGACGGGCGAATATGATGGACTACGACGGTAAAGACGGACGACCGAAGGTCTGCCGGACGGTTTAAGATATGACGGACGGTTTCTAGTGTCGTACGGTTAAGTAAATGGGCTACGACGGTAGTTCGAGAACGTTTGTCTTTGTGACTTACGTAAGCAAATGACGGGTTGATCACCCATATGTGTATGACCAATGAATGTGCACCATGAAATAAGCATGTATGTATACATATACGTACCAACTATTAATGTTATATGAAAGTAGTAAAGTAAAGAATGTACAAATAAGTATATACATATATATATATATATATATATATTTATTCTTGTAAAATAATGTTAATATCTGATTGCTTTTAAATTATAACTCACCAGTGTTAGCTGACTTTTAGTATGCACTTCAGGTAGAAAGAAGAAGGGGCGTGCTAAGGCATGATGGCTACTCGGCACAACTGACATCCCATTTGTTTGAGTTTATGTTAAGATAATGTTTATGTTTAAATGTTAAGACTTCCGCTGCTAAGTTATGTAATCGAATGATGTATGCTTCCGCTACTTTGACGTTTTAATTTAAGTTCGGCATTTGATGGCTTTGTTTATGAATAAATCCAATGAGTAAGGTATTCCGAGAAAGGGGCCTTACAAGTTGGTATCAAAGCAATAGTTTGAGAGATTCAGACATCCCTAAATGTCTGGAATCAAGCTGATAATGGGACCAACGTACGAATGTCAGTATGGGTAGCCAACGCCAACACAGTAAGTAAGTAGTAAGGTTAATGAGTGTTGATAGGAATAGATGCCTTAACTTAGAACACATAGATGTCAATGTCATCACTGATGTGAAAAGTTTTGAACCCGAAAAGTAAAGCAAATTATTAATCACAAACCGGTCACTATAATTAAGAATTTACCTTGCTCGTACTGTTCTAAACTATGATCTGAAGAAATGACATTGATGTATTCCCTGTACTTATCAGGAAATTAGAAACTATGGCTGGTAGAGGGAGAACTGGGCGCGGTGGCAGTCGCACTGGCCGAGTCAGTAGGCCGCCATTGAACCAAAGAAGTGAGGAGGAAGAAAGGGTGCACGTGGAACACACCGAGAGTGTGCACGAAACTAATGTGACCCCAACTAGGGAGGGCAATCAAGGGTTCCTACGACTAGAACCCGAAGTTAGGGATACTATTGCCCGTGAGGTTGTACTGACTCTGAAGGACGTATTGCTTGATCTGTTATCCGAGGCATTGAAGAAGAGCAAAGAGGAGGATGAAGAAAACCACGAGAAGAAAGTGTATGACAGTGATGGTGGGACTGAATACCCGCGGGTGTACCTACAAAGGATTCAAGGACGGTGACCCGCCTAAGTTTGACGGGAATAAGGATTCGGTGGCTACGTTTGAATGGATTGAGAGGATGAACGGTGTAATCAACATAAGCGAGTGTCGACCTGACCAGGCTGTTAAGTATGTTGCTCACTCTTTCACCAACGAGGCACTAAGTTGGTGGAGGAACATCCAGAGGACTAAGTCACCGAACGCCCTTAGTAGGATGACTTGGGAAGACCTGAAGAAGCTGATAATCCAAAAGTTCTGTCCCCAGAACGAAATTGATAAAGTGGAAAATGAATTCCTAAACTTCAATGCTGGCAACAAAACTCATCGCTAGTACACTTCCAGATTCAATGGGCTGGCTCAACTGGTACCACACCTGGTAGAGACTAAAGAGCGATTGATCAAGTACTACGTCAAGGGCCTGCCTCAAAGGGTCCGTGTATATGTGAAAGCAAATCTGCCCTCGACCTTCGAGTCGGTAGTAAATCTGTCTGGGATCGTCTATAACGATTATGCTAATGAGGACCCGGTGCTAGAGGCACCAAAGCAGAAATAGGAAAATCCGTCTAAAGGAAATGGAAGGGGAACATTTGCAACTGAAGCTAAGAAGCCAAGGACAGATGAGTACGAAACATGCACGAAGTGTGGAAGGCAACACCGCGGTGAGTGCAAAGCTGGCTCCACAATGTACTATGAGCAGGCCACTATTCCAAAGACTGTCTGATGGACGTCGAGTGCCAAGGATGTGGGCTGTTTGGCCACCTGACTAAGGATTGTAGGAAGACCGTACAATCTGGTTCAGGAAAAGGAACAGCCAAAGGCTAGGACTCGGGCTTATGCCCTAACTGAGGAGGAGGCAAGAGGAAACCCTGATGTCGTGTCAGGTATGTTCCTAGTTAATGATGAACATGCGGCTATTTTATTTGATTCTGGTGCTAGTAAAAGCTTTATATCGAACAACTTCTGTCGCAAACTAGACTGCTCAATTGATACTATTGTGAAGGCTTTTAGCGTAGAAACCGATGTTGGTAGAAACTCGGCAGTATTTCAAGTAACTGAAGATTGCATGATAGAAATAGAGGGCCATAGGTTTCCTTCTAGATTATTTCTTCTGACCTTAGGAGGATTCGATATAGTATTGCGCATGGATTGGTTAGCTGCCAACGAAGCTCAAATCATATGTAAACGAAATACGATACACCTCAAAGCCACTGACGGCAGTCCGATTACGGTTTATGGTGATTGGAATTGCACAATGCCGAACGTCATCTCGATGATCATGGCCAAAAGTTACATGAGGCATGGTTGCGAAGCTTATCTGGCGTATGTTATTGACGATAGAATGAAAACGAAAGAGCTCAAAGACGTACCCGTGGTGTGCAACTCTCCAGAAGTGTTCCCAGAGGACCTACCTGGCTTGCCGCCCGATCGGGAAATAGAATTTGAGATTGAATTACTTCTAGGGGCTTAGCCCGTTGCCAAAGCACCCTACCGATTGGCTCCGTCATAAATTAAAGAATTAATGTATCAATTTGAAGAATTGACAGAGAAAGGATTTATCAGACCGAGCATTTCACCATGGGGCGCTCCTGTATTATTTGTAAAGAAGAAAGACGGAAGCATGCGCATGTGCATCGACTACCGTGAATTGAACAATCGAACAGTAAAGAACAAATACCCACTGCCTAGAATAGACGATATTTTTTATCAACTGCAAGGCGCTAGTTGGTTCTCAAATATCGATCTTAGGTCGGGTTACCATCAATTGAAAGTAAGGGAGGATGAGGTACCAAAAACCGCGTTTCGCATGCGTTATGGACATTATGAATTTCTCGTGATGTCCTTCGGACTAACCAACGCACATGCAACATTTATGGATTTAATGAATAGGATATGCTGACCAATGTTGGATCGGTTAGTAATAGTTTTGATCGATGACATTCTCATCTACTCAAAGAACGAGGGTGATCATCACTGTCACCTAAGAGAAGTATTAGAAGTTCGGAAGCAGGAGAAGTTGTATGCGAAATTCTTCAAATGCGCGTTCTGGCTCAGGGAAGTCCAATTTCTAGGTCATGTTATAAACCCAAACGACATTATGGTAGATCCTACAAAGATCGTAACAGTTAAAGGATGGAACGTCCCGAAAACGACAACGGAGATACGAAATTTTCTGGGATTGGCAGGCTACTATCGAAGATTCATTCAAGATTTCTCAAGGATAGCTTCGCAAGTGACAAGGCTAACACGTAAGGAAGTAAAGTATGAATGGGTTCCAACCCAAAACAATGTGTTTGAAGAACTAAGTACAAAATTAACCCAGGCTCCAGTCTTGACCTTACCTGAGGGAAACTAAGACTTGGTGGTTTACTCTGACGCTTCGGGTCAGGGATTGGGTTGTGTACTAATGCAACGAGGAAAAGTAATTGCTTATGCATCGCGGAAGTTAAAGATTCACGAGGTTAACTACCCGACTCATGACCTAGAGTCGGCGGCGGTAGTTTTCGCATTAAAGATATGGAGACACTATCTGTATGGGGTTAAATGCACCATTTACTCCGATCACAAGAGCCTGAAGTACTTCTTCGAACAAAAGTAATTAAACATGAGACAAAGGAGGTGGTTAGAACAGGTGTCGTGGTAAGAAATAAGGCAAGATTAGTTGTTCAGGGGTTCAATCAACAAGAGGGAATTGATTACACCGAGGTTTATGCTTCTGTTGCGAGGCTTGAAGCTCTAAGGCTATTTCTGGCTTTTGCTTCTTATAAAGGTTTTAAGGTGTTTCAATTGGACGTGAAAAGTGATTTTTTTATATGGCAAGGTCAAGGAGGAAGTTTATGTTTATGATTGTGAGATATTGTACCATCCAGGCAAGGAAAATGTAGTGGTTGATGCCTTAAGCAGAAAGGAAGAGCCGACACCTATCCGGATAAAAGCATGTCAGTTGATTATAACCCCAGATCTGATGAATGAAATAGCAAAGGCACAAGATGAAGCACTGTTAGAAAGGAATGTAAAACGGGAAAGAATAGTGGGTCAACAGGGTAACCTGGAGCCCAATACGTACGGTGTACGAACCCGTTTTGGCCGGATATGGATACCTAAGATTGGTGAACTTAGGGCCAAAATCCTTGATGAGGCCCATAAGTCTCGCTACTTTATCCACCCCGAGACCAACAAAATGTATCAAGACCTGAAGAAAGAATACTGGTGGCCGGGCCTGAAGAACGATGTGACCGAATATGTAAGCAAGTGCCTAACTTGTTCACTAGTCAAGGCCGAGCACTAGAAACCCTGCGGTAAAATGCAACCCTTGCCGATACCGGAATGGAAGTGGGAAGAGATCACAATGGACTTCATTATCAAGCTACCGCGAACAGCTAAAGGCAATGATACCATTTGCGTGATCGTCGACCGCTTGACGAAAAGTGCTCACTTCTTACCAATACGTGAGGCTTCTTCGTCTGAGAAGCTAGCAGAGTTATTCATAAACGAAATTATGAGCAGGCATGGTATGCCAGTGTCGATCGTGTTCGACAGGGACACCCGATTCATGTCAAGATTTTGGAGGAAATTCAACGAAGCAATGGGCACTAGATTGCATATCAGCACAGCTTACCACCCCCAAACTGACAGTCAGTCAGAAAAGGACCATTCAGACCTTGGAAGACACTGGGCATGTATCATTGATTTCGGTGGGAGCTGGGATAGCCACCTGCTTTTGGCAGAGTTTTCATAAAACAACAGCTATCACTCAAGCATTGGCATGCCGCCATTTGAGATGTTGTATAGAAGAAGATGTCGAACCCCGGTCTGTTGGGGAGAAATTGGACAAAAGGACTTTGCAAGTCTCGAAGTAGTCAAGGCTACTTCCAAGAAATTCGACCAGATCAAAGCACGCATGAAAGCCGCTAAAGATAGACAAAAATCTTATGCGGATAAGAGAAGAAGAGATTTAGAGTTTCAAGAAGGGGACATGATACTATTGAAAGTGTCGCCTTGGAAAGGGATTATCCGATTCAGGAACGTGGCAAACTAAGTCTAAGGTTTGTCGGACCTTTCAAAATCCTAGCAAAAGTTGGTCACGTTGCTTACCGACTTGACCTACCCGATGAGCTCAGTGGAATTCACCCCACATTCCACGTATCGCACTTACGAAAGTGCCTTGCTAACGATACGGCTCACATACCATATGATGAGATCGAAGTAGATAATGGTTTAAACTATGTAGAAGAACCAATAGCTATTCTTGACCAAGCTGAAAAACGACTACGAAATAAGTCGATTCCTTTGGTTAAAGTACAATGGAAGCACAGAAAAGGGTCAGAAGCTACATGGAAAAAAGAGGATGAAACGAAGGAACTATACCCTCAACTGTTTAACTTGTAGCAGATTTCGAGATCGAAACCTCTATAAGGTGGGTAGACTTGTAACATCCCGAACTAATAAACAGATATAATGGAAGAGAGGTCGGGAATTAATTAAAGGAAAAATGAAAGAAAGGGGAGCGGGCTTGGGCCCGGATCCAATGGGCCGATATAGCCCATGTATATAAAGGCAAGATCAGCTCCATCTTCCTCATTCCACCTTCTTCAAACTTGAAAACCCTAGAGAGAGAAAGAGAGAGTTCTAGATAGAGAAAGCTCAAGAAGGCACTATCAAGCTCGGATCCTGCTTCCATCTTGTTTCTCCATCATCATTGATCGATTCTACACGAAGAACCCCGAGTTTTGAGGTAAGAATCAACCTTAGATCTGAGTTTTTCTTCAAAAATGGGGTTTTAGGGTTTATGGGGTTTTTATACAAAAATGTTGGATTTTTACGTATGAAAAGTGAATATAAGCTCAGATCTAGCTTCATGGAAGCTAGATAAATGATTTGAACGTAAAAAGTTAAGGTTTTTGATAGAAATCCGACCAGGAAACGCTTGATGTTCTTGAGCCGACTCTCAGAGTGTCAGCCACATGCGAGTGCCAACACTTGGCGAGGAAGAAGTTGATGAGAGTCGGCCACAAGAGAGAATCGGCTCCTATGAGTCGGCCTTCTGATCAACACGCTGAAAATCGGCTCCTTTCTCGAACACAAAGTCCTGAACGCAAGTTCAGGCGACACTTATGAGTGTGGCTAGCGACTCTCCTAGCTGGCTCTCATGTGTGCCTGCCGACACTCCTATGCTTTAGTCGACTCTTGCATGAAATAATAGGATTTGTACTTTGACTTATGTGCAGATCAGTATACGCTTTAGCAATAGTAGAAACATCACTTTCAGGTTGAATACCAGTATATAGGTGAGTTCTATGTGCCCCCTATGTGCTACGTGCAAATGATTTTAAATGTTTTGGGGCTGAAGTGTATACATGATTTTAATATATGTTATGTTATGTGCTATATGATAATACATGCTGAATATAAGTATAACAAGTATGTTTTTAAATAAAGAAAGAAAGCATGACATAGCATATAAGAATGAAATCTTGTTTTATATCTATGTATATATTGTTTGCCAAGTATCAAAAGAATGACACAATGTGTAAGAATGAAATCTTGCTTTATATCTATGTATATATTGCTTGCCAAATATGAAAAGAATGACACAATGTGTACGGATGAAATCTTGCTTTGTATCTATGTATATATTGTTTGCTAAGTATGAAAAGAATAACATAACGTGTAAGAATGAAATCTTGCTTTATATCCATGTATATATTGCTTGCCAAGTATAAGTAAACGTTATGGACGCTTCGATGATAACGGCTACTTCAGTAGACGGACGACCACATGACTATTTTGCAGCCGAGACATATACGTACCTTTATCAGCTAGGACGTTTGTAAGGCAATGGCGGACGACCATATTTGTGCCGGACAGTTGCAATAATAAGTAGAACGGATAGTTCGTGTGGGAAACGGATACATTAGGGAAGATGGGTGAATATGACGGACTACGACGGTAGGACGGTAAAGACGGAAGTCCGAAGGTTTTCCGGACGGTTTAAGATATGACGGACGGTTTCTAGTGCCGGACGGTTAAGTAAATGGGCTACGACGATAATTCGAGAACGTTTGTCTTTATGACTTACGTAAGCAAATGACGGGTTTATCACTCATATGTGTATGACCAATGAATGTTCACCGAGAAATAAGCATGTATGTATTTATATACGTACCAATTATGAATGTTATATGAAAGTAGTAAAGTAAAAAATGTACAAATAAGTATATATATATATATATATCATTCTTATAAAATAATGTTAATATCTGTTTGCTTTTAAATTAGAACTCACTAGCGTTAGCTGACTTTTAGTATACACTTCAGGTAGAAAGAAGAAGGGGCGTGCTAAGGCGTGATGGCTACTCGGCACAACTGACTTCCCATTTATTTGAGTTTATGTTAAGACAATGTTTATGTTTAAATGTTAAGACTTTCGCTGCTAAATTATGTAATCGAATGATGTGTGCTTCCGATCCTTTGACGTTTTAATTTAAGTTCGGCATTTGATGGCTATGTTTATAAGTAAATCAAACGAGTAAGGTCTCTCGTGAAAGAGGCCTTACAGTTGATTCGTTCAAAGTTGCAGAGTAAAAATGGTGAAGAAAGCTAATGAAGAGAAAGACATTAGAAAATGAGATTTGATAGAGATTGAGTATCGACCTTTATGTCTAGTACTTGAGTATAGCTGTAAAAACATCCGAATCCGAATTATCCGAAATTCCGAACTCGAAATATCTGAAAATTCAGATATCCGAATTTTCGGATTCGGATAGAGATTTTTCATGTTTTCGGATAATTCAGATATCCGAATATCCGAAATTATATATTATATTAGTTTTTTTTAAATTAAAAAATTATTGTTATTGAAACCCTATTAACTTAGTCTTGTGGAGTAGTCATTCCCAATTTTTGATTTCACACTGCTACACAAGCAAATCCATGGATCCTACCTTTTTCCCACCACTCCACCAGGCCACCATCGTCCCTCGCACTGTCCGTCGTCTCTGTTCAACATTCCAACCGGCCGACAGCTTCTCCATAAGTAGATCCGACATCTAAGTTCAACGTCTCTGTCCATCGCACCCATCGGCTTCTCAACCATCGACAGATCCGACTGCCGCTATCGCTTGTGTTCCGACCGGTGACTTCCTGCTGTCGCTCGACCACTACCGCTACTCCGGCTTTCCCACCGGCCGACGTCTATCGCACCACCACTGTTATTTCGCAAGTCCGCTTCTTCTCCACCATCGGTAAATTTACGTTAAGCTTTTGTTCCTTAAGCTTTTGATTTTTGATAAGCTTTTGATTCCAACTGGCCGACGGCTTTTGATTTTTGATAAGTGGATTGAAGATTTGGTGAGGATTTTGACTTGTAGCAGACATAATAGTCATTTATTTTTTGCTTCAGAAAACAAGCATAGAGCATATAATCTTATTGTATTTTTGGTTTGTATAAATGGTTTTGATAACAGCAATTTAAACGAATATCCGAAATTTCTCCTGCTTTAACCCCGTGTGTTACACGTGTTGAAACGTTAATATTACATTGATAAATATCTTAACAACTCTTTTTATACAAATTTGATATTGTATTTGTAACTTTTTTATTTTGTTACATGTTAAGATTATATGGATGAGAGTAATTAAAACATCAAAAAATACATGAAATTCATTTAATAAGTTGTGCACTTTTTACAATACATTAAATTACATGTCAAATGAAACCTTACAATGATTAATTACAAATTTGAAAATACTTCATTGTATATAACATTTGACGTGGTATTGGTAATTTTTTCATGTTTACCAAAGATTAATATCTTGAGTCCATCTCTAATTTTAACTATTGATAATGCAACATACAACTGATCATGAATAAGCACTGGATCTTTCAATACAAACCAACATTTGAAAGTGATTTCGCTAAACTTTTATTCATGGTCATTGCAAAAATACAATAATTGTATATTTTTTCTTTGAAGTTTTAATGAAATTCTTTTGTCTGAATATGTTAACCCAATTATAGGGATAAAATTTGATGATCAATGTTGCTTCAAAATATAATCTTCGCTTCTATAACGCGATTACCTTGTGATTTGACCTAAAGACTTGTTACATTACCTAAACCATTTTTTCATCAATATTTATTAATATCATAACTGGAACACCGACATTTAAAATTAATTTATGGTTTGACAAACCTGATAATGCAAGTCTATTTAGAAAATTAGGAGATTATAAACTTTCATCAAAATCATTATCAAGATGCTCTGATTGATGGATACTATTTGTACTTGTATGCGGAAAATCTCGCTAAACTTTTAATACTACATCTCTCATTAAAAAAAATAATAAAAAGATACAACTAAAATTTAAATTTCAACAATATATCTTCTTTTAAATTCAAAATTTAAAACTCCAAATTTTAAAAAATTTACTCCTTAATATTTCGACACAGTTAAATTTAAAATTCCAAAATTAAATATGAAAATTTTAAAACTTATAAATTAGAATTGAAACTTGTAAACATGTTTTTTGAAAAAAAATCTCGTCATTTAAAAAATTAAAGTTTAAAATATAATACACTTTTTAAAATAAATATTTTCAAGTTTCTTAATTTTATTAAAAAATAAGTATTAAAATTTATAAATCAAAATAAAAAAATTATTTATAAATATCAAATAGAATTAAAAAGTTACTAATTAAATATTAGTAAACATTATTGTAACACATATTTATTTAAAATGCAAACGTAGTATTTTTAAATTTTATATGTAAAATTAAAAAAATCTTGTTTTTTGATATTAAAATTTTTAAAAATCGTTTTTAATAATAAAACTTTAAAACTCGCTTTTTTAAAATCTCTTGTTTTTTAATTCTTGATTTTTTTTAAATATTAACTTTTGATGATAATTTAAAAAAAATGTGAGCGAGTGGTAATAATGATTAAAATGTTTATTTATGTAATTTAAAAAAAAACTAAATATGAAAGTATTAAATGGAAGATATAAATGTGGTTTTGAAGGGAAGAAATTATGAGATGAAATATGGTAATTTTAAATGACAAAATCGTTTAGTTTTTTTATTAAAAGAGAGAGGGAGCAATCTAGAAGATTTCATAACATTACATCATGAAATAACAACCGGATAAAAATCCCATGAAAAAAAAGATAAAATTTATATAAAAAAAAATTATCCAACAAAAAGTAAAATAGTTTTATTTATGAGCTAAATTTTGGGCGATGTGCTTCAGGGACAGCAGGTTACATCGTACTATCGTCTCCACGAACACACACGTTTCTTCCTTGGTGTTCTCCGGCGGCACATCTACAACATACGACTCCACGACCACCGTGGTGCCGTCACACGCCGGCGAAGAGTGGAGGGTCGTAACCGACCGGTAGTTCTTCAGTCGGTGGTCTCCACCAACAACGCTAAAGCTCATGACATGCCATTCATCATCAAGGATCTCAAGCCGCTCCATGCTGTATCCAGCGGGTAACCCGGACACCACCTGAACTTCTCTAACAGAACCCACGTCACCATCTCCGGATATGACGTCACAGCTCTTGAGAAAGTGCTTGTACGCCTGCGGGTTGTCGAAACGGCGGACGAGGGACCACACGGTCTCTACAGGAGCGGATATCGACTGAACTATTGTTGAAGAACACTGGTTGTGAGCCACCGTGTGGAGGTGGTGGTTGACGGTGGATTTAGGGTTTTTATCTTGGATTTGAATGGAGGAACACATGATTGGTTGATTTTGTGTTTGAATGAATTGACAGGATATGATCATACGTAGCATGTGATATGATATGATATATTTATATATAGAGACATGAAATATGTGTGAAGATTGAGAATGGAGGTTGCAAGTTGCATGTAATTAGTTTGGATGTCATGCAAGTAGGAGGAGCAAGTTGCATTAAAACTTTAATTTTTAGATGCCTTTTGTCTTTGTTATTTATTAGTTTATAATATAAATATATTTTTCTTTTAAATTTCTAGAAGGTAATTATAACGTTTTTCTCATTCTAAGTTACGTATTTATAAATTATTAATTTTTTTAAGACATGGTTAGTGAGAAGAGGAGTCATATTTTAATTTTGAAGTACATATAATTTCCTAAATTAAATTATTTAAAAATGGATTTCATAAGTATATTTAAAGTATTAGTTATTTATGAAAATTGTATTAAAAATGAGGGTAAATGGGTTAGGTGAATCCATGTTGTCATATTCTTACTAAAGATTTATATGTTTTCTAGATAAAATCAAATCCAAATATAAAAGGAATATGATAATTTTGACCATGTTTTAGAAAATTTATCAAACCAAATCCATCTTTTCGCTTCATGGTAGTAGTATCTCACTATCACTCTTCTTGCAATACAACTCATCACCCGCCTCGCCACCACTTCTCGCAACACACCTTCTACCCATCTGACCATAAGGGGCGACTGTTTTGGGGCACAAAACGAATTAAAAACTCGGGCCCCTCTAGATTTATTTGTTCATCAATGTTTATAGGTTCATTAAGATTTGTAGTATTAGAGTAAAAAAGACCTAGGTTCTATCCCCAAAGGTATCACTTTGGGAGGGACATGGTGGCTCAATGAAGGAAGACCGGGATCTTTGTGATCTCCGGTTCGATCTCAAGGGCGTCCAGGTTTTTCCACCAGTGGGCTTTCGGGCGGGTGGGTTTTCCCCAGAACTGGAGATAACTTGGGGAGCTTAAGGGCTCCGTACGGCTGGGTTGGGCCAGCTGGCGGTGGCCTTTTGCCAATGGATCACCCCGTACGGAGTACCTACGCAATTCTCCGTTTGTTTGCCATTCAAAAAATAGAGTATGAGGTATACTCTTACTTAGCTCTCCTAAGTGAGAGTACTTTTTTTGCCACCTAGGCGTCACATCAGATTGGTGTAACCCTCATTTGGCTCTCATATGGCAAGGGGTATACTCATGTGAGCGATACCCAAGTGAGTATTAAATGCAACAATTTAAAATAAATTCAAATTTCATTAAAATAATAAACAAATAAAAACATTAAATAAAAAAACATTAACTAAAAAGTACATAAATTTTAAAAATCTAGTCTTCAATCCTATATTTTGCCTTGATCGCGTTTTGTTTTCTCTCGAATAAGGCTCGTCTGGCTTCGTGAAGGGGATCAAGGTCAAGTGCGAGAATATTCATCCCATCTTTTTCTTTTTTCTAATCATTTCTCTCTTTTTAAGTCAAGTTAAATTGTCGCATTTACTCGATCATTTGTTGACCAATTTCGATGTGTGTCGGAACGGAGCGGAGGGCTTTTGCTTTTTTTCTTCCCGATCGGCCGTACTATTGCGTCCTCCTCATCCGTTTCCTCTACATTGATATCATACCTAGATCTCCCATCGGATGCGGCGGGACCATTGGCCATGTCGTTTGAGGATTGTTTCTTTGACGATACCGGTCCGCTCTTTTTTATGTAAATTTGTTGCAATTTCGGCGAATTCCTTAAAAGTTACAAAATTCTAAGTTGAGTCATGCCTCCAACATTGTCTTGAAAACGTGCAGTTGCTTGCATCAGAATATCTGTATCATTAGACCCACTCTTTCGGGTCCGTTTACATCCTTCGTATATACCGTTGAAAATTACGACCTTTTTGTTAATATGAGTCCATTTAGAACTCAACTGGTCGGTTGTGTAGTAATCGGGCCCGACTTCCAACAAGATAAAATATTTTTCTACAACACGCTCCCATAAATCGGTCTTGCTTTGAGCGTTCCCTAAAAAAATAAAAGTATTAATTTTGTAAATAATATAAGTATTAAAAAGGTAAAATAAAAGTATTAATTTTACCAATGATGGGATCGTCGGATACGTCGACAAACGCTTTAGCCAACTTTAACTCCGTCTACGTATCCACTTTTTAGTGGCTCGTGTAGAAGTCGATTCTTTAACGGTCTTTTTCTTTCTGCTTTTTCGGGAAGGTCCGGGTTGCGTTTCGTCGACGTTTTCTTCGTATTGTCGTGCGGGTTGAGTTTCAGGAACAACGTCCGGCTCAGACAAGTTTATCGGTTGGCCTTGTGGTTGTGGAACATAACCCGCCGAACCAAACAGGTTTTGGTTGAAGGGAAGAACTTGGTCACGGATTTGTAAGGCGTTTTCTTGATTGGCGTATTGTTGATACCACCACATCGGGTCATTAGGATTCATGGCTTTTTTTATAAAAATTTGAGAGTGAAGATTGTTTAGAAATTATTGTGTATAAAAATTTGGTTTAAATGGGTTATTTATAGGGTAAAAAAAATTGAATTAAAGGTTTTTTTTTAAATTTTCAACGGTAAAAAAATTAAATGGGAATATATCCGTTGAACGGTCGAAATTTGGATTTCTACCCGTGTAGGCGTCGTGAAGGGCTTCACGCCTACACGCTCACGCCCCCTTCATACAACAGGGGGTGGGTGTGCTGCTCCTTTTCACGCCGCGAGGGCCCTCACGCCAGGGTGTGCGTGAGGGTATACCTCTTACCCTTAAAGTATGAGGTATACTCTCACGTGGTTCTCCCAAGTGAGAGTACATTTTCTACCACCTAGGCGCCACGTTAGATTGGTGTAAAACTCACTTGGCTCTCACATGGCAAGGGGTATACACAAGTGAGGGATACCCAAATGAGTATTATGCAACAATTCAAATTTTTTAAAAATAAAACATAAATATAAGATAAATTCAAATTTCAATAAAATAATAAATAAATAAAAACATAAAATTAAAAAAACATTAACTAAAAAAAACATTAAATATTAAAAACATAAAAAAAACATTAAATAAAAATGGCATAAATTTAAAAAAACTAGTCTTCAATCCCATATTTTGCCTTGATCGCGTTTTGTTTTCTCTCGAAAAAGGCTTGTCTGACCCCGTGAAATCGATCAAGGTCAAGTGCGAGAATATCCATCTCATCTTTTGTCTTTTTTCCAATCATTCCTCTCTTTTTGAGTCAAGTTAAATTGTCGCATTTCCTCCATCATTTTATGACCGATCTCGATTTGTGTCGGAACGGAGCGGTAGCCCGATGCTTGGGATTTTGCTTTTTCCTTCCCGATCGGCCGTACTATTGCGTCCTCCTCATCCGTTTCCTCTACATTGATATCATACTAGATCTCCCGTCGGATGCTGCGTGACTATCGACCATGTCGTTTGAGGATCGTTTCTTTGACGATCCGGGTCCGCTCTTTTTGAAGCTCGTGTAGAAGCCGATTCTTTAACAACCTTTTTCTTTCTGCTTTTTCGGGAAGGTCCGGGTTGCGTTTCATCGACGTTTTCTTCGTTGGCTTGTGGTGCGGGTTGAGTTTCCGGAACAACGTCCGGCTCGAACAAGTTTATCAGTTGGCCTTGTGGTTGTGGAACATAACCCGCTTAACCAAACATGTTTTGGTTGAACGGAAGCGGTTGGCCTTGTCGTTGTGGACGAATTTGAAAGGCGTTTTGTTGATTGGCGTAATGTTGAAACCACCATATCGGGTCATTAGGATTCATGGTTTTTTTTTATAAAAATATGAGAGTGAAGATTGTTTAGAAATTGGTGTGCATAAAAAATTGGTTTAATGGGCTATTTGTAGGGTAAAAAAAATTAAATAAAAGTTTTTTTAATTCAAACGGTAACTAAATTAAATGAATTTATATCCGTTCAACGGTTAAAAATGATATTCCCTCGCGTGAAAGGGCCCACGCCCAACCACTCACGCCCCCTTCACGCAAGAGGGGGGTGGTGTGCTTGTCTCCTTCACGGCGTGAAAAGGCTCACGCCCATCCTATCGTGAGGGTATACCCCTTACCCTTATACTGTTATGGTCATTACAAACTTTTAGTAGTGATTCTTTTAGTAATTCATTTAATTAAAGATTCTCGTTTATTAATTTATTTATTTTGTGCTTTTTTTGAGTGACCTGAATTGGTATTTTTGGTTTTGAATTGATATTTATATATTGTTTTACACTTAACTCCTTACCCCTATCACACAACGTTTATCAACACTTAAATTGATCATGCCAAACTGGAATTGAATCAATTGATCATCCCGGGCAAGAATATAATCAATGTATAGTTAAAGAATATAAACAAAGACTAGAAGAGCTTACGTGATTGATTGATTTGAAGAAGAGAAAACAAGAAATTGATGATGTAACCACTCAACCAGATTGACGATTACAGAAACAGAGAACCTTAAAGCTTCACTAAAAAAAAAAAAACCATTCAGTGACGTATAAAAAGCGCCATAAAAAACCACAAAAGTGCCACTAAAGCCCCCTTTAGGAATGGGTGGCACGCAAAAAAAATGCCACTAAAAGCGCTACCACTAAAGCCTTTTAGTGGTACATTTTTGGTCAGCCATTACAAACTTTTAGGCTTTTAGTGACACATTTTTTTTGCCACTATAAATTAAAAAGGATTTTGCGGCACAAATTTTGTGTCGGTAAAAACTATTTCTAGTTCAATATCCATACTACTTTTAGTGGCACATAATTTTTTTGCCACAAAAAATACATCAAACTAAATGTCACTACAGACGTTTATCATATTAATTTTGATTAATTAAAATCATTATTTATTTACAATATAAAAAATAAATAAAACTATAAAATATATAATTTATAATATCATCACTTCAATTAAAAGTTCGATCGTCTTCCAAATGTTTGCAAACAAATGTCGAATAAGTTTTAGATTAAGTCTAAATATCAAACATATAAAACACAACTAATAAATGTTTGAATAAAAACTCAAAACTCCATTGAGTTCATAAACCTCTTTCACAATCTTGATGACCTTGAAGCTGAGTTTTGCCCCACATTTTGGACCATAATGTCTTCATGAGTAACGATTCCTGACCAATATAAAAATGACTCCACCTCGAAATCTCTCACGTACCTACATGAGTAATGAGTCCCGACCAAGATAAAAATTTGGTTCACAAACAGTTCTTATTCTAAAAAAGTTCAAACAAAGCATTTAAAGAAAATTAGAAGTAATTACCTCAACGGTTGAACAAAATCGAATTAGAGACTGAGGTAACAACGGCTGAACAGAAACTAAAGTTAGGGTACGCACCAGCTCCGACCTGAATCATCAGTTAAAAACCATATATGAGATTTTGTAAACCTTACCTAAAAACTGCCACTTTTTACCCTAACTACCTGTTTTCTGTTGCAAAAATACACGTCATCAATTCAACTTTTTTAACAAGATAAGTGTTGACTCTAACAATCATATAATTAACTAGCAACATACATCTCAAGATTATTATATTTTTCTTCAGCAATGAATTAATACACCAAAACACACCATATCCGTAAAGAAAATTCTGGTATGATATGGTAATAGAGCTGATTCCGTATCAAATAACATAGCTATATATATTTTTTTAAATTAATTAACTTAAGAGAACTTTTACAAAGAACAAATTAGGAATAAAATCTCAAAGAAGTACATATTAACAAAAGAAAGGCAACGCGTGGATCATGAAAAATGCCATCATACACTAATACGAACTAACAGAAGCATTGAAGGCAGAAACGACAATCAAAATTTTGGTATAGATGATTAATTTAAGGTAAATACCCAACATACTATGTTGTCTTGACCATAAAAACAGTGGCATTTGTTGTTTTATTGCACCATTAATAGCAACAGAGCACATAGCACATACATAACAATTTCTAAAACACATGATCAGCTTAAATACATCAACAAACAAAATCTAACTTTTATTGATATCTCCCTAACTCAATTTTGATTTCCTTACCCATACACTTGCCACTAAACATCTATTACGGTCTAAAAATCTAAAAAATTCCAGCATTAAAGGTCACCATAACCTAATGTTCAGTAATCACTTTATTTGTCAAAATCAGATTCATGTGGACATCAAATAAGTGATGAAAAGTCATACCTGAGATTGAATTAGGGACAGAGATGGGAAAATGTGAATTAATATGCAAATTCTTAAAAATCACCAAGTGCCTTATACCCTTAAGGCTGTGATAGTTATTTGAGTGGTCTGAAGAGTTTGTCAGATGCCCTGCGAACTCTAAAGAAAGGAGAGGATTTTCAGATTTATAACATCTGAATTTAAAGAACAAACAAATAAATTTATTTTTAATAAATAATGGGTTTTAATAAATAAATGTAAGTAATTAAAATACATGGTTTTCAATCAGTTTAATTTATTTTAATTTTACTTCAATTCAAACAATAAAAGAATTTGACTGAGAATAGAGAAGCAAATGCTTTGCAACAAGCATGAGGTCAAGACAGTAACGAATCATATTATGGGTTAGATGATTTTTTCTAACATTAAATCAAATTAATAGAAGAGATCTTAAATAAGATATCAAAAGCTAGAAGAGGTGTTTACCAAAAGGGATAGAACTGATGGTATTTACTTAGTGAACTGTTGGTAACAAGTAATTAGGACTCAAACGCTTAATTATGTCAACTAAAATCAGATTAGTTTTTGGAGGAAAGGAAAACTGAGCTCAAACATTAACCAAATACTAATCTTACTTCTTACAGTACTAATGAATTGCCTGGATATTTAATACTCCATACTCGAAGTAGGAGCTTGCAAGTGTAAGCCTGAATGGTGGTTGCCTTTAGCATAAGAAAAAAAATAAGGCAAAATTGTGTAACGATCATGGATAAACATAACAACATATAATCAGTTTTTTCTGGCAATAAAAAGAAGTGTAGATTAGTAGAAAGATATAGAACTAAAAATATACTCATGTCACATTTTCACATTCAGAAGTGGTATTTCATCTGGATATTTTTCTGTGTGCCAGAATATTAAACCCAACTGAACTGCAACAAAAAATAGCACAATTAACATTCTAGAGAAACTTAAGCATCCTCAAACGGTAATTTTACAAAAATGTCGGACAAATACATGGAGTGGTAGAAGATTCACTAGTTTCGTCATCCTGCCAGAAACAAATTAACACAGTTCTAGTACTGGCCATATATATGATCACTATTGGGAACAAAAGATGTAGTACATGCGACACTCGCAATGATCTTCTATGAAAAAACTGTTTGACTTGTGTTGTGAATCACTTTATTGCAGATGGCCAAAATCACTACACAAAATCACATAGATTCACTAAGTCATACAGATGGCCAAAAACACATAATGAAGCAATACTAAAAGGATTACTTCATGGAAGCTAAGATCTATAACATACTCCTTTAAGAAAAATCACTTAATATCTTCATAAAATAACGAAAATTTGTAACATAATAACAAATTTCTCAAAATTCTACACAAACAACTTCAATTAATCATAAACATCTTATAGAGCACAGCTAATTATACCTGACACATTCTACACACAACTTCAATCAATAATAACAATCTTATACAGCACAACAAATTATACCTGACACATTCTAAAAAAAAATCCAATCAATCATAACAATCTTATAGAAGACAACTAATTATACCTGATATATTCTTCAATCAATCATAACAAACTTATAGAAGACAACTAATTATACCTTACACATTCTACGTTTATAAACTGCAGGATTGCAAACCCTAGCTTTTAATAGACATTAAGTGAATAAGTTTGACTTTATATTCTAAATTAGCTGCAATTCCAAACTCGTACATTAAACTGCAGGATTGCAAACCCTAGCATGAACTCATATGATTCGCATAGAATCAATCCAAACAATAAAACCCTAAAAGTTCGAGAATGCATACCAAATAGACCGAAATTCAAACAATAAAACCCTAAAACTTTATATGCTCTGTAAATCACATAAACAACGAACCAACAGAGAGCAAAGAAACCATGTAAATGATAATGCTAGAAATTATACCAAATTCAGAATCAATTAAAGGCAGCGAACCTGAATCAATTGTTGGTAGCGACGTGAATCAATTGAATTGAAAACTCTTCGGATTTGCGGCGACCTAAATCAATTGAAGGTAGCGATGATAGAAACAGAAAGGTAGCGACATGACAAACTGTTGGAATGAGGAGGGAATCAGTGAAAGTTTTGGAGGGGAGGAATGAGTGAAAATTTTGGAATGAGGAGGAATCAGTGACATTTTAAGCGGGAGACGTGAAATTTTTTTGAAGGTAGGAATCGATGACCACTAAAAAAGTGTTTCAATTAATTATGACTAAAAACCTAAATTAGTTGTATAAAAGCTAAATGTTATTAAACTGTGTGTCACTAAATAGCTTTTTTTTTAGTGCTTGTTATGAGATTGCCAATTAATTGGAAAATGTTTAACCAGATTGTAGAAGTAGAAACACAAATGCACAATATTCGGTCAATAATCGATTGATTAAAGAAACACAATATTAATCGAAGCAATTGTAACATCCTGGAAATAATGACAAGTGATAAGTGGGATTTAAAAACGAAATGAAAAGGGGATAAAAGGGTGGACCGCGAGTGGGCCGAAACAACGGAAGGGGGTGGGATTAAGACCTGGTCCTCCCTTCATTTCCCCCACTTTTGCAATCCAAGCCACTCCACACCAATCTAGAGAGAGAAACCATAGAGAGAAAGTGTCGTTCGAGCCCAAGATCGCTTCTCCATCTATCTCCACTGCTCGGGTGAAGATCAGCTGAAGAAGGGCATCATTTTAAGGTAAGAATCCTACCCGGATATGAGTTTCTAACTTTGATGGGTTTTTATGGGATTTTGGATAAAAGATCGGATTTTTATAAGTTAAACGAGTAAAGAGTTATAGATCTAGGATCATGAAAGAAAACCAAGTGTTTTGAACGCAAAAAGTCAAGAACTTGGACGTTAAAGCTTGAGCCGCCATCTCCATGCAGAAACTAGGGTTTTCTGCTGGAGAAGACGACAAGCGAAACTACCAGGTAGTTTCGCTTGAAGAAAAGAAGCCAAACCGATTAGTGTCGCTAAGATGGTATGTGGCTCGCCTGAAAAAAAAAAAAGAAAGCGAAATTACCTTGGTTTCGCCTTATTAAAAGAAACGAAACTGTCTAGTTTCGCTAAGAGCTCAGAAAGCGAAACTGACCTAGTTTTGCCTAACACTTAGAAGTTTAGAAATTGATGTGTTATTCGTTAACTCAAATTGACGGTAATGCTTTCGGACAGAATTGGTAAGAGAGATCGGATAGCATAGCAGGTGAGTCAAGATTCCCTATTTACTTGTTTCTAGGGTGACATGCATGCTTATGAAATGTTTATGAAATGATTGTTAAAACGAATGTTTAAGAAATGAATGTTTTCTAAAGGAAAGATGTTTGAAACAAGAAATGTTTATGAAACGAATGTTATGAAATGAAATGTTTATAAAGAAATGATTTTGTAATGAATGAAAGGGGTTTTATATATGAATGAATGTTTTACGAAAAGAAAACAGACAAATGTTTTATGGAAGTCATTACAAATCTAATATGTCGAATGAATGGAATTGACGAATGAAGTCTGGGAATATAATTTCTAGCCTTATGGCATATTTTGTCATAAGTACAACAGGGGTAGTGCCTTTGAGGCATATCAATGGTTTATTGGTTGTACAATCGGGACAGTGGTGACGACGATCACTCAGGGTTAACGTGACCCGAGAATGGAATCACTTTGGGACTTGTAGGTTCTAAGAATGATGAATGAATGGACGGAATGAATATTGTAATGTCGGTCTTCGTGCATGTAGCCTTAGGGGTAGTGCAATATGAATGGACGGAATGTATTGTATTGTCGGTCTTCATGCATGTAGCCTTAGGGGCGATACAATACTAAATGACAGAATGGATGGTAAAACATATTTAGATATTTATCGTATGACTTAAATGGAATGGTAAATGGTTTTATGAATGAATGTATGAACGTATGTATGAATGGAAAATGAATGTTAAGCCCCGTTTTAATTATGAATGATAAAAACCTAATGAATGAAGGAACGATAAACCATTTTCTTATAATTGAATGAAAACTTGAACTCACCAGCGTTAGCTAACTTTTAGTATGCATGTCAGGTTAAGTTAGATAGCGGATGATGGATGTTGTTTGGCTGCTTGAGGGGTTACCCGACGTTAAGAGACCGACATCCCATATGAATGTTGAATGATTGAATGTTTAAGACAATGTTTTTATTTGTTTCTATTTTACAAACAATGTAATGACTTTTATTCCGCTGCTTTATGTTATTTGAAGTTTAAGAACTGATTGTGAATAAGTAAATCCAACATGTGAGGCCTCCTGGGTTTGGGGCCTTACAAGTTGGTATCAGAGCAATAGTTTGAGAGATTCAGACATCCGCGATGTCTGGACTTAAAATGAGAATGGGACCAAGTAACGGATGCCAGTACGGGTAACTCGAGCCACATCACCAGACATGAAGGTAGTATGTGTAGTTATGCTTTAAAAAGTAATAGAATAGGACATGCATTCTGATGAAATCATTAAGGTGGTCAAATAGAAGCCAAGAGGTAGTGTAATGGTTAAATGCAGATGGCCAGTGTATATTAACATCTTACAGTACTTGTTGATTTCAATTTGTTAACTAGCGTGATGACATTGGATTCCTTGTCTTATAGAACGAAATGGCTCGAAGGAGAGGCGGAAGGAGTGGTGGGGGTCGTACCGAACGACACGGTAGGGCACCTGCTAACCGAGTACGTAGCGAGGAGGAAAGTGTCCATGCAAGTCCCGAGGTTAGCCTGCACGAGACTGAACGGACCCCAGTGGCCGAACAACAGTTCACCTTTGAACTAGAGGTGAAAGTGGCTCTAGCACGAGAATTTACTGAAATGCTAAAAGCCTCCATGCCAGAACTGTTGGCTGAGGCTATGAGGAAGGCCAGCTGGGCGGGCGGGTCTAACCCGGCAACTGATGCCCCGATCATTGAGGCAAACAATGTGTTGCATGCTTGCGGCTGTGACTATAAGTCCTTTAAGGCATGTGACACACCGATACTCACTAGGAAGAAGGACGCGGTGGCTACTTTTGATTGGGTAATTCGTATGGAGGCCGCCATTCGTCAAAACGAATGCCAAGCGAATCAGGCTGTGAAGTTTGCTGTAAACTCTTTAAGGGAAGAAGCGTCTTATTGGTGGGAAGGGGTAAGACAAACTAAAGGAGACACGGTTGTTGATTTAATGATATGGAACGATTTGAAAGAATTGGTAATCAAAAACTTCTGCCAGAGGAACGATATTGAGAAAGTGGACAGGCCGGAAACATGACACGTTGGCAGTACACCACACGGTACAAAGAACTGGCACGTCTGGTGCCACATCTGATCATCATCGAGGAACGAAAGATTCCTTGTTATATCCAGGGGCTACCGGACAAGGTTCAGGCGTTTGTTAAAGCGAACACTCCTAGCACTTTTGATTCGGTAGTGGAACTGAGCGGCGTGGTGTACGATGATCTGGCGTTTAATGATGCCACCATCGAGGAACCTAAAAAGAAACTGACCTTGCCTGGAAATCAAACTGGTAGGAAATTGTTTAGAGCCCACGATAAGAAAGCTAGAGTGGGCGAGCCGACCATTTGTGGAAAGTGTGGGAAGGAACACTCGGGCGAGTGTAGGATGGGATCAAACCTGTGCTTCATATGCGAAAAGTCGGGACACTTTGCCCGCGACTGTCAAGGGAAGTATTTCAACTGTGGTGGAATGGGGCATATGAGCAGGGATTGCTAGAAACCGAAAGATGATGGGAAAGGGAAGGAGACCGAAAGGCCAAGGGCACGAACCAGGGCGTATGCCCTAACTCAGTAGGAGGCTAGAGGGAACCCGGACGTGGTGTCAGGTACATTTGTCCTTGACAACACCTTAGTCTCTGTACTATTTGATTCCGGTGCTAGCAAAACTTTTTATATTCTCTACATTCTGTAGACGAATAAAATGCATGACTAACAAAGTAGAACGAGCCTTTAGTGTAGAGACCGCTATGGGTAAAACCACGAAAGTGACTGAAGTAGTAGAAAATTTCACCATAAAAATAGAAGGCCATGGATTCCTCGTTAGGTTGTATGTTGTAGCCTTGGGAGGATTTAACGTGGTACTAGGAATGGATTGGCTAGCTGCCAACGAGGCACGTATTGTGTGTAAACGAAAGATAGTTCAACTCAAAGCTCCTGATGGTAGTGAAGTCGAGGTTTATGGGGATCGTGACATCCCGATGACGAATGTAATCTCGATGATTAAGGCGGAAAAGTATATAAAGTTTTGATGCAAGGCCTACCTGGCATATGTGATTGATAACGATAAGAACGTAATGGAAATGAATGATGTGCCCGTGTTGCGTAATTATCTAGAGGACTTGCCTGGATTGCCGCCCGATCGAGAAAAGAAATTTCAAATTGACTTAGTACCAGGTACCCAGCCCGTTGCCAAGGCACCATATCGACTTGCACCATTGGAGATGAAAGAGTTGATGACACAATTGGAAGACTGTTAGACAAAGGTTTTATCAGACCGAGCATTTCACCTTTGGGTGCTCCGGTGCTGTTCGTGAAGAAGAAGAAGGATGGTGCTATGAGGATATGCATTGATTACAGGGAACTGAACAAGAGAACGGTTAAGAACAAATACCCACTGCGTATTGAGATTAGTTGGTATGATTTGTTCTTAACTCACAAGTTAGTGTTGCCTATTGTCAAGATTCTATGACTATAACATCAGGTTTCCACTCGAATCTTGTTATAATGATTGTCTTTGAAGAATGCAATTCTCATTTCAAGGCAAACATATCTCCATTGTGCCTTTGGTTTGCTATATCAGATATATAGCAAGATTCTAAATTTAACCAATTGTCATATGATTATTGCAACTAAATACACTAGATATACTCCTTATGACCTTTTTGTACTCCACTTGGTCACTTGCTTGCAATATCAATTTGGATTATCAAAATCCTTATTGCCAAACTTTCAGATTCAAATGCAAGGCACCCCACATTTAAGTGTTATTGTATATCATCCATATGGGGTAGTGAAAGCATCTGACATAACGATTTCTACCTACCCTAAACGGTTATTTCTTAAATGGATTCCCCCCCCCTTTGCAATTTGATCAAACTTCACTTATAATGACATTTAGACACCCATGATTAGATAACAAAGATATACATCTTCGTACATATTTGAATGTTTAGAGTTAACTAGTCTCCGTAGAATACACTAATTAACAAGTACTAGTCTAGCATGCTTTAGACTACAATACTCAAGCATGTGAACAGAAGATGCATCATTCTGATTCTTCACAACCTTAAGGGATTTCAAACTATTCCTTGTCAACATTCATGCCTTAGTTTAGACAATATTATGAGACTTATTCGCCATCCCAAAACCATAGTATTTAGGAAAGTCTCATAAGTTATTGTATGTTACACATACATAACTTCATCATTCAGTTTAGGAACATGACTTTTTTGCCTTTGATTTCAAGGTTTCGCCATTGACTAATAAGAACTTAAACATCAGTCTTAATCCAAGTCACTTTTGGTGAACACATTTATCACCAAAAGGATGAACATTACTGGTGTATGATCACAGTTGTGTTAAGATGAAGTCAATTAAATTGACACTCAACAACATGGCATTCATAAAGTTTGTCTTAAATGATTTGCACATTTGCCTTGTAGTTCCCTTGATTATATGTATATTTAGGATATTCTCCCAAATTTAAGTTCCTATCCTCCACATAGTTCCAACAACGTTAAGGTGGTAGACACATCTACATGTAGATATCTCGTAACGAATCTCGCACGATTCATTAAAGATTTAGAATAACATATATTTATTTCATATGTTAGAATTCACACTTGTGAATTTCCCCGATTACTTCAAATGAAGTATGGGAGAAATGAAGTTCTTTTTGGTTTGCATGTAGATCAGTCTAAGTCAGGAATTCTTATCCATCAAGAGAAGTATGTCAAAGAAATCCTGATCAAGTTCAAAATGACTGAGTCTCATCCTCACAAGACTCCCATGGAAGTTCGACACTGTCTGTCTCCTGATTTGGATGGTGAAAGCGTTGATCAGCATCTCTATCGCTCGATGATAGGATCTCTCATGTATCTTACTGCTAGCAGACCAGACATCATGTTCGCAGTGTGCTTGTGTGCATGCTTTTAGGCTAATCCTAAACTCTCGCATTTAATTGCTGTCAAACGTATTTTAAGATATTTGAAGTACAAGCCAAAACTTGGGTTTTCGTATCCCAAAAATAACTTGTTTGATCTTTTGGCCTATTCAGATTCAGACTACGGGGGATGCAACTTAGACCGAAAGTCCACTTCTGGGGGTTGTCAGTTCCTTGGCAACCGCCTCGTCTCCTGTCATTGTAAAAAAACAAAACACCTTTTCCCAATCCATATCCGAAGCCGAATACATTGCCACAACCCTTTGTTGTTCCAAAGTAAGGTGGATCCACCATCAAAAGCTTGACTACGTGATCACCTTCCATGAAACCCCCATCTTATGTGACAACACCGCCGTTCCCCATATCACCAAAAATCCCGTTCAGCATTAAAAAACCAAACACATTGAGATCAAACATCACTTCATCCTTGACTGTGTCGAAAAGAAACAGATCAAAATCGTTGAAGTCAAAACCGACAAGCAAACTGCTGACATCTTTACAAAAGCATTTGATTCTGCCAAATTTGAGAAATTGGTGGAGATGCTCGGCATGATCAACTTTCAGTAACCTTTGCGCATATTGTCTTTTCTATTTAAACTTGTTAATCGGGAAGATTTCCAAAAAGATTTTATTTTTCTGTAAAGTTGTTTTCCTTTTTCAGTTTGTGTAAGCAAAACTTTTGGGGGAGAAATTAGAATTTGTAGTTAGTAATAAAAAGATTTGCTTTGCATATTCAAAAAGAAAAGAAATTTTTTTGTTTGCTTAAGAACAACTCACTGTAAGTATCATGTTTTGTTTCAGGAAAATCGGATCCGACCTTGTGAGAAATGATAGAGTCTAATCACACTTCTTGAACATGGAATAGACCATAAGCGATGGTGTTTACTAAGGTATAGCCGGTAGGTCCGACATACGGTTATAACTCTTTAGTAGTGTGAAAACTTAATTATCAATCATACACGTGTGTTTGAACCCGTTTTTGAAACATCTAACGCATTTTAAGCTAAGAAAATCGATTCAATCAGATATAGGCTTACGTGTTGGATTATGATTCATGCGCCAGGTGACCGTCAAAGTAACGGGAGTTACCGCCGATGACCCCGTCTGTTTTACTTACGCAAAGATCTCGGGAGTTCATCTTTTTCCCATCCACTTAGATGATTTGACCCCGTCTGTTTTGCTTACGCAAAGATCTCGGGTGTTCAAACTTTTCCTATGCTCTTGGATAATTTTACGGCTTCTTCTGTTTTGCTTACGCAAAGATATAGAATGATCGTATCTTTTTAATATCCACTTGGATATTTTTTCTTTTTATAACTTCTGATATCCAGTTGGATCTTATTTTAATTTTGGCGGTAATTTTGACTTATCAAGATGGTACCCTGGTTAACCTGTAAGAGACGATAAGATGAATGCGAGTATTTCTTGAGGATTTATAGGCTTTCAAAACCATTTTATTTCAAAATGTGGGGTACGTCGTGTTTCGTGCTCAAATGGTACCTCTTAATCACATGAAATCATTGTACAAGAAAATGTTCGGGTTTATCTTGCACAAATATCGGCTATCTTCAGGGATTCAAAGTAGTTGAGTGCAAAATGAAGTGTTTCAAAGGTTTGACCAGAAATGATCTACGTTGGATTTTTTCCAAGGCTAAGTGTTTTTATCTTTTATTGTTTTTACTTTTATTTTTCTATATAAATTTCTTAATCTTCCTTATTAACTTGTTTAAATTGTGTACATATGAGTGTTTTTCCTTTGTTTCTGATCAAGTATCTCATGTCACCCGAAACAACAATGTCATCGAAACTACTCAACCTCCCGAAACTACCTCCCACCCGAAACTACTTTGCCCAATCGAAACTAGTAGTTTCGACAGGGGCATTTTAGTCTTTTGTCAAGCTAAAATTGAATGTCTTCATAATCAGGATATTTTTCATGCTTCGTTCACTCTCACTCTTCCTAAACCTTTTTCACCTTCATCTTCACACACAAAATCTCTCATTTCCTCGGTCTAAGTTTGCGAAATCAGTCTTTCTTATCTGATTCCCCCGTCGTCTTCATCATCAGGTACTGATTTCTGTTCATTGTGTGCGATTTTTATAAAAATACCAGACCTAGGGTTTCAATTCTGAGAGTTTTACAACTAATTCTTCATAATCTTGGTCGTTTTGTGTTCTAATCCTGTTTATGAACTCACCATTGTTGATATTTTACCTCCTTTTGTATATTCTTGCAGATTAAAGTTGATACTTTGGGTAAGATCAAGTTTTGATTCTCACAGGCTCTTTCTTTGTCCTCTTTTACTTAGTTTTAACGTTTTTTTCCTTGTTTGATCTTGATTCTTTGAGTTTGTGTATAAGTTTTGGATACTCTTTCTTTGATTTTTGAGTCTGTATATTTGTTCAGAATTCAGGCATTGAAACTAGTTGTTTTGATACCCTTTGGTACCCGAAACTATGTAGTTTCGATATGCTTTCTTCACCCGAAACTAGTAGTTTCGGTCAGGCCTTTCTGAAATTTTTTCTAAGTGTTGGACTGATGTTTGATAATTTTTCTTGTGTTGTTTCTGTGCAAATATGGATCTCTTATTTGTCAAAAGGCATAATGTGTGTGCTGTGTTAAATACTACTGATCCCAAAAATGCAGACTTCATACCTGTACTTGATTTCCTAGCGAACTCCAACATCAGCTTTGCTATAAGTCACAATTTGCCAATGTTTGAGTGTTCTATCAGACAATTCTAGGCTACTGCCACAAGAGTCTCCATCAACAATACAGAACACAATAGAGCCACAGTTCAAAACCAAGAAGTGTTATTTTCTGAAGCAACTATCAGAGAGGTTCTACAGTTCAATGATATTCATGAGGACCTAGTAGAATTCACAAGCTTTTACATCCGAGAATGTTTCAAAAGAATGGGTCATCCAGATGAATTCAAAAGCGGGCAAATTATCAAGAATGCTCTGATACCAATTGGTTGAGAAAATGGTATTTTATTATCTTCAGAATTTATACAAATTATTTGTACACACAGTGAATCTAGATTGAAGTCATCTTGTCATTATCAAATATCATCACATTTCTGATCATTACAAAGAATTTATACAAAGGTAAAACTCATCAGATTTCTTCCATATCTTGTTCATTCTTCATCAAGAACACACGCAGTATTGTGTGAGAGAGAGTAGAGAGAGAAAGCTTGATGTTCTTCATATTTTCATCGAAACTAGGCTGCAATCGAAACTAGGTAGACCATCAAAACTATGATCTATGAATCCCTAATGGAAACTACATCATAGGTAGTAGAAGGTATCGAAACTAGAAATCATCGAAAGTTCTAAACCTTTGGACAAGTTGTTCTTTCTGTTTGTTTGGGACGAAGAAGGCAAAGGTTGTGCTTGTTTTTTGGGTTCATGAGCTTGGGTTGGCGTACAACAAAGAAGAAGAAGTGTAGGTTTGAGTTTATCTTGTGGGTGTTTTGTTGCTGTGGTATAAAGAAGAAGAAAGCAACTGCAAAGGGGATTAGTATGTCATATTTTTAAGAAGAAAATGGTCTAGCGTTCGTGTTTGTGTGAATTCAATTCGGAAGTAGAAAGGTGAACTTGGAAGTTGATGGCAGAAAATGTTTTAGGGTTTGTGGATGTGTTGGAGAAGATAAGGAAATAATAGTCAACAAAATATATTTTTTTCGGATCCATTTATTACCTTTTGAAGTCCGGTATGGCGATATTTGAATCCATTTCTCCATAATTGCTTTTGTTGTCCGCAAGAAGACAAAGCTTTTATAGACAGTAGGATAAAAGTCAAACTCAATTTAATTGTTAGTGTGAAATCCATTTAGTCTACATTTGACATCCGCAAAGTCTAAAATTCATGATCGGGACACCGTGAAATTTATTTAATATACAATTTGATTGGGCCAAAATTTTCATCATTTTGGACAAGTCTTACGTGAGGATTGGGCTGGTGCAATTTAGTTGAGTTGTATTTAGAATTAAAACTCTTACAATTAACTGATTAATAGAAGTGGTGTTATGATATTAGACGATAGAGTTTTGAGTTGAGTTGAAAGAACATTGAGATGAAACCTATTTTTGGTATTATGGGTTTTTATTTTGATTTCGTTCGGGGTGTTACGGAAGAGTCTTCATTTGATTTGGATATTATTTTTGCTTACGGGCTCGTCTCCGGGAGTTTTAGATATTTTTTGATCAGTTAGTGTTGGTAAGCCCAGTTGGTTAGAACTCAAGACTACAAGATGACTCTTCTAAGTTCAGTTGAAAGAAAAGTCATGTTAATGCTAAGATATCGACAGTTTGCACGTGCAGAAGGAGAATGTTTGACCGATCAATACAACAAATATACAAGATTGATTAGTGAACTTCAAGATATTGGTGTCAAGATTGAGAATATAAGGATAATAGCAAAGTATTTGAATTCTCAACCGACTTCATGGTCTCAGACAATTGAGAACCTCATATTGAGTACGGATACAAGGACTATTCCATTGAAAGAAATGTATGAGAAGCTTCAATTAAAAGAAAAACTCTTGGATCAGCACTTGGTTGTGATCAGAGGAGGATATGGATACGATTCCAACGGAAATTGTGTACGTATTGAGTCAATTTTGGTCACTTGCGAAATAGATCAATCAAAGATGCATGAAGAGCATTCATCACTGACCAACTATCACAAGCAATAGAAGCCAGCTACTTCGAAGTCAACAGAAAGTGAAAATCAAGCCTCAACCTCCGCATCCACAACGGCACACAATCATGCACTCATGGTAGATGTTGAAGATGGAGATCGACTTGTTATCATCCAACCGGCTGAGGATCTCACTGCTGTTCCAGCTGAGGTAATTTCTAGACTATGCAAATCTCAATCTTGTTTAAATGAAATTCAGAAATATAGATTCATCAACCAAGCTTTGGTAGATGAACGTGATCATATAAAAGTCATGTATGATTTTGTGGCTAAGAATGAAAAACTTTATTTAAAGAAAATTCGTGACATTTCTGCTGAAAACCGATCTTTAATTGTGCAACTTACCACCCAAAAGAATAATAATCAAATTTTAACTGACAAACTTCAAAAGGCTGAAAAAGAAAATTTTCAAGTTGAAAACATGGGTATGGATCAGAGAATTTTATTTCTAACATGGGTATGGATCAGAGAATCATTGATAAGCAAATCCATAAGAAAGTCACAAAAGGTATAGGGTATAACACTGCTCCTCCACCCTACTCCAAATCAGGTAGGTATGCTGACATGCCTAAACCACATGTCCCCACTCCTTTCATTTCTAACATATCTTACTCTGACTATGTGAAAACTTCAGTTGATTCTGATAGTTTTGCTTCATGTGTAGAATCTGGATCCTTGAGCTCATCCAAGGATGATTGTGATGAGAATGAGAAACCTGAGAGTGTTAAGAGTGTTAATGATATTTTTATGACAAAACCCGATTTTGAAAACAGTGTTGGTTTGTCGTGTGTCACACAAGATGCTTGTTTAAAAACTAATAATGTTTTGCCATGTGTTCCTAAATATGTTAATCCAAAAGGAGTTGTCACTAACTTCATAAGTGCAGGAACCGTTGTCATCGATGTTCCTCATGAAGGCATGAGTAATAGAGAATTCTTTGCCTTGAAACAGACTCAATCACAACAACAGGCTTGTCGAAATCAGAGTATTCAGCAGGTTAACATTTAAGAGAATATTGTAGTTACACAATCTTCATCAATGGCCTCAACATCACAGTCTTCATCATCATGTTGTGACAATTTCTCTCAACAGAATAATCAAAGACAGTTCTCTCGGGTCAAAGCATGTTTTGCGTGTGGAAAGGAGGGACACTTAGCAAAGAAGTGCATTTATTCCTCCACAAACAAGAATGGTGAGAAGTGTAAAGTGAAACCATGTATAGTTTCAAACAAACCCAAAGTGATTCATAAATCACTAACTGTATCTGTTTCAGATATCCAGGGTTGTGCTTCACAGGAAAGCAGAAATTACACTCCAAAATCTAATGCACCAAAGTTAAAACAAAAGAATTTTACTAGACCAAAAGGTGGAAGACAGAAATTTGTAAAACCTAATCAAATTTGGCAAGTAAAAACTCAACCAAATCCATAGATTTCAACTAAACCGACAAATTTCTTTGATAATGCAGGAGATTTTGGTTATCAAGAAGTTACCATCTTTGATTCTCAAGGACAACCCAAGATCATGATGGCTTGGGTTCCACTCTCTAACTGATTTGTTGATGAGTGCAGGAACAGCCTAGGAGCTTTGTTAGTAACAACGGTTATTGCCAATGGTTGTTCCAGGTACATGTTTGAGGAGGTAACACAGGTCATGGTATTATTTCATATTTTGTTGCACTATCACAAACTTTCATGACACATTCACTATAACTTTTCTTGATGACATTTCTTGAAAAAAAATTTGTTTAGTGTGGAAGACTTTGCCTTGTTAAATTTCTATTTTGTGTATTATTTTTGTTAATATGGTTATACAAAAACAAAAATTTAGGGTGGAGTGTGAATTGGCATTTGTAGATTCTGGATAAACTTTCCATCTCTCTTTTGCTTGATGAATCAGACGATCTAGGAGGAGGTTTCCTAGCATGTTATATTCTACACTACTGAGGAACAAGTTCTTTTGATCGAGTAACTTTGCTTAACAGATGATAGGCCATCATTGCAGCAAATTCTTCAAGTGAGGTGGTGAAGCTGTCGGTCAGCTTCTAGAATACCGCACCTCATGACTTTGTCAGCAATATTTGTTCACAAACACAAACACAACTCTGAATTCCCTTTAGACAATTCAAATTACAAATAAAACCGTATTCATCTGCAATATCATGTTGATTTCTCAAAACCGGTTCAATGTGGAAGACGAACAACAAATAACAAAACTGTATAGAACAAATGAATTTTTTTTCTTTTAATTCTTTTAACTTTGAAACTATCCAATATATCACAAAATGAACAACTTGCTTTTTTTATGAGAAAAGATCTTACATGAGATCATACTAGGCTAACATCCTAAGTCACACTTTAATTTTAAACTCTAAACAAGTAGGTCAAAAGCGATTGCCAATATTCTGTGTCCACTTTAAACTTAAGCACAATTGTTTCCTTCAATGCTTTGTGATAGTTTATCATGTTTTGGTAATTTTAGTATGAAGCTAGTGGTTCCCACACTCAAGAAGCCACAGCAAGAACCTATCCATCCTCAAGATGTTTTGAGTTTTCAGGTAATCACAACTTCACTTAGCCACCAACCATTGATAATAAAATACCATAAATCTTAAGATATATCTATTAGAGCATAACTAGCACGGGTCTATGAACTGTTCAGGGAATCTCTAACAAGTTTGATCAAGAACATAGCACTATGGACTTACATGTTCAAGAACAAGAAATGCTTAGGACATAGCACAACGGACTTACATACCCTGACAGGAAATCCCTTACCAGTCACATATTACCAAAAGAGAAAAATATGTATAAATATACTAGTATGTACGCGCTAACATTGCGTATCATATACATTTTATTCCTGTTGCATGACATTGCATGCCTTTTTGCTCTTTTTTATTTATTTTTTTTCACTTATTGCATGTCTTTTGGATTTTGCATGTCATTGCATGTCTTTGGGATTTTGCATGTCATTTCATGTCTTTTATTTTGTATATATGTATATAGATCTATAAATGAAAATATTATATATTGATGGTAGCTGGTGTGTGTATAACAAGAATATAGCTCCCAATCTACTGTTGGATAAGAGTCAGCCTTAAACCGCGAAAACTGAGATGGTAAATCCACTAATTCATAAGGCTCAGCAAAGTTTTCAAATTGGATGCTAAGCCTATTGAAATATCACGTATCAAGTCTACCTTTCTTTGTTCGACTCTATTCATGTGCTAGAAGTATCATTCTAGTACCTATCATTTCTCAAACAGCCAAATCAAGCTTCTCAATTTTCATTTTCTCAAACTGTACAAACATAAAATCTTTTTGTCATTTTCTGTTCTTTTCATATACTTTTTTTTAACAATAAAATCATCACATTTTTTCGGAAATCAGCATCAAAATACAAGAAATATTTCATATACAACAGATTTTTAAAAGAATTTTGAAAGAAAAATTGCTTTTTAAGGTGATTCTCTCACACACCGTGATAATAAAATACCATTTTATGTTTTTATGGTTTTCTCACACACCGTGAAAATAAAATAACAGTTTCTTTGTACAAACTTTATCACATGTTGGCTTAGCCCGATAACACATTTTCTGTACAAACTATCAGAATCTGAAGAAATCTTCCCCCTCTTCGGAGATACATTTTGCATGTATTTATACACTGCATTTCTACCAGGAAAGGAGGCTTTGACTCAGCGAACGCATCTGTACAAACTATCAGAATCTGAAGAAATCTTCCCCCTCTTCGGAGTTACATTTTGCATGTATTTATACACTGCATTTCTATCAGGAAAGGAGGCTTTGGCTCAGCGAATGCATTGGTTGCTTCAGCAGTTCTTGGATTAGTTAAAGGCAGGGAGTACAATTTCTCTGGACTCGTGTTCAAGCAGATGATTGAAAATTTAACTGCGAGAGTCCGAGACAAGTTTCTTGTCTACCCAAGATTTCTGCAAATGATTATCAACCATCTTCACCCAAATATTCAACAAAGTAACCACCCTGGTTTTGACCTGAAGAGGTCGACTGGTTGAAGTTCTTACTCTCCTGATTTTTAACCATATGAATGCAAAGACACTTAGTTACATGAAGAGTTCGAGTTCCAGAACTAACATAATCATTACAGATGTCCCTCTTTTTGGGCATATTATTAGAAAAATTGAAGAAGTCGTCCCTGATATTGACCCAAATATTGAAGTCCTTGACTCATCTTCATCAGAAGAAGAAGAGCAGGCCCAAGGGAACCAAGAGGCTGAGATTGAAGTTGAGCAAAACATAGAACAAGAAATAGAACAACCAGTTCAAGTAGCTCAGTACATAAACCCAGAATTAGATAATCAGGATCCTTTAGATTTACAAGAGCATGTGGAAAACATAGAAGCTGAAGAAAATGTTAATGATGAAGTTTAGAAAAGTGTTAAAGCTGAAGCTGATTCTAGTGAAACTTTGGATGAAGGTATTTATGGCACAAAATATGATCAATCTGACTATGAGTCTGAAGATGAGGAACAGACTAAACCTCATGCATCCTCCTCTAAGAGGCAAGCTGAATCAAGTTCTGATTATGAAAAAGAAGAACCCTTGGCCAAGAAAATTAAAACAGGACTGGAGTCCTTAACCTCTTCTTCAGAATCACTGTTTGACATTCCTAAACACTTAACCTCCTCTCACTCACCTACTCATATTCCACCACCTTCACCACAACCATCTCCACTATATACACCTGTTCCTACACCACCTGCATCCCATGTCCCTGATCCATCACCATCTGTCCCAAGAGTTAAGACCCTAAGCATGGAGGTAAAGAGGTTACAAGAAACTGTAACAAAGCAAGATGAAGTGATTGAGAAACTAAAGGTTGAACTCAGAGAGAGCAATGAAGAAGTGAAAGATCTTAAACTGGAAGTTGGCGGCTTACATACCCAACTTGACGTTCAGCAAACCCAACTGGAAACCCAACAGAAGATAATCTCTCAGCAGCAACAAGAGTTTAAAGCCTTATCCGATACTGTTGAACAAAGCAAGGCTTCATTGATTAAATCTTCTCAACAAGAAACCTCTTCAGCAGCTCAGGGGGAGACCATTTCTGTTGGTGGACCCTCTTCCCCTGCCCTTGTCTCAAATACTCAGTCTGCACTAACAATCTTCACTGGCCAAGCTGCCAAGACAAAGGTTGCTGTGGAAGTCAAGATTGAAGAAATCAGGTATGATCTTCCATTTGTTAGTGAAAGGAGAGCATTAAGAGGAAAAGGAAAGGGAAAATAAGTTGATATTGAACTTGTGGTATTAGATGAAGAAGAAATTGGATCAGGTCATGAGCTGGATGAACTACTAAAGCAAGTTGATGACTTTGGAGCAATTGAAGATTACCCTGAAATTGTTACCTTAGAAGAAGAACAGGAAGATAAGATCAGGTATTTTATTAAAGATGGAGATGAAATACAGGCACTTTCTGACACAGAAGCTGAAGATTCAGATGTTAAAGTGACTTTTGTTGAGCAAGAAATCAGTGTTGGGCAAACTGGCACCACAAAAGAAGCAAATCAAACTTCACCAACAGCAACAGCAACAGCAACAACAACTCCACCTGCAACTACAGTTGAAACTCAATCCCACCAGGGCTCAGAGGCAAGGAGATCATGGTTCAAGAAACTACCTACTGAGGAGCTTCCCAAACATTATGAATGGTTTGCAGAATATCAAGAATTAAATAGGCCTCCATTAGGATGGAAATATGACAAGGAAAGATCTCAGTTTATCGTTCGAAGATACAAAGGAGGAGTGGAGCACTTCAAGTCTCCTCATGACTTCAGCTCCATCCTAAATATGATTTAAGAGCTCTTGCCAAGCTACCTCTATAAAATCCTGGAATTGTGGGCATTGCAAAAGACTTTGAGACCTTCTTGAGAAATCAGACCTTCAATGATTTCAGATCCAAGACCACTGCTAAGCCAAGAAGAGTTCTCTCCAAGACAAGAATTCATCCCAGAACTCAAAGGCCTTGGGTAAGCCTTCGGTACAAGCCGGCATAAACTGTCAAATATATTATACTGCCACGGTCAGTACTTGTCTAGCTTCAAAATTTCACAAAATGGTTCTACAACCCCACCATTGGAAGTGTTATGATTGAAAGGGAAGGAATGGAAGACATTCACATATTTGAGCCCATGGAGCTACTAAAGTTTCAACCAGAGGATCTTGAGGTGCTATTCAACAACCCTATCAAGCTCCTGCATAACGATGATGAGGTTGATGCCAAGGCATATCAAAGGGTGGTGTCCATCAATGCAAAACCTCACTTTCAGAAAACAAGTCAAGGGCCCACTGCTTAGCAAAGAGTTAAAGACATTGATGCAGCAGCTTAGGGGGAGATTCTAGAGTTATTTTTGTATAAGTTGTTGTCATAAATGTATTTCTTTCGAACATTGTTTAGTTTATGTTTTGATTACTTGTAATTTCATTTTATGTAATTTCTGTTTTATTTCTAAGTCTGGGCTATCGAAACTATCTAGTTTCGGTTGAGGTTTGTTCAATCGAAACTAGTAGTTTCGATAGATTGGAAGTTTCGATAGGATGTTTCTCACTTGTAAATGCTCTACCGAAACTAGTAGTTTCGGTGAGCATAGTTTCGAGCTTGTCAGCTTCCTATAAATAGCCTAGTTTGAGAATGTTTAGGGTGTGAGTAGCGACTGTAACCCTGAATTTTTCTCTTTCACTGTTCTTGAAGAATCAATACAATATGCATTTATTTAATGCTTCGTTCTTACATTTTCACATCTTATTTGTGTTGATTATGTGTGTGGTTAGCTAGTATCTTCACCATTTCTATTTCTACCCTCTGTTTCACCACCATACACACAGATTCCGCCTGTGTGTGTGTGTAATCGTTCTTCTATGAGATTTTCGATTGAAATCTGGACCTACAATCTGAACGTAAGACTATTGTGATATAAATGATTGGTTCATTATGAATGAAAGTCCAAGTAGTTGGAGATCATATTCACAAATATTCATTAGAGAATGAATATTGGACGTAACTCATTTCAAAACAATTTTCATGGATCAAGGTCTTGAGAAGTTTTGAATATGGTAAGATCTGTCGATCCTTCGACCCAAGGCACATATTAGAACTAACTTTGACTGAAGTTTTTTCTTTGATCATACCTAACGTTGTTCCATGAAAGGCAGTAATAAGGGTATGATTGGGAATAAATCTGAAGTTAAGTGGGAGTTGTACGTGACCAAAGGAATTCTGTTCTCCATTGATCAGGAGTTGGACATTATAGCGCCCTCGTTAATTCAAACTGGTATAAAACGCATGGCCATGCTCAAACTAATAGTAGTTTGTTTAGACCACCTTGAATATGTAACGAGAACAAGAATGTTTGAACAACATATGAGAAATGACTTGTATCCATGTCTCTTGTTCAACGGATGCCCTAAACAAAAAGGACACATAGATATGTTTACCATCACTGTTACACTTGGTAAAGTAAGAGTTACTTGTACACAGGAAAATAGTTGACGATTGTAATACAACATACCTTGCTAGGGACAGTGAAATGCAGCTAGGTGTCCACCACTGCCACGTTGAACCGATTAATTGATTAATCGTCCAAGTGGGAGATTGTTGGATATGAGATGTCCGATCGTCAATTAAGTCAATGTTACTATCGAGGTACGATCCAAAGAGTTACACTTTGGGCAACGAGCAATTGATAATATTTAATTATAAATATTATACGTCACGATACACGGTTTTATTAGACGGCGATTAAATATTTAGTGAAATATTTATCGGTTCGTTCGCTAATTAATTATTTAGTGAAATAATTATATGCGGAGGATTAAATGTTTAAGTGTTAAACATTATAGGATTAAGTTTACTAATTATTTGTAATTAGTTAAACTATGAGGGTTAACAGTTATTAATAGTTAATTAACTGGGGATTAAATGTTTATACCCTAAGGGTGCAAATTGTAAGTTAATAGGTTAAAAATATAACCCTAACTGCAAACCCTAATCCTAATCGCAGCCACCACCAAGTTTGCGCAGAGAAAGACTTGCACCCCCTTTGCGCCTATCGCACACCGCCTCCGCCGGCCACCGTGTGCCACCTACGCCCCCACCGCTTGTATGCCGGCGTCCTCCTCCCTCATAGCCGCTGTCGCCTCCAGCCGTCGCCTTGTCGCCGTCGCCGTTCCTCGTCACACCGTGAGACGGTTTCCTATGTTGCGGGTATTCGTGAACTTTCACTAGCGAGATGCTCATTAAACCAAGGTGTCTTTCGTTTGGTTAATCGTCGAAGGTGTAACCTGAAACACCCTATGGTTGGATTTAATTTATTGTCTATACCCATATAATCGGATCACTGGCGGGATCCCAGTTTAGAACTATTAATCGTACTAATTGCTTCCGATGTATAAATAAGATTTATTTATTTAAATGGTTTAAATATAATCTTGTTTTAAAAGTTAAAAGTGGTACAAGAATTCCCAACAAGGAAGAGTTTTACCGTCACCCAAAACGATCTCATCATGACCGCCATATTCTAAAACGATGTGGAGAGTAGCACGGTCAGACGTGACGTGGTGGGACGCACCGCTATCAGAGAGCCATGTTGGTGCGTCATGAGTCGGGTGAGAAGTAGTGGCATTTGCAACAGGATTTGGAACTGGCGATGGGTTGATGTCGATGTTTTATCTTTCAGAAACAAGCTGACTTGCGACATTCTCGAGTTTCATGGCCTGGAATATTTTTGTCACACCCCGACCGATGGCGGAATCATCGGGGCGGGACATGTAAGACTATTCATAGCACATGGTTGACTAGATTGAAATATATTAAAGTCAAATTTCCATTACAAATAATCCAAGTACAAACCAAATTCAAACAAAGAAACATAAAACAACTCATAGAATTCTTGATTTAAATTGCTAAGTCCAAATCCTATATTGAGCACGTCTTGAATCATTCTCACATATTAGGGCCTGAAACATGAATAAAATAAAGTCAACTAAAAAGTTGGTGAGTATAACACAGTTGTATATAGATAGCATATAGTTGAAAACAAATCCTTTACATATCATGATAAATAAGGCATTTATGGGGAGCAGCTATTGTGTAACCATGTACAACCAAACCTTGTAACTAGCACGCAAAAATTGTGTTGTCGGTTTCAATCACCGCGCACCTGGGTGGGTTTGTCAGACTCAATAGATCTATCATTGAAAACCGTCGGCTTGTATAGTTAATGATTGCACATAATCGCATACAAAGGTTAGCACACCTAGCACTCGAGCATAAAGCTCAAATTGCACACATGAAAGTAATTAGGATTTGTACTTTGTGTTGTTTGTGTAAATGTAATGTGTAATTTGAATAATGTTCATGTTCCACCCCAAAAGTGTAAAAGAGTAAAAGGGGCTATGAAATACTCACTTGATAAGGAGGTGTAGCGAACAAGGATAATAGATAGAAAAATAAAGATCATCGAGTGCACAAATTAACCTAAAGAGTAATGTATGTTGTATCAAATAGTGTGCACAACAGTGTAAGTTAAATGATGGTTTGGACTTGAGTAAAATGTTATTGATTTGAACTTGGATGTGTTGAATAAAATATAAAGTTTAAAATGAATATTATCAAAACATTTTGATTAAGGTTTGAGTTTGAATAAACAATTAAGTAAGGTATAAAATTATTGCTTATGAAAATAAATAAATAATTGATTTTGTTTAAACATGAATTAAATAAATAGTCATTATCTTATTCATTTATAAAAATTTGTAACTTAGACATTTAAAATATCATTTATGTGTAAGCTTTTACAATAAATATAAATTTAATTTTTATAACTTTAAATAAATAAAATTTATGCCAAGATTAAACTTTTAATCCTTTCAAATACAGAAAACATTTTTTTATAAAATTTGAAACATTTATTGATTGAAAAATATAAAATTATAATTCTGTTAAAATTTCTGAGTCACACACGACCGTGCCTCGGAAGGGCACGATCGTGCTCCAGCCACGGGCGCGACCGCGCTAGTCGGGGCGCAACCGGGTTGATCAACAGAGGGCACAACTAGACAAGTCAACAGGCACGACCGTGCCTTGGATCGGCACGGTCGTGTCTATGATTTTTAGACACAACAGAGGCTAGCCCAAAGGGCATGACTAGGTCTGGACAGGAGGACACGACCGTGCTACATGAGGCACGGTCGCGCTAGATGATTAGCGCGACCATGTCTCTTCCAAATCAGACACGAATTGAGCAAATCTTGTATTTATAGCGTTGGAATTGATAGGGCTTTTGATTACGGAGTTGTTACGAGTCTATTTATATAAATTAATCGTATGTAAATCGTGTTTAAGAGTAGAATCGATTAAATCATTTTTATTAAAACGATAGTTTCGGTTCTGGATGATTTCTGTAAGGGAAGCCCAGATTAACATGGGGCTTTCGATCTAAATACTAAAACGGATAATAACAAGTGATCAATTACCTGAAAGAGTAGGGAATCGATGGAGGTCGGTAGAAGGAAGTTCCGGCGACGTCAAGATTGGCTTCCGGCAAATTCTGCTGCGATTCCGGCTGATTCAACCCCTTCAGAACCTTAGAGATGATCGGAGGATCGAGTTCCTTGATTATTTGGTAGCAATTGGATCGAAAATAGAGATTTGAGGCTTGGGAGATAATTTGGACGGTTTCTTTTGAGAGTAATTTGTATTTTGGAAATGATAATGGTAATTGATGGAGATATTTTCCTTGATAACAAAAGTAAAACGTAAATCGGATTTGAATTCGAACGATCGAGCGTTTTGAAACTGCATTTACGTTTCGACTGTTACGCAGGCTTGACCGTGCTTAGGCACTGGGCGCGATCGTTCCAGGACCAGTCGCGCGATCGTGCCAGGACGAAGCACGACCGTGCTAATTAGGGTTTCTTGATAAATTTTCAACTTTAGTCCTTGACTTTTCAGGTTTGATTAGTTTGAAATAAATAGTTACTTGTATAGCGTTTAAGTGTATATAATCGAGCAAAACTTGTAAATTTGTATCGAATCATTGCATTTAGTTTATGGCGAGAAAAATATTAAGACAGTGCACGGGTATTGAGTTCGAAATACATTACATTGAATTGAAATATGAATACTAAAATCAGAAATGTTACAGTCTCCCCATGTTGAGAGAATTTCGTCCCGAAATTTAGTTTGAGGAAGCGATGGTATCGGTAAAAAGATGAGGGTACTTGAGCTTCATTTGGTCTTCTCGTTCCCAAGTGAACTCAGGACCACGCTTAGATTCCCAACGAACTTTGACAATAGGAATGTGACTTCGCTTGAGCTGTTTGACTTCACGATCCATAATTTCCACCAGCTTCTCAACGAAGTGCATCGTTTCGTCAATGCGCACGTCGTCAAGCGGTATATGGAAATTTTCATCAGCGAGACACTTCTTCAGATTAGATATATAAAATGTAGGATGTACATTGCCAAGAGATAGAGGTAACTCGAGTTTGTAAGCCACTTTCCCAATCCTTTTAAGGATTTTGAATGGGCCAACATAACGAGGTGCTAACTTGCCTTTCTTTCCAAAACGGATCACGCCCTTCCATGGAGACACCTTAAGAAGAACAAGATCGCCGACTTTGAATTCCAAGGGTTTTCGACGTTTGTCGGCATAACTCTTTTGCCGACTCCTCGCTACTCGAATATTGTCACGGATTTGAATAATTTTGTCGGATGTTTCTTGAATTAACTCGGGACCGGTGATTTGTGCTTCACCAATCTCGTTCCAACAGATAGGAGAATGACACTTGCGACCATAGAGAGCTTCAAATGGAGCCACGTTGATACTTGTGTGGTAGCTATTGTTGTAAGAAAACTCAATGAGGGATAGATGTGAATCCCAATTGCCACCAAAATCGATTACACAAGCTCTAAGCATGTCTTCAAGAGTTTGGATTGTTCGCTCGGTTTGACCATCAGTTTGCGGATGGTAAGCCGTGCTCAAATCCAATCGAGTACCAAGAGCCTTTTGGAGAGATTGCCAAAATCGAGAGGTGAACCGAGCGTCTCTATTGGATATTATGTTTACGGGAACACCATGACGGCTCACAATTTCATCAATGTAAATTCGGGCTAGTTTCTCCACTTTGAAGTCTTCGCGGATAGGCAAGAAATGAGCGGATTTAGTGAGACGATCAATGATCACCCAAATACTATCATATCCACTCGAGGTGCGAGGGAGTTTGGTAATAAAATCCATGGCTAAGTTCTCCCATTTCCACACGGGAATTTTCGGTTGTTCAAGCAAACCAGAAGGACGTTGATGTTCGGCTTTGACTCTGGAGCAGGTTAAACATTTGGCAACATAAAGAGCAATGTCCTTTTTCATACCGGGCCACCAATATTGTTGGCGAAGATCTTGGTACATTTTATCCGCACCAGGATGAATAGAATAACGAGTCTTATGAGCCTCGTTCATGAGAAATGTACGGAGATCGTCGCGATCGGGAACCCAAATATGGTTCAAGTAATAAAGTAATCTATTGGGTTTTGATTCAAGAAGAAGTGCAACACCACACGAAATTTCTTCATACATGTTACCCTCGGTGACTGAGACGTGTTGAGCTTCTAAGATGTGGGTTTGAATATCGGTTTGAATTCAGGCACAATGAAGCATAACATGGTCCTTTCGACTCAAAGCGTCGGCTACAACATTCGCTTTGCCGGGATGGTAACGAATCTCGCAGTCGTAGTCGTTAAGGAGTTCAACCCAACGTCGTTGCCTCATATTGAGTTCTTTTTGGTTAAAGATATGTTGAAGACTTTTGTGGTCGGTGAACACCACACATTTTGTGCCATATAGGTAATGTCTCCAAATCTTTAATGCGAAAACGACCGCACCCAGCTCGAGATCGTGCGTCGTATAATTCTTCTCATGAACTTTGAGTTGCCTTGATGCATAAGCGATTACTTTGCCTCGTTGCATGAGAACACAACCAAGACCTTGGTTAGAAGCATCACAATAGACAACTAAATCATCATTTCCATCGGGGAGAGTCAATATGGGAGCATTGCACAACTTTTGCTTGAGGGTTTGGAAAGCTTCTTCTTGTTTCGGTCCCCATTCATAAGTCTTACCCTTGTGGGTCAAAGCGGTAAAAGGGACATCAATCTTTGAGAAGTTTGAGATGAAGCGACGATAATAACCCGCAAGACCAAGAAATGAACGAACTTCTGTAGGAGTCTTCTGGGCATTCCAATTCTTAACCGTTTCAATCTTAGCAGGATCAACATGAATACCCTTGTTGTTGACGATGTGACCAAGAAATTGAACTTCCTTTAGCCAGAATTCACATTTGGAGAATTTGGCATATAGTTGTTCTTTTCTCAAGAGGTCCAAAACCAATCTAAGGTGTTGTTCATGATCGGCTTTAGTCTTGGAATAGATTAAGATATCGTCAATGAAGACGATCACGAATTTATCAAGGTACGGTTTGCACACACGATTCATGAGATCCATGAAAACTGCGGGTGCATTGGTTAACCCGAAAGGCATAACCATGAACTCGTAATGACCATACCTTGTTCGAAAAGCAGTCTTAGGAATGTCATCTTCTTGAACACGAAGATGATGATAACCGGATCGAAGATCAATCTTTGAGAAACAAGTAGAACCTTGAAGTTGATCAAAGAGATCATCGATTCTAGGCAAAGGATAACGGTTCTTGATAGTAATCTTGTTAAGTTCGCGGTAGTCAATACACATGCGAAATGATCCATCCTTCTTCTTAACAAATAAGACGGGTGCACCCCACGGTGAATGACTCGGATGGATGAATCCCTTGTCGGAGAGTTCTTGAAGTTGACTTGCAAGCTCTTGCATTTCGGAAGGTGCAAGACGATAAGGAGCTCTAGCAACGGGGTTAGCTCCAGGTATAAGATCAATACGAAACTCTACTTGACGAACGGGAGGAAGACCGGATAAATCCTTAGGAAAAACTTCGGGGAAATCCCGAATGATCGGAATGTCTTGGATATTCTTCTCCTTGACATCCTTTTGAACAATATGAGCTAAGAAAGCAATATACTTCTTTCGTAAGTACTTTTGAGCGGTAGTACACGACATCAACTTAAGTCCCTTGCAAGGCTTTTCACCAAAAACCCTTAAGGTTTCTCCCGATGGTAGCGGAATTCGGATACACTTTTCAAAGCAAATGACTTCGGCATGATGATTTGATAGCCAATCCATGCCTATGATGATATCAAAGCTTCCTAGTGGCATTGGAACAAGGTTGATTGGGAATGTGTGATCATTAAGTTCTAAAGAGCAATCATAAATAATGGACTCAATTGTAAGGGAGTCACCATTTGCTACTTCAACGGTAAATGTTTTCTCTAATTGGGACCGAGTCTTTGCATGTAAAGGTTCAAAATTAAGTGACACAAAACTTTTATCAGCTCCGGTATCGAATAAAATGGAGGCATATTGACTATTAACAAGAAACGTACCATTGACCACGTCATTGTTGGCTTGAGCTTCGTTGGCGTTTATGTTGAACGCACGCCCACGAGCTCCACCTTGTCTAGCATTTGCAAGTCTTGGACATTGATCACGAAAATGGTTCGGGTCACCACACTCATAACAAGCACGCCCATTAGCAATGGCGGGAGCACCTTGGTTAGCCACTTGAGGTACGGTTCGGTTTGGAGGGTTGACTTGGCCCGTAAGAGCTTTGGTCCTACAAACACTAACCGTATGACCATATCTCCCACAATAAGTACAAAGGCGACATGGGATGTTTTGGGGATGATGGTAGTTGCAGGTGGCACAAAGTGGGTAGATTCCAACATATGGCTTTTTAACCGGTGTTTGAACCATAGGTGCAGCTTGGATAACCGGAATAGTAGGAGTAACCACAGCAAAATTTCTAACTTTCCTCTTTCTATTATTGCGAGAGGGCTCGGTTGTGGCTTCTTTGTTGTGAGTAGGAGGGGTTACGGTTTCAGAAACTTTCTTAGAACCCTTTTTGGTAAGAGTTCCAGCTTTCACATGATTATCAGTTAGGGTAGCGGCTAGACGAATAGCATCTTCCAGAGTAGCAGGATTTCTACCTAAGACATTATCTTGGATTTGTCTTGGTAGCCCACCAATATACTTTTCGATACAACGGGACAAAGGAGTGACCATGTGGGGCACGAGAAGACTCAACTCATGGAACCGAGTTGTATATGCTAAGCTTTCCCCACTATCTTGGGCAAGATCCCAAAATTCAGCTTCCAACTTTTTCACTTCATTTCGAGGGCAGAACTCCTCGGTCATAAGCCTTTTGACCTCATCCCAAGGTAAAGCCATAGCTACATCAACACCCCTATTCCTTTTCTCTCCATTCCACCATGTAAGTGCCCGTTTTTGTAGGACACTTGTAGCATGACGAACACGGAGATTGTCGGGACAGTCACTATTGAGAAAGGTATTCTCAATGCTTTCAAACCATTGAAGGAGTCCAGTAGCTCCTTCGGTACCAAAGAACTTGAGGGGATTGCACGAGTTGAAGTGCTTGAAGGTGCATTGAGATGGATTGTTACCACCATTTCCACCATTTCCACCATTATTACCACTATTGCTTCCATTTCCACCATTGTTGCCATTGGTGGCACCATTGGCTTGGGTGAGTTGTGTCACCAATTGGGTAAGAATAGCAGCAATGTCGGTGTTGGCGTTGGCTGCGGGAGCACGACGAGGAGGCATTCTACAGATTTTCACAAGACAAAAAAGATTGTAAGAACTTATGAGATTTGATAGGATTTAATAGAATGAGATAATAAAAATAGATATTCTTAGTTTGGATTGTACTCAAAAGTGACAAAATCACTTGAATACTATGGCACATTAAGGTTAATTAAACTTATATAATTTTTCAAGGAGACATGCTTTAGCCTATAAGTAAACACTCATCTCGGGAATTCCCAGGAAAGCATACGGGTCCCTCGGTTGATTGGGATTTATGCGAAATGCTTTCCTAGACAGAAAGCCCAAAATACAGGTGTCACCCTTCCAGATTGCACGTGTCCTCAAATAATTTAACAAGTTTAAAAACCTTAACGAAGAAATAAAAATTTTAGAGATTTTTTTTTGCTTCAAGAATTTTTTTTTTCACATGCTAAGAAGGATAAGGATAGAAAAGAAAATAGAAATATTATGAGGTTTTAGGATATATGAAAGGATATTATTTATTAAATTATTATTTAAGAAGATCCTACTAAGTCATGAATTTTTAACAAGTAAGGTATCAAATATAATAATAATTAATCATGGTAAGCATGTAGCACATAGCATGTAACACATAGCACAAAAATCATGAAACATAGTATAAGTGGGTGTCCTAAAGTTATAGTCTAGGTCAAGATGTCTAATAACCTAATTCCCTATAACCAAGGCTCTGATACCAATCTGTCACACCCCGACCGATGGCGGAATCATCGGGGCGGGACATGTAAGACTGTTCATAGCACATGGTTGACTAGATTGAAATATATTAAAGTCAAATTTCCATTACAAATAATCCAAGTACAAACCAAATTCAAACAAAGAAACATAAAACAACTCATAGAATTCTTGATTTAAATTGCTAAGTCCAAATCCTATATTGAGCACGTCTTGAATCATTCTCACATATTAGGGCCTGAAACATGAATAAAATAAAGTCAACTAAAAAGTTGGTGAGTATAACACAGTTGTATATAGATAGCATATAGTTGAAAACAAATCCTTTACATATCATGATAAATAAGGCATTTATGGGGAGCAGCTATTGTGTAACCATGTACAACCAAACCTTGTAACTAGCATGCAAAAATTGTGTTGTCGGTTTCAATCACCGCGCACCTGGGTGGGTTTGTCAGACTCAATAGATTTATCATTGAAAACCATCGGCTTGTATAGTTAATGATTGCACATAATCGCATACAAAGGTTAGCACACCTAGCACTCGGGCATAAAGCTCAAATTGCACACATGAAAGTAATTAGGATTTGTACTTTGTGTTGTTTGTGTAAATGTAATGTGTAATTTGAATATGTACATGTCCCGCCCCGATGATTCCGCCATCGGTCGGGCTGTGACAATTTCAATATTGGCAATATAGTTGATTACGGTTCGAACGAGTATTGCTACCATTGCTGCGATTTTGTCGGTATTGTCCAGTTGAAGGAAACCGATTTTATCGGTTGTTGCTGTTGGACTTATATGTCTGAGTAACAACATTCGGCAACACGACCATCGAGATAAGATTCAAAGAGTTACACCACGAATAATAATACATATAGAAGGTTGTTTACAGAGTTAAACAAACCTTAAACGAACAACATTATATGGAAGAATGATTATTTATGAGATAATTATCTAGATTGTCCGGGATAATCAATGGCAAAGGGAAATTGTAATTTGGAATTACAAACGACTAAATTAACCTGTCATTTGATTTGAAATTACGAAATAATTAAGTTATATATATATATATTGGATAATTAATTATAAAAGTTAACTAACTGTAGGTAGCGATACCAGGTGATTGAAATAAACGAATAGAAATTCGTTTTGGTGTTCAGGAGATTTGGAGACAAACCGGATAGAGAGTCGGTATTTTACGGGTGATTAGAGTTGCGGGTTTAGTTCGTGTAGCTGGATCTAGCAACCTGGTTGTTGTCACATGGTGTTACATCTTGGTTGCCATCTCCTAGTCGCGAAAGGTATAACTATAAATGTAACAGCCGCAAAATCCCGAGATTTATACCCTAATGGCCTTCATGAACCACCCACTATTTGCATTCTAACACCAAAAACATTTAGAGAGAGAGAGGGTTTCTAGAGAGAGAAATCTCAAGAAATCTTCCATTTGATCAACCTTGGCCTCCCAATCTATTACTCCATCATTATAGAGCAAGAATCCATGAAAAACAACAACGTTTGAGGTAAATATCGAACCTAAAACCTCTGATTTTTAGTTTAAATGGGTTTTGGGGGGTAAAACTAGGGTTTTAATCTCAGAGTATGGGTTTTTACGTGTAATATGGGGGTATAAAGTCTAGATCTAGCTTCATGGAAGCTAGATAAACGTTTTGGACGTAAAACGTTATGAACTTGGGTCAAAAACGGGTATGTATGAGAAGATCTTCAAGTGGCGACATTATCTCATGTGGCGACACTAGTAGGGGGTCATTTGAGGAAGATGACCCTGAAGAGACAACACTGAGATGTGGCGACACTAGGTCCACTAACACCAAGTCAAGTTCTGGCGACACTGATAGTGTGCTTGGCGACACTGATAGTGTGTCTGGCGACACTGAGTGTTGGACGACATTGGGTATTAGGCGACACTATGGTGTCAGGCGACTCTGTAGGCGACACTAGTCAAATTTGATAGTTTCGTACTCTTATGCAAATTGACTAGCAAGCAGCCTAACTTAGGCCTTGAGTTCAGAGTTAGTTATACAACGATCAGGTGAGTTCTAGGCCCTTTTTATGCCTGCTTTTGGGGTGCTGTGCATACTGTATGAGTTTATTATAAAATTGTGTTAATAAACTAAGCGTGTAAAGTGTTCGCCTTAATTGTGTGTTGGTGAATGAAAGGAAAGTGTTTATTGTACCTGTGCGTTTGTAAACAAAAGAAAAGATGTTTTAGAGTAGAGTTTGAAAAGAGGCAAAGTGAATGTTTATACAAGTAAAGTTGTTATAAAAGATAACAATAGTTAAAGAATGTTTTAATAAAAGAAAGAAGGTTAGCAAGATAAAAGTCATTACATTATCTATAATTTGGAAGGGAAGGGAAAGGTTCCTACGGGAGTGATTGTTATGTGTATGTCATACGTACGTCCTGTGTGAGTATGTGAGTCATGGCATTACCTTGTTAGTGGCCTTTGTGTCTAGCCAACGGTTGTACAACTGGTTCTTTGTGATAAGGAGTAATGACAGTTACTCATGAGGTAAACATAACCTCATATGTGTGATAAGCCTTTGTGATAAGAATTGATGTGTGTAAAGATATATAAAATTAAGTCAAATTCACACAACGGTTTTAAAAAGGAATTACCAATCCTAAAACACACAAACGGCAAGTGTACCGGTCGGTATGTAATAAGCGTAGGCAAGACCGGATATCAATTCGTGGACACCTATGGCGGCTCTCAATACTAAACCTTTATCGACTCCTAACCGATGGAAAACAAGTGATGATTTTATTTTATTTTTATTTTTAGAACATGCAAAATTATATTAAAATAACTAAAACACTAACTCGACTCAAAGACAGGAAATACACGAGAAAAAACGAAGACAAAGCTGGAACACCGAAAAGACCAAACAAACTAAAATACGAACGAAAACCAGATATGAGACAAGCACTACCTAGACCAAGAATCCTTTTGACTAGTTTAAATGCTTTCGGGAACAACTAACCGTATGACACCGACTCTAAAGATGGACTAACTCAGGAATCAATAAGACACGTAGGATCTCCTCTCAGACTCACCTACACTCCCCAACTATCCTAAGGGTCAAGATAAGCTCACCAGTAAGACAGTGGATCTCCTCTCAGACTCACCACTCCCTAGAACACCAATTACTCGAAAACAGTTTCACCTATCAGTCTCAACCGTTACTATAACCAGAGACTATCCTAGACAGACCTAAGGGCAAGGAGTAAGCACTAAAATACCAACCATGACACGAAATTGCAAGTGATAAAGCTAACCTAGACAACTCACTCTCGTGCAATTGCTACCTAAATCACCAAAACCAAGAGACAACCCGACAACCTATCTCCTCTCAGACTCAAGGTTGGTAAAACACTGATTTTTAAAGACCCACACAACTGCTCCTACGACCGATCGAATCGTTTAGACCAAAAACACCAAGTAAATAACCCAAAACACGAAACCCTACTCGAAACACACAACGGAAACGAACAAGATGACAAGCGGAACAAGTAAATGCAAGATTATTAAAAAAACACAGCATTCAAACACATTCATAATCAATAACTTAGAAGCCTTGACAATAGCATTCGTCATACGAGTCAATCACAATCGAAAAACATTCAAACAACTTCAATAATCATCCTAATCTAGGTAGCTAACAGGTTTAGCTACTCATAAAACTCCAAAACATCATAAAACTAAGATCAAACAGAAGCATAGTCAATAGAAGTTCTAGAAATCAAACAAATAAACACAAACCGAACGTTTCCAAACCCGAAGACGATCTTCAATCTTCACTCCGAGGCTTCTAGGAAGCTCCAAACTCCAATCTTAATGTTCTTGTTGTCCAAAATCGCCTCCTCTCCTTCTCTAAATGGCTGGTAATCGATCCCCCCACTTATGGGAGAGTCCTAAACTATTTAAACATGAAATTAGATCAAAATCTGCGTAACTGGGTGTGTTCGCGTGTCGCGAAAGCCATCAGACCAAGTCTTCACGTGTCGCGAAAGACAAAAGAGTCGCGAAAAAAATGTTGATCTGCCATTTTTTGGCGTGTCGCGAAAATGAGTCCCCAATGTTCGCGTGGCGCAAAAACTATCCTGATTTTTGGACTCCTCTCGTCGAAATACCCCAAATCCATATATTATGGGCCCCGTAACTCATTTTGTAGCCCGAGATATGCCCCTCTTAAGTTTGTACTTTTTCCCGACTTTTTTCGTTCTCATCCCGTGGTCTTGTGTGCTCGTGCCTTCACATTTTTCGCTCGTTTTAGCATCAAACTAACCCGATCACCTACAAACCAACACATATAAACATAAGTATCATAATCGAATGAATTCACAACCAAAACCTCTTTAAATGTGGTGAAATACGCTTTATTAACATGTGTGTTTTGCACCACATCAAGAAGCTACATGATAAGCCTATGTAATAAGCGTCTGTGTGACAAGCCTTCATGCTGAGTGATGTAAATTGTAAATTGTAATTGTAAATGAAGTTGTAAATTGTAATATGCGGTTACAAATTGTGAATGCAGTTGTAACTCGGTATTCTAAAGACTTGATTTTGTGCATTACCACTACCCATGTGGAGAGGAATCAAAGCAAGGGAGCGATGGTGATTAGTTTTTAAAGTCCCTTGTCTAAAGACATAATTTTGACACTTTAATTCCGAAATTGCGATGGTTGTTATGGTGGCATACTTTTCAATATTGTGGTGGTAGTCAATATCCCGACCTAGGAGTTGCTCCATTTTATGCACACAGACATATATTATCACTAATCTTCAAGAATATGACGTGGTGTCCCAAACCAGGAACCATGTCTAGCCAAGCATAGAGGTCGTCATGTTGTTCAAACTACTACCACTGGGAAGACAAAATCAACCTGGGCCATAGGGTTTAACAACTTAAGTGACAATCGCCATGCTTACGCCATAGTGATCTTTTGAGAATCCATAAACTAAAGCTAACTACAACATTGAAAGGAATTCAAACCAAAGTGATTTATTCTTGTCATTGATTACTACTACTATCTTCTACCATTTCTACCATTCTCTTTAAATCTCCCAAAATTAAAACCAACCACTTTTAAATTCAGGAAAGATTAGACATCAACTTTAGTCCGTTACTAAGAGCCTATTTATCCTTGGATCGACACTCGGTCTTACCAACGCTATATTACGTCCGCGACGCAGTAATTTTGTTTCAATAAATTTAAAGTTTTTGTGTTAAACTAATATATTTTTATATACACACCACGACACATCACTCAGCATGAAGGCTTATCGCATATTACAATTTACAACTTCATTCACAATTAACAAATTCGGAATTAAAGTATCAAAATTATGTCTTTAATGCATATTAAAAAGCAAGGATCTTTACAACCGCATTCACAATTTACAACTTCTAGCACCCTTTCAAATAACTAACACACCGACTCTACATAGACGTAGAAGTGTGAATGCCCGAATCAACGAAGCATGAAGTTGATAAATCGTTCTTACAGTTCTGCGGATCCACTTTCAATGTTAAAAGATCATATTTTGAAGTCACACACGCACACCAATATTGAATCAATAAACATACTAACTACTCTATTGAAAGTTCATATTGCCAAAGTGATTCAAAGAACTTAACCAATCATGCAAGTAACAAAGATCAAACTTGTATAAACACTAGCAAGCATCATTACAAGATTTCAAAATTGTTAAATGTATCTAGAATCTTGGCAACGGAAACTAACTACAAAAACTATAGAGAATCTCTTCCAACAAGTGGCTACAAATTCTCAAGTCCCCTCCTCCAAAGGAATGTAAGAACCCTCAATGTATAGGTTGATCAGTGGCTCAAGCACGGGCCATGCTTGATGAGGCATGGCCCCGTGTGTACCTGTTTTCTGCTCCACTAACTTGGTCGAAACAATCTTGGACAAGAAGGTACAACACGGGGGCGTGTTGAGTCGAGGCACGAGGCGTGCAAGACCCTTGGCACGGGGGCGTGTTGGCTTGGACAAGGGGGAGTGGGTCCCAGATTTTTTCTTGTCTCCTGACCTACGACATGGGGGCGTGCTTGATGAGGCACGACCCCGTGATTGAGCTCCTGTCTTGATATTTTCTTCTTGACTTTGCACGTTTTTCGCTTCTGTGATCAATTCTTGAACTTTAGGCCCTGAAAACTCAATATGAACTAATTTTGATATTAATTCACAATTTTGTTAAGAAAACATATAGGAAATGAATGACATTTGATGTGAAAAAAATGTATAATTTTGTGCACATCACTAAGTCTGTGTGATAAGCTTCTTCATGATAAGCATGTGTGATAAGCGTCTGTGTGATAAGCCTTCATGTTGAGTCTGTGTAATAAGCATGTGTGATAACCAAGTGTGATAAATCTTAATGATGAGTCGGTGTGATGAGTTTCCCAGGTTATGATGTATGCAGTATAGTGATGCGTTTGCTTTTAATAGAATAAAAAGGTTTTCACGAGATAAGGTTTAAATTTATAAAATGATAAATACTTAAACTTAAAAACACACACAATAGGCAAGTGTAACTATTGTAGCGTAATATAGTTTAGGTAAGAACCAAGTGTCTATCCAATGGACACGGTCGAGTTTCAATAATCAACGTTTGTTATCGTTTAGCCGGTTTAATTAATGAGTGGGTGTTGTGTGCTAGTGAAGCGGAAAAGTAAATGACAGAAATGTAAATGAAGGTAAAGTAATTAACGGAAAATGTAAAATGTGCGTGAAATGTGTAACAAGAATGTAAATAACAGAAAAGTAAATAGTAAAAAGGTAAATAGCTCAAGAATAATTAGATCACAACGAGTATTTCTTTGGGCTTTTAATCCGCTTGGTATATGATAATGTTATGTTAACTAATCCGCTGGTATGACTAATACAAAAGTGTGTACAGTACACCGCTAGAGTCTCATTCTCACAACATTTGGTTCACGAATTATGTTCTTTAATAATAAAATGGTAAGACTCCCAGTTAGGGACACCATTACCCTCAACTCTTTAATATATCTGTACATTCACATGCTTAAGATCTACCTCCAAGTTGGTTTAAGACATCAAAATTAAATACTTTTATTTTTATTAAAAAAGTGATTAAACTTTGTTCACCGGGATTCAGTGCAATAATGGGACCATGTATAAGGACGTATCGTTCCCAACATGAGTTCACCAACTCTTGGTTTCATGACAAAGTTCGTATAATAGACGTACATTTTTTATCAATATCAACCAAGTGTTAGCTTATCAAAATCCATTTGTATAAAGACGTACAAGTTTCAAGAAAAGTTTGATTAAAAAGGTTTTACGGTCTTACACTTTAAAATCAAGAACACTCACAAGGTTAAAGACTAGTTTAGATAAAGATAAAAAAAAGTCCACCATGAAGGTGATTTTAAGAGAGAATGATTGAAGAACATAAACATATCATTAGACTAATAAGTTAAACATTAACATACACCAAACTTCATCTTCACCCAAGCAATACAAAGAGTTTAGCCACGAATGGTCATACGAACAAGCATAGAGCTAAAATTCGTAGGCTTCCCTATTGTGAACAAGGAGGAAGAGCCTCTCTACTCTTTACTCTACTCTACAACAACAGAAGCGGACTATAGGAGTGTGACTTCTTCTTCTAGGTGGTGTGTGGAATGAGGAACCCATGCCTTCTATTTATAGGCCCCCGATTGGCCAATGCACGACCGTGCATTGGGTTTCACGGTCATGCAAACACCCACGAAATCAAAAGGTACACATGGCAGGGTACGAGGCATCTTATGACACACGGAAGGTTGATGCACGACCGTGTAATGGGATGCATGACCGTGCATCCCTGTTTTGCTCCCTCCGTTTGTCTTTTGCTGATTGTTGATTTACGTTGACCAGTATTGACTTCTTGGGGGGGGGGGGTCGGTCAAAGCTCGGGTGTACTTGTTCCTATATCAAGAGAAAGCTTGATTTTTTGTGTTGTTTTTGCTCTTTTTCTCTCGGGACATTGTTTAACCTGCAGTTATAAAATATAAATGATTTAAGTAGCAATTGCAAGGTTAATATGCAATTAGTACCATAATATGGGAATTATTATGCATGCAAAACATGTATAATTTAGGACATATCATATAGACATTTAATGTATGACTTGAAAGCAATGAGCACTGAAAGTTTTGCCCTTACCAACACTGTGTAAGAAAATGTAAATCCTTCTACTTTTATTAAATGAATGTTTTATGTAAATCCTCTCTTTGACTGACTTGCAGACCCAGGAAGAACGACAATTCCCCCATGTTACTCATCTCAAACTTGGACTTCATCACCTGTTCGAATTCCCTACACATCTCTTCATTTGTAGACCCAAAGATAATGTCATCGACATACACTTGTACAAGAAGAATATCACCTCCTGCTTTCTGTATGAAGAGGGTCGAGTCAATCTTTCCATGGTCGAAACCATTTGACAGTAGATGTTTTGATAATGTCTCATACCATGCCCGAGGTGCTTGATGAAGACCATAAAGTGCTTTGTCGATCTTATACACTTTAGTGATATTATGCGGATCTTCAAAGCCGGGAGGTTGAGTGACATAGACCTCTTCATGAACCTTTCCATACAGGAAAGCACTCTTCACATCGAGTTGATAGACCTTGAAGCCGACATAGGAGGCATAAGCCAGAAACAGTCGAATGGCCTCAAGTCTAGCAACTGGGGTGTATACTTCTGTGTAATCCAAGCCCTCTTGTTGATAAAAACCCTTAACAACCAACCTTGCTTTGTTCTTCACTACACCATGACGATCATCCGTCTTGCATTTGAACACCCATCTGGTGCCAATTGGTTGTACGCCTCTTAGCAAGTCAACCAAATCCCACACATGCAACTTTTGGGATTGAGACAGTTCTTCTTGCATTTCCTCAATCCAGCAGTTGTCAGCGAGAGCCTCTTTCACATTCTTCAGCTCTAACTGGGACACGAATGCAGCATGCAGACAGGTTTCCATGACACCAATGTCAAGTATCTCAGAGTAAAGAGTAGTGTTCTCAGCAATGGTTCGATGACGAGTTTGAACACCGGCATGAGGATCACCAATAATGTTGTCAATTGGATGATTCTTATGTACTCTCGTCTCTGGTACATTCGGTTCCTGAATTTCTGAATCAAGGTTCTTGCTTAACTCCCCCATGTCTTGTGTTCCATAAGAAGAAGATTCAATGTTGATTGGATCAGCTGGAGCTTCATTTCCTACACAAGTGTTAAGATTAGCTTGAGCGTCATTTCCGTCAACATGAATATCTTCAATGTTATCACTTTCATGAGTTCCAGATGCAGATGCAGCATAGGAATCAGGAGTTACAATCGGTACAGTAGCACGTGTTGAGAAACTGGAGTCATCACCGCCACCAAATAATTCATATACATTTGAGGCATCATCTGCAGACAAATCAGTAAGGTTGAAAGATTTGAATAGCGCATCATAATCAAAACCCCAAGCTGGACCAGAATCTGGTGGAATGCTGTGTTTACTACAATCCACTTCAAACCATTCCTCGGCAGTACGAGTTCCTATATTGTACACTCTCTTGCAAGGCGAGCTGGCAACATATCCTAAGAAGATGTCTTCCACCGCTTTTGCATGAAACTTCGACTTTCGGTCTTTGTATTGTAGTAATAAGGAACAAGGACTACCAAAAGGAACTAGTTAGTCAAGATTGGGAGGTCCATTGTTGATCAACTCATAACAAGTCTTGTTGTGCCTCTTCACAACTAGAACTCTGTTCAAGACGTGACAAGCTGTATTAACTGCTTCTGCCGAAAAAGTGACAGGAAGCTTTGCATCTGACAACATTGTCCTTGCAGTCTCAATCAAGGTTATGTTCTTCCGTTCTGCGACTCCATTCTGCTGAGGTGTGTACGGGGCACTAAATTCGTGACGGATCCCCTTCTTGAGACAGAAAAGTTCCATCAAATTATTCTTGAATTCAGTTCTGTTGTCACTCTTATTCTTCTAACCTTCAACTTGCAAAGAGATTCCAAGCTCAAGATCAGGTATTGAAGAATGTCAGCAGTTTCGTCCTTTGTACCTAAAAAATGCACCCAAGATGAATCTTTAGAAGATTTGGTATCAGGAGATTGAGAACATTTGGATTTGTTATTCCAGGACCTCTTCTTTTTCTTAACTGGAACAGTTGACTTAGATTCAACAGCAGCAGGTGAACTAGTGGAAGCTTCACCTGATTGAATTTCAGCTAGCTGTTCCAGCTTTCTCAATCTCTTGTTCCTTCTTCTCCTCTGTGGCTTTGAGAGTTTCACCACAGGTTTCTCACCAGTTGATGCACTACCAGAGGTAGATGCACTAGGTTTAGCAGGTAGCTTTCCCCTTTTTGAAACAGATGGTTTAGCCTCAGATGTGATCTTTGGCTTTACCATAGGTTTTACTGGTGGTTTCACCATATTTGCTTTTGGACTTTTGGAATGCTTCACTAATGGAGACTTAGGGATAACAGTCGGTTGTGAAACAACTGGCCATTTTCCTTGGTTCTTAGCAGGACAGTTCACAAGAATGTGACCAACCTTACCACAGTGAAAGCAAGTTCTCTTTTCTTTGTAAGTTCTCCTGTAAGGCTCATTAGATCTGGCATTAGATGACTCAGCATGATGAGCAGAAGAAGTTGTTTGGTGAACAGTAGTTTGACCCGATGATGATTGGTTTTTAGGAGTATAAATTTTTTGCAAATTTTCTTGATAACCAAGCCCAAGATGAGCTAAAAAAGCTTCTTTCTTAACTTGATTAATGTTTTTATATCCCCCATAAAGCATCACTTTTAAATTCTCATTTGATTCAATGATATCGGGTTCAGTCAAAATACAATTATCACTATCAGTGATAATGTTTTTCTTAACTTTCTGTTCACCTAGCAACTCCTCAGAGACTACTCCTTTAGGGCATGTGTTCTCAGACCCATCATCAGAAGCAGTAAAGAACTCTTCATTAGCTACAGAGTCAGCCTTACTTGAGGAATCATCCTTGTTAGAGGAATCATCCTGACTTGAGGACTCATCAAGGCAAGACAAATCAATGTCAATTAAGCTGTTGACAAATTTCCCGCTAACTGGTGGAGGAATGGAATTAGTACCCAGCCCTAAGCCATTCACTTGCCTCACTACAGACTCGTAGTGTTCCACCACAAAACGAGAATTTTTCAACTTCTCAATGTTACCTTTCAACTGCAAGATCTCATTTTGCAGCTTGTTGATATCATTGTTCCTTTTCTCTAACCCCTTGTACGCAACATCCAAATGAAACTGTTGATCGCTGATTTTAAGTGAATAATCACGTTTTTCTTTCTTTAAAGTTTCAATTGAATCTTTATAATGTTTTTCATTTTCCTTGTAGCTTAACGTTGCAATACGAAGGGGTTCGACTTTGTCTTGAAGCTTAGAGTTTTCAACCTTTAAGCTTAGACATTTGTAACAAGAAATGACAGCAAAAGGATTAGAATCTACCTCATTCGATGAACATGATGCCTCTCCAATAGCCATGAGGGCAACTGCAGTTGTAGACTCTACTTGATCAGCCACAGAAGCTTCCCGTTCCTCTGCTTCCATCATCTCTATAATCTCAGCCATGAGACCAACCTGTGTTTGTGCAATAAGGGCATCATCCAAATGAACACCCCAATCAAAGCTTTCATCCTGTTGAGCCACCAATGCATTGGACGTTCCACCTTGACTTTGATTGAGGTTGTTAGAGTTGTTTCCTTGGTTGCTTCCCTGGCTTGGTCTTGTGAATCCAGAGGCAGGTGCTTTGTCCTTCTGACATTCACGAGCAAAGTGTCTAAAGTTCAAACACTTGTAGCACTTAGCCTTGGATTTGTCAAAACCAACCTTGGCATTTGAATGCCCACCAATGAAATTTCTTCCTGTTTTGTTCAGAAAACGCTTGGCTCTCATCAAGATCATGGCCATATTCCATTGAATATCCATATCCTCCATATCATCCGGATCCACCTGATTAAAGTCTTCTTCGATGGTTTCAGGATCCGTTAGCTTGCCGCCAATGAAGTTCTCATAGGCAAGCATGCATGATGAGAATAAAGCCACATGATCTTCAACTATCTTGGCTATTGCTGATTGGTTAGCTGAAGATGTGGGAGAAGGATTTCTTGAGGAGCTCTGGTGATGAGATCCAGATGTTGCATAGCACGCATGACCACCACAAGCCTTTAAAGTTTCTTCCTCATGAGAGTTTCCTGAGAAAAGGGCAATTCCAGAGCCCGATGACTTGGTTGTAGAAGACGTCCCATAATACATAGAGGGGTCTTGTATTTGAGGTCTTCCTGAGCTTTCCTTTCTTTTTAGGTTCATGTCATGTGCTTGAACCTTTCCAATTGCCTCATCAATTGTCATCTCATAAAACTTAGAATTCTCTCTCATCAGGGTAGTATACATCTCAAATTTGGGTGGCAAAGCATCTAGAAATTTTTCAACTTATTCCTCATTTGGATAGATGAGGTCAAAAGCTTTCAACTCAGTCTGCAGATGATAGAATCTAGAGATGAGCTCATCTATGGATTCGTTCTCCAGATATCTGAAGCACTCATACTGCTTCCTGAGAAGAACCCTTTTACTCTTCTTGATGTCACTGTTACCCTCGAATCTATTCTGTAACGCCTTCCAGAGATCCTTGGAGTTATCGTATCCTCTGAAGCTGTGGAATAACTCCCTGGTCAAGGCCATAGTGATAGATCCGTGTGCCTTCTTCTCTCTATCATAAACATTCTTTTCTTCTTCATCAAGTTTAGAGATAGGCTTGGGAACTTCCTCATCAAGGTAAGTGTATGTGGGATGCTTATAGCCCTCTAGAATGGGTATCCACAACGAAGAATCGGTATAAGAAATATAATGTTCAAAGCGTGCTTTCCAGTTTGAGTAATCATTTACATTAAGCAACTTTGGGGGTTTCTGTGGGGTTCCGATCTCGTTGTCATAGTTCAGAAGGTTACCGAGATTATGAAGATTTGACATGGTGAACACTTAGTCAAATTTCGGAAAAGTCAAAGAAACTTGTGCACTTGTCTCTGGCCTTGCGCACTTAACAAACCTAGTCTTGCGTATTTAGAATTTGCTCTTGCGTACTTGATAAGTACGCAGGAGTAAATGATAAGTATGCAGGAGATCAATTAAGTACGCAGCAAATATGGTCTTGCGTACTTGATAAGTACGCAACAAGACTGTACTTGTTGCCAAATAAGGTAAGTACGCAGATCACTTTTTCACCAACTCTCACCAACTTTTTCCGGTCACTGGAATCTCACCGGAGATGGCAGAAATCGAAAATATGACCAAACAAAATGAGCCAAAGGGTCAGAAACTTGTTTCTAACCAACCTTTGATGCTCAAAACACTCAAATACACAACAAAAGTCAGTTTTTGAGTGATTTTTGCTTCTAAAATAGTGCTCAAGAGCTACCCCTATTTTATCACAAAAATCAACAAAAACACCCACTTTTGCTTGCAAAAACTCTGTAGAATCAAACAACACAAAGTAAACCGACAAAGAAATCACTTTAAAGCTCCGTCTATTATAAACTTGAACGGTTACAGAGAGAAAATACTTAGTGCAAAATGTCTGCATACATATCTTCTGTCAACCTATTCTATTTATACAAGACCTGATCTCTGCGCACTTAACAAGTGCGCATGGCAAACTGTTCATGCGTACTTAGCAAGTACGCAGAGTATTGTTGTGTACTTGCTAAGTACGCAGGAACTAATTCCTGCCCACATGCTAAGTGCGCAAAACACTTAGAGAAATAATACAACAATAACATGCATTAGAAATTACAACTCGATAACTAATACATACAGACACTAACATACAAAGACAAAATATACAAGACAAGTACAATAAACTAAGACACTATCCAGAGTGTTTGTCACACAAAATTGCTTCAACAACTTCATCAGACTACGATATTAATATGATTCATAAAAGTAGAAATTGTTCTAGTAACAATACATGGATTATTCATACTAAGAGCTTGATAGATTATCAACAATTGATAACAAATGAATTTTATTCCAAGTTTCTTGGCAAAGAAACAAATTACAAGCATTAAATCAGCTGAGGAACTGATTGATTAAACATGTATCACGGATACAAGAATGTTTATATGAAGTACCTAATGACAATAAGGAAGCATCTAGAATAGTATGAAAGTCTAACTAGAAATATGTCTAAATAAATGAATCTTGAGTTGATGGGATCAATTCATGGTATATTCAATGTGAAATATGGAAAGGCTAGCGGTTACGAATATCTATACCAAAGATAACGTGTGGAGACACATTATCATGTTTCTGATGAGTGTATAGAGATACAAAAGAATATCACAAGGCAAGATGGGTTTTTTTTTATAAATCAGCAGTGTATAGAGATACACTGCTAGTTTTTCGAGTTTACCAAATCACTAAAAGATAAAGTATCTTAAGTAGTGGATTTCAAATCCGTTAGATTATAACCATATATGGGATATATGAAGGCAAGATTCTAACAGACGAATTTTAGCAATCTATTGACATAAGTAAGGTTATCTTAAAGCCTTGTTGGATAAGGTAACGCATATAAATTACTTGTATTATCTCTAGCCTAATATTGTATTATTGGACAAGATGAAAAATGAAAGAGTTCATTTTGAATTCATCTAAGAGATAATAAGTTATGTTAAGATTTTCATGTGATGAAAGATTTTGAAAACATCTATATCGGAGTTATAGGAAATGATTGAGAAGCATAATTTGGTGAACATCATAAAGAGTTATAACAAGTGTTTTGACAACAGGAATGAGTTCTTGAGCTGAGCAGATCATAAAGGTTATGATATCCTAGCAGTCAAAATTACATATCTTAAGTGTTTAGATAGAACAAGGCAATCTTTTATGCACCATGGGTTACAATGGAAGATTCCAATGGTAATTACGATGCAACATGAGACGTTGTAACATGGAAACATTAGAAGGCATTACTCTGAAGGAGTTCAGATAGCTTCTAAGAGATGGAAAGAGTTCCAAAGGGTTTCCATGAAAGTTTCATTAACGGCATCATGAAACTTAGAGACATAATAAATAATGAAAGTTGGATCTTAGTTTGACATACCCGTATAAACAAAATCAAATTCTTAAGTGTTAACACGCATGCTTGATCTAGATAGTCAAATAAATAATGAAAGTTGGATCTTAGTTTGAGATAGAGACATAATAAATAATGAAAGTTGGATCTTAGTTTGACATACCCGTTAAACAAAATCAAAGTCTTAAGTGTTAAGACGCATGCTTGATCTGGATAGCCAAACGAGAGAGTAGATCCATTGGTATTTGGAGTCTTTCCTTGAACGGTAACAACCACATTCTTATGACATGGATATTAATGGTTAATATCAAGCTCATCATGTCACTGAGTTCGAGCTTTTAGTACGTTTAAGATCCTTGAATAAAAGTCATTCACATTTCTGTAGTCGATTGATTTTATGGAAATAAAATCAAATCAAGACTATTGTGAATCAGTTGGTTTGTTCATTTAGAATGAAAGTCGAAAGAGTTGAAGACCAAATTCATAGATATTTATTACAGATTGGATATTAGAAGTAACTCGCTTCAAATTACTTCATGGATCATAGTCATAAGTAGATTTGAAAATGATATTGTCACTGTTTCCTCATACCTGAGATACATACTAGAACTTGATTCTACATAAGATTGCTCTTTGACATAATCTAACGTTGTTCTTTGACAAGGCAGTAATAAGGATCATCGTTGGGAGTATATATGAAGTTTAGTGATAGTTGTATGTAGTCAAGAAGGAATTATGTTCCCTTACACTAGTAAGTAGGAGACATCTCTGGGCCCTCATTGATTCAAAATGGTATACGTGCATGGCCATGCCCAAACTAAGAGTTTGATAGACCACATTGATTCTGAATCGAGAAGGAGAATAATCGAGTACTGTATGAGAATGATGATTTGATTCATGTCTCATGTTCGATAGATGTCCATTACAGAAAGGATAATTGACATATTATCATGACTATCACGAATAGTTCAGTAAGGGTACTTTGATTGCTTGGGAATAGTAGACGGTTTCATAAAACGTCGTATCTTAATGGGGGGTGTAAGTGAGATAGAGCTAGACGTCCACCACTGTCTGTGATAACAATAATGGAGACTCGTGCAAGTGGGACTCTCTTGGACTTGTATGCCCAGGCAACGACATTCGACTACACGGTTATCGAGATAAGATTCAAAGAGTTACACCACGAACAACAATATACATAGAACGTTGTTTAAGAGTTAAACGAACCTTACACGAACAACAGTATATGGCAGAATGATTATTTATGAGATATTCATCTAGATTATCTGGGATAATCATCTAGATTATCTGCGATAATTAATGGCAAAGGGAAATTGTAATTTGGAATTACAAACGACAAAATTAACTTGTCCTATGATTTGGAATTACGAAATAATTAAGTTATATATTGGATATATGTATATAACTATTATAAAAGTTAATTAACTGTACTTATACGGGCCTTTTATATAATTAATCAAAGTGTTGGTTGTTAGTAATAATGAGATAATCACAAGGGCTTAAAGGCAATTAACCCAAACTTAAACCTTAAACTTTGGGATTAAGTTATTGGTTTAATATACTACAATGTGTAGGGGAAGGAAACAAATAATCATATTCTTGAGAATAAGTTGCAAGCCCTAATCCCCCACCCTTTTGTCTTGCGCCGCTCCAACCAAGGGCTCACCGCCGTCGGCTGGCCACCGACCGCCACCGTTGCCGTCACCATGAGACGCCACCACTGTCGTCACCATGAGCATCCGCCGACTCCGTTTCACGTTCTGTTCCCTAAGGACCGTCGTGTACCACCGGTATCGTTATGTGAGCCGTCACCGGAGACCCGGCTGACGGGTTGTCTCCGTGAGCCGCTAAGGACCGTCGTGTACCACCGGTATCGTTATGTGAGTTTTATCACTGTTCTAGTAGCTGGTAACACCGGGTGATTAGGGTAAACGAATAGAAATTCATTTTAGTGTTCGAGAGCTTTGGAGACAAACCGGATAGAGATCCGGGATTATACGGGTGATTAGAGTTGCGGATTTACTTCGTGTAGCCGGATCTAGCGACCGGGTTGTTGTCACGTGGTGTTACATCTTGGTTTCCGTCTCCTAGTCGCGAAAGGTATAACCATAAACCACATATGGTTGATTATTGAATATTTTGTTTGCATTTGGACTCCTGGTGGGGCGATCTAGGGTTTGGCCTAGATCGGTTCATGCTTGTTTTTCCGTTGGGCGTTTTTAAAAGAGTTTTGATACCCTAGCACGAAACTCCAATAATTGTGTTGTTTAGAATCTGAGTTTTGTGCAAAGGGCCGACTGTTAGAACTCCTGGATTGACGGTGATCATAGTTGGCGGTGGCGATGAGAAGAGTGACTAGTGTTACGGTTTCTTGCAGGGTGCGCTCAAAATCCACAAGCTTGTCAAATAGAACGTGATATGATAAAGGATTGTCTTGTATTTTAAGTGCTGCTACAATGGTGGTGTAATCATCTCCCTGTTGGTTGAGAATGTTTATCGTGATATCTTCTTCGTCAATTGGACTTTTGGCTAGGGAAAGCTCGTCTGCAATGGCACACATGTGGTGTAAAAATTCAGAGACTGGATGATTACCTTTCATGTTATTTGTAAGCTTTGACTTTAGGAGATGATACGAGACCCAGAACCACTTGCGTAGCTAGTTTTAGCGGAAGATAGGATTGGTTGGATTGTTTCAGAACAGCTTACAAGGATGGCTCCAATTAGTATCTGGTCTTGGCGATACCATGGGAGAAAATTCGGGTTTGGTTTCTTCTCTTCTTCATCAAGGAATTTCGCCGATGGAGGAAGAGACCCATCAACGTAATTTTCGAGATCAAGTCCGATTAGGGTTGAGTGAATTTGTTTGCGCCAAATAGGAAAGTTGGACGCCATTAGTTTGATCGGAAAGTGGGACGTGACTGTGAGATAAATGATAGAGCCGGATTTTGAGGAGCCAAACTTGTTAGCCTTGGAGGACGTTGAAGGAAAATTTTGCAGCGACTGTAATGTGAGGATCGATTAGTATCTCGTGAGAGCTGGTTGAGGCTCTGATATCATATAGTGGTATAGAGAATTATGGCTGAAGTGATTTCTCTATTGATATTCAAGAAACATATATAGAGTACAATACACATGCAAAGGAGATATTACAGGAATTAAACAAGAAATGATACAACTATACAACGGCTAAGAACATTTACTAAATATTAAGTAAATAATATTTTATATATTTGCCGTAGATAAAGGATACGGTGAATCCTTAATATTTGGTTCATAATGTATAGATTGATTACTCATACGAGTGTTATTATATCTTACTTTATGAACTACAATGTTGTTGAGAGACAGTTTGTATTTATTCATCGTCATGGAATAGCCGTTGCCGGTATGTGATTAGTAGAACTTTGGTGTCCTACTAATTACACTATAATTTTTAAGATGTGTTCTTCATGTTCCAACCATCTAACATTTGTTAGTAAATTGGTTGAATATGGATTATGCAATGTACATTTCGAAAACACACCCATCATTACATATAACGAAAGATATGCCCAATTGTTGTTGGAGTCTTATTAGCAAGATTGTATTGCTTGACCAACACAGATGACTTACAGTTGCATGATGTTTGTATGATGACATTTTAGACTTACTATGTGATGAGAGCATAATGGTGGGACTAAAAATACCAGTTGCATGATGGTGGCTTGTTCTACTTGACACACATAACAATAAAATCTAACTAACATAACTTTTTGTTACACTTTGTCACCATGAAAAATCCTCATGCACCCCTAACAATAACTGCTTGCATTCCCCCACGTTACCTTGTTTCCTACTATTTCCATAACCCATATCTTATTACTATATTCACACATGTATCTCTTACCTTTCGTGAATGATTTAGTACATTCATGACAATGTTCTTAATTTACAATATGATTAGAGCACGGATGGTGGGACTATAATACCATCTACATGATGCTAGTGACACGTTCTACTCAGCACCTATAACTATCCAATCCAACCAACATAACTTCAAAGGGGTTTGAACCTTGTTATCATTACGCTGAACAAGATGCTAGTGTTCACACATTCTTGTCATATGCTAAGTTGAGAATGTTTACATATTGTTCACACATTAATAAGTTATGGTTGATGTCAACAATTTAATGCAACATTGGGAACCGATACTACTTAGTTATAGTACATTTGTTCTCGATATAGGAGGCAATTGGTGGAAAATACTAAAATAATCACTTTACTAGGGGTTTGTACCTTCTCAAATAGTTTAGTACAAAAACTCAAGGAAGGTCTTAGTTTAGGTCTTCTCGACCAAGTGTCGTTCTCTTTTGGGAAAACAATATATCAAATTCTGCTACCGGGGCTTCATTATATTGTTAATATTGGTCACAAACTTGTGAGGTAATAACACTGTGCGAGCATTGTTAACTTAACATATAAGAAGGATGTTTGACCATCAACAAAATATTACTGGCAAGGCTAAACCTTAAATTTATCTGTTAGTAATATATTGTTAGAAAGATTAATGTGGTGGATAGTGGAATGTATAGGGTTAATAACCATTACTTATATTACTCTCGATTAGTTCATACTTGACTATTCATGGTTTAGTTTTGAATTGTGTACATTTGGACTTTTATATATACTAAAACTTGGATTACTAAATCACACATATAGAGTCCTAACGTTGGTCGGTCCACTGCTGGATATTGTATTTTTCTTGAACACAACCTTATCAGTTGGACCTCCACTAAGTAGTACATTATTTATAGATTGAGTATTAAGGATATGTACCGTAAATTAGAGATGACAATTTATGACACGACACACTAACACAAAAGGACTCGACGTGAAGTTAAAGGGGTTAATGTTTGGGGTAAATGGGTTCAGATCATAAAAGGGTCAACACATTAATGTCACGATTAAAAGCGTGCCTAAAAACGTTCAACCCTCCTACTTAACACATTTATGACGCACATAAAATATTTAACTTTGTGTATTAAATAGGATAATAGGTTTATATGAACCGTTTATTAAAACGAAATAATTATTAGTTTTATAAATAACTAAATTTATTATGATTAAATATGGATCGTAACTTTTGGCAACTTTTATTTTATCGTATTAATTATGCCTTATTATTTTTACTGTTGTTTGATGAATTGTGTTAACTATGTTGTGTCATTCGTATTATTAAAGTGTATATATTTAATCATGTTAAATGTGGCATGTAGTGTAATTCGTGTTATTGAACTAGCTACCTTTAATCGTGTTAAGTGTGTCGTGTTGTATAACCCGCTTACTAAACATGTATGTGTTAGTATTTAAGAATACGACACATTAAGCTAGATATATTGTGTTTGGCTTCACTAGTCATGTTAAACACATTGTGTCGTGTTTAACCCGTTTAGAACATCACGATGTTTTATCAACTATACCGAATGTTATCTCATATTGCTATTGAGGTTTGATGGATTATATATGTGTTACAGGTGTTAAATCTAGGGGGAGGGGTTAATAAGTTCTTTTTTTAATTTAATGACCATTTTTAAAAGTCTTTAGCTTGTTTTTAAAATATATGTTGTGAAGGCTTGAAGATGAAAAAACAATAAGTAAATATTACCACATAAACAAAAGGATTTCTAGTGGTTCAGATGAGTGTTAAGAACCCACCTTACATTCATTCATTCATTCTTTAGCCTTCAACCAAGACTTGTTCTTCACTAGTCTTCTTTCTAAATCGGTAGAGATCATCGTTACATCATCTCACTAAGTCGGGCAATCACTACGCCAAAGCAGACCTACAGCCACACTTTTTCATTAACCGCCCTGCCACACTTTCGATTAAATGTGTGACTAAAAGTCATTAATCGCATTTCAAAACCTTCTAGCCTACTTTTAGCCACACGTTTTATTTATTCATGTGACCATTGTATAACAGTTCAAAACCTTTAGCTACACATTAAGAAAAAAACTGTGACATTTAGTAGCCACACTAGAAAAGTGTGGCCAAATGTGATCTACGGCCACAGTATTTGTTTGATTTTTGATACATGTGACAAAAAACACATCTTTTCGAAACCTTTAGCCACACTTTATGAAAAAACTGCGACATTTAGTAGCCACAGTAAAAAAGTGTGACCAATTGTGATCTACGGCTACAATATTTGTTTCATGTGACCAAAAACACATCATTTCGAAACATTTAGAATCACTTTAAGAAAAAACGGTGACATTTAGTAGCAACACTAGAAAAGTGTGGGCAAATGTCACCAACTGCCATATTGGTATTTGTTTGAATTTATGTGTGGCTAAAAGTGATAAATGGTCATGGTAAAATGTTTTACGTGTGGCCAAAAGTAATAAATGGACACGGTTAACGTTTTTATGTGTGGCTAAAAGTAATAAATGGACACAGTTAAAGTTTTTATGTGTGGCTAAAGGTAATGAATGATCATTTCCATTTCTCCCCGCTGACTGAATCAGAAGGCTAAAAGCCGGACACATTACGATAAATCACACTAGCAGCTACTCTGATCCCCAAAAAACCTAAACAAGCTTTTGTCTTCCTTCGTCAAAATTATGGCATGGACAATACGATCAGCTGATGCTCCTGCAGCTGACTACGACGTGATGTACGGTGGTGAGTACATGATCGATATATATCTTCTCTTATTTAAAATTTCAACAATTTGGGTTTTTTTAAGCTAATGCGTAAAACGTTATTTTGAAATTTTAAGCGAAAATCGGACTAGGTTGTTCTCTTTTAAAATCCATCACAGGGGCATGCTTACCCCTAGACCCGGCCGAGAGTACTACGGAGGCCGTGTGACCTACCTAGACTACGTCGACATTGACCTATTCGCTATGGACCAGTTTGTCGAAATGCTCTCCGTCGTTGGGTGTTCATCAATTGACAGGTACTCCATTTGCTATATGATCCCAGGATTGACGCTGGAATATGGATTGGTTCCATTGTAAAATGAATGGGATACAAGGGCTTTTGCCCTTCACGTGAAGGAGTTTGATGAAATATCCTTATACCTGGAGATAATGGAGGAGTCCAGCTTATATACTTCTGATTGTCTGTTTAATGTGAGGAGGAAACCAGCATATGGTGATGGGACCCCATGTTCTACAAGTGATGAAGGGACCCCATGGTCTAGCAGCCACCATGCCACAACCGATGAGGATTTGATTTCGGATGATAGGTCATGATATGTTGATGATGTGTGTAGCTAGGTATTTTAGTAATGTTGTGGTTCATGAAAACAGTATATATATTTATGTGTGTGTATATATACATATATATATAGGGGGAGGATCAAATAAGAAGTAGTTTTTCGCTAAGAAATGAAAAAAACCTTAAGAAACGATATCAAACAAACTCCGATTGAGCTAATTTCAGCGGCGTTGGAACCGTCTCGTCGAACTCTACCATCTTAGCTTTTAGGGTTTACCTTTTAAGGTTTAGATTTTACGTATGAATTTTAAGGTTTTAGCCTTATGGTTTAGCCTTAGGGTTTAGCTTTTAGGGTTTAGATTTTATGGTTTAGGTATTTTTTAGGGGTGGGGGTGGGAGTTTAGGTTTTTAGGGGTGGGTGGGGGTGGGTTTAGGTTTTTGGGGTGATGGGGTGGGGGGTTAAGGTTTTTGGGGGGTGGGTGTGGTGGGGGTTAAGGTTTTTGGGGGGTGGGTGTGGTGGGGGGTTTAGGTTTTTGGGGGGTGGGGTGGTAGTTTTAGGCTTTTCGGGGTAGGGTTGGAAGGGGGTTTAGGTTTTTGGGGGTGCGGGTGGAGGGGAGTTTAGGTTTTTGGGTCCGGGTTAGGGTTTGATGAGACGGTTCGAACGCCGCTGGAATAAGCTCATTCGGAGTTCGTTTGACCCACTTCTTAGGATTTCTTAGCGAAAAACCACTTCTTAGTGGAACCGTCCCCTATATATATAAATATATTTGCCATTTAAATGGCAATCTTTTGGTAATCTGAATATTTGGTTGATGTTTGTGTTTTTGGTTGATGTCTATATCAGCTAATAATTAATAATGATTGTATTCAATTGTGTATGTGGCTGATGTGTGTATTGCCATATATGTTTCAGTTAGGCAATATGCACTTTGTCAGGGTTTATCCATCTTTTGGATAATGAGAAATTATTGCAGTTGAATTGAAGTTTTCTTTAGGATGCTTGTTTTTGCTAACTTGTTATGTTACTAATTTTGGATGGTTGTTTGTAAGGCCTCACAGTTGACCATATCCTGAAATACAAAGACATAACAGTTGACCAATTGACCATATATTGACCATTTACCATATACTGACCAATATTTGACCATTTGCTATTGGTCTACAATTGCAGCAATTGTATACCATTTGACCATATATTGATAACAGTTCACCATATACTGACCATTTGCAATTAGTCTACAATTGCATCAATTGATAACAGTTGACCATTTTAATTTCAAATAGACACAACTGCTGGTTTTGGAGAACAACCTCACCAGCAGTTTCCCTCACCAGGTATTCTATAAATCAAACTAATATAAATCAAACCAAAGACATAGCAGTTGCACAGTTGACCATATCCTGAAATCCAAAGACATAACAGTTGACCAGTTGACCATATATTGACCATTTACTAACCAATATTTGACTATTTGCAATTGGTCTACAATCGCAGCACCATATATTTATAACAGTTGACCATATACTGACCATTTGCAATTGGTCTACAATTACGTCAATTGATAACAGTTGACCATTTGACCATTTTAGTTTCAAATAGACACAACTGCTGGTTTTGGGAGAACAACCTCACCAGCAGTTTCCCTCACCAGGTCTTCTATAAATCAAACCAAAGACAACAGTTGCACAGTTGACTATATATTGAAATCCAAAGACATAACAGTTGACTATGTGACCAAATACTGACCATTTACCATCTACTAACCAATATTTGACCATTTGAAAAGATAAATCAAACATATATATAAAAACATCAGTTCTTGTACATATCAGTTATCTAGCCACTTGTCCGTCCTTAGAGATTCATACATGATGATCTTCACATCTGCAGCAACTTGATCAGGAGCTGGTTCTTTTTTGTTTTTTAGTCCTGCAAAGTATGATCTAGCTGCAGCTGAGATTTGGTCTGCAGTTAGAGGCTCAGTTGGATTCAACGAGGTTCTTATTGGTAGAGCTTCATCATTGTAGACTGGCTTGGGTGGCACCTTTTCTGGAAACTTTTTTCTGAGTTCTTCCAAACTCTTGTAGTTTTCAAAAGTTTTAATTTCATTCCATCTTTTAATTGTCGCAGGTTGATCCATCTTTGTTTCTATCATTTCATCCTTCATTCTTTTCATTTTGATTGCCTTATCAACACTAGTATTTGTTCTACATGCTTTTCAATTTGGTGGTGTTTGTGCACTAGAAGGGTGTTCCATCATTTTACTAATCCTCATGATTTCCCCTTCTAATGCTTTTATGGTCCGGTCTAGATACTGACCTCTTTTTGATGTGTACTTCTTGTTCTTCATGATTCAATCAATATAACCTTTTTTTAAAGTTGCACGTAGATTGGAATCTGTGACTGTTGCATTTGAAAGTTCTTGGTATTTACGAAAGGCAATGTCTTCTAGGTCTCTGATGATCAACAATTCCTTTGCTAAGATCTGTTGGGTCTCTTTATCAGACATGCCTTTACACTTTACTGCAACATAGTCTTGAATTTGTTTTTCTTTTATGATAATGTATTCATCCATATTCTTTGGAATTGGATAAGAAGTCATGATGTTTGCCAATGAGGGAAACACTAATTATCCAGAAGAAGGTTGGTCAAAGAATTGCAGAATTTCTTGATTTAAGCTCATGATGGGAAGTGATGTTGGTGGAGGTTGTGTAGTTGCTCAAGTAATACATCAGCTCTAGATGTGGCTTTCGATTTGGATTTTATCTTCCTTAAGATTTCTGCTATGAATTCTAAATCAGGGATGGGTTCTTCCCTTTGGTTAGCAGGAGCAGTAGGCTCATTTTGTTGTGCTGGCTCATCCTTATCAACCAAAATTTGTTTTGTTGATTCCATCCTTGTAAAAGTTTTTTTTCAAGAGATTTGATGGTAACCAATTTACCCCTTTTGTAATGTTTTTAGGCGATTCCTTTTGAATATATGCCATAACAAGTATAGGGTACATTAAAAATTTTGTTTGTGAAGTAGTGTTAGAACACATGTCTTTAAAAATTATTTTTGAAACTTTGAAGCTTTGCCCTGTTAAAATGGCATAAGCCACGTATTGATTATTTAATGGAATTTCATTCCATGTACCACTCTTCCATGAAAAACATACCACAAGAGTATTTAATGAAATTCATGTGGCCGTTGTTACCATTTAGCCACACTTATTGGGACAAAATGCTTGATCACAACAACCTTTTTGCCACGGTTTTATTAAATAAGTGTGGCTAAAACAAACTTTTTAGTAAATTCATGTGGCCGTTGCGACCCGTTAGCCACACTTAAAGTAAAGTCATGTGGCCGTTGCTATCCTTTAGACACACTTTTAAGCTGTCACGGCCACTAAAAAGCGTGTGGCCGTATGATACCTACGATGACTCGAGCTTTGGTCACACTTGAGCTAGAAAAAAAAAGTGTGGCCACGTTTTTTGTGTGGCCGTAGGCCATTTTTGACGCAGTGAGTGATCACCCTTGACGTCTCTGTTTTAAGGTATAGATAACATATGCGTCTTCCTTAGGTTCAACATGGAAAGGATCACTAATACAACGTCTCACTAAGAAGGTAGTGATTACCTCTTCTCATCTCACTTATCTAGGTAGTGATCACGTCTCAAACATCTCACTAATCTAGGTAGCACCAACATTCTTTCTCTCTTGAACTTCTTGCTCTTGATGATCCTCTTCTTTTTCCTCACTCCATGATGTTTGGATTATGAATTAAAGACCACTCAAAGAAAAATATATTATCTAGTTTTAAGAATGTCAAGAAGTTAAGTCAAAGTGTGGACGGCAATGTTGTTTAAATAGCTAAGAGGAGAGAGAAACACAAAATCTGTCTTGAAGGAGTACGATGGGTCCAAGGCCATATCGTTCTGTTCTCCCCACGTTTAATACACAGTCAAAGCGTGCATCGTCCATACCCCTTCTGTCTCAATTTTTAGCTTTGAAAAATAGCTCCATTGCAATGGGTTCGAAAGTGATTTTAGGCTTTTAATAAGATGTTATGCATTGAGAAAATCACATGTGATTGAGTGGGATTTGACTTGATCAATAGGAGAGGACCAAAGTTTTTTTTTTAAATCACCTCTGTTTACAAGAAGGATTTGGCTTTAGTCCCCAATTGTTAATACCATTTCCTCTTCACTTTGATTTCATTTGAATTGTTTCTTCTTGAAGAAGATTCTTTTCCACCATCTTTGACTAATGATAATTTTATGTTTATAAAATCGTTAATTTGTTAAAAGTGTTTAAAATCTTGATTTTATTTTATAAACATTTTAGTTTTATACAAACGTTTAAATTCTTAAATGTATTTTGTGAACATTCATTTCACATGTTTTCATTTGAGTTAGTAACACTTGTTTTATAACCATTTTAATTTTATAAAACTTTGTTTAAATTTTTTATAAGAGTTTTTAAGTGATCTTTATATCATATACCATTTTCACTTGTAGGTCTTGGATTCATCATTTGATATTTCATCGTTCTTGAACTTGACTTTTGTTGATGATTGCAATCTACAAAACTCTTGTATTTCATCACTTGACATTTTATTTTCCTTGAATATTGGCTTTTGTCGACGATTAAATTGCCTAGTCACCTCACGGTCGATCCACGGTCCAACCATCCCATTGACTATTGGATCTTTTGTTGTTTTGTTAACTCGCTTGTGTCCCCCATGGATGGTCGATGCACGGTACATCCGTGGCATCGACTGTGATACTTCTGTTCAACTTCTAGATTTATTTGCTCAATTAGTTGATCATTTGGACATCATTTCTTGTGGTTGGGGAATGTATAATATAAACATATGAATATGTTATTTAGAATTTGTTGATCAATTCTTCAATATGTAATGGAAAACAAGTAATAAATGTGTACCTGATAATCCAGTAACATTAGAGAGAGAAGACGTCATGATCTTGATGATGATCGGGTTCCTGTTTAGGATGTATCGTTAGGATGATTTTAGGTAAGAGGGAGTCTCACGAATTTAGAGAAAGAGAGAGAGGGGGACGAATTGTTTAGTGGTGAATTGATGATTAGTTAATTCTCTCTAATAAGCTTTCTATTTTTACATATATCCAAAGGGAAACCCTAATTATGATAGGAATGGCAATTATGTCTATCGAATAATTACCAATTAATTCATAGAGGCATTTATGTCAATGATCAATTAATAAACAAATGATAAGTAAATGCCACATAATTAATGTGAGTCTTATAGCATTTGTATCAAATGTTCATATTTTTATTATCATCAAAACAAGGAGTACATACGATGTGTGACTATGTATGCACCAACATGATTTACGCATATCTCTTGCATGTCTACCCACATGGTGTGACAAAATGAAGACACAGATCTTGTAGTTAATCCCTTATTTTCATTGGTGTATGAAACATTTGAATTTTATTCGAGCATGGCTTTATCAAAGACTCTCCATGTTATGTTAGTTATAGAGCCGTGGCATTATAACATGGTTATGTTTCGTAATATTGTTCTTGTACAAAAACACTAAATGAAAGATATCACAATTCTTTTGATTCTCTCAACATTTCAAATGCTCCCTCTACAGTAACCATATTTCGCTAAGTGTTGCTGTAAATCCAGGCACCGCGAATAAGTTATACACCAGTGAATAGATCACAAGAACTCCAACGAGTAGCCTATGAGGGTATTTCCGTAGATTCCAAAGAAAATATCATATATGCTCGTGTTTAATTGATTAGAAAATTTAAGTACGTTTAGATAATTTATTTTTGAGTCTCATCCCTGACTTAAAATTTAGAAAATTTAAATACATTTCTTTTCAACTTGTGATTTCTCTTTTTATTTCTAATCGTACTCATATATATAGTAATTTCTAATTGCAAAGTAAACTAAAAAACCATATATCTTGATATATGGACAAGAAATAGCTAAAACAAAGTCAAGCTTTAGGTGAGATGTTTCTGAATTAGATACCAAAAATTTAGTTAGTATTGACAATGATAGTGTCATGATTATGTCCTTCTCCTTGTTTAATGGTGGGCAATCTCCCTTGCATCCCTTACCCGTGCCTGACTCAGGAATTCTTTCAATAGGGGTCGAAATTTTTGGAGTCGGTTGTCTATCGTTAAATATTAATTTTTTTCAGTTCGGTTCAGGTTGGGTCGGGTCACATAGTACACACATTTTCACTAATTAAAATTAACAAATAGCACATATGCCATAGCATTGTAGTAAAAAATATGATAAACAAAATTTAGAGAAAATTTTAAAAAAAGGTGAAATCGTGACGAGGCAATGGTGCAAGACCGTGATCAGTGAACCAAGTCGTTGATGGATAAAAACCAGGATTGCCGCTACTTAGATTTTTTATTAGGTTAAATTGTTTAAAAATTTAAATGAGTAATGGGTTAACTAAATGTGGCTTAATTGTTTAAATGGGTAATGAGTTAATTAAATGTGGGTATAATTGTTTAATTGGCTAAGTTTTTAGTCAAGTTTAGTCAAAATGTCTAATTAAAATATTAGTTTAAATGTGGGTTAGTGTTAAAAATTAAATTTTTTTGGGGTTGGTGTTAAAAATTAATTTTTCTTGGGGTCGGTATCAAAATTTCTTGGGGTCGATCGAGATTATACCGCAATATAACAAATAATCTTTTTTTCATGAGGGTCGGCCGACCCACCTAGCTTAAGCTAGGTCCGCCAATGTCCCTTTCTGTAGTTTTTATTGATTTTTTGTTATTATTATTTTAAGAAGATCTTTCCGCTTTTTATTATTATTTGAACGGCTTCTAAAGTACACCTTTTAAATTCATCTAATATCTCATTGTGGGGATCGAACCCTCATTCGTTACGATAGAGGGGGCACGCCAATTCCATTTGGTTTCTGCTTTTTATTTATTTCAGTCCATCATCGATCCTTAATTAAAAAAAACGATGGACCCATGTTTCTGTTGGGGTTAGTCAGTGGTGATCAGTTAAAAATTAGTTATCAAAACGGTTGACGATAATTTTAATTTATTATTAATTAAACCAGTAATTAATAAACGCAGCGGAAAACAAATCAAACATTCAACACAAACGGAAAACCCTACAGGATCTTGATTACAAAACCATACGCACACGGAATAATATTTATCTACCAATGAGACGGAATAATATTTATCTACCAATGAGATTAAATATATCTTTGTGGTTAAAAGAATAATCGATAGATACATCGAGGTTCAACGAACGAGTGCTAGTCACGAACCAAACGCGAGGAACGGGTACGCGACCGGGAGGAGCCTTGCGGCTGCGGAGCTGGCCGAAAAAAGGGTCGGACGGCGGCGTCGGCTGCTTGGCCGATGGTAACCGGAGATCGCAAGGGGGAGGGGGCTTCGGCTCCTTGCTTCTAGCGGCTAGGGTTGATTGATTTGGAGATTATTCTCCTAATATCCTTATAATCCCCATTAATTGCTACCGGGCCCAAAGTCCAATACGCAATGTAAAAGTCCGAAATTGTTTATCTTTTAATAAGTAATTAAAACATTATATTATTTATAAACTAATATAAATAATAAAACTCGTCTAACGAATATATAAATATATTTCGTCTCGCTAATAATTCGTAATTACTAGTTAATCACGTTAAGTGGATTTAATGTTCGTTGCCCTAGGTGTAACTCTTACGGGTCATAACTCGGTCAACAGCGTTAATTAATCGGGTCCACACATCTAATTCCAATAGTCTCCCACTTGGACGGCCTTCGATTAAGTTCCTTAACGCAGACAGCCAGCGGTGCTCTATCTGCACATGGTTGCCCCTAACAAGGTACGACACTTTAAAGTCATTAACCAAAACATCTTGCTATTAGTAATATTTTACTATTGCAAGATAATATAATTATGGAAATTATTGTCATTCATCCTTTCTGAAAAAAGACATCAATTGAATCAATGTGACATGGATTAGATTCACTCTCATATAGTGCTCAATTATTATTGTTCTCGATCAAGATTCATAGTGGTCCAATCAAACACACAGTCAGTTTGGGTAAGGCCTTACACTTCACCAGTTTGAACACGAGGGCACCACGATGTCTAACTGTTACATATCATGTAAGAGTACAGAATCCCTTATCGACTACATACAACTCCCACTAAACTTCATATTTGTTCCTAACCAATGCCTTTATGACTGGCAGTTACGTGACAACGGTTGATAGTGATTAACGAACAGTCCTTGGAAAACGAAAGTTCTAGTATGCATCTTAGGTCAGAGGATACTAAATGAGTATACCAATATCAAAACATCTTATGATTAAAATCCATGAAGATAAATTGAAGCGAGTTACATCCAATGTCATCCATGATGAGGTCTGTGAAATTGGAAGTCAACTACTTGAGTCCAAGTTCAGAATAGTTTTAATTCAGAGTCATTCCCATGATTCTGACCGACTACGGATAATTAAGAATAAAAAATTCATGGATTAAACGTATTAAAATCAAACACGGTTATAAGATTCAAAGTTGCTTTTAACCAGTAAATCACTTTGAATTCAAAAAGTACAACTGTTTAAATGTTCGTACATCTAAATACTAAATCAAAACATATCGCTAGCAACTATAAGACCGATAGTATTTCTGTGTTGATCATGCTTCTCCTTAGTCATCGGCTTAGTGAACGGGTCTGCTAGGTTTTTATCTGTGTTTACTTTGCTTATCATGATGTCTCCACGTTCCACAATTTACTGTATATAGTGGAACTTTCTTAGAATGTGCTTGGCCTTGTGATGAGATCTGGGCTCTTTAGCTTGAGCAATAGCACCTGTGTTATCATAAAACATCTCGATTGGTTTCCAAATGCTTGGAACAACATCGAGGTTAGTTATGAATTTCTTCATCCAAGAAGCTTCCTTTGTAGCATCTAATGCAACTATATACTCAGATTCAGTGGTTGAATCCGCCACCACACTCTGCTTGGAGCTTTTCCAGGAGATATCTCCTCCGTTTAGAGTGAATACCAAACCTGATTGTGAGCGAGAGTCGTCTCGGTCACTTTGGAAGCTCCCGTCAGTGTAACATCTTACAGTGAGCTCCTCTTCAACTCCTCCAAATATTAAGAACATATCTTTAGTTATTCTCAAGTACTTCAGAATGTTCTTGGCTACAATCCAATGGGCAATGCCAAGACTTTGCTGAAAACGACTGATGCTTAAAACATACGAGACGTCAGGCCTAGTACATAACATAGCATACATGATAGAACCAATCGCCGAAGCATATGGAATTGCTTCCATACGCTTAGTTTCAATGTCCGTTGAAGGAGATTACGATTTGTTCAATACACTCCCTTTAGTCATAGGATCACCTCATTTCTTAGAGTTTTCCATCTTAAAGTGAGCCGTCACTTTGTCTATGTATATGCTTTGACTTAGCCCTAGAAGCCGCTTAGACCTATCCCTGTAGATCTTGATTCCTAGAATGTAAGCTGCATCTCCAAGATCTTTCACTGCAAAACAAGTTCCCAACCGGTGTTTAACTTTGTTAAGCATAGGGATGTTATTTCCAATTATAAGTATATCATCCACATACAAGATGAGGAATGACATACTGCTTCCACTAGCCTTTCTGTAAACACAAGGCTCATCTTCATATTTGACAAAACCAAACTCTTTGATCTTTTAGTCAAAATGAAGATTCCAGCTTCGAGATGCTTGTTTGAGTCCATAAATAGACTTATTCAGTTTACACACCCTATTAGGATATTTTGGATCAACAAAACCATCAGGCTGTACCAAATAGACATCTTCAGAGAGATGCCCATTAAGGAAAGCGGTTTTTGCGTCCATTTGTCATATCTCGTAGTTATAGTACGCGGCTATGGCAAGCAATATCCTCATCGATTCGATCATGGCAACTGGCGAAAAGGTTTCATCATAGTCAATGCCTTGAGTCTGAGTAAAACCTTTTGCAACTAGTCGTGCTTTATAGGTGTATACATTTCCATGCATGTCGGTTTTTCTCTTGAAAAACCATTTGTTCCCTACTACCCAAGATTCGGGGGGTAGCTCAACCAAGTCCCAGACTTGATTGTCACGCATAGATTGCATCTCGGCATTCATGGCTTCCAGCAATTTTGCAGATTCAGAATCTGAATTAGCATATCTGTAGTTAGTAGGTTCGTCATTAGACTCGGCTACCAATAGGACTTCGGTACCCTCAAGATGCCATAGGTATATGTTAGGTTCTTTGCGAGTCCTACTGTGACACCCGACAATTCAGGTCAATATCCGTACATGTTATAAACAAGTTTACATTATAATTGTTTTTGTGATTTACTTAATTTCACAAACAAGGACATTAAGGCCTAACAAAAACCGTACATGGTCTCATTTCATATTTTGGTAATTCTAGGAGTTACCGGTTCACGTACCAGGATAACCCGACTAAATACGAACACTAGTGGTTAAAATTACACTTAAATCAAATGGTTTGATTTATTTAAATCCCAACCCACTTGCTTGACTTTCTCGACCGAAAGTCAGGGGAGCCATTCCCCCACTTGCTAATTCACTCAAATTCAGATAAAAACCATACCTCCTCAATCGAAATCCCACAATCCCTTTCATACTTCTCATTTTCTTACGGCAAATTCTCAATTCTCCTTCAAGTCGAAGTCCAGTTTAAGGTAAAAATCCACCGTATTTCGGTGCTATAAGAAGAGTTCCAAGTGTTGTCTCAAGAATCAAGATAAGGAGCTCAAGATCATTCTCTGTTTCCCTGAAAATCATCATTCTCTGTTTGAGGTAAAAACTCGATATTATCCATTTCATTTTCTTTAAAATCGTAGCTGAACATACAAATCGTTCAAACGCAAGTAAGATAACAAGAAAAGTGTGTCAAATTCAAGATTTGAACATAAAAATATACAGGACGAATTCTGTCAATCAAAGTGCAGTAATCGAAACTAGGAGTTTCGATACCTGTTCAATCGAAACTAGGAGTTTCGATACCTGTTATTCAATCGAAACTAGGAGTTTCGATACCTATTCAATCGAAACTAGGAGTTTCGATACCAGTTTACTCAATCGAAACTGGGAGTTTCGATACTAGTTGTTCAATCGAAACTAGGTAGTTTCGATACATATTGCTCAATCGAAACTAGATAGTTTCGATACCCTTCTTGCCAATCGAAACTAGATAGTTTCGATACCTAACTACTCAATCGAAACTATGAAGTTTCGATACTCAATTGCCCAATCGAAACTAGGAAGTTTCGACATCTGTTCATCAGTCACATTGGGCAGTAACTTAGAACTGTTTTTATAGCAAAACAAGTGTTGAAAATCTAAGAAGATATTTAAACAAAAGCAACTAGATTTACTAGGTCGATGAACAATTTGCAATATGAGACGTTCGGTCTTAACACAATTTACCCTTTGGTATCTAGGGTACGAATAGTCAAGTTCGGCTAGAACAATTATCATTGCAAGCATACACAAACTCAAGGTGAGTTCACGGCCCCCTTTTAACTCTTTACTGTTTTGTAAACATCGGGGGAGAAATATACTTACCTGTTATATTTTGAAAACATGAATTTCATTGCTTATATGTTTGACAATATGAACATTTCGGTTTAACTTTTTGTAAGTCTCCCGGCCCTACTTTTACTACTTGTTCTTAAATTGTTTTTTTTAAACAAACGGGGAGAAAACTTGCTCAACTAAACAGCCGGACACAAGTACACACAACGATTGTTCGGATGAACAACACACAACGATTGTTCGGGTGAACAACACACAACGATTGTTCGGATGAACAACACTCAACGATTTGGGGGAAAAACATACTTACAACTATTTTATGGGATAACAAGAGAATAAGGCACGACTTTTATGTTTACATGGGATGAGAACAACACATTGGAGGCCGCTAAAGTCCCCTGGAACAACATAGTAACCATTAACTGTAGCCTAGGGTCCTATGAATAGTACTATGGAGAGTGACGTCTCCCGGTCATGGTTAGTCGCGCTAACCACAATCTGGAGGATTTATGGCCGCATAGAATCTGATAACGCTTAATAGGGGCTCACACATGTCATGGTTTGGTTACGCCTCATGTATGAACATATTATTTGTATTCCTAGCTAGTTTACAAATGAGTCAACAATTCTTATTCTGATTATCACATGCAACTTGAACTATTTACGAACAATTGAGTTTAAACAAAAGAGTTTTGATCCGGTTAAAGAAATCATGTTTATACAAAAGGATTCTGATCAGGTTATAAGGATCATGTTTAAATATTGAATTTATGACGGTTAAGTCATGATAATGTTTTCAAAGGACAACTTCATATTTTATGACGGTTAAGTCATGATAATGTTTTCAAATGAAAACTACTTAGTTTTATGACGGTAAAGTCATGAACATGTTTTTGGGAAAAACTATAAGCACTATTATAACTAACTCTGTGAACTCACCAACCTTTGTGTTGACATTTTCAAGTATATTTCTCAGGTAACTGTTAGCCATGGCACGGTTGGAATAAGCTAGCTATGTTGGATCAATTCCTAGTAGCTGGAAGGACGTAGAATATCAAGACTCAAGTCTATCGTTGATCTAGAAGAACTTAGATCCTAGTATTACTTAGTCTTAGTATTTGTGTATGTAATCAAGTCCTAGAAATCATTATTACAGCTTCCGCTATCGTGTAATGAACCAATCGTTGCAACCTGTATTTATTTAATAAGTAAATAAAATATGGGGGTGTGACAGATTGGTATCAGAGCAATGGTTTTAGCGAATTAGGTGTCCTTAGTGATACCTAGGCTCTAACCGGACTCATCTAGGGACCAAGATTTCTAAGACTTGCATCACACTAAAAACACCCAAGACTTGAGCATAGGAATTCCAACCGTTGCCGAACAATTTGTGTAGACTATTAGTGTATGGAGTTACACTAGGGTACCATTAGCTACACTAATACAATTACATGGCACATATAGTGAACACTTAAACACATACAATAAAGTGAAAATAATAAACACTTACAACATGTTACTGTTCGGATTAAGAGTCAAGAATAACGGGTACTCAACATACTGCAACCTTAGAAGATCGAGTTACGAGCTGAGCTTGGACTTCGACGACAACGATCGTCAGTTACCGATCTTGGTATCACAACAGGTTGAACTCGTACCAGGATCTGTACCTATACCTGCACCACAACTACTCCAGCCATGGAGGCAACTATCTTCCAAACGTATGTACGGTATAAATAATCTCCTTCATAAGTTGTCGGATCGGATGCCTAGACTCTCGCCATGATGTATGGCAGGCATGATTGCCCAGACAGAAGGGAATTCAAGGTGAATAAGCAGGACTAAATGGGAGAGAACTCCAAGGGTCAGGAGACCCGGACATACATCAGGATCATGTGGATCCATGCATATATACAGACTTGGAGCATGAGTTGCTCGACACTCGTTTGAGGATCTCTGCCCAACACATAGTGCCTGAATTTCACCATACACATTTTTTTTAAGAGACACTGGTGGTGCCTCTCTACCCTTAGCCTCATCCGACAACTGCCATATTCGGCAGATTCATGAGTATTGGTACACATAATTAACAGTAATCCGATAAAACAATACACACTCATGTACAAAGGTGCACACGCAATCTAATGATCGTTTCAAATCACTTTTGATTAAAACCTAGGGATAGAAGAAACACTATAGGGATCAGGCAAGGCAAATCATCATTACGGGTGCACACGTAATCATAATTTGCAGTGCATGGGAACTTTAGTGAGTCTTACTGTCTAAGCTGATGATCAACCCATGTTCTCAATCACTTGATTAAGGATTGAATCCTATCAAATCAGACTTCTCAATTAGGTGCTCACAAAGCATTCTCCTAGTTTTGGAGGAACGAGAGAAATTCAAATTGAATTCAACCAATCCTTAGTAAATCCTGAACGACGAAGAAATTCGCACATTCATTCTTTGAGATTCTACTTGTCAGGAATGCTTCAAATTGAGCGTTACAACAACTAACGCTTACAGTAATTGCACAACTATTGTGGGAGATTATGGCATAATCTCAGGATCCATCATACAGTTTAATCTCACAATTGATTGAAAGTTACGCCAAGAGTGTTATGCACTAACTTCAGTAATAGGGCAGGATATTATTCTGACTCGCATACACATGGCACCTATGGATATTGTGGAAGCTCGACATGAGACAAGTAGGAAATCGGACATTTCAGAATATCGGTCAAACAGGATTGCTCTCGCAACCATTGACATTCAATATACCTTTAAGTCTGACTATTCTCTCTGCAATAGATAAGCCGGGGTTGATGCTCAAACGAATGCCAAAGAAACCTAAGTGTGGACTAACGACTATTGTCGCACTAACCAAAACGACATGCAAAACCCTTAAAGGAGTCCCAAATGCGGAATCTCATGCTAATCTCATTAGCTCATGATATGCATAAAGGACGTAAACTCGAACTATTCACAATAGGCCACTGTCCACAAAGAGTTGAGAAGAATAATTTATTACTCTTTTATACTCGCACTTCCCCAAAGTTCATCTTGTTGGATGGATCCCAGATTTAGCCTAGAAGAGAGGTGTGATTGCATCTTTCACTCCTAGTTTTCTATAATTGGGAAGCTCTAGAGCATCTATTGTTAAGAAATGATCTCTTGGAGTAGACTCAGTTAGAATATAAAAGTCTCGACGTTCAACACTCACTACCTCCAGTTTATCCTTGTGCTAAGGATTTTGAGGCTATAACCTGAATGAGTGGAATACGTAATGATATGTCACCAAAGTACCATTCAAACCCTAAGGAAGTGCAGATACACTGAATGACTACAAAATGGAAATTGTGAAACTCCTAAAACATCTCAGCCAACTCAATGGGTGGACAAGCCCAAAGCCCATTTTGGGGAAAGCACTAATTCGATGAGACCATTCTCACAGTATTACCATTCATTCCCTCAGCTAGACGGAATGTGAATATTCCAAACAAACATCGAACTTCATATGGCTTACATTCTTCGAAGGTATGGTAGTCGAGACATGAGTTTACATATCAAGACGCTACAACCCAAAGGCTAGTATGCCTTGAAAAGTAGTGCAAACAAAGGGGTAAAGTAGTGATTAGACTCGAAGTTTGCAAATAAGAGCTCCCGAGGAACATCAATTCCTAGCTCCATGAAGGCACATGGAGAGGAAAATCATAGAAAACATGAAACCTGAAATAAGAGAAAAGTCTTAGTCCGGGAAAATGCTTTCGAAAAGCATAAGAGGGACAAACATAAAGTTTCATTTTCATAGTTTTTCATCTCTACCCAATATACAACAAAAACTTGGATACCTCGTCGAGTAATTCTTTCATAAGATCGAGTTTCTCACCATGGGGAGTTCCGGTCCTGTTTGTAAAGAAAAAGGATGGAACCTTTAGAGGGTGCATCAATTATCGGGAGTTGAACAAACTGACAATCAAAAACCGGTATCCTCTTCCTCGAGTAGACGATTTGTTTGATCAACTTCAAGGGTCCAGTTTCTATTATAAAATTGATCTACAATCAGGATATCCTCAACTGAAAATTCAGGAAGAAGATATACCAAAAAAAATGACTTTTAGGACTCGTTACGGTCACTATGAGTTCCTAGTTATGCCATTTGGCTTGACTAATGCACCGGCCGTTTTCATGGACCTAATGAACCGCGTGTGCAAGCCATACTTGAATAAATTCGTGATTGTATTTATCGATGACATATCAATATATTCACAAACCAATGAGGAACATGAACATCATTTGAAATCAATCTTGGAACTACTCCGGAATGAGAAGCGTTATGCCAAATTCTCTAAGTGTGAGTTTCGGATTCGAGAGGTTCACTTTCTCGGACACGTCATCAATAAGAAGGGTATTCACGTAATCCCAACCAAGATTGAAGCTATCAAAAACTGGGAAGCACCAAGAACTCCGACAGAAGTACGTCAATTTTTAGGTTTGGCCGGCTATTACAGACGATTCATCGAGAATTTTTCAAAAATAGCCCTGCCTTTAACCAAATTAACCCAGAAAGAAAAGAAGTATGATTGGAATGACAAGCAAGAGTCAGCTTTTCAATTACTAAAGCAGAAGCTGTGTAGTGCACCAATTCTATCCCTTCCTGAGGGAATCGACAATTTTGTCGTATACTGCGATGCATCACACCAAGGACTGGGTTGTGTGTTAATGCAAAGAGACAAAGTCATCGCATATGCCTCACGACAACTAAAAGTGCACGAAAAGAATTATACGACCCACGACTTGGAATTGGGTGCAGTTGTGTTTGCGCTCAAAATTTGGAGACATTACCTTTACGGTACAAGATATACTATCTTTACTGATCACAAGAGTCTCCAACATATCCTTGATCAAAAGGAACTTAACATGAGACAACGTCGTTGGGTAGAACTACTAAACGATTATGATTGTGATATCAAGTACCATCCCGGGAAAGCCAATGTCGTAGCGGACGCTTTAAGTCGCAAAGAACGAGTTAAAACTCTTCATGTTCGTGCCTTAGGATTGACAATTCATGCGAGTCTCATGACTCAAATCCGGATGGCACAACAGGAGGCAATCAAAGAAGAAAACATTCAGAGTGAAGCTATATGAGGAATGATCAGACATTTAGAGCCAAAATCAGATGATACTATATACTTTGCAAATAGAATTTGGGTGCCATGTTTTGGTAACTTACGGGAGTTGGTTATGGACGAAGCCCACAAGTCCAGGTACTCCATTCACCCAGGTTCGGATAAAATGTATAAGGATCTGAAAGAACGCTACTGGTGGCCGAACATGAAAGGAGAAATTGCTATTTACGACTGTAAATGCCTGACATGTTCAAAGGTAAAGGCAGAACATCAGAAACCGTCGGGATTGTTATAACAACCCGAGATACCTCAATGGAAATGGGAACAAATTTTAATGGATTTCATTACAAAGTTACCCAGAACACCTAGCAACTATAATACTATATGATAATCGTCAGTCGTTTGACGAAATCCGCGTATTCACTACCAATAAAGGAGACAGATAAAAGTAAGAAGCGTGCAAGGCTAAATATTAAGGGAATTAAGGCCAGGCATGGTATGCCAGTTTCCATTTTCACAAAAAGGGACAGTCGATTCATGTCAAGAATCTGGCAGTCTGTACAATAAGCCTTGGGCACACGCCTTTACATGACCACTGCATATCATCCCCAGATGAACGGTCAAAGTAAAAGGACCATCCAAACTTTAAAAGATGTGCTCCGTGTGTGTATAATCGATTTCAGAGGAAATAGGGATACTCACCGCCGTTGGATGAGTTTTCATATAATACCAACTACCATACCAGCATTAAAGCCGCTCCGTTGAGTCTTTGTATGGTTATAAGTGTCACTCATTGCTATGTTGGGCGGGGGTTAGCGAAAAGCATTTGACTAGTCCTGATATTGGCTAGGAAACCACTGACAAGATCGTCGAAATAAAAGATCGTCTGAAAGCCACTCAAGACAGACGAAAGAGAGTGGAGCTAGCAACAGACGAAAACCACTAGAATTCCAAGTGATAGACAAAGTCACGATGAAGGTCTCACCTTGGAAAAGAGTGGCAAAATTTGGCAACCGTGGCAAGCTTAACCCTAGGTACGTTGAACCATTTGAACGAGAGGATCAAATGAAAAAAAAAATAAAAAAAATAAAATACCCATCCTTGTTTAAGGATACAACAGTTCAAGAGGACACAAATTGAATTTCGGGACGAAATTCTTCTAACATGGGGAGAATGTGACACCCGACAATTCAGGTCAATATCCGTACATGTTATAAACAAGTTTACATTATAATTGTTTTTGTGATTTACTTAATTTCACAAACAAGGACATTAAGGCCTAACAAAAACCGTACATGGTCTCATTTCATATTTTGGTAATTCTAGGAGTTACCGGTTCACGTACCAGGATAACCCGACTAAATACGAACACTAGTGGTTAAAATTACACTTAAATCAAATGGTTTGATTTATTTAAATCCCAACCCACTTGCTTGACTTTCTCGACCGAAAGTCAGGGGAGCCATTCCCCCACTTGCTAATTCACTCAAATTCAGATAAAAACCATACCTCCTCAATCGAAATCCCACAATCCCTTTCATACTTCTCATTTTCTTACGGCAAATTCTCAATTCTCCTTCAAGTCGAAGTCCAGTTTAAGGTAAAAATCCACCGTATTTCGGTGCTATAAGAAGAGTTCCAAGTGTTGTCTCAAGAATCAAGATAAGGAGCTCAAGATCATTCTCTGTTTCCCTGAAAATCATCATTCTCTGTTTGAGGTAAAAACTCGATATTATCCATTTCATTTTCTTTAAAATCGTAGCTGAACATACAAATCGTTCAAACGCAAGTAAGATAACAAGAAAAGTGTGTCAAATTCAAGATTTGAACATAAAAATATACAGGACGAATTCTGTCAATCAAAGTGCAGTAATCGAAACTAGGAGTTTCGATACCTGTTCAATCGAAACTAGGAGTTTCGATACCTGTTATTCAATCGAAACTAGGAGTTTCGATACCTATTCAATCGAAACTAGGAGTTTCGATACCAGTTTACTCAATCGAAACTGGGAGTTTCGATACTAGTTGTTCAATCGAAACTAGGTAGTTTCGATACATATTGCTCAATCGAAACTAGATAGTTTCGATACCCTTCTTGCCAATCGAAACTAGATAGTTTCGATACCTAACTACTCAATCGAAACTATGAAGTTTCGATACTCAATTGCCCAATCGAAACTAGGAAGTTTCGACATCTGTTCATCAGTCACATTGGGCAGTAACTTAGAACTGTTTTTATAGCAAAACAAGTGTTGAAAATCTAAGAAGATATTTAAACAAAAGCAACTAGATTTACTAGGTCGATGAACAATTTGCAATATGAGACGTTCGGTCTTAACACAATTTACCCTTTGGTATCTAGGGTACGAATAGTCAAGTTCGGCTAGAACAATTATCATTGCAAGCATACACAAACTCAAGGTGAGTTCACGGCCCCCTTTTAACTCTTTACTGTTTTGTAAACATCGGGGGAGAAATATACTTACCTGTTATATTTTGAAAACATGAATTTCATTGCTTATATGTTTGACAATATGAACATTTCGGTTTAACTTTTTGTAAGTCTCCCGGCCCTACTTTTACTACTTGTTCTTAAATTGTTTTTTTTAAACAAACGGGGAGAAAACTTGCTCAACTAAACAGCCGGACACAAGTACACACAACGATTGTTCGGATGAACAACACACAACGATTGTTCGGGTGAACAACACACAACGATTGTTCGGATGAACAACACTCAACGATTTGGGGGAAAAACATACTTACAACTATTTTATGGGATAACAAGAGAATAAGGCACGACTTTTATGTTTACATGGGATGAGAACAACACATTGGAGGCCGCTAAAGTCCCCTGGAACAACATAGTAACCATTAACTGTAGCCTAGGGTCCTATGAATAGTACTATGGAGAGTGACGTCTCCCGGTCATGGTTAGTCGCGCTAACCACAATCTGGAGGATTTATGGCCGCATAGAATCTGATAACGCTTAATAGGGGCTCACACATGTCATGGTTTGGTTACGCCTCATGTATGAACATATTATTTGTATTCCTAGCTAGTTTACAAATGAGTCAACAATTCTTATTCTGATTATCACATGCAACTTGAACTATTTACGAACAATTGAGTTTAAACAAAAGAGTTTTGATCCGGTTAAAGAAATCATGTTTATACAAAAGGATTCTGATCAGGTTATAAGGATCATGTTTAAATATTGAATTTATGACGGTTAAGTCATGATAATGTTTTCAAAGGACAACTTCATATTTTATGACGGTTAAGTCATGATAATGTTTTCAAATGAAAACTACTTAGTTTTATGACGGTAAAGTCATGAACATGTTTTTGGGAAAAACTATAAGCACTATTATAACTAACTCTGTGAATTCACCAACCTTTGTGTTGACATTTTCAAGTATATTTCTCAGGTAACTGTTAGCCATGGCACGGTTGGAATAAGCTAGCTATGTTGGATCAATTCCTAGTAGCTGGAAGGACGTAGAATATCAAGACTCAAGTCTATCGTTGATCTAGAAGAACTTAGATCCTAGTATTACTTAGTCTTAGTATTTGTGTATGTAATCAAGTCCTAGAAATCATTATTACAGCTTCCGCTATCGTGTAATGAACCAATCGTTGCAACCTGTATTTATTTAATAAGTAAATAAAATATGGGGGTGTGACACCTACCACTTCTGTGAATGCTTGTGTTTATGTCTAATTCATCAGCAACAACTTCTTGTTGTTTAGATGCTCCGACTTCATCAGCGGTTGTTTATGTTTCTCAAATTTCTTCAAGATCCATGATATTATTTCCAGTTCTTCGTTCAACAAATTCTTTCTCGAGGAAGTGTCCCTTCCTTTTGATGGAAATAACATTTGCATAAGGATGGTAGAAATAATATCCAATTATGTTATAGTATCCGAAGAAAACAACCTTTTCGCCTTTAGGATCGAGCTTGTCATCAGAATTGCTGGTGACATATGCATCACATCCCCATACTCTAAGGTAAGACAGATTGGATTTAGACCCATGCCATATCTCATATGGAGTTTTGTTTACCTTCTTAGTTGGTGTCAGATTAACAATGCGGCCGGCGGTCATAAGAGCATAACTCCAGACGGAATGAGGCAAGTCTGTTCTACACATCATCAATCGAACCATATTAAGTAGGGCTCGATTTCTCCTCTCGCTCACACCATTAAGTTGGGGTGTGCCAGGTGGAGTGGGCTGTGAAACTATTCCACGCTCCTTGAGATGATTGATGAACTATACGCTTAGATATTCACCACCTCGATCTGATCGAAGTGTCTTTATCGTTTTACCGAGCCGGTTTTCCACTTCGTTTTGAAACTCTTTGAACTTTTCAAAAGTTTCATGCTTGTGTTTCATAAGATAGACATAAGCATATCGACTGTAATCGTCGATGAATGAAACGAAGTATCTTTCATGATTTCTAGACATGGTTTTGAAAGGGCCACATACATCAGTGTGTATGAGTCCTAGAAGATCCTTGGCTCGTTCACCAATGTGTAACACCCAAAAATTCAACCCGATTTAAACTTTTAAAACAATGCGGAAGTTAGGTCCCAAAACAACACTTAACGTATCCACACGATAGGTTTTACAAACATGAATTAAAATGTCATAACTCCTTAATTAGTTTAAACAAAATACCAACAAGTTATTCACAACTTGTAATGACACCAAATAGTTTGTAAAGACTCTATAAGAGAAAATTAACAAAACCAATTGTAAAACACGTCAGCGAGAATCCAATCTGCTTGATGCGAGACCCGACATCACTCCGGAGCTTTCACTACAATTAAAACATCAATTTGAACATGGTTAGTATATATAGGTAGTCCTAGGAAACCCCCACAAGTCCCTACAACAACAACAAGCCAAAATCCCAAAAACGCACATTTTCCAGCGTCTACCAGACCCAACTGGACGTACCTGGCGTATGGGACGGCCCCACCAGGTCAAGGTGGTCTAATTTCTGTTTTTCAGCTTTTGCAACTTTCCGCCGAGTGACCCGATTGCATTTTCAAACCAATATGGTACATATTCATATATTTAAGCATCCAATAAGGTTACCTAACATCCCATCATGTAAAGTTTAGTATTTTGAATCCTCAAGTCCAAGTACTTTAACCCGTTTCCACTTGTTAAGAGTTTAACTTCCAATCCCACCTTTTCGATTGTTTAAGCATACATTTAACTACTTCTTAAAGCTAATAATAACTTTTACATGGTTTATAGTTTATCATTCGTTTATTTGACATATCCACATGTCATGGAGTATTTGACTCCATGTCGCCTCATGAAGCATTTAACTTCATGCCATCCGTGAAGTATTTTACTTCACTTCTACCCGTGAGGCATATGACCTCACTTTCATCCATGAAGTATTTTACTTCACTTAACCCCTCCATGAATTATCCACACTTCATATTATTCATTCATTTTACCAATTTTACACTAACGGGTCGACTCAACAACATATCAAGTCAATTTCTATATAATTTCACACAATCCACTATTTAGTGACTCTAACCACTTTGAGTCTTTTATTCCTTTTGATCATAATAGTTAGTCTAATGTAGTGAATTACCTTCTAATCCAATTTCACACATTGCTACACATCGATGGCTTAGTTTGACCAATATCCACATTAAGTCAACATACAATTTCTACCATATTATGCATACAAGTTTGACTATTACCACATAAGTCAACACAGTAACATTCAAACCACAATACGCATACAAGTTTGACTTTTACCACATAAGTCATTCACCAAAATTTAAACCACAATAAGCACACTACTTTGACTTTTACCTTATAAGTCATATTACACCAATTGACCACATTTAGTTTGACTAGTAATCACATAAGTCAACTACATCAACCTACCACATTCAACATTTTAGTATGACCGTTAACCACATAGTCAAATACTCCAATACACCTCGTACCACATAATGGTTTGACTCTTTACCACCTAAGTCAAATTATACCAATTCACATATACCACACTAACAATACATAAGCAAGTGTCCTTCAACATACTATCTAATTATACAACAACATTAGTTTATCAAATACTAAGTAAGTGCAAGGCACTTACCTTTTATGTTGAATCTCCCATCATTGCCTTAGATGATCTCAATTGATCTTTAACCTTAGCAATCCGGTCACCTAAACAATTTATAACTATTGTTTAGCAAATCAAGTGATCCCACAACTCACCAATTAGGATAACACACACCTAATTGACTCAAAGGTTTACACCCTAACATAACTTGGTTAATTCAACTTTAACCAATCTTTCAAATCCCTAATAACAACATCCAACCCATTTGACCCGCTAGGGATTTGTTCCAAATTTCATAATTTTTCTCAATTTATAATTCCCCAAATCAATTGAATTTTACACTTGAAAGTGTGTTTATATTACATCATAAACACTTATCCATACTCAATTCATCATCCAAACACCCAAATTAAAAAATCCCCAATTTGGGTCCTCAAGAACCCTAATTTTTAAAACTCCTAATTTGGTGAAATCAACATGAATTGATTACTCCTCTAGCTTTAGTTATGCTAGGCTAACACTTCCAAACAACAATCTACACACCATCATCCCCAATTTCGACCATCTAGGATTCATCCACCCAAACCCATCAAGAACAAGAATTTATGGAGGATTAAGGAGAGAAGATGATATTTACTTGATTAATGGGAAGGATTGTGCATGCTAAAACTTCCAATTCAAGCATGCAATCCTAGGTTCTTAAGCTTGATCCTCTCCCCCTTTCTCCTCTTTGAAGAACACGCAAACACACACTCATATGTGTGTGTTTTGCCTGACATCTCCCAATTAACACAATTAGGAATGTGTTAATTACACCACACCCCCTCCACTTGTTAATTAAACCCTTTTTAACACCAAACTTGTTATTTCTAACAATTAAAAGGCTCCTCCAACTTTCATTTTATTTAATTACACCCCCTATAACATTAATAACATATTATAGGAAAAACCTGAAAATTGGTTCGTTACACAATGCCAGCTAAGCAAGATTTGCAATCTTCAAAGGAGTCCTGTCCAGTGGATTCTAGGATCCCTTCGGATTGGAGCCTTCTCACGCGGGCCTTGCTTATGTGACCAAGTTTACAGTGCCATAGAAATGTATCATTGATGCCAGATTTGATACATTTAGAAAGATTGTATATGTTATTATTTGTTTGAACGTCAACCTCATAAATACCATTTCGAGGTTTAGCCTCAAAATAGAAAATATCATTCAAGAAAGCATAAATAGAAATACCATTAAAAACGTACTTAAATCCTTGTTCAAACAATAAAGAAACCGAAATAATGTTTCTGGTTAAACCAGTTGCAAACAAACAATTATTCAAGATAATTACAAGGCCAGAAGGACATGAAAGATTAAATGTTCCAGCTGCAAGAACCGGTACTCTCTTCCCATCACCAACGATGAGTTCCATGTCGCCTTGTTTCAGCTTCTTCCACTTTTCAGGCTCCTACAATACATTAATGATATGATAAGCACATCTAGTATCAAATACTCGTGTGTCGCTAGAGACAATAAAAAGTTCAATAACATAAATAGAAATACCTCAAGAGGTGCCTTCACCGTTGGCTCTCTTCGATATCAGCTTGGCTAGATATTCAGGGGAGTTATGTTACCAATGCCCCGTCTTGTTTCATTCAAAGCACTAACGCTCCTCATGAGGGAGGGGTTTGGGTTTTGCAACTTGCTTGTTATTTTTTGTGGCAGGCTTGGCAGCAACATTAACTTTCTTTTTGCCTTTGCTATTATTACCCTTTTTCTTGAGTTTGGGCTTGCAGATCTGACCATTAACACTTGATTAGTGTTACTTGGAACATTCATCTTGGTTGTCTTCAACAATCCGTGAAGCTCAGGCACAGTCTTAACCCATGCGTTCATATTGAAATTCATTATGAACTAGGGGTTAGGGAGAGAGTTCAAAATGAAGTCTGCTGCCATTTCATCCTACATGGGATATCCAAGTTTGTTCATTTGGTCGATGTAGCCTTTCATCTTAAGCACATGAGTGCTGACAGAGGTTCCCTCTTGCATTCAGCAACTTATAAGTTGCTTCATGGTGTCGTAGCGCTCTTGACGGGCTTGTATCATAAACATGCCTTTAAGCAGCACTATCATGTCGTAGGCATCTATGTCTTCCATGATATTCTAGAGACCAGGAGACATAGTGGCTTGCATAAGACAAGCTACCTCAATAGCATCCTCGCTATGCTTTTCCCAGACCTTACGAGCAGCGGCCGTGTTGTTCTAGGGCTCGTTAGGAACGGGGCCATCTAGGACATAGAGCTTCTTCGCCATCTTGAGAACTATTCTCATATTGCGGTGCCACTCAAGAAAGTTGGTGTTATTGAGTTTTTCATTCTAAAGTAAAGACTTGATAAATAAGGAGGAGGTGTTCTTTTCAGTAGACATTTGTAGAATAAGCAATAAATATTAATTAGAATTTTGGATGTATTAATTCTTTTATTAATGACTCATGGCAAGAATAGAATAAGAATAGAGAATCTGGTTATATCAGTTACTAATGGCGGTTATGGCACACAACATTAGTAAGTGTATTAGACAGACTGACAATGATTGCCAATTATGAAAAAGCACAATTCTCGAGTATGAGGCCGCTAAGACAACTCTTGTCTATGCATTGATACGTTTAGCCTCATCTATGCCCACTTTTAGTCTCCATACAGCTGGGGCATGTACAAGAGAGAAAAGTAATAGTCGCCCTAGTGTAGGTACATGTCGAAGGGTCGGATGTGTCAACGAAACCCTTGCACCTTGGAGGGATATACTACGCACCAAGTGCGGTGCTGGGGCTCCAAACACTGATGTTTCATGTTATGCACCAAGTGTTCCTTATAGTAGGATGACATAGACTATTGATATTAAATATGTGATTTAATTTTAGTGTTTTACCGAATAGGGTTAAACACAACGAATGATAAATCATACGTGTGTTGTAAAAGCCAGTTTTACTATATTAGATTGTCACAATATAATGAATCATTTCATCTCTCAGGACGCTTAATTTTAAATAACCTATTAAAACTAAGTTTGTCGCGATGTATATAACCTATTAAAACTAAGTTTGTCGCGATGTATATAACCAATTAAAAGTTAATCGTTTAAATGAACTATTAAGTTATGAGTGTTTAAGTTTGTCGCGATGTATATAATCAATTAAAAGTTAATAGTTTAAATGAACTATTAAGTTATGAGTGTTGAAATTTTAAAAATAGTTTAAATTGCAAAACTCTATTGGTTATTATTTATTTTAAAACAAACTGTTTGATTTATTATAAAATCATTTACATGTTGTAAAAAAACTGTTTAGAACTTGTTTTTACCCGATTGTGAAATAAGAAAATTTTTAGTATGGGTGAGTCGGGGGACGAGTTTATATGTCGTGCGGGTAAGACTAGGAGGTGTTATATTGTGTGCACGTACATGGTGTGTGTTTAGGTAACGAGACATAGTATTGACATGTGTGCTGCTGTGATAGTGGTGTATTGACATGTGTGCTACTATGAATGTATGTAAACGTTATGGAAGGTACGATGACAACGGCTACTTTGGTAGACGGACGACCACTCATTTATTATGCATCCAGAATTAAAAGTCTAGAAAGGTAGAGTAAACTAATGCCACTACGGTAGAGTAAGTCCCTTAATCGAAGCACGGCTGTATAATATAGATCGGGTGGGAAACGGATGCCTTCGGGCAGACGGGCGAATATGACGGTAGAACGGTGAGGAAGGTCGGTCGAAGGAATCCGGACGGTATAACATGACGTACGGTCGAAGGAATCCGTACGATCATGGAAGACGGACTACGACGGTAGGACGCGCGTCTGTCTTTGTGACTTACGCAAACCAATGATGGGTTGATCACCCTTATGTTTATAACCAATGAATGTTCAATGAAAGCAAGGAGGTGTGCATAACTTTATATGTACCCGTTATGAATGATAAATGCAGGCAAATTAAATGTTAATGTGTGTATATATATGTATATATATACTTATAAAGAAATAATGTTTATACCTAAATGCTTTAAACTAGAACTCGCCAGCGTTAGCTGACTTTTAGTATGCACTTCAGGTAAGAAGAAGAAAGGACGTGCGAAGGCATGAAGGCTACCCTGATTCAAGACTGACATCCCGTTTATTTGCTTATGTGTTAAAAACAAAGTTTACGTTTAATGTTAAGACTTCCGCTGCTATGGTTTGTATTTGAATGATACGCTTCCGCTATGTCGAATGTTTTTAAATAAAAGTTCAGTATTGATAACTATGTTTATGAGTAAATCCAACAAGTGAGGTCACCCGAAAAAGGGGACTTACAGACGATAATGTATAAAACTATTTTACAAGGACCCGTTGGGTCCTGAGTAGAGATAAATATTAATTGGGACGAGATGACTTTTGTTTAAATTAAACCATTAAAACTCACTCAGCGTAGCTGACTTTGTGTGTACGTTAGATTGTATTGCAGGTGAGCTTTGGAGCCGACGTATCTTGGCTTGGGAGCGATGCTACTCAGATTGGTTTGTAGACATTCGTAAGGTAAACTTAATGACAATAACAATATTAAATAGTAATTATTGTTTTAAAAAGACTTCCGCTGTAGTTTGATTAATAACATGAGTATTTTAAAGTGAATAACCAGTTATGAGAACCGACTAGGATGCCCGGGTTGGTTTTAAATGACTAAATGACGAGAGGAGGGTTTCAATCGGAGAATGGGAGAAGAACGAGAGCGAGACGTGGGTTTGGCGGTGTGGTCGACAAAGCGGGAAAGAAGAATAAAACCTGGTATGGCGGTGAACGGCGACGGCGATGGTGATGACAGGTGAACTCAACGTTGGTGGTGACGGAACTTGATTCCAGGTGATGGTAGCGACGATTAGTGTTCATTACATCGACAGTTCTTGGTGTCAACTGACAGAAGGGGTGTTGGTGGCGGCGTTGGTAACCCTAGCGGAGGCGATTCCGACTTTACTTTGGCCTAAGAAATTGGTGTGCATTTGGACAGCATATAGGAAGCTTGCAAGGAGTTATCATCCGGATGTGAACAAGTAAGTTAAACTGTTACTTTTAGCTTTACAAGAACTCCAATAATCTGGTTCAGTTTAAACTATTATTTTACACAATTCCTTTATTTACACTTTGATCAGGTGAGCCAAGCAAGAGGAAATCATATTTGCCATTAAGCTCCGGCGGTCAGGAGAGGTTTCAGAGTCACATGAACCTGTCTATGTTGTTATTCATGTTACATTTAGCTTAGTTTTTCTAAATTCGATGATATACTCATGTTTAAAAGCATATTAATCTTCCAATTTTAGCATCAATAGAGGCAATGGAGCTATGTATATTGTTAGTGAATCTTGAATGCATAGTTTCAAATTAAAATATGGATGTTAAAATGTGTATATAGGTGTAATGAATTGCTTATGTTGCTATAGATGGGAACACGACAGTTCAAGGTTACTAACGGGGATTGCTTTTACACAGAAAAGACAAGTTCAAATGACTTAAAACCTCGGTTCGGCCGTGGGAAATTGTTAACAGGGGATGAAAACTGTACTTAACTATTAAGTTTTGTTCTTACATTGAAGGGTAATTTGTCAGTCTCATGGTTCTCACTCCCTCACTTGCCATTGTTTCTGAACTTTGTTGCAGGTGATCTACTAAAGAAACCTAGAACCATAGTTGATGTTGGGTGTGGTGTGGCATATGAGGTAGCTCAAGGTATATAGCATGAAAGTATTGACTCAGATGTCATGGAATCACCCTCAGCCCTGTGCAATATGAGCGGGCTCATCCCCTAGCTGCTGCCCAAGGATTGGCCGATAAGGTATTGTAATAGGTAGTTCAGATTTTGGGTGGAAATATTGCAAGTCTTATATTTTATTCTCATTCGTTACCATAATCTTTTTCTACCTTGTTTTACGCCTTTTTTTCATTGTCTGTACCTTCCATGCATAATTTGGTTGATAGTCAATAAGCCTGAAAGATGGAGAATAACTTGGTGCATAAATTAGGTAACTCATAACTCAAACTTAATGCAAATGGGGTGCTTTAAAGTTTAATCCATTTCCTTTTTAACTTAGTCGTTCGATTTACAAAAGAGATAGAACTTAATGATGAGAAGTAATTTGTCGAATAAAATTTCAAAGTAAATTAAGCACAAAATGATAACCTATAAAGCTTTTCGTGGTTGGTAGTAAATTACTTCTTTTGATCTTGGTTTGGTGTGATTATTGATTTAAATTAACCTAAGTTGATTTTTAGTTGGTGTATTAGAAGTATCTTGACAATTTGACGGTATTAAAGTTACTTGTGTTTGTCATAGATCTAACAATAATTTCATGCTTCTTTTGCTTTTTTTTTGTTACTTTTAATGAACCATTTGGCTATTTTATGATTTGGTTTGTGTGATTGTTGATTTAATATTACAATGTTAAAGATTTGCTTCATTTCGTACATATTATGCTAGGCCGCTTTGAGCAGTGATTACATTGAACTAATAAATCGTGTGACTTGGAACCCTGATGAAACCCTCTTTGGTATGTTAATGGTTACTTTATTTATTTATTTACTTTTTTTGTCAATAAGATCTGAACTAACAATATGAATTTTGATACAGGTGTCTCGTACTCGAAGTACGTTGTGCAGATATACTGATACCATGGTGTTGGCTGTCTCATTACTGAAGGTTGGTTCCCAGTTCCCTCTGCATTATAGTATTCAGTATTAATGATATAAAGTTTTGGTGGGTCAACCCGACCCGTTTTGATCCTGATGCAGGTGGTTACCATAAAAGGTGGTGATCCTGATTTTCATGGTCGTAGGTTTGTGCTTTTAAAAGTTAAGTATTCCTCGGTAAGTTATTTAATTTCTAGACTTTTAAAAATTAGAGCACCTTCTAGCTAGAGTTTTAAAAATTAGAGCACCTTCTGGCGAGTTTCACTAGCTAAAATGGCATTTTGTTTTAAAAAAAACTGCTAGCTCCTCATTTTCAGCAGCCTCTGCAGCAGCAACAACAATATTTTGTTGATATTTTGGATATTTTGCCATGCCACATTACAATATGAATATCAACATTCGAATCTGAATTCAAGTTCATTTAATTTTATGAACCCTTTATTCTCTTACTTGTTTATTAACCTTGATAAACACTTTGGCACAGAGGACTCAATTGTATGATCTAAAGGTTGTCGGGTGTCATGTAGGTGTTGTATCCAAACTTGTGATATGAGTCAAACAACTTTTGTTAAACTTCTTTAACGGGTCAACTAGGTAAAATAGAAAATAAGATAAATTTAGCTTAAAAGGGAACGGGTCAAATGGGTTTGGAAGTAGCCCAAAATGTATTTTTAATACATTAAAAGTTTTAAATTATTTTCTTAAAAAATTGGATGATTATTGCATAAATACAATTTTTCATAATCATATTTGAAACATTACTTATTTTAGAATAAAACAAATTTTTGCACAAAAGATGATTTGGGGCAACCCGATTCGCACAAAAAAATACATGTTTTGACCCGAACTCACTTTGACCCAAACCCATTTTGACCCGTTACTTGATTCCGGGCCTACCAATTTTTAAAGATATTGTACCATGTTAACATGGCAGACATGATGTCAACGCATGGGATGGATGATCAACAAATGCATGCAGTGACTAGAATCAGGTATCTTGCTCATGAATGGTTGAGAAACCAAATTGGAAGCATGATGATTGATGAGGTAACCGACTCTGGCCAAAATGAATTCGACAAAAAAATTAGAGGGAAAGAACGGATAAGAAGGAAAGGCATGGGTGTGAAACGCAGGCGAAAAGACGATTTAGGACACTTTTGAGTCAGTATCCGGTCAGCAACAGTTTTGTGTTGCTGCACCCATGTGTCATGTGAGAATAATGACAGAGAGATATGCCCAGATGATTCTCAATTATGTTATATGCCCAGCAAACTGGATGAATCACAGCAGCTTTCTGAAACAGGTATGCAGATTCCAACTTGATTTCATGAATTTGAGCTCTTTCGTTTGCAGTTAATATTTATTAAAATTCTGAAGCAGGTACGCAGATTTCGACCTGATTTCATGAGTTTTGGTTCTTTCGTTTGCACTTAATATAATTAATTGTATCTTTAAAATCCGTCCCTGGAGATATGCTTATTCTGGCAGGGGATGCTATTGTAAATAAGGCAATCCCTTCACCCCAATGAATCAAAAAATCTTGAGTAAGATTTGGTCCGTGTATGATTTTTTTTATAATCATTTTTTTTAAATAGTTGGCGTATCGGTTACTATCACAAGTTGCAGCCCACAAACACATGTGCGTGCTTTAAGGTATGGTATTCAACAAAGGTTTTTTTTTGAACGGCAATACCTAGATATTCTTGGATAATTGGGTTTCCTTGGGGCAACACCTAGAATATCCTGGGCAGCCCACCACAAGAAGAACCCCCAACTGGGTAAACTCCCTGACCTGGCCACAGACCTCTTTTTTGCTGTGTCAAGGATTCGAACCCAAGACCTCCACTATGGGAAGTCTTGGGGCTACCATTGCACCAAATGGCCAACGGGTGGTATTCAACAAAGTAAACGCTATTTTGGTAGAATTTGTTGATTTTTCTTCAAACCTTTTTGTCTTAAACTAAAACAACTAATATTTCCTACTACACTTGTAGGGGTGTTGAAATGCTAGAAATTCTTGATGAACAAGCTGCTGAAGAAGCTGTTGAGGCTTCAATAGCAAATCCTCACAGAGCTGGAAAGTACGCATGATTGTTATTACAACAAATTTACTCATTAATTAACCTAAATTGCCTGTTTTATCCCAAACCCGTTTTGATTTGTTACCTTTCATGCCCATCTTTTTTTGTGTCTTATTGCCTTTTATGGGTTGCTTCTAGGATTTAGGGTTTTGTTAATTCCTAGACATCGTGGCTCATGTGAACCAGAATCACATTAAACCAAACAGTTTGTTTTGTGAACCAATTTTGTTAATTTCTTTTGTTGTTTTAAAATTAAATCACAGATCCGTTCTAAAAGCAGATGCAAAAATTTTAAATAAAATGATACAGGAACTTTTTCTTAACAGCTGATTTTACCATTTAATTGTTTGTTAATAACAAGTAATGTCAATAGAGATGCCTTTTTGTACCTGAAATCGAGCCAGCTAGCAAAAAAAAAGTCCTAAAAAAGCTTAAAATCTATTGCTAGACAATTGAATCACTTGACGATGCAGATTATGGCGGCCGGCGATCCTGTGATTTTGATGGATGATCGCTGCACGCCTGCACCAAATGAAACAAGAATCAAGAATCAATTTCTGATTTGGAAGGTTTGCGATGAGTTGTGCTGCGCCGGAGGTAAACAAAGGTTCACTGCAACAATAGTATACAAGAGTTTTTATAGAGTTTATATAGACATTTTTCAAACAGAGGTTCCTTGTTGAAAAATGTATAATTTGTGTTTTAAAGTTAAATCAAAATCTTTAAGTTTTAATTAAGAGAAAAAAATGGTTCTCAACTTGTATTATTTGCCTTTTAAGATTATCTCACAGTTGTATATGGCATTGCACAGAAAACACCAAAATGAAGCATTCGGAACCTGAAGCATCAAGGGAAATGGTTCAACCAAGTGAAATTGAGGAGCACCAGTGACTACTTCTATCAATACACTGTATATATAGTATAGATATACTAGAGGGGTGCATTTTTTAGATTGCTGACATGTAATTAGTTTTTAGTTTCTTGTATAGTCGTTATTTTATTTGTTATTTTGTTCAAGAATTATTTGGCTACTCTATCAAACTACTTACACCAAATACCTATGTTAAATATGACTACTATATAATATATCACGAGAGGATTTTAAACTAAATGAAAACGAGTATTGCATTGTAAATTGTTGCCGTCGCCACATCGCGCGGGTTTTCGACTGCTATATATATATGTATGTGTATATATATATATATATAGGGATGGGTTCCAGAGAAAATCAATAGTTAGGCGAAAACAGAGAAAAACACTAAAAAAATCAATTTTAACCAATAATATAATAATATTTATTTTTTATTTTATTTTATTTTTTATAAGAGTATCAATGTAATATTACAAATTTTTACCAAAAAATCATTTAAATATTGGCTTACCCATAGTGTTACGTATACGTAAACATAAAACAAAAAAATTCAAAAAAAATTGCGGTTACGTATACGTAACCCATAGTATTACACATTGTTTTAGTGGTTTTCTTGGTTTTCGCCTAACTTTGTGGTTTTCTTTTGATCCTTCCCCTATATATATATATATATATATGAAAAAGATCAAATGTGAACCAACTTTAAATGTGTAAACCAAATTCTGGCCACATATTTATTATAATTAATAGGATGTTTGACTTTTGATGAATGAATTAAAATTAGATGAAAATGAATGTGTGACCAGAATTTGATTTTTTGGTTTACGAGTTCACAATAGATCCTTACTATATATATATATATATATATGGGAGGTTCAATAATAAATAATTTTTTGCTAATAAATCTAAGAAATGACAAAAACCTTAAGAAACGATATCAAACGAACTCCGATTGAGCTAATTTTAGCGGTGTTGGAACCGTCTCGTCGAACTCTACCATCTTAGCTTTTAGGGTTTAGCTTTTAAGGTTTAAATTTTACGTTTGAATTTTAGGGTTTTATCCTTATGATTTAGCCTTAGAGTTTAGATGTTTGGTTTAGGTTTTTTTTTAATGGTGGGTTTGGGGGTTTAGGTTTTTGGGGATGGGTGCGAATGAGTTTAGGTTTTGGGGTGGGGGTTTTAGGTTTTTGGGGGGTGAGGGTGGTGTAGAGGTGCACAAACCGATTTTTTTCTGATCCGGATGCTGATTGGATCCGGACCGGATCGGTCAACGGTGGTCAACGACCGGTTTCGGATCGGATCCGGTTAAGGGAGTGGAGACTTGGAACCTTTTGGAACCAGACCAGATATAAGGAACCGGACCGGACAAAAAAAAAACGGTTCCACCGGATTTTTTTTTAAAAAAAAAACTTTTTTTAAAAAAAATTAACAAAGATACACTATAAATACATGTTTTATTTATTTTTTATATTTTTTTAAGTGATTTAACAATAGTTCGTACCAAAAAATTACAAAAATCATAATTGAATCACAAAATATACATTATTTATTATGACTCGTTATTCGTCGTCTACTCGTCTTAGTCTTCGTAACATCGGTTTTCAATCTTCTTCGCTTAAGATATGTTGGGCTTCATCATAAGTTTGTTCTTCGTTAGAAAGTGGATTCGCCGCCCCTTGTTCTACTTCGAATTCGTGTATTTCTTGTTCAATGTCAAGCTCGCCTTCTAGTTTTGCAACATGTTGTACACGTTCGGCGACATCCAAATGGTACTTCAAGCAAATACACATCTCCATGGATTCCGGTGTAAGCCTCGTTCTTCGAATAGATAAAACCCTGCCACTAAGAAAAAAAGCAGATTCCGAAGCTAACGTGGAAGCTTGGACGGTTAGTAGGTCACGGGCCATTGCCGCTAGAATGGGATATTGGGATTCTCTTCCTTGCCACCAACTCAAGATATCAAAGTTTTCAAACTCTTCGGATCTTAGAGTTGAAATAAAGTCGGTTGCTTGATATCTTTCAAGCTCGCTACTTGGTGTGCTTCCACGAGCTCGTTTAATATTTTCGTTTCTTAAAGTGTTAAATAAATTTAGCATCGGGTTCCTTGAACTACTAAAACTTGAACCCTTACCCATTGATTCACGTATGTTTGATGGATCACCACTTCCACCATATTTGCGTAAATAATAATCAAACATATTATTAAAAGCCGAATTGAAGTCCCTTATTGCATTTGATTCAAAATTTGGGTCTTCCTCGAAATATTTAAATCGTCCGATATTGATCCAATTAATGTTTCAACACCGGTTACATTAATCGTTGGGTTTAAGGCAGCCGAACATGTAACAACAACCGGCATTTCCGAAAAATATTTTTTAAATTTAGCTTTCATAGGTGTTACAATTTTTTTCAAAAGTAGTGCCGTGATATTCGAACTCTTTTAATTTATTACATATTAAGTATAATTGTTAAAGTATTAGCGAAGACGTGGGATAATAAACTCCCGATAAACATGTAGTTGCATTTTTAAAAACCCCAAGCAAATTAGTTAGTTTCTCGATCATATCCCAACTTATATTATCAAATTTTTGTGAATAACGTTTCTTTTGCACAAGTTCATCATGGAAATGTTTTAAAGTAACTCTTTGCCTTAAGGTCGATTCAAACATTTTTCACGTCGAGTTCCATCTAGTAGGTACGTCCCAATTTGGACCTAAAAAGATGGAATCCGTTTGTTGGCACAAGTTTCTATAGTTTATATATCTTTTTTTGCTTGTGCTAAAAACTTCCCGTAACATCACTTTAAAATTTTCTTTCACTTCTCTTATTTCTTGGACGTTTAGACCGTCTTGCACAACCAAGTTAATGATGTGTGCAACACGTCAACTATGAAAGAAAACACCGTTACAAGGCGGTTCATATTTTATTTTTAATTTTTTCACCGCGTCTGTGTTATTTGAAGCGTTATCAAAAGATATTGAAAATATTTTTGGTTGAATTTTATAAATTTGAATTACCGAGTCTAAAATATAAAATAAGTTTTCGTCGGTATGTGGATATCCAAAATAATCAAACGCAATCTTACGCTTCATCGTTTGCCACGACTCGGGTTGAACCCAATGTGCGGTAACGCAAATGTACGATTTGGGTAAACCATGTGGAGTGGACCAAACGTCCGTGGTTAAGTTAATGCCGGTATTTAAATTTTCAAAACCTAAGATTAATTCTTTTTTAGCTCTTTTCCACATTTTTAAACAATCTCTTCTCAAAGTAGAACGACTTACATTGGTGTAGCTCGGTTGAAGCGTCTCTTGTATCATCCTCGACAAGCGAGGGTTATCAAAGTGATCAAAAGGCAACCCTTCTTGAATGACGAAATGTGTCATTCTTTCACGAACCCTCTCGACATTGTATTGCCAAACTCCTCCATCCCTACCAATTTGATTTTGATCTTCACCTTGAGTGTGTTTTGCGTGACTACCAATATGTTTCCTCAAAGTGCTATTTCCCGCAGCACCCAGAATTTTACCACAACGTTTGCAACGAGCCTTTTGCGAACCGTTCGACAATTCGCATAAATCGAAATAAGCCCATATCTCTTGGTTTCGGGAGCAAGGAAGTACTCTCACCACCGTGGCTTCGCTAGTAGAACCACCAACCGAATTTTGAGTGCTTGTAGAAGCAGAAGGGAAGCCATGGGAGCGTTTTTTTTTTTGCGTTAAAATGAGCGTTTTTTTTACGTTTTGAGAGCGTTTTTGAGTTTTGAGAGCTAGGATGTTGTGGTGAACTAACTCATACCCTCAATACCTATTTATACATAGTTTCTAGCCTCAAACAACCCAAAAAAATACAAATAAACGGCCATAAACGGCTATATAGCCGTTTTTTTACCCTCTAACGGCTAGAACCGGTTCCAAAATGTCCGAAAAAAACCGGTTCCAAAATGTCCAATTTTTTTCCGATTTTTATCCGGTCCGTCAAGAACTCCTAAACCGGTTCTGGATCCGCCGGTTCTGAAAATATCCGGACCGGTTCCAAAAAATCCGGTTCTAGCCGGATCCGGTTTCGGATAATCCATCGGATCGGATTCGGATCCGGTTCTTTTGACCACCTCTAGGGTGGTGGTTTTAGGCTTTTCGGGGTGGGGTTGGAGGGGGAGTTTAGGTTTTTGGGGGTGCGGGTGAAGGGGGATTTAGGTTTTTGGGTCCGGGGTGAAGAGGGATTTAGGTTTTTGGGTCCGGTTTAGGGCTCTCTATCTCTCTCTCTCTCTCTCTCTCTCTCTCCAACCATCAAGGTACAACTCTTCGAAGCACATAACCTAATTACATCATGAAACTTTGCAAATTAAAACCATCTCCAGAACCAGAAATCATGTTACCAAATAAGAACTAAATTGAGATGAAAAATATGTGAAAACCTGTAACACAAACGGTCCAGGAAGATCAACAAGGTGCATTTGATGCACATTATTTAGAAGCAAACCTGCACCAGAAAATCATGGAACTTAGACACGATAAAATCTCGATGTCACACACTTTCTTGGGCTAAAACTTTATGATAATAAAACCTGCATTATTCTATTTTCATACAAGAAAACACTAAGAATATACAAGTGAAGGCTAATTTACACGAAAACGACATGGTGTTTCACCCAAAATTTCTATGTAGAAACTAAGAGCCTGCAAGTTGGGATGTATTTCAAATTTGCCTATTATTGAACAATGAAATTTAACATCAATGCAAACAAAATGGCATAATATATTTATATACAGTTTGTTTGGAAAATAGATTTTACCCCTAATTAACACGATGAGACCAGCTTTTTGATTTTAATGCAATTATGTTAGGAAAATGGATTTTATGTGCTTTTAGAAGCAGTAAATCGCCCATGGTTTTAATGGAGGCAAATAAAATGGCATAATATATTTATACATGATCCCTTCCGTTTAACATGTGAACCGGTTTAAAATGGAGACCTAAGATCAGTAAGTATCATTTTGAAACTAAAAATCATTCTTAAATAAAAAAAAATTAATGCAAGCATCATTCTTAAATAAAAAATAAAAAAGATGTCAATGTAGGTAAAAAATTGAATGAATGGACGGATTAAAGAAAATAAGACAATAGCAATTGAAAAATTAGTTTTATTCCATACCATTTGCTAATTGCATAAGACCTCTCTTGTTTTGAGAAATTAAAAAAACAACCTGCAAGTGTTATGTTTTACATAATTTCAAAGGTACCTGCAACTCAACATTGACATCTTTCTGTATCCAAGAACCCTAGAATATAAGTTTGACATCTTTATTTGCCCACACAACTCTCGTCTTCAATCCGCCATCGCCGCCGAACAACGAAGCAGAAAAACGTTCACCCAAATCTCCGGCACCGACGAATTCAACGCGTAAACAACACCGGCAGCACCAAAAACAACAGCTCCATCCGACACCTGCGGTGTTTGTGGACGGTTGGTCTGCCGATGAGCAACGAACGAAGGGGAGTACAGATTAGGCTTCATCTCCTTTCTTATGGCCATAATTCCTTGGATCTTGAGAGTTCCAGAGCCTTTTCCATGGAGCCTTTCTTATTAGGGTTTTGTTTGAAAATTAGACCTGATTATATGAAGAGAGAGACTAATACCATATGTTTTAGTATTTAAAAAAGAAAAAAACAAACGAACAAAATGACAAAGTTACCCTCTCTCAATACACATGACTCACTTTTTCTAAAATAAATATTGACCACACACAATGGTATGTACATTTTAAAACCAGTCAAAAGATTGAGTTTTAGAGTTTTTAAATAGAGAGTTAATTTTAATAGAAAAACTCCCCTATATATAAGTATATATAATTTATTCATAAATCATTGGTGAATCCCAACTTTACCATACTTTATTCACATCACACAGTCCACTGCCTGTAATTAGGATTCAGATTGGTTGAAAAAACAAAAGTTTAAACCCAAACAAATTTGAGTTAGAATTTAAATTCAGTTTTTAAATTTCAGAATCAGGTTAGTAAGTTATACGAATTTAGATTTTCAAACCAAAACGACCCGAATATTCTTTGAATTATATAAATACTAGCTTAGACCCCGTGTATTACACACGGGGTGAAAAATATCATACATACAATTGTAAAAATTTTATATATATTTTTTACAGGTGTAAAAATGTATTACATATACTAAGGATAAAAAACAAAATTTAAAATATGAAAAATTAATATATAATTGGGTTTTGAAAATACGTTATTATTATTTAATATAATTTGACTTTAATTACTACTTGATTGAAAATAAAAGTTAAATAATTAGATTTCAAAGTTTTTTATGATAAAAGATAATTTAAATAAATTAGTATTTTTTTAATATATTATTACTATTAAAATATGAAAATGTATTTAATAGGAGAGAGAGGCGGGAAAAAAATGATGAGGGTAAATATGAAGACGACATGTGGCAAGAAAAACCTTTATTTATTAGATAGTATAGATTTGTTTTATTTATTTTATATATAAATAAATTTCATATTTTTTCTCTTTACTTTGGTTTCTTCAAGTCAAATTAGTTTTATAATTCTATTTTCTAATGGGTTAAAATTTGAATTCACTTTCAAAGAATTCAATTGCTAGTAACCCAGTTTTATAAACCACCTTAGGGTTTTGAAGGAACTTTTAGTGTTACGATAGTTTCTTTATAAAAACTTTCTCAATACTAGGTTAAAATCTCGTGTATTACACGGGTTGAATAAATATAATATTATATATTAAGTAATAAAAAATTTATTTTTTAAAAACTCGTGTTTTACACGGGTTGAATAAACCCGTGAAATACAATATAATCTGTTAACACATATACTCGTCAAAATATGTCAGGAAATCTATACTAATAAATAAAGGTTTAAGTTGGAAACTTTTCACTTTCTCATGTATTTCACATTGGTTTTCTCGCCTCTCTATCCTAATAAATGCACATGTATCTTATTAAATAATAATAATAATTATATTATTAAAGAAAAATACTAATTATATTAAAGAAGAATATATATATATATATAATAGGAAATCAAAATATAACTAATTAAAGAAAAATACTAATTTGTTATATACACACATTTTCACTTGATATATCTCGAGACGATCATAATAGCCTGACAAGTTAGACGATCATAATAGTAATATTAGTTATATCATTTTCAATATACAACCCATGTAATGCACGGGATTCTAACCTAGTTTATTAATATAAAGATTAGTATTTTCTTTAAAAATATATTATTATTAAAAGATAGGGATGTATTTAATAAGATAGAGAGACGAGAAAAAAATGATTAGAATGAATATGGAGGCGACACGTGACATTAAAAACCATTATCTATACTATATAATAAATAAAGGTTTTTAGTGTCATGTGTTGCCTCCACGTTCATTCTCATCATTTTTTTCCCGCCTATCTCTCTTATTTAATGTCTTCTATCTTTTAATAATAGTATATATTTAAAGCAAATATTAATTATACAAATAAAACACATTTATGTTTGATTATCCTTTATTATAAGAAGCTTTGAAATTAAATTATGTAACTTTTATTTTAATAAAATTGTAATAAAAGTCATTATATTAAATAGTAATTAACATATTTTCGAAACCTAATTATATATTAATTTTGACATATTTTGAGTTTGTTTATATCCTTAGTATATGTAATATATTTTTACATCTGTAAAATATATACATAAAAAATTAAAACTTTTATATAGTGATATTTTTCACTCCGTGTGTAGACACGGGGTCTAAACTAGTTTATTATATAGTATAGATATAGATTAGTATTTTCTTTAAAAATATATTATTATTAAAATATAAATGTGTATTTAATAAGAGAGATGCGGGAAAAATAATGAGAATGAACATGGAGTCGACATGTGGCGTGAAAAACCTTTATTTATTATATAGTATAGATATAGATATAGATATATTAAAATAATAACTAAAGTAAACTGCAGTTTTCGTCCCTGAGCTTTGATGATTTTAACAGTTTCAGTACACTCCTAATACTCTGAGTCCCTGACGTTACATTTCTTAACACTTACAGTCTCTGTCTCTAACGTCTGTCCATTCTGCCATTAGTTCCCTACGTGCCCCTCACGCGAGGGGTATTTTCGTCTTTTTGCCTTGTGTAATTTACTTAATTGAAGGGATTAAATATGAAATTTACTTAATTGAAGGGATTAAAACCCATTTGTTGAACAACATCAACAATTACATCAACATCATCGTCATCGTCATCTTCATCTTCATATGCAGGACCTGTGAGTATGATGTCTTTGGAGAAGCCAACACATCCAAAGCAATCGTCGTTGCAACCACCAGCACACCACCCCCGGCGTTGCAATCGTCATCGAAACCCTTCACGTTCGGACGTAACTTTACTAAAAGAAATAAAACCCTTATCCACCCCCGGCGAAATCCCGCCGCTATCCACCACCTCAGACCTCAGATCCGTCGACCCGCTCCTCGCTAACCTAATCGACAAGACGACAATCATCCCCCGTTTCCATCCCTAACTAAAATACACACGTTTTGTAAACCTCAGACGTCTCTGATGTCTTTGATGGTCGAAAAACAATTGATGGTCGTGGGTAGTGGTGGACAGTGGTGATGTTGGTAGTGATTTATGAGGCGAAAAGACGAAAATACCCCTCACGTTAGGGGCATGTGAGGGGGAACTAACGGAAGAATGGACGGACGTTAGGGCCAATGACGGTAAGTGTTAAGAAATGTAACGCTAGGGACTTAAAATGTTAGGGGTGTACTGAAACTGTTAAAATCATCAAAACTCGGGGACGAAAACTACAGTTTACTCTACTAACTATGATAAATAGTGATATAGAAAGTATAAGTATTTAAAGTCAAAGATTTGATTTTTTTATATTTTAATAATATAATTATTTTTAAATATATTTTATTTTTTCTCTTACAAACGACGATAAGCTTATTTTTATCTACAATGTCATATAAATTTTATTTAAAACCGAGCCAGGTCAAATATAATTGATTTTTGATTTCTTTATTTTTAATACAATTTTATTTTCCCTTATAACTTTTCATATATAATGCTTTATAAAATTCGGAATATTGCATTGCAACGTTCTAATATGTATCTACGTTTCGATTTAAATTTTATTTAAAGTTGGTTCGTTTCCCACACTTTTATAGGGGACGTCACATATTCGAATCTCTTCGCCCAACACTTTTCCCTATTTTATAAGGCATTTGGAAATCGTCAACGCAACTTTAATTTAAAAGTTTTCTACGTTGTATACCGTCGTACCGCGCGGGTAAACGGTTAGTTTTCTACGTTATAGATGTAAATGAGTGCAAATCTATGAAATTATAATTGTAGCTATTGTAGGGGATTAAATTGAATGCAATCCTAGTAACATAATTCAAAGCCGACTCGACTTGTTTACACCTATAATGAAAGCTTGGATTACAATATCCACCGTACCGCGCGGGTAAACCATAAGTTAGAATTAAAAGGTAACTTTATAAAAAGGATTTGAAAAACCATAGGTTAGAATTAAAAGATAACTTTATAAAATGGATTTGAAAATTGCGAAGTTGGTGATGAACTATCTCTCTCTCAAAAGTTTTTGAAAAAACATTTCCATTAGGTGTAATTTTTTTTTCCTGCAAAACTTTTACATGAAAATCACTTAATCCTTACACCATAAGAAAAAAAGTCGAAAACAATGTTTGACGTTGGAGTAAAATTATCAATAGAAAATCATTGACCTCTGTTATTTTGTATTTTCAATAATAATAATAATAAAATAATAATGATAATAATAACCTCCTCCTCCTTATTATTATTATTATTATTATTATTAATCTTATTAATAATAATAATAGATGGTGTAAATATATATTAAGGATAAATTCATTAAATTTGAAAATTTATATATCACCTAGTATAATCATAAATATTTATCATATACTACTAGTGGGTTGCCCGTGTAAAGCGTCGGGTATCACCGAGGCTTTTTTGGAGAGCGCAATCTAACCCGAACTGTGTTTTTTTTTTTGGAAGGTAAATTTCTAAAAAAACCGCCACGAGCGTCCTCAAAGAAAGGACCCCCGGGCAACAACCGGAATTACACCAAGTCTAACGGATATTTACACCAATCAATCCAATCTAAACATTTCAACTTAGATCTATGTTTAAACCAAAAATACGAAGACATCTTAATACTCTCAACCACTTCAATCGCCTGCCGCCGCTTGCTTTTGAAGATACGATCGTTACGCTCAATCCAAATGGCCCACATAGTAGAAAAGACAATGCCTCGGAGGATGTATTTAGCATCTTTCGTGAATGGCTGGGAGCTTGTTATCTCCATTAAGTCGGCAACATCAAAGATAAGTAACGGATTCAATCGACACCAAGCTTCCACCCGGTACCAAACTTCAGCGGAGAAAAAACATCCTGTGAATAAATGCGTATTCGTTTCAACATCCGTGTTACACAGCTCGCAAAAGTTGCTTTGCAGAATAACTCCCCGTTTATGCAATTCAATTTTAGTCGGCAACCGATTAATAAGGGATCTCCACACCATAATCCTAACTTTCAAGGGAACCCAAACCTTCCATCGCATCTTGTTCTGACTGCTGTTGCACGGACCAGCCGCTAACAGCTGCTTAGCGCTTGAGACAGAGAATTCCCCAGACGAACATGCTTTCCATCTCCACTTATCCTTACCACCTTTCCAATCGAAATTATAAATGTCCTCCATCAAATTGAACAGCTCCGAAACTTCTGCATCTGATGAAGGACTCGAACGCCACTGCCACTGCAAAATTTTTATGCCATCCACTACTTTCAGCCTCTCCGATATCATCACCCACTTCTGTGTCTCAAGTTTGTATAAATGCGGATAGTATAATCGAAGAGGGCCTTCAGTGAGCCAAGAATCCACCCAGAATCTGATTGAAGAACCATCTCCCACAATACCTTCGAAAAAGCTGTCAAGATTACTACCACTCCCAATCGTTTTTCCACAGATCTTAGTTATTTGTTTCCAACACCCACTCGCAGCAGTGGTACAAGGAAGAGAAAACCAAGATCTACCAAGGCCATGACAACCAATAATCACTTTAGTATTATTATTATTATTATTATTATTATTATTATTATAATACTTAAGCATTTAAATAAGTTATAATTAATTTAAATAGTATTTAGTTTTATAAATATAAATAGTAAATGTTAATTTAAATCATAATTTTAAGTATTATAAATAAATTAATACTTAATGTAATAAATTAAATAATCTCATGTGCATTAAATAATGATAATTATTGTGTGTTGAGATTTAATTGTGGGGTTATATGGTAATTGAACACATTTTATGCATTGGTAAGGTGTACCTTATATACAACAATTTGTGTTAGGTGTCTTAAATTTTTTAATAAATTACAAACATGCCCTTCCAATATGTTTTATATAGTAGTATAGATGAAAGTTTAATTTATTTAGATATTGTCACCGTGTTAATATTTTTCTATTTTTCTGCAATTAACTTGTCAATGATGTTTTACTTGGTTACAAAAATAACACTGCATGGATTTTTTTTATGTGGGAGAATGATGGTTAGATCTTGTATTCTTGTTCTCATTGAAAAAAGGGGTTTTCAAATGTTACAATTTTCTCAACTGAACCCATCCAAAGATATATTTTTGTGAGAAATGTAAGAATGTGATACGTTTGTGAGAAATGTAAGAATGTGATATGAAGCGGTGGCAATTTCATAATAAACCCATATTTATGGATGGAGAGGCAAAAATAAAAGAGACTTCATTGTTAACTTTTATTTACTAACATAACACTTATAAATAACTTTTTGTTATAAATATATATTATTATGGTTATCAACGACTAAAATAGATTAGGTTTGTTGCACAAGTTTTCATCTCCTATATATATCTCATTGTATCTCATTGTATAACACACTCAATCAATTAATAAAAGATCTCTTTCGCCCTATATATCTTCTCATATTATTTTGCTTTTAGGCTAGTTTTACGACACGTTATCAGCACGAATTGCTCTTTCTAGAAACACTAATCCCCAACCCTATTCTTGGTTGTCATGCTCAAAACCCTTAAGAGATCTTAACGTGTCTGTGAACGAAGAAGGTGAATGGCCATCTCATCACGATTTGGAATGGTTCTTCAGAGGTTTAGAGACTCACCGGAATTGCTATCGGAACATGATCAGGTATTTAAGCTATTCTCGTGTACCACCGACAACAGTCGTACCTTAGATCACCTTTGGTCTCTGTTCGTCGCCGGAAACCTCAACCGGGCACGTGGTAGCACCATCGTGGTGATAAGCAGTTGACGCTACTCCCGCTAGAAAAGGTAACTTTTTTACCCTCTGTTTCATTCATATGGCTATCTAGTTCGTTCGTCTTTTTCGTATCAAATTAAAAATGAAAAAAGGGTTGGCCGACGATTGTAATAATAGAGGAAATGGCAACCCTCTTTGAAATCTTGAATGTTTTTATATATTTTTTGAGAATCATAGTTACCAACAAATCATGCTTTTAATGTTTTATATTAAACTGAAGACATTTTCGGTATATATTCTATATAAAGGCAAGAAAATAATCAAACATGATAAAAGATATATATATATATATATATATATATATATATATATATATAGGGATACATTCTTTTGAGAACCATTAAAATGTAGAGAACCATGAGAACCATTTTAATCCATAGATTAACATGGTCTAAAATAATCAATGGCAAAAAAGTAAATAAACCAAAATATTATGACTAACCGGTAAGAAGTGTAAGGGCATTTCGAGGAAACACACTTTTTTTCCTTCCCATCTTTACAGAAACACCCCACGTATTCAACCTCCTTTCCTATTTTCCTTTCCTTTTTCTTTGCAAAGGTTTTTTTATTATTTGTTCTTGATTTTTAATTTTATCATTATTTTGTAGAGTGATTGTTGGTGTTGTGTATAGTAAGGGTTTTTTTCTTCAAATTATTAATAAAAAATGATGTATTTGATATCGTGTGGGTCTAACATCTATTCAAAATACCAGCCTTATCAAATTAAAATTAAAAACCTCAATTCATTAATCTTAGTAGAGAAGAAAGTTCAGAAGATTATTTGATAGGGTGCATTACTACATCTATTTATTATGTATTAATGCAACTAATGCTAAAGTGCATTCATGCACAACCTGATTGAGTGCATTCACAGGGAATGTGCTTCAGTGCAATTTTAAATGTGTTGCTTTAGAGCTATTTAAATGATTATCAAACTAAAAAAAATTCAAGATTGACTTTAGTAATTCAAGATTATAAAAAGAGAAATTATAAAAGTATTAATGATTATAAAAAAGAAGTAAATTGAATAAAAATATATAAAACCAAATTTGAAATACATGATATGGAGCATACTTAAAAAAAATACCTATTTTAAATATTTGCAAATATATGGTAATTAACTTGATCAGAATCAACGAAATCACATACAATTTGATTAGCTATAAAACAATCATTTAAAGATTCCATGATAAAAAATGAAAATGATAAAAATTTGATTTGAGTTGAGTTGATACAAACGGTTAATACAAAAGTTAAAAACCCACGTTCAATCTAACAAAAACTAACATTGTAATCAATTACATTAATACCCCTCTTTAATTTAATTAATCAAAATTTACTAATAATCAAAACTAGTGGACATTAATGGTTCTTTAGGTTCTCATTAAAAAAATGGTTCTTTAAAGAATAACCCTCTATATATATATATATGAAATCACCTTTTCTTAATTATTCGAAATATGTTTCAATTTTATTGCATAATTTGGAAAAAGTTCAAAATATTTCTTTGTAAAATAATAACAATAATCTTACAAATTTAAATACTTTTAATCGATATATGGTAAATAATATTATTTAGCATGAGGCATACAGATGTTATCATATTTTTTGTTAAATATATGCATTGTATATGATTTGAATATATGAAATATTTATGACAAAATATATATTTGAGAAATAATTTAACATTGAGACTCACGGAATACTTTTATATTATCCGAAACAATAAAATTTATTATTATAGAAAAAAGGGTTTATTTATAAGTAATAAAGAATCATATATTATTTACTAAAATATCATGGGAACTTGACGGAGATATCCGTTTATGTTCAAAGTGAAATAATATTTGTATGTACGATGTACTTGTGATCGGTTATACCGTAGTAGATAAATACATAAATTATATATATTTGCTTGAAAATGATGAAAAAAAATCTTATTTCATTAAAGTTTAATTATATAACATGTTTTATACGATGATATGTTATACTGTCGGCATTTCATAATTTGACTTTTTGGTATACCTTGTTTTCTAGACGCCATACTTTATTTATGTAGATAGTCTTGAGTAGACTAAAATTGTGTTTTATTATCACTCTGGTGAAAAGGAATAAACATATGACACCTGAAGGGTCATACTCTCTAAATCTTATTATCAATTTATAAAAGGTCATTAGATCTGCATGACTCGAACATGTAATATTTCTCAATTTATACGAGGAGAAGATTATTTATAATGAAAATTCATAACAAGATTTAATATGCATGAAGCATTAAAAACAATACCTCAAGATGTGTTTTATGAATCTCAAGAGATTTTATACAGTTTCAAGAAAACTGTTCGTATATGTTACAATCGACTCAGTAGATATTTTGAAAATGAGGAGTATAAGTTTGATAAAATTAAGCGTGTCTATTTATCAAAATTTCACTCTAATAGCTCATCATAATAGCAGTTTACAGAGATGATTTAAATATTACCGAGAGAAATTGTCGAACTATTAGAGAGAGAATTTTGAAATGAAGACTTTCACATGGCTAAATTATTCCTCGACCTGCAGTTCGAGTATATATGTATTTATCGAAATTGTGACGCCTCAAATATGCTCCTGAAGTAGCAATATTATGAAAAGAGGTATCAAAGGTTTCAAGTGACTTCAAATTCGTATGTCCGAAAAAAGAATGAAAAATCATGAAACTTGTTTGTTTCTACTACATTCCCCAAAGTGAATGTGACTATATATTGATCAGTATAAAGGTAATGATCATAGACATAACTGAGAATTTGTATTGATAATCATGACAATACTGAGATTGGCCACCACAGTGGCAAATTAAGAGAGTGATTATATGAGAATAAAGTTTGGAAAACATAAAAAAGTTGATATGACAAGATCGTTTAAAATAATAATACATTATTCTCTCATATATTACATTGTGTATTAAACAAACACGAGTGCAGCTAAAGCATATATGATCATAACCAGAAGTTTATGGATCATGATTATTTAATTTATTGGCATAACCGGTTAGACCATCCCGAGTCAATGATGACGTGAAACATATTGAAGAACCTGAATTGAGAATTAAACATGTAATGTTTGATCTAAAGGGAAGTTAATTGTATACCAACTAAAGTAGGATGTGAATCCTTGTAGATATATTCTGGAAGTGATAAAGATATACGCATGCATCACTACATGATACCATTTAGTGTTTTAAATCGATGCATCGTCTAAATGGTTATCAAATTTCAACCAGAAGTTTGCATGATTTGTTGCTTAGCTAATGAGATAGCAAGCACATTATTCCAGATTATCATATTTATTTTAGTAATAACAGCGAATTGAATTCCCAAGTTACTAATGATTATTGGAATAAGTGTTGAACTTTCTAATACACGAATTGCTTTTGTTGAAGACGATCGGCAGACGTCTTCGATTGATTGCAAAGCCAATAATCTTGAGAGCAAAAGTTCATGTTTATATTTGGTTACATGTGATTTTGGATGCAGTAACATTAATTCACATCAAGCCAGCGAGTTTTAATATTTCCTCCCCATTATAGTTGGTTTTTAGTCAGGAACCAAATATTTCCCATCTAAGATTTTAAGTTGTGTGGTATATGTATTGAAATTTACCCACCACAACGCACAAAGATGGGACCTCAAAGGAGGTTGAGAATATATGTTGTGTATGAATAGAGCTACTAACGAATGATTCATTTTTGACTCAATATATTGGTTTTCACTTAATGAATTAACATCCCAACATTAGGGGGAGATTAAAAGCAGTTGGGAAAAAATGAGTTGGAATGAATTATCATTGATCCTCAAACTAAACAATGTGAACCAGAAGTTCAAAAGATAATTCATATACCAAGATTAAAGAATCAGTTATCAAGCATATTCACTGACCTAAATACAGTGACTAACGAAGTAACATACACCAACTGCTAATGCTCAATTAAGATTAGTGTCCCAAAAGGACAACCACATACTGGTAATAAGTATATGGCACGTTTGAATCGTGGTAGACCAATCGGCTCTAGAGATAAAATTTCCTCAAAAATTGGAGTAAGTAATGAAGATGGTTAAGTCGAGGTATAGTAAGAGGGTCTCCTGAAGAGACACTAGACATGATGGTTCCAGAAGAACCTCAGGTACCTGATAGTGAGAGATCTCAATAAATTATATCATGTCTAGAAAGGTATGAAACTGAAATAAAATCGACTTCGTTATACTTTTGTATACAATGTAGCGCTTGAAACAATGAGGATCAATAATTAAAATCTGCCTATGAATGAAAAGGTTGAAATGATTGGCCAATAATGGAAAGACGCAAATGAGGCAGAATTGAATTCTCTAATAAAATGGAAAGTTATTAGACTTGTTGTCTTTACATATGAAGTTGTAAAATATGTTGGATGTGAGCAAGGTATTTTGTGCGAATGAATTATGTGAAATAATAAGGCAAAGTTGGTGTCATAAGGATTTTCTCAAAGATCTGTAATTGATTATGAGGAGACACATTCTCCAGTGGTGTATGCAATGATTTTCAACGTCTTATTAGTCTGGTAACACAAAGAGAGAATTGATATGCGTCTTATAAATGTTGTGACTCACATGATATTGAAAATCCCTGAAGGATTTATACTGCCAAAATCATGTAGAGTAAGTTCTCGAGAACATTATGATTGTCGTATACAGATTCAGATCCGTATACATTATGTTTGTTGTATACGTTATTGAATTGAATATAATTGGAACTCTTGGTGAGTTTCCTAAAGTGGTTGAATGTTTGAAAGTTATTTCAAACATATTAAATATGTAATCCTTGTCTACCAATAAACATGTAAGAAAGTAATTGAACATGGTGATTATGATATCTTAATGGTACAAATGGGATGTTATCGATTTTGCAATTATTTGCTAAATGATAAAGTATCAAAACTCCTGAAGAGTGAACGCACATACACAGATGGTTAGGATATGAAAGAAGTCTTTGATGGATTATAAATGCTTGAAGCGTTTATATAAAACACGAAGAAATACAAAGTTAACAGTTTCTATATATGGACTAAAATAGTCATGTTGAATGTGCATAATCAACTTAATGATCGATTATCTCCGAGAAGAGAGATATAAATGCGATGTAGTTGGTCTATTTGTTATATTAAAAGAACAATATGAGGTTTACAAATATTACACTATATGTTGATGGTATCTCTCTATCTCTTGAAGAGAGAACATTTGTATAATGATAATTTTATCCATCAATCAAGTTACATCCAGAAGATGTTGAAACATTTAAACATGGACAAAACTTATCATCTAAGTATATTAAAAGTTGTCTAATCATTGTCTCTTATCATCTCTTTTAAAAACAAAAGAGAATTTGTTGGTCCAGAAGTATCATAGTTAAATGCAATTGAGCATCAATATTTTCTTATTAGTCATAATTAGATATATCATTTATATTGTACTCATTGATGATATAATGCAATATGGTAAAACCTTTAAGGTACAAAGGTATGGGTTTATATTTTACTAACCCATCGAAACAAATTTAGTTAGTCTTGCAGGTGCAGGTAATGCAACACAACACAGTCATGAATCTTGTGGTATTCACTTATGAGAGGAGGCACTAGGGGTTTTACATGAAGATCATACAACATTGCTTAGCATAAAAGGATGGCACATGAAGGGATCAAGCGGTAACTATTAACTACATAAGCTTTGAGCAAATTTCATAAAAGATCAAGACACATCACTAAAAGGATATATAAATGAGGGGGAGTATTATACATGTTGCACTCTTTTTTCCTTCACTAAGTTTTGTCCCATTGGGTTTTCTTAGTAAGGTTTTTAATGAGGCAATATAACTGATCCAGTAGCATCAGTTTATCTTATGGTCTGAAGTACCGATTTAACATCATCATGAAGTATGTTGTTAATTGTGTATAATGCGCACTACACTCTTTTTCCCTTAGCTATGGTTTTGTCCCACTGGTTTTCCTAGCAAGGTTTTTAACAAGGCAGCATCTCCAAGCATATAAAGTTGATAACCAAGGAGGAGTGTTATAAATATATATTATTATGGTTATCAACTATGACAATCCAGACTTTTCAGTTTAACTTCGTTATTTAAATCCAGTTAAAGTTAACCTAACTAACTTATCTCAAACTACAGGGACTGTTTCTGTCATTCCTTCAAACTTTAATTACAAGGACTCAATATGTAATTAGTCTCAACCTAATTCCGTTTGACTTTGTAAAGTCAAAATCCATGATTTAAGTTCATGTTGACTTTTGAAAGTCAACTGATTAAGTTTCTAACCTCAATTCAAACCACAAGGGTTAATTATGCCAATTCCCAAAACCTAAACACATAAACAGGGGGACTAAACCTGTAATTAACGTATTCTCGATTCTGTTTGACTTTTGAAAAGTCAAACTCGCATACTTGATCAAAAATCCAAAATTCCAAACTATTTCTGTTGTAATTGAAACTGTTATCACTTTATGGTATCATTAACAACCTCAACTGCCATATGAAACATCATCATTAACGAATTAAACAGATTAATAGCTAATTATGGCATAACCGTCGACATGAACACAATAGACATCAAATTCGTTTAAATCCCATGTTAATTCAGCAATTGAACACCCTGCATACTTAAATCAAACAACTGCGAAGCTCCTGTACGCATCAGTTTCATCGGAGAAACAACAGAAGTCGTCGGAATCTAAACCGAAGGCCGTCGGCACTCAATGTAGTCGATCACCATCAATCCGTCAACGTTTCTCATAAATAGTTGCATCCTTAGTTTCGTTTGAGTCTGTTAATTGAAAGCCCTATGAGTATTGGGGCTCATATCATCAATTTGATAGAAACCCAGAATCTAAGGTTCATGTAGAACCGGTTTACTCGATCACTACCTTAGACCCTGTTTTAAGCCAATTAACTTGTATCATCAGACTCGAAATCTTCTGTTTAATAAAAACCGTATGTTAATTTGATGGTATAACATCGAATTAGTCATCATCTTGATTATAGGGTTCTTGAGAAAACGTTTAATCAAACTCAAACCTAAATACGATTTAAATCTAATTAACTTATACGAGTAGTTTCGCAAACTCATTTTAATCAAAAACCATATGATTCTATCAACTGCTAATATCAGAATCGTTCGATTCGATTTCCTGTTCTTGTGCTAGGGTTCGTTCATAATAAATTTGGGGGTTTTGATCTGGACGATGATTTCAATGAAATTAAAGTATATAGTCAGATTCGAAATGTTCTAATCAGTAAAAGCCCCATGTTTTTATCAAACTTTAACATCGAAGTTGTCGGATTTGATTCCAAGTTCAATCTAGGGTTACGGCTTTTCAACCTCCGATTAAACGATCCAAACCCAACGGATTTTTGCAATTAACTTTCACTACAAGTCCGTCTTAGGCCGGTTAACAAAACCCCTGTGTCTTTCAGTCCAAGCAGAATCGAATCGAGGGGCTTTGGGAGTGATTTTGACTTCGGTTCGTATGATGGGGGAAGAACTCGCTGCCAAGTATGATTAAAACCATTTCGCAAGCATACCAGTCGTGATACCCTAGCGGGCGGGACTGGTTAAAGCTGTGTGCGTGTGTAGGAGAGACCCGGGCTCCCACATTTTATTTTTGAAGCCTTTTCTTGTATTATTTTAATATAAAAATCAAACCCTATAATATTATATTATTATATAAATGAGTTTTAGCCCGGGAAACAACCCGTAGTCTCGGGTTTGAATTATTAACTTTTTTTTATATTATTCCCACTTTTATAAATAAAATATTTATATTATTATCAAATAAAAATAATATGTTTATATTATTTTCAAACCGTAATTCGTATAAAATAATATGTTTATATTATTCTCAACCCGTGACTAATGTTATTAAATAATATATATTTATATTATTTCGTATTGATTTATACCTCGTGTGACGTTTTAAACTATTTAGTAATATAATTATTATATTATTTACCCACGTTTATACATTTGATTAAAAATAATATATTTATTATTTTTCTACGCAAATGATTATTTAGTTAATCCGACGAGCCTAAAAATAATATATTAAATTATATTATTTTCCTAACTTTTGTAAACAACTTTAGCGTACGAAATTAATTATTTATTTAATTTTATTCGTTAATAACGTTTGACTCGTAACACTTTCATCCTTAATTAGTATATTAAAGAAATATATACATATTTCCGTAGACACGTTCGTCTACTCTTTAATCCTTTGAATGCGTTAAGACGTTCAATCTTCCGTGTCGTCGTCACAAATCCCAACTTGTTCCTAATTTATGTGTTTATAACTTTAGGGCATACGTAAGCTGTGCAGGCTAACGCTCGAGATTCCAAATCTTGCATTTGTGTGATACTACCTACTACGCAACGCAGGTGAGTTCACGGCCCCTTTTACTGTTTTTATTTGGGGGAGAAAACATGTCACAACCCTTTTTGGGTTATTGTAATTCATATGATATCACTGTTGAGGCTAAGCGTAACACACTATCACGAAAAGTCCTCACACAAATCGGACCGTTAATATGGTATGAACGAGGTAATTTTGGTAGTACTACTGGGTTTGACAAACCCCACCCGCGTTAGTCACGCTAACTCGATTGGAGGTCGAACGGGTGTTATATTGACCTTAACACATTAGTTAGATTTGATAGACTTGACTGGAGGCAAACAAACAAACACGCTGTCAGTTTCGGTTGCGAGCGCTTTAGCAAAACATGAACATAGACATGCAACCTATTGATATACATATTGAATGTACATAATCCGCAAAACGATTTATTTGAAATGATTGAAACCTGTGAACTCACCAACCTAGTGTTGACATATTTTCTTACATGTTTTCTCAGGTTGGCACGCAGGATCACGTTAAGTCATGCATGTGTCTTGGACTTCAATTGAAATAATTATCTATTGAATAATATTTATGTTTTGTTTGTAATTGGACTTGGGCACGTTGTTTTGCGCATTTACTTTCGTTTAACACTTCCGCATATACACTCTGAACCATGATTTTTTATATTATTACATTTCAAAGTCCCATATAGTGTCGTTTTTAAGTAACTGATGTCTGAGATCCTGGTTTGTCACCCTCCAAAACGGTAAAACTCCGTTAGTGGAATTTAGGGGTGTGACATCAACGCCTAAAATAGATTAGGCTTGTTGCACAAGTTTTCATCTCCTATATATATCTCATTGTATCTCGTTGTATAACACACTTGATCAATGAATAAAAGATCTCTTTCGCCCTATATATCTTCTCATATTATTTTGCTTTTAGGCTAGTTTTACAACACTTTTATATATTTTGATAAATATCATAAAAATTCAGAATTTTATTATATTATACTCTTACTTAAAACACATTGATCAGGTGAGTAACTACAGGGGATTACAAGTTGGAATGCATCATGTACAAGTGCTTGCTCCGGGCTTGTGTGTTAAAAGCAGGGAAAGAAAGAGAGAGAGAAGGGAACGCCTCCTCTCTCTCTTCTCCCGATTTCGTCACCGGCTTCATCTTCTTCGTTGTAGGAGTTTTACGCAGTCGATAACGTCCGAAAAACCCAGATCCGAGTTGGTCTTTTGTTTTCTTAAATTGGTTAAATTTGACCTACTCCGACCATTCTATACCATCTGCTTCACTTTCTTTTTTCGATCATTCTTCACTGGTTTCTTATGCGGAACCCATCTCTTCTTCCCAAACCCACGTGTAGTGCAAGAGTTACGATGAAGGAGATGTTGAAGACGACGACGATGAACGGTCCTTGATATCATCAATTTACCCTTCTGCTAAATGGATTGAAGGTGATGTGAATTGACAGAGCAAAATTCCCTCCGGTGGGTTTCAACAGTCACGACTTCCACGACTCGCAACTTTGAAAGGCGGTTTTCAACGATATCAGTAACGTTCATGTGCGATTGTTTAATTTAGGTTTAGTATAGCTATATATTTCTAAAATATATATTTAAAAAAATGTTATAATATTGATCATAGCAGTGCGTATAAACTATCTAACATTGGTTTATTATAACACTATGTTAAAATCCTTTGTATTATGCGGATTAAATAAATATAATGTCATATATTTATTAATAAAAAAATTTAATTTCTTTAAAAACCCGTGTATTACACGGGTTGAATGATTTGACGGGACGGTTATAAATTCTGTTAAGTTAAAATTTTAAAACATTTTTTTCAGCTCGGTATTGATATTTTTTTATGTAATTGATAAATGTTAATTTATATTAAATTCATTTAGTTAACGATATAATAACTATCTATAACTAAATAATAAGTATCCATAATTAGATTTATATTAGATATTTAAAAGTATATATTATTTTAATTTAACATTTAATAAGAGATAGAGCCAGGAAAAATATACTAAGGATTCATCACAAAGTGACATGTATCTCAAAAAACCTTTATTTATTAGTATAGATTGCGCAACTATATACAAATAATACATAATTATAAATTGTAATCATAAAAATACACATATCTCTCGAGTAAAATACACATATCACATTATGGTGGTATCGTACGTTCTGCACGATAAACCCCTATTTCACAGGACCCCACGCATGTGTGTGTGAGTGTAGGAGATAGTAATTTAGGGAACAACAAAAAAATAAGGTACAAAGGAACATATTTTAACTCTTAATTGATCTTAGTCCAGTCGCTCTAATTAAATAGGTTAACAACACTTAAAAGGCCATTTTAGTAAGTTGCATTTTCAAGCGGAGTTTAGGGAAACCAACCAAAAAACTCAAACTTAAAAAATCAACAAAAAAATGTTTTTCAGATTAAAATATCTTAAGCATATATAATAACTTGCATAGAACCCATGTAATACACAAAAGGTGAAAAATATTAATATATAAAATTCTTAAATCTTTATATATATATTTTACAAATGTAAAAATGTATTACATATACTAAAAATATAAAGAAAAATTCAAAATATGTAAAAATAATATATAATTTAATTTCGAAAATACGTTAATTGTTATTTTCGAAAATAAGTTAATTGTTATTTAATATAATTTAACTTTCATTACTATTTGATTAAAAATAAAAGTTACATAATTAGATTTTAAAGTTTCTTATGATAAGTGATAATTTAAAATAAATGTGTTTTATTAGTATAATTATTTTTTTTAAATATATTATTATTAAAAGATAGAGGTGTGTTTAATAAGAAAGAGAGATGAGAAAAAATGATAAGAATGAATCTGGAGGCGACACGTGTCATGAAAAAACATTTATTTATTAGATAGTATAGATTTAACCAAACATATTACACCATAAAACAAGTATATCTTTGTTTAAATATCCTTCGATTATTTTGTTAAAAATATTATCAGGTCATTAAAATTTTGGTTCTCATGTAAACTTGCATTAACTCCACATGTGAAGTAGTAAACTTTTCTAGGGTTTTTATAATTGAATTTGATTGAACTCAATATTGTATATTCACATAGGGACTATTATTTGTTTTCTATTTTAATAACTGTTGACTGATATATAAAATTATAACTAGGGATGGATCTGGCTTAGGGAAACTGTAATAACCCATCAAAACCCACCTATGGTTCAGGAGAACCCGGCAACAATGACTTAGCTGTGAAGAACCACCACCACACCACCATCACCTAGGGTACCGGAGAATGTATTACATATACTAAAGATATAAAGCAAAATTTAAAATATGTAAAAGATAATATATAATTTAATTTTGAAAATACGTTAATTGTTATTTTTGAAAATAAGTTAATTGTTATTTAATATAATTTAACTTTCATTACTATTTGATTAAAAATAAAAGTTACATAATTAGATTTTAAAGTTTCTTATGATAAGTGATAATTTAAAATAAATGTGTTTTATTAGTATAATTATTATTTTTTTAAAATATATTATTATTAAAAGATAGAGGTGTGTTTAATAAGAAAGAGAGATGGAAAAAAATGATAAGAATGAATCTGGAGGCGACAAGTGTAATAAAAAAACCTTTGTTTATTAGATAGTATATATTTAACCAAACATATTACACCATAAAAGAAGTATATCTTTGTTTAAATATCCTTCGATTATTTTTTTTAAAATATTATCAGGTCATTAAAATTTTGGTTCACATGTAAACTAGCATTAACTTCACATGTGATGTAGTAAACTTTTCTAGGGTTTTTATAATTGAATTTGATTGAACTCAATATTGTATATCCACATAGGGACTATTATTTGTTTTCTAATTTAATAACTGTTGACTGATATATAAATTTATATAACTAGGGACGGATCTGGCTTAGGGAAACTGTAATAACCCATCAAAACCCACCTAGGGTTCAGGAGAACCCGGCAACAATGACTTAGCTGTGAAGAACCACCACCACACCACCATCACCTAGGGTACCGGAGAACCCGGGAACAGTGATCGGTAAAGGTGGCAAGTCAAAAGAGAAAACAGAGACAGGTAGAGAGACAACGAACCGGCCGACCAAAGGCACAGAGCCACTACACTACCGCCACCTATCCGGAGAACTTGCCAACAGTTATGTAGTTTCGAAAAACCACTACCACCACCACCACCTAGGGTTCCGGAGACCCCGGCAATAGTGATCGGTAAAAACAACAGAGAAATGATAGAGAGATAGAAAGATAACTCATCGATGGACTAAGCCGACGAACCCAAAAAACTAGCGGTGTAACACCCGGATTTTTCAAACCAATTTAAGCTTTTAAAACAACACATAGTTTAGGTCCAGACAAATATATAACGTATCCACACGTTTAAGTTTTACAAACATAAGTTAGACTTCTAAAATACATAAAAGAAGTAAAGTTAGTCACACTTATCCACAAGTGTTAAACAACCCAACATGTTTGTAAAAGTCTCCCACGAGAAGTATAATCAAAACGACATCAGCATGATGTATTCCCATCCACGAGATTATTTTTAAACAAAACAAACATCTAAAACAACTTTGAGAATCCGATGTCCAACTTTGGCGAGACCCGAGATCATTCCGGAGCTTTTCATATATTCAAAACATCACAAATAAACCATTAGTAATGATACAACAAGTCCCAAGACCCCCCAAAGTGTCCTAGAAAGAAAACTCAAAATTTAGCCAACGGACGTCTCACTTGGGGCGTCCCAGATGCAAACAGAACCCATCAGGCGTCCCACTTGGGCGTCCCACTAGCCCAGGGGGCGTCCCAGACTCCAGCCCTGCATCAGCCAACTCCAATTAGCACTTTTTGGCATTTTTGACCCACCTGACTCGACCCTTAGGCGTTTTAAACCACCAACAACATTTTGCAAATGTTGTAAACACCCAAGGTTAAAATATCAATAATTAGACACGCCCAACACAAGAACCACAACTAGTTTTGCACCCATGAAGTGTTTAACTTCAAATTTAATAAATTAGTTGTTTAGGCATACATTGACTTACAACTTAGACACGTTTTGACCCATACAAGTCCTAACGTTTCACCCTTCATCAATTTGACATATCCACATGTCTATTGCGAGAACCACCCCTCGCTTTTTAGCATGGAGTATTTGACTCCATGCCGACCCATGAAGTATCCACACTTCAGGTCACCCGTGAAGTATTTGACTTCACTTTCACCTGTGATGTACTTAACCTCACTACCACCCCTGAAGTATCCACACTTCACATAAACACCTCCATGAAGTATCCACACTTCATGAAATCATTTAATTACCGTTTTACTATCAACGGTTGACTTTTACCATATGAAGTCAATTTTAGTCTAATGTTATCACGTTCTACATTTTAGTTGACTCTTGACCACATTGAGTCATTTACACCCTTTAACCACATAGGCACAATCAAGTTTGACTATTAACCACATAGTCTAATTACACATATCTACCACATTTGCACATTTAAGTTTTACTATTAATCACATAGTCTAATTACACCTATTTACCACATTTGTATTTTCAAGTTTGATTATTAATCACATAGTCTACTTACACCTATTTACCGCATTTACATATTCAAGTTTGACTATTAATCACATAGTCTAATTACACCTATTTCACCATTATCCACAATGGTTTGACTTATACCACATTAAGTCCATTTTATAACAATTTCACCATTTATCCACAAATGGTTTGACTTATACCACACTCAGTCAATTTACAACAAATCACCACATTCTATATTTTAGTTTGACTATATGCCACACTAGTCAATTACACCAATTTACCACGCTTAGTTTGACTATGCCCCACATAGTTCAACTACACCACTACTACCAAGTGTCATTCATTAGTTTGACTAATTTCCTCATTATGTCAACTACAACAATCCCATCACATTCGTACTTTACTTTGACCATTTACCACATGAGTCAAAATCAACATACAACATATAAATAGAAATAACAATGCATCTACTTACATGTAACCACTACTTATTTACTACTAAGTAAGTGCAAAGCACTTACCTTTGCCAATGAAGATTCCACTCGGTCTACAAATCTAACATCTTTATCGCCTCGATCACCTAAACATTCCACATGTTTTAGTAATCTAATTTACCCCAATACATTCACCAATTGAACTTTAACCCCCACCCAAGATCTTATGATCTTCACTATCATCTAATCTTGGTTTACTAAGCTCCATACAAGCTTTTAACCATTAACAAACCAATTCTACCCATTTTGACCCGTTAAGGATTTCACCCAATTTCCACAACTTCATCAATTCATATATCACCAATGCAATTGAGTTTTATACTTTAAAATATGTTTATATACCTCCATAAACACTTATCCACATTCAATTCACCATTTAAACACCTCAATTGAAAAACCCCTAAATTAGGTTCTCAAGAACCCTAATTTTCAAAACCTTTAATTAGGTGAAATCAACATGAATTTGTTGAACCTCTAGCTTTAGTAATGCTAGATTAACAACCCTAACCAACATTGAACCTACCACAACCCCCAATTTTCGTCCATTAGGGTTCATCCATCAAACCCATCAAGAACAAGAAATCAAATGGAGGGAATGAGAAAAGATGATACATACTTGATTATGATGAAGGTGTTATGCAATCCGACCCTTCAATCCAAACATGCAAGCTCTAATTCCGAATTTCTTGATCAAACCATGTTCTTCCCTTCTTTTTCCTCTCGAAAACACGACACATACACCCTCTTTCAAGAGTCTGTGTCGCCATATTAGTCCCTCACCCAAAATCAGGTTTGAGCCAATTACAAGATAAGTTGCATAAATGACTCCTCCTCTCCAAACTAGCTAATTCCACCTTTAAAGTAACACCCACCAACTTTCTTTTATTTTTAATACACCCCCTATATATAATTAATATATAATAGGACAAACCCGAAAGTTGGTTCGTTACAAATCACTCCCCCTAATTTTGGGTTTCGTCCCCGAAACCCGATCAACCAATTAATTAGGGTAACACTCGAGTATCTATCGCCAGGTTCCTAAGTAGTTTCCGCCCCTTATCTAATGATCCTCCTAAACCAACACTTGGTTAATCCGCTTATACCGCAAGCGTTTCACCTAGTTACCTAATGTAGCCACCGGTTCCTCTAGAAGAAACATACATCATCCACCTCAACACCGCTAAGAGAAGCAACATCCACCTCTCTCGCCGCACATTCCCGTAGATGAACCACGAGGAATGTATCATGGAGTCTACACGATCCCCCGAGTAACTCCTAACGGGCATACAACTTAACAAACTAAAGTGAAGTCTGAACGGTCCCATAAAACGGGGACTTTGCCTCCCATGTTTTCGAACCCGATATACCCTCTTTGTAAGGGAACCTTTATATCGCTAAAGTTCCCATTTGAATTTCAATACACCTCCTCCCTAAATCCACTTAGAGCTTTCTATCCACCTTGAACGGATTTTTCAATCGCATTCAATATACAAGATCTTTCAAGCTAAGTCTTGAATCATACCATTATTCTTAGTCTCACGACATTCAATACCACCCAACAAACGGTATTTGTTACCGTTCACCATTTAGTAAATAATCACCTGGTTTCCTCCAAAACGAAGAAGAAACTAACACCTCAATCCGACTCAACGTGTACAGAAGTACCATATCGTATCACACGCTTCTTAACCCAAGTTCTCCAAACACTCAGAAGAGTAGGTTCTATTTTGGTATTCGGCCTAAACCCGTAGGCAAGTGAGACACTTATAACCACACACTAGATTGTGCCTCTTTTCATCCCCATCCACCAAAAGTTAAACTCCAAAACAACATACAACAACCCACATACTTTTAAGTCTCATTAATCACCCATGAAGTTCAAGGACTTCAAGAAAACCGATGAAGTTCGAGGACTTCAATTCAACCTCCTAACGCTCGCCCGCATATAGATTCATCAGTTCCCTTTCCAGGTTCTCTCTTTTAATTGCTACAATCAAGCTCACAATTGACTAGGAGAATATGCGATACTCCTGTCTCGTTGCAAATAGACATAATCGAGTCTAATCCACGAGGCACCAAAACAACATACAAGGAATACGGTCTTCCTAAGGAAAGACGCGTCAAATGCCATAGCCAAATCCTCTTTCATAAACCAACACCCTATTAATCCCAACGACTTTAGCGTAAGTCATCCCTTTAGATTCAAGGATCTCAATCTTACAATCCCCCTTTGAAGTTCGAAGACTTCATTTTCAATCACCGGTTTTGAAATTCTAAGACTTCAACACCATATACCCCTTGATTACTTCAATCATTGCCGGGTCAACAAAAGTCTTTAGAATTCACCGCCTCATCCAATAATGGATTACCACCAAAGCTAAAATGGCACACCAATCATTCCGAAGAAAGGCCTCTCCCTTCAAGGAATTTCAGGAAACTCACGAAGATAATGAGCTTGAACGATTTTGCTTCGAAGATAAGAACGACTATCATCGAATAAACAACCACCGTATTAGCATACATGGGTCTACACACCTTTCACATCGATCCACTAAAACCACGGAACTTCTAATAAGCCAGAAATTTACATCCGCAATTCCATAGTGTTCATAACTGAAATGATACCATTCATGGGATATCGCCCTCCGCTACTTTAACTTGATGAAACTAGAACTTCTAGTAACTTGTTCAAACCCGATAGTTAACATACGCATACATTCTTCCATTCTTCTTTTCCTCAAGAGAACGGTTACACCCCAAGAAGAGACACTCGGGCATAGAACCCTCATGAACTTCTTCACAACTGGAACATCAAGTATTCCATTGCTGCGGTTGGTTTCAATGGCATAAGCCAGGCATATAACAATTCATGCGCGACGTGTTTCACCGTCTCTAAGGGAGAATGGGTTGATACATCACCCTTTAGTCATAAATGACATTAATACGGTTACAAAGTAACCACACAATTTCCACTACAATCGCAAGACTCCATTCCATATGATTGTTTCACCCGCATCTTTCGATTATTAACTCATACATTTGTCAACATTATGAAATCCGCAATGTTGATCACCTCCGAATCCACCGATTCACATAAAATCTCATCCAACAAATAAATCAAGTGACTTCAGTCTCGTTTTTGGTAGTTAGAAAAGTTCGGCTCGACAGCCTTAAAATTTCTATTTTCTTCCCCTTCGTTCGTGTGATTTAAACTCGGGACATTCAATTCGAACGTGTCTCAGTTTGTAACCACTATAGCACACATGATAAGGACTAGAACACTATGGCGTAGTGTGTCCCGTCATTCCACTTGTGTAACTTTCACACATATGGCAACAACAAGTATTGCCTCCCCAAAGGGATTTCTAACTCGACTAGAATATTTGGCTTTTTTGAAGACACTAAAAATTCCTCTTCACACCTCACTAGCTTCCCGAGTTTGATTTCCTTGCATCATATAATAATCAAATCCATCCGAGTTGTACACCATGAAGGAAAAACCACTCTAAAAGTCAACCGATAGCATCGAGAAAGCTGATCTATCTTCATTATTTCCGATACTCGAAGATTTGGGCAAGACCACACATAGTCATACGACATGCCCATAATACTTTTATTATCTCACCTGGTCTAACGCACGTGAAGAAACTCCCAGTTGCAAGATTCACAACGGCTTGTGGACAAGCTAGTTCAATAACGTCTCTTGAATTCACCTAGTTGCACTATCTTCACGCCTATAAGCCTTTCTCCTATGGAGAAATCCCAACCAATTTTCTGCCATACATCGAAGTCGACTCTCCGCGAGTAGTACTCTATCCGCTAATCACAATGGATTACTTCAAAGCCGATACCATTATAGTGATGTATCATTGATTAATCAACAAACAAACTCTCACTATTTTACTCATTTGGCTCGCACACCATGAACCCCTTGTGAAGATAAGGTTTCCTACTTCCACGTAACCGACTAAGTTTGATCCTCCCGCCCTTAAGGCTTCATGCGGTTCTTCAAAGTACCGCCTCAATGAGCCCTATCTTCCTTGAAGGAAGATTGGCACAACATCACAGAAAGCTTTAGCCATCCTCCACTAGAATGTTGTTTACCATTTATGTTACACCCCGCTTCAGGCACCCCCTGGACGCGTGCGACCTCAATTGGTATCACCTGCTTTGATTTAAGAGATTTTATAAATACAACGGAAGTCTTTTTCAAAAGGATCGTTTCATTATTTGTTCCAACCTAGACTCAGTTGAAAACAAAAAGTCTTGTATTTATTTTATAAACATAGGGATTTAAATACCCTTTTTATTTTGATTACAAAATAGAGTTTGAAATCAAATACATCTCTTGTCTCCTATGGACAAGTTTAAGCCACCGAAAATAGTACTATCCAGGGTTGATCAATCCCCCGGTCCTATCTCCTTTTCTTTAGGATTTCCTTTATACGAGGCCTGAGAATCCTACGTATAAGTTATCATTTTCACTTTTCTTGGGTCAGATCTTATGTCTACCCGAATCCCCATTTTCATCATAATTTATTCGTTACCTGAAAAACATTTTAAAAATAAAACGTCAGCGTGAACGCCGGTGAATACAATTATCTTGACATTTAAAATCATTTGGCGCAAACAAGCATTGGTTCATAATCACAACTTTATCTTCAATCCACACATTCAGCAGGCCCGTCCTGTTCAATCGCACCACAGCATACACTGACGTCATGTCTTATAACAAGGGACAGGTTTGCCTCCGAAGTTTTTATAAGACAAGCACCAACCGCAATCCAGGAATTTCACCCGAGACCCGTGTATCCCTTGTAAGTTTTACGCATACCTATGGCCTGAATGCTTTGTTCGTAGAAGAACGTTGAACATTATTCCCTTAACCTTTATTTGGCCATTTTCGTAAAAGTAATTGTTTGACACAAGTTTTGAAAGATATAAAGTATTCACCTTGGTTTATAGGAATGCGCCTCTAAGATTATAAAGCTAGCCTTCTAACTTGATCTTTCTAGCGTACCAGCACTTCTTCGAGAGTTTCTTCTTAAACCGGGCACTACAACGAGCGAGAATTGAACTGGGATCGTCGGGAGTCGCCTAGGAATGCTTTAGAACAAGCTTTGAGAAGAGAGGAATGAGTTTGGGATGAGAAAACAACTAAATTCGATCAGCTATTTATAGGGCTGATTCAGGAGTCGTGTGGGACCGTTACGGGTGGTGACAGTCCGCCACCAGTTTAGGGTTTGCGAGTCAACAGACACGTGTCACCTTCTGGTCAATTTGTGGCGTGACGGACCGTTACCAGGCATGACGGTCCGTTATGGAGTGATACGTGGTGCACCCTAGTGCTTTCGCGGCTGTGACGGACCGTTACCAGGCGTGACGGTCTGTTATAGGGTTTCCACGCGTCAGAATTCGTTCATTAGTCACCGGACACGTGGCGCGTCATCAGGGTTCGCGTGCCCAGCCCGTAACGGACCGTTACCGTCCGTGACGGTCCATTACCGGTGAATTTTCATGTTTTTCACTTTTTAAACCTTGATATATAGGTTAATTACACTTATAGTCCTTGTGGTTTGTGCCTTTGTCAAATTTAGGACATTTTCATGGCAGGTGTTACATCCTCCCTAACTTGTTTTAATCTCGTCCTCGAGATCATTCGAACAAGTGAGGATATTTCTTTCTAATTTCAGACTCCAGTTCCCACGTGTACTCAGGTCCACGTCTAGAGTTCCATTTTACTTTTACGATCATTAATTTCTTTCTTTTCAATTTCTTTTCCTGCCTGTCCTCGATTTGCAGATGTTGTTCCACGAATCTTAATTTTTCATCTACCTCTACATCTTGTAGGGGTATTACCAGAGATTTATCTGCCAGACACTTGCGTAGATTTGACACATGGAATACATCGTGTATCCCATTCATTTCTTCTAGTAATTAGAGTTGATAGGCCACAGGCCCAACTCTCTTCAAGATTTTGAATGGTCATACGAATCTAGGACTTAATTTTTCTTTCTTTCCAAATCTTACAATGCCTTTCCAGGGTGAGACTTTTAACTAAACGTTATCACCGATGTTAAATTCTAATTGCTTTCGTCTCTTATCAGCATAACTCTTTTGACGATCACGAGCTACTTTCAATCTATCTTTTATTTGAATAACCTTCTTAGTTGTTTCCAGGACTGTTTCAGGTCCGGATAACTGGTTTTCTCCTATTTCGTACCAACAGATCGGATTTCGACATTTACGACCGTATAAGGCTTCAAAAGGAGCGACCTGTATACTCGTATGATAGCTATTATTGTAGGAGAATTCAATTAGAGGTAAGTGGACATCCCAGCCTCCTCCAAGATCAATAACACAAGACCTTAACATGTCTTCAAGAGTTTGAATGGTTCTTTCACTCTGTCCGTCCGTTTGAGGATGGTAGGCAGTGCTAAGATTCAATTTTGTACCTAGAGCTTTTTGAAAAATTTGCCAGAATCGAGAAGTAAATCTACTATCTCTATCTGACACGATAGATAGTGGCACACCATGTAATGATACAATTTTGTTAACGTATATCTGTGCCAACTTATCCATGCTGAATGTTTCTTTCATGGGAAGAAAATGATCAGATTTAGTAAGTTTGTCAACAATAACCCAGATTGTATCATTCCCATGACTGGTTTGGGGAAGCTTAGTAATGAAATCCATGGTTATCATTTCCCATTTCCATACAGGAATTTCAAGTTGCTATAATAAGCCAGAAGGCTTTTGGTGTTCAGCTTTCACTTGGGAACACATTAAACACTTTGCAACATAGATAGCGATATGTTTCTTCATTCCTATCCACCAATAATTGGCTTTTAGGTTTTTGTACATTTTATCGCTTCCAGGATTCATGGTGTATTTAGATTTGTGGGTATTTAGATTTGTGGGCTTCTTCAAGAATTTCTTCACGTACGTTTCCATAGATAGGAATCCAAATTCTTTTTATTCATTATAAGAATTCCATCATTACCCTTGACCAATTGGTCGATCATTCCTCCCAATCCTTTCTTCTCAAGGTTGGGTTCTTGCAAAGCAAGTTTATGAGATTCCTTAATACGAGTGATAATATCGATTTGGAGATCGAGTCTTAAAGCACAAAACTCGTTTAGGTTTCTCATGTTCTTTTCTACTTAAATGAGAAAGAAACACATTTCCCAATCGTAATCATTTAGGACTTCCATCCAACGCCTTTGTCTCTTATTCAGTTCTTTCTGACTGAATATATACTTTAGGCTTTTATGATCAGTGAATACAGTGAATTTGATTCCATATAGATAGTGCCTCCATAATTTCAATGCAAAGATCATGACGCCTAATTCTAAATCATGAGTCGTATAATTCTTTTCATGAGTTTTTAATTATCGAGAAGCATAAGCAATAACAGTGCTTCCTTGCATTAACACACAACCAAAGCCGGTGTGTGAAGCATCACAGTATACTGAAATGCCTTCGTTTCCATCTGGCAAAGACAGTATGGGTGCTTAGGTAAGTTTCTGCTTTAGAGTTTTGAAATCTTCGGATTGCTTAGGTCCCCATTCATACTTAACTGATTTGCGAGTCAGATAAGTTAATGGAACAGCAATTCGAGAAAAATCTTGGATAAATGTTCGATAGTAACAAGCCAAACCAAGAAAACTACGAACTTCGGTTGGTGACTTCGGGATTTCCCATTTAGATATAGCCTCAATTTTTACCGGGTCAACTTTGATGCCATCAGCGTTAATGACATGTCCAAGGAATTGAACTTCTGATAACTAGAACTCGCATTTTGAGAATTTAGCATAAAGCTTTTCGTTTCTCAAGAGTTCAAGCAAGGTTTTCAAATAATTAGAATGATCTTCCTTACTCTTGGAGTAGATAAGGATATCGTCAATAAATACGATAATTAATTTGTCCAGGTAAGGTTTGCAAACTCGATTCATCATATCCATGAAAGCTGCTGGTGCATTAGTAAGTCCAAAAGGCATCACCGTGAACTCATAATGACCATACCGAGTTCTGAATGCAGTTTTAGGAATATCTTCTTCCTGGACTTTCAATTGATGATAGCTAGAACAAGATCGATTTTTGAAAAGCATCGAGCTCCCTGGAATTGATCAAAGAGATGGGGAGTGGATAACGGTTCTTGATCATGACTTTATTCAGTTCATGATAGTCGATACACATGCGCATAGAACCGTCTTTATTTTTAACGAAAAAGACCGGAGTTCCTGAAGGCGACGAGCTTGGTCTTATAAATCCTTTTTCGAGCAATTCATTTAACTGTTTCTTTAATTCTGCCATTTCCGTTGGAGCTAATCTGTACGGGGCTTTGGAAATTGGTGCTGTACCGGGTACTAGATTAATTCTGAATTCCACTTCTCTTTCAGGTGGAATTCTAGGCAATTCATCGGGAAAAACATCAGGAAATTCAGCTACAACTAGCACATCTTCGATCTTCTTTCTAGTGTCGGTGGTTACAGATACGAGGTATGCTAAGCATCCTTTTCGTAAATACTTTGTGGCTTTTAACATGGAAAATATTCCAACAGAGTTGGATAATTTATCGCCATATATAGTCAAGATATTGCCCTTTGAACGAAGTTCTATAGCTTTCTTATCACATAGGATACGGGCTTGGTTAGAGGCTAACCAATCCATTCCTAGAACAATGTCAAAACCTGCCTAAGTCATTGGCAACAGTTGTGCAAGAATAACATGTCATGATAGTGTGATATTACAATCGTTTAGGATTTCAAAGATTTGGACTAGGTCCCCATTGGCAGTTTCTACCACGTATTTCTTGTCTAATTTAGCTAGAGTTTTATTTAATAGTCTACATAATCTATAATCTATAAAACTTTGGTTTGCACCAGATTCAAACAAAACTTGAGCGTAAATATCGTTGACAAGAATTGTACCCGTAATTACATCGGGCATACCTACTGCTTCATGAGTATGGAGAACGAATGCTCGCGCATTCTTCTTTACTCCATCTGCAGGTTTTGGACCTGTCCCATCAGGTTTCTTTAGCTTGGGAAAATTGATTTTGATGTGGTCGGCTTCACCACACTCAAAGCAAGTGATTGACTTCTTTTTATTACAATTTTCCGTTTTATGTCCAGACATTTTGTAGAAGCTGCAATATGGTTCAGATCGACATTGTCCTAAATGCCTCTTCTTGCATTTTGGACATTCAAGAATGGAAGAATTGTTATTTCGGGAAATAAAGGTTGATTTCTTTGATCCGCTTGGGCCTTGCCTAGCTACTTCCTTCTTCTTCTTTCCTTCTTCTTGGTTCCTGATCAGACTGCTGGTTAATGATGCTCCCAAATCCATAGCATCATCAAGATTTTCACAATTTGCGACTTTGACCATGTCGCGAATTTCTCCAATCAAACCCCAAATAAAACGCTTTATCAGGTTCGATTCTGGGGTAGCAAGATGTGGAACTATTCTGGCATATTCAAGGAGTTTGGTGGAATACTCCTGATGATTTGTTCCTATCATCTTAAGACTCAAGAATTTTCCTTCTATCTGTTCCTTCTCATTCTGGGGAACGTACTTCTTTTCTACTCGGGTTTTGAAAGCACTCCAGCCCATTGCATAGGCTGCTTCTCTTCCTTTGGCAACAACAATATTGTTCCACCATTCTAATGCTTGGTCTTTGAATAAGTTCGAAGCATAAAGAACCTTGTGTTTTTCAGCACATTTGCTGATAGCCAACACAGATTCAGTCTTTTCTATCCACCTCAATGTGGCAATTCCTCCTTCTCTCCCAGAGAAGTTATATGGCTTGCAGTCCTGAAACATCTTGTAAGTATAGCCAACTACTTTCCTCTTCTTCTCTATATGACCATAGTTATTACCCATACTCTCATCTTCAGAAGAGTTATGGTAATATTATTCTTTACCAATCTTCTTGGTCTTATGGGTTACAGAACCTTCAGGTTTCAGAGTAATAGATTTAGATTGAGTAATTGTACGGGTAGGTTGGGAATGGATAGATTTTAGATTCGATGGTTGAGTAGATAGTTTATCAACTTGCCTATTCTCTATTTCAGTAAAGATCATCGGAAGGGAATCCTTGATTCATTCTGCAATCATCTTTTGGAGTTCCTTTCGGGATTCAGTAGTATTTTCAACTGTCGTCTGTTTCTTCTTTCCCCTGGTGTGATGTGAAGGTCCGGTATTTTTCGACATACTATATAGAAATGAGATTGGAATCAAAACAAAACTTTTTTATTAATAAGAATATATTATAGAAGATGATACATATAGAAATTATTGTTCCTAGAAATTTCTAAAATTATTTTCTTCAAGAGCTTGTATTAGCAAAGCATTCCGAGTTTCAACTTCAGCTTTCTCTCGTTCCAATTCAGCTATTTTGTTCAGCATCATTCGTTCCCTTTCACTTCCCAATGCATTCTCATTTATATGAGGAGCAGGGATGAGAATTGTCTCATAGTATGGAATGTAAGGTATATTAGAGTCAGCATGTTATTCTTTTTCAGGATTATTCTCATAAGGTATATTGGCATACCCCTCATGAAAATTTTGCGAATATATAGGAGTGATATTATAGCTTACTGCGGTAGGAGTAGAATGAAAACATATAGAAGGATTATAGGGAACACTAGGGTTTCCTATTTCTCCGAGTCTTCTAAAAGTTGAACTTTCAGTTTCCTTATTATTTTCTATAGTTGTTTCATTGGTTTTTCTTACATGATAACTAGCTGGAGCAAATTTACAAATAAAGCTAGGACCTTTGCCTTTTCTGACCATTCTGAAAAATAAACAAAACGATATTTTATTATTATAGAAATATATTACAAAATACAACAAAAACGATTCTAATCTTTCATAAGTTCTTTTCCAAGAGTCATAAGTCCTCTCCATATTCATATACTTGTTGTCCATAAAATTTAGTTCTTGCTTTGTCCATTATCTTCTTTCTTGTTACTTCGTCTGTTTGGCGCAACGAACGGTCTAAACATTCGATAGGAGAAGAGGGCATACTTTTCGCATAACCATATTTAGGAGGGGGCTTACGGAGTCCCATCATAATATTATTATAAGCATTTTGGTATTCCGGAGGAGCTTGGAAAAACTCTTTGCAAGGACCATCATATGGAGGTTCGGGAAACATATAGGGATCATATAAAACAGGAGTTTCAGAATTATAAGATTGATAGTCGGAACTATTTGAAATAGGATTATTGAACAGATAGTCTTCAGGGTTTTCAGAAACAGGTTCATATTGATGGGATTCCTCAGATGGATCCTCTTTTGTTGAATTATTCTGCTGGATATAACTCGATTCAACTTCATTGTTTCCTTGCAGTTTTTGGATATTTGTATTCCAGTTGTTGAAGTTAGAACCAGCCTCCGTCCATTGACTGGAGGAGTTATAAGATTGGGGTGGTATTCGGGAGAGTTGTTATTAGAGAGAATGGAAAATAGATCATTGTTATAGTAGGGCGAAGAGATAGGGTTCATTCGAGATCCTAAGGGATGATACTCAGGTGAGTCTTGTTTAATTGGACGATTGGGGTCATAATAAACAGGTACAGAATTATCTCCAGACATCTGCAATCGTAAAATATTAGTACTTATCTTATTTTGGTCAAGACTTAGATACGAAGGCCAATATCTTTATCTTAACTAAAGCTCTACAAGGATAGTTATTTTTCCAGAGTAGTACCTCCAACAAAGATGTTCCTAGGTAAGACCGACGGGTCTAGGAGAGATTTATACACCGCTCTTTTCTTAGATAGAACATTTCGTTTTTCAGATAACTACATACCGGTCAGAAGGTTACCTTGTTTTTCTTATCTTAAAAGCATTAATGGTTGAAGCCTAGATACTATATCCAAGTATCTAATTCGCTAAAACCTGTGGCTCTGATACCAACCTTGTCACACTGTCACATCCCCAAATTCCACTTCTGGGCTATACCCGAGGGGCGTGACTCAAGAGGATCTTTACCATTGAATTACTTTGAACGACCACTAAATGGTTTTCAAAATACCTATTTTATGCATGACTCGAACGAGTCTAAAATAAAGTTTGACATAGTCCAAAGTAAAAGTACAGAAGGAATGTTTAAATGTTTACAACATCTGAAAATAAGGATAATAAAATATTTTTTATCAAAATAGGATGCCATGCATGATGAGTGTGTGACTCCAGTGGGTGCATCCTAGCCACATATCCTATGCATTCAACGACCTGAGATAAACATGCTAAAATGGGTCAACATAATGTTGGTGAGTTCACAGGTTATATGTAATGGAAATCATATCATGAAATGTTTTGGAAATCATATATTGACAATGCATGGAAAATCATATATTGACAATGCATGGAAAAGCATATATTGAAAATGCATGGAAAAACATATATACTTTACACAATCATTGTTGATAAGACAAAACCAAAAATTATCATAAGTCCGCCAACCGAAGCTCAATTGTAGCCATTGAAAAAGGAAAAGGATGCGGTTCGCCTCTTTGTGCCTTGCACATGAATGGATTAGGTCAATTATGTACCCGTTCGACCTCCAGTCGAAGTTAGCGCTACTAACCCGGGCAGGGGTTGTTAAACCCAACAGTACTGTTCATGATCACATCGCTTGTGGAAAAATTAATGGTTGACTCTGAGAGGACTTTGTACACACCATGTACAACTTATATAATTGATGTAACTGTGTAAGTATGGAAAATGTGACAATCGAAAATGTCTACTTGAGCATATATCTCACCCCAAAAGGAAAATGAGTAAAACGGGACTGTGAGAACTCACCAGATAAAGCGGTAATGATATGCAAGTCTTAGCAAATCCAGCTAAATGAGATGACCTACTCGTGCCCTAGGAAACATTTAGAACTTTAAGGTCTAAGTATCGTAAATGCTTGACTATGAACTCTATGCATCCAAAGAGTTGTTTGAAAAGTGACTTTGACGTTTCAAAGATGTTTTGACTCGACGACCCGTTGGTGACACGCTGGACTTAAGCATTCAAATCCTAACATAGAATTCAAACCTACTTTGAAATAGTCTATTATCGTATAATAAACACATTGGCACATTCGATTGGAAATTAGAACTTGAAACACAACTTTTGATACATTAAAGTTTCCTTAATTGGAAAGTCAAGTTGTTGAGTCCTAAACATGGCAACTATGCAAAGTTGATGTTCACACATGAAATTAGGCATGTTATAACGCATATAGAACATCCCAAGGTTTACTTGCAAAAACTAGACAAACATGCGAGTTTCAGATAAGTAAGGTTTCCTATTATAGCAAGATCTTGTCAAATTGGTAAGTTCATGGAATAATATCATATATTATCATACAATGCACTTAGTTACATGTTACTAAGTCATTTAAACCTTCTAATTATGTTAACAACTTGCAAACACATCTTGTGGAAAAGTAAAGTTTCCTTATTTAGAAACCGGTCTCTAAAACTCATACACATGCATTTTAATCCATCATTTTGGTCAACCATTCTTCCATAATGTTCACTACACTAGTTTCATGCTTTGAATACACCTAAACATCAAGTTTTCATACATGTCAAGAAATAAAGTTTCTAAAAATAGAAAATGAGCCTAAAAGCATCATGGACATGTGATTTTACCAAAAACAAATCATACAATCTATATATCTAGTGTTTATGCATCATTTCCACCAAACAAATCACAAATCATAACTCCTTTTAACAAAAACCCAAAATTAAAGTTACTATAAATATAACCGAGCATGAAATCTCATATGACCAAAAGTTCTAGATAGCAAATCTACACATATTATCCATTCTTTATGCACATCTAACCATTTTCCATCATCAAATCACCCTAAACATGGCATCTAGCATGAAACCCAAAATTAAAGTTTCCTAAAATAGCAAAACCGAGCATGCATGTATCATCCAACACTTTTGTCAACAAAGTTTTCACATATTGATCATCTACAACTACTATTACAACATAATCCATCATCAAACCAACAAAATCTCATCATCTAGCACATGTATACATAATAAAGTTTCCTTAAATGGAAACCAAGCCTTTGAACAAAATCTGGGTTTAAAATCACCAACAATATGTACCATTTGAGTTTTAAAACACATTTCCTTTAAGAATCCATGGCTAATCTTTCATAAAAATGAGTTTTCTTTGTATGCATGTTCATATGAACATGAAGATGAAAATGGGAAAAGATGGGTTTTGATCTTACCAAACTTGAAAATGTGATGGAATGATGGATGAAATCTCTTGCAAATTTGATAATCTTCACTTAGATACTTGATTTTGCATGAAATGGAAATCAAAACAACAAAAATGGTGAAGATTGGAGTGGTGGTGGGTGTTCTCGGCTCAAGGGAGAAGAGAGGGAGGAGAGAGAGTGAAATAGTGGGAGTGAAGAAATGGGGTGATTGGTGGGGTTTATATAGGGGGTTTTTGTACCGGGTGGTGGAAAACGAATAGTCATCTATTTATTGACGGAAATCCCGAATAGGTATAAACGAAATTATTTAAAAATAATTTGACTCATGTTGGTATGTTTAACATATAAAATTTTCAGATTTTTATTTCGAAATGTCGGTACATACTGCAGACTGGTCGGACAGCGTTAAAACAGAAAGTTTCTCAGAAAATTCCCGAAAATTTCACAGAGTCTTGGAATAACATATCAAAGTACTACATGTAATTTGTGCACTTAAAATATATGTCTAAGTGTCTGCTTAGAATTATGGACCTAGTTAGTGCACACTGCGTGTCTACCGGATCGTGCTGAAAATAAAAGTATTTTCATAAATCACCGAAAAATTCATATAGGCATGATTAATTAAATCACAGTGTTACATATAATTTTCACACACAAATTATATGTCTAGGTATTTCTTTTAAATTGTCACCAACGGTCGTGTTACAGGACGCATAATCTTCCGGATTACTGACACGTGTAAACGAATTGACTTGCTAAGTGTGAAATGGACTTAATTACTATAAAATTAAGTGTGATGCATGTCTAATAATGTAATATGTATCTCAGTCGGGAATGGATATCAACATGAAATTTGCTGGGTGTCACACACACCCCGCCCCAGGCACCCCCTGGACGCGTGCGGCCTCGATTAGTATCACCTGCTTTGATTTCAGAGTTTTTATAAATACAGCGGAAGTATTTTTTAAAAGGATCGTTTCATAATTTGTTCCAACCTCAAGGGTTGTATTTGTAAATATCAAGACTCAGTTGAAAACAAAAAGTCTTGGATTTATTTTATAAATATAGAGATTTAAATACCCTTTTTATTTTTATTACAAAACAGAGTTTGAAATCAAATACATCTCTTGTCTCCTATGGATAAGTTTAAGCCATCGAAAATAGTACTATCCAGGGTTGATCAATCCCCCGGTCCTATCTCCTTTTCTTTAGGATTTCCTTTATACGAGGCCTGAGAACCCTACGTATAAGTTATCCTTTTCACTTTTCTTGGGTTAGATCTTATGTCTGCCCGAATCCCCATTTTCATCATAATTTATTCGTTACCTGAAAAATATTTTGAAAATAAAACGTCAGCGCGAACGCCGGTGAATACAATTATCTTAACATTTAAAATTATTTGACGCAAACAAGTATTAGTTCATAATCACAACTTTATGTTCAATCCACACATTCAGCAGGCCCGTCCTGTTCAATCGAACCACAGTATACACTGGCGTCATGTCTTATAACAAGGGACAGGTTTGCCTCCGAATTTGTTATAAGACAAGCACCAGCCGCAATCCGAGAATTTCACCTGAGACCCGTGTATCCCTTGCAAGTTTTACGCATACCTATGGCCTGAATGTTTTGTTCGTAGAAGAACGTTGAGCATTATTCCCTTAACCTTTATTTGGCCATTTTCGTAAAAGTAAATGTTTGACACAAGTTTTGAAAGAGATAAAGTATTCACCTTGGTTTATAGGAATGAGCCTCTAAGATTATAAAGCTAGCCTTCTAACTTGATCTTTCTAGCGTACTAGCACTTCTTCGAGAGTTTCTTCTTAAACCGGGCATTAGAACGAGCGGGAATCAAACCGGGATCGTCGGGAGTCGCCTAGGGATGCTCTAGAACAAGCTTTGAGAATAGAGGAATGAGTTTAGGATGAGAAAACAACTGAATTCGATCAGTTATTTATAGGGCTGATTCAGGAGTCGTGACGGACCGTTACGGGTGGTGACGGTCTGTCACCAGTTTAGGTTTGCGAGTCATCAGACACGTGTCACCGTCTGGTCAATTTGTGGCGTGATGGACCGTTACTTGGTGTGACGGTCCGTTATGGAGTGATACGTGGTGTACCCTGGAGCTTTCGCGGATGTGACGGACCATTACCAGGCGTGACGGTCCGTTATAGGGTTTCCACGCATCAGAATTCGTTCATTAGTCACCGGACACTTGGCGCGTCATCAGGGTTAGCGTGCCCAGCCCATAACGGACCGTTACTGTCCGTGATGGTCTGTTACCGTGATTTTTCTTGTTTTTCACTTTTTGATCCTTGATCTATAGGTTAATTACACTTATAGTCCTTGTGGTTTGTACCTTTATCAAATTTAGGACATTTTTCGTGGCAGGTGTTACAATTTCTCCCAACTAATCCCAAGCTCATCCCCATCCTCGAGGTGATACCCACTTAGACTCCTTCAAATATGAGTCTTTAAATCAACTTCTATCTACAAATTTCGTCCACTAAGTTATGATTCCCCCCAGTCATCCCCGACTGTAAAGTAACAAGTTTGTAGGTGTTCTACCTATTTATAGGCCTCTAATCTTACTCTATAAGGCTCTACTTCTTTCTACTTGTATATTAATTTCCTTCACAAAATCATCTATGCACAAACATATAATATATATACATATACACATGTAACCACCTTCACTTACTCATTCTCGGTGTTCATCATCATATGGTCATCATGGAAGCATTTGTACACATTGCATTATGAATCACACTAGCCAGACATGATTGATAATGTAATATGCCCACTTACATTCATCATCTCCATATGATAAATCCCTTAACAACTTTAGGCACAATTAAATCACATAAGACTCCAATTAACATTTAGTACAATAATCAATACTAACCTCACCTTTCAAGCTCCGTGTCTCGGTCACGCCATCATTCGATTCTCATTTCTCCGATCATATCAAGAGCATTATAAGTTTGAGTTTGGTGTATCGCACACCAAATCCCTCAAACCACCGCTCTGATACCAAGTTGTAACACCTGGATTTTTTAAACCAATTTAAGCTTTTAAAACACCACAGAATTTAGGTCCCAGACAAATATATAACGTATCCACGTGTTTAAGTTTTACAAACAGAAGTTAGACTTCTAAAGTACACAAAAGAAGTCAAGTTAGTCACACTTATCCACAAGTGTTAAACAACCCAACATTTTTATAAAAGTCTCCCACGAGAAGTTTAATCAAAACGACATCAGCAGGATGTATTCCCATCCACGAGATTAGTTTTAAACAAAACAAACATCCAAAACAACTTTGAGAATCCGATGTCCAACTTTGGCGAAACCCGAGATCATTCTGGAGCTTTCCATACATTCAAAACATCACAAATAAACCATTAGTAATGATACAACAAGTCCCAAGACCCCCCAAAGTGTCCTAGGAAAAAAACTCAAAATTCAGCCAACGGTCGTCCCACTTGGGGCGTCCAAGATGCAAACAGAATCCATTAGGCGTCCCACTTGTGGCGTCTCAGACTCCAGCCCTACATCAGCCAACCCTAATTTGCAGTTTTTGGCATTTTTGACCCTTCGGAATCGACCCTTAGTCGTTTTAAACCACCAACAACATTTTGTGAATGTTTTAAACACCCAAGGTCAAAATATCAATAATTAGACACGCCAGACACGAGAACCACAACTAGTTTTACACCCATGAAGTGTTTAACTCTAAGTTTAATCAATTAGTTGTTTAGGCATACAACGACCTACAACTTAGGCACGTTTTGACCCATACAAGTCCTAACGTTTCACCCTTCATCAATTTGACATATCCACATGTCTATTGCGAGAACCACCCCTCGCTTTTTAGACCCATGAAGTATCCACACTTCATGTCACCCGTGAAGTATTTGACTTCACTTTCACCCATGATGTACTTGACCTCACTACCACCCCTGAAGTATCCACACTTCACATAAACACCTCCATGAAGTATCCACACTTCATGAAATCAACTAATTTACCGTTTTTCTATCAAAGGTTGACTTTTACCATATTAAGTCAATTTTAGTCTAATGTTACCACATTCTATATTTTAGTTGACTCTTGCCCACATTGAGTCATTTACACCCTTTAACCACATAGGCACAATCAAGTTTGACTATTAACCACATAGTCTAATCACACATATCTACCACATTTGCACATTCAAGTTTGACTATTAATCACATAGTCTAATTACACCTATTTACCACATTTGTATTTTCAAGTTTGATTATTAATCACATAGTCTACTTACACGTATTTACCGCATTTACATATACAAGTTTAACTATTAATCACATAGTCTAATTACACATATTTCACCATTATCCACAATGGTTTGACTTATACCACCTTAAGTCTGTTTTATAACAATTTCACCATTTATCCACAAATGGTTTGACTTATACCACACTGAGTCAATTTACAACAAATCACCACATTCTATATTTTAGTTTGACTATATGCCACACTAGTCAATTACACCAATTTACCACGTTTAGTTTGACTATACCCCACATAGTTCAACTACACCACTTCTATTAAGTGTCATTCATTAGTTTGACTAATTTTCTCATTATGTCAACTACAACAATCATATCACATTCATACTTTACTTTGACCATTTACCACATGAGTCAAAATCAGCATACAACATATAAATAGAAATAACAATACATCTACTTACATGTAACCACTACTTATCTACTACAAGGTAAGTGCAAAGCACTTACATTTGCCAATAAAGATTCCACTCGGTCTTCAAAGCTAACATCTTTATCGCCTCGATCACCTAAACATTCTACATGTTTTAGTAATCTAATTTATCCCAATACATTCACCAATTGAAGTTTAACGCCCACCCAAGATCTTATGATCTTCACTATCATCTAATCTTGGTTTATTAAGCTCCATACAAGCTTTTAACCATTAATAAACCAATTCTACCCATTTTGACCCGTTAAGGATTTCACCCAATTTCATCAATTCATATATCACCAATGCAATTGAGTTTTATACTTTAAAATGTGTTTATATACCTTTATAAACACTTATCCACACTCAATTCACCATTTAAACGCCTCAATTGAAAACCCCCAAATTAGGTTCTCAAGAACCCTAATTTTCAAAACCTTTAATTAGGTGAAATCAACATGAATTGGTTGAACCTCTAGCTTTAGTAATGCTAGATTAACAACCCTAACCAACATTGAACCTACCACAACCCTCAATATTCGTCCATTAGGGTTCATCCATCCAAACCCATCAAGAACAAGAAATCAAATGGAGGGAGTGAGAAAAGATGATACATACTTGATTATGATGAAGGTGTTGTGCAATCCCACCCTTCAATCCAAACATGCAAGATCTAATTTCGAATTTCTTGATCAAACCATGTTCTTCCCTTCTTTTTTCTCTCAAAAACACGACACGCACACCCTCTTTCAAGAGTGTGTGTCGCCATATAAGTCCCCCACCCAAAATAAGGTTTGAGCCAATTACAAGATCAGTCCCTATACTTGCATAAATGACTCCTCCTCTCCAAACTAGTTAATTTCACCTTTAAAGTAACACCTACCAACTTTATTTTATTTTTAATACACCCCCTATATATAATTAATATATAATAGGACAAACCTGAAAATTGGTTCGTTACAAACGGACCAAAGACACGAAGACATTGTCGATTCCTCTCTCTCTGTCTCTCATCAATTTTTCTTCTAAAAGAGAGACGATGGAACATAGGTATGCCCTCTTTCTCATCTTCTTTTTGCATAAGAAACGTGATAAACTATGACTTGTACTCAATGCAGTAGGATGTGTAAATCACTGGTCATACTATTCCCCTTCATCTACTTTAAATAAGAGTATAATGGTTTAACATTATTTCATACGTGAACGGTATTGGTTTATAGAATGCTTTATTTGTGAACTGTATTTGAGACATTTGTCACGTCTAACAATATTTTAAATGATATTACTTTACCCAGTCATCCTAAATTGAAGAATTTATATTTAATAATATTTAAACTAGTTATCCTTAATTAAAAAAACCTTATAGACTTCTCGTGAAGTCTACACTATTATTTTCTATCTCTCTCTCATATTAAATAATAATAATTTTAAATAATTAATTATCTAAAATGTATTATAAATATTTTATTGAAACTTATTAAATCATAAGAAAATTTCAATTATACCTTAACTTAAAAATAAAATTTTATAATTCTTAAATCTTTATTATTTGTTATTTATAATTCTTAAATCTTTATTATTTTTTATTTCACTAATGGCTGAAAACATCCAACATATAAATCTTGTTAGAAACTGTTGGTTAACAAAAACTGAATTTATTCAACCAGTGTAATTCATGGGTTGCTAACCTAGTTTTATTAGAATAAAAGAAAAGGAAATGAAGTATACGGCTTTATTGGGAATTCCAATCACTACATATATATGGCCTTGTTTGGGATTACTTTTTGAACTCCTTATTGACTTATTAACTTTTTTAAAAAGTTAATAAGTTAAAAGTTTGTTTGGGTAAACCAAAAGGAGGTAGGAAAATAGAGAGAAAAAATGAGTTTTCAAAAAGTAAGGGACAACTTACTTCTCAAAACTCATTATAACTTTTTGCAAAAGCCAATAAGGAGTTTTCAAAAAGTTGTTTAATGGGTTTTTATGTATATAAACATGCATATTTATATATATGAAGTACAAATTTTTAAAAACATAAATTGTAGATCAAGAAATTAAACGATTTAGGTTTTTTGGGGGTTGGGGGGTTAGATTTTTGGGGGTGGGGGTTTTAGGGTTTTGAGTGTGGGGTTTAGATTTTAGGGTTTAGTTTTAGGATTTTGATCGAGTTTGACGAGCCGGTTCTAACGCCGCTAAAATAAGTTCAATCGAAGTTCGTTTGGGTTAGTTTTCACGAGTTTTCTTACGAAGAGAAGTTTTCTCATAAACTTAACCGTAGATATATATATATATATATAAATATGTGTGTGTTTGTTTTTTTAATAATTTTATTAATAACGTACGGATAAAAAGTATTTGTGTGTTTTGTCAAGTGTAATTGTGTTGAAAAAGGCTTTTCATATATAAGTTTAACTATTAATCACATAGTCTAATTACACCTATTTCACCATTATCCACAATGGTTTGACTTATACCACCTTAAGTCTATTTTATAACAATTTCACCATTTATCCACAAATGGTTTGACTTATACCACACTGAGTCAATTTACAACAAATCACCACATTCTATATTTTAGTTTGACTATATGCCACACTAGTCAATTACACCAATTTTCCACGTTTAGTTTGACTATACCCCACATAGTTCAACTACACCACTTCTATCAAGTGTCATTCATTAGTTTGACTAATTTTCTCATTATGTCAACTACAACAATCATATCACATTCATACTTTACTTTGACCATTTACCACATGAGTCAAAATCAGCATACAACATATAAATAGAAATAACAATACATCTACTTACATGTAACCACTACTTATCTACTACTCGGTAAGTGCAAAGCACTTACATTTGCCAATAAAGATTCCACTCGGTCTTCAAAGCTAACATCTTTATCGCCTCGATCACCTAAACATTCTACATGTTTTAGTAATCTAATTTACCCCAATACATTCACCAATTGAAGTTTAACGCCCACCCAAGATCTTATGATCTTCACTATCATCTAATCTTGGTTTATTAAGCTCCATACAAGCTTTTAACCATTAATAAACCAATTCTACCCATTTTGACCCGTTAAGGATTTCACCCAATTTCATCAATTCATATATCACCAATGCAATTGAGTTTTATACTTTGAAATGTGTTTATATACCTTTATAAACACTTATCCACACTCAATTCACCATTTAAACGCCTCAATTGAAAACCCCCAAATTAGGTTCTAAAAAACCCTAATTTTCAAAACCTTTAATTAGGTGAAATCAACATGAATTGGTTGAACCTCTAGCTTTAGTAATGCTAGATTAACAACCCTAACCAACATTGAACCTACCACAACCCTCAATATTCGTCCATTAGGGTTCATCCATCCAAACCCATCAAGAACAAGAAATCAAATGGAGGGAGTGAGAAAAGATGATACATACTTGATTATGATGAAGGTGTTGTGCAATCCCACCCTTCAATCCAAACATGCAAGATATATTTTCGAATTTCTTGATCAAACCATGTTCTTCCCTTCTTTTTTCTCTCAAAAACACGACACGCACACCCTCTTTCAAGAGTTTGTGTCGCCATATAAGTCCCCCACCCAAAATAAGGTTTGAGCCAATTACAAGATCAGTCCCTATACTTGCATAAATGACTCCTCCTCTCCAAACTAGTTAATTTCACCTTTAAAGTAACACCTACCAACTTTATTTTATTTTTAATACACCCCCTATATATAATTAATATATAATAGGACAAACCCGAAAATTGGTTCGTTACAAACGGACCAAAGACACGAAGCCATTGTCGATTCCTCTCTGTCTCTCTGTCTCTCATCAATTTTTCTTCTAAAAGAGAGACGATGGAACATAGGTATGCCCTCTTTCTCATCTTCTTTTTGCATAAGAAACGTGATAAACCATGACTTGTACTCAATGCAGTAGGATGTGTAAATCACTGGTCATACTATTCCCCTTCATCTACTTTAAATTAGAGTATAATGGTTTAACATTATTTCGTACGTGAACGGTATCGGTTTATAGAATGCTTTATTTGTGAACTGTATTTGAGACATTTGTCACGTCTAACAATATTTTAAATGATATTACTTTACCCAGTCATCCTAAATTGAAGAATTTATATTTAATAATATTTAAACTAGTTATCCTTAATTAAAAAAACCTTATAGACTTCTCGTGAAGTCTACACTATTATTTTCTATCTCTCTCTCATATTAAACAATAATAATTTTAAATAATTAATTATCTAAAATGTATTATAAATATTTTATTGAAACTTACTAAATCATAAGAAAATTTCAATTATACCTTAACTTAAAAATATAATTTTATAATTCTTAAATCTTTATTATTTGTTATTTATAATTCTTAAATCTTTATTATTTGTTATTTATAATTCTTAAATCTTTATTATTTTTTATTTCACTAATGGATGAAAACATCCAACATATAAATCTTGTTAGAAACTGTCGGTTTATAAAAACTGAATTTATTCAACCCGTGTAATTCATTGGTTTCTAACCTAGTTTTATTAGAATAAAAGAAAAGGAAATGAAGTATACGACTTTATTGGGAGTTCCAATCACTACATATATATAGCCTTGTTTGGGATTACTTTTTGAACTCCTTATTGACTTATTAACTTTTTTAAAAAGTTAATAAGTTAAAAGTTTGTTTGGGTAAACCAAAAGGAGGTAGGAAAATAGAGAGAAAAAATGAGTTTTCAAAAAGTAAGGGACAACTTACTTCTCAAAACTCCTTATAACTTTTTGCAAAAGTCAATAAGGAGTTTTCAAAAAGTTGTTTAATGGGTTTTTATATATATAAACATGCATATTTATATATATGAAGTACAAATTTTTAAAAACATAAATCGTAGATCAAGAAATTAAACGATTTAGGTTTTTTGGGGGTTGGGGGGTTAGATTTTTGGGGGTGGGGGTTTTAGGGTTTTGAGTGTGGGGTTTAGATTTTAGGGTTTAGTTTTAGGATTTTGATCGAGTTTGACGAGCCGGTTCTAACGCCGCTAGAATAAGTTCAATCGAAGTTTGTTTGGGTCAGTTTTCACGAGTTTTCTTACGAAGAGAAGTTTTCTCATAAACTTAACCATAGATATATATATATATATATATATATATATATGTGTGTTTGTTTTTTTAATAATTTTATTAATAACGTACGGATAAAAACTATTTGTGTGTTTTGTCAAGTGTAATTGTGTTGAAAAAGGCTTTTCATATACAAGTTTAACTATTAATCACATAGTCTAATTACACCTATTTCACCATTATCCACAATGGTTTGACTTATACCACCTTAAGTCTATTTTATAACAATTTCACCATTTATCCACAAATGGTTTGACTTATACCACACTGAGTCAATTTACAACAAATCACCACATTCTATATTTTAGTTTGACTATATGCCACACTAGTCAATTACACCAATTTACCACGTTTAGTTTGACTATACCCCACATAGTTCAACTACACCACTTCTATCAAGTGTCATTCATTAGTTTGACTAATTTTCTCATTATGTCAACTACAACAATCATATCACATTCATACTTTACTTTAACCATTTACCACATGAGTCAAAATCAGCATACAACATATAAATAGAAATAACAATACATCTACTTACATGTAACCACTACTTATCTACTACTAGGTAAGTGCAAAGCACTTACCTTTGCCAATAAAGATTCCACTCGGTCTTCAAAGCTAACATCTTTATCGCCTCGATCACCTAAACATTCTACATGTTTTAGTAATCTAATTTACCCCAATACATTCACCAATTGAAGTTTAACGCCCACCCAAGATCTTATGATCTTCACTATCATCTAATCTTGGTTTATTAAGCTCCATACAAGCTTTTAACCATTAATAAACCAATTCTACCCATTTTGACCCGTTAAGGATTTCACCCAATTTCATCAATTCATATATCACCAATGCAATTGAGTTTTATACTTTAAAATGTGTTTATATACCTTTATAAACACTTATCCACACTCAATTCACCATTTAAACGCCTCAATTGAAAACCCCCAAATTAGGTTCTCAAGAACCCTAATTTTCAAAACCTTTAATTAGGTGAAATCAACATGAATTGGTTGAACTTCTAGCTTTAGTAATGCTAGATTAACAACCCTAACCAACATTGAACCTACCACAACCCTCAATATTCGTCCATTAGGGTTCATCCATCCAAACCCATCAAGAACAAGAAATCAAATGGAGGGAGTGAGAAAAGATGATACATACTTGATTATGATGAAGGTGTTGTGCAATCCCACCCTTCAATCCAAACATGCAAGATATATTTTCGAATTTCTTGATCAAACCATGTTCTTCCCTTCTTTTTTCTCTCAAAAACACGACACGCACACCCTCTTTCAAGAGTTTGTGTCGCCATATAAGTCCCCCACCCAAAATAAGGTTTGAGCCAATTACAAGATCAGTCCCTATACTTGCATAAATGACTCCTCCTCTCCAAACTAGTTAATTTCACCTTTAAAGTAACACCTACCAACTTTATTTTATTTTTAATACACCCCCTATATATAATTAATATATAATAGGACAAACCCGAAAATTGGTTCGTTACAAACGGACCAAAGACACGAAGCCATTGTCGATTCCTCTCTCTCTGTCTCTCATCAATTTTTCTTCTAAAAGAGAGACGATGGAACATAGGTACGCCCTCTTTGTCATCTTTTTTTTGCATAAGAAACGTGATAAACCATGACTTGTACTCAATGCAGTAGGATGTGTAAATCACTGGTCATACTATTCCCCTTCATCTACTTTAAATAAGAGTATAATGGTTTAACATTATTTCATACGTGAACGGTATCGGTTTATAGAATGCTTTATTTGTGAACTGTATTTGAGACATTTGTCACGTCTAACAATATTTTAAATGATATTACTTTACCCAGTCATCCTAAATTGAAGAATTTATATTTAATAATATTTAAACTAGTTATCCTTAATTAAAAAAACCTTATAGACTTCTCGTGAAGTCTACACTATTATTTTCTATCTCTCTCTCATATTAAATAATAATGATTTTAAATAATTAATTATCTAAAATGTGTTATAAATATTTTATTGAAACTTACTAAATCATAAGAAAATTTCAATTATTCCTTAACTTAAAAATATAATTTTATAATTCTTAAATCTTTATTATTTGTTATTTATAATTCTTAAATCTTTATTATTTGTTATTTATAATTCTTAAATCTTTATTATTTTTTATTTCACTAATGGCTGAAAACATCCAACATATAAATCTTGTTAGAAACTGTTGGTTTATAAAAACTGAATTTATTCAACCCGTGTAATTCATGGGTTTCTAACCTAGTTTTATTAGAATAAAAGAAAAGGAAAAGAAGTATACGGCTTTATTGGGAGTTCCAATCACTACATATATATGGCCTTGTTTGGGATTACTTTTTGAACTCCTTATTGACTTTTTAACTTTTTTAAAAAGTTAATAAGTTAAAAGTTTGTTTGGGTAAACCAAAAGGAGGTAGGAAAATAGAGAGAAAAAATGAGTTTTCAAAAAGTAAGGGACAACTTACTTCTCAAAACTCTTTATAACTTTTTGCAAAAGTCAATAAGGAGTTTTCAAAAAGTTGTTTAATGGGTTTTTATATATATAAACATGCATATTTATATATATGAAGTACAAATTTTTAAAAACATAAATCGTAGATCAAGAAATTAAACGATTTAGGTTTTTTGGGGGTTGGGGGGTTAGATTTTTGGGGGTGGGGGTTTTATGGTTTTGAGTGTGGGGTTTAGATTTTAGGGTTTAGTTTTAGGATTTTGATCGAGTTTGACGAGCCGGTTCTAACGCCGCTAGAATAAGTTCAATCGAAGTTCGTTTGGGTCAGTTTTCACGAGTTTTCTTACGAAGAGAAGTTTTCTCATAAACTTAACCGTAGATATATATATATATATATATATATGTGTTTGTTTTTTTAATAATTTTATTAATAACGTACGGATAAAAAGTATTTGTGTGTTTTGTCAAGTGTAATTGTGTTGAAAAAGGCTTTTCATATACAAGTTTAACTATTAATCACATAGTCTAATTACACCAATTTCACCATTATCCACAATGGTTTGACTTATACCACCTTAAGTCTATTTTATAACAATTTCACCATTTATCCACAAATGGTTTGACTTATACCACACTGAGTCAATTTACAACAAATCACCACATTCTATATTTTAGTTTGACTATATGCCACACTAGTCAATTACACCAATTTACCACGTTTAGTTTGACTATACCCCACATAGTTCAACTACACCACTTCTATCAAGTGTCATTCATTAGTTTGACTAATTTTCTCATTATGTCAACTACAACAATCATATCACATTCATACTTTACTTTGACCATTTACCACATGAGTCAAAATCAGCATACAACATATAAATAGAAATAACAATACATCTACTTACATGTAACCACTACTTATCTACTACTAGGTAAGTGCAAAGCACTTACATTTGCCAATAAAGATTCCACTCGGTCTTCAAAGCTAACATCTTTATCGCCTCGATCACCTAAACATTCTACATGTTTTAGTAATCTAATTTACCCCAATACATTCACCAATTGAAGTTTAACGCCCACCCAAGATCTTATGATCTTCACTATCATCTAATCTTGGTTTATTAAGCTCCATACAAGCTTTTAACCATTAATAAACCAATTCTATCCATTTTGACCCGTTAAGGATTTCACCCAATTTCATCAATTCATATATCACCAATGCAATTGAGTTTTATACTTTAAAATGTGTTTATATACCTTTATAAACACTTATCCACACTCAATTCACCATTTAAACGCCTCAATTGAAAACCCCCAAATTAGGTTCTCAAGAACCCTAATTTTCAAAACCTTTAATTAGGTGAAATCAACATGAATTGGTTGAACCTCTAGCTTTAGTAATGCTAGATTAACAACCCTAACCAACATTGAACCTACCACAACCCTCAATATTCGTCCATTAGGGTTCATCCATCCAAACCCATCAAGAACAAGAAATCAAATGGAGGGAGTGAGAAAAGATGATACATACTTGATTATGATGAAGGTGTTGTGCAATCCCACCCTTCAATCCAAACATGCAAGATATATTTTCGAATTTCTTGATCAAACCATGTTCTTCCCTTCTTTTTTCTCTCAAAAACACGACACGCACACCCTCTTTCAAGAGTTTGTGTCGCCATATAAGTCCCCCACCCAAAATAAGGTTTGAGCCAATTACAAGATCAGTCCCTATACTTGCATAAATGACTCCTCCTCTCCAAACTAGTTAATTTCACCTTTAAAGTAACACCTACCAACTTTATTTTATTTTTAATACACCCCCTATATATAATTAATATATAATAGGACAAACCCGAAAATTGGTTCGTTACAAACGGACCAAAGACACGAAGCCATTGTCGATTCCTCTCTCTCTGTCTCTCATCAATTTTTCTTCTAAAAGAGAGACGATGGAACATAGGTACGCCCTCTTTCTCATCTTTTTTTTGCATAAGAAACGTGATAAACCATGACTTGTACTCAATGCAGTAGGATGTGTAAATCACTGGTCATACTATTCCCCTTCATCTACTTTAAATAAGAGTATAATGGTTTAACATTATTTCATACGTGAACGGTATCGGTTTATAGAATGCTTTATTTGTGAACTGTATTTGAGACATTTGTCACGTCTAACAATATTTTAAATGATATTACTTTACCCAGTCATCCTAAATTGAAGAATTTATATTTAATAATATTTAAACTAGTTATCCTTAATTAAAAAAACCTTATAGACTTCTCGTGAAGTCTACACTATTATTTTCTATCTCTCTCTCATATTAAATAATAATAATTTTAAATAATTAATTATCTAAAATGTGTTATAAATATTTTATTGAAACTTACTAAATCATAAGAAAATTTCAATTATTCCTTAACTTAAAAATATAATTTTATAATTCTTAAATCTTTATTATTTGTTATTTATAATTCTTAAATCTTTATTATTTGTTATTTATAATTTTTAAATCTTTATTATTTTTTATTTCACTAATGGCTGAAAACATCCAACATATAAATCTTGTTAGAAACTGTTGGTTTATAAAAACTGAATTTATTCAACCCGTGTAATTCATGGGTTTCTAACCTAGTTTTATTAGAATAAAAGAAAAGGAAAAGAAGTATACGGCTTTATTGGGAGTTCCAATCACTACATATATATGGCCTTGTTTGGGATTACTTTTTGAACTCCTTATTGACTTATTAACTTTTTTAAAAAGTTAATAAGTTAAAAGTTTGTTTGGGTAAACCAAAAGGAGATAGGAAAATAGAGAGAAAAAATGAGTTTTCAAAAAGTAAGGGACAACTTACTTCTCAAAACTCTTTATAACTTTTTGCAAAAGTCAATAAGGAGTTTTCAAAAAGTTGTTTAATGGGTTTTTATATATATAAACATGCATATTTATATCTATGAAGTACAAATTTTTAAAAACATAAATCGTAGATCAAGAAATTAAACGATTTAGGTTTTTTGGGGGTTGGGGGGTTAGATTTTTGGGGGTGGGGGTTTTATGGTTTTGAGTGTGTAGTTTAGATTTTAGGGTTTAGTTTTAGGATTTTGATCGAGTTTGACGAGCCGGTTCTAACGCCGCTAGAATATGTTCAATCGAAGTTCGTTTGGGTCAGTTTTCACGAGTTTTCTTACGAAGAGAAGTTTTCTCATAAACTTAACCGTAGATATATATATATATATATGTGTTTGTTTTTTTAATAATTTTATTAATAACGTACGGATAAAAAGTATTTGTGTGTTTTGTCAAGTGTAATTGTGTTGAAAAAGGCTTTTCATATACAAGTTTAACTATTAATCACATAGTCTAATTACACCTATTTCACCATTATCCACAATGGTTTGACTTATACCACCTTAAGTCTATTTTATAACAATTTCACCATTTATCCACAAATGGTTTGACTTATACCACACTGAGTCAATTTACAACAAATCACCACATTCTATATTTTAGTTTGACTATATGCCACACTAGTCAATTACTCCAATTTACCACGTTTAGTTTGACTATACCCCACATAGTTCAACTACACCACTTCTATCAAATGTCATTCATTAGTTTGACTAATTTTCTCATTATGTCAACTACAACAATCATATCACATTCATACTTTACTTTGACCATTTACCACATGAGTCAAAATCAGCATACAACATATAAATAGAAATAACAATACATCTACTTACATGTAACCACTACTTATCTACTACTAGGTAAGTGCAAAGCACTTACATTTGCCAATAAAGATTCCACTCGGTCTTCAAAGCTAACATCTTTATCGCCTCGATCACCTAAACATTCTACATGTTTTAGTAATCTAATTTACCCCAATACATTCACCAATTAAAGTTTAACGCCCACCCAAGATCTTATGATCTTCACTATCATCTAATCTTGGTTTATTAAGCTCCATACAAGCTTTTAACCATTAATAAACCAATTCTATCCATTTTGACCCGTTAAGGATTTCACCCACTTTCATCAATTCATATATCACCAATGCAATTGAGTTTTATACTTTAAAATGTGTTTATATACCTTTATAAACACTTATCCACACTCAATTCACCATTTAAACGCCTCAATTGAAAACCCCCAAATTAGGTTCTCAAGAACCCTAATTTTCAAAACCTTTAATTAGGTGAAATCAACATGAATTGGTTGAACCTCTAGCTTTAGTAATGCTAGATTAACAACCCTAACCAACATTGAACCTACCACAACCCTCAATATTCGTCCATTAGGGTTCATCCATCCAAACCCATCAAGAACAAGAAATCAAATGGAGGGAGTGAGAAAAGATGATACATACTTGATTATGATGAAGGTGTTGTGCAATCCCACCCTTCAATCCAAACATGCAAGATATATTTTCGAATTTCTTGATCAAACCATGTTCTTCCCTTCTTTTTTCTCTCAAAAACACGACACGCACACCCTCTTTCAAGAGTTTGTGTCGCCATATAAGTCCCCCACCCAAAATAAGGTTTGAGCCAATTACAAGATCAGTCCCTATACTTGCATAAATGACTCCTCCTCTCCAAACTAGTTAATTTCACCTTTAAAGTAACACCTACCAACTTTATTTTATTTTTAATACACCCCCTATATATAATTAATATATAATAGGACAAACCCGAAAATTGGTTCGTTACAAACGGACCAAAGACACGAAGCCATTGTCGATTCCTCTCTCTCTGTCTCTCATCAATTTTTCTTCTAAAAGAGAGACGATGGAACATAGGTATGCCCTCTTTCTCATCTTCTTTTTGCATAAGAAACGTGATAAACCATGACTTGTACTCAATGCAGTAGGATGTGTAAATCACTGGTCATACTATTCCCATTCATCTACTTTAAATAAGAGTATAATGGTTTAACATTATTTCGTACGTGAACGGTATCGGTTTATAGAATGCTTTATTTGTGAACTGTATTTGAGACATTTGTCACGTCTAACAATATTTTAAATGATATTACTTTACCCAGTCATCCTAAATTGAAGAATTTATATTTAATAATATTTAAACTAGTTATCCTTAATTAAAAAAACTTATAGACTTCTCGTGAAGTCTACACTATTATTTTCTATCTCTCTCTCATATTAAATAATAATAATTTTAAATAATTAATTATCTAAAATGTATTATAAATATTTTATTGAAACTTACTAAATCATAAGAAAATTTCAATTATACCTTAACTTAAAAATATAATTTTATAATTCTTAAATTTTTATTATTTGTTATTTATAATTCTTAAATCTTTATTATTTGTTATTTATAATTCTTAAATCTTTATTATTTTTTATTTCACTAATGGCTGAAAACATCCAACATATAAATCTTGTTAGAAACTGTGGGTTTACAAAAACTGAATTTATTCAACCCGTGTAGTTCATGGGTTTCTAACCTAGTTTTATTAGAATAAAAGAAAACGAAATGAAGTATACGACTTTATTGGGAGTTCCAATCACTACATATATATGGCCTTGTTTGGGATTACTTTTTGAACTCCTTATTTACTTATTAACTTTTTTAAAAAGTTAATAAGTTAAAAGTTTGTTTGGGTAAACCAAAAGGAGGTAGGAAAATAGAGAAAAAAAATGAGTTTTAAAAAAGTAAGGGATAACTTACTTCTCAAAACTCATTATAACTTTTTACAAAAGTCAATAAGGAGTTTTCAAAAAGTTGTTTAATGGGTTTTTATGTATATAAACATGAATATTTATATATATGAAGTACAAATTTTTAAAAACATAAATCGTAGATCAAGAAATTAAATGATTTAGGTTTTTTGGGGGTTGGGGGGTTAGATTTTTGGGGGTGGGGGTTTTAGGGTTTTGAGTGTGGGGTTTAGATTTTAGGGTTTAGTTTTAGGATTTTGATCGAGTTTGACGAGCCGGTTCTAACGCCGCTAGAATAAGTTCAATCGAAATTCGTTTGTGTCAGTTTTCACGAGTTTTCTTACGAAGAGAAGTTTTCTCATAAACTTAACCGTAGATATATATATATATATATATCTATATATATATATATATATGTATGTGTTTGTTTTTTTAATAATTTTATTAAAAATGTACGGATAAAAAGTATTTGTGTGTTTTGTCAAGTGTAATTGTGTTGAAAAAGGCTTTTCATATACAAGTTTAACTATTAATCACATAATCTAATTACACCTATTTCACCATTATCCACAATGGTTTGACTTATACCACCTTAAGTCTATTTTATAACAATTTCACCATTTATCCACAAATGGTTTGACTTATACCACACTGAGTCAATTTACAACAAATCACCACATTCTATATTTTAGTTTGACTATATGCCACACTAGTCAATTACACCAATTTACCACGTTTAGTTTGACTATACCCCCACATAGTTCAACTACACCACTTCTATTAAGTGTCATTCATTAGTTTGACTAATTTTCTCATTATGTCAACTACAACAATCATATCACATTCATACTTTACTTTGACCATTTACCACATGAGTCAAAATCAGCATACAACATATAAATAGAAATAACAATACATCTACTTACATGTAACCACTACTTATCTACTACTAGGTAAGTGCAAAGCACTTACATTTGCCAATAAAGATTCCACTCGGTCTTCAAAGCTAACATCTTTATCGCCTCGATCACCTAAACATTCTACATGTTTTAGTAATCTAATTTACCCCAATACATTCACCAATTGAAGTTTAACACCCACCCAAGATCTTATGATCTTCACTATCATCTAATCTTGTTTTATTAAGCTCCATACAAGCTTTTAACCATTAATAAACCAATTCTACCCATTTTGACCCGTTAAGGATTTCACCCAATTTCATCAATTCATATATCACCAATGCAATTGAGTTTTATACTTTAAAATGTGTTTATATACCTTTATAAACACTTATCCACACTCAATTCACCATTTAAACGCCTCAATTGAAAACCCCCAAATTAGGTTCTCAAGAACCCTAATTTTCAAAACCTTTAATTAGGTGAAATCAACATGAATTGGTTGAACCTCTAGCTTTAGTAATGCTAGATTAACAACCCTAACCAACATTGAACCTACCACAACCCTCAATATTCGTCCATTAGGGTTCATCCATCCAAACCCATCAAGAACAAGAAATCAAATGGAGGGAGTGAGAAAAGATGATACATACTTGATTATGATGAAGGTGTTGTGCAATCCCACCCTTCAATCCAAACATGCAAGATATATTTTTGAATTTCTTGATCAAACCATGTTCTTCCCTTCTTTTTTCTCTCAAAAACACGAAACGCACACCCTCTTTCAAGAGTTTGTGTCGCCATATAAGTCCCCCACCCAAAATAAGGTTTGAGCCAATTACAAGATCAGTCCCTATACTTGCATAAATGACTCCTCTTCTCCAAACTAGTTAATTTCACCTTTAAAGTAACACCTACCAACTTTATTTTATTTTTAATACACCCCCTATATATAATTAATATATAATAGGACAAACCCGAAAATTGGTTCGTTACAAACGGACCAAAGACACGAAGCCATTGTCGATTCCTCTCTCTCTGTCTCTCATCAATTTTTCTTCTAAAAGAGAGACGATGGAACATAGGTATGCCCTCTTTCTCATCTTCTTTTTGCATAAGAAACGTGATAAACCATGACTTGTACTCAATGCAGTAGGATGTGTAAATCACTGGTCATACTATTCCCCTTCATCTACTTTAAATAAGAGTATAATGGTTTAACATTATTTCGTACGTGAACGGTATCGGTTTATAGAATGCTTTATTTGTGAACTGTATTTGAGACATTTGTCACGTCTAACAATATTTTAATTGATATTACTTTACCCAGTCATCCTAAATTGAAGAATTTATATTTAATAATATTTAAACTAGTTATCCTTAATTAAAAAAACCTTATAGACTTCTCGTGAAGTCTACACTATTATTTTCTATCTCTCTCTCATATTAAATAATAATAATTTTAAATAATTAATTATCTAAAATGTATTATAAATATTTTATTGAAACTTACTAAATCATAAGAAAATTTCAATTATACCTTAACTTAAAAATATAATTTTATAATTCTTAAATCTTTATTATTTGTTATTTATAATTCTTAAATCTTTATTATTTGTTATTTATAATTCTTAAATCTTTATTATTTTTTATTTCACTAATGGCTGAAAACATCCAACATATAAATCTTGTTAGAAACTGTGGGTTTACAAAAACTGAATTTATTCAACCCGTGTAATTCATGGGTTTCTAACCTAGTTTTATTAGAATAAAAGAAAAGGAAATGAAGTATACGACTTTATTGGGAGTTCCAATCACTACATATATATGGCCTTGTTTTGGATTACTTTTTGAACTCCTTATTTACTTATTAACTTTTTTAAAAAGTTAATAAGTTAAAAGTTTGTTTGGGTAAACCAAAAGGAGGTAGGAAAATAGAGAGAAAAAATGAGTTTTAAAAAAGTAAGGGATAACTTACTTCTCAAAACTCATTATAACTTTTTACAAAAGTCAATAAGGAGTTTTCAAAAAGTTGTTTAATTGGTTTTTATGTATATAAACATGAATATTTATATATATGAAGTACAAATTTTTAAAAACATAAATCGTAGATCAAGAAATTAAACGATTTAGGTTTTTTGGGGGTTGGGGGGTTAGATTTTTGGGGGTGGGGGTTTTAGGGTTTTGAGTGTGGGGTTTAGATTTTAGGGTTTAGTTTTAGGATTTTGATCGAGTTTGACGAGCCGGTTCTAACGCCGCTAGAATAAGTTCAATCGAAGTTCGTTTGGGTCAGTTTTCACGAGTTTTCTTACGAAGAGAAGTTTTCTCATAAATTTAACCGTAGATATATATATATATGTATATATGTATATATATATGTATGTGTTTGTTTTTTTAATAATTTTATTAATAATGTACGGATAAAAAGTATTTGTGTGTTTTGTCAAGTGTAATTGTGTTGAAAAAGGCTTTTCATATACAAGTTTAACTATTAATCACATAGTCTAATTACACCTATTTCACCATTATTCACAATGGTTTGACTTATACCACCTTAAGTCTATTTTATAACAATTTCACCATTTATTCACAAATGGTTTGACTTATACCATACTGAGTCAATTTACAACAAATCACCACATTCTATATTTTAGTTTGACTATATGCCACACTAGTCAATTACACCAATTTACCACGTTTAGTTTGACTATACCCCACATAGTTCAACTACACCACTTCTATTAAGTGTCATTCATTAGTTTGACTAATTTTCTCATTATGTCAACTACAACAATCATATCACATTCATACTTTACTTTGACCATTACCACATGAGTCAAAATCAGCATACAACATATAAATAGAAATAACAATACATCTACTTACATGTAACCACTACTTATCTACTACTAGGTAAGTGCAAAGCACTTACATTTGCCAATAAAGATTCCACTCGGTCTTCAAAGCTAACATCTTTATCGCCTCGATCACCTAAACATTCTACATGTTTTAGTAATCTAATTTACCCCAATACATTCACCAATTGAAGTTTAACGCCCACCCAAGATCTTATGATCTTCACTATCATCTAATCTTGGTTTATTAAGCTCCATACAAGCTTTTAACCATTAATAAACCAATTCTACCCATTTTGACCCGTTAAGGATTTCACCCAATTTCATCAATTCATATATCACCAATGCAATTGAGTTTTATACTTTAAAATGTGTTTATATACCTTTATAAACACTTATCCACACTCAATTCACCATTTAAACGCCTCAATTGAAAACCCCCAAATTAGGTTCTCAAGAACCCTAATTTTCAAAACCTTTAATTAGGTGAAATCAACATGAATTGGTTGAACCTCTAGCTTTAGTAATGCTAGATTAACAACCCTAACCAACATTGAACCTACCACAACCCTCAATATTCGTCCATTAGGGTTCATCCATCCAAACCCATCAAGAACAAGAAATCAAATGGAGGGAGTGAGAAAAGATGATACATACTTGATTATGATGAAGGTGTTGTGCAATCCCACCCTTCACTCCAAACATGCAAGATATATTTTCGAATTTCTTGATCAAACCATGTTCTTCCCTTCTTTTTTCTCTCAAAAACACGACACGCACACCCTCTTTCAAGAGTTTGTGTCGCCATATAAGTCCCCCACCCAAAATAAGGTTTGAGCCAATTACAAGATCAGTCCCTATACTTGCATAAATGACTCCTCCTCTCCAAACTAGTTAATTTCACCTTTAAAGTAACACCTACCAACTTTATTTTATTTTTAATACACCCCTATATATAATTAATATATAATAGGACAAACCCGAAAATTGGTTCGTTACAAACGGACCAAAGACACGAAGCCATTGTCGATTCCTCTCTCTCTGTCTCTCATCAATTTTTCTTCTAAAAGAGAGACGATGGAACATAGGTATGCCCTCTTTCTCATCTTCTTTTTGCATAAGAAACGTGATAAACCATGACTTGTACTCAATGCAGTAGGATGTGTAAATCACTGGTCATACTATTCCCCTTCATCTACTTTAAATAAGAGTATAATGGTTTAACATTATTTCATACGTGAACGGTATCGGTTTATAGAATGCTTTATTTGTGAACTGTATTTGAGACATTTGTCACGTTTAACAATATTTTAAATGATATTACTTTACCCAGTCATCCTAAATTGAAGAATTTATATTTAATAATATTTAAACTAGTTATCCTTAATTAAAAAAACCTTATAGACTTCTCGTGAAGTCTACACTATTATTTTCTATCTCTCTCTCATATTAAATAATAATAATTTTAAATAATTAATTATCTAAAATGTATTATAAATATTTTATTGAAACTTACTAAATCATAAGAAAATTTTAATTATACCTTAACTTAAAAATATAATTTTATAATTCTTAAATCTTTATTATTTGTTATTTATAATTCTTAAATCTTTATTATTTGTTATTTATAATTCTTAAATCTTTATTATTTTTTATTTCACTAATGGCTGAAAACATCCAACATATAAATCTTGTTAGAAACTGTTGGTTTACAAAAACTGAATTTATTCAACCCGTGTAATTAATGGGTTTCTAACCTAGTTTTATTATAATAAAAGAAAAGGAAATGAAGTATACGGCTTTATTGGGAGTTCCAATCACTACATATATATGGCCTTGTTTGGGATTACTTTTTGAACTCCTTATTGACTTATTAACTTTTTTAAAAAGTTAATAAGTTAAAAGTTTGTTTGGGTAAACCAAAAGGAGGTAGGAAAATAGAGAGAAAAAAATGAGTTTTCAAAAAGTAAGGGACAACTTATTTCTCAAAACTCTTTATAACTTTTTACAAAAGTCATTAAGGAGTTTTCAAAAGTAATCCCAAACATGCCCTAATTATCACTACATATATAATTTCAAGCTCATCCCCTATTGCTATCATCATATTTCGGGGAATTGTAATTTGTAAATGATGGCTTGGATTCAGATGTCTTCTTTTTCATCCAGGGACCTATCTTCGAATACAATTATCTTTACTTAATTATCAGCAAATAATTTCCGTATGTGAATTCATTACTTTATCCATTAACAAAAATAAGGTTTGCTTATTGGCAAAAAATTTCCATTAACAAAATATCGATATTAAAAGATAAATGAAGAAAATACACGGAATGATTAAAGTGAATATTTAATCGCATAATTACAAAATTGATAAAATAAGGTTTTTTTTAGTGAATTGGTGACATAGGCTTTCGTGAGTGGGTTTTTTGGTCTAAGAAGAAAGATTTACTTGGAAGGAGGAATGAATCGAAGAAGAAAAATTTCTATTATATTGCTAAAACTAAAATGTTGAACTAATTTCAGTTTTTTTTAATTTAATTAGATTAACAGTCGAGATTGAGATCCTTGTCTTTATACTTTTATGTTAATCTTAATTAGACCACAACATAGTTGCCACCATTTATCTTTACATTTGAATTAGTTTGAATGTTGTATCTAGCTAGTCAAATATCTTTTCGTTACGCCTTCCTTGTATATCTCCTAGTTAATAGGTTTGTTACTTGTATGTGTAGTTATATCCTCCAACACTTCAATGAATATCAAGCATTCATCAATCTTCTCAATACCTTCATATGGTATCAGAGCAAGGTTCAAACCCTAGCTCACCAAATAGCACCCCTCCTTCATCGCCTAAATCTCCGATCACTATGAGCACCGACAATTCCTCCCTCACGGTTAACACCATGAACAACCTCAAAGTTTCCCTGCATCCCTAAAGCTAACATCCACAAACTATTTGGGATGGAAAACTCATAATGAAGCCCTATTACATGGTCTTGACGTCTACCGATTCATTGATGGTTCCTTTATTCCTCCGGCACCTACTGTAGCCACCGCCGAGCCCAAGACACCTCACAAAGACTTCCCACAATGATATCGCCAGTACATATTTCTCTTTGGAGCCCTGGTTGGAAGTCTCTATCCTGCCATATTTCCCCTCATCACTAACGCCGGTACAAGTCATGAACCATAGCAAATCCTTGCCACTACTTAAGCGTCTCCTTCTCGAGGCCACATAAAACAACTTCAACACAGGCTTAAACAATCCTCCAAAACACCAAACCAAACTATCATGGATTATATGCAAGGCATCAAAACCATGGTAGATGAACTTGCAAAAGTGGGTAAGAAGATGGATGAAGAAGACGTGGTGGATATCATACTCAACGGGCTTGATCACGTTGCTTACAAGCCATTCCTGGAGACAATCCTATTACCTTTAATGAGCTACGTGAAAAACTTATAAACCATGAACTAACTTTGTCTCAACAGATTGTTACCAATGGTATTCATCAGTCGGCTGCTGTCTTTCACGTCCACAATCGGTACCCACAACCTCCTCGACAACACACTAAACCATGGTCACCCTATCAACACATACATGCTGTTGGATTGCTCCCTACTTCTCGATTTGGTTTCGGTGCTCACCCATTTTAAGGTAAATGTCAATGGTGTAACACCAAGGGCTATACTCTCACTCACCGTGAGGCCTTCAAGAAGGTAAATCCACACGTATATATTCCTTCTTGTAATAGGTACTCGCAGCCAAAAACCGCTCAAGTGCACATGATGAATATTCAACAAACCCAACAAACCCTGACAGCAAATTGGCTCTTTGACAGTAGTGCTTCTCACCACGTCACAAATGATCTCAACAACCTCCCCTTCCATGCACCGTATGATGGAACCAAAGATCTCATTATTGGTGATGGTTCGTGTTGAGAAAACACTCATATTGGCACATTAATCATTCACACCTCACACACCCCATTGATTCTTAAAAACGTTCTATGTGTTCCAACTATATCTCATAACATTATTTAAATATCTCGTCTTTGTTACAATAATAGTTTTATAATTGGATTTTTCTCATTTGTTTGGTAATCAAGGACCGACAGTCACCCCATTTTTCTCATTTGTTTGTTACAATAATAGTTTTATAATTGGATTTTTCTCATTTGTTTGGTAATCAAGGACCGACAGTCGCGAATTCCTCTCCTCCACGGAACAGCAACACGAGGAATGTATGAATTGCGCTCCTCCTTGTTGCACTTTGTCTTCACCTTGCGTTGCACCAACTCTTTGACCTGGCATCACCGATTTGGTCATCCAAATAATAAAACTCTCAAGCAATTGTCTTCATTTATTAGTTCTATTTCAAATTTTAATGACAGTTGTAACTCGTGTCGTATCAACAGAAGTCATCGTTTACCATTTTATGTTTCTACACTTTTCTCTAATGCTCCACTTGATTTAGTTTTTTCGGATGTACAGTGTTCCCCAATACCTTATTTTGATAATTACAAATATTACATCATATATGTTGATCATTTCACAAAATACATATGGCTTTACCCCTTCAAACAAAAATCCGACTCACTTTCCATCTTTATTCGTTTTCAAAAACTTGTTGAAAACTACTTTCAAACCACAATCAAGCAATTGTTTTCTAACAATGGCGGTGAATACCTCACACTCCTTCCTCATTTACACTATTGGGGTATCTCTTACCTTACATCCCATCCACATACTCCCGAACACAATGGGTATGCCGAAAGACGACATCGACATATCGTCGAGACAGGTGTTCCCTTCTTTCCCATGGAAAACTACCCATCACCTTTTTGCCATTTGCCTTCACTACCGCTACCTATCTGATAAATCTTCTTCCAACCTCAACTCTAAATAACGCATCCCCATGCTATCGTCTTTTCAACAAACTTCCCAACTATAACAAACTTCATAGCTTCAAATGCCTATGTTATCCGTGGTTACGTCCTTACACACCAAACAAACTGCATCCTCGTTCTAAACTGAGTATTTTCATTGGCTATTCCTAAAAGCGCTTATTATGCCTTTGATCCAGTCACTACCAAAATCTATTCCTCACGTCATGTTATCTTTGAAGAAAACATATTTCATTATGACAAACTTAATACCAACCTCAACTCTCCCCCTCTGACCTAAACAATTTAAACGACTAGCTCTCTGTCACCTTACCTACTCCACCCTCACCCACTTCAACTCCCGCTGAAGCCACCACCTTTTCTACACCTTAACCCTCTACATCGACCAAACACCCTTCCAGCCCCTCTCAGTTGTCTAACAGTCCCTCCACAACGACATCCTCCCATGCTCACCAAAGTACCCATTCCTCACTCGATCTCTCTCCTTCCTCTACTTCCTTTTCTTCTTTCGATCTTCCCCACCCCCAAAACCCAAACTCTCTCCCATCCTAAACCCAACTCTCGTTATCACAACACACAATACATGCTTTATACTAACTCCCCTACATCTTTCATAGAACTGACTACAGTTACTCATGCATTAAAACATCCATTATGATGCAAGGCCATGTCGGATGAGTGTGAAGCTCTTGAACGAAACAAGACTTGGACTCTTGTTCCTTCCATATCTGCACCTAATCTTGTAGGTTGCAAATGGGTTTTCCGTATAAAATATAAAACGGGCGGAACCGTTGATCGTTTAAAAGCCATACTTGTTGCAAAAGTCTTCCATTAACGCCCCAGAATCGACTAAATCGAAAGCCCGGTTATAAAACCCGCAACACTATGACTCGTCCTCTCCATTGCCATTTCTCAAGGCTGGACACTTCGCCAACTTGACATCAATAACGCCTTTTTAAAAGGCTCACTATCTGAAGACGTATATATGGCCCAAGCTCCCAGGTTTATCAACCCCTCCTTTCCCATTTATGTTTGTAAACTCCAAAAGGCCATAATAGTCTTCGACAGGCCTTTCATGCATGGTATGATGAGCTAAATCATACCTTCATTCACATGAATTCAAACCTACCATCTTTGACTCCTGGCTTTTTTACTTTCACAGCTGGTCCTTCTCCCATTTTTCTCCTCGTTTATGTTGATGATATCATCATCACCGGTCCCTCTCCTACTCTCCTAAACAGTTTCATTCAATCTCTTTCCTTCAAAGTCTCTCTTAAAGACCTTGGAAACTTATCCTACTTCCTTGGGGTTGAAGTTACTCCCCATTCCCACCACATCCTTCTCTCCCAACATAAATACATTTGGGACATTCTTATACGAGCTAAAATGAGTGACTCCAAACCGACTACCACACCAATAATGTACTATGTGCCTCTTACGCTGCACGGAGGGACCCCACACTCCTCTCCTACCGAGTATCGGACCTTAGTCGGAGCCCTGCAATATTTATCTCTTACCCGACCCGACATTGCATTTACTGTTAATCGTTTATCGCAATTCATGCATGCACCAACAAATTTGCATTGGAATGCTCGTATACGCCTACTAAGATATCTCTATGGCACCATACATCACAGGATATTAATTAGAAAATCATCACCATTTCACCTTCATGCCTTCACCTATGCTGTCTAGGCTAGTGATAAAGATAATTATAGAAGTACCACTGGCTACATCGTCTACCTCAGGTCAAATCCCATTTCATGGAGTTCAAAATGTTAAAGTACTTTAGCTCGTTCATCCACCGAAGCTGAGTTAAGAGTTGTTGCATCCACTACAACCGAGGTTCAATGTCTAACATCTCTACTTCATGAACTTGGGTTCAGCTCTCCATCAACACCTACCATGTACTGTGACAATCTTAGCACTACTACTTACTCCGCCAACCTTGTTTTCACTCACGCATGAAGCACCTAGCCTTGGACTTCCATTTTATTAGAGAAAAGGTGCAAGCCGGTTCCTTACGGGTCACACACATCGCTGGAGACGATCAACTTGCAAATGTCTTAACCAAACCACTACTTTGGCCGAGTTTCAACTTACTATTATCCAAGATTGGACTTGTCTCTAGACCGTCCATCTTGCGGGGCATAATGAGACCATATCATAGTTGCCGCCACTTATCTTTCCATTTGAATTAATTTGAATGTTGTATCTAGCTAGTCAAATATGTGTTGTTTAGTCTTCCTTGTATATCTCCTAGTTATTAGGTTTGTTACTTACTTATATCTGTATTTATATCCTCCAGCACCTTAATGAATATCAAGCATTCATCAATCTTCTTAATACCTTCATAACTCTTAGGAAAATTAATTAATTAAATAGAGAAATCATTTATCATTTAAAATTATACTTTTTTCATTTATTTTTAATAATAAATAAATGATTTAAAATTGTTCCCTTAGTATTTATATACAGTATAATGCGCTATTTGGATGGTTTGTTTTGATGTATTAAGAATCATAAGCCAGTTGATTTTACCAAATCTGATCGAGTTTAACCTAACCATCAAAATGAACACAAGTAAACAAGACAACAACTTTCTAAGTGATCATGAGCCTTTGCCGCTTGCCCTTGTTCAATTACGGGTTTTCTTCCACAATTATCAGTTTTCTATTTTTCTTTAAATAGTACTGCTTTGATTAAAATGCACGGACTATAATACTCGGTTGATTTTAATTTTGAAAAAAATAAAGTAACATTTGATGATGATTGATGAATTTACCTTTAAAAAAAAACCAACATGTATGAAGCTATTCCTTTTAGCCCATTAAACATTTTCTATTCGAATCAAATTTTGATAATGTTTAAGAACATTTTTTTGTCACGTAGATGATAAAAAAAAAATAAAAGAGAAATAAGGGAAAAAGGTGTAAAAACATGTCTTCGTATCTTTGTTAGAAAGATGAATTAGACTAAAATGATATAATATTACTTTTGAGTTGCCAACATCAGTACTCACCAACAGCAAAAACTTGTGTTTACATTAGATGGTTAATGGTTTGTTAATTTGAAGATTCCTACCTTACTGGTTACAACTTCTATGCATGGGCTTGTGCTACATATACATTACCCCCTGGTTACTATACATGGATTTGGGCTACTTATTTCTAAGCCTAATATAACTGATTATATTACAGTTAGCCATTATTATGAAATACATGTGATTTATTTTATTGTTTGATAAGGATTTACTTTATGAATATATAATGCAAAGTTGTTTATAACATACCTACTTAGAGGTACACAAATCGGTTTCTAGCCAAACATGTTTGGGTTATCGGTTTTTGACTCTTGAAACCGGTTTTTTGAAGGGAAAATGACCGGTTTGTTTCAAACCGGTTTCAACGGAGGGAGATACAGACTGATTTCAACCCTACATTGCGGTTCGGGTCCAAACCGGTTTCTACCAACATGGAAAGTGTGAAACAATTCGTATCTCCCTCCGTTGAATCCGCTTGCCACCTTAGCGGACTTCTGAATGAAGTTGTTGATTCTCGTTACTATACCTCTACCTATCATTGTCAATATTCAGGCTATTATCATCATTGCCTCACAAGGATCTATGGAGGGGTGCGGATTGGAGAATCCAACGAGACCCGTCAAAGGTTACAATAGTACACGGCAGTAGGCGCGCACCGAGAATACAGAACGAAATGGATGTTCATTATCCGGGTGATCCAAGACACTATGAATGTGGATTATGTAAAGAAACGAGTCATAATAAGAAAGCATGTCACTATAGAAATCAATGATGATTAAAAGTTTATGTTTACTTTGTAGTATATAATGTTTAGTAGATTGTTTGATTAGTATTATTGTTGTGTGTGGTTTTACCTTTATGTAATTTTTATTTTTATGTAATGCATGTTTTAATGATATGAATTTTAAATTTTAATGCATGTTTAAATTAACTAACTTTTTAATAGCTTATTATCTAAATGTAATAGCTACTAGAGTAAATTATAGAAATCGTCCTTTATGCTTATACCATTTTTCACTGTATGTCCTTTAGCGTAAAAAATGTCAGAGATCATCCTTTACGTTTAAATATGATATGGCTAACATCCTTTAGCATAACGGAGGTTAACTTTTCCAGTTAACTCCATGAGGGTGTTTTAGTCTTTTACTCATAAAAAAAATCTGAAATTAAAAAGAATATGTATATAAAGATAACATCTTTCCTCTCTCTACCCTTTCTCCACAACCACCAGCAGCCAACCACCACCCCATCGGCGACGCCGGTGAGATACCGTGTGACTGCGTTTTCCGCTGACCGTGACGCATGTATCTTGCCTCCCATCGGCGACGCCGAGCAGCCTAAAATCACTCCGGGAGAAGGAGCTAGCGATTCTCCGAGGCAAGGGAGTCTCCGATAAACCTCGCGAAAAGAAAGATAGAATCTACGATTACGATGTATACAACGATCTCGGCGATCCGGAAAATGATCCCGATCTGGCTCATCCGGTGCTCGGCAACAAAGATTACCCTCACCCTAGGCATTGCAAAACCAGTCGACCTCCTACTAAATCAGGTATTCAATTATTCAATCTGATTTTGCAACTATTTGATGAAACCCTAATTTACTGAATCGAATTTCAAATTCAGATCCGTTATCGGAATCACGAAGCAATGATGTTTACGTGCCAAAAGATGAATCTTTTTCAGAAGTGAAGAATCTAACATTTAATGTGAAGACGGTATACTCAGTGCTGAAGGCGGTCATACCTTCGTTGGAGACGACGATGATTGACAAGAATCTAGGGTTTTCGTACTTCACAGACATTGATTCTCTGTTCAATGAGGGGGTTAATTTGCCACCGATTGAGAGCGATGGATTTCTTAATAAGGTGAGATGGGAGGGGGCTGGAGTGTGGCGAACTAGCGGTGGTGGTCGATTAAGGAAGATATGGTTTCGTGGTGGTAGTTGTAGGTGGTGGCTGGCGGTGGTGGTCGATTAAGGAAGCTAGGGTTTCGTGGTGGTAGTTGCAGGTGGTGGCGAGTGTAGATGATGAAGGGCGGTGGTTGCTTATGGTGGTAGTGATGGTGTTGACAATGGTGGAGGGTGGTGGCAGGTGGGGGTGGTGGTGGCAGGTGGGGGCGGCGGTGGTGGTTCCATGGTGCTGCAATATTTGTGGGTAAAAATATCAAAACACCCTAATGTGCAAGGCACATGACTGGAGTTAACTGAAAAAGTTAACGCCCGTTAGGCTAAAGGACGTAAACTGCAAAAAAAAATAAACGTAAAGGATGATCTCTGACATTTTTTAGGCTAAAGGACATACAGTGAAAAATGATATAAACATAAATGACGATATCTGTAATTTACTCTAGTTACTATAATTAAAAATTAAAGAAAATACTAATAACATATAACATATAACACACTATATAGCTTTATTTGTAACATAATTAACATACATAACGTTATCCCTAAATTAATATTAAAACACACAACCACCCTAAATTAATACTAAAACACATAACAAGACTAATCGAACAACCTTCTCTTAGAAGTAGAGCCTTGGTTTGGAGACATTTTCCCTTCCTCATCAACCCTTTTCCGCTATTTGCAGTTAACTCACTTCGCACAACGTACAAGGAGATTTCCCTAACACCATCGACGCCATTGTAAGAAACTAGTCTGCTCAGGTCCTCATCATTCCTCAACGAAATAACCCGTTATCCAGATTAGCACCAGGTATTTTAAAGTAGAACCACAAGTTATTTGAATTTTTCATACCCTAGTTGTGGCATGATTAGTGCCATATCAGAAAACTTGAAGTCATTGACGTTAAGATAGTCAACAAAGGCTATGACGCCATCAAAGTATGTCCTATCCGGTGTTGCTGAGAAGTCCCCGTAATGATAAATCTTCCGGCTGAAATACCATGACCTCTCAGTGTATACATCGTCCACGATGAGTCCTAAATCATATTCATTTGGCGAACGTACCCACCATTTTGTTTGACGATGAGAAATGAAAATAATGGAGAAAGTGGTATGCAAGAATGATGGAGAAAGTGGTGGAAATATAAGTGGTGTTTATAGCCAATATTGCCTCCCACATTTTTATTTCAATAAATATGATTAAAATACATTAGATGATAAAATATAATAACATAACATAGAATAACATGGTCTTGTAAATGTTAAAAAAATACATTACAGGATAAAATATAATAACATAACATAGAGTAACTTCCGATGAGTATCTTCATTTGAACTGTTTGAAAGATGCATTGATGTAGTGCAAAACACACATCTTTATTCTATTGTTTTAGTGCGTTTTTGATTAGTTTATCTTTGTTTTGAGTCGTTTTTGTTATGTACTGAGTCTATTGTATATTTACAGGAGCTCGTGTGGAATAGGAAACTATATCGTGAAGAAACCGAGCACGAAAAGAAGCCGGAAGAAATAAAGAAGAAAATGTGGAATTTCTGTCTTTCGCGGTACGCGAAGACCATAAGAATTTTTCTCGCGGTACGCGAGGGAAAGGAAAACCGGCCACGACTATTTTGTTCCTCGCGGTACGCGAGGAACCCAACCCAAATTTTTCGCGATACGCGAGGGAACGAAATTCCGAGAAAACCCTAAAATTTGATATTTAATGTTTTGCAATCCCATTCTTTGAGGAGTCCGATTTTTAGCCGTCCAGAGAAGGTTTGAGGGCGATTTTGAGGAATAGGAAGCAGCTTTGAAGCAAAAGGTTCAAGCTTTGGATCCAGGTTGGTTTATTCTAGCTTATTCGGTTTCCAAGATTCGATCTTTGTGTTTAAATTCTGTGTTTGAAACCATGTTTTGTTCTTATTACTTCTGTTTGAATGTTTTGAGAATGATTCTAGGCTAAAACTTATATATTGCCTAGGTCACATGATGAATACTTGTTAAAGTTTCAGTTTTTATTCGGTTTTTGGATTCAATTAATGGGTTTATGATTTTGTAAAAGATCTTGAGTTGATTATTGTGATGTTATTGCATGTTTATGTCTGATTTTGTGATTAATTATAATTCCTTGCGTTGATTGTGGTTGTCTGCCAGTTTGATTAGCGTATCTTGGTTATAAATCTTAGGGTTTGTGATTAGGGTGGTTTGCTAGACGTAGTAGCTATAGGAGTTGTCTTTGATTACTGATTAGAGTTGAGTGTGTATCCTAGTTCAATACCCGAGAGGTGAGAATTAGTCGTTTAGTCTTCGTCATTAGGAATCCGAGTGTCAGCTGTGTGAGAGGAAGCCGGTATTAGGTGTCTAGTGATTGATGCTATTCGTGTCATAGTTGTTATCTTGAGATTACCCCATGCATTATTTGAGTGTATTGGTGGACAGTGATACTGAGAGGTAATCTGTCTATTAGGGTACTTTATCATAGTTGGAAATACCCGAGAGGTGATCTAACCATCTGGTGAGTTTAGTACACTTTAGGTATCTTAGTTTGTGACATCCTAAGAGTGATTAGGGATCCACTAGGTGGTCTTTAATTGTCATCCTTAGAAACCCAGATCCATTATAGTTTTCAGAACCGATAGAAGTTGTGCTTTGCAAGTAGGATTCCGACCTACGTGATATTCTTCCCATCTTCTGCTTTCACCTTTAGTTCTTGTTCTTGATAGTTGAGTCGACATTAGTTTGCTGCATTCCTTAGTTTAATATTTAGTGTAGTAAACCCCCCAAACCAAATCAATCTTTAGTCCGAGTCAGAGTCTAGTTTTGTTATCGTAGTGTCTCTAGGGTTCGATATTCCGGTTTACCGTTAAGCTGTGCTACACTCAATAGGTACACTTGTCTATCTGTGCGGTCTAGTTCATAGGTTTTCCATTTATTACTTAGGAGTTTAGGTTAGGTTTAGTAGTTTATTTTATAGACCGTTTGGACGACATCAAGTTTTTGGCGCCGTTGCCGGGGACACTTGGCAATAGCAATACTAACTCTGATTAGTTCTTTGTATGATTTTTGGTTTAATTGAGTCTTTTCTTTTCTTTTGAGTCTTGTTTGTGTGCTTATCTTCGGTGCTACTTGTGAGTCTTATCTGAATGTCTAATTTAGAATCAAGTCTTTATGTGTGTCTTTGAGTCTTTGTTGTGTTTCCTTCTAGAGTCTTTCTGTTTATGCACTGCACTCGTTCGCAGGGATCACCATCTTTTGCAGCTTTTTCAGAGCCCGAACGAGAGCTGCACGAGCGCACCCGCGACTTTCGGGAGCATTTGAAAGCATTCTGCAGCGACCAGGTACGTTCTCGTAGCCCAATTCCATTTCCTACGATGGGTGACGCCGATCCACCAGCGAGGCGTACAGTACACCAGAGGGCCAGTGATGGGGTCACGCGGCGCGAGATCTTCGATCACATGGCCCACTATACCGAACGCCAATTCTTGGCAGATCCCATCACATGTCATGAGTACGATCACTCATGCCACCCAATTCCATGGCCTTGATGATGAGGATGCACCGGGACATTTTTCCCGCTTCGCGCGGATATGTGATACCGTTAACATCAGGGGTGTGTCTAAGAATGCAATCTATTTGCATCTCTTCCCATTCTCCATTTCTGGTCATGCCTCTACTTGGCTCGACACTCTCCCAGCCAACTCAATCACCACATGGGATGATCTTGAAGCCAAGTTCTTCAAGAAGTATTATCCACCTTCCAGGTCCGCTCGCCTTAGGGATCAGATCCACTCCTTCCGGATGGATCCCGATGAGCCCTATCACATGGCCTGGGAGCTGTTCAACGCGCTGTTGAGCCGATGTCCCCAGCATGGTCTGTCGGACTGGGCGATAGTGTAGAATTTCTACCATGGTCTCGCCTTCGAGAAGAAGCAATTGTTCAACACAGCTGCGAGAGGCCATATCATGGATAAAGTCGAGCCGGAAGAGTGTGAGGAGATGTTTGAGAGCTTCGCTCAAGCTGAATATCAACATCCACGTTCTGTTTGGAATTCTATTCCTACTGCTAGAGCACCAGCCTCTTCTCCTAGAGGTGTGCATCAGGTCACTCCTGATACTAGTGTGGCTGCTGCACTCGCAGCTATGGCTAACGAGATAAAGGAGTTGAAGCTTAGTGATCAGCGGTGTGAGGTGTGCAGGGGAGGACACACCACCAGGGATTGCCCCGTCAATCATCAGGAGCAGGTGAACTTTGCTGGCAACCAGAACCGAGGGTACAAAAACTACAACAATACTTATGGCTCGGGATGGAGATCTGAAAATAACCCGCCTGGGTTTAATGGTCGCCAGCAGCAGTATGGAGGAGCAGAAGTTGGAGCGAGCTTGGGAAGCAGTGTCAACACAAGGAAGATCGAAGAGATGCTCGAGAATCAGACACAACTGCTTGCCCACTTAGTCCAGCAAGACAAGGACACGAGGCAAAGACAAGATAGCCACGACACTCTATTGAAGAATCAGCAGTCGGCATTCCAGGATTTGCAATGCACGGTAGGAGACATCGCTCAGAGCCTGAAGGGTAGACAAGGAGGTGCATCTTTAAGCCCAAATTCTTCAGTGATGGCCGTGTTAGTTAGGAGTGTGGAGAAGAAAGAGGTTGTAGAGGATGACTCCCACTTCATTAAGTATGACATCCCTTCAGTAGAGGAAGTGAAGAAGGTAGATTGGAGAGCTCGATTCGCTACGATCGATGCTAAGTTGAGTGAAGAGCAGGTAGATGAGGAGATTGTAATAGAGAAGCCTGCCGAGAGGGCAGAGGAGAATAAGAATGGGGTGGAGATAAAGTCCCCCAAGATTGACCTGACTCGTGTTCCCTACCCAGCACATTTGCTGCCATTCAAGAAGCCAGGGAACACGGTCACTTCCTTGACATGTTCAAACAACTCAAGGTCAATCTTCCGCTGATAGAGACCCTCCAGCGCATGCCAAAGTATGGCAAGTTTCTAAAAGATCTTCTTTCCAATAAGAAGAAGCTCGAGGAGGTCTCTAAAGTCTCACTTAGTGAGCAATGCCCTACAGTGGTGTAGAACAAGCTGCCAGAAAAACTGGGAGATTCGGGTCATTTCACGATCCCATGTCTCCTAGGTAGTTTGCCTGTGCACCACGCGTTGGCCGACCTGGGTGCTAGCATCAATCTGATGCCATATTCCGTATATAAGCAGCTAGACCTGGGTGAACCACAACCAACGCGCATGAGCATAGCCTTGGCTGACCGTTCAGTCAAGTATCCACGGGGAATTTTGGAGAATCTCCTAGTTAAAGTAGGCAAATTTGTCTTCCCCATGGATTTTGTTATCTTGGATATGGAAGTGGATGATAGAGTCCCACTTATCCTAGGACGCCCGTTCCTACGTACCACCAAGGCAATGATTGATGTCTTCGACGGGAAACTCACACTGCGTGTGGAGGTGGAGTCTATTACATTCGATGCTACACAGTCCATGAAGGATGTTGGCGAGCATAGCCACTCCGTGTGCATGTTCGATGCCTTCATAGATGCAAATCGGGACTCTAATCGAGGAGAGGATGATGTTGAAAGGGATAAAGAAGGAAAGATTGAGGATTCTCCAGATTGGTTGGAGGAATTTGAAAAGAAATTAGTACGATCCTCATTCTTAGATGCTAGCGATGATGATTTCAGCTTAAGAGAGATATTAGCACAAGTGGGGAAGATAGTTTGTGAGCCACCCGTAGTGGAGAGAGTAGAGGATCATGAGGATCTGGGCGATAGGTTAGAGGACACACTTTTATTAATATCACACATTGAGCCTTTGACCTTTACTGTTGTTCATGCTGAGGGGATAGAAGCCGATACATCCCCTAAATCTAGGCCGCCCCGTAAGAAACTCCGAGAGTTGAGTGAGTTTGTTAATCTAGAGATAATGAAAACCCCAAGTGTGGGGACGTCGAGGGGTGACAAATTACTTGGTTATTTGATGCATATCATTTTCGGGTCAGGTAGATATAAGCTATGGTGGAAGGACCTAAGTGAGAGAGGTCCAAGGTTTGACAAGAGTAGTTGTTTGTTAGAGATGTGGAGGACTGGTAGACCACGAAGGATGAAGGCGGTACCGGTCAGGAGAAGCCTCCTGATAAGTTTGTTTGAGTCTCGGGCGGGATGTAGAGTTTGTTTGCATTATTTGGTTTGAGTCCGTGTCAGTTTTTGTGTTTTTTTGGTTTGTGTCAGGTTTTGCAGGGATTCGTGCTTGATTCAGTGAGGAAAATCATCAGTAATAAAGTTCTATGTATTTTTACATATGTTTTTATGCTTGGAATAGGTTTTTATGGAATTTGGGTGGAAAGAAGTTAAGGGTGAAAAATTTTCTAAGTATAAAAAACCCATTTAACTTTCTGTCACCAGGGGTCCCTCGTGGCGCGAGGATTTGTCTATGGTTTCTCATGGTACGCGAGAGACAAAAGACAAGGCCGGCTTAAATGCCACTCCCTCGCGGTACGCAAGGAGTGGCCGCCTATTCTTTCGCGGTACGCGGGGGCCCTTCTGGATTTGCCTTTCTTCCTTGTTTTCCCATGGTACCCCTCACCCACATCTACCACCACCCATCACCATACTACCGCCTTCACCTTTATCCTTCATCCATCCATTATTACACCCTCATCCATCATCATCCTTCTACCATCACCCACCACTCATTCACACCAATATCATCCATCATCCACTATCACCATATCACTACCATTCACCTTCAAACAAAACCACCGACCACCACGACCATGGGGAAATTAAAACCATTCGTGACCGATGACCTACCATACTGTGGAATTCATGTCTGTGCGTTTGCCACACATCGAGTACATTCCTCTGTATGCTATCTATCTTGAGTCTTTAAATTCTTAGTGAGTCAGTTAAGTCTTTATTTTAATTTGAGTCAGTTTAATGTTGTAGGTTTGTTGTGAGGTTTATTTTGCAGGTTTTATCATTCCGCACTCAATCTCCATTCGGGCGGGGTTGATCATCACTTATACACATTTTGTAAAGGCAACCCGACAGTCGTTTGTGCAACCATGAGCGAAATGCTATACGGTGCACACAAAGAGGAACGAAGCTGGATTTTCAATTCGAGAGCATATACATTACCAACTAAGTCGCTTCCTGTTTTTGTTTTTATTTTTGTATTTTTATTTTTAGTTGTGTTTTGCTTCACATTTAGGACAATGTGTCTTTCAAGTGTGGGGATGTGAGTGTCTAGTTTAGCTAGTTTGTCTTGTTTATAAAAATTCAAAAATACAAATAAATTAAAATTTTTGAAAAAGTGTCCTTGGAAATAACTGCTTATACTTGGAAAATGATAATACAACTAGATCTACTTGTGAGTTTAAATGAATAAATAATTGAAAACGTGTTTAATTAGTGATGTTTTGGTAGACCCAGCTAGCTAGTAAAGCTTAAATATCCTGTTTGTGTTGTTTAGGAATTAACTTAATTAAATCATGATATCTTGTGGGTACTCATCTTAGGGTAAATGGTAATACTGAAACTGTCAAAATAGGTTGATAGGTACCACGTTAAGTTAAAATTTAGAGGTTTTTGAAATTTCATGGCATACCACTCTCTTTTTATGAGAATAAATCCGATTTTCGGTGGCGCCCGCATCCATATTCCATAATTCTTGAGCTTATTTGATTGAAATCTAAATTTCGCCTACGTGTCACACGTCGGGTTCTAGCCTGATTGAAACACCACTAGGTTGATTCTTATGTGCTTCATTGTTATGACTTAGTCTATGTATTACCTTCCGGGATAGTGACTTGGTTGAAACGCCACTATACGAAAGTTCTTTTGCTTAATTATGCTCATATCCGTTCATTCATGATTTCATCTGATTTCTGAAACCTGTAAATTTTAGTTTAACGTGGTAGGGTAAATCTATATGGTTTGATTTGTGCCTAAACATGACCGTGAGACGGGATTAGGTAGAGCTATAGCTTCTTAGTGTGAGTCACATAGGTTGATTGAGATAAATGTATAAGTTGGAATTAGAACACATTACGGGGGCTAGATAGTTGGTGTTGGGTTTAATCAAACAGAAATACTGATTATTGCTTTTTAAGGCGTGAGTATATTTTGCTAATTGGTAATTGACGTTTGGTAAGTTAGATCTGAGTTATGATTCCATTTTCAGCTTTTTCGAGGACGAAAAAAGGTTAAGTGTGGGGATATTTGATATAATGCAAAGCACTCATCTTTATTCTATTGTTTTAGTGCGTTTTTTATTAGTTTATCTTTGTTTTGAGTTGTTTTTGTTATGTACTGAGTCTATTGTATATTTACAGGAGCTCGTGTGGAATAGGAAGCTATATCGTGAAGAAACCGAGCACGAAAAGAAGCCGGAAGAAATAAAGAAGAAAATTTGGAATTTCTGCCTTTCGCGGTACGCGAAGACCATAAGATTTTTTCTCGCGGTACGCAAGGGAAAGGAAACCGGCCGCGACTATTTTGTTCGTCGCGGTACGCGAGGAACCCAACCCAAATGTTTTGCGATACGCGAGGGAATGAAATTCTGAGAAAACCCTAAAATTCGATATTTAATGTTTTGCAATCCCATTCTTTGAGGAGTTCTATTTTTAGCTGTCCAGAGAAGGTTTGAAGGCGATTTTGAGGAGTAGGAAGCAGCTTTGAAGCAAAAGCTTCAAGCTTTGGATCCGGGTTGGTTTATTCTAGCTTATTCGGTTTCCAAGATTTGATCTTTGTGTTTAAATTCTGTGTTTGAAACCATGTTTTGTTCTTATTACTTCTGTTTGAATGTTTTGAGAATGATTCTAGGCTAAAACTTATATATTGCCTAGGTCACATGAGGAATACTTGTTAAAGTTTCAGTTTTTATTCTGTTTTTGGATTCAGTTAATGGGTTTATGATTTTGTAAAATATCTTGAGTTGATTATTGTGATGTTATTGCATGTTTATGTCTGATTTTGTGATTGATTATATTTCCTTGCGTTGATTGTGGTTGTCTACCAGTTTGATTACCGTATCTTGGTCATAGATCTTAGGGTTTGGGATTAGGGTGGTTTGCTAGACTTAGTAGCCATAGGAGTTGTCTTTGATTACTGATTATAGTTGAGTGTGTATCCTAGTTCAATACCCGAGAGGTGAAAATTAGTCGTTTAGTTTTCATCATTAGGAATCCGAGTGTCAGCTGTGTGAGAGGAAGCCGGTATTAGGTGTCTAGTGATTGTTGCTATTCGTGTCATAGTTGTTATCTTGAGATTACCCCGTGCATTATTTGAGTGTATTGGTGGATAGTGATATTGAGAGGTAATCTGTCTATTAGGGTACTTTATCATAGTTGGAAATACCCGAGAGGTGATCTAACCATCTGGTGAGTTTAGTACACTTTAGGTAGCTTAGTTGGTGACATCCTAAGAGTGATTAGGGATCCACTAGGTGGTCTTTAGTTGTCATCCTTAGAAACCCAGATCCATTATAGTTTCCAGAATCGATAGAAGTTGTGCTTTGCAAGTAGGATTCCGACCTAGGTGATATTTTTCCCATCTTCTGATTTCACCTTTAGTTCTTGTTCTTGATAGTTGAGTCGACGTTAGTTTGCTGCATTCCTTAGTTTAATATTTAGTGTAGTAAACCCCCCAAACCAAATCAATCTTTAGTCCGAGTCAGAGTCTAGTTTTGTTATCGTAGTGTCTCTAGGGTTCGATATTCCGGTTTACCGTTAAGCTGTGCTACACTCGATAGATACACTTGCCTGTAAGTGCGGTCTAGTTCATAGGTTTTCCATTTATTACTTAGGAGTCTAGGTTAGGTTTAGTAGTTTGATTTATAGACCGTCTGGACGACATCATGCATGAACTTGAGGATTTTCACATGCCATAACTGGACGGGTTTAGTGTCACACCCCGACACGGCGGAAACGCGGGATGTAACGAACATGGTTTCCATAGCCTTTGTTTACATCGAACAACCACAACTAGACAAACCAACCAAAGGTTTCAAATGTTTACTCAAAAACCAAATACAAATTGTTTCACAACCGACATGTTTTCCAATTGTTTCCCAAAAGACATGTTTCAAATGTTTCACAAAATATGAGTTTTACGGCTATGGCCTATGACACGTAAGCTATAAAAAGAAAACTCCCAAAAGGCTCCTAAATGCATTCGAATCAAGTGTGACTCCACCATCCTTAATTTCCTGAGAAAAACATGCTTAGAAAGTCAACATAATGTTGGAGAGTTCACAGGTTTCAATATTTAAATGACTCTGTTTTACATAAAACACTTTGATGTCAGATAACGAGTTCGTACACATTGCATTACCGAAACAACACAACCAATGATGCAGTTACCATGAGTCCTATGATCAAACTTGACTGTTTCTATTTTTTCCTCTACCAACGTCGTATCGCAAAACATTAAAATGAGATGGACAATAATGCACCCGTTTTGACCTCCAGTCAAGGTTAGCGCGACTAACCATGGGTGGGGGTGTCAACCCAAATAGATCTATTCATAATTTCCACGTCTACCCATAGCTAATGATCACAGTATAAAAGAGGACTTAGATGCGATAATGATATTTTTACCACCCTCAAACAAGTTCCTTGGCTCTATAGAAATATATGGATCATAATTTATAAAGAGGTTTAAGGGTTTCAAACAAAAATCATAACACAAATAGGTTAACAACTTCGGTTTTCACAGATAGGTCTCGGGAATCTTGACGGTTGAGGGATCAAAATGTTGATTTCATCATAAGAGGCCATATGGATTTTATTACCAACACAAAATTATAGTTTTAGGAAAAAGAATCAAATCATTTGGACCATTTTTGAGTGAGTTATGCCCTATACAAGTTGTCCTTATAAATCTGTCCAAACATTTCAGCTTTGACCCGTTTTCTTGTATCGATCTTTTGGTGTATCAAATCACACCAAAAATCATGAAATCACTTGGGATGGATAGATGACTCTTTAAATTTAATTTTAGACTCAAGAAACGTCCATTTTGTTTTAGTTTTGACCGAGATAAGACTCCCTAAAGTTGGCTAAAAATTCTGCCAGCAACGTGTATAAAGTGGCGACTTTTTCTTTGAACAATCCATTATTTGGGTGAATCTCTTACACAAAACAACTAGTAGATTCAATAAAACTAAGACTTAGCATGAGGATACTCACTTAAAGCAAGAAAGGAGAAGGATTTGATGGAAGAACGATGGCTTGAATCCTTATAAAAACTTGGAATAACCTTGATCTTTACTTGGAATTACAAGATATTTGTGTGTGTGCTTTTTGGTTCTAGGGAGTGAGCAAAGAGAGAGGGGGAGAGAGCTGAGATTTATAGATAGAGATTTAGGAGGTGTGTTTCAAATGAATAACCCTTTTCCCTTTAAACACAAAAAAAAATATCTACACCATGATTACATGGACTTGACATGTATGGAGCACCAAAAGTGTTAGTCAAACAAGTCACCAAATGATGGGATTTGGGCATGGTTGGTGTCGTGAATGGGTGGAAGAAATGAGTAGGGTAAGGTGGTGATGATGGTGATGTGATGATAGTAGTTTAACGCGGTACACTACCCGCAAATAATACCCGCTAAATACTCGGTTTAATATATAAATTCAAGATCGTAATAATATAAGCAAAAATGTGTCGGGTTTATAATATATATATATATATATATACATATATATACACACACGTTCATTGTTTAGACGCGTTAAATTGATTATTATTACACATATAATCACATAACATGATGAGATAGAATGTTTTCGTAACATTTGATATTTGTCACCAACGTACGTGCGTGTCGGGTTAACTAGTGTGTGACCTGGTAATTCCTAAAACTACCAAATGCAAGATGTGACATGAGTAGACTTTGCTATGCATGATATGACATAATTAAACCAAACTAAGTCTATCATGCAAATGGTTCATGTAAATGTGACTAGGGTTTGTACGGATAATGACATGGAATTTTGTCGGTTGTCACATTCTCCCCCCGTTAATAGAATTTTGTCCCGAAATTCAGTTTGTGTCATCTGTTGCTGGGGTGTTCTCAAATATACTTGAGCCTCATATGATCCTCGCGTTCCCATGTAAACTTTGGTCCTCATCTAGAGTTCCATCTGACTTTTACAATAGGAATGCGACTTCGTTTCAGCCTCTTGATCTCACGTTCCATGATTTCTACCGGTTCTTTGACAAAATGAAACTTGTCGTCGATTTGAATTTCTTCAAGTGGTATAACAAATGTTTCATCTGATAAGCACTTCCTCAGATTTGACACATGAAATGTGTCGTGTACACCACTGAGTTCTTGTGGTAGCTTAAGTCGATAAGGTACAGGGCCAACCCTAGCCAGGATTTCAAACGGTCCAATGAATCTAGGGTTTAGCTTTCCCCGTTTGCCAAACCTGATAACCCATTTCCAAGGTGAGACTTTCAAAAGCACTTTGTCTCCAACTTGGAATTCTAAGGGTTTGCGTCTCACATCAGCATAACTCTTCTGGCTATCTCTGGTGGCTTTGAGTCTGTCTTTGATCTTAAAGATCTTATCGGTCGTTTCTTGAATGATTTCAGGGCCACTGAGTTGGCTATCACCAACCTCTGTCCAACATAAAGGTGATCGACACTTTCGACCGTAAAGTGCCTCAAAAGGTGCGGCCTTGATGATAGTGTGATAACTATTATTGTACGAGAACTCAGCTTGTGGTAGATGAGTATCCCATTTGTTTTCGAAGTCTATTACACAAGCTCTGAGCATGTCTTCCAGAGTCTGGATGGTCCTTTCACTTTGACCATCTGTCTGTGGGTGATACGCGCTGCTAATGTCTAAGCATGTCCCTAACGCTTTCTGTAACGATTGCCAAAATATTGAAGTGAAACGACTATCTCTATCCGAGATAATAGAAATCGGCACTCCATGTATTGAGACACTTCTTTCCCGTAGATCCTGGTCAACTTTTCCATCTAATCTGTCTACTTGATCAGTAGGAAGTGCGCAGATTTCGTCAGTCGGTAGACAATTACCCATATAGTGTCGTAACCGCTTGATGTCTTAGGTAATTTTGTGATAAAGTCCATAGAAATTTGCTCCCACTTCCACTGAGGTATCTCTTGTTGCTACAACAACCCTGATGGCTTCTACCAACGCCTTGACTTTAGAACAAGTTAGGCATTTACTGACATAGGTGGCGATTTCTGCTTTCATGTTAGGCCACCAATATAACTCCTTGAGATCCTTGTACATCTTGTCTGAGCCTGGATGAATTGAATACATGTACTTGTGTGCTTCGTCCATTACCAATTTCCTTAAATTTCTAAAACTCGGTACCCAAATTCTGTTCATGAAATAATAAGTTTCGTTGGATCTGATTTCAAACTACTTGTTCGTGCCTTGTAAGGACTCATTCTCCAATTTTCCTTCCTTGAGTGCCTCATGCTGAGCATCACGAATTCGAGTGGTGAGACTTGTATGAATCGTCATCCCCAATGCTTGCACTCGCAGTGTCTTGACTCGTTCTTTCCTACTCAAGGCATCTGCTACAACGTTTGCCTTGCCAGGATGGTAGCGAATGTCACAGTCGTAGTCATTGAGTAACTCGACCCATCTTCGCTGCCTCATGTTCAACTCTTTCTGGTTAAATATGTGTTGAAGACTTTTGTGGTCGGTAAAAATAGTGCATTTTGTACCGTATAGATAGTGTCTCCAGATGTTGAGGACAAACACTACAGCTCCTAATTCTAAATCATGGGTAGTGTAGTTTTTCTCGTGAATCTTGAGTTGTCGGGATGCATACGCGATGACTTTTTTCCTTTTGCATCAACACACAGCCAAGACCCTGGTGTGATGCATCACAGTATACTACAAAATTTTCGATTCCCCCAGGGAATGATAGAATTGAAGCACAACACAACTTTTGCTTCAACAATTGAAAGGCTGATTCATGTTTGTCTCCCCAGTCAAACTTCTTGTCTTTCTGAGTCAGGGTCGTTAACGGCTAGGCTATCGTAGAAAAGTTCTCAATAAACCTCCTATAATAACCAGCCAGGCCCAAGAATTGGTGCACCTCGGTTGGAGTTTTTGGTGCTTCCCAATTCTTAGTTGCTTCAATCTTGGAGGGATCCACGTGTATACCCTTCTCATTAACCACGTGACCAAGAAATTGCACTTCTCGAATCCAAAATTCACATTTCGAGAATTTGGCTTACAATTTCCCATCCTTAAGAAGTTCCAAGATTATCCTCAGATGTTGCTTATGTTCTTCCTTGGTTCTTGAGTATATCAGAATGTCATCGATGAATACGATCACAAATTTTTCCAAATAAGGCTTGCAAACCCTATTCATGATGTCCATGAAAACTGCTGGTGCATTGGTCAAACCAAAAGGCATGACTAGGAACTCGTAATGACCGTAACGAGTCCTAAATGCGGTCTTTTGAATGTCTTCTTCTTGAACCCTCAATTGATGATATCCCGAATGTAGATCAATCTTCGAATAGAAACTAGAACCTTACAGTTAATCAAACAAATCATCTATCCTAGGAAGTGGATATCGGTTCTTGACCGTCAACTTGTTTAATTCCCGGTAATCGATACACATCCTAAAGGTTCCGTCCTTCATCTTTACAAATAAGACCGGAGCTCCCCATGGTGAGAAACTAGGTCTTATGAATCCCTTATCCAACAATTCTTTCAATTGATTGGATAGTTCATGCATCTCTGACGACGCTAAACGGTATGGTGATCGTGTGATCGGTGCAGCGCCAGGTATCAAATCAATTCGAAATTCGACTTGCCTAGGCGGTGGAAGTCCAGGAAAATCTTCGGGGAAATACTTCTGGATAGTCTCGAACGATAGGTATGTCTTCAAGTCGTTTCTCTTCAGGCTTCTTCTCCGACACATGTGACAAAATAGAATGATATCCCTTTCGCAAGTACTTCTTGGCCTTCATGCATGTGATAATTCTCAACGCGGTTCCACTCTTCTCTCCTTGGATAGAGAGGGTTTCACCATTGGAAAGTGGGATACGAACTATCTTCTCATGACATACAATCTCGGCTAAGTTCTTTGAAAGCCAATCCATGCCTACAACGATATCGAAACTACCGAGTTCTATGGGTATCAAGTCTATGCTAAAGGGGTGATCTTCCAAGGTCAAAGTACACCCTTGAACTATTTCATCAGTTTCAATTAACTTGCCGTTAGCTAATTCTACAATATATTTATCATTCAACTTAGTTGATTTCATCCCAATTAGTGGGCTAAAGTCAGTCGAAACAAAACTTCTATTGGCACCAGTGTCACAAAGTATAGCAGCATAGTGATTGTTGACAAGGAACGTATCAGTGACGACGTTGGGATCTTGTCGTGCATCCCTAGCTCCAATCGCGAATGCTCTTCCACGAGCCGGGTTCAGACCTTGGTTCCTCAAATTCGGACACTCCTTTCTGAAATGACCAGCGACTCCACATTCAAAACATCCCCGGTTGGCACCGGATGTTACAATAGCTTCAGTAGATCTACAATTCCTTGCCAAGTTCCCAGGATTTTTGCACTTGTTACAGGTAAAGCTTGCACAAGTACCCAAATGATGGAAGCCACACTTGTTGCATTTGGGTTGGTTTCCAGTGTACGAATTTTTCTCATTTGTGCCCTCGGCATATGCCTTCACAGTATCTGGTTTCTTGTTGACTTGATGTCCTGAACCTTTCCCCAAATTAACATCCCACTTCCTCTTGCTACCAGCACTCGCCTCAACAGTACCCTTTTTCACTAATACCCTAGAATGGACTGCTTGATCAGTCAGGTCATGTGCCAATCTCACCACGCTTTGAATAGTGGTAGGCTTAGATGACGTTACCATGCTCTGAATTTGAGGTGCAAGACCCCAAATATATCTTTCAATCGTCTTGATTTCCGGAGTAACCATGTGTGGAACAAGTCATGCAAGTTCATGGAATCGAGTGGTATAAGCTGCCACTTCGGCTCCATCCATAGTTAAGTTCCAGAATTCAACCTCAATCTTTCGGAGTTCGTTCCTAGGGAAATTCTCTTCCCTCAACATGTGTTTCAAGTCATCCCATGATAACTGGTAAGCAACATCCATAGTCAGTGTTTGGACTTGCGAGTTCCACCAAGAGAGTGCTTCATCCTGGAAAGTGCAAGTTGCAGACTTGACCTTACAGTCATTAGCACAATTATTGATATTGAGGACGGACTCCATCTTTACAATCCAACGAACAAGATCTACTGCTCCTTCTGAACCATTGAAGTTGCGAGGTTTACAATCCATGAAGGCTTTGTAGGTGCAACCTCTCGAAGCATCATTCATTCCTGTATTTGTCAATATCCCAGGTTAATGATTAACTAATCATAAACATTACTTCTATAATTAGGACATAATATGCAATTGGATTACCCGTCATACCTCCAGTCCAATTGCTGTGCCCACCAGTACCGCTACCGCTGGCACCATTGTCTCCGCTTCCACCATCGGATCCAATGTTTCGGTTGGTTTTGTATTGTGCCATTACAGCAGCCACTCGTTGAGATACCAATTGCTCTATCTCCTCCGAGTTCATGGTTGTGTTGTTCCATTGTCTTGTCGGGTGTTACGTCTGGGTCTTCTTTTCGGCGCCATGCTTTCTTTCTAATACATAAGTAAAAAAAGAAATAAGACAATATATAAAATAATGTCAACACATGAACAGGAAATGTAAACAACCACAACATCCATAATCATCACGATAGCCATAATATAAATAGATGGAAATAACTTGTTACGTAGTTTTCAAAAGAAACCAAAATGGGTGTGGGTACAAAGCCCCCCTAATACAAGTTTTTCCTACTATAAATACTATATGGGCACAACCCCCCCATGTGGGTCTATCTAGCTAGGTGAGAAAATGCTCATGTCTGGACGGTAGCTAAGGCTAGCATGACACAAACAACCGTAAGCGCCATCAAGTATGCAGCGCGCTCCTCGGCTGCGGTGGCTCGTTGCTCGGCTTCAACCGCCCTCTGCTCTGGCGTCACTGCCCTCAGCTCAACGGAGACAATCCTCTTGTCTAAGGCAGTGATCCTGTCCTCGACCTCTAATGAGCTATCATACAGGGATAGGAGTGCCTAGGCTTCAAGATGAAACCCAACGTCAATAGTGAACACATGCTCTCTTAGGTCATTCAGGCGACCTACATCCTTCTGAACCTCCTCGACGTCAGTCTGTAGCATCTGTATCTGCTGATCGTGTCGGACACCGCGAGCCACTATGGTGGGGATGGTGTGCTCCACGAGCTCTCCCATGAGTGGTAGTGATCGCGTTGCATGAGATAGCTCTCCAATCTCGTAAGTCGAGGGAATACCATCCTCATCCCTCCACTCGCGTAGTGTTTGGGACATCAGTTCCACCTCCTAGCATCGGTCTTATACCTTTTGGGCGCAGACTCAGCAGCGGGCTCTACTGCTTCTGGGGTCTCCTCCACAGTGGGAGTCTCCTCCTCCACAGGAGCTTCAAGCTCCTCTTCGATATCAGTCTCAGGAATCTCCTTGGGCTCATCCTATATCGGGGTGCTATCGTCATTAGATACATGCGGGAGTACTGGTGCTGATGGCGCAGATAATGACGATACAGATAATGCTGGTGTCGATGGCGCGTACTCTACTCCTCCTCAGAGTCGGAGATGTCAATCGGGTAACAGGAAACTGACATAGTTATGAAATTAGCAATATCAGTACATATGAAAAATGAGTCACGTGAATGCGCATGCTATGCAAATGACCATGCTATGTGTTCTTCGGTTATAGTCTAGGCCTACCCAATGCAACCTAGTTCGCTATAACCAAGGGCTCTGATACCAATCTGTCACACCCCGCCACGGCAGAAACACGGGATGTAATGAACATGGTTTCCATAGCCTTTGTTTACATCGAACAACCACAACTAGACAAACCAACCAAAGTTTTCAAATGTTTACACAAAAACCAAATACAAATTGTTTCACAAACGAAATGTTTTCCAATTGTTTCCCAAAAGACATGTTTCAAATATTTCACAAAAGACGAGTTTTAAGGCTATGGCCTATGACACGTAGGCTATAAAAGGAAAACTCCCAAAAGGCTCATAAATGCATGCGACTCCAGTGTGACACCACCATCCTTAATTTCCTGAGAAAAACATGCTTAGAAACTCAACATAATATTGGTGAGTTCACAGGTTTCAATATTTAAATGACTCTGTTTTACATAAAACACTTTGATGTCAGATAACGAGTTCGTACACATTGCATTGCCGAAACAACACAACCAATGATGCAGTTACCATAAGTCCTATGATCAAACTTGACTATTTCTGTTTCTGTCTCTACCAACGTTATATCGCAAAACATTAAAATGAGATGGACAATAATGCACCCGTTTTGACCTCCAGTCAAGGTTAGCGTGACTAACCAAGGGTGGGGGTGTCAACCCAAATAGATCTATTCAAAATTTCCACGTTTACCCATAGCTAATGATCACAGTATAAAAGAAGACTTAGATGCGATAATGAGTCTACTCATGTAACCAATGATGTCATGTTTCTACTCGTATCCAAAATGTGATGCTAGCATGTTTTCTCTCCCAAATATTTAAAAGCAAAGGTATTAAAAAGAGGGGCCGTGAGACTCACCTGATGAGCAAACAATGAAGCAAGGCAAAACAAGTAGCAACTAGCAAAGTCTGTGAATACGTGAGCCGACCTAACCGTGCCTTATAGTAAAATAAGACATTTTAAGGTCTAAACAATGTTTCTAATGTGTAAGTTGATCGTGTATACGATTCACCCAACTAGACTCGACATGATTACTAGTTTATGTTTCCGACAGTTTTGACATGACAACCGTTGGTGACGAGTTGTGATAATAAGATATATTTATATACATTTATATAAATAAGTTATGTATCTCAAGAAGTGTCTTTACGTTTACACAACAACATCAAGGTTAGGGTTGAAAATAAATATATAGTATGGAAGGTAAAACTTTTATATAAAAATAGCATTTAGTAAAGTATTCGGGTTTTTAAGTCAATTTGTGTCGCTTTTTTAGTTAATTTATCGAACTCATTAATTTATGGAACTTTAACACCCTCAAATAAGTGCCTTGGCTCTATATAAATATATGTATCATAATTTATAAAGAGGTTTAAGGGTTTCAAACAAAAATCATAACACAAATAGGTTAACAACTTCGGTTTTGACAGATAGATCTCGGGAATCTTAACGGTTGGGGGGTCAAAATGTTGATTTCATCATAAGAGACCATATTGGTTATATTACTAAAACAAAATTATAGTTTTAGAAAAAAGAATCAAATCATTTGGACCATTTTTGAGTGAGTTATGACCTATACAAGTTGTCCTTATGAATCTGTCCAAACATTTCAGCTTTGACCCGTTTTCTTGTATAGACCTTTTGGGGTATCAAATCTCTACAAAAAATCACGAAATCACTTGGGATAGATATAGGACTCTTTAAATTAATTTTAGACTCAAGAAACTTCCATTTTGGTTTAGTTTTGACCGAGATAAGACTCCTTAAAGTTGGCTAAAAATTCTGCCAACAACAACGTGTATAAAGTGGTGACTTTTTCTTTGAACCATCCATTATTTGGGTGAATCTCCTACACAAAATAACTAGTAGGTTCAATAAAAACTAATACTTAGTATGAGGATACTTACTTAAAGCAAGCAAGGAGAAGGATTTGATTGAAGAACGATGGCTTGAATCCTTATAACCACTTGAAATCACCTTGATCTTTACTTGGAATTACAAGATATTTGTGTGTGTGATTTTTGGTTCTAGGGAGTGAGCAAAGAGAGAGGGGGAGAGAGCTGAGATTTAGAGATAGAGATTTAGGAGGTATGTTTCAAATGAATAACCCTTTCCCTTTAAACACAAAAAAAAATATCTACACCATGATTACATGGACTTGACATGTATGGAGCACCAAAAGTGTTAGTCAAACAAGTCACCAAATGATGGGATTTGGGCATGGTTGGTGTCGTGAATGGGTGGAAGAAATGAGTAGGGTAAGGTGGTGATGATGGTGAGGTGATGGTAGTAGTTTAACGCGGTACACTACCCGTAAATAATACCCGCTAAATACTCGGTTTAATAAATAAATTCAAGACCGTAATAATATAAGCAAAAATGTGTTGTGTTTATAATATATATATATATAGGAGACGGTTCCACTAAGAAGTGGTTTTTCACTAAGAAATCCTAAGAAGTGAGTCAAACGAACTCCGATTGAGCTCATTCGAGCGGCGTTGGAACCGTCTCATCGAACCCTAACCCAGACCCAAAAACCTAAACCCTCTCCACACGCACCCCCAAAAACCTAAACCCCCTTCCAACCCTTCCCTGAAAAGCCTAAAACCACCACCCCCACCCCCTAAAAACCTAAACCTCCCCACCCCACCCCCCCCCCCCCCTAAAAAAAACCTAAACCCCCCACCCAAAAAAAAACCTAAACCATAAAATCTAAACCCTAAAGCTAAACCCTAAGGCTAAACCATAAGGCTAAAACCCTAAAATTCAAACGTAAAATATAAACCTTAAAAGCTAAACCCTAAAAGCTAAGATGGTAGAGTTCGACGAGACGGTTCCAACGCCGCTGAAATTAGCTCAATCGGAGTTCGTTTGATATCGTTTCTTAAGGTTTTTGTCATTTATTAGATTTCTTAGCGAAAAACTACTTTTTATTTGATCCTCCCCCTATATATATACTCATACATATATATATACACACACGTTCATCATTTAGACGCGTTAAATGCGTAAAGTACGTATAAGTTTAAAATACGCGTTAACGAACCCAAATAATAAGCAAATATATATTTACCTATATATTTATATTATTACACATATAATCACATAACATGATGAGATAGAATGTTTTCGTAACATTTGATATTTGTCACCAACGTACGTACGTGTCGGGTTAACTGGTGTGTGACCCGATAATTCCTAAAACTATCAAATGCAAGATTTGACATGAGTGGACTTTGCTATGCATGAAATGACATAATTAAATCAAATTAAGTCTCTCATGCAAATGGTTCATGTAAATGTGACTAGGGTTTGTACGGATAATGACTTGGAATTTTGTCGGTTGTCACATTTAGGTGCATCGGCGTTACCATTTTGTGAACCCACAACCGGTACGTCTTCCTGCTTCATTTTCAGAGTTGAAAAAGTCTTGGGTTGTAGTTGTTGACGGGCTACTGATCCTGTTCGAAACGACCTAACCGAGGATTGTGGTTGGCTTTCCGGAGGGGTGTCAAGAACAACTTGATTCTAAGGATATAATTCTTGAACACAACGAATGATAACTTCAACATATTCTGGAGAGTCACCCATTTATGTTTCAAAAGTTTGTTGATAGAGATATGGGATGATTAAATCAAAAGATGGTGGTTTCTATATATAGTGTTTTATCTAATTAGTTGGCTACATAAAATAAAAATAAAGTTTAAATTTTATTAAAATTTAAGAAAAAAACTAATAACATAGACCATAACTTATTTCTAACATAGAACATAAAAAGAAACCAGTAACATAGATACTACATCTGACCGTAACAATACATTTTTTTTTCTAAATGATACTGGTAAAACTCATTTGCCATATATCGTCGGTATTTGACACACATGTTTTTAAAATCTACGTTTATGCTTAAAATCTACGTTTTAAATACAAGCAAGAACTCTTGAATCACCACCAAGGTCACCACCATCCTTAGGCAAATATTCTTCTCTGATAACGTGTGTTAGCTTCCTTTTACTAGCCTGTATAAGAGGTTCAGAATACACCTTTTTCCAGTAACGAATTGGTGCAACAAACTTTCAAAATGGAGGGGAATAGTTCCTACAACATTAGTGTATAAAATGTCAATCTATAGATCACTGTATATGTTGTTGGACCAGACCTGAACCATCTCCATTGTTTGCAAGTTGATTCAGACAAGTAGTCAGCCTTGTATAGCTTTAATATGTAATGGAATAAAAACATATTGCACCTCTCAAAACAGAGGGTACAATCAGGGGCGGATCAATCATTATGTTCGCCTAAAGCGAACCAAAAATTTGAGGCCCCTTTCAATAAATGTCATGTCATAAACCCTTCTCATTTATCCGGTTTTGGGACCGGCAATAATAAACTAAAAAGTTTACATTTGGCGGAGTTAAAAAAATTTCTTTTCGTTTTTTTAATAATTTTGTACTTGTATAAAATGTTTAGATGAAGTTTATTTTTCTAGCTTTTTTTAGAAGCAAACTCTTTAATATTTTTTTTCAAAACAATTTCTTCTAACAATTCCTTTTCAATTGACAAAATAGCAAACCCATTTAATCGTTCTTGTGACATAGTTGATCTTAAATAATTTTTTTTATCAATTTTAATTTAGAAAAGCTTATTTCTGTGGAAGCATCTATTACAGGAATAGTTAACATAATTCTATAGTCAATATAAGCATTTGGAAAAGAATTAAACCTTTTAATATAATTAAGTATATTAATAAGTGTGTCGCATTCTAAATGTATAATATGTCTTAAAATTTTTAGTTCTTTAAATAAATCTAGACCATACGGGCTCATGTAAAATTAGTATTCATGTTGGATAAAACCAACTTTTAGTGTATGTGTTGGCGAATAGTTTAGTTTGTTTCTTTGTTTGTATATAAATAGTATCATGTTTTAAAGATTTTTCAAGATAATGTTGTTTTAAACCGTTATCATTGAATGATTTTAATTTCTTTATACTAAATAGAAAACCAAAAATACTTTAAAACTTTTAAATTGATCAAATTTACTTTTCATTAAAGAAATAGCTTGATCTACTCTATATAAAAAGTAATAAGTTTTAAATAAATTAATAGGAGTTTTTATAGTTTCATTATCAACATTTTCATCAAATCTTTTATTCCTACGACATGTATATATATAATTTTTTTTAAGCCTTTAAAATTTGGTGACCCAAAGATAGGGTTTTACTTGCTTTACCCAAAGGCCGCCCCTAGGTACAATTCATTGGTTCGGTCAGCATACTTTGTTGGCTTATTATATAAAGGAACACACAATTCATCCCGAAAGCTTGGCGGCAAAATTGTCCAATTTAACCCTGTCCATTTCTCCCGAGCTTATCGAGTCTCATCCGCATCATTCGTTTAACCCAACCTGTTATATGATGTTAAAACAAAAATTCACATCAAAAATGGTTATAGAAAAATAATTTACTAAAGTATAAGATATAATTTTTATACCACTCCCCACAAACAACCGTCATTTTAATAACCTAAGAGAGTACCCAAAAAAGCTTTTGAAAGTTTAATTTAAAAAATAACTGAATGACAATATGGTGCATCACTATTTTGGTGGAACTCAACAACATTTGCTGACCAGTTGTTAGACACTAAATCATGTGCAACCAAAAAAGTCGTTCTCCTATGTTGTCTGTGTGGTTCCAGTACCTGTGGGTTTTCCGGTACTTGAACACCAGAGTTTTCTGGGTTTTCCGATGCATCCTCTGGATGAACTTCAGACGCAACTTCCATATGTGTTTTCGAGACATATGATAATGACATCGAATGTTTTAGACTCATACGCCTCTATTTGATAGGAACCCAACTTGACGATTTCTTAATTGGTTGGGAATGGTATTGTTCGTCAACGGAATGGTATTGTTCGTCAACCAATTCTTTTCCATGTTGGTTTGACGTTGTTTAGAGACGGAGATGATAAATTGGTGGAGAAAGTGGTGGAAATTCAGTTATAGCAAAAGTTGCCTATACGATATTTTTAATATAATATTACTAAATATCATGTTTTACAATATATTTAACTCCATTATAATAATAATATAAATAATGTTTGAATTATCAAAGTTTTCTTTAATTAATATATTTTACATGATTAATATTTTTTACGTAATTATTAATTTTACATTATTAATATTATTATTTGACTTATGTAGTAGGTGGATCAAATACGATGGTCACACGATTTATAAAGTTGATTGATGTATAGATGAGTATTGATTTTGTTAATGCTTTACATAACTTTTTAATTAAAATATCTGCTGTTAAAATAATTATTAATATTTTTTATTGTAATAAATATTATGATTTTAATAATAGCAAAGATTAATACTATATATTACAAATACAAAATTAAAAACATACAAAGTTAAATAAAAAAGATACATAATAATAGACCTATGGATGGTGACGGTCAAGACGATGTCCAGTTCCACAGTCCGGTGCTAACGCATTCCTTCTTGGTCGTTCGTTGCGGACCTGGTTTCCTGTTGGTTCCTGCCCTGGTTTTCGGCCTGGATGTCGGGACTATTGTAAATCATGTCAAGGCTCAAATCCAACAATACTGGTGAAACAAATCAATAAGGAGGCTGTTGATATGGAGTTTTGTTGGTGGCGTAAACATTGAACGGGGACCGGTTTTGGGAAATATTAAAAAAAGTGATTGGGTGTAATCCATTTGATGTTGAGTAGACACCCCCCAAAGTCAGTGCATGAACCGGTTGGCGAATAGTGATTGACGGAATGTGATATATAAGACGAGGTATCCGCTTCATAGCTATTTTGCTATTGTTGCTAATAGTTTGAAGATACAAACGCTTCAAAATTTATATCACCAAAATTTGTATCACGAGTATCTATATCACCAAGATTTGTATCACCAAATAAATTTACTTGAACATTTTCATTAGCCGCCTCTTCATTATTGGTAGCACGAACTCGTCTACCACGTCTCCTTTCCCGCCTACCTAGTGTTTAAGGTGCATTATCGTTGCCTCCAAGGTCAACTGGTTGGGTTGTCAAATGCGTGGGCAATTGTAAACGATGGCCCTGATGCGCAAGTCCCATAACCTGGGCCACCGTATCTTCTATGTGGCAGAAGTGAGGGTCCGTTTGAAGAATATCTCCAATGAACTGTCTACTTGACCGGTATATTTGAGTCATACCGTTCATCTGAAAATAATATAAACCGATACATTATAAATTAGCTTAGAACCCGTGTAATACACACGGGTGAAAAATATCAATACTTAAAATTCTTAAATCTTTATGTATATATTTTACATGTGAAAAAATGTATTACATATAATAAGGATAGAAAACAAAATACAAAATATGTTAAAAATTAATATATAATTGAGTTTCGAAAATACGTTAATTAATATTTAATATAATTTGATTTTCATTTACTATTTGATTGAAAATAAAAGTTACATAATTAGATTTCAAAATTTCTTATAATAAGGGATAATTTAAAATAAATGTGTTTTTTTGAATAATTAGTATTTTCTTTAAAATTATATCGTTATTAAAAGATATAAGTGTATTTAATAGGAGAGAGAATTATGTATTTAATAAAAATGTGTTATGTATCATTATTAAAAAATGGTGAGAATGAATATGGAGACGACACGTGTAATAAAAAACGTTATTTATTATATAGTATATATTTTAAAAACCGATATATTATGTATTTAATAAAAATGTATAGAAATACCATTAGTTGATATCCTCCCCCGTCATTTTGAAACCCATGTACTCCTCACTCCCTGGATTGGTTATGTATACGGTACGAGACCTATACCAATCCATGTATCCGTCAGTGGAGTAGGTATTCCGGCCAATTCCCCGATTACGGTATTTTCAAACCGGTTATTCCAAGAAGAAATGTAGTCTTGATGTTGACTCACCCAATTCCGGTTTGTTTTTCCACAACACGCGGGTTTGTGACAAGGTCGTTTTTTTATATATAAATTCAAATGTTATCATTGTCTCTACCGTTACGTCATTCTTATATTTATCAACATTTAGATATTTACCTTTTTAACGATTGTGATTTTTTTATACTTTAATTTATTTTACGGTTTAGCGCGTTTCAACACATAGTTTTTAATACCAGTGCGTGTGTATATAATGTATAAAACAAGTTTTCCCAACCTTTTCACAAATGGTACCAAAACTTTCTACTTTCTGAAACCAAATTAAGTTGTGAACATATATACAGTAACATCCCCAAATTATCAATGATGAAAGAATGGTCCAAAACTACTCCAACTTCATTCCCCAGTTAAAGAGCCGCCAGCGCCTTCATCACCGGAGCTCGTGGCGGTGTCCGGTGAAATATCTTCCAGCTGCTGAAGAATTAGTTGCACCTCCGGCCGAGCACACGGAGACGGATCAACACAATGCAAAGCAAGTTTTAATATTTTTAACAACTTATCACCGGTTACAGAAGTATCCTTCATCAACTCCAAATCAAAAAATTCAGTAGTCCACTCTTGGTTCACAATCCAAGCCACCCATTGTGGCAAACCAACACCACCATCCACCTCGTGTGGTGATTTTCCGCTTAAGACTTCTAACATTATGACACCAAGACTGTATATATCAGTCTTGGTGTCAGCTTTCCTGAGCTTGGAAAGCTCAGGAGCCTCGTACCCGTGTGCACCCGCGGTTGCAGTCATTAACCATGACAACCCGTAATCTGCGATCTTTGGGTTAAGATCGTTATCAAGAAGAATGTTGTTTGAGGTTAAGTTTCCATGGACTATGTTGTGATGGGTGTGGAGGTTGGCTAAACCTCTTGTTATTCCTTTCATTATTCTCATTCTTGTTTGCCAATTAACCGGTTCATTGGGTTCTCGAACTGCATCAAGATTCAATAAAAAGATTTAGACTTAATACCTGAATTGAATTAAACAAAATAAGTATTTAATAAAATGGTATCTAATTTATGTGAGCCACACATGAACCTAAATTCCTAGTTTTGCTTGTATTCACGGGTTGGCAGGTCAAAGCCAATAAGATACGACGAACACAAAAATTGTGTTTGACGTATGAACGCGGACACGACAAACGTACTCGCAGTTCTCATTTTATTTTATTTTTCATATAAATACTCTGAAATTTCAAATTTATTACCAAAATTACAGATGTGTATAAAAACAATTATGTTTAAACTATAAAACTTGATACCAAATTTTCTTTTAATATCTAAATTTTACATAGTAACTCAACCAGCTAAAGTTAAGACATAAACCAATTTTTTTTAAGGTTATAAAAATAAATGGGTTAAATAAGTCAGCCCACAAGCACGTTGACCCGTTTAGTTAAATGTGTTCAGAGAAACCACCTGAAACTAACCTAAGCCCGTTTAAATTAAACTCAAACCCATCAATTTTGTGTTAAGTTCATGTTATGTCACACTATTATATGAATGCTTATGTGTGTGTATGTATATGTACATGTATGTGTAAAAATTACCATGAAGGAAAGAAGCAAGGCTTCCTTTGGGCATATAATCAAAAACAAGAAGTTTCTCCCCATTTGGACCCAAATAATAAGCCCTCATTGCCAACAGATTTTCATGCCTAATTCTCCCAATTGAATTCACTTCATTTTGAAACTCATCTTGATTCTTTGTAACTCTCTCTCTCAATCTCTTCACAATCAAATGATTCCCTCCCAACAAACTAGCCTTATAAACAGTTCCATAACTACCTTTTCCCATCATCTCAACAGTTGCACACAAAAGATCATCAGCAGTGAACTCCACCCCACCTTCAAAATACACAAGCTTCCCTCCACCATCTCCACCCTCCTCCACCACCCGAATCTCCTCCTGTTTAGCTATGTCTTCTTTCTTTAACAACCACCACAAAAGTATACAACAAACTAACACTAAAACTGCTATCAAAGCTCCGCCCGCAACGATCAAGATGTCTTTCGTATTCGTTTTCTGGCGGCGGCAGTTGTGGCTCTCGGCCGGAGATGTGGGACACATGGTTGAAGGGCTGTATCCACAGAGTTCAAGATTATTGATAAAAGAACTTGAATTGAATCTTGAAGAAAGTTGAATTGGGACATGACCAGATAGATTGTTGTGAGATAAATTCAATAAAGTGAGTGAACTCAAATTTGAAAAGCTGTTAGGTATGCCACCATCAATAAAGTTGTAAGAAAGATCCAAGCTTTTAAGATTAACAAGATTCCCAAATTCAGTTGGGATTCTGTTATCAAGTTGGTTATGACTAAAGTCAAGATTTTGAAGCAATGTGCATGAACCCAATGTATGAGGTATTGAACCTGTAAACTTATTGTTGAATAACTGAATCCCTTTGAGATTTGGCAAGAATCCTAATTCCTTTGGAACTGAACCACCAATGGTATTATCATGGAGGCTAAGCTTTCTGAGAGCTTGAAGTTGACCAATTTTTGAAGTGAGTTGACCACCTAAGCCTCTCCATGGAAGTTGAATGACAATAACCTGTCCTTGCACACACTTGATTCCAACCCAACCACCAGAACAAGCTCCATAGCCGCTATCATTCCAGGTTTTCAAGAAACCATGTGGGTCAGTGAGTTCTTGTTTGAAAGATTTCAAGGCTTCAAGATTTGATTTTGTGACTGTAATTCCATCCCAAAATGGGGATGAGACAACAAAGGGGGAATAGCAAATGAGTAGGTGTAGTAGGAAGGTGAAACAGTGTGTGTTTTTCTTCCATTTTTGTTTCTTTTTGTTGCCTTGGTGTAAAGATTGGGATGTTGTTGAGATATATGGGTTTCTTTGAGAAGGGTATTTGTGGAAAATGAAATTGGACTCCATTAATGAACAAGAAGAAGAAAAACCTCTTTGTTTTAGAGAGGTGTATGTGTGAGGGTGTGAATGGAAGAGTGAGATGGATAGTGAGAGATGATGAGGTTTCTGATCATTGCACGTGACGGGCACGCTTCCTTACAAAGGGGAAACGAACATGTCTAACTTCTTTCACACTTACACGATGGTCATTTGTATTTTGGTGTCTTTCGAATTAGGGTGTTCATCCGTTCGATTTTCTGTTTACTCTGTTAAAAAAAATTCGGTCGAAATTAAAAATCAAATCAAGTTGAATTCAATTCTACCAAATGAACTGAATATTTTTTAAATTTTTATTCTTTTACTATTATTTGTTATCGGATTGGATTGGGCTAAATTATAAGATATGGCTAAAACTGTAATTAGATTGGGTTAAATATAAAAATTACACAACCATTATTTGATATTCGCTTTATTCGGTTCGGACAGCATTCAGATTTCTGGAACCAAAAACCTAATTTATTTTCCGTTTAAAACCGAACAAAAACCGAATATCTAATTTGGTTCGGTTTAATTGGTTTGATGAACAATCAACACCCTAGTTTGAAAGAAGTAATGTCTAATTACATCAATAATCTTTATTGTAACAATACTAATTGGCTTATACGAACTGAAAATCGCAATCATATGTTTGATCATCTCACGGTAGATATTGAAAGATTTAAGAAATGTAATATCATTACATTTATAACAAAAATCCTTCAAACTCGATTAAGAATGCTACAGACATCGAAATTAGACATCGGTTGACTTCGAGTCTATTCAAACCATGTACCTGATTGGAAGAGGTGGCTCCCTTTGAAAGTGAATATATTCAGGTAGAGAGCGGATTTAGATCGGTTACCAAGTCTAGGGTTAGGGTTTGTGAAGCCGTCTGATTTGTGGCTTTGTAACCGTTATAATTTTACCGTTTAAATGAAATATAGCCGTTGGCTATATCCCCTATAAATACCAATATTTATTTTCAATATTTATAACAAACAAATACTCTCCCACTACCACTCTATAATCTATTTTACATTTTGCAACAAAATGAGACGGGCTCTTTATTTTCCCTCATCGTCGTCTAGTAGTTCCGATTCTACCGGACTTGAATTTCTAACACAGCTTGTCGCCGCTACATCGGAACTTGAAGGTACGACACATACAAAAAAAAGATATGTGCAACGTGATCTTTTAAGGCTCACAAGGTTCTTATGAAATATTACTTTGTTGATGAACCAAAATACGGCGTCGAGATGTTTAGAACGAGATTTCGGATGTCGAAGGATTTATTTCTAAAGATCATTGCAGAAATACACGATAATTTTGAATGGTTTCAAGAAGAGCTTGACGCGAGGATGAAAGAAAGTTTCACGCCATTACAAAAATACACACCAGCGATCAACTCGCTTCCGGCAATGTTCCTGGCGAATACGATTAATATTTAGCTATATCTGCTAAGATATCACGTGAATGCCTATAATATTTTTGCAATATTATTGTTATTTTATATGGTAAAGAATATTTGTATGTACCCACTAGCCACGACATTGCTCTTTTGTACGATGCACATGAAAGTATACATGACATTCCAGGGATGCTTGGTAGCATTGACCGGACGCATTGGGTTTGAAGAAATTGTCCAACGCGTTTGCGAGACCAATATCGCCAACAATCATGCTCGGAGCGGTGACATCACATGATTATGGTTTTGACATGCGTACTTTGGGGTTGCCGGTTCGAACAACGACATCAATGTTTACAATCAATCTCCACTGTTTACTAACTAGATTAATGGAACCGCTCATAGGTGTCCATTTCAGGTTAACAGTCGACAATACAAGCGTGGTTATTACCCGGTCGTTGGGATTTACCCTTCTTATCAACTTTTGTGAAATCTTATTCTTATCCAACTGACATCAAGGAAAAAAAATTAAAATGTGCAAGAGTGATCAAGAAAAGATGTTAAACGAGCTTTTGGTGTTTTAAGATGTAAACGGGGTATAGTTCAATGATCGACCAGGGCGATGAAGTGCGAGAAGATGCGAAATCAGATGTACGCATGCCTCATATTACATAATATTATTTTAAAAGATGACGGGAATGACATATCACCGGTGTACATTCCCGATCCTCAAACCGTTGTAGTGCTTGGATATAATATAATTTCGAAGTTGTGGAATCAAAACACACATTTTAGACTAAAGTTTAATCTTATGGAACACGTTGCAGCAAACTTGGACATATCGGTTTCAGACGACGACGAGTAGTTTAGTTTTTTTTAATGAAAATTATGTTTTTTTTTTTTTAACTTGAATGTATTCTTTTTTTACTTATTTTTAATTTGTATGTTGCATTTTTTTTATTAATTTTTAAGTTATCTTGAGTAAACTACAGTTTTAGTCCCTGGGGTTTGGTCCAAATTTCGGTTTTAGTTCATTAGTTTTAATTTTACTTTTTCGGTCATTGTGCTTTCATTTTTGTTTCTAATAAAGCTAAATGACTAACACCGTTAGTTTTTTCTAATTAAGTTTTTTTATGAAAAGACAAAAATACCCCTCTAATTAAAAATACTCAACTCCACTATCTTCTTCTCCGTAGAGACCCTAAAATATCAACCCACCTCCACCTCCATTGCCACCACCACACAAAAATCTGGCCACCCTTCATGTAACATCCCGAGTTTTAGAGCACGAGAGAATTCACGAGTAATTAAAACTTAAATAAAAAGAAAGGAAGCGGGCTTGGGCCGGGGTGAATGGGCCGAAAGGGGAAGGGTTTGGGCCCTTATAAGCCTCAAGAACAACCCAAAAGCCCCATTTCCATCCTCATTTCCGGATTCTAGAGAGAGAAAGTGAGAGAGAGTCTAGAGAGAGAAAGTCCCGGTTTTTGGATTAGAGCCTCAAGGATCGTTAGCAAGAGTCTCGTGGGTGTTTAGCAACGAAAAGGAAGTGATTACAGGTAACCGATTCTCCTAGATCTGAGTTTTAGTTCGTTTTTGGGTTTTTCGGGTTTTGGGTGAAAAGGTTATGTTTAATCGGATGAAACGGAAAGATAAGCATAGATTTGAGTTCCTTAATGGAAAACGAACGTTTTGAATGCAAACAGGTTCGGGATCTTGAAGTGATCAGACCCGAATGCGAAAGTTAGAGTTTTTCACCAAGAACAGGTCGTGCGCACTTGCTAAGTGCGCACCGAGCAGGTCCTGCGCACTTGCTAAGTGCGCAGGAAGAGGAACCTGCGCACTTGCTAAGTGCGCAGGAAGGGAAGTCTACGCACTTGCTAAGTGCGCAAGGAGGGAAGCCTGCGCACTTGCTAAGTGCGCAGGAAGCAGTGTCTGCGCACTTGCTAAGTGCGCAGGCATCAGGGCTGATTAAGTAAAGTCAGTATGTTAGAGTGGTTAAACCGTTTAGCGTCGAGTTAAGTCTGATAAGTGTCAAATTGTTATGATTGTTCAGATTGTGTGAGATCCAGTAGACCGTTGCAGCTTAGATACCAGGTGAGTTCTAATCCCCTTTTTGCCTTCTTTAGGGGTGGTGTGCATACTTAGTGTAAAGCGTTTATTATATTTTATATATTATAAACTGAAGTGAAAAGCTATGTTTAGTGTAAAGTTTAAAAGAGGCAAAAGTATGTTTTCAGTAAAGTAAGATATATCATTTGGCAAGCTATGTTTAGTGTAAAGTTTAAAAGAGGCAAAAGTTTTATGAACAGTAAAGTGAACAGTTTTCCTTCGGGAATATGTACCAGCTATAAAGGTCCTTGGGACAGATGTTACTTGTACAAGATGTCAGATATGGGTTCTACCCATTAGTAAGAACCTTTGGGTTCGTTAACGGTTGTACAACTGGGATGAGTGACGGCGGTTGCTCGGGAGGTCCACGCAACCTCCCCTTAGCGTTAAGCGGTATTGTCGGTTCATAGATGTAAGCCATGGGGGCATTGACCAGGGTATTGTCGGTTCATGGATGTAAGCCATGGGGGCATTGACCAGGTACTCGTCGGTTCATGGACGTTAGCCATGGGGGCGGTACAGTAGTGACAAGGAATTGACGGATAAGCGGTATTGTCGGTTCATGGTCGTTGATCATGGGGGCATTGACCAGGTACTTGTCGGTTCATGGATGTAAGCCATGAGGGCAGTACAGTAAAGAGGAATTGACGGTTTATTATACGTTTTAAACTGTTTGAAAAGTAAAGTGTGTTAAGTTTAGCCTTAATGGCAGTATATATGTTTTGAAAAGTGTAGTATGTAAAGTTTTGCCTTAAGGGCAGTATGTATTTATGTAATAGTAAATCTTTTGTATAATTGATTTAAAGTAAACGTTAGAACTCACTCAGCGTTGCTGATTTTTAGTATGCACATCAGTTAAGTGTAGGTGGCAGTAGTTGGAAGTGGATGCTTGGCTTGGCGAGAAGAGTTACCCGAAGATCAGTGTCTGGCATCCCGTTTATGTTTTATGTTATGTTTCTTTTGATTATGTTGATTAAGACAAGTTTCAGTTGTAATTGGCTAGTTATGTTTAGACATGTATGTTTCCGCTGCGTATGTTGAGATTTTAAAACGTTTCCGTTGTGTTAATGAATGTCTTATGTTTAAAAGTGCTATGTGTTGATGAGTAAATCCAATAAGTGAGGTCTCCCGGGTTTGGGGCCTCACAAGTTGGTATCAGAGCCATAGTTTGAGAGATTTGGACATCTTCGATGTTCAGACTTAAACTGAGAATGGGGCAAGTAGCGGATGCCAGTAACGTGTAACTCAAGCCAAAGCATCAGAAGCGTATAGTAAGTAAAGTTTCTTTCCTAGTTTTAGAGTGTCAAGATAAGAATAGAGGCTTTAGTGGAATCATGAAAGCGAATAAATGGAAAACAAGAAGTGATGTAATGGTTAATTGCAGATGGCCAGTGTATATTAACATCTTACCTTACTTATTGTGTTCTACATATTCCCTAGCATGATGAAATTAAATCTTTTGTTCTCTATCTTTCAGTTAGAAATGGCTAGACGTGGAGGAACTAGAGGAAGTGGAGGAGGAAGACGTGGTGGGCGTACAGGCCGCCGCGGTGTAGCTAGAACCAACCAAGAGATTGAGGGGAGTGTTCACACTACCCATACTGATACGGTAGCTAGTCAGCACAATGTTGAGCATGCGGCAGGGGATGATCAGACATTCGAGTTTGAGCCGGCCGTGCAAGCAGCTCTTGGCCGTGAATTTACCCGACTGCTAAAGGAAACCTTACCGGCCATACTGGACGAAGCATTGAGGAAGGCCAAGGATCGCCCTAACACAACTGAAGAGCCTGTGGTGCTTCCAACAATGGGAGGACCAAATCTGGTAGAGAATGTTGTACCGCCTACTCGCGGCTGCGACTACAAGGCGTTTCGGGGTTGTGATCCACCCGTGCTTACGGGTGAGAAGGAAGCAGCAGATACTTTGGATTGGATTAACGGCATGGAGTCGACCATTCGTCTTAGTGAATGTCGACCGGAGCAAGCAGTCATGCTCACTGCGAAGTCATTGAAAGGGGAGGCAGCACACTGGTGGGAGACTGTGAAACAAGCGAAGGGTGACCAAGCGGTCAAACTAATGAGGTGGAATGATCTGAAAGCGTTAGTAATTGAGAAGTTCTGTCCTAAGAACGAGGTCCATAAGGTGAAAAGGGAATTCTTGACTCTCCAAGCCGGACTCATGACTCACCAGCAATATACTTCAAAGTACAACGAGTTGGCGCGCCTGGTGCCTCATCTTGTAACCACAGAAGAGAGGAGGATTCATTATTATATTCAAGGGTTGCCTCCAAAGATACGTACATTTGTAAATGCCAACACACCGAGTACCTTTGAGTCGGTGGTTGTTCTGAGCGGAGTTGTCTATGATGACATTGCCTCTGAAGTCATTGCTGAAGCACCCAAGAAACAAGCAGCTAAGCGAACTGCTGAGGAACTCCAGGGTCCTAACGATAGGAGGGCAAGGGTAGAAGCTGAGGGTCTATGCGGAAAATGTGGAAGGAGACATGGAGGTGAATGTAAAGCGGGTCAGGTGGGATGTTTCAGGTGTGGCAGGTTTGGACACCAATCGCGGGACTGCCCGGAAAGGCCAAGATGCCACAATTGTGGGGAACAGGGACACAGGAGCCGAGATTGCAGGAAACCCAAGAAAGCGGAAGCGGGAGGATCCGGAAAGGGTAAGGCTGCAGAGAAGGAACCTTACATCAACAAGGCCACAGCAAGGGTTTACCAGATGACTCAGTAAGGTACGTTGCAAGCTCTTATTTGTTATATGGCAAGTTTATGTTATTATTTCCTTACTAAATTAGTTAGCCCCATTAGTCTAGATGCCTTAGAATTTGAGATAGCCCAAGGTCAAGCCCTCAGTGGTAGTTAATCACAATGGCCTTCATGACCAAGCTGCCTTGCATAGCTACGGTTTATGCCACCCATTCTGTGATTTGCTATCAGTATAGCTTATGGCAGGTTTCGAGGACGAAACCTATTGTAAGGAGGGTAGACTTGTAACATCCCGAGTTTTAGAGCACGAAAGAATTCACGAGTAATTAAAACTTAAATAAAAAGAAAGGAAGCGGGCTTGGGCCGGGGTGAATGGGCCGAAAGGGGAAGGGTTTGGGCCCTTATAAGCCTCAAGAACAACCCAAAAGCCCCATTTCCATCCTCATTTCCGGATTCTAGAGAGAGAAAGTGAGAGAGAGTCTAGAGAGAGAAAGTCCCGATTTTTGGATTAGAGCCTCAAGGATCGTTAGCAAGAGTCTCGTGGGTGTTTAGCAACGAAAAGGAAGTGATTACAGGTAACCGATTCTCCTAGATCTGAGTTTTAGTTTGTTTTTGGGTTTTTCGGGTTTTGGGTGAAAAGGTTATGTTTAATCGGATGAAACGGAAAGATAAGCATAGATTTGAGTTCCTTAATGGAAAACGAACGTTTTGAATGCAAACAGGTTCGGGATCTTGAAGTGATCAGGCCCGAATGCGAAAGTTAGAGTTTTTCACCAAGAACAGGTCGTGCGCACTTGCTAAGTGCGCACCGAGCAGGTCCTGCGCACTTGCTAAGTGCGCAGGAAGAGGAACCTGCGCACTTGCTAAGTGCGCAGGAAGGGAAGTCTGCGCACTTGCTAAGTGCGCAGGGAGGGAAGCCTGCGCACTTGCTAAGTGCGCAGGAAGAGGGACCTGCGCACTTGCTAAGTGCGCAGGAAGCAGTGTCTGCCCACTTGCTAAGTGCGCAGGCATCAGGGCTGATTAAGTAAAGTCAGTATGTTAGAGTGGTTAAACCGTTTAGTGTCGAGTTAAGTCTGATAAGTGTCAAATTGTTATGATTGTTCAGATTGTGTGAGATCCAGTAGACCGTTGCAGCTTAGATACCAGGTGAGTTCTAATCCCCTTTTTGCCTTCTTTAGGGGTGGTGTGCATACTTAGTGTAAAGCGTTTATTATATTTTATATATTATAAACTGAAGTGAAAAGCTATGTTTAGTGTAAAGTTTAAAAGAGGCAAAAGTATGTTTTCAGTAAAGTAAGATATATCATTTGGCAAGCGTTTACTATATTTTCATATACATAAACAAAGGCATGATATATGTGCTAGTATGTTTTCAGTAAAGTAAGATATATCATTTGGCAAGCGTTTACTATATTTTCATATACATAAACAAAGGCATGATATATATGATAAGCTATGTTTCAGAAAGTAAGATGTATTTTATGATAAGCTATGTTTCAGAAAGTAAGATGTATTTTATGATAAGCTATGTTTCAGAAAGTAAGATGTATTTTATGATAAGCTATGTTTCAGAAAGTAAGATGTATTTTATGATAAGCTATGTTTCAGTAAAAGCAAAGATATATCATTTGGCAAGCGTTTACTATATTTTTATATACATAAACAAATGCATGATATATGTGTTAAGATATATTTCAGTAAAAGCAAAGATATATCATTTGGCAAGCGTTTACTATATTTTTATATACATAAACAAAGGCATGATATATGTTAAGTTATGAACAAGATTTACAGAAAGTTTTATGAACAGTAAAGTGAACAGTAAAGTGAACAGTTTTCCTTCGGGAATATGTACCAGCTATAAAGGTCCTTGGGACAGATGTTACTTGTACAAGATGTCAGATATGGGTTCTACCCATTAGTAAGAACCTTTGGGTTCGTTAATGGTTGTACAACTGGGATGAGTGACGGCGGTTGCTCGGGAGGTCCACGCAACATCCCCTTAGCGTTAAGCGGTATTGTCGGTTCATAGATGTAAGCCATGGGGGCATTGACCAGGGTATTGTCGGTTCATGGATGTAAGCCATGGGGGCATTGACCAGGTACTCGTCGGTTCATGGACGTTAGCCATGGGGGCGGTACAGTAGTGACAAGGAATTGACGGATAAGCGGTATTGTTGGTTCATGGTCGTTGATCATGGGGGCATTGACCAGGTACTTGTCGGTTCATGGATGTAAGCCATGAGGGCAGTACAGTAAAGAGGAATTGACGGTTTATTATACGTTTTAAACTGTTTGAAAAGTAAAGTGTGTTAAGTTTAGCCTTAATGGCAGTATATATGTTTTGAAAAGTGTAGTATGTAAAGTTTTGCCTTAAGGGCAGTATGTATTTATGTAATAGTAAATCTTTTGTATAATTGATTTAAAGTAAACGTTAGAACTCACTCAGCGTTGCTGATTTTTAGTATGCACATCAGTTAAGTGTAGGTGGCAGTAGTTGGAAGTGGATGCTTGGCTTGGCGAGAAGAGTTACCCGAAGATCAGTGTCTGGCATCCCGTTTATGTTTTATGTTATGTTTCTTTTGATTATGTTGATTAAGACAAGTTTCAGTTGTAATTGGCTAGTTATGTTTAGACATGTATGTTTCCGCTGCGTATGTTGAGATTTTAAAACGTTTCCGCTGTGTTAATGAATGTCTTATGTTTAAAAGTGCTATGTGTTGATGAGTAAATCCAATAAGTGAGGTCTCCCGGGTTTGGGGCCTCACACTTCACCACCCCACATATCCGACCTCCTTACACCACCCTAAAAGTCAAAATTCAAAAACAAGATTCAAAATCAAGGATAAATAATCACTCGTTACCTGTGTGACTATAACTCTCCTTGCAACTAACCCTAAAACCATAAAACAAAAGTCAAAATTCAAGAACAAGATTCAAAATCAAGGAGAAATAATAAATCAATCAATGAAAACCCACCACCACCCTCCACCACCGCGTTTTTAAGGCGAGCCCACCACCCACCTCCGTTCACTACACTGCCACCAACAGCCCAAACCACTGCTGGCGATGGTTTCAGATGAACGCGGTTGCCGTCGACTGTGTTGGTTGTGTGTTGTCGGCGACGGTGATGGTTGGTGATGGTTGTGTGTAGGCTGTAGCCAGGGGGCATCGTAGATCGGGGTTTTAGTTCTTAGATATTAAAGGGAGAAGAAGGACAGTGGTCATATGTTGGCGGTGGTCAGGTGGCCGGCGTTTGTCAGGTAGCCGGCGATGGTCAAGTGGCCGGTGAGCAAAGAGAGTAGACCGGATATGGAGAGAGTGTGTATTTTAAGAGAGGGAGAGAGTATGTGTGTGTGTGTGTGTGTGTTTTTTAGAGAGAGTGGGGTGTGTTGGTTTTATATTTATTTTTATAAAATTTTTATTTGATAATGATATTAAGAGAAGGGTATTATTGTCTTTTTATAAAAACTTAAAAGAATATTTTGATTGTATTAGCCATCTGACTTTAATTAAAACAAAAATAAAATCACGGTGACTAAAAATGTGAAATTAGAACTAATGAACTAAAAGCGATAGTTTAGAGTAAAAACGTTATGGTAGTTAGGGGTTCCTCACACCTTGTGTTGATAGTTAAGAGTAAAAATGGTGTGGCATGACATGTCATGTGTTAATTGACTAATCATTAGGGTACTTAGGGTTTGAATTTTATTCCCTTGTATCTAGCTCCATGCTAGAGTTGCTAGAGTTTGTTTAGTTATTAATATAATCTCCTTCGTCGTAAAAAAAAATACAAAAACGACTTCTATTTGTTGAATTTGAATGGGAGGTCATGGGTTCGAGTCTCATTTGGGACAAAAATGTTTCAGGTTGTGGGTTTTCTCCTGAGGGCGTGAGGTGAGGTTCGAACTGCGGCGGGAACTTTAGACTCGACTAAAATAACAAATGTCTCAAACGCTAGACCATCTGCTGTAAAAAAAAATAGGGTCATGCTATACGTATCCCCCTTTCACTGATTTTTACTTGTTATACCCCCTCTAAGTTTTCAAATAAATACAATTCAAACTTTTTTTTTACTTTTTTTATTTTTGTTAATTAGTTATTATTGGTTAAAAGTTATTTTATCAGGGGGTATGTATAGTCTAACCCGTTTTTATTTTATAAAAGTGTTTTTAAACTTAAAAAATAGTTTTATAAATAATGATTAATCGAATGGGGTAAACTTGGGGGGGGGGGGGGCGACAAGTAGGAGGATGAGGGGTACGTTTTATTTTATAGAAAGTGTTTTTTAAACTTAAAGTACAATTTTAGAAATAATGATTTTTCAAATAAGGTAAAATAACAAATTTAAAAGTTACTTTTTTCATAGGAGGTGCGACAAGTAGGAGGGGGATATGTGTGGCTTAACTCGTTTTCATTTTATAGAAAGTGTTTTTAAATTTAAAAAACAGTTTTATAAATACTGATTAGTCGAATGGGGTAAAGTTAGAGGGGTACGACACGTAGGAGGGGGGGAAGGGCATACGTTTTATTTTATAGAAAGTGTTTTTAAACTTAAAAGAACGGTTTAGAAATAATTATTTTTTGAATAAGCTAAAATAATAAGTTTAAAAACTATTTTTTCACGTACAGGGTACGACAGGTAGGAGTAGAGGTATCTATAGCGTTGCCCAACAAAATATTTGTTGAATTTGAATAGTTAATGTCCAAATGTTTTGAAGAAAATCAGGTAATGATGCTTCGTCTTCCCCCAAATTACTACCGAATCGTTCGGTTTCCGTCCGTTTTGCAGGTTGTCACCGCTATAAGTATTCAATTTCATAAACAAGCAATCCACGCCTTAAATCTATCGTAATATCTCGTAATCGAAGTCGTGAATGGCTTCCAATTTTTTCTCTGTGAAGCAAGAATATTCAACTGAAGTCTCCATGATCAATGTGAAGGTGTTAAGTCAATTGTACGAACTGGATCCGTATTTCAGAGTAAGGTGTGATGAGCCGCTGCGACAGCTTTTGATCAGGTGGTCTGATCGGGCCAACGTCGAGGACTACCGTACATGTCGATTCCTTTTCGATGGAAAGAGGATTAATGAGAATCAGACGCCCGATGAAGCTGGATTGCAGAATGGCGATTGTATCGATGTTTTTACTGAACTGATTGGTGCCTGATTCATGATTTAGTTGAATAATGAGAGTTATAAAATAATGTAGGAATTTGCAAGGTTACTACTTAATCTGAATCCATCTGATTTTTTTTTTTTTTTTAAGCTTAATACAACATGTTTGATAACGAGATGACCGTCACAATTACAAACTAATGGTAGGTAGACGGGCAACAAGCTGCGCCGCTACCCCCTTCTGAATAGCAAATCTTACTCTACTAAACATACCGCATTATGTATAGATGATGAAGTTTCGTTAATACCGTGCTAATTTCAATAGACTTATTAGAGGGTCGCATTGGTGTGCATTTAATAGGAATTCAACCTTGAATTCGTAAGCTATGAGTTGGGTGTTTTAACAATTCGGTCAGGAGTCAAGATGCTTAGCAGGTCATAGTGAATTACTGAATTGCATTTGTCAACTAAAGCAATAAGACGCTTGATGAAATTCTTTTAGTAAATCATGAGAAAATTAATTGATTTTTAAATTGAAAACGATATTACGGGAGTCGATAATTCCCACTATTTTTTAGATTTGTGGATCTGATTAAATTTAGTGGGATCTTTCATATACGTTTTTTTGCACAAAGACACCTCAATTCATGATGAGAAGCAATTTTCCATTGGTAGCAACGATTATCCATTAAGCGAAAGAAATCGAAGTTAGCAAAGACCATTTTAAATAACAGACTAACAAAACAGTTCTTCATTAATAGCAAAAGGTTATACATTAAGCTGAGAAAATCTTAGTTAACATTTTCAATAACAAACTAGGAAAGCAATTCTTTACTGATAGCAAACGGTTATCCATTAAGCGAAAGAAATCTTCGTTAACAAAGACCCTTTGCAATAACGGACAAACAAGTTCAACTATCGAGGCAACCTTCATAGTTAAATATTGTTATTGTATAAGTAAAGGCTGTTATAAAAGCCCTTCAAGGGATAGAATCGATGAATGTGAGAATTAACACCCTGTTTGGTAGCCTTTTAATGTCATTAAGAGGCTACCTCTTAATAGTTCAACCTCTTAATGGTTAAGAGGTAACCTTAAGTCTGAATAGTTAAGAGGTAACATCTTAATGGTAAGTTTTCACAAGTTACATGGCCCCTTACCTCTTAATCATTAAGAGGTTTTAAACCATTAAGAGGTAGCATCTTAATAACCATAAGATGCTACCAAACAGCCCCTAACATTGATTAAAAAAAGTAAAGGCCAGATGTAATTAAAAAGGGTGTGAAAAATCTTTTTCTAGGTTTCTTTTGTTGAAATAAGAATGATTCTTTACGTCGTTTGTCAAACATTTTAGTGTTATTTTTAATTTTTAATAATATTTTATGAGTTATTGCATTTTCTATTTCTTACTATTAACTTACAAAATTAATAAATACGTATGCTATAAGTATATACAAAATGGTGGACAAACAAAAGAGTGAGAATTTATCTAGTAAATAATACTTGCCAACAAACTTACAAAAAATCTTATAATCATCAAGTATTAGAGAAAAATGAAGGGTGAGATGGATAGTGATTTTGTAGTATGATAGTGAAAGATGATAGAGGTTTCCTGGTTCGATTTTGGTGCGGATTGCCCTTAACAGGCCCATCTTCGGCGGAAGGTATTTTAAATGAATATGCTTCTTAGTCTTTTCGACAAGTGGTGTTCTTTTCGACAGTTTGGCACTTCTGGTTAACAAAAAACGGTTGGATTTTGCATAAGAGAAAACGTGGTGTGTTAGAGGTTTTGGAAGAAAATAAATCCTCCTCTTTTACGTGGGTGAAATAAAAGCGAGTCCTCTGATCGTTAGAGGTAAATGCAGTAATGTAGAATGGCAATCCTGCTATAAGCGAGTACTCTGGTCGCTATGTTGTAATTTTTTCCTTCTAGCTACTTGCTAGTTTTGGCTTCATTTCTAATATATCATCTTCTTGTTCAAAAAAAAAAGATGATAGAGGTTTGCTGATGGTTGCACGTGACGGGCACGCTTCCTTACAAAGGGAAAACGAACATGTATATCTTCTTTCACACTTGTACATGTACAAGATAGACGTTTGTATGTTTGTGTCGTTTGAATTAGGAATTAGGGGTATTTGGTTCGGTTTTCCATTTATTCAGGTTAAAATCGATTTCGGTTGAAATTGAACCGAACTAAATTCAGGAACTTCAAAACCGAACTTAGTTTGAATCCGATTCGACCAAATAAATAGAATAATTTTTATTTTTAATTTTTTTCTTTCTTTTACCCTTATTTATTATTGGATTAGGTTAGGTTAAATAAGATATGGTTAAAATTGTAATTAGATTGGATTAAATGAAAAAAATTAAACGACCATTAATTATTTGATATTCGGAGATTTCTGACACCAAAAAGCTAATTTGTTTTCCTTTTAAAATCGAACCAAAACCGAATATGTAATTCGGTTTGGTTTTAAACAATTTCGGTTCGGTTTGATTTTTTATTTTCGATTTAGTCGGTTTGAAATCGAATAATGAAAAACCTTAGTTTGAAAGAAGTAATCTCTAGTTACATCAATAATCTCTATTGTAACAACACTAATTAGGTTATACGAATTGAAAATCGCAATCATATGTTTGATCATCTCACGGTAGATATTGAAAGATTTGAGAATTGTAATATCATTACAATTTATGACCAAAATCCTTAAATTCGATTAAGAAGATTACATGCATCGAAATTAGACACCGGCTCACTCAGTCTATTCAAACCAAGTATTTGATTAAATAATTTTTTTATTTATTTAGAAAACTAGATTTGTATAGTTAAATATATTTAACCCATTTAATTTTTAGCAATGTTTTAAAAACCGATTCAAACCGGCCGGTAATACCGGTTGAACCGGATCTTGGTCACTAGCACGGTAAGTTTGAGCATGGTAAATTGGAAGAGCGGTTTGTAACTTGAACTGCCGGTATTACCGGTAATACAGGGTTAGACCGTTGTACTGGTTTTAGGCTAAAGTAAAATTTTAGGTTGAAATAAAAAAAAATTAAGCTTTAGCGACCCAATTAAAAACCTTTAACGAAAAAGTTATGCTCTTGTTGATGAGGATAATGAAAAATATTTTTTTATTTAATTTATTTATTTTTATTTGTTTGATTAAGTTATTTACTTTTATTATTTTACATATATAATAATTTTTTGTATTACATTCAACATCATTACTTCTAACCGAGTTTTTTTCGTCACTACCCTCTTCTTCATGACATGTATTTTTAGCTCGATTGACTGATATAACCCTTAATATTTTGACTTTCTGAAGACCAACTTTAAGACCAGTTTTATTTGTACTTTTACCTTTTTTTTCCTAGGATTTTTAGATTGACTATTAATTTCTTAAATAAAATATTATATTTAATAATTTAGGCAGAACAAAAACTGGAGGTGCTATTGTGTTTGCGGCTACATCAAGTCCAGATGAATATTTTTTTAAGGTTAACGAACTAAACAAATGTATGCAATAAATTTCTTTTTTTTATTGTTTCGTTGTTTAACGTGTCACAACGTGCGACGGTCCCAACGTTTGAAAAATGTATTCCCAAATCGAGTCTAATCTTTACAAATAGAACTATCTGAGTACGAGCTTCAAAATTGACCCTCGAGATGAGCTTTACAAATAAACCTTTAAATAAATCGAGCTCGAGTTTAGATAAGCTTTGGTCGGTTTATTTACACCATTATTTTTTATTATTATGTTATTATTTAATTATATTTTTATTATGTTAATATTTAACTAAATTTATTTTATTATTTACCTAAATCATTTTTAAATGCTTTAATATTTTAATTAATTATAATAACAAACTTAGTTTTTAAATGATATATTTGGGTGGGAGGCAGTTTTACATAATTTTATCTTTCGTTAAACGTTTTTTTAAGTCCGTTTTCGTGTTTTCTTAACTTTCATTTTTACGACATGACATTTTCGTGATTTCCAAATATACCATCACAACGTGTTTTTTTATCTACGTTTCGATGTTTAAAACTGAGTCGCCGCAACGCACGGATAACAATTACTAATTAGTAGTAAGATGTAACTTGGTTGCAAAAGTCGGTAATAAAATGTAACATGCTTTCATTTTGTGCATGTTTGAAAATTGGTTGCTAAAATAAAAAAAAAGTGTAGAGTGTTTCTCTTTTTCGTACAGTATTTGTTAAAAAAAATATAAGGTATGTATCAACGCAAACAAAATTTATGTATTAAAGTGATAGTCCTTGCATATAATGAATTGCGAATAATTAATTATACTTGTAAAATAACAAATGTAAATTACTTAATCAAACAAACAAAAATAAAAAAAAATATATTTTTATAAAATAAATAAGTTGATTAATTAATGACTAAATTACAAATTTTCTTCTTTAAGTTTACCTAAATTTAGGATTGGATCATTTAAAGTTTTGATTTTCCTATTTTGTTCTTTATTTGAAAAGTTCCTTCGTTTCTTGTCTTTTCCACTAACCGATGTTAAGTTTTTTAGTTAAGTTAACTCATGTGCACTGCACATAAGCGTATTTTAGTCCTTTTACCCATAAAAGACAACTTTTGTAATTTAATTAAGTTTAATAATTTTAAATCCTAAACAAGAAGGCAAGAAGCCCCCACCAACCCGGTTATCTTGCTCTTCACAGCTACACCAGCATCGACACCGGCACCACTGTACCAGCACCACTGGAACGACATCACCTTACCAGCACCACCGCTACCCCACCGGAACTCCAATCGATCGAATCCCACCTCTAATTCACCCCAACTCCTTCGCTTTCACGATTGAATCAGCCTTCATCACAGTGCAAAGGGAACGAGATTGAGAGAGTGGATCTTGGTGCTATGACCGATCTAATTCCAGGGGTAGAGGGTGGGATTTGAACCAGCTTTCATCTCCTCGCAGGCGGTGATTTTACCATCTTATCCATTTGTTGCAGGTCTAATCTAGGATTCCCAAAACAAAAATTAGAATCGTAATCCAAAAGCACAGACCCATGAAATTGAAATCCAAAATCTGTCGCACTCCCAAGAAATCGAAATCCAAAATTAAAATCCAAATAAACCACCAATTACTCTTTTTACTTCAAACAGAAATCAAATTTCAAAACAAGAACCACAATTCTGATTATTTGTATCCCAAACTAGGGTTCCGAACACAAACCCAAACCCAGACTGAAAATGTGCAATCCGAACCACTAACTGAAAACGTGCAATCCGAACCACAGACTGAAAACGTGCAATTCAAACAGGGATGAAACCAAAGCCAAACACCCAAATTAACCCTTTCTGTCGTCGTCTATTATTTTCCGAACAGTATCCAAACCAATTCCAAAACTCCAAATTTAACCCAAGTAGGATTTGAACCGGCCTTCATCTCCTCGCAATCGGTGATTTTACCGCTCATTGGCGTTAAAGGGGTAGAGGGTGGGAGTCGACGGGGATGATTTTAGAGTTCACAAGATCTTGGCAACTGGCTCTTTCCTTGTTTTCCGGCAAGTTTGGTGGTGGTTGTAGAGGCTGTGGTGGTGGAGTGGAGAGGAGAGGGAGACGCGAGGAGATGGTGGGGCGGTAGTGGTGGTGTTACCGACTGTGATTGTAGGTGGGTCGGTAATGGTGGTGAGGCGACTGTGGTGCATATGAGGTGACTTAAGAGTAAATTTTAATATCTGTCAGTGGAAAGGACGAAATTCGTAAGAACTTTATGAAATAAAGGACATTGAGTGAAAGTAAAAAATTTAAAAGAATCAATCCATAATTTAGATAATATAAAGGATAAAATTTGTAATTTAGTTTTAATTATTAATAAAGTTTTAAGAAAATAAATAAAATTGATAAAAAGAATAAAAGAGGAATAAAAGAAAAGAATAAAAACAAACTTTACCATTTATAAAAGTAGTCATTTATGGTAAAAGGACAATAATACCTTTGACTTAACAGAATTATTTAACATCAGTTAGCCAAAATGACAAAAAACGATAACACGTTTCAAATAAAGGGCATTGAGTGAAAGTCAAATTTTGAAAGAACACATTACATAATTTAAGCAAACTTAAAGGACAAAAATTAAAATTTAGTCTATTTTTTATTATGGAATCATTTACTTTTGGATTATTTTTTGAGTTGAAGTTGTATTTTTATGGAACTAGTGGGTTGGCCCGCGCAAAGCGTCGGGTATCACCGAGGCTCTTTTAGAGAGCGCAATCTAACCCGACCTGTCTCTTCGACTGGGGTGAAGGCGTAACAAGGTAGCCGTAGAGAACCTGTGGCTGGATTGAATCATTCGCGATGGAAATTCCCTTCAAGGTGCTTGCTTCCACTTATGGCGGGCGGACGAAGGGTCCAAAGGACACGTAGCCGGGGGCGAGTAAGAAAATCCAAGAATTCCATTTTCCTTCTTGTTCATCAATCATAAATCAAGACAAACCGGGCACTACGGTGAGATGTGAAAACACCCGATCCCATTCCAACCTCGATATGGGGAATCGTCTTGCGCCATATGTACTGAGATTGTTTGGGAGACATGGTTCAAGCCCGTTACGGGATGACTTGTGCCTAGACTGGTTATATTTAGGTATTATTATTATCATAACTATGTAAATATTTAGTAATTATATACTTAAGCATTAATTTAAATAGTAGAGTAAATTATAGATATTGTCATTTATGTTTATACCTTTTTTCATATTCTTTCCTTTAGTAAAAAAATTATTAGGTATCATCCTTTTTTTTTAACCCTTGCATCCCTTGTCCTTTACCCCAAACGACGTTAACTTTTTAAGTTAAAACCTGTCACGTGGATCCCACGTGAGGGCAAAAGAGTAATTTCTCACCTCCCCTTTGATTTCCCTCTTCTTTAAAACCACCCCTTCGCCTGCCCTATTCCTCTTACACGCACGATCATCTGGTCCTTTACGTTTACGAGAATCACTCACGTTTTGTGCTTCGACCGATTGCTTGCAAATGGCGCATGGGGATGGTTGGTTCATACGAGAATCACTCAATGAGGTTTGTCACACCCCAACCTACGGCGGAATACGTCGGGGCGGGACATTTAGACTGTTCATGAGCTCAAGGTTGACTAAATTGTAATATATTAAATTCATTTCAATTCAAGCAAACATAAACCAATTCTAAAGTACATAAATGTAATACAAATTGTTCTTGAATTAAAATTAACTAAGTCCAAAGCCTATGTGTAGCATGTCTTGATCGAACTCATATGTTAGCACCTGAAACATGAATAAAATAAGGTCAACTAAAAAGTTGGTGAGCATACACAGATTTGTACGTAGATAGTATATAGATGTGAATAAACAAATCCTTACATAACATGATAAAATAAGGCATTTATGGGGAGCTACTATTGTGTAACCAAAGTACAATCAAACCTTTGTAACTAGCATGCAAATTGTGTTGTCGATAACAATCACCCCAATCTGGGTGGGTTTGTCAGACTCAATAGATCTATCATTGTTAACCGTCGGCTTGAATAGTTAATGATTGCACATAAATTGCACACAAAAGTTAACACACCTAGCACTCAAACATAAAGCTCAAATTTGCACACATGAATGTAAAGAGGATTTGTGTTTGTATAGTTTGTGTAAATGTAACAATTGTATGTATAGTGTTCATGTTTCACCTCAAAAAGTGTAAAAGTGTGAAAAGGGGCTATGTAATACTCACCTTGAAATGGGTAGCTGTGAATGTCTCACAAGGATGTAGTTTGTTGCACAAAAGTTCGAGCTAATCACAAGGTTAACCTAAGTTTCGATGAAGTATATGAATCAACAGTCCGTACATGATCAATATATAAATAAATAAAGGGAATAAGAGTGGGACGGTTGAGGTCCTAGGGTTTCGGAATGAACGAACGAAGGAAAGGTATGAATCGTAGTATTAACTAACGTGATAATAAGGTTTCAAGGATGCCATCTATAAAAGAAATTTAATGTCAACCATAAGTATTTATTTGCAAAAAATAAATATCCCAACGAGACAATCAAATTAAAGTCGTCACTATGTTGGAACACTTTAATTTGGTATACCTTGAAATAAATAGATTTATTATTTGACAAATTATTGAAAGAACCTTAAACATATAAGAAAGTAATAATAATAATAATAATAATAATAATAATAATAATAATAATAATAATAATACGATTAAAACACTTATGGTATTATTAGTACTCATTTTATTATTATAATTATGGATCATGTCACTAAACTAGATTAGATAAAATACATATGTAATCCCTTCTTTTAATAAAAGTCATGACGTGACTAAAGTTTTATAAAAATAATAGAGGTTTATGAAAAACATTTGACCTTTGTCATCTTTTAGAAATATATATTAGTAACGAGACAAATCACGTGTCGAAGTAGTAATGCTCACCTATTTTCATCATTCGTTTGTGATAATATTTAACATAGTTATAAATATACATTTTTTTATATAAATAAGAAGGGAAGAAAGAAAAGAAAAAGGTTAGTTGTAAGCCTTTGTTAATAATATTTATGTTCTTATAGATATAGTGTAGATCAAATAAAAAAAGTGGGCAGTAGGTCTAGAACCCGCGACCTGTGCCCAAGAGTTTAAGAGTTTTAACCAATTGCTCTAGCCTGAAAACTTGTAAGGGATTTGAATCAAATGCCTTATAACATACTAGTTCTAAGAGTCCTCATCCCCAACATATAACTCAAATTGTAATGTGACCCTATCCCCAAAATATAATCCCAATCGATTGACCAGGGGAAACAAGGAATCCATGATTTGCGATTAATCAGAAAGGAATCAATACCTGAATTCATTCTTCGAGAATAACACCGAACCGGAGTGACCTGCGTGAGGCTCGTGAGCTTGGTCCGATCGGGAAGACAGCGAGGAGAAAAGAAACGATTTTTTTTGCCCTTGATTGAAATCAAAGCAGGTAGGTTCATAGGATGTTAGAAACGTGTTTACGGTGGTCATTGGAAAGGTTTATGCGAGTTTGAGGCTTGACTCGTGGAATGGGATACTCGTAACCGAAAGGCATAAATGGGTCTTTAAGGGAGGTTGATTTCTCAATCAATCCGCTTGATTTTTGAGTTTCCCCACATTATAAATGTGTTGATAACGGTTTATGGGAATTAAATCCCGAGATTTTGGTGATTTGATGAATGATTTGGTGGGTTTGACTTTCTAGAGTCAAAATTAACTCTACCTTTGTTTCAGGTTTCTAGAATTGGAAGGGGAGGGTTCTAAACTAGTTAAATTATGAATTTATAAAATAGTTTTTATAAAAAAAATTCAACATTATTAGTTTTATTAAAATATATTTTATAAAGATAACTTTTATAAAAGAAAAGTTTCGCTTAATTTATTTTTATAAAAATTGCCATTTGTATAAATGGTTCGTTTATTATGATAAAGGAAACTACATATATATTTATAGTTTTAATAAAAATATATATGTACAAGGGATGCAAAACATCATTAAGTTCATAACATTTTACTTTTTGATTCAATTTATCATATAGCATATATATATATAAATATGAAGTAAATATGTTATATATACAATGGTGTTGAAATATTAGAATTTTGATTTGATACATGTTTAAAATAAGATAATTTAAGGTGTCATTCTAAGATGAGCAAACTTGGACAGAAATGAGGTTTCATTAGTGAAAATTTTAAAATAAAATAACGCTAGAAAATCTTGGATGTTACAAGGTTGACGTGCTTCCACTATATGGTAATGTTGCTGAAATTTTGTTTTTTTATGGTCTTATAGTTGCTATAACAATGGTGGTAACCTTAAAATTTTGAAATTTTGCAGTTGGTTATGGCTCCATCATGGTGGTTGTTTAACAAATCCATCATGGTGGTTGTTTAACAAATGGTTATGGTCATGCTTATGTAGGTGGTAAGATAAATTTCATAGACTTGATCGATATAGATAGGTTCTCAGTTCACGAAATTAGTGTAATGATGATTAGCCTAGGTTATTCTTGTAGTGACCACATGTATTAACATTTCTTACATCCTAAAAAAGGGCTTACATAATGGTCTTGAAGACCAATCTTCAGACCAAGATGTTTTGAACTTAGCTAAACATGTGGCAGAGCATAAGGTCATCAATGTCTATACTCAACATGGTTTAAAAAACATTTTTGCATTTTTCAACTCACCAACTAAGCAACTTACAATTGAAGAAATTGATGATCCTGGACCTTATGCTATTGTGCCTGCAAGTGGAGTAGGACCAAGTAGTGGGGTTGGACAGTCAAGTGGAACAGTTCAGTCATGTGGGGTAGGACAGCCAAGTGGTAGTGCATTAGACCAACAAGAGGCTGATTTGGATTTTGATGACCTGTTTTCATATGAAGGGGATGATAATTTCAATGTTTGGCAGAATAATGTTGAAGGGGATGATAATGTCAATGTTGAAGGGGATAATAATGTCAATGTTGAAGGGGATAATAGTATATGTGAGGATGAAGTACATGGTGGGAATGATCATAGTGAACAAAATGTGCATGCAAGTGATGAGGATAATGGTGATGAGGATAATAGTGACAGTGATTATATTGTTGATGAAGACAATACTATGGTTGATCATGAAGTAGATATGACTGACTATAGGATGAATGTTAACTCAAATGTGCAAGACAATACCGTGGCTGATCATGAAGATGTGGATTTAGAAGATGAAGTTTTAGACAATGAGAAATTTCAGTGTGGCTCAGAATCTGATGGAAATGATACAAGCATTAGGAGACATGGGTTGCATAATCTTAGAAGAGCTAATGAAAATAGGGCAAATTTTTACCTAGGTCAAGAATTTGGAAGTAAGGAAGAAGGGAAGAGGTTGATTAGAGAACATTCTGTGGAGACTAGAAGGGAAATTGAAATTGTGAAGGATGATTTACAAAGGGTGAGGGCAGTGTGTCATGGGTCTTTACCAGACTTTGAAGTTGATGATCATGGAGTCCATATTGCTAGTCAACCAAAAGGGGTTGTTGTGGACAAAGGTAAAGGTAAAGGGGCTGTTGTGGACAAAGGTAAAGGTAAAGGGGCAGTTGTGGACAAAGGTAAAGGTAAAGGGCAGTTATGGACAAAGGTAAAGGTAAATGACCTGAAGTTAATGTTGGTGGTAGGGGTAAAAAGACAAACCCTAACCAGTACCAATGTCCTTGGGTACTGTTAATTTCAAAAGTAAAAGAGTCAGAATCTTGGATGGTGAAGACATTAATTACTGAGTACACTTGCCTTCAAATCAGAAAACCCAAATCTTGCACATCCTCTTTCATAGCACAACAAATGGTAGAGCAAGTGGCAGAAAATATTGGAATCGGGAATATTTACCTGGTCAGGACAAGCGTAGAATCGACGACCTGGGTTCCTACTTGTCCAAGATGTGAGGATTGTTGCTTCTTTCCCACATTCGTAGAAAACCATGACTATTGGACTTGTAATCGGACTTGATATAAACCCTAATTTGATCAGCTGCGTGTAAGAGGAATAGGGCAGACGAAGGGGTGGTTTTAAAGAAGAGGGAAATCAAAGGGGAGGGGTGAAATTACTCTTCTGCCCTCACGTGGGATCCACGTGACAGGTTTTAACTTAAGAAGTTAACGCCGTTTGGGGTAAAGGACAAGGGATGCAAGGGTTTAAAAAAGTGATGATACCTGGTATTTTTTTTACTAAAGGACAGGATATGAAAAAAGGTATAAACATAAAGTACAATATCTGTAATTTACTCTAAATAGTATTTAGTTATAAAAATATAAATAGTAAATGTAAATTTAAATCTTAATTTTAAGTATTATAAATAAGATAATAATAAATGTAGTGAATTAAATAATCTCATGTGTATTAAATAATTGTAATTATTGAGTATTGGGCTTTAATTGTGGGGTTAAATGGTAATTGAACACATTTTATGTATTGGTAAGGTGTACCTTATGCACAACAATTTGTGTTAGGTGTCTTAAAATTTTTGATAAATTACACGCATGTCTTTCCAATATGTTTTATATAGTAGTATAGATTATAGGGCTAACTAGTCAACCCGGTTGAACCGCCCGATGCAAACGGTTGAATCATTTCTGAGCTCAACCCTGTACGGTTTAAAAATCGGTTTTTAAAACATTAATTTTTAGTAAAAGGCATTATTTTATACAATTTCCCTTTTATGCTTTTAACATATCGTACGCAAAACATTTTAGGTTTTGATTTTTTAATTGAAAATACAAAAACAAATAGAAACTTCTTATTTGATATAAAACTAAAGTGACATTTTCGTTCATGTGGTTTAGTCATTTTTATCAATTTCATCCAAAAAGTTTATTTTTTTCCTGTGTATATTCGTGGTTTACAAAACTTGTCATTTTCATCTAATCAGTTAATTCCGTCCATATTTTAACGTTAAATGATTGGTATTTAGGTCTTTTTATATAATTTTTATTTAATCAATATTTTAAACTCTTAATTATTCCCCTCATCCCCTAAAACCGGAAAAACGATCGTAATTCAAAAATGGAGCCGGACTTTGAAAAATGGAGAAATCAAGATTGAATTACGATCAACATTTGAAGGGTTGTTGTCCGGGGAAAATACGATCGTAATTGTTTTATTATTTAAAATTAAAAAATATATATTTATATAGTGTCCAAATGTTTTGAAGATAATCAGATAATTAATCCAAAATAGACGATTCATCTTCCCAAATTACCACCGAATCGTTCGGTTTCCGTCCGTCTTGCAAATTGTCACCGCTATAAGTATTCAATCTCATAATCAAATTATTACACGCCTTTAATCGATCCTAATATTGTAATCGAAGTCGTCAACGACTTCCAATTTACGTCCTATGAAGAAAGAAGACTCATCTAAAGTCTCCGAGATCAATGTAAAAGTGTTAAGCCAGTTGAACGTGATTTCAATTGAAATTGAAGAGAATTGTTTTGTAATATGTTTTCTTATTTTTTACATTGATCAGCAAAGGATATAAATAAGCAATACAAAGAACGGAAACAAATCATGTGATGGCATATCCTTTTGATTGGCTTGCAACGGTCTGTAATTGTAAGTGTAGATGGCAAGGATTTTATTGAGAAGGAAATGATGTTATGCTGAACCAGAATTATCTCCACAAAAATAGTTTTGTTTCCTAACACTCCCCCTCAAGTTGAGTAGTGGGGTTTCCGATGCTCAACTTGTTAAGACAATGGTTGAAGATTTTTCCGTTGACAACTTTTGTTAATATATCTGCTAGTTGGTCTTCTGATCGAACGAATGGCAGCTCTATAATCCATGTTTCAAGTTTTTCTTTGATGAAGTGCCTATCAACTTCCACATGCTTGGTACGATCGTGTTGAACGGGGTTCTCTGAGATTTGTATAGCAGCTTCATTATCACACATGATACTACTAGCTTCGGTATGAGGACATCCAACCTCACCAAGAAGTTTGCGTATCCATAAAACTTCTGCAAGGCCTCGTGCAATCCCTCGGAACTCAGCTTCTGCACTTGATAATGCTACAACTTTTTGTTTCTTGCTTCTCCATGTAACCAGGTTCCCACCAACCAAGGTAAAGTACCCAGATGTTGACCTTCGGTCTCCTTTATCTCCTGCCCAGTCTGCATCTGTATAGGCTTGGATCTTTAGATGTTCGTTTGGTTAAAAAAGAACCCCATGGCCTGTTATCCCCTTGAGGTATCTAATGACTCTCAAGATTGCTTCCATGTTAGCTACTTGAGGTTGATGCATGAACTGGCTGACTACCCCAACTGCATATGTAATATCTGGGCGAGTATGCGATTCGTTTACCTACTAAGCGTTGGTACCTTTCTTTGTCTGTTAATTCCCCATCTTCTTCCATAAGGAGTTTATGATTAGCTATCATTGGTGTGTCAGCGGGCTTGCAATCGATCATTCCTGTCTCAGCAAGAACGTCAATAATATTTTTTTTTTTGATATATAAAAATACCTTGTTTATACCTTAGTACTTCAATCCCAAGAAAGTACTTGAGTCTTCCTTAGTCCTTCATTTCGAATTCCGTGAACAAGTTTGCTTTTAACTTCTTCATTTCTTCCTCATCGTTTCCTGTAATGATCATGTCATCAACATATATAATTAAACAAGTCACAAGATTACCTCTTCGTTTAAGAAACAGTGTGTGATCAGAATTGCTTTGATGGAATCCATAGCTTTTCATTGCTAAAGTGAATCTTCCAAACCATGCATGAGGAGATTGTTTAAGCCCGTAGATGGACTTCTTCAGACGACAGGCTTCTCTTGGTTCAAAGTCTTGGGAAAAACCAGTTGGAGCTTCCATATATACTTCTTCTTTCAATTCTCCGTGAAGGAATGCATTCTTAACATCGAATTGATATAAAGGCCATCCTTTATTAGCGGTGATCGAGAAGAGGATACGGATTGTGTCAATATTGGCAACTGGAGAGAATGTCTCTAAGTAGTCAATCCCATATGTTTGGGTATATCCTTTAGCTACTAGCCGAGCCTTGTATCTGTCAATGGTTCTGTCTGGTTTGTGTTTGATTGTGAAGACCCAGCGACAATCCACTGGTTTCTTTCCTGGAGGAAGAGCACATTTTTCCCATGTGTCATTTTTTATTAAGGCCTCCATCTCTGTCTCCATGGCTTTCTTCCAATTTCTGATTCTAAGGCTTGCTCCACGGAGTTTGGAATTTGATCATTATAGAGAGAGGAAGCAAAATCCTTAGCTTCTTGGGATAACTTTCCTTAGACAATATTTGCCATGGGATACCGAGAAGATCTAGAGTTTTTTTTCGGCGAGTACCGTTTGGGAGGGACCCCCTTGTTTGACCTTGGAGGTAGGACATATCTCTCGGCTGTTTCTTCTTGAATATCCTCTATATCATCCTTATGTTCTTCTTGAATATCCTCTATATCCTCATGTTCTTCATGTACAGTTTGTTCGGTTGTTCCTGTCTCATGGTTATCAGATATATCATTATTCTGTATATCATTAAAATTTTGGAAGTTACTTACCTCGGGCATCGGACTAGGGGTATCTTGGTTAGTGGTACTGACCGTGGCCTCAGTATCTTGGGTATTGTGGCTTGCATCTTCAGAGATAGGAATATACCTCAACCAGCTCAGTGTGTCATTATATTCTTCCTCCCCCTGTCCACTGTGTTGGGTGTGGTAGAAAAATTTGGTTTCTAAAAAATCACAGCCCATGGTGGTATAGAGATGTCGTTTTTGTGGGTTATAACAACGGTATACTTTTTTGTTGACACCATAGCCCACAAACACACATTTTTATGCACATGGACCTAGTTTGTGTCGATCAGTTTTAGGTATATGAACAAAGACGGAGCAGCCAAATATTCGGGGTTCTAACGTAAGGGGAGGGGGGATTTTGGTAAATTTCGATAGGCTTTGGATATGCGTTTTTAGGTTAAGAGCTTTAGTGGGCAACCGGTTGACGAGATAGGTAGCGGTAGCAAGAGCTTCGGGCCAAAAGAACTTAGGGACATGAGCTTCAAGTAGGATGGCACGAGTTATTTCTAAGAGAATACGATTTTTTCGCTCAACAACACCATTTTGTTCGGGTGTGTGTGAACAAGACGTTTGATGAATTATTCCTTTTTCTTGACAAAACTGTTCCATTGGTTTATTTATGAATTCCCCTCCATTATCGGATCGGAGGATTTGGATGTTGGTTTTGAACTGAGTTTGTATCATTGTATAAAACATAGTAAATTTGTTAAAAACTTCAGATTTATGTTTTAAAAAATAAATCCATGTCATATGTGTGCAATCATCAATAAAGAGAACAAAAAAAATAAATTTTTGACCACCCATAACCTCTGCTGGTCCCCAAACATCTGAGTGGATGAGGGAAAAAGGCAACGCAACTTTAATATTGTTTGATTTGTAGCTATGTCTGTGACTTTTAGCCAAAATACAAGTCTCACATTTTAATGGATTATTTAGAGGAAATAGTTTTGGAAATAAAAGATGCAAATAACTAAGAGAAGGGTGTCCTAATCTCCGATGCCATAGCCATGCTTCCCTATTTGTAGTTCCGTGAGCCAACATAGCAGTGCCATGATGAGTCACTTCGTCTACATAGTATAGCCCTTGTCGCTCAGTACCACGCCCAATGATCACCCCCCGTCCTGATATCCTGTAGGATACAAAAGGTGGGGTGCATTAAAACAGAGCAATTTAATTCCTTTGTAACATGACTAATGGAGAGTAATTTATGTGACAAAGAAGGAACGTAAAGACAGTTTGAAAGTTTCAAATTTGAGGAAATTTCGATAGTTCCTCCTCCTTCTACCTGGACTACTCCCCCATTAGCAGTTTTAATATGATTAACTTTTGGTTTCGACTTCATCATTATATCTGATAAATCACATGTCATAGTGTCGGTGGCACCATAATAAAAAATCCATGATTTCTCTAAATGTTCACAATTCTTAGCCATATTAACTTGCCCGAGACCTCCCCTATTTTCTGATTTGTTTGTGTGAAAAATAGAATTTTTAGAAATATTATTTTCCATGTTCTGATCATGGATTTTTGATTTATCTTTGTGAAAAATAGAATTTTTAGAAAAAAATATTATTTTTCATGTTCTTAGCAGTTTTATGTTTATCAGAATATCTAGTCCCCCCTTTTGGCCATTCACCTTTTTAACCGGTATCATACATCGATGATTCTAGCATTTCATTTTATAATATATCTAAAATATGGGAAAAAATTGAGACTTTAAAAACGAAGGGTCAGAGAGTAGTCCCTCAAACCCGTTACCTCCCTTACTGCCTTCTTCGTGCCCTAGATAACCTCCGGATGCCATTCCACCGAATCCATCACTTCTTCCTTCTTCATGGGGTTTGTCGCCGCTATTGGTGGCCTCCTGGTCGCCGACGGCAGCCGCTGCTTTTTCGGCAGCGCTAATTTTTCCCTTTTTTGTGGTTTTGTAATTATCATTCCACCATTCCGGGTAACCAACGAGTTGGAAACGTTGATCCTTGGTGTGTTTTAACATACCACAATGGCTCTATTTTAACTTGCTTTTATCGATTAGGGATGATGAACCCATGTTGGAGCTCTTCTGGTCGGCGCGTCCCCTTGACAGAAACCCTAGACCCTCCGATTCGCGTGACCCGTAGGCATTCAAACATGTCGCCACGCCGTTCTGAGAAGGTAGGTTATCAATGGTTGTTCATAAAATACTTTGATGTGCCATCTCCTTTCGAACCGCTGCATAGGCGCCTTCGGCTGAAGGTAGCGGGTCCCAACGGAGGATCTCTCGTTTCACAAAATCGTATTGTCTGTCAAGCGCGTTCAAAAATTGGAAGAGCTTTTGATTTTGGTTGTTAAGGCTGTTTTTGAGAAGGTTTGTGATCTGCAGAGCAAGATCATTGTTGGTCTCATCGGCTGTATCACCCATAGTGGCCGGACGGTTTTGTGGGCTGGAAAAAATTGGTAAGTGATGAGCCGGTATTTCGAGCGGGTTGATTCTAAGATCGTGTACATTGCTCTGATACCATGATTTCAATTGAAATTGCAGAGAATTGTTTTGTAATATGTTTTCTTATTTTTTACATTGATCAGCAAAGGATATAAATAAGCAATACAAAGAAAGGAAACAAATCATGTGCTGGCATATCCTTTTGATTGGGTTGCAAAGGTCTGTAATTGTAAGTGTAGATGGTAAGGATGTTTATTGAGAAGGAAATGATGTTATGGTGAACAAGAATTATCTCCACAGAAATAGTTTTGTTTTCTAACAGAACGAGCTGGAGCCGTATTTCAGTGTGAGGTGCGATGAGCCGCTGCAAAAGCTTATGATCAAATGGTCGGTTCGGGCGGACGTGAAGGACTACCGTGCGTATCGATTCATTTTAGATGGCAAGAGGATTAACGAGAAGCAGACGCCCAATGAAGTCGGATTGGAGGATGGTGGTTGTATTGATGTTTTCACTGAACAAATTGGTGGCTGATTCATGAGTTTTAGTAGAATGTTTATCTTTTTTTTTTTCTAAAGGATAATGTTTTATCTTTTTAATAAACAAATTTACTACACAAAATTTCGAAAACGAGAGTTATAAAATAACATGCTGTGTTTGCGGGTTGACAGGTCTAACACGACACGAACTTGGAATCATGTTAGACACATGAATGTTAACACGACATGAATATTCGCAGGTTGACACGAACATGACTTTGATTTTTATTAGTATTATTTTTTTAATTTTAATACTCTAAAATTATAATATGTAACTAAAAATATAAAAATAAATAAAAAGATTATGTTTAAATTATAAACTTGATGTAAATTTCTCTCTTAGTTTTAAATTTTAGTCTAAAATACCTAAACATGAAATAAAGCATATATATTTTTTTAAATAAGCACGTTATACGGGTCAACCCGTAAATCTGAACCTAACCTGTTTAGCTAAACGTGTTCGCGGGTTTGACCTGAAATTGACCCAAACCCGTTTAGAATAATTAAACCAAAACCTGCGAATTTCGGGATAGAGATTCACATACGTAGTGACTTCCATCCAATTTAATCAACCGGTTGAATTTTAGTTTCTAAAATATCAATCCTTATTCGATTGGATCGGTTTTACAATTCGATTTTATCAGTCTGGTTTGTTTATGACGAAAACAACTTTAGAGATCTGACTATGATGATTCCTACATAAAATTTGTATGACTGACAAAATGACTCTAAATATAAAGTTATTGTCACGTTCGATTTGTAAAAATAATAAAAATGGCTTCAGTGATGTTTGCCACGTTATAAACTAGCAAAGTAGGATCACTAAACGATTCTCACCTGAACGAGCAATGGCAATAAGACTATCTAGAGGGCATGAAGATGGACCACTGTCTATCTGGCTCGTGGACCACGAGGTGAACACCACGCCTGGCCTCGTGGTCCACGGTGAACACCACGCCTCCCCTTTTTACCATTGAATAACGGTCAATTTAAAAAAAAATATATATTTTTTAATAACCAATATATATACACACATATAACTCCTACTCATCATTTAAATAACCAGTTATCAAAACTCTTATACTATTAAAATCAATTTTAAACCAAATTTTGTTTATACTACAATGAATTCCTCATCATCATCGTCATCTTCATCGGCCAGGATGGCTCCGTTGTTTATCAACACCTTCGTTTCGACGGTGGTCAAAATCGTATGCCACGATGCCGAAATATAATCTTTTTTATTATTTGGTAAAATATATTCTTATTATTTTTATGCATTATTATTGTTTTTATTTAAGTATTTTTATTTATTATTTGGTAAAATGTAATCTTATTATTTTTGTTAAAAAAAGAGTAAACTTCGCTTTTCGTCCCTGAGGTTTGGTCGAAATTGCCACTTTCGTCCAACTTGAAAAATTTTAATACTTTCGTTCATCGCACTTTTTGAAACGCCCCAAACGGGGTACATCTCATAGTTGGCACAAAATATGTAAACATAGTTCTTAAACCGGGAATCAGAATATCTGTTACAACGGAAGACTTGCTCAAAACAATCAAAATCCACAACGAATTAAAGTTTTAACATCATCGTTCGAGAAACACTATCATAATAAGGAAATGTCAGTCTTTAAGGGGAGCAGCCCTTCGATCCATGCTATCCGAGCCCTCGTAGCTCCCTTGATCTATCATTCTTTAACCTGATGTGCATACAAAAAAGTCAGATATACTGAATGAGTTATATCTTTACTTTCAAAATCATAACATTATCTTTCCTTAATTTTCATTTATATAATACATAGTATGTATACATTTGAAAAATCTTTCAAAACTATCACTTTCATTTACTATCACACTGTCCCTTTCATATTATTAATGTAACTTTATAAAAATAAGGTTAATACATTAATACTGTCACACATTTCTGGACCAATATCATTATGATAAGGTTCCTTTGGTGCTCGCACAAAGCAAGACTTTTGTCATTGTCGGTGCTTGCACTGAGCAAGACTTTCTATCGATGCTTGGAACAGATCCAAGACTCCTGTCATGCTTGGATGAATCCAAGACTCCTGTCAATGCTTGGCGAGGCCAAGACTCCTGGCAATGTTTGGGCGAACCCAAGACTTCTGTCGGTGCTCGGACAAAATCCAAGGCTTCTGTCAATGCTTGGACGAATCCAAGACTCCTGTCGGTCCTTGCAAGGCTTCTGTCAGGGCTCGCACGAAGCAAGACTTCTATCACTATCACTATCAGTAACTATACCATTACACTATCATGGTCGGTACTCGCTCGAAGCAAGACCTCTGTCACTATCACTATCAGTAACTATACCGTTACACTATCATACATACACATCATTTAAACTTTGCACGTAAGCAAACAATTCAAGTAGCACATATTAACGCATAAGTAATTAACACGACAACTTTCACTATCATTCAGTATGATAATCATACTGCTTTCATTTATAAGTTTAATTTTCATCTTTCTGTCATTTCTGTTATAAAACATTTGTTATTTTTAAAACTGTCATTGTCTTTCATTAACTTTCATTTTAACAAATGCTTTCTTTCAAAGTATGCACATCAGCCTAAAAACTTATAAAACGGGCAATAGAAACTCACCAATTCTGCTTTCATTGTCCAACTATCGAACTATCAGGTTAGGCGGGTTGCTACATGATCTGTATGAAATCAACACGTGAAATCTTTCAACTTTTAGCTAGTGTCGCCAAGCAATGTCGCCATAACTTGCGTTATGGACTTGTGTCGTCTTTCATAGTATCGCCTCATGAAATGGAGACATTAGTCAGTGTTGCCAATCCTTGGCATTTCATGGGAACAACACAACGTCTTCCCCGACTAATGTCGCCGGAAGAAATAGTGTTGCCCCATAGTGTCGCATGAAGAACATCATCATGTTCCAGGCCCGTTTTTGATCCAAAACTCTAACTTTTTACGTCCATACTGTTTGTTTAACTTCCATGAGTCTAAATCCATGCTTTCTTTTCCATTTCATATGTAAAAATTTGAACTTTATGATTAAAACCCTAAAACCCATTTTCAAACAGAAACTTCTGGACGAGTTTGTTACATGTTTGAGTGTGATTCCTTCATCCTTTCTTCCAAGGGATGATTCTAATCATGAAATCCATAATATAGAGGCTTGAATGGATGATCCTTGAGTTTTCTCTCTCTAGACTCTGTCTTCTCTCTTTCTCTAGAATGTTAAGATGGAAATGGTGGAATGAGGATGGAGGGAGGTGGCGGCTAGGGTTTGTAGCCTCCTCCCCCTCCCTTTTTCCTTCTTTCGTGCTTAATCCCGTTCGACATTCGATCGTTTATTATTTTCGTTTCCGACCCCTATTATTAAATCAATTTAAATTTTGGGATGTTACACTTTCATTTTTTAACTGTTTTAGTCCTACATCCTGACACTGTCTATATAAACGGATTCCTTTTGTCCTTTCAAACCAGCTTCTTCTCCATTAAAAACCCTAAAATACCATCTTCACCCTCATTTTAATTGAATAATATTGTTTGTATGGATAATAAAATTCTAGTATTTACATCATCAAAACATGCAATTCAAGTTGTCTATAAACAACCAAAATCATTTCAAGTAGTGATACTGATAGATACACACTAAATTCAACATAATAAATGCAAATATGAAATTACAATAAACCATACCGAGAATCGAGTAAGATAAGATCTTGGTCGGACATTCTTCAAGAGACTGAATATCCGCTACAGCAAATTCGGCGCTCTGTAATCATTACCGGCCTCAGAACCCAACAATAACGGCGACGTTTGAACTGTGGTGAATTTTTCATCTTGATTTTGTTTCACCTGTTTGGAATCCATTTTTGCATAAATATAACTTGAAGCCATGAATTAGGTTAAATTTAACCATGTAGTTCAAACCATATGGTAAAAGAGGAACGATGTCGTCGTCGGGGATTAGACTGACGGTGCAGAGAGCATCGTCACTGGGACGAGGCATGCAGGTGACGATCGAGATGGGGTGGAGACCGGCGGATGTTGGCGGTGTAGCAATTGATTCAAGATCTGTAGAGTACGACCCTCAAATACAGATTTGGTTGTTTGATTCGATTGAATGCGATTATGAAGAAGAGGATATTAGGGTTTCAATGGAGGAATTGGGGAAGCACTCTACAAGTGGAAATAGTTCAAGGAAAAAAATGCCCCTCACGTGAGGGGCACGCGAGGGGAAGTTAACGGTTTATATAGATAGCGTCAGGATGCAGGACAAAACAGTTAAAAAACGAAAGTGCGATGACCGAAAGTGTTAAAACTTTTCAAGTTGGACGAAAGTGGCAATTTTGACCAAACCTCAGGGGCGAATAGCGAAGTTTACTAAAAAAAACAAAGTGGCGATGATGTGGCAGAGAACCCAAGTACTCTCTTTCGGATTCAGGAAATAACTCTCATAGATCTTTTTCCTTTTGGAATATACAGGAGCGAAACAATCAACCTATTGATATTGGAAGACCCAACGGATTCTTCCAATGTATCATTTCTGGGTCCAATGGAATTCATAGGTATAGGAAGAAGCCCTATCAAATAGACATTTTTTCTTTCGACCATATTTCGATTGTTAATACGATATATAAGGATCGCTACTCCAAAGATTATTACACCCTTGATCGTGAAATATCGATTGCTTGTTGAACCCTGTGAATTGTGTGAAAGTAGGATACTCCAAATTCGGGAGACAAAAAGTTTTATAAAGCGTTCTTGGTGGAAAAAATGTGAATGAAAGATCCCAATGAATTGAATTGGGTCCAGGAATCTAAGAAATAGTGAGAATTCTTGATCTCTCTCAATTCTAAAATCCAGGACTTGAATTCATGTCCTGTCATTAAATTCCTCCTGATTTATTAGAACTAAAAGAATTCCATTTAAGCATCTCATTTCTTTAGTTGAAAGATTCAATTTGAATTGGAATCTGGTCATTCACTATGACCTGCTAAGCATCCATGGTTGAATGTTTAAAGCACTCGACTCATAATTGGTGAATTCGTAGGTTCAATTCCTATTGGATGCACACCAATGGGACCCTCCAATAAGTCTATTGGAATTAGCTCTGTATCAATGAAATCTCATCATCCATACATAACGAATTGATGTGGTATATTCATATCATACTATATGAACAGTAAGAAATAGTAGTCTTATTGATACTAGAACTCCAAGGGAATCAAATCGATTTATGGATAGAACCAGGTATGCAGTATTTACAGACAAAAGTATTCGGTTATTAGGGAAAAATCAATATACTTCTAATGTCGAATCAGGATTAACTAGGACAGAAATAAAGCATTGGGTCGAACTCTTCTTTGGTGTCTAGTTAATAGCGATGAATAGTCATCGTCTTCGGGGAATAGCTAGAAGAATGGGACCCATTATGGGACAAACAATGCATTACATACGTATGATCATTATGCTTTTGGGCGCTTGATAGTGGTGTGGTGGGGGTTGAGGATGATGTGGCGCTGAAGTGGAAGTGAATGCCCTCCAGGCACGCCTGATGGTCTAATAGCATTCAAAGCTTCTTTACACATGGGTAGGGCTAGGCCTGTGGGTGAGCCATGTGAGCAACCGGACAAGGGCCAGTCTTTCGGGGCCTAAAATTTTTGAAACTTTTTTATATATTACCTCTCCAAAACTCTCACCGGTAACGTGGTTAAAAAAAGAAGAGAAGAGAGTTTAGAAATTGTTCATCGATATTTATTTTGCCCACCGGTAAACGGACGAAGCGGAGCTGCTGTGAGTTAGAGATATACGTGGAAGAAAAATATCTAGTTTTTTTATTATTTCATTTTATAATTTTATCTATTTATCATTTTATATAATTTAGCATTTAATCGTGTACTAGGTTTTTTCTTTTTACCAATGGAAAAAGTAACGTCAACTCGTGTATATGTTGGACCTAAGTGCCCAAGACACAACGTGTAATAATGTTGCTATGAATGTATGATCCCAATTAGGTAACACATCAAGCAATTGTTCTATGTACTAGTATAGACCCGGTTTATATTGTACAAACCTAATTTGGTGTCAAGAACCAATATCATTATATTTAATAATGATGTAATAATTTAAATCATTAAGTATCATCATTTTATATGGCAACATGAAATAAGAGATTATATATTAAAATAACAAAAAGGAATTAAATCCCACAAAACCCGGCCACTAGGACTGGAACCTGCGTCGAGCCCGGGCCAACACCCACAAGCGCACTTAACCATCAGACTAGGGCTTATGCCTTGGTCTTAGACCGATGCGATTAATTTAAAAACAACAACCCCCCGAGTCATATTCTTCCCCAAAACGAACCCGTAACCCTAGCCCATCAATTTGCCCGATCGAGCAAACGATTGAAGCCCATTTCATGGGGCTTTTGTTCCCAGGGTTGAGACGAGTCCATCGGCACCAGAATTACCTTAAGTAGATACGTAGGGGATGAGAACGACTCGACGAAACAGATTCGTGTTCTTCGACTAATCGCAGTGTTACAGAGGTGTTTTCAGATGCAATTGAGGGTACAGGAGGCTTGCAATGAGTGTCGTCAAGGATTGTGTGTGCCAATTTATAAACAGTTCACGCGGGAATGGGTCGATCGATTAAATGAGTTTTAATGAAACTTCGGTTACGAGTTAGCCATTGAAATGATCATAAAAACTCGATTAAACATGAAGGATGAAGCGATTGAGTGTCTATAACGTATAGCCGTTGAGTTTACTGCACGAAAATATCTCAGGGACGAGTTCGAGGTTAATGGTTCGAAAATCGGCTAGTGCGGGACTCGAACTCGTGATCGGGGAAAGGGGGAGGGGTTTACCCGGAATTTACAGTTTAGTCCCTAGAGTTTCAGCTTTTTATTATTTCATGTAAAAACTTTTTTTAAATGGAATTAAAGTTTCAAGAATTACAAATTGAACCCATACTTTTATAAAATGTAAAATTATTAAATTTATAAGTTTTTATAAAATCAAATAAATCTTGATATTATATTTAAATGTTACAAGCATAAAAATATAATTTTTATAAACTAAAATGGTTTCATTTCTATTCAAAATCATTTACTTTGTAATTAATTAATATAGCTTTTATAAATTCTAATTGTATTTATAGAACTTATAATTTAGTTTTTATAAATTTGTACATATATATATATATATATAGGCTTAGCAATAACTTAGTATATATATGTATTTATTTCTTAGAACTTTAAATAATTATTTATATAAACCCTTATGTAAATATTTGTTATATTTTTTTGAAATTAAACAATGGTACCCAATGAATGTATGTACATATTCATGTAATAAAATAGGCAAATATGATAGTTCTCATTTAAATAGGAAAGTACAAATCATGGGATAATGAAAATACAAGTGCCAGAATAGTTAAAATAAAGGCCGAAAATTCCTGGGGATTACATTGATCGTAAAATGAGCGAAGTTTTGTGCCAAAAAGATGTGTAAATCCTAACACATCAAGGAGCAGACGCAACAAACTCTACCAAACGCGAAGGGGTATCTCCCTTTAACCACAAATTAACCGTTGCAGTGATAGCATATAAGAGATCAGTGGTAACAACAGACCCATCTCCACAAAAAGCATCCAAAATGTGTTGTTCCCTCAAACCATCCCTCCCTCAAGTTCTTTTAGGAAACGATTTAATGCAGGCAAGGACACTATCAACCTCCGCTACAAGGGGAGGCTCAGAATATATATTTTTAGGCATAGATGGAGGTTGCATGTGCGGGTGTTTAGCCTCTAAAGCCTTCGCAGTATCACCATTGTATGGGGCAACACCAGACGAGCATAACACCTTCACCGTTGCTGTAAAGTGGCCATCTGCAACCTTTCGAAGACACTACATGATGTTGGTGTTGCCACCCGTTCTTTCCTTATGAATATTAACACCTCCTTGGCCCAGAGACCCTAAACCAGAACCGTCTAATATATTTTTAACTAAAATGGCAATACCATCGTCTTCCCCCATGTGGCTAAAGAATCCAGTATTGAACGATGTTGCAAGACTTTCCTATTCCTAGACTTGCTTTCTTGCCTGTTTTTGGGTATGAACACCATCAAAGTGCAACGGGGAAGAAGTAACAGCCTAACCCATGCTTCAACGGATCCCGGTTGAGTAACCACCTTGTAGAAAGTCATTTTCAACGCTTGTGAGAAAGCCAAACAATAACTACGAGGGATGCTCTTGACAGTAAAGATAGGTTCTTTAAAGGCACATATCTAAAGCGAACGACTCATGAGCATTGGTCTCAGGCACCTTGATAGAAGGATTCAAAATCCCGATAATGCGTCCATCCATGTCATTAGCTTGATCAGTAAAGCGGACAAAACCATCAGGATGATGACAGCCACGACTCACTGCATGTATACTCATACACTTCCCACATATCCATTGACAAAAAAACCCTCAATGCTTCCTCCTTCCATAAACAACCCATGGTCCGTAGCAATAGCCTCTCGCAACACAATTCTACGTTCATCATTAGGGAGGTGCAACCTCTTGAGATGAGAGATCAACTGAGATATCCCCTTATTTCCCACTACACCATCCGGGCAACAATGAAACATATGGAACGGACACGGCCATAAGCCGTTCGACAATGAAGAAGGGGATATCATAAAAATAAGCAAAGTGAATCACGCCTGAAACATGAAATTTGAAAGAACCACAGTGAACAAACCCTAATTCCTAATTCCAATTTAGAAGGTACCGTACTTCTAATATGATTAATAAATGGATTCTAAAGGAAGACTTTCACTTTTTCGTTTCGTATCCACAAATAGCGCATATCACAAAAGAACAAACCCTAATTCTTCTTCATCGCCTCATCACTTCTGCAACCTTCATCAATTCAGACGAAACTTGGTACTAAAACTTTCACATCTGAACATTCTTATGAAGATCAAAAGGAAAACTTTCGCCTAGATGTCAGACACGTGCGAAAGTTACAAAAATCAAACTTTCGTAAATCATCTGAGCTTTCGTTCATCAAAATTTCCATGTAATGATCTTATATGAAACATTTTGTTCGTTCGAATTTCTGTTGTGTGCGAAACAGATCCTATCTTCGGGGCGAATCTAATCTTTCGAATGGTGCGGAAGTTTGTGAAACTGATCCAAACTTGTACGAAAGTTTCGAATCAAGAGTGTGAAGATTTAGAGGACGGTGAATCAGAATTTCCGCGACGAAGATCTTATGGGGGCTCAGGAGTTCAATGGCCTCTAGAAGCAGTCTCTCTATCCTCTGGGATAGAGGTAAGGTTTATCTATATTTAACCCTCCGATGACCCTAACACACATATCCATACAAGGAAAGACATCATTGTATACACTTCTTGGTACCACTAGACTACAAATCCTTTAATACCCACACTACAATTATGAAGTCATTATGAACTCATTATCCATAAATTACAAAAAATCTATGAACTCATTATAATCCCATTGTCAATAATTTATTGAACTAAAAGTCAAATTTATAAAATCCATGAACTCATTATGAATCCAGCATATCCGAATAAAATCAAGATTCGAGTCGCCACACCACTTGATCCGTGATATTTTCCAACTACTCACGACCCAAAAAATCCAAATCAAAACCCAAACCTAAAATCCCTTTTCTGTGAGTCGGACTCAAATCCAACCCCCCCTGATAAAAAAAACAGAGACCATTATAAAGTACCAGTTCATCGTCTTCTTCCACACCAACTCACAAAATCGAAAGCATGGAATCCGCTTTCGGTTTCCGGCTGATTCCAACCACTACGTCGTCGTTTCTTCCACACCCTATTAAGCTCAGATTACCGGTTATATTTTATTTCGATTATTTTCAATCTGTTCTTAATTTCTTACACTTGTATGTATGCTGATGTTCTTGTGTCTGACAGAGCTTACAACGCTCAAGCTTCATTGGCCAACATCATAATCGAAAGAACGTGGTTAGGAGTTGTTATGGGTCCGAAGAAATTGGGCCTCTTGATGGATTTCAGTTCACACCCACCAAGGTTTTTACGGAAGAGGTAACTTATTGTGTCCGGTATAAAACCCTAATTTTAAAAATTTCCTTTTTTTGGGATAATTTTGTTGAATTAATGGTAAATTTGGGATTTTGGGTTTTGAGTTTGATCATGGGGTTGCATTTTTTTAGGCAATTGGAGCTGAATATGGAGAAGGATTTGAGACCTTCAAACCAGATGGACCCTTGAAAGTTGATGTTGTAAGCATTATTATGCATTACTGTCTTTTGGTTTTCTGTTGCTAATATAGTTTACACACCACTTTATGCTGGCGGTAGTTTTTTGTACTATCACTCTTACTCTTGTATGGTTGTTGCTCTGATGATAGTAGCCACATCTTATGTTATTTGGATTTCTATATTGTTTTTGGAGCCGGGGTCTCAGCCTCTCTGTCCTCTCAGATGAAGGTATGGTTTGCCTACATCTCGCCCTCCCCAGACCTACTAATAGTTTTGCTATTGGTGGGATTTTTATTGGGCGTGGTTGTTGTTGTTGTTGTTTATTGTACACGTCAAAAAAGTTTTTGAGCCTGGGGTCTCAAGCGGGAGCAGCCCCTGGTGCTAGGAAAGGTTTACCCTCATCTCATTCTCCCCTGACCCTATCTATAGCTCTGCTATGAATTTTATTGGGTATGTTTGTTTGTTTGTTACTGTCTTTTGGTTTTTGGTAGTTTCTACACTTTAGGTTTCATTCAAATCTATTTGTTGTGAAATGATTATTTGATCCTCAGTCATATCATTTGACCATTTGATTTGAAGTATTTCGATTTCTATCTCTTTGTTTCAGAAAAAGAAGAGCAAATTGGGACATTTTTCTGTAATTATGTGTTAATTTAGTTCATAGAAGCTAAGATTGTAAGATTGTGGTTGGTTTGCTTGCAGGATTTTTTGAATGATAGATTACAAGAGGGATTTTTAAAAAGAATTCGATACGCGATGAAACCTGATGAAGCTTATGGACTTATTTTCTCATGGGACAATGTGATGGTAAGTTGTTGGACATTTGTAGGTCATAATGCAAGCAGAGTTAAATGGTTTTTTTATCTATACAAATGACAACTTTATGTTGCTGATTGATTTGTTTATGGTGATCAGGCGGGCACGCAAGCTTTAAAATTAAGTGCTTGGAAAGAACTTGCACGCGAAGAAGGTACGTGGTCGTGTTTTATATGAATAGATGTTTTTCTCTAGCCTGTGGTATGAATTCTAATACAAGTATGATAAATATGAATATTGCATATGTATAAACAAACAACCAATGATTTATGTCTGCTTTCTTAATAAGTGCATCATTTAGAGACTTTTATGTTTCACATTTCTTTCGGCTTTGTTTTTTGGGAAAATTTTGCTCACATTATTATGCAATTTATGAAGGAAAGGAGATTCCAGATGATGATGATGTACAAAGGTTTTTGCTTCATGGTGCTCCTGATCATGTTTTGCATAAGGTTCTATAATTCTTGAATCACATTTAATATGAAGCTTTGTGTTTCCCTATATTGTCTAATTGATTTGTGTGATTTTCTTGAATTTAATTTTTTAATTTGTAGTGTGTTTTTTTTTTGGGTATGTGTCCCCTAAAACCTTCTTAAACTCTTAGGTGGTGTTGTGGGAGAGTGAAGAATGTGAATTGGAAAGATTAAAGTCGAAGCTTTCACAGTTATATAACAACAATCTTCTCAAGGTTATCTTTTTTTTTTCTCAATTACTTAAATCATTTAATTTATTTTATATCCATGGGTTAATTGCTCAAAGTCATGTTTTTGTTCTTGTTTATCAGCTTTCAGAACCCATGGAAGGCCTGAAAGAATGGTTGGATGCAGTATCAACCGCCCGAATTCGTTGTGCTGTTGTTTCAAGTCTTGATAGGAGAATTATGGTTGAAATATTGGAACAAATGGGACTCATGAAGTATTTCCAGGTACTATAACGGTTTACTTGCTAATTTGCACTTTTAGGGGGTGTTTGGATACATGTTAATGTTATCAAACTGATGTTTGGATGAAGTGATCATGACTGTAATTATCTATTTATTTGATTATTTAGGGTTACTTAAGCAGTTTTATATCAGCTGCAGTGAAAATCATGATTTAAGAGAACTAAATTTACTTATTAATCCTGCATTTTATCCTAGTTATTGTTGATCAAACTATTAGGAAAAAAGACAGTGTGAGAATTATAAATGACCAAATGTTTAATTTTCATATTAATAAACAATTTGTAAACGTATATTATTTTATTTGATATGGAAATAATTTTCATATTTCAACAATAAATGAGAAGATGGTTGTTTGGTACAAACCATATAAACACTTATACCTATTGCTTTAACTGCGATACATAAGGCGGTTATGTAACCATATAACCGCCTCTATTAGTACTACATACAAGTGCTTATGCGGTTCTCTACTTAATATTGTCATGTAATGATCTCATGAACCGTTGGTAAATTTAAATGATGAAAGCGCCCATGTTCATGCACTTGTAGGCAATAGTAACAGAAGAAGATGGCATGGATTCTATGGCTCATAGATTACTTTCTGCAGCAGTAAAGGTAAGTTCTCTTGATCATGCCCTTCTTTAACAATTCTAACAAATATCAAACACGAATAATCTCCATTTTTTCATGTAATTTTATAGTTTTTCATATTAATTAAAAAATTCCACAAAAAAGTGACAAATTTTATAGTAAAAAGGTGCCACCTGGTGAACCTGTCGTTGGGAGGGAAGTCCTTGTACGCAGTGTTTCACTTGATTTTTCCTTTTGAAATAAATCGGTTTTATTCCTCAATTTTCTTTTTTTTTAAGAAAATTTGGTAACAGTTATTGGAATTTCTTTTACAGTTGGATAGAAAACCGTCCAAATGTGTGGTTTTTGAAGATGACCCGCGTGGTATAACGGCCGCCCATAACTGCACAATGATGGCGGTGGCGCTTATCGGTGCTCATCCAGCGTATGAATTTCAATGAACATATATCCCTAATGATATTTATTATTTTAAGTAATTATATATTAATGTTTAAAAATCAAAACCTGCAGGTATGATCTGGTGCAGGCTGATCTTGCTGTAGGCGGTTTTAATGAATTATCAGTGATTAATCTGCGGAGACTTTTCGCACACACGGGTTCGACTTTCATGGAACTGCAAAAGCAAGTTGTAGAGAAAACACCTCCAAGAAGAAAACTTACAGTTGACACCATCTTTTGACTCTTGTGAAATTCTTGCTGTAAATTTTGTAAAGTATAAAAGTTTGAATCTTGTTACCATTTTGTTATAGTGATATGAAATGTGGTATATTAAACCACTTCAGAAAGCAAGTAAACAAACATACCCAGCATAATGTTACTTATAGTAAAGCTTTTGGTAGGGTCTTAGGAGGGTGTGATGGGGGAAAACCTTACCTCTATTTTAAGAAGATAGAAAGGCTGCTCCAATGAGACCACTAGCTTCAAAAAAATCCTTTTATTTTTTTTACATATATTATATAATAATAAGGTAACATAAAATATAGCTAAGAGAATCAGAGCAAACAATTATATAAAGAGTACTAATAATGAAAGTTGTAAACCATCGTAACATACAATGAAGCATTTACAAAATATGAAAAATCGTGATTCAACCAACAATGGCATCTGCCCAGATCTAGAATTTCCCCATTGTGACGTTACCCTGTTGAGATCTGATGCTGTGAATTCAAGTGATTCTATCTTTTCGGTTCAACCTGATTTAACTATAGCCCGGCACGTTCAAACCCAAGTGGTCTAGTCCTAGTTATGCAACTGAACCGGTTAAGAGGCCGGTTCTCAGACCTGTACGGTTGTCAAAACAATGGTTTCAAGAATTTATAATTAGCCTCTTAAAATAGCATTTTGTTTTACATGATTGCAATTTGCAAGTGAAACTGGACTTTTTGTTGTTATTAACAAGGGATAATCAATAATGTATGTTGAGATTAAAAAAGTATTTAATATGTTTAGTGAAAATCCATTTTAGTCAAAAACATATAAAAAAATACAAAACCGAAACCGTACCGTAATTTTCGGTTTTCAAAAAATACAAAATCAAACCGTTGGTTTTTAGTTTGGGTCGATTTTTTCAGTTAATTTGGTTTTTTGCTCACCCCCTAACTTTACTACAAGTGGATAAATGGCCATTTTACTCCTTAGTTAAAAAGGTAAAAATTACCAAACACCACACACTGATAATCCACGTAATTTACTCTAGAACATTTTACCAAAGAGTCAACAAAGCCTAAGCATAGGATTCGAAGTTAAAAGAATATATAAACTTGCAGAGATTGTGGCATTTGTGTAGTGTTTGAAAATGAGTAATCTTCAAATTGCTTGTGTTATCAAAACCTTTACAAGTAGGTTTAACTAAGAACCTAGAATTCACATAGATTGTGATCTTCAAAGACATAACAGTAGTTGCATTGTTCCATATATCAATATTAGAGGGGTGAACCCAAACACCGGTAAAACGCTTAAACAATTAATTCGTGAAATATCATAAAGATTTGAAGGTTTAATAAAAGTTTATAAAATAAAGTAAATATGAAATCATATAAAATAAAAAATAATTTTAAGAATTTAGTTATAATATAATTTATAAAGGAATAACGTTATTAATTATAATAACTACAAAATTGTAGTAGTATTCAATTACTTTTTTGTATTTAATCACATAATTGAAATGTGTGTAAAATATAATTAAGCTAGTCAAATTCAAAGACAACTTTACCTCTTAAAACTCTTAAAAATTAATATAAAAATATATAACCGTCCTTCTCAAATGTATTATAATATAATATATATTAACATAAAAAACTCTAGTTCCTCATCCTGGTTTAGATTATTGTTAATTGAGATTATCATCTCCTAATGAAAAATTTGGTGGAAGGGGCACAACCCGAAACTAGCCCTCAGCCAGCCAACCAACCATTTAGCACCACCTCATGTTACCCGAATGAACCCTAAAGTACCAGGTTGTGACGGTATTCCCGAATGAACCCCTTGAACCAATCAACCATGAAATGCCACCTCACAACCCAACATTCCCCCACAACAGCTTCATCCACGGGTTCATGAACCCGATTTTCAACCCGCAAACGAAACCTGCGCCACTTGGGCGATGTTCCCGTGTTACCGGAGCCATCCGGAAGATGAACCCGCGTCCACCCCCTCCACTCTAAAATATGCTCACAAATTTAAACCTCTTCATTTTATTTTTGAAATTGATTAAAACCCATAATTCGTATAATTCCTTAATTTTCTGGCACAATCTAACACCACATGCGCGAAATCAAACATAAGTTTCCTGGTTTTATATCAACAATAATGGAAACCTCAAAATGAAATAAAGATTAGGATAAAACTGAGCCAGATATCAAAGGGGGAACCAGGCCAAATTCCAAGAACCATACACACTGAACCTAAAAGACTAACCATTGGTGCACTTATTTGAGCCTATCTTTTCTTAACCTTTCCATTTCTTTCACCATTTGCCAGTGTTCATGTGACAGGCATGTCTCACCAAAGCTCGCCGCCATTAGCCGCCCCATAGTAAGCCATCTGCAAAGCACAAATGCAGAGTTCATTAGCGCGATAAAAAGGGTATGATAAGAAAAAATTACGAAAAAAAAAAGATTAGAAGAAAACCTGTTGAAATCTTCAGTTCCCAACCCGTGATCAGCTTGTCTAGCTGCAACCATATCATCTTCAACCACCTGTCACCGTTACATTTCTCATATTAACTAGCATCGACATAGAATTTTATAAATTTATTAAATAAATTAATAAAATAATTTCAGGTTTTACCTTTTGCATTTCTGTCTCAATAGAATGTGGTAATGATCTAAGAGTAGCCAAATACCATCTCCAAGCATTTAATGTTTCTTCATCTACGGTTCCCACGGGAGCCACGGACGAAGGATGAAAACGAAGAACTATATCAGATGGTAAAATGTTTGATTTTCCTTCAGAAAGAATCAAAAATTGAACATCTGCATCCATCTTCATTTTATAATATTTAAAATCATATTCCACCTGCAATAACAAAACAAAAAAAAATTATTTTCAATCATATTTATATAAAACAAGATTAATAAAATACATACCTTTTGTAACTCCATTAGATCCTTGAGCAATCGCGTATTTTCAACACCGTTACTGTTTAAAGTCCCTGATTGTAGTTGCGTCTCGTCTATTGTAAAATGTGACCCTTCTGCACACTGAAGAACCCCGGGGACAAGTCTGCAAAATTAATATCAACAAAATGTTAACTTTAATAATATTAAATTATTAACAGCATGAAATATCATAAACCAATTTATGTTACCTGTTTGTTTGATAATCTTTCACCGGGGCAAGTGAAGCAGTATTAAGATACTCAACTGTGAAGGGAATACATTGACTGAAAGGTAAAAGATTTTTCACTGCAGCATCAATACGGTTTCCAAACACAGACATGCTCGATTTGTCAAAAGTTGTAAGGTTAAGTGATAATTTCCCCACTGCAATCGAGTCAACCCTTACGTGAACCTGTACCAAATTCTTTTTATTTAGAATTAAAGTATATATCTGAAAAATAATCAAAAACCATGAATAATAAATCATTACCTTTGATAACAGGTGTAATAACATAAAATGAGCGGCTAACTCGTCATTACCAAGAACTATTGTAAGATGATGCAAAAGGGATTCGCGTAGTCCTTTTATCAAATGAGGTTTTGGCTGTAAAATCACAAGAATCAAACGATATTTAACATTGCAAACTAACTGTAAGGAAAGGATTTACCCAAAAAAAAATTCCCTTCAAAACTTGGTATAATATCATATTTACCAACAAAAGATCATAATATCACATAAACCCATTTTCAAATTTATGACATTTATACCCTTCGCTTAAAGCTTGCATTAAGATAAGAGAGTTTAGAGTGAGAAAAAAAGGGTATAATGGTCATATAATAAACTGTATTTAATAAAATGATTAAATATGAAACTTGAAGTATTTTAAACGAGTATTATTGATACTAATTTTTTTGGTTGGGTATATAAATTATAAATTGCCCGATTATTAATATCAGTTAAACATACCTCCAATATTGGTGAACTAAAAACCATATCATTGAGTGAAAGCTTTTTGTGTACGAGACAATGAAGACGTGGCACCTGAAAATATATTCTCAACATATCAAACCAGAAAGTATAAAAGAAAAAACTTGAACGGTTTTTAAAACACAAAAAACGGTTGTTGACCTTGCTAGAAGGTAGGTTGACTAACTCATCACGGTCAAAACAATCTTCCAGTTCATGTTCATCATCTTTAACATCAGTGTCAAATGTAACGACACCAATAAACTCAAACACGTCATTTAGCTTCAGGTCAGACTCCGGAGTGTCATATACCTGCAGAATAAATAATTATTTAGAAAAATTTCTGATTTGTATAAAATATGAAAGTTTTGGCTTTAAAATTAAAAAAATAAAAAAATTTACCTTCACTAGACACTGAAAATTGTTTCTATCAAAATCAGGCACCATACTCAAACCACAGTCTGCACCCTCAGTCATGTTCTCCAGTGGGAGAGATCCGCCTTCTCGCTGATAAGAATTAATATTTACCTCAATTTACTTTAAAGTACATTCAAACAAATTTATGAATATTTTAAAAAGAGAACTATATTATTGCAGCATAGTAGACTAACTCACCATCTTCTTTGCACGTGGAGTATCCGGCATCTCATTATTTGAGTCCTATCATCCATGAAATTTATGTCAGACATGTAAAGCTTAAAACTTTTTTCATGAAGCCTACTTGAAAAAATACGAATATTCAAGACTTTCAACATAAATTCCAACTTACTTGCATTTCCACCTCATTAGAAACAGAACACGCGTCTCTCTGTCGCTTCTCTTGATTTGCTGGCGTGGCGTATGTACTTACGAAACCATCAGAAATAGGATCTGCCCATGAATTCTGACCAGGGACCTATAAGAAAGGACAAACTTAGAAAGTAAGAAACAACTTTTTATTTGACTTAAAAATACATATGTTAAATATTATAAATTTTTTTTGTCAGATATGTATGATCTGGATGAAAAAATTAATATCAAATATACACATTCAAGATACTTAAATTTTCATGTTACCTATTTCACTTAAAACAATTTACAATATGACCATTATATCCTTCTCTTCTCTGTACACTTCAAACTCTCTTATCCTAATGCAAGTTTTAAGGAATGCTATGGATGTCATAAAATTTGAATTTTTAAATTATGATTTTTTGTCTGGTAACCAAAAAAATTAATATCAAATATATCCAACCAAAATACTTAAAATATAAAATTTACTCATTTCACTTAAAACAATTTGCATATGGCCATTACATTCTTCTCTCTCTCTCTCTCGTTACACTTCAAAATTCAAACTCTCTATCCTAATGTTGTACAAACGTCATAAATTTAAAAATCGGGTATAATTAATATTATGAATTTTTAAAATGTGATGTTTTTTGACGGACTAACACACTCTCTACTCGAGACCTACTCTACTCCTAAGATCACCACACCTCCACTCCACAAGATATGAACCCATAACCAATTGGTTGGGGAGAATACCACTTTACCACCGGGATATCCCCTTGGGACTTTAAAATATGATATTAGATCAAACTTTGAGGGATATATGAAACTATTGCTAAAGATGGTGAATATTCAAATGCATACATATGTATTATTTTTAAATCTACAGGACTCACAGGAACACAGAAGAGTAGCCGACGCTCCCATAGCCGCGTATCAGGTGAAGAACCCATGGGAAATTGAGAAACATCTGTGAACTTGTTGGTATTCCATGTCTCTTCATTCTTCAAAAATAATACAAAAGTAACAATATTAGCAATAATATGTTGAAGATTTCATCCAAGAGTCAAATGAGGGTCTAACATACCTTATAAGCACCAGCATATAATTCATTCCCCAACATATCTTGAATCATTCCACGGAACCGAACTAACGAATTCGGTCTAACCCATTTCACTGTTGAATGAGTTAGAATGGGAACCTAGAAATGATGATTAAGTATTCAGTTATTCAAATCAATCACAAATGTTTAGAATTAAAACAATTCAAATCCAATAAACAAGACTAAAAAAGTAATCAACACCACACAGAAATTAGGGATTAGGGTTTATATGCCTCTGTTTGTATAACTTGATAAAATTACACAATGAACCAACAAACTATTCTACAATAGACTCAATTTAATCCAATAATCTAATAATAGAAAACAAAATCATAAACCCTAGAATCGTGTATACTTGACTTAAGCCGTCGTTGTCGAACAGAAATTCACGAAAGAGATCGGAGACGCCCCAATCTTTGCGGTCAAAAGAAGCCGGATCTGAACCGGAGGCCACCGCCTTCTCAAAGGTGGATCTGACGGCCCCGAGAGGGTTCGCCAAGCAATCGTATTGACGTCCTACCATCTCCGGATATAACGTCTTTTTCTCTATGTTTCTCACACAAACGCACTCGATCTGTGAGCTCCGAGAGTCGGTACACATGTTCATCGGCTTCCCGCGCTAATGGTTAAGTAGGGTTGTTTCCCGCCAAAGTCTTGGGTGACGTGGATTCCCGCCAATTTTAGTCATGATGCTATTTACGCCCAAGTTCTTCCCTTTGTGTAGTTGATTGTTTGCCAATTGCCACCAAAAATGTAAACTTCGTCTATCTCGTCAAAAGCTGTCACGTTATATCAGTTTTAAGTCTAAATTACACGTAGGTTACTACTACTAGTACCTCAAACCTAGGTACGGGTGTGAGACGGATAATCGGGTATACGATAGTTTATGTTAGAGAGATATTTAAGAGATAAATGCAAATAAAAGAGGTCCAATTCCAGACCCCCTTCATTCAATCCAAGTTTAAGGATAAATTGATTTGAAAGAAATGACTACATTTACTTAACTGAAATGTTAGTTAAGTTAGTTTAGGTATTAACAAGACGTACCCTTGTGATATACAGAGACTTAAAATTCAAATTCACTCGCTAACGGTAATCAACGATTGAAACGAGATACAAAAAAACTCACCACTAGTTCACTCGTCCGGCGTTTCCAAACAGGAAATAGGATACATATCTCACCACCTATAACCTATTTAGACTCCAAAGAACACCTCCCTATTTGCCAAAATAGGAATAGCAATGGAAATTAGGGTTTCTCAAAGAGAGAATTTTGTAATTAATCACTCATAAAAAATGACCTTTGATTGGGTCTCGCATACAAAAGGAAATCTAAAAAAAACTGACTTGCCACTACCTCTAAAATTACGGAAACGTTACTGAATATAAATAAAAGAAAATAATTGAGAAAATAAATGAGCAGTAATGGGAAATGACGTGGTAGTGGCCTAGAATGTTGCATGGGAGTTAGGTGTTGACTTGGACCAACGTGACCCATGAAGCTTGGGTCGAATTCCCCTCTGGATCGGATCCATGCAGCTGGTTCTCCTCATCAACGGCTAGTTTTTTTGAAGCTGAGAACATGGGGCTATCATCCTCGCCAGCTTGAAAAGAGTTTGCCCTCAAACTTGGAATAGGATCATAATAGGGTTGTAAATCTGCAATATTGACGTAGCGGACACTCCAGAATCTTCGGGTAACTCAATCTTGTATGTAGTGTCATTGATTTTGGAAAGAACTTTGAATGGGCCGTTAGATCGTGCATTAAGCTTCGAGCGTCGCTTCGAGGGAAAACGTTCTTTGAGAAAATGAACCCACACGAGATCACCGGGGTTGAATACAAGGCTGCGACGTCCTTTATCAACTCGTCGCTTGACCCGGTGATGAAGTCTAAGCTTACATCCTCCCATGGGGCATTGGCCATTGGGGACAAGTAGGGGCATGTACAGACCATGGGGTGACGATTTACTCTTGGCTCGGTGGCAAGTAGCACATTGCCTGATTAAGTGAACAACGTCTCGAGCCAACTTTGACCAGAAAAAATGTTGCATTAGCATCATTGTGGTCTTATCAGTACTAAAATGTCCAGCCAACCCACCTTCATGAACCTCTTTAATCAAGGATTCTCGGATGCTATTTTTGGGAATACTAAGCCGATTGCCCTTGAAAAGAAGCCCATCTATCACATGAAAATCTCTTACAGCTCGCTGCTGACAACAAGTAAATAATTCCCCAAACTACGTATCGATGGGATAATCATCCTTGATAGCCTCGAAACCAATGATCTTGGGACAAATAGTCTGCATCAATAAATACTTTCGAGAGAGAGCATCGACGTCTTTGTTCAACCTTCCCGACTTGTGCTTGATGGTGAAAGTGAAAATCTGTAAAAACTTAACCCACTTGGCATGGCGCGGTTGCAGTTTGTGTTGGCTTTGAATATACTTTAGGGCTTCATGATCGGAATGTAAAATGAAATCCTTGGAAATCAAGTAGTGTTGCCAATGATTGAGTGCACAAATAATCGCATAGAACTCCTTGTCGTATGTAGAATACCGTCGCTTAGCATCATTAAAATTTTCACTGAAATATGCTAAGGGACGACCGCGCTGAGCAAGAACATCATCAAAACACGGTAACGCTAGGACCAGAGTTGACGACAGTTGTCGTTTTAGTTCTTCGAATGCAAACTGGGCCTGGTCAATCCATTCAAAGTGTTTGAGTTTGGTCAATTCAGTCATTGGTGCAACGTTGGTGCTGAAATTTTGGACAAAACGCCGGTAGAACGAAGCCAACCCGTGGAAGCTTCGAATTTGTTGAATGGAAGTAGGAGTAGGCCAATCACGAATGACTTATACCTTTTTAACGTCCACTCGAATACCTTAACCAACACCAAATATCCCAAAAAAGTGACATGCTCGGAGAAAAATCACACTTCTCCTAATTACCTAACATTTTTTCTTGAGCAAGAACTTCAAATAGTTGCTGTAGGTGATCATGATGTTCTTGTTCAGTCCTGCTATAGATCAAAATATCGTCAAAATAAAAAACAATAAATCGACCCAAAAATGGTTTAAGCACTTGATTCATGAGGCGCATGAACGTGCTTGGTGCGTTTAACAAACCAAAAGGCATGACGAGCCACTCATACAACCCGTCTTTGGTTTTAAAAAGCGGTTTTCCACTCATCTTGGTTGTAGCCACTGTGAAGATCAACTTTGGAGAAAACCTGTGATCCATACAACTCATCCAACATATCATTCAGTCGTGGGATTGGAAAACGGTATTTGATGGTGATCTTATTGATGGCTCTACTGTCGCAACACATTCTCCACTCCCCATTTTTCTTCGGTACCAACAGTGTCAGGACAACAATGGGACTAAGAGACTCTCGAATGAGTCCTTTATCCAAAAGTGCATCCACTTGTTTCCAAATATCCGCTGTCTCTTGAGGGTTTGAGAGATAGGCAGGTTTGTTGGGTAGTGCGGACCCGGGAATGAGATCAATTTTATGCTGGATTGATCGGAGTGGAGGTAGACCGGCAGGAATTTCATTGGGTAAAACTTGCGCATAAGTTTGGAGTAAAGGTTGGACTAAAGGGTGGGTTCATTAATGGATTGTTCACTGTCCTCATTGAGCCCAAACAGAATCAGTTCTCGAATCGTGGTAAACTCGAATTATTCAGCTTTCAATAGGGTCGTTAAGGGTGGTTGTTTCTTGGGTGGGTTCATGGGTGGCATAGGAGTGAGTGTAATTTTTTGGTTACTATGGTTGAAAGAATAGGTGTTTGATATGCCATAAATTATACATGTTTTGCATGCATAATAATCCCCATATTCTGGTAGTAATCAAACAAAAGCCTTGCAATTGATACTTAATGCGTTAATATTTCATAATTGTAGGTTATTCGGTGTCCTAAGAGAAACAAAACACAAACCAGATTAAAACATGAAGAAATCAAGCTTTTAGAGGACCAAACCCGAACTTTGACGCCCAAGAAGTCAAACCAGGTCAACACAAGTCAACCAACAGCTAAAAGACGAAGCATGAGAGCAGAAAGGGGGATGCACGGCCATGCATCCCATTGCACGGTCGTGCAATCCTTTTCTTGCTCTCCAAGGAACCAGTACAATGTCCTTTGTACCATGTTTGATTCCCGAGGTGTTTGCATGCCCGTGCAATCCAATGCACAACCATGCATTGCTCATTTTGACGCCTATAAATAGATGGCTTAGGTTCTTCATTCCACACACATCAAGACACCCAACCAAAGCTAAAGAAAGTCCATTTCTGTAGTCTAGAGTAGAGATTAGAGAGGCTCCTCATCTTTGTCCGCAATAGGGGAGCCTATGAAACTCAGTGTTACGCTAGTTAGTATGACCATTCGTGGCTAAACTCTTTGTATTGCTAGGGTGAAGATGATGTTTGGTGCATGTTAATGTTTGACGTATTAATCTAGTGGTATGTTTATGTCTTTAATTATTCATTCTTAAAACCACCATTTGGTGGGTTTTTATTATTTTCTAAATCCGTCTTTATATTTGTGAGTGTTCTTGATTTTAAAGTGTAAGATCGTAAAACCTTTTTAATCAAACTTCCTTTGAAGCTTGTACGTCTTTATACAAGCAGAGATTGATAAGCCAAGGTTTGGTCAACATTAGTAAGGTCGTACGTCTTTATACGAACTTATTATGCGACCAAAAATTGGTGAACTCATGTTGGGAACGGTACGTCTTTATACTCGGTCCCATTGTTACACCGCCTTCCGGTGAACAAAGTATAATCACCTATTTAACTTTAATACAAAGCATTTACGTTAGATGTCTTAAACCAACCCGGAGATGACCATTCAAAGGGTTGAGGGTAACTGTTGTCCCTAACGGGAGGCACTACTATTTTAATTTAAAGATTTTAATTCGTGAATCAAATGTCGAGAGGACGAGGCTCTAGCGGTGACCCGGGTCACAAGTTTGTAGTAGTCATATCACTGGATTAGTCAACTTAACATTATCACGTACCAAGCCGGTTCGAAGCCCGAAGCATTACTCTACACCTGATCATTTCTGAGATATTTACTTTCTTGCTATTTACTATTCTGTTCATTACATTTCTGTTACACACACGTTTTTATTTTTCTGTTATTTACTTTACCGTTATTTACTTTTCTGTCATTTACTATTCTGCTTCACAAGCACACAAAACTCACTCACTAATTGATCAGGCTAAATGATAACAAAAGTTGAGTACTGGAACTCGACCGTGTCCATTGGTTCGATACTTGGTTCTTACCTAAACTATATTACGCTGCGATAGGTACGCTTGCCTATTGTGTGTGTTATTAAGTTAAAGTAATTATCATTTTATAAATTTAAAACCTGATATCGTAAAACCATCATAAAAATATATTATGTTTTTATATATTAAAAACGACACATCAGTGTTCAAATACCCGTTGTGCATGACCCGCTTGTCGAACAACCAGGGTCGACCAAGCAGTACATGGTAGGCATCCATGGGGATCACGTCGCACCATATTGCATCTTCATATTTCCTGCCAATACTTAGGGTTAACAAAATCCGATGCGAAACTTGAAGACCTTTACATGGGTTAAGCCATTGAATGATGTAACGGTCCGGGTGAGGTTCGGTCTTCAAACTTAGCTTCGAAATCAGAGTTTGGGAAGCTACATTAGTGCCGCTCCCCACGTCAATGATCAACGTGCAAACTTTGCTGGCGATGGTACACCGAGTGTGAAATATGGCTTCTCTCTGTTGGTTAGCTTCTTGTTGTGGTGCGTTACTAAGGTCACGTCGAACCACCAATACCTCTCCTTCATCTGGGTCGAGTATCTCTTCCTCCAGGTTGTCGGGTTGAGGTGTATTTTCTGTGTCCTTGTGGATGGACCAGGAATCATCGAGTGCTTCGAAATCGGCTAGGGTTACCATCTTTTTATTTGGGCACTCGGAGGCGATGTGCCCAAGACCTCGACACCGGAAACATCGTCGGGGCGACTTAGGTTGGGTTGTAGGGTTTTCAACAGGGTAATTGGGTTTCGATGGGACATTAGGTTTATTGGCGGGTGTGGGTTTGAAATTAGGACGAGTAGTTGTAGTTTTGCCTTTGATCTTGTACTGGAGATCAATTTTGTGGGCCAACATAAATAACTCTTCTAAGGTGGCGTAGGGTTACAATTCCACCACATTAGATATATGAGTATCCAGACCTCCCAAATAACGTACCAAGGTTTGCGGTTCATCTTCGGGGAGATCACACTTCATAATTAAGTACTCGAATTCCCGAGGTACATTCTTCAACATATCTACCTGATTGTTTGAGGTTGTGGAGTTGCGAGAAACTGGCTTGGATATAGTAAGACGGTAAGAACTTCTCCTTCATCAAACATTTCATCTTTGCCCAGTCTTTCACCTTTCCCTTTCCCAGTCGCTCCCGTTTGGTACAAACATTCGCCCACCACGTAAATGCATATTTTCTCAGCTTTAAGGCGACCACCTTGACCTTGTTAGCTTCTGTGGTTTGTCGATAATCAAAGACCCATTCGACAGTTCTGATCCATTCGACAAACTCATCAGAGTCGAGCCTTCCATCGTACTCGGGTATATTAACCTTGATATCATTCGAGTAGAATGAATCAGACCCTCTTTTACCACCAGCTCCAGAACCCCGAACCAAATGCTCATCTCCTTATTCCTCGCTTTCATCTCGATCGGATAAATCAGCCTTGTGATTCACAGAAAGTTCCCTGATCTGTTCTTTCATAAGCTTCACATGTTGAGCCATCTCCAATTTCTCGGCTTCGAGGCTTACGATGAATTTCTTCAATTCAGTGCTGCTTCGGGTATCCATAACAATCTCTTGAACCAAAAGCTCTGATACCAAATGATATACAGAGACTTAAAATTCAAATTCACTCGCTAACGGTAATCAACGATTGAAATGAGATACAGAAAAACTCACCACTCGTTCACTCTTCGGGCGTTTCCAAACATGAAATAGGATACAGATCACACCACCTATAACCTATTTAGACTCCAAAGAACACCTCCCTATTTGCCAAAATAGGAATAGCAATGGAAATTAGGGTTTCTCAAAGAGAGAATTTTGTAATTAATAACTCATAAAATATGATCTTTGATTGGGTCTCGCATACAAAAGGAAATCTAAAAAAAACTAACTTGCCACTACCTCTAAAATTACGGAAACGTTACTGAATATAAATAAAAGAAAATAATTGAGAAAATAAATGTGTAGTAATGGGAAATGACGTGGTAGTGGCCTAGAATGTTGCATGCGAGTTAGGTGTTGACTTGGACCAACGTGACCTATGAAGCTTGGGTCGAATTCCCCTCTGGACCGGATCCATTGTGGCAACTACTAATTTTACCAAACAATTATTTAAATATAATTACACGAGACTGTGCATATTAGACTAGTTTTAATTAATTAGGTCTAACCCGGTCCAGTAAAGTCCAACCACTATACAACCACGAAGGAAATATTTGGGATTTCGAAGACACATCGAACCTCATATAGCGTTGGTGATAAACTAAAAATAAAATTTAAACACCTCGAAAACATTCTCTTTATTTTTAATAGTAGAGAATACCTACCCGTATGGAAACAAATTCTAAACGTGTGACACTGTCACATATTATATTCAAACTACTAAACTTATATTATTTTTATAAATACCCGACTCATTTCCGACACGTTACAACGAATGGAAAAGACGACACCCGGGTATTATACCGGGCTTGGAACGAGCGGGTAACGCATCACACCACCTACCCTACCCCCTACCCCCACCGTGCGTCTTCCTCTCTCGGCCGACCAAACCACAAAGAGCATACTATGTGGTCTTGTCTCTTGTTTCCCAACATGAGACAAGTATGTCTCATGAGAGACACAAAACCCATTATGTAATTACCACTTGAAAGGCTATAAAAGCCATGCAATCTCCACAACTCAAAACACACCACAACACCATTCCCTTCACTTACTCTCTTCTCTCCTTCTCGGCTAGCCACACCTGACGCTACCCTCTTCCCCTGCTCCCTAATCCTCGGCAACCACCACCACAACACCATAACACCACCATTGATCACCGTAAACCACCACCCCTCCACCCCTGAGTACGGTAACCACCACCTCACCACCATTGAGCACCACAAACCACCCTCTCCTTCACCCGGTTTACGATCACCACAGCCCCACACCACTCCATCGATCACCACCGCACACCGCCACCTTCATTCACCATAGCCCCGAAACACCTCCACCAACTTTATGGGTTTCGGGAACAAGAACTAAGCTCCACCATCAAGTTCGGGTCTTCGATTTCACTTACGGAAACCGGGTCTCGATTATACGAAGTGTACGAGCTATTTCGGAAGCTAATCGGGTGATACGGGATGTCATGAGAAGCAACCGGGTCGCGCGTAAAGTCTGTCACTTTCCCTCGACTATTTACTTGAGCATTCAACTATTTTATTTTAACGTTAAACTAGTTGGTGATATAATGGTTATACCCGGTTCATATTTTAAAGAATGTGTAAATGACAGATTTTTAACGTAAAAGACGACGGTTAATAACTATAAAAGAATGAAACCCTAGATGCTATAATGGCTATAATGGTTAATCATTACTTCATATATTAGTATAACTAATTATTTTTAATAGCATAAATATTAATAATAATTTTGTAATTATTATTAAATATAAAAGGCGGGTTGATAACGTAAAAGGTGATGGTTAGAAAAATTATAACTTATGAACTTTAAATCGTTATTATCCTAAGTATAATGATCAATTTATTAATCATCTAACTCATATTTTTGACACATAAATTAATTAGTAACAAATAATAACTATATTATTATAGTTATTATAGATATAAAAGAATTAAAACTTCATGTAAGAAGAATTTTTTAGAAAAATTATTTCACGTATGTATGTGTATATATATATATATATTAGTTTTGTTCGGTAAAAATCAATAATTATATATATATATATATATATATATATATATATATATATATATATATGAGACAACTAGAATTGATGTTTGGAAAAAATAAAATAATATAATAAATATTTTACTACATTTTTACTCCTATTCATAATAAATATATATATTATATTTATTAAACATGAGGAACGACTTAAACGGAAAAAGAGATGTTAACAACTAAAAGACTAAGGCATATTATTTATTAAAAGGATTTTAATAAATATAACTACACTAACGACAAGTTGTATCACCAACGGCGATCAGGTCGGACCCTTATAAATTATTACAAGGCAAGGGTCAAGACTTCGGGATATTGGTCGTGTGACCAACCCACACTTTAACAACTACTTAGACCTCAAGGTTTGTTAATTAATTTAGGGCACGGCTAGGTCGGGATTTATTCGGACTTGCTACTTACATCGTCACTCACTACTTTGTTAGCTACGGTGAGTGTTCATGGCCCCACTTTTACTTGTTTTAAATTGATTTTTAAACCAACGGGAGAGAAAACTTGCTCAACTTACAAATTGACACAAGTACCTACATTGTTACATGATTCAACTCGTTTAACGCATCAAAGTCCCCCTCCTATTCTGTAACCGTTAGTTATGATATACACGTGGAAAGCATGAATAGATCTATTTGGGTTGATACCCCCACACATGGTTAGTCGCTCTAACCTTGATTGGAGGTCAAAGTGGGTGCAAAAGTTTCATCAACTATTACAATGTTTGGCGTTAAAAACATTGGGTTAAGGGCACAACATCAATGTCGAGTTTTGGTTACTGGAGCTCATGGTAATAATAATAGATTTACACTATTGTTTTAACTAATAATAGTGGTACATCATTGTTCAGGTGAACAATACACAACTAGAAATCTTGTGGTCCACCATCACACATTTCAACTAAACCTGTGAACTCACTAACTTTGTGTTGACCTTTTTAAGCTTGTTTTCTCATGTAACTAGAAATGTGGGAAAGAAGGCATGCATGCACGTAGATAAACTTTTAGAGTTTTCCTGTTATAACCTATGAGCATCTAGGTCATAGCTGACAAACTTGTTATTTAAAAAGTCGTACACTTGGTTAAGTGCGGTACTTATATGTAACGTCTTAAAACAATTTGTGATTTCTGTAATGACTTAAACCTTTGATTATGAATGCATTAGAAGTCGTTTGTTGAAATCAAAGGCTATGAACACCATGAACCGTCATGCCCCGTGTTTCCGCCCTAGGCGGGGTGTGACAGATTGGTTTCCGAGCCTTGGTTATAGCGAACTAGGTTGCATTAGTGAGCCTAGACTATAGCCCTAGAATCAAGACACAGACATCTGCATTGTACAACTTTTATAAAATAATAGTAAACTCTGATAAAATAATAGTAAAATAAGTAGGGTGTTTCAGATTGGTATCAGAGCACGGTTTGAGGGATTTAAGTATCAGAAAGGGTACTTAAACTCAAACCACAAGTGCTCATGATATAAATAGGGGTTCAATCCGAGGCCGTCCAAGGAATCAGGTACGTTTAAATTTCAGTGCTAAAACAAAAATATATGAGTATACGTGGGCAGAAAGTTGTATGAGATAAGCTTCATATGATAATTGGGAGTATCATGATACGTAGCATACATTGCCTTATGCCTATCCAGTATTGGAGCTAATGTATGAAACCATTATGATATCACAAACATCATATGATAACTTATTTCAGCAGATAGTAAGCCGGGAATGTGAATATGCATGAATAAATATGCATATGTGTAAAATGCATAGATGGGGCCTTATATGAAACCCTAGAATGTATGATTAGGGTTAAATTGATACGAGGCCTATAGTATAAAACCCTAGACTATGATTAGGGTAAAAAATTAAGAGATTAAAGCGACATCATGTTTCAGCAAATGGCTGAACATCAAAACGACGAAGTATGTGACGAGGGAAGCCCCAGGAGAGCTGATTCTCCACTTCATGATGAGACGAAGTCGAGCAAGTCCCAAAAAATATCCGGAGACAAATTGCAATAGAAGTAGGAAAAGCATTCGATGCAAATTTCCCGATCTTACATGCAGATCTACAGAACTCATTAGAAAGCTGGTTTGAAAGCCATAAAGATATTACTTATAATGGAGAAGGAATAAATCCAAAAGTTGATACGAAGTCAACTAGTTATATGTATAAGGATTTCATGACTTGTAAACCTTTAGAGTTTAAGGGAGCTGTTAATCCCTTAGAAAGTCAGAGATGGATCGCCTCAATAGAAAGGGCATTCGATACATGTCACTGTGAAAAGGAAGATGAGGTTACCTTCGCTACCAACCAATTAAAAGAACGAGCTGACGATTGGTGGGGAGTAGTGAAGAGAGAGAAAGGAAGAGATGTAATTAAAGAAATGAGATGGGAAGAATTCAAGGATATCTTCCTGAAGCATTATTGCCCTCGAGCGGCAATCGAACGAATCACTGAGGAGTTTCTTTAACTCCGTCAAACAACGGAGTCTATAGATGAAATCATGGGGATCTTCTTTGAAAAGGCCAGGTTCTGTCCGGCTTTGTTAACAACCCCTGAAATGTAGATGACGAGATACCATCTTGTTTTGAAAACTAAAATTAGAGAGTTTATCCATCCATCCAAGTGCGCGAACTTGCAGGAGATGATTGATTGGGCTCAAGAAAGAGAGACTGAGCTCAAGAGGCAGGCTGAGAGAGATGGAAAGAGGAAAGGAGAGAGTTATCCTTCTCCTATGCCTATTAAGAGGTTCAAATTTAATAATCCGGGAAGCGGTTCCTCCCCAAGGAAAAGTATCCAAAATTGCAAGACTTGTGGAAGAAGGCACCCGAGAGAGTGCCGATTCAAGGTTACAACTTGTCACAAGTGTGGAAAGACCGGACACATTGCATTGCAGTGTATGAGTGGCACCCGTTTGTGATACAACTCTTATAAGCCAGGACACTTTAGCAGGGAATGTCCTGAGTTGAAATTTTAGACAGAGAAGACCGGAGAAGGGTCAAGAGTAGCAGAAAATGAAGTGAAGAGGATCGAGGCTCCGAAACCAAGGGGTAGGGCTTTTCAGATTACCGTTGAGGAAACAAAAGATGTTCCTGACGTTGTATCAGGTACATTCCTCTTGAATTCCCTACCTGCTTGTGTTTTATTCAATACAGGAGCTAGTCAATCGTTTATTTCTTTAAAATATTCGAACTCTAGAAGGTTCAATAGAAGTAGGTTGGCTAAGGCATTAGAAGTCAAAATCGCGAGTGATCGAAACTGCGAAGTAACTGAAATATGCCGAGATTGCCGACTACTGATAGAAGGAGAAGAATATCCTGTCGACTTAATTCCGATGCCATGAAAGAATTTGACGTAATCATTGGGAATGGACTGGTCATCCTCACATGCTACAATGATCATATGCAATCAGAAGATTGTACGATTCTTGACGCCTACAGGAAAGGAAGTGAGTGTCATTGGTGAACGACGGAACAAGATCACACTATGTACGATGGCCAAGATAAGTAGCTACGTGAGACAAGGTCACCAAGCCTTCTTAGCCTACGTAGCTGATGTAAAGATGAAAGGGAAAGAATGGGACCAAGTTCCAGTAGTAAAAGAATTCCCAGAAGTATTCCCAGACGATCTTACAGGTGCTCCACCTAAGAGAGAGAGAGAGATCGAATTCAAAATTGATTTGATTCCTGAGGCTAAGCCAGTAGCTAAAGCCCCCTACCGGTTAGCACCAACAGAAATGAAAGAGTTGATGTCACAACTGCAGGAATTGTTGGATAAAGGATTTATATGTCCAAGTGTATCCCCTTTGGGTGCACCAATTCTGTTTATGAAGAAAAAAGACGGTAGTATGAAAATGTGTATAGACTACCATGAATTGAACAAAGTGACTATCAAGAATAGGTATCCTTTACCTAGAATTGATGATCTGTTTGATCAATTACAAGGATCTAGTTGGTTTTCCAAGATTGACTTAAGATCGGGTTATCATCAAGTCAGGGTACGGGAGGAGGATGTACCTAAAACGGCATTCAGAACTCGTTATGGACACTATGAATTTGCAGTAATGCCATTTGGAGTAACGAATGCTCCGACAGTCTTCATGGACCTCATGAATAGAGTATGCCGTCCAATGTTAGACAAATTCGTTATTGTCTTTATTGATGACATTTTGATTTACTCAAAAATGGAAGAAGAGCATGCACAACACCTTCGGGAAGTACTTAGTACTTTATAGAAGGAGAAACTGTACGCTAAATTCTCCAAATGTGCATTCTGGTAAAGAGAAGTTCAGTTTCTGGGTCATGTAGTAAACGCAGAAGGTATCTTAGTAGACTCAGCAAAGGTAGAGGCTGTAATGAAATGGTCTCCACCTAAGAATCCACCAGATGTTAGAAGTTTCTTGGGATTAGCTGGCTATTATAGAAGATTCATCGAGGACTTCTCTAAGATAGCCACCCCATTAACTAAGCTAACCCGAAAGAACTCAAAATATGAATGGAATACGGCTCAGGAGAAAGCATTCCAGACTTTGAAAGAAAAGTTGACACAAGCTCCGGTTCTGACATTACCAGAAGGAGTAGAAGATTTTGTAGTTTATTCTGATGCTTCAAAACTTGGGTTAGGATGTGTTCAGATGCAAAGAGAAAAGGTGATAGCCTATGCCTCTCGGCAACTAAAGACACATGAAGCAAAGTATCCGACCCATGATCTTGAATTAGATGCGGTACTATTCGCACTAAAGATCTAAAGGCATTATTTGTACGGAACAAAGTGTACGATTTACAAAGACCACAAAAGTCTTAAATATTCCTTTGACCAGAAAGACTTAAACATGAGGCAACGACGATGGTTAGAACTGGTCAAGGATTATGATTGTGAGATTCTATATCACCCCGGAAAGGCTAACGTGGTGGCCGATGCTCTAAGCCGCAAGGAAGAGCATCATCCTATTTAGGTGAAAGCATATAAGCTACTGATAACTCCTGATTTTATGAGCCTACTTCGAGACGCACAAATCGAAGCATTAAAAAGTGAGAATGTTAAAAAAGAAAGAATGGCTGGTTAGGAAAAGTTTCTAGAAGATAATGAGTATAATGTCAAGACTCGATTTGGTCGTATGTGGATACCAAGATCAGGTGAGTTTAGATTTAAGATTCTCGATGAAGCTCATAAGTCACGATATTCTATTCATCCGAGTACTACAAAAAATGTACCAAGACCTGCATAAGGATTATTGGTGGCCCGAAATAAAGTTTGATATCATGAAATATGTAGCAAAATGCTTAACTTGTCTTCAAGTTAAAGCAGAACATCAGAAACCGTATGGGAGATTACAACCATTAGAAATCCTAGAATGGAAGTGGAAACATCTCACTATGGACTTCATAACCAAGCTACCAAAGACAGCTAGGGGTTATGATACCATTTGGGTGGTTGTAGATCGGTTAACTAAGAGTGCTCATTTCTTAGCAATATGTGAGACATACTCTTCAGAAAAGTTAGCTGATTTGTTCATCAAAGAAATTGTTTCCAGACATGGAGTGCCAGTCTCGATTGTCTCTGATCGAGATACTCGTTTCACTTCACTATTTTGGAAAAAGTTCCACGAGGAGATCGGAACTAGGTTATTGATCAGCATAGCATATCATCCTCAAACTGATGGACAAAGTGAGAGGACAATACAAACTCTTGAAGATATGTTACGTGCTTGTATAATTGATTTCGGTGGAAATTGGGATAGCCATCTGCCTTTAGCAGAGTTCTCATACAATAACAGCTACCATTCCAGTATTGGTATGCCACCATATGAGATGCTATATGGTAGAAGATGTAGAACTCTCATATGTTGGGGAGAGATTGGTCAGAAAGAATTAGACAGCAAAGAAATAGTTCAAGCCGCGTCAGAAAAGCTTGACTTAATTAAGGCACGTTAGAAAGCTGTACAAGATAGACAGAAATCATACGCAGATAAGAGACGTAGACCAATAAAATTCCAAGAAGTAGATTATGTATTATTGAAAGTATCTCCTTAGAAAGGTCTAATCCGATTCAAGAAACGTGGAAAGCTAAGTCCACGATTCATAGGTCCTTTCAGAATCATCAAAAGAGTCGGAAAGGTAGCTTATCAGTTAAAACTACCTTAAGAATTGGATAAGATACACAATACATTTCATGTATCCTATTTAAGAAAGTGTCTAGCAGATGACACTACAAAGGTTCCTTTGGAAGAAATAGAAGTTGACGATAAGCTGACCTATGTCGAAGAACCTATAAAGATTCTAGACACAAAGGAAAAGTAGTTATGCCACAAAACAATCAAACTAGTATTAGTGCAATGGAGGCACATAAAAGGATCAGAGATGACTTAGGAAAGTGAGGAAGAGATGAGAGAGTGTTATCCTCAATTGTGTAAGGATTAACACGTTTCGAGGACGAAACCTAATTTAAGGGTGGGAGAATTGTAATACCCCAATTTTTAAGAGAATAAAATTCCAAGGACTAAAGGTGTAAAAGTCCCAAAGTTTAAGGACTGAAAATAAAGAAAATTTCAAATTCAGACCGGTGATGGACCGCTACCGACTCCTTAACGGTCCGCTACGTGTGGACAACACAATCATGCAGAGAATGCCACGTGGCAGTGACGTGGGTGATGACTCCGCCCTATGGCAGACCGCCACCAAGCGGGTAACGGTCCGCCAACCGTAATTGGACCCGGACAACGAGCATGTGACACGTGTATAATGACTCACTGATAAGGTTTGGGTAGCGGACCGCTACCCAGAGCGTAACGGTCCGCCACGTGCGGAGTACGCCAGACACCTGGCAAAGGGGCGGTAGCGGACCGCTACCACCTACCTTAGCGGTTCGCCATCGGTGTATGGACAGCCTATAAATAGTTGAACTTTTTCGTTCAAATTGAGAAACAACAACATTTACCACCATCATCACACACACTTGCACACATACCGAGGCAAGGCTAGCAGGACGGTTACGAACGTGGTGGTTACGAGTGCGGTTCGAGTTCAGGAAACATCTAGACAAGGAACGAACTTAGGAACTACCCGAGGATAAAGTAAGTACACTTGACCCGTACCCTAGACATGGTTATGTGAATTACGTGCTTAAATAATGTATGTTATGTGGTATGAGTAAGACAAAGGGTATGGGGAAATAAAAGGTTAGTCTAGACACTAAACGGTAGTAATGGAGTAGCCACTACGTGTCCAAGGGGTGGTCGATAAGCCGCTGGTGCTTCCTATATATAAATCTCTTTGATACCTCGCGGTGAAACCATTATGAACGTTTAGGGGTATAGACTAACAGACAGTAATAAGAATATAGTAAAGATACGGGAGAACTTCTGACCGGTATGTAGTTATCTGACAAACAAAAGGTTCTGTCTAAGGAAAGATTGGTACATAAATCTCTCCTAGACCCGTCACTCTTTCCTGGGAACATCTCTGTTGGAGGTACTACTCTGAAGGACAATCACCCTAGTTTACAATATTTGACGAGAATGAATATATGATGAAAGTATACCATGCATAATGAGTATGAATACGTGATGGATATGAATACGTGAAATGCATGATGAATACGTGAATGCATGATGATACGTGCAAATATGAATGAGTATGATGGAACGAGTCTAAACCCTAAAATGGAATAACGGAGTACTAACGAAGTATTAAAAAGGGTGGTGGATACGCCGCTGGTACTTCCTATCTATAAACCCTTTTAATACATCATGGAGAAACCGTTACAAAGTTTTAAGGTGAGGACTGGTTGGGAAGTAAATCAAGCATATACGTGAAATGAAAATAAATGCTTGATACATTTGGGAGGCTGTGAGTCAAAGATACTCAAGGTCCCAAATGAAATGAGATACCCGGCCTATAAGGTGGATCTCAATAATAAAAAAGAGAACTAAAATGATTCCAAGCCTACGGGGCCGAGGAAAAGAAAAAGAGAACTCTAGACCTACGGGGCTGAAGGAGAAAAAGATTCCAAGCCTACGGGGCTGAGGAATGAATGAGTCTTCGTGACAATTGCAAGGGGTCTACACTAACGAGTATACGAACCTTGCCAATACTCGGACCGGAGGTACGACCTAAGATGGTTGCGAGGGGGTTAGCACACCCATAAAATATACGAATGGCGTGACCGGAGGTTCGTCCGGAAATGGTCACGGGGGCGCCGAGAGCCTAGAAAACTTGAATAATAATAAGAACCTAAAGGGTTCATAATGAAATGAAAAGATGCAGTATACTTACTTAGCGAAAGCTAATTTAAAAATGTTTTTCAAACACTGCAGGAAAGAAGCACATGGAATTAAGCTTCCTGATGATGGAACAGTCGGAGTTAGAAATCCCTATGTATAACAATGTAATTATATTATCTTTTGTAAAATAATAATATTATAATAAAAGATAAACCTTAGCCATTCATGGCAAGGTTTTTGTCAAACTGTGACCGTTTTCCACATTAAACTCTGATAAAATAATAGTAAAATAAGTAGGGTGTTTCAACCTATGACAGGTGCTGACGTAGCACAACTAGTAGCTCAACAAGTAGTCGCAGCACTAGCACAGAACGAAGCAAATCGGAACACTGGATCCGGAGGCGGATCAGGAAACCCGGGAAGCGGCAACAATGGAACTAACGGAGATAACATCAGAGCTAGTAATACCAACATCGATAGTGGTACCAACGGGATCGAAGTTGGATCTGGAGCTACCTTGGGTAATACATTTAACAATACACCAAGGCTTAGAGTTCACTGTTTATGATTATTATCCTAACTTAATAACCCTATCAATTCAGGAAACAACAATGCTACAAGAGGTTGCACCTATAAGGACTTTATGAATTTCAAACTTCGCCATTTTAATGAATCTGAAGGAGTAATTGGTATCATGCGTTGGATTGAGAAGATGGAGTCATTTATCAACATAAGCAATTGCACCAATGACTGCAAGGTCAAGTATGTTACTTGCACCTTTTAAGACCAAGCACTAGCTTGGTGGAACGCCCAAGTTTAGACATTGGGCATGGATGTTGCTTACCAGATGTCATGGGGCGACTTCAAGCATATGGTGAAAAAGGAATACTATCCCTGAAATGAGGTTCAGGAATTGGAGAACGAATTCTGGAATTTGGCCATAACTAGAGCGAAGTAGCAACCTACACCACTCGGTTTCATGAACTAGCCCGACTAGTTCCACACATGGTCACCACAGAACTCAAGAGAATTGAGAGGTACATTTGGGGTCTTGCACCCCAGATTCAGAGTACGGTGACTTCATCTAAACCCACCACCATTGAGAGTGCCATAAGGTTGGCACACAATTTGACTGATCAAGCAATTCGTTCTGGAGTTCAGGTCAAGAAAAGTTCAGCCCTGTTGAGAAGAGTTTCAGTGGAAAAAGGAAATGGGATGGAAAGAACTTTGGGCATCAGACTTCCAAGAAGCCTGAAACTGTGAAAGCTTATGTCGCAGCACTAACTGGGAAAAATCAGTACGCAGGGAAGCAGCCCAAGTGCAAAAAATGCGATCTCCATCAGCTGGGTACATATGAGAGTTTCACCTGTACCAAATGCAAGAAGCTAGGCCACACCTCCATATACTGTAAGTCCTTGATCAAGCAGTCAACGTCGGTGCAAATCGAGCTTGTTTTGAGTGTGGAAATACTGGGCACTTTAAAAAGGACTGTCCAAACCTAAGGAACCAGGGTCACAACCAAGCCCGTGGTAGAGCATTTGTGATTGGAACTGGTGACGCTCGTCAAGATCCCAACATTGTTACGGGTACGTTCCTTGTTAATCATCACTATACTTCCATACTAATTGACACGGGTGCCGATAGAAGTTTTGTCTCTATCGACTTTAGTCCTTTACTTGGTATAACACCCACTGCACTAAATGAGCCTTACGTGATAGAATTAGCTGACGGTAAACAAATAGAAACGGGAGAAATAATCAAAGGTTGCTCTTTAAACCTGAGCAATCACACGTTCAGCTTAAACGTGATGCCTGTGAGACTTGGAAACTTTGACATTGTCATTGGCATGGATTGGCTATCCAAGAACCATGCGGAGATTGTCTGTTATGAGAAGATAGTTCGCATTCCACTCCCAGACGGTGAAACCCTGACCATTCAGGGAGAAAAGAGCGGAGTCACCTTAAGAATTATCATATGCATAAAGGCCTGGAAGTAGGGGTGTTAAAAAATATCCGAATCCGAAACCGAACCCGAATTATCCGAAATTCCGAATCCGAATTATCCGAAAATTCGGATTTCGGATGGATATCCGAATTTTCGGATATCCGAATTTTCGGATATCCGAATTTTCGGATTCGGATAGTGATATTGGAAATTTTCGGATATTTCGGATATCCGAATCCGAAATATTAAATTTAGTTATTTTTTAATCATTTATTATATTTAAATATATAAAGCAATAGAACACAATGAGAAACCCTAAATCCCTAATCTCATTCTCCTGCAGTCATCGTCTCCTCTCATAGTACTCAAATCGACTCTCATTCTCAAATCGTTGCGTTTATCTTCCGTCTCATCTTTTCATCCACCACAATCCAAGGCGTCCGATTCCCGTAGACCTCCTCAAACGTACAGTACAACCTCCTGGAGCAACACCTCACCTTCTCCGGCAAAACCAGAGAACTCTTCGGCAAACATGAAATCACCGCAAGTGGTAATCCTTTACGATTCGTAGCTTGATACATACTGCTTCATCTTTTTCTCATGATTCGTTGTCCACTCTTGTTCGAGAAAAAATTTCAGATTCGTTGCACAGACCCTGCTTCAGATTGATTAAAACACATTCTCCATACTTGCACTGGTTGACAATCTGTTTCAAAACCACATGAACAAGGTAATGTTCTTGCTATTTCATGATTTGTTTATAAACCAGTTCTAATATGTTTTTGCATGTGGTGTGGTTAGTAATTGTTGTTGATAAACTGGAATGAACTAGAAAGTTTTAATAAAGTAGAAAAAAAATTAGTCAAAAAACATTTTTATCTTTCTGATATAATAGTGAATGTATGATAAATGTGGTTACATGGCCTGTGTATTCTTGGTGCTAATAACAGGCAAGTAATTTTGATGGCTATAAAAATTTAATCTTATTTGACTTTGAAGAAATTTTTCGATCAACTTATTCAAAGTTTGACCAGTTCTGGACAGTGAAATGCCAATTGTTTGGCTTAATTCAGGTGATAAAAAAACAAGTCATGAAATGTTAATTTTCTATTCTTCCCCTATTATCCGAAACTTTTCAGTCAACTTATTTAAAGTTTGACCGGCACAGTTTTTTTTCCTTCAGATTTCGGATATCCGGTTTACTATCCGAATCTGTATCCGAAATTTTGGATATCCGAAATTTCGGATACGGATTCGGATAGTAAAATCCACTATCCGAAATTTTCGGATATCCGAAATTCGGATATCCGAAATTCGGATATCCGAAATTTTGGATATCCGGTTTTGAACACCCCTACCTGGAAGTACTTAAGAAAGGGATATCATGCTATTCTAGCTCACGTGACAGAAAAGAAGCCAAAGGAGAAACAACTCGCTGACATATCGATCGTACGAGACTACCCAGAAGTCTTCCCCGAAGACTTGCCTGGACTTCCACCACCAAGACAAGTTGAGTTTCGTATCGATTTGGTACCCGAAGTAGCACCAATTGCACGATCACCATACTGACTTGCACCATCTGAAATGCAAGGACTATCCAATCAGTTCAAGAATTATTGGATAAAAGGTTTATAAGACCAAGTTTCTCGCCATGGGGAACTCCGGTTTTGTTCATGAAGAAGAAAGATGGAACATTTAGGATGTGTATCGATTACAGGGAATTAAACAAATTAACGGTAAAGAACCGGTATCCACTAACAAGGATAGATGATTTGTTCGATCAGTTGCAAGGTTCTAGCTTCTATTCTAAGATCGACTTACGTTCAGGATACCATAAATTGAGAATCCAACAAGAAGACATCCCCAAGAATGCGTTTAGGACTCGATACGGCCACTACGAGTTCCTAGTTATGCCTTTTGGTTTAACCAACGCACCAGCAGTATTCATGGACCTCATGAATAGGGTCTGTAAACCTTATTTGGATAAGTTTGTGATTGTGTTCATCGATGACAGTTTGATATACTCACGAAGAAAAGAGGAACATGAACATCACTTGAAGCTTGTCTTAGAACTGCTCAGAAACGAGAAACTGTATGCCAAATTCTCGAAATGCGAATTCTGGATTCGAGAAGTGCATTTCCTCGGTCACGTGATCAATGACAAACGCATACATGTGGATCCATCTAAGATCGAAGCCATCAAGAATTGGGAAGTACCAAGGACTCCTACCGAGGTGCGACAATTCTTAGGTCTAGCTGGCTATTATACATGCTTTATCGAGAACTTTTTCAAAATAGCCCAACCTCTGACAACCTTGACTCAAAAAGAAAAGAAGTTCGACTTGAGCGACAAACAGGAAACAACATTCCAGTTACTAAAGCAGAAACTGTGTTGTGCACCTATCCTATCGCTTCCTAAAGGAACATATGACTTTATAGTATACTGCGATGCATCACACCAAGGACTTGGTTGTGTCCTGATGCAAAAGGAGAAAGTCATCGCATATGCATCCCTACAACTCAAAATTCATGAAAAGAACTACCCCACGACGTGGAATTAGGAGCACTCGTTTTTGCTCTTAAGATCTGGAGGCATTACCTCTATGGTACAAAATGCACTATTTTTACCGATCATAAGAGCCTCCAGCACATCTTTAATCAAAAGGAATTGAACATGAGACAACGAAGATGGATAGAGTTACTGAATGACTATCTGTTACCTCCCTGGTAAAGCAAACGTCGTAGCAGATGCTTTAAGTAGGAAGGAAAGAACCAAAACCCTTCAAGTACGAGCGTTGGGAATGACGATTCATACAAGCCTTACCGCTCAATTACGTAATGCCCAACAAGAAGCACTCAGGGAAGAAAACCTGAAAGACGAATCCCTACGTGGCATGGATCAACAGCTAGAAACCAAATCCGATGAAGCCTGCTACTTCATGAATCGAATTTAGGTACCACGTTTTGGAAACCTGCGGGATTTGGTGTTAGACAAGGCACACAAATCCAAGTACTCAATTCACCCATGATTCGACAAGATGTATAAGGATCTCAAGGAGATGTACTGGTGGCCCAACATGAAGGCAGACATTGCCACCTATGTAAGTAAGTGCTTGGCTTGTTCCAAAGTTAAAGCAGAATACCAAAAGCCATCAGGACTCCTACAATAACCTGAAATACTACAATAGAAATGGGAGCAAATCTCCATGGATTTCATCATGAAATTTCCTAAAACATCTAGTGGTTATGATACTATATGGGTAATTGTCGACCGATTGACAAAATCTGCACACTTCCTACAAATCAAGGAAACAGATAAGATGGAAAGATTGACACGAATCTATCTGAAGGAAGTTGTCTCAAGGCATGGAGTGCCAATCTCTATCATCTCAGATAGAGATAGTCGTTTCACTTCAAGATTTTGGCAATCACTTCAAAAAGCGTTGGGTACACGCTTAGACATGAGCACCGCCTACCATCCGCAAACGGATGGTCAAAGTGAGAGAACCATCCAAACCCTAGAGGACATGCTTAGGGCATGTACCATAGACTTCGGAAAGAATTGGGATACTCACCTACCCTTAGCTGAGTTTTCTTACAACAACAGTTATCACACCAGTATCCAAGCCTTACCGCTCAATTACGTAAAACACAATGATGAAAAATATTTGATAACTTAGCAAATTACACAATGAGCAAATTACACAATGAGCTGGAAAACTTAAAACACAATGATGAATACATATAACAAATTGATGAAAAATATTTGACAAAATGAATAAATTACACAATGAGCTGGAAAACGTAAAACACAATGATAAAAAATATTTGACAAAATGAGCAAATTACACAATGAGCAAATTACACAATAATGTCAGGTCTGGTTATAATGTAATATAAAATATAACACGAAATTATCTAAAACGTAAAACACAATGACGAAAACAAACATTTTTTATCTTTAAAACGAGTATAGTGTCGTTATATACAAAAACGAAAAAATTACAAAAAACGAGTATAGTGTCGTTATATACAAAAATGACATTATTGTGTAATTTGCTCATTGTGTAATATGCTCATTTTGTCAAATATTTTTCATCATTGTATTTTATGTTTTTCAACTCATTGTGTAATTTGCTCATTTTATCAAATATTTTTCATCATTGTGTTATATGTATTCATCATTGTGTTTTACGTTTTCCAGCTTATTGTGTAATTTGCTCATTATTGTATAATTCACTCAAATATGTCAGGTCATTGTGTAATATCAGATATGGTCATTACACATAAAAAGACCATTATTGTGTTATTACACAATGACCTGACATATTACATAATGACCATTATGCCCTCCCTTTAAAAACAATAAAAAGACACATGTCAAGCCCAGAATCCTTTTTAACCTTCTTATTTTTAAAACTTTTTTACCATAACCTAACTCTATATATATGAATCATTGAGACAACTAGAATTCAAGTTTGGGAAAAATAAAATAATATAATAATTATTTTACGACATTTTTACAGCTATTCATAATAAATATATATTATATATTTATTAAACATGAGGAACGACTTAAACGGAAAATGAGATGTTAACAACTAAAAGACTAAAGCATAATATTAATTAAAAGGATTTTAATAAATATAACTACACTAACGACAAGTTGTATCACCAACGGCGATCAGGTCGGACCCTTGTAAATTATTACAAGGCAAAGGTTGGGAATTCGGAATATTGGTCGTGTGACCAACCCACACTTTAACAACTACTTAGACCTCAAGGTGTCTTAATTAATTTAGGGCACGGCTAGGTCGGGATTTATTCGGACTTGCTACTTACATCGTCACTCACCACTCTGTTAGCTACGGTGAGTCTTCACGGCCCCACTTTTACTTGTTTTAAATTGATTTTTAAACCAACGGGGGAGAAAACTTGCTCAACTTACAACTTGACACAAGTACCTACATTGTTACATGAGTCAACTAGTTTAACGCATCAAAGTCCCCTCTTATTCTGTAACCGTTGGTTATGATATAAATGTGGAAAGCATGAATAGATCTATTTGGGTTGACACCCCCACCCGTGGTTAGTTGCTCTAACATTTATTGGAGTTCAAAGTGGGTGCAAAAGTTTCATCAACTATTACAATGTTTGGCTTTCAAAACATTAGGCTAGGGGCACAACATCAACGTCGAGTTTCGGTTACGGGAGCTCATGGTAATAATAATAGATTTACACTATTGTGTTAACTAATAATAGTGGTACATCATTGTTAGGGAGAACAATATACAACTAGAAATCTTGTGGTCCAACATCAAACATTTCAACTAAACATGTGAGCTCACCAACTTTATGTTGACCTTTTTAATCTTGTTTTCTCATGTAACATGCATGCACGTAGATAAACTTTTAGAGTTTTCCTGTTATAACCTATGAGCATCTAGGACACAGCTGACAAACTTGTTATTTAAAAGGTCGTACACTTGGTTAAGTGTGGTACTTGCATGTAACGTCTTAAAACAATTAGTGATTTTCTGTAGTGACTTAAACCTTTGATTATGAATGCATTAGAAGTCGTTTGTTGTAATCAAAGGCTATGAAAATCATGAACCGTCACGGCCCGTGTTTCTGTCTGTCACACCCCCAAATTTATTTACTTAATAAATAAATACAGGTTGCAACCATTGGTTCAGTACACGATAGCGGAAGCTGTAATATCGATTTCTAAGACTTGAATACATACACAAATACTAAGACTAAGTAGTACAATGATCTAAGTTATTCTAGATCAACGACATACTTGAGACCGGATAATCTATGCCCGTCCGGTTACTAGGACTTGTTCCAACATAGCTAGCCAATTCCAACCGCGCCATGGCTAAAGGTTACATGAGAAACATACTTGAAAGTGTCAACACAAAGGTTGGTGAGTTCACAGAGTTTGTTCATTTAGTATAGTTAGTTTTCCCCGAAAACGTATACATGACTTAATCGTCATAAATAAGTAGTTTTCCTTTGAAAACATGCCCATGACTTTACCGTCATAAAATAAGTAGTTTTCCTTTGAAAACATGACCATGACTTTACCGTCAAAAGATAAGTAGTTTTCCTTTGAAAACATTCCCATGACTTTACCGTCATAAAATAAGTAGTTTTCCTTTGAAAACATGCCCATTACTTTACCGTCATGAAATAAGTAGTTTTCCTTTGAAAACATGTCCATGACTTAACCGTCATAAAATATGTAGTTTTCCTTTGAAAACATGTCCATGACTTAACCGTTATAAAATATGTAGTTTTCCTTCGAAAACATGTCCATGACTCAACCGTCATCAAATAAGTAGTTTTTTTTTGAAAACATATACATGACTTAACTATCATCAAATAAGTAGTTTTTCTTTGTAAACATGCCCATGACTTAAACGTCATAAAATATGTAGTTTTCCTTTAAAAACATATACATTGTTTAAACCTGATCATTTACCGATCAAAACACTTTGTATGTATTACCAATGAATCCGAATACTAATCCGATCAATTGACCCCATTTGTAAACTTGCAAGGAATACAAAACAGTATGTAATGTACGAGACCGTAACCAAACCCCAACTTTCTATGCCTCCCCTCGCCTTTCTGCGAGTTAAGACAATATGCGGTCATTCGGCCATTTGAACCCCTGATTAGCGCGACTAATCATGACCGGAGGCGTCACCCCCAATAGTACTATCCATAAAATCCCAGGCTAAGTCCATAGCTAATGGTTACTAATTTATTCCGAGGACTTTAAGCGCTTTATTTTTCCCTCAATACACACATACGGTCAGATCATTAGTTCATTCATTTACATACGAAAATTCTTTACAAGTATGTTTCCACCCCAAAATATTTCAAAAACTTAGAAAAAGGGGTTAGTGAAACTCACAAAGAGTTAAACCAGAATGTTCATATTGTCAAACGTATAAGCAATTGTATTTCATGTTTTCAAAACATAACACGTAAGTATGTTTCTCCCCCGATGTTTACAAAACAGTAGAAAAATAAAAGGGGGTAGTGAACTCACCTTGTGTTCGATGAAATCCTAGCAAACAACCTTGTGCTAATAGTTCTTGTCTATCTGTACCCTAATCACACGAGGGTACTAATGTGTTAAGACTACACGTCTTATACGTAAGTTTTTCATCTGACTTAACGAATCCCGTTGAGTACGCCTTTGTTTAGTAAAAATAGTGCTTTTATTTACGACTCGTTGGTGATTATTATTCCAGTCTAGACGCTTACATATTTTCCGAGAAAATAATATGTTTCCCTATTGGTGACTTATTAAGTTTACCAAAAATAAATATTATTTTTGTAACTTAAAATATATTCACTTATGTTCCACGATGTCATGTGATTATTTATTTTTAACCGAATCTCTTCATAGCCTACGTAGCTGATGTAAAGATGAAAGGGAAAGAATGGGACCAAGTTCTAGTAGTAAAAGAATTCCCAGAAGTATTCCCAGACGATCTTACAGGTGCTCCACCTAAGAGAGAGAGAGATCGAATTCAAAATTGATTTGATTCCCGAGGCTAAGCCAGTAGCTAAAGCCCCCTACCGGTTAGCACCAACAGAAATGAAAGAGTTGATGTCACAACTGTAGGAATTGTTGTATAAAGGATTTATATGTCCAAGTGTATCCCCTTTGGGTGCACCAATTCTGTTTATGAAGAAAAAAGACGGTAGTATGAAAATGTGTATAGACTACCATGAATTGAACAAAGTGACTATCAAGAATAGGTATCCTTTACCTAGAATTGATGATCTGTTTGATCAATTACAAGGATCTAGTTAGTTTTCCAAGATTGACTTAAGATCGGGTTATCATCAAGTCAAGGTACAGGAGGAGGATGTACCTAAAACGGCATTCAGAACTCGTTATGGTCACTATGAATTTGCAGTAATGCCATTTGGAGTAACGAATGCTCCGACAGTCTTCATGGACCTCATGAATAGAGTATGCCGTCCAATGTTAGACAAATTCGTTATTGTCTTTATTGATGACATTTTGATTTACTCAAAAATGGAAGAAGAGCATGTACAACACCTTCGGGAAGTACTTAGTAGTTTATGGAAGGAGAAACTGTACGCTAAATTCTCCAAATGTGCATTCTGGTAAAGAGAAGTTCAGTTTCTGGGTCATGTAGTAAACGCAGAAGGTATCTTAGTAGACTCAACAAAGGTAGAGGCTGTAATGAAATGGTCTCCACCTAAGAATCCACCAGATGTTAGAAGTTTCTTGGGATTAGCTGGCTATTATAGAAGATTCATCGAGGACTTCTCTAAGATAGCCACCCCATTAACTAAGCTAACCCGAAAGAACTCAAAATATGAATGGAATACGGCTCAGGAGAAAGCATTCCAGACTTTGAAAGAAAAGTTGACACAAGCTCCGGTTCTGACATTACCAGAAGGAGTAGAAGATTTTGTAGTTTATTCTGATGCTTCAAAACTTGGGTTAGGATGTGTTCAGATGCAAAGAGAAAAGGTGATAGCCTATGCCTCTCGGCAACTAAAGACACATGAAGCAAAGTATCCGACCCATGATCTTGAATTAGATGCGGTACTATTCGCACTAAAGATCTAAAGGCATTATTTGTACGGAACAAAGTGTACGATTTACAAAGACCACAAAAGTCTTAAATATTCCTTTGACCAGAAAGACTTAAACATGAGGCAACGACGATGGTTAGAACTGGTCAAGGATTATGATTGTGAGATTCTATATCACCCCGGAAAGGCTAACGTGGTGGCCGATGCTCTAAGCCGCAAGGAAGAGCATCATCCTATTTAGGTGAAAGCATATAAGCTACTGATAACTCCTGATTTTATGAGCCTACTTCGAGACGCACAAATCGAAGCATTAAAAAGTGAGAATGTTAAAAAAGAAAGAATGGCTGGTTAGGAAAAGTTTCTAGAAGATAATGAGTATAATGTCAAGACTTGATTTGGTCGTATGTGGATACCAAGATCAGGTGAGTTTAGATTTAAGATTCTCGATGAAGCTCATAAGTCACGATATTCTATTCATCCGAGTACTACAAAAAATGTACCTAGACCTACATAAGGATTATTGGTGGCCCGAAATAAAGTTTGATATCATGAAATATGTAGCAAAATGCTTAACTTGTCTTCAAGTTAAAGCAGAACATCAGAAACCGTATGGGAGATTACAACCATTAGAAATCCCAGAATGGAAGTGGAAACATCTCACTATGGACTTCATAACCAAGCTACCAAAGACAACTAGGGGTTATGATACCATTTGGGTGGTTGTAGATCGGTTAACTAAGAGTGCTCATTTCTTAGCAATATGTGAGACATACTCTTCAGAAAAGTTAGCTGATTTGTTCATCAAAGAAATTGTTTCCAGACATGGAGTGCCAGTCTCGATTGTCTCTGATCGAGATACTCGTTTCACTTCACGATTTTGGAAAAAGTTCCACGAGGAGATCGGAACTAGGTTATTGATCAGCATAGCATATCATCCTCAAACTGATGGACAAAGTGAGAGGACAATACAAACTCTTGAAGATATGTTACGTGCTTGTATAATTGATTTCGGTGGAAATTGGGATAGCCATCTGCCTTTAGCAGAGTTCTCATACAATAACAGCTACCATTCCAGTATTGGTATGCCACCATATGAGATGCTATATGGTAGAAGATGTAGAACTCTCATATGTTGGGGAGAGATTGGTCAGAAAGAATTAGACAGCAAAGAAATAGTTCAAGCCGCGTCAGAAAAGCTTGACTTAATCAAGGCACGTTAGAAAGCTGCACAAGATAGACAGAAATGATACGCAGATAAGAGACGTAGACCAATAAAATTCCAAGAAGTAGATTATGTCTTATTGAAAGTATCTCCTTAGAAAGGTCTAATCCGATTCAAGAAACGTGGAAAGCTAAGTCCACGATTCATAGGTCCTTTCAGAATCATCAAAAGAGTCAGAAAGGTAGCTTATCAGTTAAAACTACCTTAAGAATTGGATAAGATACACAATACATTTCATGTATCCTATTTAAGAAAGTGTCTAGAAGATGACACTACAAAGGTTCCTTTGGAAGAAATAGAAGTTGACGATAAGCTGACCTATGTCGAAGAACCTATAAAGATTCTAGACACAAAGGAAAAGTAGTTATGCCACAAAAAATCAAACTAGTATTAGTGCAATGGAGGCACATAAAAGGATCAGAGATGACTTGGGAAAGTGAGGAAGAGATGAGAGAGAGTTATCCTCAATTGTTTAAGGATTAACACGTTTCGAGGACGAAACCTAATTTAAAGGTGGGAGAATTGTAATACCCCAATTTTTAAGAGAATAAAATTCCAAGGACTAAAGGTGTAAAAGTCCCAAAGTTTAAGGACTGAAAATAAAGAAAATTTCAAATTCAAACCAGTAGCGGACCGCTACCGGCTCCTTAACGGTCCGCTACGTGTGGACAACACAATCATGCAGAGAATGCCACGTGGCAGTGACGTGGGTGATGACTCAGCCCTATGGCAGACCGCCACCAGGCGGGTAACGGTCCGCCAACCGTAATTGGAAAAAGTTTCAGTGGAAAAAGGAAATGGGATGGAAAGAACTTTGGGCATCTGACTTCCAAGAAGCCTGAAACTGTGAAAGCTTATGTCGCAGCACTAACTGGGAAAAATCAGTACGCAGGGAAGCAGCCCAAGTGCAAAAAATGCGATCTCCATCACCTGGGTACATATGAGAGTTTCACCTGTACCAAATGCAAGAAGCTAGGCCACACCTCCATATACTGTAAGTCCTTGATCAAGCAGTCAACGTCGGTGCAAATCGAGCTTGTTTTGAGTGTGGAAATACTGGGCACTTTAAAAAGGACTGTCCAAACCTAAGGAACCAGGGTCACAACCAAGCCCGTGGTAGAGCATTTGTGATTGGAACTGGTGACGCTCGTCAAGATCCCAACATTGTTACGGGTACGTTCCTTGTTAATCATCACTATACTTCCATACTAATTGACACGGGTGCCGATAGAAGTTTTGTCTCTATCGACTTTAGTCCTTTACTTGGTATAACACCCACTGCACTAAATGAGCCTTACGTGATAGAATTAGCTGACGGTAAACTAATAGAAACGGGAGAAATAATCAAAGGTTGCTCTTTAAACCTGAGCAATCACACGTTCAGCTTAAACGTGATGCCTGTGAGACTTGGAAACTTTGACATTGTCATTGGCATGGATTGGCTATCCAAGAACCATGCGGAGATTGTCTGTTATGAGAAGATAGTTCGCATTCCACTCCCAGACGGTGAAACCCTGACCATTCAGGGAGAAAAGAGCGGAGTCACCTTAAGAATTATCATATGCATAAAGGCCTGGAAGTAGGGGTGTTAAAAAATATCCGAATCCGAAACCGAACCCGAATTATCGGAAATTCCGAATCCGAATTATCCGAAAATTCGGATTTCGGATGGATATCCGAATTTTCGGATATCCGAATTTTCGGATTCGGATAGTGATATTGGAAATTTTCGGATATTTCGGATATCCGAATCCGAAATATTAAATTTAGTTATTTTTTAATCATTTATTATATTTAAATATATAAAGCAATAGAACACAATGAGAAACCCTAAATCCCTAATCTCATTCTCCTGCAGTCATCGTCTCCTCTCATAGTACTCAAATCGACTCTCATTCTCAAATCGTTGCGTTCATCTTCCGTCTCATCTTTTCATCCACCACAATCCAAGGCGTCCGATTCCCGTAGACCTCCTCAAACGTACAGTACAACCTCCTGGAGCAACACCTCACCTTCTCCGGCAAAACCAGAGAACTCTTCGGCAAACATGAAATCACCGCAAGTGGTAATCCTTTACGATTCGTAGCTTGATACATACTGCTTCATCTTTTTCTCGTGATTCGTTGTCCACTCTTGTTCGAGAAAAAATTTCAGATTCGTTGCACAGACCCTGCTTCAGATTGATTAAAACACATTCTCCATACTTGCACTGGTTGACAATCTGTTTCAAAACCACATGAACAAGGTAATGTTCTTGCTATTTCATGATTTGTTTATAAACCAGTTCTAATATGTTTTTGCATGTGGTGTAGTTAGTAATTGTTGTTGATAAACTGGAATGAACTAGAAAGTTTTAATAAAGTAGAAAAAAAATTAGTCAAAAAACATTTTTATCTTTCTGATATAATAGTGAATGTAGGATAAATGTGGTTACATGGCCTGTGTATTCTTGGTGCTAATAACAGGCAAGTAATTTTGATGGCTATAAAAATTTAATCTTATTTGACTTTGAAGAAATTTTTCGATCAACTTATTCAAAGTTTGACCAGTTCTGGACAGTGAAATGCCAATTGTTTGGCTTAATTCAGGTGATAAAAAACAAGTCATGAAATGTTAATTTTCTATTCTTCCCCTATTATCCGAAACTTTTCAGTCAACTTATTTAAAGTTTGACCGGCACAGTTTTTTTTCCTTCAGATTTCGGATATCCGGTTTACTATCCGAATCTGTATCCAAAATTTCGGATATCCGAAATTTCGGATACGGATTCGGATAGTAAAATCCACTATCCGAAATTCGGATATCCGAAATTTTGGATATCCGGTTTTGAACACCCCTACCTGGAAGTACTTAAGAAAGGGATATCATGCTATTCTAGCTCACGTGACAGAAAAGAAGCCAAAGGAGAAACAACTCGCTGACATATCGATCGTACGAGACTACCCAGAAGTCTTCCCCGAAGACTTGCCTGGACTTCCACCACCAAGACAAGTTGAGTTTCGTATCGATTTGGTACCCGGAGTAGCACCAATTGTACGATCACCATACTGACTTGCACCATCTGAAATGCAAGGACTATCCAATCAGTTCAAGAATTATTGGATAAAAGGTTTATAAGACCAAGTTTCTTGCCATGGGGAACTCCGGTTTTGTTCGTGAACAAGAAAGATGGAACATTTAGGATGTGTATCGATTATAGGGAATTAAACAAATTAACGGTAAAGAACCGGTATCCACTAACAAGGATAGATGATTTGTTCGATCAGTTACAAGGTTCTAGCTTCTATTCTAAGATCGACTTACGTTCAGGATACCATAAACTGAGAATCCAACAAGAAGACATCCCCAAGAATGCGTTTAGGACTCGATACGGCCACTACGAGTTCCTAGTTATGCCTTTTGGTTTAACCAACGCACCAACAGTATTCATGGACCTCATGAATAGGGTCTGCAAACCTTATTTGGATAAGTTCGTGATTGTGTTCATCGATGATAGTTTGATATACTCACGAAGAAAAGAGGAACATGAACATCACTTGAAGCTTGTCTTAGAACTGCTCAGAAACGAGAAACTGTATGCCAAATTCTCGAAATGCGAATTCTGGATTCGAGAAGTGCATTTCCTCGGTCACGTGATCAATGACAAAGGCATACATGTGGATCCATCTAAGATCGAAGGCATCAAGAATTGGGAAGCACCAAGGACTCCGACTGAGGTGCGACAATTCTTAGGTCTAGCTGGCTATTATACACGCTTTATCGAGAACTTTTTCAAAATAGCCTAACCTCTGACAACCTTGACTCAAAAAGAAAAGAAGTTCGACTTGAGCGACAAACAGGAAACAACATTCCAGTTACTAAAGTAGAAACTGTGTTGTGCACCTATCCTATCCCTTCCTAAAGGAACATATGACTTTATAGTATACTGCGATGCATCACACCAAGGACTTGGTTGTATCCTGATGCAAAAGGAGAAAGTCATCGCATATGCATCCCTACAACTCAAAATTCATGAAAAGAACTACCCCACGACCTGGAATTAGGAGCACTCGTTTTTGCTCTTAAGATCTGGAGGCATTACCTCTATGGTACAAAATGCACTATTTTTACCGATCATAAGAGCCTCCAGCACATCTTTAATCAAAAGGAATTGAACATGAGACAACGAAGATGGATAGAGTTATTGAATGACTATCTGTTACCTCCCTGGTAAAGCAAACGTCGTAGCAGATGCTTTAAGTAGGAAGGAAAGAACCAAAACCCTTCAAGTACGAGCGTTGGGAATGACGATTCATACAAGCCTTACCGCTCAATTACGTAATGCCTAACAAGAAGCACTCAGGGAAGAAAACCTGAAAGACGAATCCCTACGTGGCATGGATCAACAGCTAGAAACCAAATCCGATGAAGCATGTTACTTCATGAATCGAATTTAGGTACCACGTTTTGGAAACCTGCTGGATTTGGTGTTAGACAAGGCACACAAATCCAAGTACTCAATTCACCCATGATTCGACAAGATGTATAAGGATCTCAAGGAGTTGTACTGGTGGCCCAACATGAAGGCAGACATTGCCACCTATGTAAGTAAGTGCTTGACTTGTTCCAAAGTTAAAGCAGAATACCAAAAGCCATCAGGACTCCTACAATAACCTGAAATACTACAATGGAAATGGGAGCAAATCTCCATGGATTTCATCATGAAATTTCCTAAAACATCTAGTGGTTATGATACTATATGGGTAATTGTCGACCGATTGACAAAATCTGCACACTTCCTACAAATCAAGGAAACAGATAAGATGGAAAGATTGACACGAATCTATCTGAAGGAAGTTGTCTCAAGGCATGGAGTGCCAATCTCTATCATCTCAGATAGAGATAGTCGTTTCACTTCAAGATTTTGGCAATCACTTCAAAAAGCGTTGGGTACACGCTTAGACATGAGCACCGCCTACCATCCGCAAACGGATGGTCAAAGTGAGAGAACCATCCAAACCCTAGAGGACATGCTTAGGGCATGTACCATAGACTTCGGAAAGAATTGGGATACTTACCTACCCTTGGCTGAGTTTTCTTACAACAACAGTTATCACACCAGTATCCAAGCCTTACCGCTCAATTACGTAAAACACAATGATGAAAAATATTTGATAACTTAGCAAATTACACAATGAGCAAATTACACAATGAGCTGGAAAACTTAAAACACAATGATGAATACATATAACACATTGATGAAAAATATTTGACAAAATGAACAAATTACACAATGAGCTGGAAAACGTAAAACACAATGATGAAAAATATTTGACAAAATGAGCAAATTACACAATGAGCAAATTACACAATAATGTCAGGTCTGGTTATAATGTAATATAAAATATAACACGAAATTATCTAAAACGTAAAACACAATGACGAAAACAAACATTTTTTATCTTTAAAACGAGTATAGTGTCGTTATATACAAAAACGAAAAAATTACAAAAACGAGTATAGTGTCGTTATATACAAAAATGACATTATTGTGTAATTTGCTCATTGTGTAATATGCTCATTTTGTCAAATATTTTTCATCATTGTATTTTACGTTTTTCAACTCATTGTGTAATTTGCTCATTTTATCAAATATTTTTCATCATTGTGTTATATGTATTCATCATTGTGTTTTACGTTTTCCAGCTTATTGTGTAATTTGCTCATTATTGTATAATTCACTCAAATATGTCAGGTCATTGTGTAATATCAGATATGGTCATTACACATAAAAAGACCATTATTGTGTTATTACACAATGACTTGACATATTACATAATGACCATTATGCCCTCCCTTTAAAAACAATAAAAAGACACATGTCAAGCCCAGAATCCTTTTTAACCTTCTTATTTTTAAAACTTTTTTTACCATAATCTAACCCTATATATATGAATCATTGAGACAACTAGAATTCAAGTTTGGGAAAAATAAAATAATATAATAATTATTTTACGACATTTTTACAGCTATTCATAATAAATATATATTATATATTTATTAAACATGAGGAACGACTTAAACGGAAAATGAGATGTTAACAACTAAAAGACTAAAGCATAATATTTATTAAAAGGATTTTAATAAATATAACTACACTAACGACAAGTTGTATCACCAACGGCGATCAGGTCGGACCCTTGTAAATTATTACAAGGCAAAGGTTAGGAATTCGGAATATTGGTCGTGTGACCAACCCACACTTTAACAACTACTTAGACCTCAAGGTGTCTTAATTAATTTAGGGCACGGCTAGGTCGGGATTTATTCGGACTTGCTACTTACATCGTCACTCACCACTCTGTTAGCTACGGTGAGTCTTCACGACCCCACTTTTACTAGTTTTAAATTTATTTTTAAACCAACGGGGGAGAAAACTTGCTCAACTTACAACTTGACACAAGTACCTACATTGTTACATGAGTCAACTAGTTTAACGCATCAAAGTCCCCTCTTATTCTGTAACCGTTGGTTATGATATAAATGTGGAAAGCATGAATAGATCTATTTGGGTTGACACCCCCACCCGTGGTTAGTTGCTCTAACCTTTATTGGAGTTCAAAGTGGGTGCAAAAGTTTCATCAACTATTACAATGTTTGGCTTTCAAAACATTAGGCTAGGGGCACAACATCAACGTCGAGTTTCGGTTACGGGAGCTCATGGTAATAATAATAGATTTACACTATTGTGTTAACTAATAATAGTGGTACATCATTGTTAGGGAGAACAATATACAACTAGAAATCTTGTGGTCCAACATCAAACATTTCAACTAAACATGTGAGCTCACCAACTTTATGTTGACCTTTTTAATCTTGTTTTCTCATGTAACATGCATGCACGTAGATAAACTTTTAGAGTTTTCCTGTTATAACCTATGAGCATCTAGGACACAGCTGACAAACTTGTTATTTAAAAGGTCGTACACTTGGTTAAGTGTGGTACTTGCATGTAACGTCTTAAAACAATTAGTGATTTTCTATAGTGACTTAAACCTTTGATTATGAATGCATTAGAAGTCGTTTGTTGTAATCAAAGGCTATGAAAATCATGAACCGTCACGGCCCGTGTTTCTGTCTGTCACACCCCCAAATTTATTTACTTAATAAATAAATACAGGTTGCAACCATTGGTTCAGTACACGATAGCGGAAGCTGTAATATCGATTTCTAAGACTTGAATACATACACAAATACTAAGACTAAGTAGTACAATGATCTAAGTTATTCTAGATCAACGACATACTTGAGACCGGATAATCTATGCCCGTCCGGTTACTAGGACTTGTTCCAACATAGCTAGCCAATTCCAACCGCGCCATGGCTAAAGGTTACATGAGAAACATACTTGAAAGTGTCAACACAAAGGTTGGTGAGTTCACAGAGTTTGTTCATTTAGTATAGTTAGTTTTCCCCGAAAACGTATACATGACTTAATCGTCATAAATAAGTAGTTTTCCTTTGAAAACATGCCCATGACTTTACCGTCATAAAATAAGTAGTTTTCCTTTGAAAACATGACCATGACTTTACCGTCAAAAGATAAGTAGTTTTCCTTTGAAAACATTCCCATGACTTTACCGTCATAAAATAAGTAGTTTTCCTTTGAAAACATGCCCATGACTTTACCGTCATGAAATAAGTAGTTTTCTTTTGAAAACATGTCCATGACTTAACCGTCATAAAATATGCAGTTTTCCTTTGAAAACATGTCCATGACTTAACCGTCATAAAATATGTAGTTTTCCTTCGAAAACATGTCCATGACTCAACCATTATCAAATAAGTAGTTTTTCTTTGAAAACATATACATGACTTAACTATCATCAAATAAGTAGTTTTCCTTTGAAAACATGCCCATGACTTAACCGTCATAAAATATGTAGTTTTCCTTTAAAAACATATACATTGTTTAAACCTGATCATTTACCGATCAAAACACTTTGTATGTATTACCAATGAATCCGAATACTAATCCGATCAATTGACCCCATTTGTAAACTTGCAAGGAATACAAAACAGTATGTAATGTACGAGACCGTAACCAAACCCCAACTTTTTGTGCCTCCCCTCGCCTTTCTGCGAGTTAAGACAATATGCGGTCATTCGGCCATTTGGACCCCTGATTAGCGCGACTAATCATGACCGGAGGCGTCACCCCCAATAGTACTATCCATAAAATCCCGGGCTAAGTCCATAGCTAATGGTTACTAATTTATTCCGAGGACTTTAAGCGCTTTATTTTTCCCTCAATACACACATACGGTCAGATCATTAGTTCATTCATTTACATACGAAAATTCTTTATAAGTATGTTTCCACCCCAAAATATTTCAAAAACTTAGAAAAAGGGGTTAGTGAAACTCACAAAGAGTTAAACCAGAATGTGCATATTGTCAAACGTATAAGCAATTGTATTTCATGTTTTCAAAACATAACACGTAAGTATGTTTCTCCCCCGATGTTTACAAAACAGTAGAAAAATAAAAGGGGGCCGTGAACTCACCTTGTGTTCGATGAAATCCTAGCAAACAACCTTGTGCTAATAGTTCTTGTCTATCTGTACCATAATCACACGAGGGTACTAATGTGTTAAGACTACCCGTCTTATACGTAAGTTGTTCATCCGACTTAACGAATCCCGTTAAGTACGCCTTTGTTTAGTAAAAATAGTGTTTTTATTTACGACTCGTTGGTGATTATTATTCCAGTCTAGACGCTTACATATTTTCCGAGAAAATAATATGTTTCCCTATTGGTGACTTATTAAGTTTACTAAAAATAAATATTATTGTTGTAACTTAAAATATATTCACTTATGTTCCACGATGTCATGTGATTATTTATTTTTAACCGAATCTCTTCATATGTTCCATGTACATATATCAAATGTTCATATTAGGATACTAATCTTTAATTCCTAAAATATTTTCATGATTTAACCAAAACCGTACATCAACACATATATATCACAATTTTACCAATATATATATATTTTTAGTAACACCTTTCATGTTTATATGTTGATGATAATCGTTAGTATGTCTTCTTGAATCATAGGACACTACCTCGGGTCTTGCCAGGTAAGTCACACATGATCATATAACTTCACGAACATGTATCCTTCAACATAACACATGAATGGAATGAAGGGTTTATGAAAAACACCATCATCCAAGTGTTATTTTTTGTGATAGTATATATATATGTAGTTTATATTTGATGTGTCCTTGTCTTGTCCATGGTCCTTCTAGTTTGGTATTTTATGTATAAACATGTACATGTTTAAATATATGTATTCAAACATGACTTATGAAGAAATAAACCAAAATTCATCAAGACTTTTATGTTTTATTTTGTTCTTGAAAACTCAGATTTTTAGGCGTACTTCGAATAGACTTTTAGATGGTTTTAGAAGACCAAATGACTTGGGGTTTTCTTCTAAAATCAAGTTTATTGAAACCAGAGGAGATGTGAAAAAGAATTACTAGGTTTGGAGTTGTGTAGGTACCTCAAAACAGGAAAATGAAAAGAGATATCCAGATTCGACCTGCACTGAACGGCCTTCTTGCGCCGGCTGTTTGGAGGTCGAATACTCCATGGATTCGAGTGATTCCACTTGGGTTCTTCCTTCTTAACATGGAGCTTAATTCTAGAAGAAAAATGGACCGATTTGGCCAAGTAAAGAATGCGATATGGTCTTGCAAAGTTGGCCAAAAATCTGGCAGAAGCTGAGTTACGGGATTTTTGGGTATAACTTATGTTTTGGGGCTGGTTAAAACCGAGAGGAAGAGAGGGAGCAAGAGAAAGTTCTTGCTTTGTTTCCATACACTCCTATATATACCAATTAGATGGAGTGTATGCTTGTCCAAGATCATCATCATGAGATGGATTGAGTGGAGTGTTGGACTACACTATCATCATTACAAGGTGAGGCTTGAATGGATGGATTTGATGGTTGCTTGATTCTTACTTGATTGGAGATGGCTTCTCATGACAACAAGTACAGTGGTGGAATGGTGTAGGTGATGGTGTGTGGGTGGGCCCCCCCTTTCTCGGCCGAAATGGGTAGAAGGGTGGGGGTTGGGTCTTGTTCCACTTCTAGTTGATTTCTAAGTGTTTAGTTAATAGATTTTTAGGTAGGGTATACTCGGTAGGTGTTCCCGTGATCTAATACCCGATGTACGAACTTTTATGATTAAAAACTATATATATTTTGTATCTTGACTATTTTAATAGTCCACTAGTTTAACCCGTCATAGTTAATGTTTTAACTAATATAATACATGTATACATAAAATAACATAGAGCCATGTAACAACTATTTATATGTCAACTTTTTTATAAAAGTTTAGTTACTAATATTTATGCTTTTATGTTAAAGCGTCTCCCTAGACTTTTACCGGAATAAAATCTCGTTAATCACCAACGAACGTTCAATGCGGTTTATTATCGTTTATATCGTAGTAATTCTTAAAAATTACTAAATATGACACTTGTCCCTTTGCTAAACTCCTGACAATACCATGTCAAAGATAATATTCCAAGAAATATAAAATAGGAATGTGCAAATATGACTATGGGTATTGACCTGGACTACTGGGTGTCACACTGTCCTAGGCGGGGTGTGACATCCATGCGGCTGGTTCTCCTCATCAACGGCTAGTTTGTTTGAATATGAGAACGTAGGGCTATCACCTTGACGTTACTGAAATGACGATTAAGTATACACTTATTGTATCGTAACAATACTCCTTTCTCAAAACATTCTTGACCTTAATCCTTGAAACTGTGAAAAACATGAACAAAACACCATTGAACTCAATCATTTATTCCCAAGTCCCATTTTTTTCTTTTTCTTCCTACCGTAAGACTTGTGTTATCCCATTCTTTCATCATAGTCAACGTCAACAATGAACCAAAAGCATTTGTGAAAAGTATAAAATGTCATTTCATCTTTTTTTAACAATCATTTCTAAGTCTATCAATGTCATGGACCAAAATCTTTTCAAAGTATCAACCAATTGAGACTAAATGACATACTTCTAATAGTTAGGTACTAAATCTAAAACACAAGCATACCAAATAGGCCACATGTATACTTGTATTCTAGTTTTAATATGGGGATTTTTTAACAGTATAAACATGAACATTGACTTGATACATATTTTACGTAAGTTTAAATAAAACTAACATATCGATATTTATGGAACTTGTGTACTCGCCTAAAGTGTATTTCTTGCAAACGTTACATGTCTTATCACCACCATGGGCGGCCCTACCGTATAATAAAAAAAAATTGTTTTAGGCTCACATATTTACAACAAGGCCCTTAAATTTTGTAGAATTTTGGTATGTGATGAGAGTTTTTGTATCTTCAACATATGACTAAAAGATTTATTCCCTAAAGTAAAGAAGGCAGATTCACGTGTTCCATCTTCGTCCTATTTTTTTTTTCAAATGTATTAAATTTCATAGATAATAAGGAATCATTGTTTGTTATATCTGCATATTTTTCTCGTATTTTGATTTATTCAATTATATCCTATCAAAAAAGCTTCTTGATGAAAATTGTGGTTTCTTAAAAACGGACAACGACAAATGATTTAGCGAACAAGGGTAGTGATATTAGAGTATGATTATGAGTTTAAATAATTAAAAATTATTGTATTTCTAAAAAAAAACCCTTAAATTTTACTTTCGCTTTTAGCCCTCAAATAAGTCGTGCCGCCTTTCTCACGACCTTCTACATGTTCACCATTGACTACACAACAACAAAATCACAGTAAGGGTAAGTTTAGAACTAACATTATACAAGTTCATGTAGTTAATGTGAGCCGGTCAATACCATGACCCCACCTACACAGTCTCCGGTCAACACTGCGATTTCACCTACATCATCACCTCTGCCGCTGCCTTCACTCGTCGTCACTAGCCGCCATAGAAAAAATAGCAGGTGAACCCATTTTAATGCTATATTTAGCTCTAAGTACCATTAGTTTTTGTCACAACCCGTTTTGACCCGAACAAAGCGATATGTTCTTTTTAAACAATTCGTTTTGACCATTGGCGGACCTACCTCTTCCAAGGTGGGTCGGCCGACCCCCATAATTTTTCTTTTATTTTTGTTATATATGTGGTATTTTTCTGACCGGCCGCCATAAAATTTTGAGATCGACCCCCATCAAATTTTGATGCTGACCGCCAAGAAAAAATAATTTGAAATTTTAGATTTTATAAATAATACAATTGACCCATAAGTTCATAACTTATTTAAATCTTTTAAATAACTAAACCAAACCTTTAAGTCTTTAACCCAATAACCAACTAGCAATTTAAAAAAAAAAAGCCTAATAAACAATTTAAACTCATAAAAAACAAACCCAACCTAATACCCATTTTAAACTTTTGAGTTAATTACACGGATGGTTCCTTTGGTTTGGCCAAATTACGGTTTGAGTCCCTAACTTTGAGAAATTATGGGTTTAGTCTATCATAGTTTGGTTTTGTTACACTGACGGTCCCTGGAATGGATGGAGGTTAAATTTGACCGTTAAGTCTATGTAAAATGACTATAATACCCTTTAATTAAAAAAAACACAAATTTTAAACCAAACCCCCCACCCCACCCCCATTCACTTCATCTTCCCGGACCACCGCCACCGCCTAAACCCAGATTCCGGCACCACCCCCGCCTGATTCCGGCACCAAAACCAGATTCCACCACCAACACCATCACAGTCATCCCCTCTTCCCCTGCATCTCCACGGAAGAGGGGCATGGAGACGGGAATTAGAATGTAGTTGAAGATAACGAAAAGTAACCTTTAGACAATTAGGGGTTTTCATGGACAAGCGACGGCTGTCGGAATCACCAAATCGGAAAGCAGGATGGGAGGAGGTACTCGGAATTCTCCCGAGTCACAGTTTCACAGAGGGCAGAGGCGTCGTCGAGAAGCTGAGCAGATGAGAAACGACGTTAGTTAGGGTTTACACTTTCCGGCGGTGAGGGATTTGGAGGAGGTGTGTATGGCGGAGGTGGCGGCGGCGGCGGTTTTCGGCGAAGAAGACAGATGGGACTAAACACGTAAGAAGATGGTGGGAGGTGGGATGTGGTGGTTTAACCTATGGTTGGGGATTAAGAAGATGGTGGTGAGTGGGGCCTACAATATTATTTTTATTATTAATTTCTTGAGTAAATTACAAATTATGTTCTTTAACTTCAAAAATTACAATGTATGTCTTTTTTTTCATACATTTACACACTTTGAGTCCTTTTTACTAACTTCCATCCAAAATCAATGTTAACTCTAATCATGTGCCCTGACATGAGGGGTATTAGTGTCTTTTTACCCCTTATTTGTCTAACATATTTTATTAACCCACCGTCCCCCTTCACCCATCATCCTCCATCCTCTCTCTCTATCCCTGTTTCTCTTTCACCTACTAGAACCCAGTTTTCAATTTCCAACCTGAACCAAAAATTGGATATGCTAAACCACAACCAGAACCAAACTTTCGATCTACAATACCACAAGAACACGAGGAAGCTAATTTGGATATGTGAAACCCAGTCTATGGTAGAGAGAGACGATAAAGTAGAGCCTTCCAAATCATTCTACAGCTTCACTTTCAAACCAAATAAAAATGTCAACCACCGATGAAACCCATCACAAACAAGAACAAGAACAAGAACTCACCATTGAAGATCTCGGATTAGACGCTCGTCTAATGGGGGCCCTAGCGGTGGTCCGGAACTGATTGTTGACGATGGCGGTGACGCCACGCTGTTCCAGATCGTGTTGTCGGTCATCAAGGAAGGACTGCAAACCAGTATTTGCTGCCATTAAACCTCAAGAACACCGTGAAGCTCTGATTCCGTGATTCAGCATCCAAAATTAATAGTCCTTAGCAAAATTTGAATTTCGCCTGTTCTTTATCATCATCGTCTTCTTCGGTTGTAGGGTTCAACTTTTTTCCAAAATTTGAAGCTGTGATTCCATGAACAACTTTTTTCGGTTGTAGGGTTCAACGAAAACGGGTCATATTTTTCAGATTTCGGTGGAGGGATCTTTCAGATTAGGAAAGATGAAGTGATTTCAAGGGTTTTCTTATCGCAATTTAATCTTTCTATTTTGAATTACCCGGAAGAAGACAAGAAAGGGTTGGTGGTGCGGGGTGGCCGAGGTGGTGACCGACGGTGATGATCGGCGGTGGTGTTGCAGGTGTGGTGACCATGGTGGCGTTTGGGAAGAGGGAGAAGGAAGGGGGATTTGTATAAAAATATAAAAAAATTATTATTTTATTTTTAAGACAAAATTACATTTACTATCCTTTTAAAGTTAAAATGGCTAAATTGCCCTCATGTTTATGACATATGACTTTAACTTAACAGAAAAAGATAACACCAGTTAGTAGAAAGGACCTAAAGTGTGCAAAGGTTTTAAAAAAAAGACAGCCAGTGTAATTTTTGAAGGCAAAGGACAATATCTGTAATTTCATATATAGTTGAAGGACACAATTTGTAATTTACTCTAATTTCTTTTTAATTTGAGGTTTTAAATATAGGGGTATTTTGGTCTTTTTATATTTACTTAACTGAAAAAGTTAACCTCCATCCATTTCAGGGACCGTCAGTGTAACAAAACCAAACTATGTTGGACTAAACCCGTAATTTCTCAAAGTTAGGGACAAACCGTAATTTGGCAAAACCACATGGACCATCCGTGTAATTAACTCTAAACTTTTAAACCTAATAAAAGTATTAGAAAAAAATGGGTAACTTTACACAATAGTAACCAAGTTTTCCAAATTTTCCAAGTGTTCTAATTTCATCTTATCACCCTAACCAACTAGACGAAATTTGAAGGACTTACCTAACTAAAAGACCATGTCAACAAAAAAATCATGATTTTTCCAAAAATAATGGTTAGTCACGAGGCAAGACGTTTTATAGTGATTGGTTTGAAACTTATGTAAATTGGTTAGAGTATAATATTATAGCCGATCGAGTATTTTGTTTGTATTCCTACTTGTTTAAGAACCTATTTGGGAATCACAAAAATGCGTTTGTTACCGATAGCTTTAATAGTTGGAATAAAAAAATAGGTTGGTTCGTCATGTGACGGGGTGTAAATAGCGGGCACAACAATGCACAAAAAAAGTATAAAGATGATATAATGGTTTGATTTTAAAAAATGAAAACCCGTAAAGATATTGTATTTTGATTATGCATTTCTAATGACGAACATCGTATTATTATTATTCATTTATAATTTTATTTGTTTTTATCGTTTTATTATGTGACCCGACCCGACCCAGACCGAAAAAAATTAATATTGAACTATTACAATCGACCCCGAAAAATCTTCGACCCATGAATAAAATTCCTGGTCCACCGTTGGTTTTGACCCCAACTCACTTGATCCATTACCCAATCTCACACTACCCCTGTTTTGCTTGGCTTACGATTAACTATTTTGTCACTTGCTAATCAAATCAAAGAACTAAACCAAAAGGCATATTTCCGTCTCGCAAATTTATAGTTTTCTTGTGTAGAGAACCAAATTAAAACAACATAAATCGACTCCTTCAATTGAGCCAAAAGCAACTAAACCCAGAAAACAAATAGAAGCGAAAAACATATTTCAACAAATATCAAATAATTATGAATAATAACTTTTCATCCTTGGATCATATTTCTATTGATTTCCCATTTTAACTTATTTTAAAATTGCCTCATTTTGACGATAAGTAGGTAACTTCAAATTAAAATTGTGCTTAAAATAGAAATTCTATATTCACTTTTGGTGGTTATTTAAGTCAGCATCGTTAAAGTTTTCAAAAGAAAGAAAAACACGACTCCTGAGTTTTTCAATAACAAGTTCTCATTATTAAAAAAATAAAATAAAATCGTGCCAATTTAAAAAAAAACTTTTCTAAAGTTTCAACACTTTTTTTATAACTGAATCTATTAAAGCAATTAGAATGTGAAGGAACTAAAATTCGAATCTCATAAATAGAAATTGATGAAATTATAAATTGTAATATGTGATGTGATGACAAAATAATCATGTATAGTTTATAAATTTGTTAATAATATCAGTAACAAGTTCTAGCACCACAGCCCTGATAACAAAATTTAAGCTCTTTTAGCACACAGAAGCTGGTTGCACAACATATCAGTAATGCAAGTTTTATACAACATAAACCATACCAACTTCCAATAAAGATGCTGGAGGCACCTTCAACACGACATCCGGTCCCCGGCAATTCCGCCTGAGAAAATTATACCCGATGTTAATCGCTAACCTCTTAAAAACCGAGGATCCCTGCTTCGATTTCACATGCGAATGACCAAGTATGAATGCGGTTCCACTTTGTTGAGCATCCAATAAATCTTGAAGTTCTTCTCTCATTTGTATGTGTTTTGGTTCATCCAAATCATTAGGATCATCAACAGCAAATGTCACCCGTCTTGTTCTGTTTCGCGGGTCCATCTCGACTATGTCTGATATGCTCTCGGTTGTTTGAAACCCGACAGATACGCTAAACTGTTGCATATTTTCATCTGGGTCAAAAGTCGGCCCAATTACTGCAAGCCTATACTCTCCTGATGATCTAGTTGATTGAAACCCGTCTTCTTCGTTATCTGCATGGGGGACACGTAAATTCGAATACTAAACACCCCTAGAAACAAATGTTCGGTTGCCTTATCAGCCACCTGTCAGACTGTATTTAAGAACCGGGTGGCGTGAAAAATATTATAAAAATTTAAATTATATATATAATTTAAAAAAAAATGAAAATACAGTATTTTAAATGCTAGTATAGATTTATGATTTTAAATTTAAATTACTGATTACTTCAGACTTCATATTTTATTTATTTAAGTCTTTAAAAATCGTAAATCTATACTGTATAGATTTACGATTTTTAAAGACTTAAATAAATAAAATATGAAGTCTGAAGTAATCAGTAAATGAGATTTAGAAAGAAAATAATATAAAAAATTAAAATCCGATTCGACCGGTCTGGTTCACTAGTTCAAATATAAAACGGTTTATATAGGCTATTCAGACAGGTTAGGCACCCGGTTCCGGGCCGACCGCCCGGTCCGGTTTTGAAAACATTGCTAAAAACAACTTATGTACAAAAGTTACCTGGATCACTAGTCGGGTCGGGGCGAGACCAGTCATAACAGATAAAATCAGCGATCCGGTTAACAAGCTCAGATTCAAAGGAATCCACATCCTGGTGAACATCACGATACCCGTAACGTATAATGCATCTGTACGACCTGAAACTAGGGGGTCCCACCCGACCCATAAGGTACCTCTCGGCCGGAGGGACGAATGGAACGGGTACAGATTTCACACACACAAACACCAAGACACGGTGAAACGCAGGTAGATTGGTCACAAACCGTGAGAAGTTAGCCGGGATTCCTGAGGTAAGATCTGTGAACACGAGCCCGATCCCTGGAACCCTTGAGATACCCAAACTTGGGCCCAATGCTAGTAACCATTCTAACGAGACCTTGTTTTGAAGGTCGTATTCGTACTTTTTGGTGGTGGCGTAGTGCCAAAGGAACATTATGGTTACTAGAATGAGTGCTAAGAGAATCGGGAGCCACGCGCCTTCACGAAACTTGACTAAAGAAGCTGAAAAGTAGAGTAGTTCTATGGACCCGAAGAACAGTAGGAAGCAAAGGGCTAGAATAGGTGGTTTATGCCAACAAAGAATAATTACCAATGATGTTAGGCAAGTTGTAACCAGCATTACAGCCATAACGGCTAATCCTGCAAAAAGTCAACATAAATATTGAAAATTTTGACACACAATACTGTGGGTTGATTCGGGTTATGTTTTATATCTAACGGGTCTTTATCACAAAGTTAGCTAAAAAGGAAAAGGGTCAATGGGTCGAGATTTGCAGTAGTATATTTAATGCATAACCACTTTAAAATATTTTTTTTTCAAAATTAGATTATTGTTAAAATATTAAAGATTTTGTAATCATACTTAAATTTTAAATCACTAATAATTTGACCCGTTACCCAACCAGCCTGATAGACTGCTACTTAACTAGCACTCAAACCATTTTACAAAACTGTATGGTTAAACAATCAATTTCATAGTAACATTATACTTGTGGGATTATGTCTCCTTATATCAGGAGGAAAATTAAACCTTTTGATTTTTGAGGTCAAACATATTATTTTTTGAATCCAAATTTCATACACATATTTTACACAAAATTAAAATCCAGATCACTCTATAACACTCTTCAAGAAGGTGAAGATTATAAGCAATATGTCTCTCAAAAACTTAACAAGTTGCTTAAATTCTGAATTTTTAAAGTTTATTTTATTTGACCCATAATTAGGAAGAACAAAGTTCAAGCACCAACCTGATGCATTTCCCATGTGTTTGATGTCTCTGAATCCAACGGTCACAGCTATACATAGGATCATGAGAATCCAGTTGATCTCGGGGATGTAAATCTGACCATGTTTCTTGTCCGATGTATGAACAACCTTAACCCTTGGAAAACAACTAAGTGATTGACTCTGGTTGATGATTGAGAATGTCCCACTAATGATTGCTTGACTCCCAACAACAGAAGCAAGGATGGCTATTACAAGAACCGGCCACCTTACACTTTCTGCACATCGTGTTATTAACCAGCTATTATCGCGAGCGTTTCCTTTTCAAAAAAGATTCTTAGTTAAAAAGATACCTGGCACTGAGACATAATAACTAATGTCATCAGCCATCTGGTGATTTTTGGACAAATATGCTGCTTGTCCCATGTATCCTAGTAATAGTGCAGGATATACCAGGAAGGTGAAAGCAATCTGCAAAAGAAGTTATTACACAAATAAATTCACAGGTCAACATAAAATAAACAACAGAGGTGGCGGTCAAAACGAGTTCGGGTTAAAAAGGGTGATTTTTAGACTGGGTCGGGCCATCCCACAAACACACTTTTTGACCAATTTTAGAACTTTTTATAGATAATTAATGCTTTAAAAATAGGGGTGTGAATTTCTGACACGAACTTAACACGAAAGGTTTGGGTTTAGTCTAAACGGGTGCGGGTCGGTTTCAGGTCGAACCCGCAAACACGTTTAGCTAAACGGGTCATGTTTGTGTCAACCTGGCGGGTTGACCCGTTTAACCCATTTATTTATTTTTTATTTTTTTAAAATGTGTTTTATGTAATAACTTAAACTATTTGGGTAACTTTATGCCAAAATTTATTAGTTTAAAAATAAATTTGCAGTGTTTAAACATAATAATTGCTTCAGAAAAAATAAAATAACATGTAAATTTAGAATTTTAAATAATTAATATGCAAAAGAAATCAAATAACTTTTCTTTTTCAGGTTAAACGGGTCGTGTTCATGTCAACAAGTAAATACATGTGTCGTGTTCATGCCAACAAGTGAATACACATGTCGTGTTCGGGTTCAAGGGTCTGACACGATTTTCGGGTTCGTTTCGTGTTAGGGTTCACGTAAAATTTTCTGGTTCGTGTTGGGTTCGACCCACCCACCCATGAACACGACCCGTTTAGCAGCCTTATTTAAATATGCCACATAAGAAAATATTGATGAACACAAAAGGTACCTGAATTGCAGCATATGAGAAATGACCAAGATCAGCAAACATTGCTTCAGAACCTGTAAGTACAAATGATCAGTTAAGTTCAAACATTGTATTTGAATTTGAATTTTTCTGATTCAAGATTGGTTGCTTCTAGGATTCAAATATCACAAGGATTTTATTTTGCATTTTGATCATTTGCTCTCTAGATGTAGTATGTTTTGGCAAGAGTAACTTAATTATAAAGAATTTATCAGCATTTGAAATTTTTTAATTAGATTTGAATTTTAGATTTAATCTTTCTGACCTCAGAAGTCAAACAGTATCTAATTTACGAAGGTTTTACCTGTAATGCACAACAAAATGCCTCCCAAAGACATCCACCCTCGTTTTTTTGTTTTCTTCAAAAACTTATACATGTAATACGGCGAAAGAGCTTTGTAAACATGTGGGTTCCAAAAAAATATATTATACAATCCGAGTCCACTGATGCATAGCAGCCATAACAGCACAATTGGAGCAAAAAGGAAACCAACTCGATGTGTGCCATAATGTTGTAGTGCAAATAAGCACACTAATATGAAGCAGGTTATTGGGATCACAGCATCTGTAAATAAAAACAGTTTTAGAATATGCAGTTACACTCTTAATGGTGTGATTATTAGTCAAACATAATCAGCTTTAAGTGTTTGGATAAATAGATTCTGCTTCTGATTATTTTAAGAATTTTGTCAAATAATCAGTTTCAAACCGGTGCAAATATCTAAAGGTGAACTAAAATGACCTATTTACCCCCTTAATCCTGTTTAACAAGATGACTCTTTTTTTCTCACAATGATGTCCTTTTTGGTCATTCTGACTCATTTAATATGATAATTCCTTAAATAATCAGACTTGCCAAACACTCACTCACTCACATTCATGATGTGCTTTGGACATTGATAACTCAAGCCCAGAGACCGCGGAAAAAACTGCAAATTTGAAGAACAAATGTGTTAATAATGCAAAAAAGTAAACAAGGGATTTCAAAATTTTGAAAAAGATTCTAGTTTTACCAGAAATCACTGGTGTAAGTACTCCATCTCCAATTACCATACAAGTGCCAAGAAGTACCAAGATTAGTAAAGCTGTATGCAAAGTTTTGTGCTTTTCAAGCAAGATTTTCACTTTTGACCCGTTTTCCCTTTCTGGAGGTTGCTGCAGTTTATATGTTGAGAGCGATTCATCAGCAATTTGTCTGTTGGGTAGCAGGCTTACTTTAGCATGCCGGCATATTGAGGAATAAAGGGCAAAAGTTCCACCTATACATTCATCAATAACAGGTTTCAAAGGGTTATGTTTTATCTCTAATATGTCAAAATAAAAAGAAATAGCTTAAAACAAAACGGGCCAATGGGTTGAATGGGGGAAAAATCACCCAAAATATAACTTTAATGCATTAATCCTCCTAATCATTTTATCAAAAAAACTAGATTATTACTGAAATAATATATGTTGTAACCATCTTTCACACACTAGATATATTAAAAATCTAAAAAAAATCAAGACAAAAGGTGTCATGATCCCCCTGTCCTAGAACACAGCCAATTACTTCCAAAATTACCTTTTTCAGATTTTTCTTATAGTACATAGCCCAAATAGTGTTGCTCCCTGATAATTTGAAATGCCAATTACCTTAATAAACATAAATTGTTTACCTTCACCATTATCGTCGGCTCGAAGAACGATAAACACGTATTTGAACAAAGGGACAAGAGTTAAAGTCCAGAAAACAAATGAAAGCACACCAAAAATCTCTTCATTTGTTTCTGAGTGATGAATGTCTTCTGCAAATGTGCTTTTGTAAACATAAATTGGGGAAATGCTGAGGTCTCCATAGACTACACCAAGACTCTGATAAGCTAACACCAATTTTGTCCTCCAAGAATCCTTCTAAATGCAATTAAACAAACAGTAAAAACCATAAAAAGATCGGTTATATTGCAAAAATGATAAAAAAAAGAGCACAACTTGACATTTTTTATTGCTAACTAACGAAAATCTATATAAGAACACTAGAAGTTGCAAGAAGAATGGGCTATTTTGGTTAACCAAAAAAACAAAAATGAAAAAATTAACCACTTTCTTTTCCAAAATCGTTCATTCTTCATTCGCTTTTGCAATTTTACAGAAGTTTAATAACAACCACAAGCAAACTTTTGTAATTTGAATATCAAGTAATTCCAAAATTTGGTGGGCAGACCTTAGAATTTCCCCAACATTTTTTGTCCCCAAGATCCATGCTTCTCAGAATTACTGATGATGAAACAAGCTAAACCCAAATCTCAGCTGAAACAAAACATATATAAATTTGCATTTTCCTTTAGAGATAATCACTTAAACAAAAAAGAAGATTACAAGACTTATATAGAAACATCAAGTGACAGCAACCAAGAAACAGTGACCCACTTCATTTAAAACTTTAAACTGATATACCCTTATCTTGGTCTCAAGAACGATGGAAAGAGCTTGATGACCCAAAATATCTATAATTTTATCCAGTGTTGTAAAAATCGCGCCTAGGCGCCGATTAGTCGCTAGGCGGGCATTGAAGGATTAATTTTGACCTAGTCGGTCCAAAAATCGCTAGGCGGTCCAAATCGCGCCTAGGCGGTCCTAGGCGGGCCTAGGCGGCCAGATTCCGGAGAAAATTCCGATGAAAACCTTGGATTTTCCGGCAAAACCTTGTATTTTCTGGCCAAACCCTTTAAATTCCAGCCAAATATGTGTATAAATATTTAAAAATGAACATTTTTATAAAAATTACATATAAAAATGTGTGTATATATATAAAAAACTGAAAATTACATATAAAAATTCCAATCCGATTAATCCCGCCTAGGCCCCGATTAATCCCGCCTAGGCCTAGGCCCTACCCCACCGCCCGACTAGCGCCTAGCTATTTTTACAACACTGATTTTATCAACTAAAAAGTGAAAAACCAAAAGGGATCCAAGGATGATGCAAAACTGAATCAAAAAGATTGTCTTTTTGGGGAAGTAACTTAAAAAAATCACAATTCTATCAAGTAGACATGATGATACTTTCTTGAATAAAAATAAGTCTCAATGACGCCACTAAATCAACTAATTCCCATGAATCAACATCAAGAATTAAATATTCATATTTGACACAAGTGGTGATTAAAATTTAAAAAATTCAAGATTTTAAAAGCTCACTTCACCCAAAGTAGTAAGAAAACAAGAGAATGTTTGGGAGATGAAGAAGAAACAAGCAAACCAAAATCACATGACTCAACAGAAATTGCCTTATCATGTCCAGAATTCAATGCAGCTTTCAGGGCAAATTTGGCCCCCCTCTCTCTCTCTCTCTCTCACACACACACACACAAAGCACACAGTATGTATTCACGTGGGTTGGTTAGAAAATTAAAATTCCCAACAATGTGACATATTACCAAATAATAGTTAAATAGAGTGTATAGAGTTAGGCAATAATCTATATCCAAAGCCAAAATAGACCTGTCCTTGTGAGAAGGAAACTACACCTTCCAATGTTGAAAAAAATCCCACCCAACTAATATAAAGTTTGTTTTACCATGTCCATGAAATAAGTCAAATATAATATTTCTTGGAATCTTGGATCTTTGAGATGAAGTACTTGGGACCAAATTTGTTCATTTTCTTATTTGTTTTTTGATGCAAAATATGTGAGAAAAATCTAAATTCTTTGCATCATTGCATTTGATTTTTTGTTATAAACTACCAATTTTCTTCTTTAAGTTTCAACAAGAATAGTATAAATTACAATTAGCAGTGTTTTCTGTTTGGTTCGGCCGGTTTTGATAAAATTTTGGCCAAATAGCCAACTATGTTACGAAAAACACAAGCCAAACCGGCAAGTTGCTTGGATCGACAGGACCGGCCATAACGGCTCGGTTTTGGGGGTTTGAATCGGATTCAATAAAAAGAATTTTTTTGTATCAAATTTTTAAAAATGATAAAAAAACGGTTACCCAATATTATACATATCTAGGTAGGACCGGCCATAATAACCGGTTTCATTAAAAAAAATAAAAATCGTTCTTTTATCAGATTTTTAAAAATAATAAAAAAATGATTATCCAATATTATACATATCTAGGTAGTTACATGTAGGGGTGTTCAAAGTCGGATATCCGAAAATTCGAATATCCGAATTTCGGATATCCGAAATTTTCGGATAGTGGATTTCACTATCCGAATCCGAATCCGAAATTTCGGATATCCGAAAATTCGGATAGTGAAACGGATATCCGAAAATATAAAAAAAATAAAAAAATATATAAAAATAATATTTTTAAATTACAAAAACAATTAAAAACCTTAAAAAACATTAGAAAATATACATATAAAAATATATAAATATAACATATTGGGTTTTGATTCAAATTTTCTTATTTTTAAATAATAAAAACAATTAAAAAAAATATATAAATATAATATTTCGGATATTCGGATATCCGAACTATCCGAAATATCCGAAAATCACTATCCGAATCCGAATCCGAAAATTCGGATATCCGAAAATTCGGATATCCGAATTTTCGGATAATTCGGATTCGGATTTTCGGATAATTCAGGTTCGGTTTCGGATTCGGATATTTTTGAACACCCCTAGTTACATGCCCAAGGTGCAAAGGAATCGCCTTTCACCTAGTGTCTAATAATAATAAAATACATATTATAGGCATAAAAAAAGTAATAACTTAATAATATTTTAATGTAATCAATAACTTTTTTTTAAAATATACAATTATTAAAAAACAAACCAAAACAATAAAATTAAAGAATAATTCTACAAAATTAATTGGTTACCATACATACATATGCATATATTCCAACATGAAAAAAAAAACCAATCTATACCTAATAAATAACTAATTGATTACACCACGTATTAGAATTCTGTGAGTCGAATATTTTTTTTTCTCTATTCATTTTTTTCTTTATTATTAACTATTTAATATTATAAAATTTACATTTAAAAAAAAAATATTTAATATTTCCTTTATTAATTCATAAAATCCTAATTCCTATTTAACATTTCCTTTATAAAATCTTAAATCTTTGTTACTAACTATTTAATATTTCTTTTATCCTTATAAAACACAAATAATAAACCCTAAACTTAGGGTTCGGTTTACGATAACCAAACCATTAAACCCGATTTTCAAACCAGAACCGTATAAATCTCAAACCGGCCAAGACCCCTACTTGATACTTAAAAATTGTTAATGCCGGCATGTATTTGTGGTGGAAAATTGCTTCTAGTGTCACTTTCTACATATCTCCAACAATGACTGTTCGGAAAGCAAGAGGTCAATACCTCATTAATAATCAGTTTGAGTGGAATTAAAACAACTCCATAAAATGAGTGATAGCCTTTTCACAATTCCATAATTCCATATAAATTCTTTTCAACCAAAAAAAAATAAATAAATAAAAAATACAGATTGTAAGAATTTGCATCAGAAATTGAAATGAATTTGAAAATTTGGTCACTCGAAAGCAAAGACACAAAAATTATGAATCGATACTAGACTGATCTGTTCAGAGAGTGTTGGATAAGAACACGGAGAGATTAGAACTTACGGAATTCAAGGTAGCAGACGGAATGGGCGATTTTCCGCCATTAATGGAGTGATGTGGCTCTTAAAGTCGCTCGTTAAAAGAAGAAACAGATGCTTGTTGGTCTTGATAAGTCAATCCTTCTATCCTGTTTCTTATAGTGGAGAGTGATGGATGTAGAATTAGGGTAGAAAATTGATGATGGATCCACCATCGCAGTGTGAAAGTGTGTGATAAAGTGAGGTAAAAGGCGGACACAAAACGTGAATATGTGCTGTTATATTGCAAAAAATGTGCCGGGGACAGGATATTTATGAGTTTCTTACTGGTTTCACCCCTTGACACGCCGTTATCACAGCAGCACAGAAGCAATTACTGTCAAGAATTACTAATGTGTATAATGGTTTCATACCCAACATTTAATTTTTAATTATTAACTAGTCATTTAACTAAAATACAAATATTTATTTAAAATAAAGACGACAAAATACAAATTTATTTAAACAAACATATTAAAATACAAAAAATCACCGTGTAGGCTTAGATATGTTTCCCTGTCACGTATTGCGTTGCAAATTGCGTGTTTTCTCTTCGGAGCTTAGTTGTGCCGACGGCGTTTGCTGGTTATCATCATAGTTTTGGCAAATGGTTAGACCCTTATCTTCCAATATCATGTTATGTAATATTATATAAGTGTACTTAACATTCCTTATTTTATCTTTAAACCAAATTCGACATGGATTGTTAATCATAGCTCATTTTTTCTTTAGAACTCCAAATGCACGTTCGATATCTTTCCGTACCAATTCTTGTGTTTTTTTGAAAAAATTCTCTTTTCTCACCAATTGGGCTAGTATATGTTTTGACAAACGTGGCGTACTCCGGATATATACCATCGACAAGATAATTCTCGTGGTCGTACTCGACATCATTGACAATGAATGATGAACAAGGTGCAATTCCGTCTATGATGTCATCGAATATAGGCGATTGATCCAAAACATTGATATCGTTGTTTGCTCCCGCAACACCAAAGAATGCATGCCAAATCCAAAGTTCATATGACGCAACGGCTTCAAGCATTATGGTCGGATGTGGATGGTCCCCTCGCTGGTGTTGAACACGCCAAACAGTTGGATTGCCCATTTAGAATGTGTGCAATCGATACTACCAAGCATCAGGGGAAGCCATGTACGACTTCATGCACCTTGATGTGCTAGATAAGGTCTACTAAAAACTAAACAAAAACTAACCTAGACACTCTAGTTAAACTCTAGAAAACCCTTAAACTAGACCACAATGACAAGCAAGTGTGCCTATCGATTGTAATACAGCCTAATGGAAATCCGGATATCGAACCCACGAGACACTAGCGACACTTAACTAGACTTTGACTCAACTAACTGACGGATTTATATTGGGGGGAATTCTACGAAAAGATCTAAAATTATTAAAATCCAATGCAAACTAAGAACTAATTACAACCAGCTATCACTCAGGGATTTTAGATGAAATCAAGGACTGGGAAAGCACTACCGAGGTAAGAAACCTATTTGTGAATCTCGGGTTTCTCTCGGTTATGGAAACTATGATGGAATTAGGATCTTAAAGTATGACACCCTTATGACAACCTAGTGGATCCCTGATCAATCTCCGGGTGTGACCAGAAGAAAACCGTAAGGGGTGCAAACGCTCACCAGTTAGTTGGATTACCTTTCAGTCTCTCCAACAACACTAAAGTACCCAAATGACAGATTACCTTTCAGTCTCACTATCTCAATACATTCAAAGAATGCAAGGGGTAATCTAAGAACAATCAGTAAGACACGGAATAGCAAAGATACTAAGAAACCTAAGGAAACCTCCTCTCGGAGCCTTTACTGCTAGACACCTAAAACCAAAGACAACCCGGCTACTTCGCACCTCTCAGCTATTGAAGTAAGTAGAATACTTAAACCCTCTAAACTCTCAACTATCGTTCCTATGGATTCAAACGTTCAAAAACCACAAACTAGTCACAAACACACAGTAAGCAACCTAATATGCATCTATACATGAAATACATTCACAAAGATACATATGGAACAATAATTAATATAAATCAGATCTAAATACGCATGCACATCAAACCAATTGTAAAAAGATTCTTTACATCAATGTTAAACCATCAATCATAACAAAAAACCGATAAAAATCCAAACTTTCAATAAATATTCATCAAACCTTGGTAGCTATAGAATTTTAGCCAACAATCATGTTCAAAAACAGTAAATAAGTCATAAAAGTCATGAACATAGTGTCAATTAAACTGATTAAACACAAGAAGATGAAGAATGATAACCGAATGATTGCAATCTAACCAATACATCTTCAAAAGCTTCAATCCTTTGCTCCAATTGACTTCTCTGCTCCCAAAATCGCCCAAAGTCTCTAACTTGACGGCTGGAAGTTGATCCCTTGATAGAATGGCATTAAAATCTTTAAATATTTAATTTCTAGGGTTTTGCAGTAATTTAGGATCTTCGCGTGTCGCGAAGACCGGAGTGGACTTCTTGGCGTGGCGCGAGAGACAAATTAGTCAGGCTTCTTATTTCCTGAATTCTGGGTCTTCACGTGTCGCCAAGACCTGGGTCTTATCCTTCGCGTGGCGCGAACAACTAAAATTCCAACTTTTCTATTTCTTTTCAATGCCCTTCTTTGTGTGCTCAATTTCTCCAGAATTAAACTTCGATTTCTGCTTCTTTCGCACACGAACATCTGTAAACACAACACAAACTAAGTACGACACAAAAACGACTAATTAACTAACTAACTAAAATGAACAAAAACAAAAGGATAAAGATATGTGTTTTGCAACACATCACACCTCATATATTTGTTGAATGTCACTAAAAGTCGGTTTTCTTAAATATCTCTTGCCGTAGAGATTAATCACACCTAAAAACTTATAATAAGTAAATAATAATAATAATAATAATAATAATAAGTATTAATACCTTCACAAAACATATGAAGGGTATCTCATGCGGTTTTTCAGACATCTTCAAATATTTATCTCATGAATCGAGCGAAATACCATACGCTAGTTGTCGAATTCCACATGTGCATTTTTGTAAAACAGTAAAGCTTACATCTCGCGTCTTCCCCTTGTTGAAAATATCCATACTCTCTTTCTAAATCACCACATATCCGTAAGAAAAGTTCTCGTTTCATACAAAAACGGATTTGAAACTTCTTTTCATCACATATGAGATTCTCATAAATTAAAGTAATCACGTACTAGACTAGACGTTCATTAGCAGCTTACATATCCCAAATTACTTGAACTTGTCTTGTTACCCCTCCTGAACTCTCGACTTCTTCGGCTAGTTCGTACACACGGATCGCTTCGATTATCACCTATCTTTTTCCGATGAACCCGACGACGAAGATGACCATTCCATTTTTAATTGGTTAAGAGAGAATATAATTTTATTAGTTGAGATAATAGAGAGTAGTGTGGTATTGGTTGAGAAAATATAGTATATATATATATATATATATATATATAGATTAAAATTAAAAATTACATTTTTACTTTTTTTTTATGTTTATAGCCATTAACCAATGGATAGTTTGACCAAGATTAGCCCCAAAGCCCGTGAATGCCCTCACGCCCCCTCCCCCTCCCCATCACCCCCATTTACGCCATAGGTGGGCGGTGTTCCACGACCATGAAAAGCCAGGTGGATCACCCCCCCTTCACACTATCACTACACATGGCCTTACAAAACCCTTTTAATTTTTTTTACTTTCACTATTCTTTTCTCTACATAGTTTTATTATCATATTATATTTACAAATATACCATTATTTTCAATATTACTTATTAGGAGTTAATTACATGTGTTTTGGCTAAATTACGGATTTAATTCCTAACTTTAAAAATTACGGATTTAATCCTAAAAATTTTCAACTTGTTTCACTGATGGTGCCTAAAGTAAATAGATGTTAACTTTTTCTGTTAAGTAGGTATGAAAAGACTAAAATACCCTTAACAATATATATACATATATATATATATAAACAAAAATAATATATGAAAAAACAAAATATTAATTAAATATGGGTCCTACTTCAATTCATCTTCAATGACATCATTTTACACCACTACACCATATTTTTCCGACCACCTCCTCCGATGGCCCTTAAATTCCGGCAAAAAACTTTTCACACCAAACACAAATACGACATCACCTCCTATCGTCTCCAAAGCCATATCAGGTTTATGCAATGGGAGAGGCCGGTTCTGGGCCCTCTACCACCACATTTCCGGTTAGACTCGTATTCCGATCTCTATCTGCAACATCATCTTAGCTCCACCTCCCACTGTGACTTTTCTCGTCTCTGGCACATCTTCCAGTAGAAATCAATCTCTGTCTTCCAAGAGCAATCAAATCAAATCAAATGATCAGGTTTGCTTTTCGGTAACTTGGTTCGTTTTCAGGTTCTTACTCTGCTCTACCTTTTTTCATTTGGTTTGAAAGATTTCCCTCCCTCACTTTCCTTTTCTTGATCAGGTTTGAGGGATTTCCCTCCTTCAAATTCAACCATCAAACTCTGCAATTTCACTTTCATTCTGTTTTTCCCCTTTTGCCCTAAAACCCCAATTTAAAAAGCATAGAATCACAAATCATTATTTGTGAATTTCCCATTTGTTTGTTTTCATCTGTAAACCCTCGAGCTAATCCTTCCAAATTCAAATCAACAGTAGGTATACCAAAGATTGTGATATTGGAACGGGGATTAAGCGATTTTGCGACGGTGGTTGTAGTGGTTAGGGTGGCTGGCGGTAGTTGTAAAGGGTGTTGTTATGGGTGAGTAGAGACGGGTGTGGCGATGGAGGTTTGATCGGCCACAAATCGAAGGTTTCACCAAATCACCGCCTTCAATTCCTATACGATCGAGCGAGTTTTGATCAGCAGTGAAGATTTCGATATGCTCGAAGAGATCGGACTATTGTCAAGGAGAAACTGTACCAACGACGTTCCGTTGAAGTTCATTGGAGTCGGCGAAGCGAATCTGTTTTAGAAAAATGAAGTGGATCCGGACGTGAAGTTAGAGGTGACGGAGGCGAGAGAGGAAGACATCGATGAGTTATGGAACCTTCCGGACGGTGAGTGATATCGGAGCACCGGTCCTCTTGTTCGTCATGTTGAAATCACCATTGTTATTCGAGACTTGATTTGTATAAAATGAGGGGAGAGAGGGATTTTACTGTAAATATCAGTTTAGTATCTTTATTAAAAAAGTATTATGGTAAGAGGTGGGGTGGGTGATGAAGAAGACAAGGTCGGACCCACATATTTAGTTTTTTTTTATTCAAGCGTATTTTAGTTTTTTTACACCTCCTTAACAAAACCAGTTAGCCTTCATCCACTCCATGGACCATCAGTGAAACAAACTGAAAATTTCTTGGAACAAAATTCGTAATTTTTCAAAGTTAGGGACTAAATATGTAATTTAACCAAACAACATGAACCATATGTGTAATTAACTCTACTTATTAAAGTAAACTATCATTTTCGTCCCTATGGTTTGGTCAAATTTGCAACTTTCATCCTTTTTTTTTATTTTTCCCCTAGCTACACTGTGGTTTTGTTTTCTTGCCATTTCGATCCAACTCACTAACACCATCAGTACTGTTTTGTTAATTTAGTATGAAATGACAAATATGCCTTTACCAACAAATACAAAAATGAAGTGTATGTGTGTGTGTGTGTATATATATATAGAGAGAGAAGTTCATTTCAGAACAAGGAAATTTTGCAAGAACAGAGTGAACAAACCTAAATTATTTAATTTTTTATCCATGGTAAAATTTTTTAAACTTTTAAACTTCTTACTTACAAATATTTATTTTTATGTACATAAAAAAGTTTCCTACTTCATATGTTTTTATACATTTAAAAGTTTCCTACACATGTGTAGTTAAAAAACCTACATATGAATAACACATATGTAGGTATGTATATAAATGAAATTTGTTCATATTTTTTTGTTTGAATTTCATGAAAAACAAATAAACATTACATTTATAGTAAATTACTATTTGAGTCCCTGACGTTTGTCCATTTTAACTAGTTGAGTCCCTTATGTTTCAAAGCCTCGGTCTAAACCCTGACATTTCATTTTTGACTCGATTTGAGTCTAGATGACTTACGTCGTTAGATTTAACAGTTAACTTTTTTCTGAAGACCAAAATACAATCAGGGACTCAAATGGTTAAAAAAAGTTACATATTCACTCTCTCTCTAAAAACCCCATCTCTCTCTATCGTCACTCTCTCTTTCCAAAGATTGGGACTCGAATATCAATTCGATGAACATAGTAGTGATTAATGCAATCAATATCAAGTCTCTTCAAGCTGGCTTCACAAGTTGATTCCAAATTTGGTAGCAATTTCAACTTTCTCTCTGAGTCCTCCTTTCAGAGCCTGAAAAAATCTTCAGTTTCCCTAAATTGAAAAAAAAACCTAGGTGACGAATGTGAGGGCCGTAGAAGTCAGATGTGTTGAGGAAGGTGATTCCGGAAATGGCGTGGTCGATTGGTAAGGCTTGCACAACATAAAGATTACTTTGACTGTGATTGATTGAAGCGAAGGGAAGACGAAGGGTGAACCACCACCACTGATGTCGCCGCCGTCGCTACCTTAACTTGAATCCCCAAACAAAACCTTACCACGAAGAGTGAACCACCAACACTGATTAAGGCCCTCACCTACCTGTTGCCGCCGCTACTTTAATTGGAATCCCCCAAAACAAAACCTTACCATGAAGGGTGAACCACCACCACTGATTCAGTCCCTCGCCTACATGTTGCCGCCGCCACCGCTACCTTAACTGGAATCCCCCAAACAAAACCTTACCACGAAGGGTGAACCACCACCAGTGATTCAGGCCCTCGCCTACCTGTTACCGCCACCACGCGCTACCACCGCCACTGCGCAGCCTTCGCCGACATTGTCCCGCCAGTTGTGTTTCTCGCCGGAACCCTAATTAGGTTCTGGTAGCCGCTGCCAACACCACAAGGACGCCGACACCATCTGAACCTGCTTGAACCGATACTAACTTCTGAACCCGTGGCAGCGACGGTGGTGGTGGGGAGAAGAGAGAGGGTAGAATATATAAGGTTTTCTTAACCATTTGAGTCCTGAGGGTATTTTGGTCATTTCTGAAAAAAGTTAACTGTTAAATCTAACAACGTTAGCCATTTGGACTCAAATGGAGTAAAAAATGAATACTCAGGTTCATACCGAGGTTTTAAAACATAAGGGACTCAACTAATTAAAATGGACAAATGTCAGATAATCAAATAGTAATTTACTCTTACATTTATATTATTTTCTTTTATTTTAGAACTTTTTAAGATTGAAAAAGTGAAAAATTCGTTTTGTTTTGCATGTTATCACAATATTTAGTGTTATGAATTAAACCGTATCATATATATATATATATATAGAGAGAGAGAGAGAGAAAGTTTTAAATACAAAGGACTTTTAGTGTGCGAAATGTAGGAAGGATTCTGGATCATTGATACAGAATATCAAGGGTTAAGATGAAGGTTGTGCTTAGTCAGCTTATTTTTAAGCGTGAAAAGAGTCTCGGAGGGTAAAACTAGAAAGTCTACCATTGTTGACTTTTTTCAAGTTCCCCCATTGTTTTAAAACACGAATAACTTTTTTATACGACATTATTTTTTTAAAAAAATTGCACCATAAAATCGAGCAATTTATTCTCTTTAATTTGAGTATAGTCTTGCTATACTTTTAATATAAAAAAACCAACTTTAAAAAAAATGTTAATGTGTTGTACGTATAACATGCATGATTATTCGTATGACATGCGTGATTATCACTATGCGTTATTATATATATAACATGCGTGATTATTCGTATAACATGCGTTATTATCATTTTAAAACATGCATTATTATCATTACAAAACATGCGTTATTGTTAACATTCATATAACATACGTGATTATTCGTATAACATGCGTTATTATCATTTTAAAACATGCGTTTTTATCATTTTAGAACATGCGTTATTATAAAGCATGAGTTATTATTATATAACTTGCGTTATTATTACGCGGACGCATTTATCCAGTGGTGGAACTAGAAGTTTTTAACCGGTGGGTTACAATCAATTTATATTTTAAACTCATTAATGTACACAATTTTTTTTTACCAATCGTTGTTATATAAATCTATACCTAATAAATAAGTAACTAATGACATCATGTCTCACAATTCTGTGAACCCAATATTATTTTGGTCGCTTATTTTTTCTCAATCCCGGTATATAAATACACCTGGTCACAAATATAATTAGTAACTATTTAAAATAATTTTAATCATAACTTATCTCAAAATATCGTTTTATAATTTCTAAATCTTCATTACTAAATATTTAATATATTTATTTATTCAACTCATTTAATACACGGATTTTTAACATAGTAAATAGATAAACTAATAAAGTTTTAACAAAAAGAATCTAGAATTTTTTATAGTATATTTTATTTACTAAATTAATAAAATAAACAAGTAAGAGTTATTAAAACTTTAAAAGAAATGCAATGCTTGTTTTTGTTGGAAAAGAGATGATCAAATGGAAAAAAGGTTTTACATTGGGTTTAATTGAAATGGCCCAAAAACACAACTTAAACCTAAATATAAATACCAAACAATGACAACTTTCATTTATATTTTTCGCATCATTTTTACATCACCGGCTTGCACTTTAATCCGCCTCTCCGGGATGTAAGTCTAAGTCGGAAAACGAAATCAGATACACACTTTTTTCACTTTTCTCTCTATACTTCAGCTACTATACCGACATTATGAGGGGTCAAACCTTAAAAACCCATCAGACTTTGGATACCCTTGTTAAGAAATGATGGCCTGACCCCCTTGTAGTTTCGCCCCTTCATTTACCCCTCACCCTAAGGAGACGTGTCACATTCTAGTGGCTTCGTATCTTCGCACGTTAAAAACCTTTGTATAATAACTGTACTCTATGTATATATAGGATAGAGATGTTTTAATAACCCTTTGTTATTGTGTTAACCCATTAACTTCGTCAAAATTAATGCAAATCATTATTACTTTTTTGAATAACATTATTACACGAATACAACGTAATTTTTTTTTTCATTTTTGTAAATTCGCAAGTCTAGGGGCGTTTACACGTGTTGCAACTCTTTACATCAGGTGTAAACTTACTTACACTTGCGAATTTACAAAAATTCAAAAAAGAGTATAACATTGTATTGGTGTAATAATGTTATATAATTTTTTTTTGATTTGGATCGATTTTGGTGGAGTTAATTGGGTTAACACAATAACAGTGAGTTAACAATGGAGCCTTACCCTGTATATAAATACATGTATATATACATATATATACACATATATAATATACATAAATATACATATTATATACATACATATACTGTAATATCCCAGAAATCCATAAGCTAAAGGTTCGAGTTAGAGGATGACCCGAATATTTATTAATTATAATGATGAACAAGGTGTATCACGTATGAGGCGTTTTTACGACAATTAAAGACTTGGTTAATCGTTTAAGAAGAAGTTCGAGGCCGAAACGTGCAAAACGGTATTGGAGGGCACCCGGATGTAAGTCCTTGTGGTTTAAATACCACTTATTGAGAAAACCCTACGTCATACGACCTAGGTGTTGCGCGTGCGGCTGAGGAGAGACAAGCAGGGAAAGAGAGAGATTCCGACGAAGGATGGCGATTACACGGCGGTCCTACGGTGGTGACAAGCAGGGAAACTCTGTTACACGTTAAGGTAAACCCCGTTTTTATTTGTGTATGCTCGTACATTCGTTTCCTTGCATGGATAGGTTTAGGGTGGTGGTATGGTGCACGCCGACGAGAGCGACGATGAAGGTGATGGTGGCTGTGACGGGGTGTGTCAACAGCCGTGGCGGTGGCTAGCCTAGTGGCGAGTACAGTTCGTCTATGGGGTCACAACGTTGGAGACGACCGACGAGGAGGAGGAGGGTTGCCGGCAGCTGCTGTAGTTGAAACGCCCCAAACCGGGTACATCTCATAGTTGGCACAAAACATAATAACATACTTCTTAAACCATAAATCAGAATCTATTACAGCGGAAGTCTTGTTTCAAGCATTCAAATTCATAAAAAGTAAGTAAACATTGTTCATTCATAACTATCGAAAACAGGAAATGTCAGTCTACAGCACATCAACCCAATGTCCATGCTATCCAGCCCTCACAGAACCTTACTTTGCTTTCTCTTTACCTTTTCTACCTGTCATGCATACTAAAAGTCAGCTAACACTGGTGAGTTCTATCTTTACTTTAAACTGTAAACTTTCTTTTGGTAGCTTAGTTTTATAAAAATAAAATAAGCTTTTCTTTCTCTATCTTTAAAACACTTTAACTTTACTTAAAAACTTTTACAACATTACAATTATTAAAATGTGTCGTTACTGTCTTTTATTAAAACTTTAGTTTCGAGGAAAAACCGTTAGGGTGTCCTCATGTACTCTATCTGACTATCGTTTCACTTGTACAGGACAAGTGACTTTAACATACTTTAACTATCACATATGGATCATGGTCCGAGGATCAGATCCCTTTCTCGCTTACACCTCAGGGTAAAACTTTACTTTAGCGGTGCCCACACATCAGGGTGGGACTTTCTTTCTCGCTTGTACTTCAGTGCAAGACTCTTTTAGCATTACCCACACCTCAGGGTGAGACTTTTTGGCTTACACCTAAGTGTAATACTCCTTTAGCATTGCTTACACCTAAGGGTAAGACCTCTACTTTAGCTTGCTCACACCTCGGGGTGAGACTTCTACTTAGCATGCATGCAGGACTTTCTACTATGCAACTACTATGCAATGCAATTACACTTCTACACGAAATAGAATGCAATCACACAAACTTTCACATAGACAAATAACGCATATTAACACATAAGCATTTAACATGACATTTGTCACTGTCACCGTCGAGCTGTACCGTGGTACAACTCCTTTAACCTTCTTTACTTTCTTTAAAATTACATTTCAAAGATAGTTCTATTCTCTTTAACACTTTACCTTTCTTTTTACAAAATGGCCTTTTTATAAAAAAGCTATGCCTTTCTCTTTCATTTTATAAAAATAACATTTTGACAAAATACTGCCTTTCACTTTCGTTTTATAAAAATAACATTTTTATAAAATACTATACTTTGCCTTTAAACTCTTTCTACTAGTATGCATTACAGCCCAAAACCGTTAAGGAAAAGGGGCAATAAGAACTCACCTGTCTATCGATAACTATCATGAATCGGGATGTATAAGCTAAAAATGGTGCCAAACGATATGCACGAAAGTTAACACACGAAAACTATCAAAACGCATCTAAGTGTCGCTAGGATCCTAAGTCTCATCGGAGAGTCGACCCGGATAGTCGGCCTGGAAAGTCGACAGTCATCCCGGACAGTTGACAGTCGTCCCGGACAGTCGACCCGGACAGTTGACAGTCGTCCCGGCTCTTGCCGGAACTTGCGTTTCGGACTTTTACTTAACAATTGTCAATTATGGTTTAAGAGATGTACCCATCATCATATTATCATCATCATCTTCATCATATCATCGTCCTCATCATCATAGAATTTATCATCAATCATATCATCATCATTATCATAACATTATCATCATCATATCATGTAACATCCGGCCCCTCGTACCAACAATATTGTCCGCTTTGCCCACTAAGAGCTCACGGATTTGTTTTTGGTTGCCCGGATGAAAACTTCCCAGGGGTCACCCATCCCTACGCTTAACTGTGGAGTTCTCCTCTCATCCACTACATTAAGCCCCAAAACGCGTTGTTGATTTAAGAGGCAGGGCATTTCTTATGAACCAAGAATCTCTCTTGTGCACGGCCGATGTGGGATTCGCCTAGTGTGTTACAATCACCCCCCTTTTTGGACTCATCGTCCTCGATGAGGTTTGCCCCACCATCCAATTCAGGGATGTGGGATTCGCCTAAGGTGTCCTTCTGAACACCCCCGGGGACTCAAGCGTGATCGCTGAGGTTTGCCCCACCATCCCGAACGGCACAAGAGTGGCTCTAATACCATTTGTAACATCCGGCCCCTCGTACCAACAATATTGTCCGCTTTGCCTACTAAGAGCTCACGGATTTGTTTTTGGTTGCCCGGGTGAAAACTTCCCAGGGGTCACCCATCCCTGGATTACTCCCACCCGAGCACGCTTAACTGTGGAGTTCTCCTCTCATCCACTACATTAAGCCCCAAAACGCGTTGTTGATTTAAGAGGCAGGGCATTTCTTATGAACCAAGAATCTCTCTTGTGCACGGCCGATGTAGGATTCGCCTAGTGTGTTACAATCTGGCGTTAACATCAGCTGACACGCCTTGATCCGGATAGGATCAGATTGTTCCTTTCAGCTTAAGGCTTCAGCTACTATGTTTGCCTTGCCTGGAAGGTACAGTATCTCACAATCGTAGTCCTTTAGTAGTTCTAGCCACCTCCTTTGCCTCATGTTTAATTCCTTTTGCTAGAAAAAGTACTTCAAGCTTTTATGGTCGGAGTAAATGGTGCACTTAACTCCATATAGGTAGTGTCTCCATATTTTCAGGGCGAAGACTACTGCTGCTAACTCTAGATCGTGGGTTGGGTAGTTAACCTCGTGAATCCTTAGTTGTCGTGAGGCGTAAGCAACTACCTTTCCTCGTTGCATAAGTACGCATCCCAGACCTTGGCTTGACGCGTCAGAGTAGACTACCAAGTCTTCATTTCCTTCAGGTAGTGTCAAGACTGGAGCTTGAGTTAATCGTGTCTTAAGTTCTTCAAACGCGTTGTTTTGAGCAAAGAAAGTTGAAGTTTTGACATAATCGAACCCAAATCCGTGAATTTCGGGACTGTTTGGGAAGATGACTGCTGGTGCAGGCGAACTTAGCAAGTTTGCCTGTCAAGTTCGCTTGGTGGAGGCGAACTTATCAAGTTCGCCTGATTAAGTTCGCTTGGCCAAGGATAAGCGAACTTATTATGTTCGCTTGGCCAAGGGTAAGCGAACTTATTAAGTTCGCCTAGGCCAGAGGAAGCGAACTTAGGCATTAAGTTCGCCTATGTCAGCTGTGTTAGGAATGTAACTTGGTTTAGATCTGATACCTGTATAATTAATTAATCCAGATCGTGTGCGGCGCTTATCGGACCGCAGTTAGGACAGAACAGGACTAGCCGATCAGGTGAGTTCTATGTGCCCCCCTCTATGTTATGTGCAAATGATTTATAAATATTTTTGGGGCTGAAGTGTATACACTAAATGAATAAATGTTATGAATGTCAATGTGATCGTACGTGATATACAAATATATATTTATATATATATATGAAAATGAATTATGAACAAAGATTGAAACGTATGTTTACAAAATATGAATGAATGAAATCTTGCCTTATATTATATATATAATGCATGTTATGAATATACGTGAATGTTATGGACGCTTCGATGCTAACGGCTACTACGGTAGACGGACGACCACATGACTATCTTGCAACCGGGACAAAAACGTTCCTTCATCAGCAAGGAAATAAAAAGGGGCATTAATGGACGGTCGAAGCAAATGCCAAATCATATGTAGAACGGTTGCAAACATGGTAGCGCGTGGGAAACGGATACCTTCGGGTAGACGGGCGAAAAGGACGGCCTACGACGGTAGGACGGTATGACGGACGGCCGAAGGTTGGCCGGAATGTTTTATGGCGGACGGTTTCTAGGACCGGACGAGTCAAAGGGCTACGACGGTAGCTTCATGGCGTATGCCTTTGTGGCATACGTAGTAAAAGACGGGTTTATCACCCTTATGTGTACGACCAAATGAATGTTAAGAAAAAGTTAAGAATACTTATTTATGATCTTTATGTATAAACTTAAGAATACTTGTAAGGAAATAATGCTTATATCTAATCATTTTAAACTAGAACTCACCAGCGTTAGCTGACTTTTAGTATACATTTCAGGTAGCAAAGAAAAGGGTCGTGCGAAGGCGTGAAGGTTACCCGGCTAGAGACTGACATCCCGATTTATGTTTTTGTTAAACACTGATGTATGCGTTAAATGTTAAAAACTTCCGCTGTAATGTACTCAAATGTGAATGTTTTTGGCTGTTAATTGAATATGTTAAATTTAAAGTTCAGTATTGATGACTTTGTTTATGAGTAAATCCAATAAGTGAGGTCACCCGGAAAAAGGGGCCTTACAAGTTGGTATCAGAGCAATAGTTTGAGAGATTCAGACATCCCTAAATGTCTGGACTCAAGCTGATTATGGGACCAAGGGACCAACGCACGGGTGTCAGTCTGGGTAGCCAACGCCGACGCCATCACTGTAAGTAAGTACTAAAGTTCATATTTGAAGAATAGGAATAGATGCCTTAACTTAGAACCAATAGATGTCAATGTCTTGACCAATTTGAAGAGTTTGGAACCTGAAAAGCAATGTAAATTTCTAATCACAAACTGGTCACTGTAATTAAAAATTTACCTTGTTCGTACTGTTCTAAACTATGATCTGAAGAAATGACATTGATGTATTCCCTTTTAAAACTATCAGGAAACTAGGAATTATGGCTGGTGGAGGAAGAACGGGACGCCGAGGCGGTCGCACCGGCCGAGTAGGTAGACCTCCACTGAATCCAAGACATCAAGAAGAAGAGGATGTGCACACGGAAAACACTGAGAGCGTGCACCCAACTAATGTCACCCCAACTGGGGGCGACCATCAGGGGTCTCTACAGTTGGAACCTGAGGTCAGAGATGCTATTGCCCGTGAGGTCGTGCTCACCTTGAAGAATGTATTGCCTGACCTACTAACGGAGGCATTAAAGAAAATCAAAGAAGATGATGAAGGGAACAATGAGGAAAAGGTATATGACAGCGATGGGGAAGAAATAAAGGTGGGATCAAGTAAACAGGGGTGCACTTATAAAGGTTTCAAGGACGGAGACCCACCCAAGTTTGATGGAAACAAGGACTCGGTGGCCACCCTCGAGTGGATCGAGAGGATGAACCCTGTCATCAACATCAGCGAGTGTCGACCCGACCAAGCTGTTAGGTACGTTGCCCATTCTTTCACCAACGAAGCACTAAGTTGGTGGAAGAATGTTCAAAGAACTAAGTCACCCAATGCTATCAACAGAATGACGTGGGAAGACTTGAAAAAGCTTATAATCCAAAAGTTCTGCCCACAGAATGAGATCGATCGTGTGGAGAACGAGTTCTTGAACTTCAAAGCTGGCAACAAGACTCATCGCCAGTATACTTCAAGATTCAATGAACTAGCTCAACTGGTACCCCACCTGGTAGAGACGGAAGAAAGACTGATTAAGTACTATGTGAAGGGACTACCTCAAAGGGTCCGTGTTCATGTGAAAGCCAACCTACCCTCGACCTTCGAGTCGGCAGTAAATCTGAGCGGAATCGTCTACGACGACTACGCCAATGAAGACCCGACACCTGAGACACAAAAGAGAAAGTGGGAGAACCCGTCTAGGGGCACCGGGAAAGGGAATGTGGCAGCTGAAATTAAGAAACCAAGGTCAGAGGAATATGAAACTTGCAAAAAGTGTGGAAAACGCCACTTTGGCGAGTGCCGAATCGGCACCACCATGTGTTATAAGTGCGGGAAGCCGGGGCATTTCTCCCGAGAGTGTTTAAAGGATGTCAAGTGCCAAAGTTGTGGAAAATATGGACACCCGACTAAGGATTGCTGGAAAATCGGGCAGTCCAGTTCGGGAAAGGGAAAGGAAGTTGCAAAGGAACAACCGAAGGCTAGGACTCGAGCCTACGACCTGACTGAGGAGGAAGCAAGGGGAAACCCTGATGTTGTATCAGGTACATTTCTAGTAAATGATGAACCTGCTGCTATCTTATTCGACTCTGGTGCTATTAAAAGCTTTATATCCAATGCATTTAGTCGTAAACTAGATTGTACTATCAACACCATAGTAAAGGCCTTTAGCGTACAAACTGCTGTTGGTAAAAATTCGGCAGTATTCCAAGTAACCGATAATTGTATCATAAAAATAGAGGGCCATAAGTTCCCCTCTAGATTATTCCTTCTCACCTTAGGAGGATTCGATGTAGTACTGGGTACGGATTGGTTAGCTGCCAACGAAGCTCAGATCATATGTAAACGCAAGAGGATACACCTCAAGGCTCCAAGCGGCACTCCAATTACGGTTTATGGGGATTGGAATTGCACGATGCCTAACATCATCTCGATGATCAAGGCCGAAAGTTATATGAGGCGCGGTTGCGAAGCTTATCTGGCGTTCGTTATTGACGAAAGGATGAAAACAAAGGAACTCAAGGATGTACCCGTGGTGTGCAACTTTCCGGAAGTATTCCCTGAGGATCTACCTGGATTGCCACCCGATCGGGAAATAGAATTTCAGATTGACTTACTGCCAGGAGCTGAGCCCGTTGCTAAAGCCCCCTACCGATTGGATCCGTTAGAAATGAAAGAATTGATGTCTCAACTACAGGAATTTACAGAAAAAGGATTTATTAGACCGAGCATTTCGCTATGGGGCGCTCCGGTACTGTTTGTAAAGAAGAAGGACGGTAGTATGCGCATGTGCATTGACTACCGAGAACTGAATAAGAAGACAGTAAAGAACAAATACCCACTGCCTAGAATAGACGACCTCTTTGATCAACTGCAAGGTGCGAGTTGGTTCTCAAAGATCGATCTTAGGTCGGGTTATCATCAGTTAAAGGTGAGAGAAGAAGATGTACCAAAGACCGCGTTTCGTACGCGTTACGGGCATTACGAGTTTCTGGTAATGTCATTCGGGTTTACCAACGCACCAGCAGCGTTTATGGACTTGATGAATAGAATATGCCGACCGATGTTGGATCGATCAGTGATAGTCTTCATTGACGACATACTAGTTTATTCGAAAAACGAGGGTGATCACCACTGTCACCTAAGAGAAGTATTGGAAGTGATAAAACAAGAAAAGTTGTACGCAAAATTCTCCAAATGCGCTTTCTGGCTTAGGGAAGTCCAATTCCTAGGTCATGTGATAAACACGAAAGGCATCATGGTAGATCCTGCGAAGATTGAGACAGTAAAGGAATGGAACATCCCGAAGACACCAACAGAGATACGAAGTTTTCTAGGATTGGCAGGCTACTATCGCAGGTTCATTCAAGATTTCTCAAGAATTGCCTCGCCACTAACCAAACTGACACGGAAGGAAGTAAAGTACGAATGGGGTCCAACCCAAAACAACGCGTTTTGGGGCTTAATGTAATGGATGAGAGGAGAACTCCACAGTTAAGCGTGCTCGGGTGGGAGTAATCCAGGGATGGGTGACCCCTAGGAAGTTTTCACCCGGGCAACCAAAAACAAATCCGTGAGCTCTTAGTGGGTAAAGCGGACAATATTGTTGGTACGAGGGGCCGGATGTTACAAATGGTATCAGAGCCACTCTTGTGTCGTTCGGGATGGTGGGGCAAACCTCAGCGATCACGCTTGAGTCCCCGGGGGTGTTCAGAAGGACACCTTAGGCGAATCCCACATCCCTGAATTGGATGGTGGGGGCAAACCTCATCGAGGACGATGAGTCCAAAAAGGGGGGGGGGGTGATTGTAACACACTAGGCGAATCCCACATCGGCCGTGCACAAGAGAGATTCTTGGTTCATAAGAAATGCCCTGCCTCTTAAATCAACAACGCGTTTTGGGGCTTAATGTAGTGGATGAGAGGAGAACTCCACAGTTAAGCATGCTCGGGTGGGAGTAATCCAGGGATGGGTGACCCCCTGGAAAGTTTTCACCCGGGCAACCAAAAACAAATCTGTGAGCTCTTAGTGGGCAAAGCGGACAATATTGTTGGTACGAGGGGCCGGATGTTACATATCATGATCATCATCATCCTAGAATCACTATCATCTCATCATTATCATCGATTCTTACCATTTCCCTTATCTGCCGTGAAACCCATTGAACCACCACCCACCACCGTGGGGTTTATACAACTACCCCTACCACCGCTATGAAGCTGATACAACCCCTACCACCTCCACCGTCAAATCTGAACCACCACTTACCTGAACCCGTTGTTGTCACTATCGCTAGTTACCGTGTCACACCCCGCCTAGGGTAGAAACACGGGGCGTGATGATCCACGGTGTTCATAGCCTTTGATTACAAAAAAATGACTTTTAATGCATTTATAATTAAAGGTTTCAAGTTGTTACAGGAAAACCTAAATTGTTTCTGTATAATTGTTACATGCCAAAGGTACCGTACTTAAAATCCAAAACATACAGTTTTTCCATTACAACAAGTTTGTCGGCTAAAACCTAGATGTCTCTAGTTTATACTGAGATGTCTTCCAACAGATGTTCTACGTGCTTGCATGCCCATGCACCACGATTCTAGTTATCTGAGAAATACATGCTAAAATGTCAACATAAAGTTGGTGAGTTCACAGGTTTAAGTAAGCAGTAAAATGTGATTTATTTGGACTATGAGATTTCCCTGTGTGATTAGCATTGTTATTCAAACAATACTTATGTATGTGCATTGTTACCATGAGCTACCATAACCGACACTTGACGTTTGTGAGTTAACCCGTCATTTGAACGAGTTATTGATGTGAGCCCCGCCCAATGTTCTGTCATGCAACATTGTAAGTGTGAGAATGGAAAATATGCACTCACTTTGACCTCCAGTCAAGGTTAGCGCAACTAACCACGGGTGGGGGTGTCAACCCAAATAGATCTATTCATGCGTTCCACGTTTAAAAATAGCTAACGGTTATAGTATTCCCGGGGACTTAGTATGATAGTGTGAAATGTGAGAACTCATGCAACAATCAGTGTATGTACTCTTATCCAATGTGAGCTATGTATTCTCCCCCGTATATTTAAAATCATTTAAAACAAGTAAAAGTGAGGCCGTGAGACTCACCTTATCTACCAAGGTGATGAGTGATGAGATGTGCAGTAAGTCTAACAGTCGTCTTACCTATCCGTGCCCTAATACATTTAAGACACCTTAGGTCTTATGAGATTGTTTAAGTGTGGTTTGGTGACCAAAACCCCGAGGTCTCGACCCTTGTCTTGTAATAATCTACAAGGGTCCGACCCGATCGCCGTTGGTGATACGACTTGTCGTTCAAGTTTATTATATTTATTAAATTCTTTAATAAATGTTGTGACTCAGTCTTTGTTTATCCAAACTTTGTTTAAATTGATCCTCATGATAAATATACGTAATATTTTATTAAAATAAGTTCTAAATTAATATGTTGCCATAAAATAATATACATATTATATTATTTATTTAAACTCCTTTTTGTCCATGTATATATATATATACTAATTATTCATGTTACATACACACATTTATGAAGTAGGTTAACATATCTAAAAATAATTATATTTTTATATTCTTTTCAACCCATTAATCCACATATTTATATACTTATATATATACATATAGAAATATACATATAACTATGATTATTGTTTATTTGTCTTATGGTGGTATTTTTATAAATATAACTTTATAAAAATCTCCTTTTTTTTTCATACAAGGTTATTATAACTACCCTTAATAATTAAATAAAAATGTGTTTTTATAAAATAAATCAACTATTTATTTTATTATAGTAAAAATTAGGGTTTTTATCCTATATTCTATAATCGTTATTTATTATTTTAAAAACCCGTCTTTTACATATTAGAAACATGACCCGTCTCCCATACGTTAAAAACTCTTTATTTAATTTATAATTCCGGTTATATCCTAATTTATCACCAACTATAATAACATTAAAATAAACGAGTCGAAATCTCACGTAAATAGATGGTGAATATGCGTGGTCCGGTTTCTTCCCGTAACGTCCCGTATTACTCCGTAAGCTCCCGAAACGTTTAGCTTCCCGTATACGTAACCCGGTGACTGTAGGCGAGAATCGGTGACCCGAAAGAGCCGGTTTTCATCCCGAAAAGAACCCGCAAGGGTGGTAGAGGGCTGTGGTGGTGAAGGTGGTGCACGACGGTGGTCGTTGGGGGCTGTTGTGACTAGGGCAGGGCTGAGGAGGGACCTTCGAGGGCTGTGGAGGCCGAAATGGGTGTTGGTGGCTCACGGCTTGGTGGTGGTGAAGTGATGCTTGTATGAGGGAGCAAGGTGGTGGCTTGGGAAAGGGCTCACGGGGTGTTAGTGGTGATTGCTGCTGCTGCTGCTGTGTGAGGCTGTGAGGGAGTCGGGGAGGGCAAGAGTGGTGACTTTGGTGGTGTGTAGCTGAAGAGAGGAGGGTGGCGGTGATGGGGTTGAGGGTGGTGTTGCTCGCAGGTGGAACCTGGAGGGTGAAGGTGGTGGTGATGCTTTGTTGTTTGCTGTTTCTGTGAAGCGGGAGAGGGGGCAAGCAAGCCGAGGGAGGTGTGGTGAGGTGTTTGGTGATTGCGTGAGGGTGGTGGCGGGTGGTATATTGCCGAGAGAGTAAGATGAGAGTGTGTTGGGGGTGGTGTGGTCTTGGGGCTTTTATGCATGCATATATATACGCATTAAGATGGTTATTAACCCTTAGTTCATTTGTTAGAAAGAGACATAGTTGTCTCTTGTAGGGGAACTAGGAGACAAGTATCCAAAAGGTGGTGAGGCTCTTATGTACAATTCGGATGAGAAGGAGAAAAGGAGGCGCACGGGTGGAGGGGGGGGGGGTAGGGTGTGGTGTTGTGGTGTGATACCTGCTAGTCTAGTCCGGTATAATACCCGCTTATCGTCGTTCTCATTCGTTGTTATGGGTCGGGAATGAGTCGGGTATCAAAATAAGATAAGTTTGATAGTTCGGGTATAATATGTGTTCGGGATATATTAAATTTTTATAGTTTCAATCACGGATACTCTTTATTTTATACATGAATGTTTTTAGTTATTTTTGGTCTATCACCAACGCGATATACGTCTTGAAAATTTCTAATATTCCCCGTGAAATTGTGTGTGGGTTGGACTTTACTGGATTGGGTTAGAGATAATTAATTAAAATTAGTCTAATATGCATAATTTTTGTATAATTATATTTAAATAATTATAGGGTAAATTACCAGTTGTTACATACCGCCTTCACCATCACCACCGAGGACCACCACCGTTCAGGTCCGTACCACCACCACCATTTCTGTCGTAAATGTTAACAAACACCATCGCACCGTGAGCTCCCGTCCAAGCTATCACCACGCCGTTGGCCACCATACCATCCACCACTCTTCCACATCGCCACCATGAGACTCTTTTAACCACCATACACAACCCACCGCTGCTGCCGGAACTATGGCAACAGCTCACCCTCTCTTCTTCGTGAACCACTGCGCGACATCGTCCCCGTGGTTTTCTCCAAGTAGCCCGAGTATGAAGTGGTGTTTAATTCGGCCGGTTTAGGGTTTAACGAGGGTGAGGGAGTGTGTAGTTGCAGGTCACCGAGGGAAGGAGCAACCAAAAAGATGAAATGGTGCTTGGCGGCTGTTAGAGGGGTAATAGGATTTAGGTTTAGATAAATTTTCATTTTTCCCCTCCATCTTTAGAGAAATTACACTATCCGTTTTTTGTTTAATTAGTTGTTGAACTATGTAACATGCTTTCGTTTCTTTGACAACCTAAACCCCTAACCGAAATCGTGTGTTCTTAAGAAAAAAGAAATTTGGGATGTTAGAAGTCTACCCACCTTACAAGAATTTCTTACTCGAAATTCGGTGCTTTAAACTTTGTACCTCATGACTAAGTAGTCCCTTTTTTTCATGTGAACATGTTCTGTTTCATGAAGGTGAGAAGAACATTCGGTGCCATACGTGAGCTGCACGAAGTTAGGGTTTACATGTCCCTACTGCCTTTACTTCTCTGTAACTAACACCTTAGATGTTATATTGGATAGTATAACCTACTTCATTTTCATGCACCTCTCGGGGTGGACTTAACTTGAATCCACCAAATACTTGCGTGGATTTGTCATGCTTAGCGGACCATGAACTCTTTTCAACACTTAGGAGTGTCTCTCTGGCATCTTAATATCCTATTTTAATTTTTTTTACTCGTTCTTTAGTCAGTTGTTATCAACATCTTTCTAAACCGCTTTGGTCATTATGGGTACCTCATCAGCTATCCTTGGTGCATTCGCCCTCGAAGGAACATACCAGGTCGTTCTCGACGGAATCATACTATATTGTTCCCGAATGAGTCCTACTATCTCGTCCCTAAAGGAACCATATCATCTCGTTTCCCGAAGGAATCATACCATAACGTCTCGTTCCTGGAGGAACCATATCGTCTCGTTGCCCGAAGAACCATACCATATCGTCTCGTTCCCGAAGGAACCATATCGTCTCGTTCTCGAAGGAACCATATCAGCTCGTTCCCGAAGGAACCATAGGAAGCATTACTATATCATATTTACCTAGCCGGGAAGGTTTCCATTCAGACGGAACATTATGTGTTCAATCCTTACATTCATATATCCATACACATAACTCCTTTCTAACCTTTCCTTTAAAAACACACTCGCCATGGTTTCACATTTCCCATCATTAGTCTGTTACGCACCGTTCTTATTTCATGTCACTGGATGGTCTTAGGGATTGGCATCCCCTCATGGCCACCCATATGAATTCTCTAATCCTTCATAAGCGTCAGCACTTCCAGTATGTGATTCTTTCAAAATTACGTTCATAGATCTTGTTACAAATAGATGACATGTGCGGTGATACTCGATCATCCCTTTCCTTTCTGGTCTCATTTGGTATAAACCACTTCTCCCTCATGTTAATCATATAAGACTTATTTAATGAAAAACATTCTTTAGGCATACTAAGTAAGTAATCAAATTTCAACATGTAAATTAATACCTAGATATTCTATGCTCTGTCATTAAAGTCATACATTAAATGTCTAAATCTGTATCATACTGTAGCGTCTCTGTATGTCTCCAAAGGAACCTATGTCTGTCCCCGAAGGAACCTGTGCTTATCCCCGAAGGAACCGGTAGTTGTTCCCGAAGGAACCTATGCTTGTCCCCGAAGGAACCTATGTCTAGTAATCGTCATCACTTGAGTAACCGTCGTTACTCACTATACCAAGCTCTGCCCATGTTTTTCTTAGGGCAGTCATGAACTCAGGCCATGACGCTGGCATAAGGAACCTATTTCTAGTCTCTAGTCTCTAGGACTATGCTACTATCTCAAGACTTTACTGTGGCATCGATACTCTAACAGATTAGACAATGTATTTGACTTTCTCTTTCTCTGTTGTTTATAAAACATTTAGTTATATAAACCTGTACTCTGTTCTTTTCTCTGTTTGTTTATAAACGTTTAGTTATATAAACCTTTACTTTGCTTTATCATCTCTATCTTGTTAATAAAACACTTAGTTATATAAACCTTCACTTTGCTATAACGACATCCTTTTCTTTGAAAACAATGTATCTATAATCATTCGCTGTCTGTACTGTGTTTGTTTAAAAACATATAGTTTAATAAACCATTCTCTTTTGTAAACATATACCTTTGCAAACTTTCTCGTTTTAGTAATCAAATATAGTAAAATAGGGATTCTTGAACTCACATCTCGTACTAACGTGAAACGCTTGATCTGATATAAATTTTTCTTGAGAAGCTCTTGTATTACTTCATTAGTTCTTTCAGTTCTATAGGAGCTAACAAGTAGGGTGCTTTCGCAACGAACTGGGCTCCTTACGTCACATCTGTCTGAACTCTATCTCCCGAATAGGTGGCATCCTAGGCATGTCCACGAAGATCACCTCCGGAAAATGGCACACCACAGGTACATCTTTCAACTCTGTAACTTTCCTTCTATCATCAACGACGTACGCTAAGTGAGCCTTACAGTTGCTCCGCATAAAACTTTCAACCTCGATCATCGAGATGATGTTAGGCACTGTACATTCTTTGTCCCCATAACCGATATTAGACTACCATCGGTCTTTCTTTTTACATACTATGTGGGCTTCGTTGGCAGCGAGTCAAACTATTCCCAAAACTATAACAATTCCTCTCAGGCTATCAGAGACAACCTAACAGGAATTCCATGGCCCTCAATTCTTATCACACAGTCATCTACCTCTTCTATCACTTTCGTGGTTCTACGAACAATAGTTTCTATAACAAGGTTCACGTTATAGTCCCATCATGACACTCGCTGTTGTTGATAACCGCACTCATTCTTTCTATCCAACAATAGGTAACAATAACCCCTTCCTTGCCATCTAGTATTGGCGGATCACATCTTCGAAAAGCTTTTTAATCATTACAACAAAAGTGCAGTATCTAAGTTGCCATTATCAGTCTCTCCAACAGCTCTATCACCTCCTCTTTCTCTGTCTTTCAGGTTCCCCTTCGTTCCCTTTCCGATTTCTTTCATTGCTTCAGGTAGGGTTGCTGGCAAGGCGACTCAGGATTGAAGCGAGTTCTACAGCTATAGTCACCCCAACCGCAGGCTCCAAAGTCGGCCTCCCATCACACTATGCATTTTGGTCGGTTATGTTGTGCCCTTTCCCATTTTCCTTGTCTCAGCAGGATTTAGAATCGTTGCATGAGTGTTTACTTTCCCTTGTATGTTGGTTGACCGGTGTTCTATCGTTATGACCCGTATGGTTCTCACTCTGCCTTCCTCATTCGTTCTTTTTTTATTCTTTGCTTTGCTTGCACTAGGCAAGACTCCTCTGATTTAGATTGCACATGGCAAGACTCTTTTGAACATTTCTATAAAATAGCATAACTAGTCATGTACTTTCTCTCTCTTTCTCTACTAGCCAGTAATATTTCTATCCCCCCGAACAAGGAATACTCATGTTCCCGTGATAGGTAATTATTTTGAACAACTCGAGTAATGTAAATTACTAATTACAAAGATCGGTATGAAATTACTAATTTACCTTACTACTCGGGTTCTGGACATTCCCTGTTAGGTTAACATTTGCATCTGTGTTCCATGTTTCTACTGTAAGACACAAACTGTCTACTGTCTATGCTAAAGCACATACTAAGTACTATCTATGCTAAAGCATTTATTGTCTACTATCTTGTACTAAGGCATTACCGTCTATATTCTATGTTAGGACATTGACTACCTTCTTTCACTTTCTATCCATGGATGGGCTGCTCTGACTGACATTCCTTTCCTTTTTTCCTTTGTCCCATTCTCAGTTTAAGTTCATACATTATCGCAAATGTCTGAATCTCTCAAACTATGGCTCTGATACCAACTTGAAACGCCCCAAACCGGGTACATCTCATAGTTGGCACAAAACATAATAACATAGTTCTTAAACCATAAATCAGAATCTATTACAGCGGAAGTCTTGTTTCAAGCATTCAAATTCATAAAAAATAAGTAAACATTGTTCATTCATAACTATCGAAAACAGGAAATGTCAGTCTACAGCACATCAACCCAATGTCCATGCTATCCAGCCCTCAAGAACCTTACTTTGCTTTCTCTTTACCTTTTCTACCTATCATGCATACTAAAAGTCAGCTAACGCTGGTGAGTTCTATCTTTACTTTAAACTGTAAACTTTCTTTTGGTAGCTTAGTTTTATAAAAATAAAATAAGCTTTTCTTTCTCTATCTTTAAAACACTTTAACTTTACTTAAAAACTTTTACAACGTTACAATTATTAAACTATGACATTACTGTCTTTTATTAAAACTTTAGCTTCAAGGAAAAACTGTTAGGGTGTCCTGTTGTACTTTGTCTGACTATCGTTTCACTTGCACAGGACAAGTGACTTTAACATACTTTAACTATCACATATGGATCATGGTCCGAGGACCAAACCCCTTTGTCTCTTACACCTCAGGGTAAGACTTTACTTTAGCGCTGTCAGGGTGGGACTTTCTTTCTTGCTTGCAATTCAGTGCAAGACTCCTTTAGCATTGCCCACACCTAAGGGTGAGACCTTCTCGCTTACACCTAAGTGTAAGACTCCTTAAGCATTGCTTACACCTCAGGGTAAGACTTCTACTTTAGCTTGCTCACACCTCGGGTTGAGACTTCTATTTTAGCATGCCTGCAGGACTTTCTACTATGCAATGCAATTACACTACTACACGAAATAGAATGCAATCACACAAACTTTCACATAGACAAATAACACATAAGCATTTAACATGGCATTTGCCACTGTCACTGTCGAGCTGTACCGAGGTACAACTCTTTTAACCTTCTTTACTTTAGCTTTTTACTTTCTTTAAAATTACATTTCAAAGATAGTACTATTCTCTTTAACACTTTACCTTTCTTTTTACAAAATGGCCTTTTTATAAAAAGCTATGCCTTTCTCTTTCATTTTATAAAAATAACATTTTTACAAAATACTGTCTTTCTCTTTTGTTTTATAAAAATAACCTTTTTATAAAAAACTATACTTTGCCTTTCAAATCTTTCTACCAGTATTCATGCCAGCCCAAAACCATTAGGGAAAAGGGGCAATACGAACTCACCTGTCTATCGACAACTATCCTGAATTGGGATGTATAAGCCATAACCTTGGTTTTAAATTGCGCGATGCGCTCCGATGCGTTTGGTCCCAAAATCCGATGCGTGATGCGTTTTGCGTGATGCGAGCGCATCACGTATGCGATGCGCTCTTTATTAAAAAGTACAAAAATATTATTTATACATAACAAGTTTTAAAAACATACTTAAACAAAAAAAAAGTCATAGAATAAGAAGATAGAATTTCATTTTTTTTGTCCAAATGTCCAAATGAGGTATGCTAAAATACTTTCAAAAGCACAAAAAAAGCATACTAAAGTATTTCCAAGAAAGAAAATGTTGAATAAGCCAAGAAGAACCTACAGTAAGAAGATAGAATTTCAAAAACCCAAAAAATCTGCCAAAAAACCCAAAAAATCATAGTTGCGCGCATCAGAGCGCTACATGCGAACAGCGCATAATGCGAGAAACGGCGCAATATTCACGCATCATGTAATCGCTACGCATCATGTGCAGCGATGCGCTAACCCCATCGCAACGTCGCAAAACGCATTATGCGCGCATAATGCGCGCAATTTAAAACCAAGGCTATAACTCGTGCCAAACGATCTGCACAAAAGTTAACACACGAAAACTATCAAAACTCGTCTAAGTGTCGCAAGGATCTTAAGTCTCGTCGGAGTGTCGACTAGACAGTCGACCCGGACAGTCGACCGTCGACCCGGACAGTCGACCGTCGGCCCGGCCTTTACCGGAACTTGCGTTCCGGACTTTTACTCAACAATCGTCAATTATGGTTTAAGAGATGTACCCATCATCATATTATCATCATCATCTTTATCATATCATCATCCTCATCATCATAGAATTTATCATCAATCATATCATTATCTATCGTAACATTGTCATCATCATATCATGATAATCATCATCCTTGAATCACTATCATCATCGATTCTTACCATTTCCCTTCTCTGTCGTGAAACCCATAGAACCACCACCCACCACTGTGGGGTTTATACAACCACCCCTACGACTGCTATGAAGCTGATACAACCCTACCACCTCCACCGTCAAATCCGAACCACCACTTACCTGAACCCGCTGCTGCCACCATCGCCATTTACCGCCTTCACCTTCACCACTGAGGACCACTACCGTTAAGGTCCGTACCACCATCACCATTTCCGCCGTAAATGTTAACAAACACCATCGCACCGTGAGCGCCCGTCCAAGCTATCACCATGTCGTTGGCCACCAAATCCACCACTCTTCCCCATCACCACCACGAGACTCGTTTAACCACCATACACAACCCACCGCTGCTGCCGGAGCTATGGCAGCAGCTCACCCTCTTTTTCTCCTCCGTGAACCACTGCGCGACATTGTCCCCGTGGTCTTCTCCAAGTAGCCCGAGTATGAAGTGGTGTTTAATTCAGTCAGTTTAGGTTTTAACGAGGGCGAGGGAGTGTGGAGTTGCAGGTCGCCGAGGGAAGGAGCAACCAAAAAGATGAAATGGTGCTTGGCGGCTGTTAGAGGGGAAATATGATTTAGGTTAAGATAAATTTTCATTTTCCCCTCCATCTTTAGAGAAATTACACTATCCATTCTTTTGTTTAATTAGTTGTTGAACTATGTACCATACTTTCGTTTCTTTGATAACCTAAACCCCTAACCGAAATCGCGTGTTCTTAAGAAATTTTTTTTTGGGATGTTACAGTAGTGGTGTAGTACGACGGCTAACGGGGGAGATCAAGGATGGTGGTGTGTCCGGTGTGAAGGGTGGCTCATGTGGAAGTTAACCGATGAGGATAGTAGTGGTGATAACCGTTAGGGTTTTGAACGTTGGAGGTGACGGAGAGGGTATTGGCTGGCTAGGGTTGGCACGAGGAAGATAGTGGGGATGTGGTGCTAGTGCACGACGGAGAAAGACGGAGGACGGGAATGATGATGTCTCCGGCGGGAGGTGGAGCTCAAAGATGGCAGTGATGCCCGTGGTGGTGCATGGATAAGCTTAAGTGCGGGTTCATGACGAGCTAGGGTTTACATGGAGAAGAAATACGGATTAAGGTTTGCATGTGTACTTGCATGCATGGGAACCCGGTTTGAGCATACGGTCTCTAAACGGATAGAGGACGATCCGATACAAGTTGGTAATGGCTAAGGGTTTGCATGGCACAGGTATGTGCATGCATGGAATCTTGGGTTTGGGTACACGAGTCCTAAACGGGCCGGTAACAACACAATACGTGTACTCGAGAGGCTAGGGTTCGTTGAAAAGGAATGACGAGTAGAAGAGACAGAGGGTCGGGATTTCGTTATATTTGTATATTTTCAACATACGACTAGAACGTGTCTGATCATGTGATCACACATTGACAGGTTCGGGTTACAAGCAAGAGGACGGTTGCTGAGCTGGGCTTGGATCTTCGACGTCATTCAACGCCCTAGGATCTAATATCACAAGGACGACAATTAACGCAAACAATTTCGAGATGAAGTCCCATGTTATCCAAATGATTCAATCATCTTGTACTTTACTGGTTTGCTAGATGAGGATCCCCATGCCCACATGATGGGGGATGGATAGTTTGTGGATTAGTATGTTTAATATTATGTTTTTAGTTATCAAATGAATGTGGAATGCATTGATTTGGTGTAGTTTATTAATTGCAGATTATTGTTTAAGAATGCGTGAAAAGAACTACATTGTCAAGGAACGAGACAATTTTTGAGAATGAGGGAAGCATATCGATCATGAAATTGAGCTAGATAAGGAAAAAAATATAGTCTTGGGCGTATGATATGCTGAGCTTAGCGTTTCAGTGGGCATTTTTACAAGCATAAGCAGAGACTTGGGGGGCATATAGAGGATTGGTCGGCATGTCATACGCCTAGGCCCGGCGTACCATACGCCGATGGCTAGGAAAATCAGGATTCTTTGGATTTCGGCATATCTAAAGCATGGGTTGTTAGGGTTTCAAACTTACTTCTTCTTGGACGAACTCTAGAGGTTAGGAGGTGATTTTTATAGGTCTTAATCATTTGGTTCATCTTTCCACTCAATATTGAAGTCTTCGAATCAAGTTTTAAAGATACGATGATGATGACGATGCATGGTTAGTCTCTTTTCGGTCACTTCCGGGTAGATAGTTCTTAGTGATTGAAACATTAGGGATAATTTAACTTTGAATTGGATTAAACTTTTTATTGGCATGTTAAGCCATATGGATTCGATTGTTTTTGTTTGGTTGAATTAAAAGATTTGTTTTTGTTTATTCATTGGTGAATTGCCCACCAGTTTTCAGTTTTCTTGCATCGTGAACTCATTGGTTTGTGTCTTGTTTGACAACTATAGATTGGTAACTGTGTGCACGAGCGAGCCTTTAAAAGCTTGTCCATTTTTATCACTTTTATAAAATATTTAACAAGATCATGTCTATGTGATTTCCTTCAAAGTTAGTTAAACCTTTTGTGGATCTTTTGAACTTGAACCCCAGAAGTGATTGTTTTTCTCTAATAGTTTTTTTTACCAGTAATTAAAGTTTGTTGCTTTTGCAATAAAGTTCTCAAATCAAATCCAAAATCCATGTTTCAGTTTAATAGTTAAGTAATTTAGATAATCTGGATACTTTCCACCAATTCCCTGTGGAGACACCTTATGAGATATGGCATGGGGAGAAACCCAAAGTGTCCTACCTTAGGGTTTGGGGGTGTAACGCATATGTTACCGGTCAATCTATGGATAAGCTGAATCCCCGTGGCGATAAAGTTGTTTTCATCGGATACCCTAAAACAATTGGTTACTACTTCTACAATCCTGCTGAAAACCGGGTTTTCATTAATCGTAGAGCTACCTTCTTAGAGAAGGAACTTCTTACGTGAGGGATTGGAGAGAACCATGTGGATCTGGATGAGATCCGAAAACCATAAGTAACCGAACCCCGAATTGAATCTGCCATTCAACATGAGACTGTTGAAATTGAATCTAGAAATGTTCAAGATTCAACTGTGACACAAGTTGTTCGTAGAAGTACTAGAGATCGTCATGAACCCGACCGGTATATCGGGATTCACCGGATTGACGACATCCTGATAGTTGATTAGGTTGAGCCCACTAGTTACAAATCTGCAATCTTAGATTCAGAATCAAAGAAATGGCTTGAAGCCATGGATGCCGAAATCCAATCCATGTACGACAACCATGTATGGGACTTGGTCGATCTTCCTCCCGAAAGTCGGACCGTAGGAAGCAAGTGGATTTTCAAGAAGAAAATCGACATGGATGGAAATGTGCAAACCTTCAAAGCAAGGCTGGTAGCGAAAGGCTTTACTCAGACTCAAGGAATTGATTATGATGAAACCTTCTCGCCAGTGGCCATGCTTAAGTTGATTAGGATTTTACTTGCCATTGCCGCGTATTATGACTACGAGATATGGTAAATGGATGTCAAAACCGCGTTCCTAAATGGGCATCTTACGGAAGATGTCTATATGGTTCAACCTGAATGTTTTGAAGATCCAAAGAATCCTAATAAGGTATGTAAGTTGAACAAATCCATTTATGGATTAAAGCAGACATCCAGAAGCTGGAATCTTCGCTTTGACCAGAAAATCAAAGAGTTTGGTTCTGTCAAGAACGAAGATGAACCGTGTGTCTATAGGAAGGCAAGTGGGATCTATATCACTTTTCTAGTTCTGTATGTAGATGACATACTGATCATTGGAAATCATATTCCTATGCTACAAGATGTAAAGTCCTGGCTAGGTAAATGTTTTGCAATGAAAGATCTTGGTGAAGCCGCGTATATTCTGGGAATAAAGATCTATAGAGATAGATCAAAGCGGCTTATAGGTTTAAGTCAAAGTACATATATTGATAAGGTCATTCGATGCTTTTTCATGCAAGACTCTAAGAGAGGATCTTTGCCCATACTGAATAATAAACAATGTCCTCAGTCTGACGAGGAAAAGAAGAAAATGGAAAAGGTTCCATATGCTTCTGCAATTGGTTCCATCATGCATGCCATGCTATGTACTAGACCTGACATATCGTACGCTTTAAGCATGACTAGCAGATATCAACAGAATCCTGGTGAAAGTCACTAGATAGCTGTGAAGAATATCCTCAAGTACTTAAGAAGAACTACGAATATGTTCTTGATAAATGTAGGACTGGAAAAAGAACTAGCTGTTAAATGTTACACTGATGCTAGCTTCCAGACTGATCGAGATGATTCTCGATCACAAACGGGATTTGTATTTGTTCTGAATGGTGGTGCTATCACTTGGAAGAGTAAACAAAGTGTTGTTGCTTAATCCACCACCGAATTAGAATACATTGCCGCTTCGGAAGCTGCAAAGGAGGCTGCTTGGATGAAGAAGTTCATTACTGATCTCGGGGTAATGCCTAGCATTTAGAAACCGATCGAGATACTGTGCGACAATACTGGTGTCATTGCTTAAGCCAAGGAACCAAGGTCACACCACAACATGAAGCACATACTCAGGAGATTTCATTATATCAGGAATATATTGGAACAGGGAGACATCGTGTTAAACAAAGTTAACACAGATCAGAATCTAGGCAACCCGTTCACTAAGCCTTTGCCTCATTCTAAACATGAGGAGCATGCTGATAAGATAGGCCTTAGATTTGCTAGACAATGGGTTTGATATGTATTTAGTATTTGGTGCTTTCGAACAATATAGTTACATTGGCATTTTATATTGATTTAATGGTTAAATGCATTATAAATAGATGTTTCTATGTTTGATATTTTATACGTTTTAGAAATCCTTGAATATTGTATTCTAAAAGTCCATAGTCGATCAGATTCATGGGAATCTATCTGAATGTAAGACTATTGTGAATTGGATGGTTGGTTCATTATGAATGAAAGTCCAAGTAGTTAGAGATCATATTCACAGATAATCATTAGAGAATGATTATTAGACGTAACTCGTTTCAAAACTATCTTCATGGATCAATGTCTTGAGATGTTTTGAATATGGTAAGATCTATCGATCCTCGACATGAGGCACATACTAGAACTAACTCTGACTAAAGTTTTTTTTTTTTGATCTTATCTAATGTTGTACCTTAATAGGCAGTAATAATGGTATAATAAGGAGTAAATCTAAAGTTAAGTGGGAGTTGTACGTGGCCAAAGGAATTCTGTTCTCCTTTGATTAGGAGTTGGACATTCTGGTGCCCTCGTTGATTCAAACTGGTATAAAACGCATGGCCATGCTCAAACTAAGAGTAGTTTGTTTAGACCACTTTGAATTGGGAATGAGAACAAGAATAGTTGAACAACATATGAGAAGTGACTTGTATCCATGTCTCATGTTCAACGGATGCCTTAAACAGAAAGAATACATAATTATGTTTGCCATGACTGTTACACTTAGTAAAGTAAGAGTTACTTGTACACAAGGAAATAATTGACGATTGTAATACGTCATACCTTGCTAGGGGCAGTGAGATGCAGCTAGTCGTCCACCACTGTCTACGTTGAACCGATTAATTGATGAATCATCCAAGTGGGAGATTGTTGGATATATGATGTCCAATCGGCAATTAGGTCAACGTTACTATCGAGGTACGATTCAAAGAGTTACACTTTGGACAACGAGCAAATATATAATATTTAATTGTTAAATATTATAGTTCACGAAAGGTAGATTTAATAAACGGCATATTAATATTTAGAGAAATATTTAAACAGTGAAAGAGCTAATTAATTATTTAGAGAAATAATTAAAGCGTAGATGATTTAAACGTTTAAGGGTTAAACGTTAATTGGTTGGTGTTTTATTGATTATTTATAGTTAGTAAAAGCAAAGGGTTTAAAAGTAATTAACAATTAATTGCTAGGGAATTAACAGTTAATTCTAATGGGGTGCAGTGTGTAATTATGGGATCGATAAATACATGCTTAATGTTAAACCCTGAAACCTAATCTAGCCACCATCTAGTTTGCGCAAGAAGGAGAAGGCCGCCACCCCCTCTCACTCTTGGTTCCGTCGACCACCACCGCACCATCGTGCGCCGCTGCTAGCCGCCGTCCGCAGCCCCTCCGCCGCCGTCACTGGGTCCCTCTGCGTATACGTGTGACGTGTTTGCTGCAGGTTTCGTGAGCGTGTCATCTAGCGTGACGCTTGTTGAACTAAGATGTTCTTATTCGGTTAATTGTCGAAGGTATAATCCTTAACACCCTATGGTTGCATTTATTTTATTGTTTATACCCGTGTAATCGGATCACTGAACGGGATCCAGATATGATCTGATATTCGTACTAAAATTGCTTTAGCTGATTAAATTTGATTTATTTATTTAAAGCGTTTAAATATAATTATGTTTTAAAAGTTAAAACTAGTACGATGATTCCCAACAAAAAGTCCTCGACATGGCATGAAGTCATCTCTTGATGGTGGCATGCATAACATCTTCCTAAGTCAATATGCTTAGACAAAAAGCATAATTAATGCCATTAATAACCTAGGTAAAAGAGTTTTTGTCAATACAGTGGACTCATCCCTTTATACCAAAGAGGCAAAGACCAAATCTACATAATGGAAAGAAGGAGAGAGTTTAGCCCTTAGAAGAGATGAAGCTAATGGCCACGCCTTGCTTGAGCGGGAATTTGGAACTATAAAAGGATGTTTGGGAATCCCAGGTATTCAACTGATATCTCTAACATTCTAACTCAATACTCCCTATTATCACCCCAAAGATTAACTAACTTATTCTCATGCCGAAGGTGGATTGCATGAGGTCCCGTCCTGCAGTGAGTCTAACGGTTCTTTCATCTTAGCAGGAACAATCCCCCTGGCCATACCAAGGAACGTCCAACCCTTCACCCGACGTATATTTGTTGTAGCATCAAGTAGTTTGTATATATACATACATGTATGTGTGTATTAAGTTCATTAATGCTTTTTAAATCAAACAAATGGATATTTTTGCGGACAGTTTTACAAAGAAGATAACACCCAAACCATATTTATATCTATACTATCTAATAAATAAAGGTTCTTTATGCCACGTGTCGCCTCCATATTTATTCTTATTATTTTTTTCCCGCCTTTCTCTCTTTCTCTTATTAAATACACCTCACATCCTTTAATAATAATATATTTTTAAAGAAAATACTAATTATACTAATAAAACATATTTATTTTAAATTATCCCTTATTATAAGAAATTTTAAAATCTAATTATGCAACTTTTATTTTCAATCAAATAATAAATGAAAGTCAAATTACATTAAATTGTAATTAATGTATTTTCAAAACCCAATTATATACCAATTTTTATATATTTTGAATTTTTTTTTCTATACTTAGTATATGTAATACATTTTTACACATGTAAAATATATACATAAATATTTAAGAATTATATATATACATATATATTGATATTTTTCACATGGTGTGTAATACACGGGTTCTAAGTTAGCGTAATGTGTATTTGTGTACCTTATTTTTTTTTTTGACAAAAGAAGCTTAGAAGTGTTTAGAGGTGCACAAACCGGACTAATTAGACTTTGATATATCTTGAAACATTTTAAATTTTGAAATCAGAATATAATAACAAAATCCCTTAATTTTCACATATAAACCTTAATCGGGTCCCCAAAACTGTTTTCGGAATTAAACCGGATCACAGGATGTAAAGTTCACGAGTTTTAATGAACCCGAGAACCTTAATTTTCCTGAGAACCTAAACTTTTCTGAAAACCTGAATTGTTTCCTGACAACTTGAATTGTTTCCCGAGAACTTGAATTGTTTCCCGAGAACCTAACTAAAACCTGAGAATCTTACTTTCCCGAGAACTAGCATTTTTCTAGGGAAATTATAACAAGTTCTCGGCTTCCGCCAACCATATTCTCGCGTCACCACCCTTTTCTCGGCTCTCAAGGTTATGCGCTCACCTAAATAGTTTTAACTAGCACTTTTTTCGGGAACTAAATTTTTTCCATGAACTAAATTTTCCGGAAACTAACTTTTACAGGGAATCCCTTAATTACCGGGAACTAAAAGTTGTAACATGTGGTTTGCTATTAACTAATTCTTTGGTTTTGTCACATCTTAAATACTATGTTTTACAAAACTAAAATTGCTTAACTTGAATAACATTTCAAAGGTTTCACTTCTGCCCAAAGGTAATGTGTTACATTAATAAAGTTATTTGAGTCTAATTAAACATTTTCACTTAATTCGCCTAAATTATATGAATGTTTCACTTCTATCCAAAGATGATGTGTTACCTTTTATGTACATGCGAACTTGATTTATGCATTAAACTTGAATGTCTTAGTTCTGCATAAAGGTGATGTGTTACATTCATTTTGCAAACTTAACTTGTGCCTCAAACTTAATTGTCTCACTTCTGTCCAAAGGTGATGTGTTACATTTATTTTGCATAAATTTTTTTTATAATGCTTAAATAGTCTCACTTTTTCCCAAAGGTGATGTGTTTCTGTTTAAGTAGAACTTTACTTAGTCTGTTATATTTGGTGTTATAATAGACATTATCACATATTCATCAAATATAATAATCCTAATTTAGTTTGCCTTATTAGAATACCCCATAACTTAAATCACTCTCAAATTCCTCTCTAAGTTCATATCTCAACTAAATCTGTCACACCCCGCCTAGGGCGGAAACACGGGGCGTGGTGATCCTTGGTGTTCATAGCCTTTAATTACAACAAAAGACTTCTAAATGAATTCATAATCAAAGGTTTAGGTCATTACAGAAAATCATAAATTGTTTTAAGACATTACATGCAAAGTACCGCACTTAACCAAGTGTACGACTTTTTAAATAACAAGTTTGTCAGCTATGACCAAGATGCTCCAAGGTTATAACAGGAAAACTCCAAAAGTTGATCTACGTGCATGCATGCCTTCTGTCCCTTGTTTCTAGTTACCTGAGAAAACAAGCTTAAAAAGTCAACATAAAGTTGGTGAGTTCACATGTTTAGTTGAAATGTTTGATGTTGGACCACATGATTTCTAGTTGTGTATTGTTCACCAGAAACATGATGTTCCAGTTGTGTATTGTTCACCCGAACAATGATACCACTATTATTAATCAAAACAACAGTGTAGTTTTTTATTATTACCATGAGCTCCCCTAACCGAAACTCGACGTTGATGTTGTGCCCCTAACCCAATGTTCTTAACGCCAAAAAATGTAATAGTTGATGAAAATTATGCACCCGCTTTGACCTCCAATCAAGGTTAGAGCGACTAACCACGGATGGAGGTGTCAACCCAAATAGATCTATTCATGCTTTGCATGTTTATGTCATAACTAATGGTTACAGAATAAGAGGGGACTTTGATGCGTTAAACGAGTTAACTCATGTAACAATGTAGGTACTTGTGTCCAGTTGTAAGTTGAGCAAGTTTTCTCCCCCGTATGTTTTAAAAAATAAATTTAAAAACAAGTAAAAGTGGGTCAGTGAAGACTCACCGTAGCTAACGAGGTGGTGAGTGATGATGTAGGTTAAAAGTCCAAACAAGTACCGACCTAGCCGTGCCCTAAATTTATTAAGACACCTTAAGATCTAAGTAGTTACTAAAGTGTGGGTTGGTCACACGACCAATATCCTGAAGGCTTGACCCTTGCCTTGCAACAGTTTACAAGGGTCCGACTCGATCGCCATTGGTGATACAACTTGTCGTTAGCGTGGTTATATTTATTAAAATACTTTTAATAAATATTATAATTTAGTATTTTAGTCGTCAATATCTCGTTTTCGATGTAAGTTGTTTCTCATGTCTGATAAATATATATCATATATTTATTATAAATAGATGAAAAATGTCATAAAATAATTATTATATTATATTATTTTTTTTAAACTTATTTCTAGTTGTCTCAAGCATTTATATCTATATATGTTTATATATAAATATATAGTCATTAATTTTCACAAAATTAATATATATATATATATACCTACTATATAATAAATAAAGGTTTTGGTGGGACACTTGTCACTCTTCTATGCATCCAAAATATTTTTTTTCTGCCTCTCTCTCCTATTAATTATATACATTTCTTTAATTGTTTTTATAATTTTATGTTTCCCGCCTCTCTCTCCTATTAAATAATAATAATTTCTATATTTTATTTTATAAAACGTTTTTTATTTAAAAAATAGGTTTGTTTATAAAATATTTTTATAAATTGAACATTTCTTTCATTATTTTTATAAAAGATTTAAAAAAAAAGTTCATAAAATTTATATTAAAAAACTATGTAATATGTCATAAATATGTAATATCTAAATCTTTATTACTAAGTATATAACATTACATTTATTCAACCCCTGTAATACATGGAGTTTCTAACCTAGTATATATATATATATATATATATATAACTATCTGTATGGTTATTGTATAAGGTGATTTATAAAATTCCCCATGTAATTTCATGTCCACTTTTGTAGTAATAATAACGAAATAAATTTATTGTTATTATATATGTCATTATCATTTAAATAAAAGTTATGCTTAAAATCATTTATAGAAAATACTTAGGGTTTTTATAACTTTTAACCGTTGTCTCTTACTTTAAAAACCCGTCTTTTACACGTTATTTAAAATACGAACCGGTTATAACCATTATATCACCAACTAGTTTAACGTTAAAATAAAATTGTCAAATGCTCACGTAAATAGTCGAGGAAGGTGACGGAGTTTACGCGAGACCCGGTTTCTTCGTTTGACCTCCCGTATCACACGGTTAGCTTCCGAACTAGCCCGTACACTCTGTATACTCGAGACCCGGTGCCTGTAAGTGAGAACCGAAGACCCGTACAAGGCGGCGAAGCTTGGTTCTTGTTTCCCGAAATCCGTAAGGGTGGCGGAGGTGTTTCGGGGCTGTGGTGAATGAAGTGGCGGTGGGGGTGGTGTTGGTTGCTATCGGGTAGCTGAGAGAGAAAAGGGAGGTGTGTGATGGTGGTTATCGATTAAGAAGGTGGTAGGGGTGGTAGTTTACAGTGCTCAGTGGTGGTGAGGTGGTGTTGTGGTGATGGTTGCCGAGAAGAAGCAAGGAGGGGGTGAAGGGTGGTGGTTGGGTGAAGGTATAGCCGAGAGAGGGAGGGAGAGCAAGTGAGTGTGAGTGTGATTTGTGGTGTGTTGGTTGTGGGTTTGAAGCTTGTATGCATGGCCTTATATAGTACTTTAGCATGGTTATTATCCTTTAGGTTTTGAGTTCTTAAGAGACAAACTTGCCTCCAAATCAATAAAATGTTGGGAGACATGCAACCATGTCATGCCCATTGTGGGCTTCTTGTCCAACCGATAAGAAGAGGAGCACGGGTGAGGGGTAGGGGTAGGGTAGGGTGTGTGGTGTGGAGTGTTATCCGATCGCTCCTAGTCCGGTATAATACCTTTGAGGTACTCGGTTTTTAAATAGTTTTTACTTGTCGGTACGGGTCGGGTATATAAATGAATAAGTTTAATTGTTTAGCCATAATACGTGTTCGTGTCATACGTTTTGTATTTATTTTCCATCCGGGTAGGTATTCTCTACTATTAAAATAAAGAGAATGTTTTGATGTGTTTATTTTGATTTTTAGTTTATCACCAACGCGATATGAGGTTTGATGTGTCTAGAAAATATCTAACATTTCCTTTGTAGTTGTGTAGTGGTTGGCCTCTACTGGACCAGGTTAGACCTAATTAATTAAAATTAGTCTAATATGCATAGTCTAGTGTAATTATATTTAAATAATTGTTTGGTAAAATTACCAGTTGTCACAAAATCATCCACTCTTATTCCAAAACCTAAGATGAGTTTTGCTTAAAGAAGGGTTTTCATATATTTTGCTCTTATTGGGTCTTGATTATCTCTTAAGACATGACACTCCTACTGGTTTTCTAATAAAAGTACTACTAAATAAAACTATTTTATGAGAAGTGGGATAAGTCAAACTATAATGTCTCTTATGGTAACAACTCCTTTAATGACTGCTACCAGGGGAGCTTTTCCAGATTCTGAAATTCCTAAGACTAATATATATTTTTCTATGGAAGAATCAAAAGAGTTCCTAAAACGCATGCAAACAATCTAACTCTAAATAAAAGGTTAAGTGGCATTCGTGAACACTTCCTAATATCGACTGACATAACCCACAAACTAAGGGCTTATACATGTAAACGAGTAAAGTTTTTTGGTGCGTTACATAATAACTTTTCCACCAGTACGATTAGATGCCTTAAGAATCAACTACAACACTTAGAAGTACCAAAAGAAAATGAGTGTGTTGATAGCAACATACGTACAGGAAGAGGAACGCCTGAAACTGAAAAAACCAGATGTTATTCACCTCACCACCACTAAACCTAAAAGAGGAAGAAAAGTTCCAATAGACAGGATAGTTCTAAGGTCCCGAAACAAAATACAAGTATTGCTTCCAGCTCTAAGTTCTCCAAGGGGAAGTCTCACTGCAAAACTATGTTATCAGACTAGGCACGAGAAACGAGATTATCCTTAAGCCAAGGGAGCAGCTGACTAAGATAGGTAGTCACCAATTACTGATATCTGTGTCCACTAATATTAATATTCCAATTAACACATGATAGGTTGAGTCTAGTTCTATACGTTTTCTCACCAGAAATCAACAAATAATTAAAATGAGAGTTAGTGGCGCATTTAATGTTAAGGCTGTAAGAATCATAAAAACTGATATTTGTATTAAGCTTTATGATACCTTAAATATTATGAAGATTACTCGGAATTTAGTATCAACACTAAAAGCTACATTCTGGAAGTTATGAGGTTTTCATGACAAAAAAAAAGTCACTATTAACTTAAACTCTCATATTATTGGTTATCACTATCTAGATAGAAACCTTTATAAGATATAACTAGCTGATACAATAAACTTTCACAACTTTTGTTATCATGAAAATAAAAATTTAACAAAAGATAAATGAGACCTATGAACTTTATCCATTAAGACCAAATTTCATGAGAAATCATGACCCAGTTGATGAAGGATGAATTGTTATCAAATCTCATTCTTAGTGATTTAAAAAAAAGCATGTGTCAAATGCTCTAAAAATCTAGTGGCTAAGGAAATAAATGAGGTTCCACCCGATATTGTAATTCACTGACATTAGTGGAGCTTAGGAGAATATCTACTTGTATCTAAATCTGTCTCATACAGGCTAAAGCCTTAAAGATATCAATTCATATATACTTGAATTCCTAAAGACTTCTAAGGTCAGTGGGAGCAGTAAAAAGTCCTTATCATGACTCTCTAGAAGTACAAGAGGCAGGGGGAGAACACTCGTCAAAAGTTTACTCGTGAATTTAACTCAGATTATACCTCTTGTACACCATACTGCACCAACTCTTACACACTTAGAAACTCATGTTTCTCCTAATATACCTGAAAATGAAAGCACCTAACCAAGAGCTAATCCATAAAATTGAAACTCCTTATAAATCCAATAATCAAATCGGGAAGTCATCTAGGTCTAAAAAGCCTACTAACTTTGATGACCTACCTGACTGAAACTGAAATGGATGCTAGATAGTTTACTGATCCTACCTCTTCTAATTAAGCCTTTAGCATCGATCAATATTCTAAATGGAATAAAACTATTATTAGCAAACTTGATTCCACGAATTAGAATAAAGTTTGGGATTTGGTTGAATTACCTAAAAGGTTTTCATAACTAAACTAAATCCAAATGGAAACATGATTGATCACTAAAGGTTGTCTCAAGAGAGAATAAATTATCAAAGAACCTTCTTGCCTGTTTTACAAAAGGTTTCTTTGAGGATCATTACCGTGACCTACATGTTCATAAAAAAACCTAAAAGTTCTAAACTGAAGGTTAAGAACACTTAGTATGTAAGTCAATGAAATCCATGTATGGGTTGATGCGAGGATCAAAATGTGATGAAATCGTAATACAACTCTCTTCATCAAGAACAAAGTGGATTAATGCACCTACCTCAAGATGAGTGGGCGCAACTAATGCGAACTAGTCCTTATATAGATGACATTCTTTTAACAAGTATATGTTACATTATTCAAAAAATTGTTCACACATATTTGGACATGATGAATCTCGGAGATACCTCTTACATGATAGGTATCAAAATACTACGAGATATACCCATCGGGACATTAGTTTCGTCCCATAAGGTTTACACTAAACTGGTCCTTACACGTGTAACGTACAATATTGCTCTCCTTTAGAGGCTAAAAAGATAAATGAGATTATTTCCTTATGCTTCATTAATTAAAAGCCTTATGTAAGTTCAAGTCTATACTGTCACACCCTGGCCGGCGACGGATTATACGCCGGGGCTGACGCGGTTGTTCATAAGTACATGATCATCTATTAAATGCGTTGTAATATTTACTCATCATATTAAAATATCCGTTACAAAGGAAATAGAAAACATAGCATAATCAAAATTAAATCTTATTAATGCTAGGTCTATAGCCCTATGTGATCAAGCAATGTCCTCAAACATGTGCACCTGAAACATATAAGTAAATGTCAACTACTAGTAGTTGGTGAGTAATAGAGGTTTTGACACTAAACAAAGTTGAATAAGTTTTAAAATTCAATACGTTTAAAGCAAGTCTAAAGCATAAATGTGAAAACATATGAGGTTTCAAAGTGTACAATCAAGCCATGTTAATATGTATGCACAATCCCTCGGACCGCGTGAAATATCAAAATGTATACACTAACCCGCCAAGGTTCGTGTTAAGTAATGAATCGGATTCCCATATAAATGATCATGTTAGGTACTACCTTTGGCCTGCCACGCAAGTTAATGGTAGTACTAGACGTGAACACATGTATGGTCATCAAATAGTTTAAGACATGAAGCATAAATACCTTTGCATAAGAACATAGGTAATTGAATTGTGTATGTAAAGTATGTAAACATGTTTCACCCCGAGTATTTGTAAACAAAAGTATGAAAAAGGGCCTATGAAACTCACATGTAATGAAGCTAGTGATGGTATGTATTGTTAATGGTGGATAAGCTTCATGAGGATTCCTCGCAATCAACCTACACGGATAATTGTACTCTAAACTCAATGTATGTCTAAATGGTAATAAGAAATTTTGAGGTTGTAGAGTTTCATAGGATTTGGGATTGGATATGGGATTGTATATATTTTGTAGGAAAATATACGTTCATGACAAGTAATAAAAATAGTTTATAAAATTAATTAGAATCAATTAATTAATTATATAGTAAATATGTTTGAATTTATTTATGTAATTATTCTAAAATAATTTAATAACTAAATTATGGAATAGATAAGGGTTTAAATATTAATACATTTGGATTTATTTATATAATTATTCTAAAAATAATTAATAAATAATTTATGGAATGGAAAAGGTTTTAAATAATTATTTTATGTAAATAAAATAATTAATTAAACTTTTTAAATAATCTCATTTACTTAAATAATTTATAAAAGAATTATTAAATAAATATAAGCTTTAAATGTAATTAATTGAACTTGTATAATTATTTATATAAAATAATTATTTAAGTATTTTTATAGATTTAAAATGTTTTAAATAATTATTCTTTCCAAAATAATTATTTATGAGTTTAGAATAATGGATTAATAATTCTTAAACAAATAATTAAAATTGGTTTAATAAACATTATTATTTTATAAATAAAACCACATAATTAGATTTGTTTAATTAACTCATTTATATTGTGTATTTGTGAGTTTATAATGTGTTTTTAAATAAATAAAATAAATAAAACATTATTTTATATTTTCTGCTTTTATAAAAATTACAGAATGTATTTATTATATTTATAAAAATTAAATCAGAAATTTAGAACATTTTTTATGTATTTAAAATTGACAAAAAGAATAAAATCCCAAAAACCGGCCACCGGGACTCGAACCCGCATCGAGCTCGGGCCAAGCACACACGCGTAGTTAACCATCAAACTAGGGCTTATGCCTTGGTCTTAACCTGATGCGTTTAAATTAAATACCACAATCCCAAATTCATCTCCTTCCCCAAACGAAACCCGTAACCCTAGCCCTCCGATTGACCCCCTTAAGGAAAACGATTGGCCCTGTAATCATAGGGCTTTTGTTCCATGGGTTGAGGCATGTCCATCGGTACCATAATTACCTGAAATAGATACGTAGAGGATGAGATCGATTGAGGCACACAGACCCGAGTTCTTCGATGGATTTGGGTGTTTCTGAGATGAAATCAAACGCGATTGAGGGTACGGTGAGTTCGCATTGACTTTTGTCAATGATTGTGGACGTCTATTTATACTCAATTTGCACAGAAATGGATCGATCGCTTAAATGGTTTTCAATGAGGTTTCGGTTACGAGTTTAACTATTGAATTGCTCATAAAAGTTCAATTAACCGTGAGGGATGGATCGATTAGGTGGCTACAACGTTTAGCCGTTGGGATTTCTGCACGAAATTGGTTAAAGTTCGAGTTCACAATTTGCGGCCTCAAAATCGGTTGCCTGCGGGTTTCGAACCTAAGACTGAAATGGAGGAAGGGAGAATCCGGGATTGGTATAACAGGTCCCTAAAGTTCTAAGGCTTTATCATTTTATATATAAAAACTTGTTTTAAAGCTTAATTGAAGTTTTAGAAATTGCAATATGCGCCCTGAACTTTTATAAAATATAAAACCATTAACTTTTATAAGTTTTTATAAAAACTAATAAATCTTAATATTATAATTAATGATTCAAATATAAATATAGTTTATAAAACAGAAATAATTTTATTTCCATTAAGAATCATTTTCTTTGTAATTTAAATACCATAACTTTTATAAACCGTAATTTCATTTAGGGATTTTGAAATTTAGTTTTTTTATAAGTTTGTACATACATACATACACACACACATATATATATATAGGCTTAGAAATAATTTAATATACATATGTATTTATTTCCTTGAACTTTATATAATTATTCATATAATCCTTTGTATAAATATTTGTTATTTTGAAATTAAACATTGTACACAATGTATTTATGTATGTATGTATGCTCATGTAATTAAATGGATAAGTAAGATATCTTTTATTGAAATGGAAAGCTGCATGTCATACAATAATGAAAATACAAGTGCCGAAACAGTTAAAATAAAGGGCGAAAATTCCTGGGGATTATAGTCTCCCATACTGTAGGAAATTTCGTCCCGAAATTGATTAGGAGGAGGGTCCAGGAAAGAGATGTGGGTATTTAGCTTTCATTTGATTCTCGGGTTCCCAAGTGAATTCTGGGCCACGTTTGGATTCCCACCGAACCTTAATGATTGGGATGCGACTTCGCTTGAGTTGCTTAACTTCCCGATCCATAATCTCCATGGGTTTCTCCACGAAGTGCATTGTCTCATCAATGTGAACTTCGTCAAGTGGTATGTGAAGATTCTCGTCGGCCAAGCATTTCTTTAAGTTCGAGACATGAAATGTTGGATGTACGTTATTGAGTCCTTCGGTCAATCCAATTTGTAAGCTACCTTCCCAATCCGTTCAAATACTTTAAAATGACCTACAAACCTTGGCGCAAGTTTTCCCTTCTTTCCAAAATGAACCACGCCTTTCCAAGGGGATACCTTGAGAAGAACCAGATTGCCAACTTGAAATTCCAAGGGTTTTCGATGTTTGTCGGCATAGCTCTTTTGCCGACTCCTTGCTACTTGAAGGTTGTCACGGATTAACATGATCTTGTCGGAAGTCTCCTGAATAAGTTCAGGACCAGCGATTTGTGCTTCGCTAATCTCAGTCCAACATATAGGAGAGCGACACTTCCGACCATAAAGTGCTTCGAAAGGAGCCATGTCAATGCTCGTATGATAGCTGTTGTTATACGAGAACTCGACTAAAGGTAGATGTAAATCCCAATTTCCCTTAAATTCAATGACATAGGCTCTAAGCATGTCCTCAAGGGTTTGAATCGTTCATTCGGATTCACCATTAGTTTGTGGATAGTAAGTCCTACTAAGATTCAGTTGAGTACCCATAGCTGATTGCAAAGATTGCAAGAAACGAGAAGTGAATCGTCCATCACGATCAAAAATAATGTTGAGAGGTATACCATGACGACTAACTATTTCATCAATATAGATTCGAGCCAATTTCTCGACTCGATAGCCTTCACAAATGGGTAGGAAGTGATCAGATTTAGTCAAACGATCAATGATTACCCAAATACTATCATGACCACGAGACGTATGCGGGAGCTTGGTTATAAAATCCATAGCAATACACTCCCATTTCCACATGGGAATCTCTGGTTGTTCAAGTAATCGAGACGGACGCCGGTGCTTGGCCTTAACCTTCAAACAAGTAAGGCACTTGGACATGTATAGGGCAATGTCTTTTTTCATACCACTCCACCAATACTGAGTACGAAGGTCCTTCTACATTTTATCCGCACCAGGATGTATAGAATAACGAGTCTTATAAGCCCCGTTCATGATGAAGGTACAAAGATTGTCTCGGTCCGGAATCCAGATACGATTTAGGAAGTAAAGTAACCCATTGGGTTTGGTTTTAAGTTGGAGTTTAGCACAACATGCCATCTCATTGTACATGTTTCCTTCAGTGACTGAAAGATGTTGTGCCTCGAAGTTGCGAGTTTGAATGTCATTTTGGATTTGGATGATGTGGATCTTGATAGATTCTTTACGACTAAGAGCATCGGCTACGACATTCGCCTTACGAGGATGGTAACGAATATCGCAGTCGTAGTCGTTTAGATGTTCAACCCAATGCATTTGCCTCATGTTGAGTTCTTTTTTATTGAAGATGTGTTGAAGACTCTTATGGTCGGTGTAAACCACACACTTAGTACCTTATAAGTAGTGTCTCCAAATTTTGAGAGCGAATACGACCGCAGTCGTGTATCGTATTATTCTTCTCATGGATTTTGAGTTGTCGAGACGCATAAGCAATCACTTTACCTCGTTGCATAAGAACACAACCAAGGCCTAAGTTATAAGCGTCACAGTAGACGACAAAGTCATCGTTTCCGTAAGGAAGAGTCAAAATAGGGGATGCACTAAATTTCTGTTTCAGAGTTTGAAACGCTTCTTGTTTTGGTCCCCACTCATACGGTTTGCCTTTATGTGTTAAGGCTGTAAGTGGCACCGCGATATTTGAAAATTTCGATATGAAGCGTCGGTAATAGCCCGTTAGTGTAGCACCCTTCTTAGTCAAGGTCCCTGCCTTAACATGGTTATCCGTTAGTGTAGCAGCTAGGCGGATTTCTTCCTCAAGTGTGGCTGGATTGCTGCTGTCACACCCCGCCCTAGGCACCCCCTGGACAGGTGCGAGCGCGATTGGTATCACATGACACTTTGATTTCAGAGTTTTTATAAATACAGCGGAAGTGTTTTCAAAAGGATCGTTTCAACATTTTTTCAACCTCAATGGTTGTATTTGTAAATATCAAAACTCAGTTGGAAGACAAAAGTTTTATATTTACTTTATAAATATAGGGATTTAAATACCCTTTTCATTTTTGATTACAAAACAAAGTTTAAAGTCAAATACAATTACAGCCACCGGAAATAGTACTATCAAAGGTTGATCAATTCCCTGGTCCTATCTCCCTTTTCTTTTATTTAGGATTTCCTTTATACGAGGCCTGAGAATCCTTCGTATAAGTTATCCTTTTCACTTTTCGTGGGTCAGATCTTATATCTGCCTGAATCCCCTTTTTCATCATATTTTATTCATTACCTGAAAAACATTTTGAAAATAAAACGTCAGCGCGAACGCCGGTGAATATAATTAGCTTGACGTTAAAGTCATTTTGGCACAAACAAGCATTAGTTCATAATCACAACTTTATGTTCAATCCACACATTTAGCAGGCCCGTCTTGTTCAATCGCACCACAGTATACATTAGCGTCATGTCTTATAACAAGGGACAGGTTTGCCTCCGAAGTTGTTATAAGACAAGCACCAGCCGCAATCCGGGAATTTCACCCGAGACCCATGTATCCCTTGCAAGTTTTACGCATACCTATGGCCTGAATGCTTTATTCGTAGAAGAACGTTGAGCATTATTCCCTTAACCTTTAGTTTAGCCATTTTTGTAAATAAAATGTTTGACACAAGTTTTAGAGAGATAAAGTATTCACCTTGGTTTATAGGAATGAGCCTCTAAGTTGAAAGCTTATAGACTATCTTCTTATCTTGATTTCTCTAGCGTATCAGCACCTCTACGAGCGTTTCTTCTTAAACCGAGCACTACAACGAGCGGGAGTTGAACCGAAAGCTTTGGGATTGAGATAAGGGGTCTCTGGAACAGATTTGTGAAGAGAGAATGGTTTGTGGGATGAAGAAAACTAATGAACTCGACCATCTATTTATAGGGAAATTCCTGAGACCGTGACGGACCGTTACAGGTGGTGATGGTCCGTCACCAAACTTGGGTTCGAAAGTTATCAGACACGTGTCACCCTCTTGTCAGTTTGCGGTGTGACGGACCGTTACCAGGCGTGACAGTCTGTTACAGAGTGATACGTGGCGCACCCTAGTGCTTTTGTGGCTGTGATGGACTGTTATAGGCGTGACGGTCTGTTATAGGGTTTCCACGCGTCAGAATTTGTTCATTAGTCACCAGACACGTGGGGCATCATCAGTGTTTGCGTGTTTGGCTAGTAACAGACCGTTATCATCCTTGACGGTTCGTTACCGTTGAATTTTCATGTTATCTACTTTTTAAACCTTGATCTATATGTTATTTACACTTATAGTCCTTATGGTTTGTACTTTAGTCAAATCTTGGACATTTTTGTGGCAGGTGTTACATCCTCCCCACCTTGTTTTGATCTCATCCTCGAGATTACTTGAACAAGTGAGGATATTTCTTTTTCATTTCTGACCCCAGTTCCCATGTATACTCAGGGCCACGTCTAGAGTTCCATTTCACTTTCACGATCATCAATTTCTTTCTTTTTAATTTCTTTTCCTGCCTCTCCTCTATTTGCAAGGGTTGTTCCACAAATTTCAACTTTTCATCTACCTCTACATCTTGTAGGGGTATTACCAGATATTTATCTGCCAGACACTTGTGCAGATTTGACACTTGGAATACATTGTGTACTCCATTCATCTCTTCTGGTAATCCGAGTTGATAGGCCACATGCCTAATTCTTTTCAAGATTTGGAATGGTCCTACGAATCTAGGACTTAATTTTCCTTTCTTCCCAAATCTTACAACACCTTTCCATTCTGAAACTTTCAACAACACGTTATCACCGACGTTGAATTCTAATGGCTTTCGTTTCTTGTCAGCATAACTCTTTTGATGATCACGAGCCGCTTTCAATCTATCTTTTATTTGAATAACATTTTCAGTTGTTTTTAGGACTATTTCAGGTCCGGATAACTGATTTTCTCCTATTTCAGACTAACAGATCGGAGTTCGACATTTACGACCGTATAATGCTTAAAAAGAAGCGGCTTGTATACTCGTATGATAGCTATTATTATAGGAGAATTCCATTAGAGGTAAGTGGTCATCCCAGCTTTCTCCAAGATCAATAACACAAGACCTTAACAAGTCTTCAAGGGTTTGAATGGTTCTTTCCTCTGCCCGTCCGTTTGAGCATGGTAGGCAGTGCTAAGATTGAATTTTGTATCTAGAGCCTTTTGGAAAATTTTCCAGAATCGAGAAGTAAATCAACTATCTCTATCTGATATGTTAGATAGTGGCACACCATGTAATGATACAATTTCGTTAACGTATAACTGTGCCAACTTATCCATGCTGAATGTTTCTTTCATGGGAAGAAAATGAGCAGATTTAGTAAGTCTGTCAACAATAACCCAGATTGTATCGTTCCCACGACTGGTTCGGGGAAGTTTAGTAATGAAATCCATAGTTATCATGTCCTATTTCCATAAAGGAATTTCAAGTTGTTGTAATAAGCCAGAAGGCTTTTGGTGTTCAGCTTTTACTTGGGAACACGTTAAACACTTTGCAACATAGATAGCGATATGTTTCTTCATTCCTATCCACCAATAATTGGCTTTTAGGTTTTTGTACATTTTATCGCTTCCAGGATGCATGGTGTACTTAGATTTGTGGGCTTCTTCAAAAATTTCTTCACGTTCGTTTCCATAGATAGGAACCAAAATTCTCTTATTCATTCTAAGAATTCCATCATTACTCTTGATCAATTGGTCGATCATTCCTCCCAATCCTTCCTTCTCAAGGTTGGGCTCTTGCAAAGCAAGTTTATGAGTTTCCTTAATACGAGTGATAATATCGATTTGGAGATCGAGTCTTAAACCATGAACTCGTTTAGGTTTCTCATGTTCTTTTCTACTTAAGGCGTCAGCTACAACATTAGCTTTTCCTTCATGATAACAGATTTCACAATCGTAATCATTTAGGACTTCCATCCAACGTCTTTGCCTCATATTTAGTTCTTTCTGACTGAATATACACTTTAGGCTTTTGTGATCAGTGAACACGGTAAATTTGACTCCATATAGATAGTGCCTCCATAATTTCAATGCGAAGATTATGGCGCCCAATTCTAAATCATGAGTCGTATAATTCTTTTCATGAGTTTTTAATTGTCAAGAGGCATAAGCAATAACTTTGCTTCCTTGCATTAACACACAACCAAAGCCGGTGTGTGAAGCATCACAGTATACTGAAAAGCCTTTACTTCCATCTGGCAAAGCCAGTATGGGTGCTTGTGTCAGTTTCTGTTTTAGAGTTTTAAAAGATTCAGATTGTTTAGGACCCCATTCATACTTAACTGACTTGCGAGTCAGAGAAGTTAATGGTACAGCAATTCGAGAGAAATCTTGGATAAATCTACGATAGTAACCAGCTAATCCGAGGAAACTACGGACTTCTGTTGGAGACTTAGGGATTTCCCATTTAGATATAGCCTCAATTTTAACCGGGTCAACTTGGATGCCATTAACGTTAATGACATGTCCAAGGAATTGAACTTATGATAACCAGAACTCACATTTTGAGAATTTATCATAAATCTTTTCGTTTCTCAAGAGTTCAATCAAGATTTTCAAATGATTAGCATGATCTTCCTTATTCTTGGAATAGATAAGGATATCGTCAATGAATACGATAATGAATTTGTCCAAGTAAGGTTTGCAAACTTGATTCACCATATCCATGAAAGCTGTCGGTGCATTAGTAAGTCCAAACGGCATTACCGTGAACTCATAATGACCATACCGAGTTCTGAAGGCAGTTTTGGGAATATCTTCTTCCTAGACTTTTAATTGATGATAGCCAGAACGAAGGTCTATTTCGAAAAGCATCGAGCTCCCTAGAGTTGATCAAATAGATCATTGATTCTGGGGAGTGGGTAACGGTTATTAATCGTGACTTTATTCAGCTCACGATAATCAATGCACATACGCATTGAACCGTCTTTCTTCTTAACGAACAAGACCGGAGCTCCCCAAGGCGACGAGCTTGGTCTTATGAATCCTTTTTCGAGCAATTCATCCAACTGTTTCTTTAATTCTAGCATTTCAGTTGGAGCTAATCTGTACGGGTAATTGGTGTCGTACCGGGTACTAGATTAATTCTGAACTCCACTTGTCTTTCAGGCGGAATTCCAGGTAGTTCATTAGGAAAGACATCAGTAAATTTGGCCATAACCGGCACATCTTCAATCTTCTTTTTGGAGTCGGCAGTTATAGATACGAGGTATGCTAAGCATCCCTTTCGTAGATATTTTATGGCTTTTAACATAGAAATTATTCCAACATAGTTGGATAATTTATCTCCATTTATAGTGATAATATTGCCTTGCGGCGAATGTAGCTCAATGGCTTTCTTATCACACAGTATACGGACTTGGATAGAGGCTAACCAATCCATTCCTAGTACAATGTCAGATCCTGCCAAAGTTATAGGCAACAGTTTTGCAGGTATAACATGTCCTGATAGTGTGATATTACAATCGTTCAAGAATTCTGAGATTTGGATGAGGTCATCGTTGGCAGTCTCTACTATGTATTTCTTATCTAATTTAGCTAGAGTTTTATTTAACAGTTTACAAAATCTATGATCTATAAAACTTTGGTTTGCACAAGAGTCAAATAAAACTCGAGCATAAATATCATTGACAAGAAATGTACCCGTAATGACATCGGGCATACCTGCTGCTTCATGAGTATTGAGAACGAATGCTCGCACATTCTTCTTTACTCCATCTGTAGGTTGGGACCTGTCCCATCGGGTTTCTTCAATTTGGGACAATATGTTTTGATGTGGCCAGCTTCACCACATTCAAAACAAGTGAGTTGCTTCTTCTTGAAACAATTCTCTGTTTTGTGACCGGACATCTTGCAAAAGTTGCAGAAAAGTCCAGCACGACATTGTCCTAAGTGCCTCTTTCTGCACTTGGGACATTCCGGAATGGAAGAGTTGTTGTTTCGGGGAGTAATATTGGATTTCTTTGATCCACTTGGGCCTTGCCCAGATTCCTTCTTCTTCTTTCCCTCCTTCTGGTTTCTAATCAAAATGCTGGTTAGTGATGCTCCTAGATCCATAACATCATCAAGATTTTCACAATTTGCGACTTTGACCATGTCACGAATTTCTCCGATCAAACCCCAAATATAACGCTTTATCAGATTTGCTTTTGGGGTGGCAAGATGTGGAACTATTCGAGCATACTCGAGGAGTTTAGTAGAATATTCTTGATGATTTGTTCCAATCATCCTTAGGCTTAAAAATTTTCCTTCGATCTGTTCCATTTCATTCTGGTGAACATATTTCTTTTCTACTCGGGTTTTAAAGGCACTCCAGCCCATTGCACAGGCTGCATTTAGGGGTGCAAACGAGCCGAGCCGAGCCCGAGCTTGACTAGGCTCGAGCTCGGCTCGTTTAACTTACTGTGAGCTCGAGCTCGAGCTCGGCTCGATTCGAGCTCTAATTTTGAAGCTCGGGCTCGGCTCGTTGGTAGCTTTACAAGCTCGAGCTCGGCTCGGGCTCGACTCGTTTATTATATATTAATTAATTTATATATATTTATAATTATTTTTATATAAATTTTATTATAGTTTTTATATATAACATAATACATATTATTTAATTATATTTATCTTAATTTTATATATACTAATTATTATTATTATTTTATAAATATATATTAAATATATTAAAAACATTATATAAATAAAAGGCTCGTTAAGGCTCGCGAGCCGGCTCGAGCTCGATAAGTGAAGCTCGGGCTCGGGCTCGTTTAATAAACAAGCTTATTCTTAGGCTCGAGCTCGGCTCGAGCTCGTTTAAGCTCGGCTCGTTTCGAGCTTTTTAACGAGCCGATCTCGAGTAGCTCGCGAGCAGCTCGGCTCGTTTGCACCCCTAGCTGCATTTCTTCCCTTGGCGGCAACAATGTTGTTCCATCATTCTAGAGCTTGAGCTTTAAATAGATTAGAAGCATACATAACCTTATCTTTCTCAGCACACTTGCTAATAGCCAGCACAGATCCTGTTTTCTCTATCCACCTCAATGTGGCAATTCCTCCTTCTCTTCCAGAGCAGTTATTTGGCTTGCAGTCTTGAAACATTTTGTAGGTACATGTCACACCCTGAAATTCCACTGTGTTTTACCCGCGGGTTGTGACTGTCAAGGATCATCTGTCCCGGTCATTTCTAACGACCTCTAAATGGTTTTCGAAAAGACTTTCCGTTTGAACTTCATACCAAAATAAATAAGTAATACATAGTTTGAAAATGCGGAAAGTAAAGTGCGGAAGCAAAAGTAAAGTAGCGAAATACAGAAGCATAAAAAATTAGGTTCCCATAAACCTAGCTTCTAAATGAAAAAATGATATGTAACTCCAGGTATGCAATCCTAGTCCATGCGTGAATGCTTAGCAACTTGAGATAAACATGCTTAAAAGTGTCAACACAGGGTTGGTGAGTTCACAGGTTTAAGTAACAGAAACAGTAAAGAAAACAGTGTAATAGTACGTATTTCTACTCATGATTCGATGGTTGATCAGACAATATGCGGTAATAATATAAGCAATTCACCGAAACCGAAGCTAACGAAAAGGATGCCGAAACTTGCATTTTGCCTCTTACTTGCCCAGCACGCATTGGATTAGGTCAATGATGCACCCGTTAGACCTCCAGTCTAAGTTAGCGCGACTAACCCGGGTGGTGGTTGTTAAACCCAATAGTACTATTCATGATTACCTCTCTTGGGAAATAATCAACGGTTTGATTATGAGAGGGCTTTACGTGCGGGAAATGCACCCACTTATATATTAACGTGAAATCAAAGTAACGTCATAAGACTATGAAAATAAGTTTGAGCATGTATCTCCCCCAATTGAAAATAAGTAAAATGGGGCCGTGAAAACTCACCTGGGAATGAGGTGAATGAAGTATGATAGCAACACGAGAAATCTAGCAACTCTGGATAACCGACCTAACTGAGCCTTAGGAATAGTAAGGCTATAACGTCTATGAAAGTAAACATGGTTTATGTAACCACATTCATCCAAACGACTCAACGTTGAAAGGTTACTTTGACTTTTGAAAAGGTTTGACCAAAGCTGACCGAGGTTTGACCAAGGTTTGACCAAGTTTGACTCATGTTGACCAATGTTGACTAATGTTGACCAATGTTGACAAATGTTGACCAATGTTGACTAATTTTGACCAATGTTGACTAATGTGACACGACGACCCGTTGGTGACACATGGTGGAAACGTGTACAAGTAGCACATAAGTGACATATGAGTAACACATAAGTACATATAAGTAGCACATATGTAACACATAAGTAACATACAAGTAATACTTAAGTAACACATGAGTCATACTGTAAGGCCCCAAACCCGGGAGGCCTCACTTGTTGGATTTACTCATCAACACATAGCACTTTAAACATAAGACATACATTAATACAGCGGAAACGATTTAAATCTCTACATACGCAGCGGAAACATAACATGTCTAAACATAACTTGTCAAATACAACTGAAACTTGTCTTAATCAACATAAACAAAAGAAACATAAACAGGATGCTAGATGCTGATCTTCGGGTAACTCTTCTCGCCAAGCCAAGCATCCACTTCCATCTACTGCCACCTACACTTAACTGATGTGCATACTAAAAATCAGCAACACTGAGTGAGTTCTAACGTTTACTTTAAATCAATTATACAAAAGATTTACTAAAACATATATACTGCCATTAAGGCTAAACTTACACACTTTACTTTTCAAACAGTTTAAAACATATAATAAACCGTCAATTCCTCTTTACTGTACTGCCCTCATGGCTTACATCCATGAACCGACAAGTACCTGGTCAATGCCCCATGATCAACGACCATGAACCGACAATGCCGCTTATCTGTCAATTCCTTGTCACTACTGTACCGCCCCCATGGTCAACGACCATGAACCGACGAGTACCTGGTCAATGCCCCCATGATCAACGACCATGAACCGAAAATACCCTGGTCAATGCCCCCATGATCAACGACCATGAACCGACAATACCGCTTAACACTACGGGGGGGTTGCGTGGACCTCCCGAGCAACCGCCGTCACTCATCCCAGTTGTACAACCGTTAACGAACCCAAAGGTTCTTACTAATGGGTAGAACCCATATCTGACATCTTGTACAAGTAACATCTGTCCCAAGGACCTTTATAGCTGGTACACATTCCCGAAGGAAAACTGTTCACTTTACTGTTCATAAAACTTTCTGTAAATCTTGTTCATAACTTAACATGTATTATGCCTTTGTTTATGTATATAAAAATATAGTAAACGCTTGCCATAAATACCTTTGCTTTTACTGAAATATATCTTAACACATATATCATGCCTTTGTTTATGTATAATAAATATAGTAAACGCTTGCCAAATGATATATCTTGCTTTACTGAAAACATACTAGCACTTATATTATGTCTTTGTTTATGTATATGAAAATATAGTAAACGCTTGCCATAAATACCTTTGCTTTTACTGAAATATATCTTAACACATATATCATGCCTTTGTTTATGTATAATAAATATAGTAAACGCTTGTCAAATGATATATCTTGCTTTACTGAAAACATACTAGCACTTATATTATGCCTTTGTTTATGTATATGAAAATATAGTAAACGCTTGCCAATAATATAATCATACTTTACTAAACTGTACTTTTGCCTCTTTTAAACTTTTCACTAAAACATAGCTTTTCCCTTCAGTTTATAATATATAAAATATAATAAACGCTTTACACTAAGTATGCACACCACCCCTAAAGAAGGCAAAAAGGGGATTAGAACTCACCTTGTAAGCAGTTTCTGAAATACTCTTAGCCGGCTACTGAGCGTCACTAATGTCACTCACGATCTGTTATAATAAAGCCATACTTGTAAGGTAGTGCTCCTAGATGACACTAGACATCCCTATGCTTAAACCTAGTAGTTTCGATGGATTTGCTTATATCGAAACTTGATAGTTTCGATAGGTTGTTTGTGTCGAAACTTGGTAGTTTCGATAAGTAACTTAGGTGTGATCTTAACTTCGGATCGTGGGCTCATATCGAAACTATGGTAGTTTCGATGGGTCTGCACATATCGAAACTAGGTAGTTTCGATGGACCTGCACATATCGAAACTAGGTAGTTTCGATGGGTATGCACATATCGAAACTAGGTAGTTTCGATGGACCTGCACATATCGAAACTAGGTAGTTTCGATGGACCTGCACAGATCGTCTTCCCAAAAATCTGAAGTTTTTGCATGCGAGTCTGATCGAGTCAGTATCTAAATTTTTTTATATCAAAACGTTCGGTTTTCATTCTAGATGCTATACCTAAGCTCATTTTCAAGTTCCATCCGCAAAATCGTTACCTTTTTAGTCAAAACCCGAAAAACCCAAAAACGAACAAAAACTTAGATCTAGGAGAATCGGTTACCTGTAATCACTTCCTTTTCGTTGCTAAACACTCAAGAGACTCTTGCTAATGATCCTTGAAGCTCTAATCCGAAAACCGGGACTTTCTCTCTCTAGGCTCTCTCTCACTTTCTCTCTCTAGAATCCGAAAATGTGTTGGAAGTGAGGGTTTTGGGCTAGTCTTGAGGCTTATAAGGGCCCAAACCCTTGCCTCTTTCGGCCCGTACACCCCGGCCCAAGCCCGCTTTCCTTTTTCTTATTTAAAATTTTTAATTCTCGTAAATTCTTTCGCGCCCTAAAACTCAGGATGTTACACATACTTTGTGACATAACATTCATGCTTCAAGTAGTTGCATAGGTCATTAACATGTGACAAGTAGCATGGTATTTGTACATCTTCATGGTATATTTCATACATGTTAACCATTTATACACATAAGTTATGTAATTACATTAATAACCTATTAACATTATTTTAATTCATTTGAACAAATAACATAACATGTCATTTCTATAGTATAGTTATTAATATAGCAAAGTTTCCATTTTTAAGAAATCAGGGTTTTTAGTGCACCTTAGGTGTCATGGCTCAACTAAACAAATGATACATGAAGTAATACTAGTAACATACCATAAACATGATTCTACACATACTCTTTCTATTTTAAGCAAAGGTGAAGTTCACAAACTAACAAAGTTTCCTTATTTAGTAAGGTTTTTCGAAACATGTCATAATACAATTCCAAATTACATATTCTTGCATAAGTATTCTATTCATATAGTAATAAAGCCATTTAACCTATTTGATACATTTATAACCTACACATACAAAATATGTTCAATTAAAGTTTCCTTTTTAGGAAAGTGGTCCAAATGACCTTTTGCACATGTGTAACTTCAAATAACTCTTTCTACTACTTTAATAGATGCTATAGAACCATATTATCAAGTATTATCCATTAGAACCTCATAACACCAAATATGACAAATGAAAGTTTCCTTATATAGTAAGTCGACCATAGCGCATGGTGTAACACAACATTTCAACCAAAAAATTTATATTTCCTATTCATGCTACTAATATAAGCACCATTTAAACTCTTAAACATATTATACACTCATTTATGAAAAATCTCAACCAACAAAGTTTCTATAAATTGAAACGAGCAAATAACAACCTAAATGAACATTTCAAATAATAAAAAAATGCAAATATGTGTCAACAACTTTATTTTATGAAAACTCTTTGATAAAAAATGGATTTTAGACACTTGTAACATACAAACCCGTTTGGATGAGTGGTGCTCTATACTTGGCCAAAAATGGAGAAGAAAAGGTGGGTAGATTCTTACCAAATCTAAGTATGATGCTAGAATGGATGTTTTGATGCTTTGAATCACCTTGGATTAGCTCCTAGCACTCTTGGATGGATGAAGCAGGTTTGAAAGATGGTGGCTTGGTGGAGAGGGGTGGCGGCCGAGAATGAGGGAGGGGGTTTAGGGTTTGCAAATCTAGTTAGGACAAAAATGAGGGGATTAGTGAGTGTAAGGTGTTTTAGTGTTGGGGTGTAAGGCTTTTTCTTTTGAAATGGGCTTCATTACTAAAGTAATTGGGCTAGTAAGGATTTATTAATTTAAAAGCTGAATTATTTAATCTCAAAGTGACATATCATCCTTTTTTATAAAAATCCAATTTATAGGCTTAAAAAACGTTAATTTAAAAGTTGCTCTAAAAATTATAGAAAAATTCATATACGTATGAAATATTAAATCACAGTATTACATATAATTTTTTCACACCAATTATATGTCTATGTATTATTTCTAAAAATCACTAACGTTCGTGTGACAGGACGCGTGTGTGACCCGGTAATCCGCCCGATTACCGATGCATGTAATGAATTGAAACGAATGGAATTGATATATGAAATATGTACTTAATTACTCTATAATTAAGTATGATGCAAGTGTAATCATGTGAATTCAAGTAATAGTCGGGTATGGATATTAACCTTAATTTGTCGGGTATCACAGTACATCCAATTACCTTTCTCTTCTTTTCTACATGACCATAGTTATTACACATACTCTCATCTTCAAAAGAGTTATGGTAATATCCTTCTTCCCGGTCTTCTTGGTTCTATGTGTGGAAGAACCTTCGGGTTTTAGAGTAACTGGCTGGGACTGAGTGATAGTTCGGTTATGCTGGATTAAAGATTGAGAATTAAAAGATTTTTGATTTGTTGGCTGAACAGATAGCCTATTGGTTTGTCTCTTTTCGAACTCAGTAAAGATCATTGGAAGAGAATCTTTGATTCCTTCCGTGATCATTTTCTGAAGATCCATATGAGAATTAGGATTTTCAGCAGCGTTTTCAATTGCTATTTGTTTCCACTTTCCTCTCGTGTTTTGAGAATGTCCGGTATTTTTCGACATTCTATAAAAGAAATAGGATTGGAATCAAGACAAAATCTTTTTATTGATAGAAATATATTACAATACATATATAAATCTTTGTTCCTAAAAATTTCTAAAATTCTTTTCTTCAAAGGCTTGTACTAACAAAGCATTCCGAGTTTCAATTTCAGCTTTTTCTCATTCCAATTGAGCTATTCGGTTTAGCAACATTTGTTCCCTCTTACTTCCCGAGGCATTCTCATTTACATGATGTGTAGGGATGGGAATCGTCTCATAGTACGAAACGTAAGGTATATTAGAGTCAGCATGTTCTTCTTTTTCAGGATTATTTTCATAAGGTATTTCGGCGTATCCCTCATAAAAATTTTGGGAATATATTTGAATGACGTTGTAACTTCCAGTGGTATGAGCAAAATGAAAACTTATAGAAGGATTATAGGGAACACTAGGGTTTCCTATTTCTTCGAGGCTTCTGAAAGTTGAAATTTTAGTTTCCTCACTATTTTCTATAGTTGTTTCATTTGTTTTTCGTTCATGATAATTAGCTGGAGCAAATTTACGAATAAAGCTAGGACCCTTGCCTTTTCTGACCATTGTGTAGAATAAACAAAAATGATATTTTATTATTATAGAAATATATTACAAAATACAATAAAAACGATTCTAATCTTTCATAAGTTTTTTTCCAAGAGTCATCAAGTCCTCTCCATACTCGTAGACTTGTTTTCCATAGAATTTGGTTCTTGCTTTGTCCATTATCTTCTTTCTTGTTATTTCGTCCGTTTGGCGCAACGAACGGTCTAAACATTTAATAGGAGAAGAAGGCATACTTTCTGCATAACCATATTTAGGTGGGGGCTTATGGAGTCCCACCATAATATCATTATAAGCATTTTGGTATTCTGGAGGAGCTTGAAAATACTCTTTGAAAGGGCCATCATATGGAGGTTCAGGAAACATATAAGGATCATACAAGACTGGGAATCCAGAATTGTAAGATTGATAGTAAGAACTATTTGAGATAGGGTTATTAAAAGGATAATCTTTGGGATTTTCAGAAGCAAGTTCATATTGATGGGATTCCTCAGATGGATCCTCTTTTGCTGATGTGTTCTGCTGAGTATGACTAGATTCAGCTGTAGTAGTATTCCAATTGCTAAAATCAGATCCAGCATTCATCCATTGGCTAGAAGAGTCATAAGATTGAGGGTGGTATTCGGGAGAGTTGTTATTAGGGAGAATGGCAAATGGATCGTCGTTATAGTAGGTGAAGAGATAGGGTTCATTCGAGATCCTAAGGGATGATACTCAGCTGACACTTGTTTGATTAGACGATTGGGGTCATAATAAACAGGTACAAAATTATCTCCAGACATCTGCAATATTAAATTATTAGTACTTATCTTATTTTGGTCAAGACTTAGATACTAAGACCAGTATCTTTATCTTAACTAAAGCTCTACAAGGATGGTTATATTTTCAGAGTAGTACCTCCAACAGAGATGTTCCCAGGTAAGAGTGACGGGTCTAGGAGAGATTTATACACCGCTCTTTCCTTAGACAGAACACTTCCGTTTGTCAGATAACCACATACCGGTTAGAAGGTTACCTTGTTTTCTTATCTTAAAAGTATTAGATAAACTCAAGGTTAAAGTCTAGATACCAGATCCAAGTATCTAATTCGCTAAAACCTGTGGCTCTGATATCAACCCGTCACACCCCGCCCTAGTCACCCTTTGGACGTGTGCGAGCCCGATTGGTATCACATGACACTTTGATTTCAGAGTTTTTATAAATACAGAGAAGTATTTTCAAAAGTATCGTTTCAACATTCTTTCAACCTCAAGGGTTGTATTTGTAAATATCAAAACTTAGTTGGAAGACAAAATTTTTATATTTACTTTATAAATACATGGTATTAAATACCCTTTTTATTTTGATTACAAAACAGAGTTTGAAATCAAATACAATTACAGCCACCGGAAATAGTACTATCCAGGGTTGATCAATTCCCAGGTCCTATCTCCTTTTTCTTTTCTTTAGGATTTCCTTTATACGAGGCCTGAGAATCCTTCGTATAAGTTATCCTTTTCACTTTTCTTGGGTCAGATCTTATGTCTGCCCGAATCCCTATTTTCATCATATTTTATTCGTCACTTGAAAAACATTTTGAAAATAAAACTTTAGGGGGAACGCCGGTGAATACAATTATCTTGACGTTAAAATCATTTTGGCACAAACAAGCATTAGTTCATAATCACAACTTTATGTTCAATCCACACATTCAGCATGCCCGTCCTGTTCAATCGCACCACAGTATACACTAGCGTCATGTCTTATAACAAGGGACATGTTTGCCTCCGAAGTTGTTATAAGACAAGCACCAGCCGCAATCTGGGAATTTCACCCGAGACCCGTGTATCCCTTGCAAGTTTTACGCATACCTATGGCCTGAATGCTTTATTCGTAGAAGAACGTTGAGCATTATTCCCTTAGCCTTTAGTTTGGCCATTTTCGTAAATAAAATGTTTGACCCAAGTTTTAGAGAGATAAAGTATTCACCTTGGTTTATAGGAATGAGCCTCTAAGTTGAAATCTTATAGACTATCTTCTTATCTTGATTTCTCTAGCGTATCAGCACCTCTACGAGCGTTTCTTCTTAAACCGAGCACTACAACGAGCGGGAGTTGAACCGAAAGCTTTGGGATTGAGCGAAGGGGTCTCTGGTACGGATTTGTGAAGAGAGAATGGTTTGTGGGATGAAGAAAACTAATGAACTCGACCATCTATTTATAGGGAAATTCCTGAGATCATGACGGACCGTTACGGGTGGTGACGGTCCGTCACCAAATTAGGGTTCGCGAGTTATCAGACACGTGTCGCCCTCTAGTCAGTTTGCGGTGTGACGGACCGTTACTAGGCGTGACGGTCTGTTACAGAGTGATACGTGGCGCACCCTGGTGCTTTTATGGCTGTGACGGATCATTACCAGGCGTGACGTTCCGTTACAGGGTTTCCATGCGTTAGAATTCGTTCATTAGTCACCGGACACGTGGCGCGTCATCAGTGTTTGCGTGTTTGGCTCGTAACGGACCGTTACCATTGAATTTTCATGTTTTCTACTTTTTAAACCTTGATCTGTAGGTTATTTACACTTATAGTGCTTGTGGTTTGTAACTTAGTCAAATCTTGGACATTTTCGTGGCAGGTGTTACAGCTACCCAAGATGGTATCTTGGATTTGCATAGGTAGACCATTTATGTACTTTTCAATGGACCTTGAAAGAGGAGTGACCATATGAGGCACAAGGAGGCTAAGTTCATGAAAACGGGTGGTATAGGCAAGGCTTTCACCACTTTCCTGTTTGAGATCCCAGAACTCCGCTTCTAGCTTCTTGATCTCATTACGAGGACAAAACTCATCAATCATTAGTGTCTTGACATCATCCCAAGGTAAAGCTAGTGGAACTTCAATACGATGGTTACGCTTTTCCCCGTTCCACCAAGTGAGTGCCCTCTTCTGAAATACACTAGTAGCATAGCGAACCTTTAGGTTCTCAGGACAGTCGGCATTGATGAAGGTACCCTGTATGCTTTCTAACCATTGGAGAAGTCCAGTGGCTCCTTCATTCCCATAGTACTTGGTGGGGTTGCAAGAATTGAAATGTTTGAACGTGCACGTGGGATTTCTTGGAGTTGCATTCTGGTTCAGTTGATTGACCATGGTTGGTAAGATCGTAGCCATTTGCCGGGTGGTCCTGTCAGTGAGGTTGTTTATACGATCACGACGAGGAGGCATTCTACAATAATAAAGCATAGGAAAGGATAAATAAGAAATTTATATGATATGAATCAAGAATAAGAATTTGTGATAAAATCAAGAGATGCTTAATAAAACGTTGGATGGTACCCATTCAGTTTATATCCCCAAATGGATACGTTGACTTATCAAAAGTATTTTAAGTTCACCTAATGTCCAAGAAGTAGTGCTTTAGTCTATAAGTGGACACTCATCCCAAGAATTTCCAGGAAATCATAATTGGTCCATCGGTTGATTTGGATTTATACGAGATGCTTTCATAGAGAGTATTTCCCAGAATACAGGCATCCACCCTTCTGGATTGCACAAGTTCTCATTCATTATCTAGAACTTACATACTTTTGACGAGAGCTTCACTTTGGATTAGACCTTTAGGTCTAAGAGTATGCTTCATGTAGTTTCAAGTAGTCTCATGTAATCCCTTGAAGTTGTTGTTCATGTAATTGCACCACGTAGACAGAAATATATAGATGTAGATAGGTATAGGTAAGTGGATGTGATTCATGTAAGTATGTGTATGGAATAAGTATAGAGTGGAGTTCCTAATAAAGGACACAAGTTAAACTCATGTTTTGGACTCCTAGGTTATAGTCTAGGTCATGTGTGTCTACTAACCTAATTCCTTATAATCATGGCTCTGATACCATTCTGTCACACCCCGGCCGGCGACGGATTATACGCTGGGGCTGACGCGGTTGTTCATAAGCACATGATCATCTATTAAATGTGTTGTAATATTTATTCATCATATTAAAATATCCGTTACAAAGGAAATAGAAAACATAACATAATCAAAATTAAATGTTATTAATGCTAGATCCATAGCCCTATGTGATCAAGCAATGTCCTCAAACAGGTGCCCCTGAAATATGTAAGTAAATGTCAACTACAAGTAGTTGGTGAGTAATAGAGGTTTTGACACTAAACAAAGTTGAATAAGTTTTACAATTCAATATGTTAAAAGCAAGTCTAAAGCATAAATATGAAAACATACGAGTTTTCAAAGTGTACAATCAAGCCATGTTAATATATATGCACAATCCCCGGACCGCGTGAAGTATCAAAATGTATACACTAACCCGCCAAGGTTTGTGTTAAGTAATGAATCGGATTCCCATATAAATGATCATGTTAGGTACTACCTTAGGCTTACCACGCAAGTTAATGATTGTACTAGACATGAACATATGTATGGTCATCAAGTAGTTTAAGACACGAAGCATAAAGACCTTTGCATAAGAACACAGGTAATTGAATTGTGTATGTAAAGTATGTAAACATGTTCCACCCCGAGTATTTGTAAACAAAAGTATGAAAAGGGGCTATGAAACTCACATGTAATGAAGTTAGTGATGGTATGTATTGTTAATGGTGTATAGGCTTCGTGAGGATTCATCACAATCAACCTACACGAATAATTGTACTCTAAACTCAATGTATGTCTAAATAGTTATAATAAATTTTGGGGTTGTAGGGTTTCATAGGATTTGGTATTGGATATGGGATTGTATATATTTTGTAGAAAAATATATGTTAATGACAAGTAATAAAAATAGTTTATAAAATTAATTAGAATCAATTAAAATATCTAATTAATTACATAGTAAATATGTTTGAATTTATTTATGTAATTATTCTAAAATAATTTAATAAGTAAATTATGGAATAGATAAGGGTTTAAATATTAATACGTTTGGATTTATTTATATAATTATTTTAAAAATAATTAATAAATAATTTATGGAATGTAAAAGGTTTTAAATAATTATTTTATGTAAATAAAATAATTAATTAAACTTTTTAAATAATCTCATTTACTTAAATGATTTATAAGAGAGTTATTAAATAAATATAAGCTTTAAATGTAATTAATTGAACTTGTATAATTATTTATCTAAAATAATTATTTAAGTATTTTTATAGATTTAAAATGTTTTAAATAATTATTCTTGCCAAAATAATTATTTATGCGTTTAGAATAATGGATTAATAATGCTTAAACAAATAATTAAAATTGGTTTAATAAACATTATTTTTTTATAAATAAAACCACATAATTAGATTTGTTTAATTAACTCGTTTATATTGTTTATTTGAGAGTTTATAATGTTTATAATGCGTTTTTAATTAAATAAAATAAGTAAAACATTATTTTATATTTTTTCTTTTATAAAAATTACAGAATGCATTTATTATATTTATAAAAATTAAATCAGAAATTTAGAACATTGTTTATGTATTTAAAATTGAACAAAAGAATAAAATCCCAAAACCTGGCCACCGGGACTCGAACCCGCGTTGAGAACGGGCCAAGCACACACACGCACTTAACCATCAGACCAGGGCTTATGCCTTGGTCTTAACCTGATGGGTTTAAACTAAATACCACAATCCCAAATTCATCTCCTTCCCCAAACGAAACCCGTAACCTTAGCCCTCCGATTGACCCACTTAAGCAAAACGATTGGCCCTGAAATCATAGGGCTTTTGTTCCCTAGGTTGAGGCGAGTCCATAGGTACCAGAATTACCTGAAATGGTTACAAGTTTAACTATTGAATTGCTCATAAAAGTTCAGATAAACGTGTGGGATGGATCGATTGGGTGGCTACAACGTTTAGCCGTTGGGATTTCTACACGTAATTGGTTAAAGCTCGAGTTCGCAATTTGCGGCCTCAAAACCGGTTTCCTGCGGGTTTCGAACCCAAGACTGAAAAGGAGGAAAGCAGAATCCGGGATTGGCATAACAGGTCCCTGAAGTTCTAAGGCTTTATCATTTTATGCACAAAAACTTGTTTTAAAGCTTAATTGAAGTTTTGAAATTGCAATATGCGCCCTGAACTTTTATAAAATATAAAACCCTTAACTTTTATAAGTTTTTTATAAAAATTAATAAATCTTAATATTATAATTAATGATTCGAATATAAAATTAAGTTTATAAAATAGAAATATTTTTATTTCCATTAAGAATCATTTTCTTTGTAGTGTAACATCCCGAAAAATTCATATGATTATGATGCGGGTTAGTGAGCAACCCAAGCTCTATTTAAATAAGAGGAACGATAAAGATTCTCATACTAGGTGTGTTAAACTACCGGGAACGACCCAATTGGTCGTTTAAAGAATAGTTCCGGATCAAAATGCGCGAAGAAGGAAAACCAAGGACTAGGATGTAAACCTTGATGGTTTAAAAACAACTTAAAACACAAACCCTTGGCCATTCGGCCTAGGTGTGCTCTAAGGCAAGGGAGAGGACGTGAGGAGGAGTTCCGGTCAAGTGAAGGTGACGAGGGGTGTTCTCGGCGGAGGTTCCAGGACGGCCTCATACCACGAGAGTCCAAGACGTAAAGAGGTAAACCTTGTTTATGTTTTCGCCTTAATATTCACAATCATTTGCATGGGTCTTGACTAGGGTTTCGGGTTTGGGTGACGGAGACGATGATGGCGACCCATCGACGGGGTGGACGAGGACGGCATGGTGGTAACCAGCCTTATGGCTGAGGAGGATGATAGGAACAGAAAGGACTTCGGGGCGAAGGAATGGTGGCCGAAGAAGGTGGCCACGGCCACTTTCGGCGTAAGCCGTGAAGGCCGGTGGCTGCCGGTGCTCGTTACGGTGGACTAACGACGTGTGTGGGGCTGCAGCGGTAGGAAGGTAGTAAACAGGTGTTAATGTGGAGCCGCTAGCGGTGGTGCCGTGGGGGCGGAGGGCCGATTAGAGTTACGGCTAGACGGGGATCACAATGGTGGTGCATGAGGTGTCGGTGAAACCGTGGTGACACTTGGAATAGGTGGTGGTGGTTCACGATGGTGAATGGGGAGGAAAGTGGATTCGGATTTACACCTGATTAGGGTTTTTGTGAACATAGAGTTGCATGTCGAGTTTAGTCATGCATGGGAGTCTCGGCTCGTGTACGTGTGACCTACAAGACTAAGGCCTTCAGTGGCACGTGAACATGCATACATGCGGGTTCCAAACGGGTCCAGGGTAGCCCGATTTGGACGGTTACGTGAATTAGGGTTCTTGCATGGATGAAAGGATATGCGGATGAGACGAGTATCGGGAATAATTATATTTATACGTAATTGACACATGTCTAGGGTGTACTCTGACCGTGTGATCATACGTTGACAGGTGTGCGAGGAGACCGTTGTAGTGTAGGAGTTAGATCTTCGTAACAGTGAGTTTCTAATCCCCTCTTTTAAATGTTTTTAACGTTTTTGTGGCTATCGTACATACTTTCAATACATGTTTTATCGTATAAAATGTGTAAAGAACCTTGGAGTGTAACCCGATGAGTTTATGAAGTTAAATAGTTAAATGTAGTGCCAAGGGACTGTGTGTCCATAGGATGTGCGGGTTACAGGTGGGTATATGGTCGTGGGTCGTATAGTAACCTAATAGGGGTGAGTCGGGATTGTGTTTACAGGTCGTACGGGTACGACTAGGAGGTGTTACAGGGTGTGCATGTACATGGTATGTGCTTAGATAATGAGATATAGTGTTTGTATGAATGTTGATATATTAGAAGAGTATTGTGTTATGAGTTGGTCGGGGTGAGTCGGGGTATGAGCTAAACGTTTATGAATATGAGTAGGATACCTTGTCCTAGTGCTATGTGTGAAGTACAGGTGTAGTTCATGAGTCATGTACATAAAGTATAATGTTATGTTATTATACATATGTTGTGTGCATTGGGTCGTTGTCCTTGTGACACGATGGGTATTGTGTTTGCATTGTTGTTGTTTTGACACGGAAAACGGGATTGTGGAGGACGAAGTCCTTCTGGAGGTCACCAAAGGTGATGATGTCCAACAAGACAGTGATGAGCTCGGGGTGTGTCGAACGCCCTAAAGAGGGTGCAGTGATGAGGTATGTGCTTGTGTTCAAATATATTTTTGTTAAGTTGTATACAAGTGTTGGGTTATATTTATTGTGCATGAGATAGTATTAATGTGGTGAGTATAGTTAGATTGACCGTTGTGTCAGGATTGTGATGTGGTGTTTACAACTGATATGCCAGTTGGTTTGTGAGAGTATTGGTTAGGGCTGGTTAAGCCGGTGTCTAGAGGGTGGTTGAGATAACCCGTATGTGGTTAATAAGTGTGGTAAACTTTGAGTTATCAGAGTGGTAAGTTCGATCCATGTCGGAGAGACTTACTAGGTTAAAATGTTGGGTTGAGTCTGGAGTGGTGAATCCTTTGGGATATTGTAAGATAACGGGGGTTATCTATCCATTCATAAATGACAAATCTACTTTCTGAAGACCAGAGAGTCTTGAGTGGAAATAAACATTAAATGAGACGAGTTGGCTTTTGTTTAAATTAAACCACTAGAACTCACTCAGCGTAGCTGGCTTTGTGTGTACGTTAGATTGTGCTGCAGGTGAGCTTGGGGTCGGCGTATCTTGGCTTGGGAGCCGTGTTACTTGGATTGGTGTGCATGCATTCGTGAGGTAAGGTTAACAACATTAATGAACTTAAAGAGAAATAATTAATTTTGAAAGACTTCTGTTGTACATTTGTTAAATAAAACAAGTACTTTTATAGAGAATACCCTGTTATGAGAACCAATTGTAGGGTGGCCGGTTTGGGGGCCTTACAAGTTGGTATCAAAGCTGAGGTTTAAGAGAAAACTGATATTTTTAAACAAATAAAATGCCTTAACTTAGACTGAAAATGGGAAGAGGGTGAAACGAATGCCACCACGAGTAACCGCGAGCCAAGAGGTACTTCTTTCGAGATGAGCAGTTATTATTATTTATCATTTGTGTAGTGTTACACTAGGTGAAGGAATTGGTATGAGTAAATGATTTATGGTTCCGTATGGGATCGTGCTGTGTGATATGTGCTATAGTAGTATGTAGAACTACGTGAAGTTGTGTTGTGTGATTAAATGAGACTATGATGTGAGTTGTGTAATGCGGAGTAGCATTAATTGTAACTATGTGATATAATTTGGTGTGTCGGCATAGTTTAGTGATTATGTGTGTAACCTTGTGTGGTGTGAAATTATGATAAATATGACATGCTAGATTGTTAAGTGGTGCTATGTGAGTTATGTGGGATGCATGTGCATCCGGCGTGTGTGAAAGATATAAAGCTAGTGTGAATATGATGGGGAAGGTTTAGAATCTGAGTAGTAATGTGGACCACCAAATTGCATTTGATCACCGTGATTTGGCAGTCTATGATTACTCTCATATTCTTAATTTGACGCCCATAATAATCACTCCAACGTTCTATCTTGTGCCTTTTTCGATGGCCGTGACCATTCAGACTAGATGGATTAGGCGAGGAGCTCTTATCAGGAGGTTGACCGAACAGAGGGCTAGACGTGCGGCTGCTGTTTGCATGGTTATCTTTGGGAGAGGACGGATCTTAGCACCTGTTCCATTGACAATGGTTCCACCGGTGGCTGAGAATGAGTAGGAGCTACCAGAACAGGAGGTGATCTTGGCGCTTCCGGCGCCTAATGCTCCTAGTACTACCAGGGCAACTATGCGTGGTGGACTCAGTAGCTCCTTTTACAGGAGAGGTGGTTGGAGAGGAAGACATGTATTTGCAGTCAGGAGTCAGCCTTCAAGACACAACACCGAATCAGGAAGCGGATGGCTGGAGGAATCTGACGACGAGGAACAAGTGGGCGATAACTTTGACTTGTTCAGTGACTAGAGCAGTGGTGGTTACCACGAGAGGACTAGAGCATTTTGACTAGTGGCCGTCAGGCACTTTTGAGACGAAATATTTGTTCTTGGTTTTTCAATTGCTTGATTTTAACCTTGACAGCGAATCTTACCATGGGATGGTTTAAGACATAGTAATGATAGTTGCATGTGTGATAGCTTACTAATGGCGGTGCAGTGTTACATATGTGTGATTACCATTTTGAACAACGTGAGTTCATACTAAATGTAATCTTTGAAGTGATGTCAGAGCTTGGTTGATTAGACTGTATAAGTAGACTTGTGTAGACCTGAGTTTTGATTATTTGTGTGTGTCTACGGTCTTAAGATAGTGTCACCTATGTGTTATGTTTAGCTGATGTTTGAAGTGTAAGAGGTGTGTTGCACCTTGTGTAACTGTTCAGGACGAGGTCCTGTGGGAAATCTTAAATATACATCTTTAGTATGTATAAATGTTGAGGACCAGATCCTGTGGGAAATAAGATATTTTTATATCTTGTGTGCATGAATGTTTTGGGATGTTTGTGTCTAGACTAAGTAGTGTGTCGTCGTGAAGTATGGGTACGAACGAGTAAACTCTGTATGAGTATATGATGACGTGTGGCAAGGGCTACCATTGTAGTAAGTAAGAGGTAAGGTTCAGGAGTTTGTGTGTCTATAAATGACGAGGTCATATTGTATGCACGTAGATTTACTCAGATCAAGCTAATGGTGTATGTGCACTTTGTGCGAGTTAGAAGGTTGAGTTACTAGTACTTGTGTAGAACATTGTGTGTTATGTAGTTATGTGTGTCGGTGTGTGCCTTGTAGTACACGCTTAGTCGTTCATAGGACGGGAGGTCTGTGTTCTCAAGTATAGTATTCCTATCTTGACGATTTTCTTGACGTTGATATATCGAGGTGATGCGAGGAGTTTTGACATTTTCTAGACGATCGGCGAGGTGCTCGTGAGAGATGCTTATACTTATATCTCGAGAATTTGGAGCACGAAGCCAAGGGGTGGAATGGCGGGAGTTAATGCTGAAAGTGTACGTGGACGCTTGACCAGAGATATTTATGATGGGATTCAGGTGATGACGCCGAAGATTTCAGCACGGAGTTAACAAGGTGACACAGGGTCTTCATGGAATACGTTCCATACGAAGAATTATGTTGGGGAGAGGTAACCGGGGAATAGGGATGTCAACTCTGAACGAGACGACGAATAGCTGAGACTTGTGATCAGACGGACTTCATGTTCGTACTTGATGAATGAGATGCGGTCGGTGATATCATGGTATTGGTAGATCAACATTGAGGAAAGTGGAACTCAGTAGGGGTAAGTGCAGGATTGCACATAAGTGACTGGGAAGGAAATGCCTAAGCTGGTAAATCTAAAACTAGTTTAAGGTGGGCTCCGTGGAGCATACTATTGCAGCAAATGTTTTGCTGTTAAAACAGACCTAGTGGCGGTAGGTGAGCTTTTGGGAAACACCGAGAGCTGATGATAATAACTCTAGTGTTGAGAGTTATGTGCTTATTTAAAGGAGTTCGTTGGACACATGGTAATGAAGTGGAAAAGTACTTCGGTAGAGGAACGCGTGATTGTAGAGATGGGAGGAGCCTTGCACAAGCTCATTGAGATCATTAGGGAGGGACAATGTAAAACATTTACAAGCAAGGCAGTGGTGCCTAAGTTTTGAGAAATCATCACAGGACGGCGATTAGGGTACGAGGCGAGAAGAACGATGAATGATCCTATTCTGGAAGGCGAGAGGCCTTATTTAGGGAGATGACAATCGGAGTGACGAGATCATCCAGATTACACTAGAGACGTGGACCAATGTGTATTTATGCTAAATAGAGAAGGGTGATAAGTGAACGGGCAATTGACGGTGTGGTGCCGTTTGTGTAAAATTTGGAAGGACGAGTAATGAGGAAATGCGTAGGTGAAACATACAAATCCCAAAGCTGAAAGCGGGCAATGGGAAAGACTTCTTTGAACACCAAGGGGGTGGTCATATTGCAAAGCAAGTGATAGAGTTGATAGGTGTGAAGGAGAATGCTTGACACTAGATGGGTTTGGTGCACGAGTGAGAATGGAAAGGTAAGTCGTGTTGGTTTGTACCGACGCAAGATTCGAGGACGAATCCTCTCTTAAGGGGGATTGACTTGTAACATCCTGAAAAATTCATATGATTATGATGCGGGTTAGTGAGCAACCTAGTCTCTATTTAAATAAGAGGAACGATAAAGATTCTCATACGAGGTGTGTTAAACTACCGGGAACGACCCAATTGGTCGTTTAAAGGATAATTCTGGATCAAAACGCGTGAGGAAGGAAAACCAAGGACTAGGATGTAAACCTAGATGGTTTAAAAGCAACTTAAAACACAAACCCTAGGCCATTCGGGCTAGGTGAGCTCGACGGAAAGGGAGAAGACGTGAGGAGGAGTTCCGGTCAAGTGAAGGCGACGAGGGGTGTTCTCGGCAGAGGTTTCGGGACGGCCTCATACCACGAGAGTCTAAGACGCAAAAAGGAAAACCTTGTTTATGTTTTCTCCTTAATATTCACGATCGTTTGCATGGGTCTTGACTAGGGTTTCGGGTTTGGGTGACGGAGACGAAGATGGCGACCCGGCGACGGGGTGGACGAGGACAGCAGGGTGGTAACCAGCCTTATGGCCGAGGAGGATGATAGGAATAGAAAGGACGTTGGGGCGAAGGCATGGTGGTCGAAGAAGGTGGCCAAGGCCACTGTCGGCGTAAGCCGTGAAGGCCGGTGGCTGTCGGTGCTCATTACGGTAGACTAACAACGTGTGTGGGGCTGCGGCGGCAGGAAGGTAGCGAACCAGTGTGAATGTTGAGCCGCTAGCAGTGGTGCCGTGGGTGAGGAGGGCCAATTAGGGTTACAGCTAGATGGGGATGACAATGGTGGTGCGTGAGGTGATGGTGAAACCGTGGTGACACTTGGTATAGGTGGTGATGGTTCACGGTGGTGAATGGGGAGGATAGTAGAATCGGATTTACACCCGATTAGGGTTTTTGTGAACATAGAGTTGCATGTCAAGTTTGGTCGTGCATTGGAGTCTCGGCTCGTGTACGTGTGACCTACAAGACTAAGGCCTTGCATGGCACGTGAACATGCATACATGCGGGTTCCAAACGAGTCTAGGGTAACCCGGTTTGGACGGTTACGTGAATTAGGGTTCTTGCATGGATGAAAGGATATGCGGATGAGACGAGTATCGGGAATAATTATATTTATACGCAATTGAAGCATATCTAGGGCATACTCTGACCATGTGATCATACGTTGACAGGTTCGGGTTCGTGCGAGGAGACCGTTGTAGTGTAGGAGTTAGATCTTCGTAACAGTGAGTTTGTAATCCCCTTTTTAAAATGTTTTTAATGTTTTTGGGGCTATCGTACATACTTTCAATGCATGTTTTATTGTATTAAATGTGTAAAGAACCTTGGAGTATAACCCGATGAGTTTATGAAGTTAAATAGTTAAATGTGGGGCTAAGGGACTATGTGTCCACAGGATGTGCGGGTTACAAGTGGGTATATGGTCGTGGGTCGTATAGTGACCTAATAGGGGTGAGTCGGGATTGTGTTTACAGGTCGTACGGGTACGACTAGGAGGTGTCACAGAGTGTGCATGTACGTGGTATGTGCTTAGATAATGAGATATAGTGTTTGTATGAGTGTTGATATATTAGAAGGGTATTGTGTTATGAGTTAGTCGGGGTGAGTCAGGGTATGAGCTAAATGTTTATGAATATGTGTAGGATACCTTGTCCTAGTGCTATGTGTGAATTACAGGTGCAGTTAATGAGTCATGCACATAGAGTATAATGTTATGTGATTATACATGTGTTGTATGCATTGTGTCATTGTCCTTGTGACACGGCGGGTATTGTTTTTGCATTGTTGTCATTATGACACGGCAAACGGGATTGTGGAGGAAGAAGTCCTTCGGGAGGTCACCAAAGGTGATGATGTCCAACAGGACAGTGATGAGCTTGGGGTGTGTCGAACGCCCTGACGAGGGTGTAGTGATGAGGTATGTGTTTGTGTGCATATATTTGTGATAAATTGCATACAAGTGTAGGGTTATATTTATTGTGCATGAGATAGTATTAATGTGGTGAGTAGAGTTAGATTGACCGTTGTGTCAGGATTGTGATGTGGTATTACAACTGATGTGCCAGTTGGTTTGTGAGAGTCTTGGTTAGGGCTGGTTAAGCCGGTGTCTAGAGGGTGGTTGAGATAACCAGTATGTGGTTAATAAGTGTGGTAAACTTTGAGTTATCAGAGTGGTAAGTTCGATCCATATCGGAGAGACTTACTAGGTTAAAATGGTGGGTTGAGTCTGGGGTGGTGAATCCTTTGGGAGATTGTAAGATAACGGGGGTTATCTATCCATTCATAAATGACAAATCTACTTTCTAAAAACCAGAGGGTCTTGAGTGGAAATAAACATTAAATGAGACGAGTTGGCTTTTGTTTAAATTAAACCATTAGAACTCACTCAACGTAGCTGACTTTGTGTGTACGTTAGATTATGTTGCAGGTGAGCTTGGGGTCGAGGTATCTTGGCTTGGGAGCGGTGTTACTCGGATTGGTGTGTAGGCATTCGTGAGGTAAGGTTAACAACATTAATGACCTTAAAGTGAAATAATTAATTTTGAAAGACTTCTGTTGTGCGTTTGTTAAATAAAACAAGTACTTTTGTAGAGAATACCCAGTTATGACAACCAACTGTAGGGTGCCCTGTTTGGGGGCCTTACATGTAATTTAAATAATATAACTTTTATAAACCTTAATTTCATTAAGAAACGAGAGACTATAATTTAAATAATAGTTAAAATAAAAGCCGGAAATTCCTGGGGATTACATATACTTGTTTAGATATTGCTCACATTGCTGAACACTAGACTAGTCTAGATTATTGTGAAGCATCTAATGAAATATTACGATATCTTTAAGAAACGAGAGACTATAATTTAAAGAAGAAGTGAGAACTTAAATAGTTGAGTACTCTAACTTTGTTGTATTCAAAGGAAACAAAATGTCAATTTCTAGGTATATCCTTATGTCAGCAGATATACCTATCTCATGGAGGAGTTGAACTGTTAACAACAACCTAAGTTACAATGACATAATATGTTGTTAATTACAACGCAATTGTCACTAAATATTGTTGGGAAATTTACCAGTGGACTTGTAATTTACTAACTCCACATAAATACCATATTGAAGACTTATTGTGATAAATCAGCTACCATTGTTTCTCGAACAGTAACCGTTCGAGCGGAGCTGCATTAAATTTCAATACGAAATTATTGTTCACTTATGAACAAGTAGAGGAAACTAAATCTTTGTATTGAATACATTCATGATATGCTTATGGATCCAATAACTAAAGGTCTATGTAAGGCCCCAAACCCGGGAGGCCCCACTTGTTGGATTTACTCATTCACAAACAGTTCTTAAACATGAATATCAGATATCGCAGCGGAAAACTTCATTTAAACATAACTAAATCGTTGTTCATACATACGGAAGCGTAAACATTGATTAAAACATAATTACATCATAACTAAACATAATGGGATGCCAGTCTTCAAAAGCAGTCGGGTAACTCTTCATCTCTAGCCAAGCATCACCGTTCATCCTCATAACCTGCCTTAACCTGAATGTGCACACTTAAAAACGTCAGCTACGCTGGTGAGTTCTAGTTTTAACATAAAACCTTAACTTCAAATAAATTTCCAAAAACATCACTTCATACTTCATTTAATAAAAAGCGTACGTAAATAATGCAATAACAAACATAACACTTCATAAGTCAACGAACATATAGAATCTGCGCCTTCTCGTAACCGTCAAATCCAAACGTTACATACTGGTTGAATAACTTAAGGATCACCACCACTAAGCCCATCATCACCGTACTGTCCTTCGGGTGAGGAACTCCTAGGGCCCGATACTTAGGTCATCCAACCCTTCAAGCACGGCGTCCCAAAGGATAGCGCGTAACAAACTTCAAGCACTGCGCCCCGTCGGGCGCAAGTACCAAACTTCAAGCACGACTACCCCGTAAGGTAAATCGTACCAAACTTCAAGGATCACGATAATCCCCTTGGTGACCGTCATCACCCCAGTTGTACAACAGTTGGCCAGCCACAGAGGCCCTTAAAAGGTAAAGGCCCATAACATCCTTCCCATCCCTTAACCTTCATTCCCTAAGGAATATTGGCAGATTCGTTCGTTTGTGACTTTCGTAAACCTTCGCTTCTTTTACTTCAAAAACTTCAGTTAAAGCATTCGTACGTTTTATTAAAAACATTCTCTTCGTTAAAACACTTCGTAAACTTCTTTTGGCAAAATATTTCATAAACACTTCCTTCATAAACATCATTTTATAAAACGTTACATACTTCCTTCATAAACATCATTTTATAAAACGTTACATACTTCCTTCATAAACATCTTTTTATAAAACGTTACATACAACCTTCGTAAACATCATTTTATAAAACGTTACATACAACCTTCGTAAATATCGTTTCATAAACATCGTTTCATAAAATCATCACGTGTGCACACCAGCCCAAAAACATTATTAAAACATTTAAAAGAGGGCTTCTAGAACTCACCTTTTAAGCTAGTCTTGGTTGTCCTAATCAATGGCCCAACCACGTCACTTCCGATCTGAATTGGTTACAAAACACATATATCAGACCTAACCTCGATTCACACTCTACTCAGCTGATATAGGAGAACTTAATGCTAAGTTCGCCTCCCCTGGCTTAGGCGAACTTATAAGCGAACTTAATAAGTTCTCTTACCCTTTGGCCAGGCGAACTTAACTCAAGCGAACTTGATAAGTTCGCTTACCTTGGCCAAGCGAACATAATCAGGCGAACTTGATAAGTTCGCCTCCACCAAGCGAACTTGACAGGCGAACTTGCTAAGTTCGCCTGCAACATCAGTCATCTTCCCCAAAAGTCCCGAAATTCGCGGATTTGGGCTCGGTTATGTCAAAACTTCAACTTTCTTTGCTCAAAACAACCGTTTTTCATTGTAGATACTAAACCTAAGCTTATTCTTAAGTTTCATCCGGAAAAACGTCCTCTTTTCACCCAAAACCCGAAAAACCCAAAAACGAACAAAAACTCAGATTTAGGTCGGATCGTTACCTGAATCGAGCTTCTGATCTGGAGGTTTCCTTCACGAGTGCAAGAGACACGATCTGGTGCAATCTTGTGCGATTCCGTCGCTTTCTCTCTCTACGGGTTTTCTCTCTCTAGAATTGTAAAGAGGAGAAGTGAAGAGGCTTTTTACTATTTATAGGGGAGACCTCCCCAAGCCCGGTTCGCGACTGACCCGGCCCGACTTCGGCCCGCTTGAACTCGCTAACTTTATTTTTCGTCATTTTGGGATGTTACAAGTCTACCCCCCTTATAATAGGTTTCGTCCCCGAAACCTATCACAAGTCAAATAATTGAGGGTACGACTCCCTCATTTCCGCCTCCGTTTCCCATGTAGCCTCCGATCCCTTTCGGTGCCTCCATTGGACTTTAACCAATTGGATCACCTTATTACGCAACCGCTTCTCCTTCCTGTCTAAGATGGCCACGGGTTCTTCGATGTAATTAAGGCTGTTGTCGACCTCGATGTCGGTAAGTGGTACGTGAGCCGATTCATCCGCCAAACACTTTCGCAAGTGTGATACATGGAAGGTAGGATGAATCCCACTTAACTCATCAGGCAAATCCAACCGATAAGCGACTTCCCCAACCCGTGCCATTATCCTGAACGGTCCGACAAACCTCGGACTTAACTTTCCTCTCTTCCTGAATCGTATGATTCCCTTCCAGGGCGACACTTTCAACATTACTCTATCCCCAACATCAAACTCGATAGGCCTTCGTCGTCTATCCGCATAGGATTTCTGGCGATCTTGTGCGGCCTTCATTCGAGCTTTGATTTGATCAAACCTTTCCGACGTTTCTTTTATGACTTCCAGACTTCCTAACTCCTTCTGTCCAATCTCACCCCAACAAACCGGGGTCCTGCATCTTCTACCATACAACATTTCGTAAGGCGGCATGCCTATAGTCGTGTGATGACTATTGTTGTAGGAGAATTCGGCTAACGGCAGATGACTGTCCCAACTGCCACCAAAGTCGATAATACAAGCACGGAGCATATCTTCCAATGTCTGAATGGTCCTTTCGGACTGACCATCCGTTTGCGGGTGGTATGCTGTGCTGATATTAAGCCTCATGCCCATCGCTTCGTGAAATCTTTTCCAGAACCTCGATGTGAATCGTGTGTCCCGGTCGGATACTATCGTCAAAGGCATCCCATGCCGTGCTACTACTTCGTTAATAAATACTTCCGCTAACCTTTCCGACGAGAACGTCTCGCGAATAGGTAGGAAATGAGCACTCTTTGTTAATCGGTCCACAATTACCCAAATGGTGTCATGACCTTTAGCTGTGCGAGGTAGCTTGGTTATGAAGTCCATGGTAATGTGTTCCCACTTCCATTCTGGTATATCAAGTGGTTGAATCTTTCCATACGGTTTCTGGTGTTCAGCCTTTACTTGCGAGCAAGTCAAGCACTTGCTTACATACTTCGTTACATCACATTTCATTCCAGGCCACCAGTAGTCCTTCTTCAGGTCTTGGTACATTTTGTTGGTACCGGGATGGATAGAGTAACGAGACTTATGAGCCTCATCCAAGATTTTGGTTCTAAGCTCGCCACCCATAGGTATCCATACCCGTCCATAACGTGTTCTAACACCAAGGGTGTTATATTCCAACTTGTCCTGTTGGCCAACCATCCTTTCTTTCTTTATATTTTCTTCCTTCAAAGCTTCATCTTGAGCTCTTTCGATTTCTCTCATCACATCTGATGTTACCACCAACTGGCAAGCTTTCACTCTAATAGGAGTAGGCACATCCTTTCGGCTTAGAGCGTCAGCCACCACGTTTGCCTTTCCAGGGTGGTACATTATTTCACAGTCATAGTCCTTCAGGAGTTCCAACCATCTCCTCTGCCTCATATTAAGCTCCTTTTGTTCGAAGAAGTACTTCAAACTTTTGTGGTCGAAGTAAACAGTAAACTTTACCCCGTACAGGTAGTGCCTCCAGATTTTTAATGCAAATACAACAGCAGCAAGTTCCAAATCGTGAGTCGGATAGTTGACTTCGTGAACTTTCAACTGCCGCGACGCATATGCAATCACTCTACCACGCTGCATCAACACACACCCCAATCCCTGACCCGAAGCGTCAGAGTATACCACCAAATCTTCACTGCCCTCGGGAAGGGCCAAGACTGGAGCTTGTGTTAGCTTCTCTTTCAATTCCTTAAACGCCTCATCCTGGGTCGAACCCCATTCGTACTTTACTTCCTTCCGAGTCAACTTTGTTAATGGCGAAGCTATTTTCGAGAAATCCTGAATGAATCTCCGATAGTAGCCTGCCAATCCTAAGAAACTACGGATTTCAGTTGGCGTCTTAGGAATGTCCCATTCACTTACCGTTACTATCTTTGCTGGGTCAACCATAATGCCGTTCGGGCCAATAACGTGACCTAGGAACTGGACTTCCCTAAGCCAGAACGCACATTTGAAGAACTTAGCATACAACTTCTCATTCTTCAGAGCTTCCAATACTTCCTTCAAGTGACACGCGTGATCACCCTCATTCTTGGAGTAGATAAGGATATCATCGATGAACACGATTACCGATCGATCCAGCATCGGTCGACACACCCTATTCATTAAATCCATGAACGCTGCGGGGGCGTTCGTCAATCCGAAAGACATTACGCGGAACTCAAAATGTCCATAACGCGTGCGAAATGCAGTTTTCGGTATGTCTTCTTCCCTCACCTTCAACTGATGGTACCCGGACCGAAGGTCGATTTTCGAGAACCAACTTGCGCCTTGCAACTGGTCGAACAGGTCATCGATCCTTGGTAAAGGGTACTTGTTCTTCACCGTTCGTTTATTCAACTCGCGGTAATCGATACACATTCTCATCGAACCATCTTTCTTCTTTACGAACAACACCGGAGCACCCCACGGCGAGATGCTCGGTTGAATAAATCCTTTCTCAAGTAACTCGTCTAGTTGAACCATAAGTTCCTTCATCTCCACTGGTGCTAGTCGATATGGAGCCTTAGCCACGGGCTGGGCATCTGGTACTAAGTCAATTCGGAACTCAATTTCTCTATCGGGTGGTATCCCAGGCAAATCCTCTGGAAACACCTCCGGGTACTCGCGTACCACGGGTACATCGTCTAGTTCCTTCACTTCCTTACACTTGTCAATCACATACACCAGATAAGCCTCGCATCCGCGCCTCAAGTAATTTGTTGCCTTAATCATTGAGATGACGTTTGGCATCTGGGCGTCACGATCTCCAAAAACCTCGACTTTGCTACCATCTGGAGCCTTGAGTTGGATTATCTTTCGTTTACATATAATTTGCGCTTCATTGGCAGTTAGCCAATCCATACCCAACACAACATCGAACCCTCCCAAAACCATAACGAACAATCTGACAGGGAATCTATGACCTTCTATCTTTATGGTGGAGTTGTCAACTACATCGGTCACTCTCGCAGTTCTACCCTCTGCGGTTTCTACGCTAAAAGCCCTTTCTAACTTACTGGCAGCGTACTTCATTCTCTTACAAAAAGACGCAGATATAAAACTCTTACCGGCACCCGAATCAAATAACACAGAAACAAGAGTGTTGTCAAGGACGAACGTACCTGACGCCACATCGGGATCCGCCCTGGCTTGTTCCTGCGTCAGTGCGTACGCACGAGTCTTTGCACGAGATCCCTCTCCCTTCTTTTCCGGGCCCTTTCCCTTCCCGGTTTCCCCCATCCTGGGCTTGGTGCATTCCCGACTCATATGACCACTTTCCCCACAATTGTAGCATTTATAGCCTTGCGGGCATTCACGGGAGTAATGTCCGGTCTTGCCGCATTTAAAGCATAGATTCGATCCTAACCGACATTCGCTTGCGTGTCTTACCCCACATTTCCCACAGACTGTCATCTCGCCTACCCTGGCCTGCTTGTCCCGAGCCCCGAACAACTTCCCACCCGATCGTTTAGCGGGAAAACTCAACTTCTTCTTAGGTTCTTCAATGGCAACAACATTCAGCGCCAGATCATCAAATACTACGCCGCTCAGTTCTACTACCGAGTCATAGGTAGTAGGGGCGTTTGCCTTGACATAGGTGCGGACCTGGTCCAGCAACCCTTGAATGTAACATGAAATCTTTCTTTCCTCCGTCGTGACAAGGTGTGGCACCAGACGTGCCAGTTCATTAAATCGGGTTGTGTACTGCCGGTGCGTCATGCTCCCGGCCTTCAAACCCAGAAATTCCCTCTCTACCTTCTCAATCTCGTTCCTTGGGCAGAAATTCTTTATCACCAAAGTTTTCAAGTCAGCCCACACCATCGCATCCACAATCTCGCTCCCTTTTGCCTGACGTATACCTTCCCACCAATGGGATGCTTCCTTCCTCAAGGAGTTAGCAACAAATTTTACAACTTGATCCGTTCGACACTCGCTCAGACGAATGGCAGCTTCCATACGGATCACCCAGTCAAATGTAGCCACTGCGTCTTTCTTTCCAGTGAGGACCGGTGGGTCACATGCCTTAAAGGACTTATAGTCGCATCCGCGAGCAGGCGGTGCATTGTCAGTCTCATTGTTCTGAGCACCAATCGCCGCGCTAGACCCACCCACCGCATTGAACTGCTTCAGTGCTTCTGCCAACAGACCTGGCAGAGAAGTCTTCATCAACTCTGTAAACTCTCTAGCTATGGCTGCTCTCACTTCTGGTTCAAAAGTGAAAGGTTGTTCTTCAACCAGTGTCTGTTCGGTTCCATGCACACTAACCGCCGGTTCAGTGTGAACACTTCCTTCTTCACTATTTTCTTGGCGTGCAGGGATCCTGCCACGCCCACCATTTCGACCGCCGGTACGACCACCGGTACGGCCACCACGCCTTCCGTTTCCTCTCCTTGCCATTACGCTCTATAAGACAAGAAATACAATGTCATCACGCTAGTTAACAAATAAAATTCAATAAGTACTGTAAGATGTTAATATACACTGGCCATCTGTAATTAACCATTACACTACCTTTCGATTTCTATTTGACCACCTTTGTGATTTCATCAGAACACAAGTCCTTACTTAACCCTTTCTAAGGCATACTATATACGTAAATACATATACTACCTTCATACCTGATGCTTGGGCTCGAGTTACCCGTACTGGCATCCGCTTTCGGTCCCATTCAAAGTTTAAGTTCAGACACTGGGAGTGTCCGAATCTCTCAAACTATTGCTCTGATACCAACTTGTAAGGCCCCAAACCCGGGAGGCCCCACTTGTTGGATTTACTTATTCACAAACAGTTCTTAAACATGAATATCAGATATCGCAGCGGAAAACTTCATTTAAACATAACTAAATCGTTGTTCATACATACGGAAGCGTAAACATTGATTAAAACATAATTACATCATAACTAAACATAACGGGATGCCAGTCTTCAAAAGCAGTCGGGTAACTCTTCATCTCTAGCCAAGCATCACCGTTCATCCTCATAACCTGCCTTAACCTGAATGTGCACACTTAAAAACGTCAGCTACGCTGGTGAGTTCTAGTTTTAACATAAAACCTTAACTTCAAATAAATTTCCAAAAACATCACTTCATACTTCATTTAATAAAAAGCGTACGTAAATAATGCAATAACAAACATAACACTTCATAAGTCAACGAACATATAGAATCTGCGCCTTCTCGTAACCGTCAAATCCAAACGTTACATACTGGTTGAATAACTTAAGGATCACCACCACTAAGCCCATCATCACCGTACTGTCCTTCGGGTGAGGAACTCCTAGGGCCCGATACTTAGGTCATCCAACCCTTCAAGCACGGCGTCCCAAAGGATAGCGCGTAACAAACTTCAAGCACTGCGCCCCGTCGGGCGCAAGTACCAAACTTCAAGCACGACTACCCCGTAAGGTAAATCGTACCAAACTTCAAGGATCACGATAATCCCCTTGGTGACCGTCATCACCCCAGTTGTACAACAGTTGGCCAGCCACAGAGGCCCTTAAAAGGTAAAGGCCCATAACATCCTTCCCATCCCTTAACCTTCATTCCCTAAGGAATATTGGCAGATTCGTTCGTTTGTGACTTTCGTAAACCTTCGCTTCTTTTACTTCAAAAACTTCAGTTAAAGCATTCGTACGTTTTATTAAAAACATTCTCTTCGTTAAAACACTTCGTAAACTTCTTTTGGCAAAATATTTCATAAACACTTCCTTCATAAACATCATTTTATAAAACGTTACATACTTCCTTCATAAACATCATTTTATAAAACGTTACATACTTCCTTCATAAACATCTTTTTATAAAACGTTACATACAACCTTCGTAAACATCATTTTATAAAACGTTACATACAACCTTCGTAAATATCGTTTCATAAACATCGTTTCATAAACATCGTTTTATAAAATCATCACGTGTGCACACCAGCCCAAAAACATTATTAAAACATTTAAAAGAGGGCTTCTAGAACTCACCTTTTAAGCTAGTCTTGGTTGTCCTAATCAATGGCCCAACCACGTCACTTCCGATCTGAATTGGTTACAAAACACATATATCAGACCTAACCTCGATTCACACTCTACTCAGCTGATATAGGCGAACTTAATGCTAAGTTCGCCTCCCCTGGCTTAGGCGAACTTATAAGCGAACTTAATAAGTTCTCTTACCCTTTGGCCAGGCGAACTTAACTCAAGCGAACTTGATAAGTTCGCTTACCTTGGCCAAGCGAACATAATCAGGCGAACTTGATAAGTTCGCCTCCACCAAGCGAACTTGACAGGCGAACTTGCTAAGTTCGCCTGCAACATCAGTCATCTTCCCCAAAAGTCCCGAAATTCGCGGATTTGGGCTCGGTTATGTCAAAACTTCAACTTTCTTTGCTCAAAACAACCGTTTTTCATTGTAGATACTAAACCTAAGCTTATTCTTAAGTTTCATCCGGAAAAACGTCCTCTTTTCACCCAAAACCCGAAAAACCCAAAAACGAACAAAAACTCAGATTTAGGTCGGATCGTTACCTGAATCGAGCTTCTGATCTGGAGGTTTCCTTCACGAGTGCAAGAGACACGATCTGGTGCAATCTTGTGCGATTCCGTCGCTTTCTCTCTCTACGGGTTTTCTCTCTCTAGAATTGTAAATAGGAGAAGTGAAGAGGCTTTTTGCTATTTATAGGGGAGACCTCCCCAAGCCCGGTTCGCGACTTACCCGGCCCGACTTCGGCCCGCTTGAACTCGCTAACTTTATTTTTCGTCATTTTGGGATGTTACAGTCTACCACCCATAACTCTTATATAAGCGCTTATAATAAAAACGGGTTTTATTAATGACCATGTGTAATCGCATATCGTACTATGAATGATTAATTATTATTTTTTTCTCACTCGTTTAGAACTTGTTTGTCTCTGAATACGTTTATGCGTGCCTAAGGACGTATAGACAGTAATTATACAAATCAACTTTAAGGGCTTAATTGTCAATTTAATCCTAAGTTTAATTAAGTTTTAAATTTGGATTGTAGTATGATTAATGGGGGTTTTGTTTCGAATATTGATTCAATGACTGTATTTCTCTGCTACACTTTCGGTTTAAGACTAAAATGAGTATTGAAATCTGATCAGACTTACTTAATACTCATCATAAATAATAACTCGACCAAGTGGAAGAATGTAAGAAATATATTTTGTGTGTATATATATATATTAAATGGACTTTATTATTATTTATCTAATAAATGATCATTGACCTTAATACCCCTATATCAATTAATTGGTAATTATTCAATGGACGTAATTACCATTACTAGATAAAATAGGGTTTCCCTTTGGGTGTATATATATAGATTATTAGAAGAGAGATATAACCTCTAATCACCTTAAACGAATTAAAACGAATTCGTCCCCTCTCCCTCTCTCTAAATTAGTGGCTTATCATTCCACATTAACCAACATAACCGTACACCCTAAACGAAAACCCGATCATCCTCAAGAACATGACGTCTTCCCTCACTACGGTTAAAGCCTTATCAGGTACACATGATTTATTATTCTTCTTTCTATTAGATATTAAAGAATTGATCAACAAGAAGTTGTACCTAGATTAGTGTGGTGTTTTTGTGATCCGAACCAAAGAACAAATAGGGGAAGATTCGGATATCCACCCGCCAGAGATAAGACTTGCAATAAGTGGTCTATGCCATCTACCATTTAGCGAGAATGAAGTAAAGAAAATCTTGATTGAAGAACCAGGGTGGGATGTAAGGTGGATTAGTTAATATCCATAATAAATAACTATAAATTCTTGTACTTACGTTAGGACATCTAACCTTAAGCTTGTCACTTATTGTTCATTTACTAGAACTCTTCCAAAACTAATATCTTGTTAACAAGTAAATGGTTTATAAAAAATGTTGCCTTTAATGATATTAGGCTGAGGGGGAGTGGAAGCATGGTGAGATCAGGGGCGGAGGTTTGTGAGGTTCTTCCCTTCCAATTTTTCACTCAGTAGTGTTAATTTATACATATTCGGTCGATTTTTTGTTCAGTAGTGTTAATTTATACGTATACGACCGAAAATTTTATAGTTCCGCCCCCCATGATAGGAAAAAAAAATCTCGCCCCCCTGCGTTTTTCTTCAAACTCAGCCACCGGATGACACGCGGCAGTGAGGTGGCAAGGCGGGCAGGTACTGCAAGATTAACACCTCGTGGCATCTCCATGCCCATGAGCATCATGGCTAGGTAGCAAGAAAAAGGAGAAACGACATGACACCCCAACCTTGAGAAGAAGAGAAGTTTGAGTTTGTAGAAGATGACATGCTGTTGCCGCATTTAAACTTTTATTTACTTTTTACCTTTTAATTTTTCAATAAAAATATAACCTAAAATCTAAGATAGACCAAACGTGTGTAAAATATTGTTATTTTTTGTTTTTTTTTTGATAGGCAACTTTTACTAAACCTTAAAACACATTGTCGTCGACCAATTGAGTTTTTTTTTTACTTTTACTTTCATCATTTTCAAATATTATCCTCCAACTTTCTAAAAATTCAAATATATATCTCAGGTTTCTAAAGTACCCATTATATTTCTAAACTCGTAAGTTTACACCTATACTATATATAATATACGTTTTTAACTTATTATTCAAATTTCTTAACTCTCAACTTTACACATGTAATATGTATAATATATGCTTTTAACTCATTATTGTATTACCAATTTCATTATTCTACAATAATCCTGCTAAACATGTCGACACGTGTTCAAGTCTATGGTGTGACAAACCGAGTTTTTTAGTTTTTTACTGTTACTTTTTTTTATATTCATTTGTAAAAATTATTATTTTTTATTTCTAATTTGTTTTTTTTTACTTTGTTACTAACTTCTTAACGAGTTTCTCGTTTCAATGTTAACTCATATTCGCGCCGTAATTTATCTATTTCTTGATCTCTATAACCGAGTTCCGACAACTTCATACGTTTATTTTATGCACTTACTCACGTTATTGTCACCGCCGCAACGCACATAACGAGGTTCGCAAACCCGCCGCATCGTGCGGGATTAATTTCATGATATATCACAATATGCAATGTCAGGTGTTTTTTTTTTACATTTTCAAATAATACCCCACAACTTTCTAAATTTTCAAATATACCTCTCAAGTTTATAAAGTTTTAAGTTTACCATTTGATAAAATTTTCAACTATACCCCTCAAATTTCTATACTCTCAAGTTTACAACTGTAATAAATATAATACACGTTTTTAACTCAGTATTTTTTAGTGATTTGATTTTTCTACAATAACTCTGCTAAACCCATCGATGCGGGTTCGAGTCTAGGGTGTGACAAGCCGTGCTTTTTCTTTTACTTTTTTTATTTTTTTCTGTTTTGTTTTTACTTTGTTACTAACTTCTTTAACAAATTTGTCGTTTCATTGTTAACTCCAATTTGTGCCGCAATTTATCTATTTATCGAACTCCAGAACTGAGTCGTCGCGGCAACTTTATACCTATCTTTTATGTACTTAGGCCAAGGGGAATACCCACCATTTTTCACATTTTCACACCATTTCACGTAAGCGTCACATCAGATTTTGCAGCGGAGACATCCAAAACGGATTGGTGTTCGGTTGGTTGGGATTGTTCGGTTGGTTGAGATTGTTGGGGTCCATATCTTTTCAAAAGAAATGATGGTTTGGATGATTTAGAGAGAATTGTAGGTTGATTTTTATAAATTTTATGGTTTGTAAATGAGTATATATAGAGTTGATTAAATTTGAAAAAAAAAATTAAATACAAAACTAGCCGTTACCCAACGGCCAAAACAATTTCAAACGGACAAATTTCTTTCTCCACGCCGTGGAGATTCACACGGTGGCTACCCACGCTCGTGGACCACGCCAGGCGGGCGTGGTGTTCCACGCCACCCACGGAGTCACATTAGCTTTCACGTCGGGTTCACGGGGGTACTCCCGTCAGCCTTAGTCACGTTAATGTCACTGTCGCAACGCGTATAACGAATTTCTTAAACCTGTCGCATCGCACGGGTTTAATTTCTAGTTAACCTTATAATAAAAAATAAACGAAATCTAATATATAATGATAGCACATGACTATTCTTGTAATTTTGTCGTTTATTTCTAGTAATTACAAAATAATTTAAAAGCTTATCTACGACCCTTCTCAATATGTCCCCAAACCAACCGACAACCATATTTCCAATTATAAGATGATATTCGACACAAAAAAGCTAGTTAGTTACAACGTATCTTTACTACATGTCAATTTGAGATGGAGAAAAACAATCATGATATCTCAAGCACATTTAACTTCTTTCATCACCTGAATATTGAAAGGAATTTATAGAAAACTCATACTTCATTTATATACGTTACTAAGCAACCCTCTATTGATTTCATTTATTTAAGGACTATACGCTCATATACCAGGACTAGCCTGCCTATATAACCAGTGGCGCAGCTTAGTGAGGGCAAGGGGGGCGGGATTTTTCGTTCATAAGTGTTAATTTATACGTATTCGGCCGGAAATTTTATAGATATTAAGTTACGGCCCCCTGATAGAAAAAAGTTTACGGCCCTCTCTGTGTTTTTATTCAAGATTCGCCACTTTATATAAGATGATTGACAGATTATATAGCATGATTGACGGATTGATGTGATGGTAGGGAGGGTGTGGATTCCAGACAAGGGCAGAGGATATAAGGGGCCCGAGGGGGCCCCGCCCCCCCCCTCCGATTTTTCGCTCATAAGTGTTAATATGTATTCGGTCGATTTTTCGCTCAGTTGTGTTAATTTATATGTATTCGGCCGAAAATTTTATAGTTCCGGCCCCCCTTATATGAAAAAAAATCCCGGCCCTCCTGCGAAAATTTTCAAGCTCCGCCACTGATTGCAGATGTTCCTTTAGCATTACCCTATCAAATCCCGTAAAAACATTTTAAATAATGAAAATATTTTAAACTTCTTTTGACATTCACATCATTTTCACTTTATAAAAAAATAAATAAAACTCAGTCTTATCAAAATTTTTACTAGTTACATTTTTTTATGGCTCATAAAATAAGTCTTAATATATTAACAATCTTTATACGAACTCAAATAGTTAAATTTAGGTTGAGTTGGGTCTCTCACATAATTCTTTTTAAGTCAAATCGGGTTGTATGTATTATTTTTCTCATGGGTTAAACTAGGTTGATGAAAAATAAAGAATAATTAGAATTGTGTTCATGCGTGTTGCGGTGCGTTAAACCTTGAAAGAAATAACGGTCTCGAAAGCTTACAAAACAAAATCATTGAAAAATGAAGCCATTAAAAAAACTATCGTTTACGAAATAAATAAATGTACTTGGAACTTCAGATAAAAAAGCAAAACCTTTACGCAAAACTACGCGTTACAACGAAATAGCTAGTAATATTCCAAAAACTTTATACGAAAAAAAAACAAAAACAAAACCATAACAAAGCCGTTAAAAAAGTTAACAGGTAAAAAGTTAGAAAAAGAAAGCAAAATCATTTAAAAAAAGTAAAGAGTTAAAAAAGAATTCATAACGACGTTGTACGCAAGTGTTTACATAACTTGTAAAGTATCATGCACAACTGTTACAATTGTGTGTATGCCATGTCTCGTAATTCGGATGGTAAAAAAAAGAGAAAAAATATCCGGTATGTAAATACTAACTTTATTAAAGTCCAGGGTCTGCGGTATAAATTTGTTAAAAAAGTAATTTTTTTAAAGTTTATGGGTTTAAAAGTAAATCTTACATAAATCAGAGGATTAAATGTAAAACTACAAATATAAAAGACAAAATAGCTTATGTTAGTAGCATGCATAGAGTAGTTGTACCATATGCATGAGCTCTTTCCACTTTGACAATTATAAGTATTGTAATGTATGGGTTAGAAGGGACGAAAGTATACACTTGTTTTACCCTATGACCCAACCCGTTTTAATCTAAGTACATCTGACTTGGTTTTTAAAAGCGGTCCATTTTGACTATAAGGTATTGATTTGATATTCAAAGATGATTAGTGTATTGATCAGATGACAATATATAGCCAAGAATTACAATAGGAAATTCAAATCAACGGATACAAGGAAAGATTACAACAATATATTAGATATGTAAAAAATTATACTAATTCCTATAATTAAGCAATGGTTAATGTATTTTTTTTAGGTTTTTTTTACATATTTCCTCCTATTAAACTTTTAAATTACATATATCACCAACCCCTAACTTTAATTACATATTTCCCTGATTAACTTAAAATTACACAATTGCCCCTCACAAATATTTAGGAAAGGGATATATGTAAATAGTACTTTAATTGGTTTATTAAGGGTAAAATGGTAATAAAATAAGTTATTTTAAATAAATTGGATAAATTTATACAATATAATAAATAAAGGTTTTGAGATTACACTTGTCACTCTCCTATTTATTCTTATCATTTTTTTCCCGTCTTTCTCTCCTATTAATTATACACATTTTTCTTTAATTATTTTTTTATAATTTTTTGTTTCCGGCTTCTCTCTCCTATTAAATAATAATAATTTTTATAATTCTTTTTATAAAATCTTTTTTATTTAAAAAAATAGGTTTGTTCATAAAACATTTTTAGAAATTAAATATTTCATTCATTCTTTTTATAAAACATTTTTAAAAAATAACTATATAACGTTTCTAAAATTGTATTAAAAAACTTTGTAATATGTCATAAATATGTAATATGTAAATTTTTATTACTAAGTATATAACATTTCATTTATTCAACCCGTGTAATAAATGGGGTTTCTAACCTAGTATGTAATATATAGGTTTTAGGAAGGGGAAATATGTAATTAAATTCTAGGGTTGTGTAAATATGTAATAAATAAACTTAAGAAGGGGATATATGTAAATGCCCCCTTTTTTAATACTCCCTAGCAAGATGGAGGATCTGTTGGAGACTAATCTTGGAACGTAACCTAAGAAAAGGACCAAGTTTAAGAGGTTTGGTGAGAGTGTCAGCCGGTTGATCTTGAGAGTGTATATGAAGAACTCGTAATTCCTCTGCGGTTACCTTCTCACGAACAAAGTGATAGTCCAACGCTACATGTGTTCATTCTTGAGTGATAAATTGGATTTGCACATATATGTTGCACCTGAATTGTCACAATAAAGAGTTAGCTGTTGTGAGTCACGGATCCCAAGTTCAGGCAGGTGACATCATTTATACATGTTTTTCATGTATAATCATCTCCATATTTGATTGAATATTAGGCAAGTTTATAGGAAATGATACGCAATTAGTTCCCTATTGAATTTGCAGGCTATCTAGCTCACCATATCAAAAAGGAAAAAAAATATCAAAGAAATTGAAGAAAAACTGGTTGCCAAAAGCCAGTCTCAGAGCAAACTAGAAAGTTAAAGACTGATCAAACCCAAAGTGCAGGTACCCTCCAACGGATTCTGAAAAAGTTGAAGATTCGTTCAAGGACAAGGTCAGAAAAAGTTGATATACACGCCCGTGCATACGAAGACACGCTTGTGCCTCCCCTTGTTTTCTGCCTGTAAATACCAGCTCAAGCCTCATTTGTTGGTGTGCACTTCCAGGGGAGAAATTCCACTGTTCCATCCCCAATTCATGTAAATATTAGTGTACCAAGTAGTGTAGGAGGCTAATCAATTACACCCAATGTTCAAGAAGCACTTTATACTCACTTTCATTTGCACTTTATACTCACTTTCACTCATTCTCCAAGGATCAAGAAGCACTTTATCTTGATATTTGAATTGAGCTGAAAGAGTAAGGCCCCAAACCCGGGAGGCCTCACGTGTTTGATTTACTCATAAACAAACAGTTCTTAAACTTGAACATCAAATAACGCAGCAGAAACTTCCATTCAAACATAACGTAAACATGTTCAAGAATTTAAAAACGTAAACACTGTCTTAAACATTGCCATAACGGGATGCCAGTCTTCATATTCAGTCAGGTAACTCTTCTCGCTTGCCAAGCATCCATGCCAATATCAAACAGACTCTTAACCTGAATGTGCATACTAAAAGTCAGCTACACCGGTGAGTTCTAGCTTTTACATAAACCATAAACTTCAAATATTTTGCCAGAACATAACATTCAACTTCATTAATAAAGGCATACGTAAAACATGCAATAACATCATGGGAAAATATAAGTCAACAAATATACATCGAATCTGCCCCTTCTCGTAACCGTCAATTCCATACATTACATACTGGCGGAGTGTAACATCCCAAAAATAGTAATTTAGTAAATAATAACGCGAAAGAGACTTAATCGTCATAAAACAAAAGAAAAACGGATGGGCTTGAGCTCGGCTCCAACAAGCCGAGGGAAACCCAGGTATATAAGGGCTAAGACAGCCTTGAAGCTCTCATTTTTCACCAACACTTGCAAGCTAGAGAGAGAAAGGAGAGTCGGGTCTAGAGAGAGAAAGTCAACGGATCGACACAAAATTGAAGGAGCACGTTACTACTGGGCTCGTGAGCAAAACTTCCTAATCAGAATCACAATCCAGGTAACGATTCGACCTTAAACTGAGTTTTTTTATCGTTTTGGGGTTTCTCGGGTTTTAGCTAAATAGGAGACGTTTTTATGGATGAAACTTGAAAATAAGCTTAAAACTAGCATCTAGAATGAAAACCGCACCTTTTGATTAAAGAAAGTTGTAAGATTTGCATGATCAGATTAACATGCAAGAATTTAGGACTTGTCTAGGAAACAGGTGTTGCGTACTTACCAAGTACGCAGGAGAAAGATCATGCGTACTTACCAAGTACGCAGGAGAAAGATCATGCGTACTTACCAAGTACGCAGGAGAAATATCATGCGTACGTACCAAGTGCGCAGGGAAAGATCATGCGTACTTGTCAAGTGCGCATGGGCAAGGCCCTGCGCACTTACTAAGTGCGCAGGCAGCAGACCAGTAAGTAAAGTCAGTATGTTTAGAATGATTAAACAGTTAGAGTCGGAATTGGGTCTGATGTGTATCTAACTACCTAATTCAGATCGTACTTGACATTGTTGGACCTTTGTTTAGGAAAACCAAGACTAGCTTATCAGGTGAGTTCTATGTGCCCCCTTCTATGTTATGTGCAAATCATTTTAAATGTTTTGGGGCTGAAGTGTATACACAAAATGAATAAATGCTATAAATGTCAATTTGATCATACGTGGTATACAAATATGTATATATATATATACTTATATATGAAAATGAATTATGAATAAAGAATGAAACGTATGATTATAAAGAATGAATGAAAGAAGGACATAACGTAAATGAATGAAATCTTGCTTTATATTGTATATATATATATTGCATGTTATGAATGTATGTAAACGTTATGAACCCTTTTATGACAACGGCTACTTCGATAGACGGACGACCACGTGACTATTTTACAACCGGGACAAAAACGTTCCTTCGCAAACTAGGACGTATATTAAGGCACTAATGGACGGTCGAAGCAATTGCCTTAACTAAAGTAGAACGGTTGCATACATAATGGTCGCGTGGGAAACGAATGCCCTAGGGCAGACGGACAAAAGAACGGATTATGACTGTAGGACGGTTTAAGAGCGGACGGACAAAGTTTGCCGGACGGATTTAATGAAAGAACGGACGGTTTTCTAGATCCGGACGGTTAATGAAAAGGGCTACGACGGTAGTTCTCACTGCGATGTCTTTGTGACATTCGCGACAAGTGTGATGGGTTGATCTCCCTTAAGATTATGGCCAATAAGTGTTCTCCCCAAGTAAGTATGTATGTACATATGTATATACTTAATATGAATGTCAATGAGAACAGTAAAGTAAAGAATATGTAAAAGTACGAATATTACGTATGTTATGTACACATATATATAGAATATTCATGATAATATAAGTATTATGTATGATTGTCCTTAAACTAGAACTCACCAGCGTTAGCTGACTTTTAGTATACATTTCAGGTAAAGGAAGAAAGGGACGTGCGATGGCGTGAAGGTTACCCGGCACAAGACTGACATCCCACATTTATTTATATTAAGACAATGTTATGTATTTAATCGTTAAGACTTCCGCTGTTATGTCATGTAATTTGAATGATGTTTGCTTCAATTATTTCTGAATGTTTTAAATTTAAGTTCAGTATTTATGACTATGTTTATGAGTAAATCCAACAAGTGAGGTTACCCGGGAAAGGGGCCTTAGAAGTTCGTATCAGAGCAATAGTTTGAGAGATTCAGACATCCCTAAATGTCTGGACTCAAGCTGATTATGGGAACAACGCACGGATGTCAGTATGGGTAACCAACGCCAACGCCAGCACGGTAAGTAAGTACTAGAGTTAATACACTTGGATAAGAATAGATACCTTAACTTAGAACAAATAGATGTCAATGTCACAACCGAATTGAAGAGTTTTGAACCCGAAAAGCAATGTAAATTAGTAATCACAAACCGGTCACTATAATTAAAAATTTACCTTGCTCGTACTGTTCTAAACTATGATATGAAGGAATGGCATTGATGTATTCCCTTTATAACTATCAGGAAACTAGGAACTATGGCTGGTGGAGGAAGAACAGGATGCCGAGGCGGTCGCACTGGCCGAGTAGGTAGACCTCCGTTGAATCAAAGACTTGAAGAGGAAGAGAGTGTGCACGCAGAACACACAGAGAGTGTGCACGAAACAGAAGTGACCCCAACTGGGAACAATGATCAAGGGCCTCTACAGTTAGAACCCGAGGTAAGGGATGCTATTGCCCGTGAAGTCGTACTCACTCTGAGGAAAGTATTGCCTGATCTACTATCCGAGGCACTAAAGAAAAGTAGAGAGGAGGATGAAGGAGACCATGAAGAGAAAGCGTATGACAGTGATGGGGATGAAGTGAAGGTGGGATCCAGCAACCGTGGGTGTACTTACAAAGGGTTCAAGGACGGAGACCCACCCAAGTTCGATGGCAACAAGGATTCAGTGGCTACGTTCGAATGGATTGAGAGGATGAATGCTGTAGTCAACATCAGCGAGTGTCGATCGGACCAGGCTGTTAAGTATGTTGCCCATTCTTTCACCAATGAGGCACTAAGTTGGTGGAGGAACATTCAGAGGACAAAGTCGCCAAACGCTCTTGCTAGAATGACATGGGAAGATCTGAACACGCTGATAATCCAAAAGTTCTGCCCATAGAACGAGATTGATCGTGTGGAGAACGAGTTCCTAAACTTCAAGGCTGGCAACAAGACTCATCGCCAGTATACCTCAAGATTCAATGAGCTAGCCCAACCGGTACCCCACCTAGTGGAGATAGAAGAACGAATGATTAAGTACTATGTAAAGGGCCTACCTCAAAGGGTCCGTGTTCATGTAAAAGCTAATCTACCATCGACCTTCGAGTCGGTAGTCAACCTGTCTGGAATCGTCTACGACGATTATGCCAATGAGGACCCGGCACCTGAGACACAAAAGAGAAAGTGGGAGAACCCGTCTAGAGGCACCGGAAAAGGGAATGTAACAACTTAAATTAAGAAGCCAAGGTTGGATGAATATGAAACATGCAAGAAATGTGGAAGGCAACATCTTGGCGAGTTTCGAATCGGCACCACCATGTGTTATAAGTGCGGGAGGCCGGGGCACTACTCCCGAGATTGTCTGAAGGGCGTCAAGTGCCAAAGTTGTGGAAGATATGGACACCAGACTAGGGATTGCAGGAAAACCAGACAATCCAGTTCGGGAAAGGAAAAGGAAGCTAAAAAGGAACAACCGCAGGCTAGGACTCGAACCTACGCCCTGACTGAGGAGGAAACAAGGGGAAACCCTGATGTTGTGTCAGTTACGTTCCTAGTTAATAACGAACATGCTGCTATTTTATTTGACTCTGGTGCTAGTAAAAGTTTTATATCCAATGCATTTAGTCGTAAACTAGGATGCACTATCAACACCATAGTAAAGGACTTTAGCGTACAAACTGCCGTTGGTAAAAATTTGGCAGTATTTCAAGTAACAGAGGATTGCATCATAGAAATAGAGGGTCATAAGTTCCCTTCTAGATTATTCCTTCTTACCTTAGGAGGATTCGATATAGTATTGGGTATGGATTGGCTAGTTGCCAACGAAGCTCAAATCATATGTAAACGTAAGAGGATACACCTCAAAGCTCCTAGCGGCAGTCCAATTACGGTTTATGGGGATTGGAATTGCACGATGCCGAACATCATCTCGATGATCAAGGCCGAAAGTTACATGAGGCGCGGTTGCGAAGCTTATTTGGCATATGTTATTGATGATAGAATGAAAATGAATGAACTCAAGAATGTACCCGTGGTGTGCAACTTTCCGGAAGTATTCCCTGAGGATCAACCTGGGTTACCACCCGATCGGGAAATAGAATTTCAGATTGACTTATTGCCAGGAGCTGAGGCCGTTGCCAAAGCCCGCTACTGATTGGCTTCGTCAGAAATGAAAGAATTGATGTTTCAACTAGAGGAAATTACAGAAAAAGGATTTATTAGACCGAGCATCTCACCGTGGGGCGCTCCGGTACTATTTGTAAAGAAGAAGGACGGCAGCATGCGCATGTGCATTGACTACCGCGAGTTGAACATGAGGACAGTAAAGAACAAATACCCACTGCCTAGAATAGACGACCTTTTTGATCAACTGCAAGGTGCGAGTTGGTTCTCAAAGATCGATCTTAGGTCGGGCTACCATCAGTTGAAAGTAAGAGAAGAAGACGTACCAAAGACCGCGTTTTGCACGCGTTACGGGCATTATGAGTTTCTCGTGATGTCCTTCGGATTGACCAACGCACCAGCAACGTTCATGGTTTTGATGAATAGAGTATGTCGACCCATGTTGGATCGATCAGTGATAGTTTTTATAGACGACATACTGGTATATTCGAAAAGCGAGGGTGATCACCACTTTCACCTAAGAGAGGTTCTGGAGGTGCTAAAGCAGGAAAAGTTGTACCCAAAATTCTCTAAATGCGCGTTCTAGCTTAGGGAAGTCCAATTCCTAGGTCATGTAATAAACCCAAATGGAATCATGGTGGATCCTGCAAAGATCAAGACAGTAAAGGAATGGAACGTCCCAAAGATACCAACGGAGATAAGTTTTCTGCGATTGGCAGGCTACTATCGAAGGTTCATTCAAAATTTTTCAAGAATAGCCTCGCCACTAACTAAGTTGACACGGAAGGAAGTGAAATATGAATGGGGACCAACCCAAAACAACGCGTTTGAGGAACTTAAGGCATGATTAACCCAAGCTCCAGTCTTGGCACTACCTGAGGTAAATGAAGACTTGGTAGTGTACTCTGACGCTTCGGGTCAGGGTTTAGGTTGCGTACTTATGCAACGAGGAAAGGTAATTTCTTACGCCTCACGACAACTAAAGATTCACGAGGTTAACTACCCAACACATGATCTAGAGTTAGCAGCAGTAGTTTTCACGTTGAAAATATGGAGGCACTATCTGTATGGAGTTAAATGCACCATCTACTTAGATCACAAAAGCCTGAAGTACTTTTTCGGGCAAAAGGAATTAAACATGAGGCAAAGGAGGTGGTTAGAGCTACTGAAGGACTATGACTGTGAGATATTGTACCATCCAGGCAAAGCAAACGTGGTGGCTGACTCTTTAAGCAGAAAGGAAGAATCGGAACCTATACGGATCAAAGTGTGTCAGCTGATTATAACACCAGATTTGATGAGTGAAATATCAAAGGCACAAGATGAAGCACTATTAGAAGGAAATATAAAACGGGAAAGAATGGTATGACAACAAGGGAATTTGGATGCAAATGCATACGGTGTACGAACTAGGTTTGATCAAATGTGGATACCTAAGATTGGCGAGCTTAGAGCCAAAATACTCGATGCGGCCCATAAGTCTCGCTATTCTATCCACCCCGGGACAAACAAAATGTATCAAGACTTGAAGAAGGAGTACTGGTGGCCTGACATGAAGAATGATGTGACAGAGTACGTGAGCAAGTGCCTAACGTGTTCTCTAGTTAAGGCCGAGCACCAGAAACCATGCGGTAAAATGCAACCTTTACCAATACCGGAATGGAAGTGGGAAGAGATCATGATGAACTTCATTACCAAGCTACCGCGAACAGCTAAAGGCAATGATACCATTTGGGTGATCGTCGACCGCTTGACGAAAAGTGCTCACTTCTTGCTAATACGTGAGACTTCTTCGTCAGAAAGACTAGCAGAAATATTTATCAAGGAAGTTGTGAGTAGACATGGTATGCCGCTGTCGATTGTGTCCGACAGGGATACTAGATTCACGTCAAGGTTTTGGAAGAAATTCAACGAAGCAATGGGCACTAGACTGAACATCAGCACCGCTTACCACCCCTAAACCGATGGTCAATCGGAAAGGACCATTCAGACCTTGGAGGACATGCTCCGGGCCTGTATCATTGACTTCGGTGGGAGCTGGGACAACCATCTACAATTGGCAGAATTTTCATATAACAACAGCTATCACTCGACCATTGGCATGCCGCCATTTGAAATGTTGTATGGGAGAAATGTAGGACCCCGGTTTGTTGGGGGGAAATTGGACAAAAGGATTTTGCAAGTCTCGAAGTGGTCAAAGCTACTTTCGAGAAGTTTGATCAAATCAAGGCTCGAATGAAAGCCGCAAAAGACAGAGAAAAATCATACGCGGATAAGAGAAGAAGGGATTTAGAGTTTCAAGTGGGGGACATGGTACTGTTAAAGGTATCACCATGGAAAGGAATCATTCGATTCAGAAAACGTGGCAAACTAAGTCCGAGGTTTGTCGGACCTTTCAAGATTTTAGCGAGAGTGGGTCAAGTTGCTTACAGACTCGACCTACCCGTCGAGCTTAGTGGAATACACCCTACGTTCCACGTGTCGCACTTACACAAGTGCCTAGCTGACGACACAGCTCACATACCTTACGACGAGATCGAAGTGGATAACAGTCTAAATTATGTAGAGGAGCCGATAGCCATCCTTGACCGAGCTGAGAAATGACTACGCAATAAGTCGATTCCTTTAGTCAAAATACAATGGAAGCACAGAAAAGGGTCAGAAGCTATATGGGAAAAAGAAGACGAGATGAGGGGACTATACCCTAAATTGTTTAACGTATAAGTGGTTTCGAGGATGAAACCTCTTTAAGGAGGGTAGACTTGTAACATCCCAAAAATAGTAATTTAGTACATAATAACGCGAAAGAGACTTAATCGTCTTAAAACAAAAGAAAAACGGATGGGCTTGAGCTCGGATCCAACGGGCCGAGGGAAGCCCAGGTATATAAGGGCCAAGACAGCCTTGAAGCTCTCATTTTTCACCAACACTTGCAAGCTAGAGAGAGAAAGGAGAGTCGGGACTAGAGAGAGAAAGTCGACGGATCGACACGAAATTGAAGGAGCACGTTACTACTGGGCTCATGAGCAAAACCTCCGAATCAGAATCACAATCCAGGTAACGATTCGACCTTAAACTGAGTTTTTCATCGTTTTGGGGTTTCTCGGGTTTTAGCTAAATAGGAGACGTTTTTATGGATGAAACTTGAAAATAAGCTTAAAAATAGCATCTAGAATGAAAACCGCACCTTTTGATCAAAGAAAATTGTAAGATTGACATGATCAGATTAACATGCAAGAATTTCGGACTTGTCCAGGAAACAGGTGCTACGTACTTACCAAGTACGCAGGAGAAAGATCATGCGTACTTACCAAGTACGCAGGAGAAAGATCATGCGTACTTACCAAGTACGTCGGAGAAAGATCATGCGTACTTACCAAGTGCGCAGAAGAAAGATCATGCGTACTTGTCAAGTGCGCATGGGCAAGGCCCTACGCACTTACTAAGTGCGCAGGCAACAGACCAGTAAGTAAAGTCAGTATGTTTAGAATGATTAAACAGTTAGAGTCGGAATTGGGTCTGATATGTATCTAACTACCTAATTCAGATCGTACGTGACATTGTTGGACCTTTGTTTAGGACAACCAAGACTAGCTTATCAGGTGAGTTCTATGTGCCCCCTTCTATGTTATTTGCAAATTATTTTAAATGTTTTGGGGCTGAAGTGTATACACTAAATGAATAAATGCTATAAATGTCAATGTGATCATACGTGGTATACAAATATGTATATATATATATATACTTATATATGAAAATGAATTATGAATAAAGAATGAAGCGTATGATTATAAAGAATGAATGAAAGAAGGACATAACGTAAATGAATGAAATCTTGCTTTATATTGTATATATATTGCATGTTATGAATGTATGTAAACATTATGAACCCTTCTATGACAACGGCTACTTCGGTAGACGGACGACCGCGTGACTATTTTACAACCGGGACAAAAACGTTCCTTCGCAAGCTAGGACTTATATTAAGGCACTAATGGACGGTCGAAGAAATTGCCCTAACTAAAGTAAAATGGTTGCATACTTAATGGTCGCGTGGGAAACGGATGCCCTAGGGCAGACGGACAAAAGAACGGACTATGACGGTAGGACGGTTTAAGAGCGGACGGACAAAGGTTGCCAGACGGATTTAATGAAAGAACGGACGGTTTTCTAGAGCCGGACGGTTAATGAAAAGGGCTACGACGGTAGTTCTCACTGCGATGTCTTTGTGACATTCGCGACAAGTGTGATGGGTTGATCTCCCTTAAGATTATGGCCAATAAGTGTTCTCCCCAAGTAAGTATGTATGTACATATGTATATACTTAATATGAATGTCAATGAGAACAGTAAAGTAAAGAATATGTAAAAGTACGAATATTACGTATGTTATGTACACATATATATAGAATATTCATGATAATATAAGTATTATGTATGATTGTCCTTAAACTAGAACTCACCAGCGTTAGCTGACTTTTAGTATACATTTCAGGTAAAGGAAGAAAGGGACGTGCGATGGCGTGAAGGTTACCCGGCACAAGACTGACATCCCACATTTATTTATATTAAGACAATGTTATGTATTTAATCGTTAAGACTTCCGCTGTTATGTCATGTAATTTGAATGATGTTTGCTTCAATTATTTCTGAATGTTTTAAATTTAAGTTCAGTATTTATGACTATGTTTATGAGTAAATCCAACAAGTGAGGTTACCCGGGAAAGGGGCCTTAGAAGTTGGTATCAGAGCAATAGTTTGAGAGATTCAGACATCCCTAAATGTCTGGACTCAAGCTGATTATGGGACCAACGCACGGATGTCAGTATGGGTAACCAACGCCAACGCCAGCACGGTAAGTAAGTACTAGAGTTAATACACTTGGATAAGAATAGATACCTTAACTTAGAACAAATAGATGTCAATGTCACAACCGAATTGAAGAGTTTTGAACCCGAAAAGCAATGTAAATTAGTAATCACAAACCGGTCACTATAATTAAAAATTTACCTTGCTCGTACTGTTCTAAACTATGATATGAAGGAATGGCATTGATGTATTCCCTTTATAACTATCAGGAAACTAGGAACTATGGCTGGTGGAGGAAGAACAGGATGCCGAGGCGGTCGCACTGGCCGAGTAGGTAGACCTCCGTTGAATCAAAGACTTGAAGAGGAAGAGAGTGTGCACGCAGAACACACAGAGAGTGTGCACGAAACAGAAGTGACCCCAACTGGGAACAATGATCAAGGGCCTCTACAGTTAGAACCCGAGGTAAGGGATGCTATTGCCCGTGAAGTCGTACTCACTCTGAGGAAAGTATTGCCTGATCTACTATCCGAGGCACTAAAGAAAAGTAGAGAGGAGGATGAAGGAGACCATGAAGAGAAAGCGTATGACAGTGATGGGGATGAAGTGAAGGTGGGATCCAGCAACCGTGGGTGTACTTACAAAGGGTTCAAGGACGGAGACCCACCCAAGTTCGATGGCAACAAGGATTCAGTGGCTACGTTCGAATGGATTGAGAGGATGAATGCTGTAGTCAACATCAGCGAGTGTCGATCGGACCAGGCTGTTAAGTATGTTGCCCATTCTTTCACCAATGAGGCACTAAGTTGGTGGAGGAACATTCAGAGGACAAAGTCGCCAAACGCTCTTGCTAGAATGACATGGGAAGATCTGAACACGCTGATAATCCAAAAGTTCTGCCCATAGAACGAGATTGATCGTGTGGAGAACGAGTTCCTAAACTTCAAGGCTGGCAACAAGACTCATCGCCAGTATACCTCAAGATTCAATGAGCTAGCCCAACCGGTACCCCACCTAGTGGAGACAGAAGAACGAATGATTAAGTACTATGTAAAGGGCCTACCTCAAAGGGTCCGTGTTCATGTAAAAGCTAATCTACCATCGACCTTCGAGTCGGTAGTCAACCTGTCTGGAATCGTCTACGACGATTATGCCAATGAGGACCCGGCACCTGAGACACAAAAGAGAAAGTGGGAGAACCCGTCTAGAGGCACCGGAAAAGGGAATGTAACAACTTAAATTAAGAAGCCAAGGTTGGATGAATATGAAACATGCAAGAAATGTGGAAGGCAACATCTTGGCGAGTTTCGAATCGGCACCACCATGTGTTATAAGTGCGGGAGGCCGGGGCACTACTCCCGAGATTGTCTGAAGGGCGTCAAGTGCCAAAGTTGTGGAAGATATAGACACCAGACTAGGGATTGCAGGAAAACCAGACAATCCAGTTCGGGAAAGGAAAAGGAAGCTAAAAAGGAACAACCGCAGGCTAGGACTCGAACCTACGCCCTGACTGAGGAGGAAGCAAGGGGAAACCCTGATGTTGTGTCAGTTACGTTCCTAGTTAATAACGAACATGCTGCTATTTTATTTGACTCTGGTGCTAGTAAAAGTTTTATATCCAATGCATTTAGTCGTAAACTAGGATGCACTATCAACACCATAGTAAAGGACTTTAGCGTACAAACTGCCGTTGGTAAAAATTTGGCAGTATTTCAAGTAACAGAGGATTGCATCATAGAAATAGAGGGTCATAAGTTCCCTTCTAGATTATTCCTTCTTACCTTAGGAGGATTCGATATAGTATTGGGTATGGATTGGCTAGTTGCCAACGAAGCTCAAATCATATGTAAACGTAAGAGGATACACCTCAAAGCTCCTAGCGGCAGTCCAATTACGGTTTATGGGGATTGGAATTGCACGATGCCGAACATCATCTCGATGATCAAGGCCGAAAGTTACATGAGGCGCGGTTGCGAAGCTTATTTGGCATATGTTATTGATGATAGAATGAAAATGAATGAACTCAAGAATGTACCCGTGGTGTGCAACTTTCCGGAAGTATTCCCTGAGGATCAACCTGGGTTACCACCCGATCGGGAAATAGAATTTCAGATTGACTTATTGCCAGGAGCTGAGGCCGTTGCCAAAGCCCGCTACTGATTGGCTTCGTCAGAAATGAAAGAATTGATGTTTCAACTAGAGGAAATTACAGAAAAAGGATTTATTAGACCGAGCATCTCACCGTGGGGCGCTCCGGTACTATTTGTAAAGAAGAAGGACGGCAGCATGCGCATGTGCATTGACTACCGCGAGTTGAACATGAGGACAGTAAAGAACAAATACCCACTGCCTAGAATAGACGACCTTTTTGATCAACTGCAAGGTGCGAGTTGGTTCTCAAAGATCGATCTTAGGTCGGGCTACCATCAGTTGAAAGTAAGAGAAGAAGACGTACCAAAGACCGCGTTTTGCACGCGTTACGGGCATTATGAGTTTCTCGTGATGTCCTTCGGATTGACCAACGCACCAGCAACGTTCATGGTTTTGATGAATAGAGTATGTCGACCCATGTTGGATCGATCAGTGATAGTTTTTATAGACGACATACTGGTATATTCGAAAAGCGAGGGTGATCACCACTTTCACCTAAGAGAGGTTCTGGAGGTGCTAAAGCAGGAAAAGTTGTACCCAAAATTCTCTAAATGCGCGTTCTAGCTTAGGGAAGTCCAATTCCTAGGTCATGTAATAAACCCAAATGGAATCATGGTGGATCCTGCAAAGATCAAGACAGTAAAGGAATGGAACGTCCCAAAGATACCAACGGAGATAAGTTTTCTGCGATTCGCAGGCTACTATCGAAGGTTCGTTCAAAATTTTTCAAGAATAGCCTCGCCACTAACTAAGTTGACACGGAAGGAAGTGAAATATGAATGGGGACAAACCCAAAACAACGCGTTTGAGGAACTTAAGGCACGATTAACCCAAGCTCCAGTCTTGGCACTACCTGAGGTAAATGAAGACTTGGTAGTGTACTCTGACGCTTCGGGTCAGGGTTTAGGTTGCGTACTTATGCAACGAGGAAAGGTAATTTCTTACGCCTCGCGACAACTAAAGATTCACGAGGTTAACTACCCAACACATGATCTAGAGTTAGCAGCAGTAGTTTTCACGTTGAAAATATGGAGGCACTATCTGTATGGAGTTAAATGCACCATCTACTTAGATCACAAAAGCCTGAAGTACTTTTTTCGGGCAAAAGGAATTAAACATGAGGCAAAGGAGGTGGTTAGAGCTACTGAAGGACTATGACTGTGAGATATTGTACCATCCAGGCAAAGCAAACGTGGTGGCTGACTCTTTAAGCAGAAAGGAAGAATCGGAACCTATACGGATCAAAGTGTGTCAGCTGATTATAACACCAGATTTGATGAGTGAAATATCAAAGGCACAAGATGAAGCACTATTAGAAGGAAATATAAAATGGGAAAGAATGGTATGACAACAAGGGAATTTGGATGCAAATGCATACGGTGTACGAACTAGGTTTGATCAAATGTGGATACCTAAGATTGGCGAGCTTAGAGCCAAAATACTCGATGCGGCCCATAAGTCTCGCTATTCTATCCACCCCGGGACAAACAAAATGTATCAAGACTTGAAGAAGGAGTACTGGTGGCCTGACATGAAGAATGATGTGACAGAGTACGTGAGCAAGTGCCTAACGTGTTCTCTAGTTAAGGCCGAGCACCAGAAACCATGCGGTAAAATGCAACCTTTACCAATACCGGAATGGAAGTGGGAAGAGATCACGATGAACTTCATTACCAAGCTACCGCGAACAGCTAAAGGCAATGATACCATTTGGGTGATCGTCGACCGCTTGACGAAAAGTGCTCACTTCTTGCTAATACGTGAGACTTCTTCGTCAGAAAGACTAGCAGAAATATTTATCAAGGAAGTTGTGAGTAGACATGGTATGCCGCTGTCGATTGTGTCCGACAGGGATACTAGATTCACGTCAAGGTTTTGGAAGAAATTCAACGAAGCAATGGGCACTAGACTGAACATCAGCACCGCTTACCACCCCTAAACCGATGGTCAATCGGAAAGGACCATTCAGACCTTGGAGGACATGCTCCGGGCCTGTATCATTGACTTCGGTGGGAGCTGGGACAACCATCTACCATTGGCAGAATTTTCATATAACAACAGCTATCACTCGACTATTGGCATGCCGCCATTTGAAATGTTGTATGGGAGAAATGTAGGACCCCGGTTTGTTGGGGGGAAATTGGACAAAAGGATTTTGCAAGTCTCGAAGTGGTCAAAGCTACTTTCGAGAAGTTTGATCAAATCAAGGCTCGAATGAAAGCCGCAAAAGACAGAGAAAAATCATACGCGGATAAGAGAAGAAGGGATTTAGAGTTTCAAGTGGGGGACATGGTACTGTTAAAGGTATCACCATGGAAAGGAATCATTCGATTCAGAAAACGTGGCAAACTAAGTCCGAGGTTTGTCGGACCTTTCAAGATTTTAGCGAGAGTGGGTCAAGTTGCTTACAGACTCGACCTACCCGTCGAGCTTAGTGGAATACACCCTACGTTCCACGTGTCGCACTTACACAAGTGCCTAGCTGACGACACAGCTCACATACCTTACGACGTGATCGAAGTGGATAACAGTCTAAATTATATAGAGGAGCCGATAGCCATCCTTGACCGAGCTGAGAAATGACTACGCAATAAGTCGATTCCTTTAGTCAAAATACAATGGAAGCACAGAAAAGGGTCAGAAGCTATATGGGAAAAAGAAGACGAGATGAGGGGACTATACCCTAAATTGTTTAACGTATAAGTGGTTTCGAGGATGAAACCTCTTTAAGGAGGGTAGACTTGTAACATCCCAAAAATAGTAATTTAGTACATAATAACGCGAAAGAGACTTAATCGTCTTAAAACAAAAGAAAAACGGATGGGCTTGAGCTCGGATCCAACGGGCCGAGGGAAGCCCAGGTATATAAGGGCCAAGACAGCCTTGAAGCTCTCATTTTTCACCAACACTTGCAAGCTAGAGAGAGAAAGGAGAGTCGGGACTAGAGAGAGAAAGTCGACGGATCGATACGAAATTGAAGGAGCACGTTACTACTGGGCTCATGAGCAAAACCTCCGAATCAGAATCACAATCCAGGTAACGATTCGACCTTAAACTGAGTTTTTCATCGTTTTGGGGTTTCTCGGGTTTTAGCTAAATAGGAGACGTTTTTATAGATGAAACTTGAAAATAAGCTTAAAAATAGCATCTAGAATGAAAACCGCACCTTTTGATCAAAGAAAATTGTAAGATTGACATGATCAGATTAACATGCAAGAATTTCGGACTTGTCCAGGAAACAGGTGCTACGTACTTACCAAGTACGCAGGAGAAAGATCATGCGTACTTACCAAGTACGCAGGAGAAAGATCATGCGTACTTACCAAGTACGTAGGAGAAAGATCATGCGTACTTACCAAGTGCGCAGAAGAAAGATCATGCGTACTTGTCAAGTGCGCATGGGCAAGGCCCTGCGCACTTACTAAGTGCGCAGGCAACAGACCAGTAAGTAAAGTCAGTATGTTTAGAATGATTAAACAGTTAGAGTCGGAATTGGGTCTGATATGTATCTAACTACCTAATTCAGATCGTACGTGACATTGTTGGACCTTTGTTTAGGACAACCAAGACTAGCTTATCAGGTGAGTTCTATGTGCCCCCTTCTATGTTATTTGCAAATTATTTTAAATGTTTTGGGGCTGAAGTGTATACACTAAATGAATAAATGCTATAAATGTCAATGTGATCATACGTGGTATACAAATATGTATATATATATATATACTTATATATGAAAATGAATTATGAATAAAGAATGAAGCGTATGATTATAAAGAATGAATGAAAGAAGGACATAACGTAAATGAATGAAATCTTGCTTTATATTGTATATATATTGCATGTTATGAATGTATGTAAACATTATGAACCCTTCTATGACAACGGCTACTTCGGTAGACGGACGACCGCGTGACTATTTTACAACCGGGACAAAAACGTTCCTTCGCAAGCTAGGACTTATATTAAGGCACTAATGGACGGTCGAAGAAATTGCCCTAACTAAAGTAAAATGGTTGCATACTTAATGGTCGCGTGGGAAACGGATGCCCTAGGGCAGACGGACAAAAGAACGGACTATGACGGTAGGACGGTTTAAGAGCGGACGGACAAAGGTTGCCGGACGGATTTAATGAAAGAACGGACGGTTTTCTAGAGCCGGACGGTTAATGAAAAGGGCTACGACGGTAGTTCTCACTGCGATGTCTTTGTGACATTCGCGACAAGTGTGATGGGTTGATCTCCCTTAAGATTATGGCCAATAAGTGTTCTCCCCAAGTAAGTATGTATGTACATATGTATATACTTAATATGAATGTCAATGAGAACAGTAAAGTAAAGAATATGTAAAAGTACGAATATTACGTATGTTATGTACACACATATATAGAATATTCATGATAAGATAAGTATTATGTATGATTGTCCTTAAACTAGAACTCACCAGCGTTAGCTGACTTTTAGTATACATTTCAGGTAAAGGAAGAAAGGGACGTGCGATGGCGTGAAGGTTACCCGGCACAAGACTGACATCCCACATTTATTTATATTAAGACAATGTTATGTATTTAATTGTTAAGACTTCCGCTGTTATGTCATGTAATTTGAATGATGTTTGCTTCAACTATTTCTGAATGTTTTAAATTTAAGTTCAGTATTTATGACTATGTTTATGAGTAAATCATACAAGTGAGGTTACCCGGGAAAGGGGCCTTACACGGAGAAACCTAAGGCTCATTACCTCTAGGCCCTTCAACACCATTACATACTTGCGGAAAGACCTAAGACTCATTACCTCTAGGCCCTTCAACATCATTACATACTAGTGGAGAAACCTAAGGCTCGTTACCTCTAGGAAGACTAAACATACGTATGGTCACGTTAACCCTATGAATGACCGTCGTCATTCCCTGTCATGAAGAACCAGTTGTACAACAGTTGGCCAGCCACAAAGGCCCCTATAAAGGATTTGCCAAACATAACATACATAAGCTCGATTCCCAAAGGAACCATGGCAGATTCATATATTTTGCGACTTTCGTAAAACAATCATCTTCTTTACATCAAACTTTAGTTAAAGCATTCGTACATTTTTTTAAATAACATTTCATTCGTAAACCTCTTTGGAAAAATATTTCGTAATCCCATTCCAAAACTTCACTTTCAAAACATCTTTCGTAACCACCATCATTTCGTAAACTTCGTTTTGTAACTTCACTTTCAAAACATATTTCATAAAGATCCATTCGTAAAAACAACGTTTCATATGTATACACAATAGCCCAAAACATTATTTAAAACATTCAAAGAGGGGGCTCTAGAACTCACCTGATAAACTAGCCTCGAAGTGTTATCTACCGTCCAATCAATGTCACACACAATCTGGATAAATGAATAAATATCAGGTCTAAATGGCACTAGTCGGTTTCTATACTCTGTTCCAGCGAACTTAAGTTAAGTTCGCCCTCTATTATCCTTGCAAACGTATCCAGTTTGTCAACTATAACCCAGTGAAACTATGCCAAGTTCGCCAGTCGGTTTCACCTGTCATACCCTAGGGAAACTATTAAGTTCGCTTGCCTTACTCGTAGCGAAACTATTAAGTGCGCTTACCTTTCTCTTCAGCGAAACTGTTAAGTTCGCTACATAGATTCCAGGCGAAACTAGGTTGATAACAAAATTATTCATTTTCGCGTTATAGCCTCTCGTTATTAACGCGCGAATGATTCCTATCAAACTTATTACCTAAAACTCCATGTTATCAAAATTGTACTGATGTGCTTGATATGGTCTATAAAATATACCTAATTTTACCTAACCTAGACACTCTAGTTAAACTCTAGACTCTCCTAAATACTAGACCATAATGACAGGCAAGTGTACTTATCGAGTGCAGTAAAGCCTAATGGAAGTCCGAATATCGAACCCACGAGACACTAGTGACAACTAACTAGACTCTGATTCAACTAACTAACTGATTTAAATGGGGGGGGGGGGTTGTGTTGTGATTCTAAATCTAATGAACTAAACAGAACTAAGAACAACCAACTATCACTCAGGGAAATTAGATGAAATCAAGAATGGGGAAAGCACTACCAAGGTAAGAATCCTACTTGTGAATCTTGGATTTCTCTCGATTATGGAAACTATGGTGGAACTAGGATCTTAAAATACGACACCCTTAGACAACCTAGTGGATCCCTGATCATTCTCCGGGTGTGACCAGAAGGAAACCCTAAGGGGCATGTTATACTCATTGGTTAGTCACATTAACTCTCAGTCTCTCCGACAACACTAAAGTACCTAAAAGACAGATTACCTTTCAGTCTCACTATCTCAGTATATTCAAAGAATGCGAGGGGTAACCTAAGAACACTCGATAAGACACGGAATAGCAGAGATACTAAGAAACCTAGGGAAACCTCCTTTCAATGCCTTTACACCTAGACACCTAACACCAAAGACAACCCGACTACTTCGCACCTTTCAGCTATTGAAGTAAGTAGAATACTTAAACCCTCTAAACTCTCAACTATCGTTCCTATGGATTCGATCGATCAAAAACCATAAAGTAGTCACAAACACACAGTAAGCAACCTAATATGCATCTATACATGAAAGAAATTCACAAAGACACATATGGAACAATAATTAATCATAAATCATATCTAAATACACATACACATCAAATCAATTGTAAAAAGGTTCATTACATTAATGTTAACCCATCAATAAGTAACCAAAAACCGATAAATGCCCAAACTTCACAAAGTATTCATCAAAACCTAGGTAGCTATAGTAGTTTAGCTAACAATCATGCTCAAAAATAGTAAACAAGTCATAATGATCAAGAACATAACGTCAATTAAACCAATCAAACACAAGAAAATGAATAATGATAATCGAACGATTATAATCTAACCAATCCGATCACCAAAGCTTCAATCTCCTGCTCTGATCGCCTTCTCTGCTCCCAAATTCGCCCAAAGTCTCTTACTAGATGGCTGAAAGTCTAAATCCCAAATAGAATGTCATTCAAATCTTTAAATATTCGATTTTAGGGTTTTGGTCGTAATTTAAGTTCTTCGTGTGTCGTGAACCAAGGAAAGAAACTCTTCGCGTGGCGTGAAGGACAAGTTAGTCGGGCTCAGTTTTCTAGGTCTTCGCATGTCGTGAAGACCTGATCCATTTCCTTCGTGTGGTGCGAAGGGCTAGATTCCAACTTTTTGATTTTTCTTCTTTCTTTTCTTCACCTCTCCTCGCGTGCTCGATTTCTCCAGGATTTATCCTTGATTTCTGTTTCTTCTTCACACGAGTACCTGTAAACACGACCTAGACTTAGTACGAACCAAAAACGAATAAAAACGAATACAAAACTAACTAAAACGCACAAAATATAATAGGATAAATGCATGTGTTTTGCAACACATCATGTACCCATCCCGTGTTGAGGACGTCTAAGTGCTAAAGAAAACATATTTATTTATTTTTAACGAAAATGGGCCAGAGTCCCGTTTGTTTTTGGCTAAACCCGACAATATTCAATTGTCCAATTCCAACATCAAACTATAATAATTCAATAAACTGCACTTTCCCGACAATATTCATATGTCCAATCTAACATCAAACTACAATAATCCAATAAACTGCACTTTAGATTCTAATACCAAAACCATACTGTAATTCGTTCATTACTTGATAATTATATAAAAGATTATATATTTATAACTCATTTTTAACGTGTCAAAAAAACTTGTTCCGAGTCTCTTGCCACTAACCAACACTAGATATATAATTTTTACAAGACATACCTTAACGTACAAGCCGTTCTAAGCTCGTTTACAAAACTGTCGAGCACCACGCGAGAAGAAAACTTGTTTTTCTCATATCTCGATCATACGAGCTCCGATTGAGTTGATTTAAGAGGCCACGGTACCGTATCGTCGAGCTTCACCAGCCCCACGGTCGCCGCCACCGTCGCTGTCGTCGAAAAACTGGGCAGTGGCCGGATTTGATGGTTTTTGGCCGGATTTTCAATATCTTGGTCGGATTCCTTCTTGTATCCATCCAAGTGACTTAAAAGGTGTTCTTTAAGCTTGCTAACAGCCCTGCTAATCAGAGGTGTTTCTGTCGCAGTTTGTCTCCTCTCCCTTAGCTCCACCCACAAACCTCCTAACCCTTGAGAAGATGGAATTCCCTGGATCGATATTAATTGTTTGTTGCTAGGAGATGATGGAGGTTGGGTGCGCACAGGCCATTCACAACTATTAGGGTTACGTGAGTTTTTAGGATAATTCCATTTTACGCCAATCGTGTTTCATCCATAGTCCATTTTTATTCTAGGTGTTTGAGTTAAACCTTTAGATCCTCCAAATATAAAGCTCTACATCCAACTCCCCAAAGAAACCTTTAGTTGACAAGTTAAACCCCAAGTTAACTCCTTCATCAAATATGGACTTCAAATAATAAGATATGTCCATTTTAACGTTGAACTAACGAAATAATGGAAAATGGGGCGTTACAGAAAGGCTATTGTGATGCAGACTATGCTGAAGATCTAAGTACTCGAAGATCAACATCTCCTTATGTGTTTATGATGGGAGGTTGTGCGATATCATGGTGTAGCAAAAGACAACCAACAGTTTCATTGTCAATAACTGAGACTGAGTATCGAGCCTAAACTATTACAACTTAAGAACTTTTTTGGTTGGCTCGTTTGATAGAAGACATGAATCAGAGAGTTGATTATAAAATGAAGCTAAATAGTAATAACCAGTCATCTATTCAACTAGTTGAGAACCTAACGTCTCTTGCTCGAAGTAAGCATATAGAAGTCCAATACCACTTTGTTCGTGAAAAGCTGTTGAAGGGTGAAGTTGACTTAGTGTAAGTGGATACATGATTACAGGTAGCGGATGTGCTGACAAAAGGGTTACGCGAGAAGATGTTCGAGTTGTGTTCTAGCATGGGTATGATTGGAGTTGGTATTGAGAGGGAGTGTGAAAGTATCAATACTTACTAAGCTCGGTTCATAAGGGATTGAGGCGGTGGAAGAAAAGAAGAGTTTGCTTTATGTTTAAGTTTCTTGGTTTGCAATAGATAGAGTTTAGTAATTGTATTGTAATTCAAATAGTTTTCTTAGGTAGTAAGCTAGATTCATTATAAATAGTAGATTGAGTCCTTAGTATTTTGTATCCAATTCTCAAGTATTCTAATAAACAATAGAGTCGCACGAGTTATGCAAAGTTGTGTGTGTTCTTGATTGTGAAGTCTAGTACTGGAGGTGACGAACCATGTTTACCTTTACCATTTTTTTGCACTCCTTTGGGTTATGGAATTTGAACCGGAGGTTAATTCTGTCCAGAAACATATTTGGTTGGTTAAAATTTGAATTGGAGGTTAATTCTGTCCAAAAACATATTTGGTCGGTCAACAAGGGAATTGGAAATCACTGGATTTTAAAATTCGTTCGGTAAGAGTTAGCTGATGGAATGTTTAACTTTCCAAATAATATGTCAGACATTACAAAAACGTCCTTCCATCAACACCTACAGTCTCCATCAATGAAATTAGTCCCTAATTTGGGGAGTTCAACAATGTAGGAGAACAATTCATAGAGTTAATATAAAAGCACTTTTTATAATCAAATTACAATACAAAAACAAAATAAAGCAGTAAATTATAGTGCTTTAGTTACAACTGAAATAAAGAAAATACAAGATGATGATGAAGAACAATAAGAATGGTGGTTGAGGTTTCTTGTTCAACAACGGTCCTTAAAACAGATTGCGAGTCTCCCAAGAGAACTCATCTGTTCCCTATGGTACAACACGAGGAAGACTCGAGCACCTAAAATTGTACCTTAATCGTTTAATAGGAGACAACAAGATTGTCGAAAGAACATTCAATGTGTTGAGGTATGTTTTCAACTAAGGAACACCTTAGTTTTATTGTCACTGGGAAGATAAAACTATAAAATCATTTAACCTCATTACACAAAAAACTAAACTGCATTAAATGTGTTTAATAACAATTTAATTGGTTTAACGAATGACTTCAAACTGATTTAAACAGTTATCTTAATGACATGTTGTTACGCATTTAAAATAGCTGTGATCGGCTTCTAAAAAATGATCCAGAGACCCGCAAGTGTTTCTAATCCAACATCTGGACCGACCGACCCTCTTAAACACTTCAATAATCTCTAAATTGGTCCTCTAGTTTTGGAACAAAACTTGAGATTCACGAGCGTTTCTGAATCAACCGGTGGACCCTTTGAATATTTTAAAGACCATTAGTCCTTAAGTTTTTGAATAAAACATGAGACCGGTGAGCGTTTCTGATTCAACCCTGGTTTCTAAACACAACTCGAAACCACAAGCGTTTCTGATCCAACCTTTGAAATTTCAGAAACCTCTGAACCGGTCCACTTGCTTCTTAACAGAAGCCTATAGACACAACCTACAACACCATAAAAAAATATAGAGGTGGCTCTCAAGCGACTCGTGGTGATGCATAGTTCAAAGTGCCCCATATTGCACAAATCGTCCCCACTCGAGCATGCTTAACTGTGCAGTTCTCATCTCATCCACCGTTAATATGCCAAAAACGCGTTGTTGGTATTTGAGGCAGGGCATTCCTTATTAACACAACATCTCTCCTGTCCATGACCAATGTGGGATTTGCCTAGGGTGTTACAATCATCCCACTTTTGGACTCATCGTCCTTAATGAGGTTTTCCCCACCATCCCAATCTGGAATGTGGGATTTGCCTAAGGTGTCCACATGAACACCCCTAGGGACTCATCATCCTTGATGAGGTTTGCCCCACCATTCCGAACAGCATAGGAGTGGCTCTAATACCATTTCTAACATGCCTCTCATACCACCAATATTGTCCGCTTTGCCCACTAGGAGCTCACAAATTTATTTTTGGTTGCCCGATTGAAAACTTCCCAGAGGTCCCCCATCCTTGGATTATGCTCACCCAAGCACTCTTAACTGTGGAGTTATCCTCTCATCCACAGTCTATAGGCCCAAAAACATGTTGCTGGTATTTGAGGCCGGACATTCCTTATGAACACAATATCTCTCATGTCTATGACCTTTGTGAGATTAACCTAAGGTGTTACAATATGATCACTTACCCATTTCTTTTTTTAAGCTTCCAAATCTGCTAATTATACATTGGAAAAGTTCATATAATTTCTTTTATGAATTTTATGAAGTTAGATTTACTTTCACAAAATTATTTTAGATTGTTAAACCCCATCTTTATAAGAACTAAATTTTTTAATGATTATCAGAAGATTATAAGGGTTAGGGTTCATTTAAGTTGTTAAAACCATTATACATTGATAAATTCAGACTTCTATCTTTCACGTCACTGTGATTATAACAAACGAATCAATTGATACCACCAAATTTACAAATTTTATAACATAAGACATAATGATATTCTAGGTTTTCGCAACATTTATTTTACTCGTAAGGACTTATTTCAGGTTTTGCTTTTGAAATTAAGGTATGGACCTTTGAATAACTTATGTGTACGGATTGGGGTTTCCTATACCCCGTAGTCGGGAATTTAAATTCATTCTTATATGCTACATGCTAATTGTTTAGAATAGATAGTATTACTTATAGATACATAGTTATATTATATAGTTATTGTAAACACTGAATATAACGCATTGAATTATTGAATGTGATGCATTGAACTATTGAACTTGATTATGTGACACATTAAATGTGAACTATTGAATTTGACGCATTAAACTATTGAATGTGACTCATTGAATGTGTATAAATATTGTATGATAGATATATTGTTAAGAAGTTTTATTGTTGTTGTCCGCTCACTGAGTAAAACCCAATTTACTCTAGCGTACACATTCCTATTATGCACGTTCAGGAAGACATGGAAAGAGGGTTCCATAGAATAAAGATCAAGAGTTTTTATGAATAAAAAGTTATTATGTTTTGTACTTTATTTTGAAACAAATGTAATGTTTTTATCATTAATGGATTGACGTATTTAATTCTGATTATTGTATAAGTGACACGTCAGCCTTAGCCGGGTTGGGGTGCTACAGTTATGCATCAATATCTAATGCGTGCTCGGGTGGGAGTAATCTAGGGATGGGTGACACATGGGAAGTTTCCACCCTGACAACTGATCGATGTCGTTTGATCGGTCAAAAAATAAGAATTTTATAGTAACTGGGAAGTCAAGTCGTCTCCACGAGGAGTTTGTGGAAAGTGTAGTTTTGTCACGAGAATTGAAAAACAGTAAATTGCAAAAGCTTAATTTGATTGGTTTTAGACAATTATAAGAAAATTAATCCTCTCCGAGGTTCAGGTTCACAAACACGAGTTATCTCTAGTTTACTTAGCAAGCAATTACATAGACATAATCACACAAGGTTCAATTGAATTCAGTGAAAATATTAGAACGAGCTGTAAAGAAAGCCTATTCATGTATAATCAGTTTAGATTAACCAATTGACACTCAAACATCATAATGCACCCGATGTAAAGAAACCTGAGACTGATGAGACTTGAACAACAATTCAAAATCAATAAAAACAGTTTAAAGCATTCAATCAATAAATGTAATCATATGGCTTAAGATGCCAATAAAAATCACAAACCGAGTCTAAGTATTACAGAAAATAACAAGTACATACACAAACCCTACACCCTGAGAAGTTCACGGGTGATTTAGCTACTCATACTCGTCACAATAATCAAAACTAGTGTTATGGGACTTACAACCATCAAACTTGATGAACAATTGACTCAAGAACAAGGAAAATCGCCTTCTTGGAGCTCTGGAACGATTGGTGTCGGATGATTCTCGATAATGGGGGCTGAGAATGGTTATAACCTAAATTAGGTTAATTTTCTCGTAAAAACAGATCCTCGCGTACCGCGAGGGAAAGTTGGTTGGTCCTTCGCGTACGACGAGAGACAATTTAGTCGGGCTGGTTTTCAGGATCCTCGCGTACCGTGAGGACCTTCCCTCAACTCTGCGCGTACCGCGAGAGACTTGAATTCATGATTTTCTTCTTTTGATCTTTGATTCATCCCTTGCTGTGTATCCACTTGATTCTCTCATGTTTCTCACTCATTTAGCACCTTAAACCTGGGAGGCCCACTTAAACCAAATACAAACATAAAACCATACAAAGCACATGCTCAAACGATTAACATGAATACAAATTGACATATTAACTGGGGTTATTTCACATTACATCACATCCCCACACTTACTCTTTTACGTCCCGAAAAAGAATTATGCAATAGAATCATAATTGGAACCTGCTTTCACATTCTCATTCATTTAACATCTTAAACATACTAACGCGATAAGTGTAACAATCAGTATTTCGATCCGATTAAACCCAACCACCGACTCGTCAAGCCCCCAATTCTATGATCTGTTATTCTATCTATTACCAAGCAACAGTCTATCCATGGGTCTCACACTCAGAAAGCTGCAGTTCAGCCTAATCACATCGCAAGGTCATGTTTAGGCCCGGGTCAAACCATATAGATTTTCCAACCACTATAAACACAAGTTTATATGTTTTAAAATTTCAGATGGAAAATGGATTAATGAATGAATGATACGAGCTTTCCTTAACATTATGATTAAACCTTACCTAGTGGTGCTTCAACCAAGCTGGAACTCGGCGTGTGGCACATAGGCTGCAGTTTTAGCTATGACGTACATAAGAGTCAACTTAGTGGTGTTTCAATCAGGCGGAAACCCGACGTGTGACACATAAGCGAAACTTAAACTCTCCATTTAATTAATTAAGCTAATGCAATGATGGATTATGGAATACGGGCGCCACCAACTATCGAATTTATTTTCATAAAAAGAAAGCGGCATGCAAAGAATTTTTAACACATAATTTTTTTTGTTTATAGTGGTACCTATCACCCTATTGACAGTTTCAGCCTTACCATTACCCTTAAGATGATAATCCACAAGATATCCTGAATTAATTATCCAATTAAATCTAGATACAATATCAGGATGTTTAAGCTCTTCAAGTCGGTTGGGTCTACCAAAACGTTACAAATTAGACGCGCTTTTTATTATTAATTCAATTAACTTCATAAGCACAGTTTCCAATTCTACCTATCATCTTTCATTTAGTTTGCAAAAATTCTAATCCAAGGACAATTTTGGAATACATTTTTTTTTCTTATGGATTTTTAAATTTTATGACTATACAGACTCAAACTACAGACCTAGACTAGTCTCACTTCCCCAAACTTGAACTCTACATTGCCCCCAATGTAGGATGAGAGGCACTAAAAAGAAATCAACAAAAATGAAAAATAAAACTTAACTCAATCGATCGTATAACATTTCATTCGCGATCGTATTCAACACCTGCTATTGGGCCGCCTTGTACAAAAGGATCAAGTGAAGCTCGGAATATCACCACCCGAACGGAGATTTAGTACGGGTGGATCAATCTAAACCTGGCAAAATTAAACTCAAAACAAACCCACAAACATCATACCGACTCAATATAAAAACTCGATAAAAATTAAAAGACCCGACGGACTGCACACGATTCAAAAATACAAAAAATGAAAAATAGGGAAAAAGGCTTCATGGCAAGTCCCTCGCGTACCGCGAGGACCATGTTTTCACATAAAGTTTTGGCCTTTTTATACTTAGAAAATTTTGGCCCTCCAAACCCTAGTTTTTTTTTAGCTTTTTCAAAAACAAGTTCCAACACTTAATTCATGTGCATACGTACCTGGAACGTTTTTCCTCGTGATTTTCTTGCTAGTATGGTCACAAATCCCTGCAAAACTTAGAAAAACTACCAAAAACATACCGAAAAACATAAAAAATTACACATTTCTATAAACTCTACCCCTCAGGAAGTTGTGCATTGCCCTCATTTGCACTCACGCAAGCCAAGATTTCCTCAAAGACGTCCCCACACTTTGCCAATTGCATACAAAACAACTAAAACAAAGCAATAAAGTCCTAACTCACTTTCATAGGAATCACGATTGCATTTAGCGTATGCAACAAGCCTTTTAAACCCCTCAGTAGCCGGAGAGGACGAGTTTAGTCTCGTGATGGTTTTGTAGGGAACACACCCACAACGTTCATTTAACTAAAATGCAAAATCAGACATAAATACCTTAGGCTGCCTCCTAAGATCGCTAAGTTTAACGTCTTCAGTCAGTCGCGGTACCTGATGTTACTTACGTGTCCCCCTGATCCAGAGTGCTTAAGAAGAATCTCTCAGATTGCTTATCTGGATGATTGATATCATTAGGCTCAAAATATGGTTTTAGACGATGGCCATTCATCGTTTGCCTCAAATGATCATCAAAGTCCTCAATTTCAATGTCTCCAGAATGACCCACTTTTGTAACCAGGTAGGGACCTGTCCATTTTCTCTTCAGTTTGCTAGGGAAGAGTTTCAACCGCGAGTTGAATAGGCACACCTTTTGTCCAACTGCAAAGGTTTTCAACCGGATTTTTGAATCATGGACCTTCTTCATCTTGTCCTTGTATGTAGACGCACACTCATAGGCTTCATCCATTAATTCTTCTAACTCATTTAAACACAACTTTCTTTGTTTACCTGCAGTATCATAATCAAGATTAGCATTTTTAATAGCGCATAATGCCCGATGAGCTAACTCTACAGGTAAGTGACATCCCTTCCCGTAAACCAACCGATATGGTGTAGTGCCAATAGGTGTTTTGTATGCAGTACGGTATGCCCACAAGGCATCATTCAGTTTGTTTGACCAATCCTTGCGGTCAGCCTGTACTATTTTCTGTAGAATTTCTTTGATCTGCCTATTAGACACCTCCACTTGCTCACTTATTTGTGGGTGATATAGAGTGGCAATCCTGTGGTCTACGCCATAGCGTTTCAGTAGTTTGCCAAAATGGAAGTTCTTAAAATGAGATCCCACATCACTTATGATCACACGGAGAAGTCCAAATCTTAAAAAATGTTTGATTGTACAAATTTGCAAACCACGCTATGATCATTTGTTTTGGTGGTAATTGCTTCAACCCACTTTGACACATAGTCAACTGCCACCAATATGTACAAATTGCCAAATGAATTTAGGAATGGGCCCATAAAATCAACCCCCCATACATCAAAGATATCAACTACAAGGATTGCGTGCATAGGCATCTCATTCCTCTTAGTGATGCTGCCCAACTTTTGGCAATTTGTACATGTCCTAGCAAACTCATAGGCATCCTTAAAAATAGTAGGCCAAAATAGCCCGCAAGATAGTGTCCGATGCCCTGTTTTCTGGCCACTAAAATGGCCACCACACGCAGATGCATGTGCAAGATCCAACACTGCTGGGATTTCTTATTCGGGGATGTAACGTCTGATTAGTTGATCTGCTCCCACTTTGAACAAGTCTGGTTCATCCCATATGTATTGCTTGGCCTTAGCCAAGAAATGATTCTTCTTCTTCTTTAACCATTGCTCGGGAATATTACCTATAACCAAATAGTTAGTATTATCAACATACCAAGGGTCAGAAGAAGCAACAAACATTAAGTACTCATCAGGAAACTGTTCATTGATTTCAGGAGTCACATCCACCTCGTCCATCTGAATTCATGACAGATGGTTAGCCACCGAATTCTCACAGCCTTTCTTGTCCCTGATTTCCAGATTAAACTGCGCAAACAAAAGGATCTACCTAATTAACCTGGGCTTGGCATCCTTTTTCACCATCAGATAGTACACTGAAGAATGATCAGAGTAAATAATTACTTTACTTCCCCAAATATAAGACCGGAATTTGTCTAAAGCATAGACAACTGCAAGCAACTCCTCTCGGTTGTGGTATAATTCAATTGAGCACCAGAGAGGGTCTTGCTTGCATAATAGATGACAACCGGTTTCTTATCTACCCTTTGACCCAACACAGCCCCGACTGCATAATCACTTGCATCACACATTATTTCAAAAGAAGGTTCTATTCTGGTGATTGCAAGATTGGGGCTTGTACCAATTGTTCCTTTAACTAATTAAAATCAATTACACATGCTTTGTTAAATTCATAAGGAATATCTTTTAGAAGTAAGTTACATAAAGGTTTTGTGATGACACTAAATCCCTTAATAAACCTACGGTAAAACCCGGCATGCCCTAGAAAAGAGCGCACATCCTTGACATTTATCGGGGCAGGTAAAGTTGAAATTACACTGATTTTAGCTCTATCTACCTCAATCCCCCGACTTGACACAACATGCCCCAAAACGATACCCTCTTCAACCATAAAATGGCTCTTCTCCTAACTTAAGACCATATTAGTTTCAACACACCATTTTAAAACCTTAGATAATTCATTTAAACACAATTCAAACTGTAACACCCAGAAAATTCCTATGTATTATAAAGGATAAAAGTATTCAAATATAAAGCACAAGGGGTTGAAATGAAAGTTCCTGAAAGTTGGAGGACCAAAAATGACCAAATAGAAAAATATGACTATGACGGACCGTCACAAGACATAACGGTCCGTTACGGTGGTGACGGACCGTCACAAGGCATAACGGTCCGTTACGGGTACAACATGACAATTAACCAGGAGATGACACGTGTTTGCTGACTAACTGTAGGTGCTATCGGGTCTTCTACGGATCTAACTCGAGACGTGACGAATCAAACATACGGAGTGCGGAATCCAACCGTACGCATGACTGTGCATCCGAGACAATCGCAATAATAACAATCAACACATAATGTAAATAATATTCTCTTTGATTTCCACCAAACACAGAGTTATAGAACTTGAATACAAATTGCCAAAAGCTTTTTAAACTAACATGTAAACTCCTATTTATAGACACATTTTGCCATGCAGGCGAACTTAACAAGTTCGCCTAAACTAGGCCTAGGCGAACTTGTTAAGTTCGCCTATTACAGAACTTAACCAAACATTACAAAAACATAGACATATAAGACCTAACTAATACAAGGCATATTGTCACACTTCTATGTCCTAACATACTCCCCCTTGATCTTCTGTCTTCATGTTGAGCTCTTCCATTTCTCTGGTAGTTTACTCCCTACATATACTCCATGTTTCACATAAATCTCCAATACACGCTTATATTGTAATCCCTACTCAAGCCATTCACTTGTAAACATAATCTCCTTTCTTTTCAGCATCAGTTGGTCTTTTTTGAAAAGTTTATAAGATTCATAGCATCATAGAAACATGCTATGACCTTATTATCTTGATCTTCAATCCTTGCTTCTCCCGTGTTCACATCCACATACCACCACTTCATATAACCCAAACAGTCTTGTGGTATTTTCCTCAAAGGTATTTTCTTCACTACCTTGACTTGTTTAAACATGTAATTCCAAATCACCTTACCAGTTTTAGGATCAACACTCTTTATTCTCTTTCCCTTTTGTGGTTTAAGCTTTTCATACTTTCCAGAACCACCTTCCATCCTAATCAACTTTGCAATAGCATCAGCAATACCATGCTTAGATCTATTGATTAAATACTTTGTTACGAGACCGTTCATCTCACATCTAGGCAAAGTATTGAAGTACCTTAGCCATGGCTTCAAATATTGTACACCATTAGATCTTTTCAAAGCAAAAAGATTAATTTCTTCATCAAAGAACCAACTTATAATTCTACCAACACACCTTTCTTTGTTCACATACTTTTCCTTAAGAACAGGTGGTGACGATGAAACAGTTAATACTTTCTTCTAACTCTTCACCAACTCAAGCCATTTCTCTTTGGTCATGCCTGTATCCCTATACATCACAGCCTCTTCAATTGTCTTTTTCTGAGCAGTGTCAGAGCTAGAATCAGGTTTTGTGACATCTTCAGTAGAGTCCATAGAGTCAGTCAATCCATTAGAAGTAACTTCAGGAATAACATCATCTTGGATGAAATCAAAAGGCACATTAAGACCATCACATACTTCATAAGTCAACCTTATTGTATCTTTAGTAATATCTAATTCCACTATCTCTCTTTCTTCTATCTCTGATTCATTCTCTTCATCTTCTATGTCATCAAACAACTCATCTAGACCATCTAAGCAGTCTATCTTTTTAGCTTCATCAAGATCAGAGTCATCTCGAAAGAATTCTAGAAGCAATACCTCTTCATTTTCTCCTGTACTTTTATCATAAGAAGCTTCAACTATATTTGAAGTAGACTCCCCCTGAAACTGAGATACTGGAGCAACGTTAGAGTATTGACCATCACCCTTGTACCCACTGGGATCATTATCTTCATCATCATTTCTTTGAACTGCCTTCGTATGACAAGCATCATTAACCACTACAGGCATCCCCCCCTAAGCGTAAATACACTCTACTAATTGTGATACAAGAATCTGCATCTCAGCTACTAACGATTTCAGCTCAGATCATTATGACAGACTTGCTAGCATTCCGGTGGCTAATGCTGGGAAAATAATGAAGTCTGTAAGTACAAGAAAGTTAAAGAAACCAAGACGTAAGTTTGCTCGGGGTCTTCCTCCTGGTGCAGTACTTGGTAAAAGAACATTACGAGATGAATCGTCATCTGATTCGGAGTATATTCCTTCTCCAAAGTCACAGAAGCTTATGTCTGCTTTTATGGCTGCTGCTAGTACTCATGTAGCTGATGACGTGGACTTTGTGGACTCATTAATTATTTCACCACAACCGTCTCAGACTACTTCTCCACAAGTTACTCCTGCTCCAATTCCTCCTCATACTTCTTCATAAGCTAGTCTGTCTACATCAAAGGATGCTAAGATTTCTACTCTACAAGGCAAAGTCTCTTGCCTAGAAGCCCAAGTTGTGGGTCTTCAAGGTCAAGTAGATGTATTAAGGGCTAATGATTTTCAGAGAGAGCAAGTTCTTCAATCTCAAAGCAGGCAACTAGCTGAGATGTATATTCTTGTACCACAATTAGTAGAGCGTATTGACGCTTAGGGGGAGATGCCTGTAGTGGTTAAAGACGCTTGTCATACGGAGGAAGTTCAAAGAAATGATGATGAAGATAATGATCCTAATGGGAACAAGGGTGATCGTCAATACTCTGACGTTGCTCCAATATCTCAGTTTCAGGGGGGTCTACTTCAAATCTAGAGTTTGTGATACCATTTACTCAAAATGTTATTTTTCAGGAGGAAACTACTCAAGTTGATGTACTACCTGTTTCTGAGGTGGCTTCCATAAAATAATTAAAAGATCATCCGGTGATAAATATCATTGGGAATCTGTAGGATGGAGTCCAAACTCGTTCTTTATCTGAAAATACTTGTTTATATTCTAACATTAGAGATACTGGAGTTCTTGATGTTTGCTTATATTCTTGTTTTATTTCTCAGTTAGAACAAAAAAATGTGGAGATGGCGTTACAAGATTACAATTGGATTGAAGTAATGCAAGAGGAGCTTGCACAATTTGATAAGCTAAAGGTGTGGAATTTGGTTGATCTTCCAAAGGGCGTGTATCTGATCGGCACCAAATGGGTTTTTAAGTGTAAAAAAGATGATCGTGGTGTCGTGGTGAGGAACAAAACAAGACTGGTTGTTCAAGGTTTCAATCAACAAAAGGGTATAGATTATACTGAGGTGTACGCACCTGTTGCACGATTGGAAGCAATTCGTTTGTTTCTGGCATTTGCGTTGTTTAAAGGATTTAAGGTATATCAATTGGACGTCAAAAGTGCATTCTTGTATGGAAAGGTTAAAGAAGAAGTGTTTTTGTGTCACCCACTATGATATGAGGATCCATTGTATCCCTTAAGAGTGTTCAAGCTAGATAAGGAGCTTTATGGTCTTCATCAAGCACCCCATGCATGGTATGAAACGTTGTCGCATCATCTATTGGACAATGGTTTCGATCGTGATCAAATTGATTCAACCTTGTTTATCAAGAAAGCAGGGGGAGATTACCTGATGGTTCAGATCTACGTAGATGATATTATATTTGGTTCAACAAACGAAATTGAATTTCGAAATGTCCGCTATGGGAGAGTTGTCGTTCTTTTTAGGATTGCAAGTTAATAAAAAAGAGGATGGTTTCTTTATTCATCATTCTAAGTACGTGAAAGACATCTTGAGCCGGTTCAAGATGGAAGACTGTACCCCATATGACACTCCGATTCGTGTAAATCACAAGATGAATCTAGATCCGGAAGGAAAGGATATAGACAGCCGCTTGTACAGGACAATAATTGGATCTCTCATGTACTTAACCGCATCAAGGCCAGATATAATGTTTGTCGTGTGTCTTTGTTCCAGATTTCAAGCAAAACCAAAGGAATCTCATCTGATTGTAGTCAAACGTATTTTTCGGTACCTGAAAGGGAAACCGGGATTAGGATTATGGTTTCTACATAGTTCTAATTTTGAATTTAATGCTTATACTGACTCAAATTTCAGAGGTTGTTGTTTGGACAGGAAATCAATGACAGGAGGTTGCCAATTTCTGGGTAATTGGCTTGTTTCATGGCAGTGTAAAAAGCAAACCACAGTTTCCATATCAACATGTGAAGCAGAATACATCGCAGCTTCAAGTTGTTGTTCCCAAATTTTGTGGATCCAGCAACAATTAAGAGACTACGGTTTGAATTTTACTTCACCCCTATGTTCATAGATAACAATGCCACAATGTTCATAACTAACAATCGTGTTAAGGACAATAAAACTAAGCACATTGAAATAAGATATCATTTTATTCATGATTGTGCAGATAAAAGGTTGATTGAGCTGGTGAAGGTACACACTGATGACAATTTTGCAGACATCTTCACCAAGACATTTGATCGAACCAGGTTTGAATTTTTGGTAAAAATGATTGGTATGATCAATCCTGAATAAAAGTTTTTCAAAAATAATTTTCACGGAAGATTTTATTTTCTTTTCTTTTATTACTTTACTATATTTCTGCACTTTACTTTCTAGTCAAAAATTTCTTATTTATAAAAATTACAAACAATATGAAAAAGATAAAAATCGACATCATTCGAAGTTAGAGAAGAGATGATAGTACATCAGTTAAAAATCTATCACACATGACCATAGATGACCTGTTGATATGATATGATAATTTGTGTTTGTGTTCATTTGAATTGATCTAAATTTCAAAGTCTGCATGAACAAGAAATGATAGTGTCATAAATGCTCTAATCTAGAAAATCTATTTTATGTTTAATTTGGATATGTGTATGTAATTTATATTGTCAGTAGACTAGAAGCGATTTTGGACCATTAGTAGTGTGAAAACATATTGATTGTTGATAACAACAGTGATTTGAACCCATTTTATGCCTGGGTGTGTGTGTTAAAAGATCATTATCAGATATAGAATATGAAGCTTGAGACCAGTATCAGGCTATTTTTTATTAGCATAATTTTTCAGTTCACTTCACTGCCCATGCCCCGAAAAACATGCAATGTGATGTTGAACTAAGATATGTTTCTGACAACATCTGTTGGAACATATACTCGCTCTTGGATCAATATCTTGATTCCATTGAATATCCCGATAACAGTTGGACCACATTACCCTATATTATTGAATTAGTCAATTCTTTAATCATTCATTCTACTAAAGAGTTCTTCTTTTACAATCAATCATGATATTACATCCAAAACCAAGAAATTTGAATAATTATGATTCCTTATATCCTTCGAGATCTGTTTCTTTTTCTATGCTAATTGAGATAGTTTCATCCTGGAGATTGTTATTATCTTTGCATAAGTTTCATATGTCTTGAAAATAGTGCAAATTTATATTTCTGTTGGGGTACACGTTTTTTTTCATCAAATTGGTACCTTAACTCACAAGAACATGGAAGAAAAACGCTTGTAGTTTCAAATTCTATAATATTGACAACCTAGGTTTACATGCTTTATATTGCAAATTCGGTGTGAATACTTGAGCATTTTATGACCTGATCTTGTTACTTTGAGACGTATCGCGTATCATTTCAAGGCTAAATGTATAAATTGAAAATAATATGATCTGAAAGTTTGTAAGATATTCAACAATGATATATGAGAATATGTATCATAGGTTACCCATAGATCTAATTAGATTGTGTGACGAATTTCTCGTTTACTAATATGATCTTCTTACTCATGATGTTCGAACAAAAATATGTGTATTTGTTGTTATATTTCAGAAAAACCAAAAATACGTGCTTTTTGTATGTATAGAGAAAAATCAAAAATATTTGTTTCTGTTTGTATAGATAAAATCCAAAAAGATGTGCATTTTCGTTCGTTTATTAGTTTTCAATTTCATAGATTTTCTTTCGGGCTTCCATGAAAATTCCAACTTTTTATTTTTAAAATGTTTGGGATTAGACCGGTTACATGTTCTAGGTGGAAGACAAAAGGATCGGTGTTTGAAAGTTGAAGCATGAAAATGATGAAATTTCAAAAATTCTCCAAGTGTTTGAGATTAAGTTAACTTACCAAGTTCGCCTGGTAAGCGAACTTAGTGACTGTGTATATATAGGATCAGCCGAAGAATCCTGGAAAATTGCTTCATCATCTTCACTTTCAGACTCGTGAATTCCCAAACTAGATGTTGCATTCGGATCAGGGATAGAGGAAGGTGAAACTGATAACAGAACCGCTGATCTTGGTATAAAACTGCAATCTTGGTCACAATGACAAGACTCTTATAACACTGCAACTTCTCCAGCAGACAAAACAGGAGCAAAAATGAAAGACTTTAACAATCTATCATAATCAAATGCCCACTTTGGACCAACCGCCTTTTGAGGAATAGATCGATTAGAACAATCGATATGGAACCATTCTTCAATCTGTCGTGTTTCCTTGTTATATACTCTTTTATTCAATGAATTGGCAACATACCCCATAAATATTCCTTCGATCGCCTTTTCACTAAACTTGATAGAACACATCCCTGATCTTCAGAAGAGTACACGGATTCCCAAAAGGAAGAAGATAATTCAAATTAGGCTTTCGATTGTTTAAAAATTTATATAAAAGTCTTCTTATGTCGCTTCACAATCATAACTCGATTCAAGACATGGCATGCAGTATTCACAGCTTCGGCCCAAAAAGTTACCGGTAGCTTAGAATCTGCAAATATTGTTCTTGCTGCCTCAATAAATGTTCGGTTCTTTTGCTCAGCAAACCCATTTTGTTGAGGAACATATGGCGCGCTAAACTCATGATGAATACCCTTTTGCAAACAAAATAAACCCATCTTACTATTTTTGAACTCGCTGCCATTTTCACTTCTTATACGCCTGACTTTCTACTTACAAAGAGTCTCCAAACCAAGAATTAAGTATTGAACTGTCTCAGTTGTTTTAGCCTTGGTTGCTAAGAACCTGAGCCAAGAAAATTTGGAAAAATCATCCGTTACCACCAAACAATACGATTTTCCTCCAATGATTCGAATACTTATCGGCCCGAACAAATCCATATGAAGTAGCTCCAGAGGAGTAACAATAGAATTTTGCATCTTCGATTTGTGGGACTTTCTGTGCTGCTCGCCCTTCTTACAAGGAATACAGTCATCAGGTACAGAGAATTTCATTTTTGAAATACCAGAAACCAAATCATTCTTCACCAAGTAAATCATTTTTTTAAAGTTGATGTGAGCTAGCTTCCGATGCCAAAGAATAGAGTCAGATTCAGATGCTTTCGAGAGTAAACATGTCGGAATAGAATCCATTGTCGTAGCAACACTCATGTCTAAAACATACGTGTCATTTTTTCTCGGAGTCTTTATCATAATCCATTCTTCAGGTATTACAAATCCCGACTTCAGAATATAACATTCATAATCATTGGAATGGAATGAAAACTTCTTATCACACACTTGAGATACGCTGAGTACATTATGCTCGAGTTGTTCAACATAACAGACTTCCTCAAATTTCACCTTTTCATTCTTCAGCGTTCCTTGGCCTGTTATGTACCCGCCTTTATTACCCGCTAAAGCGACATAACCTCCATCAATTTGAAAAACATCTTCAAGCAAATGAACATTTCCTGTCATATGCCGGGAGCTACCACTATCCACATACCAAGTATTGTTGATAGTCCTCCTTGGTTGACCCTACACAAACAAAGGAAATCAGTTAGAAACAGGGACCCAAGCCATTGTGGTCTTGGGTCTACCATTAGCATCAAAATAAACAACTTCAAGCAATTCACAATCTCTGTTATCATCCATCCTTGGTGATTTAAGCGAGTCAGAATCAGACAACTTTGATTTAGAAACATTCTTTTTCTTATCAAAATTAGATTGGTTTTGAAAATCATGATTATTAGAAAAAGAATCAGATTGATCAGTTTCCAAAAGTTTCTTTAATCGTCTGTTCCTTTTACGCCTTTGAGGTCTTGAAAGTTTGACCTTGGGTTGGAATTCTTTATGAATCCAACTTTAGGATTCTCAACAAACTTTTGATAAACAACATTTTGTCTAACACCAGATTGTACAAACTCTGGTTTAGATCCAACATATCTATCATGAACATGTTGTTTCATCTCTCGCTTAAACTCAGAAGGTTTAGTAACTTGCTGCTTAGGCAAATTTTCCCTGACAGATTGTTTCATCACATTATCATATGTAGGCTTTCCCATATTAGGTCTTTGCAGAATCTTTACTACTCTTGATTGACAATGACCAACATCTGGTTTAACTTTCTATGGAATAAGAGGATTTTTCTCTTTGTTCTTGTAAGGACAATTTATCACTATATGCCCTACTTCATTATAATGAAAGAAAGTTCTCTTATCCATGTATTCTCTGATATAAGGAACCCTTTTTGAAGTTGAAGAACTTCCTGATGAATAACATTCATTAGAATTAACATCACTACCTCATTGCTTCTTTGGAACATAAATCTTTCTCGATGGTTCACCAACATAAGCGTTTGAAACTTGAGACTAAACAACTTTGGGTTTTGCCAGATTCACCTTCTGTTTGATGAAATCCCTTGTTGATTTATTTTCAATTTTTGAAACCTCCTTCTTGATATCACCAGCACTTACAAAACCACTTTGAGATAAAATTGTTGAAATAGTTGGTTGTTCAACTTCATCAGGCTCTATTAGAACACATCGATCTCTTGTTACTTGTTTTACCACTTTTGGTTCATTAATCTTCACATCATTAGGAACACCTTCGGTCTTGTTGTCATCAAACTTTTCATCATCACTGTCGGAGTCATAAATCATTTCTTCCCCTGTTACTGGATTCACTTTCAAAATTGTCTTAGGATCTAAATCCTATTCATTAATAATCTCTCGTTCCATAACATAGTTTCCATTAAATGATGGAGGATTATATCCAACTCCAATGGTTCTTTTATCTTGATCAACATTATCATGAAAATATCCCAACAAAAATGATGAATTTCCAAAGTTTTCCAACTTTCTGTGTAACTTGATCTCTTCTTCTTCCTTTTCAGAAAGCTCCTTATTTTTATCAGCAAGAATGGTATTTATCTTTTCAATCTCTGCATAGGTCATATCCATATGATATGCCGGTTCCTTAATCTTTAAGGTCAGAGAATTAATGTCTCTCTTGAGTGATTCAATCCTTTCAATACACAGCTTATCATTTTTCTTTAATTTCTGATTTACAATGTGCATAGATTTCATATCACAAATCAAGTTTGTGTTATCATCCATGAATTTTATCATTTTTTCCTTCACCAAAACACATTTAGAAAAATATATATATTACAGATAGTTTCTTTTACCTTTGATGGATCAAACATATCAGCCATGAAGACTTTTGCAGTTGGAATCTCTTCAGTCATCTCAGGTACTCTTTTAGTCAACAAAATCTCATCTTCTGATACACTTATTGTGGAAACATTATCTTTAGAATGAACTTCATCAGCACTTTCAACATCATTTTCTTCAAAAGTTTCTTCTGCAGTGATATCCTCAGAAGATCCATCATTCTGACTTTCTACTTCACTCCCTGAGCTTTCTTTATCACTTGAACTATCATCCTCAGATGTCACATCAGTATGAATTTCAGCCACGAAATCTTAACTCACAGCACCAACTAGATCCTCTAAATGAATTCCCCAGTCATAGTTATCATCTCCTTGAGCAACCAAAGCAGATGACGTTGAAACATTTGCTGAACTTCCAGAACTGCCAGATCCTTGTTGTTAATTTCTGTTGCTATGATAATTGTTCTTCTTTTGAGAATCAAATTCAACCTTTGGCTTGTTACATTCTTTAGCAAAGTCACCATATTCTTGACAATTGTAACACCGAACCTTTGTCTTATCAAAACCCATTCTTGTTCTGCTGTTTGATCCAATGTACTTTGTTCCAGTATTTTTAAGAAAATCCTTTGCTTGCCTCATCAACATTGCCATGTTCCATTGAATATTCATCTCTTCAAAATCAGCAGGACCAATCTGACGATAATCTTCTTCAATTGCTTCTGGATCATGAATCTTACCTCCGATAAAGTTTTCATACGAAGCAACAAAGGATGAAAACATCGCCATATAATCTTCAGCTACCTTCTGACTCACATGATGTGAATTAGATGGTTGTGATCTAGATGAAGGAGTAGATGTATTTGTAGAAAATCTCGATTGATAAGAATATCTAGAAACATTCTCATTTGGATTGTCTTAACCGTCTCTAGAAAATAATGCAACTCCAGATCCGGATTTTCCAGATGTTTTAGCAAAATACATTGAAGGATCTTGAATGTGCTCCATATTAGTTTCCTTCTTCTTCAAATTTAAGTCATGAGATTGAGTTTTTCCCAACACATCTTCAAGTGACATCGTCTTGTATTTTTCATTTTCTTTAATAAGGACATAATACACATCAAATTTTGATGGTAGTGCATCTAAGAACTTATCATTAATTTCTTCAGATTCATATTCCACCTCTGCAGTTATAAGCTCACTAAGAAAATGATAATATCTTGTAGTCAGCTCATCCAAAGTTTCATTTTGAAAGTGCTTGAACACCACAAACTGCTTCTTTAGTAATTTTGTAAAGCTTCCCATAAATGCTGAGATGTATGAAACTGCTTGAAACCATGAAAAAATTCTTTTGGCAAACACATTGAAATACTTACCATTGCCTTCTTCTCTCTGTCATACACCATTTTTTCTTCAGTTGTCAATGCAGAAATGGGCTTTGAAAGATTATCATTTCCCATGAAAGAGTAAACCGGATGTTTGTATCCTTCCAGAATTGGAATCCATAAGCTATTATCAGTGTAACTTACAAACTGATTGAATCTGGCTTTCCAGTTTGGATAATCAGCAAGACTCATTAGCTTTGGAGGTTTTTGAGGAGTTCCAATCTCATTATCATAGTTCAACATATTTGTAACCTGCACCATGTTAGCCATACTAACAAGTATACACAAAATATCAAGTAAAACACAGTTTGAAACAAATTTACCCAGAGGCGAACAAGATAAGTTCGCTTCAAATTCCTTAAGTGAACTTGTCCCAAGCGAACTAGATAAGTTCGTTTAAACAAGAATTTATGCTAAGTTCGCCTAATAAGTTCGCCTATAACTGAATTCGGGCTAAGTTTGCCTGTTTCAGCTGAAAAATCTCAGGAAGATGAAATCTTCAACCAAAACTTTCAAAAATCATCATAACTTGCTGAATTAATGGAATTTGATAAAATTGAACCATAGGATTGAGTATAATATGAAATAAAACACTTTTAATGGATCAATTTCTTCAAAAACGTCTTCAATTTGATGAATTCAGCCCCCAAAATCTTCTCAAGAACTTGAAAACTCCATGGATATGAAAATCAAGCAAAACTCAGACTTTTTGATGTCAAATCATGCATAAACCGTCACAAAAATCACAAATCACGAGCACGATTCTTTCATACCACATGTAGGTCCTCTCGGGTCCTATACGGATCTAACTCGAGACGTGACATATCAAACAAACGGAGTGCGAAATCCAACCGTTGCATGACTGTGTATACGATACAATCACAATGATAACAATCAACACACAATGTAAATAATCTTCTCTTTGATTATTACCAAACACAGAGTTTATAGAACTTGAATACAAATTGCCAAAATATTTTCAAACTAACATGTAAACTCCTATTTATAGACACATTCTGCCATGCAGGCGAACTTAATATGTTCGCCTAAACTAGGACTAGGCGAACTTGTTAAGTTCGCCTATTACAGAACTTAACCAAACATTACAAAAACATCGAGATATAAGATCTAAACTATTACAAGGCATATTTTCACACTTCTATGTCCTAACACTAGCGGGGCAATCATGACACGTGTAACCTTACGACGGACCGTCACGGGGCGTAACGGTCCGTTACGCTTGCCGCCCCAAATTGGGTGACGGACCGTCACCACTGGTAATGTCGGTTATGAATTAGGGTTCTATCGAGGTGTTGATTTTGATAATGTCGGTTATGAATTAGGGTTCTGTCGAGGTGTTGATTATTATAGTTAATCAGAAAGGAGATTCTGCTTAAGGTGAGTTCCTCTGAACTGTGCTTTATAAAATATTTGTAAATGATTTTGTATCTGAGATCCCAATACTATCCGTGCATATATCCTATAATAAATACTTATTATGGCCATGATTGGGGTGGGACCTAGGGACAAGACTGGTCCTCTTTTTTTGAGAACCGGTCCTTGGCAGACCAGCACACCGGAAGGTCTCTGTATATGTGTATGTTGTAGACTCAAAATACTTGCATGGTTACTGGGTGATATTAGATGGAATGATTGTTAGACCCAGATGGGGCATTTCATTCTTGTATCAAGGATATACGTTGTGAAAATATGATTTTTGTTTATAAACTCACCGGCGTTATGCTGATCCAAAATGTTTTCAAATGTTTTTGAGCACATGTGAACCCTAGCTTGTAGTTGGCATTCCAGGAGATGTACAGTTGTTTTAAGATAGGGATGATTAAGGGCAGGTTCTTGAGAAACCATAAGGCCTGTGCGGATGGCATGATTCTTCGTGAGCTATAAGTCCAGAGTTTTTAGTTGTATTTTACCAGTCAGTCCTTATTGTAAAACTTTATATTATGAAATAAAGTAAGTTATGATTTTAAGTCATTCCCTATGTGTTTTTGGTATCAACATCACAGTAACTAGAAAGCGACCTTCAACCGGTATGTATTTATCTTACAAATGGAATGTTCTGTCTAGGAAAGAGCGGTGTATAAATCTCTCCTAGACCCGTCGCTCTTACCTGGGAACATATCTGTTGGAGGTACTACTCTTGTCAGATAACTGTCATGTGTTACGGGTGTGACAAGTTGGTATCAGAGCCATGGTTTAAGGGATTTAGATACTAATAAGAAAGATTAGTATCTAGACTTAAACTAAGAGCTCTGAGAATAGCTTGAATGCCATAATATATAAGTTGAGATGTTGATTATCATTATGAATATAACAGGAAATGTCAAGAAAACAGATATTACTTAAATTCTTGGCCAGATGTATTTAATTTCTGATTTTCTGGATCATAATCGATTATACAAATTCTGATGTTATACATCTGTATGTATAGGTAACAATGGTTAGAAGAGAAAGAGGAAGAGGTAAAGGAACAGGTCAAACTCCGGTTACTAGGTCTCGTAGGCAGACTGTAAATAACACCGATACTAACGATCATCATGAAACAAATGAGAACGACAACACTGGTCCTCATGCCGAAGAAGTAATTATGTCTAAAGCCCAGTTCCAAGATGCGGTGGCCAGTGAAGTAACAAGAGCACTAAGAACAACTCTACCTGGGTTGCTAGATGAAGTCCTCACAAGGAGGATGGGTAGTGGAACAGCCGGAGAAGGAACCCACAACACCGGAGGGGCAAATGGAAACGCCAACACTAGTTCAGTGAAGAGAACTGAGAATCATGAAGGATGTAATTACAAATCCTTCGGAGGATGCAAACCTAAGCCATTTGATGGCAAGAAGGGAGCCATTGATGCTACTCAATGGATTACAAAGATGGAGGCTGTGATTAAGCTTAGTGAGTGAAGAAGCGATCAGGCAGTCAAGTTTGCTGCCAATTCTTTGGAAACTACAGCATCGGATTGGTGGGAGTCAGTGAAACAAGCCAGAGGAGACCAAGCTGTGGACAACATGAAATGGAATGAATTCAAGGAGCTAACTTTACAGCGATTCTGTCCTCACAACTAACTTGACGAGATTGAGGAAGAGTTTCAGTGTCTGGAGGCTGGAACTATGACGCATCAGGAGTATGCGACAAGATTTGATGAAATGTCAAAATTGGTGCCACATTTGGTGACACCTGAGTCCCGAAGAATCAAACACTTCATTAAGGGTTTGCCACTAAAGGTGCGTACCTTGGTAGAAGCCTCTGCACTTCAAACGATGGATGTGGCTTTGTCGTTAAGTGCCACGATTTATGATGATGGGGCAGCACAAGATGCCAAAGATAAGGCTGAGAGGACAATTGAGGTGAAACCGGTAGAAGCCAAGCGGAAAACTGAGGAAGTCATGTATCGGTTCAAACCAAGAAACTTTAAGTTCCCTAGGAGAGAGGGAAATAATGCACCAAAAGGTTCTCAAGAGGTGAAATGCAATAGATGTCAGAAGCCGAGGCATGTTTCAATATATTGTCCATCTCTTAAGTGTATAATTGTAATGAGATGGGCCATATTTCAAGAAATTTTACCAAGCTCGTACAACAGAAGCCCGGAGGAGGGACTAAAGGTCGGGTATTTGTGATGGGTGAAGGAAGAAGGAACGACAATGCCAAAGTGGTACCTGGTACGTTCCTAGTTAATAATATTTATGCTAAAATCCTGTTTGATACAGGAGCAAATAGAAGTTTTGTTTCAGATGACTTTAGTTTGCATTTAGGCATGAAACCAACCCCACTTGAGTGTGCTTATATAGTTGAGACAGCAAGTGGTGACCAGATTATGATAATCGAATCGTATGTGAATTGCAAGATGACTCTTGGTAATGAGAATTCAGTGATTGGATTGATGCCAATGAGTATGAGCAAGTGCGATGTTATCATTGGAATGGATTGGTTGAACCAATGCCATGATCAGATCGATTGTGATCAACGGACTATTAGGATTTGTATGCCTAACGGAAAGTCTATGTTGATACAATGTGAGAGTGATGTGAATAAGATTAAAACGATTTCCGTAGCTAAGGCTAAGAAATGTATGAATACAGGATGTAACGTATTCATAGTTTATACTTTAGATTCCAAACATGAACGGCAAATTGCAGACATCCCTGTAGTATGCAATCACCCGGATGTATTTCCAAAAGAATTACCCGGTCTACCACCAGATAGACAAATCGAATTCCGAATAGAACTTATTCCTGAGCCAAACCCATCGCTAGAGCACTATATCGTCTAGCACCGTCTGAATTAAAAGAGTTGATGACGCAGATTCTAGAATTATTGGACAGAGGTTTCATACGTCTAAGTACTTCGCCTTGGGGAGCGCCGGTCTTGTTTGTGAAGAAGAAGGACGGAAGCATGCGAATGTGCATAGATTATCGAGAATTGAACAAGCTCACTTTAAAGAACAAATATTCATTGCCAAGAATAGATGATTTATTCGATCAGTTGCAAGGAGCTAAATATTTCTCGAAAATCAATCTTCGATCTGGATATCACCAGTTGAAGGTACAGGAAGAAGATATACCTAAGACTGCTTTTAGAACTCGATATGGACACTACGAATTTTTAGTTATGTCGTTTGGTCTAACGAATGCTCCCGCAACATTTATGGACCTAATAAACCCCCTTAGGGGAGACATCCTCTTGACTCACCTCTTTTGTTGCCTTAGCCACCAACAAACTTGTCCCTAGGAGACAAGATGGTCTCCAAGGGAACACATGGACTAAGAGGTATTGACCTCAAACGCCACTATATAAGCATGCATCCATGCAAGCTCAAACACACTAACCACACCACCACAAATCACACTCACTTGCTCTCCTCCCTCTCACGGCTATACCACCACCCTCTTCCCCTCCTTACTTGGCAACCACCACCACAACAACAACAGCCTAACACCACCCTCCACCACCGTCCAACACTGCCACCCTCCTTCCTGCCGTCCATGGTAGCCTCAACCCCCCCCCCCTTCGGCTTTCGGTAAACAAGAACCAAGCTCCATGATCGATGTCGTTAGGTCGGTCAAAAACAATCCTTAAACACTTAACTAGTAAGGGTAAGAAGAGTATCGTATCCACGAGGAATCAGTGGTTAGTGGAATTGCTTAGTTTGATAGTTAGAATGAAGACACAGATCAAATAAAAATGCAACCTCCTCCAAACTTCAGATTCTAGGTTTATGCAAAACTCAGTTATTTAATTGGACACCACATAGACATAGTGTTGGAAAATCAGTTAAAATAGTAATTGAAGACAGGCTGTTGTCAGCAACCTATACAACCAGTTCCGTCACAAACCAGTATAATTCAATCACCCAATTTTTGAATGCCAAGTTACCCCTTTTAGTCACCCGACCCTGCTACTAGGTTTTGTCATCAACCGAACAAGATCGTAAAGCAAGCAAACTCAAAGCACTCAAATAAACTGTTTAACATAACTAATACATCAATCTACTCAGTTATTGTCAGAAACTAAATAGATCCAAAAACATAAATAAACTGAATCAAAACATGAAACCTATTTTGATCGTCCGCCTGGAGGAAGCCATAAGTGAATTACTCGCCCATGGTGATGGAGATCATCTTCAATCTTCAAGTGGATGTTAGAATCATCCAAAATCGCCCTAGGAGTGTGTAGCAAAAGATGGATCGAATTTTGGAGAAGAAACCCCCAATTAAACACCAAAATCGGCTATTTCCCGAAAATTCGCGTCCAGAAAACGTAACCAGCGTAAGCTTACGCTGGTATGGCGTAAGCTTACGCCGCAACGCTGAAGCATGCTGTGAATAAACTGGTTAGGCGTAGGCCTACGCTGGTCGGCGTAAGCTTACGCTGCATGGCGTAGGCTTACGCTATGTGGCGTAGGCTTACGCTGAATCCTGGGTTTCTGCCCCGTTTCCTCCGTGTCTCTTCCAACTTTTGCATCTCTCACCTAATACCTCCCAAAATCATACTTTAAGCTTTCAACACCTGCACATGCGCATCTACACAAAACTTTTGTATTACACATGTTAATTTACATAAATATAATATGTTACACCCTTTAATGCATAAAACTGTGGTCGCTTATCACATCCCCACACTTACTCTTTTGCGTCCCGAAAAAGAATTATGCAATGGAATCATAATTGAAACCTGCTCTCATAATCTCATACAATTAAAACATAATCACGCATTGACTGTAACAATTGGTATTTCTATCCGACTAAACCCAACCACCGATCTATTGAGCCCCCGATTCTGTGATCTACTATCCTATTTATTACCAAGCAACAGTTTCTCTATGGGTCTCACATTCAGGAAGCTACAACTTAGTCTAATCCCATCTCAAAGTCATGTTTAGGCACGGGTTAAACCTTATAGATTTCCCACCACTATAAACACTAATTTATGAGTTTTTGAAATTTATGGGATTATGGATCGATGGGTGCATGTTGTTGAGCTTTTATTATTATTTTATGAATGAACCTAACCCAGTGGTGTTTCAATCACGCTGGAACACGATATATGACACGTAGGCTGCAGTTCTTAAGCCATGAAGTACGTAAGCTTCGGAGCATGGGTGTATCCTTCAAGTCACCATCCCGAAGGGAAACACGTACTCCTAACTTAGTCATCCAATATTGATCACTTAAGTCCATTGCCTTCTTCTCTCTGTCATACACCATTTTTTCTTCAGTTGTCAATGCAGAAATGGGCTTTGAAAGATTATCATTTCCCATGAAAGAGTAAACCGGATGTTTGTATCCTTCCAGAATTGGAATCCATAAGCTATTATCAGTGTAACTGACAAACTGATTGAATCTGGCTTTCCAGTTTGGATAATCAGCAAGACTCATTAGCTTTGGAGGTTTTTGAGGAGTTCCAATCTCATTATCATAGTTCAACATATTTGTAACCTGCACCATGTTAGCCATACTAACAAGTATACACAAAATATCAAGTAAAACACAGTTTGAAACAAATTTACCCAGAGGCGAACAAGATAAGTTCGCTTCAAATTCCTTAAGTGAACTTGTCCCAAGCGAACTAGATAAGTTCGTTTAAATAAGAATTTATGCTAAGTTCGCCTAATAAGTTCGCCTATAACTGAATTCGGGCTAAGTTTGCCTGTTTCAGCTGAAAAATCTCAGGAAGATGAAATCTTCAACCAAAAAATGAACCAAAACTTTCAAAAATCATCATAACTTGCTGAATTAATGGAATTTGATAAAATTGAACCATAGGATTGAGTATAATATGAAATAAAACACTTTTAATGGATCAATTTCTTCAAAAACGTCTTCAATTTGATGAATTCAGCCCCCAAAATCTTCTCAAGAACTTGAAAACTCCATGGATATGAAAATCAAGCAAAACTCAGACTTTTTGGTGTCAACTCATGCACAAACCGTCACAAAAATCACAAATCACGAGCACGATTCTTTCATACCACATGTAGGTCCTCTCGGGTCCTATACGTATCTAACTCGAGACGTGACGTATCAAACAAACGGAGTGTGAAATCCAACCGTTGCATGACTGTGTATACGATACAATCACAATGATAACAATCAACACACAATGTAAATAATCTTCTCTTTGATTTTTACCAAACACAGAGTTTATAGAACTTGAATACAAATTGCCAAAATATTTTCAAACTAACATGTAAACTCCTATTTATAGACACATTCTGCCATGCAGGCGAAATTAATATGTTCGCCTAAACTAGGACTAGGCGAACTTGTTAAGTTCGCCTATTACAGAACTTAACCAAACATTACAAAAACATCGAGATATAAGATCTAAACTATTACAAGGCATATTTTCACACTTCTATGTCCTAACACTAGCGGGGCAATCATGACACGTGTAACCTTACGACGGACCGTCACGGGGCGTAACGGTCCGTTACGCTTGCCGCCCCAAATTGGGTGACAGACCGTCACCACTGGTAATGTCGGTTATGAATTAGGGTTCTGTCGAGGTGTTGATTTTGATAATGTCGGTTATGAATTAGGGTTCTGTCGAGGAATTGATTATTATAGTTAATCAGAAAGGAGATTCTGCTTAAGGTGAGTTCCTCTGAACTGTGCTTTATAAAATATTTGTAAATGATTTTGTATCTGAGATCCCAATACTATCCGTGCATATATCCTATAATAAATACTTATTATGGCCATGATTGGGGTGGGACCTAGGGACTAGACTGGTCCTCTTTTTTTGAGAACCGGTCCTTGGCAGACCAGCACACCGGAAGGTCTCTGTATATGTGTATGTTGTAGACTCAAAATACTTGCATGGTTACTGGGTGATATTAGAGGGAATGATTGTTAGACCCAGATGGGGCATTTCATTCTTGTATCAAGGATATACGTTGTGAAAATATGATTTTTGTTTATAAACTCACCGGCGTTATGCTGATCCAAAATGTTTTCAAATGTTTTTGAGCACATGTGAACCCTAGCTTGTAGTTGGCATTCCAGGAGATGTACAGTTGTTTTAAGATAGGGATGATTAAGGGCAGGTTCTTGAGAAACCATAAGGCCTGAGCGGATGGCATGATTCTTCGTGAGCTATAAGTCCAGAGTTTTTAGTTGTATTTTACCAGTCAGTCCTTATTGTAAAACTTTATATTATGAAATAAAGTAAGTTATGATTTTAAGTCATTCCCTATGTGTTTTTGGTATCAACATCATAGTACTAGAAAGCGACCTTCAACCGGTATGTATTTATCTTACAAATGGAATGTTCTGTCTAGGAAAGAGCGGTGTATAAATCTCTCCTAGACCCGTCGCTCTTACCTGGGAACATATCTGTTGGAGATACTACTCTGGTCAGATAACTGTCATGTGTTACGGGTGTGACAAGTTGGTATCAGAGCCATGGTTTAAGGGATTTAGATACTAATAAGAAAGATTAGTATCTAGACTTAAACTAAGAGCTCTGAGAATAGCTTGAATGCCATAATATATAAGTTGAGATGTTGATTATCATTATGAATATAACAGGAAATGTCAAGAAAACAGATATTACTTAAATTCTTGGCCAGATGTCTTTAATTTCTGATTTTCTGGATCATAATCGATTATACAAATTCTGATGTTATACATCTGTATGTATAGGTAACAATGGTTAGAAGAGAAAGAGGAAGAGGTAAAGGAACAGGTCAAACTCCGGTTACTAGGTCTCGTAGGCAGACTGTAAATAACACCGATACTAACGATCATCATGAAACAAATGAGAACGACAACACTGGTCCTCATGCCGAAGAAGTAATTATGTCTAAAGCCCAGTTCCAAGATGCGGTGGCCAGTGAAGTAACAAGAGCACTAAGAACAACTCTACCTGGGTTGCTAGATGAAGTCCTCACAAGGAGGATGGGTAGTGGAACAGCCGGAGAAGGAACCCACAACACCGGAGGGGCAAATGGAAACGCCAACACTAGTTCAGTGAAGAGAACTGAGAATCATGAAGGATGTAATTACAAATCCTTCGGAGGATGCAAACCTAAGCCATTTGATGGCAAGAAGGGAGCCATTGATGCTACTCAATGGATTACAAAGATGGAGGCTGTGATTAAGCTTAGTGAGTGAAGAAGCGATCAGGCAGTCAAGTTTGCTGCCAATTCTTTGGAAACTACAGCATCGGATTGGTGGGAGTCAGTGAAACAAGCCAGAGGAGACCAAGCTGTGGACAACATGAAATGGAATGAATTCAAGGAGCTAACTTTACAGCGATTCTGTCCTCACAACTAACTTGACGAGATTGAGGAAGAGTTTCAGTGTCTGGAGGCTGGAACTATGACGCATCAGGAGTATGCGACAAGATTTGATGAAATGTCAAAATTGGTGCCACATTTGGTGACACCTGAGTCCCGAAGAATCAAACACTTCATTAAGGGTTTGCCACTAAAGGTGCGTACCTTGGTAGAAGCCTCTGCACTTCAAACGATGGATGTGGCTTTGTCGTTAAGTGCCACGATTTATGATGATGGGGCAGCACAAGATGCCAAAGATAAGGCTGAGAGGACAATTGAGGTGAAACCGGTAGAAGCCAAGAGGAAAACTGAGGAAGTCATGTATCGGTTCAAACCAAGAAACTTTAAGTTCCCTAGGAGAGAGGGAAATAATGCACCAAAAGGTTCTCAAGAGGTGAAATGCAATAGATGTCAGAAGCCGAGGCATGTTTCAATATATTGTCCATCTCTTAAGTGTATAATTGTAATGAGATGGGCCATATTTCAAGAAATTTTACCAAGCTCGTACAACAGAAGCCCGGAGGAGGGACTAAAGGTCGGGTATTTGTGATGGGTGAAGGAAGAAGGAACGACAATGCCAAAGTGGTACCTGGTACGTTCCTAGTTAATAATATTTATGCTAAAATCCTGTTTGATACAGGAGCAAATAGAAGTTTTGTTTCAGATGACTTTAGTTTGCATTTAGGCATGAAACCAACCCCACTTGAGTGTGCTTATATAGTTGAGACAGCAAGTGGTGACCAGATTAGGATAATCGAATCGTATGTGAATTGCAAGATGACTCTTGGTAATGAGAATTCAGTGATTGGATTGATGCCAATGAGTATGAGCAAGTGCGATGTTATCATTGGAATGGATTGGTTGAACCAATGCCATGATCAGATCGATTGTGATCAACGGACTATTAGGATTTGTATGCCTAACGGAAAGTCTATGTTGATACAATGTGAGAGTGATGTGAATAAGATTAAAACGATTTCCGTAGCTAAGGCTAAGAAATGTATGAATACAGGATGTAACGTATTCATAGTTTATACTTTAGATTCCAAACCTGAACGGCAAATTGCAGACATCCCTGTAGTATGCAATCACCCGGATGTATTTCCAAAAGAATTACCCGGTCTACCACCAGATAGACAAATCGAATTCCGAATAGAACTTATTCCTGAGCCAAACCCATCGCTAGAGCACTATATCGTCTAGCACCGTCTGAATTAAAAGAGTTGATGACGCAGATTCTAGAATTATTGGACAGAGGTTTCATACGTCTAAGTACTTCGCCTTGGGGAGCGCCGGTCTTGTTTGTGAAGAAGAAGGACGGAAGCATGCGAATGTGCATAGATTATCGAGAATTGAACAAGCTCACTTTAAAGAACAAATATTCATTGCCAAGAATAGATGATTTATTCGATCAGTTGCAAGGAGCTAAATATTTCTCGAAAATCAATCTTCGATCTGGATATCACCAGTTGAAGGTACAGGAAGAAGATATACCTAAGACTGCTTTTAGAACTCGATATGGACACTACGAATTTTTAGTTATGTCGTTTGGTCTAACGAATGCTCCCGCAACATTTATGGACCTAATAAACCCCCTTAGGGGAGACATCCTCTTGACTCACCTCTTTTGTTGCCTTAGCCACCAACAAACTTGTCCCTAGGAGACAAGATGGTCTCCAAGGGAACACATGGACTAAGAGGTATTGACCTCAAACGCCACTATATAAGCATGCATCCATGCAAGCTCAAACACACTAACCACACCACCACAAATCACACTCACTTGCTCTCCTCCCTCTCACGGCTATACCACCACCCTCTTCCCCTCCTTACTTGGCAACCACCACCACAACAACAACAGCCTAACACCACCCTCCACCACCGTCCAACACTGCCACCCTCCTTCCTGCCGTCCATGGTAGCCTCAACCCCCCCCCCCCTTCGGCTTTCGGTAAACAAGAACCAAGCTCCATGATCGATGTCGTTAGGTCGGTCAAAAACAATCCTTAAACACTTAACTAGTAAGGGTAAGAAGAGTATCGTATCCACGAGGAATCAGTGGTTAGTGGAATTGCTTAGTTTGATAGTTAGAATGAAGACACAGATCAAATAAAAATGCAACCTCCTCCAAACTTCAGATTCTAGGTTTATGCAAAACTCAGTTATTTAATTGGACACCACATAGACATAGTGTTGGAAAATCAGTTAAAATAGTAATTGAAGACAGGCTGTTGTCAGCAACCTATACAACCAGTTCCGTCACAAACCAGTATAATTCAATCACCCAATTTTTGAATGCCAAGTTACCCCTTTTAGTCACCCGACCCTGCTACTAGGTTTTGTCATCAACCGAACAAGATCGTAAAGCAAGCAAACTCAAAGCACTCAAATAAACTGTTTAACATAACTAATACATCAATCTACTCAGTTATTGTCAGAAACTAAATAGATCCAAAAACATAAATAAACTGAATCAAAACATGAAACCTATTTTGATCGTCCGCCTGGAGGAAGTCATAAGTGAATTACTCGCCCATGGTGATGGAGATCATCTTCAATCTTCAAGTGGATGTTAGAATCATCCAAAATCGCCCTAGGAGTGTGTAGCAAAAGATGGATCGAATTTTGGAGAAGAAACCCCCAATTAAACACCAAAATCGGCTATTTCCCGAAAATTCGCGTCCAGAAAACGTAACCAGCGTAAGCTTACGCTGGTATGGCGTAAGCTTACGCCGCAACGCTGAAGCATGCTGTGAATAAACTGGTTAGGCGTAGGCCTACGCTGGTCGGCGTAAGCTTACGCTGCATGGCGTAGGCTTACGCTATGTGGCGTAGGCTTACGCTGAATCCTGGGTTTCTGCCCCGTTTCCTCCGTGTCTCTTCCAACTTTTGCATCTCTCACCTAATACCTCCCAAAATCATACTTTAAGCTTTCAACACCTGCACATGCGCATCTACACAAAACTTTTGTATTACACATGTTAATTTACATAAATATAATATGTTACACCCTTTAATGCATAAAACTGTGGTCGCTTATCACATCCCCACACTTACTCTTTTGCGTCCCGAAAAAGAATTATGCAATGGAATCATAATTGAAACCTGCTCTCATAATCTCATACAATTAAAACATAATCACGCATTGACTGTAACAATTGGTATTTCTATCCGACTAAACCCAACCACCGATCTATTGAGCCCCCGATTCTGTGATCTACTATCCTATTTATTACCAAGCAACAGTTTCTCTATGGGTCTCACATTCAGGAAGCTACAACTTAGTCTAATCCCATCTCAAAGTCATGTTTAGGCACGGGTTAAACCTTATAGATTTCCCACCACTATAAACACTAATTTATGAGTTTTTGAAATTTATGGGATTATGGATCGATGGGTGCATGTTGTTGAGCTTTTATTATTATTTTATGAATGAACCTAACCCAGTGGTGTTTCAATCACGCTGGAACACGATATATGACACGTAGGCTGCAGTTCTTAAGCCATGAAGTACGTAAGCTTCGGAGCATGGGTGTATCCTTCAAGTCACCATCCCGAAGGGAAACACGTACTCCTAACTTAGTCATCCAATATTGATCACTTAAGTCCATTGCCTTCTTCTCTCTGTCATACACCATTTTTTCTTCAGTTGTCAATGCAGAAATGGGCTTTGAAAGATTATCATTTCCCATGAAAGAGTAAACCGGATGTTTGTATCCTTCCAGAATTGGAATCCATAAGCTATTATCAGTGTAACTGACAAACTGATTGAATCTGGCTTTCCAGTTTGGATAATCAGCAAGACTCATTAGCTTTGGAGGTTTTTGAGGAGTTCCAATCTCATTATCATAGTTCAACATATTTGTAACCTGCACCATGTTAGCCATACTAACAAGTATACACAAAATATCAAGTAAAACACAGTTTGAAACAAATTTACCCAGAGGCGAACAAGATAAGTTCGCTTCAAATTCCTTAAGTGAACTTGTCCCAAGCGAACTAGATAAGTTCGTTTAAATAAGAATTTATGCTAAGTTCGCCTAATAAGTTCGCCTATAACTGAATTCGGGCTAAGTTTGCCTGTTTCAGCTGAAAAATCTCAGGAAGATGAAATCTTCAACCAAAAAACGAACCAAAACTTTCAAAAATCATCATAACTTGCTGAATTAATGGAATTTGATAAAATTGAACCATAGGATTGAGTATAATATGAAATAAAACACTTTTAATTGATCAATTTCTTCAAAAACGTCTTCAATTTGATGAATTCAGCCCCCAAAATCTTCTCAAGAACTTGAAAACTCCATGGATATGAAAATCAAGCAAAACTCAGACTTTTTGGTGTCAACTCATGCACAAACCGTCACGAAAATCACAAATCACGAGCACGATTCTTTCATACCACATGTAGGTCCTCTCGGGTCCTATACGTATCTAACTCGAGACGTGACGTATCAAACAAACGGAGTGTGAAATCCAACCGTTGCATGACTGTGTATACGATACAATCACAATGATAACAATCAACACACAATGTAAATAATCTTCTCTTTGATTTTTACCAAACACAGAGTTTATAGAACTTGAATACAAATTGCCAAAATATTTTCAAACTAACATGTAAACTCCTATTTATAGACACATTCTGCCATGCAGGCGAAATTAATATGTTCGCCTAAACTAGGACTAGGCGAACTTGTTAAGTTCGCCTATTACAGAACTTAACCAAACATTACAAAAACATCGAGATATAAGATCTAAACTATTACAAGGCATATTTTCACACTTCTATGTCCTAACACTAGCGGGGCAATCATGACACGTGTAACCTTACGACGGACCGTCACGGGGCGTAACGGTCCGTTACGCTTGCCGCCCCAAATTGGGTGACAGACCGTCACCACTGGTAATGTCGGTTATGAATTAGGGTTCTGTCGAGGTGTTGATTTTGATAATGTCGGTTATGAATTAGGGTTCTGTCGAGGAATTGATTATTATAGTTAATCAGAAAGGAGATTCTGCTTAAGGTGAGTTCCTCTGAACTGTGCTTTATAAAATATTTGTAAATGATTTTGTATCTGAGATCCCAATACTATCCGTGCATATATCCTATAATAAATACTTATTATGGCCATGATTGGGGTGGGACCTAGGGACAAGACTGGTCCTCTTTTTTTGAGAACCGGTCCTTGGCAGACCAGCACACCGGAAGGTCTCTGTATATGTGTATGTTGTAGACTCAAAATACTTGCATGGTTACTGGGTGATATTAGAGGGAATGATTGTTAGACCCAGATGGGGCATTTCATTCTTGTATCAAGGATATACGTTGTGAAAATATGATTTTTGTTTATAAACTCACCGGCGTTATGCTGATCCAAAATGTTTTCAAATGTTTTTGAGCACATGTGAACCCTAGCTTGTAGTTGGCATTCCAGGAGATGTACAGTTGTTTTAAGATAGGGATGATTAAGGGCAGGTTCTTGAGAAACCATAAGGCCTGAGCGGATGGCATGATTCTTCGTGAGCTATAAGTCCAGAGTTTTTAGTTGTATTTTACCAGTCAGTCCTTATTGTAAAACTTTATATTATGAAATAAAGTAAGTTATGATTTTAAGTCATTCCCTATGTGTTTTTGGTATCAACATCATAGTACTAGAAAGCGACCTTCAACCGGTATGTATTTATCTTACAAATGGAATGTTCTGTCTAGGAAAGAGCGGTGTATAAATCTCTCCTAGACCCGTCGCTCTTACCTGGGAACATATCTGTTGGAGATACTACTCTGGTCAGATAACTGTCATGTGTTACGGGTGTGACAAGTTGGTATCAGAGCCATGGTTTAAGGGATTTAGATACTAATAAGAAAGATTAGTATCTAGACTTAAACTAAGAGCTCTGAGAATAGCTTGAATGCCATAATATATAAGTTGAGATGTTGATTATCATTATGAATATAACAGGAAATGTCAAGAAAACAGATATTACTTAAATTCTTGGCCAGATGTCTTTAATTTCTGATTTTCTGGATCATAATCGATTATACAAATTCTGATGTTATACATCTGTATGTATAGGTAACAATGGTTAGAAGAGAAAGAGGAAGAGGTAAAGGAACAGGTCAAACTCCGGTTACTAGGTCTCGTAGGCAGACTGTAAATAACACCGATACTAACGATCATCATGAAACAAATGAGAACGACAACACTGGTCCTCATGCCGAAGAAGTAATTATGTCTAAAGCCCAGTTCCAAGATGCGGTGGCCAGTGAAGTAACAAGAGCACTAAGAACAACTCTACCTGGGTTGCTAGATGAAGTCCTCACAAGGAGGATGGGTAGTGGAACAGCCGGAGAAGGAACCCACAACACCGGAGGGGCAAATGGAAACGCCAACACTAGTTCAGTGAAGAGAACTGAGAATCATGAAGGATGTAATTACAAATCCTTCGGAGGATGCAAACCTAAGCCATTTGATGGCAAGAAGGGAGCCATTGATGCTACTCAATGGATTACAAAGATGGAGGCTGTGATTAAGCTTAGTGAGTGAAGAAGCGATCAGGCAGTCAAGTTTGCTGCCAATTCTTTGGAAACTACAGCATCGGATTGGTGGGAGTCAGTGAAACAAGCCAGAGGAGACCAAGCTGTGGACAACATGAAATGGAATGAATTCAAGGAGCTAACTTTACAGCGATTCTGTCCTCACAACTAACTTGACGAGATTGAGGAAGAGTTTCAGTGTCTGGAGGCTGGAACTATGACGCATCAGGAGTATGCGACAAGATTTGATTAAATGTCAAAATTGGTGCCACATTTGGTGACACCTGAGTCCCGAAGAATCAAACACTTCATTAAGGGTTTGCCACTAAAGGTGCGTACCTTGGTAGAAGCCTCTGCACTTCAAACGATGGATGTGGCTTTGTCGTTAAGTGCCACGATTTATGATATTGGGGCAGCACAAGATGCCAAAGATAAGGCTGAGAGGACAATTGAGGTGAAACCGGTAGAAGCCAAGCGGAAAACTGAGGAAGTCATGTATCGGTTCAAACCAAGAAACTTTAAGTTCCCTAGGAGAGAGGGAAATAATGCACCAAAAGGTTCTCAAGAGGTGAAATGCAATAGATGTCAGAAGCCGAGGCATGTTTCAATATATTGTCCATCTCTTAAGTGTATAATTGTAATGAGATGGGCCATATTTCAAGAAATTTTACAAAGCTCGTACAATAGAAGCCCGGAGGAGGGACTAAAGGTCGGGTATTTGTGATGGGTGAAGGAAGAAGGAACGACAATGCCAAAGTGGTACCTGGTACGTTCCTAGTTAATAATATTTATGCTAAAATCCTGTTTGATACAGGAGCAAATAGAGGTTTTGTTTCAGATGACTTTAGTTTGCATTTAGGCATGAAACCAACCCCACTTGAGTGTGCTTATATAGTTGAGACAGCAAGTGGTGACCAAATTAGGATAACCGAATCGTATGTGAATTGCAAGATGACTCTTGGTAATGAGAATTCAGTGATTGGATTGATGCCAATGAGTATGAGCAAGTGCGATGTTATCATTGGAATGGATTGGTTGAACCAATGCCATGCTCAGATCGATTGTGATCAACGGACTATTAGGATTTGTAGGCCTAACGGAAAGTCTATGTTGATACAATGTGAGAGTGATGTGAATAAGATTAAAACGATTTCCGTAGCTAAGGCTAAGAAATGTATGAATACAGGATGTAACGTATTCATAGTTTATACTTTAGATTCCAAACCTGAACGGCAAATTGCAGACATCCCTGTAGTATGCATTCACCCGGATGTATTTCCAAAAGAATTACCCGGTCTACCACCAGATAGACAAATCGAATTCCGAATAGAACTTATTCCGGAGCCAAACCCATCGCTAGAGCACCATATCGTCTAGCACCGTCTGAATTAAAAGAGTTGATGACGCAGATTCAAGAATTATTGGACAGAGGTTTCATACGTCTAAGTACTTCGCCTTGGGGAGCGCCGGTCTTGTTTGTGAAGAAGAAGGACGGAAGCATGTGAATGTGCATAGATTATCGAGAATTGAACAAGCTCACTTTAAAGAACAAATATTCATTGCCAAGAATAGATGATTTATTCGATCAGTTGCAAGGAGCTAAATATTTCTCGAAAATCAATCTTCGATCTGGATATCACCAGTTGAAGGTACAGGAAGAAGATATACCTAAGACTGCTTTTAGAACCCGATATGGACACTACGAATTTTTAGTTATGTCGTTTGGTCTAACGAATGCTCCCGCAACATTTATGGACCTAATAAACCGAGTCTGTAAACCATTCTTGGACAAATTTGTTATAGTGCTCATAGATGATATCCTTGTCTACTCTCGAACTCAAGATGAACATGCTAAACATCTTCAGATAATCCTTGAAACTCTTAGAAAAGAAAAGTTGTACGCTAAGTTTTCCAAATGCGAATTTTGGAAACAAGAAGTACAATTCCTAGGACATGTTATAAACCAACAAGGAATCCAAGTAGATCAAGCCAAGATCAAAGCCTTTATGAAATGGGAAACTCCAAAAACACCGACTGAGGTTTGAAGCTTTCTTGGTTTAGCCGGATACTAACTAAGCTTTATACAAGACTTCTCAAAGATTGCTACTCCATTAACTACTTTAACTCAGAAGGTTGTAAAATTTGAATGAGGCATTTAATAGCCTTAAACAAAAACTTAGTTCAGCACCAATTTTAGCATTACCCGAAGGGAATGATGACTTCGTCATCTATGGTGATGCTTCCCGAATTGGTCTAGGATGTGTGTTGATGCAACATGAAAAGGTGATAGCCTATGCATCACGACAACTAAATGATCATGAGAAGAACTATACCACACATGATCTTGAACTTGGTGCCATAGTGTTTGCTCTAAATATTTGGAGACACTATCTGTACGGTACCAAAAGTGTGATATATATTGACCATAAAAGTCTCCAGCGTATATTCAATCAGAGAGAATTGAATATGAGACAAAGGAGATGGATGGAACTCATTAATGACTATGATTGTCAGATCAAATACAATCCCGGGAAAGCTAATGTTATAGCAGATGCATTAAGTTGGAAAGAGAGAATCAAGCCTATCAAAATAAGAGCCTTAAGATTAGAAATCAAGATGAATTGGATGGATCAAATCAAAGAAACTCAAACTCAAGCACTACAAGAAGATAACATAAAGAAAGAACGCATGATTGGTAAGGAGAAGTTAATAACCAAAGGCGATGACGGAATACTACGATTTGAAAACAGAATTTAGATTTCTAGACTTGGGGAAATCCAAACAAAAGTGATGGATGAAGCTCATAAATCTAAATACTCCATACATCCTTGAGCAGACAAAATGTATAAAGAATTGAAGACTCATTACAGGTGGCCGAATATGAAGAGATCTATAGCTCAGTATATAAAGAAATGTCTGACTTGTCTCCAAGTCAAGATCGAGCATCAGAAACCCGCAGGTCAACTACAACAGTTGGAGATACGTGTGTGGAAATGGGATAAAATTACTATGAACTTTGTCACAAAACTGCCACGAACCCAGAAAGGGCATGACGCTATTTGGGTTGTGGTTGATAAACTAACCAAATCGGCACACTTCATTCCTATCAGTGAAAATTATTCAATGGATAAGCTAGCCCGGCTCTATATCAATGAAATTATGAGCCGCCATGGTATACCACTATCTATTATCTCCGATACAGATAGTCGGTTTACTTCCAGATTCTGGACTAGTTTCCAGAAAGAATTGGGAACTCAAATTAAAATGAGTACAACATATCACCCTCAAACCGACGGACAAAGTGAAAGAACAATTCAAACCCTAGAGGATATGCTGAGGGCTTGTGCAATAGAATTTGGAGGCAGCTGGGATAATCATCTTCCATTGATATAATTTTCCTACCACAACAGCTACCATTCAAGTATAAAAGCTGCACCGTTTGAGGTGTTATACGGTAGGAAATGTAGAACTCCAATTTGTTAGACTGAAGTTGGAGATAACCAACTATCTAGACCAGAAATCTTACAGGAAACAACTGATAAGATTTGTTCAGATCAAACAAAGATTAAAAACTACACAAGATCGGCAGAAGAGTTATGCAGACAGACGACGAAGGCCGTTAGAATTCCAAGTGGGTGACTATGTAATGTTAAAAGTATCACCATGCAAAGGTGTTGTATGTTTCAGAAAACGGGGGAAATTAGGGCCTAGGTATATTGTACCCTACAAGATTATATAAAAAGTTGGAGTCGTAGCATATAAACTCGAGTTACCTGAAGCATTGCAAGGTATTCATAACACGTTCAACGTGTCGTGTCTACGCAAGTGCGTAGCAGATCCCGACCAGGCAATATCATTAGATGGTATTCATGTCGATGATAAACTCCAATTCACCGAACAACCCATTAAGATTTTAGGAACATAAGATCGAAAGCTAAGGAAGAAAATGATGCCGATGGTTCTGATACAGTGGTAAGGTCGAAAGGGTGTAGATCAAATTTAGGAATTAACAGAACAAATGAAAGCTAAGTATCCACATTTGTTTGACTGATATTGAATTTCGAGGACGAAATTCTTTTAAGTATGGGAGATTTGTAACACCCAAAAAATTCCTAAGTATTATAAGGGATAAAAGTATTCAAAGATAAAGCACAAGGGGTCGAAATGAAAATTCCTAAAAGTTGGAGGACCAAAAATGACTAAATAGAAAAATATGACTGTAACGGACCATCACAAGACATAACGATCCGTTACGGTGGTGACAGACCATCACAGGGCATAACAGTCTGTTACGGGTTCAACACGACAATGAACCAGGAGATGACACATGTATGTTGACTAACGGGGCAATCATGACGCGTGTAACCCTATGACGGAAGTTCACGAGGCGGTTTGTTATGCTTGGCGCCCCAAATTGGGTGACGGGCCGTCACCACCGGTAACGGTCCATCACGAGCCCCAAACTTGCCTATAAATAGAAACCCGATCTCAGCTCATTTCCCACACACTTTACACCATCTTTGACACAAACACTCTGAAGTTCCATCCCCGAGCCAAAGTTCGCATACGAGAGTCTGATTTCTAGCAAAATGCCTGCAAGTTGCCGTAGGTAGTGCTAAGGTAAGGTTTCTGAACACCCTGATATTACTTCATGTAAACATAAGATAAGTGTGTTGATTTTGATAATGTCGGTTATGAATTAGGGCTCTGTCGAGGTGTTGATTATTATAGTTGATCAGAAAGGAGGTTCTGCTTAAGGTGAGTTCCTCTGAACTGTGCTCTATAAAATAATTTGTAAATGATTTTGTATCTGAGATCCCAATACTATCCGTGCATATATCCTATAATAAGTACTTATTATGGCCATGATTGGGGTGGGACCTAGGGACAAGACTGGCCCTCTTGTTTTGAGAACTGGTCCTTGGCAGACCAGCACACCGGAAGGTCTGTATATATATGTTGTTGTAGACTCAAAATACTTGCATGGTTACTGGGTGATAGATTGGAGGGTATGATTGTTAGACCCAGACAGGGCATTTCATTCTTGTATCAAGGATACACATTGTGAAAATACGATTTTTGTTTATGAACTCACCAGCTTTATGCTGATCCAAAATGTTTTCAAAAGTTTTTGAGCATATGTGAACCCTAGCTTGTAGTTGGCATTCCAGGAGATGTAAAGGTGTTTTGAGATAGGGATGACTGAGGGCAGGTTCTTGAGAAACCATAAGGCCTGAGTGGATGGCATGATTCTTCGTGAGCTATAAGTCCAGAGTTTTTATGGTGTATTTTACCGGTCAGTCCCTATTATAAAACATTATATTATGAAATAAAGTAAGTTATGATTTTAAGTCTTTCGCTGTGTGTTTTTCGGTATCAACATCACAGTAACTAGAAGGCAACCTTCAACCGGTATGTAGTTATCTGACAAACGAAATGTTCTGTCTAGTAAAAAGCGGTGTATAAGTCTCTCCTAGACCCGTCGCTCTTACCTGGGAACATATCTGTTGGAGGTACTACTCTGGTTAGATAACTGTCCTGTGTCACGGGTGTAACACAAACGATGAACCAAAAACTAAAAAGTCATCCATAAAGATTTCAAGCGAATCCCCGACCATGTCCTAGAATATACTCATCATGCACCTTTGAAAGGTGGCCGGGGCATTACACATCCCAAATGGCATTTGCCGGAAGGCAAAAGTACCATAAGGGCATGTGAAGGTGGTCTTTTCCTAGTCATCAGGATGGATGGCTATCTGGTTATACCCTGAATAACCATCAAGGAAGAAGTAAAATTTCTGACCTGATAGCTTCTCAATGATTTGGTCAAGAAAGGACAAAGGAAAGTGATCCTTTGATGTAGCAACATTAAGTTTCCTATAATCAATACACACATGCCACCCGGTTACCGACCAAGTGGCAATCTGCTCACCATGCTCACCTTTTACTACCAGTATGCCCGCTTTCTTGGGCACTGTTTGGGTCTGACTTACCCATGGACTGTCTGATATGGGATAGATGATCCCTACGTCCAGCCACTTCAATACTTCTTTCTTGACAACCTCGCGCATGTTGGGATTTAATCTATGTTATGTATCCCGCGCAGGTCTTGCATCTGCATCTGTGATGATCTTGTGCATCACAATAAATGGACTAACACATTTTAAATCAGCAATGGTCCACCCAATTGTAGCTTTGTACTCCTGAAGCACCTTCAGTAGTGCTTCCTCCTGTTCTTCTTCAAAGGTGGATGCAATGATAACAGGAAGAGTTTGATCATCCCCCAAGAATTCATACTTGAGGTGCTTGGGTAGATCTTTTAATTCCACCTTTGGGGGGTTCACAGGTGAAGATTTTAGCCCCGAATCAATCCCAGTTGGAAGACTCTCCACATGATGAGTCCATGGAAGTCTCTTGCACTTCCATTGCTTCCCCCAATCTTTTCCTCTTCTTCCAATTCATGCTCTAGTAATTGTTCAACCCTGTCACACACAAAACAAACCTGTGTGGAATCTTCCTCAGAGTGAGGATGACATCCTTCAACGATGTCTGCCATGAAGCATTCATCACTAGACAGAGGGTCAGATTCATTGGAAAACATATTTAAACGAACCCTTCTATTACCAAAGGTCATGTCAACTATGCCTAAGCGACAGTCAATCAAAGAATGGGATGTGGCTAAGAAGGGTCGACCCAAAATCATTGTTGGTTGTGTGACCTTTTCAGACTGCACATAATCAAGAACTAAGAAAGCCACCGGATAATAAAATTGGTTAACTTTTACTATCACATCACGAACTATCCCTCTTCGGAGTTTAGGGGTCAAATCAGCCAACGCCACGTTAGTATTGGCTCGACGCAGTGGGCCAAAGTCATATTGGTCATACAAACTCCCATGAAGGATGCTCACACTCGCTCCAAGATCCAATAGTACCTTGTTCATTTTAAAATCACCCACTTGTATAGAAATTATGGTACTCCTAGATCTTGGAGTTTTGGTGGGAGAGCACCAGTTAAAATTGCACTGACTCGTGCATTCAAATTCATCTTTTGAGGAATTTTATTGTGCCGTTTCTGAGTGCACAAATCTTTTAAATACTTAGCATAGACTGGAATCTGTTTGATTGCATCAAGGAGGGGGACACTGATTTTTACCTGTTTGAAGATCTCCCAAATTTCCTCCTGTTGAGGACCCCTCTTGTTACTCACCCCCTACTTGCCTGAATTCACTAAAGCTGAGGGAAATGGCACCACAGGAGGTACCGTCTCCCCCTCGTTAACAGCTAGTGTTGTTTTTGAAAAAGATATGTCATTTTGATTTTTAAAAGTGACACGTTTAACCAGAATCGGCTCCAGCTCATCATCATTGATCTCATTCTAATCAATGTCCTCCACCATACCATCAAAAAAGGTTGGTGGAGGAGCGACTTCATTATCATATACTTTACCACTATGAAGAGTACTTACCTGACCAACGTGGCTTCTCTTCATGTTCTTGCTTCCCAAGGCTTGATGAGATGGATTGGTCTAGGTGTCACTCGGAAGCCTCCCATTGTTCTTCCCCAAATCAGCCAAATCAGTGGCTAACTTCCCCATCTGAGTAGTCAATGATTGGATTGACTTGTCACGAACCTCATCAGATTGGTTCTTCTTCTGCAGGTCCTGTTAGATTACCTTCAGAATATCCATCATCTCAATCCCACTAGACTGATTAGAAGATCCAGATGATCCTCCTTGCTCATTCCCTCTTTAATACCCCTTTTGCTAATTACCTTGATTTTAGTTTTGATTCCGGGGTGGAAATGGTTGTTGATTTCTTTGCCCACTTGCTTGAAAATTGGGGTTAGTTTGGTTCAAGGCATCCCCATAACAAAAGTTGGGATGGTTTCTAAGGCCCGGGTGATTGGTGTTGGAATTCATGTCATAATTCCTACCACCCCCTGAATGTAGTTCACGTCCTCAAACTTGCCTCCTGTACCAGTGCAAGTAGCACCATTATGCCCCAACTCACCACACCGGTCACATACCTTATACTGTTGACCCTCGGTGCCCCAATTTGCCATCTGTTTTTCTAACTTCTCCAGCCTACCCGCCTCAGAGTTCTGACTATCCACTGCTCTTACTACTGAGTGTCGTGCCCTTCTGGAAGATTGAGCTTTTCTCTTAGATGTTCTTGCCATCTTCTCTAAATAGTCCCAGTCTTCATCCTCAAAGTTGGTACCAAATGTACCATTAGAAATAGAGTTGAGGTCACGGGCATCATCATCTATCAAGCCTTCATGGAAAGCATTCAGCATCTCCCACATTTGCAAACCATGGTGTAGGCAGTTCTTTATAAGCATCTTGAATCTAAGAAAGGCCTCATGAAATAATTCCCCCACTACTGTTGAAAATTCTGGATGTTCTTCCTAGCATCACTAGTCCTTTGATTAGTTAAAAACACGTCTAAGAACTGTTGCTGCATATCACCCCAAGTGTAAATAGATGCAGACGGTAAAGAGTGGAACCAATGTTGAGCCTTGTCTTCCAGTGTGAATTGGAAAAGTACCAACTTCACATCATCAGGTTTAAATCCATGTCCCCCAATAGTATTGCACCTTGCATCATAGGCACTCAGATGCAAGTAAGGTTCCTCTGTTCCTAGGCCGTGGTACTTAGGAAAATTCTGAATTGCCTGGGAACGAATCTCAAAAGACCTACCATGTTTTTTGTCGAATGACAACTGGAGATAGGTTATTAGCTATGGCGGGACAGAAGTGGCTCTCAATCCCCTTAACAGGGCCTCTATCATACCTCCTTGGAATGCCTCCTGGATTATCAAACGGAGGGACCACATTCCTAGGATCAGGTCTTCTTTGTCTGTTCACAGGCTACTGTTGTTGTGGGATCAGGACTGGAATACATTGATTAATTGGATGCTGTTAAAAGTGCTGCTGAGGATACCTGTTATCATACCGTCTCTGAGCTGGCAACCTGACCCGCTGATTATCCACCCTGTTAAACTCTTCATTGTCATCCTCATACCCCTCAAACTCTTCATCAAAACCCCCTGCTTCATCATCAAAATCTAACCCCGAAGTATATGGACGAACTCCTAGAGGAAGGGTTGAGTGAAATATGGATGGTTTGGTTACTGGTGGTTATGATGTGGGCGGTATGGTATTCGACACTATCCTCACGTATTGTGAAGAATAATGAGGTTCTGGTTTAAAGTTAAAGGGTTGGCTTACTTGTGGTAGAGGTTGACCAAAATTGGATAATGGTGGGATTTGGCTAGTAGATTGGTCATGGGTTCTATTTGTCCTTAGAGGTGGAACAGATGGTGAGAACACACCCGAGGTGGGCTGTTGTTCTTGTGGTAACTGATCTGCAGGAGGCAGATCAGATTGCTTGCGTGGATCCTTCTATTCTCCATCTGAGTTGGAGAACTTGCTACTTTGTTGGTTCTGTGAAAAACTATGTTCTGCCTAGCAGTCTTCTCAATTTCTGGATCAAAAAGCAATGGTAAAGTTTTCCTAGAACATCTTGTATGATGCATGTAGTTAAAGAACCACCTGCACAACACAAACAAGGAAACCCTGTGTAATATTGAACTAAACAAATAAAAACATAAATTAAAAACTAGATTTTTTTATTGTTTGTGATTTGTAGCAAAAAGAACAAACTTATTCCTTGCGCATTAACTCCCCGGCAACGGCGCCATTTTGATCGATGTCGTTTAGTCGGTCAAAAAAATAAGAATTTTATAGTAACTAGGAAGTCAAGTCGTCTCCACGAGGAGTTTGTGGAAAGTGTAGTTTTGTCACGAGAATTGAAAAACAGAAAATTGCAAAATCTTAATTTGATTGGTTTTAGACAATTATAAGAAAAGTAATCCTCTCCGGGGTTCAGGTTCGCAAACACGAGTTATCTCTAGTTTACTTAGCAAGAAATTACATAGACATAATCACACAAGGTTCAATTGAATTCAGTGAAAATATTAAAACGAGCTGTAAAGAAAGCTTATTCATGTATAATTAGTTTAGATTAACCAATTGACACTCAAACATCACAATGTCCCTGATGTAAAGAAACCTGAGACTGGTGAGACTTGAACAACAATTTGAAATCAATAAAAACAGTTTAAAGCATTCAATCAATAAATGTAATCATATGGCTTAAGATGCCAATCAAAATCACAAACCGAGTCTAAGAATTCCAGAAAATAACAAGTACATACACAAACCCTACACCCGGAGAAGATCACGGATGATTTAGCTACTCATACTCATCACAATAATCAAAACTAGTGTTATGGGACTTACAACCATCAAACTTGATGAACAATTGACTCAAGAACAAGGAAAATCGCCATCTTGGAGCTCTGGAACGGATGGTGTCGGATGATTCTTGATAATGGGGGCTGAGAATGGCTATAACCTAAATTAGGTTAATTTTCCCGTAAAAACAGATCCTCGTGTACCGCGAGGGAAAGTTGGTTGGTCCTTCGCATACCGCGAGAGACAATTTAGTCGGGCTGGTTTTCAGGATCCTCGCATACCGCGAGGACCTTCCCTCGACTCTGCGCGTACCGCTTGAGACTTGAATTCATGATTTTCTTCTTTTGATCTTTGATTCATCCCTTGCTGTGTATCCACTTGATTCTCTCGTGTTTCTCACTCATTTAGCACCTTAAACCTGGGAGGCACACTTAAACCAAATACAAACATAAAACCATACAAAGCACATGCTCAAACGATTAACATGAATACAAACTAACATATTAACTGGGGTTATTTCACATTACATCAACAACCAAAAAAAAATCCGTGAGTTCCTTGTGGGCAAAGTGGACAATATTGGTGATACGAGAGGCCGAATGTTATATGTTACCTTTAACCCTCCTTTGTGAATAATACTTAGTCTCCTAGTAGTTAGTAAATGCAATGTCCTTGAACCAACCATTGTTTATATATGCGTTATTACACTTCACACAATACTCTCCCTGGTCTGGTCAACTGCTTTGTGTCCATTTTAGTCTTGAAACACTAGCGTAGTTTTGCAGAGCTCTATCATTTGTGTGCTCCACAATTCCATTAGAGGTGACTCCACTTCTTTCTCACATTGATGATTTTTCACTAATCATTAAAAATTGTATGCTTAACTCCCTTTACAATTTGGGGTACCTCCTACAGTGACCTTAGTTTATATAATTAGGTTGTTTTATTGAACGTAGATTTTGGGATCTCTAATCTTTTAGGGTATGTTTCCTTTGTACTCCATGGGCATTCATCCCATTTCTCTAGACGACTTATGAACTAACTCTCTGCTTAAGCCTTTTGTAAATAGATCCGTAGTATTATCTTTGTCAGTATCATGAGGTTCTTGTTATTCAAAATTGATTTTTGCAAGGATTATTTTGTTTATTTAATTTTGTTCGACATGGCATCATCTTCACATTCTACTCCGATACATATGAACATTTATGGTGGAACTTTTGTAAGAAACCTTATTGGTTTATGTAGCTTATTTAGAGACATATGACATGCAATATGCAAAGATGTGTAGTTTTTTTATATAGAAACACAAAGAGTTGAACAATTAAAGAGATTATGGCATTTTCTGCTCTTGAACATGATTATAAACTATTCCATGAAGCTAATGATACTCCTAAATCAAACTACTCACTAGAATGTGGGCATCATGATGCCAAAAGAGTTGGTAGCCTAATAACTTGTAATAGGATTGCTAGGAACTGTGTCAAAAAGATTATGGTAATACTAGTATAAAGGTTAAAGAAATACAAGATACAATTTTAAAGAAGTATGAACCGTAACACTCATAACTTACAATTATAACAATAATCAACCATTTAAATTTCAATTCATGTGCAAGTACAATATATAAATTTTCTACTGGGCAGGGGTGAGTCAACCAATTTGATAGGCCGCACCCTTTTTCAATTTTTTAGGTTCGTAATTTTGATTTTTATTTGTGTTAGGTTTATTATTTGAGACTGACGCTTTCCAAATTTACTATATTGATTAGTTTAAGACTGAAGATAACATTGTGTAAATTCCAAGACATTGTTGATGCCGAAAGAAGTTCATGCGCATGGTCAAAGTCAACATAAAACTCAAAGGTACAGTTGATATACATGAAGAAGTTTTGCTACGAAAAATAGAATTTGACCAAGTCTCCAAGGTGCGCACCAAGCAAGGTTCAGGTGCGTACGAAGACTTTATCAGATGTGCGTGAACAACATAAGCTACGCATGAGTATTTCCTAAGTATGCATGAGTGCTTCATTCGTACACATGCATATGTGTAGATATGCATGGTTGGCTTAGTTAGTGAGTTGACTAAGTCATAAAGTTTTTCAATAGACGCGGCTATTGAAGACTTTCAGACTCTATAAATAGAAGACTTGTACATAGATTTGAGTGTGTTCTTTTGAGTCTCCTTTCCTAGAATAAGCTCTCCCATGGTTGGACTTGTGCTTAAACCAAGAGTATATATGTGTGTATTTTTGATGTAAAATCTGTGATGATGCAATTACATCTTGTCCTTGTTTAATCATCAATAGTTATACATGTGATCATCAACTGTTGATGAATTTAACTACTACCACCCCTCTCTACATATGTTCGAGAGGATGTTCATATCAAGACATTAAATTACTAAAAAGAAACTTATACAAGGAACTTATATAGCACTTAATCAATTTAATTATAAACTAGGTGGCTCTTTAAAGAAAAATAAATTTAGTTATCTAAAACATAAATTAAACCCAAGAAATTTATACAAGGAACTTATATAACACCTAATTAATTTACATAGAATTTTTACTAGTGACAAACCAAAACAGGTCAAGTAAAAAATTACAAATAACATGGAATGAATAATAAGTAAGTTCTATCAATTACACTTTCTATGTGTAATTCAATAATACGTTATGCTAATGAACCAGTAATATATTATTTATTAAAACAATGGATTTATCCTTTTAGATCAAGTATAACCACTTATCTATTATTTGGATCAGATTTGAAGTAAATATGCTTATAGAAAAGGAAATTAGCAACATGATAAAAAAAAAAAGCTGTTACGAGTTCACATTAAATACACAAGTTCCACATGTATATATTCATTTTAAGAATATATCTATCGGGGAATATCATTCCCAACTAAAAATTACTCAAGTATTTGGGCATACCAACAATTCTCCATTTGGGGAATTTGTGTTTCGACTTTCTTTAGAACACATTACCACTTGAGGATTTGACATCCTAACCTAATTCGATTTTATCAATTTGGGGATGAACATCCTAATTAAATTTACCACTTGGGGATTATTATCCCAAAATCATTTTGCCACTTGAGGATTAGCATCCTTAATACACTTTAACCATGTTATAATCCTTTTGCTATGATATTCTAGCATTCATTTCAATATCAACTAAGATGTCTACTATCACCATCATCACTACTAAGGGGTGGGTGTCGACACGGTTTCGGTATGGATTTGGTGATGTGATAACTTTGCCGAGGGGGAACACCACCCCCAGCCATGCAGTTTGGGGTGGTTAAAGGCAGTAGGGGTCGAGTTGCCGATAATCATGGATGATATACACATATATATAATTTGTTTAATCAATCAATCTCTTCCACTTGTCCTTTTTCTTTTTTAATTTTTTTATTATAAAAGTCATTTAACATTTAATTTGATTTTTTTTAAATAATTTATACACGTTAGTTAAAAAAATGAAATACTCAGTCTTGCTTATTTTTTTTTCTCTAACTGTTCCGATATAAATTTTAATCAAAACGAAGTTGTTTTTAAAAAAAAGTATTTCCGGTCTCGTAAGTGGTTTTGACACAACATAATCTTAAAAAGTGCTTCAACCCGTTTAATTTTGAAATAGTTTAAAAAAAATTATTTTTATTTCAAAAAAGTTTAAGGATAGAGATGTGAAAGATGACCACACCATGGCTTTAGGGATGTATTAGGGATAAAATAAGAAAAATAATGTGACACTGATATGAAAGAGATCGAGAGACACTGTGAGGTATGTGTGAGATGTTAGGATGCGACACCCACCCCTAATAAAGTTAAGCATGAGAACTAACAAAGCATGATGATACAATTCACACATATAGTAAAGAACATCTGTATACAGCTTATTTAAAACACTTATAAACACACATTTTGATATACATCCCATTTTGGATATTCTAGGGAAGATTGGGGGTAACGTGCATGCATGTCTCAAGATCTGAGTATTTAGAACTTCATGAAGTATGAAATTGAAACCATAACGGTAGATATGGAGATACAATCTCCACCTTACATAATTTCTTAAAAGTAGATATCTGAGGTCAAAACAAACGCTAATTCCGGAGCAACTCTCCCGCCTTTTTTAACCAAACATTGTAGATATCATCCGCAAAAAGCACAAAGTGAACCTGCAAAAAAAGAAAGCATCACAATATTGAAATAGTGTTCATGTGGTTTGTTATTATCATTTAGTGATAGTTAATGACCATTAGTGGGTAATGTGAAAGGGCATGTAATAAGCATATATAAATATGCAATATCTTCTTATGTTTTGATTAAGAATGGAAACACAATTTCACTATCTTAAACTTTCTCCCTCTAGTTTACATATCTTCTAGAGTGTATACTTGTTTACGGTAATAGATTATTCAAACGCTCTTGGTGACCAAAGCATTTCCGCTTTCTATTTTAATTTCTTTTACAAATCAGGCACCGACCCTGAATTTTAAAAACCAGGCTAAAAATTTGCAACAAATATGTGCAAAAACAAGAAGAGAGAAGGAGAAGGAGTGCAACCGAAATATAGGTTTGTTGGAAGCCATCAAGATTGGAGAAGCTACTTTTATATTTTCTTGTTATTTGTTTGTCGTTAGTTTGTTTCAGGCTAAAAGTCACTACCGATGTTTAGCTTGAGGGGGCATGTTAAGAATATCAAACATCATAGAATTGAAATTATAAAAGACGTGGATAAATACCATACTGTTCACAAAATCATTTGATTGATTGCTAACGAATATAATAAACCTATAAAAGACGTGCATAAATACCTCTTTAATGGCATTGCAATGTTCTTTGATTGTAGATATGGCCACGGTTGCAGCTTCATTATACGGGTATCTGAAATGGTAGTTATACACTCCCGTGAAATTCGGAACTAATAAAACCACTATCCAAATAAATTGAATCTTAAATTACTGTCGTGACATGTAAACTTAATGGACTCACCCCAAAACACCACAAGATATGGCAGGAAAAGCAACATATTTAATATTGTTCCTTCTTGCAACACTCAGACTGTTCCTGAAATAGTAATGAAAAAAAAAAATTGACAAAAAAATCTGTAGAGGGTTATACATACCATTGCTAATTTAATTAGTTATAACAGGAAAAGAAAACATGGGGATTTTAATGATAACACAAATACCTGTAAGAATTACATAAGGACGCTCGAGCATTGCTATAAACGTCATAAATGGGTCCAACAGTGTGGATTACATGAGATGCTGGCAATTTAAACCCGCTGCATGAATGTTGTAATAACAAGTTTCATAACTGAAATAGTGAGTGAATAATTATGATGATGATGATGAAAGTTAAATCTTGAGAACATACGGGGTGATTCTTGCTTCTCCAGTTGGGCAACGAACTCCAGGGCGAACTTCAGGAACGCAATAACAAGCTGTTCTCAGTTCTTGGCCAGCAGCTTGGTGTATAGCTATCAATTTACACGAAGTTAATTTTACATATAAAAAGATAAGTTTGTTTTGCTAGAAAATTACCTCCATCAGCACCACCACCACCACCAAGCATCCGCTCGTCTGCTGGATTTACCTGTAATGATCATAAAGTTCATTTTGTATCTCTTTGTTTAGAAACCGATTGAGTAAATCACAAGATATCAGCGGAATGGTTTCATGAATTATACTAGAAAACAGTATTGGTAATACTGTAATATTCATATAATCATGACCTAATTAATTAAGAGAAAACTCAAGGTATGTTCTAAATATAAAATGATTATGACAAGAAGCATCAATTGACATAAAATAGAATGTTTATGTAAATGTATTTTTGTATTATCTTTGTTAATTACTAATACAAGAGAAAGTTCATATTTATAGTAATATAGGAACTGTTACTAATAGTATGTAACTAACAATGTAAGTATACATATGCACTAATATGACATCTCAAGCTAAACGGGTGCATCAACATGAAGCTTGGACCTAAGAGTGTTAAAACATGTGGTTGACAACCCCTCTAGTCTAAATACCAGCAATTTGAGCGATAGTGGGCACATTTCAAAGAAGGTGTTTAGTATGTTGATAAAACACTAGATAGATATTGTCACACCACAATATAGGTGGACAAGCTCATATAAAACAGATGTGATCCATTGAATCTCTGCAGCAGTGTGAGCAAGAGGAAGATACTTAGATCGAGCAACAATATACTATTTCTTGGATTTCGAACTGATAAGGTTGGGTTCAAGGTAAACAAAATAGACTGTAGTAAACTGACGATTATCAAAGTATCTGGCCATGAGAGATGGTACCCTTAAGATACCGTAAAATACGTTTGACTGCAACCCAACCCAAGTGCCTTCTACATTAAACACATATCATGTGGTTGGGTTGAGCCAGCAAATAGGGCTATAAACGAATCGAACGAACACGAGCGAGGGCTTGTTCGTGTTCGTTCATTTAACTTTAACCCAACAAATGAACGAACACGAACACTTAAACAAACATATTTTCTTGTTTGTGTTCGTGCATTAAGAAAATGAACGTGTTCGTGTTCGTTCATTAAGAAAATGGACGTGTTCCTGTTTGTTTATGTTCGTTCAATAATATTCTAAATGTACGGTCCACGAACATAAACGATGAACATAAATAAACATAAACGGACACCAATTAAAAGTAAACGTGAATATTATAAATTAAAGTTTAAAATATCATCATCTTTACATCTAACATTTCAAAACTAAATAAAGATATCAAATTGATTTTATATCAGGTTTAGGCGTTTTAAAATATGGAAAATCAAATTGATTTTAAATTAATATTAGTAATAAATAAATTTGAATGAATATTTAAACAGACATAACTAAACGAATATAAACGAACGTAAATGAATGAACATAAACGAACGCAAATGAATGAACATAAACGAACGTAAATGAACGAACATAAATGAACGAACGAGACATGTTTTCATGTTCGTACGTTTAATTAAATAAACAAAAAATTGTGTTCATGTTTATTCATTTATTAAATGAAGGAACATAAACGAACTTCCCACTGAATGGTTCACGAACAGTTCACTGTATACATAAGTCACCGTGAAGAAAGGTATTGTTGATTCAACATGTCGTATATCCCATCCTGGAGAAAAAGCTACTAATAAAAGGAGTCGTTTACCACAGAGAGCTAAATGTCTTAGTACTATAATCAACACCCTTTGTTTGATAAAAGCACTTTTCAACAAGCCGATCTTTATAGGGACAAATAGAGGATCATGCATAATCCTGTATACCTACTTACAACAAGTAATGCTGGAATTGGTGGGAGGTAGCACCAATACTTAGGTTAGGTTAGAGTGCAAATCAGTGATTACAAGAAAGTTGTTTCTATTACTTGCTAAAGGTTACAAGAATACAATAGAAATTTAGATGTTAATTGGTACTAGTAGTAACTTCTAGATAATACACTTGCACCTGATTTAGAATTGCGTGGAGCGATCTAGAAAATTTTGACTAGCCACTAAATTATAAAGACTAGCATGGAATGTACGATATTATGAGATTTGTGTTTTGAATGTAGGCGGATCGTGACATTCTTCCCACCTAAATATGCGACATCCTCGTCGTGTTCTTGAGCAACCCACGACTTGTCCTCACAAGTTGCATATCAGATATTGTCTTGCCTTGATGCCTTGTATCTGAGTCCATAGTTACCATGTGTACTTGATCCCCTTTGGTGATGTATAGGGTGTTTAGAAATGTTGCTAGAAAGACTTTTGATTTCAAGAAGAAGTCCATCGCTGGCACGATGTTCTAATCATCTATTTTTACTAAAGAGAAGTCCAAATTGTCTATCCATGTTCCGATATTGGCCTTCACGTCCGATGCCATTCCTTCAATTGGTTTGGTGTTCCCATCAGCAGCTTTGATTTATTCGTCTTGCATTGTGATCTTCATGTCGAGTCTTTTACCTTCGTCCTTTGAGATTGAATTATAACTCGCTTCTGTATTGACCAACCCTTTTGCAATTTGGACTTTGATCTCTATGTTTATGAATCAAAGCCCTTTTGACTCCATGTTCGTCTTGCCCATGATCGTTGTTGGTAGGGGTGTGTATGGGTCGGTTTTGGGGTAAAACCAAACCAAAACTAAAAGTTTGGTTTTTTTAAAACCGTTCGTTTCAGTTTTTTCGATTTTCGGTTTTCACTTTTTACAATGGGTTCGGTTTGGTTTCGGTTTTAAAACCAATTGGGCTTGAATTGTTTGGGGTAAAAGAAAAATGGCCCAAAATAATGAACATAGGTTTGAAATTTTTGGCCCAATTTTTTTTTATTAACAAATGGTTATCACATATTTTAACCTAAATATTTTGGGCTACAATAATTGTTAATTTTCTTAACAAATACTCAACATAAAAAATAAATATTATAATTGATAAATTCAATAAATACAAATAATAACCTAATATTAATGCAAATATGTGTAACACAAATATGTATACACTTTTAACATAAGGGTGTTCAATATTTGGTTTCAAACCGATTAAACCAATAACCTAATCTAAACCGAAACCGTTTAAAATTAAACTAAATTATATATTTGGTTTTCGGTTTGGTTCAACCTGAAAACCGAATATGTAATTTGGTTTTTTGTTTGGTTTAGGTTTCAAGACTTTGAATTCGGTTTACCCGAATTGGTTTATAACACTATTTTAATTCATATTTTATAGTTAACCCAATTTATTTATATCGATAACCAATACCCATATAAGATTATAAATCATTATTTGATGAAGGTATCTTTTTTTTAAATTTTCCTAAAATGTTGTGTTGTTTAAACCGAATAAGTTATGGCTACCCAAAAGAAAAAAAAAATTTGGCTAATTCGGTTTGTTAGGTTCAACCCGAAAACCGAACTGAATTACAATGTGGTTTTAGGTTCGGATTGTGGTTTCAACAAAAAAAAATACCAACCCGAAAAACCCGCAACCCGACCCGATGAACACCCCTATTTTAACATACAAGTACACAACACAATATAATATGTATTACGAAACGTGTATACACACAATATATAATGAAAGTATATGTATACGTTCGGTTCGGTTTTTTCGGTTTTCAAAAAAAACAAAACCGAAACCAAACCGTAATTTTCGGTTTTCAAAATTTACAAAACCAAAAGCATCGGTTTTAGTTTGGGTCGGGTTTTTCGGTTAATTCGGTTTTTTTCTCACCCCTAGTTGTTGGGTTATTCTTGTTTTCCTCTTACTTTACCATTACTAAACGCCTTCGATTGTCTATGGTCATGGCATTGAGGATTTGTAGTTGCATCGGTCCTATGCGAGCCTCTTCCTTTTGGAGTGGCCCATCATCCATTTTAACCATGGCTTGTAGGATGGGTTTCTTTGGGCAATCGCGTGGACTATGCATTTCATCACAAAGTAAACATCCTTTGTTTATGAAATGTTCTTTGCGATACCTTGGCGATTTGTAGATATGTTTCTTCTAGAATTGATTATGGATGATGGGTCTCACTGCCCCCACCTTTCTTGTCATCATTTTCCACATTCGTTGTCTAATGTGATCATCTTTCGTTATGGTCGATCAATCTTTCAACAACGAAGATTGCTAAGACATGTCTCGGACGTTTTATCATTCTAGCATGGTTTTGGCCCATGATTGCGAGCCATCGTCCCGAAATTTCTTACTTGAGAGTTGTAAAATTTTTTTTTTGTAATCTCTGATAGTGGCCTGTTGTCTAATATTTCAGTATTCGAATCTTGGCTTCGTTTTCTGAAAGAAAATTGTTTTTTGATTGCGAGCCATCGTCCCGCCAACCATCCCCTATTTATACTAGTAGTACAATGTCTAGATAGTTCTTTGTATATAATTCTAGTCCACCATATAGTGTGATCTAGAGTGTTCCATAACCAAACCATTAGTCTCTTCCTTGAGCCTGCATAATTTTTCCACACTTGGACATTTTCCATGGAGCGATCTAGAAACTTCCTACCAGAAAGTTTTAGATTCTGAGATCCGCAAATTGAATTTAGGTGGATCGTGACCATATGCTCTAAGATGACATATCTAGGGATTATTATGGCAACATAGTTACCAATGATATAACACTATAGCACTGTTGCCTTGCCTTTTTAGAAAGGCCAAATTTCAGATCACCAAGGAAGGACGGTGGCTAATCAAATATAAAAATTTGGGCTTTATTTCTCTTTTGAAAAAGCAACAATTCTCATTTCTGTCAATTAAAATGTGTATGGGAAATCTAAAACGCACCCATTATTATCACTACTAGAAAACATGTATATTTTCTACAAAAGTTTCCGACAAGTTACCAACAAAAGAAATTTCCCATGAGTTAGCGACAACTTTCCGACAAAACAAAATCAAAAAAGTAACCATAAGATTTCCTCCAATTTTTCGACAAATTTATTAAATAAGTTAACTTATTTATTTAATATAACCATCGGAATATTGTCGGAAATTACCGACGAAAGGATTTTGTCGCTAATTTATCGGAAATCTAGTCGGGACTTTGTCGGAAAAAACATTTCCTACGTGGTTTTTCCCACAAAAACTTTTTGTCGGAAACTTGTCGATAACGGCCAATACCGACAAATTTTCCACGAAATCTGATGTCGCAAATTTTTCAATTTTTTGGTATTGTATAATAGCTCGATTTTTCTTAATATGGCCAGCAATATGATTGGTTTCATATCAAAAAGCTCAAGCGATCAAGATATCTACACACATACAATTGCGTCGTAGGAGCCATCGATGAACCAACGAGTAATATCTCCTTTCTGAATCGTGAGTGAACATGTCGGAGACATATTGAAGTCCACGCGTTTCCCTGCAAACTCTCCTGCCTTTTTCAACCAAACGTTGCAAATATCATCCGCAAAAAGCACAAAGTGAACCTGCAAAGAAAGAATCATAACCACGTGGTTCACAAACTCACAACGGTCGATTGCTAAATAATATAATAAAACCATAAAAGATGTGCATAAATACCTCTTTGATGGCATAGCAATGCTCTTTGATTGTAGATATGGCCACGGTTGCAGCTTCATCATACGGGTATCTGAAATGGTAGTTATACTAATAAAACCGCTATCCATTGTCCGCTAAAGATTAATCTCAAATTACTGATTTGAGAAGTACTTTTTGAAACTTAATGGACTCACCCGAAGACACCACAGGATATGGCAGGAAATGCAACATATTGAATATTGTTCTCTCTTGCAACACGCAGGCTGTTCCTGAAACATAGACGAAAAAAATCCGATTTTGACAGAAAAATCAATAGAGGGTTGCTAAATTAGTTATAACTGGAAAAAGAAACAAGGGATCTATGAAGATTAATTCTAGTTATGTTAGAATAATTAAACTAAGGTTAGTATTAGTATTATTTGATTATTATGTTCAAAAGAGTATTAGGTAGTGTTTGGTATGCATGAATGGATGGTAGAATGGAATGGGTTATTGCGTTGGAATGAAAAAAACATGTTTGGTAATCACGTAGAAATGGAATGGACCATTACATAAGGAATGTAATTCTTTCCATTCTAATGATTTTCATTCCTTGGGGAGTGGTGTTTTTTTTTATTTCTTCAAGGAATGGAATGATTTTGTTTAATTAATAACCGTAACCATGACTCGAACCATGGCCAAACCCATTACCCCACTCATGAGCCCAACTATTACTCGACCCATGACCTAAACCATGACCTGACCCATGACCCGACCCATGCTCGGACCAATGCCCCGAACCATGACCCTTCCCATGTCCCGACCCATGACTCGAACCGTGACCCAATTCATGCCCCGAACATGACCCGATCCATGCCCTGACCCATGACTAGAACCACGACACGTCCCATGACCCTTCCCATGACTCGAACCATGACCCGACCCATGACCGGATCCATGACCCGACCCATGCTCAGACTTATGCCCCGAACCATGACCCGTCCCATGCCCGACACATGACCCGAACCATGACTTAATTCATGCCCCGAACATGACCCGATCCATGCCTTGACCCATCACTAGAACCCTGCTCGGACTTATGACCCATAATATAAATTTACTAGTTAAAAATATTTTATTTTTCATAAAATATTTTTCCTGTTTACCAAAAAACACGAAGTACTGATTCATTTCATTCCTATAGGGTAACCGAACAAGACAATGGAATGGTAATGATCCATTTCTTTCCCTCGTCTATTCCATATTCACTCGTCCATTGCATTCTCTCGTTCATTTCATTACCCCATACCAAACAGACCCTTATTATTTGATTATTATGTAATTATGTCACATAGATAATATAAGTTTAGAGAGTTAGGGTGGTTATGGGTAGTTATGGTGATTATTGGTGGCACCACACATGAAGAGGTGTGTTTCTAAATCACACCCATACTAGTAATACCACCACTACCTTTCATTTATAATATAACATTTTTCTATTTTTCTCTTGTATCTTCTATTTTACATGAAGAAGTATTTTACGCCTCTCTAAATTAATATTTAATAAAAGAATTCTTTTACACAAAATATATTATCCTATTCTTATTTATTTATTTAATTACATTCAATATCTATTATGATCCAACATTTTAATTGTAAAAGAGATACCTGTAAGCATTACTCAAGGAGGCTGCAGAATTGCTATGAACAGCATATTTGGGTCCAACAGTGTGGATTACATAAGATGCAGGCAATTTAAACCCTCTGCATGAATTTTGTAATAACAAGTTTCATAATTGAAATAGTGAGTGAATAATGATGATGATAATGAAAGTTAAATCTTGAGATCATACCGGGTGATTCTTGCTTCTCCGGTTGGGCAACGAACTCCAGGGCGAACTTCAGGAACAGCATAACATGTTGTTCTCAGTTGCGGGCCAGCAGCTCCGTGTATAGCTATTAATTTACAAGAAATTAATGTTACATATTTTTAAAATCAGTTTGTTGGTGTAATCGGGTTTATTCACAGGTCAACGGGTCACAGCTTAACGGGTCATGGGTCAGCAGAGTTTTATTTATTTAATCACGTGTTTTTTGTGTTTTAATTATCGTCAAGTAATAGAATAGTGGGTCAAAAACCATAAGTTTCTTGTAATGTTATTCGGACTTACCAACGCACCTGCGATATTCATGGATCTCATAAAACGGGTGTGCAAGCCTTACTTAGATAAATTTGTGATCGTATTTATCTATTCCAAAAATCAGGCGGATCACGAACAACACCTCCAAACAGTCCTCGAATTACTCAAAAAGGAAGAGCTTTACGCGAAATTTTCGAAATGTGAGTTTTGGATACGTGAAGTTCAATTCCTAGGCCATGTAATTAATGAATACGGAATACAAGTTGACCCTGCAAAGATTGAGGCTATCAATAAGTGGGAAGTACCGAAGAATCCCACTGAAAATTAGAAGATTTATGGGATTAGCGGTATACTATAGAAGATTTATCCAGGATTTTTCCAAGATTGCAACACCAGTAACTATGCTAACCCAGAAAGCTTCTAAGTTTATTTAGGGCCCTAGGCAAGAAGAAGCCTTTAACACGTTAAAGCAAAAGTTATGTAGCGCCCCGATACTATCACTTCCCGATTGAACAGAAGACTTTGTTGCCTATTGTGACGCGTCTCATTATGGTGATGTGTACTCATTCAAATAAGCAAAGTAATTGCTTACGCCTCTCGACAGTTGAAGATTCACGAACGAAACTATACCACCCACGATTTAGAACTTGGTGCTGTAGTGTTCGCCCTAAAAATTTGGAGACACTATCTGTACGGTACAAAATATACAATTTATACTGACCACAAAAGTTAAAAACACATATTTGAGCAGAAGGAACTTAATATGCATCAAAGACGATGGATGGAATTACTAAATGATTACGATTGTGAAATACCATCCAGGTAAAGCCAATGTGGTAGCAGATGCACTAAGTAGAAAAGAGAAACCCCAACCAATTCGAATTCATGAAACCAGAATAGAGGTTAAAACCAATCTCTTAGATCAGGTTAAGAATGTACAACAAGAGGCCTTAAAAGAAAACCACATTAAGAAGGAAAGAATGATTGGGAGACTAAAGTTATTAACAACGGGAATAGATGATATCATAAGATTTAACAATAGAATATGGGTTCCTAGTTTTGGTGAGTTGCAAGATACAATCTTAGAAAAAGCCCATAAGTCTAAATATTCTATTCATCCCGGCAGCGACAAGATGTACAAGGATCTAAGAAATGACTATTGGTGGCCGGGGATGAAACGCTCCATTTCCCAGTATGTAGCAAGGTGCCTTACCTGCCTCAAAGTAAAGGCAGAACATCAGAAACCCGCATGTTACTTACAACAACCAGGGATTCCAGAATGGAAATGGGAGAAAATAACCATAGACTTTGTTACAAAACTCCCAAGATCAAACCATGGATATGATACTATTTGGGTAATAGGAGACAGACTAACAAAGTCTGCACACTTCTTACCAATTTGTGAGGACTATAAGATGAACAAACTCGCCCAAATTTACGTTAAAGAAATAGTCTCATGACATGGAGTACCCATATCGATCATATCAGACAGAGATAGTCGTTTCACGTCTAGGTTTTGGCAAAGTTTCCAACAAGAGTTCGGAACCAAGCTCAATCTAAGCACTGCCTATCACCCTCAGACAGATGGGCAGAGTGAACGGACTATTCAAACATTAGAAGACATGCTTCGGGCATGTGTAATCAAGTTTGGTGGTAGTTGGGACAATCATCTACCACTCATTGAATTCGTGTACAACAATAGTTATCACGTCAGCATCAAGGCTTCACCTACGAAGCTTTATACGGAAGAAAATGTCGAACTCCTATATGTTGGACAGAAGTAGGAGAAAGTCAACTGTTAGGACCAGAAATTATCCAGGAGACCATAGAGAAAGTAAAACAAATTAAAGAAAGGATGAAAAGCGCCCAAGATCGACAAAAAGAGCTATGCAGATCAAAGACGAAAACCCTTAGAATTTCGTCTTTGCCTTTGTTGTCGGTGTTATTGTTGAATGTTTGAACAATTTTTATGTTTGTGTGTCGGACAACTTTATATTTTAATATTTTGTTTGTGTGTCGAACAAGTTTTTGTATCGAACAATATGTTTCGGATTTCAATTTTTGCATGGTTTGAATGGTTTTAATTATCTGATTTGCAGGTTTTTGTAATTAGAAATTAAATATTTCTTGAAAATTTTGAAAATTAAAAAAAAAATTAAAAAAATACAGAAAAACCTATCCCGACGACATGTCGTCGGCATAGGTCTTTTTCAAATTTAATTAAAAAAAATTGGAAATAGCCTATACCGACGACATGTCGTCGGGATATGTTGGGTCTGTCCCGACGACTTATCGTCCGGATAGGGACAAAACCTATACCGACGACATGTCGTCGGTACAGAATTTCTTTTTGAATTTTTTAATTAAACCCTATGGCGACGACATGTCGTCGGCATAGGTCGACCTATGCCGACGACACCTATACCGACATCTTTGACCTATTGGTACGAAGCAATCCCGACAAAGCCTATACCGATGACCTATCCCGACGACTTGTCGTCGCGATAGGGCTAGATTTTGTCGTCCCTATAGAGTATTACTGTTGTAGTGATAAGCCCATTTTTTTTATAAATCTATATATATATAAGCCCGTATTATGTTTTTTTATATATGATTATTGAGTTTATATTATAGGGCCCGATTTTTTTTTACATGTTCCCGGCCCAAAACGTTTTGAGGATTCTCGGGGCCAGCCCTGCGTCGATCACAAGTTGTTTGATCAATCGCTGCATTCTTCTGTTTGCGTGTATAATCTGCGATCAAGGGGCCTGATACTCAACACAGTTTACAGTTTGTTTTGCAAGAAAATTACCTCCATCAGCACCAACACCACCAAGCATCCGCTCATCCGCTGGATTTACCTGTATTGATCATAATCTAAAAGGAACTTAACAATATCAAAGAGAACAAGGGATCAAGACAATCTACACACATACAATTGCGTCGGAGTAGCCATCGATGAACCAACGGGTAATATCTCCTTTCTGAATCTTGAGCGAACATGTCGGAGTCAGGCTGAAGTGAGCCACGAGTTTCTTGGAGTCACCTCTATTGATAGACATAATGAAAAAAGCTCTTTTTTCACAACTGTTGGATGTTATCCAAGGATTTACGGATTAAAGAGATAGATAATGATCCAATGGGTATATGATGGGGAAATTAGACATTTTTTACACACTGGGGTGGGTGATCGAATGGGACTGCATGTGTTTCTTTATTCCAATGTCAATGGTTGGTGAGCAGAGAAAAAATCAAGCACGAAGACCGGACTTGGCCAAAGCATTAAATGATTTAGATTTTTAACAAAAGTTAGTTACATAATACGGTTTTAATTTTGATTTTAGGCTAGAATTATTTGATTTTGAATATCGCTCATAAAGTAGCTTGTCACTCGAAAACTCGTTTGAAAATAGGTTGATAGAAACTCACTCGAAATCAGCTCGTAAATAACTAAGTATATCTGAGCTAACTCGTTTAAATTTCGAGCTAGGCTCCAACTAAGGTGAGCTTGGTCCTTGGCTCGTTCGTTTGGCTCACCCAAGTTAAACTGGCCAATACTTTAGGTCAAATATGCTCATCCACCTTTTTTGTTATATCTATTTATACGTGCAAGAAATATTGGTTTTTTTTGTTGTTTCTATTTATATTCGTAATAAATATAAAATTTTAAAAATAAACAAGCTGACTCGAGCTTTATTTGAGCCAAGCTATAGCTCAAATTTTAGCTCGTTAAGAGGATACGACTCGAGCAGAGCTAGCTTTTTTAACTTCAAGTTTGAGCTGAAACTGGCTCAACTCAACTCACTCGTTAAACATGGAGGGGATGGCATTATTTCCCACAATGATCAAAAAGATTGGTTAGAGGCAAACCCAGCCATTCAACAGCCCCCACCTCCCTACCATACTATTTTCCAAATAGTTTCAATCACTTCAAAATGACAGTGAGCATACCTTGCCGTAAACATGTTTGTCGTAATAGACTAGGAGTTAAAACAAATGTAAAGTCTTAGTCTTCTTTGTGATCCACTTTTTATTTGTCGAGATGGCAGTATTGGTATATAGACCGCACAATTAGGCGGGGTAGTTTGGTTCTCTTCTGGACATCATTTGTAGTTAAGAGTATTTGGGATTTATTAGTTGGTTTTAATCTGATGAGTGCAACAACATGTAGAATGGTATGCCCCCAATGCACACAATGGCTGTTTGCATCTCATCACGAGTAGTCTAACGATTAATTGTAATCATTTAACTAATGATTCAGCCAAACTTTTTGTGTGAACATGAGCTACAAGATATTCAACATTTATCCCGGTCGACATACAATAGTCATTAAAAGCTTGGGATGTGAACTCTCGTGAATTATGCATTCAGATGTGAACTCTCCTGTATTATCTATTCAAATGTTTTTAATTTGATGTTTCAGAAATTAGAAATAATTATATGATTTGAGCTAATAGTCAGACAAATGCTGCATTTCTCATAGCTAAAAGACTTGTGTGAGACCTCACAAAGGATGCATCAATCAAGACGATGAAATAGCCGAATGGACCACATGGAAGTTGCATAGGCCCACATATGTCTCATGCATTTACCAAAAATGAGGGGTTTCTTCTATTATTTTTATTTTCGGGGGGTCGAGTAATGAGTTTGCTAAAGAACATGACGCACATGATAAATCTTGTGGTAGCAATACTTTTAAATTTTAAATTATTCGTCTCATCATTATGCTACGAAGGTGACTAGTCGACCATCATATGGTGAATGTGTATTAGTCGACCATGCCATATCGTGAATGTGTCTGTATCTAGTAACTTCAGGTTACTCACTATGTATGATTCCAAAGGATTAATATATACAATATAATTTAGAAGATAAAGCTTTTATATTATCTAAAATAGTATTTTAGTCATTTTCACTTGAAGTAATTTTGCATGTATTCAACATTATTTTCTCTTATCTTAAGGAATTAGAATTAACAACCTTTGACTATCTAGAATAATAATTTTAAATACATTTTAAATATTTGATTTAGTCTTGATATTTACTTAGTCCAGTTTGTTGAGCTATTCTTTAGGGTTCTTTGAACGTGTGTAGTTTGTTTATATTATTCTCGTTTACGTTGGAGTCTTGTAAGCTATATAATTAGTTGTTTGCATTGAATAATATCATGAGAAATTGTGTGAGAAACTTTTATATCTATTTGTTATGATGGTGAAATTAGAGACATTTGTTTCATACTGGAGTGGGTGATCGAATGAGACTCGTGCATTATGCATTCAGATGTGAACTCTTCTGTATTATCTATTCAAATGTTTTTAATTTAATGTTCCGAAAATTAGCAATAATTATATGATTTGGCCTAATAGTCGGAAAAATGCTACATTTCGCATAGCTAAAAGACTCATGTGAGATCTCACAAAGGATGCATCAATCAAGACGATGAAATAGTGGAATGAGTCACATGGAGGGTGCATAAGCCCACATATGTCTCCTACGTTTAAAAAAAAATGATGGGTTTCTTCTATTATTTTTATTTTCGGGGGTCGAGTAATGAGTTTTCCCAGAAAGCATGATACACATGATAAATCTTGTTGTAGCAATACTTTTTAAATTTTAAATTATTCGCCTCATCATTATGCTATAAAGGTGACCTAGTCGACCATCATATGGTGAATGTGTATTAGTCGACCATGTCATATGGTGAATGTGTCTTTATCTAGTAACTTATGACTACTCACTATGTATGATTCTATGGGATTAATATTAGTACAATATAGAAGAGGATAAAGCTTTTATATTATCTAAAATAGTATTTAGCCATTTTCACTTGAAGTAATTTTGCATGTATTCAACATTATTTTCTAATGTTGTTTAGAAGTGGTAAGTGTTTTATTGAATATCTTTAAAACTAAATAAATTATGTCTTGATTTATTAGAGTACAAGGCATCCTTGATAATTAATTTGGTACCCAAATGTCGTATGATATATTCTCTTCCAAAGTCTTCAATAAGGTTACAAACACGTGAAGTAGTATCAACAAGCTAGTGTCTATGCAAGAGAGAACTTAGATAATTAATTTCGTACCCAAATGTTGGTAGCATCGCTGTCTATTAGAGTACAAGGCATCATTGATAATTAATTTGGTACCAAAATGTTGGTAGTATCGCTATCTATGAGACATTCATCACCTATAATAGCTATGTTGGAACTCGTAAACATATTTCCTCGGGATATACTAATAAAAAGTAGTTAATACAAATGTTCATTTATTTGAGTAGGATAAAACCATCACATAAGTTTTAAATGAAATAACCACAAGAGTTGAGACAAAAAAAAAAACATCAAACGAGTTTAAACAAATCCAAATAAAAAGGTCATAGTATGAACAAAACCCATAAAAGAAACATCACATAATGTTTAAACAATTAGATCTCAAAAATGTTGGAAATATATGTCCGGTCCTGATTATTTAAAGCTACTAACTGAGTTGTGACCCGTAAGAGTTACACCTAGGGCAACGAATATTAAACCCACTTAACCCGCTTAACTGGTAATTACGAACTGTTAGCGAGACGATATATATTTATATATATTCATTAGACGGGAATTATTATTTATACTGATTTATAAGTAATAATTATATATTGTTTTAATCATTTTTATTAAAACAAATTAACTAGGTTTAGGCTTTAATATTAACTATTGGGTTTTATACCCACTAGTAATTTAAAGGAATTATTATACATCGATTAAGAGTTTTCATCTTGAATATATAATGAATTTCGTTTACCTCTAAACCTAATTCTTGCTCCAAGGAAGTTGGAGCCATCAGAACCAAAACGTGAGAAGAAAACACATTTTGTTTTCTTTGCCTTTTGGAGCCGCCAAACAAGAAGGAGAAACAAGAAATCGATTTTTCTTGTTTTGTAAATTCCGAAGCAGCTAGCAAGTCCTGGTTTTGCAAGTTCCGGCCAACCCTGGCGTTTCTCATTCTCTCGTTTTTGGTTCGTGATCTAACATCGGTTCGTTGTACCTCGGTGTCTCGATAGGTTATTTATTAACCACAAAGGTATAATTAATCTCATCAGTAGATTAATTGTTTTTTCGTGTTTGCGTGTTCATAACCAGATCCTGTTCGGTTTGTCAGTGCTGTTAAATAGGTTATGATTTTATTTTCCGCTGCGTATTTATTAATTAACTGAATTAATTTATTTATCTGTCAAAACCCGTTTTTACAAAAGTCAAAACTGATCACCACTGAATCCCAACAGTGGTATCAGAGCCTGGGTTATAACACGCAAATCGGAACCGGTCTGGTTTCACCGGTTAGATTAATCACAAACTTTAACTATCTTGAAGTTTCTGATCTGATCTGTTTTTTGGGGTAATTTTTTTATTTATTAATTTGGTCGATTTTTTATTTTATTTGACCAAATATATTGCCCGTATGTGATTGTGTTGAATATGTAAATCTGGCCCGACCCATGTGATTGAGTTGTTTGTGTTTATTATTCAGTTTTTGGTTTTACGGTTTTGGCCCACTTTTGATGGCTCAAAGTTGTAATAGAATAGGTTTTTTATTTTATGTAATGTAATAAAAACCCGAAGACAAATCTGAAGACGCAACAGGAATCATGGATTCAGTGGGAGTCATCCGAGATGACTAGATGCACGGAAGTCCATCCTTGTGGTTGTTTTAATTTTGTGGACCCCGTGACCCGTTTGGTCTTGCTAACTAGCTCTAGCAAGATCAAACAAACTTGGCCCTAAAAGATTTACGTATTTATTTGCTTTATGGTTGCTTTTAATTTTTTATAACTTAAATTTATTATAAACCAACCAAACACCAAACGTTTTAAAAGGAGTTTTAAAATGTCACAATCTGTCACCACAAGTTTTAATTTTACAACTTGTAGAATTTTATAAAAGTAACAACTGGCTTGTTTTTATAAAATAAATAACCGCTAAAGTTTTGCAATTTAAACTAAATTTAATTTCAAAACTTATAACTTAATAGTTTTCAACTGTTAACTGGTTATTCAAGTCGCGACAAACTTAGTTTTAATAGGTTATTTAAAATTAAGTGTCCTGAGAGATGAAAGGGTTCATCAAAATTTGTCATGACTTTAAATAGTAAAACTGGCTTTTACAACACACATATGATTTAATCATTCGTTGTGTTTGACCCTATTCGGTAAACACTAAAATTGGAACCCATATTTAAAACCAATGGTCTATGCCATCCTATTATAAGGAACACTTGGAGCATAAAACGAAACATCGGTGTTTTGAGCCACAGCATCGCACTTGATGCGTAGTTTATCCTTCCAAGGCGCAAGTGTTTCGTTGACACATCCGGCCCTTCCGCAAGTACTTGTTTTAGGACGACTATTACTTTTCTCTCTTGTTACATGCCCCAGCTGTCAAGAGATTAAAAGTGGGCATAGATGAGGCTAAACGTATCAATGCATAGACATGTCTTGACTTAGCGGCCTCATACACGAGAGTTGTGCATCTTTCCACAATTGACTCTAATTGTCAGTCTAGTTACCCACTTACTAATGTTGTATGCCACAGCTACCATTAGTGACTGATTTAGCTAGATTCTCACTCCTTATTCTAATTTCTGTAATTGGGTTATAAATTAATAACGACTTTTCACTTTCTTTATACTAATTTATTTTCTTTGCTTATCTTAACAGATGTCTACTGAAAATAATAATACTAATAACTCCTTCACTCTCAAGTCTATCCTTGAGAATGAAAAGCTGGATAACACCAACTTTCTCTCGTGGCAGTGCAATCTGAGAATAGTTCTCAAGATGGCCAAGAAGCTCTATGTTCTCGATGCACCAGTCCCTAAGGCACCCGATGGTAACACGGTTGCCGCTCGTAAGGTCTGGGAAAAACAAAGAGATGATGCCACTGAGGTGGCCTGCCTTATGCTAGCCTGCATGTCCCGTGAGCTCCAAAAGAGCATGGAGGACCTGAGTGCCTTTGACATGATTGAGCAATTTAAAGGCATGTTCCTAAAACAAGCCCGACAAGAACGCTATGAAACCATGTCTCAGCTCATTCGTTGCACGATGCAAGAGGGCACGCCTGTTAGTGCTCATGTACTTACGATGAAAGGGTACATCGACCAGATGAACAAACTTGGATATCCCATGAAGGATGACATGGCTACTGATTTCATCTTAAACTCTCTCCCAAGCTCCTATGCTCAATTCGTAATGAATTACAACATGAATGGCTTGGAGAAGACAGTGGCCGAGCTACATGGTATGCTCAAAACGGCCGAGATGAATATCCAAGGAAAGAAAGATCAAGTTCTGATGGTCAGATCTGCTGGTGTTAAAAAAAAACCTAACCCCAAGAAAAGAGGTTATAATAGAAAAGGCAAGAAGAAGGTTAATGTTGCTGCCAAGCCTGCCACCAACAATAACAAGAAAGCTTCAAAAGCACCCCCTCCTAAGGAGCGCCAATGCTTTGAATGCAAAAAAATGGGACACTGGAAACGTAACTGTCCTGAATATCTAGCCAAGCTGAAGCTGCAGAGGGCCAGTGGTGAGGGCACCTCTTTAGGTATTCTCATTTTTGTTATTGAAATTTTTACTGTTTCTAGCAACACATGGGTATTTGATACTGGATGTGGATACCACATCATTAATGTCTTGCAGAAGCCTAAAAGTTGGAGGAAGCTGAAACAAGGCGACATGGAGCTCATCGTTGGTGATGGGAAAAGAGTATCAGTTCTTGCAACTGGAACATATCATCTCTCATGTTCTTCTGGCCTTGTGGTTGTTTTGAACAATTGTTTGTCTGCACCTGGTTTAACCAGAAACATTATTTCAGTTTCTTTATTGTTTGAACAAGGATTTAAGTACGTTTTTAATGGTATTGTTATTTCTGCCTACTTAAATGATATATTTTATTTTGAGGCTAAACCTTAAAACGGTATTTATGAGATTGACGTTCAAACTGACAATAACATATATAATCTTTCTAAACGTATCAAATCTGGCATTAATGATACTTTTCTATGGCATTGTCGACTTGGCCACATAAGCAAGGCACGCATTAAAAGACTCCAATCCAAGGGAATTCTTGAACCTACCGGACAGGACTCATTTGATGATTGCGAGTCTTGTTTAGCTGGCAAACTCACAAAGGACCCCTTCACCCATGTTGGTGAACGAGCCAAGGATCTGCTAGGCCTTATACATACTGATGTGTGTGGCCCTTTCAGAACCATGTCTAGAAATCATGAAAGATACTTCGTTTCATTTATTGACGATTATAGTCGATATGCTTATGTCTATCTTATGAAACACAAGCATGAAACATTTGAAAAGTTCAAAGAGTTTCAAAACAAAGTAGAGAAACAACTAGATAAATCTATTAAGACACTTCGATCAGATCGAGGTGGCGAGTATCTCAGCTTAGAATTTCTTAATCATTTGAAGGAGCACGGAATTATTTCTCTGCTCACTCTTCCTGGCACACCCCAACTTAATGGCGTGAGCGAGAGGAGAAATCGAACCCTACTTAATATGGTTCGATCGATTATGTGTAGAACTAACTTGCCTCACTCCTTATGGAGTTATGCTCTTATGACCACCGCTCGCCTTGTAAATCTGGCACCGACTAAGAAGGTGGACAAAACCCCATATGAGATATGGCACGGGTCTAAACCCAATTTGTCTTACCTTAGAGTATGGGGATGTGATGCATATGTCACTAGCGATTCTGATGACAAGCTCTATCCCAGAGGCGAAAAAGTTGTTTTCGTCGGTTAGTACAACAAAAGCGGATATTATTTCTATCATCCTGATGCAAACATTGTTTCCATCAAAAGGAAAGGACGCTTTCTCGAGGAAGATCTTCTAAATCAAGGAACCGGAAATAATATTATGGATCTTGAAGAAATTCGAGAAACACAAACAACCGCTGAGGAAGTCGGAGCGTCTGATCAACAAGAAGTTGTTGCTGATGAATCAGACATAAACACAAGCGTTCGCAGAAGTATCAGGTCTCCTAAAGAACCTAATAGATACCTATGGCATCTTGAAGCTTCTAAAGTCCTGTTAGTAGCTGAGTCAAATGACGAACCTACAAACTACAAATCTGCTATCTCAGATCCTGAATCCGAGAAATGGCTTGAAGCCATGAACGCCGAGATGCAATCTATGCGTGATAATCAGGTCTGGGACTTGATTGAACTACCCCCTGATTCTCGGGCAATAGGGAGAAAATGGATTTTCAAAAGAACCGACATGTTTGGTAATGTACAAACCTATAAAGCACGGCTAGTTGCAAAGGGTTTCACTCAAACTCAAGGTATTGACTATGATGAAACTTTCTCACCCGTTGCTATGATCAAATCGATCAGGATACTACTTGCCATAGCCGCGTACTATGACTACGAGATATGGCAAATGGATGTCAAAACCATTTTCCTTAATGTGCATCTCTCTGAAGATGTCTATATGGTACAACCTGATGGTTTTGTTGATCCAAAATATCCTAATAGGATATGTAAACTGAATAAGTCTATTTATGGACTCAAACAAGCATCTCGAAGATGGAATCTTCGTTTTGACCAAAAGATTAACGAGTTTGGCTTCGTCAAAATGAAGATGAGCCTTGTGTTTACAGAAAGGCTAGTGGGAGCACCATATCATTCCTCATCTTGTATGTGGATGATATACTTATCATTGGAAACAACATCCCTATGCTTAACGATGTTAAACACCGGTTGGGAACTTGTTTTGCAATGAAAGATCTTGGAGAAGCAGCTTACATTCTAGGAATCAAGATCTATAGGGATAGATCTAAGCGGCTTCTAGGGCTAAGTCAAGGCACATACATAGACAAAGTCATGGCACGCTTTCATATGGAAAACTCCAAGAAAGGAGGTGTTCCTATGACTAAAGGAACCATGTTGAATAAATCGCAATCTCCTTCAATGGACATTAAAACCAAGCGTATGGAAGCAATTCCATATGCTTCGGCGATTGGTTCTATCTTGTATGCTATGTTATGTACCAGGCCTGACGTCTCGTATGCTTTAAGCATGACCGGTCGTTTTCAGCAAAGTCCTGGCATTGCCCATTGGACTGCAGTCAAGAGCATCTTGAAGTACTTGAGAAGGACTAAAGACATGTTCTTAATATTTGGAGGAGTGGAAGAAGAGCTCACTATAAGATGTTACATTGACGCAGGCTTCCACAATATACGGGAAATTATGGAACGTGGTGACATCATGATAAGCAAAGTAGACACAGATCAAAACCTAGCGGACCCGTTTACTAAGCCCATGACTCAGGATAAGCATGATCTTCACAGAGATGCTATTGGTCTTAGATTTGCTAGTGATATGTTTTGATTTAGTATTTTGAATGTGTGAACAATTAAACAGTTGTACTTTTGAATTCTTTTTGGTTTACTGATTTAAATGCAATTCTGAATTCTTATAACTGTGTTCGATTTTAATACGTTTAATCCATGAATCTTGTATTCTTAATTATCCGTAGTCGGTCAGACTCGTGGGAACGTCTCTGAATTAAGACTTTTCTGAACTTCGGCTCAAGGAGTTGACTCCGAACTTCACAGGCCTCATTTTGAATGACGTTGGATGTAACTCGCATCAAATCATCTTCATGGATCTTTGTCATAAGATGTTTTGCTATTGGTATACTCATTAGTATCCTCTGACCTGAGATACGTACTAGAACTGCCGTTTACCAATAACCATTCTTTAATCACTGTCAAACGCTGTCGCGTAACTGCCAGTTATAAAGGCTTTGATTAGGAATAGTTCTGAAGTTCAGTGGGAGTTGTATGTAGTCAATAAGGGATTCTGTACTCTTGCATTATATGTAACAGATAAGCATCGTGGCGCCCTCGTTGATTAAAACTGGTGAAGTGTAAGGCCTTACCTAAACTTACTGTGTGTTTGATTGGACCACTTTGATTCTTGATCGAGAACAATAATAATTGAACGTCATATGAGAATGAACTAAATCCATGTTTCATTGATTCAATTGATGTCTTATACGGAAAGGATGAATGACAACTATTGTCATAAGTCTATTGTCTTGCTTTAGTTAGCTGTTACTAACACCGAGATATTTGGTTAATGACTTTAAAGCGTCATACCTTGTTAGCGACATCCATGTGCAGCTAGAGCGCCGCTGACTGTTTGAGTTGATTTATCGTGGACCGTCCAAGTGGGAGACTGTTGGAAATATATGTCCGGTCCTGATTATTTAAAGCTACTAACTGAGTTGTGACCCGTAAGAGTTACACCTAGGGCAACGAATATTAAACCCACTTAACCCGCTTAACTGGTAATTACGAACTGTTAGCGAGACGATATATATTTATATATATTCGTTAGACGAGAATTATTATTTATACTGGTTTATAAGTAATAATTATATATTGTTTTAATCATTTTTATTAAAACAAATTAACTAGGTTTGGGCTTTAATATTAACTATTGGGTTTTATACCAAGTAGTAATTTAAAGGAATTATTATACATCGATTAAGAGTTTTCATCTTGAATATATAATGAATTTCTTTACCTCTAAACCTAATTCTTGCTCCAAGGAAGTTGGAGCCGCCAGAACCAAAATGTGAGAAGAAAACACATTTTGTTTTCTTTGCCTTTTGGAGCCGCCAAACAAGGAGAAACAAGAAATCGATTTTTCTTGTTTTGTAAATTTCGAAGCAGCTAGCAAGTCCTGGTTTTGCAAGTTCCGGCCAACCCTGGCGTTTCTCATTCTCTCGTTTTTGGTTCGTGATCTAGCATCGGTTCGTTGTACCTCGGTGTCTCGATATGTTATTTATTAACCACAAAGGTATAATTAATCTAATCAGTAGATTAATTGTTTTTTCGTGTTTGCGTGTTCATAACCAGATCCTGTTCGGTTTGTCAGTGCTGTTAAATAGGTTATGATTTTATTTTCCACTGCGTATTTATTAATTAACTGAATTAATTTATTTCTCTGTAAAAATCCGTTTTTACAAAAGTCAAAACTGATCACCACTGAATCCCAACAAAAATATCTTGATAAAGTCCGACAAATCTAGATTGGAGTCTGATAGTAGGACAGGAGATAGGCAAGTTAGGGGTATCTTCAATTAGGTTAGTCTCAACTTGTTTACCTTTTTCCTTTCATTATTCTTTGATAAGCTTCAGCAAGCTTCTTAGGGGTTCGAAACATGTGGGACCAGTGGTTGGACATCCCACGTTATAGCAGATGTTTTGGTCAATGTTAGCTCTTCCCCTATGGCTCGCATCATACTATGTCGACTTGATTCACTGTTGTCGGGTTAGGGTTATGTGGCTCCCGTTGCCATGAGTTGCTCCATCAGCGCCCACAACCTTTACTAGGGCCACAACTTCTCACTTTCACTCTCCTTCGTACACTTCAAGCGGTTGCCACATTCGTTTTCTTAGTATAGGCTCACATCAAACTGGTCTTCCTTGGTGGTTTTGACCTAGGAGCTTGTTGTTTTGCTTCAGGACCAGTAGGCACGATATCACTTCTCAGCATTTAGTGAATCCACATTCTCGGTATTGCTGCGAGTTACGGCCATGGAACATAGACAAATTCTTTTCGTGCATGTTTTCATCGGTTATTTTCTCTCCGCATAATTTCAGTTTGAAGGTGATGCAGAAAAGAGGAGAGTTGTACTCGCTAACTATTTTATAATCTTGTAGCCTCAGGTGGAGCTATTCGTAACAAGCCATTGGGAGTAAGACCAACTTTAATATTTTTTTCTAGTTCAAGAGGGTCCCCGACATTTAGGTATTCCCTCTCAACATCTTCAATGGAAATATCATGGCTTTTGCCTTTCTTGGAGGGAAGCCTTGTTCACGCCATAGCGTGTCTCTCCGGGCTCTTTGTCGTTCAGTGGATTTTAGCATCTAGAGTTTATGGAAGGTAGTTGTGCATGGAGATGTCAACTGTCAAGTGCAATGAACTCGAGTTTTCAAAAGGTTAACATTGTATATAAAGGAAAGACTCATTTATTAAAAAGAGCCTTTGCATATAAAATGTATATTTTGGTTGAACTTCTGGTTCTTGTGAAATAAAACTGCAGGTTCTATTATTTAACATCATTTATATATAGTCGATAATGAATTACTATAAATTAATATAAATTCAAACTGTTATGAAAGAAAACATAAATAAAGAAAAGTTGCATTTTTCGTTGAGTTTGCATCACATAAACCAATAAGTTAAGTATGGGGTTTGCTTAATGTACCCATATTGTTAAATGTACCATCCTTATCAATTTGATATATATTTTTTTAAATGTCTATACGGTTGTATAAGGGATTCTATATGCCCGTATACACCGATTTTGAAAATGTATATGGCTGTTGAGACCATTTATACACCCATTTTAGACCATGTCGGCCATTTAAATGCTCGTTTATAACAGGGAATGCGACTAGTAAAAATATAGGTGGTGTACGTTTAAGACAACTCTAAAATAATCATTTCAATCTTGAATTAATTTTATTATAGAATAAACAATATGATAACGTAGGATAAACAATAGGAGAATGGGAGAGAAACACAAGAGAACAAGGGGAAAACCATTTTATTCCACTAATACCAAATCTATATTATATAATAAAGAAAAATTATGGGGACACGTGTCACTCTCTGGTTACTTCTCACCTTTATTTTCCTGCTTCTCTCTTCTATTTAATATTCATTCTCTCCTATTAAATAATAATATCAAATTATTTTATTTATATTAATAAATAAAATTTTATTAAAAAATGTCACTTTCTGGTTTATCTTATCATTTTTTTCCCGTCTCTCTCTCATATTGAATAATGATATTAAAAGAATTTATTTTTAGATTTTTAATATAAATCTAATTACGGATACTTATTATTTAATTATAAATAGTTCAACCGATCTAATATACCGGTTTATTCAATACACGGGTTTTTAAAAATATAATTTTTTTATTACTAAGTATTTAACATTTTATTTATTCAACCCGTGTAATACACGAGATTTAACCTAGTACATTATATAGATAGACAACTTGAAACCGACTATAATAAGTATAGGTATTAACTATATCGAAACATAAAACTAAATGGGCGTAATGACGGTAATAAGTATGGATTTATAACACTCCCTCTCATACACATTACCGTTCATTGTATACTACTAACAACATACTTCAGGATGATATAAAAATCGGTACTTTGGGACATAGAGAATAAACTGATACTGCTGAATCTATTATGTTGCCTCGTTATAAACCTTACTAAGAAAATCCAATGAGACAAAATTTAGTTAATGGAAAAATAATGCAGCGTGTATAATGCTTCCCTTCAAACTAATACACGTCTTATATGTAAAGTGTGATATTCTATGACGAGTGTTTGACTTGATCTATGATGTAGTCTTCTCTGACCCAAACTATGTAAGTTGCATTGCCTACATGGGTAATCGTTGAGTCCTATGTAGAATATGGAATTCATCTCTCTTAATGACCCAAACTATGACGAGTGTTTAATTTGATTAGTGTAACGATATGTAAAATGGCATGCCCTTATGTAGAATATGGTAATTCATCTCTCTTAAGGAGCAGTCTAGCGATTAACTTTAGTCATTTAATTAATTATTCAACTAAACCGTTTTATGGGTGAACATGAGTTGTTGGATGTTTAACATTTTTTATTGATATACAATAATCATTAAAAGCTTGGGATGTGAATTCTCCTTCATCATCCATCTGGATGTTTTGAATTTGATTTCTAGGAAATTAGCTCTCTTTTGTATGGTTTGGGCTATTTGTTGGGCAAATGCTATTTCTGGTAACTAAAAGACTCACATGTGATCATATAAAATTGAATCGCTTTAAGGTTATAAAATATTGAAATAGTTTACATGGAGATTTATTTATGTCCCCTTGGATTATTTTTAGGAATAAAGGGGATTCTTGTAATAGTTAATTTTGTAGAGCCAAAAGTTTGATTTGTCGAGGGAGCCCACTACACATGTTTGTAGCAAAGTTTTTTATTATTATTATTTAGAGAGTGTTTGCTAGCACTTTTTATTATGTGTATCATAATGATGCTAATTGGATGACCTATTTGGTCATGGCTAGTAACCATAATAGATATCATGAGATTTATTTTGTGAAATATATTCTAGTTGGTAAAATCTTTAGTTTTGCAATATGGTCTTCTGGCCAAATTTGTCATGTGTAATTTGAGATATTTGTATTGTTTTCTATCACGGTTTCAATGTGATAACCGTTTAGTAGAATGTATTCAAAACTTTGTAAATTTCTGTATGATTTAGTAGAATATAAGATATTATGTATAATAATTTTGGTAAACATAGGCAAGGTGATGTATGGGCTTCTGGAACCTTCAATTAGGTTACCATCACCTAAAGTAGTACCGATAAGTGTCTCTACCAGAGACAATTAATAAGAATATTTCTTGTATTCGAGGATAATTTTGATAGTATCATTATCTATCGGACATTCATCATCGATGGTTAAAACCGACAGTATCTAAAATGAAAGGGTGGTAGCGAGGCTCCAAGGGAGCCCTTGGTGAGGTTATTTCAACCTCTTTCCATGTCCTTTCATTTTTTTGATAGAATCAGATATGAGGCATGGTGGGTAATTGCACATTTGTAGCAAATGCTTTCTTGCACCTTATAAGACCTACACCCTCGATGGTTGCCCCATCCTTTGTTGGCTTGAACTACTGATGCCGAATTTTTTTTATAAACCGTATGTATTTATAAGTTGTTATGTCCCTGCATGCGGCCTCTGCTTGGGTCGTTACCTCTTTTTCCTCCATTCTTGTAACATCCCAAAATTTAAAAGCTCAAGAAATAAGTCAAATAAAGCTCAAGGTTAAAAAAAATGAAAATTTGAAGTTTCAGAACCATAATGGACCGTCATGGACGGTAACGGTCTGTTACGAGACATGACGGACCGTCACAGAATGGTAACGGTCTGTTACGGGTTGAACAAGGGTTTAACCGGAGAATGAAACGTGTCCGGTGACTCGTCAAGGCAAAATGACGCGTGTAAACCCTATGACAGACCGTCATGAGGGATAACGGTCCGTTACATAGTGACGAAGGACATGGCGGCTAAGGAACAAACGGTGACGGACCGTCACCGTTGGTAATGGTCCGTCATGGACCCAGGATTTTGCCTATAAATAGATGGCAATGGCCATTCACTTTTCTCACAAACAACAACACAAACCACATTCACACACACGAAATTGTGAAGGAGCAAGGGACCCGGTGCGGTGCGTTTGTGTACGAGTGCGGTACGTTGCGAGTACGGTTCGAGTTCGGAGAAGCGTTTAAGCGAGGAAAGAACTTAGGAACAACCCGAGGATAATGTAAGTACACTGGACCCGTACCCTAGGCACTATTATGTGAATTATGTTATTAAATGTTATGTGTTATGTGCTATAAATATAACGAGGGTATGGGGTAATGACAGATTAGTCTAAACACTAAACGGGAATAATGGAGTTGTCACGACGTATCCAAGGGGTGGTGGATACGCCGCTGGTACTTCCTATATACAAACCTCTTTGATATTTCATGGTGAAACCATTATGAATGTCTAGGGGTATAGACTAAAAGACAATAATAAAAATATAGTAAATGAACGGGAGAATATCCATCCGGTATGTAGTTATCTGACAAACGGAATGTTCTGTCTAAGGAAAGAGTGGTGTATAAATCTATCCTAGACCCGTCACTCTTTCATGGGAACATCTCTGTTGGAGGTACTGCTCTAGAAGGACAATCACCCCAGTTTACAATATATGACGATAATAAATATACGATGAAAGTATACCATGCATAATGAATATGAATATGTGATACGTTAAATGCATGATGAATATGTGAATGCATGATGATACGTGCAAACATGAATAAGTATGATGGAACGAGTCTAAACCCTAAAATGGAATAACGGAGTACTCACAAAGCGTTAAAAGGGTGGTGGATACCCCGCTGGTACTTCCTATATATAAACCCTTTTATGCAACGTGGAGAAACCATTACAAAGTTTTAAGGTAAAGACTGGTTGGAAAGTAAATCAAGCATATACGTGAAATGAATTAAATGCTTGATACATTTGGGAGGCTGTGAGTTTAAGATACTCAAGGTCCCAAATGAAATGAGATACCCGGCCAGTAAGGTGGATCTCAATAAATAAAGAAGAGAACTAAGAGAACTAAAGGAAACTCTAGACATACGGGGCTGAAAGAGTAAAAGATTCCAAGCCTATGGGGCTGTGGAATGAATGTGTTTTCGTGACAAATGTGAGGGGTCTATACTGATGAGTAGAAGAAACTTGTGAATACTCGGACCGGAGGTACGGCCTAAAGATGGTTGCGAGGGGGTTCGCACACCCATAAAATATACAAATACCGTGATCGGAGGTACGTCCGAAGATGGTCACGGGGGCACCGAGAGCCTGAGAGAACGTGAACAATAATAAGAACCTAAAGGGTTCCTAATGAAATGAAAAGATGCAGTGTACTTACTTAGCGAAAGCTAATTCAAAAACGTTTTTCAAACACTGCAGGAAAGAGGCACACGGAATGAAGTTTCCTGAGGACGAAACGATCGGAGTTGAAGGATCCCTATATAATATGATGTAATCACACTATCTTTTGTAAAACAATAATTATAAATGAAAAATATACCTTAGCCATTTAATGGCAAGGTTTTGATAAACTGGGACCGTTTTCCGCAATAAAATACTATGATAAAATGAAGAGATAAGTAGGGTGTTTTAGGTTGGTATCAGAGCAAGGTTTAAGGGATTTAAGTATCAAAAAAGGGTACTTAAACTCAAACCATAAGTGCTCGTGATATAAATAGGGATTCAATCCGAGGCCGTCCAAGAAAGCAGGTATGTTTAAATTCCAGTGCTAGAACAGAAATGTATGAAAATACGTGGGCAGAAATTTGTATGAGATAAGCTCCATGTGATAGTTGGGAGTATCATTATATGTAACATACATTGCCTTATGCCTGGCCAGTATTGGAGCTAATGTATGGGACCATCATGATATCGCAAACATCATATGTTAACTTATTTCAGCAGATAGTAAGCCAGGAATATGATTATGCATGATTAAAATGCATAAATGAATGTGCATATGTGTAAAATGCATAGATGAGGCCTTATGTAAAACCCTAGAATATTTTGAATAGGGTTAGAATAATACAAGGCCTATAGTATAAAACCCTAGACTATGATAAACGAACAAGAGATTAAAACGATGCCATGTTTCAGCAAATGGCTAAACATGAGAACGACGAAATACGTGATGAGGGAAGCCACAGGAGTGCTGAATCTCCACTTCATGATGAGAACGAGGTTGAACAAGTCCCGGAGAATTAGGGAAAGCGTTCGATAGGAATTTCCCGATCTTACAAGCAGATCTACAAAGCTCGTTAGAGAACTGGTTTGAGAACCATAAGGAGATTACCCATAATGGAGAAGGAAGAAATCCAAAAGTTGATACGAAGTCAACCCTTTGTACGTATAAGGATTTCATGACCTGTAAACCTTTAGATTCTAAGGGAGCTGTTAATCCCTTAGAAAGTCAGAGATGGATCGCCTCAATAGAAAGAGCATTCGATATATCTTATCGACTTAATTCCAATGCCAATGCAAGAATTTGATGTAATCATTGGAATGGACTGGTTATCTTCACATGCTGCAATGATTATATGCAATCAGAAGATTGTACGATTCATGACGCCTACAGGAAAGGAAGTGAGTATCATTGGTGAACGACGGAACCAGATCACGCTATGTACGATGGCCAAGATAAGTAGCTACGTGAGACAAGGTCATCAAGCCTTCTTAGCCTACATAGCTGATGTAAAAATAAAAGGGAAAGAACTAGATCAAGTTCCAGTAGTAAAATAATTCCCGGACGATCTTCTAGGTACCCCACCTGAAAGAGAAATCGAATTCAAAATCGATTTAATTCCTGAAGCTAAGCCGGTAGCTAAGTCTCCATACCGGTTAGCACCAACAGAAATGAAGGAATTAATGTCACAACTGCAAGAGTTTTTAGACAAGGGATTTATACGTCCAAGTATATCCCCTTGGGGTTCACCAATTCTGTTCGTGAAGAAGAAAGACGGTAGTATGAGGATGTGTATAGACTACCGTGAATTGAATAAGTTAACTATCAAGAATAGGTATCCCTTAACTAGAATTGATGATCTGTTTGATCAATTACAAGGATCAAGTTGGTTTTTCAAGATTGACTTGAGGTCCGGTTATCATCAGGTCAAGGTACGAGAAGAAGATGTACCTAAGACAGTATTTAGAACTCGTTATGGACACTATGAATTTGTAGTGATTCCGTTTGGAGTGACGAATGGTACGACAGTTTTTATGGACCTCATGAATAGAGTATGCCGGCCAATGTTAGACAAATCCGTTATTGTCTTCACTGATGACATCCTGTTTATTCAAGGAATGAAGAAGAGCACGCACAACACCTTCGTGAAGTACTTAGTACTTTACGGAAGGAGAAATTGTACGCCAAATTCTCAAAATGTGCATTTTGGTTGAGGGAAGTTCAATTTCTGGGTCATGTTGTAAACACAGAAGGTATCTCAGTAGACCCAGCAAAGGTAGAGACTGTAATAAAATGGTCTCCACCTAAGAATTCGTCGAAAGTTAGAAGTTTCTTGGTATTAGCTGGCTATTATAAAAGGTTCATCAAGGACTTCTCTAAGATAGCCACCCCATTAACTAAGCTAACTCGAAAGAACTCGAAATACGAATGGAATGCGACACAAGAGAAGGCATTTCAGATATTGAAAGAAAGATTGACACAAGCTCCAGTTCTGGCATTGCTAGAATGAGTAGAAGACTTTATGGTGTATTATGATGCTTCCAAGCTTGGATTAGGATGTGTTCTGATGCAAAGAGGAAAGGTGATAGCCTATGCCTCTCGACAGCTAAAGACACATGAAGCAAACTATCCAACTCATGATCTGGAATTAGCTGCGGTGGTGTTCGCACTAAAGATATGGAGGCATTACTTGTACGGAACCACCACAAAAGTCTTAAGTGTTTCTTTGACCAGAAAGACTTAAACATGAGGCAACGACGATGGTTAGAACTGGCCAAGGATTATGACTGTGAAATTCTATATCACCTCGGAAAGGCCAACGTGGTAGCCGATGCTCTAAGCCGCAAGGAAGAGCATCATCCTATTCGGGTGAAAGCATATAAGTTAGTGATAACTCCTGATTTCATGAGCCAGCTTCGAGACGCACAAATCAAAGCATTAAAAGGTGAAAAATATTAAGAAAGAAAGAATGGCTTGTCAGGAGAAGTTTCTAGAAGACAATGAATATAAAGTCAAGACTCGATTTGGTCGCATGTGGGTACCACGATCAGGTGATTTTAGACTTAATATTTTTGATGAAGCTCATAAATCACGATATTCTATTCATCTGGGTACTACAAAAATGTACCAAGATCTGCGCAGAGATTATCGGTGGCCCGGAATGAAGTTTGATATCATGAAATATGTAGCAAAATGCTTGACTTATTTATAAGTTAAAGCAGAACATCAGAAACCGTATGGGAGATTACAACCATTAGAAATCCCAGAATGGAAGTGGGAACATCTCACTATGGACTTCATAACCAAGCTACCAAAGACATCTAGGGGTTATGATACCATTTGGGTGTTTGTAGATCGGTTAACTAAGAGTGTTCATTTCTTAGCAATACGTGAGACATACTCTTCACAAAAGTTAGCTGATTTATTCATCAAAGAGATTGTTTCAAGACATGGAGTGCCAGTCTCGATTGTCTCTGATCGAGATACTCGTTTCACTTCACGTTTCTAGAAGAAGTTCCATGAAGAGATGGGAACTAGATTACTGATCAGCACGGCATATCATCCTCAAACTGACGATCTAAGTGAGAGGACAATACAAACCCTCGAAGATATGCTACGTGCTTGTATAATCGATTTTGGTGGAAGCTGGGATAATCATTTGCCATTAGCAGAATTCTCATACAATAACAGCTACCATTCCAGTATTGGTATGCCACCATATGAGATGGTATATGGTAGAAGATGTAGGACTCCTGTGTGCTGGGGAGAAATTGGTCAGAAAGAATTGGGCAGCAAAGAAATAGTTCAAGCCACGTCAGAAAAGCTTGATTTAATCAAAGCACGTTTGAAAGCTGCACAAGATAGACAAAAGTCATACGCAGATAAGAGACGTAGACCAATAGAATTTCAAGAAGGAGATTACGTCTTGTTGAAAGTATCTCCTTGGAAAGGTCTAATCCGATTCAAGAAACATGGAAAGTTAAGTCCATGATTCATTGGTCCTTTTAGAATCCTCAAACGAGTCGGAAAAGTAGCTTATCAATTAGAGCTACCTGAAGAATTGAATAGGATACACAACACATTTCATGTATCTTATTTAAGGAAATGTTTGGCTGATGAAGCAGCACACGTTCCATTAGAAGAGATAGAAGTTGATGATAAACTAACCTATGTTGAAGAACCAATCAAGATTCTAGATACAAAAGAAAAGCAATTATGTCACAAAACAATTAAACAAGTATTAGTGCAATGGAAGCACAGAAAAGGATCCGAAATGACTTGGGAAAGTGTAGATGAAATGAGAAGAAGTTATCCTCAAATATTTAAAGACAAACATGTTTCGAGGACGAAACCTAAATTAAGGGGGGGGGAGAGTTGTAACTTCACAAAATTTAAAAGCTCAAGAAATAAGTCAAATAAAGCTCAAGGTTAAAAAAAATGAAAATTTGAAGTTTCAGAACCATAACGGACCGTCATGGACGGTAACGGTCCGTTACAAAACGAGACATGATGGACCGTCACAGAATGGTAACGGTCTGTTACGGGTTGAACAAGGGTTTAACCGGAGAATGACACGTGTCCTGTAACTCATCAGGGCAAAATGACGCGTGTAAACCCTATGACGGACCGTCATGAGCGATAACAGTCCGTTACATAGTGGCGAAGGACATGGCGGTTAAGGAACAAACGGTGACGGACCGTCACCGTTGGTAACGGTCCGTCACGGACTCGGGATTTTGCCTATAAATAGATGGCAATGGCCATTCACTTTTCTCACAACAACAACACAAACCACATTCATACACACGAAATTGTGATGGAGCAAGGGACCCGGTGCGGTGCGTTTAAGTACGAGTGCGGTACACTGCGAGTACGGTTCGAGTTCGGAGAAGCGTTTAAGCGAGGAACGAACTTAGAAACTACCCGAGGATAATGTAAGTACACTGGACCCGTACCCTAGGCACTATTATGTGAATTATGTGATTAAATGTTATGTGTTATGTGCTATAAATATAACGAGGGTACGGGGTAATGACTGATTAGTCTAAACACTAAACGGGAATAATGGAGTAGTCACGACGTATCCAAGGGGTGGTGGATACGCCGCTGGTACTTCCTATATATAAACCTCTTTGATATTTCATGATGAAACCATTATGAATGTCTAGGGGTATAGACTAAAAGACAATAATAAAAATATAGTAAACGAACGGGAGAATATCCAACCGGTATGTAGTTATCTGACAAACGAAATGTTCTGTCTAAGGAAAGAGTGGTGTATAAATCTATCCTAGACCCGTCACTCTTTCCTGGGAACATCTCTGTTGGAGGTACTGCTCTAGAAGGATAATCACCCCAGTTTACAATATATGACGAGAATAAATATACGATGAAAGTATACCATGCATAATGAATATGAATATGCGATACGTTAAATGCATGATGAATATGTGAATGCATGATGAAACGTGCAAACATGAATAAGTATGATGGAACGAGTCTAAACCCTAAAATGGAATAACGGAGTACTCACAAAGCGTTAAAAGGGTGGTGGATACCCCGCAGGTACTTCCTATATATAAACCATTTTATGCAACGTGGAGAAACCATTACAAAGTTTTAAGGTAAAGACTGGTTGGAAAGTAAATCAAGCATATACGTGAAATGAATCAAATGCTTGATACATTTGGGAGGCTGTGAGTCTAAGATACTCAAGGTCCCAAATGAAATGAGATACCCGGCCAGTAAGGTGGATCTCAATAAATAAAGAAGAGAACTAAGGGAAACTCTAGCCTACGAGGCGGAAAGAGTAAAAGATTCCAAACGTACGGGGCGGTGGAATGAATGAGTCTTCGTGACAAATGCGAGGGGTCTATACTGACGAGTATAAGAACCTTGCCAATACTCGGACCGGAGGTACGGCCTAAAGATGGTTGCGAGGGGGTTAGCACACCCATAAAATATACAAATACCGTGATCGGAGGTACGCCCGAAGATGGTCACGGGGGCACCGAGAGCCCGAGAGAACGTGAACAATAATAAGAACCTAAAGGGTTACTAATGAAATGAAAAGATGCAGTGTACTTACTTAGCGAAAGCTAATTCAAAAACGATTTTCAAACACTGCAGGAAAGAGGCACACGGAATGAAGCTTCTTGAGGACGGAACGATGGAAGTTGAAGGATCCCTATATAATATGATGTAATCATATCATCTTTTGTAAAACAATAATTATAAATGAAAAATATACGTAGGGTGTTTCAATTCTCCCTTAACGGTCGCTTCAGAGAACGGGCTAGCATAGGTTAGTTGCGTCTGATTGTTTATAATTAAGTATAAGCTTTTATTTTGCTCATCGATCAGAAGAGATAGTACGATCTTTGAATGTTTTGTAAAACCACATTCTTGGTGCTGCTATGACACGAGCAGGTTAGAAGCGTGAAAAATAAAGAACGTTATTTCTAATATTTCTGCATCAGTGATACTCCCTGTGAAAAGTTTCAACTAGGAAGTAATTTGATTAAGAGCGAAGGTGTCTCAATAACCGTCTTAAATCATTGTGGAGAAATTCATAGCGGGTGTTTAGCAGAAGGACCAGCTTCTGGTGGTCAAGCCTATCTTTGACGTTCTTCTAAAGAATAAATGGTCCTCAATGATGGGATATTCCCTATTTAGGTTTTCATGGGGGAATTGGGTGAAAGATCATCATTTTAGCCTTTTCTTAGACAGAAGTCTCGTTCCCGTCAACGATTTTGGATTTTGGCATTTAGAGTTCATGAAGGTAGTTGTACCGGTGCACATTAACTTCGACGAACTCAAATTTTGAAAAGAGTTGACATTATATTTACTATGAGAGATTCACTTAAATGTGTGTTTATAAAGTGGAGGGTGAGCATCGGCTTTGACTGGAACAACCCCGACCGGACCAGACCGGGACCGAGACCGTTAAAGGGGTAAGTTGGGGATCGAGGACTAGACCATTTGTAGATGGGTCGGTCTAGGCATTATCGGGCTTTAACGAGCCGGTCTCGGGCTTTTGCATTTAAGCCCATTTAATTGAATATATATATATATATATATATATATATATATATATATATAACTTTGGATCCAAGACTTCCAGTTGAAAACCCAATCGTGTTAACGAACAATACAAGCCCCGATTCGTGTTATTTTGGTTTGCTTCTAAACCAAACCTAAACATCATGATATTCAGTGTTTAGTTGCTATCAAACTATTTATTAGAATATTGTTACATGATTCCAAAATAATCTCATAATCATAAACAAAAGAAAAGTTACCTAAACATGAAAAAACAATCATATTGAACATCCCATTCCCATCTACTCTACTCTACTAATGAATCCTTAATAGTAAACCTAATTAATTAAACCATAAACCTTACACCTTATTAAAAGGATTAAAAATACATGCAAATAGATCTTTAATAGTGCGTATGAGCTGGTGATTTTTAATCCAGTAACAACTTTAGGCCATGTGAGGTATATCTTCTTTTAGCATTTGATGCATAACGAGAAAACTATGCCCGCGCTTCGCGACGGGAGGCGGACCTTAAACAGTTGAGTCGGTGATACTGACGTGACTAAGCACAAAAAGGAAGGTGGTTAAGTACATAAAATAAACGTATGAAGTTACGACGACTCGGTTGTGGAGATCGAAAAATAGATAAAAGACACTTATATAAAGCTAACGATGTTCTTCAGTCGGTGTCAGTCTCATTATTCATGGTACCAGCACGTTACGGTCAATCGATATAACCACGATACCTAAAAAATACTCTTTTTTTTAATACAGGGGGTAAACTCGGAACTTTAGAAACGCAAGGGGGGTTAAAGTGACATTTTATAAAGTTGAGGGGTGAGTTTTTTTATTTCACTAAAGTTGAGGGGGGATTTTGGTTGGTGGAAAAGCCCACCGACCTTTCCATTTAAGATAGTACTAGAAATCATTACCCGCGCGTTGCGACGGGGTCGTACAGTGAAAATAACGTCGTTAACTTAATAATTAAGTCCGTGTGTTTGTGAATCTCGCTACACGTGTTGCAGTTGTGACATTAACGCCATTAAGTACATTGACATTAGCACCCCGCGCTCTACGGTGGGAAGTGGACTCTAAACGGTTGAGACAGTGACAATAACGTGGCTAAGCAAAAAAAAGAAATTTGATTAAGTACATCAAAGAAATGTATGAAGTTACGGCGAGTTGGTTAGTCCAATAAAAAGAAATGTAAAAATACCAAAGAAAAAAAAAATTATGGTCCAAAAGATAGATGACATGTGGTGTGGCGGTGGAGAAAAACACCTAATTCGGACATTTTACAAAGTTGTACGAACCCCCCGCAACGCGTGTGATGCGCTGTGTTTTAAATATATAAAAATATAGTTATTATATTTTTAAGATGGTTTCACGAGATCAGGTTTTAAATTTATAAAATGATAAATACTCAAACTTAAAACATACACAATAGGCAAGTGTACCTATCGCAGCGTAATATAGTTTAGGTAAGAACCAAGTATCAAACCAACGGACACGGTCGAATTCCAATACTCAACTTTTGTTATCGTTTGGCCGGTGTTAATTAGTGAGTGAGTTTTGTGTGCTTGTGAAGCAGAAAGGTAAATGACAGAAAAGTAAATGACGGTAAAATAAAAAACCGAAAAGTAAAAATGTGCGTGAAGTGTGTAACTGGAATGTAACGAACAGAATAGTAAATAACAGGAAAGTAAATATCTTGGAAATGATCAGGTTATGAAGAGTATTACTTTGGGCTTCGAATCCGCTTGGTACATGATAATGTTAAGTTGACTAATCCAGTGAAATGACTACAACAAACGTGTGACCCGGGTCACCGCTAGAGTCTCGTCCTCACGACATTTGATTTGCAAATTTAAAAGCTTTAACAAGTGGTAGTGCCTCCCGTTAAGGACAACAATTACCCTCAACCCTTCGAATGGTCATCTCCGGGTTGGTTTAAGACATCGAACGTAAAATGCTTTGTATTAGAGTTAAATAGGTGATTATATTTTGCTCACCGAGATGCAGTGTAACAATGGGACCAAGTATAAAGACGTACCGTTCCCAATATGAGTTCACCAATTCTTGGTCACATAATAAGTTCGTATAAAGACGTACAACCCTACTAGTATTAGGGTTGGTTTAAATCATCAAACGTAAATTGCTTTGTATTAGAGTTAAATAGGTGATTATATTTTGCTCACCGGGAGGCGGTGTAACAATGAGACCAAGTATAAAGACGTACCGTTCCCAACATGAGTTCACCAATTCTTGGTCACATAATAAGTTCGTAAAAAGACGTACGACCCTACTAGCTGTTGGTTTGACTTCTGTTGAACTGGTTTGACTTCTTGGGGGTCAATGCTCGGGTTTGGTCCTCCAAAAGTTTGATTTCTTCATGTTTTAAGCTGGTTTTTGCTTTGTTTATCTTGGAGCACCGAATAACCTGCAATTGTGAAATACTAATGCATTAAGTATCGTTTGCAATGCTTTTGTTTGATTAGTACATAATATGTATATTTTAGGACATATCATAATACCCCACACTTAAAGTTTGCTTGTTCTTAAGAAAAATCATGTATGATCATACCCATAACTAAAAACTTTACAAGGGAAATGGAACTCCAAACAAGTTGAAGCTCCGGGGTAACTCTTGAGTTGCTTATTCTATTTTTATATTTTTCTAAGATGGAATCAATGACAAGCCTACTAAAACTTCAATTATGCATAAACTTTCACTCCTCACAATGTTCACTCAACTCTAGGGTTATATATCTATGGATAATGTAAGTTAAGTGGAATACTCAAGTTCGAATCGAATTATGCAATGGTCATAAGCTTGTATGCAAATCAAGTCTCCACCAATTAACTAAGTAGTATGCATGAATCAAGAGAACTTTAAAAGGGTTGTAATGTGGCTAAAATAAAAATAAAGGGTGAAAATGAAAATCTTTTTGGATTTTTAGGGCTTTAAAGGGTCTAAAGGGCTGCAGCTATCGTGAAACACATTGCTACGGCTTCATGGCTTAAAATGGAAAATAATAGCGGGTTGGGTGATAAGTGCGGGTAGTAGAAAAGAAACGGCTAAGGCTCAAAAGGCTATCTAGGTGGATTGTATTTTTGGGATTTTTGGGTTTAAGGATAAGGGTAATAAAGTCCTAGGTGCCTCAATCACTTTCATACTTCTACTAGTTCATGGTCTTGATATGTATAAGTCACACAAGTTCTAATTATGCATAAAATTTAATCGAAAAACACTTAGTAATGCCAAACGAAAGAGCATGCAAATAATTATATATTGCGCCAAAAACTTGATGCTGTTTAATAGGCTTGATTTTCCTCACATGAAAACGGATGGGATAGGTTTTAGCGAATCGTTATGCATAATATTCATTTGTTTCTACTTTCCATGTATTCATTTTATTTAATTAGGTGCGAACTCAAAGAGATTTTAAATTTTTGGGTTTAAAATTTTTTGAAAATTTTTCGGGTTTTACAAAAGGTAGGTTTTTGTAACGTTTTAGTCAAATGGGTAGAAAATCACAAGTTGAAATTTTACTGCTTTGAGGTTACAAGTAATCCTGAATCTCTTAATTCCCCACCCCACACTTAAAACTGTGCATTTCCCTCAATATACAAATGCATGTAATGAAATGCTATGCAAGAATTTAAATGCATGAAGTTTTAAGTGAAAATAAACTGGTACTCCCCCGGTCAATTCGGTGTATAACCTAAGGCCAAAACTTATTGCTGTTGTCAGGTTGTGCCTATCAGCTTCTTGTCAACACGTTGCTTCAAAGACTTCATCGAATTTCAAAAAAAATTGATGTGGTTTTCGATTCCTCAGGTTGTGGTTTTCGTATCTTTTGGCAACACTTTTTGGCAGGCCGCAGAATGGTGGTAGTTGTTCTTGCTTGCGCCACTGTTTTCTTACATCACTAGTTGCTTTGAAAACTTCCTCTCGGAGTTCGGGTGGTAATTCATGCTTTGCGAAATAAAGGCAGAAAAGCAAATTAAAATCAAAGGAATGCATATCCAGCTCTTTAAGATCTAACCGGTAAAAGACCAACTTCTTTCTTTTTATTTTCTCCTTTTTCTATATATATTTTTTATATTATTATTATTATTATTTTTTTGTATCAAGACATTTTCTTCAATAATTCTTTTTCCTCAATTTCTTTGAAATAATATTTCCATAAATTCCTTGCAGATAGTTCGGTTGTTACTTCCTAATACATCCACCTTCTTGTATATTCCAATTCCTTTGAGTTAAACAGATTCTTTCCAAAGTTGCCTCAATGGTAATAAACTTGAAATAACGACATAGGATAATTTTTCCCATTTTAAAGACAGTTAGCCAATAATCGGTGTTTACGAAAAGCTGGTTGGGTGATAATTGTAGGTAGTATAAAAGAAAAGGCTAAGGCTCAAAGGGCTATCTAAGCGGATTATATTTTTTGGGATTTTTAGATTTAAGGATAAGGGTAATAAAGTCCTAGGTGCCTCAATCACTTTCATACTTCTACTAGTTCATGGTCTTGATATGTATAAGTCACACACGTTCTAATTATGCATAAAATTCAATCGAAAAACACTCAGTAATGCCAAACGCCAGAGCATGCGAATAATTATATATTGCGCCAAAAATTTGATGCTGTGTAATAGGCTTGATTTTCCTCACATGAAAACAGATGGGATAGGGTTTTAGCGAATCATTATGCATAATATTCATTTGTTTCTACTTGCCATATATTCATTTTATTTAATTAGGTGCGAACTCAAAGAGGTTTTAAATATTAGGGTTTAAAATTTTGAAAATTTTCCGGGTTTTACAAAAGGCATGTTTTTGTAAAAATTTAGTCAAATGGGTAGAAAATCACAAGTTGAAATTTTACTTCTTTGAGGTTACAAGTAGTCCTGAATCTCTTAATTCCCCACCCCACACTTAAAACTGTGCATTGCCCTCAATGTACAAATGCATGTAATGAAATGCTATGCAGGAATTTAAATGCATGAAGTTTTAAGGGAAAAGAAACCGGTACTCCCCGGTCAATTCGGTGTATAACCTAAGGCCAAAACTTATTGGTGCTGTCAACACTTTGCTTCAAAGACTACATCGAATTTCATAGAAATTTAATGTGATTTCCGATTCCTCAGGTTGTAGAGATGAAGTGTGATTCCTCAAAGAAGTAGAGAGACTATCTGGTGATGCTATTCTACCTGACACATAAAGGAAAACATAAAAGTAGAAAAGGAAAATAAAAGGTAGTAGTTAAGCTACTAAGGTCCTAGTATCGAGAAGGCATACCTCGGGGTTGAAGTAAAAGAAACTTAAATTTGAAATCACCAAACCTGAGATCCATGCTTTTTGGCGTATGCACCAACTTCTCAATTTATTTATGATCATCGGGTTGCCTCCCGGAAGCGCCACGTTTATTTAAGGGTCGCTGGCCAAACCCGTACGTGTTTCATCAGTCTTTCTTCGGGTGGGAGCCATCGACTTCCACCGTATCTCTTGTTCCTTCATTCAAGTTCTTCAGTTTTGGTTGCTTGTCAAAGTACTCATCGATCCGGTCAGTGTTCTCAAAGTCCTTGCCAAGATTCAGTTTCATTCCTTTATTGAATTCTTTAGCTTTCTTCAGACGGTAGTCCAGATTAGTATCAATGAATTGGGTAATTTCAAATAGATCATTAGACAGGCATTCATTTCCCCCTAGGTTGTAGGTCACTGATTGTTTTCCGACACGAAGTGTCAAAATTCCTTCATTCATGTCGATAACGGCTCGGGCAGTAGATAAAAATGGGCGGCCTAAAATCAGAGGTACGGACTAGTCGGGTCCCATTTCTAAAACCATTAAGTCGGCAGGGAAGACAAACTTGCCGACTTTTACTAGTAAGTTCTAAAACGTATGGGTCACACTTGCTCCTAGGTCAGCGAGCGCAAAGGTTATCGGAAATGGTCCGATAGAACATGGTAGAGAGAACTTTCCAGGATCTGAAAGTTTCTTTGGAAGACATCTTTCAATAAGAGCGACACAATGATTAGTCCTTTTTACTGCTTCTTCCATGTTTCTTTTGTTTGTGAGGAAATCCTTCAAGAAAAGTCCATACTTAGGCATTTGTTGTATGATATCCAGGAAAGGAAGATTGACATGGATCTGGCTTAATAGTTCAATGAATTTCTCATATTTTTCGTCAGTCTTCTGCTTTACTAACCTTCCTAGGTAGGGTATGTGAGGATGGAACGTTCTCTTTGTCGGAACTTTTGGAGGAGTATCCATTGGAGCAGGAGTTGGAGTTACTTTTGATTGTGATTCTTAGGTAGTTGTTTCTATAATATGTGGACGAAGCGGTACTCCGGTGAATATCTCTCTCCTTGTTTATTGAACTTCTTCTGGTATTGGTGGCTCTGGATAAACCTTTCTATTCCTTAGAGTGATAGCACTTACATTTGCTTTTGGATTGGTTTCAGTATTACTCGGGAGACATCCTGGTTATCTTTCGGATAGAAGTTTTTCAATATGTCCTAATTGCGTCTCAATAGACTTAAGAGTTGCTTTTTGTGTCCTAAATTCAACTTCGTGAAGACTAAACTTTTCCTCATATTGTTTGTGACGAGAATCTGCTAGATGGGCTTGACTTTTAGTTGTAAAGATTAACTTAGTTATCGCATCCTCCAAGCTTAACCCGTTGCTTGTTTTGTTAGTTCCCTGAAATTGTTGGCGAGGCTGAAAGTTTTGGGATTGTCTTTGTTGAAACTGTTGTTGTTGTCCGAAGCCAGATTGTCCCTGATTGTTGTTATCCTTCCGGCTGAAGTTTGGATGGTTCCTCCATCCAGGATTATAGGTATTACTATAGGGGTTGTTTTGTTGGCGATTTGTTTCGATAAAGTCAACCTGCTCGGTATTAGTGGTGATGCTCTTTACTTCTTCAGTAGCTTTAGTTGCAGTCTTGCCCTTACTAAGTTGATTGAGTCGAGTGGTGAGGGTGTCTACTAGAGCAGAAAGTGAGGTGATAGTATCGACAGAATGAACTCCTTGCCTGGCTCCCCTGGTGTTTCTTGGATTGTACCATTGATAGATGTTCATAGCTATTTCCTCAATTAGGTTGTAAGCTTCTTGTGGCCTCTTGTTTCCAAAAATACCACCTGCAGTAGCGTCGAGTGTCTGACGAGCTTGATTGTGTAACCCATTATAGAATGATGATACTTGTAACCAAACTTCTAGCCCATGGTGAGGACATTTCCTTATCATGTCATTAAAACGTTCCCATGCCTAATATAGTGATTCACCATCTTCCTGGGTGAAAGTGGTAATATCATTTCTCAGTTTTGCAGTTTTTACTGGCGGGAAGTATTTTGACAGGAATTTATGGGCTAGGTCATCCCATGTAGTCATTGACCCGGTAGGAAGAGAGTTTAGCCATGCCTTAGCTCGTTCCCTTAAGGAAAAGGGAAACATTTGGAGGCGAATTGCGTCATTCGACACCCCGTTCAGTTTGAAAGTGTCACCAATTTCGAGTAAATTTGCAATGTGGGCATGTGGATCTTCATCTGGTAATCCATGGACAGTGCATGATGACTGGATCATGTGGATAACGTGAGATTTAATCTCAAAGTTGTTAGCGTCAACCGTTGGCCTTGTGATACTCGATCCTAAAGCCTCTAGTGACGGTCTTGCGAAATCAGAAATAATGCGGTTTTCTACGCCCATCCTTCTAGTACAGTTTTCTCGTATTCGGTGGGGAAAGAATCTTTCGGGCTCTGCTAAAGGTTGATATAAACCAGTAGTGGAGCTACGGATCATACACTACCTGCAACAAAATGTAAAAGAAAAATAGATGGAAAATGATAAGGCTAATCCGTTAACTCGAATTTTTCTTGAAATCACCGTGTCACCGGCAGCGGCGCCAAAAACTTGATGCGTTGTGTTTTAAATATATAAAAATATAGTTAAAATATTTTTAAGATGGTTTCACGAGATCAGGTTTTAAATTTATAAAATGATAAATACTCAAACTTAAAACACACACAATAAGCAAGTGTACCTATCGCAGCGTAATATAGTTTCGGTAAGAACCAAGTATCGAACCAACGGACACGGTCGAATTCCAATACTCAACTTTTGTTATCGTTTAGCCGGTGTTAATTAGTGAGTGGGTTTTGTGTACTTGTTAACCAGAAAGGTAAATGACAGAAAAGTAAATGACGGTAAAGTAAATAACAAAAAAGTTAAAATGTGCGTGAAGTGTGTAACAGGAATGTAACGAACAGAATAGTAAATAACAGGAAAGTAAATATCTTGGAAATGATCAGGTTATGAAGAGTATTGCTTTGGGCTTCGAATCCGCTTGGTACATGATAATGTTAAGTTGACTAATCCAGTGACATGACTACTACAAACGTGTGACCCGGGTCACCGCTAGAGCCTCATCCTCACGACATTTGATTTGTAAATTTAAAAGCTTTAACAAGTGGTAGTGCCTCCTGTTAAGGACAACAATTACCCTCAACCCTTCGAATGGTCATCTCCGGGTTGGTTTAAGACATCAAATGTAAAATGTTTTATATTAGAGTTAAATAGGTGATTTTATTTTTTGCGCACCGGGAGGCGGCGTAACAATGGGACCAAGTATAAAGACGTACCATTCCCAACATGAGTTCACCAATTCTTGGTCGCATAATATGTTCGTATAAATACGTACGACCCTACTAGTGTTGACTAAGCCTTGGCTTATCAATCTCTGCTTGTATAAAGACGTATAAGTTTCAAAAGAAGTTTGATTAAAAAGGTTTTACGATCTTACACTTTAAAATCAAGAACACTCACAAATATAAAGACGGATTTAGACAATAATAAAAGCCCACCGAAATGGTGGTTTTAAGGACGAATAGTTAAAGACATAAACACATCACTTGGATTAATACGTTAAACATTAGCATGCACAAAACTTCATCTTCACCCTGCCAATACAAAGAGTTTAGCCACGAATGGCCTTACAAACTAGCATAACGTTGAGTTTCGTAGGCTCCCCTATTGCGGAACAAGGAGGAAGAGCCCCTCCACTCACTGCTCTCTACTCTAACTACGAAATAAGCTCTCAAATGAGGTATGGATGGCTGTTATAAGGTATAGATGGGTGTGTGGAATGAAGAACTCATCCCCTATATTTATAGGCCTCAAAATGAGCAATCCACGGCCGTGCATTGGATTGAACGGGCGTGCAAACATCTCGGGGATCAAAAAGGGTACAAGTGAAAGTGTACTAGAGCCTTGGGGAGCAAGTTGGCCATTACACGGTCGTGCAATGGGATGCATGGCCATGCATTGCCTCCTTGCTTCCCAGTTTCGTCTTTTAGCTGTTGGTTTGACTTCTGTTGAACTGGTTTGACTTCTTGGGGGTCAATGCTCGGGTTTGGTCCTCCAAAAGCTTGATTTCTTCATGTTTTAAGCTGGTTTTTGCTTTGTTTATCTTGGAGCACCAGTTCAACAGAAGTCAAACCAGTTCAACAGAAGTCATAATATGGGGATTATTATGCATGCAAAACATGTATAATTTAGTGAGTCATGCTTCATAGTGAGTATAACAAAATTTATACCGGGACGTTAAGAAAAAATACAACAACAAATTAAATTTTTTTAGAGGTATATTTGAATTTTTCAAAAGATAAAATTAAAGGGGTGCATATGAGAAAGAAAATGAAAAAAAAATAATTCTTACCGGACACCGACGTTGAGTTGTATGACCCCGCCGCAACGTATGGGTCATGATTTCTGGTGGGTATAACAAAATTTATACCGGGACAAAGAAAAAATTTAAACACAACAACAAATTAAATTTGTTTTAGATGTATATTTAATTTTTTATAAAGATGATGGGTATTATTTGAAAATATAAAAATTCAAGGGGTGTATATGAGAAAAGAGAAAAAAAAAATGAAAAAAGATATTACTGGTCAACAACTTTGGTAAATGAGTGTTAAGGGAATATAACATTTGTACGATTTGATTAATAATTGTATGCAATTTAGTTTTAGATTTTGTGTTGATTCAACTTTTTTTTTCTATTTGTTGAGTAGGTGTGGCAGATGGAGTGGGATATGACTTGAGTGACACTAGCAACTTCTGGTACTGATGGGAAGGCGAGATTGTGGCGGTCAAACCTTAATGGAAACTGGCATGAACATGCATTTATAGAACCTACATGAGCATGCTTCATGTGTTCATGTTTAACCTAATATGAATGTACATAAGTATGCTGTATGCTTCATGCTTCACGAGTTCATGCAACATAAGCTCGTTGCCGTATTTGCTATAATTTATTAGGGTTTTTTTTATATGTGGTAAATACATATAGTAATTGTTCTATACATACGGATTTTACGGGCTTTTTTTTGAAGACATACGGTTTGTCTTTGAGAAAATTGCCAAAATGGACATTTTGACTTTGAAAGTTGAGAATTTAAACATTGATTTTTTCAAATCAAAAAACTATATATATATATCCAAAACAAACAAATGGTAACCTGACACGTAAGTTAAAAATCATTTGAAGGCTCAAGATTAGCCGGCCACGTATCAACACACTAGCTTGTCCACGTGCACTTTGTCGGCTACATTGTAGACGGTATACCCTTTGACGGCTCCCCCATAGCCGGCTAAATCAAAGCCAATGAAATCTTCCCACGTGACGGTCATTAGCCGTTTGTTTTAGCCTAGCCGTCGAGCCGAGCCACGTTGTACTCAGCTAACGTATAGCTGGCTAAAGGCCCCCATACAATGAAAACCAAACACGTGTAACACATAGCCGCCTTACCGACTTAAAATTTTACCGGCTACAAGGTAGCCTATCCCCTTTACCATAGTCGGTTAAATGTTAAACGTAATTAATTGTAATTAAATGTATTTAATGCAAATAATTATAGCGGCTACAGCGGAACCCGCCCCTTTTACTATAGTCGGTAACTTTAATCCAGCATGCTTAACCCCCAAACCGTCCTTACGACAACTGATATCTCGACACGTGTCTTTAACATCTTCTTTTTAGCTGGCTAAACCTAATGGGTAATTGTTTCCCACCCGTGAGTTCATTGTAGCCGTAAAAAAAAAAAGAATTCATTTTCCCGGCTAAACCTAAGCAAAGATTCTTTGGAAATTTTGTTTCCAACCGGTGAAATCGTGAAATCGAATCAACATTGTAGCCGGTAATAATTTCCCACCCGTGAAATCTCGGTTTCCCATGTGAACATCCACGATTCTTTGGGAATTTTACACGTGAAGATCGCATTCTATGTCGGATTCCACGTGAACATCATCTATGGTTGAGAGTTGTTTGTACTTTAACGTCATTGACTACTTTAAAGATTCGTTTGAATGTGAAAATCGTATTCAATGTCCAAGGAGTAAGTGATGGTATGTTTGATTCTTATTATGTCGGATCAGGTTTACTAACTCCAAAATGATAGATATATAAATTTTTTGTTATCACCTACGTTTATTTAGGGAGAAGTAAAAGTTTGATGTTCTCCAAATATCTTAAAAGACATCCTTAGTAAATTAACTTTTGCCCAAGTTAAAATATGGGAGGTGAAGTGTTTTTCACGTTGGTTTACTTGTTGGTCCGGTGTTTATGATAGTAAACTAATACACATCATTTCACAGCACCAAATAGCTTCTCAAAACCCTAAGATTAATGGTTTGTTGTATCATGTTGGTGGTGAGATGATTAGCTTTGGTCCCTTAGGTAGTGTTTGATATGCATGAATGTATGATGCAATGGAATGAGTCATTATATTGGAATAAAACAAAACATGTTTGGTATCACATAGGAATAGAATGGACCATTACATACGGAATATGATTAATTCTTTTCTAATGATTTTCATTCCTTGGGGGATAGGTGTTTTATTTTTCATTCCTTGAAGGAATGAAATGATTTTGTTTAATTAATGACCAAACCATGACCCGACCCGTAACCCGAACCAAGGACAGAACCATGACCCGACCCATAACCCGAACCATGACCTGACCCGTCACCTGACCCATGACCCGACCCATGACCTGAACCATGGCCCGCCCCATGGCCAGAACCATGCCTCGAACCATGACATGTGCCGTGATCCGACCCATGACTAGAACAATGACCCGACCCATGACCGGACCCATGATGTCACACCTCCAAATTATTTACTTATTAAATAAATAAGTTAAGGTTGTAACGATTGGTAACATTACACAACAGCGGAAGCTAAATTAAAGACTTCTAAGGTATTGAATACCATTACAAGACTAAAATGAAATAATACATGGACCTAAATCCATATAGTTCAAAATAGACTTGTGGTTTGACGATCATGCGTCCTCATGGTAATGTGTGATTCTAAAAGCCTATCTTGATCAAACAAGGCCTTTGGCTTCTAGGGTTTTAATCCAAATGGTCAACATATTCCAACCGTGTCGCAGCTATGTATTACCTGAAAAACATGCTAAAAATGTCAACGCAATGTTGGTGAGTTCACAGGTTTTAAATGAATACAATTGACAAAACCAATTGTACGAAATCGTTTGGCAAAAACCATTTGTACGAATTCCTTCGGCAAAAGCCATTTGCACGAAATCTTTTGGCAAAAACCATTTGTACGAATTCCTTCTGCAAAAACCATTTGCAGGAAATTGATTGACAAAACCATTTGTGCGGGTACTATGGGCAAAATCCTTTGCTCAAAATTCACTGGCAAAACCATTGGTACGTATACCATTGGCAAATCCTTTTCTCGAAATTGTCCGGCGAAACCATTGGTACGTATACCATTGGAAAAACCTCTTGCTCAAAAATTACTTTATGCATATGATAAACAAAACAAGTTAGCGATTGATTCATCGGTTTCTAGCTAGCACAAACCAATTATGTGATGCACAAGCCTATAACCAAACCTTTAACGAATTCTATAGTTTGCCCCAGCCCATTGTCCCTTTAAACAATGAGAACAACAAGACCTAATATGTAATCATTTGGCCATGTTGGTCGTGGTTAGCGCGACTGACCATGAAAGGGGGTGTCAACCCAAATAGTACTATTTATACCAATCTACGGCTAAGTCCATAGCTAATGGTTATAGTTCAGAATACCAAGGACTTTTAGGTGTAACTCATGCACACAAATGAATCAAATGCTTGTGTCTCGTTTTCTAGTTATCATACCATTTGAAATTAACATGTTTTCCCCCAAATATAGAAAACAGTAAAAAGGGGCCGTGAAACTCACCAGGTGTTGTGTTAGGAACGATGACGTCCTCTATTTATCAACGAAACCAAAGTCCACGTAATATGATAGTAGCGGGTCTATGTCCTACTCGAGTCATAGAATTCTTGTAGGTACTTAGAGAGATTTATGGACTAACACTAATATTGTAAAGTAATTCTAAACTCGTGTTGGGTTATCACGTGTGCGGTTGAGCTCGTTGATTCTTAACGGTATCACTGATTCAATATATGATGTTGGTTTAGCGTTCGGCAATATTAGTTGCTTAATTCGAGTCGGGTTTCTCAACTCAAATATGTTTCAATAGTTATATACAAAAATATTACCTTGTCATGTACGCGAACGTATATAGTTAGGTGCACGTATAATTAATAATAATATTCCACGTTCCTTATTAGTATTGTTTGTCTTTACATAACGTACATACATAAATATACTTACTTTAGTATATTTAATTAACATATCTTATTCATTCAAACCTTAACCGAAAAACACACACATACACACACACACATATATAAATATATATATATATATAAGTGGAATACCGTTGAAGTCGAGGTATGAAACTATATAATTCCGTATACATTTACACTCCCTGAATATAATAATTTAACGCGCTAGAATTTTGAAATCGTTAGTACCCATATATATGTGTGTGTGTGTGTATATATATATATATATATATACACACCCAAAACTTTGAAGTCATACGTTTATCTAAATCCGCAATTGAATATTATATTTAACAATTAAACGTCTGATTTTGTGTAATGAGAATATATATACTTATTTTGAATGTATATATATATTCGGATCTAAATATCATATTATAAAATGTCCAATTGATTTTATAATGAGAATACTATTTATATATATGCTTGGATCTAAATATTGTTTTATGAAATAATTGTCTAGTTTCGTATAAAGTATGAAGATTTATAATTACATATATTTATACGAATGCGTTTATATCCATGTACAAAAATATATTTTTACGGATTATTATCATTTGTCAAACCGTCGATTAGTCGGTCCGGTTATATGTTTACATACCAATTAATGACACATCAATTAGATATATACATATACGTTTATATCGAATTCTTATGGTTTTAAACCATCTCAATCGTATTTATTTTGTATAACACGTTTCATATCACAAATATAATATTTTTTTCACGTCCAAGTAACAATATTTAATAACATTACGTATCGTTCATCAATCGTATTCAAGATTCTCATTTATCCGATTATACATTTATGAATATACTTTCTCGTTTAATAATATTTATATATATCCTAGTCGACACAAAACACCTTTGACAAAACATCCATGTTTACCGCATCTTTAATAATATTTGATAAGTAATTATTATTTTTTATTTACCGTTAAAAAATCTTTTAAGCTCAGCACCATTTAACCACACTCGTGCATTAAACCTAATGTAAATAGATATAATCGACATAGTGCGCGCTATATACCTTTCGGGTGTCTCGTTTACGAGTCGACACGTTCTAACTCTCACGGTTCAAGCATTGATCACGTTTGACTAGGGCTCGTGACATCGCTTCTAGTCCAAAAACGCACCTTTATACTCGGGAATGGAACCCGGCCACCAAAACTACTAGATCAAGGATCTAGACGGAATACGACAATCTTTCAAATTATCCTACAACTTCGTAACTAACCTTGAAAAATTTATAGATTGGAATGGTAGAACGACAAGCAATACAAATCCGGTCAAGTGGGGTCCACCGGAGACTCACCAGAAAATGTCAAACAGGAAAAGAACACTAGAATGTACGTGGGTTTACACCCGGAATGTCATGAAACAGTGGAACAAGAGCTTACCGGAATACGAAACTCGCCGGAACCCTAATTGTGGCTGCTGGAAAACCGGGTTTGGCCAGATCTTGGCCAGAAAAGTGAGGTAGGAAGCTAAAGGTGACGTTTTTTGCGGATGGGACACGTCTTTGTTCACCGGATTTGAACGGATCTGGTCCGTTTCGTCATCCTCCGCCTCCACTCCTGGTGGTTTCCCCTCCATCTCCGTCGTCATCGTCATAATCCACCAGACCCGCCGCCGTCACGGTTTTTGCACCGCCATCGTCCTCACCGTCTTTTGCTCTAAGTTCCAGAACCCCGTCACCACCACCTAACTGTGTCGTCGGAGTGACGGTCCTCGTCGAAGTAGCGGGAAGCCGCCTGGGCTGACACCTTCGCCGCCCCCACTCTGTCATCTCCTTCGACCGTCTCCCTCTCTCCTCACGAGTCTAGGGTTTCTACGAATGGTGAAGGTGGAGGATGGAATAATGAATATATTGGTCACGGTTGTAGTAATCGTCGTCGTCGCCTGGGTGGCATTCCGGAGCGCCGACCGGGTCTAGGAGGGGCTCCCTCCCCCTTTCTCTCTTACAATTTTCTCTCTTTTTCTTTGGTGTGATAGGGTTAGCAATGAAAATGAAAGAATGAGAATATGAGAATATATACTTAGGGTTTTTAGAGTGGTAATGGAGTGTAGGTGGATATCGCGTATCAACACCCGTAATGTAAAACTTAAACGTCAATTTTTGGTAAAAACTTGGGTTAAATAATATCCACTGCGTATAATAATAATTAATATTATTTAAATGTTTAACTTACGAGGTTTTCGCTCTGGCTCTCGTCTAGGCCGGTAGGCGCCAGTACTGCATGTCTATTGCGTTCGCTCACTTTAACGTTTCACGCTCTAATAAAATTATCATTTCTCAAATAATAATAATAATAGTAATTAAATAACGCTGATATAGATATTAACTCATATTATTTAATCATATAAGGTAATAAATAACATAATTTACGTTTATGCAGGTGTTAATCGTATTCGCGCGTTCTATGTCGTATGACCCACGTGTTAATCTCTAATTTAATCGTGTGAAGTAAATATTAATATTTATTATTAATACTAGGTGTTATATGTAGCGTCGTGTGTCGATTACCAACCGTGAATGCGTTAATTTATTTAATCCGCATGTTGTAAGGCTCTGTATGCCCTATGCACTAACAACACGTTATCTCGAATCATCCCGTGATCCGTCAATTAAGGTTACACATAAAGTTCGAGTATTGGGTGGGTCGTTAATAGGTCGATCCCATTTATGGCGAATCAACTGTCCAAGATTATGGACCCTAATTCAGGGTTGTCACATTCTCCCGTCGTTAAAGAAATTTCGTCCTCGAAACTTAGTTTAAGTTAATCCCTAAGATTGACTCATTTTATTCAGGTGAGAGTTTCGTATCCTTGGCTCATACAAGATCATTATGAGAATTTTAACTCAATCCACTTAGTAGTCAGTATTCGAAGATAAAGCGAATACCTCCCCTCCATCTCCGTCGTCATCGTCATAATCCACCAGACCCGTCGCCGCCGTCATGGTTTTTGCACCGCCATCGTCCTCACCGTCTTTCGCTCTCAGTTCCAGAACCCCGTCACCACCACCTAACCGTGTTTCCGGGGTGACGGTCCTCGTCGAAGTAGCGGGAGCCGCCTTGGCTGACACCTTCGCCGCCCCCACTCTGTCATCTCCTCCGACCGTCTCCCTCTCTCCTCACGAGTCTAGGGTTTCTACGAACGATGAAGGTGGAGGATGGAATAATGAAGATATCGGTCACGATGGTAGTAATCGTCGCCGCCGCCTAGGTGGCATGCTGGAGCGCCGACCGGGTCTAGGAGAGGCTCCCTTTGTAACACCCTAAATTCAAACACCGATTAATTAATCAATAAAACACGCGGAAGCATTCGTCCCAAGAATATTTTTTTTTTAAATTTTCGCGTGGCGCGAGGACCAGGCCCCCTCCCTTCGCGTGTCGCGAGGGAATCCAAAATGGTTTGCCCGAGAACCAGGTATTTCGCGTGTCACGAAAGACCCTCTCTGGTTTTTCGTGTGGCGCGAAGACCCCCAGTTGGCAGAAAGTTTCATAAATTCAACAGCTTTCAACACTTAGCCAATTTTTTTCAACATCAACCCATTTTGCCATAAAAATATTCCAACACTTAGATTTGGGTTCTAACATTCAAAACAACATATTTTGTACCAAAAACTACAATTTCAAAAATCGGTTTACACCCACTTGAAGGACATATAAATACACCCGTAATTACTCAAAAACGCATACGAGCATCCAACATCACCATAGACTTGACCTTGATCATACCGGAGCCTTACCTACATGTTAACACATATAAAACACCATTAGTAATGAAGACAAATCATAACAACATGGTAAAGTATTACCAATTCCACCAATTCACGTATTTGACCCGTTTCCACCCAATTACCACTTAGGCGACATATCACTTGCATAACCTGTAGGATCGTAGGATTACAAGGTGATTCTATTCTAGTTGATATTGGCGGAAACAATAGCAACCAACAAAGTAAACAAGTAAACAGCAAGAATACTGATAAATGCACTGTTGTATTAGACTTATGAGATTATAAGATTACAAGTAAAACTCTATCAAGACACTATCAAAAAGCACTATGAAGGCACAACAAGCACACTTACAATGAAGTGTTTACACAGTATTTATACTAACTTAGAATCAAGACAGACCCTTGATTCTAAGGATCAGATCGAACACAAGCCGTTGATCTTGTTTATTAATCTAAATTACACGTAAAGGCTAATCTAGTTAACTTTACTGAAACGTCTTCTTAGGCATCATTGTTTGCATGCTTGGAGAAGAGCGTCATTGTCCTTTATTGGTTGCACCAGTGAGGTTCCTTCTGCTTTGAGTGTGTCAGTTGCTTTTGCAGAAAGTTGTCAGTGACGCTTGGCATGGATAGTCAGCTGCAACGATTTGTCTTCAAGGAACATAGCTATCAGCAGCAAGAATGAGAATAATGCTGCTGATAAGCCTATCAGCAGCAACTTGTGTTGAACGCTGCTGATAAGCCTATCAGCAGCAACAAGTGTTGAATGTTGCTGATAAGCCTATCAACAACAACATGTGCTGAATGCTGCTGATAAACCTATCAGCAGCCATATGTGTTGAATGCTACTGATAAGCCTATCAGCAGCATTTGTACTTAGAATAATTTGATAGCAATCAGTCTTTGGTTCTACAAACTCCCCTTAGACTGATGCAACCAAAATTCTTCTAATCACTTTGCTGCTGAAGCTTTTGCATGTGGCTGACTATCCTTTCAACCTCATAGCCTCTTGGATCCTTGCTGGGATTGTTCAGTGGAAGTGCAGACAGAGTCTTGATGTCTTTATTTGGCATTTTGTAGATTGTTTTGCTTGAACATCTCATCTTCTGCTTCCTTACATCAGTTAAGGTGAACTCATCCAAATCAGCATTATAGGACCAACTTACAAATGGAGAGTGGGACTTGAGTGGTTTGATGTCAATGATCACATCTTTACTAGGGTTGAAGTAGTGTTTGATTGCTAGCACAAGAAGTTTCCCACTCTCATTTGCAGGCTCATGAGCTTCACCTAGCTCCAGAATTCTGCCAAGATCTGAATCTGGCAATTGCAGAATTTCATCAACAGATCTGTAGATAAATCTTCTTCTTTCAGTTCTCCCCCTGAAGATCTCAAACCTTTGATCCTGTGGATTATAGACCCAATCAACTATGTCTCTTGAGTCTTCTGGTTTAGGTGTGGGTTTGGATTTCTTCAAGGGAGGCTGTTGATGAGTGGGGGCTGGGTGAGATGGTTTGGACTTTTTGGGTGGAGGAGTGGAAGGTTTGGGGATGTCTGTGGATGGTGTTTGGAAAGTGGAAGTAGTTTCTGGTGCAGAGGTTCTTTGTTTCTTGACTGGTCTCTTTCCCAGTCTTTCTTCCTCTTCCTTTTTCACTTTTGTATACAGGGCTTGTAGGTTCATGAAGGACATGGGACCTAACCTTTTTCCACTTTCTCCCCTTACCTTAAGGAAGTCAATCATCACCTTCCTTTCTTCATGGGTCCTTTGGTTAAGGGCAATGGCTTTCTTTGACTTTTGTCGAGCTTTCTCTTTCTCTTCATCTTTCTTCTTCTTTGCCAATTCCCCCTGCTGACCCATGAAGGCTCTGTAGATCTCTTTGTTTGAAAGTTTTTCAAGGTAGTCTGCATCCTCACCTTGAGAGATCAGAGCTTCAGTCCACTCTTCCCTTAATTCTTTTGCTAATTTAGAATCAGTGATTCTAAACTTATCATCTTCCTTCCTCTTCTTTTCATTCTCCTCTTCTACTTCCTTTGCAAACTGTTCCTGCAGCTGTCTGGCAAGTTGTTCATCTTCCTCAACTTGAGACCCTACATGGATTTTAACTTTCATCTCATCCAGCTGTTTGGCATACAGCTGGATTGTCTGTTGTCTTAGGAGTATGGCTGCCTTTCTTTCTTGATGCCTTTGTTTATGAGCCATCTCTTCAGCCATCTCTTCTTCTCTTTTCCTTCTTCTTTCTTCTTTCTCCTTCTTTTCTTTTCGCAACCTCTCTTCATCCTCTTCTGTCATAATGCCCTTCCCTTTGTTAACATTGGATGCCTCTGCTCTGGCTTCACTGATCACAGAAACAGCTGATTGTTGTGCTGTTGGGATCTCTGCCTCGGCTTCATTGGCAAGTTGAGAAATTGACAAGGGACGGTCACTGTCTTCATCAAGTTGGTACTCAGGACTTTCTATTTCTCTCAGTTGATCCCTAAGTGAAGATCTTGTGCCAAATGCTACAGATGTGGCTTCAACTTGTGGAGTATCTGAGTTGGAGTCAGTATCAGAAGTTAACACAGACTCTTCCTGAGGAATCAGTCCTTCTTCTTCAAGATGGGCTTTGATGGTGACCATCATTGCCTGGCTCTCTAATGAGTTAATATTGCAGATGTTGGCTCTGAGCTGAAATATCTTGAATAGGAAGTCTGAGGGCAGCTGGAGGATGTTCCTGGTGTTGATGGTGAGAGAGGTGCTGTTGCTTAGAAGGAAGGTATGGTCAAGAGACTTAGTGCTTGTCCATCCCAGCACATCTAAGTCTTTGACAATGAAGGAGTACAGAAATCTTCTTAAGCAGCAAATTTCTTCGTTAGTGAGAAGACTGCTCCTTATAATGTCAAGTCTTCTAAGAGTCAGTCTTCTTTCTGCTGCTGCCGAAGATTCAGGATAAGCTACCCGTTTTGCTGTTTGTATTAGTCTTTCGAAGTGGGGTAGATTATCCTCCATCAAGTCATGGAACCTGCCAATGGCAAGTTCTGCTGAGAGATCTGATGAAGTGTTGATGCAGTTAGTTAAATGCAGTTGTAGGACTTGGAGGGCATTGAGAGAGTTCCAGTTTAGCTCTTCTACACCACTAAACTCCCATCCAATCCAAAATCTCTCAGCTGATCTATCATACCCCCAAGCTAGAATGGAGTCAAATTCTAGCTTCTGTGTTGTTTGAAGGAGTTGGGGGGTTATGGATTGACTTATGATGGCTGCTGCTTCAGGAAGGATGCTGAATGATGTATTTGTTTGTTCTGTGTCTTCAGCATCATTCAGCATTTCATCAACAGCCCTGACGACCAACTTCCAGTCTTCAAATGTCTCTTCTGCTTTGTTATCTGAGACTGGAAAGTCATGAATTTGTACAAAAGCCGGCTTGAATAGTGAGCTTTGAATTTCAACCTGCTCTTGAATCCAGTCGTCAAGACTGTCTGTGTCTTCTTCCATAGAGACCATCTCCCCCTTTTTGGTTGCATCAGTAGACAGGTAAGCATCAGTTTGGGTGCCTACTGATACAAGAAAGGGAGTGGCTAAAGTTGGGCATTGATGGGCTTCATGCATAGAGACTTGGTGTCTTAGTTTGGACACTTCAGCCTCTAGCATAGCCACCCTGGCCGTCAATTCCAAGTTATGAAGTTTCAGTCTGTCCTCATCCACAGTTGTGGAATCCTTGGACCCAGATGGGGCCGTAGGCCGAGCCTTAGCATCCCCATCACCCGTGGTTTCTTGGCGCCTGGGATTCCTCTCAGTGAGGGGAGTTTCCAAGGAAACACCCTCACCATGAGTTGCCGTGGTTGAGGTCTTAAAGATGTTGTCACTGTCCTCCTGGTCATTTGATGGACCAGCAGTAGTGACAGCCTCTTCCACATCCACTCTTTCATTACTCCTAGAGTGGACCTTCAAGGGTGAAGAACTTGGGTTGGGTGTTTCGGAAGCAAGACCAATCAGTACCTCCTTGATAGTGGTAGTTGGAGAAGGTACATCACTTTGGTCAGGTTCCTCAACACTTAAGTCCAAAGAAGATATGAATGGCTCAAAGGGCTGTTCTATGGATCCGGGAAGTGATCCTAATCCTAATAGAGAGACTTCTGAAGGAGTCTCCCTAACAGTGTGGCTTTCCCTTATGATATTCTCACTAGAATGTTGTGATTCTGAGTGAGGGATGTTGGCTTGTGTTTGGGCCTTGGAGGCAAGAGAAGAAGGAGTTCTCTTGCCCATTTTCCTTGTATATTTGGCTGCAACCGGGGCCCTGTGTTCCGGTTGAGCAATCAAACTGTGGGTGAGTAAATTATGTGCCTGTACATCCTCAGTAGAATGCACAGGGGTTCGATCAAGGGAAGCATCAGTTTGAGTTTGTGGCAGTGAGGTGGAGGGTGTGGGATCAGTATCAGCTGGGTTTGCTGAACTGTCACCCTGGGCACTTTGCGTGTTCAAAATTGTAGAAAACAATGGAACATCGGCCCCTAAGAACTTTGATGAAACTGTTCTCATGCTTTGAAAAATGTTGTTCTTATGTCCCGGCATTATGTAGATTCTTGCAGTTTTTGAAAGATCTTGGTGCTCAATGTTGAACACTTCCTGCAAGAATCTTGGGTACATGAAGAACTGTGATTTCACCCCTTCTTGAAGGTTGTATCTCAAACCTTCAAGAATGAGGTGGGAAAAATTGAAACCCGCCCCAGTTATCATACCGTGAATTGCCGACGCGAGTCCGGAGCTAAGTTGGTTCCAGCCACTCCTCTTCTGGGATATGCATTGGAGAAGAGTGTGGTAGAGATACTTCCATTTAGGACCCATGAGTGCCTTCTCTATCGTATACTCTGTTTGATTTCCAGTGTACCCTATGGATACAAAGGTCCTCATGTATACGTCTCTTGGGTAAGAGATGGCGTCCCCTTCATCTTGAAGCTTGAGGTGTTGGCGGAGCTTTGCTTCAGTGATAATCATCTCCTTACCGTCTACTGTGCCTCTGATTTGGGGAGTTCCCTGGTCAGTAGAATACACGGCTGAGCTCCAAAAATCTTCCATGTGGGAAGTATAGATGGTTGGGTTGACTGTTAGGGCATGGTGGATTTTGGACCGACAAAGGAAGTCGATCATATCATCGAAACCTTCGGATTTCTTGCCCTTTATTAGGTATGCAGTGAGGTTGTGATATGGGGAAAACTTGTCGTTGGGGTTGTTTATGTCTGCGCCTGCCAGTGTTATGTATTTGGAGGGAAGAGAGAGGGGTGTTTGAATGGTGGTTAATTATTTAGGGCTTTGAATGCTGTGGGGACGGGAGAGAAAGTGATGGGAGATAGGTTTGAAATTGAATATGAAGAGGTTGTGGGAACATTTGAGATTGTGATATAACGACAGACGAAGAAAAAGCAACTTTACTTGTACAGTACAACCTGTTTCACTTTTCATTGTTACAGCTGTAATACACCGAGGCAATCATGGTAAAGACTGACGATATTTTCTTTTACAGCGGGTAAAAGTTAATTTTTGACTTAAGTTTACCCATCAGCAGCAAACTTGGTTGCTGTGGATGAGAAAGCCTGTCCGCAGCAACTTTGGTTGCTGCGGATGGTTAAGTCTGTCAGCAGCAAACTTAATTGCTGCTGATAGATGCAATGGTCTGCAGCAGGGATTTTACTGCTGATTGCCTTAAAGCTATCTGCATGAGAACTTGTTCCTGCTGATAACTTAAGACAGTCAGTGGCAAATCCTCTGCTGCTGAATATTAGACCTGTCAGCAGCTGAAGAGCAAAAGTGCTGCTGACTTATTACTTTTATTTACAACAAGACACCAACACATTTACAGAATCTGATTTTGGAGAAAGATTTTAAACAAAGTTCATCATAGCAATAGATTCAGTTAGTGGGAGAAATCCAAGAGCTTGCGTCCTTGCAGAAAAGGGTTCTTGGATTATTAGTGTCAGCATGTGCACATTCAACGGAACCAATGATGATGCTTGGTGGTATCTTCACCTTCCATTGCTGAGGTATAGGTTTTCCAGTTTTCTTTGACCTATGAGAAGCTGGCATGAATGCTGATGACTTTGGCATAGCTGCAGTAGCTGGTGTTGCTGCTGATGGTTTTGATTGAGCAGCAGCCGACTGTGTTGCTGCTGAAGGCTTTGCTTGAGCAGCAGCAGACTTTGTTGCTGCTGAACAATTTTCTTGAGCAGCAGCAGACTTTGTTACTGCTGAAGGCTTTCCCTTGGATCTTGCCTTATCAGCAGTGGACACTTTTGCTGCGGACTTTGTTAGCTTATCAGCAGCAGATTTGGTTGCTGCTGAAGGCTTCTGCTCCGTTTTCTTGGGCTTAACTGGACTAACAACCGATGTATGTTGATTATTCTTTACCCTTTGTCTTTGAGGGGCTTGATGAAGAATCTGGTTGAAAGGGTTAAACTTACAGTTTGCAGCAAAGTGGTCTGATTCTCCACAGATGATACAAGATTTTTGAGGCTTTGACAACTGCTCCCTTGGTGGAGAGAGAGATTTTCTGAATTGAGTTGTCTTAGCTTCTTACCTGTTTGTTCTTCTTTGTCTTCTCAAAAGCATGTTGCTTAAGGTTTCTTTGCTACTGTAGGTAGTAGAAGCAGGTGCTGGCAGTGTGGTTATATTTCCCACAGACAAAACATGATTTTGCCAGTTTATCCTTTGAAAGATGCACATAATCCTTTCTTTTGAAGAGGTCTTTGAAATTCCAAGGGTGAGCTTTGTTGTGCTCAAATGTAGCTTCTTCCAATGTTTTTTGAACATATGGAAACCTTTCTTCAGGCGCATGACATGTGTCAAACACCTTCCTTGGCTGGATTGAAGATGAGGATTGGCCCTTTTCAGTATTTAGCTTCCTACCTTCTGGAGGATAGCTGATTTTTATTTGTTTGAATGGGATGGGAGCTGGTACTGAAATGGCTGGTACTTGTGCTGAATGAACTTCATCTTTAGTCAGAGTAACTTGAGGGGCAGGAGGAGATGAAGCTTCACTGGTTTTAGTGGAGTCTGAGTAAGTTGAATCAGACTCTGATGAGGTAGTGCATTCTTGTACCAATGGTTCATCCTTAGAAGGATCAAGATTTCTGTTGGCCATATCAAGATTTGCCAGATTGAAGCTTGGTTCATGAATGGTCACGTAGTCAGCAGGAGGAAGAACTGTCTTGTACTGGTCATTATGATATCCAAGTCCAGTTTTTACCTTTTCATGGACTTGAATATCTAACAATCTTTGTAACTTTTTAGATGAAAATTCATATTTTTCAACATGAACTTTCTGTTCAGCCAGTTCAGCTCTGGTAGCTTTAAGTTTTACTAATAGATCATCAATCTGAGTTTCAAGATTGGTTTGTTCATGTTTTAATGAAGAAATCTCTTTCTTAAGGCAGTTATTCTTTTCTTTGTAAGTATTTTCGACCTTTTTGAATTCAGACTTCATTTGATGAAACTCTTCATTTTGATCTATCAGATTTTGGTTATGCTTTCTATAACCTAAAACTTTGTCAATGCAAGCTTGAGAGAAAAGATGTTCAAATACCTGAGGTGGTATCTCTGCATTGTCTGCCATAAGTGCTTGGTTGGAGGCAGGAACATCTTCATATTGAAAACTCCAGTCAAAGTCTGTAGTTCCAACATTTGCACAGGCTGCAGTTTGTGCTGGAGGATTGACATGTTGCTGTTGTTGGTGTCTTGGCTGAGCTTGGTGTGCTTGTCTAGTAGGATAGTAGTCTCTTGAACTAGGACTTGAGTGGTCAGAGTGAAGCGCGGTAGAGGTGGTGGAAGAGGCTGATTGATGGCTTGAGCTTCTTTCTTTGGCTTGAATTATTTCTAATTCATAGGCTTTTAGCATACAAAAGAGCTCGGTCATCTGCAGATTCTTCAGATTCTCAGTTCTTCTTATTGACACTGTGTAAAGTGTCCAGCAACTAGGAAGAGATCTGATGAACCTTTTGAGAATGTCTTCATTCTCCAGCTTCACCTTAGAGCACTGCAGCTCTCCTACCAAGTAAGTGTACCTGTTATACACACTGGTTAGTGACTCACCTTCATTGCAGACAAAGTTTTCGTATTGCTGCTTCAGGATGTCTTCAAGCCCGTTGCTTTGTGCCATTTTTGTTCTTGGTGACTTTTTTTTTTTGAAGAATAGAGTTTTGAATAGAATCAGAAAGTGATTAAACAAATGTTAGTTTGTTTAATCTTGAGCCAAAGCTCTGATACCACTTGTAGGATCGTAGGATTACAAGGTGATTCTATTCTAGTTGATATTGGCGGAAACAATAGCAACCAACAAAGTAAACAAGTAAACAGCAAGAATACTGATAAATGCACTGTTGTATTAGACTTATGAGATTACAAGATTACAAGTAAAACTCTATCAAGACACTATAAAAAAGCACTATGAAGGCACAACAAGCACACTTACAATGAAGTGTTTACACAGTATTTATAATAACTTAGAATCAAGACAGACCCTTGATTCTAAGGATCAGATCGAACACAAGCCGTTGATCTTGTTTATTAATCTAAATTACACGTAAAGGCTAATCTAGTTAACTTTACTGAAACGTCTTCTTAGGCATCATTGTTTGCATGCTTGGAGAAGAGCGTCATTGTCCTTTATTGGTTGCACCAGTGAGGTTCCTTCTGCTTTGAGTGTGTCAGTTGCTTTTGCAGAAAGTTGTCAGTGACGCTTGGCATGGATAATCAGCTGCAACGATTTGTCTTCAAGGAACATAGCTATCAGCAGCAAGAATGAGAATAATGCTGCTGATAAGCCTATCAGCAGCAACTTGTGTTGAACGCTGCTGATAAGCCTATCAGCAGCAACAAGTGTTGAATGCTGCTGATAAGCCTATCAGCAGCAACATGTGTTGAATGCTGCTGATAAACCTATCAGCAGCCGTATGTGTTGAATGCTGCTGATAAGCCTATCAGCAACATTTGTACTTAGAATAAATTGGTAGCAATCAGTCTTTGGTTCTACATAACCACATACACGTTCCTTTCTTTCCTTCAAACCATCTCATGTTTGACAAATTTTCATTTCCATTATGGCACACGACCATAACTCCTTTACATTTCAAACATGGTGCTTAGACCATAATTTTCACCATATGCCCATTATGATAACTTTGACCATAACCTCACCACATTTCCATTATGGTTCATAGACCATAACTTCATAACCACATTTCCATTATAGTATTACAACTATAACTACATTCATTCACATGTTCACACACTTTCATACACATTCATTACACATAACATAATATACAAACATACTACGCAAGTATCAACATTTGTCAACAATACTAAGTAAGTGCAAGAGCACTTACATTTCGGGTTTGAAGATCCCGTTCCCCCTTCACGCTTTGCAATTTGATTACCTAGACACATTCACCTAGTTTAGTAATCTATCATATTTCAAAAATCAAATTTTAATTGGGTTCACAACCCAATCTTCTATTTCCAATCCAAACTGACCCGTTTGGGTTATACTCATATCCAAACACCCTCTTTCCACCCAAACTCACCTACTTGAGTTTCATTACCATTTCCTTAACACTAATTTTTTATTCCATCATTATCATTAGGTTAATTTGGTGTTCATTCAAGTGCCTAACATCAATTAAACACTTATCTCAACCTCAATTTAACATTCTATCATCATAAATTAAAAACCCCCAATTCATCCCATATGAACCCTAATTTTCAAAAATCAAAATTAAAAGGTTCTAAGATGTTATTTACCACTCTTTACCTTTAGTGTAGTTAGATTATCAACAATCTAACACCAATTTAACCACATGCATCATAAATTCCGGATTTCAACAAAACCCATCTATGAACTCATCAAAGGTGAACTAATATGGATGATAATCACTTACTTGATATTAGATGGATGATGTGTAAGCCAACACCTTCTCAATTCAAGCTTCAATTGCAAGATTTAGCTTCAACACCCTTTTCTCTTGAAAGCATCGACCCCCCACACTCAACCAAAAATCTGATTTTGACTTCATATAAGTCAAATATGGCAGATTTGCCATATTTTTCACTTTTAGTCCCTCAACTTCTATTTAATCCATTTTCATGCCGAAATTAGTTAAAAACTAACATAACTCCATAACAAACTTGAAATCCATTTGTTTCAACTTATTTCTAAAATATTACTTCCACCATAATAATAACTAGAAATATTTATTTATTTAAAACGAAACCCGGATTTTGGTTTATTACAAATCACCTCCCCTTAATTGGATTTCGTCCCCGAAACCCGACTTCACATAAAGAGGTTCGGATAATATTTGAGCATCTCTTCCTCGCTTTCCCAAGTCATTTCCGCTCCCTTTTTATGTTTCCACCTCACCAAAACTTGGCTAATCTCTTTATTGCGTAAACGCTTCACTTTTCTATCCAAGATTGTCACCGGTTCTTCAACATAATTCAACTTTTCATCCAACTCAATATCATCCAATGGAACAAAAGTAGAATCATCCACCAAACATTTTCGCAAATGAGACACATGAAACGTGTTATGAAGTCTACTTAGTCCCTTCGGTTGCTCCAAACGATAAGCTACCGCACCCACCCTTGCTATCACCTTAAACGGTCCGATGAAACGTGGAATCAACTTCCCCCGTTTCCTAAACCGTATCACCCCTTTCCAAGGAGAGACTTTCAAAAGTATAAAGTCCCCTACTTGAAACTCAATCGCCTACTTTCTATTATCCACATAGGATTTTTGGCGAACCTGGGCCGCCTTTAAGCGTGCCCTTATTTGGTCAATAATACTAATAGTTTCCTTGACCACCTCTTTGCTACCAAGTTCCCGTTGACTAATTTCACCCCAACACACGGGTGTTCGACATTTCCTCCCATACAACGCCCCAAAAGGCGGCATACCAATGCTAGAATGGTAGATATTGTTGTAAGAAAATTCTGCCAACAGTAAATGGTCGTCCCAATTACCCCCAAAATCCAAAGCACGCGCTCGTAACATATCCTCAAGCGTTTGAATCATCCGCTCGCTTTGACCATCCATTTGTGTATGATAAGCGGTACTAAGATTCAATCTAGTCCCCATGTCCTCATGGAATTTCTTCCAAAAACGAGAAGTAAACCTCGTATCACGATCTGATACAATCGTCACCGGTACACCATGTCGTGACACTATTTCCTTCATATAGATTTCCGCCAATCTATCCAAAATATACGTTTCCTTTATAGGAAGAAAATGTGCACTCTTTGTCAACCGATCTACTACTACCCAAATTGCATCATAACTCTTGCGTGTCTTAGGTAGTTTAGTGATTAGATCCATGGTTATATTCTCCCATTCCCAAAGTGGTATTTCAAGCGGTTGAAGCTTTCTATACGGCTTTTGGTGTTCCACCTTTACCCTTAAGCATGTGAGACATCTTTCCACGTACTTAACAATATCACGCCTCATAATTGGCCACCAAAAATGACACCTCAAATCATAAAACATTTTTTTGGCCCCCGGATGGATAGAATACTTGGATTTATACGCCTCATCTAAAATAGTTGTCAAAACACTTGACAACCTAGGTATCCAAATTCTATCAAAACATGTTTTTAACCCCGAACTATTCTCCCCAAGCTTGTCAACATAAGAAACCATTTGTTCCTTCTTCAAATCCCCACCAAGTGCTAACACTTGAGCCTCCCGGATTTCATCAATAAGAGATGATGAAATCGTCATCTTGAATGACTTCACCTTAATAGGTGCATGACTCGTCTTCCGGCTAAGAGCATCCGCCACTACATTCTCTTTACCCGGATGATAAAGTATCTCATAATCATAGTCCTTGACCAATTCAAGCCACCGCCTTTGCCTCATGTTGAGGTCCTTTTGGTCAAAGAAATATTTGAGACTTTTGTGATCTGTGTAGATCGTACACTTAGCCTCATATAAATAATGCCTCTAAGTTTTGAGTGCGAAAACCATGGATGCAAGCTCTAAATCGTGAGTAGGGTAATTCACCTCCTGAGTCTTCAATTGCCTAGACGCGTAAGCAATCACTTTCCCCATTTGCATTAAAATACACCCCAAACCCGAATGCGAGGCATCCGAATACACAACAAAATCTTCAGTACCGTCAGGCAAGGACAAGATAGGTGCCTTAGTCAATTTTTCTTTTAAGAGTTGGAAGGCAGATTCTTGCTCAGAATCCCAAACAAACTTAGTCTCCTTACGCGTTAACTTCGTCATAGGCAAGGCAATCCGAGAGAAGTTCTCAATAAATCGCCGATAATAGCCCGTCAACCCCAAGAAACTTCTATTTTCCGAAGGCTTTTTCGGCGTCGACCAATCTTTTTCCGCTACTATTTTGGATGGGTCAACTATAATCCCTTTTCATTAATCACATGGCCCAAGAATTTAATTTCGCGCAACCAAAAGGCGCACTTGGAAAATTTAGCATAAAGCTTCTCCCTTTGCAAAAATTCAAGGATTTCACGTAGATGAAAGGCATAATCACCTTCACTCCGTGAATAGATGAGTAGGTCATCAATAAATACAATGACAGAATGGTCGAGGAATGGCCTACACACCCGGTTCATAAGATCCATGAAAATCGCTGGCGCGTTGGTTAAACCGAAAGGCATAACCGTAAACTCATAGTGACCGTAACGAGTGCGAAAAGCGGTTTTTGGAATATCGTCTTCTTTCACTTTTAACTGATGGTACCCGGACTTCAAAGCAATTTTAGAGAACCATGACGCCCCTTGCAATTGGTCAAAAAGGTCATCAATCCGGGGTAACGGGTACCGATTCTTCACTGTTAATTTGTTTAACTCCTGATAATCCATACACATCATCATGCTCCCATCCTTCTTTTTAACAAAGAGAACGGGTGCACCCCAAGGAGAGACACTTGGGCGTATGAAACCTTTATCAAGTAGTTCTTGCAATTGCTCCATTAGCTCTTTCATCTCCGGCGGTGCCAACCTATAAGGTGCTTTGGCTACCGGCTTAGCACCCGGTATCAAATCGATCTCAAACTCTACTTCCCTCTCCGGTGGAACCCTCGGTAACTCATCTGGAAACACATCCTCAAACTGATTCACAACCGGAACATCGCGAATTTATTTCACTTTCTCGATCACATCCGTAACACAAGCCATGTACGCCTTGCACCCACGTGCCATGTACTTTGTTGCCTTCACATAAGAACACAATCTTACTTTACCTTTCTTTTCACCTTCTATGTAAATGGACTCACCCGACAGGGAGTCGAGTTGTATCGCCTTAGGTCCACGTAGAATATTCGCTTTGTTCTTCGACAACCAATTCATACCAACTATTATATCAAAATCCCCCATGGTCATAGGAATTAAATCTATAAGGAACGTTTCACCCCCAACTCTTAACTTGCAATTCCTATAAATATCAAACACTAGAAAACTCTTATCATTTGTCGCCTCGATTTCTAAGGGTTTGTCTAACTTACTACTTTGAAAAGAAGAATGCTTAACAAAATTCAAAGACACAAAAGAACGACTAGCCCCCGAATCAAGTAGAACTAGTGCAGGTAAGGAGTTAATCTTGAATGTACCTGACACCACCTCCGAGTTATTCTTTGCCTCTTCCGCCGAGATGTGGAAAGCTCTACCCTTTGGCTTTGGCATCTCAACCTTCCTTTCACTTCCACCTTGTTGCTTCAAATCAGGACAATCCACCCTATTGTGCCCGGGCTTATATCAATTGTAGCATATATGAATTTGGCTTGAACATTGATTAGCCATATGCCCTGGCTTCCCACATTTATAGCAACTTGATGTTCCCTTCCTACATTCCCTAAAATGCTCCTTTCCACATATCCTGCACCCCCGTGACGAAAACTTGCTAAACGGCTTCTTGCTAGGGCTCCCGCCCTTTATCTTCTTAACTACCTGATCCATAATTTCCCGTTTCCTCTTTTCACCTCTGGTTTCTTGCCTCCTCAACTCTACCTCCCTTTCCCGACACCTGTTGATCAAATCGAAAAGTGTGGTAAAAAAGGAAGGAGATTTGCTATCTCTAAACTCCACTGTTAACATAGCATAGAATCTGTCAGTCTTTGCCTTCTCAGTCGACACCACGTCCAGACAGAACTTGGCGCGATCAAAGAAGGTCCCTGCTAATTCATCAATTGACTCTATCGTTTGCCTCATGATGAGGAACTCCTCAGTCATCCTGTCAACTACGGCTTATGGGCAATGGTATTTCAGAAAAGCCATCTTAAACTCCTCCCAAGTCATGGAGGTCACACCCAATTCACCCCTCTCCTTTCGAAGATTTAACAGCCATTCTTTCGCCATCCCAGTCAATAGTGGCACATCACCCTATCCTCGGGCTTATACTTAGTCGTTTCAAAATTTGATTCCATATCCACCACCCACCTGTGGCTAAGGATCAGGTCCACCTGCCCGTTATACTCCTTGGGCTTGATCACCATGAACTCCTTAAGAGTACAACCTTGTGGTTCCTTCTCCTTCGATAACTCTTCGAAAGTGAGTTTAATAGCCCCTCTCATTTCTTCCATCAACAGAGTTGTGGCTTGCTTAAAAGCCTTGGCCACTTCTTTCTTTATAGCATCATAGATTCTAGGATCCAATGGCTCCTCATTCTCGTCTGTCATATCTTAGCTGAGAAATTAGAATAAAACACCTTAATACTCTTACACTTTCAATACCTTAGATAACCGTCTCACATTTACCCTTATATGTATTAAGTATATATATCTTCCTATATACCTACATACATATATAATCACCTTCACCTAATCCTTGCAAATGTTCATTTTTATATGGTTATCATAAAGACTCTTACACATTTCGTCTTGTTAATCATATTGGCCAGACATGTTTAATAATACGCTATGCCCAATTGTAATTATCATATCCATATAACAAATCACTAAACAAGTTTTGGCACACATAACACTTTGTCATTCAATCATACAAATACATATACACCATATGTAACAACATTAATCATAACATTACTAACCTTTCACTTCCGAAAGCTCCGAGTCTTGGCCAAGTCCTACTTGGATTCTCGTATCTTTCCCCCATATCAAGAGCATCCGGTTTGAGTTTCGTGCCACGCACACTAAATACCTCAAACCTTGCTCTGATACCAAGTTGTAACACTCTAAATTCAAACACCGATTAATTAATCAATAAAACACGCGGAGGCATTCGTCCCAAGAATATATTTTTTTTTAAATCTTCGCGTGGCGCGAGGACCAGGCCCCCTCCCTTCGCGTGTCGCGAGGGAATCCAAAATGGTTTGCCCGAGAACCAGGTATTTCGCGTGTCGCGAAAGACCCTCTCTGGTTTTTCGTGTGGCACGAAGACCCCTAGTTGGCAGAAAGTTTCATAAATTCAACAGCTTTCAATACTTAGCCCATTTTTTTCAACATCAACCCATTTTGCCATAAAATTTTTCTAACACTTAGATTTGGGTTCTAACATTCAAAACAACATATTTTGTACCAAAAACTACAATTTCAAAAATCGGTTTACACCCACTTGAAGGACATCTAAATACACTCGTAATTACTCAAAAACTCATACGAGAATCCAACATCGCCATAGACTTGACCTTGATCATACCGGAGCCTTCCCTACATGTCACCACATATAAAACACCATTAGTAATGAAGACAAATCATAACAACATGGTAAAGTATTACCAATTCCACCCATTCACCCATTTGACTCGTTTCCACCCAATTACCACTTAGGCGACATATCACTTGCGTAACCACATACACGTTCCTTTCTTTCCTTAAAACCATCTCATGTTTGACAAATTTTCATTTCCATTATGGCACACGACCATAAATCCTTTACATTTCCAACATGGTGCTTAGACCATAATTTTCACCACATGCCCATTATGATAACTTTGACCATAACCTCGCCACATTTCCATTATGGTTCATAGACCATAACTTCATAACCACATTTCCATTATAGTATTACAACTATAACTACATTCATTCACATGTTCACACACTTTCATACACATTCATTACACATAACATAATATAGAAACATACTACACAAGTATCAACATTTGTCAACAATACTAAGTAAGTGCAAGAGCACTTACATTTCGGGTTTGAAGATCTCGTTCCCCCTTCACACTTTGCAATTTGATTACCTAGACACATTCACCTAGTTTAGTAATCTATCATATTTCAAAAATCACATTTTAATTGGGTTCACAACCCAATCTTCTATTTCCAACCCAAACTGACCCATTTGGGTTATACTCATATCCAAACACCATCTTTTCACCCAAACTCACCTACTTGCGTTTCATTACCATTTCCTTAACACTAATTTTTCATTCCATCATTATCATTAGGTTAATTCGGTGTTCATTCAAGTGCCTAACATCAATTAAACACTTATCTCAACCTCAATTTAACATTCTATCATCATAAATCAAAAACCCCCAATTCATCCCATATCTAATTTTAAAAAATCAAAATTATAAGGCTCTATGATGTTATTTACCACTCTTTACCTTTAGTTTAGTTATATTATCAACAATCTAACACCAATTTAACCCCATGCATCATAAATTCTGGATTTCTTCAAAACCCATCTATGAACTCATCAAATTTGAACTAATATGGATGATAATCACTTACTTGATGTTAGATGGATGATGTGTAAGCCAACACCTTCTCAATTCAAGCTTCAATTGCAAGATTTAGCTTCAAAACCCTTTTCTCTTGAAAGCATCGACCCCCCACACTCAACCAAAAATCTGATTTTGACTTCATATAAGTCAAATATGGCAGATTTGCCATATTTGCACTTTCAGTCTCTCAACTTCTATTTCATCCATTTTCATGCCGAAATTAGTTAAAAACTAACATAACTCCATAACAAACTTGAAATCCATTTGTTTCAACTTATTTCTAAAATATTATTTCCACCATAATATTAATTAGAAATATTTATTTATTTAAAACGAAACTCGGATTTTGGTTTGTTACACCCTCCCCCTTTCTCTCTTCCGGTTATCTCTCTTTTTCTTTGGTGTGCTAGGGTTATCAATGAAAATTAAAGAATGAGAATATGAGAATATATACTTAGGGTTTTCAGAGTGGTAGAGGAGTGTAGGTGGATATCGCGTATCAACACCCGTAATGTAAAACTTAAACGTCAATTTTTGGTAAAAACTTGGGTTAAATAATATCCACTGCGTATAATATTAATAATAATTAATATTATTTAAATGTTAATTTACGAGGTTTCCGCTCTGGCTCTCGTCTAGGGCGGTAGGCGCCAGTACCGCATGTCTATTGCGTTCGCTCGTTTTAACGTTTCACGCTCTAATAAAATTATCCTTTCTCAAATAATAATAATAATAATAGTAATTAAATAACGCTGATTTAGCATGACCCTATTACGCCAATTATCCCAACAAATCACAACGCAAGTTAATGATTTAGCATGACCCTATTACGCAAAAGACATTCACCAAAGATCATACGAAGCAATATATAACAATTAGAATAATTCTAAGCATGCATATTCAACGAATCAATAATCAAGTTTGCTACTTTATCATGAAATCCAAAATTAACAAGCATCCAATATAAAAATCACAACTTTAGCATCTAATTCATCATAATCTAGGTAGTTTATCTAATTTAGCTACTCATCATTATCCAAATCAAAGATGCAATTTCAACAAAGTGAAAAAACATGGCAAAAATTAAGAAAACAAAGAATTGATAAACCCGGATAGCCAAACCACGAGCTTGATCGATCCTATGACTCCAACCTTCAACCGTTTCTCCTTCTTGCTTGAAATTGCTCCAAAATCTCTCCAAAATTCGTCCTAGATTCTTCAAAAATCGGCTAGGGTTACAAGTATATGATTGAGATGTATTTATACCCCAATCCAGCATCAACTCACCTGAAAGTCGAAACATTCTGTTGAAAATAGGCTTTCGCCACCCGCGGATCCCATTGGCTTCCATTCTCGCGGGTGGCGAGGATTTAATTTCTGTGTGTGTGATACAACTCCCTCGCGGCCCGCGAGGGACAACTCCTGACCTTCTCGCGGGTGGCGAGAAGGTGTTTCTTCTCGAATTTCATGCTTTTATTCGACTCTTGACCTCCCGATCTCTTCCGATACTCGGTTTTGCATATTTTTGACTCGTTTTCTGCCCATTTCAGCAACAACTATCACTCGAGACCTGGTAAACACAAATGGATCAGCAGCAACATATTCTAACTAAAAACTAAAAGAAAACTAAACAAAACCACACAAACTGAACGCGATAAATGGGTGTATTTTGCAATACATCAAATATCCTCACACTTACTCTTTTTTCGTCCCTGAAAAAGAATTATGTATACGGAATCATAGTCAGGTAGAAACTTGGTTCTCAAAAACTCAGTTATTTTATTTAAATCTTAGTGACGTGTTAGCTGCGATTGCAAATATATTATCCTCTTAAACCCAAATCCGGTATTCAAGTTCCTTATCATGTTTATTTAATTTAAGTTCAATCAGATTATCTAGGGTCTCACGCATCGGAAGCTATAGTTTCATCTAACCCCACCTCAAGCTTATGGAACAAAAGGAACAACCAATTGATTATTTCCTAACCGTCTTATGCTTTAAAAATCAAAAGAATTAACATCAAAATTATCTCTATTTTTTTTTCCATAGAAATCACGAGCACACAATATTCATACCTAACCCAGAGGTTGTTTCAATCAGAGTCACCATCCCCAAGAGCGACAACGTGAGCGTCGGTAATCATATCATTTTATTTTAACTTATCCTAGCGGGAATTTCAATCAGAGTCACCATCCCCAAGAGCGATTCCATAGGCATCGTTATTTTATATGCTCTTTTATTCTATTTTTTTTTTTCGATAAAAATTCTAAGATTTTAAAACTTATAACGGCATTCCTTATACTATTTGTGGCGGTATCGACTTCCCTACTTCTCCTAGATGATAACCCACAAATATCCCAACATTAGATATATTTAAGCTCAAAGGAAACTTCTCAACCGGTCGGGCCTACCCACATATCCCTAACTAGACACGCTTTCAACTTATTTATAATCTCATATTCAAAAAAAAAAAAGTAAAAACCCGACCTTACTATCATTTTCCGTGCTTTTAATTGCGAACTTCTAAAACAGAGACATTTTCCAATTTTATAATTTTTATTTTTTTTATTTTTTTTATCAAGTAAAAAATTAAATGTCCCATCCCCACACTTAAATGTTGCATTGTCCCTAATGCAGGAACGGAAAGAAATAAAAATACAAGATATACAACTGGAAAAGACTTAGCTGGTAATAAAGCAAGACTGTCAACGTACCAGTCAATTTCCACTAGTGCCCTCCATACCGAACGTGCCCAGCCAACAATCCTCATTTATCACACACGAACGGAAGCGGCAACATCACAACAACCTAAACATAATCAAAATACTCGCAGAGAAATCCATTCAGTTTGTTCAAGCCAAACACAAACCAACCAAACCAACCCACCCAATGTATCAATGTATTAAAACATCACAAACCATAGATATTGAAAACATCATAAACGAAAAATAAATAAAAAGGACACAATAACAGCTGCATCATCCCCACACTATTCTTCGTCCTCTTCACTCTCAGCTTCAAAAATCGAAAACTCTGGTGGTGAGCGGTCGGCACCATACTGACCTGAGCTGCCCGGTTGTCCATAAGAACCATACTGACCATAACCACTGTACTACTGACCACTCGACCCCTGAGGTGCGAAAAAACTCGGGACATTCATATTCATGTTTCCCATCATATACCTCAATGCCTACTCCTGACGTTGCTGCCCAGTAGAAAGCAGCGTCCTGATCTCATTATGGCCAGTGGTCATTAACCCATGTAAGTCCCTAAACCCATGCTCCATCCTATCATACATCGAATCCAATGTGAGGGGGTCCGGTCGTGGCTGTTGGAGAGGATACTGTGGTGCTGGCCTCTCAGACCGATGCAATGGTCTCTGATAACGGGTCGGTATCCCGGACTGTATAGCTGCTACAGCCTCAGATCCTGCTGATGGTTGACCCTGTGGCCCTGCTCGAATCGGTTCCCAACTAGGCGGTTCATGCATACTGAGAATCCCTGCATACTGTAATTCTCTAACCCCCATCATAACTGTAACCGACCCATCTTTCAAATACCTTGCCTCATATTTGTCAAACACCCCAAGACTTTCAGCAATTCTAGTCACATAAGGCCCCATGTAGACACCAGCATCTGGACCACCCCTCCAGGTCCTTTTCATGGACCATGCGATAATACTGGCCACATTTGCAGGCCTCTGCTCCACCATACATAGCAAACAAAACAGATCAACCTGGTTGATCTTATTCTCCCCCGAGCCTCTGCCAACAAGTGTCACTGTCAAGATCTTATGAATATACATGTAGACCAGATCGATAATTTCTGAATTCAACATACTCCCTGAGAAGGGAGCATTTGAGATAGTACCCCAAAACCTAACCAGATCATTCCTCACCAAGCTGTAATCATGCTGCTTCGTAAAGACACCCCTCACACTAGTGATAAACCCCGGTGTTTGCACCTCTGCCTGTGTATATAACTAAGTAGCCACTGCAAATTGGGGCATGGTCATCTCGTACACCTGTCTACCCAGAGAAAACGAGACCGCATCATGTTGCTCAAAATTTCCCTGCTTGTACCTGAAAGTAGCATGGAACTCTAAAGTTAACTCCTCATATTGTGGAGCCATACAACACAATGCAGCCCTGAACTTATCACCCAGCAACGCCTCGATCCTATCTCTTTGGCCAATGTTATCTAGAAGCGTCCAATCGATCGTCCTAAATTGTAGTAGATCTGTATCAATCAAGGTATCCAATTTCCGCGATTCCTGAGTTCCTAACTCAAATTGCAGAAGCGGGTGTTCTCGAAGCCTCGTGACTCTACAGTTAGGGATACGTTCTCTGGTATGATACTTGATCATCCTTTGACCCAGATTTGGATTATAGTCCTGCTCAGCCGCGTCCCCTCGCGGGCGCGGTGGTGGGCCTCTTCGCTTCCTTCCTGATCTGCTTGACGAACCTTCACCTGACATATCTGCACATGAATAATCAAACAAAGAAAAGAAAAGCAGAAAGTCAGTATTCACAAACTATTTTATATATATATATATATATATATATATATATATATATATATATATATTTTAATAAATAATCAACCGTATAGCATTTCATTCGCGGTTGCACCAGAAAACCTGAAGTTACAAACACTTTGGGCGACAATTTACAAGAACTAATTATAAGTTTAGACCAAACTCGCCCGAATGGAGATTGAGTACGGGTGAGTAGCCTTTAACCTGTCAAAACATAAAATTACCCAAAAACTAACCCGAAACAAAAAACAAAAAAAAACAAAACAAAAAAAATTACAAAATACAGAGCTTAAGTTATCCCGAACCAAACCACCTCAATTTCCGAATGTTCCCAAACCAAGCCACCGCACAGACACAACCAAAACAGCCTCGAACTTACCCATCCGCACTGCATTTATCAACAAAGACCCAAACTAACCCAACCTCACTGCAATTATCATCAAAAAACAATCTAACTAAACGACACGATGAAGAACCGACAACTAAACATGCAAAACTACCCACTACCGATCAAAACTCGAAGACTAAAAGATTAAAAAATTACAAAATACAAGAAAACATACCTCGAGAGCGAGTTAATCAGTAAGAAAACTAAGAAACAAGAGGTACACCTAGAACCCCGTGAAAATATATGCTGGTGAGTGAACAAATGAGTAGTTTCTGGTGAGTTTCAGGTGTAGGATGATATGATAGGTGTAAGAGGGTCAAAAATGGTGAATGGGGTGTAAAAATGGTGGATTTGTGGTGGGTTGGTGGTGGAGGCCGTAAGGTATTTTAGGGTTTGTAAGGAGAAAAGTGACTGCAGGTTTGGGGAAGAGAGGTTTTGTTCTGAAGAGAAAGGGGTCTCGCGGCCCGCGGCGAGTGTGGGGATGTGTGGCTCGCGGGTGGCTAGGAGCCTCGCGGCCAGCGACGTGAATATTCAACCCCTCGCGGGTGGCGAGGGGCCTATTTCAACAGAAAGTTTCGAGATGTTGCCAGCTCCATGCCTTAGAAAAAATTATAAGTTTTCCAAACCTCCCAAAACCCATTCCAAATAAAATCTAACACTGAGACTTACCTGGAAATTCGTTTTCCTGTCGATCGTTGCTCCCCAACGGTGATGTTTTCCTGCACAAGACTCAAAAACACAAGACACAAAAACAAAAACTATGAAAAATTACAAACTTTACACTTGAGCTTTCACTCAAGATTCTATACTTGGGCGTTGTTAGGAGGTATTTCGAGAGGAGTTTCCTCCACTTCGGTAAGATCTATGGGTCCCCCTACATAGTGTTTCAAACGGTGGCCATTTACTTTTCATGTATTCCCATCGGCTTCATCTAACAACTCGATCGTCCCGTATGGAAAAACCTCCTTGACCACATATGGTCCCGACCACTTGGACTTCAACTTCCCCCCAAACAACTTCAACCGGGAGTTATAAACAAGTACCTTATCCCCCTTTCTAAACTCCCTCACTCTCCTAAGCCTCCTATCGTGCAATGCCTTAGTTTTCTCCTTAATATTCCATGAACGTGCATATGCCGCATCCCTAAGCTCCTCTAACTCATGACTTTGAAAAATCGTTTTCGAGCGGCTTCGGTTAAGTCTAGGTTCACGGTTTTGAGAGCCCAAAGCGCACGATGTTCCAATTCTACGGGTAGGTGACATGCTTTTCCATAAACGAGCATAAATGGGGTGGTTCCTAAGGGTGTTTTGTATGTGGTTCGGAACGCCCATAAAGCATCATCTATCTTCTCGGACCAATCTTTCCTATTTTTCCCTACGGTTCTCTCTAGGATTCGCTTCACTCCTCGATTGGCATTCTCGACTTGACCGCTTGTTTGGGGGTGGTATGTGGTGGACAAACGATGAGTGACCCCGTAGCGTGCTAACGCTTTTTCCATCACGGCGTTGCAAAAATGAGTGCCACGGTCACTTATGAGAGCTCTAGGTGTACCAAAACGAGTGAATAACTTCTTTAGGAATCTCACCACCACTCGGCCATCATTTGTGGGAAGAGCTTGAGCCTCTACCCACTTTGAAACATAATCAATCGCCACGAGGATGTACCGATTCCCACTAGAGATGGGGAATGGTCCCATGAAGTCAATGCCCCAAATGTCGAATATTTCAAGGATCTGGATTGGATTTTGAGGCATCTCGTTCTTGGATGAGATATTGCCGGTACGTTGGCACGCATCACATCTCCTAACAAACTCTAAGGCATCCTTAACTACCGAAGGCCAATAAAACCCACAATCAAACACCTTTTGGGCGGTGGTGTGAGGACCATGGTGACCTCCCGTTAAACCCTCATGAACATGCCTAAGGATCTCATTACCTTCCTCCTTCGTCACACACCTCCTAAGAATCCTATCTCCTCCTATCCTAAAAAGAAAAGGGTCATCCCAAATGTACCTCCTAGCATCCCTAAAAAATTTCTTCCTCTGTTGGGTTGTCATACCCTTCAACACAACTCCATTCGCTAGGTAATTTGCCAAATCGGAGAACCATGGCATACCTTCCTTCTCCGCTGCCACAAACTCAACCGACTCGTGATCTGCAGAGAAATTCTTCAAACAGTCCGGATCGAGAGGCGGAATCTCTGGATCCGGTATCACTCTCGAATCGGAAATGGTAGAGACGGGTGCGGGAATCACATATACGAACAGAAACAAATGAAAGTGAAAAAGAACAGTTAATTGAAAGCATAAAAACGTATGATTCTTTGATTGATATGAAAATTAAAAGGCTCATCATACACTAACAATTAGTCTTACCCCAGGGTGAGCTCCCCCTGGGGTGGTGATTCCCTCTATAGACACACTCTCACTCCTAGGACATAATCTGCTATATATAGGAGGCCAAGCATATGCGCCTTGTTTTCCAAGCCACCGCCCAATGGGCCTGAAAAACAGGTATCGAAACTACCTAGTTTCGATTGAGCAAATGTTCAACCGAAACTAGTAGTTTCGATTGAGCAAAAGTTCAACCGAAACTAGTAGTTTTGATTGAACAAAAGTTCAACCGAAACTAGTAGTTTTGATACTGTAATTTCGATTGACAGCATCAGTCTCAAAATTATACCCAACAAATTTATCACCTATCACCTCCTCACGAATCTCCTCTCTCTTCGGGTCCTCCAACCGTGACAAATGGTCGGCCGCGACATTCTCCGCTCCTCTCTTATCCTTAATTTCTATATCGAACTCGGAGAGCAATAGGATCCACCGTATGAGACGTGGCTTAGCATCTTTCTTTTGGAAGAGAAAACGCAAAGCAGAATGATCAGTGAAAACGGTGGTTTTCGAAAGCACGAGGTATGAACGGAATTTATCGAATGAGAATACTACGGCTAGGAGCTCTTTCTCTGTGATGGTATAGTTTTCTTGAGCATCATTTAGAGTTTTGCTCGCGTAGTAGATGGGGTGGAAGTGCTTATCCCGTCTTTGCCCCAAAATTGCGCTAACTGCGTAGTCACTCGCATCATACATGAGCTCAAAAGGCAAGCTCCAGTCGGGTGATATAAGAATGGGGGCATTGATTAACTTTTCTTTCAAAAAATCAAAGGCTTGGAGACACTCCTCATCGAAGACAAACGGGGCATCCTTCTCGAGGAGTCGGGTCATGGGCCGAGTAATTTTGGAAAAATCCTTGATAAAACGCCTATAAAAGCCCGCATGACCGAGAAAACTACGGATCGACCTAACACTCGTCGGTGGGGGTAACCTGCTGATTGTATCTATTTTGGCTCTATCCACCTCTATGCCATCTCGTGAGATCTTATGGCCTAACACTATCCCTTCCGTCACCATGAAGTGACATTTCTCCCAATTCAACATCAATTTCGTCTCCGTACACCGCTTCAACATCTTCCCCCAAATTAATCAAACACTGGTCAAAGGAGCCTCCATAAACCGAGAAGTCATCCATGAAAACTTCCATGGAAGTCTCAATCATATCCTGGAATATTACGACCATACAACGCTGGAAGGTAGCCGGAGCGTTACATAACCCGAATGGCATGCGGCGGTACGCATATGTGCCATAAGGGCATGTAAATGTCGTCTTATCCTGATCCTCCGGTGCGATGGGAATCTGGAAGTATCCCGAAAATCCGTCGAGAAAACAGTAAAACTGTTGACCCGCCAGACGCTCCAACATCTGATCGATGAACGGTAGAGGGAAATGGTCTTTCCGGGTGGCGTCGTTTAATTTCCGGTAATCAATGCACACACGCCAACCGGTGACCGTACGCGAAGGGATTAGCTCATTCTTCTCATTCATGACCACTGTCATCCCCCCTTTCTTCGGGACAACCTGGGTCGGTCTCACCCATGGGGAATCAGAAATTGGGTAAATCACCCCGACATCTAGCAACTTCAAAACCTCCTTCTTCACTACCTCTTGCATGTTTGGATTGAGACGCCTTTGAGGTTGCACCACCGGCTTATATTCATCCTCCATAAGAATCCGGTGAGTACAATAGGCGGGGCTTATGCCCTTAATATCTGAAAGGCTCCATGCAATTGCCTCTTTGTGCAACTTCAGCACCTCTAACAACCTCAACTTCTCCTCCTCCATCAACTTAGAGGAGATAATAACGGGAAGACTCGAACCCTCTCCTAAATAAGCATACTCTAGGTGTGAAGGCAAAACTTTTAGTTCTAAAGGGGTTGGTATCTCTAAAGGAGCTCTTTCACTCTCATTCTTAACCTCACTAAGCTCCATCACCTCGGGAAACCACAGGGTTTCCTCCTCTTCTTCTTCACTCTCCTCCAATTCATCAAGCACTCCCCCTCCCAACAAATCGACTCCACTGATATACTCGAGACATTGGTCCACGCCCGACATGAATGAATTCAAGAAATAGACGGAATGGCATGGGCCGCTAAAATCACTAGAATCGTTTGGGTGTTGCATGGATCTAGCTACCTCGAATGTGACCTTCTCGTCACCAACGTAGAGTGAAATTTTTCCATCATAAACATCGATGAGTGCCTTTGCGGTGCGCAAAAATGGACAGCCTAGAATGATAAGAACTCCCTCATCAGCTTCCATATCAAGAATGACAAAATCGACCGGGAAGACAAACTTATCGACCTTAACAAGTAAATTTTCAATGATACCACGAGGGTATTTGACGGAACGATCGGCTAAGGATAAAGTCATGCGAGTGGGTGAAAGTTCACCTAGGTCTAGCTTCTCATAGAGGGAAAACGGCATCAAGTTGATGCTAGCACCTAGGTCGTCTAAAGCTCTACATTGGGTATCACTACCGAATAGGCATGGAATGGTGAAGATACCCGGATCCGTCAGTTTTTCCGGTAATTTGTTCAAAACAACCGCGGAACAACCTCCTGTCAATGGAATGTTTGAGAGCTCCCCCAATCGATCCTTTCTTTCAAGAAGGTCCTTCAAAAACTTGGCATATTTGGGCATGCATTGGAGAGCCTCAATGAACGGGAGATTAATTTTTAGTTGTTTGAACATGTCGAGAAAATGCCCGTATTCCTTGGCATATTTCTGTTGCTTAAGGTGGGCAGGATACGGGACTCTTGAAAGATCTATAACTGGTGAAGGCCTAGACTCTATCGGTCTCTTCTCAACGCTCCTCTCCACTTGGGGCTCGACGGTGTGTGCAGTAATTGCTGGGTCTAGCCTAGATTGCACTTTACCGGGAGCCTTCAACTCAATTTCTTTATCAACTGGCTCCTCCTCCTCTATCTCTTGCCTTTCTCTCACTTTCGGTTCACCTAAAATTCTTCCGCTACGAGTGGTGATGGCTTTCGCATGAGCATTCGGATTGAGTTGAGTGCCACCCGGAAATTGACCGGGTAACCTCTCCTCAAGTTTTCTAGCCATGTCACCAACGGACCTTTGAAGGTCAAGGAAAGCGGACTGCTGATTTTTAAGAAGAATATCGTGTTCAGAAAGAGTTTTCTGGGTGACCTGATCCTTAACAACTAACTGTGACAGGAGTTCCTCAATTCTATCTAAACCCTTGTTTGAACCCTGACCACTAGATGATCCTTGACCAACTGAACCTCCATTACCATTACCCTGTCCCTGGTTGTTAAACTGATTTCCAAACTGACCCTGTCCACCTGAACTCCTAGAACTGAACTGACCTTGACCCCGATTAAAATTAGATTGGAAACCAGGGGGGTTACCGGAAGAACGCCAATTTGAATTATTATGATTATTACGCCAGTTCGAATTATAATTATTATTATTATTAAAAGCATTTAATGGACCTCTCGACTGACCGGCTACGAAATCGACTTGTTCCTCACTCATCAACGGGCAATGTAAAGTGCTATGACCTCCCCTACAGAACTCACATTTGTCTACCTTGGCTTTTATCTCTTTCATCTCACGGTGCAAGTTCTCTAGAGCAGCAGTAACACTAGTATCCAGTGTGACCTGGTGAACACCTCTGGCAGATGAGGTTGCACTAGTGATAGGAGTGGTATTCCTATTTGCTGACCGCTGCTCAGACTCAGATTGGGCAAAACTCTCAAACATATCTAGGCATTCGGTTACCGATTTCTTACCCATGAGGTGTCCTCCCGCTGAAGTATCGAAACGAGCTTTCGTGTCATAATTGAGACCATTATAGAATTTCTCTACAAGGGCCCAATCAGAGAGACCATGCTGGGAGCATCGAGCGAGTAGATTTTGGAAACGCTCCCAAGCAAGGTAATAGGACTCATCGGGTTCCATGCGGAACGAGTGAATCTGATCACGGAGGCGAGATGCCTTAGCGGGTGGGAAATACTTCTTGAGAAATCCATCCCTAAGGGTGGCCCAAGTAGTGTATGTACCTGCAGGTTGAGAATCGAGCCAAGTGGCAGCTCGATCGGCTAGAGTGAACGGGAAAATTTGGAGAAAGATGGCATCATTGGTGGCTCCTTGTAGCTGGAACGTACCTAAAATGCGAGTGAGGCGGGCGATATGTGCAGGTGCGTCCTCATCATCACGACCGTGAAATTGACACGTGTTAGAGATGGCGGACATGATGTATGAGGGGATTTACCACGAATTTTCATTGGCGATGGGTGGAATAGTGATGGGTGAGTTTACACCAGTGAATCCTAGGGTGGATTGTTGGTGAACAGTCTGACGGTCGGCCATTTGGTCGACTCGGAAAGGTGGTGGGCTGGATGGTGGTGAAGAAAAAATACTAACCTCCGGCGCGATATCCGTTACCGGGAAGTTGTTCTCCTTCTTTGGCTTAGGTAGCGGCCCCTTTAAGCGCGTATGCATAAACTTGGTTCTCAAAAACTGCAAAACTAACACAAGGAAACATGTGAGAAGACTCTATTATTATACTTAAAAAATTTTTTTTTTTTTTTTTACGAAAGATAACTAAAAAGACACGACTGATTAGATACCTACGACTCAAAATATTACACAAGTTGTACGTATTTATTATGCAGTCTGATCAAAGCTAATGAACGCAATCGCCAAGAGTCCCCGGCAACGGCGCCAAAAACTTCATGTTCTAAACGTAGTTATTAAATTATTAACTAAATTAACCTATTCTAGAAACTAAGTTATACTCTAGACTCTCTAAAACTCGACTAAACTACTAACCGGCAAGTGAACCGATCTACTCTAGTACAGCTAAATAAGTCCGGAAATCAAACCCACGAAACTCTATTTATTACGTAAATTAGACTCACTTAAACAGATTGACTGACACGACTAATTGTTTTTATATTTGGGGGGGGGGGGTTTGTCTAAAATCCTAAGAGAAAGGCGATTAAATTACTATCAATTAACTAAATTACCTAAGACACGAAGGTGATTTTGGGTTTTACTTCAGATGACGATGGGTAACTACCTAGACTGGAATCCTGGGATACTTCAAGCTATACTTTTAACGGATGCAAGTTAATAAGGAACCGGGATCATAAATTTCTAACCTCTTGAGACACCGAACATGACTCCCGACCCTTTTCGGGAAGACACCTAAGGAACTCTAAAGGCTGTTGAAAACACCGGTTGATCTAGACTTCCTCTCGGTTATCTCAATGTTTATGTAAAGTACCCTAATATGACCTACTCCCTCTCGGGTTGTAAACCTAGGATGACTTGGGTTCTTGATTCGACTCGATAGACAAATATTAGCAAGGCAACTACGACAGACTTCTCTCAAAGACCACCCTAGCAATTTACCAATTTAGACCTATCAATAATCTCGCACCTCTCGGCTATTAAGATTAGTATAACACCTAGACCTATTCAATTATCAAATATAGCTTCTAAGGTATTTTGGCCAATTATCCCAACAAATCACAACGCAAGTTAATGATTTAGCATGACCCTATTACGCAAAAGACATTCACCAAAGATCATACGAAGCAATATATAACAATTAGAATAATTCTAAGCATGCATATTCAACGAATCAATAATCAAGTTTGCTACTTTATCATGAAATCCAAAATTAACAAGCATCCAATATAAAAATCACAACTTTAGCATCTCATTCATCATAATCTAGGTAGTTTATCTAATTTAGCTACTCATCATTATCCAAATCAAAGATGCAATTTCAACAAAGTGAAAAAACATGGCAAAAATTAAGAAAACAAAGAATTGATAAACCCGGATAGCCAAACCACGAGCTTGATCGATCCTATGACTCCAACCTTCAACCGTTTCTCCTTCTTGCTTGAAATTGCTCCAAAATCTCTCCAAAATTCGTCCTAGATTCTTCAAAAATCGGCTAGGGTTACAAGTATATGATTGAGATGTATTTATACCCCAATCCAGCATCAACTCACCTGAAAGTCGAAACATTCTGTTGAAAATAGGCTTTCGCCACCCGCGGATCCCATTGGCTTCCATTCTCGCGGGTGGCGAGGATTTAATTTCTGTGTGTGTGATACAACTCCCTCGCGGCCCGCGAGGGACAACTCCTGACCTTCTCGCGGGTGGCGAGAAGGTGTTTCTTCTCGAATTTCATGCTTTTATTCGACTCTTGACCTCCCGATCTCTTCCGATACTCGGTTTTGCATATTTTTGACTCGTTTTCTGCCCATTTCAGCAACAACTATCACTCGAGACCTGGTAAACACAAATGGATCAGCAGTAACATATTCTAACTAAAAACTAAAAGAAAACTAAACAAAACCACACAAACTGAACGCGATAAATGGGTGTATTTTGCAATACATCAGCTTTGTAAACCTTATGCACTAACAACACGTTATCTCGAATCATCCCGTGATCCGTCAATTAAGGTTACACATAAAGTTCGCGTATTGGGCCTACAACGGGGGCGTTAATGGGTCGATCCCGTTTATGGCGAATCAACTGTCCAAGATTATAGACCCTAATTCAGGGTTGTCACATTCTCCCAACGTTAAAGAAGTTTCGTCCTAGAAACTTAGTTTAAGTTAATCCCTAAGATTGACTCAATTTATTCAGGTGAGAGTTTCGTATCCTTGGCTCATCTCAAGATCATTATGAGAATTTTAACTCAATCCACTTAGTAGTCGGTATTCGAAGATAAAGCGAATACCTCCCTTCCTTCTCCGCCGTCATCATCATAATCCACCAGACCCACCGTCGTCGTCACGGTTTTTGCACCGCCATCGTCCTCACCGTATTTTTCTCTCAGTTCAAGAACCCCGTCACCACCACCTAACCGTGTCGTCGGAGTGACGGTCCTCGTCGAAGTAGCGGGAGTCGCCTGGGTTGACACCTTCGCCGCCCCAACTCTATCATCTCTTCCGACCGTCTCCCTCTCTCCTCACGAGTCTAGGGTTTCTACAAACGGTGAAGGTGGAGGATTGAATAATGAAGATATCGGTCACGGTGGTAGTAATTGTCGCCGCCGCCTGGGTGGCATGCCGGAGCGCCGACCGGGTCTAGGAGGGGCTCCCTCCCGCTTTCTCTCTTTCAATTTTCTCTCTTTTTCTTTGGTGTTCTAGGGTTAGCAATGAAAATTAAAGAATGAGAATATGAGAATATATACTTAGGGTTTTAGAGTGGTAGAGGAATGTAGGTGGATATCGCGTATCAACACCCGTAATGTAAAACTTAAACGTCAATTTTTTGGTAAAAACTTGGGTTAAATAATATCCACTGCGTACAATATTAATAATAATTAATATTATTTAAATGTTTAACTTACGAAAGTTCCGCTCTGGCTCTCGTCTAGGCCGGTAGGCGCTAGTACCGCATGTTTATTGCGTTCGCTCGCTTTAACGTGTCTCGCTCTAATAAAATTATCATTTCTCAAATAACAATAATAATAGTAATTAAATAACGATGATATAGATATTAACTCATATTATTTAATCATATAAGGTAATAAATAACAGAATTTACGTTTATGCAGGTATTAGTCGTATTCGCGCGCTCTATGTCGTATGACTCACGTGTTAATCTCTAATTTAATCATGTGAAGTAAATATTAATATTTATTATTAATACTAGGTGTTAGATGTACCGTCGTGTGTCGGTTACCAACCGTGAACACGTTAATTTATTTAATTCGCATGTTGTAAGGGTATGTAAACCCTATGCACTAACAACACGTTATCTCGAATCATCCCGTGATTCGTCAATTAAGGTTACACATAAATTTCACGTATTGGGCCTACAACTGGGCCGTTAATGGGTCGATCCCGTTTATGGCGAATCAACTGTCCAAGATTATGGACAATAATTCAGGGTTCATCGTTAAAGAAGTTTCGTCCTCGAAACTTAGTTTTAGTTAATCCCTAAGATTGACTCAATTTAATCAGGTGAGAGTTTCGTATCCTTGGCTCATCTCTAGATCAATATGAAAATTTTAACTCAATCCACTTAGTAGTTGGTATTCGAAGATAAAGCGAATACCTCACCGACTAACGATATTGGATGTGTAAGGATTTGAGATATCATAGTATGATGTAACAGTGTACGTTACTGTTGAGCATACATTATATCAAATGAGTAGATTTGGAAAATTCTTCGAAGTTGTCTCCATGTGAACGACGTTGGCTATACAACGAGGTGATAAAGTCATCACTAGATTTTCCTAAACAAAAGGAATTATAATTAGTGAAGTCACATCCATGAAATGAGTAAGTCATTAAGAGATTGTCTGATTGGTGTGAATTTAAAATAACGAGTTTTCACACACCAAGATAAAGATCAAGAATTCAACGTCGAAGAATTTCATTATGTGATCACTCTCATCAGATTGGAACTGTATGACAATCATTATTGGTAATGTAAAGGCGAAGGTGCCTGCGTGCACATGATTTCTGAAGGTATGTGGGCACAACTCTTTATTCATCTACGTGTTTTAACGCACGCATGACCAAAACATGATGGAACCTAAACAAAAACTAGCAACAATTCAGTAAAGATAAATCAAATGGTTTAATGATATGATCATGTGTTAGTTCAAAATCAGAAAATTTACAGTTCATCGCGACGAGTCAATGCCTTGATGTATTTAAGTTTTTCCAGAACAAAAGATTCTAACTGTCATTTCATCCGTCTGATTAGTATGTAGGTTAAACTGATTGGATTGAGTTCCAGGAAATAATATTAGTGTATGCAATTCTCACAAGGGAGCAGGAATGGTTTAGGGAAACTGTTAGTAGTTTTCTAGGTAGCGAATTAGACAACTATGATATGGAGTAAGGTTTCTATGGGTACTTGATCCTATGAGGTTGATCTTGGTTTTAACCAATTACGTTACTAGTGACACCATCACGTATGTCATTCGTAACCTGGTTTAGATAGAGATCTTAACGAAATAGGTCTCAAACAATAAGCTCGACGCAATAAAAATTTCCTAGTAATATTGAATCATCCATATTTCTGAATCGTCCAGAGTTCTTTGATTCATCTAAAGATGGAGGTGAAATATCGATGAAGAAAGAGAATGTCAAAGTATTTGAGAATAGTCTATTGATTTGACTCAACAGATACTAAAGGTAAATGAATCTTCATGGGGTTTCAAAGAAAAGTGTTTGAGAATAGTCTAGCTTTCGTTTGAAAAAGTCATGGTTTGTTTAGATGGGGAAGTAAAATTTATACCGTGCAAGTATACTCATAGAAGTAGTGTATCCCGAAAATGATTCTGGGTTTGCCAGCAACTGGTAGTACATTATGCATGCAACTTCCTTGGCTTTCGAATGTTATTATCATGACTTACCATTTCGTATTTCACCTATATCAGTTATAGCCTTAAAATCCTTAGCGCAAGGGCTTAAGCCATAAAATTGAGGTAATGGGTGTTAAGTGTGAGAGATTTGTATTTTCCCTGTCATGTTTAAGAGTTTGTATGTAAGTCTCGTACTTGTCTAACATCAGCCGAAAGTTCACACTTAGGCTTTCGACGAATTTGCTTGAGCATAAAACATGGCTTATTGGCTATCGGAAGAATGTCTGGTTTTGATAATGCCTTGGATGTCAAATGTTGTGAAAACAACCCCGTTTGACATCCATTTTGGAAAGTCGGTTTACTTTCATGTCTCAGGTCGGGTTTCCACAATACATTATGGATGACACGTGTAAGAAAATCAGAATAGATTTATATCCCATTACCAAAGTTAGTGCAGAGCACTTGCGATGTAAATTTCGAGTAAGTGTGATACTGGATTATAAGATAAAATCTAAGATTATGCTTGTGATCTCCGTTAATAGTTGTATAATTACTGCAAGTGTTGATCGTTGCGAAGAGGAATCTGGCATTTACGTGGCAAACAGATTTTCAAGGGGTTATGCTATAGAAAGTACAAATGGATGAGGGGAATCTTCGTTGCTCAATATCAACTAAAGGGTCGGATACATCATATTCGAGTTTCTCTCGTTCCTTCCGAACTGCGAGAATGTTACATGAAGATCTAATAGGCGAATTGAAAATGTTAAGGCCTGATTCATGCTAGATCGAAGGCCAGCCACAAACGTTGGTAGATAAGTAATGAGATCGGAAAGAGGAAATTTATAGTTAACCCTCAAAAGGTGAAACAATTCTTTACAAGAAATTTACAAATTTCATCCAAGTACCAAGGTCAAATTAACTGAATATAGGTTCCTTCAAAGTTTTAGTCAAGATTGTCGTGCCAATGAAGTATTGATGAGAGTTTTGGATCCATTAGGACTTAATGATGAAAGAGATGATGTGCATTTCCATGTCACCTTTGATAGCCCATTGCATCATTTAATGTCTTTGGCTCAACCCTAAGGTTACGATGGTTTCGATCAATATTCGAATGACTGGGAATCGGGATCGGAAATGCATATTAATCATGAACATTGACTCGGACAGTAAGGCTCACAAAAGTTCTCATGCACTGCAAATTATGATTACGTGTGCACCCGTAATGAGAATTTACTTTGCATGGTCCTTATAGTGATTCTCCTATCCCAAGCTCTCCATTAAAAGGGATTTGAAATGTTCGTTAGATCATGTCACTGTATTTGTCACACCCCCATATTTTATTTACTTATTAAATAAATACAGGTTGTAACGATTGGTTCATTACACGATAGCGGAAGCTGTAATAATGATTTCTAAGACTTGATTACGTATACAATTACTAAAACTAAGTAATACTGTGATCTAAGTTCTTCTAGATCAATGACAGACTTGAGACTTGATATTCTACGTCCTTCCAGTCTTTAGGAATTGATCCAACATAGCTAGCCTATTCCAACGGCGCCATGGCTAGAGGTCACCTGAGAAACATACTTAAAATTGTCAACACAAAGGTTGGTGAGTTCACAGAGTTAGTTATATTAGTGCTTATAGTTTTTCCCGAAAACATGTACATGACTTTACCGTCATAAAACTAAGTAGTTTTCCCCGAAAAACTATACATGACTTAACCGTCATAAATAATAAGTAGTTTTCATTTGAAAACATGCCCATGACTATACCGTCATAAAATAAGTAGTTTTCCTTTGAAAACATGCCCATGAACTATCCGTCATGAAATATGTAGTTTTCCTTTGAAAACATTACCATGACTTAATCGTCATAACTCCAATGTTTAACATGATCATTTTAACCTGATCGAAACTCTTTGTATAAACCTGATCCTTTTAACCTGATCAGAACCCTTTGTTTAAACCTGATCACTTTAACCTGATCAGAACCCTTTGTTTAACCTGATCACTTTAACCTGATCAGAACCCTTTGTTTAACCTGATCACTTTAACCTGATCACTACCAATAAAGGTCTCTCATTGGAAAGGGGTTGCAAAATTTGGCAACCGTGGCAAGCTTAACCCTAGGTACGTTGAACCATTTGAACGAGAGGATCAAATGAAAACAAAAATACTCATCCTTGTTTAAGGATACAACAGTTCAAGAGGACACAAATTGAATTTCGGGACGAAATTCTTCTAACATGGGGAGAATGTGACACCCGACAATTCAGGTCAATATCCGTACATGTTATAAACAAGTTTACATTATAATTGTTTTTGTGATTTACTTAATTTTACAAAAAGGGACCGTCGATTCATGTCAACAACCTGGCAGTCTGTACAATAAGCCTTGGGCACACGCCTTTACATGACCACTGCATATCATCCCCAGATGAACGGTCAAAGTAAAAGGACCATCCAAACTTTAAAAGATGTGCTCCGTGTGTGTGTAATCGATTTCAGAGGAAATAGGGATACTCACCGCCGTTGGATGAGTTTTCATATAATACCAACTACCATACCAACATTAAAGCCGCTCCATTGAGGCTTTGTATCGTTGTAAGTGTCACTCATCGCTACGTTGGGCGGTGATTGGCGAAAAACTTTTGACTGGTCATGATATTGACTAGGGAACCATTGATAAAATCGTCGAAATAAAAGATCGTCTGAAAGTCACTCAAGACAGACGAAAGAGAGTTGAGATAGCAACAGACGAAAACCATTAGAATTCCAAGTGGGAGACAAAGTCATGTACATGTTTTCGGGAAAAACTATAAGCACTAATATAACTAACTCTGTGAACTCACCAACCTTTGTGTTGACAATTTTAAGTATGTTTCTCAGGTGACCTCTAGCCATGGCGCGGTTGGAATAGGCTAGCTATGTTGGATCAATTCCTAAAGACTGGAAGGACGTAGAATATCAAGTCTCAAGTCTGTCATTGATCTAGAAGAACTTAGATCACAGTATTACTTAGTTTTAGTAATTGTATATGTAATCAAGTCTTAGAAATCATTATTACAGCTTCCGCTATCGTGTAATGAACCAATCGTTACAACCTGTATTTATTTAATAAGTAAATAAAATATGGGGGTGTGACAGTATTGTACTCACGTTTACGAGTATGTATACTCCCTCTGATCAATCATGATTATTTGTACAAATACTTATAGATCTGCCAACTAAGGCTACTGTTGGATGGAGTTAATGGTAGAGGGCACAAACGGTGTCCTCTATTAACAAGATGGGTGTGGTGGAAGTCAGGCACTATTTTAGGGCAGATATCCTCAAATTAGTGGCGAGCAATTCACGCTCCAAGTTTGTATGTTCGTGTGGATCCACATGATCCAAATGAGTCTATGGGTCTCTTAAACCATAGAGTTCTCTCCTGTTTAGTCCTGCTTCTCCGCCTCAGGTTCCCTTCTACTTAGGCAGTTCCGTCTGCCACATCTCATGGCGAAATTTTGAGTTATCCAATCCAGCAAATCACGAAAGAGAGTATGCATACCACACCAAGTGAAGACGACATATGTCAGAAAGGAAAACTGACTTCACAGCTTGAGTAACTGGTGATTACTACCGTCTTCACCCGAGCTCAGTTTGTAACTCGATCTTTCAGAGTTATAGTGTATCGAGACTACGTCATCCTTGGCTCGTAATCCAAGCAGTGACACTATGTTGTGTCATATTGTAGGTGTCTATTATTTCCGAATTGTTGTACGTATCAGATGTTAGTTACTCATGCCATGTGTTGTATTTAGTATTAATATAGCTAATGATACTCTAGTGTAACTATATACACTCATGGTCAACTCAAGTTGTTCAGCAACGGTTGGAATTTCTAAACTCAAGTATTGGGTGCTCTTAGTGTGATGCAAGTATTAGAAATCTTGGTCCCTAAATGAGTTTGGTTAGAGCCTAGGTGTCACTACGGATACCTAATTCGCTAAAACCATTGGCTCTGATACCAATCTGTCACACCCCCAAATTGTTTACTTATTAAATAAATAAGTTAAGTTTCTAACGATTGGTAACATTACACAACAGCGGAAGCTAAATTAAAGACTTCTAAGGTATTGAATACCATTACAAAACTAAAATGAAATAATACATCGACCTAAATTCATATAGTTCAAAATAGACTTGTGGTTTGACGATCATGCGTCTTCATGGTAATGTGTGATTCTAAAAGCCTATCTTGATCAAACAAGGCCTTTGGCTTCTAGGGTTTTAATCCAAATGGTCAACCTATTCCAACCGTGCCGTAGCTATGTATTACCTGAAAAACATGCTAAAAATGTAAACGTAATGTTGGTGAGTTCACAGGTTTTAAATGAATACAATTGACAAAACCATTTATATGAAATCGTTTGGCAAAAACCATTTGTACGAATTCTCTTGGCAAAAACCATTTGCATGAAATCATTTGGCAAAAACCATTTGTACGAATTCCTTCTACAAAAACCATTTGCACGAAATTGATTGACAAAACCGTTTGTACGGGTACTATTGGCAAAGTCCTTTGCTCGAAATTCACTGGCAAAACCATTGGTACGTATACCATTGGCAAAACCGTTTCTCGACACTGTTTGGCGAAACCATTGGAACGTATACCATTGGCAAAACCTCTTGCTCAAAAATTACTTTATGCATATGATAAACAAAACAAGTTAGTGATTGATGATGTCTAGCTAGCACAAACGAATTATGTGATGCATAATCCTATAACCAAACCTTTAACGAATTCTAGAGTTTGCCCGAGCCCATTGTCCCTTTAAACAATGAGAACAACAACACCTAATATGCAATCATTTGACCATGTTGGTAATGGTTAGCGCGACTAACCATGAAAGGGGGTGTCAACCCAAATATTACTATTCATATCAATCTACGGCTAAGTCCATAGCTAATGGTTATAGTTCGGAATACCGAGGACTTTTAGGTGTAACTCATGCACACAAAGGAATCAGATGCTTGTTTCTCGTTTTCTAGTTATCATACGATTTGAAGTTAACATGTTCTTCCCCCAAATATAGAAAACGGTAAAAAGGGGCCGTGAAACTCACCAGGTGTTGTGTTAGGAACGACGACGTCCTCTATGTATCAACGAAACCAAAGTCCACGTAATATGATAGTAGCAGGTCTAGGTCCTACTCGAGTCATACAATTCCTATAGGTACTTAGAGAGCTTTATGGACTAACACTAATTTTGTAAAGTAATTCTAAACGCGTGTTGGGTTATCACGTGTGCGGTTAAGCTCTGTTGATTCTTAACGGTATTACCGATTCGGTATATGATGTTGGTTTAGCGTTCGGTAATATTAGTTGCTTAATTCGAGTCGGGTTTCTCAACTCAAATATGTTTCAATAGTTATATACAAAAATATTATATAGTTAGCTGCACGTATAATTAATAATAATATTTCACGTTCCTTAATAGTATTTGTTTGTCTTTACGTAACGTATATGCATAAATATACTTACTTTAGTATATTTAATTAGCATATCTTATTCATTCAAACCTTAATCGAAACACACACACATATATATATATATATAAGTGGAATACCGTTGAAGTCGAGGTATGAAACTATATAATTATGTATACATTTACACTCCCTGAATATAATAATTTAACGCCCTAGTTTTTTGAAATCGTTCGTACCCATATATATATATATATATATATATATATATATATATATATATATATATATATATATATACACACCCAAAACTTTGAAGTCAAACGTTTATCTAAATCCGCAATTGAATATTAAATTTAACAATTAAACATCTGATTTTGTGTAATGAGAATGTATGTACTTATTTTGAATGTATATATATATTCGGATCTGAATATCATATTATAAAATGTTCATTTGGTTTTATAATGAGAATATTATTTATATATATGCTTGGATCTAGATATTGTTTTATGAAATAATTGTCTAGTTTCGTATAAAGTATGAAGATTTATAATTACATATATTTATACGAATGCGTTTATATCCATGTACAAAAATATAATTTTACGGATTATTGTCATTTGTCAAACCCTCATTTAGTCGGTCCGGTTATATGATTACATACCAATTAATGACACATCAATTAGATATACATATATACATATACGTTTATATCGAATGCTTAAGGTTTAAAACCATCTCAATCGTATTTATTTTGTATAACACGTTTCATATTACAAATATAATATTTGTTTTCACATCCAAGTAACAATATTTAATAACATTACGTATCGTTCGTCAATCGTATTCAAGATTCTCATTTATCCGATTATACATTTAAGAATATACTTTCTCGTTTAATAATATTTATATATATCCAAGTCAACACAAAACACCTTTGACAAAACATCCATGTTTACCGCATCATTAATAATATTTGATAAGTTGTTACTATTTTTTATTTACCGTTAATAAATCTTTTAAGCTCAACAGCATTTAACCGCACTTGTGCGTTAAACCTCACGTAAATAGATATAATTGACTTAGTGCGTGTTATATACCTTTCGGGTGTCTCGTTTACGGATCGACACATTCTAACTCTCACGGTTCACGCATTGATCACGTTTGACTGCGTTTGACCAGGGCTCGTGACATCGTTTCCTATCCAAAAACACACCTTTATACTCGGGAATGGAACACGCCCACCAAAACTACTAGATCACGGATCTAGACGGAATACGACAATCTTTCAAATTATCCTACAACTTCATAACTAACCATGAAAAATTTGTAGATTGGAATGGTAAAAAGACAAGCAATACAAATCCGGTCTAGTGGGGTCCGCCGGAGACTCACCGGAAAACATCAAACAGGAAAAGAACGTTAGAATGTACGTGGGTTTACACCCGAAATGTCACGAAAATGTGGAACAAGAGCTTACCGGAATACGAAACTCGCTGGAAAAGCGTCTCTGGCCGGAACCTTAATTGTGGCTAGTGGAAAACCGGGTTTGGCCGGATCTTGGCCAGAAAACTGAGGTAGGAACCGGGTTTGGCCGGATCTTGGCCAGAAAACTGAGGTAGGAAGCTAAAGGTGACGTCTTTGCGGCTGGGACACGTCTTTGTTCACCGGATTTGAACGGATTTGGTCCGTTCCATCGTCCTCCGCCTCCACTCCTGGTGGTTTCCCCTCCATCTCCGTCGTCATCGTCCTAATCCACCAGACTCGCCGCCGCCGTCACGGTTTTTGCACCGCCATCGTCCTCACCGTCTTTTGCTCACAGTTCCAGAACCCCGTCACCACCACCTAACCGTGTCACCGGAGTGACGGTCCTCGTAGAAGTAGTGGGAGCCGCCCCCACTATGTCATCTCCTCCGACCATCTCCCTCTCTCCTCACGAGTCTAGGGTTCCTACGAACGGTGAAGGTGGAGGATGGAATAATGAAGATGTTGGTCACGGTGGTAGTAACCGTCATTGCCGCCTGGGTAGCGTCCCGGAGCGTCGACCGGGTCTAGGAGGGGCTCCCTCCCCCTTTCTCTCTTCCAATTTTCTCTCTTTTTCTTTGGTGTGCTAGGGTTAGCAATGAAAATGAAAGAATGAGAATATATACTTAGGGTTTTTAGAGTGGTAGAGGAGTGTAGGTGGATATCACGTATCAACACCCGTAATGTAAAACTTAAATGTCATTTTTTGGTAAAAACTTGGGTTAAATAATATCCACTGCATATAATATTAATAATAATTAATATTATTTAAATGTTTAACTTACGAGGTTTCCGCTCTGGCTCTCGTCTAGGCCGGTAGGCGCCAGTACCGCATATCTATTGCGTTCGCTCGCTTTAATGTTTCACGCTCTAATAAAATTATCATTTCTCAAATAATAATAATAATAGTAATTAAATAACGCTGATATAGATATTAACTCATATTATTTAATCATATAAGGTAATAAATAACAGAATTTACGTTTATGAAGGTATTAGTCGTATTCGAACGTTCTATGTCGTATGACTCACGTGTTAATCTCTAATTTAATCGTCTGAAGTAAATATTAATATTTATTATTAATACTAGGTGTTAGATGTAGCGTCATGTGTCGGTTACCAACCATGAATGTGTTAATTTATTTAATCCGCATAACACGTTATCTCGAATCATCCCATGATCGGTCAATTAAGGTTACACATAAAGTTCGCGTATTGGGCCTACAACTGGGTCGTTAATGGGTCGATCCCGTTTATGGCGAATCAACTGTCTAAGATTATGGACCCTAATTCAGGGTTGTCACACATGACCCGAACCATGGCCCGAACGAAGGACCGAGCCATGTCTCGGACCATGACCCGAACCATGGACCGACCATGACTCAACCCCTGACTCGACTCGTGACCCGATCCATGACCCGAACCATGCACCATGACCCGTCTCATGGCCCAAACCATAACCCGAACCATGACCCATGCCGTTACCCAATCCATGACACATTCCATTACCCGTCACATGACCCGACCCATAGTATAAATTTATTAGTTACAAATATTTTATTTTTCATAATATATTTTCCTGTCTACCAAACAATACGAAGTAATGATTTATTTCATTTACATAGAGTAACCAAACATGACAAGGGAATGGTAATGGTCCATTCCATTCCATTCACATGTACATTCCATTCACTTGTCCATTCCATTCATTTGTTCATTCTATTACCTCATACCAAACATACACTTAGAGTTTTGCTTAATGACTGGTTTAAAGTTCGGCAAATCCAATTTCTGTCTGAGGTCTTCCCTAATGTCATTTAAAATTCGAGTACTTGGTGAATTTGAAAATAAAATTAGAATTTCTGATTTGCAACTAATTTATAAGAAACGTTTACACGTATTTGAAGCTGAGCATGTGGTTCATATTTGTTTGTTATTATTAGTAGAAGTTGGATTTAAAGGAACCCGACCTCTACTAATATTTGTTATTAACGTTTGTGTAAATCCTACCTCTACTAATAATAACAAATAAATACGAACAACATCCCCAGCTTCAAATTCGTGTAAACGTTGCTTATAATTTAGTTGCAAATCAGAAACTCTAGTTTTATGTCCAAATTCACCAAGTACTCGACTTTTAAATGACATTAGAGAAGACCTTGGACATAAATTAGATTTACCAAGTTTGAAACCATTTATTAAACAAAACTCTAAGGGACCAAATCTAATCATCTCACCACCAACATGATACAACAAACCATTAATCTTAGGGTTTTTAGAAGCTATTTAATGTTACCAATTTACTATCACAAATACCGGACCGACAAGTAAACCAACGCAAAAAACACTTCGTCCCCCATATTTTAACTTGGGCAAAAGTTAATTTACTGAGGATGTCTTTTAAGATATCTGGAGAACATCGTACTTTTACTTCTCCTTACATAAACGTATGTAATAACAAAAATTATATATATATATATATATATCATTATGAATTTAGTAAACCTGATCCGACAAAATAAGAATCAAACATACCTTTACGTACTCCGTGGACATTGAAGACGATTTTCACGTGCAAACAAATCTTTCAAGTAGTCAATGACGTTAAAGTACAAACAACTTTCAACCGAAGATGATGTTCACGTGGAATCCGACATAGAATGCGATCTTCACGAGCAAAATTCCCAAAGAATAGTGGATGTTCACATGGGAAACAGAGATTTCACGGGTGGGAAACAATTATCGGCTACAATGCTGATTTGATTTAACGATTTCACGGGTTGGAAACAAAATTCCCAAAGAATCTTCGCTTAGGTTTAGCCGGGAAAATGAACTCTGTATTTTTTTTTTACAAAAACAATGAATTCACGGGTGGGAAACAATTACCCATTAGGTTTAAGCGGCTAAAAGGAAGCTGTTAGAGACACGTGTCGAGATATCATTTGTTGTAAGGACGGTTTGGGGTCTAAGCATGTTGAATTAAAGTTACCGATTAGGGTAAAGGGGGCGGGTTCAGATGTAGCCGCTATAATTATTTGCATTAAATGCATTTAATTACAATTAATTACGTTTAATACATTTTAATTACTTTTAACATTTAACCGACTATGGTAAAAGGGGCAGGTTACCTTGTAGCCGGTAAAATTTTAATTCGGTAACGTGGCTATGTGTTACAAGTGTTTGGTTTTCATTGGATGGGGGCCTTTAGCCGGCTATACGTTAGCTGAGTACGGCTTAGCTCTTCTTAGTGGCTAGGCTAAAACAAAATGTTAATGACTGTCATGTGGGATGATTTCATTGGCTTTGATTTAGCTGGCTATGGGGGAGACGTTAAAGGGTATACCGTCTACGATGTAGTCAGCAAAGTGCACGTGGAAAGGCTAGTGTGTTGACATGTGGCCGGCTAATCTTGAGCCTTCAAATGATTTTTAACTTACGTGTCATTTTACCATTGGTTTGTTTTAAATATGGATAATTTTTTTAACTTGAAAAAGTCAGTGTTTAGTTTCTCAACTTTCAAGATCAAAATGTCCATTTTGGCAATTTTCTATATATATATATATATATATATATATATATATATATATATATATATATATATATATAGTTACAAGGTTTAGCGTTCATAATACGTACTGATTTAGATTTCAAGTTTTGATCAAAATATGCGTTTGGTGATTTTAGTCTAATATAGCTATTTTGTGTAATTGGGTTTACTTAATGTCCAAATAAGAAGTCATAACAAAACATCAAACAAGTTGGTAAGTGTGAAGTGCACACTTGTTTGATGATCTTATGACTTCTGGTTGTAAGACCCCCCCAAACCGGGCATCCTACAGTTGGCTCTCATAACTGGTTATTCTCTTTAAAATACTCGTGTTATTAATTAAACTACAGCGAAAGTCTTTCTAAAACGATAATTACTATTTAATGTCGTTAACGTCATTAAGTTTACCTCACGAATGCCTGCACACTGATTCGAGTAACACCGCTCCCAAGCCAAGATACGTTGACCCCAAAGCTCACCTGCAACACAATCTAACGTATACACAACGTCAGCTACGCCGAGTGAGTTCTAATGGTTAATTTAAACAAAAGCCAACTCGTCTCAATTAATATTTATCTCCACTCAAGACCCTCTGGTCCTTATAAATAGTTTTTTTTTATCATATATCATCATATAGATAACCCCTGTTATCTTATGATGTACCAAAAGATTCACCACCCCAGACTCAACCCAAATCTTTAACTATGTAAGCCTCTCCGACATGGATCGAGCTTACTACCCTGGTAACTCAAAAGTAACCACACTTAATGACCAAACACTGGTTATCTCCACCAACCACTGGACACCGACTTAACCAACCCTAACCAAGACTCTCACAAAACAACTGACATAACAGTTGTAACACAATGTCCTCATCCTGACACAACGATCAAACCGACTCTACACCCCACATTAATAACATCTACTCACCACATCAGTATCATCTCATACACAATATATATAGCTCAACACTTGTATGCAATTTAACAGACATATATATATATGCACACAAACACATACCTCGTCATTGCACCCTCGTCAGGGTTACCCTCGTCAGGTCGTTCGACACACCTTGAGCTCATCATTATCCTGTTGGATATTGCCACCTTTGGTGACCTCCCAAAAGACTTAGTCTTCCACAATCCCATTTGCCATGTCACAGAGACAAAGATGCAAACACAATACCCACCGTGCCACAAGGACAACGACACAAAACACACAACATTAAACACATAAGCCACAACAGTCTACTGGCATTTACATGACTCGTCAATGAACCACATATGGTTTCCCATGCTAACTCTCCCTGTATAAACTTCACAGGTTTAACTCAATTACCGACTCACCCCGACTAACTCATAACATGACACGCACGTTAATAACTCTCATAACCCCAACTCCCATAATTACACTGACACCCCGTAGACTTTTCGGATAAATAATGAAAGGTTTAGTTTATAAAACACCTCGGGTTATAATCAAACTCTTATATCATTTAATATTACAAGTATGTACGATAGCCCAAAACCATTAAAACGTTTAAAAGAAGGGGATTAGAAACTCACTGGATGTGAACACTCTAGTACTGCAACGGTCTCCTCGCACGAACCCGAACCTGTCAACGTACGATCACATGGTCAGAGTACATCCTAACATGCGTCACTACGTATAAGCATAAATATTCCAGCTACTCGTCTCATTCACAAAACCCCTCCATCCATGCAAAACCCTAATCCACGTGTCTGCTCGAATCGGGTTACCCTAGACCCGTTTGGAACCCGGATGCATGCACGTTCCCGTGCATGCCACACCCTAGCCTCACGGGTCACTGGAACATGATCCAAGCTCCCCATGCATGTTCAAAGCTCACCATGCAAGCCCTAAGCTCACTAAACCCTAATCGGGTGTTCCCCGATCCCCTCCTCCTCCTTGCTCAATGCCGTGAACCACCGCCACCGCACATCAGCACCAGGAACCACCATCGTACGCCACCACTGTTGTGTTTTATCTTTCCGTAGCACCCTTGCATCCCCGTCACCTTACCATTCATTAGAAACCCTAATAGGGTTCTCCTTCACGTGGGAGCACCACTACCCCTTTCACCTAGCCGTCCGCCGCCGTGATGCACAGCTAGGGCCGGCTCCAGCAGCCATCGACGCCACCCATGCTGCCATTCACGTTCCCGGCTACCTTCGATGCCACCACCACCTTTATCCGACCCCCTCTCTCTCTCTCACTCCCACTCTTTCTCTGCCACCTTCAACCACCACATCTCCATCATCACAACCGACCATCACCACCATCTCCACCGTGGTCGTTGATCACGGCCAACCACCCTAAACCCTATTCGGGTTTTCCTCCTTGCCCGCAAACACGCAATAAACACAATTGAAGATTAAACGAGGGCTGTCTGACTTTGATTTGGAAGCCACGTAGTTGCACGCCACTGCCGATCGTCCCTTCTTCGTCTCCTCCTCGCTTTCCTCTCCCAGTCGTCGCGAGCCCTCCCTAGGTCGATTATGGCCTAGGGTTTTTCCCTTAACTTGTTTTTAAATGCTACAAGTTTACATCCGGGTCCCTGTGTTCCTTTTTCGTACGTTTGGATTCCAAACTGCGTTTTAAACGGTTAACCGGTTCTCCTACAGAAGTTAAATGCACCTTTAATGTCAATCCATGCCCCTAGCTACACTTTAATAAAGATTCGGGTCGCCCAGTACCCATTTCATTAGTTATACGGATTTCTAGGATGATACACTGGTGCTAAAGACACCTTGTTGTATCAAGGTGCGAAGCCCACTGAACAACGGGGTTCGGAGGCAACGCCTAGTGAGCAAGGACCTAAAGGGCGGTAGCCCCTAGTGTTGTATCAAGGTGCGAAGCCCTGGTCAGTAAGGACCTAGGGGCGGCAGCCCCTAGTGAGGTCCAAAGGGCAACGCCTCTGGCTGGGGTTAAGAAAATGATTCTAGAAGTGAAAACTGCTAAAGGATGACCAGTTTGGTGATGTTGGGGTTAAGAAAATGATTCTAGAAGTGAAAACTTCTAAAGGATGACCAGTTTGGTGATGCTGACCAGTTTACTCCTCCAGAGTAAAGATTACTCCTCTAGAGTAAGATTACTCATCCGGAGTAAGATAACCTCTAAGAAGTAAGATTACTCCTTTGGAGTAGATTGCCTCTCCGGAGTAGATTGTTCATCCGGAGTGATTATCCCTCCGGAGTTGAATCACTTGGCAGTTATGGATTGACGGTTTTGGTGGTTTTCAGTAAATAACCGTTATAACGTTCTGGTGTGTTTGTTTGCCCCATATATACATGCGTTTTGGTCAGTATCAAATATACGAATTTCCTAACAGACTTTCACATATTCGTTGTTGAATATTTGATTCTTATCCAATTGAATTCTGTGTATACCACGGAGATAATCAATCTGAAAGCGAACCCTACGCGATAATCAGAGAATCCAGGCAATCACAAATACACGAATCTCCCAGAATTCCTACAATATGTACCGGTATGTACCTGATCAATAATACGTATTTGCATAGGATCGATAAATCGAGGTTCGAAAGGTTTCCTTTGTTTGCACATGTGATCATTCTCTTGGTGACTACCAATTTTTTAGTAGAGGCGAAATCAAAAGGCAATTATAGCGATAGTCACTATGGTTCCTTGTGTATTCCGTGAGTCGATTAATTCTCCAATAGTTTCTATGAATTTGTTGCCATAGACTAATTCACGGTAGCCACGGTTTCCATATAGTAGTTTATGAAGGACAATTCTAATAGGATTACAAAAGGTCGATTTGATCGTATTCAATCAGGAGGTTGCCCGAAAAGAGGTAGATTTGTGTGGTAAACAACGGTCTCGCACTACTAACAAGGGGTTTTGAGAATTATACTTAGAGCAAGGTGCTAATAACATAGAATAAACAATAGGAGAATGGGAGAGAAACACACGAGAACTAGGGGGAAAAACCACTTTATTCCACTAATACCAAATATATTATATAGATAGACAATTTGAAACCGACACTATATTAAGTATAGGCATTAACTATATTGAAACATAAAACTAAATGGGAGCAATGAAGTAATAAGTATGGATTTATAACGCAAATCAACTTATCTTTTAATACACTTTGTGGAAATTTCTCGTAAAAAACCCTTGCCAGGAAAACCCGATGTGACAAAACCATAACTAAGGGAAAAAGAGTGCATCACGTATTATATACAATTAACAACCTACTTTACAATGATGTTAAATCAGTACTTCGGGGCCTATAGTATACAGTGATGTTCTTGGGGGCAGTAAGGATCTTTGTGTATGTTTAGCAATCATAAAATCATGGATGTGCTTAGCGGATGAACTTTCTCCATATTAAAAATGTTAACATCTTCTGGATGTAATTTTATTTATAGACAAATATACAACCACATATACAATCAAACATCAGGTCAAGGAATAATTTCATCATGTCAAGATCTTACATTAAAAAATTATCACTCTAATAGTTTGACAGAATCTTTTAGTGATGCTTAGATCATCACTGTAAACTATGGTTAGAATGTATTTTAGAAATTTATGGGCTTTAACTAAAAGGTTTTTTTACATATTTCCCCCTATTAAACTTCTAAATTACATATATCCCCAACCCCTAACTTTAATTACATATTTTCTCAATTAACTTAAAACTATCCAATTGCCCCTCACAAATATTTAGGAAGGGGATATATGTAAATAGTATTTTAATTGGTTCATTAAGGGTAAAATAGTAATAAAATAAGTTATTTTAAATGAATTGGATAAATATGTAATATATAGGTTTTAGGAAGGAGAAATATGTAATTAAATTTTAGGGTTGGGTAAATATGTAATAAAGAAACTTAGGAAAGGGATATATGTAAATGCCCTGGAATTGATTGCTCGACAATTTTTGGGAGTTCAACAGTAGGTTTCGGAACCCTAACCGTTCTCCACTTTACCTGAATTCTGTCTTTTCTTCAACCTTTGTTCTGAGTCTCTGTACCCTTCATCTTCACCACTACTTCAGTAACGGTCCCGAAGGGTTCGGTGGTAACCAGGAAGACCAAACTGAAGCTGCTAGGATGGATGAATGTAACACATTTATGCCATTTGCAAAGGATCCAACGATCTCGAAAGTCAAATGCATGGTTGGATGTGAGAGGCATCCTTATACAGTAGTTATAATGTTTCATACGACAACTTGTAAGTTGTACCTACTTGAATTGTAGAAGGATCTATTCGTACTAAATAGAACTAGAAGGGTAATAACTGTAAATCTCAACTAATACTCAAAAGTTAGTTTTTTTTACCATAAATTTCTTTTGCGGCAGGTCCTTAGGTGATTTAAGAGGTTTTTTCTCTGCCATTTGACCACCAACCCGGTGGTACTCAAAAGTTAGTTGACACTCTGTACTTAAACATAATGTTGATTAATGGAAACACATGCAAAAGTTGAGACATTCTTTCTGTCATGAACAATAATAAGTACAACCAACAAAAATGAAAATCATATACAAGTATTTGTATAAAAACAACATAATCTGAGATATAAATTGATAAGATTTAAGTATTCAACCTCCACTATTGAAATTAATGGCGGTCTAAAATTTGAGCGCAGTTGAAGCATCACCCTATACGATTGCCTTCTTGTAGTTGCTTAAGTAAGCATGGTGGTGGATATCTCCGGTTCTAGTGTTGCCATAATCTTACGGAAGATTTGGAATCATGAATGTCTGAAATCTCGATAGCATGCCTATGGTTTTACTTTTATGGGTGATAGAGGGTTTGTAGTGGCATTTGTCCTTCAAATCAATTGGGAACAGATTTTCTTAATTAACATGGAAGTAACGGCATTTTTTCTTCAAAGGGGGATTTTGTTAACTACATAAAAATCCTTCAAATTTTAGCACTACTTCAAATCTCATGTCCATATGATTATTATTAGGGAGTAATGATACATCTTTATATGTGTTGATTGAGAGAAAAGATTGAGAGAGACTAACTGGGGGAATTTTATTGATAACTTAAGTAATGGTTACAAGTTTGCTTGTATACAAGAAGGAAAAACTAACTAACTAACAAAACTTCCGACCGGAAGTCCCGTGTCCAGAACTTCCGTCCAACACCTCCCTCAAGTTGGAGGGGTATATAACCCCAACATGGAAATCAAATCTGATTGCGGATGACTAGCAAGACTCTTGGTGAAGAGATCCACAAGTTGATCAGAAGTACGAGATTGAGAGAGCAAAATAAAACCATCTCGAAACTTCTCACGCACAAAATAACAATCCAATTTGATATGCTTGGTGCATTCATGAAAAACGAGATTTTAAGCAATGTGAATGACAGCCTGACTATCACATTTAACAGGAACGAGACCAGGAACCCAAAATTCCACAAACAAATGAGTCAACCAAGTGAGTTCCTACGTGACATGACGAAGAGAACGATACTCAGCGTCGACAGAGCTCAGTGAAATGGTGGCATGTTTCTTGGACTTCCAAGAGGTGGGACTACCCCAAAAGAAATGAAAAATCCACCAAAAAATCGACGAGTGTTAGGACTCGAAGCCTAATCAAAGTCACAATAATCGGTTAAAGACATATCAAAGTTGTTATGAAAGAACAAGACTTGTGAACATGTGCCCTTATGTCAGGCAGCATCCCAGTGAGAAACCCGAGGATCACTCATGAATTGACTAAGGAACTGAACAGCAAAATCAAGATCAGGCCGAGTATGGTAAGGTAATTCAACTTACCAACAAGATGTCGATAATCTAAAGGCTCATCAAGAACTTGACCTTCATTAAATTTGAGTTGCAAATGCAAAGGCAGAGGTGACGAAACAGAAGTAAGGTCGTCAGCATGAAACTTGGTCAAGAGATCTTTGGCAAATTTGTGTTGAGTCATGATGACTCCAGAAGCAGTCATGAGAACCTCGATCCCCAAGAAATAGTTAAGAGCACCAAAATCCTTATTTGAAATATGGAATGTAAGAAATCTTTTAAAGTAGACATCTCCTTCCCATCATTGCCTGTAAGGAGAATGTCATCCACATAAACAACCACATGAACGACCGAATCACCCATTGTCTTTGAAAATAAAGAATAATCATTGGTAGAACGCATTTACCCTTTAGTCTTGAGAGCATTAGATAATTTCCATACCATTGCCAAAAGTCTTGTTTCAAACCATAAAAAGACTTTTTGAGTTTGAGAACCTGATGAGGAGAAGATAAAAGCATGCCATGTAAGAAAGCATTATTGACATCCAGCTGATATAAACTCCAATGTTGTTTAGTAGCAACATGAATGAGACTACGAATAGTAGTCATCTTAATGATGGGAGAGAAAGTCTCATTGTAATCAATACCAGCCTAGCCTTTTGAGTATCCCACGAACAACCAAACGGGCTTTACAACACTCAACCATACCATCAGCATTATACTTGACTTTATACACCCATTTACACTTGATGGCCTTCTTACCTTTGGGTAAAGACATAACTTCCCAGGTGAGATTGCTTTCTAAGGCAGCAAATTCCATAGACATAACTTCTTTCCAAGCAGGGTGTTGAGCAGCCTCTTGATAAGAAGAAGGCTCTTTGATAGTATCAAGAGTGAAAAGAAGTTTCTAAGAATCCTTAGATAAATTAGCAAGATTGACAAATACAGAAGACTAACAAGCATTGGGTAGAGTATGATAATAAAGAGTATCAAGAGAAGCAATGGAAGCATAATTACAAACATAATCCTGCAAATAAGGAGGGGGAACAGAAGGTCTATTAAACCGTATGATCTCACTAGGAGTATTAATAACAGGAGGAACAGAAGCAGGATCAACTGCAGGAGGAATGGAAGACGAGGAAAGAGAAATGGGAGCTGAAGTCTTAAACAGTTCACTGAGAGATGGAAAAAGAAATGAAAGATTAGAAGAATGCAAAGATGGGAAAATATGTTCAAGGAAAGTCACATCTCGAGAAACAACAACTTTGCGAGAATCAAGATTGTAAAGCTTGCATCCTTTCTTCCCATAAGGATAACCCACAAATATACAAGCATGTGCTCGTGGCTGAAACTTGTCTCTCCCTTGTGTAGAGGTGGAGGCATAACATAAACACCCAAAAGTACGAAGATGAGTATATGATGTAACTTTGCCAAAACAAAACACCTCATAAGGAGTCTTGCCGTGGAGAATCTTTCTGGGAAATATGTTAATCAACTGAGTAGCCGTGAGAACACAATCAACCCAAAAGGTAATAGGCAACTTGGATTGAAACATAAGAGCCCTTGTAGTTTCAAGAAGATGCTTATGTTTATGTTCAATAACTCCATTCTATTGAGGCGCCCAGGACAAGTGGTGTGACCAATAATCCCTTTTTGTCTAAAAATACTCGGTAGGATAAACATCCGAACCAAGTTCATAAGCATTGCGAGATCGAACACATTTGACTTTAGTAGTGAATTGAGTCTCAACCATCTCAATGAACCCTTGAAGAATATTAAAGGCATTGCCTTTGGAAGTCAAAAGGTGAGTCTAAGTCATCCGACTATAGTCATCAACAATGGTAAGAAAATATTTATAGCCATCTTAAGTAGTAGAACGATACGACCCCCACGTATCAACATGAATAAGATCAAACATATGTGAAGTAGTTATACCACTAGTAGCAAGTGGTAGCTTATGTTGTCTACCTTAAGGACATATGGTGCAGTGATCAAAAAAGGAATCATGTGTATTAGAAAGTACATTCAATTACTTGAGTTTATACAATGGCAAATGTCTAAGTCTATTACGCAAAAGTTTTAAAGAAACAACGGAATTACTATGAGAAAAGAATCGACGGAAACAAAGAAAAATTCATTAGGATGCAAAAGATAAAGTCTGTTGAGGAGATCACCCAGAACCAATGGACTACTCAATGAAGGGGCTTGCCAGAAACAAGATGTTTCAGAAAACTGAACAAGCCCTTTTGTTTCCTTACAAAGTTTGGGAACAGATAACAGATTGTGATTAAATTGAGGAACAAAGAAAACATTGAAGATAGAAAAATCCTTTGTGGGATTAATAATTCCGACCAATGTAATAGTTAAGACATGCTCGTCGGAATAAGAACATAAACGGGAGAATTAAGCAATTGAACGTTAGAAAGCAAATAGAAATCAAAGCACATATGATCACTAGCACCAGTATCAATAATCTAAGTAGTTTTGTGTCACACCCTGATCCACAACGGTTTACCCACGGGTCGTGACTACCAAGGATCATCGGTCCTGGTTATTTCGAACGACCTCTAAATGTTTTTCGAAAAAGTCATTCCATTTGAACATCATTTAAAATAATAAGGTTTAATAGAGCATGAAAAAAATGCCGAATGAATTGTACGGAAGAAAATAAGTTATACAAAATATAGAAGCGGAAAATGTTTTAAGTTCCCATAAACTTAATCTTCTAAAACAAAACATGCATGCGACTCAAGGTGTGCGTAACAGAAAAGAAATGTAACAGTAAAACAGTGTAACAGTCCGTATATCTACTCATGATTTGATTGTTGATCAGACAATATACAATAATATAATAAGCAAATCATCGAAACCAAAACTCAACGTAAATAAATGCAGAAACTAGCATTTTCTTGCCTCTTACGTTCCAAGCACGCATTTTATTAGGTCAATTATGCACCCGTTAGACCTCCGGTCAAAGTTAGCGCAACTAACCCGGGTGGGGGTTGTTAAACCCAATAGTACTATTCATGAATTACCTCGCTATGAAATATAGATAACGGTTCGATTGTGAGAGGACTTTATGTGCGAAAACGCACCCACTTATATATCAAAGTGAAATCATGTCATACAAATAGTAACACAAGCATACTCAAGTTCATGTCATATAACTACATAATCTTATATCATATAATTAGAAAGCATACATAACCCTTTTACATACCCGTATTAGGGTTTCATACTATGAAATCAAAGTAATTGGTATAACTCAAACCTTTGTTCTAATCATTTAGTAACATCATGACAAACACATTAGAACATGCAAAGTTAATTAAAAACTTGTAACGTAGTTTATGAAACACAAAAGTTTCCTTCTTTAAAAAGTTAGGGTTTTGATACCATTTTAGTAACATTGTCCAAATAGCAAATAGCTTATGAAATTATCCTATTTAAATACTACTAACATGGTTTAACTCATTAACATTCCCTAATAAGCATGCATGTGGTTTCCAAACAAATAAAGTTTCCTTTATTAGTAAGGTATCCCAAAACGAGTCATAACAAAGCTTTCAACTATTTATAATCATACTAAACACTTTACCAAGTACTAATAATACTATTAAACCTATACATAACAATTATAGCACACAAATGCATCTTTTGTTCCAAAAAAGTTTCCTTTTATGGAAAGTCTCCATATAACAACACACGAGTATTTTAACACCTAACGAACTCATATAACACTTTAATAAACATAACTAAAGCTTTATATCATGTTATATCTCATATTAACTCAAGAACACAAAATCCCAATCAATAAAGTTTCTATTTATAGAAACGACTCAAAATGGTGCAACCAAAACATTTCAACAACAAAAATCACATTTCTCATCTATTCTAACATTACTAACAACATACAAACTATCAAATACATCATATGAACATTTTTACAAATTTAGATGCAACAAAGTTTCCTTAAATAGAAACGACACATAATAACACCAAACAAGCCATTTCTAGTAACAATATGTACCAACCTTGACATAAAACACTTTATCTTGAAAACCTTTGATTAAAACATAGTTTAAAGACTTAAAACATAACTTTTGTTTGGATGAATGGAACATAACCATATATGGTCAAAAATCATAGAGTGGATGGTTAGATACTTATCTTTCTTGAAAACACCTTGAAAGACCTTGAATCACTTGAATGGATAGAGAAAGCTTGAAAATGGTGGAGAGTGGGTGAGAGGGAGGTGGCGGCTGAACTAGAGGGTGGGGGCTAGGGTTTTTGCAAAAGTGTGGAGATTAGGTTAAGGATGGTACTTATAGGAAGGGTTTAAGGGTTTCTTGCAGGAGTTAGGTCTTTTTTATAAAAATTGGGCTTTTTTGTAAAATAATTAGACTGTTAAAAATAAATTAAATTTAAAGGTGAAATAAATAGTTTATAATATAAAACAAGTCAAATTTATAAAATCTCATTTGAATTTCTCGGTACATATTGCGTATCCGCTAGACATCGTTAGAAATGAAAGTTTCACTAAAAATTCCTGAAAAATTAATCTAAGCACGAAATAATAAATTACAGTATTACATGTAATTTATACACACCAAATATATGTCCAAGTATTAGTTCTATGATTCATCAACGTTCGTGTGAAAGGACGCGTGTGTGATCCAGTAATCCTCTAGATTACTGATGCATGAATTCAAATGAAATGAATAGACTTTGTTATATGTAATATGTACTTAATTACTCTATAATTAAGTATGATGCATGTGTAATTATCCGTAATCATGTAATAGTCGGGTATGGATATTGACCTGAAATTGTCGGGTATCACATTTTGACCTTAGTCGAATCGCAAGCAATAATACCTTCGAAGCTAGCAAAGCAAAGAGGTTGAACATGAGGAACACCACCATTTGTAACGCCCTGATACCGGAAAGCCTCACTCTTTGGATTCAAACAATAACAAATAGCTCAATTACTAGAATATCAATATTAAACATCAATAGCAGCGGAATTACATTACTTGTTCATACATCCTAAATTGTCATACAATAAAAACTTTCAAACATTATTCTGAAACATAAACATAATTCCAGATGCCAGTATTGAGCTAGGTAGCCAATCGCCTAATCTAGCCGGCCCATAAAGGGTCATATCTTTTCTTTTCCTTTACCTGAGATGCATACTAAAAGTCAGCTAGCACCGGTGAGTTTTAGTTTAACCATCCACGCAATCATCATACATTTATCATATATTATTCATAATAACTTTACATTTATCATATATTATTCATAATAACTTTCTATATATTCTTAAACATAAATCATAATCATTCAGTTTAAGCATAAACATTCTATAACATTCGTCTACCGAAGTAGCCGTTTAACATCCGTTTACCGTCGTAGATGTTTCGTCTGTCTACGAAGTAGCCGTTTCATCATCCGTTTATCGAACTAACTGTAACACCTGAAACCCCCGACACCTTCAATAGGCTTGGAAAGGTAGGCTTGGCCCAGAAGGGTTCCATAACCCTAATCCTTTTCATGTTCGGCCATCATTTGCAACAATCACTCAAAAAACCGTAGAGAGAAAGTGGGAGGCTCTAGAGAAAAAAAGTTCCAAAAGTCCATTATTTAGCTCAAGATCTGCTTCCATAAAATGTTACGATTTTGGATAAAAACTAAGCTGCTAGGGTTTGTGTTCTTGGGGCGACATGAACAGTGTCGCCATCTTCATACGGCGACACTAGTCGGGGAAGATGAAGTGGTGTTACCGAGGTTTGCCAATGATTGGCGCACGTGTCATTCCATTTGGTGACACTAAATGGGCGACACTAAGAGTGTCGCCAATTATCTGGCGACATTAAGTACACAACACTATCGAGCGACAGTAAGTCCTTAACGAAAGTTAGGGCGACATCGATCTAACGACATTGCTCCCTAGCGACACTGTCGCCATGCAACACTAAGTGTCGATGACAATGATTGTCGGCGACACTAAGCTCAGGCAACACTAGCAAAGTTTAACAGATTTCACGTATTGAATTAGTACAGATCACGTAGCACTTGTCTTAGCCGAAGCTTATTAAGTTTCACAGAGTAAACCATACACCTGGTGAGTTCTAAGTCCCCTTTGTCTGTAACTTTTGGACTGAGGTGCATAATGTGCTAAATATTAAAGTATGAAATAGGCTAAAGTGTAATTATGTGGCTATATGAATGATGATGATGTATTATGTGGTTAAATGTGTCAATGTGCCAAATAAACTATAAAAGGGCTTATGTGTAAACCGGCCACCATAGTTAACAAAGTATAAAGGGCTTTACGTGTAAATGTGAAAACGTAGTAAATGATGAAACGGTAACCGATGTGGTAAACGGATGTAAAGAATAAAGGAGTTAAACATATTAATATGTTAATTCAATAAATGATGAAATGGTTATCCATGTGACAAATAGATGTTAATGAAATAAAGACGAATATTTGCAATATGTGATGGTATTTTTTTCATTGAAGGGTTATTTTGCTAACTACATAGAAATCCTTTAACTTTTAGCACTACTTCAAATATTAGGAGGGAGTAATGATACATCTTTATATGACTTAACCCACTAGTCGCATCTTTCAGAAAATATATGTCTAGATATTGTAATATTTAAAAAAAATTAATAATAATAAATAAGTCTGTTACGCCTTGATTTGGCTTATGTGATATGTAAAGGTATAAACAAGTCCAATCATCGTTTAACTTATAAGCGTTCGAGCTCGGCTCTTCTAGAACACTAGATCTAAAAGTCTAGTTCGCCTCGTGAGTAAATTTTCAAGCTTAAGTACAACTCGCTTGTAATTTATTTATATATATTTGTAATTATTTGGATATATTTATGATTATAATTCTTATATATAACATAAAATATATTACTTAATTACTTCTATTATATATTTATATATAATAACAGTTATTATGTAATGTATATTTAATATTTAATTACTTCTACTATATATTTATATATAACAACAGTTATTATGTAATGTATATTTAATATATTGAAGCCTAGTCAAGCTTGATATGTGAAGCCCGTTTATCATATGAGCTTCGATACAAGCTCGAGCTCAGCTTGATTTAAACACAATCTCATGAAATCACCATTTTCAACCCAAATTGACATGTTTGTCACCATGAATCTAATTAACAAAGTTCACTCGATGAGGAACAGCTGTTACAAACCATAACAGTAACTATGGAATACAATCTCCAACTTGCATAATTTCAATAAAAGCAGACATGATGAAGTGAAACAAATGCTAATTTGGTAGCAACTCTCCGGCCTTTTTCAACCACGCATTGTAGATATCATCCGAAAAAAGCACAAAGTGAACCTGCATAACCATGCGGTTTAATCACAAATGGTTGACTGTTAAATTATATAAAAGGGAGAAAGTGCGTAAATACCTCTTTGATGGCATTGCAATGCTCTTTGATTGTAGATATGGCCACTGTTGCAGCTTCATCATACGGGTATCTGAAATGGTAGTTACACGCCCCAATGGGTTATTTTATGTGTCAAAGACATCAACCCTAACCCAGACACATTTAAAATCATATAACCCGAACATGACCCACGTAACCCATTTATCTAAACGAGTCAAACGGGTTGTAAATGGGTTGCAATCAAGCTCTAAATGGATCAAATCGACCATAAACGGTTGGCAGATTGTAATATATGGGTTAAACGAGTCAGACCTTAATAAAACAGGTCACCCGTTTAATTAAACAGATTAAACACGTCACGCAAACACGACATGAAAATAGGTTAGAAATGACAAACCATTACATGATTATTTCCGTGTTATGTTAGGAATTGCCACCCCTAATCTTACGTTAATAACTAATCATCCATCTTCATATCAGAAATCTCACCCAAAGACACCGCAAGATATGGCAGGAAATGCAACGTATTGAATGTTTTTCTCTCTTGCAACACACAGACTGTTCCTGAAATAGAGATGGAAAAAAACCCGATTTTGATAGAAAAATCAGTAGAGGGTTATGCAAGATTCAGTCATAACGTTGCTAAATTAATTATAACAGGCAAAGGAAACATAAGGATTTTAGTAGTAAAACAGATACCTGTAAGCATTACTCAAGGACGCTGGAGCATTGCTATCAACATCATATATGGGTCCAACAGTGTGGATTACATGAGACGCAGGCAATTTAAACCCTCTGCATGAATTTTGTAATAACAAGTTACATAATTGAAATAGTGGGTGAATAATGATGATGATGATGATGATGAAAGTCAAATCTTGAGATCATACGGAGTGATTCTTGCTTCTCCAGTTGGGCAACGAACTCCAGGACGCACTTCAGGAACACCATAACATGCTGTTCTTAGTTCCAGGCCAGCAGCTCGGTGTATAGCTATCAAATTTACAACAAATTTGTAAGAAACTAATGTTACATATAACAAAATCAGTTTGTATTGTAACAGAATTACCTCCATCAGCACCACCACCACCAAGCATCATCTCATTTGCTGGATTTACCTGCATATAACATCAATCAATGATCATAAAGTTCACTTTGCATCTCTTTGTTTGAAAATTCAATCAGTAAACCACGTGGAATCAGTTGAATGATTTCAGAAGTTACTCCATATTATGACCTTACATGGGGATCATCTTCTTAAAATAGTACCAGTAAACAGTAATAAGCATATAATCATGACCTAATGACGGAAGAGGATACTCAAGGGCATGTTCGGTTGGTAAGAATTCAAAGGAATTCAATGAAATTGGAATTTAAATTCCATTCCTTTGCATGTTTAGCTGGCTAAGAGAAGGTATCGGAAATGAAATTAATTCCAACCAAATCTTTCGATTGATGAAATACAGAATCCCTAAACATTTCAAAAGAAAAGGCAGGAATGTTTACAATTTACGTAATAACCTAGCCGTTTTTCGTTTTTTTCAAAAACACTTTTTTATAAGATATTTGAGTTTGAATCTTTGTTTTATATTTTGCTAATTTTAAGAGTTATTTTTTGTTATTTTAGGTATTTTTACATTCCATTTCCGTTAACAATCGTAACAACCAAACACATTATGTATTTTCAAAGAAATTCTTTAAACTCCAATTCCAAAACATTATGTGAACCAAAAGTCCCTCAGGTTATGTTCTAATCATAAAATGACTTTAACAAGAAGCATCAATTGACATATCTAGGGTTTATTATGACAACGGAACTTCAACTGGTACATCACTGTTGCATTTGCTTTTAGTAAAGGCCAAATTTCAGATCAGACGGAGGCCAAATAACACAAATTGTACTTTAAAAAAGCATGAATTCTAATTTATGTAAACTAAAATGGCACCGATGATTATAATAGATCAATCGTTTCTACTTTAGCATCACAATCACTATCATTCGTTTCATATTCGAAAAAAAATCAAGCGATAAAGACGATCTACACACATACAATTGCGTCGGAGGAGCCATCGATGAACCAGCAAGTAATATCTCCTTTCTGAATCTTGAGCGAACTTGTCGGAGACAGATTGAAGTGAGCCACACCTTTCTCGGCGTCGCCTCCGTTGACAGACATACTGGAAAAAGCCCTAGCTCCGCCGCTTCCTTGCCTGAACGAAAATGTTTTTCTCACAACTGATCGAGAATTAGGCGGTGTGTATCTGAAGATGAATCTAGGGTTTAAGGATCGGTTAGAGAGAGAAAGAAGAACTGGGGATTTGATCGAAGAAAAGAGTGATGGTGAAATTAGGGGCATTTGTTTGGGCTCGGTGATAAGTGGGAGTGTGGGTTGCTTTATTCCAACTCAATGGTGACTGGTGAGCCGAAGAAAAAACGAGCACCAAGACTGGCCTGAGCGGGCCATACAAAATTATGTGATTCAAAATTTTAAACTTTTCGTTATTAGTTGCCTTTGTTAACTCATTTATTCAAGAAAAAAAAACTTAAAAAATATAGTAAATTACTTTTTTTAACGGCAATTTGGATCACGGCTACTGACCCATCCGATTATCTCCAACTCACTCAGGAGGAAACCCACCATAGGTGAGAAAACCCCCTGGCCCAACCTGGACCCTTTTTTTAATCACAAGTGGTACTTGAACCCAAGACCTCCCCATTTTAATGAAATCTTGGGTATACACTTTTGCCACTAGACTAAGTTATTTGATTCTCTGACGTTTGTTGATTTTAACTAGTTGAGTCCCTTATGTTTCAAAACCTCGGTCTGAACTCTGACTTTTCATTTCTCACTCCATTTGAGTCCAGAAGGCTAACGTCGTTAGATTTAACAGTTAACTTTTTTTCTAAAATGACCAAAATACACTCAGCGACTCAAACGGTTCAAAAACGTTATATATTATATCTCCTCTATCCCCCCCCCCCCCCAACACCAGAACCACCACCAAATGGTGGTGATGGTGGTGAGAAGAGAGAGGGTAGAATATATAACGTTTTTTAACCATTTGAGTCCCTGAGGGTATTTTGGTTATTTAAGAAAAAAAATTAACTGTTAAATCTAACGACGGTAGCCATCTGGACATAAATGGAGTCAAAAATGAAAAGTCAAGGTTCAGACCGAGGTTTTGAAACATAAGAGACTCAACTAGTTAAAATGAACAAACGTCAGGACTCTAAAGAATAAAAAAATCTTTCACTGTAGATAGCGAAATCGGTAAGTTATATATATTAGAATTTATCTTTAAATTTAAAGCGGAAATCATTTTAAAAAACAAATCGATTACTAAAAGGCAGTCGCAAAACAGTCGTCAAAAGGCAGTCACAAATTGGTCGGGTTGCAAATCCGTCACAAAACACATGGTCGCAAACTGCCCGTAAGATTTCCAATGGCATAATTGGTCGCAAAATAATCCCGGGTCACAAATTGGGATTAGCTATGGGGTTTTTTCGACCACATTTTCGGTTGCAAATCAATTGCAAAGGCTATTTGTGACCGATTTGCTACCGGAAATGTAGTCGCAAATACCTAGTTTTCTAGTAGTGTTTTTAACCGAATTATAATGAAGGATGACGTATCTATAATCTTTTTAGTAGTGTATTGTAAAACTACAATATCTTTGCATCGCAATTACTAATTTGATATTAGGACATGTAACTTCCAAGTATATTCCACCAAACCAACTTAATCTAATATAAATATTTCATAATTAGTGTGTTTATGTAGCCCAATTCTAATTTCATTTAAATGAAACGGGCCTTTTATTTAAGTTTTATTTTACTTGTTGGGCCGTGGCGTAGCCGGAATTTTTTTCCAATAGAGTCGTTTTTCTTCGATGCTCAAATTTCTAAGTTCCCGACTACAATTTTTTTGGGCCGGTTCGACGGTTCAGGTCGGATCGGATCGGCCACATAATAAGATACGATGCGATAATGGAAATGCACTGTTATCGGAAGACAAATGGTAAAAATATAATGTCATTAAAAATAAAATAAAAAACATTAGATTCTATAGTTGTTCGCTAAAGGTTTTCATATTTTGAAAACGATCCATTACATCTTCTACCGAAACATTCTTAAAGAACGTCTTTTCAATGTAATAAATGCAAGAATCGTTTTGCCCACTTTTCTTAAACAAGTAATAATATAAGCAATATGCTCTATCCATTTTTATATTATAAACAAGTAACAATAAAATTTCAAGCTTGGAATAAAAAATTTGGAAACTAACATTTTTTTCATAATCGTTGTTGGAGACTTGGAGTGTTTAATTTTGTATTTTTCTTGTATTAAAATCGTCTTTGTATGGGTTTTTTCTTTGATCTTCGTCTACTCGCCTCGAAGAATGGGAGACAAGAATTTTTTTTATCGTAGCCTGTTGTTCGAAGGAGGCTAGGAGCCCTGGAGGGTTGGAAGTTGGAACATAACTATAATCGTCGCTGGGTATTAACTATTTGCGTGAGTTTTTTTATATTTTATTTAATTAGGTTAGTACTAAATAACCAGGCTAGTTGGAATGTTGGGTCAATCCCTTAATGGATTATGGATAACTTATAGACTAGCTTTGGTTTTTTTTTTTAATTAGTTTTACGAGTAAAATTCCTTTTTTCATTACAGATGTGACATGAAGAGAAGAAGATAAAAATATTGATTTTAAGCTTTGCAAGACGGTGGGTGATGTTTAGGGTGAAGTCCGATTTGAAGAAGAAAAATTAGTAGAAGGGGTGGATGTGATGGCGATGACGGTGGGGGATGGTGCCGGAGTTGGTTCCGGACGGCGACGACAATGGCGTGAGCCGGCGGGAGGAAGAGTTGGCCGGAGATAGATTTTGATTGTGGTAATGTTTAGGCCAAATGAATGAACAAGAAGTGGGGTTAGGTTTTTATTTATTTATTTTTTTTTAATCTTATTAAACTTACATAATCATCCCTAAAGTACACTTAGTTACATAAATGATCCTTAAAAAAATAGGAGCATTTTCGGCTTTTCACAAAAAAAGTTAACTATTAAACCTGGATGGCGTTAAAGCGCCGTAGTTGATTGAGACAATTTTGAAACCACGGTGACTAAAAAAGTGAAATTAGAATTAATGGACTAAAAGCGGTACTATGACCAAACCACAGGGACTAAAACTATAATTTACTCTTATATTTATTTATACAAAAATTAAACGCGCATGCGGTTGAATTACGTTGAGTTTAAATGATTTGTTAACGGTTAAAGTAAATATAAACGTAGCGTTAATCATTAAACGAGTCGTATCAAACGTAGTGTTGACAAGAGAATTCCGCTCAAATGAAATAAATGATTTTAGACGAGAAATATATAATAAGTAAAACGGTAACTTTATTACAACAAACAATCATTATATATTCGTATATACGAAGAATAGTTGTTACTTTTGTCATATATATGTTTACAAAAATACTCGTGATATATAAAACATTGGCGGTCTGTAACATCCCGAAATTTCGATAAATAATAAACGACGCTTACGGAATAACGAAACAAAGAAAGAATGAAATGTAAAGTGGGCTCGAGCGGGTTGGGCCTTGGGCCGAAAATAGGTGGCGCAAAGAGAGGAAGGGGGGGTAAAACCCTAGCTACCCTCTCTTCCTCCCCACACTTCATCTTCACCACCTTTAAGTTAGAGAGAGACTAGAGAGAGAAAGCTCCAAGAATCCACACCAAGCCCTTCATGTCGTTGTGAATCATTGCTGGAAAATCTCTAGAGGTTGGAGAAGGAGGAATCAAACAGAAACAGGTAACAAAACACTCTCAGATTCAAGTTTAGATTTGAAAGTGGGTTTTACGGTTTCAAAGTGGGTTTTTATAAAAAGACGAAAATTTTACATATATATTTGATAAAAAAAAAAAATGTATCTAGCTTCATGGAAGCTAGATATAAGTTTTGGACGTAAAAATATTGGAACTTGGATCAAAAACGAAGGATTTGATCAAGAACCGATGAATCGTCGGAAATCTGTATAAATAGTCTGAAAACTCGGATACGTCCGAAAATTATTTCGGAACAACATAGATTTCGGACAGGACTTTTCGATCAAAAAGTAACTAGGACGGAACATTTCGGTCGAAAAGTATTTTGGACAGAAAAGAATTTCGGACAGATGTTTTCGAACGAAACAGTTCTCGGACAAAAGTTTTCGAACAAAAAAGCTATTAACAGAAAATAGTCTAACATCAGAGTTTTCGGTCGAAATAGATTTCGACCGAAAAATAATTCGGACATAGGAGTTTTCGGATGAAATATGAAGGTTATAACCTTGTTCCATTCGTGACTCATGAAACAGATATAATAGCATCCCACCTAGCACGAAGTTTCCTAGCTAAGTGAGATAAGTTTCCATAAAAGTCTGGTGAGTTCTTATTGCCTTTTTTCCTATACGGTTTTGGGTTGGCATGCATACTGTTAAAGAGATAGTTTTCAAAGTTAAAGAATATTTTATAAGAATTGTATATTTTTATAAAATGAAAGATAAGTATAGTATTTTATAAAATGTTATTTTTATAAAATGAAAGAGAGAGGCATATATTTTTATAAAAATGTTATTTTTATAAAAAGAAAGGTAAAGTGTTAAAGAGAATAGTGCTATCTTTGAAATGTAATTTCAAGAAAGTAAAGCAAAGTAAAGAATGGTAAAGAAGCTGCATCTCGGTGACATAGTATAATTGCATAGAAGTTGCATTGTAGTTACAAAGTAAAAAGTCCTGCAGGCAAGCAAAGTAGAGGTCTCACCTCGAGGTGTGAGCAAGCAAAGTAGAAAGTCTCACCCTGAGGTGTGAGTAGGCAAAGGAGTCTTCACTTCGGTGTAAGAGAGAAAGTCCCACCCTAAGGTGTTGGCATAGCAAAGTAAAAGTCTTACCCTTAGGTGTAAGCGAGCAAAGGGATCTTGCTCTCGGGCAATGATTCGTATGTGATAGTTAAAGTATACTATAGTCACTTGTCTGGTAGGAGTGAAACGTTAAGTTGCAAAGAGTAAAGGAGGACACCTTAACCGGTTACCTCAAAAGTAAAGTTTTAAATGAAAGATTTAACAGAACAATTCTATAAATTGGAACATTGTAAATTTTTAAAGGTAAAGGCAAAGATGTTTTTTAATGTAAAGAAATAAAGCTTATTTTATTTTTATAAAACTAAGCTACCTAAAAGAAAGTTTTACAGTTTAAAGTAAAGATAGAACTCACCAGCGTTAACTGACTTTTAGTATACATGACAGGTGGTAAAGGAAAAGTTAAAGTAAAGTAGAGGAGCCGTGAGGGCCGGATAGCATGGACATCGGGTTGCTGCGCTGAAGACTGACATTTCCTGTTCCTGATAGTTTATGTTTCAAACAATGTCTTATGGATTTGGATTTATGAATGTTATGAATTAAAGACTTCCATTGTAAAAGATTATGATTTCCAGTTTAAGAACTATGTTTGTTGTGTTTTGTGCCAACTATGAGATGTACCCGGTTTTGGGGTGTTTCAAGTTGATATCAGAGCCATAGTTTGAGAGATTCAGACATTTGCGATAATGTCTGAACTTAAACTGAGAACGGGCCAAAGAAAAGAAAGGAAAGGAATGTCAGTCAGAGCAGCCCGTCCATGGAACGATAGTAGCCAGAAGGTAGTCAATGTCCTTACATAGAACATAGACAATAATTCCTTAGCACAGATAGTAGAAAGTAAATGCTTTAGCATAAAGAGTACATAGTACATGCCTTAGCACAAATAGTAGAAAGTAAATGCTTTAGCATGAAGAGTACATAGTACATGCCTTAGCACAGACAGTAGACAGTAGATAGTACGTGCCTTATAGTGGAAACTCTGAACTTGAATGCAAATGTTACTCTGAAAGGAAATGTTCAGAACCCGAGTAGTAAAGTAAATTAGTAATTTCATACCGGTCTCTGTAATTAGTAATTTACATTACTCGAGGTGTTCTAAATTATTACATGTCATGATAACACGAGCTATCTTTGTTCGCAGTAGACACTAATGGCTAGAGCAAAGAGAGGTGGTCGCACTGGGGGTCGTACTGGTCGTCGAGGCCGACCACGAGATAACCGAAACCGTCGTGAGGAAAGTGAACACTCCTGTAACGAGACTGAATCGGTGCACGTGGAGCATAATGGCAGTGGGAACCATGAGTCGGTTCATGACGATGCCCATAACGAGGTGCTTGAGTTGGAACCTATCGTGAAGGAAGCTATCGCGGTAGAGGTTACTTCAATCTTGAAGAAAGTTCTACCGGAAGCACTGGGCGAGGCCCTTAAAGAGTTTGATATATGGAAGAAAGAGAAGAAAGAGTAAAGCAGCAAAAGAACTGAAGTCACAGATGTTGACGATTCTGATTATGAAATGGCAACTCGGGGTTGCAACTATAAGTCTTTTCGGGGGTGTGACTCGCCGAAGTATGATGGACGGAAAGATGTTGTTGCCACTTTCGAGTGGATAGAGAGGATGAATGGGGTGATCAACATTAGTGAGTGTCGTGATGACCAAGCGGTCAAGTTTTGTAACATTCCTGATTTTTCCGACCCTATTTTAATTTATTTTAAATAATAAAATAACTGCACGATGTTGAATCATATACTTGTTCAAACCTACACCTCATTAATCGTCAGCCGATAGTATTAAATTCAAAGATTTAGAACTCATAATCATGTGGTAACACCTCTTAGAGTTAATCCAGTTAGTAATCTCGTTAGGTGCTCTGTTAAATCCTAACCAAGCTAATTCTGTCAAAGCTGAATTTGCAAGGGCTGATTTTGTAAATAACCAGAAACCCTAGTAGGCACGGTCGCGCCACGTTTTGGCACGGTCGCGCCTCGTCCGGCACGGTCGCGCCACGTTTTGGCACGGTCGCGCCTCGTCTGGCACGGTCACGCCTCTTATAGGCACGGTCGCGCCTCACATCAGTTAAAACGTAAAAACAGTCTTTAATCGCAAATCTATTCGAATCCAAAATTTGTAACGCTTATTGTGCCGTTTCAAACCAATCATTTCGAATTAATCACTTTCTAATAACCGCGTAGTGATTAGGAAACCAAAACCGTCACCTCTCCATTCCTTTCTCTCAATCTCGTCCAATTCACGAAACACTCCCGAAATCAATCATATGCGCATGATCTTCAAGCTCCTGTAATCACATTCCTCACATCAATTTTGCCGGAATCCCAACCGGAGACGCCAGGGATCAACGCATCAAAGTCGGAACTCCGTTTGGTCGAACTCCACCAATTCGATATCGTTTAAGGTAATTAAACACATCATCAGACTCATTTCAATCCCTTGAATGAAAGCCCTAACCTATTCAGGGCTTATACCACCGAATTAAACTCAAACAGAATCTAGGGTTCATCACGTTTTTGGCTTAGTCGAACTACACCCTAGACACGATATACATTCAATTAAAATACATGGTTAGATTCGCAAACAGTTATTCTTTGAAAACCATATAAATTCAGCCGTTTTTAATACAAGAATTTGTCAGATTAGGTTCTGGAAAATCCAGACACGATCGTGCTAATCGCTTAGCACGGTCGTGCCTCTTGTCCAGGCATGGTTGTGCCCCATGCCTAAGCACGGTCGCGCTCCATGCCCAAGCACGGTCGCGCCCCATGCCCAAGCACGGTCGCGCCCCGTGCCTAAGCGCGGTCGCGCCATACCCTTGGCACGGTTGTGCCCAATCTTTGGTCAGAATCTGTTTCTTCTGTTATTTTAATATAAACTCAATTCCTTTTATAAAAAAATTACTATTTTATAAAACTCCAAAGCCCAGAATTGTTTTCATAAACTAAATTATCAACTTGGGAATATTAAACAAATTAATTAAATCATTTCTAATGGATTAAAAAGTAGTAAATTTTAAATAAGAAGTTCACATATAATTGTCTTATTCCAAACTCAAACCTTATTCAAAATGTTGTAAAAATATTCATTTCAAATCTTCCGTTTTATACAATACCTCCAAGTACCAATCACTAACTTTATCCAATTCAACCTTAGACTTAGACTTAGACTATTGTGCATTATTAATGCAATATACATTACACTCTAGGTTAACGTTGTGCATTACAAGGATCACATTACTAGCTAGTATCTCGTGTTAGCTACGCCTTCGAATCAAGTGAGTATTCACAACCCCTTTTTACTCTTTTACATTTTTGGGGTGAAACATGAACACTATTCAACTTACATGTTTACATTTACGCAAACAACACAAGTACAAATCCTATTTACATTCATGCGTGCAATTGGAGCTTTATGCCCGAGTGCTAGGTGTGCTAACCTCTTGTATGCTATTATGTGCAATCATTAACTTTTCAAGCCGACGGTTTTCAATGATAGATCTATTGAGTCTGACAAACCCACCCAGGATGCGCGGTGATTGAAACCGACAACACACTTTGTTTTGCATGCTAGTTACAAAGGTTTGATTGTACTTGGTTACACAATAGCGGCTCCCCATAAACGCCTTATTTATCATGTTATGTAAAGGATTTGGTTTACAAACTATATGCTATCTATGTACAAACTTGTGTTATACTCACCAACTTTTTAGTTGACCTTATTTTATTCATGTTTCAGGTGCTTTCATATGAGTTTGATCAAGACATGCTACACATAGGCTTTGGACCTAGATAATCTTAATTGAAAAAAAAATTGTATTTCATTATGTACATTGAATTTGATTCGTATTTGTTTGAATGGAATTTGATTTAACATAATACAATTTAGTCAACCTTGAGCTCATGAACAGTCTTACATGTCCCGCCCCGATGATTCCGCCATCGGTCGGGGTGTGACAGATTGGTATCAGAGCCTTGGTTATAGAGAACTAGGTTATTAGACACTCCTGACCTAGACTATAACTTTAGGACACCCATACAATGCCATGCTACTACATGTTACATTTTCAATTCCTGTGTGATTATTTTTACATGATATCATAAGTATTTACACCATTTGATACAATACATGATGACTTATGTGTCACACTACTTGATAACTCTCATGCTTACACTCATTACTACCTACATGATATATGCTTATTTCCTATGTGAATATCTTTATATGTTATAATATATGATTACATCACATGATACAATACTCAATAGTTTATGTGTCACATTTCCTGCCAACTTTTCCCTTCTATTCATAGCTACCTACTTAAATTATTTAAAACACTATCCTAAGTTTAACACACACACATACACACCAAATTATTCATACACATTTAGACTCCCATACATGATACCATCACCTTTATGAACAAAGACTTAAATTATTGAGCCTAATGTCCACCAATAATAAACCAAGAAGCCCATCTATCCTACAAGAAGAAGAAGCCCACTAAAATGCATAAATCTTACTTTGGGCCTCAAAGCCCAGTCCACAACAACTCCCATCATAACCATGAGCCCAACAATAGCATTATTAATACATGATGGCTGGAAGAGTGTGTAAGCCCATGAGGAATTCTGGCTAAGGAAAGATAGGGTACTTAAGTGTGTCTTAGCGACCCGCCCCTCTTTCCTGGGAATTCTCCTTAGGGATACATTACTTATAGGTCAAGTGTATTTCTAAAATACTATCGTGAAGGTTCGGCGTTATGACTAGTCAAACTCCAAAACCCATAAGAACTTCTATATTCGACACTTCATATTTCATTATCACTTACAACTTTTTCATTGTTTTTCTGCTAGACATGGACTCCTACCCTCCTCCCTCCCCGGTTTACCGTCCTGGATCAGAATCTGATTGGGAAGAAGACACTGAGACACCCATGTATCGGTCACCAACACCCCCAACTGCTAGGCCAAGGTTTGATGTAAGGGCGGACTGGATTAGGAACACCGGCCCGAGACTTCGAACACCTGAATCACCCGTACCCGTAAACCCGTATCATACACCTCACCTCCATAATCAATTGCCACCCCCACTAAGAGACCCATACCTAATGCCCGGCCCATACCATCCTAACCCTTGGGTAAGACAAACCACGGCACCCACTAGTGTTATAGGGATTCCAACCCATGACCTCCATCAATATGTAAGAACCTCAGAATTCGAGAGGCAAAGGATAGAGTAGGGAGTGACACACGACTTGCAAAGACAAAGAATGGATAGCCTAGAAAACCAATTAGGGTACCAAAAGGAGTTAATCTCCATCCTCGAAAAGGAAGTACAAGAACATCGCACGGAGACCGCCAGGACTGAAGCCAGATCTGCTACTCGAGTGACTATAGCGGTGCTCATCTTGGCAATTATCTTCTTCCTAGTGGAAAGCTACCAGCGACGTTAGAAGAAGCTTCTACTGATTTCCTTTAAAAATTTTCGATTTGAGAACCATTTTCTTATGTTTTGAGTAATGTTTAACATTTCAGCATTTAGTCAATTCCATATATTTCAACTCTACAGTTATTGTTCATTGATTTGACCCGTGGAGCGTAAATTACACCTGTTATATTTTCATCAAACTTTCTCAAATATCACTTCTTTCATTCAACATGATTTAATGCATTACCAACAAACCCTTTCATAAATAAATCATCCTATTTTGTGATTTAAACAAAACATCGCTATCTTCATTAAATTTTTAGATAATATCAAAAACATAAATTTTCCATAAAACTTTTTCACCAAATAAGGAAAGTTAATGCAATCAATTTTATAAAAATATTTTTTTAAAAAAACTGATAAATAATTATGATTTTTATTCGTTAAAGTAAATAATTCTAAACTTTGGCCAAATTAATATGCTACTACTTGTTTAGCCAAAGGTTGAAATTTTAGATTAAAAATATTTTTCTCATAAATTGCATATTCATCTAAAATATGTGATTCAATGATTTCACTACTTTATATGTCTATAACCAAAAATAATTTCCCACTTTCTATGTTCAAACAAAGACCCGTATTTATAAACACAAATTCCAGAATATTTTCAAAACCTCCTCGTTACCTTTCACTCGACGCTTCAAGAGACGATCCATATCGCGTAAACGTTAACCTTTCCCACCAACCTCAATGAGATTTGAGGACTTGAACCTAACTACCACTTTATGCAAGAACACCAAACAACACGTACGTCCGCAGCACTCGATCACATGCAAGACCCGTTAGTACACATCGCACGCGAAGTTCAATACTCATGTATACACGTTCACAATATATTTAACGTAATCTCATGGTACATGAAACTCAATTATCCTCAATATATCCAATTCTACACAAACTACATAATACATGAAACTAGTTTGCCTACAAATCACAATTTGCTCGATTGATCACGTAATACACGAAACATGTTTACTTGCAATACATATGCTACTGGATTGAGCACATGATACACGAAACTTAGTCGTTTGCAATATATGTTATACACAAGAATTGCTTCATTGATACATAATTCTAGATTGACCATACTATACATGAAACTCATTTGGTTACAAAGCACTTTATACTAAACGGTGTACATTATACAAAATACATGATGCTAAGTTGCTAATACTATACATGAGATCCATTTCCTACAATACACATAATACTATGTTGTATACATTACACATTAAAGCTTTTTGATTTACAAAATATAAGACGCTAAATTATTTACGCTATATATGAGACCTATTTGATTACAAACTACGTGACACTAGATCATACATGAGACTTGTGTGCTTACTATATACTCGAAACAAAATTTGCTTACAATTATTGCAATGGATTGATTAGATTATACACAAGACATGGTCATGCACTTTGTACACCAAAGTTGAAGACCATAATACGTTGAAACGACTCGGGGTTTGACGTATTCTTGTTCAAACACGAGCAAACTAAGAAACTTTAAGTGTTACTACTTTACTACTCTTTAGTTGCGAACTGACCTGATTAGGGACTTAGTTACTTGTTAACGACTTTCTATGTCTAAACAATAGACGTGATCATAGTGAAATTGTGCCCCCTTACCCACACACAACGAAACAATCTATACGGACCATACGATGATTTGAATAATTACGGGTGCACACGGAATTATGAAAATCAGCGCATGGAAACTATAGTGAAATTTTGTCGTGTGTTGTGACCTAAAACTTATCATGATGTGTAACAACGAAACGGATGTAATGTGACGAGGGCATGGTGGATACGCCGATGGTACTTCCTATATATAAGTGTCCTATCATATTATCAGGAGTAGCGTTGTTCGTGTCACGTGAAGTTTTGACCTAGACCAATGTTTATGAAATCTTTTACCCACTAACAATTTTGAGCACGTTAGACTACATCTTACACAAACTCAAAATTTCAAAATCTCATCAAATTTGTTCCAAGTAATACATCTTATATTTAGAATTCAAATTGCTATTCGACAATCTTCTCCTTAAGTCCATTTCAAAAACTAAATTCATTGTCATCATTCATATTCAACCTTGAGTATCAGGCCTAAATCATATCAACGGTCAAACTCACCGAGAACCCAAAACTCCCACCTTTTTCTTGATTTTTAGAAGCCTCCATTAGTTAAATTTCGGGACGAAATTCCCTTAACATGGGGAGACTGTAACATTCCTGATTTTTCCGACCCTATTTTAATTTATTTTAAATAATAAAATAACTGCACGATGTTGAATCATATACTTGTTCAAACCTACACCTCATTAATCGTCAGCCGATCGTATTAAATTCAAAGATTTAGAACTCATAATCATGTGGTAACACCTCTTAGAGTTAATCCAGTTAGTAATCTCGTTAGGTGCTCTGTTAAATCCTAACCAAGCTAATTCTGTCAAAGCTGAATTTACAAGGGCTGATTTTGTAAATAACCAGAAACCCTAGTAGGCACGGTCGCGCCACATTTTGGCACGGTCGCGCCTCGTCCGGCACGGTCGCGCCACGTTTTGGCACGGTCGCGCCTCGTCTGGCACGGTCACGCCTCTTATAGGCACGGTCGCGCCTCACATCAGTTAAAACGTAAAAACAGTCTTTAATCGCAAATCTATTCGAATCCAAAATTTGTAACGCTTATTGTGCCGTTTCAAACCAATCATTTCGAATTAATCACTTTCTAATAACCGCGTAGTGATTAGGAAACCAAAACCGTCACCTCTCCATTCCTTTCTCTCAATCTCGTCCAATTCACGAAACACTCCCGAAATCAATCATATGCGCATGATCTTCAAGCTCCTGTAATCACATTCCTCACATCAATTTTGCCGGAATCCCAACCGGAGACGCCAGGGATCAACGCATCAAAGTCGGAACTCCGTTTGGTCGAACTCCACCAATTCGATATCGTTTAAGGTAATTAAACACATCATCAGACTCATTTCAATCCCTTGAATGAAAGCCCTAACCTATTCAGGGCTTATACCACCGAATTAAACTCAAACAGAATCTAGGGTTCATCACGTTTTTGGCTTAGTCGAACTACACCCTAGACACGATATGCATTCAATTAAAATACATGGTTAGATTCGCAAACAGTTATTCTTTGAAAACCATATAAATTCAGCCGTTTTTAATACAAGAATTTGTCAGATTAGGTTCTGGAAAATCCAGACACGATCGTGCTAATCGCTTAGCACGGTCGTGCCTCTTGTCCAGGCATGGTTGTGCCCCATGCCTAAGCACGGTCGCGCTCCATGCCCAAGCACGGTCGCGCCCCATGCCCAAGCACGGTCGCGCCCCGTGCCTAAGCGCGGTCGCGCCATACCCTTGGCACGGTTGTGCCCAACCTTTGGTCAGAATCTGTTTCTTCTGTTATTTTAATATAAACTCAATTCCTTTTATAAAAAAATTACTATTTTATAAAACTCCAAAGCCCAGAATTGTTTTCATAAACTAAATTATCAACTTGGGAATATTAAACAAATTAATTAAATCATTTCTAATGGATTAAAAAGTAGTAAATTTTAAATAAGAAGTTCACATATAATTGTCTTATTCCAAACTCAAACCTTATTCAAAATGTTGTAAAAATATTCATTTCAAATCTTCCGTTTTATACAATACCTCCAAGTACCAATCACTAACTTTATCCAATTCAACCTTAGACTTAGACTTAGACTATTGTGCATTATTAATGCAATATACATTACACTCTAGGTTAACGTTGTGCATTACAAGGATCACATTACTAGCTAGTATCTCGTGTTAGCTACGCCTTCGAATCAAGTGAGTATTCACAACCCCTTTTTACTCTTTTACATTTTTGGGGTGAAACATGAACACTATTCAACTTACATGTTTACATTTACGCAAACAACACAAGTACAAATCCTATTTACATTCATGCGTGCAATTGGAGCTTTATGCCCGAGTGCTAGGTGTGCTAACCTCTTGTATGCTATTATGTGCAATCATTAACTTTTCAAGCCGACGGTTTTCAATGATAGATCTATTGAGTCTGACAAACCCACCCAGGATGCGCGGTGATTGAAACCGACAACACACTTTGTTTTGCATGCTAGTTACAAAGGTTTGATTGTACTTGGTTACACAATAGCGGCTCCCCATAAACGCCTTATTTATCATGTTATGTAAAGGATTTGGTTTACAAACTATATGCTATCTATGTACAAACTTGTGTTATACTCACCAACTTTTTAGTTGACCTTATTTTATTCATGTTTCAGGTGCTTTCATATGAGTTTGATCAAGACATGCTACACATAGGCTTTGGACCTAGATAATCTTAATTCAAAAACAAATTGTATTTCATTATGTACATTGAATTTGATTCGTATTTGTTTGAATGGAATTTGATTTAACATATTACAATTTAGTCAACCTTGAGCTCATGAACAGTCTTACATGTCCCGCCCCGATGATTCCGCCATCGGTCGGGGTGTGACAAGTTTGCCGCTCACTCATTCACTAATGAGGCATTGAGTTGGTGGAGGTCGATTGAAAGAATCAAGTCCTCTACTGAAATGAAAAAGATGAAATGGGATGACATGAAAAAGCTGTTGATCACTAAGTTATGTCCGCAGAACGATATTGATAGAGTAGTGAGAGTTTCTGGGGCTCTGTGCTGGTGGTTTGGCCCATCGCCAGTACACCTCCAAATATCAAGAGTTGGCTCAACTGGTTCCACCTCTGGTGGACACTGAGGAAAAGAGGATCAAGTACTACATCAAGGGCCTACCACAGAAAGTCCGTGTGCACGTGAAAGCTAATACTCCCACGAGCTTTGAATATGTGGTATCACTTGCTGGAATAGTTTATGATGACTTTGAATCAGCGGACCCAGTGCCTACTGAAAGGAAAGTGACAAATGCCGTTAAACGGCCAGCAAAAGAGTGGGCGGGCCCAGAGGCGAAGAAGCTGAGGATAGAGTATGGGAATGATTGGGCAAAGTGTGGATGAAAGCACGCTGGGGAGTGCCATGTGGGTTTGAACATTTGCTATCGATGCGGGAAGACGGGGCATTACTCTCGAGAATGTTCGGGTGCACCGTCATGCTATAACTATGGGATACCTGGCCACGTGGCCAAGGACTGCCAGAAACCCAAAGCTACGGGAACCGAGAAGGGTAAGGAGGCCGAAAATCCGAAGGCAAGGACCCGAGCGTATGCACTGACTCAAGAGGAAGCTAGGGAAAACCCAGATGTTGTGTCAGGTACGTTCATCCTTGACAACACTTACGTTTCAGTATTGTTTGATTCTGGTGCCAGTAGGAGTTTCATATCATCATTAAAGTGTAAAAGAAAAAAATGTAAATTCACAAAAGTAGAACAGGCCTTTAATGTGGAAACTGCAGTGGGTAAGACCAGGGTAGTAAAAGAATTGGTAGATAATTGCGCGATAAATATACATGGACATAGATTCCCATTTAGGTTATATGTTATGACCTTGGGAGGGTTTAATATAGTTTTGGGTATGGATTGGTTGGCTGCCAACGAAGCCCGGATTGTATGTAAATGAAAGATAGTTCAGCTCAAAGCTCCAGACGGTAGCGAAGTTTTGGTTTACGGGGATCGTGACGGTTCGTTAACGAACGTCATATCTATGATAAAGGCAGAGAAGTATATAGGGCGCGGATGCGAGGCCTACCTGGCCTATGTGATAGACAATGATTTAAAAGTGAAAGAGTTGAAAGATGTACCAGTGGTATGTAATTTTCCGGAGGTGTTTCCTGAGGAGTTGCCTGGGTTACCACCTGACCGAGAGACAGAGTTCCAGATAGACTTAGTCCCAGGTGCCCAGCCCGTGGCTAAAGCACAGTACCGACTTGCTCCTCTGGATATGTGTGACACCCGACAATTCAGGTCAATATCCGTACATGTTATAAACAAGTTTACATTATAATTGTTTTTGTGATTTACTTAATTTCACAAACAAGGACATTAAGGCCTAACAAAAACCGTACATGGTCTCATTTCATATTTTGGTAATTCTAGGAGTTACCGGTTCACGTACCAGGATAACCCGACTAAATACGAACACTAGTGGTTAAATTTACACTTAAATCAAATGGTTTGATTTATTTAACCCCAACCCACTTGCTTGACTTTTCGGCCGAAATTCAGAGAAGCCATTCCCCCATCTATTCCCAAGATTTACATATACTTACCATTTCCAAACACACACTCCACCGAATATTTTCTCTCTTTATGGCAGCGACATCAACGCCTTCATCCTCATCATATTTTCAAGAGTTCATCCATTTTCAAGCTCAAAGTTATCTATCTTTTGGGTGTTATACGAAACATCCAAGTGTTTTTCTCAAGAATCAAGCTAAGGAGCTCAAGATCATTCTCTGTTTCTCTCAAAATCCTCATCTCTGTTTGGAGGTAAAAACTCAATACCATCCACATTATTTTCTTTAAACCGTAGATAAACATACAACTTATTTGAACGCAAGTAAGATAACAAGAAAAGTGTGACGAATTCAAGATTTAAAACATAAAAATATGCAGGACTGATTCTGTCAAACAGAAGTCCAGTAATCGAACTATAGTTTCGATACCTATTACTCAATCGAAACTAGGTAGTTTCGATACATGCTTACTCAATCGAAACTGAGTAGTTTCGATACCTAGATGTTCAATCGAAACTAGTAGTTTCGATACCGGTTGTTCAATCGAAACTAGGTAGTTTCGATACTCAGTTTACTCAATCGAAACTAGGTAGTTTCGACATCTGTTCTGTTCTGTTCAATCGAAACTATGTAGTTTCGATAACTGGTCATCAGTCCCATGAGGCAGTAACATAGAACTACTTTATAACGAAACAAGTGTTGAAAAACTAAAAAGATATTTAAACAAAAGCAATCAGATTTGCTAAGTCGGTGAACAATTTGCATATGAGACATTCGGTCATAACACGAATTACCCTTTTTGTAATTAGGGTACGAATAGTCAAGTTCGGCTAGAACAATTATCATTGAAAGCATACACAAACTCAAGGTGAGTTCACGGCCCCCTTTTAACTATTTACTGTTTTGTAAACATCGGGGGAGAAACATACTTACTTGTTATGTTTTGAAAACATGAATTACATTGCTTATACATTTGACAATATGAACATTTTGGTTTAACTCCTTGTGAGTTTCACTAACCCCTTTTTCTAAGTTTTGAAATGATTTGGGGTGGAAACATACTTGTAAAGAATTTTCATATGTAAATGAATGAAACTAATGATCTGACCATATGTATGTATTGAGGAAACAATAAAGCGCTTAAAGTCCTCGAAATAAATTAGTAACCATTAGCTATGGACTTAGCCCGGGATTATATGAATAGTACTATTGGGGGTGACGCCTCCGGTCATGGTTAGTCGCGCTAACCAGGGGTCCAAATGGCCGAATGACCGCATATTGTCTTACTCGCAGAAAGGCGAGGTGAGGCACAGAAAGTTGGGGTTTGGTTACGGTCTCGTACATTACATACTATTTTGTATTCCTTGCAAGCTTACAAATGGGGTCAATAGATCGGATTAGTAATCATATTCATTGGTAATACATGCAAAAGAGTTCTGATCAGGTTAAAGTGATCAGGTTTATACAAAGGGTTCTGATCAGGTTAAAGTGATCAGGTTTAAACAAAGGGTTCTAATCAGGTTAAAGTGATCAGGTTTATACAAGGGTTCTGATCAGGTTAAAATGATCAAGTTTAAACAAAGGGTTCTGATCAGGTTAAAGTGATCAGGTTTAAACAAAGGATTTTGATCAGGTTAAAATGATCAGGTTTATACAAAGAGTTTTGATCAGGTTAAAATGATCATGTTTAAACATTGGATTTATGACGGTTAAATCATAGTAATGTTTTCAAAGAAAAACTACTTATTTTATGACGGATAGGTCATGGGCATGTTTTCAAATGAAAACTACTTATTAATTATGACGGTTAGGTCATGTATAGTTTTTCGAGGAAAACTACTTAGTTTTATGACGGTGAAGTCATGTACATGTTTTCGGGAAAAACTATAAGCACTGATATAACTAACTCTGTGAACTCACCAACCTTTGTGTTGACACTTTCAAGTATGTTTCTCAGGTGACCTTTAGCCATGGCGCGGTTGGAATAGACTAGCTATGTTGGATCAATTCCTAAAGGCTGGAAGGACGTAGAATATCAAGTCTCAAGTCTATCTTTGATCTAGAGGAACTTAAATCATAGTATTACTTAGCTTTAGTAATTGTATATGTAATCAAGTCTTAGAAATCACTATTACAGCTTCCGCTATCGTGTAATGAACCAATCGTTGCAACCTGTATTTATTTAATAAGTAAATAAATTTGGGGGTGTGACAGATTGGTATCAGAGCAATGGTTTTAGCGAATTAGTTGTCCTTAGTGATACCTAGGCTCTAACCGGACTCATTTAGGGACCAAGATTTCTAAGACTTGCATCACACTAAAAACACCCAAGACTTGAGCATAGGAATTCTAACCGTTTCCGAACAATTTGTGTAGACTATTAGTGTATGGAGTTACACTAGGGTACCATTAGCTACACTAATACAATTACATGGCACATGTAGTGAACACTTAAACACATACAATAATGTGGAAATAATAAACATTTATAACATGTTACTGTTCGGATTACGAGTCAAGAATAACGGGTACTCAGCATACTGCAACCTTAGAAGATCGAGTTACGAGCTGAGCTTGAACGACGACGGCGGCGATCGTCAGTTACCGATCTTGGTATCACAACAGGTTGAACTCGTACCAGAATCTGTACCTATACCTGCACCACAACTACTCCAGCCATGGAGGCAACTATCCTTCTAACGTATTTGCGGTATAAATACTCTCCTTCATAAGTTGTCGGATCGGATGCCTAGACTCTCGCCATGTTATTTGGCAGGCATGATTGCCCAAACAGAAGGGAATTCAAGGTGAATAAGCAGGACTAAATGGGAGAGAACTCTAAGGGTCAGGAGACCCAGACATACATCAGGATCATGTGGATCCATGCATATATACAGACTTGGAGCATGAGTTGCTCGACACTCGTTTTAGGATCTCTGCCCAACACATAGTGCCTGAATTTCACCATGCACATTTTTTTAAGAGACACTGGTGGTGCCTCTCTACCCTTAGCCTCATCCGACAACTGCCATATTCGGCAGATTCATGAGTATTGGTACACATAATTAAGAGTAATCCGATAAAACAATACACACTCCTGTACAAATGTGCAAACGCAATCTAATGATCATTTCAAATCAATTTTGATTAAAAGCTAGGGATAGAAGAAACACTATAGGGATCAGGCAAGGCAAATTATCATTACGGGTGCACACGTAATCATAATTTGCAGTACATGGGAACTTTAGTGAGTCTTGCTGTCTAAGCTGATGATCAACTCATGTTCTCAATCACTTGATTAAGGATTGGATCTTAACAAATCAGACTTCTCAATTAGGTGCTCACAAAGCATTCTCCTAGTTTTGGAGGAACGAGAGAAATTCAAATTGAATTCAACCAATCCTTAGTAAATCCTGAACGACGAAGAAATTCGCACATTCATTCTTTGAGATTCTACTTGTCAGGAATGCTTCAAATTGAGCGTTACCATAACTAACACTTACAGTAATTGCACAACTATTGTGGGAGATTATAGCATAATCTCAGGATCCATCATACAGTTCAATCTCACAATTGATTGAAAGTTACGCCAAGAGTGTTATGCACTAACTTCAGTAATAGGGCAGGATATTATTCTGACCCGCATACACATGGCACCTATGGATATTGTGGAAGCTCGACATGAGACAAGTAGGAAATCGGACATTTCAGAATGTCGGTCAAACAGGATTGCTCTCGCAGCCATTGACATTCAATATACCTTTAAGTCTGACTATTCTCTCTGCAATGGATAAGCCGGGGTTGATGCTCAAGCGAATGCCAAAGAAACCTAAGTGTGGACTAACGACTATTGTCGCACTAACCAAAATGACAAGCAAAACTCTAAAAGGAGTCACAAATGCGGAATTTCATGCTAATCTCATTAGCTCATGATATGCATAAAGGACGTAAGCTCGAGCTATTCACAACAGGCCACTGTCCACAAAGAGTTGAGAAGAATAATTTATTACTCTTTTGTACTCGCACTTCCCCAAAGTTCATCTTGATGGATGGATCTCAGATTTAGCCTAGAAAAGAGGTGTGATTGCATCTTTCACTCCTAGTTTTCTATAATTGGGAAGCTCTAGAGCATCTATTGTTAAGAAATGATCTCTTGGAGTAGACTCAGTTGGAATACAAAAGTCTCGACGTTCAACACTCCTTACCTCAAGTTTATCCTTGTGCTAAGGATTTTAAGGCTATAACCCGAATGAGTGGAATACGTAATGGTAAGTCACCAAAGTACCATTCAAACACTAAGGGAGTGCATACACACCGTATGACTAATAGTTGACTATCAACTCTTTCTGCCAACTTAATGAGTTGACAAACCCATAGCCCATTTTGGGGAAAGCACTAATTCGATGAGACCATTCTCACAGTATTATTATTCATTCCCTCAGCTAGACGGAATGTGAATATCCCAAACAAACATCGAACTTCGTATGGCTTACATACTTTGAAGGTATGGTAGTCGAGACATGAGTTTACATATCAGGACGCTACAACCCAAAGGCTAGTCTGCCTCGAAAGGTAGTGCGAGCAAAGGGGTAAAGTGGTGATTAGACTTGAAGTTCGCAAATAAGAGCTCCCAAGGAACATCAATTCCTAGCTCCATGAAGGCACATGGAAACATGAAACCTGAAATAAGAAAAAAGTCTTAGTCCGGGAAAATGCTTTCGAAAAGCATAAGAGGGACAAACATAAAGTTTCATTTTCATACTTTTTCATTTCTACCTAATATACAACAAAAACTTGGACACATCGTCGAGTAATTCTTTCATAAGACCGAGTTTCTCACAATGGGGAGTTCCGATCCTGTTTGTAAAGAAAAATGATGGAACCTTTAGAAGGTGCATCAATTATCGGGAGTTGAACAAGCTGACAATCAAAAACCGGTATCCTCTTCCTCGAGTAGACGATTTGTTTGATCAACTTCAAGGGTCCAGTTTCTATTCTAAAATTGATCTACGCTCAGGGTATCCTCAACTGAAAATTCAGGAAGAAGATATACCAAAAACGACTTTTAGGACTCGTTACGGTCACTACGAGTTCCTAGTTATGCCATTTGTCTTGACTAATGCACCGGCCGTTTTCATGGATCTAATGAACCGCGTGTGCAAGCCATACTTGGATAAATTCGTGATTGTATTTATCGATGACATATTAATATATTCACAAACCAAGGAGGAACATAAACATCATTTGAAATCAATCTTGGAACTACTCCGGAATGAGAAGCGTTATGCCAAATTCTCTAAGTGTGAGTTTTGGATTCGAGAGGTTCACTTTCTCGGACACGTCATCAATAAGAAGGGTATTCACGTAGTCCCAACCAAGATTGAAGCTATCAAAAACTGGGAAGCACCAAGAACTCCGGCTGAGGTGTGTAAATTTCTGGGTTTGGCAGGATATTACAGGCGATTTATCGAGAATCTTTCAAAGATAGCCTTGCCTTTGACCACGTTAACTCAGAAGGACAAAAAGTTTGATTGGACTGATAAACAAGAATCAGCGTTTCAATTGTTGAAGCAGAAGCTTTGCAGTGCACCAATCCTATCCCTTCCCGAAGGAACTGACAATTTCATCGTGTACTGCGACGCATCACACCAAGGTCTGGGATGTGTATTGATGCAGGAAGAAAAAGTCATAGCGTATGCATCCAGACAGCTAAGAGTACATGAGAAAAATTATACGACTCACGATCTGAAATTGGGTGCTGTCGTGTTTGCACTCAAGATTTGGAGACATTTCTTATATGGTACAAAATGTACTATCTTTACAAACCATAAGAGTCTCCATCACATCTTTAATCAGAAAGAACTCAACATGAGTCAACTTCGTTGGGTAGAACTACTGAATGATTACGACTGTGATATCAAGTATCACCCTGGTAAGGCAAATGTCGTAGCAGATGCCTTGAGTCGTAAGGAACGGGTTAAAACTCTCCGTGTTCGTGCCCTAGGATTGACAATTCATGCGAGTCTCACGACTCAAATCCGGATGGCACAACAGGAGGCAATCAAAGAAGAAAACATTCAGAGTGAAGCTATACGAGGAATGATCAGACAATTAGAGCCAAAATCAGATGATACTTTATACTTTGCAAATAGAATTTGGGTGCCATGTTTTGGTAACTTACGGGAGTTGGTTATGGACGAAGCCCATAAGTCCAGGTACTCCATTCACCCAGGTTCGGATAAAATGTATAAGGATCTGAAAGAACTCTACTGGTGGCCGAACATGAAAGGAAAAATTGCTATTTACGTCGGTAAATACCTGACATGTTCAAAGGTAAAGGCAGAACATCAGAAACCGTCGGGATTGTTATAACAACCCGAGATACCTCAATGGAAATGGGAACAAATTTCAATGGATTTCATTACAAAGTTACCCAGAACACCTAGCAACTATGATACTATATGATAATCGTCAGTCGTTTGACGAAATCCGCGCATTCCCTACCAATAAAGGAGACAGATAAAAGTAAGAAGCGTGCAAGGCTAAATATTAAGGGAATTAAGGCTAGGCATGGTATGCAGTTTCCATTTTCACAAAAAGGGACAGTCGATTCATGTCAAGAACCAGGCAGTCTGTACAAGAAGCCTTGAGCACACGCCTTTACATGACCACTGCATATCATCCTCAGATGAACGGTCAAAGTAAAAGGACCATCCAAAATTTAAAAGATGTGCTCCGTGTGTGTGTAATCGATTTCAGAGGAAATAGGGATACTCACCGCCGTTGGATGAGTTTTCATATAATACCAACTACCATACCAGCATTAAAGCCGCTCCGTTGAGGCTTTGTATGGTTGTAAGTGTCACTCATCGCTATATTAGGCGGAGGCTAGCGAAAAACATTTGACTGGTCCAGATATTGGCTAGGAAACCACTGACAAGATCGTCGAAATAAAAGATCGTCTGAAAACCACTCAAGACAGATGAAAGAGTGTTGTGCTAGCAACAGACGAAAACCATTAGAATTCCAAGTGGGAGACAAAGTCATGTTGAAGGTCTCACCTTGGAAAGGAGTGGCAAGATTTGGCAACCGTGGCAAGCTTAATCCTAGGTACGTTGAACCATTTGAACGAGTGGATCAAATGAAAACAAAAATACCCATCCTTGTTTAAGGATACAATAGTTCAAGAGGACACAAATTGAATTTCGGGACGAAATTCTTTTAACATGGGGAGAATATGACACCCGACAATTCAGGTCAATATCCGTACATGTTATAAACAAGTTTACATTATAATTGTTTTTGTGATTTACTTAATTTCACAAACAAGGACATTAAGGCCTAACAAAAACCGTACATGGTCTCATTTCATATTTTGGTAATTCTAGGAGTTACCGGTTCACGTACCAGGATAACCCGACTAAATACGAACACTAGTGGTTAAATTTACACTTAAATCAAATGGTTTGATTTATTTAACCCCAACCCACTTGCTTGACTTTTTGGCCGAAATTCAGAGAAGCCATTCCCCCATCTATTCCCAAGATTTACATATACTTACCATTTCCAAACACACACTCCACCGAATATTTTCTCTCTTTACGGCAGCGACATCAACGCCTTCATCCTCATCATATTTTCAAGAATTCATCCATTTTCAAGCTCAAAGTTATCTATCTTTTGGGTGTTATACGAAACATCCAAGTGTTTTTCTCAAGAATCAAGCTAAGGAGCTCAAGATCATTCTCTGTTTCTCTCAAAATCCTCATCTCTATTTGGAGGTAAAAACTCAATACCATCCACATTATTTTCTTTAAACCGTAGCTAAACATACAACTTATTTGAACGCAAGTAAGATAACAAGAAAAGTGTGGCGAATTCAAGATTTAAAACATAAAAATATGCAGGACTGATTCTGTCAAACAGAAGTCCAGTAATCGAAACTATAGTTTCGATACCTGTTACTCAATTGAAACTAGGAGTTTCGATACCTGTTACTCAATCGAAACTAGGAGTTTCGATACCTATTACTCAATCGAAACTAGGTAGTTTCGATACATGCTTACTCAATCGAAACTGAGTAGTTTCGATACCTAGATGTTCAATCGAAACTAGTAGTTTCGATACCGGTTGTTCAATCGAAACTAGGTAGTTTCGATACTCAGTTTACTCAATCGAAACTAGGTAGTTTCGACATCTGTTCTGTTCTGTTCAATCGAAACTATGTAGTTTCGATAACTGGTCATCAGTCCCATGAGGCAGTAACATAGAACTACTTTATAACGAAACAAGTGTTGAAAAACTAAAAAGATATTTAAACAAAAGCAATCAGATTTGCTAAGTCGGTGAACAATTTGCATATGAGACATTCGGTCATAACACGAATTACCCTTTTTGTAATTAGGGTACGAATAGTCAAGTTCGGCTAGAACAATTATCATTGCAAGCATACACAAACTCAAGGTGAGTTCACGGCCCCCTTTTAACTATTTACTGTTTTGTAAACATCGGGGGAGAAACATACTTACTTGTTATGTTTTGAAAACATGAATTACATTGCTTATACATTTGACAATATGAACATTTTGGTTTAACTCCTTGTGAGTTTCACTAACCCCTTTTTCTAAGTTTTGAAATGATTTGGGGTGGAAACATACTTGTAAAGAATTTTCATATGTAAATGAATGAAACTAATGATCTGACCATATGTATGTATTGAGGAAACAATAAAGCGCTTAAAGTCCTCGAAATAAATTAGTAACCATTAGCTATGGACTTAGCCCGGGATTATATGAATAGTACTATTGGGGGTGACGCCTCCGGTCATGGTTAGTCGCGCTAACCAGGGGTCCAAATGGCCGAATGACCGCATATTGTCTTACTCGCAGAAAGGCGAGGTGAGGCACAGAAAGTTGGGGTTTGGTTACGGTCTCGTACATTACATACTATTTTGTATTCCTTGCAAGCTTACAAATGGGGTCAATAGATCGGATTAGTAATCATATTCATTGGTAATACATGCAAAAGAGTTATGATCAGGTTAAAGTGATCAGGTTTATACAAAGGGTTCTGAGCAGGTTAAAGTGATCAGGTTTAAACAAAGGGTTCTGATCAGGTTAAAGTGATTAGGTTTATACAAGGGTTCTGATCAGGTTAAAGTGATCAGGTTTAAACAAAGGGTTCTGATCAGGTTAAAGTGATCAGGTTTAAACAAAGGGTTTTGATCAGGTTAAAATGATCAGGTTTATACAAAGAGTTTTGATTAGGTTAAAATGATCATGCTTAAACATTAGATTTATGACGGTTAAGTCATAGTAATGTTTTCAAAGGAAAACTACTTATTTTATGACGGATAGGTCATGGGCATGTTTTCAAATGAAAACTACTTATTAATTATGACGGTTAAGTCATGTATAGTTTTTCGGGGAAAACTACTTAGTTTTATGACGGTGAAATCATGTACATGTTTTCGGGAAAAAACTATAAGCACTGATATAACTAACTCTGTGAACTCACCAACCTTTGTGTTGACACTTTCAAGTATGTTTCTCAGGTGACCTTTAGCCATGGCGCGGTTGGAATAGACTAGCTATGTTGGATCAATTCCTAAAGGCTGGAAGGACGTAGAATATCAAGTCTCAAGTCTATCTTTGATCTAGAGGAACTTAAATCATAGTATTACTTAGCTTTAGTAATTGTATATGTAATCAAGTCTTAGAAATCACTATTACAGCTTCCGCTATCGTGTAATGAACCAATCGTTGCAACCTGTATTTATTTAATAAGTAAATAAATTTGGGGGTGTGACAATATGAAATAGTTAATGACATAGTTGGAAGAAATTTTGGATAGGGGTTTTATCATGCCGAGCATTTTTCCATGGGGTGCTCCGGTTCTATTTGTAAAGAAGAAAGATCGTGCCATGAGAATGTGCATCGACTACAAAGAGTTGAACAAACATACAGTAAAGAACAAATATCCGATACCAAGGATCGATGATCTGTTCGACCAACTACAAGGTGCCAGATGGTTCTCCAAGATCGATCTGCGGTCGGGATATCATCAATTAAAGGTAAGGTAAGAGGACATACCTAAGACAGCGTTTCGCACGCGGTATGGGAATTACGAATTTCGCTTGTTGTCTTTCGGTTTGACCAATGCTCTAGCAGCATTCATGAGTATGATGAACCAAGTGTGTAGACCGATGTTAGACAGGTCAGTGATAGTATTCATAAACGACATACTTGTTTATTCGAAGAGTGAAGGTGACCATGCTTGTCATCTTTGAGAAGTACTAGAGACTCTACAGAAAGAAAAGTTGTATGCCAAGTTTTCCAAATGCGCTTTCTGGGTTAAGGAAGTCCAATTATTAGGTCACGTTATTAACGCAAACGACATTATGGTTGACCCGGCTAAGATAGAGGCGGTACAAGAATGGGAAATCCCGAAGACACCAACCCAGATTTGGATTTTTCTAGGATTGGCAGGTTACTATCGAAGGTTCATTCAGGACTTCTTGAGAATAGCCTCGCCACTGACAAAGTTGACACGCAAGGAAGTAAAGTACGAATGGGGTCAGGCCCAGACTAAAGCATTTGAAGAGTTAAAGAAGAAGTTGACCCAAGCCCTAGTGCTAGCATTACCCGACGGTAACGAGGACCTTGTGGTATATTCTGACGCTTCGGGACAGGGGTTAGGGTGTGTTTTGATGCAGAGGGGAAAGGTGATCGCGTATGCATCACGGTAGCTAAAGATTCACGAAGTTAACTACCCGACTCACGATTTGGAGCTCGCGGTAGTTGTCTTCGCGCTAAAGATTTGAAGGCATTACCTATACGGGGTAAAATGCACAATTTATTCGGATCACAAGAGCTTGAAGTATTTCTTTGAGCAGAAAGACCTGAATATGCCACAAAGGCGGTGGTTAGAATTACTGAAAGACTATAACTGTGAGATCCTATACCACCCGGGAAAGGCGAGTGGTCTCTATATAAACTTACAATACCTAGATTTATACAAGCGTGTTTACACGCGTGGCACGTATATTATGCATTTTCCTAAGACTGGTTAAACTATAATTATGGTTTGACATAAATAAATGTGTACAAGTATTTCTATTATACGTATCCAAATACTCAAAGACAAACCAATACTCCTCAAAGTATAACTACATTCCGAGAATGGCTATCAAATATTGACTACACTTTAACGAATAATTTAAGCTTAACCACACACATGGTAACTCAACACGAGTTTAGACTCGCTTTACATTATTAGGGTTAGTCTATAAAGGTCATTAAGTACCTACAGGTATCGTATGACTCGAGTAGGACATAGACCCGCTACCATCGTGTTACGTGGACTTAGGTTCACGTTATTACATGAAGGACGTCATCGTTCCTAACATAATTCCAGGTGAGTTTCAAGCCCCTTTTCATTTTACTATTTTACAAACTTGGGGGAGAAACATACTTCAACTGATTTGAAAACTTACATGAACTTATTTATTCAACATGCCCGAACTTATTGGAGACGATAATTGGAAAACAAGACCTCATATCTGTATGTGAACATGAGTGAACATAACCCTCAAGTGGTCTTGGACCATACATATACTATAACCATTAGCTATGGACTTAGCCGAGGAATATGTGAAAAGTACTATTGGGACTGACCTCCCCACCTAGGGTTAGTCGCGTTAACCGCACGATCCACATGTTCGTATGGGTGCAGCATAATCTGACACACATTACCGTGATGGCACGGGGTTGGGCAAGAACATTGACAGGTTTAGGTTTGGTTATAGGCTCATGTGTCGACATATTAACTCGTATTCCTAGCTAGTCTACGGGGGATCATCGCTACTTGTTTTTGGGATATCGTTCTTATTTTTATCAATTTCATTAAAGAGGGCTTAACATGGGCATAAATTCATTAGCATGTTTTCGGGGAAAACAACTCATTTTATGACTATGAAGTCACCACATGTTTTCATTGGGAAAACGACTCATTTTATGACTACAAGGTCATCACATGTTTTCGGGGAAAATGACTCATTTTATGACTATGAAGTCATCACATGTTTTCATTGGGAAAACGACTCATTTTATGACTATGAGGTCATCACATGTTTTCGGGGAAAGAGACTCATTTTATGACTATGAAGTCATCATATGTTTTCAGAAAAACGGTTTTATACTATGCCCATGTACACATTATCAATGTTTTCGAGGAAAACGATTTCACCTTATGGCCATGTACACATAATCAATGTTTTCGAGGAAAACGGTTTCATATTATGGTTACGTATACATTATCAATGTTTTCAAGGAATCCACTTTACATTGCGACAATTAAACCTGTGAACTCACCAACATTGCATTGACATTTTTAAGTATGTTTTTCAAGTAATACATAATTATGGCACGGTTGGAATAGGTTAACCACTTGGATTAAAACCCTAGAAACCGAAGACACATGATCATCAAACCTCAAGTTTATTTTGACCTATATGGTTCTAGGTCAATGTATTATTTCATTTTAGCTTTATAATGGTATTCAATAACTTAGAAGTCTTTATTTTAGCTTTTGCAGCTGTGTAATGGTATCAATCATTACAAACTTAATTTATTTATTTATTTACCAAGTAACTAATTTTTGGGGTGCGATACTCACGCATTGGATTTACTCATTCACAAACAGTTCTTAAACTCAAAACTTTATTTATGCAGCGGAAATATTAATAATTACATTTTACTTTCACCCGAACCAATTAAAACATTGTCATTACATAACCATAACAATAAAACAAAACATAACAAGATGACAGACTCTTCAATTGCCGGGTAACTCTTCTGCGCTAGCCAAGCATCCATGCATCATCTCCTCCTACACTTAACCTGAATGTGTATACTAAAAAGTCAGCTTCGCTGAGTAAGTTCTAGTTTTACATAAAACATTAGCTTCAAAACCTTTTCGTGAACATAAACATTTAGCTTCATTAGTGAAATCATACGTAATCATATAAAAACATAAACATAGCTTATTCATGTATAACGAATATGTCGAATCTGCTGCTTCTCGTAACCGTCATTTCCAACTTCCAGCAAGTAGACTCAGTAGAGTAAACAAGCATCAACTTCCAGCAAATCGACTTCGTAGAGCAAACGAGCATAAACTTCCAGCACGTCGACTCCGTAGAGCAAACGAGCATCAACTTCCAGAGTCACGTTAACTTTGAGATGACCGTCATCACCATCCAGTTGTATAACAGTTGGCTAGCCATAAAGGCCCATATTAAGGTAGTGCCATTCGTAACATACTTGGCTTCCTTTCGTAACATTGCTTCGGTTCCTTTCGTAACATTGCTTCGCTTCCTTTCCCGAAGGAAATCATGGCAGATTCGTTCATATTTTAACTTTCTTAAAACATTAACTTCTTACTTCAACTTCAATTAAAGTATTCGTACATTCATTAAATAACTTCGCATTCATCATTTCTTCATAGCTTCTTGACTAAATCATTTTACATTCATAAGTTGGTAAAATTCTTTTCATAAACGTTTCATAAATCTCATTTCATAAACATTAGCGGGCAAACTTCATTTCATAAACATCATTTTATAAACATTATTTCATAAACGTACTTTCGTAAACATATTTCACAAACATTCATTCGTAAACATGACTTTGTAAACATTCATTTGATACGGTATGTACACCAGCCCAAAACTTAGTAAAACATCGTAAAAGAGGGCTTCTATAAACTCACCTGTCTTTTTGGTGTTATCCCATTCGTACTTCTTGACTAGATGGTGCGTTAACGATCTGCATGAAAGTTAACACGTAAAATCTGTTAATATATGGCTAGTTTCGCCCACAATGTCGTCTAACATCATAATGTCGCCTGACACTCAGAGTCGACCAACAATCAGTGTCGCAAGGCACAATATCAGTGTCACCAGGCAGTGTCGCTAGAACCTGCGTTCTGGACTTAGTGTCGTCGAATGCTAGTGTCGTTCAATTAATGTTACCAAATGACTGTGTGTCGCTGGACCTTAGCGCCGCTTGACCTTAATGTCATCAAATTAGTGTGGCGACAATGTCAGTGTCACCCATGACACGTGTCTCCAATCATTGGAAACATTGGGCATCACGCCACTTACCCTTCGTCCCCCCGCTTAGTGTCACCTGATGAAGGCACTCCTAGCGAACAAAGCGGATAATATTGGCTGGTATGAGAGGCCAGTTGTTACAAATGGTATTAGAGTTACTCCTATGCCGATCAGGATTATGGGGCAAACCTGTCACACCCCCATCAACGGCGGAATCACGGGAGCGCAACGAAATTGAATACGAGAACACATGGTATAAAGATAACTAAAGAAAAATTTAATTAAAATCCAACCAAATGTTTTACATCAATTATTTCAAAACCACATAACATAAAATGAAATCTTTTAATTTTTATTCTAGGTCCAAGCGTCTGATGTGTAAGCACAACTTCACAAGCATACCTCAATCTCCTGAAAACATGTAAAAACAAGGGTCAACTATAAAGTAAGTTGGTGAGTGTCATAGGTTTTGACACACAAAAGGTATATGTAGAAATCAAAACAATTTAAATATACAAGTCAATTAAATCTATACACATGAAGTTCACAACTAACCCTATTGCAAAGCTAACAAGTATATAAAAATATTTTAAAGCTAACAAGTATATAAAAATATTTTTAATTGATTTGCATGAAAAATGTTTGATATGAATGTGCAACGCTACATGTTTCCACCCCAAAACTTAAAAAGGAAAAAGGGCTATGAAGAACTCACCTTAATATCTTGAAATAAATGGGTAAGTTAGATCTTAAGATTAAGGCGTTCCTATACGATTTAGACTTGAGTAAGAATAGGAATAAGTGAAATGAACGAGATGGAGTGATTTATGAGTTAGAATGATTAGAAAGCAGTAGTAAAAGGTTAATTATTAATATTTTATAAGTCAAAGGGGTTTAAATAGTTAAAATCTCCATGAATGAAAAGAAATCAAATATTAAAGTTTTGATATCAATTTGTCCCTATCTTCCGCGACAATTTTAACTAATCAAACATTTTTAGAAAAATCTCAAAATTTAAAAGGACCTATTTTGTGATTTTTAGAACAACTTTCATTTAGGATACTTTTTAATTTGGGTATCCTAAGCATGCCAAAACCGTGAGACAAGATCAAAGGTCCAGAATGAACCTTACTGTCTTGTTCTATCGCTTTAGGGAATTCTACAATAAGTTAATGTATAAATTACATGGTGATAAAGGATATTCCATAAACTTTGTTTTGCAAAAATATTGAACAAGTTTGGACGTATAGATTGGGAGATATGGTCCCGGGAAGTCATGACAATTTTGCTGTCTAGAAATCAGAAATGAATACATTTAACTTGTCAAAAAATTATGCCGTTTGATTTTCTAAATTCTGGACTTTAAACACTGCATTTTAGACTCAAAAAGCAAGAGGTTTAGAGTAGTTATGACCAAGATATGATGGTCCAGAGTCGTACTAATGACTCTGTCCAGAACCTGATTGTTTGTAAAAGCCTTGTTTTTAGGGTTTTTAAATGACTAATCATCAAAATAAGTTACAATAAGCCATTAGATACTTATTTAAGTTATTAAAGAAGTTATATAACATAAAATATTCATAATTATGATGAGGTTAAGAATCAAAAACGAAAATGAACATAAAGTAAGAATAAGAGCAAAAGAAGATTAGAACAATGAAAGAATTGAAATCTCACAAGTATGGAATGAGGATTACCTTGAGGGTTCTTGAGCTAGGAGAATGGGGCTGAGGTTTTTCGAAAATTAAAGGGAGGAAGGAACATATTTAGAGATGTAATGAGCAAAGAATAAGCCATCCTTAGCATCATATTTATACTAGGAACAAGGAGGGTGTATTTAAGGTATGAACTTGGAGAGAAAGACAAGAGGAAGATGCCCTAATTCAGCCGCCACCCTCCCTTTAGCCTCATTTTTTTTCAAAATTGAGTATTAAGGATGGACATCTAGGTCCCTCAAGTTGTTAAGTGAAGAGTGAGTGCACAAAGTGTTCTAGTTTTCAAACAAACGGACAGTCGGATGGTAAACGGTAAAGGATAACAATGTGTTGTAGAAGAACAACTAATGAAGTTATGTACTCTATGGTAATAATCAGTTTAATATGATCATGAAATAACGGTGATCATGCAAAACGTGATTAAATGGTGCACAAAGCGGTAAAGTTGAATTTTCACTAAATTAAAGTATAACATAAGTATGAATTGAATAAGTTAATGGACATATGATATGAAAAAAACTTCATTGCATTAAATCATGAATTACAATAGTCCATACAAATACATGAAAACCAAATATGTTACAAAACCTCATCAAGGACGACGAGTCGGGGGGGGGGTGTTTGTAACAACCTAGGCAAAACCCACGTTAGTCGTAGACCGAAGAAAAGTTGGGTTCATAAGTAATGATCCGCCTCAAATATTACCAACGCGTTTTGAGCGCAATGGCTTTGGATGATATGAGAACTCCACAGTTAATCATCCTCAGGTGGGAGTAGCACCAGGGTGGGTGGCCTCAACTCTTCACCCGGGTAACATAAAGCAAATATGTGATCTCTTAGTTGACAAAGCAGACAATATTGGTTGGTATGAGAGTTGGATGTTACAATGCGTATGTATAATTACACATTATATATACATATATAATTACATAACGTGATAACTCCCCATAACTACCGAATATGTATATATAACTCCCCATGAAAACCACTCTAAAACATAGTGTTACGTATATGTGACAATTATCATTATGTTAGTATTACATATACGTAAACATTATGTGTGACGTATATGTAACATTATTTGGTACGTATTTGTAAGACTCATCATTTTCGTATTTATGTTCAATATATATGTTCAAGATACTTAAATACTCTTTTAACAATTAAAAGAAAAAATAATTTATAAATTATATGATTTTTTGAGTGTGGTTATCATGGTTATCACATAAAAAATTGGTTATTATTTGAACCCTTCCCTATATATATATAAATATATATATATATATATGGGAGGGATCAACAGAAAACCACAAAGTTAGGCGAAAACCGAGAAAACCACTAAAATTCAATCAAATAATTTATAGATTTTTATTTTTTAGTTTATTTCTAATTGTATTAATATAATATAACACAATTTACCAAAAAATAATTTTACGTATACGTAACCACAATTTTTTTTGTTTTCTGTTTACGTATACGTAACACTATGTGTTACGTATACGTAAGCCAATACTTGAAACGATTTTTTGGTAAAAAAATATAATATTAAATTTATACTCTTATAAATAAATAAAAATAAAATAAAACAAAAAATAAATATTATTATATGATTGGTTAAAATTGGGTTTTTTAATGGTTTTCTCGGTTTTCGGCTAACTATATGGTTTTCTCTGGAACCCTCCCTGGTATATATATATATATATATATATATATATATATATATATATATATATATATATATATATGTGGAAGGGTTCAAATGTTAACCAACTTTTTATGTGATAACCGTGCTAACCACTATCAAACAATCACATAATTTATAAATTATTTTTTCTTTTAATTGTTAAAAGAGTATTTAACTATCGTGAATATATATTTTGAACATAAATACAGAAACGATGAGTCTTACATATACGTACCAAATATTGTTACATATACATGACACATAGTGTTTACGTGTATGTAATACTAACAAAATAATAACTGTTACATATACGTAACACTATGTTTGAGAGTGGTTTTCATGGTTATCTCATAAATATTGGTTAGTATTTGAACCTCACCCTATATATATATATATATATAAATATATATATTTATACACACACACACACGTACATACACTAGTGTTAGAACCCGTGTATTACACGGGGTTATAAATAAAATAAATTTAAAACAAAATATAAATTGAGACTAAAAAACTGATGAATACAATTCATAAATCAGTAAATATTTCTTTGTATACAACGTTGGATGTTTTGTTTGAAATTTTTTCATCCTTGTCTAAGACTAAAATTTTTAACCCGTCTCTGCTTTTAACTCTTGAAAGTGCAATATATAATTAATTATGAGTGAAAACTGGTTGTCTAAATAACAATCCAACCCTTGATAGTGACTGACCCTGGCTCTTATTTATTGTCATGGCAAAACAAACCGAGAGTGAAAACTGTCTTCTTTGTAGCTTGAAAGGAATTCTTTTGTCTGAAGGTGTCAAATTAATTCTTGGAATAAATGTACGAGTTTTAATTTTGCTTCCAGAAATGATCTCCGCCTCAATAACACGCTTACCAAGAGATTTGACTTGTAATCTAGTTCCATTACATAACCCATTTTTCTGATCAATATTTCTCAGCAACATTACTGGCACACCTACCTTCAAAACTAAAGTATGATTTGGGAATACTGAAAGTTTAAGACAATTAATAACATCTTGCGAGTATAAACTTTTTGAAAATTATCGTTCAACTGTTCTGACCGGCATATGCTATCTGAACTTAGATATTCTTTTTGTTCACCGGGGAACATTGACAACAAACGATCATTAATCTCCTGCACTACTTCATTTGTCGGAGCAAGTATTGCTCTTTCTTGAAAGAATTGAGGTTTGTTGTAGTGTTGAAGAATATATGGATAGACAAAGTCAATTAAACTTCCAATAGGATCCATAGAATCAGTAATAAGTAAATCATCAGGTATATCAATCACCGCGTCACCGTCATTAATGCCACCAACATTTCCCTCTCACAAGTCCAAAAGCCATTTTGCAAAGATTTTGGTCTTTTCTAGATCAGCTTTGTCATTCCCAATGGTCAGTCTCATGTTTTTTGTTAACTTTAGCAACTTGCATTTTCTCCAAATGTATGATGAACATAAAGCAACATTGACAATGTCTTGTCTACTTTCGTTTGGCATAACAGGTAGGATTTGTCTAAAATCCCCTCCAAATACAATAACCTTACCTCCAAATGGTATATTACTTTTGTTTGAAGAAATTGGGGTCAATATGTCATTAAAAGATCTATCCAAAGCTTCAAATGCATGCTTATGAACCATCGGAGCTTCATCCCAGATTTGTCTTATTAAATGCGCAATTTCGCTACCTGGCTTAATACAGAATCTTCATTAAGATTTAGAGGAATAAGAAATCTAGAATGTGATGTTCTACCTCCTATCAATAACAACGATGCAATACCACTTGAGGCAACATTTAAAACGATTTCACATTTACATCTAATTGTTGCGGATAATGTTTTCCATAGAAAGGTTTTACCAGTTCCACCATAACCATACAGAAAAAACACACCTCTTTTCTTATCTGTAACAACTCTCATTACCTTGTTTAGATATTTTACGTTGTTCATCTGCTAATGCAATAAAAAGAGTATATAGCTCGTTTTGCAAAGAATTTATATCATAAGACAATTCTTCAGTAATTAACCGATTTTATAGACCCGTGTATTACACGGGGTTGGATACTAAAAGGGATTTAATAAACAAATCTATAAATAATTATAATAAATAATTACATATGACATGGAATAATGAAAATTAATAACTCTTACAATTACAATTTATTATCTCTAAAAACAATTACAAATTAGCATTTTACCATCTGTAAAAGCAGTTACAAATTAGCATGTACACCTTAGGGTCGGGTGTTAAACATTTGAATAGAAAATCTCTCAATAATATTAATTGAGATGAGTTGGATGGATCAGATTCTGCTACTCAACTCCATGTACCTGTTATGAGGCTCTATCTATGCTCATCATGTTGCTTAATATAAATCAATAATAATATTTGACTTGATAAATTTATATTTTGAGAAGTTGTTCTTCATGTCTTCTCTCGTCTCCATTGATGGCCTATATTAAAATTCGAGAAAAATAATGCAACCAATAACATCAAAGTACGCTATGAATTAATAAATCGCCTATAGGTGGCAAAAGGTGCGGGTTAGGCGGGTTGTTTAACGAGTCAAAATGGGTCGGCAAAACATTTTAGTGTTAATTTTGCAGTTTGACTCTTGATGTAGTTTTTCATATGGAAACCAAATAAAGCAATGCAAAATATGTGAAATATTGAAACTCGTAACCCTAGTTGTTCAATGATAAATAGAAAATATGATAAGCATATTGATATCAAAAAGTTTTTAAAAAGTCTGCAAATTTAGAGGTGGTAAAGGGAATCCTATGCCCTTCGACTAATTTCTTTTAAATTAAAATTTCATTTGTTTAGAATAGATTTTTGAAATTAATTCAAAAGTTGTTTAACAATGTTAAAGTCACAATTTAAAAGATTGTTTGACCTTAAGAGTCAAACTGCAAAAAATAAAATAAAAAAAATTACAGTCAAATTAACCTATTAGCTTTGAAGCTTAAAACTATGTGGGCATTCAAAAAGATATTTATCAATGTTAAAGTCAAAATCTTGAGATTTCTTTGACCACAAGAATCCAAACTGCATAAAAGTTTTTTTATTTTACAGTCGAGCATATTAGCTTTGAAACTTAAAACTATATGGGTATAAAAAAGGTGTTTAAAATAAAAATAGGATTTAAAATTGTACCTTTATTTGAAACAATACTCTTGTTCCAATCGATATGACATATACTCTTGTTCCAATCGATATGACATATAAGAAAACGACCTACAAACAGGATAAGAGCAGAAGTAAAAACATATTTATATAAGAACAAACGGGTCCTAAAAACGCATAGAAATCACATATCTTAAACAGACGCAGGCGATACCAACATGACATGAAAGCGCATGCCTAACATGAGTCAGAACACGACAGTGAACATAAGAAGATGAATAACAACTAACACATACCTCGTAACAGTGTAGATGTCCAATGAAACCATAGAACAAACAAAACAGAAGCACATCAGCTTACAATACACACCTACAAACAGGATAATTAATAGAAACATTAGTTTTACAAGCTTGAATAAGTTGCACTCACTGCATGTTTTACTCCACAGAAGAACACCATACTTGTATCCAACCATAGATGCCTATAAATCATGTAGACCATCTTTATAAAAATGACATATAATTGATCTCATCATATTATTGCATGTAAACAAATTTAAAATCTATAGAATAAATTACATAAAAGAACAAAATAAATATAAAAATAGTATTCCTACCATGGTGTCCTCAATTCCAAGACTCAGAATTCCAGCAAAAGGATCTAAAGGCCAATCATTGAATCCAGAAAGACATCCAGAAGGCAATGCACATCCCAAAAGAAGTGAAAAATGGATGCATGAAGGGCGATAAACATCATGTGTTAAAATTCTTGATATTAAAGTATATGTTTTATGACATAATGAAAATGATATAAACACCTGACTATAAGAAGATCAGATTAGGGAATTTAATTGGTGAAATCAAAGTAAAAATAAAAGCATAACATGTGACAAAATCAATCAGAAAAAAATGCAAAAAGTGCTGGATTAGGAACTATAATAAGCATCAAGATGGAAAGAGTAACTGCTTTACAAGAATGTTATGTATCAAAGTGGAAATGTACATATAGAATGAAGATAACATGTGTAAACTTAAAGAAAACTTACCTCATAAGCACCAATGTTTAACTCATCAAGTAATTCATTCCAAATTTTAGCCACTTAAAATTCAGCCCCTGTAGTTACATCACTAGAAATGTCTAAATAACATAGATAAAGATCAAGGTAAATAATTAATATACTGGTACAGTTTAGTCAAAAGTTGAGAGTTTACAACAATACATGTCCACCAGTAGCAAGATGTCAACCATATGGCTTAATGCCAAACTGTATCCGTTGACCGGTGGTCTCTATTGACCTATATAGCCTAATAATTGAGAAAAGTAAGAAAAACATCAGTCTTAAATAACATAAAGCTGATCCATCCTAACTAAAACAGAGACTACAATCTAACAACTTAACCAAAAACTAAAGTTGATCCATTGACTGGGACTTTTTGAGATCAAAGCAGGAACTATGCAGCTTAAAGATGGTTCATCCACACAGATTTTCCAAAGTTGCTTTATTTCATTATTTGAACCATTTCACCTACACTTAAACCATCATCTTACACACTATAATTTAAGCATTTAATAAAAATAAGATTTATCAATACCAGCAGATCGACCAGACCTTGAGTCCTGCAATCAATCGAAATATAAAAATAAGATTTACCAATACCAACAGATATCGGTCAGCAGGCTTTTATAATAGCTAATTTGGATTATAAGCACTAAACATAATAGCTAAAACATAGTTTCGATACTTTGAATTAAAGTTGCATAAAAGTAACAACTAAACAGATGATCTTAAAAAATGTAATGTGCAGAAGCCATGACACTAAATACAACCAAAATTTACACAGGACAAAGATTGCAGTCATTAATCTACCATAATTAATATAAGCTAACATTTTAACTCTGGTTCAACAACAAACATCATGCACATTCATGGATTTGTATATTACTCTATACACCTTTCCATGGTTCAACAACAAACATCCATACACCTTTCCATGGCTCTGTCATTGAACTTTTGTTAAGAAATATTTCATGCACACTCTGGTTCAACAACAAACATCCATACACCTCCGTGAACCAACATTAACTCCATACACCTTTCCTTTACGTTTCGTGTAATACATGAAGGATGCATCTTAAGTAGAACTATAAAACAGATTCAATGTAACCCAAATTATAAGCATTAACATTAAAAACAGATTAGGTAAAAATACAAATTTATTGAAATCTTCCTAATCGCTTTGAAAATACAATAAAACCGAAATTCTAAGCATAATCTTTAAAAGTTTGAGGATAACACAGAATAATAACAAAAACTTCAATTGAACATAAAAACTGAAAACATATTCAATGAATCGATATACATAATATAACGGACGGAGGTGTTAAAACCCAAAAAATAAATAATCAATGGTATGAATACCTGAATAGATGGTCTGAGGTGTTGAAAATCTGAGATCGTTTGTGTCTCTAATGAAATTCAATGATATCGTACTGCATAATTGATAAAAAAACGATGAATAGGGAAACATAGATCTTGAAAAGTAAGTAATAATCGGTGAGGTTAAAGTTAAGATTCGAACATATACTTTGAAAGAATCAAAGTGAAATTGAAATAATAGATCCAGAGTATAGATTACATACCGATTGTGATTTGATTTTGAAGGTTATTAAAGATGAAAGAGAATCATGTTGCGCTGATCGGCGATTAGGGTTTAGTTGTGTTTCTTGAGCGAGAGGATGAAAGGTTTCAAAAGGGTTATAAGGGTTTTATATGGTATGACATCGGGTCTGAATTAGATCCGCGTTTAGACCCGTTTCTTGACCCATTTAAGGGTATTTTGGTTTTTGGGGGAAAAAGTAGTGAGGTGAATTGTGATGTTGACATGTGACACCCCATTTTACTTGTTTATTATATAGGATATATATACATATAGTATGAGGTTTGGCTAAAAAGCCTAAAAACCTTAAAAAGCCTAAAAGGGATTTTAAAAAACTCATTAACCGGCTCAAACGAACTCCGATTTAGCTTATTCCAACGGCATTGGAATCGGCTCTTCGAACTCTACGATCTCAGCTTTTAGGGTTTAGGTTTTAAGTTTTAGAATTTTAGGGTTTAGCTTTAATTTTTAGCTTTAGAGTTTAGCTTTTAGGGTTTAGCTTTTAGGTTTTAGATTTTAGGGTTTTTCTTTTAGGGTTTTTTAATTAGAGTTTAGCTTTAGGATTTAGCTTTAGGGTTTAGTTTTAGAGTTTTCCTTTATGGTTTAAGATTTCGTGTTTAAGTTTTAGGGTTTGACAAGCCGGTTCCAACGCCGCTGTATTGAGTTCAATCAGAGTTCGTTTGAGCCGGTCATGAGTGTTTTAAAATCCTTTTTAGGCTTTTTAAGGTTTTGAGCCTTTGTATAATATCCCTCCCATATATATATATATATATATATATATATATATATACGGGAGGGATTAATAGAAAACCACAAACTTAGGCGAACCACTAAAAGTCAATCAAGTAATTTATAGATTTTTTATTTTTTTAATTTATTTATAAGTGTATTAATATAATATTACACAATTTACCAAAAAATCATTTTACGTATTGTGTTTTACGTATACGTAACCGTAATTTTTTTGTTTTCTGTTTACGTATACGTAACACTATGTGTTACGTATACGTAAGCCAATACTTAAATGATTTTTTAGTAAAAATGTGTAATATTACTTTGATACTCTTATAAATAAATAAAAATAAAATCAAATGAAAAATAAATATTATTATATGATTGGTTAAAATGGGTTTTTTTAGTGGTTTTCTCGGTTTTCGCCTACCTATGTGGTTTTCTCTTGAACTCTCCCCTATATATATATATATATATATATATATATATATATATATATATATATATATATATATATATATATATATATAGGTAAAAGTTATGCTAAAAAGACTCTATATCCTAAGAAGGCTAAGAAGCCATGAAAAACTGACATGTGTCAACTTTTGAGTAATAATACTTATTATGAGAATTTATTATGGTTGATCCTCTTCATAAAACAAATCATCTAAAGGCTGAAAACTCTTCTTACCCTTCTTAAACTCTCTAGGCTTTTTAGCATAACCCCACCTTATATATATATATATATATATATGGGACGTGTCAAATGAAAACCCTTAGTTATTGTGAAAACCCAAAAACCCTTTCCTAGCCACTCATTCAATTTCCATATTTTAATCTTGTGGCTATAACTAAATCTGAGTTTTTTATTTAAATTAAAAAAAAATATGTGGCTTAGATTTATTAAAAGGGTAGAAAGGTAATTACACTTTTTCTATTCTTTTTTCCTTTCTTTTAAAAAATACATGTGGCCTAGGTTTATTTTTATTAAATCATGGTTTAGACATTTTTTTTATTCTATATTTTTTATATTTACCCAGATCATCAACAAAACTCAAAAACAAGAACAACTCAAGAACAGTTTTTTTAGACAAGTGTAAAATCAGGGGAAACCGACTTTACACATGTGTAAAAAACTCTAAACTCAAATAAACATGAGTAACAACTCATATACACTAATAAAAAAAAATTACATCCAAATACCCAAATATTTTTACATATCAGAAAAAAAACCTTAAATCCTACATAATTACAATATGTAAAAGAACCTTAAATATATGTAAAATCAAATGCACATGTGTAATTATCTTTACTAAGATCTATTAGACATGTGTAAAAATCAAATACACATTTGTAATAATCAAATAAACATGTGTAAAACAGAACCTCAAGTTTACAACACCAACTTCTTCTGTAGATATGCAACTCAATATATGAACGCTTTCAGTTCTGTAACTCCGGTCTTTCAGATCTACCAAAATTCAACTAATTAAATATAGAAAAAATGAACTTCTTGCAACCAAATAAAAAAAAAATACAAAAGCGTTTTGTGTAAAAGAACCCTAAAACATGATTTTAAGTCTCTCCAAGGTCAGTTTACACTCGTGTAAATTCAGTTTACATATGTGTAATAACCCAAATACACATGTATAAAAACCATATATTCAAAATACAAGATGTTCAAGCTATCATTCAAACACCTCAAATTATTCATTAACTCCAACACGAAAACCGTGTGTTCAATCACTTGTACAATAGCGCAATCAAACAAAAAGAATCCAATGAATAAACTTTACTTTTTGAATGGATTAAAAAGTAAAACCTTTAAGGAGGTGGCAACTGGTGTGGTTGGGGAGGATAGTTAGGAGCCATGGTGCAGTAGAAGGAGTCTCGCCAGTTAGTCACGTTTTCGGTGTAGAAGTTAAAGTAGGTGTTGTACACGAACCTACTCATATCTTCCCTTGTGTACCACTACTCCTTCACCTCTGTGTCTTGCTCGTGAAAATCCATCACCCCTTTTAGCATCTCCTCTAAAACGCTAATCGGGATTCCATGACTAACTACCTGAAATAACCGCCAACTCTCCGACGTCGATTTGATATGGTGCAAAAATACCTCAAATATTACAAAACGTACCAGTTATGACTAGGCTTTCGGGCTTAGCTAGAAAGAAAAAGTTACGAATTTTAGGTACGTCGATTTGATCTCGCACATATCAGCTCAAATTCAAACTCTAAGTACGTCGTACAGAGACGAAGGACTAGGGTTACAGAATAATCTAATCGTCTCAGTCTCCTTTACCGATCCTCTCGACGGTCGCGTAAGCAGCTGTAATGGTGGATCTGTTGTACCTTACGAAGGTCAGAATTGATTGTGATGATGAGTGGATCGGATTGAAGGTGAAATTAGAGGAAGTAAAGAGGGAAGATGTAGTTGAAATCGCCATTGATGCTTGATCTGGAGAAATAATGAGTGAGAAAGGGACAAAGATTGTAGAGGGCGATTTGATGAAGATGGAGATGAAGGCTAAAGGAGAAAAAAAATCTTCTAGATCTGATGAGATAAGATGAGATGGAGTGAAAGACAGAAGAGAGTTAGGTTTAAAGAGAGAGGGAGAGTGTGTAAAAATGACAAACTACCCCTGAAGATTAAATATAAATCAGAAAATCAAGAAATCAAATGTGTGGCTCAGAATCAGTTTTTGGGTTTTCACAATAACTAAGGGCCCGTTTGGTTCATGGAATTTAAAGGAATTGGAATTGGAATTAGAAAACTTTCCGTCAAAAATCGTGTTTGGTTGGTTTTTGATAGAATTGGAATTGGAAAATATTCCACCACATTCCCTCAAACAATGGAATTTAACAACCCTTCACTACCCCATTGGAATGTTTAAAATCCAAAGGAATTCAACTAAATTAACTATCATACCCCAAATGAAACCCCCAAGAAATCGTCGTATTCTACAATTCAAAAGCAAATTCTGTGAACCTTCATAGCATATCTCAACAAATACAGATGGAAACCTTCTAAGCAAAACCAAGAATCCAGGTCATTGAAAACCATCGAAGAAATCCAGGAGTAGAAATCGACCTAAGAATCCAGGTCGACGAAGGACTTCACCTCAGAGACTTTTGCAGCATAAATCAACCAAAAAACTTCACATCAGATACTTTGACGCTTGCTACCACTGCATACATCCACAGAAGCTGCCACAAAATCAATTTGGAATATCGATCTGCTACGACGGCGATTATAAAGATCGAACAACGACGGTTATCTTCTTCGTTTGTTTCGATCAATTGGAACCCAAAAATCAATTTGAATTAAAAAAAAATGATTTCAATTAAAAATGCCGAAACTATGAAGTTGCAGTGTTGTACCATAAATTTTCAAATTCCAAATGACATTTGCAATTTCAAAGATGAAGTTGATGCTGTTATGCAATTTCGAAGAAGAAGATGGACTCCATAAAATCAGATGAAGATTATTAACGCCGATGGTTTTCAAGGATAATTTTGTCTTTTAATATTTTTTAAATTCCAATTCCTTTATTAAATTTATCAACCAAACATGTTATAAAATTTCGAAGAAGAAGATGGACTCCATAAAATCAAATGAAGATTATTAACGCCGATGGTTTTTAAGGATACTTTTGTCTTTTAATATTTTTTAAATTTCAATTCCTTTATTAAATTTATCAACCAAACATATTATAAAATTTTATTGGAATTAATTTCAATTCCTTTAAATTCCAATTCGTTTAGAACATTCCAATTCATTTGTAAAAATTCCGCGAACCAAACGACCCCTAAGGGTTTTCATTTGATACGTCCCCTATATATATAAGTAGGGAACCCGTACGATGTGCGGCCCCGACAAATTAATTCTGTGCAAATATTTGCTTAATTAAATTAATTTTTTTTTAATATTTTACACCTCATTTGCAAACGCACATGCAAGTTGCTTATAAAATATTTATATGACACGTAAGAGGTATCACGCACGTTGTCGTGAAGAATTGAACGTCTTTAATTGATTTTCTCTATTTAATATAGTGTCAATTTAATCATGAGTTAAATTATAGACCTGGGTTAGTAGGTAATTGTAAACAATTGAGACATTGTTAATTTGTACACTATGCAAAAAAAATTGTACTAGGTGTCTTAATTTTTTGAGTAAATGAGAGGATTAGGTGTATGGTTTAGTAAATGAGAGAATTAAGTGTATTGATTAAAGAGTAATTATTAGGCTTTAATTATAAAATGGGTTAAAAGATAATTATACACATTTAAGTCATTACTAATTTGTACACTATGTAAAAAAAATTGTGCTACGTGTCTTAATTTTTTAAGTGAATTACAACAATATCCTTCAAATATGTATTATATAATAATAATAGTAGTATATATATACAAGTTTTTTTTACATATTTCCCCCTATTAAACTTTTAAATTACATATATCCCTAACCTCTAACTTTAATTACATATTTTCTCAATTAACTTAAAATTACTCAATTGTCCCTCACAAATATTTAGGAATGAGATATATATAAATAATATTTTAATTAGTTCATTAAAGGTAAAATGGTCATAAAATAAGTTATTTTAAATAAATTAGATAAATATGTAATATATATGTTTTAAGAAAAGAAAATATGTAATTAAATTTTAGGATTAGGTAAATATGTAATAAAGAAACTTAAAAAGGGAATATATGTAAATGCCCGATATATATATATATAGAGGATGGATCCCATACAAAATACATTATAACAATATCTTAAACAGCGTCGGAACGCCACCGTCAACATCACCGTGACGGTTGTAACGAAGAAACGCCACCGTTACGGTTATTTTACCGTAACGCTCTACCGCCTTGCAACCGTCGTATCCCTACATGTGTATTTATAAACTTTCAGCGGACTAGACGATCACAGGGAGATACATTTCACAAAGAAGACAAGGTTGAGACGGGAAGACGGCCACAGATCCCCACCGGAATACACAAGATCTAGGGTTTGCTTGAACTATCGAACCGCTGTTAGAGGCGGATCTGAGATTCCAATAGTTAGTCCCCCTCGCCAGAAATTGATGATGCTGAAACAATCGTCTCTGAAACAAACGACCCTTACGATTTTCTGAAAAGATTAGCGATGTGATAATCCCCCCTTGCGGTCGAATTGGAAACCGGCCGTTATCGGCAAACGGCGACAAGTCGTCGGACTTAATTGAACGATGGTTTTTTAAGAGAGGTAGTTTGTAGGAGAAGAAAAGGTGTGAGTCGGAGAACTTGATTGAACATTGGTTCATGACAGACTTTTTCCAATTCATAAAGGTTGTAGTGTGTTTCAACACAAATGAAGAATGTGAAGACATCTTTGAGAAGGGTGAATAAAGGATGGGTGGATCAAATACGTGTGGATGTTTGTGGCCTTAAGATGAAGACTGATCCGACGGATGTGATTTGTTGGATTAGTGGTGGCAAATTGAAAGTTTTAATGAGGCTCAGGGCCACCGTGTCACATCCTGACACATCCCAAAAGCTGTTCACACAAGTTCAAAAAATAAATAGATCAAGCAAACAAAAAAATAAATTTTTTTTTTTGAAAGGCAAAAAAAATAAATGGCTAATAACTTTTTGAACCGTTTACATAAAATAAACGTTAAATAAAATGATATCATGAAAATAATTTAACTTTAAAATCACTATTTTTAATGATTCAATAATATCATGAAAATATCAATAATTCTTCTTTAAGTAATTATTGTTAATTTAAGTTACAAAATAAATAAACATAATGAAGATAATTATACATAGTGTCTATACCCCTTATTTAATTTTATACATATTCCGTTTATCATGGATTCACAATATAAATCGATCGAGAGTGATTGTCAAAGGCGCTCAAATACTCTTAATGGATTAAAAAAATTCATCACACAATCGTATCAGACTAATGAGATTATGAACATGATCATCATCACATCTCCACGTCAAAATCAAAACAAAAAACAACGGAACTTATAAAACTAAAATCATATTTAAAAAACCAAACAACAGTCAGACCTCGGGGGTAGGTGGTTGAAGATACCGTTGTGCTTGCTAGGTTTAAAGAATAGACGAGTATATAAAGAAAGAATTGGGGGGTGATGAATGGTCTAGGCATTCAATATTTAGCCTAATCTGCTATAATAAAAAAAATGTATCTGTAAGATTAATCTCTGCTCATAAACTATTTGTCGTAGAGAATGAGTTGGTTGTTTGTTATAGACTTTGTTCCGGCCGCAACGCGCCGGACGCAAATACTAGTTTAGCATAAAAAGTTTAGAAACCAACGAGGCGGCGGCACGTGTACGTGAATGGAAATCAATGGAAGGGTAAAGGAGGGAATTGACACCCTCATTTGATGTTTTTCATTAAATACTAGTTTCACCCATTTTTTAAAACTCAAATAACTTTTATATACTTTATTATTATTTTTAAATTATACCATAAAATAGATAATTTTATCCTCTTTAATATGAGTATAGTATTGCTATATATTTTTTTAAATGAATTTTTTTCTTAAAAATCATGCAAAAATGGCACTGCACTAATAACAACACATAATATATGATAACAACACAGAAAAAAAAAATATCAGCACAGTTAAAATAAGATAACAACACATTGTAACAACACTCTTTTCTGTTTTGTTATCTCGTTTAAAATATGTTGTTATCTCATTTTACAGTGTGCTGATATGGTTTTTTATATGTCGGTATTGCATGCACATGTGTTGTTATCAGCGTAGTGTCATATTTACATGACTTTTAAAAAAAAAATTAAAATATAACAATACTGTACTCATATTAAAGAGGATAAAATTCTCGATTTATGGTACAATTTTAAAAAAAATTAATGAAGTATATAAAAGGTATTTGATTTTAAAAAAATTGATGGAACTATTATTTAATTTAAAAAGTTAAAAGAGGGTGCCAAATTCCCTTAAAAAAGTTTATTTTTTAAAAAATATAGCAATACTTTACTCATGTTAAAGATGATAAAATTCTCGATTTTATGGTACAATTTAAAAAAAATAATGAAGTACATAAAAGTTATTTGATTTTAAAAAATTGGTGGGACTATTATTTAATTTAATATATAAAGGGAGAAGATCCTATCAAAACTCATTTTACATATCAAAACTCTAAAACTCTTTTCTACCAATCATCTTTGCCACCTCACTGCCTCCACTTGAACCCAAGAAGGGTATTTTTGTTTTTTTGGTGTCTGCCCCTATTTTATGCTTGTCACCTCATTTGCACATGCAACCTTATTTCTTTAAATGTCAGACAAACACACTGATATCTCTCATTTTTTTGAACAACAAATCCCATCTATCTCTCTCTAGATCAAGAACAAATACGAAGAAATCCAGAGCTCGCTTAAATACAAGATCAACAAGTTCGACAACTCTTCATCGACGTTCGTTGCTGATGTCTCATCTCCTTTCGCGTCATCAACAAGTTCGAGCTTTTATTCGTCGCCGTCTTCGATTCATGTTTAAAGTCGTTCGTCTTCTCCGACGTGAGTGAACATCCATGGACTCGCTCCGGTGACGTCATCATCGGTGAGGTTTTCATTTGCAAGCAGATTCGGATCTTCGAACCGGTCGATGGCAGTGAATCCTCTATATCAGTTCGTACGGAAGCAGAACATTTCGAATCCACTGAAGAATTTTCCGAAGAAGACGTGTATGTGTTCGCCTACGAAGCTTCCAGGATCGTTCTGGTGTAGTTTTCATAAGAATTACAACATTAGCCCGGCGATGACGTACTCACCGAATTGGTTGAATGCTCGTAGATCTACGATGACAAACTCACTTGTTCGAATCGGTACCGTCGAAGGAGGAGATCTGATCAAAAGAGCTCTAGCGGAATTGATCCGGCCGTCGTCGCATCAACAGAGTCGGAGATCGGCGTTTGAGCCGAGACCTAGCCGTCTGTCAATCATGTCTAAATCCTCTGGTTGTACGGTTACAGGTTTGGTAATTTTACATCTTACCTTTTCTACTTCAGATCTTCCTACCGGATTCCGGCGAAGATGCATATTACTTTTAATTCGGCGACATGAAATCAATCAATACTTGAATTTTGACACAAGGATGATGCTCATTCAATTATCGAAATGGAACCTCCTTTGTACATGGATGATGGTAAAATTGATACGAAGAAATCCAGGTTCTTTTTTTTATTTCATATTTTATTCTTTTCTTGAGAAAGGTGATTGTGATGTTTATTTACTTTTTTTTTGTTAGCATAAGCACTGGCAGGAGAGGTGGGTATGCTGCTATGGGGGTCAATTACTCTGATTATCAAATGGCTTATACTTGTGTTAAATATACTTACACGGATGTAATCTAATACCTTGTATCCATTTTTTTTAATTACGCTGATGTATCAAATGGCTTACACATGTGTTAAGCATACTTACACCGATGTAATGTAATATACCTTGTACTCATATTTTTTAATTACAATATTACACTAAGGTTACTATAAATAACATAGACTGATCTTGCATGTGACAATCCGAACTTTTTAGTCTAACTCCGTTATTTAAACCCAGTTAAATACTAACCTATTTAACCCTAACTCAAACTCCAAGGACTATTTCTGTCATTTTTCAAACCCAAACTACAAGGACTAGTTATGTCATTAGTCAAAACCCTAATTCTGTTGACTTTGAGGTCAAAATTCACAAAATGGTATTCCTGTTGATTTTAAAAAAGTCAACTAACCATGTGTTTCTAACTCTATTCAAACCACAAGGATCATTTCTGCAAACTTCAATACACGAAACCACAGGACAAGTCCTACAATTACCCTAAAGTTGATTATTTGACTTCTGAAAGTCAAAATTCACAATTCCTTGATCCAAATCGTGATCCATAGCCGATGTATGTTCGAATCTGTAACTGCCTTTCATGATCATCACCATTAAACGACATCATTAAGACTTTAAGACACCATTACTGAGCGAATTAAACTCAATTATGAGCTTTAAACCGAAACCGTCGACTTCGTGGACAAACAGCCTCAAATCCACCAAATTCGTACGCCAATTCACAAATTAAACCTCGGCACACCTTAAACGAATTCCATTGAAGCTGTTGCACGCGATAATCTAACCAGAGAAGCAGTTGGGATCGTCGGGAACCAAACCATCATTTTACTTGTTTTCCCATTGGGGAGAAATATGTGTACAAACAAACATCATTTTACTTGTTTTCTCGTTGGGGAGAAACATGCGTACGAACAGACATCCGTTACTTGTCTTCCAGCCAGGGAGAGACACACACAAACGGACATGGATCACATAGTATTTCACTACCACTTGTGTACTTAAGCGTAAACTCTATCATGAAAGTCCTCACATCGAAACGTTTAAATATGAAGAATAGCGAGGTATGTTGAGTAGTATTACTGGGTTTGACAAACCCCACCCGCGTTAGTCGCGCTAACTCGATTGGAGGTCGAACGGGTGTAATATTGACCTAAAACATGCACCATGGTTGATAGACCTGGTGGGAGGCATTCAAACATAAATTGTCAGTCTACGGTTGTGAGCGCTTAGAGTAACTTGTACAATGTCTAGCTAGGAATTTACGTATGTGGATCCAGCAACACTCAAACAGTTTATTTACATACAAACCTGTGAACTCACCAACCTTGTGTTGACACTTTTTCTTACATGTTTCTCAGGTCGCTTTGGCACAGGTTACACACTTAGGACATGCATGGAGTCCTACTATCATATCATTTATTTCAAACATTTTAAACAGTGTTACGTGTTACTTATTTACATTAATTGACGCTTGTTGCGTGTAATTACTTTTGATTTCATTCTAACGTTTACGCTTCCGCATTTAACTCTGAACTTTTATGGTATGACATTTTAAGTCCCATATAGTGTCATTTGATGTAACTAGTGACTGATCCTGGTTTGTCACACGTCAAACGGTAAAACTCCGTTAGTGGAATTTGGGGGTGTGACATTGCACGTGGGACCTAGAGTGAAAGGTGGCAGGTGCTTGATTCAAGACCCTTGTAAAGTACCAAAATCAGTCTTTTCATTTACTTTTTGATTTTAAAAGGACAGCCCAATTCAGATGTGTTTTGACTATTATACCCTTTTCACAATACTTAAATTTGTAAGAATTATTTTAACCATAACCGTAGGATCACTTTGGGTATAGAGCATCATTGATTGTGGTGTAGTTTTAAGTGAAGGGTGGGTTTTGATAGGATCTACACCATATATATATATATATATGGCAGGGTTCTAGAGAAAACCACATAGTTAGGCAAAAACCGAGAAAACCACTAAAAAATCAATTTTAACCAATCATATAATAATTTTTTTTTTTTTATAAGTGTACCAATGTAATATTACACATTTTTACCAAAAAATCATTTAAGAATTGGCTTACGTATACGTAAACAGAAAACAAAAAACTTGCGGTTACGTATACGTAAAACACAATATGTAAAATATTTTTTTGCTAAATTGTTTAATATTATATTAATAAATTTATAAATAAATTAAAAAAATAAAAAATCTGTAAATTATTTAATTGGATTTTAGCGGTTTTCTAAGTTTTTGCCTAACTTTGTGGTAATTTTTCAAAAATGTCATATAGTATAAGATTAAAAACATTTAAAAAATTTTAGACCATAGGATATTTTACAAGTACAGGGTATCATTTTAAGATGTGGTTAGTAAAGGTCAGACTATAAAAAGCCTTTGCGCCCATCCTGGCATTAGCGGCTACAAGGTCCCTAAGAATTCAACCACCACCTTATAATTCTACTATGTTCTTAACCTGTCTAAATTCTATTTGAAAACATTTTTAATTTTATACTTTTTTTTTCCTTGTTCAAGTTATCATGGCATATCAACACTTAAAGACTTAGCCTCTGAAAGAGGCAACTGGGGTGTTTCGCCAAGCTTCTAACTTCAAACTTCAACTTTTATTTAATAGATGTGTACAAGAGAGAGAGTATTGGAGATGTTCTCTGGGGTGCTCTCTACAATACATAAGAGTCCCCTTATATAGGCAGGGAAAAAAGAAAAAAACAAACACACAATGGTCCCATATGAGGCCTACAAGACACATTTGTCAAAAAGTAAATAGTAAATAGCAATTATTTTGCTATCTTTTTCAAAAGAGAATAGTAGCTGGCAATTATAAGTCCAGTGCGTATTATCTTGTCGGCCACTCCTCAAATTATTGGAGTCTTTCTTCACGTGACTGTGGGTCCTATTGTTTTTTAGATTTTTGTTTTTCGAAAGATTCTTCTGGCTAGAAATCTTTTTTATATTCTATTAGAATATTATTGATATAATCTTCGTCTATTGGGTCGTAGTCATTGTTGGACTGAGCTTCTTCTGTAAGATTATTATCTTCATCTTCTTCAGCTTGTGAGGAAGTGGACATCGTTGAAGGAGATGCTTCTTCTTTTCTGAAATTCTTAAGCATATCCTTCTTCATCTCGGATAGATAGAAATCCATAATCTCTTTGTTACTGATTTCATCAGTATCTTTAAGAGTTTGAATCTTTCTTATTATGTGTTTGAAAGGACTAGGAGCCTCTTTCTGATGAAGACTGTTTATTTGTTCTTGATAATCTTCAATTGTCTTCTTGATCATTTTTATAGTGTCATGGCTTTCTATGATGCCATCAATATTAGTAAAAGTCATTTTCTTCCAGAATTTTGTATAGAAGACTCTTTGGATACAAAGGATATTATGGTTGTCATAGTCAACCTCAGGTGTCCATTTCCAGAACCATGGGATACTGAACTGAACATAAAAATGTAAAGTAGGCAAATTTTTTATAAAATTGTCCTCCTGCTGGGCTTCTATGAGAGCTGGAGAAACTTCTGCCCATTGTTTATAAAGGGTTTTGAATAAATCTGGGAGAATATTAACTGAAGGACCAAAATATTGCCACCAGTTGTAAAACCAAACAGGAATGTCCTGCTTGTAAACTTGAAAGCAGATTTTTATAAACCATGAATGTTTCTGCTTTGGATTCTCATAAAGAAATGCTTTATAAAAGGCATTTTTATAATCCCAATAATTATACTTTATGGAGTCTTTGTTTGGGGATGTATTAATTCCCTTTCTTTCATTGGAGAAGTTCCCCAGGTTTCTACAGGTATAACTTGTTTAATTACGATCTTGCTGAAATTATAAACTTCAGGCTGTCCAGCATGATAATGCTCTATTTCACAATTCTCTTTCTTAAGAATTTGCTCATAAAAATACCTGGGTTTATAAACCTCAGTCGGATAGAATCATGTGTCCATGTATCTGTTTATCAACAGCCATGGATCATTTTTTCATTTTATATCTTTTTTGCTAAAAGAAGTATTACTTCTTTTTCTGGGCTCTTTGTCCAATTAGAGATATCTTCTTCTGCTTCATTTGAAACAGTTTTTGCATATGATGTAGAAGATGAGTCTTTATTAGACTTTTCTTGAGAGGCTTTATAAGCCAAGAATTTCTTATAAAGGATGTCTTCTGATTTTGAAGAACCAGATGATGAAGCAATGTTTTCTACTATAAGCCTTTGACTTCCAATTTGGGATATAACCCTTGGATGAGGATTGTATCCTCCTCTACCTCTGTAGGAAGAAGATCTTCCTCTACCTCTTTTTCCTTGCTCCCAAGGAATCATATCTGAAAAAGTCATCCACATGAGATAATTTTCTTTTGTTGTTTTAATAAACAAATTTTAAATCTACAAAAAGAAATATGAATATTAATATTTTCAATCATTTTTCTTTTTGTCTGTGAAGTTAAAAAATTATTTTCAAGAATGTCTTCTTTCGCTACTTCTTGATTATTAATATGAAGAGTGCGTTCTTCTATCATCTCTTGAATCTCTAGGAGATTTCTTTTAATTGGTCCTCTAGAATGAGCCATTAGTTCAAGTATTCTCTGGTAAGAAAATCAGGGAGACTATTATCACTACCTTTTTTATAAATAATTTTAAAATCAAAAGGGGCTAATTGAGACTGTCATCTAGCAAACATTTGTTTTGAAACATCATGTTTGAAGTCTTTAGCGAACATAAATTTAGCCGCTTGGCAATCTGTTTTTATAATAAATTTTTGATTGTATAAATCATCTTGAAATTTTAAAACACATTTTACTATTGCTAGAATCTCTTTTGCAATAGTAGCATAGTTCTTCTGGCTATTATTCCATTTTCCTGAATGGAATCGTACCAGACTTTCTTGTTTGTTTACTGGTGAAATTTGTTTTAAGATTCCCCCATAACCTATATCAGAAGCATCTGTTTCAATAATCTTTTCCCAGTTTGGGTTTGTTATCATTAAGCAAGGGAGATTTTGAACCTTTTGCTTAATTCTTTGAATGGTCTTAGTATGGTTTTCAGACCACGGCTGAGGATTCTTTTTTAATCTATCATATAATATGGCAGTATCCTCTGCTAAGTTTTTGTAATAGGGAAGAATATAATTTAGACTTCCTAAAAATCTTTGAAGTTGAGTTTTATCATAAATTTCATCTGAAAATTTTGATCCAAATTCAATGCTTCTGTTAATAGGAATAATATTTCCTGTCTCAATATTGTGACCCAAAAATCTTATTTTAGTTTGAAATAACATCAGTTTTGGTCTGGAAATAACTAGACCGTTTTTTATAATTATATTCTTGAATATGTCAAGATGTTTAAAATGAGTTTCAATATCTTTAGAAAATACAAGGATATCATCTATGTAGACTATTATGAAGTCACTAAAAGGAATAAAGATATCATTCATAATGTTTTGGAATTCTGACGGGGCATTTTTCAACCCAAAAGGCATAACGTTCCATTCATAATGGCCCGTAGGTACTGCAAAAACAGTTTTATACCTATCTTTTTCATTTATCTGAATTTGCCAGTATCCAGATTTTAAGTCAAATTTTGAAAATATTATGGCATTATATAATTTATCTAATAAATCTTTTTTATTAGGTATAGGATACCTAATCTATTTTAAATTTTTTTAGAGGTTTGTAGTTTATAACTAATCTAGGAATACCTCTTTCTTTCTCAGAATGTTTATTAACATAAAAAGCAGTACAAGACCAAGGGGATTTTGATCTCCTGATTAAGTTTTTGTCAAGAAGAGATTTGATCTCTTGTTTGCATAATTCCATATATTCGGAATTCATCTGACAAGGTCTAGCCTTAGTAGTGATTTTACTATCATTAAAATCATCTTCATAGGGGAGTGAAACAATATGTTTCTTTCTATCCCAAAAAGCATTTGGATGATCATTACATATTTGTAACGTAAATTGATTATTAATTATTTTGATCTTATCCTATAATTTCGGATTATTTATTCTATCCTGAATATTTAAAGAAAATATCTCTTTTTGTAGGAAATCAATTTGATTTATTTTTGCTTGTAAAAGAGATTCTTTTATATTATTCAAAGTCCTAGAAAAAGGATTTGTAATAAATGGAAAATATATTTCTTTATTCTGGAAAAATCCAGTTATCCCTTTATTATCAATATTTTTTAAAGGAAATATTTTATTTAGAAAAGGGGTTCCAAGTATAACTTGACTAGTAAGGTTTTTAACTAGAATGAAACTAGTAGGAATACAGGTTTCATTGTGACAAATATGAGCCTGCGGTATCTTATATTCAATTTTTAATTTTTCTCCTCCTGCAGAACTTAAGTTATGGGAGGTTTTATGAAAGTATTTAGTTGGAATAATTCCTTCCTGGATACCACTATCAACTAGTGCTGTAATATTTATGAAAAAACTATCTTCTATGAGAAGTTTTATTTTAATATTCCATTTTTGTGTAGTTATAATATCTACAATACTTTCTAAAAATCCTCCTTGACTATTATGAGGGATTTCTTCGAAGGTCTTATTCTAAGGAATCTCAAGTTTAAAAATTCTTTCTTCTAGGTTCCTATTATCCTTTTGAAGAATTTTGATATCAACTTTTAGGTTATCAATTTCAATTTTTAAATCCTGCATATTAACAGGTCTAGAAGTTTGATTTCTATGAGCTAGTTGTCTTTTTAATTCAACTAGAGAAAACGGTTTTATATCCTGTTGAGGATTATTTGAGGAAGAAGCTTCCTCATTCCTTTGTTAATTTAAGTATTCAGAAATCAATTTTTCTTTTATTTGAGGATCAGTTATGACTTTTAAAAGATCTAAAATCTTGTTGCTTAAAACATTTATTTCCATATTTTGGAATTGAGAAATAATTTGATAAAGTTCTTCTTCTGGCATTTCAGAAGAGTTTTTGCAGCAATCTTTTTTACAGTTTGCTGGACAATGAACTTCCTCTGATTCAGATGAATCAAAACTATCATATTTTAAAATATTTAGTTTTTCTTCTTCTGAGGAATATTGCTCAGAATCAGTTTCTTCCAAACTGTCATGTAATAAGACTTCATTAATCTTATCTCTTAATTCTCTATCTTCAGTTTTGTTAAGTTTCTTTCGAACCCAACAAGTTTTTGCCTTGTGGCCTAATTTGCCACATTTTCTGCACTTTATAATTTTTTTAAATTCATTAGGAAATTCTTTTCTTTCCTTATATTTTTTCCTTTTATAAGGTTTTTCTTCTTTCCTATATTTCTTCCTCTTGTAATGCTTCTTAGGGGAAGAATTTTCTTTCCTGGTTTCTATAGACCTATCAGGTTTATTTTCTATGCCAAATTGGCCACAGAAATCTCCTAATTGTTTTCTTTCATTTAAAGAATGCTTCTTAATCTGTTGATTATGTTTTATCTCATTGCATAAGCTTATTCCTTCTTGAACACAGGTGCCTATGAGTTTTCCATAATTATAATTGTCATAATTTATGACACCATTTACTCTTAATTTGCCTTTTATTCTCTCAGCAAATAAATGAGGAAGGTCATCTATAAACTTTGATTTCCAATGAGAACTATTAGCCTCGGGGAGTTCCATGACTCTACATAAGAAAGTATCCTTATACCATCTAAAAGATGTCAGAGTTCTACATCTTAAATTCTGGAGAAGAGTTCTAATATTTTCAGAATCTTCAGACCATCTTCCAGTAAAGTGTTCTATAATATTTACTATCAGAGTATATACAGCATTACTTTCGGTATTGTTGGTACTAGCCCCTTCTTCTTGTTTAATGCTATTAAAGATTTTATCCTTATCTGGTTGGGATAAATAATTGTCCCACCAACCTTTAAGTTGGCCAGTAAAATCTAATACTATCATGTTAGCTATGGTTTTTACTTAGTTATTGTTATTTTTACAAATTGTACTATACATAAGCATTCTATGGACAATATTATATATTTGTCCTTCTGATTGACCATCTATGTTCCATTCATAGATCATTTTCCCACTATAAGAGTTATTTACTATATACTCTTGTTCTTCTATATACTCTTGTTCTTCTATAAGGACATCTTGTGGGGTAGGTCTGGGATAATAATATTTTCTCTGAGTAGGCTTATCTGCCCACTTAGAAAGTTTGAAAATTTGATCCCTAATTTCCTCTTGGTAATTTTCCTCAGAGAATTCTGTTAGAGTACTTATTTTAAGACTCTTTAGAGCGTCCATTGTCTCATTTAAAGTTGCTATTAAACTATCCTTAGATTTTAATTTAAAATCTGTAACTTCCGGAGGAAGTTGTATACTAGGAGTAGCAATTTTTTCTTGGAGAGAAGCTTGCTTAGCAGATATGTTTTTCTCTTTCAAGTTGGATATTATTCTATCCATCTTAGTAGACAAATCCTGGATTTGTTCTCCTAGGATTATTAAATATAAATTTGTATAATTCTGCTGTTTAATTAAATCATTTATATGAGAGATCGTGATATGTAAAATATCTCCTTCTAACAATTTTTGAAATGTTTGATAATACCTTACTTCATTATCCTTTTCAATTTTAAAAGATTGAGTAGGAGGAAAAACATTAGAAATTAATTTTTCTCCTTTAATAATGAACTCTCTTTCAATAACGGAAATAATACTTCCCGTGTATTTTTCTATAAACCAAAGAATAAATGGTATAATCTCATTTTTTATAATTAAATCTTTATAATATTCTTATTTAAAGAAATTTACATCAGTTTCTTTAAAATTATTAAAAAACCAATTTCTAAACAATTCTCATTTGGGTAATTGGAATTCTTTATTGATCTCTTTTCTTATAGGAGATCCTAGATTAAAATTTATTTTTTCTTTAAAATCCATTAAACAAATTCCACTTCTGATTTGGTTAATTCCGGATCTACTTGGACTCCTTGGACTATATTGTCAGGATTTATCCTTAATCTATTAAATGTTTCTGTTGCAGGGAAAGTTTCCCTAACTCTTGAGGTTGAAGCTCTGGAAGGGCTTCTAACAGTATATCCTAGAGGAGATATATGTTGTCGAGAGGACAAAGACCTAGAAGATAAAGATCTAGGTATAGAAGAAGTATTTCTTATTTGTTCAAATTGGATTTGGACAGTTCCTTCTTTAGATTGTATAATTTCTAAAGGGTTTCAACATATTGTTGAGATGTTGTAGCCTTATCAAAGATCCAATTTTCTGGAAAGTTAATTTCTTCTCATTTTATCTTTCTTCTGGTAGTTATATTAGACTTACCAAAATTAGTTTCTATTACTATTGTTTCATTTAATGGTTTATTGACCATTCTACACTGAGGATTTAAAGTGTATAAAAGTTTATAATATATTCTATAACAGATACAGATAACCTCTGAACCTGGAGCATAGTTATAACCTTGAGTTTTAACGTTTAAAGTTAAAGCGTTTGATATATTAACATCTGATAAGGATAATTGTAAATTTGGATAAACATTAAAATAGACTGGTCCATGAGCCAGACTAGTTTGGACAATCCCTATTAGAGATTGTTTCCAGTCAAGATTTCTAGCATCTCTTAGAGCTGCTACAAAGCTTTCTGGAAGACCTTCTAAGGTCAAAGGTTTGAATGCTATCTGCACTAAACCTATATGAAGGAATTTATAATCCTTCTTATATTTATTTAAATCTTTATTTGACAATAATTTAATTACCATGTCCTCTTTATTTAAAGAAAATGTTTCTTCAGTTGTTTTTACAACTTGTTTTAATCCCAATTTTTCAAAAGTTCCTAATTTATAAATTAGTTTATGTTCTATTTTTGGAATAGTCCGTTTATTTAATAAATCAAGATTATGAGGAATTTCATATTCCTCTTCAATACTGTTTTTAACAGTATCGTTGCTCTTCAGAATATTCATTTTGAATGAATATGAATAAGTGTTGATTTGCACATTCAAACTTGAATCTTTAATTTAAGAGCAATATATATATATATATATATAGGAGAGGGATATTTTAGGAAGGCAAAAAATTATAAAAAAGTCTTTTAAAAACCCCACCCCCCCCCCCCCAAAAGCCTAAAACCCCCACCCCCACCCCAAAAGCCTATATATATATGGGAAGTTTCCATTAAGAAGTGATTTTTCGCTAAGAAATCCTAAGAGGTGTGTCAAACGAACTCCGATTGAGCTTATTCCGGTGGCGTTGGAACCGTCTCATCGAACCCTACCCGCCCCCAAAAACCTAAAACCCCCTTCACCCGCACCCCCAAAAACCTAAACCCCCTTCCAACCCCTACCCGAAAAGATTAAAACCACCACCCCACCCCCCAAAAACCTAAACCCCCCACCCCCCCTAAAAACCTAAGCCCACCCCTACCCACCCCCAAAAACCTAAACCCCCACCCTCACCCCCAAAAATGTCACACCCACAAATTAATTTACTTAATGAATAAATAAATAAATTAAGGTTGCAACGATTTGTAACATTACACAACAATGGAGGCTAAATAAAGACTTCTAAAATATTGAACACCATTACAAATACTAAATTAAACTAGTACTTTGACCTAGAACCATATAGGTCAAAACCGACTTGAGGTTAGACAATCATGCTTCTTCGACTTCTAGGGTTTTGATCTGAAGGGTTAACCTATTCCAACCATGCCATATCTATGTGCTACCTGAAAAACATACTTAAAAATGTCAACACAAAGGTTGGTGAGTTCACAGGTTTGTTTGTTGCAGTGTAAAGTAGTTTTCCTTGGAAACATTGATATCGTATACATGGCATGTTATAAAACAGTTTTCCTCGAAAACATGTGATAACTTCAACGTCATAAAGTGAGTCGTTTTCCCAATGACAACAAGTGATTACCTTATGGTCATAAAATAAGTAGTTTTCCCCATGAAAACATGTAATGACCTCATGGTCATAAAACGAGCAGTTTTTCCAATGAAAATAAGTGATGACCTCATGGTCATAAAACGAGTAGTTTTCCCTATAAAAACATGTGATAACCTCATAGTCATAAAACGAGTAGTTTTCCCAATGAAAACAAAACAATTTGCACTAAAAAGATTGGCAGATCCATCTGCATGAAAACGATTCAATGTATATGATAAACAAAATAAGTAATGTTGCCCATTTGTAGACTAGCTAGGAATACAAATAAATGTTCATACATGAGGCATAACCAAACCACGACAACATGTATTTTGCCCCTCCCTCGGTCTTCCCAAAGTATGTGTTTAGAAACTATGCGGTCATTCGACCCTGCAAGTCGTCGGTTAGCGTGACTAACCATGACCGGGGGCGTCACTCCCAATAGTACTATTCATAGAATCCCAGGCTAGATAGCTAATAGTTATAAAATTGTTCTAGGGGATTTTTAGCGAGCTATTTGTTCGTTAACTAATGTAAACATAAGGTCGGGTGTTGTTTTCTTGTTACCATATGAAAATGTTCGTAAGTGTGTTCCATGTTTTCTAAAATGTATCAAGTAATGATGTTCCTAAATGTGTCAAACAATGATGTTTCCAAATGTATTAAATGTGTTAAGCAAATTTGTTTCTCCCCCGATGTTTCTAAAACATTTAAAAAGTTAAAAGGGGGCTCACAAAGAGTTAAACCAGAATGTTCATGTTATCAAGCGTGCAAACAAATATGGTTCATGCTTTCAAATATGTCAGCAAATATGTTGTATAAATATGTTTCTCCCCCGATGTTTACAAAACATTAAAAGCTAAAAAGTGGGCGCAACGATCCTAAACGGTTCCTATTGTTCAAACAAGTGTTGTCAACATCAACAATATAACTAGGATCGTGCCCTAACATTAAGGTTTCAAATCTAAACCCAAACCATTTTTAGGACATCTAAGTTGTAGAAACAAAGTTCTTTATTTTTAACAAAAATTGGGCAGATTCCCGTTTGTTTTCGGCTAAACCTGACAATATCTAATTGTCAAATTTCAACATCAAATTACACCAATAATCTAATAAACCACACTTTAGATTCTAATACTAAAACCATACTTAAATTCGTCAATTACTTGATAATTATATAAAAAAATTATATAATTATAACCCATTTTAACGTGTCCAAATAATGTTCTCAAAAGACGTCCCCGACAATTTTTCTAGGTCTCGTGCTACTACCCGACAATAGACCTATAAGTGTTTCGGGTCATACCTTAGCGTACAAGCCGTTCAAAGCGGTTTTGCACGAAAAGATGAGCACGACGCGAGAAGAAAACTTGTTTAGCTCATAACTTGGTCATATGAACTCCAATTGAGGTGATTCAAGCGGCCATGGAACGATCTCGTCAAGATCCACCAGATCCACCGGTTGCTGTCACTAGAAAACCAGGCAGTGGCCGGATTTGGTGGTTTTGGCCAAAAAAATTCACTTTTTCGACCCAAACTTTTTCGTATGCCTAGATCGGACCTTTAGGAACCCTTTTCTAGCAAAAGCCCCAATTGTTGGGGTCGCCGGAAAAGTGTTTTTGGTCGGAATATCTCCATCGCCGCCGCGGTGGAGCAAAAACCGCTTCCACCATTGCATTTTGGGCCACGAGAGCTATCGGGTGAGGTTGGGCACTTGCCGTCACTCGCCGGAAAAGTTGCCTGTCGCGGGTGTTGGCCAGATTTTGGAAGCCTCCTTCCCTCTTGCTCTCAATTACACCTTATGTGTGTGTTTGTCTTTTGCAAGAATGAGGAGATTTAGGGGGGGGGGGTTCAACTATATATAGATGAGTTTTTAACGCGTTTAAGTCGCGTAACTAACTCATTCTCGTCCCAGTCGTGTGTTAATCCGTCTCAAGTCCCCGAATAATTATTTTATAATACTTAGAATTATGAAACGTTAATAATAATATTATTATTTAAGTATTTTAAATCGTGAAATCTCCATTTCAATTGATGTACGAACCGGTACGCGTCGGTACCGTGTTTATAACGCTTTCGTTCTTTTGAATGTTTCGCGCTCTGAGTTTAGGGTTTATTATTTACTAATAATATTAAAATAAATATTTTTAATATTTGTCGTATTATTATTTACTAATAATATTAAAATAAATATTTTTAATATTTGTCGTATCGGTAATAACCGTACCGCTATCGTTAGTTTTACGAGAATCTAACGTGGCTTAACGTTTGTATACACGTACTACACGTGTATTTATCCGAAAAGTCTTTCCAAATGAATATTAATACTTAATATTATTAATTCATTATTTCACTTAATCGTTCTGTAGAATTATTCGTTTATGAACCGATATTCGACGCTTTTAACGTTTAAACCTACCGAATCGCATACGTTCTTGTACTTTTTCTCAAATTCTCAGGATCACGTAACAAGTCATTAGACGAAACCAAGTGGCTAGTATGATGTTCGGATTGTGTAAATTTGGACCTCTAACGGGCTCAGATCATTATTGGGCCTCAAATGGGCTTGGCTTCCTATTGGGCCTTGTTGGGCCTAGTTGGGTTTTAGCCCAACAACGAGGTTTTGGATTCTGGAATTTTGCAGGTGTCACATTCTACCATCCTTAAAGAAATTTCATCCTCAAAATTTGTTGCACTTACTTAGGTTAGGATTTCGTATCCTTACTCCATTTTCGGATTCTTCGGGAGAATTTTAATTCATTCCAAATAGAAGTCGGTATATGTAGATAAAATGGATATCTCATCAATTAACGTCATTGGTTGTGTATAGATTTGAGATATCATCGTGTCATGTAATAGTGTACGTTACTGTTGAGCGTTATATCAAGTGAGTAGATTTGAAAAAATCTTTGAAGTTGTCACCACGTGAACGATGTTGGCTAAACCACGAGGTGATAACGTCATCACTAGAGTTCCCCGAACAAAAGGAATTATAATCAGAGAGGTCATATTGGTGCATTGAATAAGTAATTAAGAGAATGTCTAATTGATGTGAATTAAGATAGTGAGTTTTCACAAGTCAAGTGAACAACTCATACATCAAGGTAAATAATCAAGGATTAGATGTCGAAGGATTTCGTTAGGTGGTCATTCTCATCCGAGTGGAACTGTATGATCATCAACATTGGTAATGAATAACGAAAGTGCATTCATGAACAAGGATTTTCGAGAGTATAAGGGCACATATTCTTTATTCATACTCGGTTTTCTATCATGAAATTCAAATCATGATAAGATCTAAAGGAGTCTTGTTGGGAGTTCAGTGAAGATGTGTTAAATGGTTTGATGAAATGTTCGGGTCTTAGTTCAAAATCATGTACCTGACTGTTTCTTGCAACCAGTCAATGCCTTGATGCATTCAATATTTCTAGAGCAAAAGATTATATCTAGCGTTTCATCTGTCAAATCAGTATGTAGGTTCAATTGAGTTCTAGGAAATAAAGTCCTCGTATGCCATTTCTCTTAAATAAGCTGGAATGGTTTATAGGAACCGTTAGTAGTTGTCTAGGTAGCGAATTAGACAGTTATGATATGGAATAAAATGTTATGGAGATATGATCTCTTGAGATTGACCTTGGTTTTGTCAAATCTCATTACGGGTAATTCTATCACGAATGTTATTCGTAATTTGGTTTATATTGAAATTTAAACGAAATGGATATCGAACAACAAACTAGCGACAATGAATTCTCGTAGTCTCATTGAATCATTTAGATTTTTTTTTATTTTATGGTTCATCTAAAGATGAAGGTGAATCTAGATGAAAAAAAAAGAGAATATTAAAGTATTTGAGAATAGTTTAGTTTACTAGGCTCAACAGATACTAAAGATTAAAAAATCTTCATGGTGGGTTCAAGGAAAAGTGAGAATGGCTCTCAAACCAGTTACTAAGTGTTAGTAACGTAGTTTCACTTATATTCGTTTTCTAACTGCATATCCATCACCTTCTTGTACTCGGATAGCAGTGCCAGAATTCAAAAATGAAACTTTATGGTTGTTCCCTTATACTCCTCGAAAGCATTTCCTGGGATTAAAATTCTAATCTCAAATTAGGGTGTGTGTCATGTAAAATCTTCCATTAACATTGGCTGTAATGGATCAAGGATTTCAGGATTTCTTGTAGGCTCTTGCTGGCGAAGATTGGGTTTAATACCTCATTAACCATTGATTGCACTATACTTCTACCGCAGTCTAGCATTTAGGTTGTACTGTCATGTTTTGCAGATTCATGACTTGACTATCATGTCCATGAGGCAGATAAGTCTTAAGAAGCTCTAAATTCATTTAGGTTAACCACGGTTTGTCTAGGTGGGGAAGTAAACAGTGGGACTGTTGAAATAGAGTCATAGAAATAGTGTCCCCCGAAATTGATTATAGGTTTACCAACCAATTAAGTTGGTAGACTGTAATATGATATCATTTTCAATATAGTCTAGGGCTTGACACCTTAATTTAAATGTTAGAAAATAATACCAAAAACACGTATAGCTTCGGGGATTTGCCAAATATGAGGACGTCATGTCCTTGGGTTCCTTAGGGATAACACATAGGCCTCCCAAAAGATATTGGAGAAGAGTGAATATAAATTTTGAAGGAGAGTTGATAAGTCAAAAGAAATGTTTATGTGTAGACCTCCAAAAGAGTAAGGTAAGATATGATTCAACCTTTGTTCATTTTCCTGGTAGCGTACACGGTTAACAACCGTAGAACACTGCAATAGATTCTTAAAATTGTATTCCTATGATTGTATGACGCATCTTTCAAATGATAAAGTTCTCAACTTTTAATTTGGTCCTTAATTTCCCACTAAAGTTTGTTGGAAAGGATTAGGAGTTTCTCAGAATTTGCCAACTACTTGTCACACCCCCAAATTCCACAAACGGAGTTTTACCATTAAGGATGTGACACACCAGTATCTCAGTCATTAGTTACATCAAACGACACTATATGGGACTAGAAATGTCATAACATAAAAGTTCAGAGTTAATGCGGAAACGTTTAAACAATAAAGTAAATGCGTTAAACAACGCGCCAAAGTTTAGTTTAATAAAGGCAAGTGAATTGTTTAAAACGTTATAAATGAATGACATGACAGTAGGACTCCATGTATGTCCTAAGTGTGCAGTCTGTGCTAGAGTGACCTGAGAAACATGAAAGAAAAAGTGTCAACACGAGGTTGGTGAGTTCACAGGTTTGCAAGTAAATAAACCATTTGATTGTTGTTGGATCCACATACGTAAGTCACACCTATTGCTAGCTATACAATGTACAAGTTACTCTAAGCGTTCGCAACCGAAGCTGACTGTTTGTGTTTGGGTGCCTTCCGCAATTGCTAACATCAACAAATGGCAAGTGATTAGGATAATTCACACTCGTTCGACCTCCAATCGTGCTAGCGCGACTAGCCCGGGTGGGGTTCGTCAAACCCGATAGTACTACTCAAATTTCCTCGCTATACTCCATATATTAACGGTCCGAGTGTGTAAGGACTTTGCAAGTTATGTTTGCACTTAGATAAACAAGTGGTAATGAAATACTATGTGATCCATGTCCGTTTGTGTATATGTCTCTCCTCGACGGGAAGACAAGTAAACGGATGTCTGTTTGTATGCATGTTTCTCTCCAGCGGGGAAACAAGTAAAAATGAATGCTCGTTTGTATGCATGTTTCTCCCTAATGGGAAAACAAGTAAAATGATGTTTGTATGCATGTTTCTCCCCAACGGGAAAACAAGTAAAATGATGTTTGTATGCATGTTTCTCCCCAACGGGAAAACAAGTAAAATGATGTTTATATGCATGTTTCTGCCCCAATAGGAAAACAAGTAAAAAGGGGCCGTGAAAACTCACCTGAGTTGTGTACGAGTAGTAGATAGAACCACACAAGGATGCAAGTAGGAAACACAAGAGTTTGCCTGTGAACTGCTTACGTATGTCCTAAAATTATAAGCATAATAGTTAAGGATACAATGGGGTTTTGTGACGATGATACGGAAGATTTGAACGTCCTAAAACATTCTTAGGATAAACGAGTAGACGAACGCGTCCACGGGAATAAGGGTTTCTTAACATAATATTTAAGATAAATGCGTTTCGTGTCGAATACTTCTAAGTACGAATAATAATAATTAAATATATATGTGCGTTTGTACCATTTAATAATGGCCTAAGAATATAATATAACTTTTTATATTATTTTTAAGTTTAGAGAATTAACACATTTAATAAATCTTGTGGTAAAAATAATAAATATATTATTTTTATCCGAGGATATAAACGTGGGTAAAAATATAAATAATTATATTATTTATAGGCTCGAAGTGTTACACGATTTTTATAAATGTGACGAAAATAATATATAAATATATTATTTTTAATTTGAGTCATGGGATGAATATATTATTTTAAAAGTGTGAAATAATAATAAAGATGGATCATAAAACTAGACCCGAGCCTACGGGTGGTTTGCGGTTCCAAAACACATTAATATATAATATAATACTATAGGGTATAGTTTTTTATAAAATGGAAATCATTGAAAAAAGTCCCAAAAAATAATTGCAGGAGACCGGACTCGAACCCGGGTCTCCTACACACGAGTCCAGTGCCTTAACCATCTCCGCCCGCTAGGGTATCGCGATGATATCCGGGTCCAATTGCTTTTATCAAAGAACTCCAGCAAGTTCTTCCCTCCTGCGTGAATCCGGACCAAAGATCCATCCAAATCCAATGAAAGCGATAAAGATCGATCAAAGCAACATAGTGGTTTCATTAGGGGTTTCATTAATCGAGTCTTGGCGAGTCTGAAGGTAGTTTTAATTGCAAGATTAACGAGTTTAAGATTGTTTGATTATAGAAAAACGGGCCAAAAACCCTAGTTATGAACCCAGGATTGATTCGATAGGATTTGATGTTAGAAACTAATGAAATCATGGGGGCTTTTACAGATTAAGACCTTGCGAGTGTGTCCCCGTGGTTTAATTTGGTTGTTATTGAGTCTAGGGCTAAAACCCCCAAATCGATTTATGAATAAACCCTAGATTCCAGATCAAGATCAATTCGATGTTAGAATAACGAATTACCATAGGCTTTCATTATATAGATGAATACGAGGCTAATGGTGTAGGTTAATTGAATTATAAACGTGTTTAGATTATAGCTCGATTAAATTGGTTTGCATTGAACCCTAGAATTTGGGATTTCGATTCAAACGATGATATAAGCCCCATTAATCATAGGGCTTTCAATCTAGGGATTAAAACAAAGCTAAGGAAGTGTTTGATTACCAAAATGGCTGTCTAATTGTTGGTTCACGACTACAACTGGTGCCGACTGTGTTAGACTTGCTTCCCGACGATTTCCGTTGCTTCTCTGGTGAAACTGAATGGTGTTGCAGGTTCGGTGGGGTGCGAATGAGGTGCGCAGATGCTAAATTCTTTAATTGGTATACGAATTCGATGAATGAGATGGTAATTACCCACTTTACGTCTACGATTATGCCATGATTGGCCATTACTCGGTTCAATTTGGCAATGATGGTGTTTTATTTGATGGTTATGACCGTTAATGCTACCAACGTGCAACATTAGTTACAATTTCGAACGAACTGATGCATGGGAATCGAATTTGGATCAAAGTAGTTGGAAGTTTGACTTGCAAAAGTCAACAGGAGCTAAAACTCCTGATTTTGACTTTGTAGGTCAACAAATTGAGATTTGGGACTTGGCAGAACTAGTCCCTGCAGTTTTCATGCATGTGGGTTTAAGAAAATGGCAGATTTAGTCCTTATGGTTTGAATTTGGGCAGAAATGAACCTTGTGGTTTGTAACTGAGTTAACAGGACTAAGAATTTATGGATTTGAGCTAACGGAGTTAACCTAAATGCTGAAGCAATTCTTGTGACAATCACTCTGAAGCTGTTTACTCTGAAGCTATTAGAGACTATAGACATCTCCAGAGCTGCTGTCAAGGGGGAGTTTGTTGAAGCAATTCTTGTGACAATTACTTTAAAGATTGTTTTTACTTATGTAATGTCTTTATATATTTGTATGTCAGCGTCTGTATGTATTGGTTTATCGAGTTGTAATCATGTTCATAGGTACTTGTCGTTGTAATTGTCTTTGTTAAGTGTTGTGCGCACTTAGTAAGTGCGCAGGATGTATATCTTGCGTACTTAGAAAGTGCGCAAGAACAAAGTCTGCGTACTTGCTAAGTACGCATGAGTTAAACCATGCGCACTTGCTAAGTGCGCAGGAAACATGTCTAGTATATATAACTGTTAGTGACAGAATGTATGTAGGCACTCATTCTCTCTGTAACCGGTTGTGATTATCAATAGACGAAGTTTGAAAGTATCTTGTGCCTTTGTTGTCGGTTTACTTTGTGTTGATTGATACTCCACCTACTCACGGGCATTCCGCACCCGGTTCGACCAGGAACACACTTGCATGTGACGATCCGAGACTCTCGAGGGACCTACACTAAAAATCCGGGTTGTCACACTACTGGTACTACAGTATGTCTGTACTTCCCTGGCATTTGAATAGCCTTGTTATGGCTTGTCATTACGTATTTCACTCATATTGGTCATAGTCTTAAAGTCCTTTGCATAAGGATTTAAGTCATAAAATTGAGGTAATGAGTGTTAAATGTCAAAGTTTTGTATTTTCCCTGAGCATGTGTTAAGAAGTCATTTCCTAATAATAGATGCTCTTGAGCTCTTTAACTATAGGAGGCTGGGAGTAAGAGATGTGAACGTGTCTCCCCCTGCAGGCTGAAATCAAAGACTCAGCCAACCAAATGATTCCTGGGGAAATACAAGCACAAAAGGATGTAAGATTATCCACTAGTCTCAAGTCGGGTTCCCGCAGTACCCTGTAGGTGTCAAGTGTAAGGGAGTTAGAGTAAATTTCCATCCCATCACAGAAGTTAGTGCATAGCACTTTCGAAGTTCCGATTGTAAACTTCGAGTAAGTGTGATACCGGATCGTAAGATAGATCCTAAGGTTACGCCGCGATTTTCTAATAACAGTTGTGCGATTATTGCAAGTGTTGATTATTGTAAGGATCAACATGAAGTTTATGTAAAATCTCGGGAGATATGAATTAACAAGCAGAACTGGATAGGCTAGATCCTTCGTTGCTCATGATCCACCAAAGGCTGGTTAAATCCAATTTGAATTTCTCTGTTCCTTCAGAACCGCGAGAATGTTCCGTGAACTTCTATTTGAGGAGTACGAATTGTTAAGGTCTGATTCATGCTATACCGTAAATCGGCCACATACGTCCATTGATAGGTAGAGAAATCGCAAAGAGGCAATCTATAGCGCAATCTCAAAAGTTGAAGCAGTACTCCACAAGGAATTTCCACATCCAGTCTAGATATTGAAGTCAAATCGCCCAGAATAGATCTCTTCAAAGTTTTGGTTAAAAATTGTCGTGCCAATGAAATCCTAATAAGAGTTTTGGATTCCTTAGAATTCGAAGATAAAGGAGATGATATACATTTCCCCGTCACTTGTGTTAGCCCATCACATCACCTGATGTCTTTTGGATCAACCCTTATGGTTATGGTGATTTCGATCATTAATCGAGTGACTGAATTGCGATTAGGGATACAGATTAATCATGAACGTTGGCTCGGACAGTAAGACCCACTAGAGTTCTCATGCACTGCAAATTATGATTACGTGTGCACCCGCAATGATAATTTACTTTGTATGGTCTCTATAGTGTTTCTCCTATCCCAAGCTCTCAGTTAAAAGGGATCTGAAATGTTCATTAGCTCGTGTTGCGCTCTCGCGCAGGAGTGTTTATGTTCTATCGAATTACTCTTAATCATGTGTACCAATACTCGTGAATCTCCGACTAAGGCTGTTGCTGGATGGAGTTAATGGTAGAGAGGTACTACCGGTGCCTTCAAATAATAGAATGTGTATGGTGGAAGTCAGGCACTATGTTTAGGGCAGAGATCCTCAAATCAGTGTCGAGCAACTCATGCCCTAAGTTTGTATGTACGTGTGGATCCACATGATCCCGATAAGTGTTTGGGTCTCCTGACCCGTGTAGTTCTCTCCCGTTTAGTCCTGCTTATCCACCTCGGTTTCCCTACTGATCGGGTAGTTCCATCTGCCATATCTCTTAGCGAAAGTTTTTGTCATCCAATCCAACAAATCATGAAAGAGAGTATATATATATACCACACCGAATGAAGACGACATATGTCGGAAAAGAAAACTGACTCCACGGCTGGAGTAGATGCAGGTGTGGCGTAGGTACATGTATATGTACGGGTGCAGCCTGTTGTGATACCAAGTTCAGTAACTAGCGATTACTACTGTCGTCGCCCAAGTTCAACTCGTAACTTGATCTTTTAGGGTTACAGTGTGCTGAGTACCGGTCATCCTTGATTCGTAATCCGAACAGTGATACTATGTTGGGTCAAGTTGTAGGTGTTTATTGTTTCCACATTGTTGTACGTATTAGGTGTTTGTTACGTATACCACGTAATTGTATTTACTATTAATACAACTAATAATACGCTAGTGTAACTACATACACTAATGGTCAACTCAAGATGTTCGGCAACAATTGGAATTTCTATACTCAGGTCTTGGGTGTTCTTTGTATGATGCAGGTCTTAGAAATATTGGTCTCTAAATGAGTCTGGTTAGAGCCTAGGTGTCACTCAGGAAACCTAATTCGCTAAAACCATTGGTTCTGATACCAATCTGTCACACCCCCAAATTCATTTACTTAATGAATAAATAAATAAATTAAGGTTGCAACGATTTGTAACATTACACAACAACGGAAGCTAAATAAATACTTCTAAAATATTGAACACCATTACAAATACTAAATTAAACTAGTACATTGACCTAGAACCATATAGGTCAAAACCGACTTGAGGTTTAACAATCATGCTTCTTCGGCTTCTAGGGTTTTGATCTGAAGGGTAAACCTATTCCAACCATGCCATAGCTATGTGCTACCTGAAAAACATATTTAAAAATGTCAACACAAAGGTTGGTGAGTTCACAGGTTTGTTTGTTGCAGTGTAAAGTAGTTTTCCTTGGAAACGTTGATATCGTATACATGGCATATTATAAAACAATTTTCCTCGAAAACATGTGATGACATCAGCGTCATAAAGTGAGTCATTTCAAATGGACCGAAACCGAGAGAGTTCCGGCTCTATTGGATACCTAAAACACTAGAATGAGCTTGCTATTTATAGGCTAAGATTTTGGCAATGCACGTTCGTGCATTGGATTGCAAGGGCGTGCAAAGTACCCTTTTCTTTCACGTGCGGAATCTAGCAGTATAGGAGAGTATATGAGAGCATTTGAGGGTTTGCACGACCGTGCATTGCCCTAAAATGCTTCCTGTTGACTTTTTGACTTCCAGGGTTGACCTTCTACGTCCGGTTTCGTTCAATTGGCTTCCGAATGCTGATTTCACCTTGATTTTGAGTGTTTTCTTCATGTTTTTGCATATCCAAGTCAATTTTCCTATCAGAACACAAATGGACGGATTAAGTACCAATTATTAAGTAGTTTTCCCCATGAAAACATGTAATGACCTCATGGTCATAAAACGAGCAGTTTTCCCAATGAAAACAAGTGATGACCTCATGGTCATAAAACGAGTAGTTTTCCCAATAAAAACATGTGATGACCTCATAGTTATAAAACGAGTAGTTTTCCCAATTTGCACTAAAAAGATTGGCAGATCCATCTGCACAAAAACGATTCAATGTATATGATAAACAAAATAAGTAATGTTGACCCATTTGTAGACTAGCTAGGAATACAAATAAATGTTCATACATGAGGCATAACCAAACCACGACAACGGGTATTTTGCCCCTCCCTCGGTCCTCCCGAAGTATGTGTTTAGACACTATGTGGCCATTCGACCCTACAAGTCATCGGTTAGCGCGACTAACCATGATCGGGGGCGTCACTCCCAATAATACTATTCATAGAATCTCAGGCTAGATAGCTAATGGTTATAAAATTGTTCCAGGGGATTTTTAGCGAGCTCTTTGTTCGTTAACTCATGTAAACATAAGGTCGGGTCTTATTCTCTTGTTACCACATGAAAATGTTCGTAAGTGTGTTCCATGTTTTCTAAAATGTATCAAGTAATGATGTTCCCAAATGTGTCAAACAATGATGTTTCCAAATGTATCAAATGTGTTAAGCAAATATGTTTCTCCCCCAATGTTTCAAAAACATTTAAAAAGTTAAAAGGGGGCAGTGAACTCACAAAGAGTTAAACCAGAATGTTCATGTTATCAAGCATGCAAACAAATATGTTTCATGCTTTCAAATATGTCAGCAAATATGTTGTATAAGTATGTTTCTCCCCCGATGTTTACATAACATTAAAAGCTAAAAAGGGGGCCGTGAACTCACCTCAAGTCCAGCTAATAATATCACAAGCTCAACTGATAATAAGTGGGCGCAACGATCCTAAATGGTTCCTATTGTTCAAACAAGTGTTGTCAACATCAACAATATAACTAGGATCGTGCCCTAACATTACGGTTTCAAATCTAAACCTAAACCATGTTGAGGACATCTAAGTTGTAGAAACAAAGTTCTTTATTTTTAACAAAAAATGGACAGAGTCCCGTTTGTTTTCTGCTAAACCCGACAATATCCAATTGTCAAATTTCAACATCAGATTACACCAATTATCCAATAAACCACACTTTAGATTCTAATACTAAAACCATACTTAAATTCGTCAATTACTTGATAATTATATAAAAAATTATATAATTATAACCCATTTTAACGTGTCCGAAAAATGTTCTCAAAAGACGTCCCCGATAATTTTTCTAGGTCCCGTGTTACTACCCGACAATAGATCTATAAGTGTTTCGGGTCATACCTTAGCGTACAAGCCGTTCAAAGCGGTTTTGTATGAAAAGCTCAGCACGACGCGAGAAGAAAACTTGTTTCGCTCATACCTTGGTCATACGAACTCCAATTGAGGTGATTCAAGCGGCCATGAAACCAACTCGTCAAGCTCCATCAGATCCAGCGGTCTCCGTCGCGGGAAAACCGGGTAGTGGCCGGATTTGGTGGTTTTGGCCGAAAAACTTCACTTTTTCGACCCAAACTTCTTCGTATGCGTAGATCGGACCTTTAGGAACCCTTTTCTAGCAAAAGCCCCAATTATTGGGGGTCGCCGGAAAAGTGTTTTTGGCCGGAATATCTCCATCACCACCGCGGTGTAGCAAAAACCGCTTCCACCATTGCGTTTAGGGCCACGAGAGCTATCGGGTGAGGTTGGGCACTTGCCGCCACTCGCTGGAAAAGTTGTCTGCCGTCGTGCGCCGCCGGGTGTTGTCCGGATTCCAGAAGCCCCCTCCCATCTTGCTCTAAATTACACCTTATGTGTGTGTTTGTGTTTTGCAAGAATGAGAAGATTTGGGGGGGGGTTTCCATTATATATAGACGGGTTTTTAGCGCGTTTAAGTCGCGTAACTAACTCATTCTCGTCCCGGTCGTGTGTTAATCCGTCTCGAGTCCCCGAATAATTATTTTATAATACTTAGAATTATGAAACGTTAATAATAATAATATTATTTAACTATTTTAAATCGTGAAATCTCCATTTCAATTGATGTACGAACCGGTACGCGTCGGTACCGCGTTTATAACGCTTTCGTTCTTTTGAATGTTTCGCGCTCCGAGTTTAAGGTTTATTATTTACTAATAATATTAAAATAAATATTTATGGTATTTTTCGTATCGGTAATAACCGTACCGCTATCGTTAGTTTTACGAGAATCTAACGTGGTTTAACGTTCGTATACACGTACTACACGTGTATTTATCCGAACAGTCTTTCCAAATGAATATTAATACTTAATATTAATAATTCATTATTTCACTTAATCGTTCTTTAGAATTATTCATTTATGAACCGATGTTCGACGCTTTTAACGTTTAAAATTACCGAATCGCATACGTTCTTGTCTTTTTTCTCAAATTCTCAAGATCACCTAACAAGTAATTAGACGAAACCAAGTGGCTATTATGATGTTCGGATTGTGTAACTTTGGACCTCTAACGGGCTCAGATCATTATTGGGCCTCAAATGGGCTTGACTTCCTATTGGGCCTAGTTGGTTTTAGCCCAACAACTAGATTTTGGATTCTGGAATTTTGTAGGTGTCACAAAAAAAAAACCTAAAACCTAAAAGCTAAACTCTGAGGCTAAACTCCAAGGCTAAAACCATAAAATTCAACACTAAAATCTAAACCCTAAAAGCTAAGATGGTTGAGTTCAACGAGAAGGTTACAACGCCGCTGAAATGAGCTCAATCGGAGTTCGTTTGATATCGTTTCTTAAGGTTTTTGTCATTTCTTAGGCTTCTTAGCAAAATATCACTTCTTATTTGAACCTCCTCCTCATATATATATATATATATATATATATGGTTACGTTCATGAGAGAACTTATTTTAATGAGAAAACTAGAGAACTACTCATTAAAAGCAAAAAATAATAATAAAAAAAATCATAAATCAAAATATAAATAAAAAACTAAAAAAATGATTCGGAGACCATGTTTCCCACGTCGTCTTCGTTCAAAAAAAAAACAATACTGCATATGTGTAGTACCACCCCAAAAACCTAAACCCTCACCCCACCCACCCCACCACCAAAAAACTTAAACCCCCACACCCACCCCTAAAAACTTAAACCCCCCACACCCACCCCCACCCCCACCCAAAACCTAAACCCACCCCCACCTAAAAACCTAACCCCCCGCCCCACCCACCCCCACCCAAAAAACCTAAACCCACCCACCCCTACCCTCAAAACCTAACCCTAAAAGCTAAACCCAAAAACCTAACCTTAAAAGCTAAACTAAACCCAAAAACTATACTCTAAAGCTAAACCGGACATTTTTGCGTTTTTTTTGAACGAGGACGACGTGGGAAACATGGTATCTGAACCACTTTTTTAGTTTTTGATTTATATTTTGAGTTATGAATTTTTTATTATTTTTTTTGCCTTTAGTGAGTAGTTATTTAGTTCTCTCCCTAAATGTTACTTTTCTTATGAACTTCACTATATATATATATATATATATATATATATATATATATATATATATATATATATATATATATAAGAGGGTTCATGAGAATACCACATAGTTAGACGAAAACCACTAAGAAAATCAATTTTAACCAATCATATAATAATAATAATTTTTTATTTTATTTTATATATAAAAGTATCAATGTAATATTACACATTTTTACCAAAAAATAATTTTAAGTATTGGCTTACGTATACATAACACATAGTGTTACATGTACGTATACAGAAAACAAAAAAATTGCAGTTACGTATACGTAAAACACAATACGTAAAATGATTTTTTTTGGTAAATTGTGTAATATTATATTAATACACTTAGAAATAAATTAAAAAAAATAAAAAATTTATAAATTATTTGATTGGCTCTTGACAGTTATTTCAGTTTTCATATAACTATATGGTTTCTCATGATCTTTCCCCTATATATGTATACCTTAATTAAATATAAAAAGTTCTTGATTTTATGACATAGTTTTTTTTTAAAAGAAATACAATATAGAAAATCTATTTATGTTTAAAAAAGTTGATGAAAGTAGATTTAATAAGAAAAAGGTCAACAACGAAGGTCTTGTCGTTTCGGTTATTTTTAACCTTTTAACTATTATTTACGATTTTAATACCAACTAAATCTTAACTATTGAAATAGTGTGATAAAAGTTCAAACCCATTGCCTAGGGTCCTCATGCAAGATCAACTTTTATATTGGATCTAGATTCATATTATTCATACTAGGTTAAATTTTCGTGTATTACACGTGCTGAATAATAAAAAAATATAATAAATATCTTATATGTTGGTAAATTATTATTAGATTTTAGAGGCTCACGGTCACTACAAAAAAAGTGACCATTATAGACTAATATCAGGGACTGATATATCACTCTTGAATACATAACATCCGAGACTAATTTATCAGTTACTGATAATAATAGGGACTAATTTTTTTGTGACTAATGTTAGTGACTGATAATTAGTCGCTAATATATTTTCTACCTTGTTTGAGACTAAATTTCAGTCACAAATATGTCTGTGTAATCTAAGATTTTGGAAGGAACTTTTTTCGTGACCGAATTTCAGTCCCAGATACGTTCCCTCCATAATAAAAAAAATGGTGTATATGTACTGGTGACTGATTTTCAGTCTCTAATATGGAGAGAACATATTAGAGACTGAAAATCAGTTCTTAATATTCCAAACACCGGATCGAATTAAGGACTGATATTTAGTCTTGAACGCCTTTTACATATGAAAGGATTAAGGACTTATTTTTAGTATCCAATTATTTGGCTAAAGTTCTACCATTTTAAAGAAAGTATCGGAGACTGGAAATTAGTCTCAAGCATCTTATAAGTGACCTTATTCGAAAATGAATTTTAGTTTCCTAAGAGTTTTGTAGATTAAATAATTAGGGACTGATATTCAGTCTCCAATATTGTGCGCATATTTTACCATTTCGATGAATTATATTAGAGACTGAATTTCAGTCATAAAAAATATTGTAAGAGAGCGTATTAGGCACTGATAGTTAGTCTTGAATGCATTTTAAACTGGAAATGATTAAAGATTGATTTTCAGTCTTTTATACGTCATCGTCAATTCAACCATTAGTGATTAAAGTATCAACGACTAGTGTACAATTTTGAATATATATATTATATCTGGTACTGATTTATCAGTTACAGATGGTATTGGAGTCATTGATGGTCAATTAGGTTCATTGATGGTCAATGATGGTTAATTAAATTCATTGATTAACATTTTGGGTAGTTGATAGTTAATTAGGGTTATTGATGGTCAAATAGTGCCAGTTATGGTCACTTAGGGTCAATGTTTATCAATTAAGGTCATTCATGAGCAATTATGATCAACATTGGTCAATTAGGGTTGTTGATTGTTAACTAGAGTTATTGATTGTCAATTTATAGTTATGATAACCATTTAGGGACTATACAGTCAATTATGGTCATTGGTGGTCAATATAACAACTTAAGACCTAATAAGGCCCATATGCCTATTAAATTCTATCATGAGGTCAATATGCTCCGTTAAGACTTGTATAACCCTAAACAACTAACTACAACCTAATATGACTCTTACAACTCAACTTTACTCATCACGACCTAATAATGTCCGTCATGGGCAATTAAGAGTTATTGTTACCCATAAGACTTAGTATACCCCGTTAAGACATGAAATGACCCATTATAACTCATTACAACCTAATGTGTATGCTTACAACCCAATCTAACCAAATAAAACCTCATATGACATATTAATGGCTATAATGACATATTAATGGCTATAATGCCCCATTAAGAGCTACCATGACTCTCAAGATCCATTAATGGCGGTGAACCATGGTCAAACATATTGATAGACAAACAACAATGGGTGTACATGATCTATCATGCCTCCTTATGGACTGTTAAGACTTGTAGTGACCTATTATAACACATTATACTCTAATATGGCTCCTTACAATCCAATCTAACATATTGAGACATAATATGGCCTATTGAGGTCCATCACGTCATATGAAAAGCTAACATGACCGTTAAGACACAATGTAGTATATTATGACATGCATGACTCGTATAACTTATTATCTTATAATATGTCTCATCATGCCTAATATAACCAATTAAGATGTAATATAAACTAACAAAACTCATCATGACCCATTAAGACATGTATGATCCATTATAACTCATTATGACTGATAATGGTCAATATTGGCGAATCGTGTTCTTAACATGAATTATTTAAGTTTATGTTTGTGTATTTCCAAATATTTAAATAAAAAGACCTGAAAAATGATATAAAAAGCAATAGAAAATATAAATAAGATAAATGTAAAGTAAATATCTAATCTATATCTATACTATATAATAAATAAAGGTTTTGATATGGCACTTGCCACTCTCTCATTCATCCTTAACTTTTTTTCCCGCCTCTCTCTCCTATTAATTATACAAATTTCTTTAATTGTTTTTTTAATTTTTTGTTTCCTACCTCTCTTTCTTATTAAATAATAATGATTTCTATAATTCTTTTTATAAAACGTTTTTCATAAATATGTAATATGTAAATCTTTATTACTAAGTATATATAAAACTACCTTTATTTAACCCGTGTAATACACCGGGTTTCTAAAGTTTAACATGAATTGACATTTATCAGTTACATAAAAAAAATTAATACTTAGCTAAAAATGTTTTAAAAATTAACTTAACATAATTTATATCTGTCACGTAAAATTTTATTCAACCCGTGTAATACACGAGTTTTTAAAGATAAATTTTTTATTACTAAGTATATATAACATTACATTTATTCATCTCGTGTAATACACGAGATTCTAATATAGTTAAAAATGTACGAGTACACGAAAAGTCTCTGTTGAATGTCAATATTTTAAATTGGCTCTCTAAGTATGAAAAACTATGTCTTTGCTCACAATAGTATGACGATAGATAACATAACAGGTCCTTAAAGTAAATGTAAGTTAAGTGTTCTGTCACTTTTTAAAAAAATTGACCATAATACCCGTAATATTAACAAGAAACAAAATAAATAACATAATCTCCTCCCCCACTGAGACAAACACCCACACCTCAGGCTCTCTGTCTTCCCCGACCAACTCCCACAACTACGACATTTTCCGACCTGCAACTCAGGCTTTAGATCTCCAACTCCGGCGGTTTCAGATCTCCAACTTCAACTTCTCTCTTTTTCTTCTCTCACCACACAACATCTCTCTCTCTCTCTATTAAGTACCACCGACAACTGCTTCTTCCCGATTAGAGCTTCAATCGGGGAAGAAGATGTATGGATCTCGATTATTCTGGTTTCCCCGTGATGTCGTTGTTGTTGTAGAGAAAATATGGGTAGCAATAGATAGTGTGGGTTGTAGGGGGAGAAGGAGCTCGGGTCGATGGCCACCGTCTCAATCGCCTTCAAATCCAAACGGGTTCATGTGTTTGATGTGCTAGTGAAAGGGACTGTGGTGGTTGTACGGTTTCTAATTCTAATCTCATAACTTCAACCGACCGGTATGTTACTCTTCCATCAGATTCTAATCTCATAATCCTTCTTTGCTTACTAATATTATTTTTGTTTTTTTTATGTTTTTCCTAATCGTAACCGCACGAAATCGCTATATCCTTCTTCTCCGACTGGCTTTCCTAATCGCAAGAAATCCATCACAATAGGTATTTTTTTTTGTATGTTTGATGTTTTGATTCGTTGTAAACCCTAATCTGATGGATTACAAATGGTTTTTACCGATTAAAGAAATATAATTCAGTTTTTTATTCATTGTTGTTGTTTATTTTATCAAATTGTTAAAGACATACCTCGATTTAAACGAATTGTTACTGTTTTCCTTCTTTTAAAACCCTGATCTGTTGATTCTTTGTTTTAAATGATGATTCCAGGATTCCACAGCGACAATAACGATTTCCCCTTTCTGGTATGAATCTAAACTTGATTCTTAATTCTTTGTGTTAACCTAATTCTGTGTGACTCTTTGGTTCCTAATTCAATGCTCGAGTTCCGTGTGATTTTGTTAAGAGTAAAGTTTTAACCTAAAATGATTAAATGGTCATGGTTAATGCACGTATTGTAAATGCTGGGTGATATTGAAGCACACTCTTGAGGCTATTTTGTTAAGAGTTGAAGTTAATACTTATTTGTATATGCTATATGTGCTGGTGATGTGTATGGCTAGAAAATTTGGTTTTTTTAGAGTTAACCAATTCTAATTTTCCTGTAAATTATTGATTGCCAAGGGAGTCATGGAAAACAAGAACTTGAATGTATGTGCATTGAATATTATTTCTTTTCCGTATAATAATCTATTCGTTTATTCATCTTTCTTTGGTTGTTGAATAGATCTTTAATTCCAAAGTTATTTGGCATCACCAGAAACCGCTACAGATGCAGATTATGCTGCAATTTGGGGTGTAATTGGCCATGAGGTATGTTCACCACTATGTTGTTTGTGTCTCTATTTTTTTAGTTTTATATCTTTGTTTAAATCATAACGATATGTATCTATTTCCTTCTCTATTTTGCAGTACTTTCATAGTTAGACTGGCAACATGTTCTCTTATACCCATTTATCAATCATATTTTAAAAAAGTGAAATTTTATTCTATTTTTTAATATTTTGTTCTAAGCGTTGTACCCAATGTTTGTAGAGTGACTTGTCGGGACTGGTTCCATCTGAGTTTAAAAGGTCTTTACTGTTCTCCGTGATCAAGTAAGGGCGTGTCAATTTTTATAAAAAAATTGTTCTTTCTTTAAAGTAAAAGCTTGTAAGGTTGTGATTAACTCGTGTTGCAGGATTTTTCATCTGATTTGATAGTCGTACAGTCAAGCGGATTGGTGATGTTTAAAAGCTTTGTACATACCAATTTCCACATGTTTAAAAAAACTAATAAAACATCATCATTTATAGTTGGCGCATTTTGTAACAATTAAACAAATGTTTTATACATCCTAATGATTGTATTCTAACATAACTATTGAATTTCATATATGAGGCTATATTCAAAACCAATTTGGGTCAGTCTCAACTGATTGAAATCTTAATTATATGATTTTCTAACAAGAGGGTTAGTTTTTTCAAAGCTGGTATCAAGATATCTTCACATAAGTGTGTGGGAGACAATGTAGGGTCTTTGCATGATTACAATTATAAGTATCTCAAGACCATTGTGTTATATTTGGTTGGTCCAGAAAGAAGATGCTAAATTAAGTGGAAAATGTACTAGCAAGAAACTTGGGTTGACGAGGAATCAATGGAGTTGAAGGAAGCAACTGCAAATGTAAGTAATTTTATCAGAAATCTCAAGTTTCTTAACATGAAGTTATTATTATTTTGTTCTTGCATGTGATATTTGATCTAACTGCAAAAAAGTTGATAGGTTATGATCCAAGGAAAACATCCAACGATAAAAATTCATGGTGGTTTTGACTTTGGGAAGAATGTTTTATTTTTACGTTTTTTGTCTTTTTAATTATAAATCTCGTGGAATTCCATTTGTATAAATTTATGATTCTTTCTAAACTAAAATATATTCAAGGCTTTTTTACGTTTTTTTCATGTATAACATGGCATCATATCATTTTTGGATTATGCATAAAAATATTTATATATAATATACAATCAAATCTAAAAATACTTCAAATTTTTCGGATTGTATATTCATTTTTTATTGTTGTACGTAATAAAAATAGTTTAGTTATGTAATTTTTTTTACACATTATAGAAATATATAATTTCTATTATATAACCCCGTGTAATACACGGGTCTATAACCTAGTATAAAATATAAATAGAGGGGCTCTAGAATTACGCCACGTGTCCCCTATGATTTTTATTTATCAAGTAGTATAAATAATAGATTTTATATATATATATATATATATATATATATATATATATATATATATATATATATATATATATATATATATATATATATATATATATATGGAATGTATAGGATGAAAACCCACTCAATTTGTGAAAATATTGAAAACTCTAAAAAAATGGGTTTTTAGAAGGTTTTTTTTATTGAAAAGTTTTTATATGTAATTTCAAAACTTTTTATAAAAAAAAATCAAAAAAGCGTCGACCAGATGTTTTTATAATTTTTTTTTAAAATTCTGCCTAATGGTTTTACATATGTAACATGTTGTGTTACTTAAGTAACACGATTTTTTTACACAAAAAACGAGGATTTTTGTCCATTTTTTTTATAAAAATTGGCTCAGCGTTTTTTTTTATTTTTTTTGACGAAAATCTTATAAAAGTTGGTTAGAATGATTTTCAATTTTTTTTTAAACATGTAAAAACACGTTTTTTTTGGAGAGTTTTCAAATGTTTTCACAACTCAAGTGAGTTTTCAAAATATCCGTCCCCTATATATATATATATATATATATATATAGGGGAAGGTTCAAATAAAAATGGGTTTTCGCTAAAAAAACTTAAGAAACGACAAAAACATTAAGAAACGATATCAAACGAACTCCGATTGAGCTCATTTCAGTGGCGTTGGAACCGTCTCGTCAAACTCTACCATCTTAGCTTTTAGGGTTTAACTTTTAAGTTTTAGATTTTAGGGTTGAATTTTAGGGTTTTAGTCTTAGGGTTTAGTTTTTTTTTTAGGGGTAGGGTGGGGGGTTTAGGTTTTTGGGGGGGTGGGGTTTTAGGCTTTTCAGGGTGGGGTTGGAGGGGGGGGGGGGGGTTAGGTTTTTGGGGGTGCGGGTGGAGGGGAGTTTAGGTTTTTGGGGCGGGTTAGGGTTTTGATGAGACGGTTCCAACGCCGCTGGAATGAGCTCAATCGGAGTTCGGTTGACCCATTTCTTAGAGTTTTTTTAGCGAAAAACCACTTATTAGCGGAACCTTCCTATATATGTGCATGTGTGTGTGTAGCGTATGTAATTGTTTTAAAATAAATAAAACACTTATATACTAACAATTCATAATATTTCAAAAAATAAAAAAAATTACATCTCTAAATCTTATGAGATATAATGAATTAGTTACATTTAATTATAAATAATTTATTTAAAAAAAGAAGTTATCGGTCAAACAAAAGTTATCCTATATTTAATGTTTAAAATTTAAAATTATAAGAAATATGGAAAGTTTAAATGGTATTTAATCAATATAGGAGTTTAAAAAAAATAAAGTAAAATAGATAATTGAAAAATGTTTAAGTGGGAAAACAAAGATATAGTGGTTGTAGAATGATAACACGTGGTATATCAAAACCTTTATTTATTATAATTGATGGATTCTTATGTATAGTAAGTTAAATAGAAGTTGGATACTCTAAATGGCAAGTTTATTAAAGTATTAATTTGATTTTTTTTGAACGACGAACACGTGTTGGTTACTTTGTGGGACTTGAACCCTCATCATTTTGGTGGATAAGCACCATGTGTCACGAGGCTAAGAGACCATGAGCATTAGTTTGAATTTTTTTTTAAGTTTTATAATTCAGTTCTGTCAATTTTAGTTTTTTTAACGACAAACACACCCCTTTCTTAAAATATACTCCTAAAATCTATCTATTAAATTACCTATTTTGTGTAACCGAAACTCACACCACTCTGATAAGGATAAACACCGGATGTCACATCATGTCAATTTTAGTTATTATACATGTAAAAATAAAGTGTTATAGAGAATAGCTTAAAGGTAGGAACCAAATCTACCACATAGATATGGTCGATGTTGATTACTATACAAGTCAGCCTTTATCTATATATTAAAGTTACAAATTAAAAAAGTTATATGTTATCTATATTTTCATTTTTAGGAAGTGTTAAATACAAATGAATATGGTCTCAAGGCACAACTACTATATTGTTTATAGACTTGTAGTCGGTAACATTTTCGCGTTTTTCTAAACATTTATATTTTTTAAAATAGATTAGTAGTTATTATTTTTTACTCAACTTTAAATGAATGTAATATTTTTAGAACGGCTAACTCATACATATTTTAAACATAATGTTAAATCTACACCAATATGTACTATAGGACTAGAACCCTCAATTAAGGTACAGTTCGCTACAAACGTTTTTGGTATACCGATATCAAATATGAATCCAGGGTTACAAACTCCAGAAGTATTTTTGTAGGTTTAGAGATATTTGAATCCGGTTGTAAAACAAAAAGTACAATAATTTTAATATATGTTTTTAAATATACAAGAGTTTAAAATAAAAATTCAACATGAGGACATTGAACCCTAGTCAAGCAATCCCTTACTTTTTGTTTTTAGCCTTAAATTAAAGGTTCAAAGAGAATCAAATGCTAGAAGTGCCACTAAAGCAAGGCATTTCCACCTTTGCAAAATTCCAATTCCATTTGTATATTTAAGTTGCAACCTACAATCAATGTACCATCACTAACATTGTCTCTTGTTTCATAAACATTTAAGGTAGTTAAAACAAAACCAACAATCATGCCAGCTCCTGACTTGGGGGAGAAGCAAGAAAAGAACCCACTTGACCGCGAAATCCGTGGTATGATGTCCATACTCACTAGCCGTCTCGCTCATCTAACGAAGAAAACGACAGAGGGAGGAAGCGGAAGCAACATGTTTGATAACGATGATCACGATGATGACCATGGAGGGTTTGGGATCATAACTATGGCGGGAAGCAACGAGGGTGCGACCATGACAGGCGAGATGAGTATGGAGGATCATAAGTCTGGTATGAAAGAGCGCGATGAACACGTGAATTCTCCATTGACAACCTTTCTAAATAGCAACTTTCAGGGTGTCAATAATTCCATCATGGTTGGAGGTAGTTACTCTGCCAATGATCCTGGTATCCATTTGGATGTTGAGGACTATGAGCAACTTCCGGCTCACCCTAGACATGGGCAAAAAGGCAAGAAGAAGGCTCATTTTGGAACCTCTAAAAGAGATGATTCTAGTTGAGGTGCCACAAATCATAGATTCACACATAAACATATATTATACACACACAAAAGCATGCATTCATACTACTAGGTTGTTGAGTGGTTTGTTCATTTATGCATTGAATTCCGATTGCAAGATGTTTTACATATATGTAATCTTCGTTTCATATTATCATTAATCTTTTTTAAATAACTTATAATAATTACAGTACTATCTTAAAGGGTGATTATAAATTACACTGTACTTTTGTAGTTCTACTTTCCAAATTAACGCCAATGGCGACATATTGCATATATTTTATCTTTAGAAATGTTACATGAACTAATAATTTACGTATCTTAGAGTATTTAAAAATTATCATTCTTCACTTTCTTGATATTAAAACCAAGCGCTCATCTTTGTTGAACTCAATTTAGAAGTTGCAAACACACAAACTAACAGTCCCTCGATCTTCATTATGGCTCGAAGATTCTCGTAACACGTGAGTGAAAACCGAATCCATAACCAAAGCAATATATGATTAACAAACTAAGATTGAATAAAACCAACAAACGTTCTGATAGACACTGAATAGGGTTACAAGGTTTTGTGAATGTTCAATCGCCCTATTTACTAATCCAACCGTTGTGATGCTTAGGGAACACAACGGTTTCTTAAAAACCTCTAAACAACGTTTAGGGATAACTCCCTAACTTCCGTTCCTGTTATCACGACAGTTTCTAATTGTTTGCTACGTTTGAATGTGGCCTCCAGCCATAAACATTAAACCCAAATGTATGTTGTTTGACTAGACCCAACAAGTAAAAGAAAACATAAATAAAGCGAATTGTCTTCGATTCTTCATATGCCATAGTCTTCAACATCATTATTTAAAATGATGACGAGTTGTTCATCCTCATCTGGTTTTTCTTCTTTAACTTTGACCGCTTGACCTTCTTGCACAATGGATCCACCCACTGGTCCACATCAAATCAGGAAATCTCTATCATCACTTACACATCGCTTATTCCATTTGTGCTTCTCCTTGTCTTGTTCCAAAGCTTTAATGTTTTCCAACTTTTCATAGTTCCTCATCGCTTAATTTGACCCGATCCTTGATAATATGGTAGTAGCACTCAATCAAGTCAACATACTTTATGTAAATGAGCTTCACATTCTTGGCATCCTCCCATGCAAACCCAAGCCTAATTGTCACCGAACCCCACTTGCTTTCCTTACAAACTAGTTCATATCCACCTTCAATAATTACTGCTATGTGTAGTTCAAGTAAGTCTTCTTCTCCATTTGACAACAGTGGTGGTTCTTCATTTGCCTTGGCAATATCTAGGTAATCTTTAACAAACCAATTCACCACGAGTGAATTATATCTTAAAACTGATCTTGTTTTTTTTTTTACTTTTTTTTTATCAATCTCTCAATGAATCTTTACAAGTTCAAGACAGTTTATACAACTTTCTATAGTAACTTCTTGGTCAAAAGATTCAATGGATAGTGAGGAATTGGATTCAACATAGGACCAAACATGATCCCGACATTCATCATGAGATTGATCCAGGTACGTCTCCAAAGATTCTAAATAACAAACTAAAATAGATTTTTCTTTCACGAAATTTGTGTTACCCATTTCGTGACCAGCCATCTCTTCGATCATGTTCAATCTGATCTACTACTAGATCTTCTCCTCTCCAAGAGTCTTTGAAATTCTTTCTCATAAGTTTCTTCTTTAGATTCTTTGAAGACTTCTTTTTTCTTTCTGATAGGTAGTTGAAACATCTAAGTCGTCATAGAATTTTTCGAGTTATTCTTCTTCGAGTTCTACCTCGGTTTTGTTTGCAAAGACATCTACATTCTTAGTTCTCCCCACGAACACTTTCTTTAAGTTACATCTATCCCCCTCGACAAATGTTTCTATTCCTTGATACAAAAGTTGTTCTAAACTAAGTATGTTCTTGTCTTGTTTGGGCATGTAACTTACACATGAGATTGTTTTCATCCTTACCCCAATCGGTACCTTTACTTCTCCGATTCCATGGATAAAGACAAATTGCTTTGTCCCTTTGATCTTCTTGATCCTAAAGTTACACTTATATATTCTAATCACGTTCACGTTCCGGTTTACGGACATGTGATATTTAGCGTTAGGACCAACATACCAGATGAAGTTCCATTCGCCCCCATCGGTACCATTAACCATGTATTCAACATTAATCGGGGAGGATATAAGATCAACATACTTAATTGGACAAAATGCAGCGATGTGTCCAATCTTGTTACAAAAGTAACAACGAGTGCCCATTTTTATTGGTCTACTGACTGGTCGCTTTCCATTATCCTCTGGAATCTATACCCACGTTCTTTCGGGTTTGTGAATTTTCCTGTTACCGATCTTCAAACCTGATGTTCCTGGCTTGTTACGATTGTTAAAATACGATGATGGTAAGCCCCTCGCGACATGTTTCTCTTTTTCTTTACCCTTGTCGTCGAGCTGACTATTCAGATCATGTATAGATGTTGCCGTGTAACTACCAACTAGAGTCAGACCTGGTTCTGAGATTCTAATCCCCCAGTCGACCACCAGACCTTGGCTCGCCTGCATTCTTCAAGTCGTCTACTTCCATCCCATGAAAACCGATCACATACTCTCCATCTTCGCTTGCACTTGTACTTGATTCGAAGCCGGGTGCGGCTCATATACTACTAACAGTCCCTCGATCTTTATTATGGCTTGAAGACTCTCATAAAACATAATTGAAACCTGAATCCATAACCAAAGCAATATATGGATAAACTGAAACATCCTACTTTTACTTTATTAATTTATCAGAGTTTTATAGCGGAAAATGGGTCCCAGATTTTTCAAAACCTTATCACTAAAGTGATTAGGTATATTTTATTAGAAATATTGTCTTTACATAAAACATTATATCATGTAACATAGGGATTCTTCAGTTCCGACCGGCCACATCCTCAGGAAGCTCTATTCCACGTAGAGATGCACAAAAAAACTGGGTTGAAAACCCAAACCGGTTTCAAACCGATACCCGAACCGGTTGTGAACCGGTTTAGACCAAACCAGTTTCAAACTGGTTCAAACCGCCGGTTTAAAACCGGTTTGAAACCTATACATTTAAACTGGTTTAACCTGAACCGAACCGTTTAAAAACCGCTTAAAAACTTGTTTCAAACCGGTTTTAAACCGGTCAAACCCGGTCAACGGCTCATCTCAAGCCGGTCCGGTTTGAACTCAAACCGGTTCGGATTAAAAAACCGTTCTGTGCACCACTAATTCCACGTGCCTCTTTCCTGCAGCGTTTGGAAAACGTTTTTACCTTAACTTACGCTAAGTAAGTACATTGCGTTGTTCATTTTCTTATTCATTATAGGTCATTCCGTCTCCTAGACTGGGCACCTCTACCAGGTCCTTTGGTCTATAGACTGGGCACCTTTCCATTTCACTCTCGAGACCCGCCCCGTAGGCTAGATGTCACTTTTTTATTCCTGAGACCCGCCCCGTAGGCTGGACATCTCTCCCTGTTCATTTTTTTATTGAGACCCGCCCCGTAGGCTGGACATCTCTTTTCATTCATTTCTCATTGAGACCCGCCTCGTAAGCTAGACATCTCTTTTCATTGAGATCTTGAGTATCATAGGCTGACAGCCTCCCAATATATTCCCAACCAGTTCTCACCTTAAAACTTCGTAACAGTTTCCCCACGATGCACTAAAGAGGCTTTTATATAGGAAGTATCAGCAGCGTATCCACCACCATTTTAACACTTCGTGAGTACTCCATTATTCCATTTTAAGACTTAGACTCGTTTCCATCACATATTCATATTTACACACAAGTAGGAAACCCGCGCGATGTGACGACGTCGATAAATTAATATTTTATGTAAATATTTGCTTACTTAAACGAATACATTTGTGTTTTTAGTAAATTACACCTCAATTGCAAACGAATAGACCTTTGTTTTTCCAACTTCACCTTCCATTGTATAAGTTTTTCAAGTACCCATTTGCCCATAAGCATAAATAGTCCAATTATAGCCTTCAAGAGCCTCTTTAACAATTGGACTAACCACTTGATCATACAAATCCTGTTGTTTCGAGCCCGGACCGAACACCTATACAAACAAAAATATATTTAATGGGGATTCAAATAGAAGTCCATCAAACTTTAGACATTTACACAAACATAAATTAAGAATCATACCTTGTTAAAACAAAAAGTTTTTCATGGCTTCTTTGCCGCTTTCTTCGCGTTATCAGCTGCCATCATCATTCAAGGCAGACAATGAGATAAGAATTTAACATATTAAATATGATTAAACAAACTATTATTAAAATAATTATTCAAGTTGTTTTTAATATAACTTGGAAGCTTATAAATACTTGACTATGTCATTGACTACTCTCAATCCAATCAGCCCGTTTGACCTGTAAGCCTTTTAGTTAAGTTTACTCTTTTGACCGGTTAGCATTATAATAAAAAAAATCAATTGATTTTCAAATAACCGGTTGAAATTATCACAGATTCATAGAAATAGGTAATCACTAAAAGCTATTTAAAGATCCACCATGCTATTTATCCTATCTTTTAAGCAAGATTTCAAAAATGATACAATCATCTAACTGCACTTGATCATCATAAGCAGAATAAACACTTGGTATTAATCTTGGTCCTACATTTATTTTAGATATATGACAAATAAATAAGTGGAGAATAAAATTCAAGAGCTACCTTTAAATGAACAAAATTCATGTTATTGGTGATAAAGACTACCATTAAATTTCCTTTTATTCCTAGTTCTCCTTCTCTTTTTATCTGCCTGTGTTAATTCTGCTTCTTCCTTGATGCCTCCTTTACCAGAAAATACCTCCTTAGGTTCCAGCGGGATAATCTACATCCATAGAAAAACATCAAATATTTTAACCAACACATAATATGAGTCCATATTCTCTAGAAACATATGTATACTTTCTTTTTGAACAATCAGCCATAAAACTTGCACTATCTCCATCGATAAATAGTAGCAGTGTAATTACTAATTACATTGTAAATTCTATATCACAACTGTCAAATAGAAAAAATCCCAAAGTGACCCATCTCAACATAGACTTCAATCCAGATAAGTTTGAGTTACAAACCAACAATAGGCAATATTGAATGTCTAACATGAATTTCAACCTATACTAAAGTGACCCATCTCAACATAACATCGTTTCAACATGATTCAACTTGTATGAAATCAAACAAAAAAAAAACCCTAAATTTCACAAACCAATTACCTAAGTGAGAATCTGTGAGAGTGAGTGAATAGAAGGTGGAGAGATGGACAGAGACCCAAGGCTGACCAAGGGAATCAGGCGGCGGTGAAGAGAAACTCTATCTTTCTAATCCATTTAGTAAGGCTTGGGCCACGTATTATTCCTTTTTTGCTTGAATTTCATAAATAATAAATGTAAAAATACAGTTAAAAGATAAATGATCAAGATATTAATCTAGTGCTTTTCATGCGGATAATATATAATTATACACATTTATGGTCAATTTGGGTTACGCTTTATTTATATCTTTAATAGAACACAGTTTTAATGCACCAAAACTCACATATCATTTTATTCAAAACATGGATAAGTAATAGAAAAAAAAAACATAATTTTGGTAATCATATCCAACATAATAAATATTCATAATGTTTAAAAAGTAAAATAAAAAAAAACAGAAGAAGACTTTTGGGTCAAGCTGACTAAAAGAAATTATATGAAAGTGATCTATGGTATCAAAAAAAAAAAAAAATAATTTTGAGGAAAGAAAAACTTACTTGCAAGATCACTTATTGTGACTAATGCCTCATTGAAGTTGGCAACCTGAACATGTGTGAACTTGAAGTCGGTCCAGAGGTTACACCGCCACTACTATACTATTTATCATTGAACATGAAGGTTTAAGATCAAGTATATCCAATAATAAATTCTTACTCACAACTAACTTCTAACAAAATCACGTAAAATCAGCTGTTCAAAGATAACACAACAGATTTAAAACAATTACCATCTTTAACTTGAAGGTGTCGGGATTCAGTGGTGATCAGTTTGACTTTTGTAAAAACGGGTTTTGACAGAGAAATTAATTAATTCAGTTAATCAATAAATACGCAGCGGAAAATAAAATCATAACCTATTTAACAGCACTGAGAAACCGAACAGGATCTGGTTATGAACACGCAAACACAAAAAAAAACAATTAATCTACTGATGAGATTAATTATACCTTAGTGGTTAATGATTAACCGGTTGAGACACCTAGGTACAACGAATCGATGCTAGATCACGAACTGAAACGCGAGAGAAACGGGAAGCCCCAAGAATTAGCCGATTCTCGTAAGGCAGTGGCGGCGGCTGATTGCTGCTGGCCGGAAAACGTGACGGCGGGACAGGGTGGGGTTGGCCGGAACTTGCAAGGCAGGAACAATTCGATTTTTATGCTAGCTGCTTCGAAATCGCCCAAAAGGAATAAAAACAATTTGTTGTGTTTTCTTCTTGTTTTTGGCGGCTGTCTTCTTTAGAAGCATTAAACATATATTAGATTTATGATTATATATAATAATTATAAACCCTACTAAATGTTTCTAGGCCCAAAGTCTAATACGAGATGTAAAGTACGAACCCCTTTTAATGTTTTAATGAAAGATTAAAATAATATAAAATTATTATTTATAAACTAGTATAAATAATAATTCCCGTCTAACGAATATATATAAATATATATCGTCTCGCTAACAGTTCGTAATTACCAGTTAAGTGGATTTAATGTTCGTTGCCCTAGGTGTAACTCTTACGGGTCATAGCTCGGTCAGCCGCGTTGTCCATCGGGTCGGTCCATAAAATCCAACAATCTCCCACTTGGACGATCCACGATAAATCAACGTAAACAGTCAGCGGCGCTCTAGCTGCACATGACTGTCCCTAACAAGGTATGACGTTTTAAAGTCATTAACCAAATATCTCAGTGTTAGTAACAACTAACTAAAGCAAGTCAATAGACTTATGACAATAGTTGTCATTCATCCTTTCCGTATAAAACATCAATTGAATCAATGAGACATGGATTTAGTTCATTCTCATATGGCGTTCAATTATTATTGTTCTCGATCAAGAATCAAAGTGGTCCAATCAAACACACAGTAAGTTTGGGTAAGGCCTTACACTTCACCAGTTTGAATCAACGAGGGCGCCACGATGCCTATCTGTTACATATAATGTAAGAGTACAGAATCCCTTATTGACTACATACAACTCCCACTGAACTTCAGAACTATTCCTAATCAAAGTCTTTATGACTGGTAGTTACGCGACAGCGTTTGACAGTGATTAAAGAATGGTTCTTGGTAAACGACAGTTCTAGTACGTATCTCAGGTCAGAGGATACTAATGAGTATACCAATAGCAAAACATCTTATGACAAAGGTCCATGAAGATGATTTGATGCGAGTTACATCCAACGTCATTCAAAATGAGGCCTGTGAAGTTCGGAGTCAACTACTTCAGCCGAAGTTCAGAAAAGTCTTAATTCAGAGACGTTCCCATGAGTCTGACCGACTACGGATAATTAAGAATACAAGATTCATGGATTAAACGTATTAAAATCGAACACAGTTATAAGAATTCAGAATTACATTTAAATCAGTAAACCAAAAAGAATTCAAAAGTACAAATGTTTAATTGTTCACACATTCAAAATACTAAATCAAAATATATCACTAGCAAATCTAAGACCAATAGCATCTTTGTGAAGATCATGCTTGTCCTGAGTCATGGGCTTAGTAAACGGGTCCGCTAGGTTTTGATCTGTGTCTACTTTGCTTATCACGACGTCTCCACGTTCCACAATTTCCCGTATATAGTGGAACTTCCTTTGAATGTGCTTGGCTTTGTGATGAGATCTGGGCTCTTTGGCTTGAGCTATAACACCTGTGTTATCACAAAGTATCTCGATTGGTTGGCGAATACTCGGAACCACATCGAGGTCAGTAATGAATTTCTTCATCCAAGCAGCTTCCTTAGCAGCATCTGATGCGGCTATATACTCAGATTCGGTGGTTGAATCCGCCACTACACTCTGCTTGGAGCTTTTCCATGAGACAGCTCCTCCATTAAGAGTGAATACGAAACCCGACTGTGAGCGAGAGTCATCTCAGTCAGTTTGAAAGCTAGTATCAGTGTAACACCGTACAGTGAACTCCTCTTTCACTCCTCCAAATATTAAGAACATGTCTTTGGTCGTTCTCAAGTACCTCAGGATGTTCTTGACTGCAGTCCAATAGGCAATGCCAGGACTTTACTGGAAACGGCTGGTCATGCTTAAAGCATACGAGACGTCAGGTTTAGTGCACAACATAGCATACATGATAGAACCAATCGCTGAGGCATATGGAATTGCTTCCATTTCTTTAATTTCAATGTCCGTGGAAGGAGATTGTGATTTGTTCAACACAGTGCCTTTAGTCATCGGAACACCTCCTTTCTTGGAGTTTTCCATCCTAAAGCGTGTCATCATTTTGTCTATGTAAGTACTCTGACTTAGCCCTAGAAGCCGCTTAGATCTATCCCTGTAGATCTTGATTCCTAGAATGTAAGCAGCTTCTCCAAGATCCTTCATTGCAAAACAAGATCCTAACCATTTTTTGACTTTGTCAAGCACATGGATGTTGTTTCCAATGATCAGTATATCATCCACATACAATATGAGAAATGATATAGTGCTCCCACTAGCCTTTCTGTAAACACAAGGCTCATCTTCATTCTTGACAAAACCAAATTCTTTGATTTTCTGATCAAAATGAAGATTCCAACTTCGAGATGCCTGTTTAAGTCCATAAATGGACTTATTCAGTTTGCAGACCCTACTAGGATACTTTGGATCAACAAAACCGTCAGGCTGAACCATATAGACATCTTCAGAGAGATGTCCATTAAGGAAAGCGGTTTTGACATCCATTTGTCATATCTCGTAATCATGGTACGCGGCTATGGAAATCAGTATCCTGATCGATTTGATCATAGCAACGGGTGAGAAAGTTTCATCATAGTCAATACCTTGAGTTTGAGTGAAACCCTTTGCAACTAGCCGTGCTTTATAGGTTTGTACATTACCATGCATGTTGGTTTTTCTTTTGAAAATCCATTTGATCCCTATTGCCCGAGAACCGGGGGTAGCTCAATCAAGTCCCAGACCGGATTATCATGCATAGATTGCATCTCGACGTTCATGGCTTCAAGCCATTTCTCGGATTTAGGATCTGAGATAGCAGATTTGTAGTTTGTAGGTTCGTCATTTGACTCAACTACTAATAGGACTTTATAAGCTTCAAGATGCCATAGGTATCTATTAGGTTCTTTATGAGACCTGCTACTTCTGCGAACACTTGTGTTTATGTCTGATTCATCAACAACAACTTCTTGTTGATCAGACGCTCCGACTTCCTCAGTGGTTGTTTGTGTTTCTCGAATTTCTTCAATATCCATAATATTATTTCCGGTTCCTCGATTTAGAAGATCTTCCTCGAGAAAGCGTCCTTTCCTTTTGATGGAAACAATGTTTGCATCAGGATGATAGAAATAATATCCGCTTTTATTGTAGTAACCGACGAAAACAACTTTTTCGCCTCTGGGATCGAGCTTGTCATCAGAATCGCTGGTGACATATGCATCACATCCCCATACTCTAAGGTAAGACAAATTGGGTTTAGACTCGTGCCATATCTCATATGGATTTTTGTCCACCTTCTTAGTCGGTGCCATATTTACAAGGCGGAAGGCGGTCATAAGAGCATAACTCCAGAAGGAGTGAGGCAAGTTAGTTCTACACATCATCGATCAAACCATATTAAGTAGGGTTCGATTTCTCCTCTCGCTCATGCCATTAAGTTGGGGTGTGCAAGGAGGAGTGGGCAGAGAAATAATTCCGTGCTCCTTCAGATGATTAAGAAATTCTAAGCTGAGATACTCACCACCTCGATCTGATCGAAGTGTCTTAATAGATTTATCGAGTTGTTTCTCTAATTCGTTTTGAAACTCTTTAAACTTTTCAAATGTTTCATGCTTGTGTTTCATAAGATAGACATAAGCATATCGACTATAATCGTTAATAAATGAAACGAAGTATCTTTCATGATTTCTAGACATGGTTCTGAAAGGGCCACACACATCAGTGTGTATAAGGCCTAGCAGATCCTTGGCTCGTTCACCAACATGGGTGAAGGGGTCCTTTGTGAGTTTGCCAGCTAAACAAGACTCGCAATTATCAAATGAGTCCTGTCTGGTAGGTTCAAGAATTCCCTCGAATTGGAGTCTTTTAATGCGTGCCTTGCTTATGTGGCCAAGTCGACAATGCCATAGAAAAGTATCATTAATGCCAGATTTGATACGTTTAGAGAGATTATATATGTTATTTTCAGTTTGAACGTCAATCTCATAAATACCGTTTTGAGGTTTAGCCTCAAAATAAAAGATATAATTTAAGTAGGCAGAAATAGCAATACCATTAAAAACGTACTTAAATCCTTGTTCAAACAATAAAGAAACTGAAATAATGTTTCTGGTTAAACCAGGTGCAAACAAACAATTGTTCAAAACAATCACAAGGCCAGAAGGACATGAGAGATGATATGTTCCAGTTGCAAGAACTGGTACTCTTTTTCCATCACCAACGATGAGCTCCATGTCGCCTTGTTTCAGCTTCCTTCAACTTTTAGGCTCCTGCAAGACATTAATGATGTGGTATCCACATCCACTATCAAATACCCATGTGTTGCTAGAAACAGTAAACATTTCAATAACATAAATGAGAATACCTGAAGAGGTGCCCTCACCACTGGCCCTCTGCAGCTTCAGCTTGGCTAGATATTCAGGACAGTTACGTTTCCAGTGCCCCATTTTGTTGCATTCAAAGCATTGGCGCTCCTCAGGAGGGGGTTCTTTTGAAGCTTTCTTGTTATTGTTGGTGGCAGGCTTGGCAGCAACATTAACCTTCTTCTTGCCTTTGCTATTATAACCTCTTTTCTTAGGTTTAGGTTTTTTAACACCAGCAGATCTGACCATCAGAACGTGATTTTTCTTTCCTTGGATATTCATCTCGGCCGTTTTGAGCATACCATGTAGCTCGGCCACTGTCTTCTCCAAGCCATTCATGTTGAAATTCATTACGAATTGAGCATAGGAGCTTGGGAAAGAGTTTAAGATGAAATCAGTAGCCATGTCATCCTTCATGGGATATCCAAGTTTGTTCATCTGGTCGATGTACCCTTTCATCTTAAGTACATGAGCACTAACAGGCGTGCCCTCTTGCATCGTGCAACGAATGAGCTGAGACATGGTTTCATAGCGTTCTTGTTGGGCTTGTTTCAGGAACATGCCCTTAAGTTGCTCAATCATGTCAAAGGCACTCAGGTCCTCCATGCTCTTTTGGAGCTCACGGGACATGCAGGCTAGCATAAGGCAGGCCACCTCAGTAGCATCATCTCTTTGTTTTTCCCAGGCCTTACGAGCGGCAACCGTATTACCGTCGGGTGCCTCAGGGACTGGTGCATCGAGAACATAGAGCTTCTTGGCCATCTTGAGAACTATTCTCAGATTGCACTGCCACGAGAGAAAGTTGGTGTTATCCAGCTTTTCATTCTCAAGGATAGACTTGAGAGCGAAGGAGTTGTTAGTATTATTATTTTCAGTAGACATCTGTCAAGATAAGCAAAGAAAATAAATTAGTATAAAGAAAGTGAAAAATCCTTTTTAATTTATGACCCAATTACAGAAATTAGAATAAGGAGTGAGAATCTAGCTAAATCAGTCACTAATGGTAGCTGTGGCATACAATATTAGTAAGTGGGTAACTAGACTGACAATTAGTGTCAATTGTGGAAAGATGCACAACTCTCGTGTATGAGGCCGCTAAGACAAGACATGTCTATGCATTGATACGTTTAGCCTCATCTATGCCCACTTTTAATCTCTTGACAACTGGGGCATGTAACAAGATAGAAAAGTAATAGTCGCCCTAAAACAGGTACTTGCGGAAGGGCCGGATGTGTCAACGAAACCCTTGCGCCTTGGAAGGATAAACTACGCATCCAGTGCAGTGCTGTGGCTCCAAACACCGATGTTTCGTTTTATGCTCCAAGTGTTCCTTATAATAGGATGACATAGACCATTGGTTTTAAATATGAGTTCCAATTTTAGTGTTTACCGAATAGGGTCAAACACAACAAATGATTAAATCATACGTGTGTTGTAAAAGCCAGTTTTACTATTTAAAGTAATGACAAATTTGATGAACCCTTTCATCTCTCAGGACACTTAATTTTAAATAACCTATTAAAACTAAGTTTGTCGCGATTTGAATAACCAGTTAAAGTTAATAGTTGAAAACTATTAAGTTATAAGTTTTGAAATTAAATTTAGTTTAAATTGCAAAACTTTAGCGGTTATTTATTTTATAAAAACAAGCCAGTTGTTATTTTTATAAAATTCTACAAGGTGTAAAATTAGAAATTGTGGTGACAGATTGTGACATTTTAAAACTCCTTTTAAAACGTTTGGCGTTTGGTTGGTTTATAATAAATTTAAGTTATAAAAAATTAAAAGCAACCATAAAGCAAATAAATATGTAAATATTTTAGGGCCAAGTTTGTTTGATCTTGCTAGACCCAATTAGCAAGACCAAACGGGTTACGGGGTCCACAAAATTAAAACAACCACAAGGATGAACTTCCGTGCATCTAGTCGTCTCGGATGACTCCCACTGACTTCATGATTCCTGTTGCGTCTTCAGATTTGTCTTCGGGTTTTTATTACATTACATAAAATAAAAAAAAGCCTATTCTATTACAACTTTGAGCCATCAAAAGTGGGACAAAACCATAAAGCCAAAACTGAATAATAAACACAAACAACTCAATCACATGGGTCGGGCCAGATTTACATATTCAACACAATCACATACGGGCAATATATTTGGTCAAATAAAAATTAAAAATCGACCAAATTAATAAATAAAAATGCCCCCAAAACAGATCAGATCAGAAACTTCAAGATAGTTAAAGTTTGTGATTAATCTAACCGATGAAACTAGACCGGTTCCGATTTGCGTGTTATAACCCAGGCTCTGATACCACTGTCGGGATTCAGTGGTGATCAGTTTGACTTTTGTAAAAACGGGTTTTGACAGAGAAATTAATTAATTCAATTAATTAATAAATAATCAGCGGACAATAAAATCATAACCTATTTAACAGCACTGACAAACCGAACAGGATCTGGTTATGAACACGCAAACACAAAAAAAAAACAATTAATCTACTGATGAGATTAATTATACCTTAGTGGTTAATGATTAACCGGTTGAGACACCTAGGTACAACGAATCGATGCTAGATCACGAACTGAAACGCGAGAGAAACGGGAAGCCCCGGGAATAGCCGATTCTCGTAAGGCAGTGGCGGCGGCTGATTGCTGCTGGCCGGAAAACGCGACGGCGGGACCGGGTGGGGTTGGCCGGAATTTGCAAGGCAGGAACAATTCGATTTTTATGCTAGCTGCTTCGAAATCACCCAAAAGGAATAAAAACAATTTCTTGTGTTTTCTTCTTGTTTTTGGCGGCTGTCTTCCTTAGAAGCATTAAACATATATTAGATTTATAATTATATATTATAATTATAAACCCTACTAAATGTTTTCAGGCCCAAAGTCTAATACGAGATGTAAAGCCCGAACCCCTTTTAATGTTTTAATGAAAGATTAAAATAATATAAAATTATTATTTATAAACTAGTATAAATAATAATTCCCGTCTAACGAATATATATAAATATATATCGTCTCGCTAACAGTTCGTAATTACCAGTTAAGCGGGTTAAGTGGATTTAATGTTCGTTGCCCTAGGTGTAACTCTTACGGGTCATAGCTCGATCAGCCGCGTTGTCTATCGGGTCGGTCCATAAAATCCAACAGAAGGAGCCTCTGGTCAGATTAATTTCTTTGTAGGAATGAACTTTCTTGTTAGCTTTAATGTAGCGGGGATCTAACTCTCAGTCTCAACCATGTATTTTGATACCCTAAAATCTGTCAAAAGAGAGAAAACAGCTAAATACCAAGAAAGTACATAAGGAGTTAAAATAGAAACACAAAATCATAACTCATAAATTACAAAATTCGATGCAGATTCCCAAACTGTATAGTTATCAACCAAAATCTAAAACGAATAATAATATAAGGAGTTAAAATAGAACCTTGTTGCAACAATCGCAGGTGAAAAGGAAATCATCGGATTTGCCGATGCAAGAACACTCTGAAGCCGGTAAATTCTTGTTTAGTGTTTAGCTGTGGAAGGTTCCAACTTTTCCTATGTGCTAAAAATCAGCAAAGCACTTTCCCTATGCCTAGGGTTTCTAGAAGTAACACTCTGAAACATGAACTCTGGTCATCCGTTTTCCGGTAAAACCAGAGACGCAAGCTCTGAATTAGTATCACAAAGCTTTTTAGATATAGATTTAGAGGATTCTCTACTTACAGACTCAAGCAAGGTCGATTTTAGGGTTAATTGAGTGGCCGGTGAGAAGGAGGTGTACGACGTTTGCGATTGAGACTCATCGTCGTGGGCGAGGGTGAGGATGCAGCGGAGGAGAATGGCAGACATGGCTTGGTCTTGAACAGACGAGAGAGAGAAACGACGTTTTCGTTTTCAATTTTGAAATAGGAGATCAGGGGTTTGTCCCCCGTTTGAATTTTGAACAGACGAAGAAGCGCTTTTGAATTTTGAACAGACGAAGAAGCTAAATCTTTAGGGTGCAACAATTAGTTGTAACTTAGGCAATAAGAGTTGTACATGTCTTAAAATTAAGACACTTAGGTAAAAAAACTATTCTGTCCATCCAATATGTATTATAATATAGTATAGATATGTCATGATCATCTATCATTCATTCACATATTCACATTTAACACACATTGCATATTTGCACATATAGCATACCTTTTGTCATATTTTCATATTCATCTCTGCTCTAATTCCTTATAAATGTTTCTCCATGTTACGTTAAAAAGTTTATATATAGGAAGTACCAGCGGCGTATCCACCACCCCTTTAACGTCCCATGAATACTTCTTTACTTAGAATTAAGCTTCCCCGTTAATCCTCTTTTATTTAATGGCATGACTTCCTCATGCCTTTATCCAATCCTTGTTCTAATTCCTCTAAAATGCGTTTCTATGATGTATTAAAGAGGTTTATATATAGGGTGTACCAGCGACGTACCCACCACCCCTATAATACATCATAGATATTCCTTTATTTAGAATTAAGCTTTCCTATTTATCCTCATTTATTTAATAGCATGATCTCTTCATGCTTTTATTCAATTCCTACTCTAATTCCTCACAAAGGCCTCTCCATGATACATTAAAGAGGTTTATATATAGGGTGTACCAGCGGCGTACCCACCACCCCCTTAACATATCATAGATATTCCTTTATTTGGAATTAAGCCCTCCCTTATTCATTTATATTTATTTGGCATGCATTCGTGCCATGCTTATTTATTCTTAGTCTATACCCCTAAACGTTAGTAATGGTTTCACCACGAAGTATCAAAGAGGTTTATATATAGGGTGTACTAGCGACGTACCCATCACCCCTTTGTTATCTCGTGAATACTCCATTATTCCAGTTTAGTGTTTAGACTAACCCACCATTATTCCCCCATACCTTAGCCTCACACATAGCACATAACACATAATGACATAATTAACATAAACATTTATCTAAGGTACAGGTCCAGTGTACTTACATTATCGTCGGTTTATTTCCTAAGTTTGTTCTTTTCTTAAAGGACTCTCCGTTCCTCGCTCGTAACTTTAACGCTCCGCACTCGCAACCGCCGCGCTTGTAACCGTCGTGTTATAGCTCCTTGCCTCGGTTTGTGTGCAAGTGTGTGTGTAAAAGTGGGGGTGTGTAACATCCCAAATAACTAGAAACCGAATAATAGAAACAAGATCGAGATCATAACGCGGGAACAAAACTAACGGGACATAAACGGCATGAAGGGCCTTGGCCATGGGCCCGAAAACATGAGGAGACCATCTTAACTCAACAGCCTTAACCTCACCCTCATTCCACCTTGTTGAGCAAGTTTCTAAAGACAGGGAGAGAGATCGGCTAGATAGAAAAAGTAAAGGGATCAACCCGAGAAGCTCGGGAATCATCACTCGGTGGCACAACCATGTCTAGCAACAGGAATCGGAGCCCAAGAGGTAAGCAACACCTCTGAATATGAATTTTTGTAGTTTTTGGGTTTATACTTTAAGTTTACAAAAAGGTTAAGTTTTTACATAAAACTTGAAACAAACCATAGATTCGAGTTCATGGATGAAAATAGAATGTTTTGAACGTAAAAAGTTTAGATTTTGAGCGATTGGAAAAGATGGATCAGATCTAGGGTTCTGATTGGGGAAGAAGGCCGCACAGGTGATCATATATAGCGAACTTATCAAGTTCGCTACTACATGTTCGCCTAGCCCAAAAGATAGAGAACTTACCATAAGTTCGCCTATGTTAGCGAACCTACCATATGATCGCCTAAAACAAGGATAGAGAACTTATCAAGTTCGCTTAGGCCAAAATGTGACGAACTTGCTTAAGTTTGCCAAACCCTAAGAATATAAAAAAGATTAGTGTCATTCATGTTCATTATCTTATCTTGTATGACTTGATTATATAGATTGTATGTGACCTTAGTGACGCTCAGTAACCAACTAAGTATACTTCAGGAACCGCTCAATCAGGTGAGTTCTATGTGCCCCCTATGTGTTTACGTGCAAACGTTTTTAAATGTTTTGGGGCTGAAGTGAATACATGATATGAATAAATGTTATAATATGTGTTATATGACAATACATGAAGATTATAAGTATGACAAGTATGTTATGAACAAATAAATAAAATATGACATAACGTATAAGAACGAAATCCTGCTTTATATCCATGTATATATTGCTTGCTATGTATGAATAAACGTTATGGACAGTTCGATGATAACGACTACTTCGATAGACAGACGACCATGCGACTATTATGCAGCCGAGATGAACAGTCTAGAAAGGTAGACTAAATACGGACTACTACGGTAGGACGGTTGTAAGAAAAGGACAAACGTCCGTATACGTGCCGGACGGTTGTAAGATAATGACGGATGGTTGCATATATAGTTCGTGTGGGAAACGGATGCCTTAGGGCAGGCAGTCGAATAGGACGTCCTATGACGGTAGGATGGTTGTAAGTCTTGACGGACGGACGAAAGTGTCGGACGGTTGTAAGAATAAAAGGACGGACGGGCACTAGTTGCTGGACGGTTGTAAGTATGGCGGACTACGACGGTAGACCGCAGCGTTTGTCTTTGTGACTTGCGTAATCAATGATGGGCCGATCACCCTTATGTCTAAGACCAATGAATGTTCAAATGAATGTAAGATTGTATGTATTTATATACGTACTCACATAAGAATGATATATGAAACAAAGGATTATAATGGTAAATATATATACATATTAGTATATTTACTCCCATTAGTATATGATAAGAAACAATGTTTATACCTACTTGCTTTAAATTAGAACTCATCAGCGTTAGCTGACTTTTAGTATACACTTCAGGTAGCAAAAGGAAGGGACGTGCGAAGGTGTGATGGCTACCTGACACAAGACTGACATCCCCTCTTATTTAATTATGTGTTAAGACAATGTTTCTTATGTTAAGACTTCCGCTGCTATGTTTTGTAATTGAATGATACGCTTCCGCTATGTTGAATGTTTTTAATTAAAAGTTCAGTACTGATGACTATGTTTATGAGTAAATCCAACGAGTGAGGCCTACCGAGAATGAGGTCTTACAAGTTGGTATCATAGCAATAGTTTGAGAGATTCATACATCCCTAACTCTCTGGACTCAAGATGATAATGGGACCAATGCACGGATGTTAGTATGGGTAGCCAACACCAGCACAGTAAGTAAGTAGTAAGGTTAATGCATGTAGATAGGAATAGATGCCTTAACTTAGAACACATAGATGTTAATGTCACCACTGATGTGAAGAGTTTCGAACCCGAAAAGCAAAGCAAATTAATAATCACAAACCGGTCATTGTAATTAAGAATTTACCTTGCTCGTACTGTTCTAAACTATGATTTGAAGGAATGACCTTGATGTATTCCCTTTACTATTCAGGAAATCTAGAAACCCTATGGCCGGTAGAGGAGGAACTGGACGCCGAGGCGGTCGTACTGGCCGAATCGGTAGGCCACCATTGAACCAGAGACAGGAGGAAGAAGAAAGTGTGCACGTGGAACGCACTAAGAGCGTGCGTGAAACAAATGTAACCCCACCAGAAGGTGGTAATGAAGGGTCGCTACGACTAGAACCCGAAGTTAGGGATGCTATTTCCTAGGAGGTTGTACTGACTCTGAAAAACATACTGACTGATCTGTTATCTGAGGCACTGAAGAAAAGCAAGGAGGAAGAAGAAGGGAACCCTAAAGAGAAAGTATACGATAGTGACGGGGATGAAGTGAATGTGGGACTAACCACTCGGGGATGTACCTACAAGGGATTTAAGGATGGTGACCTGCCCAAGTTTGATGGAAACAAGGTTTCGGTGGCTACGTTTGAATGGATTGAGGAAATGAACGACGTAATCAACATAAGCGAGTGTCGACCTGACCAGGCCGTTGAGTATGTTGCTCACTCTTTCACCAACGAAGCACTGAGTTGGTGGAGGAACATTCAGAGAACTAAGTCGCCAAACGCTCTCAGAAGGATGGCTTGGGAAGAACTAAAAACACCGATAATCTAGAAGTTTTGTCCTCAGAACGAGGTTGATAAGGTAGAGAACGAGTTTTTGAATTTAAAAGCTGGCAGCAAGACCCACCGCTAGTACTCTTCCAGATTTAACGAGTTGGCCCAACTGGTACCTCATTTGGTGGAGACTGAAGAAAGGCTAATCAAGTACTATGTGAAGCTCCTAAGGGAGGTGGAGATGATCGGGTGGGTCAGTGGCCCGTAAGTGATCCAAATTGCCGTTAAAAAAAAGTACTATGTGAATGGTCTGCCCCAAAGGGTCCGAGTTCATGTGAAAGCAAACCTACCCTCGACCTTCGAGTTGGTAGTAAATCTGTCTGGAATTGTCTATGACGATTACGCTAACGAGGACTCGATGCAAGAGGCACCGAAGAAGAAATGGGAGAACCCGTCTAAGGGCGATGGAAAAGGAAACTACACCACTGAGGTTAAGAAGCCGAGAACAGAAGAATATGAAGTTTGTAAGAAATTTTCAAAGAAACACCTAGGTGAGTGCCTGGTTGGCTCAACCATATGCTATAGGTGTGGTAAATCAGGGCACCACTCCCGAGATTGTTTAAGGGACGTCAAGTGCCAAGGATGTGGAAGATATGGACATATGTCAAAGGAGTGCAGGAAAACCGGACAGTCTGGTTCGGGAAAAGAGAAGGAAAAGGAACAGCCAAAGGCTAGGACTCAAGCCTATGCCTTAACGGAAGAAGAAGCCAGGGGGACCCTGATGTCGTGTCAGGTACGCTCCTAGTTAATGATGAACATGCTACTATTTTATTTGATTCTGGTGCTAATAAAAGCTTTATATCCACTGCATTTAGCCGCAAACTAGACTGCACCATCAATAGCCTTATAATGGCCTTTAGCGTAGAAACTGCGGTTGGTAGAAATTCAGTAGTCATCCAAATGACTGACGATTGCATGATAGAAATAGAGGGCCATAAGTTTCCTTCTAGATTGTACCTTCTAACCCTAGGAGGATTTGACATAGTATTGGGCATGGATTGGCTAGCTGTCAACGAAGCACAAATCGTCTGTAAATGAAAGATGATACATCTCAAAGCCATTGATGGTAGTCCGATTACGGTTCGAGCGTCATTTCGATGATCAAGGCCGAAACTTATATGAGGCGATGTTGCGAAGCTTATTTGACGTATGTTATTGACGATACAATGAAAACAAAAGAACTTAAAGATGTACCCGTGGTGTGCAACTTCCCAGAAGTGTTCCCAGAGGACCTACCTAGCTTGCCACCCGATCGGGAAATAGATTTCAAATCGACTTACTGCCAGGGGCTCAGCCCGTTGCCAAAGCACCCTACTGATTGGCTCCATAAAAAATGAATAATTAATTTCTCAATTAGAGGAATTAACAGAAAAAGGATTTATTAGACCGAGCATCTCACCATGGGGAGCTCCGGTATTATTTGTAAAGAAGAAGGACGGCAACATGCGCATGTGCATCGACTACCGTGAATTGAACAAACGAACAGTAAAGAACAAATACCCACTGCCTAGAATAGAAGATTTTTTTTATCAACTACAAGGCGCAAGTTGGTTCTCAAAGATCGATCTTAGGTCGGGCTACCATCAACTGAAAGTAAGGGAGGAAGATGTACCAAAAATCTCGTTTCGCACGTGCTATGGACATTATGAATTCCTCGTGATGTCCTTCGGACTAACCAACGCACCTGCAACGTTCATGGATTTAATGAATAGAGTATGCCGACCAATGTTGGATCGGTCAGTGATAGTTTTCATAGATGACATTCTCATCTATTCAAAGAATGAATGTGATCACCACTGTCACCTAAGGAAAGTATTGGAGGTTCTGAAGCAGGAGAAATTGTATGCCAAATTTTCCAAATGCGGGTTTTGGCTTAGGAAGTCCAATTCCTAGGTCACGTTATAAACCCATACGACATTATGGTAGATCGTGCAAAGATCGTAACAGTGAAAGAATGGAACATACCGAAAACACCAACAGTGGTACGCAGTTTTCTGGGATTGGCAGGTTACTATCGGAGATTCATTCAGGATTTCTCGAGAATAGCCTCACCACTGACAAAACTAACATGTAAGGAGGTAAAGTATGAATGGGGTCCAACCCAAAACAACGTGTTTGAAGAATTAAAGACACGATTTACCCAGGCTTCGGTCTTGACCTTACCTGAGGGAAACAAAGACTTGGTAGTCTACTCTGATGCTTCGGGCCAGGGGTTGGGTTGTGTACTTATGCAACGAGGAAAGGTAATTGCTTACGCCTCGTGACAGCTGAAGATTCACGAAGTGAACTACCCGACTCACGATCTGGAGTTGGCGACAGTCGTTTTCACGTTAAATATTTGGAGACACTATCTGTATGGAGTAAAGTGCACCATTTACTCCGATCACAAAAGCCTAAAGTATTTCATCGAGCAAAAGGAATTGAACATGAGACAAAGGAGGTGGTTGGAGCTACTAAAGTATTATGACTGTGAAATTTTGTACCATCCAGGCAAGGCCAATGTTGTGGCTGACGCCTTAAGCAGAAAGGAAGAATCGATACCTATATGGATCAAAGCATGTCAGTTGATTATAATACCAGATCTGATGAATGAGATAGCAAAGGCACAAGATGAAGCACTATTAGAAAGAAATGTGAAACGAGAAAGAATAGTAGGCCAACAAGCAAATCTGGGAACTAATGTATACGGCGTACGAACTCGGTTTGGCTAGATGTGGATACCCAAGATTGGTAAACTTAGGGACAAAATCCTTTATGAGGCCCATAAGTCTTGCTACTCTATCCACCCCGGGACGAACAAAATATATCAAGACTTGAAGAAATAATACTGGTGGCCTGGCATGAAGAACGATGTGATCGAATATGTGAGAAAGTGCCTAACTTGTTCACTAGTTAAGGCCGAGCACCAGAAACCATGCGGTAAAATGCAACCTTTGCCAATACCGGAATGGAAGTGGGATGAGATCACAATGGACTTCATTACCAAGCTACCACGAACAGCTAAAGGCAATTATACAATTTGGGTGATTGTTGACCGCTTGACAAAAAGTTCTCACTTCTTACCAATACGTGAGGCTTTTTTGTCTGAGAAGCTGGCAAAGTTATTCATCAATGAAATTGTGAGTAGACATGGTATTCCATTGTCAATTTTGTCCGACAGGGACCCTTGATTCACATCAGGTTTCGGAATAAATTCAACGAAGCATGGGCACTAGACTGAATATTAGCACCACTTACCACCCTCAAACCGATGGTCAATATGAAAGGACCATTCAGACTTTGGACGACATGCTCCGGGCCTGTATCATTGATTTCGGTGGGAGCTGGGATAGCCACCTGACATTGACATAATTTTCATATAATAACAGCTATCACTCAAACATCGACATGCCTACATTCGAGATGCTCTATGGAAAAAGATGTAGAACCCCAGTTTGTTTGGTAGAAATTGGACAGAAAGACTCTCGAGTCTCAAAGTGGTCAAAGCTACTTCCGAGAAATTTGAACAGATCAAAGCTTGCATGAAAGCCGCTAAAGACAGACAGAAATCATATACGGATAAGAGAAGAAGAGATTTAGAATTTCAAGTGGGGGACATGGTACTATTGAAAGTGTCACCCTGGAAAGGAATCATCAAATTCAGAAAACATGGCAAACTGAGTCCAAGGTTTATCGGACGTTTCAAACTCTTAACAAGAGTTGGTCAAGTTGCTTATAGACTAGATCTACCCGATGAGTTTAGCTAAATTCACCCTACATTCCATGTGTCACACTTACGCAAGTGCCTAGCTGACAAAGCGGCTCACATACCCTATGACGAGATCGAAGTGGATAACCATTTGAACTATGTAGAAGAACATATCTATTCTTGACCGATCCGAGAAAAGACTACTCAACAAATCAATACCTTTGGTCAAAATACAATGGAAACACAGAAAAGGGTCAGAAGCTACATGGGAGAAGGAGGATGAAATGAAAGAATTGTACCCTCAACTGTTTAACTAGTAGCAGGTTTCGAGGACGAAACCTCTATAAGGAGGGTAGACATGTAACATCCCAGATAACTAGAAACCGAATAATAGAAACCAGATCGAGATCATAACACGGGAACAAAAGTAACGGGACAAAAAGGGTAGGGAAGGGCCTTGGCCACGGGCCGGCCCATGGGCCCGAAATCATGAGGAGACCATCTTAACTCAGCAGCCTCAACCACTCCCTCATTCCACCTTGTTGCGCAAGTGTCTAGAGAGAGGGAAAGAGATCGGCTAGAGAGAGAAAGTAAAGGGATCAAACAAAGAAGCTCGAGTATCATCACTCGGTAGCACATCCACGTCTAGCAACACCTCTGAATCTGAGTTTTTATAGTTTTTAGGTTTCGGGTTAAGTTTACAAAAAGGTTAAGTTTTTACGTATGAAACTTGAAACCAACCATAGATTCGAGTTCATGGATGAAAATAAAACGTTTTGAACGTAAAAAGTTTAGAGTTTAAATGATTGGACAAGATGGATCAGATATGGGGTTCTGATTGGAGAACAAGGCCGCGCAGGCGAACTTAAAAAAGTTCGCCTAGGACCATATATAGTGAACTTATCAACTTCGCTACTACATGTTCACCTAGCCCAAAAGATAGCGAACTTACCATAAGTTCGCCTATGTTAGCAAAACTACCTAATGATCGCCTAAAACAAGGATAACGAACTTATCTTAGGTCAAAATGTGGCGAACTTATCAAGTTCGTTGTCACACCCCAACCGACGACGGAATACGTCGGGGCGGACGTGTAGACTGTTCATAAGCACATGATCAATCTAAAGTTGCATATTTCATTAAATTCAAATTTCATACACCATTGTTTCATCAAAACAAAGACAAACAACAAATAAAGTACTTCAAACAAAATTCATTTGATTAACTAGGTCTGCAAATCCTATGTAAAGCATCTTGAACATGACTCTCAATTATTAGCACCTGAAACATGATGAAAACAGAGTCAACTAAAAAGTTGATGAGCATACATAGGTTTTAGCACAACAAGTGTTGTCAAAAGTTTGTTTACAGTTCATATGATGCACGGTTTAATAAGGCAATTATGGAGAACAACTATAGTTAAACCGAGCGCACAATCAAACCTTGTGACTGATAGGCATATCACTAATGTTATCCTTAAATGTTGTCAGCAACAATCACCCTAACCGGGTGGACTTGTCAGATGCAATAGATCTATCATTGTTAACCGTCGGCTTGTACTGAGTTAATGATTGCACTTGCACTATGCATAAAAAGTATGTAAATGTTGTTTGCACTAATAGTGTTCAAGCATAAGGCATAAATTGCACACATGATCATAATATTTGAATTGTAATAATTACAAATAGTTTGAGTGTAATCATGTTTGACCCCAAAGATGTAAAAATGAAAAAGGGGCGATGTAAACTCACATTGGATTTGTAGCTTGAAATCACAAGTACTAGTAGTTGCACAAGTTGTTTAGCTAACCACAAGGTTAACCTATGTTTGAATTTATATATGTATCAATGACGTGCTCAAAAGACTAATGTATAAAGGAATTGGGCTAGGTTGAATGATGTGTATTTATCTGTTGTAAATTGTATGCTTGTTTAATAAGAAATTTGAATATATGTGTATATATGTATATATGAATAATTAATTTGTTTATAAATAAATGAATAAGTGTTTAACTAATATTTACTTGAATATATAGAGATAATTAGCTTAATAAATAACGTTTCAAATAGTTGAATTAACTCTTTACTAAATAAAATAAATAATAAATAGAACATGAGTTGTACAAAATAATTGGGTAAGAAAAATAACTCGTAGAGGTTTTAAGTAATTAATTATATGGGTTTTTAATTATAATTTATTAGTTTTTAAATCTCTAAAATGAGTAAATAATTGTTTATAATTGTTAGGTTAATAATTTGGTTTATAAAATATTCCCGGGCCTTGGGTGGTTTATAAAATAATTTTTATAAGAGATTGGATTAAAAATAGGTTTCAAAAACGTTTTAAAAATAAAAAGGGACCACGGGACTCTAACCCGGGTCGCCTGGGTGAAACCACAACGCGCAAACCACTAGACCAGCCTGGTCTTAGTGTTAGATTGGTCAGCCGTTTAGTTGTTAACCCAAGTCCACGAGTAGGGCTGTAAACGAGTCGAGCCGAGCCAGGCTTGGCTCGAGCTCGGGCTCGAAATTAAAGGAGTCAGCTCGGCTCGGCTCGATTTTTTTTTGAGCTGAAAACTCGACTCGTAAAAAGCTCGAGCCAGCTCGTGGCTCGTTGAGCTAGCTCGTTTTTTTACACCTTAATATATATAAACAAAAAAAAGTTTTTTATTCTCGGTTTGAAGTTTATTGTCTTCAAAAAACTAAATAGATGGAAGAGACAATATATAATTTACAAAAAAAAATACATAACTCAAAACTTATAAAGTTGAGAGTAAATACAGCAGTAAATAAAGTAAAATTTTAGTTCAAAACTTAGAGTTCTTGAAAACAAATGAACTTAAAAAATCAAAACATCATACTTCAAATATAACACATATATAACACACACACACATACACACATATATGAGTTATTTAGACGAGCCAACGAGCCGAGCCACGAGCCAAGCCAACGAGCCAAGCCACGAGCCGAGCCCGAGCCGAGTCAACCCTAGGTCGAGCTCAGCTCGGCTCGACTTGTTTACAACCGAGCTTTTTTCGAGCTGAGCTTTTTCTGAGCGATTTTCGAGCGAGCCACGAGCCGCGAGCTTTTTGAACAGCCCTATCCACGAGGGGATCGGGTTCCAGGACAGAACACGTGCAAAAACAAGCTGTGGGGAAGGGACCAAACCCGCGACCTTGCCTGAGGGAGACGAGAGCATTAACCGTTAGACCTGGGCTTGTGCCTTGGTTTATATCAGGCGCAAAAAACTTTTAACACCCAACCCATACTCGTCTTCTTCCCTAACCCGTAACCCAAACCCTAGCCACTCAATTCGTTCGATTAAGCACCCGATCGTCCTTGAATTCATGGGGCTTTCATTCCATGCAAGAAAACAAAACTAGGGGTACTAACATTACCTGAAATGGTTGTGGATTGAGGGAGAACGACTACGAGGCCGAGGTCGGGGATTCACGAGCTTGACAGGGCTTTTGCGATGAAATTCGAAGTGTACGAGTGCTTAGAAAGTTTGTGGTGAGTGTCGTGGAGGTGTGCAGCAGGTTTTATAGGCCAATTTTATGTATAACGCACGAATTGAATACGAGTTTGATTGTGTTCGGTTATGTGACGATTGGACTCGAAATCATTGATTGATAGTGAAATTGGTTCGTTATAATGGATCCAATCAGTCGCATAAAGGTTTACAAGGGATTGATTACAGTTTAACACTCTATTTCGACGGATTCATAGACTAATTTGGAGAGATTGGGCTCGGTTTGACATTTCAAAGTCAAACTTGCGCACAAAAGGGGTTCAAAATCATAAGGGGTTCAAATTGAGGGGTTCAATGCACTCAAGGGGTTCAATGGTTCAAGGGGGTTCAAACTAAACTTATTTTCTTTAACTCTTTTGTTTTTATATAATTAAATTTATAAAATTAGAATTATAAGTTTGAAATCTTTTATATAATTGTCCAACATATATATTTTTAAGACTAGAGAATTGTTGATATAGGTTACTAATATATGAAAATGTAATATATATGTATATATTATTTGGAATTTAAATAATTCATATATGCCTATGTGTTTTATAAAAGAGTGGAACTTTAAACAAATATTTTATTTAAAAATACTTTGTCATGCATTTGTACCTAATCATATTATATGCATCATAATAAAATTTAATTCCTTAATTAAATGAAATAAATATGTGTATATATAGATATATTATATAAAACCGTAGTGATGTTGCATAATGAATATACAATTTGCAATTAGTATAATAAATTGAAATGATCCAGAACTGAAATTGAAATAATGTCATTGCACAATTTAAAGCATGAGAAAACCCTAAGTGTTACATTCGCATAGGCCAAAATGTGGCAAATTTGCTTAAGTCCGCCAAACCCTAAGAATAGAAAAACGATTAGTGTCGTTTAGGTTCATTATCTTATCTTATATGACTTGATTATACAGATTGTGTGACCTTAGTGACGCGCAGTAACCAGCTAAGTATACTTCAGGAACCGCTCAATCATGTGAATTCAATGTGCCCCCTATGTGTTTACGTGCAAACGTTTTTAAATGTTTTAGGGCTGAAATGTATACATGATGTGAAGAAATGTTATGATATGTGTTATATGACAATACATGATGATTATAAGTATAACAAGTATGTTATGAACAAAGAAATAAAATATGACATAACATATAAGAAAGAAATCCTGCTTTATATCCATGTATATATTGCTTGCTATGTATGAATAAACATTATGGATGGTTCGATGATAACGGATACTTCGGTTGACGGACGACCATGCGACTATTATGTAGCCGGGATGAATAGTCTAGAAAGGTAGACTAAATACAGACTACTACGGTAGGACGGTTGTAAGAAAATGACGAATGGCCAAATACGTGCCGGATGGTTGTAAGATAAGGACGGATGGTTTCATATATAGTTCGTGTGGGAAACGGAAGCCTTAGGGCAGACGGGCGAATAGGACGGTCTACGACGGTAGGACGGTTGTAAGTCATGACGGACGGACGAAAGTGTCGGACGGTTGTAAGAATAAAAGGACGTACGGACACTAGTTGCCGGACGGTTGTAAGTATGGTGGACTACGACGGTAGACCACAATGTTTGTCTTTGTAATTTACGTAATCAATGATGGGTTGATCACCCTTATGTGTAAGACCAATGAATGTTCAAATGAATGCAAGACTGTATGTATTTATATACATACTCACATAAGAATGATATATGAAACAAAGGACTATAATGGTAAATATATACATATTAGTATATTTACTCCCATGAAAATATGATAAGGAACAATGTTTATACCTATTTGCTTTAAACTAGAACTCACCAGCGTTAGCTGACTTCTAGTATGCACTTCAGTTAGCAAAAGGAAGGGATGTGCGAAGGTGTGATGGCTACCTGGCACACGACGGACATCCCCTCTTATTTAATTATGTGTTAAGACAATGTTTCCTATGTTAAGTCTTCCGCTGCTATGTTTTGTAACTGAATGATATGCTTCCGCTATGTTGAATGTTTTTAATTAAAAGTTCAGTATTGATGACTATGTTTATAAGTAAATCCAACGAGTGAGGTGTCCCGAGAATGAGGCCTTACATGGTGGTTTGTGTGATGTTTCCATTTTTAACGACAAGTGAAACTATTTATAGGGTGAAACTGCCATCCGTAGCGGACCGTTACGCTAGGTGGTAGCGGTTCGCTACCACTTCCTTCTTGCTGTTTGGCGTAGCGTCCACATAGCATATCGTTAAGGTCCTGGGTAGCGGTCTGCTACCCAATTCTTTCACGTGAGTCATCAACCACGTGTCATCAGCTCATTTTTTGGGCCCGTTTGCGGCTGGCGGACCGTTACCTGCCCTGGTGGCGGTCCGCCATAGGGCTGAGTCATCAGACAGGCCACCAACCATGTTTCTTTCCCTCATGATTGCCTTAATATGCACGTGGCGGACCGCTAGGAGCTTAGTAGCGGTCCGTTACCGTCTTCATTTTCAATCCTTCTACTTTGGGGAATTTATGTTTTTAGTCCCTGGACTTTATTTTCCTTAAAAATTAGGGTGTTACAACTCTCCCCCCTTAAATTAGGTTTCGTCCTCGAAACCTGTTAATCTTGGAATAACTGAGGAAGATTCTTTATCATATCATCCTCACTTTCCCAAGTCATTTCAGATCCTTTTCGATGCCTCCAGTGCACTAACACTTGTTTAATCATTTTGTGATGTAATTGCTTTTCCTTCGTATCTAGAATCTTGAAAGGTTCTTCAATATGTGTAGTTTCATCTGCCAAAAACTTTCTTAAATAAGATACATGAAACGTGTTGTGTATCTTATTCAATTGTTCAGGTAGCTCTAGTTGATAAGCCACATTTCTGATTCGTTTAGTGATCCTAATAGGACCAATGAATCATGGACTTATCTTGCCACGTTTCTTACGTCGAATTAGACATTTCCAAGGAGACATAAAACATAATCTACTTTTTCTAATTCTATTGGTCTGTGTCTTTTATCTAACAACTCTGGCAGTTGTGACATTAATTTCTTCATTCCAGTAAGTACTGATCGGTAAGGAGCTTTAGCTACCGGCTTAACTTCAGGAATTAAATCAACTTTGAATTCGATCTCTCTCTCTCTCTCTCTCTCTCTCAGGTGGAGCTCATGGGAGATCATCTGGAAAACTTTTGGGAATTTATTTACTATTAGAACTTGCTTCAGTTCTTTCCTTTTGGTGACCTTGTCTCACATAGCTATTTATCTTAGCCATCATACATAACGTAATCTGGTTTCGTCGTTTGCCAATGACACTAACTTCGTTTCCTGCAGACGTCGTGAAACGCACGATCTTTTGATTGCATATTATCGTCATAGTATGTGAAGATAACTTGTTCATTCTAACGATAACGTCGAATTCTTGCATCAGCTTCAGAAATAAGTCGACGAAATATTCTTCTTCTTCTATTAGTAGTCGGCAATCTCGGCATATTTCGGTTACTACGCAGTTTCTGTCACTCGTGATTTGAATCTCTAATGCCGTAGCCAACTTACTTCTATTGAAGTTTCTTGAATTCACATATCTTGATGAAATAAATAATCGACTAGCCTCCATATCAAATTAAACACAAGCAGATAGGGAATTCAAGAGGAATGTACCTGATACGATGTCAGGGACATCTTTCGCTTCCTCGGCCGTGATCTGGAAAGCCCTACCTATTGGTTTCGGAACCTCAATCCTTTTGATTTCATTATTTACCACTCTTGACCCTTCACCGGTCTTCTCAGACTGAGATCGTAGCTCAGGACATTCCCTGCTAAAGTGTCCTGGCTTATAACAAGTGTAGCATAATCTAGTTAAACTCATACATTGTATTGTAGTGTGTCCAACTTTCCCGCATTTGCTACAAATTAGAGTCTTGAACCGACATTCTCCAGAATGCCTCCTCCCACAGACTCCACAGTTTCTGATTTCTTTCCCTTGAGAGGAATCACTTTCAGGTTTTCTAAATTTAATTTTCTGAAGAGGCATAGGAGATGGATAATTCTATCTTTTTCTCTTCCCGTCTCCTTCTTCCTGCCTTTTAAGCTCTGTCTCTCGTTCTCGTGCCCAATCAATCATTTCTTCCAAGTTCGCGCACTTGGATGGATGAGTAAAATCTCTAATTTCTACTTTCAGAATGAGATGGTGTCGTGTCATCCACATCTCGGGAGTTGTCAACAAAGTAGGACAGAATCTGGCTTTATCGAAGAAAATGCCAGTAATCTCGTCCACAGATTCATTTGTTTGACGGAGTTGAAGGACCTCCTCAGTGATTCTGTCTATTGCCGCTCGCGGACAATAATGCTTCAGAAAGATGTCCTTGAATTCTTCCCACTTCATTTCTTTGATCTTATCTCTACCTTTCTCTCTCTTCACTATGCCCCACCAATCGTCAGCTCTTTCTTTGTGTTGGTCGGTGGCGAAGGTTACTTCATCCTCCTTACTGCAATGACAAGTATCGAATGCTGTTTCTATTACAACTATCCATCTTTGACTCTCGAAGGGATTAATGGTTCCGTTGAACTCCATTGGTTTGAATGTCATAAAATCCTTATATGTGCATCGAGTCGATTTACAATTTCCATCCTCTCATTTATGGGTTTTTTTTATATCTCTATGGTTTTCAAACCAACTTTCCAGTGAGATTTGTAATTCAGCTTGCATAATTGGTAGGTCTGCATCGAAAGCCTTTCCTACTTCTAACGCAATCTGTGTCCGAATATTCTCCGGGACCTGTTCTACTTCGTTCTCATTGTGAGGTGGAGATGCAGCTCTCCTATGACTCCTTTCGTCATGTACTTCCACGTTTTGATGTTTAACCATCGTTGCTGATACACGAGTTTCATTTAATCGCTCGCTTGTTCACCCTAATTATAGTCTAGGGTTTCATATTTATAGGCCTCATACTATTCTAACCCTAATTAAGCATTCTAGGGTTTTACATAAGGCCCATTCGTACGTTTACACATACTCACATTCATTTTTACATTTCAATCATGTATAATCACATTCCCGTCTTACTATTTGCTGACAGAAGTTATCATATGATGTTTGCGATATCATGATGGTCCCATACATTAATTCTCATACTGGCCAGGTATGAGGTAATATATCTTACACATGGTGATACTCCCAACTATCATATGGAGCTTATCCCATACAAAATTCAGCCCACGTATACTAACACATTTATGTTTTAGTACTGGAATTTAAACATACCTGCTTCCTTGGATGGCCTCAGATTGAATCCCTCTTTTTATCACGAGCACTTTTATGGTTTGAGTTTAAGTATCCTTCCGATACTCAAATCCCTCAAACTGTGCTCTTATACCAACTTGAAACATACTACTTATACCTTATTAATTTATCAGAGTTTTATAGCGGAAAACGGGTCTGAGATTTTTCAAAACCTTATCACTAAAGTGATAAAGCTATATTTTATTAGAAATATTGTCTTTACATAAAATATTACATCATGTAACATAGGGATTATTCAGCTCCGACCGGCCACATCGTCAAGAAATCTGATTTTATAAAACTATTGTTTTAAACATTAAAACCGGTGCCAACGATTCCCCATAGTGGTATAAAACTATTTTTTTAAATGTTAAAATCAGTGCACGATTCCCAACAGTGGTATCAGAGTCACCTTTACACGCGTTTAGACGTAGTTTTTTTATTCGATCATCGTTTTATTTGTTAACACTTTTGATTAACAAAAATCGAACCTTTATCGTTTTGGATTGATTGTGTTTGGTACATCGAGCCATAGTGACCCGTAGTTATGATTGTCATGATTTTGGTTTTTATATTCTTTGTATTTATTTTTGGGTTATTTGAAACCCGTTGTAATAGTTAGGTTTCTTTTGTTTATTTATTTTTATTGTAAAAGTATATAAATTGTAAACCTAGAAAGACGAAGATTTGAGGACCGAAGATAGACGTGAACGGGATTTGAAGATAAAGATCTTGGACCAAGTGGGAGACGACAAGTTTGTTTATTATTTGTTGCCCTTAGACCGGTTCGGTTTTTTGTTTGATGGCTCAAACGAAACCGGACAACCTTACTAGTGGCTCGGTGGTTGTTTTATACATATTTTTTTTGTGGTTGCTACAATTATTTAGGACAATAATTTAAACTACAAATATCTTATAAAACGTTTAACATGATCTTATAAAACGACGAGAAAATTAAAAGGTTTAAAATTTCTCGTAAAGGAAATTAAATAAAAGAGTTTTTATTTAAAAGTAAAACGAGTTTTTAAATTTAACTGTCTTATTTAAAAACATACTTAAATTAATTAAAAGTTAGTTAGTTTAAAATTAAGTTCGCGACTAACGACCAATTTAGATAAAAAAATAAGGTATTTAAAATCGGATCGTGTCTAGTGTTGAAAGCGTTTCACGAACTCATGTAGTAAAATAGGTTTACTTAAATTGCACGACTTGGCTCATGCTACTCGTTTTCCAAAATATTTTTGACTAGTAACTGGTAATTTAAAACATTAAAGCAAATTCCAAATTAAAAATTGATATTTCTGCGCCACCCTAAATTGTGACACTTCAACTGATCTATCCGAACCCCCGTCAGTGAATTACCCTGCATCCGGCCCTACGGTTTTGGTTGAAGGTAGAACCGCGATTCCTGAGTTACTTAGGCCGGGGCTACAGTCACAATTGAAGGACAAATATCACTCAAGTCGTATAAGTGGGCGTAGTTGAGGGAAAACGTATCCAAAGCTTGATAATACTCGTCATGCCCCTCAAACCGAGAATTGTGTAGTTGACACAATTGGTATTTTCATACCTACCTACCTAGCTATGCTAGTGGAGAGTGCTCAGCCGTTCACCAAGACATGGTGAACCGGGATCTCATTCCTAATTATATATATTTTTGTCCTTGGGTCATTAATCTAAATTAGGAATTTAAGCATGAAAATACTAAACCTTTTTGAATTTTGTAGATGCCTCCATCTGCTGATGTGGTTATTCTAGAGCGTCTTAACGACATCCTTAACGTTAAACTCGATGGAACAAATTTCTTGACCTGGTACTACAATCTGAAGAGCGTCCTTAGATATAATAATAAATTACATGTTCTCAAGTTCCCTTTACCTAAGCAGCCACCTGAGGATGCTAGCGAGTTTGTTCTAAATGCTTGGAAGAAATTTATGGATGATACTAATGCTATATCAGACCTTATGCTAGCATCTATTAGCCCTGGGATTCGAGCTTCACTCTAGCGCTTGACTTCTTATTACATGATTCGTAACTTGAAGGAGAGATACCATCAAGATTACAACTAGGATCCTTCTTACTCTTTAATGTCACACATTAGAGATGTTGCTTTGGAGAATCCGATACGAGCTATGATCATGAGAAAGAAAGTGGCAGACCTCGAGAAAGTGTGCATTCCCATAGATGATCACTTGGTCATAGATATTACTATTGATGACGTATTTGACGACTATAAAATGGAAAAGCATCTACTTAGTCGTTTTGAAGAAGTAAGGGATTTCATCTCATGGTACGCCAAGGTGGAACCCGAGGATACTTTGAGCATGGCATGGTTAATTGACCAACTTGAGAGGACCGGGGTTTACCCTAGAGACAATATCATTCGAGCTATGTTCAATGATGAGCTTCACTTGTCCTACACAAGCAAAGAGGTACCAGATGACACTATCAAGACCGGGGATAAGGGCAAAGCTATTGGTGAGACCAAGACGCACCTCTCTAAACCCAGATGCCATGTGAGAGAGATGCCCGAAGCTGCTGTTGCTAGAGAATCCTTTAAACCATATATTGCAGGCATCTAGGCAAGTTTTCCATTGTTTTTTTATCACTTAAAAGCTAGACTTTTAACATAAACAAAACTTGTTTTTTTTTGTAGAGATAGAATAAAAGAAGGAAAGAAAGAAGAAAAGAAAGACGGACAAAGCTTGAAGACTATTTCAAGTTTTTGATTACACCAATGGATGATGTTATGTTTATTTTTGTTTAGAACAAATTTAAATTCCGGATTTATTTTCTTTTGAGTATTGCTTGATTATTTTAATTATGACTTATTATTTAAAATCTTTTACGCATTATATTGTTGCCTAACTATGAATTGAGAATTCAATGCCATCTGACTGACATGAAATATAAAGCATGTGAGTCATGTTATTCAAGTCTAATAGATATTGCGTTAGATTAGATCTAATAGATACCGTGAAACAAATTAATTGAGTCTTGTGAAAGGGCTATATGAGATACAATGCTTTACACATGACTTAATAATTGAAAGAGTTTCAATGAAATTTCTCTAGAAACTATCTTATAAGATAAGATATAAAGAGCGATAAGAGTTATCACTGCTTCAAGACTAAGTAGTTAGTCAAGAGAAACCAGCTACCCTAATTGACATAATCTAAATCACTAGCCTTGAACCAAAAGGTTCATCCAGAACGGGTATAATAATTCATATGAGATATGAAAATAAAGTAAGAGTCCTATGAACAATTAAGGATAGGATGTTATGAACTTCTATAACGAAAGAGTTTCGTGTGCCACCTTAATAAGCATTCAAACTTAAGGATAAGATTGAAACTGTTCATGACCAAGATATACCTAGTTCTTGAACAAGAAATCAAATTCGAATAAAGGGGTATTATTCAAATGCATAAACATAAGATGAGATCTCTTAGAATAAGTCATATGAAATCATGTGATGAAAGAATGAGATTCTTTAGTATATCACTTCATGGTGATGAAATAATGAGATTCAAATGCATAACAAAGGTGAGGTATCGGGTTTCTTTTTATATAAATAAACCTAGAAGGGGTGGCGAGTAATTAACGTGACGTGAGAGGGAATTTAAAAAAAACTACGAAGGGGCCAAGCCCGGGAGGCCATGGGTGCGTGAGGGCCAAGCCCGATCCATGGAAGAACACCCTAAAGAGGGTACGACAGCAATGGGAAGCCCCATTGTGGGTTCTTGTGGCTGTCGAGAAAGAGAGGAGAGGGAGAGCAAGCCGTTCTTCGTGTTCTTGATCGAATCAAGGTATTTTCCTAGTTTTGATCATCTATTACATGATGGGTTCTTCGAATCGTTACTATAATTGTTTTTATGATCTTAGGGTTTCAAATGAGGCAAGCGCGAGAGGGAAACGAGTCCGTTAGTGGTTCGTCTTGCACGAGTCTCTCGGAATCAAAGGTATAATCACAAACTCGATTCATTGTATATACAGGTTTTTGTTTTAGATTTCCTTGTGGACTAAGGGATTTAGCTGAACCCATTTGGGAGGCCGACAAGGGTTTCGAGGTCGGGTAAGGGTCGGCTAGGGTTGGGTGGTGAAGCACGTGAAGGAGGAGACCCAAACAAGGCCGACCGGGCTGTGACGCCACTCGGGGGTGGCCGTACACAACTGTGTGGTGGTTCGGTGGGACGGGAACAACACAAGGAGGGGACACGAAGCTCACGAAATCAACGAGGGAAGGCCTGTAGGCCGAACACATGACTGTGGTGGCTTCGAGTTTGCACAGCAGCCACGTCGGGGTTGTCCACGACGGCGAGTGGGTGGCAGGGCTGCTCAGAGCCGTCATGAGGAGAAGGAGGAGTTGGTCTTGGGTCGTCGAGGAATGGTATGGGTCAAGAAAGATAAATGAGGTTCCGAGATGGACGAGTTACAGATTCAAGTAACCCGGAGTGGAGCCGAATACAAGTTTGGATGTCGGGAACGTGGACGGGGGATTCACGTAATGCATGAACACCATGCATGGTGCCATGCACGTGCGTGTGGTCTTGCACGGCGTAGGGTTAGTCGTGTAAGTGAAGTTTTACATCGAGTCGTGTTTTGACTCGTGAATTGTATGTATTATAGGTGCAAGGTAGAAAGGCGAGCACGAGGAGTTAGTGAGTTCTAAGGATCGAAGTGTGTCGAGCAAAGGTGAGTTTCTATCGCCCACCTTTAACTGTTTTATGTTTTGGGCATGAATACATGTAAAACGTGTTTTACTAAAAGGATGCATGCATAGACGACATTTTTGTGAAGAAATATATATTTTAAATAGTCGTTATGCATGCATGTGTGTACGAGTTTTGGGTCACGTATGTGAATGGTCGTGACGGGTAAACTGGAGTGTGACTAGCCTTACCTTGATATTAAATGTATTTGTATCTTAAGGCATAAATCTTTACGAGATGAATGCTTTAGTGTTCAAGAGCATGAAAGTGTTTGGTGATAAAACGTGTTCGTCGTTAATTGAATTGCGTATGTGTATGAGAAATTTGTGTCACGTACTTAATAGTCGTGGCGGGAGATCAATCGTAAGCTTGATATTGTGTTGACATTAGTCAGCGAGATATTGAGTCTGGAATTAGTCAGGCGGGAGATAAAGCATAAGCTTGATATTGTTTTGACATTATTCAACGGGTTATTGTGTGTGACAGCAGTCAGGCGGGATATCGTGTTTGCTTGTGTCTTCGGACCAGACAACATGGTATTTGTGTGTCGATAATTAAAACTACTTGAATTCTTGAGGAATTATTTATGAGTAAACTTTTGAGATGCAAACCATTTTTATAACGGTTTTGGGATTCAATATTCCCTAATGAACTACTATAGAACTCAGTCAGCGTAGCTGACTTTTAAGCATATATTTCAGGTAAAGAGAAGGTGTGAGCTAGAGGCTTCTGGGATGGCATTTGGTTACCGTGGGTGTTCGTGATGACATTATTTATTAGTTGTTTCGTTGAGATATTTAAACATTAGTACTTGGTTTGAATTATGTTAGGTCGGGTCGTTGACCTTTGTTGACTATCTGATTTCCGCTGCAATGAATTGAGTTTAGTTTGATGTATATGACTACTTAGCTTGCGTTTGAGCCAACATGTAGGGTTCCTGGGTTTGGGTCCTTACAAGTTGTTATCAGAGCGGTGATTTAAATAATCTAGGCATCCTCGATGCCTGGACTTAGACTGAGAATGGGACTAATGAGTGGGAATGTCATCACGTGTAACCAAAATACAGAAGCGCCAGGTATGAGTTTGTATGTGTGTCGTGTTAGTGTGCCATGTTAATGTGTACTGTTAGTAGGCTAAGACAGTGGCGTTAGGCTAAGATGCAGTACAGGGAAGGTTTAAAACCTGAAAAGCAAGGCAAGAGGGTAATGGCGATTGGCCACCGTCTTTAACTATTTACACTGCTCGTAATGTTTTAAACTGTACCTGAATATTGCTATGTTTGTTATTATTTCAGTTAGTAGATGGCACTGAAAAGACAAGTTGTTGCTGCTGCTAACGTCGGGAGGCGTCGTAGGAATGCGCAGAACGAGGATGTTAATGGAGATGAGGTGTCGGTTCACACCGAACCATCTGTGCATATTGAACCTTCAGTGCACTCTGAGAACAATGAAGGGTTCCAGTTCGAACCAGCGGTTCGTGATGCAGTAAAGAAGGAAGTGGTGGAGATGATCCACGAGTACTTACCGAATATTGTGAAAGCGGCATTCGAGGAGTTAGAAAAGAGAGCCCGGGATGGGGTGAAGGAGAAGAATAAACCGTCAGGGGGCGGCGGTAACTGTGATTATGGACACTTTAAGAACTGTGATCTGCCTAAATAAGATGGGCGTTAAGATGCGGTGGCTATGTACCACTGGCTTACTGAGATGAAGTCTACCATCTCAATCAGTGAGTGTAGGCCGAACCGAATTGTGAAGTTTGTTTCACAATCGTTTGCTGGGGAGGCTCTACAGTGGTGGAACTCGGTTAAAGAGAGAAAGACTATATAGGAATTGGGAGATATGACTTGGGATGATCTGAAAGGGTTGGTGAGGAAGAAGTTCTTTGCTCCAGGGGAGCTGGAGAGGGTTGAGTGAGAGTTTTTGACTCACAAGGTGTAACACCTGCAACAAAAATGTCCAAGAAATGCCAAGGTTAGAAACTTAAGGGCTTGTTGTATCCAAAGTACATAAGTTCAGGGTTAAAAAACAAAAATTTAGAGATTTAAGACCTTAGCGGACCGCTAAGGTAAACCCTAATGGTCCGTTACGGGTGCAGGGAATAGGTAGAGGTCCGCTAAGGAACCCCCACCCTAAGTAGTTGGGTGGCGGACCTCCACCATACCGGTAACGGTCCGCTACTTGGTCATTAAGTAATCAATCCAGGAATGCCACGTGTATAGTGACTAATGGTCACATTTTGTGACACGCGTACTCATGGCGGACCGCTACGCCAGATGGTAACGTTTCGTTAGCCGTAATGTTCTAAGAATTCGCCACGTAGAAGGGTGGCAGACCGCTACGCTTCTTGGTAACGGTCCGCTAGCCGCAAATCTATGTTCGGTCCAATCAGAAAGCGACATTTAGGGCTGATGCAATCAAGGGCGGTGGCGGACCGCCACCTGCCTACGTAGCGGTCCGCTACGGGTTGGATTTCCAGCCTATAAATAGATGAGCGATTTCAGCTCATTCAAACACACAAACTCGAATTCTCACTTCACAAACCTGTTCCAGAGACCCTCTTGGCGATTTCCGAAGCTTTTGGTTCGATTCCCGCTCATTGTAGCGCCCGGTTAAGAAAGAAATGCTTGTAGAAGGTCGAAACGCTAGAGAAATCAAGCTAAGAGATTGATTCAGTAGATAACCGAATTAGAGGGTCATTCCTATACAAGGTGAATACTTTATCTCTTTGAAAATTTGTGTCAAACATTTTATTTATGAAAATGGCCAAATAAAGGTTAAGGAAGTAATGTTCAACATTCATCTACATGTAAGCATTCTGGCCATAGGTATACGTAAAACTTGCAAGGGTTACATGGGTCACGGGTGAAAGTCTCGGATATTGGCTGGTACTTCCCTTTATAACAAATGAGGAAGCATGAGTCCCCGTTGTCATTAAAGACATACTACCAGTGTATACAGTGGTGCATACAGTCAGGACATAAGGGCCTGCTGAATGTGTAGATTGAACATAAAGTTGTGATTATCGAATTAATACTTGTTTGTGCCAAATGCTTTTTAGTGTCAAGATAAATGTATTCACCGGCGTTCGCGCTGACGTTTCATTTTAAAAATGTTTTTCAGGAAATCAATAAATTGTGATGGAAAAGGGATAGGGTAGATATGAAATCTGACCCATGAAATGAGATGTGAAAAGGATGGGAAGCACGTAGGATTCTCAGGCCTCATGTATTGGCAATCCTAAATATATGAAAAGGAGATAGGACCAGGGAATTGATCAACCCTGAATAGTACTGTTTTTCGGTGGCCGTTTGCGTATTTGATTTCAAAGTCTGTTTTGTAATCAAAATGAAAGGGTATTTAAATCCATGTACTTATAAAGTAAATACAAGACTATTTTTTCCCAACTGAGTTTTGATATTTACAAATACAACCCTTGAGGTTGGAGAAAAGATGAAACGATCCTTTTGAAAAGACTTTCGCTGTATTTATAAAAACTCTAAAATCAAAGCAGGTACCAATCGAGCTTACACACGTCCAGGGGGTACCTGAGGTGGGGTGTGACAGGTTGGTATCAGAGCTACTGGTTTTAGCGAATTAGATACTTGGATGTAGTATCTAAGCTTCAACCATTAATGCTTTTAAATTAAGATAAGAAAACAAAGGAACTTTCTGACCGGTATGTAGTTATCTGACGAACGGAATGTTCTGTCTAAGGAAAGAGCGGTGTATAAATCTCTCCTAGACCCGTCGCTCTTACCTGGGAACATCTCTGTTGGAGGTAATTACCATCCTTGTAGAGTTTAATTTAAGATAAAGATACTGGCCTTAATGTAGGTCCCTTCGCGTGTGTCGGATCGTCACATGCAAGTGGTCTACTAGTCAAACCGGGTGCGGAATACCCGTGACTAGGTGGAGAGTCTTACTAAACAAAGTAAACCGAACACAAGAGTCTCAACAAACGTTCTTTGTATTATAAACACTCGACGGTTACAGAATGTGCGTACTTAGCAAAACTGAGTTCGACTCAACTACTGGTTCTGCGTACTTAGCTTCTGTGAACCTATCCTATTTATACTGACCTGATGCCTGCGCACTTAGCAAGTGCGCAGGACCAATTACTCCTGCGTACTTAACAAGTACGCATAGGTATTCCTGCGTACTTACTAAGTACGCAGGAGCATTCTCCTGCGCACATACAAGTGCGCAAAACACTTAGAAGAAATCAACAAAACATTAAGTAAAAGTAAATACAACTCGATAAACTTTTACATAATGACTCTTACATACAAAGACAAAATACAGACATTAGACATACAAACCTAGACTCTATCCAGAGTGTTGTCACAGGAAAGTGCATCAACAAACTCCCCCTTGACAACAGCTCGGGATCTTCATCGTCTTCAGTCTTCAATCTTCAGTCTTCACAGCACTGCTTCCTTAGCTTCCATCTTCTTTTTGTAATCAAGACAGAACTTGATTAATTTGTCGTATTTGGCCGAGAGAAGCTTTGTCCATTCGTTAGTGTGGATGCAGAATTTGTCTGCTAGTACCTCCAGATCGTTCACAGAGAAATTGATGAAGCAGACTTCATCAAAAACCCTGATCACTTCCTTTGGCACTGTGTTTCCACTATCTGACTTACCTTTACCCATGATCACAGCCTCGCCCGTTTTTGGATCAACGTACCAGTACCACATGTCACCAAGAATATCCTGAGGTAACTTGCTCAGGGGAATCTTAGTTTCACATCGCACTGGCTTGTATACCAATCTCTTTAACGGCTTCTTAGTCACAGGATGCACAGCGTGCTTATCCTTGACTCTTCTGGGCACCTGAGGCTTAAGATATTCAAAGTTCCCTGATCTTGCTTCCCGCTGTAGTGTTACCCACAAACCCATTGCAACTGCATTACTCGAGTGACTTAGCAGATCTCGGTTTGCAAGGTTAACTAGGTCGTACTTGGGCAAAGAGTTGAACGCCTCACTGGTGGGTTTCAAGTATTGAACCCCCCCAGATCTTTTGATGGCGAACAGCTGCTTGTCCTCCTCGAACCTAACAGCCAAGATCATACCTGTCGCTCCGTGCTTGTCTGTGATAGACGTCTTTTGCCACACGGGAGCTGGACCCTTTGTAGATGCAGAAGGCATGTCTTTCTCTTTTGGTGCCTCGGGGTCCACAGGTATAGGGTCGACCGGGGAGGCTTCAGTTGTAACTTCAACATTACTTGCCATGTCAACTGAGCCTGTGTCGAGCAGAGATTCGAGAGATGGTATTTCAAAGATCTCACCATCCTCTAACTCGTACTCTCCTTCCCCGTCGCCCTTGGGAATCTCTATCACCACATCATCGTCATCATCGTTCCAGTCATCACCAGAGTCGATCTCTCCTTCTTCCAGATTAAGGAGAGCATCGATCTGTGCCTCTTTGGAATAGTCAGGCTCTAAATAAAGGATCTCATCATCAGATAAGTCCTTGAGCACGTCAGCCGCTGACTTCCCTTTATCTCCGCCACCACCAGCTGAGGTATCACCACCCTCTTGCTAAGTAGACTCCCCCTCAGCCAATGGAACAGAAGAGATGGGCACAATCGCCAAAGCTAGGTGCTCACCTCCACTAGGACCGACTTCAGGATCCTTGTCATTATCATCATCCTTAGTCAGATCGACTGGATGACAAGACTCGGCACCGGTGGATTTCTTTTCTTTGTCTTTCTCTTTCTCTTTCTCTGTCTCCTTCTCCCCCTGAGCACCTAGCTTCGCGGTCAGTTCACCAACTAATTTGACCATCGCTGCGTGCTCCTTTCTCTGCAAATCCATCCTCAGCTCAAGTGAAGTTCGATGGCCTAGAATCATTTCGTTAGTCTTCATTAACAGTTCATTCTGTGCCAAGACATTCTTCAACTGTTCATCAGTCCCCGTTCTCTGGCTACGCAGAATCTTAACTTCATTCGCCAGAGAGTTTATCTGTGCTTGTTGAGCATCAGAATCCTCTTTTGACTTTTGAATAGTCTTCAACAAGCCAGCAACTTGGGTTTCTAGCACATCGATCCTAGCTTCATTTGGATCCGGATGCCTAGATGATGAGGCTTCGGCGTTGTGGATGGGGGAAGAGAAGATTGTGTCAAAGTCGAACCCCTGTAAGAAGTCACCATAGTTGAAGGGTTGACCTGACGGCTCTTTGGTGGGTGTGGGGATTGGGGATGTAATGATGGGTGTGGGTGTTATGGTTGGGGTGACTGTGACTGACTCCGTTAGACGTGGAGTAGTCACTACCACCTGGATAGTTGGAGCAGGGAGGGTCACCATCACAGGAATCTCCTCTGTGACCGCCGTGACTGCCATATCTATTTGACCAATTGGCCTTCTCCTCCTTTGATACAGTTGCTGTGCTGGTGTGGTAGATTCTGACTCTGGACGGGCAGCTTCAACTTGTACTGGCTGCACAATCGGAATCTCTTCAACCCTGGGGATAGCAACCTCTTGCCTATCGCCCCTTTTCTTGTTGGCTTTCTCTCGCCTTCGTCTTTGTAGAGCAGCGTCAGAGTCGGAAGCCGGCTCATATTCGCTGCTCGAGCTTTGTCATTTTCTTTTTGAAGACGACTCAGGCAGGGTTACCTGTGCCGACCTTCTCGGATGTGCCTGTGATAGTGCATCATCGGAATCAGAAGAATCTGATTCTGTAGCCTTTGAATCGGATTCCTCAGCACCACCAGCACCACCTTCATCATCACCTTCATCATTATCATCATCTTCTTCATCTTGTTCTTCATCAGAGTGATCACTCATCTCTGGTCCCGAGTTGGGACTATACCAGTTCCAGTCCTCCGGAGCGACATATGCTTCATTAATCAGGTGGCCGAAGAGTTCAGTATGCTCAGGGGTAGGTTCTACACTGCCTGGCTTTAAGAACTGTGCAAAGACTCTCTTGGCCACTCTCTTCACTTGCAGTTTCTCCCCGATCGCACGCAGGTTTGGCAACGCATCATCGATCAAAAGTTGCACAAACCTCGGGTATAAAAGGAACCTAAACCTCTCCGCCGTGTTTATCTGGTCATTGATTGCTTTGAAAATAAAGCGGGAGAAGTTGTAGCCCCGATTGAGAGACAAGCCCACCATGGCTGCGGCAAGGTCATGACCCATGGCATCCTTTCCTGCTTTCCTTGATGAGATGCACATGATCATGATGTGGGCAAAGTAACGCCATTGATCTAGAACCCACATTTTCTTGTATGAAGCATAGTCCCTTTCCCTGACATATCCCATTCTCTGCCTCCAACACCCATCCACGTAGTAATCTGGATAGGATGTCGGGTCGGTGGGAAGGTCTCCAAATTGCAGTACTCTCCTTATTGTATCCTCAGAGATGGCAATAGCCCGACCGTCAACGGTAGCCCTTATGACATTTGGAGATACCGTGCAATCGTGCTCTGCTGTCTCCCAGAATTGCTCTAAGTAAGGTCTTGAGACTGTTGGATTAGCCGAAATTGCATAACTTATTTTAGATCTGTTCAGGAAGTCCACAATCTCTCTATATTGTAAAGCGTCCCCTTTCGATTCTGGTTCAGTGAGCGCCAACAGATTGAATTCGTCAGTGAATGCACGAGCCATTATCTGCAAACACACACAGAAACCGTAATCAGAACAATTTATAACAATGGAAATAGACACACATGACATAGAATAGTAGTTACACTTTGAAAAAATTTTTCAGACTTAAGAAAATTTTCTAAGTGTTGGTCCTGCGCACTTATCAAGTGCGCAGGATTTTACTCTTGCGTACTTAGCAAGTACGCAGGAATTACTTCTTGCGTACTTGCTAAGTGCGCAAGAACAACCTTTAGCAAAAATTTCAAAGTTTTAAATTCGATCAAAATGCGGGTTGATTAGGTAGCCACTAGGTCGGAATCAGGGATTCTAACCTATGGTACCATTATCAACACCGTTTAACCACTAAATGACGATCAAATTTTGGACCTAGGTCGACGAACGTCCCACTGACAGTCGACTTCAACCCGACGGATCAAACGATGACCAAAGGGAAAATGTATGATCGATTAGGCAATCTAATAACCTGTTAGTGACATTAGTTACCCAAACAACCCCAAAATTACCCCAAAATTTGTCGACATTAATCTAAAATTTTCTAGGTAAAAAATCGGTCCAATAAACACGAATCTATGGATGGAATCGGCTTAGATTCTCACCAAAGGGATGAAATACGAAGATGATAAAGTGGAAGGGATGAAAAACGGGTTTGAACACACTCGATTTTGAGAGAAAATTGCAGGGGGAAAAATTTCGGTTTGAAAGCTTAACCTGAAAATTTTTCTAAGTGTTGAACTTATACCCCACTGATAATGTTCGTGCGTACTTGGTAAGTGCGCACGAATTAACTCTTGCGTACTTAACAAGTACGCAGGAATTAACTCTTGCGTACTTGCTAAGTGCGCAAGTCTTACTTCGTGCGTACTTAACAAGTGCGCAGAAACCTTAAGTGCGCAATTTTTCAACTCAGAATTTATGAAGATATTTAAGTCAAATAACGAACAAGATAAAAACATTCGACCACGAGGATTCAAATACAATTCATGAAGATTAAACATAAAAATATTTTTGTTCTTTTCAAGATAGATATGTACAAGTATTCACACAAGCTATTTTTGATCAAAGACACGAGCAGAGGATCATATCAGGCTAACTTATAGCAAAAACGATACAATATAAACATCAAAGAATATGGGATCATGTCATGTATTACTCTTTAGTCTTACGTAATAAGCACATAAACAAGTAATTCAAGTTGACAATATTATAAGATTTGAAACTATACGCATCTTTGTATCATGTTCTTGTGTATTAAGGTATTAATTATAAAATATACAACGTGTACCCCACTTAAATGCTATGATATTTTGCACTATCTCAAGGCATCTAAGATTTTTCCAATGATATTCTTAATTTTCAGAATGAAGTTACATCAATTAGCACAGAAAAATCAAGCAGAATCCATAAGGATTATCAGGAATCATAAGATTCAGAATCGAGTGATTCATTTGTCTTGGTTTCATGATATTTTTCTTCTTTGAATATCGGTATGATGATTCGGGATAATGAATATGGTGTTTGATTATAAGGTAAGGGGATCCAACTTTTATCTGGATTTGACTTCAATGAACCAGGAATGATTCAAGGGTGAATACATGCTCAACGGTTGATGTAGAGACATGTCTTGATTCAATCTCTCCTTGCATACTTGTGAGTATGGGCAGTGAGATGAACCGCATTAATTGTGCTAACAACATAACCCGAAACTGATCTCAAAAGAAAATTATTGTCAAAATCTAACATCCTTTATCTGATAATGATCTTTTCTATTCTTTTACACACACACACTTGCAAACATGGGTTCAAATCACAGTTGTAATTTAGATTTAGTTTCCACACTACTAGTGATTCAAAGACGCGTACAGCCTACTGACAATTCAAATTACTTGTAAATAAACAGATTAAAAACATAATAATTTAAAACAATTAAGTAAACATGACGCAATCATTTCCCATATGAGCAATCTATGATGGTTAGATCATTTCAGATGTACTATCATTTCCTCGTTTCTCAAGTGATTCTTTTGAAATTTTCTCCATTTTTTTTTTTTTTTTAACTTCCATGAATTGAATTGATTTAAGAAAATTAATTTTCACTCGGGATTAAACATTCCTATCAAGTTGACAAGATGCTCAAAACGGGACTGATCAAATGCCTTTGTGAAAAGGTCAGCAAGATTGTCATCCGTGTGAACCTTTACAAGTTCAATTAAATGCTTTTCAGCACAATCACGGATGAAATGATGGCGAATTTCAATATGCTTAGTTTTGGAATGTTTCACCGGGTTATTTGTGATGGACATGGTGGCATTGTTGTCAATGAATAAAGGAGTTCCAGTGAAGTTCAAGCCGTAGTCTCGCAATTGCTGCTGAATCCACAATATCTGAGAACAACCGCTAGCTGCAGCAATGTATTCTGCTTCACAAGTTGAGACAGAAACCGTTGACTGCTTCTTACACTGCCAGGAGACCAGTCTGTCTCCCAAGAATTGACATCCGCCAGAAGTTGACTTTCTGTCAAGGTTACAACCGCCATAATCTGAATCAGTGTAGGCTTTGAAGTCAAATGACTGCTGCTTAGAGTACCAAAGACCTAATCGGGGTTTCCCTTTCAGGTATCTGAAAATCCTCTTCACGGCTATCATATGTGACTCCTTCGGTTGAGACTGAAACCTTGAGCACAAGCATACAGCAAACATAATATCGGGTCTTGAAGCTGTGAGATACATAAGTGATCCGATCATCCCACGGTACAACCTACTGTCTACATCCTTCCCATCTTTGTCAGGATGCAAACCATGATTGACTGGGATTGGTGTGCCATAAGTAGTGCTATCACTCATCTTGTATTTTGACAAGATGTCCTGCACGTACTTAGTTTGATGTAGATAAATGCCATCCTCTCTTTGACTGACTTGCAGACCCAGGAAGAACGACAGTTCACCCATATTGCTCATTTCAAACTTGGACTTCATCACCTTCTCGAATTCCCTACACATCCCTTCATTGGTCGACCCGAAAATGATGTCGTCGACATATACTTGCACAAGAAGAATGTCACCTCCTGCTTTCCTTATGAAGAGAGTCGAGTCAATCTGTCCACGGTCGAAACCATTAGACAGTAAATGCTTTGATAGTGTCTCATACCATGCCCGCGGTGCTTGATGAAGACCATAAAGTGCTTTGTCGAGCTTGTACACTTTATTGATATTATGCGGATCTTCAAAACCGGGAGGTTGAGTGACATAGACTTCTTCATGAACTTTACCATAAAGGAAAGCACTCTTCACATCAAGTTGGTAGACCTTGAAGCCGACATATGTGGCATAAGCCAAGAACAGTCGAATGGCCTCAATTCTAGCAACTGGGGCATATACTTCCGTGTAATCCAACCCCTCTTGTTGATAAAAACCCTGAACAACCAATCTTGCCTTGTTCTTCACAACTACATGACGATCATCCGTCTTGCATTTGAATACCCATCTAGTTCCAATTGGCTGAAAGCCTTTTGGCAAGTCAACCAAATCCCACACGTGCAACTTTTGGAATTGTGACAATTCATCTTGCATCGCCTCAATCCAGCAGTTGTCAGTGAGAGCCTCCTTCACATTCTTCGGCTCTATCTGGGACACGAATGCAGCATGCAGACATGTTTCCATGACACCAGTGTTAAATATCTCTGTGAAAAGACTGGTGTTCTCTGTGATGGTTCTATGACGAGTCTGAACACCGGCATAAGGATCACCAATAATGTTGTCGATTGGATGATTCCTATGCACTCTCGTCTCCGGTACAATTGGTTCTTGAATTTCTGGATCTAGATTTGTGCTTAACTCCCCCATTTCCTGTGTTTCAGCAGAGGAAGAGTCAATGTTAATTGGATTAACTGGAGCTTTATTTCCTACAGTTGTGTTAGGATTGGCTTCAGCGTCATCTCCAGTAACATGAACACTTTCACTGTTATCACTGTCATGAGTTCCAGATGCAGATGCAGCATTGGAATCCGGAGTTATAATTGGTACAGTAGCACGAGTCGAAAAACTGCCGCCATTCAATAGATTATAAACATTTGTGGCGTCTTCTGCAGATAAATCATGAAGATTAAATGACTTGAATAGCGCATCATAATCAAAACCCCAAGCTGGACCTTTTGGTTCTGGTGGAATGCTGTGTTTACTACAATCCACTTCGAACCATTCCTCGACAGTACGAGTTTCTATGTTGTACACTCTCTTGCAAGGCGAGTTGGCAACATATCCTAAGAAAATGCCTTCTACCGCTTTTGCATGAAACTTAGACTGGCGGTCTTTGTACTGTAGCAACAAGGAACAAGGACTACCAAAAGGAACTAGGTAATCAAGATTGGGAAGTCGATTGTTGATCAACTCGTAACAAGTCTTGTTGTGTCTTTTCACCACCAAAACTCTGTTTAAGACGTAACAAGCTGTATTAACTGCTTCTGCCCAGAATGTGACAGGAAGCTTTGCATCCGACAGCATAGTCCTTGCAGTCTCAATCAGTGTTCTGTTCTTCCGTTCAGCAACTCCATTCTGCTGAGGCGTGTACGGTGCGCTGAATTCGTGACGGATCCCTTTCTTGAGACAGAAAAGTTCCATCAAATTATTCTTGAACTCAGTTCCGTTGTCACTCCTTATTCTTCGAACTTTCAGCTTGCAAAGAGATTCCAAGCTCAGGATCAGGTATTGAAGAATATCAACAGTCTCGTCTTTAGTACCTAAAAAATGCACCCAAGAAAAACGTGAGAAATCATCAGTTACAATTAGACAGAACGACTTACCTCCAATACTCCTGATACTTATGGGGCCAAACAGATCCATGTGTAATAGCTCCAAAGGGGTATCAATAGAGTTTTGGAGCTTGGGCTTGTGAGACTTCCGTTGCTGTTTGCCCTTTTTACAAGGCATACAGTCATCTGCAACGGTAAATCTCAGCTTAGGAACCCCGGTTACCAAACCGTTTCGGACAAGATGATTCATTTTACGATAAGAAATATGTCCGAGTTTCCTATGCCACAAGATGGAGTCAAGCTCTGTCGCTTTTGTAAGCAAACAAGTAGCAACTGCTGAGGTGGTTTTTGCCACGCTCATATCAATCTGATAAGTGTCGTTTGTTCTTGGTGCTCGCATCAGAATCCAGTCTTCAGGAACTTTGAAACCGGGTTTGAGAATCAGACATTCTGACTTGTCAAACATCACTGAGTACTCCTTGTCACACATTTGTGAGACACTCAACAGGTTATGCTTCAGCTGCTCGTAGAAGTTGACATTGTCAAAGCTAACACAACCATTCGAAACCACGCCTTGACACGTGATACTGCCGCCTTTTTCTCCGGCAAAGGCCACATAGCCGCCTCTAAAAGGTTTAACGTCTTGAAGCAAGGCCATGTTTCCTGTCATGTGCCGGGAGCATCCACTATCTACATACCAGCGGTTAGAGATAGTACCCTTCGGACGTCCCTGCACGAGTAACAAAAGAATTAGTTAGATTTGGAGACCCAAGCCATTGTGGTCTTGGGTCGTCCATCCTTCTCAAAATAAACTACTTCTGTCAACTCACAGTCATGATGACTGTCCAAACCTGGTGAATCTTTGGAGGAATTGGGAACAAGAGATTGAGAACTTTTTACTTTCTTGGTCCAGGATCTCTTTTGAATCTTAACCAGAACAGGAGTCTTTGGTTCAATCACAGCCGGTGAACTTGTGGAAGCTTCACCTGATTGAGCTTTAGTCAGCTGTTCCAGCTTTCTCAACCTCTTATTCCTTCTTCTTCTCTGTGGCTTAGAGAGTCTAGCCACAGGTTTCTCACCAGAGCGTGTACTACCAGATGTAGACACACGAGGTACAGCAGGTTGCTTTACCTTTCTTACAACAGAGGGCTTGGCCTCAGATTTGATCTTTGGCTTTGCTATCGGTTGCACTGGTGGTTTCACCAAAATTTGCTTAGGACTTTTGGGAGATGGTTTCACTGGTGGCGACCTGGGGATAACAGCAGGCTGTGAAACAACATGCCGTTTCCCTTGGTTCTTAGAAGGACAGTTCACTACAATGTGACCAATCACGCCACAGTGAAAACAGTTCCTCCTGTCTACATAAGTTCTCTTGTAAGGCTCTTTAGTTCTGACCTTAGAAAACTCACCATTATGAGAAGGAAGAGTAGGTTTATGAACAGAAGTCTGAACATTTACAGTTTGAGGTTTGGGGGTATAATACTTTTGCAAATTTTCTTTGTAACCAAGCCCATAATGATTTGAAAAAGCCTCTTTCTTAGCTTGGTTAATATTTTTAAAACCTTGGTAAAGCATTCCCTTAAGTTTATCATTTGTCTCAATGATATCAGGTTCAGTTAAAATGCAATTATCACCATTAGTGATAATGTTTTTGTGGACTTTCTGTTCAGTCAACAACTCCTCAGAGACTACTCCTTCAGGGCAAGTGTTAACCGACCCATCCTCAGAAGCAGTAACATACTCCTCACTAGATGTGGAGTTAGCCTTACTTGAGGATTCATCCTTTTTAGGGGAATCATCTTTATCAGAGGGCTCATCTAGACAAGTGAGTTCAATGTCTATCAAGCTATTGACAAACTGCCCACTTATTGGTGGAGGAATGGCATTGGAACCAAGTCCTAGGCCATTCATTTTTCTCACCACTGATTCGTAGTGTTCCACCACAAAGCGAGAGTTTTTCAATTTCTCGTTAGTGCATTTGAGCTGCAAGATCTCATTTTGCAGTTTGTTATTTTCATTGTTCTTCTTTTCCAACGCCCTATATGCAATATCCAAATGAACCTGTTGGTCGCTTATTTTTAAAGAATAGTCATGTTTTTCTGTTTGTAGCATTTCAATGGATTCTTTAAAACGTGATTCATTTGTTTTGTAATTTTTAGCTGCCAACTTTAGGGGTTCGATTATGTCTTGGAGCTCAGAAATTTCATTCTTTAACCCTAGACATTTAGAACAAGAAATAACAGAGAAAGGGTTAGAATCTACCTCAGATGATGAACTTTGTCCTTCGCCAATTGCCATGAGAGCAACAGCAGTGGTAGAGTCATCTTCATCAGCTACAGAAGCTTCCTTTTCACTTGATTCAGAAGCTTCCTCTTCTTCAGCTTCCTTCCTCTCGGCTTCCTTCCTCTCGGTCTCCATCAGTTCCATGATTTCTGCCAAGAGACCAACCTGTGTTTGAGCAATGATGGCGTCCTCTAGATGCACACCCCAATCAAAATTTTCGTCATTCTGTGCGACCAGTGCATTGGACTGATTACTTTGGGTATGATTGTGGTGGCTTTGGTTGTTTTGGCCATGGCTGTTTCCCTGGCTAGGTCTGGTAAAACCAGAGGCCGGTGCTCTGTCCTTTTGACATTCACGAGCAAAGTGTCCATAGTTTTGACACTTGTAGCACTTGGCCATGGATTTGTCAAATCCAACCTTGGCATTAGAATGCCCGCCAATATACTTCTTCCTGTTCTGTTCAGGAAACGCTTGGCCCTCCTCAGTAACATGGCCATATTCCACTGAATATCCATGTCCTCAATATCATCAGGATCCACTTGATTGAAGTCCTCTTCAATAGTCTCAGGATCCGTTAGCTTTCCACCAATGAAATTCTCATATGCCAGCATACATGATGAGAATAATGCTACATGATCTTCAGCTATCTTGGCAATAGCTGACTGGTTGGTTGAGCACGTATTTTGAGGAGCCTTTGAGTTTTGTTGATGAGATCCAAACCCTGATCCTGATGCATAACATGCATGACCACCACAACTATTTGAGTGGTCATCTTCATTGGGTTTTCCAGTAAAGAGGGCAATCCCAGAGCTGGATGACATTGAAGTGGAAGCCGTCCCATGATACATGGAAGGGTCCTGTATCTGAGGTCTTCCAGAATTCTCCCTCTTTATAAGATTCATGTTGTGAGCCTGAATCTTACCAACTGCCTCATCTACTGTCATCTCGTAGAACTTTGAACTTTCCCTCATCAGGGTTGTATACATCTCATATCTCAGTGGCAGAGCATCCAAAAACTTTTCCACCATTTCCTCTTCTGGATATTTAAGCTCAAACGATTTCAACTCCGTTTGCAGGTGATAGAATCTAGAGATAAGATCATCTAAAGATTCATTTTCTATAAATCTGAAGCACTCGTATTGCTTCCGGAGCAGATCCCTCTTGCTCTTCTTTATGTCACTATTTCCTTCGAATCTTTTCTGTAAAGCCTTCCAAAGATCCTTAGAAGTTTCATATCCTCGGAAACTGTGAAACAAGTCCCGAGTTAATGACATAGTGATTGAACCCAATGCCTTCTTCTCTCTATCATAATTCTTCTTTTCATCTGCATCCAGCTTAGAGATAGGCTTAGGTACGTTTTCATCAAGATACAAGTGGGTGGGATGCTTATATCCCTCAAGAATAGGTATCCATAACGATGAATCGGTGTATGAAATATAGTGCTCAAAACGGGCTTTCCAATTGGAATAATCGTTTACATTGAGCAACTTGGGAGGTTTCTGTGGAGTACCGATTTCATTATCATAATTTAGCATACTGCTAAGGTTCTGAAGATTTGACATAGTGAACACTTAGTCAAAAATCAGAAAAGTCAGAAGCAATTGCGCACTTAAGATTGGCCTTGCGCACTTAAGAAATGGTCTTGCGTATTTAATAGTTGCCCTTGCGTACTTGTAAGTACGCAGGAGTAAATTGTTAAGTACGCAGGATATGTCTTAAGTTCGCAGTTCAGTCTTGCGCACTTGTAAGTACGCAGGAGATAACTCTTGCGTATTTAGCAAGTACGCAGAAAACTGTACGTTTTGCCAAAAATGGTAAGTACGCAGGACACCTTTTCAGCAACTCTCACCAACCTTTTCCGGTGACCAGAAACTCGCCGGAGTTGGCAAAAATTGGTCTGATGATCAATGCAATTGAGCCAAAGGGTAAGAAACAAGTTTCTAACCAACATTTGATGCTCAAAACACACAAATACACAACAAAAATCTGTTTTTGAGAGATTTTTGCTTCTAAAAAAGTGCTCAAGAGCTACCCCTTTTTTATCACAAAAATCAATAAAAATACCTCTTTTTGCTTGTAAAACTCAGTAAAACGTCTCCAAACTCACTTGCAACACTCGAATTCAAGAGCAATCGCTCTGATACCACTTGTAGGTCCCTTCGCGTGTGTCGGATCGTCACATGCAAGTGGTCTACTAGTCAAACCGGGTGCGGAATACCCGTGACTAGGTGGAGAGTCTTACTAAACAAAGTAAACCGAACACAAGAGTCTCAACAAACGTTCTTTGTATTATAAACACTCGACGGTTACAGAATGTGCGTACTTAGCAAAACTGAGTTCGACTCAACTACTGGTTCTGCGTACTTAGCTTCTGTGAACCTATCCTATTTATACTGACCTGATGCCTGCGCACTTAGCAAGTGCGCAGGACCAATTACTCCTGCGTACTTAACAAGTACGCATAGGTATTCCTGCGTACTTACTAAGTACGCAGGAGCATTCTCCTGCGCACATACAAGTGCGCAAAACACTTAGAAGAAATCAACAAAACATTAAGTAAAAGTAAATACAACTCGATAAACTTTTACATAATGACTCTTACATACAAAGACAAAATACAGACATTAGACATACAAACCTAGACTCTATCCAGAGTGTTGTCACAGGAAAGTGCATCAACACTTAGTATCTAAGTCTTGACCAAAATAAGATAAATACTAATACTTTAAGATTGCAGATTTCTGGAGATAATTCCGTTCCTGTTTATTATGATCCCAATCGTCCAATCAAACAAGAATCCCCCAAATACCATTCACTGGGTTCACAAAATAATCCTATTTCGCCACCTTACTATAATGATGATCCATTTGCCATTATCCCTAATAACAACTCTCCTGAATATCACCCTCAATCTTATAACTCTACTAGTCAATGGATGGAAGCTGGTTCTGACTTTAGCAACTGGAGTATTGATGTCCAGTAGCTTCAAGGAAATAATGAAGCTGAATTAAGTTATGTTCAACAAAATGTGTCAACAGAAGAGGATCCATATGAGGAATCCCATCAGTATGAACCTGTTTCTGAAAACCCTGACGACCATCCGTTCAATAATCCCGTTTCAAATAGTTCTGACTATCAATGTTATAAATCTGAAACTCCTATCTTATATGATCCATATATGTTTCCTGAACCTCCATATGATGGTCCTTTCAAGGAATATTTTCAAGCCCCTTTAGAATACCAAAATGTTTATAACGATATTATTATGGGACTTCGTGAGCCTCCACCTAAATATAGTTATGAGCATAGTATGCCCTCTTCTCCTATTGAATGTTTAGAGCATTCGTTACGCAAGACGAACGAAATAACAAGGGAGAAGACAATGGACAAGGCAAGAACAAAATTTTATGGAAAACAAGTTTATGAATATGGAGAAGACTTGATGACCCTTGGAAAGGAACTTATGAAAGATTAATATCTCTTATTGTATTTTGTTTTATAATGTGAAATATTTTTTAATAATAAAAGTCATTTTCTTTATTTTTCAGAATGGCCGAAAAAGGCAAAGGTCCTAGCTTTCTTTGTAAATTTGTGCCAGCTAGTTATTTTGAACGTAAAACGAATGAAACAACTATAGAAAATAATGAGGAAACTGAAAGTTCAACTTTCAGAAGCCTCGAAGAAATAGGAAATCCTAATGTTCCCTATAATCCTTCTATAAGTTTTTATTATGCTCCTACCGTTGGAAGCTATAATATCACTCCAATATATTCACAAAATTATCATGAGCGATATGCCGAAATGCCTTATGAAAATAAATGTGATACCGAAGAAGAAGAACGTGCTGATTCTAATATACTTTACATTCCTTACTATGAAACTGTTCCCATCCCTGTTCTGCATATAAATGAGAATGCATCAAGAAGTGAAAGGGAACAGATGCTATTAAACCGAATAGCTGAGCTGGAACGAGAAAAAGCTGAAGTTGAAGCTCGAAATGCTCTGTTAGTTCAAGTCCTTGAAGACAAAAACTTTAGAAATTTCTAGGAACAATAATTTCTTTATGTATTATCTTTTGTAAAATGTTCTTGTTAATAAAAAGCATTGTTTTAATTCCAATCTTGTCCTTTCTGATAGTATGTCTAAACAAACTGGACCTTCTCAAAATACAAGAGGCAAGAAGAAACAGGAAGTGATTGAAAACGATGCTGAAAATAATAATTCCCCGTAAGGAATTTCAGAAGATGATTGTGGAAGGAATCAAGGATTCACTTCCAATGATCTTCGAGGAATTAGAAAAGAGGTAGACAAAGAAGTTATCTATTCAACCATCAATTCCAAAAACTGTCCATTCTCAACCTATAACTCAACATACTCGAACGATCACTTAATCAAAACCAGCTACTCTGAAACCTGAAGGTTCTACTACTCATAAAACTAAGAAAACAGAGAGAGAGAGAGGAATATTACCATAACTCATCGAAAGATGAAGGGATGGGTAATAACTATGGACATCTAGAAAAGAAAAGAAAGATAGTTGGCTGTACGTACAAGATGTTTCAAGATTGTAAACCCTATAACTTCTCTAGGAAAAAAGGAGGAATTGCCACATTGAGGTGGATTGAGAAAACTGAATCTGTGCTTGCCATAAGCAAGTGTGCTGAGAAAGATAAGGTTCTCTATGCTTCCAATTTGTTTAAAGATAAAGCCCTAGAATGGTGGAACAACGTCGTTGCTGCCAAAGGAAGGGATGCAGCCTATGCCATGGGCTGGAATGCCTTTAAAACAAGAGTGGAGAAGAAGTATGTTCCCCAAAACAAGAGGGAACAAATCGAATGAAAATTTCCGAGTTTGAAGATGATAGGAACAAATCATCAGGAGTATGCAACTAATCTCCTAGAGTATGCTCGAATCGTTCCTCATTTTGCTACCCCTGAATCAAATCTGATTAAGAGATATATTTGGGGTTTGATCAGAGAAATTCGCAACATGGTCAAAGTCGCAAATTGTGAGAATCTTGATGATGCTATGGATTTAGGAGCATCATTAACCAGTAGCCTGATCAGGAACCAGGAAGAAGCAAAGAAAAAGAAAGAAACACCTGGGCAAGGCCCAATGAAGAAGTCAAACTTTACTCCTCGGAATAACAATTCTTCTATTCCTGAATGTCCAAAGTGCAAGAAGAAGCATTTGGGACAATGTTGATCTGGACCTTATTGCATCTTCTGCAAGATGTCCGGACAGAAAACAGAAGATTGTTACAGAAAGAAGCCAATCACTTGTTTTGAATGTCGTGAAGCTGGCCACATCAAAAGATTTTGTACCAAGTTAAAGAAACTTGGAGGGACGGGTCCAAAGCCTGCTGATGGGATAAAGAAGAATGCACAAGCATTCGTCCTCAATACTCATGAGGCAATAGGTATGCCCGACGTTATTACCGGGTACATTTCTTGTCAATGATATTTTTGCTCGAGTTTTATTTGACTCTGGTTCAAACCAAAGTTTTATAGATCATAGATTCTGTAGATTGTTAAATAAAACTCTAGCTAAATTAGACAAGAAATACGTGGTAGAAACTGCCAACGGTGACCTAGTCTAAATCTCTAAAATCCTGAACAATTGCCATATCACACTATCAGGAGATGTTATACCTGCAAAACTATTGCCAATGACTTTGGCAGGTTTTGACATTGTGTTAGGAATGGATTGTTAGCCTCTAACCAAGCCCGTATTCTGTGTGATAAGAAAGCAATAGAACTTCGTTCGCCAGAAGGCAATGTTCTGACTATACATGGTGATAAGTTATCCAATTTTGTTGGAATAATTTCCATGTTAAAAGCCACAAAATATCTACGAAAGGGATGCTTAGCATACCTCGTATCTGTAACTGCCGACTCCAAAAATAAGATTGAAGATGTGCCGGTTATGGCCAAATTTACTGATGTCTTTCCTAATGAACTACCTGGAATTTCGCCTGAAAGAGAAGTGGAGTTCAGAATTAATCTAGTATCCGGTACGACACAACAATTGCCAAAGTCCCGTACAGATCAGCTCCAACTGAAATGCCAGAATTAAAGAAATAGTTGGATGAATTGCTCAAAAAAGGATTCATAAGACCAAGCTCGTCGCCTTGGGGAGCTCCGGTTTTGTTCGTTAAGAAGAAATACGGTTCAATGCATATGTGCATTGATTATCGTGAGCTGAATAAAGTCACGATTAAAAACCGTTACCCACTCCCCATAATCGATGATCTCTTTGATCAAATCCAGGGAGCTCGATGCTTTTCAAAAATCGACCTTCGTTCTGGCTATCATCAATTACAAGTGCAGGAAGAAGATATTCCCAAAACTGCCTTCAGAACTCGGTATGGTCATTATGAGTTCACGGTAATGCCGTTTGGACTTACTAATGCACCAGCAGCTTTCATGGATATGATGAATCAAGTTTGCAAACCTTACGTGGACAAATTCATTATCGTATTCATTGATGATATCCTTATCTATTCCAAGAGTAAGGAAGATCATGCTAATCATTTGAAAACCTTGTAACTGTAACCACCGACACTAAAAAGATGAATGAAGATGTACTAGTTGTGACTGAATTTCCTGATGTTTTTCCTAATGAACTGCCTGGAATTCCACCTGAAAGTGAAGTGGAGTTCAGAATAAATCTTGTACCAGGTACGGCACCAATTGCCAAAGCCCCGTACAGATTAGCTCTAAACGAAATGGCAGAGTTAAAAAAGAAATTAGAAGAATCGCTTGAAAAGGGATTCATTAGACCAAGCTCGTCGCCTTGGGAAGCTCCGGTCTTGTTTTTAAAAAAGAAAGACAGTTCGATGCGTATGTGTATCGATTATCGTGAACTAAATAAAGTTACGATAAAGAATCGTTATCTGCTTCCTCGAATCGATGATCTTTTTGATCAACTCCAAGTAGCTCGTTGCTTTTCAAAGATTGATCTTCGTTATGGCTATCATCAATTGAAAGTCCAGGAAGTGGATATTCCTAAAACCGCATTCAGAACTCGATATGGTCATTATGAGTTCACAGTAATGCCGTTTTGACTTACTAATGCTCCAGCTGCTTTCATGGATATGATGAATCGAGTTTGTAAACCTTATTTGGATAAATTCATTATCTTATTAATTGACGATATTCTTATTTATTCCAAAAGTAAAGAAGAGCATGCAACTCATCTAAGGATTTTACTCAAACTCCTAAAAAATAAGTTGTATGCAAAATTCTCAAAATGTGATTCTGGCTGTCAGAAGTTCAATTTCTTGGTCATGTCATTAATGCTAATGGCATTCAAGTTGATCCTGTAAAAGTAGAGGCTATATCCAAATGGGAAATCCCGAAGTCACAAACTGAGGTTCGAAGTTTTCTCGGCTTAGCCGGTTATTATCAGAGATTTATCCAAGATTTCTCTCGTATTACTGTACCATTAACTTTTCTGACTCGCAAGTAAATTAAGTATGAATGGGGTTTTCTAAGTAATCTGAAGCCTTTGAAACTTTGAAACAGAAACTGACACAAGCACCCATACTGGCTTTACCAGATGGAAATGAAGGCTTTTCAGTATACTGTGATGCTTCACACACCGACTTTGGTTGTGTGTTAATGCAAGGGAGCAAAGTTATTTCTTATGCTTCTCATCAATTGAAAACTCATGAAAAGAATTATACGACTAATGATTTAGAATTGGGCGCCATAATCTTCGCTTTGAAATTATGGAGGCACTATATTTATGGAGTCAAATTCACTATCTTCACTGATCATAAAAGCCTAAAGTATATATTCAGTCAGAAAGAACTGAATATGAGGCAAAGACTTTGGATGGAAGTCCTGAATGATTATGATTGCGAAATCTATTATCATGAGGGCAAAGCTAATGTTGTAGTTGATGCCTTAAGCAGAAAAGAACACGAGAAACCAAAATGAGTTCATGCTTTAAGACTAGATCTTTAAATTGATCTTATTACTCGTATTAAGGAATCTCATAAGCTTGCCTTGCAAGAACCCAACCTTGATAAAGAAGGATTGGGAGGAATGATCGACCAATTGATCAAAGACAATGATGGAATCCTTAGAATGAATAAGAGAATTTGGGTTCCTATCTATGGGAATGTTCGTGAAGAAATTCTTGAAGAAGCCCACAAATCTAAATACACAATGCATTCTGGAAGCGATAAAATGTATAAAAACTTAAAAGCCAATTACTGGTGGATAGGAATGAAAAAGCATATCGCTATCTACGTTGCAAAATGCTTAACCTATTCTCAAGTTAAAGCTGAACATCAAAAGCCGCCTGGCTTGTTACACAACTTGAAATACCTGTCTGGAAATGGGAGATGATAACCATAGATTTTATCACTAAACTTCCCTGAACGAGTCGTGGAAATGACACCATCTGGGTTATCATTGACAGACTTACTAAGTCTGCTTATTTTCTTCCCATGAAAGAAACATTCAGTATGGATAAGCTGGCACAACTATACGTTAATGAAATTGTAACATTACACGGTGTGCCACTATCTATTATGTCAGATAGAGATAGTAGATTTACTTCTCGATTTTGGCAAAGTTTTCAAAAAGCACTAGGAACAAAATTAAATTTTAGCACTGCCTACCATCCTCAACGGACGGGCAGAGCGAAAGAACTATTGAAACCCTTGAAGATATGTTAAGGGCTTGTGTTATCGATGTTGGATGAAGTTGGGATGACCATTTACCTCTAATGGAATTCTCCTATAACAATATCTATCATACGAGTATATAGGCCGCTCCTTTTGAAGCCTTATACGGTCGTAAATGTCAAACTCCAATCTGTTGGTCTGAAATAGGAGAAAATCAATTGTCTTGACCTGAAATAGTCCTAGAAACAACTAAGAAATTCAGTCAAATAAGATATAGACTGAAAGCGGCTCGAGATCGTCAAAAGAGCTATGCTGATAGACGACAGAAGCCGTTAGAATTTAACGTCGGTGATAACATTCTATTGAAATTTTCACCATGGAAAGGCGTTGTAGGTTTTGGAAAGAAAAGGAAAATAAGTCCTAGATTCATAGGACCATTTAAAATCTTGAAAAGAGTTGGGCCTATGGCCTATCAACTCAAATTACCAGAAAAGATGGATGGAATACACGATGTCTTCCATGTATCAAATCTGCGCAAGTATCTAGCAGATGAATCACTGGTAATACCCCTATAAGATGTAGAGGTAGATGAAAAGTTAAGATTTGTGGAACAACCTTTGTAAATCGAGGACAGGCACGAAAAGAGATTGAAAAGAAAGAAATTAAAAAGAAAGAAATTGAAAAGAAAGAAATTGATGATTGTGAAAGTAAAATGGAGCTCTAGATGTAGACCTGAGTACATGCGGGAACTGGAGTCTGAAATGAAAAAGAAATATCCTCACTTGTTCAAATAAACTCGAGGATGAATTTAAAACAAGGTGGGGAGGATGTAACACCTGCCACAAAAATGTCCAAGAAATGCCAAGGTTAGAACCTTAAGGGCTTATTGTATCTAAAGTACATAAGTTCAGGATTAAAAAATGAAAATTTAGAGATTTAAGACCTTAGCGGACCGCTAAGGCAAACCCTAACGGTCCATTACAGGTGCAGGGAACCAGGTAGAGGTCCGCTAAGGAACCACCACCCTGAGTAGTTGGGTGGCGTACCGCCACCATACCCGGTAACAGTCCTCTACTTGGTCATTAAGCAATCAATCTGGGAATGCCACGTGTATAGTGACGAATGGTCACAATTTGTGACACGCGTACTCGTGGAGGACCGCCAGCCGCAATGTTCTGAGAATTCGCCACGTAGAAGGGTGACGAACCGCTACACTTCTTGGTAACGGTCCGCTAGCAGAAAATCTATGTTCGGTACAATCAGAAAGCGACATTTAGGGCTGACGCAATCAAGGGCGGTGGCAGACCGCCACCTGCCTACGTAGCGGTCCGCTACGAGTTGGATTTCCAGCCTATAAATAGATGAGCGATTTCAGCTCATTCAAACACTCAAACTCGAATTCTCACTTCACAAACCTATTCCAGAGACCCTCTAGGCTATTCCCGAAGCTTTTGGTTCGATTCCCGCTCGTTGTAGTGCCCGATTAAGAAAGAAACGCTCGTAGAAAGGTCGAAACGCTAGAGAAATCAAGCTAAGAGATTGATTCAGCAGATTCCCGAATTAGAGGCTCATTCCTATACAAGGTGAATACTTTATCTCTTTGAAAAATTGTGTCAAACATTTTATTTACGAAAATGGCTAAATAAAGGTTAAGGGAGTAATGTTCAACGTTCATCTACGTGTAAGCATTCGGGCTATAGGCATACGTAAAACTTGCAAGGGATACACGGGTCACGGGTGAAAGTCTTGGATCACGGCTGGTACTTCCCTTTATTACAAACGAGGAGGCATGAGCCCCCGTTGTTATTAAAGACATACTACCAGTGTATACAGTGGTGCATACAGTCAGGACATGAGGGTCTGCTGAATGTGTACATTGAACATAAAGTTGTGATTATCGAATTAAGACTTGTTTGTGCCAAATGCTTTTTATTGTCAAGATAATTGTATTCACCGTTGTTCGCGCTGACGTTTCATTTTCAAAATGTTTTTCAGGAAATCAATAAATTGTGATGGAAAAGGGATAGGGAAGCTATGAAATCTGACCCATGAAATGAGATGCGAAAATGATGGGATGTACGTAGGATTCTCAGGCCTCGTGTATTGGCAATCCTAAAGATATGAAAAGGAGATAGGACCAGGGAATTAATCAACCCTGGATAGTACTATTTCCGGTGGCTGTTTGCGTATTTGATTTCAAACTCTGTTTTGTAATAAAAATGAAAGAGTATTTAAATCCCTGTGCCTATAAATCAAATACAAGACTTTTGTTTTCCAACTTAGTTTTGATATTTACAAATACAACCCTTGAGGTTGGAGAAATGATGAAACGATCCTTTTGAAAAGACTTCCGTTGTATTTATAAAAACTCTGAAATCAAAGCAGGTACCAATTGAGCTCATACACGTCCTGGGGTACCTGAGGCGGGGTGTGACACAAGGCGGGTAAACTAACACACAGCAGGTACACTTCAAAGTTCATCGAGATGGCACGTTTGGTGCCACACTTAGCTGGTAATGATGAGCATTGAGGGTTTGCCTGATAAGGTGAGGCATTTGGTCAAAGCTCAGCAACCGCCGAGCATCGACGATGCTGTTGAAGTGGGACATTATATGAAGATGTCATGGGTACCGAGGTGCAAGAGATGAAACCGAAAGAAAAGAAATGGACCATGCCTAGTAAGATATTTATAGGGACCAAAAGGTTCCACTTGGCAAGAAGGCAAAGACCAAGGGCCTAGATCCATGTCACAAATGTGGAAGTTTGCACTCGGGCGAGTGTAAGGCTGATTTTGTTATGTGCTATAGATACGGCAAGGCAGGACATTTCTCTAGAGGCTTCCCACGTGATCCTAAGTGTTACCATTGTGGAGGCGTCGGCCATAGGGCGAAGGATTGTAAGGCAGGTCAGGGTGCGGGGCCAAGCAAGGAAACGGTCCTAGTGAAGAAAAAGGATGAGAAGCCTAAGGCGAAGGCCAGAGCATTCACAATGACTGCAACTGAGGCGAAGAATGACCAAGACATGGTATCATGCACTTTTCTTATTAACAATGTACCGGCTTCTGTTTTGTTTGATTCTGGGGCAAGTAAGAGTTTTATGGCCCCATCTTTCTGTAAGAATTTATGTAGAACTGTTAGAGTGATAGAGAAGCCATTCAATGTTGAGTCTGCGGTGGGATCGCCCGCCAGGGTAATCGAAGCGTTAGACGATTGTTATATTGATCTTGAGGGTCATAGGTTTCCCGCTAGATTATTTATAATCGCTTTGGGAGGTTTTGTCGTAGTATTGTGTATGGACTAGTTGGTTGCATTTGATGTGGATATAGTTTGTCAAAAGAAGATGATAAAGTTGAGATCCTTGGAGGGTACGATAGTGACGGTGTATGGTGATAGAGAGAGCTCTCTACTGAGAGTGATCTCGATGATGAAAGCAGTAAAACCCTTGAGACGGGGATGTGGGGCATACCTAGCCTTTGTCACTAATACTGAAGCAAAGAGTGCATAATTGTCAGAAGTTCCGGTGGTGCAAGACTTTCCTGATGACTATACGGGAGTACCACCAGAGAGAGAAATCGAGTTCCAGATTGATTTACAGACAGGAGCATAGCCGGTCTCTAAAGCGCTGTATCGTTTAACACCGACAGAGATGAAGGAGCTAATGGAGCAGCTTCAAGATTTGTTGGAGAAAGGGGTTCATAAGACCAAGCATCTCGCTATGGGGTGCACCGGTCTTGTTTGTGAAAAAGAAGGATGGTAGCATGCGTATGTGCATTGACTACCATGAGCTTAACAAGTTGACGATTAATAACAAGTATCCTCTACCACATATTGATGACTTGTTTTATCAACTGCAAGGAGTGAAGTGGTTTTCGAGTATAGATCTGATGTTAGGATATCACCAGTTGAAGGTTAGGGAGGAGGATATACCGAAGACTACGTTTCGGACACGTTATGGGGATTATTAATTCTTGGTTATGTCTTTTGGGTTAACGAATGCTCCGGTAGCATTCATGGACATAATGAACTGCGTGTGTCGGCCGATGCTGGATAGATCAGTAATTGTGTTTATTGATGATATTTTAATATACTCTAAGAGCGAGGAGCATGGAGAGCATCTGCGAGAAGTGTTAGAGATGTTGAGATAAGAAAAGCTTTACGTGAAATTCTCGAAGTGTGCATTTTGGCTACGGGAAGTACAATTTCTGGGACATGTTATTAACCCAAGAGGGATGATGGTGGATCCTACAAAGATTGAAGTGGTGGTGAAGTGGAATGCTCCTAAGACTCTAACGGAGGTGCATAGTTTCTTGGGATTGGCAGGTTATTATAGGAAGTTCATTAAGAACTTCTCCAAGCTAGCAACGTCATTAACTAAATTGACTCAAAAGGGAGTGAAGTTTACTTGGGGAGCAGATCAAGAGGGTGCGTTTCAAGAGCTAAAGAAGCTATTGACTGAATCGTCTTTGTTAACATTACCCGAAGGGACAGACGATTTAGTGGTGTATTCGGATGCATCATATTTGGGTCTATGTTGCGTGTTGATGCAACAAGGTAAAGTTATCGCTTATGCGTCAAGACAATTAAAGACTCATGAGGTGAATTACCCTACCCACGATTTAGAGCTGGCAGCTGTATTTGCACTGAAGTTGTGGAGACACTATTTGTATGGAATCAAGTGCATAGTCTACATGGATCATAAGAGTTTGAAGTATTTATTCGAACAAAAGGAGTTAAACATGAGGCAAAGGAGGTGTTTTGAACTAATTAAAGGCTATGATTGTGAAATCCTTTACCACCCTGGCAAAGCAAATGTGGTTGCTGACGCAGTGAGTCGCAAGGAGGAACACACACCAATTAGGGTTAAATCGTGTCAACTGATTATAACACCAGATTTTCTGACATTATTAAGGGATGTGCAAGCAAAAGACTTGCGGGAAGAAAGGTTAAAAGAGGAAAGAATCTTCGGGTAGCATGATTTGTTGACCGAGAACAGTCACGGAGTGTGGGTCAAGAATGACTGTATCTGGATACTGAGAAAGGTAAATGTCTGACATGCTTGCAGGTCAAGGTTGAGCATCAGAAGCCTTATGGAAAAATCCAACCGTTAGAAATTCCAAATTGGAAATGGGAGCACATTACAATGGATTTTATTACGAAGTTGCCTAAGACGGAAAAGGGGCACGATACTATTTAGGTAGTAGTAGATCGGTTAACGAAAAGCGCTCATTTTCTACTGATTAGAGAGATATTCCGCGTCTGAGAGGTTATCTGAAGTGTTTGTGAACGAGATTGTTGCCAGTCACGGAGTGCCGATTTCTATCATATCTGACCAAGATACGAGATTCCCGTCAAATTTTTGGAAGAGACTCAATGAGGCTATGGGGAGGAGGTTGCATATCAGCACAACTTATCACCCTCAGACTGACGGTCAGTCAGAGCGGAAAATACAGACATTGGAGGACATGCTACGTGCATGTGTGATTGATTTCGGAGGTGCATGGGATAGTCACCAACCGTTGGCGAAGTTTTCTTATAACAATAGTTATCATGCGACTATTGGAATGCCTCCATACGAGATGCTTTCACAACGTCAACTTCGGAGAAGTTCGAAATCATAAAACTGAGAATGAAGGCCGCTCAGGATCGACAAAAATCTTATGCTGATAAGAGACGGCGACCTATAGAGTTCAATGCAGGAGATTATGTGATGCTTAAGGTGTCGCCCTGGAAGGGAATTATTAGTTTCCAGAAACGGAGAAAGCTTAGTCCGAGGTATATCAGACCGTTTATGATTGAGGAGTGTGTTGGTAGTGTCGCCTACCGACTGTTGTTGCCAGATGAACTGGCAGAGATACACCCAAATTTTCATTTGTCCCATTTACGGAAGTGTTTGGCTAACACTACAGAACACGTGCCGTTAGACGACAATGTGATTGATGGTAAGCTAAATTATGTGGAGGAACCGGTGGCTATACTAGATAGAAAGGAAAAGAGATTGAGACGGAAGGTAATCCCGATCGTTAAGGTGAAATGGAAGCATCGTAAGGGATTCGAGGCTACTTGGGAGCCAGAGGCAGAGATGCGCGAACGTTATCCGCATTTATATCCAGATGACTCAGGTTTCCAGGACGAAACCTCTCTTAGGAGGGAAGACTTATAACATCCCGGTTTTTATAGAACTGACAGGATTAATGTATATATGTGTATATGTTGTAACATAATGGACGGAATGTTACAGGATCGTAACGAGACCTAACAAAGGTGAGGTATCGGGTTTATTTTTATATAAATAAACCTAGAAGGGGTGGCGAGTAATTAACGTGACATTAGAGGGAATTTAATAAAAACTACGAATGGGCCAAGCCTGGGAGGCCATGGGTGCGCGAGGGCCAAGCCCGATCCATGGAAGAACACCCTAAAGAGGGTACGACGGTAATGGGAAGCCCCATTGTGGGTTCTTGCGGGTGTCAAGAAAGAGAGGAGAGGGGAGAGCAAGCCGTTCTTCGTGTTCTTGATCGAATCAAGGTATTTTCCTAGTTTTGATCATCTATTATGTGATGGGTTCTTCGGATCATTACTATAATCGTTTTTTTGATCTTAGGTTTTCGAAGGAGGCAAGTGCGAGAGGGAAACGAGTCCGCTAGTTGTTCGGCTTGCACGAGTCGCTTGGAATCGAAGGTATAATCACAAACTCGATTAATTGTATGTATGGGTTTTTGTTTTAGATGTCCTTGTGGACTAAGGGAGTTAGCCGAACCCATTTGGGAGGCCGATAAGGGTTTCGAGGTCGGGTAAGGGTCGGCTAGGGTTGGGTGGTGAAGCACGTGAAGGAGGAGACCCAAAAAAGGCCGACCAGGCTGTGGTGCCCTCGGGGGTGGCCGTACACGGCTGTGTGGTGGTCCGGTGGGATGGGAACAACGCATGTAGGGGACACGAAGCTCACGAAATCAGCGAGGGAAGGCCCGTAGGCCGAACACGTGACTGTGGTGGCTTCGAGTTTTCATAGCAGCCACGTCGGGGATGTCCACGATGGCGAGCGGGTGGCAGGGCTGCTCGGAGCCGTCATGAGGAGAGGGAGGAGTTGGTCTTGGGTCGTCGAGGCATGGTACGAGTCAAGAAAGATAAACTAGGTTCCGAGATGGACGAGTTACGGATTCGAGTAACCCGGAGTGGAGCCGAATACAATTTTGGACTTCGGGAACGTGGACAGGGGATTCACGTAATGCATGAACGCCATGCTTGGTGCCATGCACGTGCATGTGGTCTTACGCGGCGTAGGGTTAATCGTGTAAGTGAAGTTTTACATCGGGTCGTGTTTTGACTCATGAATTGTATGTATTATAGGTGCGAGGTCGAAAGGCGAGCACGGGGAGTTAGTGAGTTCTAAGGATCGAAGTGTGTCGAGCAACGGTGAGTTTCTATCGCCCACCTTTATTTGTTTTTTGTTTTGGGCATGAATACTTGTAAAACGTGTTTTACTAAAAGGATGCATGCATAGACGACAATTTTGCGAAGAAATATATATTTTTAAATAGTCGTTATGCCTGCATGTGTGTACGAGTTTTGGGTCACGTATGTGAATGGTTGTGACGTGTAAACTGGAGTGTGACTAGCCTTACCTTGATATTAAATGTATTTATATCTTAAGGCATAAATCTTTACGAGATGAATGTTTTAGTGTTCAAGAGCATGAAAGTGTTTGGTGATAAAATGTGTTTGTCGTTAATTGAATTGCGTATGTGTATGAGAAATTTGTGTCACGTACTTAATAGTCGTGGCGGGAGATCAAGCGTAAGCTTGATATTGTGTTGACATTGGTCAGCGGGATATTGAGACTAGCTTTAGTCATGCGGGAGATCAAGCGTAAGCTTGTTATTGTGTTGACATACTCGCATTAGTCAGGCGGGAGATCAAGCGTAAGCTTGATATTGTGTTGACATTCGTCAACGGGTTATTGTGTCTTACGACAGTCAGGCGGGAGATCGTGTTTTCTTGTGTCTTCGGACCAGACAACATGATATACTTATGTGTCAATAATTAATACTTGAATTCTTGAGGAATTATTTATGAGTAAACTTTTGAGATGCAAACCATTTTTATAACGGTTTTGGGATTCAATATTCCCTAATGAACTACTATAGAACTCACTCAGCGTAGCTGACTTTTAAGCATGTATTTCAGGTAAAGAGAAGGTGTGAGCTGGCAGCTTCTGGGATGGCATTTGGTTACCATGGGTGTTCGTGATGACATTATTTATCAGTTGTTTCGTTGAGATATTTAAACAATAGTACTTGGTTTGAATTATGTCTAGGTCGGGTCGTTGACCTTTGTTGACTATTTGATTTCCGCTGTAATGAATTGAGTTTAGTTTGATCTCTTTGACTACTTAGCTTGCATTTGAGCCAACAAGTAGGGTTCCCGAGTTTGGGGCCTTACAGATTGTTCATACTAGAAGCTTGACGTATTATCAAAACTTGATTAAATAGGAATTACATTTCGAGTTTCTTTAAAAGAAAACAGATTACAAGTTTTGAACAGTTGAACAAACTAATCAAAATGAACATGTATTATGAATACCAAAATGTTCTTGTAATAAAGTATCGAAGAAAGTATGAAAAGTCTGAATATGTCCGAGACGACTTAATCATTAAATTGATAAGATCAATTCAAAGAAGATTCAATATGATAGATGCAAAGGCCAGTGGGAGTGAGTACCTACAACAAGGAAATGTGTAGATACACATTATCAAGAGGAGTGTATAGAGATACACAAAACACCACGAAAGGGGATGATAAGTGTTATCATAGAATGTATAGTGATACATTGCTAAAATTACGAGTTTAACATATCATTGAAAGATAAAGTATATTTAGAAATGAATTTCAAAACTTGCATTGATTGCAACCATATATGAGATATATGACGGGAAGATTCTAGAGTAATAATGACAACAATCTATTGACATTAGTAAGATTGTCTTAATGCTTTGTGTGACAGATCTATAAAGACAAATTGCTAGCATTATCTGCAATCCTTAATCACATTAGGATAAGATGAAAATGAAAGAGTTCATAAGGTTTCATATAAAAGATAATGAGCTATGTCAATACTTTCATACGATGAAAGGACTTTGAAATTCAACTGTGACAGAATAAAAGGAAATTGCTTGAGAAGCATAAAATGGTAATGATCATAAAGTGTTATGATAAGATACTACTATCTTATGAGATAAGATACCGATAGTACTAGCTTTGACTATCAGGAAGGGTTCTTAAAACAAGATCATAAGAGTTATGACTATTTGTCAGTCAAACAATGTTTTCTTAAGAGTTAAGATATAAACACCAAAAGACGATCATTGAGAATGATTAAATGAATACACCATGAGATATATCAGTGTTATCTAATGAAAGAGTTTCATCAGTAACTATTACACAACATGAGATGTTGTGACTTGGAAACATTAGAAGACAGTGTTCTGATAACTTCTAATAGTTGGAAAGGAGTTCCAAAAGAGGCTTTTCATCATAAGTTTCATTAGTGAGATCATGAAACTTAGAGACATCATATTAAAACAAAGTTCACACAAATCAATATCTAGCTGACCCATTCACTAAGCCTATACCTCAATCTATATGTTAGGAGCATGTTGATAGGACTTAGATTTGCAAGACTTGAGTTTGATTTGTATCTAAGTATTGGGTGCTTTCGAACAATATAGAAACATTGGCATTTTATATTGATTTGATGGTTAAATGCATTATAAATATATGTTTCTATGTTCGACATTTTGTACGTTTTAGAAATCCTTGAATATTGTATTCTAATTGTTCATAGTCGATCAGATTCACGGGAATTAATCTGAATGAAAAACTATCGTGAATTTGATGATTGGTTCATTATGAATGAAAGTCCAAGTAGTTGGAGATCATATTCACAGATACTGATTAGAGAATGATTATTAATCGTAACTCGTCAAAACTATCTTCATGGATCAAGGTCTTGAGAAGTTTTGAATATGGTAAGATCTATCGATCCTCGACCCGAGGCACATACTAGAACTAACTCTGACTGAAGTTTGTTCTTTAATCTTATTTAACGTTGTACCTTAATAGGCAGTAATAAGGGTATGATTAGGAATGAATTTGAAGTTTAGTGGGAGTTGTACGTAACTAAAGGAATTCTATTCTCTTTTTATTAGGAGTTGGACATTTTGGTGCCCTCGTTGATTTGAACTGGTATAAATCGCGTGGCCATGCACAAACTAAGCGTAGATTGTTTAGATCACATCGAATTAGAGAACGAGAACAAGAATTGTTGAACATCATATGAGAAGTGACCCGTATCCATGTCTCATGTTCAGCGAATAACCTAAATAGAAAGGATACATAGATATGTTTGCCATGGCTATTGTACTTGATTAAGTAAAGGTTACTTGAACTCAAGGAATTAGTTGACGATTGTAATATGCCATACCTTACTAGGGGCAGTGAGATGCAGTTAGGCATCCACCACTGTCTACGTTGAACCGATTAATCGATAAATCGTCCAAGTGGGAGATTGTTGGATATTATATGTCCGATCATCATTAAATATCAACGTTGCTATCGAGGTACGATCCGAAGAGTTACACTTTGGGCAGAGAACAAATCACAACGTTTAAATGTTGAACATTGTTTCACGAAACACGAATTCAGAATTTGGTGGATTAAATATTTAGAGAAATATTTATTGGATCACTTCGTATTTAATTGTTCAGAATAATTAAATTACCGAAAGATAGAATGGAGCTTTACGTATATTTAGTGTAATTATATTGACGGGATTTTATTTAATTGTTAAATATAAAACGGGTTCAGTTTATGCAAGATGATCTTGTTTAATTATTATAATTATAAACTACAGAGACTATAACTGGTTAAATGTTAATCAGTTGGTAATTAATTGTTAATTACCCGGGGGTTGCCTTGTAAGATTGGTTTCTATATAAATATCTCAAAGTCAAAACTCTAAGGGTGGCCCAAACCAAAAAGCCGCCCCCTTCGATTTGTACTTCCCTCGACTGGCTCCTCCCTCGCCACCGTGATTAGCCACCTTCGGCCACCGTAAGCCGCCACACCCCTTGCGCAGGCAACTACACGCCATGGCTCGTGTCCCTCTCAGCCTCTCTCCGCGAGCCGAACCGGAGCCACTGGCTGAATCGGTCTTACGATTAGGAGCAAGTGAACCAGTTTTTGTGACTAGGTGTTTTGTGAGACGAGTTCATGTGACGAGTTCGGTTGGAGTCAACTAGTGTGGCATTCTTTGAACCTAAGTATTTCAACCCGGTTATTCGTCAAAGGTATAAAACTCTAACACCCTATGGTTGCATTTCATATTTATTATTGTCTAAACGTCGTGTAATCGGATCATTGTCGGATAAAGTTCCGAACTTTATCATCGTGTGCTTTTGTATTCGCTTCCGCCATTGTAAATCTGATTTTATAAAACTATTGTTTTAAACGTTAAGACCGGTGCACGAATCCCAACATTTATATATATATATATATTTTACGGTTGTGCATAGATGAGTATGCAGAGGAAATTAATATACACATAGGAAGAAGTAGAACCTTATAGAGTAAGATTAGAGGCCTATAAGTTGGTAGAACATCTACAAACTTATTACTTCACGGTCGGGGATGACTGGGGGGAATCATAACTTAGTGGGCGGAATTTGTAGATAGAAGTTGATTTAAAGACTAATATTTGAAGGAGTCTAAGTGGGTATCACCTCGAGGATGGGGATGAACTTTGGAATAGTAGGGAGAAATGGAAAGCATCGATTTAGTGGAGGATGGCTAAAGCTTTCCATAATGTTGTGCCAATCTTCCTTCATGGAAGATAGGAGCTCATTGAGGCGGTACTTTGAAGAACCACATGAAGCCTTAAAAGCGGGAGGATCAAAACGTAGTCGAATACGTGGAGGAAGGAAACCCTTTACTTCACAAGGGGTCCATGGTGGACGAGCCAAAGGAGTAAATTGGTGGGAGTTTATTCGTTTATTTATCAATGATACATCACTATTATGGTATTGGCTTGAAGCAATCCATTGTGATGGACAGATGGAGTACTACTCGCGGAGAGTCGACTCCGGAAATTGGTGGATTATTCGGTTAGAAGTTCTCCGTATGGAGAAAGGCTTAAAAGCGTGGAGATAATGCAACAGGGTGAGCTCGAGAGACGTTCTTGAGTTAGCATGTCCACAAGCCGATGTAGATCTTGCAACTGAGAGTTTTTTTTCAAGTACGTTAGACCAGTGGATTAATCAAAAGATTTTGGGCATGTCGTATGACTAAGTGTGGTTTTACCCAAATCTTGGAGTATCGGAAATAATGAAGATAGATCGACTTACTCGATGCTATCGGTTGACTTACTAGGGTGGTTTCTCCTTCGTGGTGAACAACTCGGATGGAGTTGATTATTATGTGATACAAGGAGATCAAACTCGGGGAAACTAGTGGGGTGTGTGAGGGAGTTTGTGGTGGCTTTAGGAAAGCCAAATATTATAGTCTAGCTAGAAATCCCTTTGGGGAGGCAATACTTGTTGTTGCCTTATGTGTGGAAGTTACACATGTGGAATGATGGGACACACTATGCCATAGTGTTCTAGTCCTAATAATATGTACTACGGTGGTTACAAGTTAGGACACATTCGAAGTGAACGTCCTGAGTTTAAAGCACGCGAATGAAAGGGGGAGAAAATAGAAATTTTAAGGTTGTCAAGCCGAAAATTTCTAAACTAAAAAAGACGGGATTGAAGTCTTTTGGTATATTTTCAAATGAGGTTATATGTGAATCAGTGGACCCGTAGGCGATCAACATTGCGGGTTTTATAACGTTGACACTTGTATGAATCAATAACAGAAGGATGTGGGTAAAACAATCATATGGAATGGTGTTCTACGATTATGGTGAAATTTGTGTGGTTACTTAGTAACCATAAAATGACGTGTAAGACTAAAAGGTGATGTGTCGACCCGTTCTTGCCTAGAGACGGTGAAACACATGGCGCAAGAATTGGTGTATGTCTGGCTTATGCCATTGACACTAACCGGTGGAATGGAATAATTGATGTTCCAGTCGTGAAGAAGTTCATAAGGGTTCTATACCCGAACGTATCTTCTTGGGGGTGTAATCGTTCTCTTGACGGAAGGAAGAATGGAAGAATGTATACGTACATCTGTCGGGTTTGAACAAGTGTCTAAGTCCTAGTTTAACAATGAAGGTAGAGGAGGACGCTATCCCTTGAATGGTATCATTTCCGTTATGACTACTATAGGATTGCAGATGTAACTTTCTGTCTTGTTAGAAGTTACGCGGTTTATGTGGATCAATTTGAAAGGTGTGTAGACCCATGTATCCTCATACAGTGGCCATTTATTCGATGATAGTCATTTTTATCTTCGAAGCAAAGTCGTTCAAGATCATTATCTTCGTGAGTTTCCTGAAATTCCTAGAAAGGATAGGCCTTTCTTCGGAATGATTTGGTGTTCCATTTTGGCTTTTGTGGAAATCCATTATTGGACGAGGCGGTGAATTCTGAAGACATATATGTTAACCCGACAATGATTGAAGTGATCAAGGGGTATATGGTATTGGAGTCCTAGAACTTCATAGGTGGCATTTGAAGTCTTAGAATTTCACATCCGGTGATTGAAAATGAAGTCTTCGAACTTCAAAGGGGGATTCTTAGATTGATATCTTTGAATCTCAAAGGATGACTTATGCTATAGTCGTTGGGATAAACAAGGTGTTGGATTATGAATGAGGTTTTGACTATGCAATTTGACGTGTCCTTCCATAGGAAGACCGTATGCCTGTCAGTTGCCTTGGTGCCTCATGCATCAGACTTGGTTACCTCTATATACAGTGAGACAGGAGTATCACATATTCTCCTTGTTAGTTGTAAGCTCCATTGTAGCAACTAAAGGAGAGAAATTGGAGAGGGAACTGATGAATCTATACGCGGACGAACGTTAAAAGGTTGACTTGAAGTCTTCGAACTTCATGGGTGTTCTTGAAGTCCTTAAACTTCATGGGTGATGAATGAGATTTATAAGTCGTGTGGGTTTTTGTGTGTTTGTTTGGGGTTTAACTTTTGGTGGCTAGGGATGAAAGGAGACACAATCATGTATGTGATTAAAAGTGTCTTGTAGGTCCCCGGGTTTCACGGATTGTGACGTGTGCGTGTGACTAGTCAGAACGGGTGCGGAATACCCGTGATTAGGTGGAGTATAAATCAACAAAAAGTAAACCGACAACAAAGACACATGATACTTTCAAACTTCGTCTATTAATAATCACAACCTGTTACAGAGAGAATGAGTGCGTACATACATTCATTCTGTCACTAACAACTATATACTAGACATGTTGCCTGCGCACTTAGAAAGTGAGCAAGGTTTAACTCATGTGTACTTAGCAAGTATGCAGACTTTGTTCTTGCGTACTTAAGTACGCAGGATATACATCCTGCGCACTTACTAAGTGCGCATAACACTTAACAAAAACAGACAAGACTAGGTACATACATATGTGATTACAACTCGATAATCAATACATACAGATACTTAAATACAAAGACTAATACATACAAGACAAGAACAAAAGCTAAGACAATATCCAGAGTGTTTGTCACACAAACGTGCTTCAACAAACTCCCCCTTGAAAACAGCTCTGGATTGTCTTTGGTCTTCACTGCTCCCCAGCTTTAGCTTCCATCTTCTTCTTGTAATCAAGGCAGAACTTGACCACCTTGTCGTATTTTGAAGCAAGGAACTTTGTCCACTCGTCCGTGTACATGCATAACTTGTTAGCTAGCACCTCTAGATCTTTCACAGAAAAGTTTATGAAGCAGACTTCATCAAAAGCTCTGATCAGTTCCCTTAGCACTAAGCTTGCACTCTCGGACCACACCTTTCCAATCACCACTGCCTCGCCCGATTTAGGATATACGTACCAGTACCATATGTTACCGAGGATATCCTGAGATAACTTGCTCATGGGAATCTTGGTTTCACATAGCACTGGCTTGTATATCAGTTTCTTTAAGCTTTTATGAGTCACATGATGTCTAACGTTCTTGTCCCTGACTCGCTTGGGCACTTGAGGCTTAAACATTTCGAACTTCCCAGATCTTACCTCTCGCTGTAGAACCTGCTACAAACCCATAGCTACTGCGTGATTTGAGTGACCCAGCAGCTCTCGGTTTACTAGGTTCACAAGGTCGAACTTTGGCAAGGAGCTGAAAGATTCACTGGTTGGTTTCAAGTATTGAACCCCCCCAGCTCGCTTAATTGCAAACAACTTCTTGTCATCCTCGAACCTCACAGCTAAGATCATACCTGTCGCTCCATGTTTGTCTATGATTGATGTCTTCTGCCAGACAGGAGCCGGATCCTTTGATGAACTTGCAGGCGTATGTTTGCTTTTTTGCTCCTCTAGATCCACAGGTGTAGGGTCGGTAGGAGAGGCTTCAGTCAACGCCTCAACAGTACTTACAGGCTCGACTGAACCTGTGTCAAGATTAGTTTCAAAGAATGGAGCTTCGAAAATCTCCCCATCCTCAAACTCATATTCTCCTTCCCCGTCTCCCTTGGGAACTTCAATCACAACATCCTCATCCTCCTCATCCCAGTCGTCACCAGACTCGATCTCTCCCTCTTCCAGATTGCAGAGAGCGTCGATCTGTGCTTCTTTAGAATAGTCTGGCTCTAATAATAGGATCACAACTACCGACACGTCGTCAGATAGATCTTTCAGTACATCAGCCACATACTTTCCTTTATCACGACCCACAGCATCACCTCCACCTTCACTCCGAGTAGACTCCCCCTCAGCCATAGGCACGGCAGAAATGGGAACAATCGCCAAAGCCAATTATTGCTGCTCACTTCCACTCAGGCCTGCTTCAGGACCCTTGTCCTGATCATCACCCTTAGTTAGATCAACTGAGTGACAAGCCTCTTCACTGCTAGGCTTAGGTGGTTTCTTTTCCAACAAGTCTTTCAATCTCTCCCCCTGAGCAGCAAGCGTCTTGGCCATGTCACAGACTAGTTTAACCATAGCATCATGCTCCTTACGCTGTTTTTCATCAACCGCTTTCTGTTTCTTCAAAGCGGCAACTTCATCAATCAGTGAGTTTATCTGGCCTTGTTGCTTGTCAGACTCGTCACGTGATTTTCGTACCGTTTCAAGTAATCCAGCAACGTGAGTCTCTAGAGTAGCGATCCTGGCATTTCTAGGATTAGGACCCCTAGACGACGATGCTTCGGCTTGATGAGTTGGGAAGGTGAAGATTTCATCAAAATCAAATCCATGAGTAAAATCTAACTCAGGAAATGGTTCACTGATGTGTTGGAGAGTGGTTGTGGGGATTGAGGTAGGGATGGTGGTTGTTTGGATGGTGGTAGGGGTGATGGTGACAGACTCGGTCAGAATTGGAGTTGTTACCGCCACCCGGACTGATTGTACAGGGAGGGTTGCTATCACAGGAACCTCCTCTGTGATAGTAGTAGCAGCCTCAATAAATGTTAGCAATGGCCTCCTCCTCTATCATCGATAAAGTTGCTGTGAAGGTGAAGTAGAAGTCGATTCAGTGCTCGCAGCTGTCACAGTTACTTACCTCTGAGCACTTAATTCCACCTCACGAAGAATATGTTGATGTGGCCTATCTCCCTGACGCTTGTTGATACTTTCCCGTCTGCGTCTTTGTATAGCAGCGTCCAAATCAGAATCGGGCTCATATTCACTACTAGTCTCTTGTCTCTTTTTCTTGGAAGATGAATCGGGAAGGGTTACCTTCGTCAATCTCCTTGGGTGTGTCTGGGATGGTGCATCATCAGAATCAGATGAATCTGACTCGGTCGTTTCTGAGTCGGATTCTTCAGCACCCCCACTTCCCTGTTCTTCGTCTCCTTCGTCTTCAGACACATCATCCTCATATTCAACTTCCTCTTCTTCTTGTTGTTCATCACTGTGTTCACTGAGTTTAGGCTCAGACTCTGCACTATACCATCTCCAATCTGCAGGCGCCATGTACGCTTCATTGATCAGGTGGCCAAAGAGTGGAGTATGCTCAGGGGTAGGTTCTACACTGCCTTGCATTAAAAACTATGAGAAAACTCTCTTGGCCACCCGATTAACTTGCAGTCTCTCCCCAAAAGTAGGTAGATTAGGCAACACATCATTTATCAAGAGTTGCACAAATCTAGGGTATAACAAGAACCTATCCCTCTCCGCTGTGTTCATCTGGTCATTGATAGCCTTGTAGATGTAGCGGGAGAAGTTGTAGCCCTTGTTGAGAGACAACCCAACCATAGCGGCTGCTAGATCATGACCCATGGCATCCTTCCCTGCTTTCCTGGAAGACATGCACACGATCATAATGTGGGCAAAGTACCTCGACTGATCCAGCACCCACATCTTTTTGTAAGATGAATAATCCTGCACACCGACGTATCCCATACGTTGTCTCCAACACCCATCCACAAAGTAATCAGGATAGGAGATTGGGTCGGTTGCAAGATCTCTGAACTGTAAGACCCGCCTGATGGTGTCTTCAGAAATGATAATATCATGACTTGCCACAGTAGCCCGAAAGACATTGGGGGTTACTGTGCAGTCATGTTTTGTAGTATCCTAGAACTGCTCCAAGTATGGTCTTGATACGACAGGGTCTGCTGAAATAGCATAGCTTATCCTTGAGCGGTTCAAGAAATTAATGATCTCCCGGTACTCAAGTGCAGCACCCTTCCATTCCGGTTCAGTAAGTGCAAGCAGATTAAACTCACATGTAAATGCACGAGCCATCATTGCAAAAACAACCAGTAAACACAATAAGAACAAGAAGCATCATTGGAATCGAATAAACATCATAAGGTATATCACATTCACATTGAACAAGTTTCTAGACTTAGAAAAATTTCTAAGTGTCCATTCCTGTGTACTTAGCAAGTACGCAGGTAGCTGGTCTTGCGTACTTAGCAAGTACGCATGAATTACTTCTTGCGTACTTGGTAAGTGCGCAGGAACCCATCACTTAAAACTTTTTTGAATTTCCAGAATCCATGAATGAGGGATCTTGTTGTAGGTTATGGTCACCACATAGTCGAAAAATATGTTAAAGACCACTAGAACCAAAACCAACAAAAAAATGGTACTAAAACCTTGTCATTTTGACCTAGGTGCGAACCGACGTGAACCTTCGGCTCAAGCAAGAGGTCAAAACCAAAATCAAGACAAGTTAAGGATGAATTCTAGATGATTGAGCTTCGAATGATGATTTTAAACATATTTTAGGTCATAATGCCAGTCGGAAACAACCCAAAATTGTCAAGAATCGAAGTTCAAAAACCTAGTTCTACAATCTCACAAATCGTTCCATAACTCATGATTTAACGGATGAAATGGTCTTAGATTCTCACTAAATATTGTTTAACAGAAGATGAAACAATGAGCGGGACGAAAAACGAGTTTGGGATCACACAAATTTTGAGTGAAAATCGAACAGGGAGTATACAACAATGTTAAGTTCGTTTGAATAAGATGAACCAAGAAAAAAATTCTAACACCTGTTTATATACCTGGACCACAACAGTCGTGCGTACTTATTAAGTGCGCATGACTTAACTCCTGCGAACTTACTAGGTACGCATGACTTAAGTCTTGCGTACTTGATAAGTACGCAGGGTTTAACCCTTGCACACTTGTTAAGTACGCAGAGACTTATGTGAAGTCAATTTTCAACTCAAATTATGAAGAAGTCAAAGTCAAATAACGAACATGATAAGCACATTCAATCAAGAGGATTCAAAGTCAATTCACGAAGGTTAAACACAAATATTTTTGGTTTTTCTGATTGGAATTTGAACTATACATAAAATTAAAATCTTTTTGATCTTTTCAGAATAACGATATACACATATTCACACACAAGCTATTTTTGTTCAATGACACGAGCATAGGATCATATCAGGCTAATCTATAGCAATAATGATACAAGATAAACATCAAAGAATATGGGATCATGTTATGGATTACAATTTATTCATACATAATAAGCACATAAACAAGTAATTCAAGTTGTCAATATTATAAGATTTGAAACCATGAGCATCTTAGTATCATGTTCTTGTGTGTTATGGTAATAGTTATTAATATACAATGTGTGCCCCACAGTTATGCTATGAACTTACTTTGCACTTATCTCAAGGCATCTAAGATTTTCCCAATGATTTTCTAAATTTCCAGAATGAGGCTACATCAATTAGCATAGGAAAAATCAAATAGAATCTCAAACAGAATCCATAAGGATTATAGGAATCATAAGATTCAGAATCGAGTGATTCATTTGTCTTGGTTTCATGTGATTTCTTCAGTGAATATCGGTATGATGATTCAGGATAATGAATATGGTGTTTGAGGATTTAGGTAAGGGGATCCAACTTTTACCTGGATTTAAATTCAATGAATTAGGAGTGATTCAAGGGTGAATACACGCTTAACGGTTGATGTAAAGACAAGTCTTGATTCAATCTGTCATTGCATACTTGTGAGTATGGGTAGTGAGATGAACCTCATTACTTGTGCTAACGACCTAACCCGAAACTGGTCTCAGTAGAAAATAATTTCCAAACTCTAACATCCTGTATCTGATAGTGATCTTTTGCATTCTTTTACGCACACACACTAGCAAACATGGGTTCAAATCACAGTTGTAGTATTGATTTACTTTCCACACTACTAATGATTCAAAGACACTTACAGCCTACTGACAATTCAAACATTTCCCATATGTGCAGTCTAGGACGTTTAGATTATTTCTAATGTACTATCATTTCCTCTATTCTCAAGAGAACTTTGAAATTTTCTGGTTTTCTATTTTGTTTGGATTTTTGTAAAATATTTGAAAATTAAAAGAACTATACAGAAAACTTAAAAGAAATAAAATTTAACTTTCATGAATTTAATTGATTTAAGAAAAACCAGTTTTCACTCCGTATTGAACATTCCTATCATGTTGACAAGATGTTCAAAACGTGTTCGATCAAATGCCTTAGTGAAAAGCTCAGCAAAGTTGTCATCCGTGTGAACCTTTACAAGTTCAATGAGATGCTTTTCTGCACAATCACGGATGAGATGGTGGGGAATTTCAATATGTTTAGTTTTGGAATGTTTCACTGGGATGTTTGTGATGGACATGTGGCATTGTTGTCAATGGACAGTGGAGTTCCAGTGAAGTTTAAGCCGTAGTCTCTCAATTGCTGTTGAATCCACAATATCTGAGAACAACCGCTCGCTGCAGCAATGTACTCTGCTTCACATGTTGAGACAGAAACCGTTGACTGCTTCTTACACTGCCAGGAAACCAGCCTGTCTCCCAAGAATTGACATCCACCTGAAGTTGAATTTCTATCAAGGTTACAACCGCCATCATCTGAATCGGTATAGGCTTTGAGGTCAAATGAATGCTGCTTTTAGTACCAAAGACCCAATCGGGGTTTCCCTTTCATGTATCTGAATATCCTCTTGACAACTATCATATGAGACTCCTTTGGTTGTGACTGAAACCTTAAGCACAAACATACCACAAACATTATGTCGGGACTTGAAGCTGTGAGATACATGAGAGAACCGATCATCCCACGGTACAATTTACAATCCACATCCTTTCCATCTTTATCTGGATGCAAACCCTGATTGACAGGGATTAAGTGTGCCATAAGTACTTCTATCATTCATCTTGTATTTTGACAAGATGTCCTGCACATACTTAGTTTGATGTAGATAGATTCCATCCTCTCTTTGACTAACTTGCAGACCCAGGAAGAACGACAATTCACCCATGTTGCTCATCTCAAACTTGGACTTCATCACATGTTCGAATTCCCCACACATCTCTTCATTTGTAGACCCAAAGATAATGTCGTCGACATACACCTGTACGAGTAGAATATCACCTCCTGCTTTCCGAATGAAGAGGGTCGAGTCAATCTGTCCACGGTCGAAACCATTTGACAGTAGATGTTTTGATAACGTCTCATACCATGCTCGGGGTGCTTGATGAAGACCATAAAGTGCTTTGTCGAGCTTATACACTTTATTGATATTACGCGGATCTTCAAAGTCAGGAGGTTGAGTGACATAGACCTCTTCATGAAATTTCCATATAGGAAAGCACTCTTCACATCAAGTTGATAAACCTTGAAGCCGACATAGGAGGCATAAGACAGAAACAGTCGAATGGCCTCAAGTCTAGCAACTGGGGCATATACTTCAGTGTAATCCAAGCCCTCTTGTTGATAAAATCATTGAACAACCAACCTTGCTTTATTCATCACTACAACATGACGATCATCCGTTTTGCACTAGAACACCCATCTGGTTCCAATTGGTTGTACGCCTCTTTGCAAGTCAACTAAATCCCACACATGCAACTTTTGGAATTTGGACAGTTCATCTTGCATCGCCTCAATCCAAAAGTTGTCAGCGAGAGCCTCCTTCATAATATTCGGCTCCAACTGGGACATGAATGCAGCATTCAAACATATTTCCATGATACCAGTGTCAAGTATCTCAGCGTACAAACTAGTGTTCTCAGCAATGGTTCTATGACGAGTCTGAACACCGGCATGAGGATCACCAATAATGTTGTCAATTGGATGATTCTTATGCACTCTCGTCTCTGGTATAAGCGGTTCCTGGAGATTTTTGTCTAGATTCATGCTCAACTCCCCCATATTCTGTGATCTAGAGGACGATGATTCAATGTTGATTGGATCAGGTGTAGCTTCATTTCCTACACGAGTGTTAGGATTAGCTGGAGCGTCATTTCCACCAACATGGACAACTTCAACGTCTTCACTATCATGAGTTCCAGATGCAGATGCAACATTAGAATCGGGAGTTACAATAGGTACAGTGGCATGGGTTGAGAAGTTGGAGTCATCGCCGACATTAAAGAAATCGTACACATTTGCGGCATCATCAGCAGATAAACCAGGAAGGTTGAAAGACTTGAATAGCGCATCATAATCAAAACCCCAAGCTGGACCAGTTGGTTCTGTTGGAATGTTGTGTTTGCTGCAATCCACTTCGAACCATTCCTAGACAGTACGAGTTCCTATATTGTACACTCTCTTGCAAGGTGAATTGGCAACATATCCTAAGAAGATGACTTCCACTGCTTTTGCATGAAATTTAGATTTTCGATCGTTGTATTGTAGCAATAAGGAACAAGGACTACCAAAAGGAACTAGGTAGTCAAGGTTGGGAGGTCGAATGTTGATCAACTCATAACAGGTCTTGTTATGCCTTTTCACAACCAGAACTCAGTTCAAAACGTGACAAGCTGTATTTACTGCTTTTTCCCAGAAAGTTACAGGAAGCTTTGCATCTGACAGCAATGTCCCTGCAGTCTCGATCAAGGTTATGTTCTTCCTTTCTGCAACTCCGTTCTGCTGAGGTGTGTACGGGGCACTAAATTCGTGATGGATACCCTTCTTGAGATAGAAAAGCTCCATCAAATTATTCTTGAATTCAGTTCCGTTATCACTCCTTATTCTTCTAACCTTCAACTTGCAAAGAGATTCCAAGCTCAGGATTAGGTATTGAAGAATGTCAGCAGTCTCGTCCTTTGTACCAAAAAAATGCACCCAAGAAATGTGAGAAGTCATCAGTTACAACTAGACAGTATGACTTACCTCTAATACTCCTGATACTTATGGGGCCAAACAGATCCATATGTAATAGCTCCAAAGGGGTATCGATAGAGTTTTGGAGCTTGGGCTTGTGAGACTTCCGTTGCTTTTTGCCCTTTTTACAAGGCACACAGTCATCTGCAACAGAAAATCTCAGCTTAGGAACACCGGTTACCAAACCGTTTCGGACAAGATGATTCGTTTTTCGATAAGAAATGGGTCCGAGTTTCCTATGCCACAAGATTGAGTCAAGCTCTGTCGCTTTGGTAAGCAAACAAGTAGCAACTAATGATGTGGTTTCTCCACGCTCATGTCGATCTGATAGGTATCATTCGTTCTTGGCGCACACATCAAAATCCAGTCTTCAGGAACCTCAAACCCAGGTTTGAGAATCATGCATTCAGATTTTTCAAACATGACTGAGTACTACTTATCACACATATGAGAAACACTCAACAGGTTATACTTTAGCTGCTCGCAGTAGTTGACGTTGTCGAAGCTTATCGCCTGCAAAGGCCACATAGCCGCCTCTGAATGGTTTTACATCTTGAAGCAGGGCCATGTTGCCTGTCATGTGCAGGGAGCATCCACTATCTACATACCAACGACTAAATATAGTACCCTTCGAATGTCCCTACACGAGTCACAAAACAGATCAGTTAGATTTGGAGACCTAAGCCATAGTGGTCTTGGGTCGTCCGTCTTTCTCAAAATAAACTACTTCAATTAATTCACAGTCGTGACTGTCAAAAATAGGTGAATCTTTAGAAGACTTGGGACCAGGAAATTGAGAAGTTTTAGATGTTTTGTTCCAGGACCTTTTCTTTTGTTTTACTGGAACAGTCGGTTTGCATTCAGTAACACCAGGTGAACTAGTAGAAGCTTCACCTGATTGAATTCCAGCCAACTGTTCCAGCTTCCTCAATCTCTTATTCCTTCTTCTCCTCTGTGGCTTAGAAAGCTTAACCATAGGTTTCTCACCAGTTGGTGCACTACCAGAGGTAGATACACAGGGTTTAGCAGGTTGCTTTTCCCTTTTTGGAACAGATGGCTTAGCCTCAGATGTGATCTTTGGCTTCACCATAGGTTTCACTGGTGGTTTCACCACATTCTTCTTTGGACTTTTATGCTGTTTCACTGGTGGTGACTTAGGGAGAGCAGCTGGTTGTGAAACAATTGGCTGTTTCCCTTGGTTGTTATTCGGGCAGTTCACAATGTTGTGACCAATCGTACCACAGTGAAAACAAGTTCTCCTCTCTTTGTAAGTCCTCATGTAAGGTTCATTTGATTTGACGTTTGATGACTCAGCATGATGAACAGGAGAAGTTGTTTGGTGAATAGTAGTTTGACTTGATGGAGATTGGTTTTTGGGAATATAATACTTTTGCATATTTTCTTGGTAGCCAAGCCCGTAATGAGCTGAAAAAGCTTTCTTTTTAACTTGATTAATTTTTTTATATCCCCCATAAAGCATCATTTTTAATTTTTCATTTGATTTAATGATATCTGGTTCAGTCAAAATACAATTATCATGATCAATGACAATGTTTTTCTTTACTTTATGTTCACCAAGCAACTCATTAGAGAATACACCTTCAGGTTAGGTGCTCTCAGACCCATCATCAGAAGCAGTGAAAAACTCTTCATCAGATGCGGAGTCAACCTTACTTGAGGAATCATCCTTGTTAGAGGAATCATCCTGACTTGAGGACTCATCAAGGCAAGACAAATCAATGTCAATTAATCCGTTGACAAATTTCCCGCTTACTGGTGGAGGAATGACATTAGTACCCAGCCATAATCCATTCACTTGTCTTACTACAGACTCGTAGTGTTCCACCACAAACCGAGAATTTTTCAACTTCTCAATATTGCCTTTCAACTGCAATATCTCATTTTGCTGTTTGGTGATCTCATTGTTTCTCTTTTCCAACCCCTTGTACGCAACATCCAAATGAAACTGTTGATCAATGATTTTAAGTGAATAATCACGTTTATCTTTCTTCAAAGTTTCAATTGAATCTTTGTATCATTTTTTGTTTTCTTTGTAGCTTAAAGCTGCAATACGAAGGGGTTCGACTTTGTCCTGAAGCTTAGAATTTTCATCCTTTAAGCTCACACATTTTGAACAAGAAATGACAGGAAAAGAGTTAGAATCTACCTCATTTGATGAACATGATGCCTCTCCAATAGCCATGAGGGCAACTGCAGTTGTAGACTCTTCATGGTCAGCCACATAAGCTTCCATTTCCTCTGCTTCCATCATCTCCCTGATCTCAGCCATTTGAAACCATGCCTTGACAAGTAATACTGCCGCCCTTATCGCCTGCAAAGGCCACATAGCCGCCTCTGAATGGTTTTACATCTTGAAGCAGGGCCATGTTGCCTGTCATGTGCAGGGAGCATCCACTATCTACATACCAACGACTAAATATAGTACCCTTCGAATGTCCCAGCACGAGTCACAAAACAGATCAGTTAGATTTGGAGACCTAAGCCATAGTGGTCTTGGGTCGTCTGTCTTTCTCAAAATAAACTATTTCAATTAATTCACAGTCGTGACTGTCAAAAATGGGTGAATCTTTAGAAGACTTGGGACCATGAAATTGAGAAGTTTTAGATGTTTTGTTCCAGGACCTTTTCTTTTGTTTTACTGGAACAGTCGGTTTGCATTCAGTAACACCAGGTGAACTAGTAGAAGCTTCACCTGATTGAATTCCAGCCAGCTGTTCCAGCTTCCTCAATCTCTTATTCCTTCTTCTCCTCTGTGGCTTAGAAAGCTTAACCATAGGTTTCTCACCAGTTGGTGCACTACCAGAGGTAGACACACAGGGTTTAGCAGGTTGCTTTTCCCTTTTTGGAACAGATGGCTTAGCCTCAGATGTGATCTTTGGCTTCACCATAGGTTTCACTGGTGGTTTCACCACATTCTTCTTTGGACTTTTATGCTGTTTCATTGGTGGTGACTTAGGGAGAGCAGCTGGTTGTGAAACAACTGGCTGTTTCCCTTGGTTCTTATTCGGGCAGTTCACAATGTTGTGACCAATCGTACCACAGTGAAAACAGGTTCTCCTCTCTTTGTAAGTCCTCCTGTAAGGTTCATTTGATTTGACGTTTGATGACTCAACATGATGAACAGGAGAAGTTGTTTGTTGAATAGTAGTTTGACTTGATGGAGATTGGTTTTTGAGAATATAATACTTTTGCATATTTTCTTGGTAGCCAAGCCCGTAATGAGCTGAAAAAGCTTCCTTTTTAACTTGATTAATGTTTTTATATCCCCTATAAAGCATCATTTTTAATTTTTCATTTGATTTAATGATATCTGGTTCAGTCAAAATACAATTATCATGATCAGTGACAATGTTTTTCTTTACTTTATGTTCACCAAGCAACTCATTGGAGACTACACCTTCAGGTTAGGTGTTCTCAGACCCGTCATCAGAAGCAGTGAAAAACTCTTCATTAGATGCGGAGTCAACCTTACTTGAGGAATCATCCTTGTTAGAGGAATCATCTTGACTTGAGGACTCATCAAGGCAAGACAAATCAATGTCAATTAATCCGTTGACAAATTTCCCGCTTACTGGTGGAGGAATGACATTAGTTCCCAGCCATAATCCATTCACTTGTCTTACTACAGACTCGTAGTGTTTCACCACAAAACGAGAATTTTTCAACTTCTCAATATTGCCTTTCAACTGCAATATCTCATTTTGCAGTTTGGTGATCTCATTGTTTCTCTTTTCCAACCCCTTGTACGCAACATCCAAATGAAACTGTTGATCAATGATTTTAAGTGAATAATCACGTTTATCTTTCTTCAAAGTTTCAATTGAATCTTTGTATCGTTTTTCGTTTTCTTTGTAGCTTAAAGCTGCAATACGAAGGGGTTCGACTTTGTCCTGAAGCTTAGAATTTTCATCCTTTAAGCTCACACATTTTGAACAAGAAATGACAGCAAAAGAATTAGAATCTACCTCATTTGATGAACATGATGCCTCTCCAATAGCCATGAGGGCAACTGCAGTTGTAGACTCTTCATGGTCAGCCACATAAGCTTCCCTTTCCTCTGCTTCCATCATCTCCATGATCTCAGCCATGAGACCAACCTGTGTTTGAGCAATAATGGCATCCTCCAGATGAACACCCCAATCAAAGCAATCGTTCTGTTGAGCTACCAAAGCGTTGGACGTACCACCTTGACTTTGATTACGGTTGTTGGAGTTGTTTTACCCTTGACTGTTTCCTTGGCTAGGTCTGGTGAAACCCGAGGCCGGTGCTCTGTCCTTTTGACATTCATGAGCAAAGTGTCCAAAATTCTGACACTTATAGCACTTGGCTTTGGATTTTTCAAAACCAACCTTGGCATTTGAATGCCCACCAATGAACTTTCTTCCTGTTATGTTTAGGAAACACTTGGCTCTTCTCAAGATCATGGCCATATTCCACTGAATATCCATGTCCTCCATATTGTCCGGATCCACCTGATTAAAGTCTTCTTCTATGGTTTCAGGATCCGTTAGCTTGCCACCAATGAAGTTTTCATAGGAAAGCATGCAGGATGAAAACAAAGCCACATGATCTTCAACTATCTTGGCTATTGTAGATTGGTTAGCTGAAGATGTGGGAGAAGAATTTCTTGAGGAATTTTGATGATGAGATCCAGAACCAGAACCAGATGTTGTATAGCAAGCACGACCACCACAAACTTTTGAATTATCCTCCTCGTGAGAGTTCCCTGAGAAAAGGGTAATTCCAGAACCCGATGACTTGGCTGTGGAAGACGTCCCAAAATACATAGAATGGTCTTGTATTTGAGGTCTCCCTGGGCTCTCTTTTCGTTTTAGGTTCATATCATGTGCTTGAACCTTTCCGATTGCTTTATCAATAGTCATCTCATAAAACTTTGAGTTCTCTCTCATCAAGGTAGTCTACATCTCAAATTTTGGTGGTAGGGCATCAAGAAACTTCTCAACTAACTCCTCATTTGGATAGATGAGGTCAAAAGCTTTCGGCTCAGTTTGTAGATGATAGAATCTAGAGATGAGCTCATCTATGGATTCATTCTCCAGATATCTGAAGCACTCATACTGCTTCCTAAGAAGATCCCTCTTACTCTTCTTGATGTCGTTGTTTCCCTCGAATATCTTCTGCAAAGCCTTCCAGAGATCCTTGTAGTTATCGTATCCTCTAAAGCTGTGAAATAACTCCCTGGTCAAGGCCATTGTAATAGCTCTGTGTGCCTTCTTCTCTCTATCATACACTTTCTTTTTTTCTTCATCAAGTTTGGAGATAGGCTTAGGAACATCAAGATATGTATATGTGGGATGCTTATAACCCTCAAGAATGGGTATCCACAATGAAGAATCGGTATAAGAAATATAGTGTTAAAAGCGTGCTTTCCAGTTTGAATAATCATTTACATTAAGCACCTTAGGTGGTTTCTGTGGGGTTCCAATCTCATTATCATAATTAAGCAGGTTACCTAGAATCTGAAGATTTTTCATAGGGTAAAACTTACTCAAAAACTCAAAAAGTCAATACAACTTGCGCATTTAAGAATGGCCTTGCGCACTTAAGAAACTGTTCTTGCGTACTTGAGATTTCCTCTTGCGTACTTAGTAAGTACGCAGGAGTAAATGTTAAGTACGCACGAGGCAAAGTTAAGTACGCACAAGAATGATCTTGCGTACTTGTCAAGTACGCACGAAGATTGTCCTTTTAGCCAAAAAGGGTAAGTACGCAGGTCACCTTTTCACCTGCTCTCACCAACTTTTTCCGATCGCCGAAAATACCTCAGATCTTCAAAATTTTAAGATATGAACAAATTGATCAAGCCAAAAGGTTAGAAAATTGTTTCTAACAAACCCTTGATGATCAAAACACTCAAACAAACAAGAAAAAGGTCGGATTTTGAAGGATTTTTGCTTTTAAAATAGCGCTCAAGAGCTACCTCTATTTTATCACAAAAATCACCAAAATTAGTCACTTTTCCTGGTAGAAAGGCTGTAGTTTGTGTCGAAAATGCTCCTAGCACACTCACAACACTCGAAATCAAGAGCAAAAGCTCTTATACCATTTGTAGGTCCCCGGGTGTCTCGGATCGT